>CM024670.1:28222038-31022871 GCA_014182725.1 Eucalyptus brandiana
GGGTATTGAAATATCAAATTAATACACTTATGACAAAGTTATCCCAAACAAAGTTCTAGGTCACCAAAAATCTCAAACTGGTATACTCGTCACATATTACCCTATGTTAACTTACATCAAATTTTACCATGAAATTATTGAGTTAGATGGTACTTGATAATAGCTCAATTAACAAGTTAAGTTCACATAAAAATTTATATCAGTTTCGGGTAAATTTATCATAAATGTACCAATTTGGGGTTTATGATAATCTAAAAATTAGTTTGAAGTAAATTTATCACAAATATACCAGTTTGGATTTTTTTGGTCACCTAAAAATTAATTTAGGATAAATTTGTTATAAGTGTACCGGTTTTGGGATTTTTTGTAGTATTAACTCTTTAGAGAATGTGGGTATTGTCATATTATTTAAATGTGATTTTTGTTCAATTTTGCAATGGCTAAACTAAAACTCAAAACCATCTTTGTTTGTCTATTGTTTGAGATGAAACTCTTTATTTTTTTATTCTTAAATCAAGTAGATTTGTTTGTTCAATTTTATGTAAATAATCAACTATTACATTTTTTTTTATTACCATAAATCTTTTATTTTGTTCTGTTTTACTTTATTTTCGGATTGAGTGTATTTCTTCGTTTAGCAAAATTTTCTCTTAAAATATGATATATGTCATTTACTTTAACTTTTGTTTAATTGAATATTTTTACTATCATGAGTTAAGATCAAAATAATATGCGTTTTCAAAATTCAAAATAAATAGAAGTTTCAAATTGAATGGACAATTTTACACTATCATGAGAATCTATCCAAGTTTTAATTAAAAGAGGCAAAAGCTGGTGAATAACATATCAAGAAGTTAAATTTTATTGTTCGGATGTGGAATAGGTTGTAAAAAGTGCCATGTATCCTGTCACCGTGACATCACACAGACAAAGCGAAGTGCTATACATGATGAATACGCGAATAAACGTTCTCTCAACTTCGGCTGCTATGGTAAATAATAAAGATATTAATAATACAAACGAACAGTAGCCTTACACTACTTTGACCGTGCTCGATCTGTCCAGCCATCAATGACTTATCTTGGATAAGGTTAGTTCGTGGCACTCACTTGTGGTGACACGCTAGCGGCACTTGTTAAGATGATATTGACTATATAAGGACACTTGAGCATCATTCTTCATAAGAAAAGTTTCAATTTATTAGGAAAATCTCTTATGTTGTTTGAAAGATGACAAAATAATCAAAGACTATTCATGTGGATTTTAGATGAGTAGAACTAGGTTATGTAGATGATGTCCTAACATTATCATCTAATAGCTAGGTATGTTCTGCCTTTATTATTACTGGATTCTAGCCTTGCTGGAGATTGTTAGTGAATGTAGATTTGATTTAAGCCAAACCACTATTATATCTGCATGCAACATCTTCTATCTTTTTACTAATTTCAATATTTATTTTATGGAAGCATATCTTGCATTTAATATTACCAAACTATTCCTCCATTCATCAAAACTTAACTTGAGTTGTTCCGCAAAAAATTGTTAAGTTGTGTAAATCAATCTATTCATCCTTCTTGTAGATTGTGTTTTTCTTTTTTTAGACTCTAGGTTGTGTTGTTATTTTCAATAATTGGTATCAAAGCAATTTGCTTATTATTTTGAAGTGTTATATATTAAGGGAATAATTTTGTTTAATGGTTAACAATATTAGTCTAGGTGGTTTTGAAGGCCAATCAGCATCAAGACCTCCATACTTTCGTGAAACTAATTATAGTTACTGGAAAATGCAAGATGAGAGCATTCATTATATTAGCAGATTGGGCTATGTGGGATGTTGTCCGTAGCATAAGCGCACCTTCACCAGCAAGAACAATTGCTCCAACAACAGTCTCTGGAACTGGGGAATCCACAAATCAAATAAATCCTCCACTCGCAACGATTACTCCAGCAGAAATCGCAAGAAGACGAGTAATGGATGCTAAAGCCAAATTACTCAACATCATCGGATGAAGATGACGAAGATGAGGAGATGGCTCAATTAACCAAAAGGTTTGACAGCTTCGTGAGAAAAAAGGCAGAAACTTCCAAGGGTAAAAAGCAAATAAAGGAAATCTGGCCACATCAAGTTGGATTGTCCTTTGCTCAAGAAAAACAAAGGAAAATTCCAAAAGAAAAAAAATTCCAAAAGAAAAAGTAAAGCATTTAAACCCCAGACATGGAGTGATACTAAAGTGAACCTAGAGGTTGATATTCAATCCAATGAAGAAGAGGTAAGAAAATCTGAACTAGCCCTTTGATGAAATGCAAGATTTTCTCGAAGAAATATATGATGAGCATAAAAGGTCATCGAAAAGAATTTCTGAATCAAAGAAAGAAGTTTTTATATCAAAACAGAAAGATTTTTCGGAAAAAAAGAGGAAAATGATTGCTTAACCTTGGTTAAAAAGATGGAGATCTTCTTCAAAAGAAAAGTTCATCTGTTATGGAAGAATTTTCAAAGATTTGCGAAGGAGTGTAATATCAATCTAGTGTAAAAGTGTCTTGATATAATGACATGAGAGTGAATATAATCTTGATATACTCATGGTGATCAAATTCTAAACGTTTTAGGTGTAATATCAATTTAGTGGAAAAGTGTTTTTTTCGAAATGGATCTTGTAACTTGATATACAATTTAGTTTTTACTAGCGAATTGGGAATCATAAACTCAAGTGATGTGAGAATGTTTTGAGCTCTTGGATTGAATGATGATTGTTTTATGAGTAAGAGTTTATGGGTTTAAAAATGATAACAAATGGATTTTTGATTTCTATCGTTAATATAGGAAATGCCAAGAGACTGTGATGATATAATTGTACATGAAAATCATTATGTTATGACGATTTGTATGTTAGTATGTCATATAATGGGCGATTCCCCTATATGAGTATGTGTATAGAATTCCAGGAAAAGAAAAATGTTTCACTGTCTAAGACGGGCTCTCTAGGGTTGAGGACATGCAGTCCTATGATTCATACACAATATGATATGACTTGTGTTGTTTGATACTACTTGAGTAGCCTCTTATGAGAATGAGGATGGAATTGACATCATCATAGATTATATAGTGGTATATTTTCCTCTGCTGATGTAGCAGACACCTATGACAGATGAGTTGAGGCATGACAAAGATGTGTTTATGATTCCATCCTCATGAGTTAGTATTGAGTTGCCTTGTTAATCAAGATAGTCTTAGCAAGTGATAAGGAGGGAATAGATACTCACTTGCATATATCAGTGAGCTATTATGTGGTATTTACACATCATGAGATTAGCAGGTTCATTTGTGTTCATTTGTGTTCATTTGAGTGTTAAACCGCATTTCTGGTCAATGCTTCAATTTTTATTCATTGCTCACATGATTGTAATCGTCAATACATAACAAGTAGATTACATTATCATAAGATAGTACACTATTTGTGCTCATTTGAGTGTTTAACTGAATGTTTGCTCATGGCATCTGTTTTTATTCATTGTTCACATGATTATAATTGTCTATAAATAATGAGTAGAATACATTATCTTAAAACAAACTTAAATAATATGTGGATCTCTCTATTGACCATGATAAGTGATGTTACTCATTGATTATGACTACATTGCCATGCTCTTAGTTCGGGTGGTGAGTAAATCTTCTACTTTAAACTTAGAGCTTTGATTTTATTAACTTTAGTCTCACCTCAACATATTTTATAGATTAGCCAAGTTTGGAGCTCAAGGACATTTAAATTAGCACTATTAAAGATCTCTCTAAGGACTAGACCGGATTGCACGCCGGCTACAACCATTTACGATTGGTTTCTGCCTCGAGCGACACCAAATTTGGTTTGCTTGAAATTGACGAGAGAGAGAGAGAGAGAGAGAGAGAGAGAGAGAGAGAGGCATGTTGATGGAGGAGCCGAGGTGATGGCGGGCAAAGTAGGGTGTGGCGGTGGTCAAATAGGCCATGGCGATCAAGCACATTTGATGGGAGAAGAAGAAAAGGGAGAAAAGGGGAGAAGAAAAAAAGAAGAAGGAAAAATAAGGACGAGAAAAAGGTAGAAAAAGAGTAGGAAAACTTCTCTTCAACTCTCCAGTTCCAAAGTGCTAACGTGTCAATCTTCCAGAGGATCCCATTCCCATCAAATATACTAAGTTTTGCCGCAATCACGACGTATCGCAATTATAGTACGGCCACAGTTAAGCCAAGCCGACACCATTTGTCTATATGTAAAAAGGAGTTCTCTACTGTATAGTAAAGACCCCCTTTCGGAAGTGTGGTGACACTTCAGCTTCCAACATCCGATTTGTTCCACGAGACTCCAGAGATCATCGTACCCCGGGAGTCAACTTGTGTTGCGCTGCTGTCTGCCACCGATTCCCACAACCCAGCTCACCGTTATCTGAAGCAGATTCGAACTCCGGTCCTCGATGTCGTGCTTCTCACACAGAACCCGAACAGAACTCGGAACTAAGAATGAACGAACACATGGGCCACACACTCGCGAACACTTCCCCTTTCTTTCGTCTTCTACTCCCATGAGTGTCAAACGTGCTCCGCTTGTTCGCAGACAAGACTTTCTGGTCCACCGCAGAGAGGGAGTTATCTGCAAGTTTTGTGCTTCACAAATAAATTGACATTGTTCCATAGACAACGAATGATTTGAAAAGGATTTTTCTAAGAATAATCGCTGGAAATAACTAACCAATGAAAAATAATTCTTTATTCATTTATTTTTGTGAGCAACACAAATGACCATTATGAAAAATATGTTTTTTTTCAAATTATTTATTTTTTGTGAAATAAATGGTTAGAAAGAAACTTGAGGTATTGAGATTGAAAGAGAGACTATAGATGAGTGATATGATGATAGGGTTATTGATTGCATGTTGTTTCAACCTTAGTTCTGGCATTGACTAGTTGGGACTAGAGGCGAGAGAGAATAATAAACCAGTCCGATTTGAAATTGTTCTTCTATAATCATTATACCACGATGAATTGACATGATAATATGGGATCGATTAAAGGCAAGATGCTTCATGGTTAAAGGCAAAGAGAAAAAAAGCACATCGAAAGTTTTAAAAATCATTCAAATTTCAGAGCACTATAAGATAGGGAGCATCGACATTCAAAAAAGACATGAGCTGAAAGATCTAAATCAAACGAAAAGTAAATCAAATTAGATGGATTTCAATTTGTTTCATGTTACACAAATATGATAAAAGAATGCGAGTCCCATGGATTTAGAATGTCATGTCAGGCGTTGGGATACACAGAAGTTTTCCCGTGGGATGTGAAGGAATTGGACCCTACTCACTTTTGGAATAGGCAATGTCGGTCATCCCTGGGACGACGATGGGCGTGAAGTGACACTACCTTCGGCACAACGGGCCGGGCTTTTCAATTTCTGTCAACGTCGATGAAGCTAAAAAGTGAAGAGGAATCTTTTCTTCCATCTGTCCATCTTCGCCATGATGCGTTTGCTCTGCTCGGAGTGGATCCCCTCAAGTTACTTCCATCCTGGACCATTCTCAGTGCATGCAAGAGCACAACACGTGGCGCGTGAAGATCCATTGCCAAAAACATGTTTTTTTTTTTGTTTATTATTACATTTTCTTACTTCAGACCGCCACTCTGTGGTAGTAACTTTGATGACCGGATGCCCACCGTTCTATGA
Organism: Eucalyptus brandiana; assembly: GCA_014182725.1. NCBI lineage: Eukaryota > Viridiplantae > Streptophyta > Magnoliopsida > Myrtales > Myrtaceae > Eucalyptus > Eucalyptus brandiana. The sequence goes on from CM024670.1 coordinate 28,227,735, forward strand.
CTGTACTAAACGATTTGCGTGTATTTATAGTGATTATTTAACTTGGAAGATATGAATACTACGTATCGTTAGGGGAAAAAAAGGAAAAAAATAGTGGCCACCATCGACCATGGCGCTGTTTCCAACTCCAGTATATCTTTGATCTCGCCAACCCTTTTCCAAAGCCTTGATCACAACGCTGGTGACACCCCTCCGACACCTGAGGTTGCTCACCTGAGTTCGACCTTTGATCTAGGGTCACCTGAGGCGGATCACCTCCTCCTCATGAGCAAGACCTTAAACCTATTTTGAGAAAAGTGAAAATCATTATGAAAGCATATCAAATTAGCTGTTGACAAAAATCAATTTGTGCTTGAGGATTGGACTATGGTCAAGATCGCTCTATAGAAAGGCTGGGGTATTGGCAACACAAGTGTTGCGAGTGCGTCCAAAAACCTAATACCTTCACTTGGAGAGATCGCCAAGAGATAACCCAAGTCCAAGCCCGTCAATATATTCAGTTATACCTATTTTCACTTAAAAGTTTAAACCAATGAGTTATGAGCCAACTAAGATATATTCTTTGATATGAAATTTCTCTAAAACAATTCACACGTGTTCTAGTGGTCTCCCCCTTAATCTATGTATCATTAATAAATCCAATTGGACCAATTTTCACTCAAAAGTTTAAACTAATGAGTTATAAGCCAGCTAAAGTATATCAACTGCTCCGCACCACCAACAATTCTCGGATTTAGGATTTCTCTAATGCCTTAGCAATATCCCCATCAAGTGTGAGCTTAGTGTTTAGGTCCACTCTCCCTTAATCCAAGTATCATTCTACATCAAAATATCTTAGTTTGAATTTTCATCAACACCCAATTTCAACCTTGCCACCATGTTCTCATCAAATTCATTCCTTAAAATTTCACCAAACACATGAATAGATTGGGGGCTCACTAATTGACCATCATCTCTAATATCATTTGTTGCAAGCACACAGTAGGAACCTAATACATTCACTTGGGGAGATTGCTAAGAGAGAGCTTAGGTCCAAGCCTGTCTACATCTCAAGTTGGACTCATCTTCAATCAAAAAGTTAAGTTAATGAGTTATGGGTTAATTATGATATATTAACTACTCTGCAGTATACCAATTTTCTGATTTGAGACTTTTTTAACACAATCCATATGTGTGTCCTAGCAACGAGGACTCCATGGTGAGGGGCAATAGCGCGTGATGGGGAGACGGCGCAGGAAGGTGGAGGGAGGAGAGAGAATGAGAAGAAACTAGGGTTTTCTTGGGTATTTAAATGTCTCGATATATGTAAGAGCAAGTAAATCAATTAAAAATCTAAATCTCCGAAACGTAGAAGATCACCCAATCCATAGATTCAAAGCACAAGCAACATCTCCCCTGGTGGGTGGCATTGCCCACACAATAAACTAAGAGGAAAGCACCGATCACTTCACGAACCTTATCTATCTCTTAATGATCAACACATAATTCCATGTCCCTCGGCATGTAAAGATACAAGGGAGCACGCCCCAATAAGAAATCTAATCGACCTGCGTATAGCAAAAGGAATAAGTGTTCCATACCTTGAATTGATACCAATGTTGACTAAAAAGATAAACTGAAGATCAGCAAGTTAACAGCAACAAGCAGGTTTGGCAGTATGTGTGTTGTCTGCGATTGAGGAACAGTAATCGCCGCAATCATAGCCGATCTCCTTTGATCTTATTGCAGATTTAATCAAACTTCTTAATCAATATGGTTTTGTTAATGACTGGACAATGATGGGAACAATATTGTAATGACTTTGAAAAAAATAATATATTTTTGGATTTCGTTTGTCTGCCACTCTACTGTTCCAAATTTGATGGCCATGTGCTTTGATTCAGTCATTCTCGATTTTTTTATGCATTAACTAATACCCACCGATAAAGAGAGAGGAGAGAGATTCCTACAAACGCAGGTTCTTGTAGTTTTGTCGGGAGAAGTTATTTTTTTAGATAGACTCCGACGCTCGTTTAAGTGTCGCAAATCTTTTCTTTGATTTCTTGAACATCACATTAGCCAAAAAATAGATCATTTCAGTGCATCCTACGATATTTTCCAGCGATTTGTCCTAACTTGACTTTTTTTCTCCTTAAACTTTAAGTCCGACGTGGTATTTTTTTTTTTTTTTGAAGTTTAAGTCCAAAATGGACAAAAAAATGAGATGACCTAGCACTTTTGACTATAACGATCCCTTTCGCTCGCTCGGTGTCATCCTTAGCGCTATGGCTCCGCTGGGCCTGGCAATTTCGTTTGGACCGTCCCAAGACAACCATCGGGTCCAAGAAAATTGAAATCTGCTTGATTTATGTCGGGATTTTGGGGCAGGGTGTGATTGTAGGACGAGGGCCTTTGTGGCGGGTGGAAATGGATTGGAGTTCAGGTGGAGTTAGGAGGTGTTGGGGAATGATGTCGAATTGATGTGCAAGACACTACAAGTTGAATACAAGCTCTTTTACTTGGATCTGAAGGAGAATCCTTGCGGCCGCTACCTCAAGAAATCTGATCAGATGTCAGCCACGTGGTCCACCGTCATCTTGCCCTTCTCCGGCATCTCCTGGTTCCCAGATCTCTTCAATTACTACGTCAATTTCGACGATCGAGAGATCTTTTGTGGAACCGTTTCCCGCTCTTACTCTCCATTGCAAATTTCAGCGTCTAAGCCCATTTCATTGGTTGTTGGGTTAGGATTTGAAGAACACAACGATATTAAACCCAATTTGTTAATTTGGGGGAAAGAAAAGCGATGCATGACATTTGTACTACTGATTTTGCTGACTTCACTTTGTTGATGAATCACCTACGGTTCATGTTAGAATATTGTTACGTTGGATTCTCCGACTATGCAAAATGTTGATGGCAATGATTGATTTTTTCTTTTACTATAACGACACTCAAGTGATTGAGAAAAGAAAATTATGGTACTGAAGTGAGTGTTGTATAAAGATTATGACCTCTGTAATGTCATTTTCCTCCAATAAATTATCAAAGAAATTAACGAGTTTATAATTGCTTAATTGTGCAAATATTTTCCAGCCCTAACTTACTAAGAAAATTTACAAAGAGAAAACTTTATCATTTATATTGTTTGCTCAAGTGTGAAATAACCTAGTAGGATTCTGTTTTTATATATTTTTCTTTGACTTGCTGACTCAAACTAGGAATCCAACTCTAATGTTGGAAGTGTTTTAATAATTTCTTACTTATTTGGACGTCAAACCATAACTTCTATTTGAATTTTGGAATTGCTACTTAGATCATATTATTTTCACGGACTTAAATTCAAGATGTGATTTGACAATTTTCTACCTTAGCTTAATGTTTGTACCCAAGTAACAATACTTATCATGCATGTCAGCTCTCCCAACACCTCGACAGGCGCTCAACAATCACATACATTTATCAAGCCGAAGCTGAACTCAGATTTCTCTAGAAGAATGAACTTGGTCCACATTTCTATAGGATTCTCCACCACAAGAAGCTTCTTTACGATTCTATCCTCTTTGGATAGGCTATATCTAACACAGTTATTTCAGTAACCAATGAACTCAATTTTCTAGTGATATATCTAATTTTCACTGAACGCTCCACTCCTCCAACAAAGTCATGTGACCACATCGCCTCTTCAGCTCCTTTCTTTTCACCATGTTTCCTACCTTAGTCGTCAATGAAATCATTGTATCTCTTAACAACTCTTTTCAACTTACAGCATAACTGATAGAAGAATAGACATAATCACTCAAATATCAGACATCTTTAAGTGTCCTAAGTGACCACCCAATTTTTGTTACACTACCAAAGTCACATCCTCTAAAACATAGAGCAACATCTATCGACCTCAGCAAAATCAGGAGAATCCATTTCATAGCATTTACAATGTAATCCATGAATTAGGTAAACATTCTTGTAACTGCACGTGAAAAATCAAGTGTAGATGGGTAAATCGCCTTGATGATCCTCTAACGTTCCTGTTAGATCATGGCATTTCTTTTTTTCTTTTACCGAAGTTACTGAACTTTGATTTTAGTTTTCACGTTGTCACTCTATTCAAGGTCCGATAATGACTCACGAGAAATTCTAATATACTCAAGATTAAGAAATTTTACCAAATGGGATCAGGGAGTTAATTATTACAAAAGCAAACTCTAAACTCAAAGACATAAATCAACACACTCCGCCCCAAAGATTCCAAGAGGCAGGCAGACACAATTATTTGTCCTATAAAATATGGAGCAATGTTGGAGGATTCTCCTTCAGACCATTGCAAACTGGTCTCTTATCATGTTGTACGTCCGGGCTAAGTGAAGATTGTTTCTCTTGCCTACGCTACTTTACCTGTCATAGGCAAATCTGGCAAAAATATATATAATTTGCTAGTCCAGAACCCGAAACATCTATGCATGGGTTAAACTAGATGGTTATATAGGTGTGTGTGTTCGTATAGGACAAGAGAACGCGAGAGAGAGAGAGAGAGAGAGAGAGAGAGAGAGAGAGAGAGAGGGCGAACCGCAAACTTTTGTATGGACCGACAGGGGATTCGAATGCTGCCATTAACAGAGGCGACAAAACCTTCGATTCCCCACTGATCTTCCCATCTCTTTGTCTCTCTCTTTTACACTCACTTAAACTCATCGTTTTCTTACTCTTGTGTCAATCAGTGAAGAAGTAATAGTGAATCATCTACCCCAATATAATGCAGCACATCCCCTCTACTTCGCATCCCCACTCTTACCCATCTCTCTCTCTCTCTCTCTCGCTCTCGCTCCCGTGAACCGTAACATCACTTGCACTCAAACCTTTCCTCAGTTACACGGTTCTTGGTTCAATCATACTCTTTCTCTCTCTCTCTCTCTCTCTCTCTCTCTCTCTCTCTCTCTCTCTCTCGATGGATTATAATTATCAACCCAACACTTCCCTTCATCTCAGCTTACCAAAAAACCAGCCCAACCTGGAGCTTTTCCTCGACCGGTCGTCCTCCTCCTCATCATCGCCACGCAGTCCATCCGAAGTAGCTCGGATGTTCTCGTGCAACTTCTGCCAGAGGAAGTTTTACAGCTCGCAGGCGCTTGGCGGCCACCAGAACGCGCACAAGCTCGAGCGCACCCTCGCCAAGAAAAGCAGATCAGAGCTAAGCTCCGCCATCAGAGCTCCTGCAGCGTGCTCACCGTCGGGCTCCGGTCATGCCGTTCGCATTCATCAGCACCACCACGAGGACCCGGGTAGCTTTCTTGGAGACGTGGGCTACGGAGGGGTGCGAGAGATGGCGAAGTACGGGTCGGCTTCAAAAGGGTATCGACCAGAGAATGCTCAAAAGGAAGAGTTTTGTCAGCTTGACTTGTCCTTAAGGCTCTGAATCGATTATTTTCGAAGAAAAAAGCCTAAGAAAGCAAATATTAGTATTCAACTCATGAGACTTATTATTAGTTGTATTTTACTGGTCAGAAGTTGCTGATAACTTGTCGCTTCTTCGGATCGAAGAACAAGTTGAGTTGAAGTAATTGCTTCAACGCTGATCAGTGGAAGGAATTGCCTTTCTTCTTTTTCCTGTCTTTCGGCCCTTTAGAATCTATCTGGGGACAACCTCGTCGCCACACGCGTTGGTCGGTCCATGTGCTCAAGCTCGTTGACTTTACTTAATGGAAAGTAATTGATGATTGTTGAATGCTTTTGCTGGTGCTCATATGCGGTAGCCGTTTTTACATGAATCGGGTGTCCGCACTTTTTTGTTCAACTAGACTATTAAAGAACTCGTCGAGCTCCACAGCTTAAATCGACAAGCGATTTGTGTACGCAATCCACCTAATAATTTTTGCGGACATGCAACATATCAAATTCGAGTAAGTGTGTAAAAGCTACATAGAAATTTGCCCATATTGGCAGCCAGGGGGTGGGGCCATCACCAAATTAAATCTTCTATAACATTTTTTTCTTTTCTTAAATTCACACACGTGATATCGACAAAAAGAAAAATCACGCAAGTGATTGCTGAGATGTAAGCTAATGAACCCTAATATGCTCATTCGAATAGTATGGTGTTACGGCCCCATTTCTTCCGTACTTTTTGAGCTAAAGAGCAGAGTTTTATGGCAAGGGATGAGGAGTGAGTATGCATAAGGGATAAAACAATTGGTTTATGGGAATAGCGTCAGGGTGTTTGTAGCTGGAGTTTTGGAGTGTAACGAATACTTAGAGGATTTTTGAAGGTAGGGTTGACTTCCCTTACATAAATTGGTCCCAAGTTGATGTTGTTTTCTTGATGAGGTTATGATAGGCCGAAACTAGTTGTTGTTTTGAAGTGATCAGTGTGTCTCGCTCGAGGGATTGGATGCTCGAGCTTAATTGGGTGTAGTATGATTCAATGTGAGGATGTGATTTGCCATACTGTCCTCAGGAATGATCTATAAAAGGAAGGCCGATCTACAATTCTTAGCTCATTAGGCATCACATGGGCTCATTGGGATGTCCGAGCTTAATTGGGCATGGTACAATACATTATGAGGATATAATTCGCCATATTTTCCTTAGGAATGATCTATAGAAATAAGGTTGCCTTGGTCCTTTCAGCTCATTAGCCACCACACAGGCTTGTCCTTTGAGGTGCTGAGGCAATAATGGGACCCTTCAGTCCTCGACCAAGAAACTGTCCACCCATGACAAATAGTATCAAAGCAGGATCCCTCCAATAGGTGGGTGATTCGGAGAAAATCTATGTTCTACCTAGTCCTATGAGAGCGAGGGGTGATTGTCGAGGCTATAAGGCTCTAACAAGGTGTGGCTCCTAGCAAGCTTCCAAGATGGCAATGAGTAGGACAAGAATAAACTTAATTAATCATCAAAAAGGAAAACATTCCTAGATCCTAGGGAAATCTCAAGTGGAGGTCTCTTATCACGTTTCAAGTGAGGAAAGAAACCTCGACTGGTTTACTAAGACCAGGCAAAAGAAAGTGCTATCAAGGGAGCGTAGTTGGCTCAGGATACCGCACTTCTCAGAGAAAGTATAAGTGTTTGGAGATTTATGAACAACTTAATTAGGAGAAGCTACAAATGGAGTGTATTGGCTTTGTTCTGTTGGGCGAGCATTTGCAGGCATGTAAGTCCCAAAGGAGTGGCACTGACGGGTGTGGGACGTAGGGAAGCAATATAACAGCTTGCCATAAGGGTGTCGCGAAATTGGATGGGTGAGAATGTCCCAACCTGATTTCTCTCGTACCTTTGTAGACTAAAGAGTGGAGTTTCATGACATTGGTATGAAGAGTGAGAGATGCAAAAGAGATGAAATAGTTGGTTTGTGATAGTGAGTTTAGGATATTTGTGCTACGAGTCTTGAAGTGAAATAAATATCATCTTAGAGAATTATGAAGGTGAGGTTAGTCTCATGTGCATAAACTCGTCATGAATCTTCTAATAAGGTTATGGTTGTTGTGACTCGACCTTGGCACACCCACAGACGTAAAGGTAGGGTTTAGAGGTGAGTAACCATGAGATTGTCCTCATGACACGTTACTCCAAGAATGCCATCACTTCATCCTTTGGGTCAGTGCCACGAGGTTATTGGTCATGATTGTGAGCTCTCCCAAACTCACACCTTAGGTGATAGTGGAATTTTGTTGTGACTCTATCTCGACACCATTTTTCAATTAAAAGACAAAAAAAGCATTGTTGATATTTGATTTTTAGTTGATGTGTCAAAAAAGGTAAAAAATCGAGATTTGGATTTTTGATTGCGATGGAGCCCGTTTCTCGATTAAAAAGTATCATTTTTTGTTTCTTTGTTTTGTAGTGCATTTTCTAAGTAATTTTCTATCCATTTTCAAGAAAACCCGAAAAGTTAAACAGTTAACTTTCAAGTTAACTTTTTGATCCACCCTTTGATAAAAAGTCAACTCTAGGGCAAAAATTGGTTTTTTGCCATCACTTTTCTCAAATTAACTTTTCAAAAATTCAAAAATTTAGTTAAAAAATCAACCTTTTGGAAAAGTCAACTAAATGATTAACTTTTGGTTAAATTGACCAAAAATTTGAAAAAAAATAAAAAACCCATAAAACACTTCTTTTTAGTGTCAATTTGACTTACGTGTTTCAAAATTTATAAAATTCGATTAAGAATCTTGTTTTTCAAATTTTTCGATTTTAGATTCTAAATTGATCAAAAATAAAATTACTTTCGTTTTAATCATAATTAGGTGTGGTTCATTGCATGACATTTGGTCTAGAGGTTATTTTTAATCCACTTGTTCATTCAATTTCATAAATTATCACATCGAAAAGAGAGTTGCCATTTTAAGCCCTAATTAGAGGGCCAAAATCGATTTTTCATGATTCACAAACGGATGATTGTTTTCCACTCATTTTCTTAAGATAAGTCTGAATTCAGGGTCAATTTTGAGAAATTCACATTAGAACTTTCCGATTTGAGGGATTTCACTCTCTCAATGTAAGAAAATCGAGCTCTCGAGCTTTAATTGATGAAATTTAGGTTGACCCATTTAAGACTATGGTTCAATTTCATGAATCTAAGTCCAATTTTAATATTAGACCTCAATTAATTTTTGGCCTAAGTTTTGGCACTTTAACCTAAGGTCAATTTAAAATTCATTAGGCGATACTACAAATGGGTAACTAGTTAAATAGATCTATTGCAATATTAATTGAATTCAATTTCAATTAATTTACAATTTTGGTCAAAAAATTGCGAAATTGCTCATTTTAGCCCTTAAGGCTCAATTTCATGTACCCATGATTTTGGTTTGTTGTTTACAATTATTGCTCAATTAAGTCAATAGAGTCCATGAATTGCATTAATGGAATTCCACTAGCTTAATTGGATCAAAATTGGACAATTTCTTCTCGAATCATGCAAGTTTTTTCTTCAATTTGGTCCTTGGGGGACCAAATTGCACAATTTTGAACCCACAAGGACCATATAGGCATAGACTAGCAAGAACTCTCTAGAACCAGTCAAACCGGCGTGAACCAATCTGATCGGTTGTTGGTAGGACAGGTTGGTTCGGCTGCTTGTCCACCGGTTTTGGACCTCCGGCAATCAATTATGGGCTTCTCACCGTGTCAATTTTACCTCTATGTCCTTACATTTTCACGATTTTACAAATTAACCCTTGAATTTTGGAGATTTGCAATTTAGCCCCTAATTAGGCCTCTAAGTGCAATTTTAATTTTAAATCCCAATTTCCGCAAATCAGACCTAGTCGAACAGTCTCATACACTTCTTAATGATGTTTAGCCCTTTAAAATTTTGATTTGGCCATTAGATTAATATTTTGACCGTCGGATCGAACTGATGACCAAGATAGGTCATTTTAGGGTTAGTATAAAAGGGTTTTTCCCTCCAAATTTTAAAGGAGGCTCACTTTTTTTTTACAAACTCTCTCTCTCTCTCTCTCTGTGTCTTTTCTATCTTTCTCTTCTGCCTAAGTCGCCCTTTCTCTCTTTTTCGCGCACCGGCTTCCACCAGTTCACGGTCGCGCGCTGCCCATTCTGCTGCCTCCGATCATTCCCCCTGGCGGCTACTGTCCTCTCATCCAACTGTAGATCATGAGATCTTCAATCTTCGATCTCTTTGAACGACCGCACGGCCTCATCTTTCCTGTGGCGAGTGAACCGCCGGTTGGATTGGTGAGCCTCATCTTATTGATCGACAACTAGCGGTGGTACGAATTGATGCCGACCACCGCTAACTAAGCTCTAAATCGAACCCCAACCTTGTTGTGGTCGAGCCCCTATCGAAGAGTCATCAGATCTTTTCCGATAGCCGATTGTTTACTGGCGGTCTTAAACCGATCCAAACTGGATGGGTTTCATTTAATTGGACCAAATGGTGGTCACCGGAGGTCCCTGAGGTCATCGATCACCTCCGATCAGACATCGAACCTGTCCTTGACCTCTGGATGGTCGGAGCTTAACCGATCAACTCTTTAGCAGTCCATTCCTTCCTCGACGCTTGAAGACCGATCCAAACTTGGGCCGATTTTACTCAATCCTTGAACCGACAGTCCAGCTGGCCTATTGGTGGTCCGAGGTAATCCGATTTGATCTTTGGAGGTCCATTTGTGCTCCAGCGACAATTGCTTTGTCTGATTGCATCAAAATGGATGAAATCACATAGAGGTTTGTCTTTAAGCTCGAATCCGATGAAGCGAAGTTGATGTATCTGACCAAAGCTAGGATTTGCAATTAGATCAATGAAATATGTTTACATGAAAAAGATTATGCGATTGTTCAATGATTTGTCGAGGTTGAAGATTGATTGAGGATGATTTATGCTTGATTGAGCATAATAGATGCTAGTCTGCAATTTTTGTGCATATATGATGTGGTTGTTATTGGTCTAAAACGAGGTATTGGATGACCTCATTTGAACTCAAAACCTTCTAAACTTAAAAAGTACGTTCCGAGACCTTTGATTTGATAGGTTGCATGCCCCAAACAGACAACATTGGCCCTAGAAAATACCTCACAATCTACTAGATTATGCAGATTTCTTAACTCGTTTTTGGTTCTGTTCTTATTCCGCCTCTGGACTTTGCTATTTTTGTGCCAATTTCTATTATTGATTTTTTGAGAAAATTTTCTTGATGAGATTTATTCCAAATCATCTCCTATATAAATACTTTTTTCCTTGATTTTTCGGATTAGTTTCGATAGGTCAAAATTGCCTAGATTTGAGCATAGGTCAATTTGCCCTACACCAATTTGAGATGTATTTTGGTGAAAATGAGCATATCAATGGGTTCTTGTGACCTTAGCATCTTTATTAAAATTGAAATACACATTGTGTGCTTTCTATCGGTGCATGATTTGCATGATTTCATTGTCATTTGCTATGTCAATTGCGAGTTTAAACACATGTAGATTTTGCTGCAATTAGGATGTTTTGTAACATGTATCTGTTTTGCCTTTTTCATCACAATTCATGTGATCATAATTATCTTTGATCATTTTATGTGTCAAATTTTTCATTAGATTTTTACACGTTCCTAGGTGACCAAAATCAAGCATGTTTTGTGATTTCATGGTTAGATTAATGCCTTATCATGCATGCATTATCTCATGCTCGTGCGGGTCCCTTAGAGACCAAATCTTGTGTCAATGCCTTCTTGACTATTAAAGTGTGTATTGTAAGCTTCATGTGTATATGTGGCTTGTCATGATTGAGTACCATGTGATATGTGAGAATTATGCCACAATTAGGCTAGTTGCACTTTGAAATCATCAAGTATATCATTATAGTCTTAAATCATGTTGCATTGTCACTGACTTGTATGACACTTTCACATGCCGACTTAGAGGGAAGATGTTTACCCTAATCATTTGTTGCATCCAATTCTTTGTTGTGTGTGAATTTTATGCCATTTGTGGATTACATAAGTGATTTTAAGACTTAATAATGCATGTTTGTATTCTGGTTTGTTAATGGTTGATACGCACATTTCCACAAACCTCAACTTTAGAGCATTGAATTGACTTGAAATGAACTCGAACCCTTCTAGGAAGTCGTAACGCATGCTTAGACCCTTCAAGTCTCACTAATTTCATGCAATTTACTCATTGTTAGCCCCATTTTCCATTTTTTCTATGTTAGATTATAATTCTGACCTAGGATTAAATTCGGAACCTTGTTTCTATCCTTGTTTAGGCAAACTTTTGCTATATTTGTAGCATTTTTTTAGTAAAGATTCTTGAGTCGGACCCCCCCCATAAAGTTTGTTTGTTATCCTTTTATCTTCATTGTGGTGAAATTTCGTGGTTTTTAAAGGCCCACTTGTGTGTTTAATTCATGCCAATGAGTGCAGATTTTAGATGTATATTAGGCGCGATGCTTGATATCGAGGGAAAATCTTGGCCATGCAAGAACACAAATAGTAAATAATGGATATAAATCATAAAATAAATTAGGTAAGTGTCTAGAAAGACCTAGCATGAATTGCAAAGGTCGACCCTGGGGCCCAAAGTTGGTTAATTTTGAACCTTGTTTCACTTGATTGATTACTCTTGATTCTATGCCATGCTTTTGACTGTTTTGATGTCTATGAATGTTTCTTTCCATTGTATGGACCTAGCTTAGATTTAGGTTAGGATTAGATTAGGCCCTCAATGGTCGAAGCTCACAAAGACACGAAGATGGTACCATTCATTCTCGACATATGTCTCAAGTTTCCTCATTTGTATAAATACTTGATGAGTTGCAAGTTCTTTTCTTTTCTTTCATTTTATTTCATTTGATTTCTTTTCAATCTTTTTTAGGATTGCATGATAAATTCATCGCTTTACTTAGTTGTTTACTTACCACCTCGTACTTTAAATTCAATTGTGTGATTTCTTTTATCTTCCTTAGAAATAGAGTGGCACGAAAATTACTATCTATGTATGATCACTTAGTTTAGATTAAATGATCACAAGAAAGTAAACAAATAAAATAAAATGCATTGACACCTTAGGTAACACGATATATTGTTAGGTATCAAAATGGTGCTAATAGAAATATTAGCGTAACTCAAGCCGCCGAACCTATATATCTAGTTGCGTAGAAATGGAGGGACTACTCCCAACCCTCGATTGAGTTCTCTTGCCGACCTCAATTCTAGGAGTCACCACTAGCCTCGTTTTTGGAGATCAGCTAGAAAAACCGAATCAAGGGTTGGGGGTGTTCCCTCAATATCCACGCAACTACAGTAATGCCCTTTCGGTACCTAATAGTCGTTATGTTTCTTAAGATATCCATGCGTGTCTTTTTACTTTTTTGTACAATAAGAAATTAACAAAGTGATTATGTGCGGATGGTCGGTTTCATATCATTCTACTTCTAATTAAAAGAAGGAAAATGAAACAAACATTAAGAATTTAAAAGACAATGTGGTAAGTAAACACTCAAAATAGTTTAAGAAAATCAGTAAATCTAACATGCAATCCTAAAACAGAAATAAAGAAAGTAAAACAAAGGAAAGGAGCCCACAACTTGTGGGGTATAAAACATTTATACAACGTATAAAATGTGCGACATCTTGATTTTCAAGTCTGATTTCGATGAGATGAAATGAACTTTTCATCGATGTGCCTATAGCCTTTTTTTCGGAGTTGGTCACTTACGAGTTAACTAGTCTATTAGGTGAAGTCGTTAAGGAATCGAAATGCAATAGACTTGAGAATTTGACCAAGAATTGACTACTCAACCGTGCTAATCTGCAAGGGTCATTACGGCACCATCAAAATTGATTAGAGACCGGAGATAGGTCGATTCGATAGAGGTATGTGATTAGTGTGTGGGTGATTCCACCTAATTGCAAAATTTATGTCGAATGGTACTAGATTGATTTTTTTGTCATTTTCGTACTTTGTGTCCGTATTTGAAATCTCGAGATTTTCACGACAACCGAGAGTTGCCAATGTGTCGAAGATGTACGTTGTGGCTCAAAAATGATCGACCACGGGTCAATTGTATTAAAAATTCCTAAAAGCTACTTGGCTGATTAAGAAGCGATAAAATCGCGTCAAATTGAAATTAACAGTGAAATTGAACTTGATTTCAAAAATTGAAAGTTCTGTTGTGTCATGATTTATTTTGGAAATGTCGACTCATCTTCCGAAGAATTTCTGGCGATTTCGGGATTTTTACGGAAAATCAATTTGGATGTTTCAGAAAAAGAACGGAAATTCGGATGGGCCAAATCGAAGGGGATTTTAGCTTCCAAACCAGGCTATTTGGTGATGGGAACTTGTAGAAATTGTGTGGACTTTTTCTTCAACAAAATTGGACATTGAATTGGAGAAATCGGAGAAGAAATTGAAGTTTATTTTGAGGAAATTCAAAGCTATGGAAGAAGGCTGCATTTTTGGCATCAAATTGGATAATTTATGGAAATTCTAAGTTAGAAAGAATTATGGGACAAAGCAATCAATTAAGTGGATAATTTGTGGACTTTGCCCCCCTTTTTTCCCAATCTTCTCGATCAAGCAAAGCCAGCTGCTATCCACGGTTGCTGCCTCTCTTTCATTTTCCTCGAAGCAGCTCTCTCCACGTCGCCAAGCTACTTCTGTCTTCTTCTCGAACTGACCTCCCTCGATTTCCCTTTTGTCCCTGCTTTCTCTCATTTGTTTTCTTCGAAGCTCAGCCCCACTCTCTCTCTCTCTCTCTCTCTCTTTGCCGCCTGCTCATCCACCAGCTCCTATCTCTCTCCACCGACGCTCCTTCAAGCTGCCACGAAGACCAGCCATCCATCTCCCTTGTGTCTTCACGTCCACCGAATCAACTTCAGTTTCTTTCATTTTTTTTTTCTCTCCACCGAAGCCTCCCTGTAGTGCCACATGTCCGAGCCTCCATCCCCTTCGGTCAACTCCTGCCTCCATCAAAATCCTGCGGTTGACTTCAGCCTCCCCTTCGTGCACCAGCTGTCGTCTCAAGCGGAGCTAGCCCAATCCGCCAAAGCTGCTTCTTCGCAGCTTAACCAAGTCAACAATTTTGCTTTAGGCTTGCAGAGCATTTTCAGCCCGGCCCAAGCTTCCCTCGGCCTCACCGTGAGCCTGAATCTCAGCCATCATTGCGCCACCGTCGCCGTGAACCAGTTTTTGTGCTAAACCGATGAGTTCGTGTTCTAATCCCTAATTAGTAGGCTAGTGACACTTAGAAGTGGATTAGTTAAGTTAATTAAGCTTAGGATGATTTAGTTAGAGTATATAGTTAGTTATTTAGTTAGTTCAATTAGAATAGTTAGGTGGATTTAGTTAGGAATTAGTTAGTTTATATAATTAGTGTAAATAGATTGAATTAGGTAGAATGTGTAGATTTAATTGTAAATTCGATTAATTAGCCCGGTTAGTTTAGGTTAATTTAATTGAGTACTTTAATTTATTTGTTTTGTAATTTATTTAATTGCCGGTAATTTATTTAATTATTAATTATTTTCCAGAAATTAGACCGGAATAGTCGATGACTGGAATTTTGTGCTAATTGCAATGGTGTGTTCAATTTATGCAATTGGATGTTAATTTGTGCAAATTGAGTGCTAATGGGAATTTTGAGTATTTAATTCCAAAATTTGTGAATTTCGATATTTATTCAAAAAATCCCGAGTGTTGGATTTTAACACTGAAATTTTTTTTATATACTATATAAAATAGTGGGATTTTAAATTGGAGGTTATGGATTTTTCGGGTCCAATCTAACCATGTACCTACATATGACTATTTTTACCGGGTATTTTTAATACGAAGAAAATAGACCAGGACCACTATTTTAATTGAAACATTTGAGTGTAATGCACGGTATTCTAAGCCGAGATTGATTGGTCATGTGTTGGTTAAGAGAACCCGTCTCGAGCGATTACGCCGAACGTTACTAAATCCCTTTTCGGGTTACCCATGCATTAAGATATCGAGTCATAGTAGATTCTGGACCTATACTCCTTTGGGAATGCCATCTTTGAGAGACGAAGCCGTACTCAATGGTGGTGAGACGATGCCTGGCTACACTAGTAGATCGTCAAACTTGGGAGTATGCCGTACCCTTGAGGGGTGTAATTATCAATTGGAACGCATGATTGATTGAGATAGATGCGCGGGATTATGGGACAAAATTGTGTGGCATGATATGGGATGTGTCATAACGATTTGTTTCTATAATCGGGACCCCTTGTTTTGTTGAGATAAAAGTGTTGACGTTCCAATTGTTTGAGCATGAATGTTGTTTATATCTATGATGTTAATTGTGCTGACTTGCAAAGAGGATCTGAGACGAGGTAAGTGTCTGTGATTGTGTGATTGTGTGGTTAGGACGCTTATAGGCGTATTACCCTCCTAATCGGGGTTTAGAGCGTGAACCCATCATAGGTTTAAATTTTTAGGACCGTAGGGTGGAAGACCTAGAGCCAAGCTGAGGTGACCGGAAGTGTAGGTCAGATATGGCAGCTTCCTTTTGAGAGTTAGTCTTTTGAAATCTTTTGGGTATAGGCTTTTGTACATGACTTAGTACGTTTATAAAAGCATGTTTGTTTATGAATGTGTTGTTCTGCTTTTTTATCCCAAGATGATTACTGTTAGGGGAGTTGTTATTCGCTTCCGCATGTATAATAAAATGAAAGGGTTAGCGACTCGTCCTGGGAAGTTGCAAAATTTTATCGACCACAGAGAGATGGGCATGTGCTCGAGGATTGAGGCGTGACAAAATGAACCCAAGACATATATCGGGTAATGAATAGTACAAAATAAGGTTGGATTAGACATTGACCATTTGTTGTCTTCACGTCTTCGAGATCGCCGCCTCCATGGACCTATCATAATTCTAGTATGATACTTAGACTAAAATGTTTACAATATAAATAGAAAAAAAAATGCACATATAGCAAATAGAGAAAAACAATCACAATGAAGGAATCAAGTCAATGTATTAAACTAATCAAGCATGGCCTTGGGGTTGGCCTTCGTGGTTCATGCAACGATCTATCTAGGACGCCTAGGCAATTCAATTTTAAATGAGTTGTAACCATTGGTCATCATTTGTGTTTTTGCGTCGCAACCAATGCTAAAATTTCCTAAAATGGGTTCTAAATGTGACCCAAGATACCCCATGAGATTAGGCATTGCACCTATGTATAAATCTAAAAATCACACGTATAATTGAAAGTAAACATGCATGCCAGTCATCAAACCTTGGTTCTCAACCAATCAAGCAAACTAGTGAGCCGACATCGGATCACTTATTCAGTCATCATGCGCCAAACACATAAACATACAATTCATAGCCAATGAAGCAATCAATATATGACTCATGTGATGCCTAAAAGGATTTTGTGAACATTCGGTAGAGAGATGCACTACTTCAAAAAGTTTTGATGAAAAGGGACATATTTTGTCAATGCTTTGGAGCTATTTAACCATCAAAATTAGCTCGGGTGCATCAAATGGCACAGTTGATCAAGCGTCATAGACATTCTAAATATGATTTAAACTTCGACAAATTTCATGTTAAATCGAATTTTTTTAAGGAAAATATTAGATAGGGACATGATTATATCGACCCAAGAACCGCGTTTAGTTGCTTAGGTGAGCTCAGAGGGCACGATTGATCAAGCATCACATACATCCTAAACATGAATCAAGAATTCGATAAAGTCATGTTAAATTGAAATGCAAACAATATCCAAAAGGAATTTTCTATAAGCATCATATGAGTGAAAATTGGATTCGGATCAATCAAAATATGAGATTTTAGATTGTTTTGCAACATTTGAGGGGCTTGAAAAGCATGGCAAAAAGCTTTTTATTTTTTAAGAATTTTTATGCATGAAATTCGGAACATGAGGATAAAAAATCATGAAGACGACTAATCCCAATTCAGCATGTAAGACATTCTAAAAATCCTAGAAGAGAATTGCATTGAAGAATCAGAATAGTAAACATCAAATAAGGCAATCAAGATCAGAGCAATCGGGGTAGGACCCATGGATAATTGGTCTTAAGAAAATTACAGTACATCAAAAACTTGATGAGGAACAACATTCATGAAGGAACTTTCCTATGATAGGCTCCACATGAATTTATAAAAATCCAAGAACACAGAATAATGCATTAGGAACATAGCAAGGCAGCAGGACATCTGGGCAAATCAATGGCAATTTGTCCTAGCAAATGATGCCTAAAAATCCTGAAAATTCACAATATAGATGTGAATGACAAAAAAATTCCATTAAAGACTTGACTTCAAAATCCTTACCAAAAAATTCATACAAATTTGACAAAGTGTCTGGTTGAATAAAAGCAGAACAAGCATTCTGAATTTCACTCATGATAGATTTCAGAACAAACTTCGCAAAAATGAAAGATGGGCCAAACGGCACGCAAATGAGGCAAAATTGGCGTCACTAGAAAGATCAAGACGTGCCCTAAGACTTTCTAAGAGACATCGAGTTTGATTAAGGTCAATTTATGTTCAAACAATGCCAATTGTAAAAGTACGCATATCGGTGATGAACATGGCAAAACATGATGCATGAAGATAGGCTTGCTAAACCATCTAAACGATGCATGAAAATTGTGACATTCCAATCTCACTTGGAATGTTACCTCTGATGCTGTTAAAGTCTATGTAAAGCATGTGCAAGCTTGACATGCTACCGATGGTTCGGGGAATCGTTCTGATCTAGTTGTTAGCACCGAGATAGAGCTCCTGCAGCTTTTGCAAGTTGTCTGTCTTGAGGAATGCTTCCCTGAAAACGATTGAATGACAACGACAACACGAGAAGTTCTTCGCATTGGGTTAGCGCCTCCAGTAGCATGCCAATGAATTGGTTATCAGACAGCGAAAGCTTTTGAATGTTAGGCCAACAATAGCAAAGATAAGAGGGAAGACTTCCATAGAGATTATTATACATCACCATAACACTCATGAGCGATCTATTGTAAAGTGTTGGAGGAATTGAACTTGTGAGATTCTTCATGACCATACCAATGACCTGCAATGTGGATACGTTGCCCAGGAAGCTCGGAATTTGGCCCCGTAAGTCATTGAAGCTAAGAAACAGTTGTTGCAACTCAGGCAAGGTGCCAAATTCTCTCAATATGCCACCTGTTAGCCTATTCACTGCGAGTGACATCAATTCGAGATTTTGGCATTGGGCTAAGTTAGGATGAATGTTTCCTTCAAATTGGTTTGATTGGAGTACGAATTCTTTTAGACAGGGTAAACAACTAATTTTGATCAGAATTGTGCCATAGAAACTGTTGCAAAGATCAAGAGAAGCGAGGAAAGAGAGATTGCCCACATAAGGAGACAGTCTTCCCTGGAGACCCACGTAGGAGAGGTCTAAAGCCACAACTCTCTGCCTGCAGTTGCTGCAAACAATGCCAATCCATTCACAAAAGTTTGCTTCCGCTGCCTTTGATCATGTTCATCGGGTCAACGTCGATCGCCGATTTGAAGTGGAGGAGAGCATCGTGATCAACGAAGTTCTTGGAATAAATGGCGGGCTGAAACATCTAATAGGAAAGCTAACAGAAGATCGATAAATGGTAAAAAGATGAACTTCACCATAAGGAACGGTCTCTCTTTTGATCGCATTAATGGCTACTGAGCTAGGTAGGACCTTCTCGGTATTCATACCAAAACCTACCCAACGATTGTCTTAATTAAAAACCAAAAACGTGAAGGACACGACAAACCACATGATCCCGAACTCAGAGATATCATACGTTTGAATATTTGTTTTGAGCGTCGAAGTTATCATAAGACGTGATCCGGTAAGGGGCTGATCTTGACTTCAGGGATGATCCTACCTTATTAAAGAATGCCGTTCGCAATTCCCCACAACCAAACAATCATGCCTACCAAGCCATTTGAGTTGAGACCTTCCCTCGTGGTGACCTTAGAGAAACCCTAGTAAATCATCATGTCTAACTCCGTAGATGGCCCGTGCGAGGATCCCAAGTGGACCTTTAACTGAGGCTCCCATGCTCGAATGGGAATGATTGTGACAACGAAGAATTATTACGCATTTCAACTGCAGTAAGTTATTTCTAAACTTTTCAAACATATTTTAGAAATTTATATACAACGCATGATGTACTACCCTCTATTCATAAAGTTTTGAAAGGGACAGAAAATGGTTGAACATTGACTAATGTTTTTTTTTTTATTTTAACTTGCATTTTTTGAGATTTGACTTTTATTCAATATTATTCACCTTAAATATTTTGAGTTATACATATTGACACCGAATCTATTTAGAGTCGTGTAAAAATTTTTTAGTTGAAAGAAAATAGTTTTTCGTTACCCTTTCAAAAAAAGAGAAAAACCATGTATGTCTTTTTATATTACATTATTGTTAGGTTGTGATCGATAATGACGGCCATTGCTAAGTCATATTTTTATAATTACATTTATCTTTTAGTAAAAGTTATTAGTGATAAACATGCACGATTTAGCAATCTATGCATTTGAGTTCCGAATAGGGATAACATATTAATCAAGGAAAAGAAAAAAAATAATAAAACAGTATATTATGAAGGCAAAGTGAAAATGCGATTTTTGCAAATATGCAGAAATGAAACGGTAAATAGCATAGACTGAAAAAAAAAAAAAAAAAACCAAAATGCCAAAAAAATAAATATCTAAGTGAGTCTCATGATTTAGGGCGGAGGAATGATGGAATTATAAGGTAAAAAGAAAAGGGTAAAACAGAACAAAATCATAAGAAGAAAAATTAAAATTAAATGGTTAATAGAAAATATGAAAAACCATACCTTACGTTTTTCTCTAGTACTGTACTACTTTTCCTCCATTATTTTGAAAATATCGGTTTGTATCTTGCATATTGCGTCTAGACATCACTTTGTACATTCGCATTGTTATTTTTATAGTCTTATTTATAAAATAAAATAAAAGAAAAAAGACATTTCCTTCCCGAAAATTTTCTCATCAAATCCTAAATTTTCCGTACCCACTGAAACCCCTTCTCCTAAAAGTAAAAATTAGTGCAAATCAAAACCTCCCAAACCCTAACTTCAGTCACCACCTTGGACTGCCATTGAAAACCTTTAGCCATTGCACACACTATTGCTAGCATTGTCGGCCCCTGTAACATCTCAGAGTTTTAGTCTTGTTTTCTACTGAATAAATCGGGTATTTCATTAATGCGCTTATATGGCTAATCTCAGAGCTGATCACTCTCAAGATAATTAAACTATATGGGGAAGTTATTAAGAAATTTTAAAGCAATGGACTTGAGAATTCGACTAGGAATCGACTTCTTGACCATGCTCATCTTTAGAGGCCATTACGGCACAGTTAAAAATCGATTTGAGATTAGAGATAGGTCAGTTCGACTGAGATGTGTGGCCGATCATGGGTGACTCCACTAAATTGAAAATTCTCGTCGACCAACACAATTTGATTTTACTGTCGTTTTGGTACCTTATGTTCGTAATTGAATCCTCGAGATTTTCACGACAACTGAGAGTCGCCAATGTGTCAAATAGGTTTATTGTAGCTCAAAGAAAATCGACCACGGATTATTTGCCCTAAAAAGTTCTGAAAACTACCTGGTAGCTTAGGTCATGCTAAAAACGCGCCGAATGGAAATTAACCGCTAATTCAAGTCCGATTTTAGAAATTAGAGATTTTGTCATGTCACAATAAATTCTAAGAGCGTTAACTCAATCTCAAAAGATTTTTCTGACGACCGAGACTTTTTGGGAAAAAGTCGGCCTGGGGCCATTTTGTGTAGAAAAGGCTGGTGATTAATTTTGGCTGCAAAATTGAGAAGCAAGATGGATTCTTGGATGAGGAAAGAAGTCAATAGAAGCATTGAAAGGTCAATTGAGTTTATGGAGGACAAATGCGATTGTATTGATATAGATCAAGTGTCCAATTGAAGGGAGATTATGCCAAATTCGTAGCTTCCCCCATGCCCTAGCAAAATTGGACCATTTCATGAGTTGTTGGGCAAGCCTTGGTGGCCTAATGGAGGCCAAGTATGTGTGCATGGTCTAGGATGAATCTTGGAGAGCAAGTGTGGAAAAATTGACCAAGTGGAGCCCTCCACCCCTCTCATATCTATCCTCTCCCTCTCTTACTCCACCGTCCACCCTCTATCTCTCTCTCCCTCCATTTGTGCGATGCCAGCAACCAAAGGAAGAGAAGCCAAGCAGCTCCTCCACGTCGCATGCCACCACCAGCCACGCCACCGCCGGTTGTCGCTCCGCCTCCACCCGCGCCAGGCCACGCGCGCTATCCACCCCTGCTCGCCTCCCTCTCACCGTCCAGCAGCTCCTTTCCTCTGCTCCAGCCTTGTTCAGCCATTGCAAGGGGTTGAGGAAGTCCTCGGAGCTGCTGGTTTTGACCCGAGACCACCCTGAAGTCTTCTCCTAAGCCTTGCCACACCAACCTAGTTGATTTCCTTCTGTTTTGTAGCAAGATCAGAGGGTTGATACCCACTTCTAGGCTCGTTTTGAGGTGCTTGTGGGTCCCGGAGCTTAGGCCCGCTTTGGAGTAAAACGTCCCATGTGGTGTTCCCGACATTTCAATCCGAGCGGATTGTTAAACGGGTGAGTTTTGTTCACTAATCCCTTATTAGTATGTTAATGATGCTTAGGGGTTGATTATATTTAATTAAGTGCAATTAGGTGAATAGATTAGAGCAGAGCAATTAATTTAGAGCCTTATTGATGCATGTTAGGCAAAATGCAAGTAGACCTGTGTTATTATTTATTGAACAAGTCTCGGTAATTTTCCTGGCTCGTCTCGGCTTACAATTAGGCATTACGGGCCTAAATTGGATTTATTGTATTTACTTAATAATTTTTGTAATTATTTAATTAATTAATTATTTTTCGGAAATTAGATTGTGATGGTTAACGACTAGAATTTTATGCTGATGATCGTGGTGCGGTCCGTTTATTTAATTGAGCTTTATTTTGTGCTGAAATGAGTTATTTGTGAATTTGGGATTTATTTCATAAATTAAATAATCTTGGAAATTAATTGAAGAATAACCGGGCATCGATTGATAATGCCAAAATGTTTTAGTGGACTACAGAAAATGATGGGATTTATAGAAAGGAAATTATGATATTTTGGCTAAGGCCGATTGTGTCCCCACACGGTTATTTTATCGAGAATGATAAAAGATAAGATTGATTGAATGGTTGGGTGTGGTGTGCTATATCGACCTACGGGCGGTACGTTAGCTTAGATTGCGAGCAATATATCTTATCAGCTTAGATTGAGCATTGTCGGTATACTATATCAGCTTAAGGGCGATATGGCAGCTTAGCAGAGAGCAGTATACCCAATCATCTCTAAAGCGAGTTATCCTATCCATTTATCAGCTTAGCAATGAGCAGTCCTGATATGAACGGACTTATAGAAAGTATGATATGAGCCGACCAAGAAAGGGTCGGGATGATATGTAATCAACTAAGTTGATTGATTGATAATTCGATCTAATTGATGTGATGTGATGTGATCGTGTATATTTGATATATATACTGACTTACAGGAAGAAACTGAGGCCAAGGTAAGTCCTCTGATCCGTGTTGTGCTTAGGCAGCCTCTAGAGTGTATTGGCTTCCTAATCGGGTCTTAAGGAGTAGAACTTGCTGAGATGTAATCTCATCCCGGTTGTGGGACGACATTTCAGGTCCATAGATATAGTAGACCTAGATTTTGAAGATCTCGGAAGTCCGGTGCAGTCTGCTGAAGGCTCCGGTTGGAGTGTGGAGGATGATGAGGAGGAGGATGAGGACCCATAGTTTGTGGAACCCCCACCCTTGCTTGTAGACCTTGTCCTTGAACTTGTTTAAGTTGAATTCGATTTAGTAGTCCGCTTTATATATATGTGCACTGGTTTGCAATGTATATAAGTGTGGTTGTTTTTGAAAGTTTGGAATTTAATCCTACTTTCTTATTCCATTACTTTATTGTCTGGGGATTTTATATACTTCCACATGCGTATTAACAAGAAAGGGTTGGCGATGCATCCTAGGACATCGCTATTAATCGACCAAAATGAGGGATGGGTGTGTGCTCGAGGATTGCGGCGTGACAGCCCCCATCCTCAAATGTAGATGCCAATACCCTCCATCTTTTATGGTCACAGACTCCCTCTCCACCCCCCCAAGGGGCCCAAAACAAAACTCTCTCTACACACGCTCCTTGATTGCCCGGTCGCGATAATGGCTCGCTAAGGTCATGTATTACCATGGACAACCTCAATCAATGTCATCCACAGCCTTATCATAGCTCAATCTTGATTGCAGGTTGTTAATTGCTAAGGATAACCATGGCCTGCGACCTCAATTTGAGGTTAGGGATCACAAGGTCATGCATGGCTTAAAAGGAGGCCAGAGCCTGATTGTTATAGTGGCTTGCTAAGGTCACATATTGCCATGACAACCTCAATCAAGGTAATTCATAGTCTTGTCACAGCTGAATCTCGATTGTATATCATTAATTACCATGAATGACCTTGGTCTGCTACCTAAATTTGAGGTTAGGGGTCACGAGGTCATTCATGGTTTAAAAGGAGGCCAACAACCTCGGATCAAGGTCAATGTTGTTGTGACACAACTTAGGTCAAAGTCTTTTGAGAGAGAGAGAGAGAGAGAGAGAGAGAGAGAGAGAGAGAGAGAGAGAGAGAGAGCCCAATTGAACACAGAGGGTTGAGGGAGAGGCGAGCGTTAACGAAGGGGGAGAGGCACAATTGAACACAGAGGGATGAGGGAGAGGCGGGCGTTAACGAAGGGGAGAGGGGGTCAATGGTTGTGGTGAGGAAGTGGGTCAACGGTGGCAGATAACGATGGGTAGTGGAGAGGTGAGGGATTGTGCATAATGGACATTGAGGGAAATTCTTCACGCCCGGATAATTTCTGGTAATTTGTAGCATAGTATCTCTTGTTCGAGTTCTCTCTGCTGCGAACCTCTAAGCTTTGTTCATAATATGGGTTATTACACGCATTTGTCCACATGAATGAAAATGTTGAAATATACGTGGTATTCAATATATCACCAAAAGAAAAAAGAGGAATTGAATTAACGTTAGAAATTAGAAATTATTTATTTTGTAATGACAATCTAGATAAAAGAAGTCAAAGTCTGAGTAGTTTTGTGGGAAACACATTCCCACCATATCTGGGGCCTTTGAAAGCCCAAACAAAAAGAATGCGCCCATAGTCCAAAACCAGATTTCATCAAGGTTAATTGGGCTTTCCGTAAGCCAATCTTAGTCCATGTATGTGAAATGGACGTGCAATGAACGTGTAAATCCGATGTGCGTCTACTCAAATAGTCAAAACATAAGATACATATCTACAATTCATCTCATTGGATTTCAACCTTAAAAATTATCCAAAAAATTTCATTCTCTCCCAAGCCTTCTCACTAAAATGTAAATTGTCATAGTATGTTACAATATAGTGGACAATATTGTAATTTAAATATAAATTAATTTACAAACTAGTCGCAAAAAGATCTCATATTTTAATTTGATGCAAGTTTCTCTGTTTTTTCAACAATTCAAGGGCATGGTATGGAGACCTGGCATCCTAGCCTACAAAATACCCCACAAGTCTCATGAATTAGTTAAGTTCAAATATCTACTGGTGTAAGAGTAGTTTGCACTTAGTGGGATATGAGCGCATGGATTCCAATTTCTGAATTGAAAATCTTCAAAGCCCCAATCAATTCTTTCAACTTGGAGGATCGATTTCTCTAATGCAAAACCAATTCAATAATCATTCTCGCTCTGGCCAATTAAAACCATTTTTCTATTTATTTTCACGTGCATAGGTATGCGTGCTTATGCTCTTTTGTTACTTTGCGCGAGAAAGAGTTGAAGGAATTCATGTGATTAGATTAGGCACGCATAGACATTGGAATAGACATTATTATGTGTGAGGCAGAAGTATATATGGTCATGCGAATCCGTTTTAATGAGCAGATTAATGAACTTATCTAATGTGCATAAACTAGAGTGCGAGTAACTGTGCTTGAAAATCCCATTTTTGAAAGACTGCTGTTGCTCGAGTAATTAATATGTGATCTCATTATTTATCTACTGTTCGCAACTTTTTTGAGCATTGCAAGTTTGAGACCATATTAAACAAATTAAAGATTCATGAACCACCTTTCATATTATAATATAGTTCAAATACAATTAATGTTATTTTCCAAATTAGTAGTTGTTACCTTCCAAAGTCCGAGAGCATAAAAACTCTCTCGCTTTCGCCCTCACATGGTGGCTGCTCCATAAAACCTAAATCCTCTCATCTCATCTACTACCCCCTAATCTTCACAGACTTATCAAATCATTTCAGCCTTCTCAGCTTTCTCTCTCTAGATGCTGAGTCCTTTCTCATCGGCCTTTGGAACTCTCCCAATTTTACATCAATCGACACACAGCCTCTCTCGTAGAGCTTGCTTCCAATGGAAGACGATGATGATATTAGAGTTTACTTAAGCTTCAGTCGGCAATGGATGGAGTGGTTTCTAGGTATAAATTAAAGGAATGCTGTCTCACTCTCTTGGGAGACTGTTCTCAAATCCTACCGTGAATTTCCAAGCCTTTGTGAATACAATGAAAATAGCCCGGAGAAATGAAGATGTAGTTTCTGCCGGGTGTGTTCTGGCCTTTTTGCATTTATGTTTAAAACTGAAGGAGACAAAAATAGGGTTTTAGAATCTGGTCCATGGTCTTTCGCGGATCACCTCGTGTTGCTTAAATCGTGGGAACCCAATACACCTCCTCATCATTGATATAACATGTTTTTTTTCCCCGGTTCAACCCTGACACAGAGCAACGATTTTGCTGCATTCGAGAAGCAAGATGTACTTAGAAGGGAGGTTAGCAATAAGGATTGGTGTCCAACGATTTTGCCGTCCAATTGATTTGCTGTTAACGGGATAAATTAAAAATGTGATTCATAAATTTAGAGGATACCAATCCTTATTACTAACCTACCTTCCAAGAACATCTTATTTGGATGAGACCTCAAGTGTAGCAAAATTGTTGCTCTGCATTAGGGTTGGACCGGGTGAAAAAGAATATATATTACTTCCTGCTTTGAGCAAATTGCTTTTGCAGAAGTTGTTAGTAGCCGAGTAGAGCTCCTAATATGATATCATTGGGTGGTCAATTGAAGGAGAGCTTTTTTACTAGTGTTTGATGCCTTCTAAACAAGCAAATGACAACGAGTGAAAGTACAGCTGATACAGTTGGAACCATAATGTATAGTAACTAGATTCGCTTATCCTTTGATGATTTCTTTCCATTTACTTTGCACGGTGGGGCTTGAAAAATTGCATTTTACAAAGTGCTTCATTCCCAATGAATGAGAGAGTCAACATATTTCCAAAGGGTCCACCAGTAGGAATCTCTCCTGATATCTTATTAAAGGACAAGTTCAATTTTTTCAGATATGTAAGTCCTTCTGAGGACTTGGGTATCATTTTGTATGACTCTTTGTAGGAGAGGTTGAGGAAAACCAATCCTCTGAGGTTACTAATCAATTGCGGTCTCAATCCTTGAAATGAATTCCTTAACAAGTCAAGAGAAGGAAGGGTCTTTAACTTCTTGATTAAACTCGGTATGGCGCCTTTAAGTCAATCCAAGAAAGATCAATGCTCTCTATAGCTGTCATTTTCCCCATCTGATCTGGTAGTCCTCCATAGAAAGAATTGTGATAGATTGATTAATATGAGTTCTTGAAGGCTTCACAGATTGACCATTTGTTTCCAAAGCAATTCAAGATAGATACCAATATCCTATTTTGCTGGAGCAGCAACTCTCCAAAACTGGTCAAGTTGCATATCTGATATAGCTAGTACGATTACCTAGAGGGGGGTGAATAGGTATAAAAGATTTTTCTTTTGATGGTTACACACTGCTTAGATAGATAAACGATTTGCAGCAATTAAAAAATAATCGTAAGACTGAGTAAGGGAAAGAGAGAATTAGACACGCGGTTTATAGTGGTTCGGCTTGTTTCAAGCCTACATCCACTCTTTTCGCACCGACACCAATTGGCTGGATTCCACTATGAACAAAGAGATGTTACAGTGATGATCTTCCTTGACTTCTTGGTGTAGACGATCTTCCACACTCTCAAGGTGTCACTAGAAAATGAACACTCTCTGTGTATACAATTTCGCTCAAATAGTATCGACTAATAATCAAGGATCTTCAGACTGGAATTTTTCTATCGATCACACTCTCTAAAACAACTTGAATGTCTTCCTTTTGTACTCCTTTATGCCATCATAGCCGTTGGCACTTACCAAAGGAATTCCTCTAATCTACCCGTTGGACGGAATCAATCACGAAGATCATTCGAGCTATTTAAGGAACTTGGCGATAGCCCATCAATCCTGTTCGCCCATACAATCAGGATCTTAGTTTCCAAGAATAGAACATTCCAAGAATACTTCGACAACCATCGGATCTTCAATCGATCTAGATAAGACCAAACAAAGAATCCGAGATGTTTATCCAACCAAGGGATCTTTTCCGAGAGGATAGGATCGAATCCTCAACCATAAGCTTCGGCTCTGGATTTCCTTTACTACTTTTGGATTAGAAAGACTCATCAATGAGAATAATCTTGAGTCTTGAGTCTTGAGTCTTGAAATAATAAAGTCTTGAGACTTTAATCTTCGGTCTCCGAATATCCAGGACTTTAGATCGATAGAAACGTTTTGTCGGCTTCAAAAGACTCGGAAAGATTTCTCCAACAATCTCCCCATTTTTGATGGTGACAAAACTTCCTTGTAGATTTGAACAACTTTGACCTGCAAAAACATTTCTCAAGCAATATGGCTAACTCATAAAGATTAATAAAACAACCACATTCTGCATCCACAAAATTGGTTAGTCTTTCGTGAGTAATACCATAAAACAACACTTGATATGAACGCAACCGAGTCAAGCATTTAAATCCACAGTCAAGAGTACTCAAGTCAAACTCAAAAAAAATATAGCCACAAATTCAAAGACTAAAAGATAAAATGATGAAAGTTGATGAAGTTGATTGTTCAAATTGATTCTCCCCTTTTTGTCATCATGAAAAAGTGAGAAAGGGATCGGGTTTGCTTGGGAATGCGAACGATTTGGAAATCTCCCATAGATCGAACTAAGCCTTCTAGCCTCTTCAAGTCTTCCCTTAGATTAGCTACCTCCTCTCCTTTTGCATTGGCTTGAAGTTGTAGAGCAAGGTCTTTCGTTCTCTTCCGGGGTAACCAAAGACGCTTTGCCGCATTCTTGATGGATTGAATCTCACGCCTAGAGCATATATCTGTCCTCGCATTTCCATAAGTATATCAATAATACGACGAAAATCTGCCGAGCTATCCGTCTGTGTACTTGCATCAGCTTTTTCGGATGGAGTGAATGCAGACGTTGGTGCTTCTGTGTAATCTTGCAGATTTGGGGTCGACGTATCTTGTCCTTCTTCAGGCAATTTAGAAACCTGAACTTCTTCTGGGTCTGCTGGAGATGATCTTGGACCTTCACTATTGGCAGCATGTGGTGAAGACCTTTCTTGCTCGCCAACTCCCCCTGTCTCTAGGACATCACAAGGGGAAGAGTGATGATCATGTTCTTGATCTTCCTTGTCTCCGCAGTCCGATGCGGTTTTCTTTCTCTCCTTCTCTCTCATTTTCTCCTTCTTTCTCCTTCTCTCTCTGCTGATCTTCTTCTCTGATCTTTCCTTGCTCCTCTTCCTCTCTCTGTTTCTGTTGAAGTTCTATTGATCGAGGCACATAACGTCTGGTTCTCGTTAAAGCAACGATTGTGGGATCCTCATCTTCTTCATCTTCTTCATCTTCATCCTCTAAGATGAGAGTCCTTTTCTTCTTCCTCGATGAGGCTCCAATGACTTCTTTTCCTTTTCTTTTTGAAGCAGATGGGACTGGAGTCTTCACTCTGAACTTCTCCATTGCCTTGGAAAGCTCTTGTAGACACATCTTTGTCAGCATCTTCAAACCTACCACCATCTTATCGCACGGTCGAACACAAAGTGAATGGGGCGGTTCAATATTCATGTGTCTAAAGATCTTGGTCACCGGACCGGGATAAGGCAATTGTCCCTTGTCTTTTGACACTTTGCTCTGTACATATGGAAAAGAATCGTGTGCGGGAGAGAGAACTTCCGTCCAGAGTTGATTGCATACATCAACTTTGCTTCAGAATAAGACACAGAAGTCTTTGATGTAGACTTTGGTCTGAGACAGTTGATTACGATCTTATGAAGCACAATGTTGATTGCATTCATCCTGGAATAGGTAACTCTCTTGTCTGCATCCCTATCATTGACAAGATCCAGAGTAGTACGTGCAGGTGAGACTTTGATTGGCAGATAACGCCCTCGTTCAACTCCAACAATGTCTGCCAACATATTCACATCTACCACGTAGACTTTGTCTCGAACATTGAACGAAATTCTATTCGCATCCAAAAGCTCGATTTGAATAGAAATAAGCGGTTAAATGTGCGTACCCGTCCGTAGAGTCAGAGCAAAATTTCTCAAGTTGAAGCAAGTTCAACTTCTCTCTCAAGTTCATGTTGATGGCGTCTAGAAAGTCAAAATCAACACTTCGAGGGTTTATCACCCCTCTTTTCAACAGTTTGCCATATACTTTCTCCCGTTCCTCGGATTTAAACAAATCCAATCGATTTCCTTTCGTCTTCGCTGCCACACCCATTCTCGGTTGAAACTCAAGGAACATTCTATCATCATCGTTTCCTTCAATTAAATTTTGTCCGGTACACGAGGATCACTTGGAATATTTGCAAGTGCATCCTCTCGCTTTTCCTCTCGGAGCAATTCCTAACTCCTCCATTCTCCGCGAGAAAAGATATTCATTTCCATAGTTCTTATCCTTAAGGAAATCGTCTATGTAATTCAATGGTGTACCGGTGACTTTCAACGCACGATAAAGCTTGTAGATATAGGAGGGTTTTTGGACTCTTACAGGGTCGGCTTCCTCGATTATCTCTTCTTCAAGATGATGACTTTCACCATGTGGGGTAGGAGGCGATGAATGACGTGGATGAGAACGAATCGGACTTTGTTGCTGACTTGAAAAGTCTTCCTCCTCGCAAAGATCGAAGTGTATTGGTCCCTTCTCCATTCTTTGTGGTCCCCTGCTTGCTATTCTCGATGATTTCCTCGAAGAAGATATTCTTCTTTGTCGATTTGAGAGATTCATTCGCTTGCTTCCCAAGGAAAAATGACCACATTCTCGACGATGAACAAGAGATTGAAACAGGTTCGGGAGAAGAGTACTTTTTAGGGTTTTGACGATTGAGGAAAAAGCTGTATATATATATTTAACTCACTTTTTGAAAAAGGAAGTTCAATCGACACGGGGAAAGTGTACGAACATTTCTTTTCAAAATCAATAACTGCCAAAATTAATCTTTTTGAAAAGACAAGTTTTTTGATTTTCACACAGATAATAACTGAACAACAAAATCGTACATTTTCGAGTTCGAATAAAATAGCCACTTACAGTCTATAGCCATGAATGTCTGAGTCTGAAGATCTCGAGACTGAGAGATTAGAGTCTAAGGATTGTTGAGTCTTTAGACTTTAACTTCTTCAAGCTTCAAAATGTTGAGTCTTGAAAGGATAGCGTCGAATTGATTTTTCTCCAAAGGCTTTGTGAAAATATCCGCTAGTTGACTTTTTGAATCAACAAATTGAATCGAGATTTCTCCGTTTTGAATATGATCTCTAATGAAGTGGTGTCGAATCTCAATATGCTTTGCTCTTGAATGAAGAATTGGATTTTTGGTAAGATTGATCGCGCTGGTGTTGTCACATCTCGATTTCGTGCATGAGTCTTCAATGCCAAAGTCTTGTAGCTGTTGTTTGATCCATAGAATTTGCGAACAGAACTTCCAAGAGCTACATACTACTCTGCTTCGTTGTTGAAAGAGTCACGGTACTTTGTTTCCTTGAAAACCAAGATATCTGTTCTATTTCCAAGCAACGACAAGTTCCGTGTGCTCTTTCTATCGACTCGCAACCGGCCGGATCGCATCCGAGTACCCTAGAAGATCAAAGTCTCCTTTTTTGGATACCAAAGACCGATGCTTGAAGATGAGGCAATGTATTTGATAATTCGTTTCACGGACTTGAGATGTGATTCTCTAGGATCCGATTGAAACCTAGCACAAACACAAACACTTAACAAAATATCGAGGTCTAGAAGCGGTAAGATAAAGAAGTGAACCAATCATGCTTCGTATAGCTTTTGATCTACTTTCTTCCCTTCTTCATCCTTGTCTATCTTCCGAGAACATGACATTGGTATGTCAGTCTTTTTGCATTTTTCTAATCCAAATCTTTTGACAAGATCATTTGCATATTTTTCTTGATGAATAAAAGTTCCTTCCTTCATTTGCTTCACTTGGAGTCCAAGAAAGAATGTTAATTCTCCCATCATACTCATTTCAAACTCATCCCGCATAGACTTAGAAAATTTCTTGCATAGGCTTTCATTAGGAGATCCAAATATAATATCGTCTACATATATTTGAACAAGTAAAAAGCTTTTGATTTCCTTTTTGATAAATAAGGTAGTATCTACTTTACCTTTGACAAAACCGTTCGTATTAGGAACTTACTTAGCCTATCATACCAAGCTCGAGGTGCTTGCTTTAAACCATACAAGGCCTTTTCGGTCTAAAGACTGAATCGGCTTCTTTGGGTCTTCAAATCCGGTGGTTGTTCCACATAAACTTCCTCATGGATGAATCCATTTAGAAATGCACTCTTGACGTCCATTTGGAATAACCTGAAATTTTTATAGCAAGCAAACGCAAGTAATAGACGAATAGCTTCTAACCTTGCTACTTTGGTGCGTAGGTCTCATCATAGTCTATTCCTTCCTCTTGCGTGTATCCTTTGGCCACGAGTCGGCTTTGTTCCGTACGACTTTTCCATCCTCGTTCATCTTGTTCCCGAATACCCATTTGGTTCCAATAACGGTTTTACCTTTTGGTTTAGATGTCGATCCCGGACATCATTGATGTTAAACTGTATGAGTTCTTCTTGCATAGCTTCAATCCAGCTTTCATCGATAAAGCTTCTTCTATGCTTTTTGGTTGAATTTCGAGATTAGAGCCACGCACTAGATTCTTCACGTCTTTTTGATCTCGTGCGGATTCCTTCATTGATTTCACCGATAATGAGATCTTCGGGATGACTGGATTTGTGCTTCCGATTCTTGGTTGATTTTCTGGTTGATGATTTCTTTCTTTATTTGAATCTTCAAGAACATCTTGATGTTGGACTTCCGAGACCGAGATGCTTCTTGAGTTGTAAGTCTTGAAAGATGCTGGAGTTGGTTCGGACTCTTCATATTGAGTCTCGACCGGATTCAACTTGCGTTGAGTCTTGGAATTTGACATTCATTGATTCCTCCACCGATTGGCTTTTCTTGTTAAAGACTCGTAAGCCTTGCTTGTCGTAGAATATCCAAGGAAAATGCCTTCATCTGATCTTTCTTCAAACTTACCAACTCGATCATTTGCATTTTTCAAAATAAAGCATTTGCAACCGAACACATGAAAATATGAAACAATAGGCTTCTTACCTTTGAATAATTCATAGGGGTTTTCTCTAAAATGGGTCTTAGAAAGACTCTATTGATGATGTAACATGCTTTGTTGAAACAGCTTTTCAGCCCAAAATCGAGAAGAAATTTTACTTTCAATTAAAAGTGTTCTAGCCATTTCTTGAAGAGATCTATTCTTTCTTTCCACAACTCCATTTTGTTCGGAGTATATGGAGAGGAAAATACATGATTAAAACCAGATTTATCACAAAGCTTTGTAAAGTTTTGGTTTTCAAATTCACTTCCATGATCTGTTCTTATACTTGAAATAGCACATCTTTTTTCATTTTGAACCTTTTTAGCAAACTTTTCAAAGTACGAAAAGGTTTCTGACTTACTTGCAAGAAAATATACCCAGGTAAAATGAGAATAATCATCCACAATTACTAGACAATATTTCTTACCTCCAATGCTCTGGGTTCTTGTTGGTCCAAAGAGATCCATATGCAGCAACTGGAGAACATGATTAGTAGAGATATGTTTTATATGCTTAAATGAATTTCTTACCTGTTTTCCCGAGAATACATGGTGTGCATGAGTCGACTTTTGATAAGGTAATTTTGGTAGACCTTGAACAAGCTTCTTTGATGAGATTTTGGCTAATTGCTTCATGTTGACATGGCCAAGCTTTCTATGCCATAAGACCGCTTCATCTTGAATTGAGATGAGACATTGCGTTTCATTTGGTCTTACATCAAGAAGGTAGATATTTCCATGCCTTCGACCCATGAAAGACGAGTTGAGTCTTTACTTATTCCGAACATATGCCTTCTTGAAAAGAGATCTTGAACCCAAGTATCACACGGTTGGCTAATCTTTGAGAAGATTATAGTTGAGTCCTTCCACTAAAGAAACATTGCTTATTGTGAGATTTCCAATTTTAACAGTTCCAAATCCCACAATGCTTCCTTTGTCAAGTTTCCACCAAATGAAACTTTTCCACCATTTACTTGAACAATCTTTATAAAGCAATTTGAGTCTCCTGTCATGTGTCTTGAGCATCCGCCGTCAAGATACCATTTTACCTTCTTTTGACAGAGACCTATAATCAAAGGAGAGCCTCAAGCTTTCTTTGGTACCCAAATTTTCTTGGGTCCTTTGGTGTTAGTAGGATAAGCATTATTAGGCCATACCCTTTTAACGAGGCTTCCGGATCATAGGACACTCTTTTTCAAAGTGATCTTGACTGTTACACTTTGAACACCTTAGAGCATTTCGACCTACGAGACTTTACAAAAACCTTTTGAAATGATTTTTGTACGCTTCTCTCGATGGTCTTTTCTTGATTCTTTCTTTTACTTTCGGAAAATCAATCAAAGGGATTGTTTCGCTTTGTCATTCCTAAACCGGACTTGTTGAAGTAAGGTCTTTGAACCGAAAGAACTTTTCGAGTTTTTCGACCCTATTGAAAATTTCTTTGAAATATTTGATAAGTCGATTTTCAAGAAAGCATTTTCTTTCGAAAGTTTATCTTCATTCTCTTTAAGAGTAGAAACATTCAAGTCTAGACTTTTCACTTTTTCTTCTAAAATATTTTCCTTTTGTTTTAAAGCTGAGTTTTCCTTTTCGGTTCGGAAATCTTTTTGAGAGAAGTCTTAAGACTGAAACATAATTCATCAATATATTTAGAGACTTTGACAGAATTTTAAAATCACTTACCTCAAATTCACCGTCCGAGATCGATCCAGTCCGAGTCGATTGTGCCATTAGACACGATTGGCATATTCCTCATCACTTTCTTCACACTCTGTATCGCTCCAGGTTTCGGCTTTGAGAGCTTTTCGAGACTTTTCGATTTTTCCTCTCTTCTTCTTTAGAAGAGGACAGTTGGGTCTGATGTGTCCCTTTTTCTTACATTCGAAGCAGACTACATCTTTGTTTGATTCTTCATCGACAAACTTGGTTTCTTTGTTTCTCGAAAACTTTGTTTTCTTGAGTTGAACCTTCTTCCTTTTCTATTCAGCTTTCTGAATCTTCTTATCATAAGAGCAAGCTCCTCATCATCCGATCTTCTTCGAATCTGTATCATCGAATCATCATTAGATCTTAATGCAATGGATTTCTTACCTCTTGGATCTTCGTCTTCGTTGATTCGCTCCACTTCGTAAGATTGAAGAGTTCCAATCAGCTCATCTACAGATAATGGCATAATTCTTTGTGTCTCTCGTATTGAAGTCTTTATATGATTCCAATCCTTGGAGAGTCCTCTCAAAGAACTTGTTCACCTTCATAGGATCGGTAATTTTCTGTCCTTGATTATCAAGTCCATTGACAATATCCCGTAAAAACGGCTAAACATGTCGGTTATAGATTCTCCTGGTTTCATTTTGAAGGCTTCGTATTGACCAAGAAGAATATTAATTCTGGTCTCCTTCACTCGGTCTGTCCCTTCATAGGTAATATGTAATCTATCCCAGACTTCTTTTCTTTGTGACACAAGAAGATATTCTGTTATATTCAGTTGGTAACAAAGCACAATATAAAGAATAAATTGCTTTTGCATCGAGTGCTTGTCTCTTGTTTATCTCATCTTGAGACATTCCGCTGGTCTCAACAGTTTCTTTCCCTCTTTCAGATATTGATGCAACAGTAGGAGTGATTCCTCTCTCCACAACATCCCATTCCAGAGGATCCTTAGATCGTAGGAAAGCTTTCATCTTGTTCTTCCAGATGTTGTAATCCTTTCCATCGAAGTAGGGTGGTCAGGTATTGCTTTGACCTTCCACCAGCCCGATGCTAGCATACTAGCCATGGATCTTTTACTCTAAAGTAAAACACTTCAAATAGAGTAAGAACACAGGCTCTGATACCAATTGATATAGCTAGTACGATTACCTAGAGGGGGGTGAATAGGTATAAAAGATTTTTCTTTTGATGGTTACACATTGCTTAGATAGATAAACGATTTGCAGCAATTAAAAAATAATCGTAAGACTGAGTAAGGGAAAGAGAGAATTAGACACGCGGTTTATAGTGGTTCGGCTTGTTTCAAGCCTACGTCCACTCTTACGCACCGACAGCCAATTGGCTGGATTCCACTATGAACAAAGAGATGTTACAGTGATGATCTTCCTTGACTTCTTGGTGTAGACGATCTTCCACACTCTCAAGGTGTCACTAGAAAATGAACACTCTCTGTGTATACAATTTCGCTCAAATAGTATCGACTAATAATCAAGGATCTTCAGACTCTGGAATTTTTCTATCGATCACACTCTCTAAAACAACTTGAATGTCTTCCTTTTATACTCCTTTATGCCATCATAGCCGTTGGCACTTACCAAAGGAATTCCTCCAATCTACCCGTTGGACGGAATCAATCACGAAGATCATTCGAGCTATTTAAGGAACTTGGCGATAGCCCATCAATCTGTTCGCCCATACAATCGGGATCTTGGTTTCCAAGAATAGAACATTCCAATAATACTTCGACAACCATCGGATCTTCAATCGATCTAGATAAGACCAAACAAAGAATCCGAGATGTTTATCCAACCAAGGGATCTTTTCCAGAGGATAGGATCAAATCCTTAACCATAAGCTTCGGCTATGGATTTCCTTTACTACTGGATTAGAAAGACTGTCAGTGAGAATAATCTTGAGTCTTGAGTCTTGAGTCTTGAAATAATAAAGTCTTGAGACTTTAATCTTCGGTCTCCGAATATCCAGACTTTAGACTGATAGAAACGTTTTGTCAGCTTCAAAAGACTCTGGAAAGATTTCTCCAACAATATCTCATTAGGGATCAGTCCCTCGATATGGTTGTTATCATGGTACGGCCTTTATAGGCTTTTTAGTCCCCCAATAGATGATGGGATGTTGCTGTTTATATCTTTATCGCTCAACTATAGAAAGTCAAGCTCATCAAGAAACCCATTTGGTTGGGAATGTGACCGACATTTGGGAGCGACTAGAATTCGTAGGGAACTTGAGAAGTTATTGAGAGATTTCGGTATGGAACCACGAAGCCAGTTTTCTTCCGGAAACGAGGTCTGCAGGGACTGGTAATTAGTTAAAGCAGAGATAAATCCGAGCTCTGAACCATAAGTCTCTCCTGTTAGCTGATAGACTGAACTGCGAAGTATATGAGGTTCTTTAAGCTGCCCAAAGCCATTTGACTAGAGCTCCCCCGGACGAATGTGGTAAGGTTTTGTGATAACTGGGAAGAGTCCGCATGTTGCTTCGACTATAAGAATTGCTTCACCATTTCAACTTTTAGAAGGTATTTTTATAATCTTAACTCCGTCTTATAAA
Source organism: Eucalyptus brandiana (assembly GCA_014182725.1). Classification (NCBI taxonomy): domain Eukaryota; kingdom Viridiplantae; phylum Streptophyta; class Magnoliopsida; order Myrtales; family Myrtaceae; genus Eucalyptus; species Eucalyptus brandiana. The sequence goes on from CM024670.1 coordinate 28,265,149, forward strand.
TTTATATACAATGCATGATGTGCTGCTCTCATTTGATAAAGCTTTCGGTGGGATAAACATGGTTAAACGTTGTTTTTAACTTTTACTTCTACTTGTAAATTTTGAGAGTTGACTTTTATTTAATGTTATTCACCTTAATGATTTTGAGTTACACATATTTATATTTGAAATCTATTTAGAGTCGTGTAAAATCTTTTGGTAAACTTTTGAAAGAAAATAGTTTTTAAATTCAGAAACACCGTTGTGAATACTTTCGATAAGTCCATCCAAGCATTTCCAAGCATATCTGAGTTTTGTTTGTAATCTTTGTTATTACAATCAATGCTCCATACAAATGAAAATATTGAAATATATAGGATATTCACTTATATCATAAAAAACGACGCTTTGTATAGTCATTAGAGATAAATTGTAACGGTATGTTCAGTGTAATGGACAATATTGTAATTTAAATATTATTACAAACTAATTGCACAAAGATCTCATTTAATTTGAATGAAAATTCCTTGTTTTCTTGGTTACGGAGGTGGAAACTCAGCTTCAAATACCCTGTAAGCCCCATAAACTATTTAGGAAAAAACACCTTGGATTTGTGCAATAGCCTTGGCACAGAGTAGTTTGCACACGTTGAATGGATAATAAGTGGTTCTTGAATTGGGAATCCCTCAAGTGCACTAGTCACATATTCACCCTTAATATAGGTAGACCATGGCAGAAGAATAGCCCTAGTGCCATAACTTGGCACGGGAAGATACTTAAGTGCCATAACTTTGAAAATGTACATTTAAGTGCCAGTTTCGAAGTTAAATGGAACACTTAAGTGCCACTCTAGCGAAAATCCGACAAGATGGTTGACGTGGCAATTTTCCGGCGAGTTTAGTCCAAAACGGCGTCATTTTGCACGCTGACGTGGCGAGAAAATGCAAAAACGATGTCATTTCATGTCGATGTGTAAATAATAATAATAAATTAATTAAATTAAATTTAAACTTAATTTTATTTAAAATATTCTAAAAATTGAAAAACTAAAAATTAAAATTATTAAAAAAAAGGGAGGTTGAAAGAGGCGACGAGGGCCGAGCCCTCGCTGCCGCCGCCTCCCCGCCATCACCGGGAAGGGCCGGCGATGGAGGGGGAGGGTAGGCCGGGGACACCGGCCCCCAACCGATCGGCGGTGAGGGTCGTGAGCCCTCGCCCGATCGATCGGGGGCCGGTGTCCTTGGCCGACCCTCCCCCTTCGTCGACGACCCTTCCCGAAGAACGGGGGAGGCGGCGAGGGCCACGACCCTCGCCCCGGATCTAGACGAGGCTCGCGGCCCTCGCCACGATCCGGCGAGGGCTCGCGGCCCTCGCCGCCAGTCGGCCGGGGGCCGGCGACCCCAGCCGACCCTTCCCCCTCCGTCACCAGCCCTTCCCGGCGATGGCGGGGAGGCGGCGGTAGCGAGGGCTCAGCCCTTAGTCGCCCCTTTCGGCCTCCCCTTTTTTTTAAAAAAAAATAATTTTAATTTTTAGTTTTTAAAATTTTAGAATATTTTAAATAAAATTAAGTTTAAATTTAATTAAGTTAATTTTATTATTATTATTTACATATCAAACACGAAACGGCATCGTTTTTGCATTTTCTTGCCACGTCGGCGTGCAAAATGACGCCGTTTATACCAAACTCGCCGGAAAATTACCACGTCGCCCATTTGGCCGGATTTTTCGCCAAAGTGGTACTTAAGTGTCCCATTTAATTTCAAAACTAGCATTTAAGTGTACCTTTTCGAAGTTATGGCACTTAAGTGTCCCCCTATGTTAAGTTATGACACTTTAGGTGTCCCAAACTCGGTAGAGCACTTCAATAGATAAAGCACTCCCTTCCGGGTGCCACTGCTAGTAGCACATGGTGACATGGTTGTTAAACTTGTGGTTCAGATTGTATGATCAATGACCTACGATCCCAAATCTACTAAACGATCCCTATCACACGAAAAATGGATTAAAGATAAAACCATTTTAGATTGCCCGTCAAGATCTTAAAATTTTGTTCCTGCACGTTAAACCACAAAAGTAGCCCATACAAAAATTAAATTTGGGCCAAAATTAGCAATGCCCAGCCTAAAATATTTAATCCGAAACTCCAAATATCACTTAAGCGACAAATTTGTTGGTAGTAATAAAAATGATTTGTGTTTGATAATGAATTCGATGAGGAAGGTCGATGGGCTAGTTACAATCTCAACCAAGATGTCGAGATGACAGCTGACGATTTATTCTAGGCTTTCTTATAAGTATTTTTTGTGTGCCTTTTATGTCATACTAATAAATTTTCTTTATTTGTTTTGTGTTGCGTTTTTTTAACTTTTTGATACGAAAATGACATTGTTGAACGATACTGTAATTTAAAATAGTGGTGGTAAAGTTTTCCAGTGGAGACCTATTTTTAATACCACTAAGGTCTTGTTCAATTTATTTATGAGTTACAATAAGGTGGGTGGTCTTGTAGATTAGGTAGTGATTATACTAAAAATAGGGACTTTAAAAAGTTTGTATGGCGATCCATAAGCCGAAAATATCGAGGCTCTGTTGAATGTCGCAATGAAGAATTAGTTCTAAATATTCATTTCGACATTCTGACATCGAGACGGGTGTTATACCTTCCGAAGTCAGAAATGAGTTGAGAATCTTTTTGGGTCAAATGTCAACGCATGAAAATGTTGTAGCGATTTTAATTGTTTTTCTCCGATTCAGAAAGCTCAGAAGATCAGAAACTTTATAGCAGATGGCTATACGCAATGCCATGAAAACGAAATGACCGTGTACAAACTAAGATGATACTATGCCCCTATGCTACGTACTGCTCTTCTCCGATTCAGAAAGCTCAGAAGATCAGAAACTTTATAGCAGATGGCTATACGCAATGCCATGAAAACGAAATGACCGTGTACAAACTAATATGATGCTATGCCCCTATTCTACGTACTGCTCTTCTCCGATTCAGAAAGCTCAGAAGATCAGAAACTTTATAGCAGATGGCTATACACAAAGCCATGAAAACGAAATGACCGTGTACAAACTAAGATGATACTATGCCCCTCTACGTACTGCTCTCCACCTTATTTTCTTATCAAGGAAGTGACAACTTGATCTTGTTGAGCTTAACGATGATAGTTTTCATGTCCATTCTTTCCTCAGGCAAGTCCTTTGAACATTCTAGTCCTAACTCTAGGACTGATGAAATTATGCTCTCGAGTTCCGAAAGTGTCAGATCTTCATGTTTCGTGCTAATGAGTTTGCCATCCATGATGTCAAGCACTCTGTTTGGAATCGCTGCACCTACCCAGAGCCTCAAGCTCATATCCGCATTGAACATTTCATCGGTTGGCTTCATTCTGGTTATCACTTCCAACAACAATATGCCGAAGCTATAAACATCTCCTTTTGTCGAGACTTTTCCTTCCAAACCGTACTCTACAAGGAACATTTTTTGTGAAAAAATAACATCAGAGATTGATCTTTTTTCTTTTTGGGGCATAAACAATAAGATCGAGAGTCATATGAGTGTTATATCTCTATTATATTATACAATTATACTAGCAATCAAAAGCCCAAATTAGCTAAAATTTGGCAAATGTACCTGGAGCAACGTATCCGATTGTGCCGAGAGTTTGGGTTTGTGTTTCAAGCTTGTTCTCAGCCAAAATCTTTGAGATTCCAAAGTCGCAGACTTGTGCGACTAGGTCCTCGTTTAGGAGAACATTGCTAGGCTTCAAATCGCAGTGCACAATGGGTTCCGGTTGGCCATGGTGGAGATAATCGAGTGCCATAGCGATGTCTACCATTATCTTCACTCGCTGATGGAGACTCAAGTTGTAGTTGTTGGAGTAAAGCCACTTCTCCAAGCTCCCATTGGCCACGTATTGCAGCACCAAAGCTCTCAGATCGGCATTCGTGCAAGTGCTGATCACCTTGACTAGATTCCGGTGTCGAATCTTGCGGAAAACCTCACATTCTACATCGAAACTTTTTAGGGCGCCTTCAATGTGGAGATTCAATACTTTGACTATGACATCCATCCCATTGGCTAGAGTTCCTTTGTATACAGAGCTAAAGCTTCCCACTCTAAGCAAATTGCTTTCGCTAAAGTTGTTAGTAGCCGAGCAAAGCTCCCGATATGATATCATCGGGTGGTCAATTCCAGACGGGTTCTCCACCAAAACTGAAGCTTTTTTGCCAGTGTTCCCATGCTTTCTAAGCAAGCAAATGACAAAGACTAAAAGTACAGCTGATACAATTGGCGCCATAATGTATAGTAAATGGAGCTGCTTGTCCCTTGATGATTTCTTTCCATTTACTTTGCAACGTGGGACTTGAAAAATAGCATTTCCACAAAGTGCTTCATTCCCAATGAATGAGAGAGCTGAGAAATTTCCAAAGGGCCCACCATTAGGAATTGCTCCTGATAGCTTGTTAAAGGACAAGTTCAAATTTTGCAGATATTTAAGTCCTTCCATGGACTTAGGTATTGCGCCAGATAACTCATTGTGGGAAAGATCAAGGAAGTCCAACCCTTTAAGGTTGCCGATTGATTGCGGTATCAATCCTTGAAATGAGTTCCCTGACAAATTGAGAGAAACAAGGCTCTCCAATTCTTGGATGGAACTTGGTATGGTGCCGGTAAGTTGATTCCGAGAAAGATCAATGCTGTTCATAGCTCTCATTTTTCCTATTTCAAGTGGTAGTCCTCCATTGAAAGAATTGAGTGACAGATTGAGGAAGATAAGTTCTTGAAGGCTCCACAGACTAACCGGTATAACTGATGTCATGTTATTCGAACTTAGGAGAAAGTTTTGAAGATTGCTGAGGTTTCCAATGCAATTCGGGATCGATCCCGATATCCTATTTTGCCAAAGCACCAATTCTCCTAAATTTGGCAAGTAGCATATCTCATTGGGGATCGGTCCTTCGAGATGGTTGTTATCAACATATAGCCTTTGCAAGCTTTCTAATCCTCCGATCGACGATGGTATGTTGCCGACTAGATCGTTATCGCTCAACATTAGAAAAGTCAATCTCTTCAAGAAACCCATTTCCTCAGGAATGCGACCTCTTATTTGAGAATCTTGAGCGAGTAGAGTTCGTAAGGAACTGGAGAAGTTTTTGATAGATTTTGGTATGGAGCCGTGAAGCGGGTTTTCTCCCAGATCCAAGGTTTGGAGAGATTGGCAATTTGATAAGGCAGATAGAAAACTAAGCTCTGAACGATAAGGCTCTCCTGTGAGCTGATTTGACGAAACCCCGAAGCTTCTGAGGTTCTTCAAGTTGCCCAAACTCATGGGTATCGGTCCGCTAAGTTGATTGACAGCAGCATTGAAAATAATTAGGTTCGTATAATTCGAAATATATTGTGGGATGCTGCCGCCAAGGCTATTTAGTGATAGATGGACTTCTTCCAAATTCGGAAGCCTTAGTTCGCTACTTGAGGGAAGGCTTCCGGAGAGTGAATTGTCCATCAAAGAAAGCTTTCGTAGCGAAGAAATGTTAAAAATCTCCTGAGGCACTTCGCCCGTTAGCAGATTTCCCTCAAGGATCATTAAATTCAAATTGACCAACCTGCCAATCTCACTCGGAATGTCACCTCCTATCTGGCTATCAGGTAAGCTCAAGATGCGCAAGCTCGACATGTTGCCAATGGTTCGAGGAATCACGCCAGTCAAGTTGTTACCACCGAGATAGAGTTTTTGCAGCTTTTGCAAGCTGTCTATGTCTCGAGGAATGCTTCCCTGAAAACGATTGCCTGCCAACGATAACGTGAGAAGCTCTTTGCATTGGGTTAGCGTCTCTGGTAGCAGGCCACTGAATTGGTTAAGAGGCAGTGCAAGTATCTGAATGTTACGCCAGCGGTAGCAAAGATCGGAGGGAAGACTTCCAGAGAGATAATTGCGCATCAAAATGACACTCGTGAGCGATTGATTGAAAAGTGCTAATGGAATCGAACCTGTGAGAGTGGCGTTGGCCAATGTAATGACCTGCAATGTGGATATATTGCTCAGGAAGCTTGGAATTTGACCCCGTAAGTCATTTGAGCTAAGGTCCAGTTGTTCCAACTTAGGGAAGGCGCTGAATTCTCTTGGTATGCTGCCCGTTAGCCTATTCATCGCAAGTGACATGACTTTGAGGTTTTGGCATCGGGCTAAGTGAGGAGGAATATTTCCTTCAAATTGGTTCACATCAAGTACAAGTTTCTTTAGACGGCGTAAACGACCGATTTCTATTAGAATCGCGCCATAGAAGCTGTTGTTGCGGAGATCAAGAGAAGCCAGGAAAGAAAGATTGCCTAGGTAGGGAGAGAGTCTTCCTTGGAGATCCATGTGCGAGAGGTCTAAAGCCGTAACTCTCTGCTTGCGGTTGTTGCAAACAACGCCAATCCATTCACAAAACTTTGCTTCAGTGGTCCAGTTGCCACCTTTGATCGTGTTTGTTGGGTCGATTTCAATCGTTGATCTAAAGTGGAGGAGAGCCACTTGATCAGTGAAGTTGCTGGAACAGGAGATGGGCTGAAACATCAATAGGGAAGCCAACATAACATCAAGAAATGCAATAAAGATGAACTTCTCCATAATGAATAGAGTATCTTTTGATTGCATCAATAGACAGTTCGCTAACTAGGACCTGCTCTTAGTATTTAATATCAAAGCAAACCAAATGATTGTCTCAATTTTTAAAAATGAAAACAATGGAAAGAAAAGACTAACTATCAAATGATGCCCCTCGATCATGTCTAATTCAGTAAATGGCTTGTTCTTTACATCTACATGTTCACACTTACTTTCAACTCTGTGAGAACACAAGTGGACCTTTTGACTAATGCTCCAAGGAATAAATGTGAAAGATTTTGTGATAACTGTCATGACCTCCCCGAGTGATGTTAAATATCTCCTCGGAAGTTAATTGACTGGAAGTTTCTATTACTGGAATAGATAATAATACTAGTAGTCTGTCGACTTTTATTCATGCGTCATGTCAGATTGAACTTTCAATCGATTCAATTAAATCACTTTTGATTTATGTGAAATGTCATCCGGTAACTTTCAATTGGTCTAATTAGATCCCCTACTATATTTAATGTGTTTATTGTCATCATTTCATTAATTAATTTATATGAAATGCATCATGGACACCAATTTGATAAAACTGATGTTGATGGAGCAAATTACGTGGGTTTGGGGCGTGTCATATTGACTATAAATTGCAAAACTATAATACCCGTTCCTTAAATATGTGCACTGTTCATTCTGACGACATTTTCTTTCCTCAAAAAACATTATCATCCAGTGCACTCTCCTCGCACCCCCAATTCTCCCTGTATTTTTATCTTTTCCTAGAGAGGGAGTACCCTCTTAAAATTTTACTTCCTGACGATCCCGAAATCCAGATTGAACCAAGATAAAGCTTTTTAAGGACATCTTTAGGTCTAACCTCTACAAAATGCACAGAAAACTTAGCTCTTTTCTTTAGGCATACTGAAAAATCCTCCTCCATTCTCAATTTGACATGACTTCGATTGAAAGCTTGAACAAGAGTAAGACCACCGTAATTATATAAAGAAAAGGGTTTTGTCCTGGTTTGTAAGCTGTTCTAAAATACTAGTAGAATTCCCGTGCATGTGCTGCACGGGTTCCAACTTCTTCTTCTTCTTCTTTTTTAATGAAAAATTGCTTGAAAGTATTAAATCGAAACCCAGTGTTGATTTTGGTCCTCTCACTTTGAACTAATAATTTATGGTAACTTCGAATTTCATGTCTCAAGTGTAACATTCCAATGCATGACACTGATGAGTTATGAAGGCTTGCGTCATTTATATGAGATCCAAGAGGCTTAGCCGGGAGGCAACGTCAATTTTCTTTTTCTCCTCAAACTTGACATTTCAATGCCCAATAATCAAGACCTATTTTTCTTTTGACCTAGCTGGGTTAGCATTCTCGAATTTAATAGGTTGTTATAGCGGATTAACCCTTTCTTTAAGTATAATGCAGTTCTTTGGCATGCAATGTTGCTTTTAAAAATACGACATAGTCATGTGTTAAGGGAAATTGTACCAAAAGTCTCATCTAATATATGAACTGGAATTGAGGAGTAAACCTTTCAATTGCTGCAATAAGTCCTATGAAAATGGAAAAGTATAACTGAGTGTTAAACCATTCCATGGGTGTAAATTACACCGTGTAATCAAGTCATAAAGTCCTAAACCTATACTAACAAGTGAGATAAAAGGTTGCCGCATAGGCTTTGAGTGCTATTTGGGCTAGTTTCAACATTTCTCCATGGAAGAGACTTGATTTTACTTTTTGCAAAGTTGGTCACTTGATTGTGCTCGTCAAATAATTAGGACTCAAATGCATTCTATGCAAAAATCTAAGATTTCTAATGCACTTTTTTTGTTACGTTGGTCTAGAGGGATTTCTTGTAGGTGGCGATTTATTTTTTAAGTACCGCACTTGAAATACCTTATGATTTCTGTACATATTGGCTCGAAAAAGGTGAGGGGATAATTTTACCAAATAAATTAATTTTTAACTTGAATATAGGTCATTACGGTTGAATTATAAATAAGCAAAGCAAATTTGCTTGAAAAGTGAAGACCCACATGGGACTCCTAAAACAGATTTCGAGGCTTATTTGTCTTTCAACTGAATCTTTCACGGAAATTACACGAGTCTATCTTTTCTTTTAAATATTGTAAAAGTAAGATTTGGTTAAAAAGAAAGTCATTAACCATCTTTTCTTTCTTTTGGAGTTTCTTTCTCAAGTAAATTTTCAATTTTTTTTTTGCCACATAGAGTACTAAAGAAGAAAGTCATTGATAGTGGTTGAACCTCAATCATCTAGACCAATTCATACGAAATATTCAATCTTGAAATTTATTGCTCAATACATTAACATTTTAGATTTCACTAAATATCTTCATCTATCGAAAACCTTTATGTTATGGTACATAGGGGTTTTGTTGGACAAACTAGTAACATTTATTGTCTGGCATGTGATGGGATTTGTCCATGCAAAAGGGACAGGAGTTTTGAAAAGAAAGGTACTAATTGTCCCACTAATGACTTTAATTGGGAGCCAAGCTCATTCTTTTAGAAATGATGCCTTCTTCGCTACATATGACACGGACAAGTAACGTGCATCGTGGGAAGTAATTGAAATGATAGTTCAAACACTTAAAAGAAAAAAAAGGTCATGTACGAACGTATTGTGTGTGAAACCATTGAATGGAAATTACAAATAGTCAAAAAGTTAACTATTTTAGAAATTGATCAACTACCAAATGAGGGGTGACAAATATGAGTTGTGTAGTTAAAAAGTTATATAGCAACCCATGGACAATGTATGTTCATTAAACAAGTAATCGCAATCACACATATGTACACACTTATTAGCGGCTGTTTTTAGTCATGATCAACATTTCAAGTGACATGAAGCAAGTAAAGTGCAGTGGAAAGTAAATGAAACGACCGTTCGAACAGTTGAAGAAAAATTTAAAAATGTCCTATACAGGTGTATTGCGTGTGAATTCGTTGAATTCAAATTACAAGTAGTCAAAAAGTTAATTGTTTAGAAATCAATCAACAACCAGATAAGCAATGACAAATATGATCTGTGTAGTCAAAAAGTTACATAGCTACCCACGGGCTATGTAAGTTGGTTAAACAAGTCATCGCAATCAATGTGTGTAATTTCACATGTACATACACAATTATTAGCGGTTGTTTTTTCGTCGTGATCAACATTCCAATCAGATGAGCAAGTGGCCAACACCTTCCAGCACTTGATATCAGCACAGTCCATTATTCATAATCAGGACGTTCTCATTATCACAAGTGTCGGTGCTGTCCATGGTAAAACCATATGAAATGACTTGCGATAAATCATCTAGTGATCCTTCAAAGTATGTCAACCTCCAAAGACTTCTAGTCGAGGAAAGATTGACCATATGAGGTCAAAGTCTTCTGAAATACTTATCATATTAGACTTGTTCTCCTCTTGTCGATATCGTAATCAGTGATGAAAGATTGACCATGGTATCCTCAAGTCTATCATATGACACTTGCTCTCCTCTTGTCAATATATTCATTAGTTTTCATTGAGCTCACACAGGCCATCGGTTGCACCACAGTCCTCCACCTCATCTGATTTCGGCAACGGCTCTTGACAACAATATGCTACTCCAGATAGCGATCTAGCGTAACTATCAATCTACTCGAACTCGCAGTTGCTGAGTTTGATTCGGATTAGTATATATTATTTCATGGAATTATGGAATTTCACGTGCACTCCAGCAAAGTAAGGTTAATTCACGGAAGAAAAGGATGCGTAAATTACACGAGTCTACCTTTCAAATTCTTCTTCCGTGACTGAGGGAAGTTGGAGAATACTTCAATCACGTCCCACGCATGTCTTCACTTTTGAAACATGGACAATATGAAGTGTCACATGGGAAGTTGACTGATTGGATGTTTCTATGGCTAAAAGAGATAATGATATCAATAGTCTATCAACTTTTATCCATGCGTCATGTTATATTGGAACTTCCAATTGATTCAATTAAATTACTTTTGATAAATGTGAAATATCGCCCCCCCAATTTTCAGTTGGCCTAATTAGATCCATAATTTATTTAATATGTTTATTGTCATCCTTTCATTAATTAATTTAAATGAAATATATCGTGAATAACAATTTTATAAAGCTGATGTTTGATGGAGAAAAATATGTGGACTTTGTGCTTGTCATGATGACTTTAAATTGTAAAACTATAATACCAGCTCCTTTAATATGAGCGCTATTCACTCCGACAACATTTCTTTTCTCAACACGCATTATCATCCAGTGGATAATGGCTTTGAAATCTCTATTATTAAAATGCGCGGAAAACTTCATTATTTTCTTTTGAAGCATAGTGAAAAATCCTCCCTCACTCTCCATTTGACGTGATTTCGAATGAAAGCTTGAAGAAGAATAAGTGCAGATTAATTTATATAAAGTAACGTTTTGTCCTGGTTTAATAGCTTTTCTTTAACACTAGTAAAATTCCCGTTGGCTGCACGGGTTCTAGCTTTTTGTCTTATTGACAAATTGCCTTAAAGTACTAATTTGAAACCTAGTGTTGATTTTGGTCCTCTCACTTTGAACTAATAATTTGTGGAGCTATTATTCATGTAATGCTTTTCAATACTTTAACGTCTTGATTTTTCCTTTAATTAATTTCTACTGAACTTGTCTCAGTACTATAATACAATAATTTGTAGTTTGACCTTGGATTATGCAGCTTTTTCATATATCAATAGGACCCGTTTGTGCATGTTTGTTCATGTTTGATCGGAACGGGGGCAGCGAGGTGCTAACAGCAACAACGGCACGATGGGCTTCGTCGGATAAACAGTGAGCGTCCAGGATGAGTTGGTAACTTATATCAAGAAGTGAAATTAAGGGTTGCCGCATAGGCTTCGAGTGCTATTTGGGCAAGTTTTGGCATTCTCCATGGAAAAGACTATATTTTACTTTTTGCAAAGGTGGATGACTTGATTGCACTCATCAAATAATTAGGACTCAAATGCATTCCGTGCAAGGATTTAAGATTTTTGGTGCACTTTTGTTGTTATGCTAGTGTAGAGGGATTTCTTCTAGGTGATGATTTGTTTTTAAAGTACTGCACTTGAAATTCCTTAAGATCTATGTACGGATTGACTTGGAAAAGAGGAGGGGGGATGATTTTACCAAATAAGTTAATTTTTAACTTGAATTTAGGTCATTGCGGTTGAATTATAAATAAGTAAAGGGAATTTGCTCGAAAAGTTAAGACAAACGTGGGACTCCGAAAACAGATTTTGAGGTTTATGTTGTCATTCAGCTGAATCTTTCTAGGAAATCACCCGAGTCTACCTTTCAAGTTCTTCTTTTCATTTAAATATTGTAAGAATAAGAATTTGACAAGAAGAAAATCACAAATTGGGGACCAATAAAGAAGAAAGCCGTCAACCATCTCTTAAGTTTTTTTTCTTTTTGCCACACAGACTGATAAAGAAGAGAGTCATTGGCCATAGTTGAACCTCAATCATCCTAACCAATTCATACAAAAATGCATTAATACTTGAGATTTCACTAAATATTTTCATCTATCGAAAACCTTTATGTGATGGTACATGGGGATTTTGTTGGACATACTAATAATATTTCTTGTTTGGCATGTGATGGGATTTGTCCATGCAAAATGTACAAGAGTTTTAATTTGAAAACTTGATAATTACCCCCATTGATGACTTTAATTGGGAGCCATGCTTGTTGTTTTAGAAAATGATGTCTTCTTTGATACGCATGACACGGGGCAGGTAATCTGCATCATGGGAAGTAATTGAAATGGTAGTTCTAGCACTTAAATAATTTTAAAAAAATAAAAATAAAAATAGGTGTATCGTGTGTGAATAGAAATTACAAGTTGTCAAAAAGCTAACTGTTTTAGAAATCAGGCTTCTCTCTCTGTGGGCCTTGACTGAAGTTGCGTAAAAGCAACACTGACGTTGATTTGAGGCTGCCGGCCTCCTCCAAGCCATGAATGACCTCGGCGGTCCCTTTCATATGGAGGTCGCGGGCCAAGGTCGCATGTGGCAACTGGCGATCTTCAATCAAGGTTGCAAGTTGCAATAAAATCATGGATGACCTGGATTGAGGTCGCCCGTCGCGATCCGGGACCGCAGGTCAAGGTCACCAGACACTTTTGGGACCGAGAGAGAGAGGGCTCAGTTGTTTACAGAGGGATGAGAGAGAACCAAGCGTGAACGTAGGGGCAGGGAGTCGATAATATTAGTGAGGAGTTGTTTACAGAGGGATGAGAGAGAACCAAGCGTGAACGTAGGGGCAGGGGGTCGATGATAAAGGTGGGTGGTGGAAAGTGAGGGGTTTGTGCATGATGGAAGCTAGCACTTGGAGGCTTGGAATTTCTAGGGGTAATTTGATCTTTGTTGTGATTAGATTTTGTCTTAGGATGGAAAGCAATATTTTGAGAAATATGGAAATAGAGTTAAAGGTGCGAAAAGTGTTGAGTCTTTTGCTTAAACATAAATATGCGTTAGTGATGGTGGTTGTCCACTACCAACATGACACATGGCATATGATGATTGTTCTGCTCAAGTAAAAACTTGTTTCAGGGTATTTCAGGGTACTTTTATAGCTAATTGTAATACAATACGCCCGCCTAGTCATAAAAAATGAGAAATTACTTGATATTTTTATTAAATGAATCAACAATCAAGATTTTCTACTGGAGATTGATAATTGATATCTCGAAGTTTCATATTTTTTTAGTAAATTACATTGAGAGAAACTTTTCACGCCTCCAATTATCTTTGGTGAATTGGTCAGCATACTATGTCCGGTTACAGTTTTCTTTACTGCAAATCTCAGAGCTTTGTCCGTTATATATGTTAATACAGGCAATGCTCCATATAAATGAAAGTATTGAGATGTATAGGGTATTCAATATATCACAAAAAACAAAGAACTCATGTGATTTGTACTGACTATTTATATAAACAGTTTTGTGGGAAGCACTTTCCCACCATAACTTGGGCCTTTAAAAACCACCTATAATCAAAGGTTAATGGGCTTTCCTTAAGCCCGATGTCAGTCCATATAAGAACCTGTGAATACGGTGCACTTCTATTCGAATAGTCAAAACTTTAGATTCAGATCCACACTATATGAGCGAACTCATTTGATTTCAACCTTAAAAATTTGCCTAAAAATTTCATTCCCGCCTAAGGCTTCTGTTAAGATAAATTGTAACATATGTTGCCATATAACGGTCAATTAAATAATAGTTATATTATAAACTAGTCCCACAAAGATCTCATATTTTGATTTGAATCCGTTTATTTTGCGAGAAAATAAATTATTTGAAAAATATTTTCTTAAAAATAATCACTTGTATCGCTTAGAAAAATAAATGAACAATTTTTTTTTTCATAATTCACAATAATATTTAAATATAAATTGTCGTTAATAATAATAATATTTTCCATTGACTAATTATTTTAAGATATACAAGCGATTGTTTGATACTCTCACTTTGAATTAATAATTTATGGAACTATTATTTTCATATGATGCTTTTTAATACTTTAACGTCTTGATTTTTCCATTAAGTAATTTCTATTGAACTTGTCTCAGTACTACAATACAATAATTTGTAGTTTCACATTGGATTATTTAGCCTTTTCATATATTGATAGGACATGTGTGTGCATCTTTGTTTATGTTTGATCAGAACAGGGGCAACGTGGTGCTAACAGCAGTAATGGCACGATGAGCTTCGTTGGATAAACTGTCACGCCTCGAACTCCGAGCGCGCGCACATCCCACTGTGGTCGATCAAATATGCGACATCCCAAGATACGTCGCCGACCCATTCATTTTATTACGCATGCGGAAGCAAAACAAATCCCCTGACTACATTTAACTTGGGATAGACAAGCAGGCAATCAATCGCAATACCAAACACTCATTTACAAACACAAAGGGTTTAAATATAACACTGGACTGTCTACAAAATATACCAGCTCGACAAAAGGGGAATTATCCTAAAACCAACTAGCAGGACACGTTCTCCAATCCTTATGACTTCACCTCTGCAACTCCTCAAGGCCAACCAAAGCTATCTAGCCGCTCCGTCCACCAGGGACCTGAAATTGTAATCCCCAAACCGAGATGAGACAATGTCTCAGCAAGTTGAACCCCCTAAACCCCTATTAGAAAGAAAATACGCCTCGGGTGGCCTAGCCACATCACACAAAAGACTTACCTCGCATTAGTCTTCATCTGCAGGTTAGCACAGTTTATATAATTCAACCACGTGCAATTATGATAACCAAACAACTGTGGCCCAATCACATTATCAGAACAATTCAACCACTTGGATCGTCTCAGTGATCAATCGACTCGGTCGATTACATGTCATTCTAGCAAATCAATCACTGCCTCCAATCACGACCTTATAGGTAGGTCTAACATTTAGTGGTAATCACGGTCCCACTCGGCAAAATTAGAATTAGTGGCATCACAGCCCCACTCGGCACAACCTTTAAAAGGTGGTAGATCCCGGCCTGATGGGCACGATCTCTAATAGGTGGTAACTCACGGCCCGATTGGGCGCGACCTTTATCAGGTGGCAATTCATGGCCCCACTGGGCGCGACCTTTATTAGGTGGCAATTCACGGCCCCACTGAGCGCGACCTTTATCAGGTGGCAATTCACGGCCCCACTGGGCCCGACCTTTATCAGGTGACAATTCACGGCCCCACTAGGCGCGACCTTTATCAAGTGGCAATTCACGGCCCGGTTGGGCGCGACCTTTATCAGGTGGCGAATCACGGCCTAATTGGGCGCGACCAAGTTCAATTTGGTGGCAACTCTCGGTCCAATTGGCACAACCATACTTCGGCGACTTTCTAAGTTCACTCATAACCATTTCACAGTTATTTTTCCATCAAATTTCGACACTTGAGATTTTGTAAAAAGAATCCCTATTTATTGCAATCACACTCAATTTGCCACAACCAATCATCAATTTCAAATTTTAAATGCACAAAGAAGCGATCGGCACGAAATTCTAAGCAACCGAGGTCAAAAATAATTTTTTCGTTTTTTTATTATAAATAATAATATTTTAATAATTTCGGAATATAATATAATATTATATATTCCAGAATTTCGAAACAATTAAATAATTCAAAAATAAAATCATATTATGTCACATTAAGGTTTATTATTAAATAAACTATCTTAGCCTTTAATTAAACATGCTTTAAATTAAACACACATCTTAATCTAAATCACAATTAAATAAACTAAACTAACCACCTAAGTTTACTTAACTTAGACTAAGCACACTTAGGGCATCATTAATCGTCTAATCAAAATTTAGTGAGCTAAACTCACCGGATTAGCGAGTCGAGCGGACCAAAACGACGAGGACGTCGAGGAGAACAACTTTCCTCAAAGCGGGCCAAGCACCCGAGCTCGGGAAGACATCCAAAACGAGCCAAACGTCCGCTGCCATACCCATTTTTTTCCAACTGCTAGTCACGGGCGGAGGAGGGCCAAACGGCTGGTTCGGGTCGGAATGGGCGGAGGAGGGCGGCGGCAGCTCGTGCAGGTGAGGCGGCAGCTCCAGCGGGTCTCCCAGCAACCTTGGCGACGGCGAGTTGGCTCCGAACAGTAGCTGGACGGAGGGGATGGAGCTCGGGGTCGGGCGAGCAAGGCGAAGCGGCGCGTGACGGCTGGGGCGCGCGGACGATGGCGAGCTCCGGCGAGCTCTGGCGACGGGCGTGCAAGCGTCAAGCTCGGCTGGCTTCCGTCGGGCTGCTGCACGCACGAGCTCCCCCTTTCGGCCAATTCAAGCATAAAGAAGAAGAAGAAGAAGATGAAGTGGTGGGGCCCTTCACTTTTTGGGGATTAAATCCACCCCTCCACTTGTCAAGATCTCTGATAACTCTATAAAAATAGAGTTATTTTACCTATTTTAGGCAACAATTAATGCATTATCTATGAGAAAATATTTGGATTTCCTTCGATTATTTGAATTTTCCTTGTTTATGCGAGAATAATGAGATATGGAGAAGATAAGGAAAAGAATGGCAATTATCGTAATTCAAATAAAAGCAAAGAAGGAAGATAGATATCAAATCGGGAAATTATTGATTTTGTTCCCTAATGTTATCTGCAAGCGTTGGAAGATAGATATCTTGGATATATCCTATAAATAGAGATAGAGAGAGCAGCTAGGTTTTTTTTTTAGAGGAAGAGTTAGATCGTTTTCCATTGTTAGATCGTTTTTCATTCTTCGAGTTTTTTCAAGTATTTTGAAGAGAAGACAAAAGTGGTGACAGAATTCTTGTCCTTTGATTCAAGATCTTTGGGTTTGATCTATATTTTTATTTCTATTTCTTATTCTACTATGTTCTAATTTTCTTTTGTTAGAGCTACGATGTAGCCTAACCATGATGATGTGAATTTCATGATTTTTATGTTCTACAATTGATTTCATTCATGTGAGTTATTTATTATTGCGTTTAATGCTTTTAAGTGACTGGCCACCACTTGAATGATCGATGTACATGTTTGAGACGAGAGGTGATAATATGCAATTGCTCATTATAATATATAACCATGAATTAAACGTGGATAGAAATATACCGCGTTATTTGTGTAGCTTTCGGTGATAAGGTGATCCAAAAGACTCATTGTAAACCGGGAATATTCATAGTTTTTAATGCACTCATGTTTATTTTAATTCACATAGAGATATAGTGGATTAATAAGCTGAGTAGGTTTGCTATACCTAGAGATAGGATAGTAAATAGATTAGGAAATTCCGCTATCACATGTTTGATATCGTTCTTGTATTTATAACAATATGAAATTCATATCTAGTGGTTATGGTGAAATTGGATGCTCTAACATATTTATCGATTGATTTTACTGCATTTAGTCTACAAATTTCGTTTTTAATTCATTCTTAATTATATTTTGATTTGTTAGATAAATTTTAGAATTAGTCTATTTTAGTATTTAATTGGTTTATTAATCATCGATCTCCGTGGGACGATACTTTATCTCATCATTATATTACTTGTTTGATACGTGCACTTGCGTTTAGAATTTTACGAACAATCTCCACCAATTGGCCACCCACCATGACATCACTCCATGATGTCATCATCCACTAACTTATTTCCTCTACAACCTATTTCAATGGGTCCAAATCAATTTCTGCCGGGGTCCAATTCTTTGTACATCAAAGTCTTTAATTCCATTCAATTCTCTTCTAATTGAGTCCAATTGAAGTCCGTAAAATTAATCCAATATCACCACACTTCAATTCACATCTTCACTTGTTCATAGAATCAACTTAAGTCCCAAAAGTGCGACCAAAGGCGGGCCTATTAATTTCTCAAGCCAAATTAGCCATTCTCTGATTTAATTGCTGAAAAATTCTGATTACATGAAAAATCTTCCAAAAATGAGTCAATATTCCTAAAATGATTTGTGACATACCCAAACTTCCAATTTCTAAATTCGATCTCAATTCCATGGTTAATTTCACTTTGGCACGATACTAGCGCGGCCCAACCTACCGGGTAGCCTTTAGAGATTTTCATGCATTTGACCTGTGGTTGATCATCTCAAGCCACAATGTACATCTTTGAAACATTGACGACTTTCGGTTGTCGGGTAATCTCAAGGTTTCAAATACGAACACAGGGTACCCAATCGACTGAAAAGTCGGTCAAGTGCCGATCAACAAGAATTGTGCGATCTGATGGAATCACCCACACCTGATCACATGCCTCTATCGAGTCGACCTATCTCCAATCTCTAATCAATTTTAATTGTGCCGTAATGACCCTTGAAGATTAACTCGGTCGAAAGGTCGCTTCCTGGTCAAATTCTCAAGTCTGATACATTAGAAACTCTTAACAGCTTCACCCGATAGACTAGTTTTCACATGAGTGGCCGACTCAAGGAAAAAAACTATATACGTGCCAACGAAATGCCCGTCTCAATTTATTGAAAATAAAATTGAAAAATCAGGATGTCACAAAAACAATAAAGGACCAAGATGAGTTTGGCGCAGCGGCGAAGACTGAGCTTGGTGGTGCCGCTGTGACACTGCAGTGTGGCGGTCGAGCAAGGTCTCGCCAAAAACCTTGCTCAATGGTATTGCTCAACAGGGTATGAACGAATATCTTGCCAATTGTTTATAGGTTTAGCTGAACTTCGTTCCTCAGCGGGTTTAGTTTATAGTATTTAAATTTAGTGCATCTTTGCTTTAGTCCATTGACTCAATGCAATTATATAGACCCATTACTATTAATGCAAATGCTCTTGATATCTCTATGTTATTTAACTAATATATTTTTGTTTTGGGTTGGGGTCTATCCCTAATTTTATATGCAGTTGATATGTAAATAGGTCACTAAAATTTATGTGTCAACACTTAAGCAATCGGATTTTAAATGTCATGGCAGCAATTTTCTGGCTAGCAAAATATTATGCTCATGCGAATCTCTAAATTTCATGGTTAAACCAGCATGCATGTATGAATGGAACTTGTTCATATCCATCAGGAAGTCGAGGTCCTTGATGAGTCTGCAATTCAAGTGTGAAAAAGTGAAGGTCTTTAGGGTTTTATGCGTTGACTTTGCGACCATCAAATCATGTGTAACATCCTCGATTCCGAGCCCGTAAGGATTGGCCATAAGATTCAAAAAGGATCAATCATGGGTCATTGCCCATGGATCGATTGGTTCAATCAACAAGGAATCACGGATCGATCATGGTTCAACCGACTGACTGACTAGTCACGAACTGGTCGAGGTGTCGACCATGAATTTCTACCGACCATATTGATGGGATAGGTTTAACAACTCATAAGATGATTTTTTGATTAAGAGAATTGAACACGGGATGATTTTGGATCGGCAGATGGTCATGACCAGTCATAGTGCCCAACCGTGGGTGATTCCACCCAGCTATGCACCGATGCACAGACAATCCGCCACAATCACCTTTCAACCAAAAATGCATCATTCCCTATTTAATTCTTAGTGATCGGAAATGAATCTTGAACTGGTGATGTCTGATCATGGATTGGTAATGCATCGACCATGAGCCATATGGATGGATCGGGTGTTGATCAAGATGAGTTCAGGGATACACTCGACTATTCTATCACTAATTCTAAGGTTCATGAGTACCTTGGCTTAGTGCTAGGCCATGAATAGCTTTAGGATTAGCTTTGAGCCGGTTGAATGACAACCGATTGTTTAGGCCAACTGACCGTTGAAGGAAACAGTTTGGCGAGCATGGTGCATGATGGCCGAACGTCAGCTGTACGTGATTCAATTTTTCGAGGTGTACCTAATAATCTAGTTTCCAGCCCCGAAACTAACTTGGACGATAAAATTCTCTAGACCACTTTCTTGAGGAAGGAAATGATAAAGTAAAGAAAATTCTTGAATACCTTCATTAAATGAAGGAGAATGAGGTGTCTTTTGACTTTTCAAAGGTCATGATGGAGGTCAAAAATATCTTGGAAGTTCTAGAAAAGATGGCACACATGTGGACCAATCGGAGAACGATATATGGACCCCTCATTAATGACCAGAGATTCTAAATTTGCCGAGTTGGCAACTATGGCATCATTAATGTCAAACTCCATTAAATGTGGGGTATAGGTGGACCAATTAAAGAGCAAAAAGCGAGCCACCATCAATGATGCCTACAAGCTAGATTTGTCAAGTGTAACATTTCAGCCGTTCAACTCATTCCTTAGGCGCAATTATTGGATAAGTATGCTTGCCAACTAAGGACCATTTGGCTTGGTAATAATGGCTTGAGATTTGCCTTGGAAAAGAAGTTGGTGACCTATAAGCTTAGGTGTCTTTTAGAATCTTAGGTTATGACAAGCCTAGAACATAGCCTTGGTGAACAAGGCAAAGGTCAACCAATCAAGAGAGGACATTAGTTTTCAAAGGGGCTTATGTATCCCTTAGGACCATAGCCACATCATGAATCTAAATTGAGTCTTGGAGAGCAAGTCAATAGCTAGTCCAATAAGAAAATGACAAGTGTTCTCTTAGGACCTTAGGCATGCCACCTTGCAAAATAGGCGTGCCACCTTGATGGCATAGCCGTGCCACTTAAAGAAATGTGATTGAGCCGCTTGGATGAGTAATGATAAGTTTGTTGCCTATAAATAAGAGGAGCTCCCATTCATTTCCACCACTTTAGCCCACTTTGCCATTCATGCCTACTCTCCTCATCTTCCTCCATTCTTTCGGCCTTGCACCACTAACCATTCAAGCTATTCAAGTTAGTTATTGAGGTTGCCAAGGTAAGTAAGATTCCCATACCTCCTCTAGGGTGGTAGTCTCCATTGTCGAGTCTAGTTAGGTGCTCACCCATCAAGCCGTGGGTAGGATATTGGATATTTTATATGGTTTTGCTTATGTTTGTGCTTGAACATGTACTTGAGTTGCTCACATTCGGAATGGAGCCGAGGTTCATTCGGATTGAGTTCATCGTAAGGCAATGTCACCCCAAGCCATAAAGCCTTGGTTTCGGCATAAATAGGATGTCGGGTCCAAGCCTCATTTTGTGTGGGAATCACCTAAGGTCGTAAGGTCCTAAGTTGACATTGAGGCATATCGATCTTATGACTTGATCAGTACGGGGATCGCCCAAATACACGAGATCTTAGTAAGGCACCAAGCATGCCGATTTATATAGTCCAAGTGAACGTGGGGACTTTGTGCTTGGTGTTGGATCAAACCGTAAGCCGATGGTCATTCTCGATACATGTACATTCACATTGGGTTGGAGCTGAGGTCCATTAAGCTTGGGATCATCACTAAAGTGAGATGTACCCAAGCCTCAAGGTCTTGGTTTGGCATTGGGGCGTGTTGTTCCAAGCCTTGTTCGGTGTGGGAATCGACGCTAAGTTATTGATTCAAATTACAGATCAAAGATCATTCCTACATATGTATTAGTGAAGTATAAGAATTCATGGCAAACACGATTGAATGAGCACACCTTCGGGCCATACATGTGTCAACTAAGAGAAAAAGATAAGAACCAATTTGTGTCATGCATTTATGCATGCACTTAAAGAGGAAAAAACACCAATCGCCACATAGCATTGGCGGTGATGCCTTGTTCATTGAACAGGATGCCTCGATTGAGTCGAGATGCCTTAGTTGAGCCAGGATGCCTAGGTCTTGAACCCAGAAGTCTCGGGATGTTAGTTTAGAGAAGCCTCGGTCGAGCCGAGATGCCCTGGTTGAGCCAGAAAGCCCAGCAAGAAGCTAGAAGTCCCAGTCGAGCTAGGAGAGCCAAGTCGAGCCAAGATGACACTTAATGAATTTGCATAAGTGCCAGTTATGCATAAGCATGATATGTTGATATATTTATTGATGAGTCAAAGGTAAGTATACATTGAAGCATGTAGTGATGGACATTTGCATGTAGTCAAGGGTAGTAACCAGTTTGCTATTGATCTGCCATCGACACTGTTTGTGAGTATTGTACTTGCTAGGCTTTAACGATGATGAGATGCTTTCCTAGTAGAGAATTAGGAATTTTACTTACTAAGTTTCCCTAAAACTTATCCCTCATCTTTCAGTCTTGTAGGCATTGAGGTCTCACGTAAATTTTGGGAGCTGCAGTCACGCCAAAGGAGATAGGATTTCCCTTGGCCTATGTGGAAAACTTGTATTGTGATGTAAAAAGAAAAGAGGGTCCGTAGAGAAAGTGCTTGTAAAAGTATTGTTATAATATAAATTAGTGTGTTTTGCTTGATGTAGGTCTCAGTCTTCCAGCTGTCGTTTGTCCAAGGAATCATTTATTCACGTTTCCGCATGTGCATAATAACAAGACAAAAAAATTGAGATGGTAATGAGCCTGGGACATCACAAAATAACCCGCAGCTCGACCTCCGAGTAAAAGGGGTGCGACATCATGACTACACATCGAGAAGTCATGGTCTTTTGGCTTTTCCAGTGTTTTGACTTTTTGTATCAATATGCGTTACAATGGTTCATGGAAAGTCATGGTCTTCATGGACTTTTATTTGTTATGGTCGGCCCTATGATGTCTTAGCATTCTTGATTTTATCTGTAACATTGATGTGTCAATTGAGATGTGCACATTATTGGTTGATTTAAAGTATACCGCTAATCACGATGCAGATCAATGATTCTAGAGTTGCAAGTTGCATTGTTCGTTAATAAATGAATGGAAATAATGTAAGAATTTGGAGACTAAGGTACCATATTTGATTCTTATTTTCATTGAAGCACTAGTCTCGTTTGGTGCTTGAATAAGGTTATGGGTCGCTGTCTTTGTCAACTCATCCAACATAACATTCAATCTACTTGAACTTGTAGTTGTTGAGTTAGATTTTGACTAAATATATGTTCTTTTCATGTAATTATGAAATTTCACGTGCACTCCAGCATAGTAAGCTTAATTCACAAAAGAAGAAGACGCATAAATTTCCTGGTTGGATTGAATATTCAGGTCCAATTGGAGGAACTTGCATGCTACAATTAAATTTGTCCTCTACAAATTAAAGACATAACTTTGGCCAATCCTAATCATAATGAGGTTGCAAACATGCCACCCACAATAGAAATTAATTTTGATTTTTCAATGAGTTTGTAACGCCATGTTAAATTTAATCCCATGATCCGTTTGTTCTTATTCGCATAAAGTGTTCAAATATAAAGGTTGGTATGGCGGAATAACCTTCCTTAAAGTATAATGCAATGCTTTGGCATACAACATTTTTTATTTTTATTTTTTTGGTCTGTAAATGTAACATTTCTTTCAAATAGGTAGAAAATTACAACCCTTAGTCAGGGCTTCAGTACATAGCATATCCAAGAGGACTTGGGGAGGTGAAAAGGCCCAGTTCGGGGAAAGGGTTCCACGGCCACAAGCCTTTGCGGCCCAATCAGCAATAGAATTAGCTTCACATCTGCAATGTTGGATACGTAGATTGGGAAAACAGAGGAGCAGTGACACGCTATCCACAAACAATGCTCGACACTCCCACAGCGGCAATCGGCGATGGTTCACAGTCTCCACAAGCACAAGACAATCGGATTCCACCAGCAGGTGAGCGTCGGCCTTTCCCCTCTGCAACAAATATTTGAGGGTGAGTATTAGGGCTTGAATCTTTGTTTGTAGTGGGGAAGATGCTTGGACGCTACTGGAAAAACCATCGATCAGGGTGCCTGAGT
Source organism: Eucalyptus brandiana (assembly GCA_014182725.1). NCBI lineage: Eukaryota > Viridiplantae > Streptophyta > Magnoliopsida > Myrtales > Myrtaceae > Eucalyptus > Eucalyptus brandiana. Next base: position 28,288,993 of record CM024670.1, read on the forward strand.
GATCTCGTCAAACACACACAATGGATCCCGTGTTACACTTTGTTGGAAAAGCCCTATCAAAATTGATTTTGACGATGCCAGGCTCTAAGGGGATCCACAACTGATTAGGGTTTAGCAATGGAGTCCCTGTTTTCGACGCCAGCTGCAGTGTGTTGAGGTGAAGCTTCGCAGTTGTGAGGGCCATTTCCACCAGCTATTCGAGGTGCGTACGTTGATGTCGGAAGACGAAGTGGTTACACACCTTCCAGATCTGCCAAAAGAGGGATGCGATGGTCTCCAGATCGGGTAAGTTGACCCTATCCTCAAGTGGATCTGCTAGCTAAGCATCCATTCGATGAGTGTTGTATGCTAATATGTTGATCTTTACTTTGGGATGTGACCAAATATGCTGTGTCCATGGGCATAATAGAAATATATGTTCCACTGTTTCTGGGATGTGGGATGGGCAGAGTTGACATACCGAATCGGGTGTAATGTGTCACCGAAATAGGTTGTCCTTTGTAGATAGCACATTGTGGCATAAGGACCACATAAAACTTTGAATTTTGGGGACGGTCTTCACTTTCCAAATCTGTCGCCATAGCTAGCATGGCGAATGGTAGGATGAGGATGCACGATTGCTAGCTATGCTGTGATCTGTATGTCTGATGTAATTATAGCCACTTTTCACTGTATATAGACCTGTCTGCAACCCTGTCCAGATAAGTTGGTCTGTAGTGGAATCTAGGCGTAAGTGTAAGGCGATAATGTCCTCGACAGTCTGGTCATCAAAGCTATCTCGGAGTAGTGGGATAATCCAATTGTTCTGGTTTGGATTGATAAAACCCACCACCTTCTCAGGTTCTCCTCTAGGTGCTGGCTCGCCAATAATTCCTTTTGTTAGCCATTTATTTTCGCGGACTTGTATCCTTTGCCCATTACCGACTTACCACTGAAGCTGATTTAAAATGGAATCTCTGCCTAATAGTAGACTTTACCAACCCTAGGATGGTCTAGTTCCTTTTTCTACATGCTAGAATTCCTTTGAGTGGACATATAGTCCTTTGAAAACTCAACTCGATAAGGATGATGGATTCTAAAAAAGTCGCCATGCTTGTTTTCCTAGAAGTGCTTTGTTGAAAGTGAGTAAATCTTGAAATCCAAGCCCCCTGTTATCCTTCCACTCTTTAAGTAGGTTCCAACTCTTCCAATGTATTCCCGACCTGGTACAATTATTTTGCCACTAGAACCTGGCTATTTTCTGCTCAATGGACTTACATATAGAGATAAGAAGTTTAAATATCGACATGGCATACTGCGAGAGTGCATGTACCACTATTTTTAGCAAGGTTTCCTTCCTTCTTTTAGATATGAGGTTCTCTTTCCACCCTGCCAGCTTTGCATTAACTCACCCCATGATCCAAGCAAACATATATTTTTCGGAAACCCCCCAATCAGATGGTATACCCAAGTATTTGCCAGTCTTTTCAAGCACAGGTACTCTCAGTTCTCTAGCCAAGTTTTGCTTTAAATTGATAAGGCAAGCTTTACTGAGGTATGGTCTTGATTTGTTTCTATTTACAGCTTGTCCTGTTACTAAACAGTATTGATGCAATATGTTTGCTAAGTTTTGGCATTCTAGTAACCGTCCATCTAAGAAAAATATAGCATCATCCGCAAAAAATAGATGAGATAGGATAGGACACCACTTGTTAAATTTGATCCCCTTTAGATTTCCCATATCGATGGCTTGCTGGATAAGGATAGATAACACATTAGCCAAAAGGATGAACATGTAAGGAGAGAGGGGATCTCCCTGTCTGAGCCCCTTGTTTAGATGAAAAAAGGATAGTGGTTCGCCATTTAGTTTAACACTGAGGGAGACCATGGTAATGCATTGCATCACCCATTGTACCCATTTACCAAGAAATCCCATTTGGCAAAGATAGGCCTCCAGAAAATCCCACTCAACCCAATCATATGCTTTCTACATATCTAGCTTTAGGGCTGCTTGAAAATTTTTCTTTCGTTCCATGATTTTTAGCTAATGTAGTACCTCTTGGACAACCATATATTATCTTGTATTTGTCTGCCAGTAACAAAGGCACTCTGTTCCGTTGAAATCAATTCAGGTAACCATGGTTTCAGGCGATTCGCTAGCACTTTGGATATGATTTTATAGATAAAATTGCAAAAACTAATTGGTCTATATTGATCTAACCTCTCTAGGTGCGGTATCTTTAGGATCAGAGAAATGAGTGTTCTGTTGTTGACACCTAGTTTAGGATCAAGCTTATCCTTTAAACTTATCTTTTAGAAATAGAAGATAATCTTTGATTAGAGGGAAAATTTTTTTAAAAAAAATTTGAATTTAAAAACTCAACCGTGGGATTTTGGAGCTACTTTGTTGTTGAGAGCTTGAGCGAAAATCTCCACCTGCGAAACAAATTCGAATTTTCACTTTATAAATAGGGGGTGCGAGACGTGAAAAAGGGGGGCTTCTCTTGGTCTTTCGTCGAAGAAAAAAAATAGAAAACTGAAGAGAAAGAAAAAGTGTGGAGGGGCTTTCCATTCGGTTCAAAACATACATCAAAGAAATCAGTTTTTGTGAAGGAAAAGTCACAAGCTGAAAAAGTTCTGCAGAAAGAAGAGCAGAAGCTTTTTCCCTTCTGTTGACAACAGCAGAGAGAGAGAGAGACAGCAGAGTGAGGGAGACGTGAGGAGAGAGGGAGAAAAGAAATAAAAATAAAAAATAAAGCTTCTGCTTGTCGAGCTCCTTTTCTGCCGAGCTCCTCGTCGTTCTGCCAGCCACCGATCTCCTCGCCGGCACACCAGCAACCAGGCGCTGCCCGTTGACCTTCATCGCTTTCCTCCCACGACGCCAGCAGTTGCACCCGAGCACTAGCAACGCCTCAGCTTCATTTCCGCTTGACCCACGAGCGTCGACACCGTAGTAGCCCACTGTCGCGCCACTGCCCATCGCCGCATGGAAGCCTTGCTGCCACGCCTACACCAACATCCGAAGCCTACCACACCGTCATCAGTCCACTGCTCACCCCGACACCGCAACGCCAGCCACCACTGCGTCTCGCCACCTCGCTGACCTGCAAAGCGCTCCGCCAGCCACTGCCTAAGCTGGACCACTGCCCTTCCTCGACGACTACCCAACACATCTCCCCTCTCTGCCGTCAACCCAGCATCCCTGTTGCTACAAATCGTGACGTCAGCAGCCTATCAAAGCGTTTGCAGTGCCGCTCCGACCAGGGACCCAAAGCTTACTACGCTGCCAGCCCTGGGTTTTCGCTCCGACCCGCGCCTGCACAAGCACCGCGCGCCACCATTAGCTATCCCTCTCACCTGCTCCGACTCCGGCCATCCATCGCCGCACGTTGTCACCCCATCAATGCTACTATTCACCTTCCCCTAGGTAGTTTAATTTTTAATTTTTATTCTTACTTTTCACTAACTTTTATCTTATCTTATTTATTTTGTTATTATTGTTCAATTTAGAATATTGAGATGTGCTTTTCTTTTATAAATCTCGTAGGCATTAACTGCATGTGTTTTATCCCAAATTATGGTAATTATTAATTTGACCTGTAAGACGTCGGGTCATTTTTTTAATTACTTTAATTTTTAGGAATTTTGATAGTATTTCAATTGTTAAATCATTATAAAGTTAAAATAATTGTTAATTTAATCCGTGAGACAACGGGTTATTTTTTCGGTTATTTTAATTCTTATCATCATTCTTTTAAAATAATTACTTGTTTGGAAAGATTAAAAAAATCAAAAAATCAAAAAGTACATAAAAATCTAAATATTGCATTAGAGCATTTAGGTTTAGTAAATTAGAATATCATTCACTTTAGTTAGTCTAATTAGTTTTTAATTCCGAATTTCAATAAAAAGAATCAAAAAAATATTAGGTACATATTAATTAATTTGCATAATAGGTTTAATTTGAATTTGTTTATTAGTAAAATATGATGATATCTAGAACTTAGGTACTTAGGTCCATACACATTTCATATTAAAGCAGCACACCTAGATATTTTTAGATTAAGTCAATTTTCATTTAGTAAAACAAAAAGAGGAACAAAAAATGTCATACATGCATATAGAATTATTATGTCATTCATCCCACATCATATAGCACATGCAAATTAGATCGCACACATATTGTAATGATTTAAATTATGCCATATAAATTGCATTTCATATATCATTAAAGTAAAATTCATGCATATTAAGTTTAGATTAAGATTGCATAATAATAAAAATTAGGTGTCATGTAGAAATCATGTTTAGGGCATGCATTTTTATTAGCATTTTTATTGAATGTTATTTTATTGATTGTGCACCCGCATGACCACCATTTGCATGTTAGTAGCTTGAGTTTAAATTAATCAACATTGCCTGCAAAATATTTTTAAAATTAAAATAAAAAGGTACCGAAAGGGCGTTAGACTAATCTAGCGTAACCATGTCCCCGGACCTACTGAATCTCTAGTTCGCAAAAGTAAAGTAATCTCCCATACTTTACTTGGGTTTCTAACCAACCCTAATTGGTTAGTGGCGGCTCCAAATTGAGTATAATTGCATGTTTAAATGGGTTAATTTCTTAATATCAAGTCGCGATTGGTAGGACTTGGGAGGGTCCGTGCCAAGTTTTCGGACTTAGTAATCCATTAGCCTTCTTTAGGTAATTCACCATCGGGAAGGTCGCGACAGCTTGGCGACTCGCTAGCACTTTGGATATGATTTTATAAATAAAATTGCAAAAACTAATTGGTCGATATTGATCTAACCTCTCTGGGTGCGGTATCTTTAGGATCAGAGAAATGAGTGTTCTGTTAAAAGCTGAGGGTAGCAGACTTGAGATGAAAAAATTTTGCACCAAGATAAATATATCTTCCTAGAGGATATCCCAGTGAGTTTGGCAGAACAGCCCATTCAAACCATTGGGTCCCAGGGCTTTAGTAGTCCCTAATTGGAATGTTGCTTGCTTGATTTCCTCCCGTGAGACCTCTGTTGTTAACATTGTATTCATTTCTGCTGTAACAACCTGAGAACAATATGTCGAAATAGGTCCATAATCACGGGATCCAACAAATTTATAGAGGTTTTGAAAGAAACTCAGCGTCATATGTAATGCCATAGTTATGTACTAGGGGGAAATTGTATCAAAAGTCTTCATCTTATGTACGAACTATAATCAACTGTTGAACCTTTCAATTTCTACAATAAGATCCTATGAAATTGGAAAAGTATAATTGAGTCCTAAACCATTATGTGGGTGTAATCAAGCCATAAAGGGGAGAACTACCAAAATAGTCCTACACCTATTATAATTGTGTCAACTAAGTTTTAAACCTTTTTTTTTTTTGTCAATCGAGTCTTAAATATTTGGCATTTGTGCCAATTCGGTCTATACGACTAATTTTGGCTAGCTGATGTAGACATGGATACCAGACATTCTATGTGGGGCGGCCGACATTAACGTGGACAATTTTTAACAATACTTAAATATTTTTTCGATTATTTTATTAATTTTTATTTCATCTTCTTTTTCCCTTTTGTTTCTTTATCTTTCTTTCTTTTTTCTTCCCATCATCTTCATCCCTTAGCCGGTCATCAAAACTCGGCGATTGACCAAAGGCAATGACTAGCAAGGTCAGCCCACTAGCCACTGGTAAGGGTGAGCCTTGCCAAGGGTGGCCAAGGCTCGCCCTTGCCCTACCACTAGCGTTGGCCTCACCAAATTTGGTGAGGTCAAGCCTCATTTAGCCAAGGCAAGGCTTGTCCTAGTTGTCATTGGCGAGGCTCACCCTCGCTAATGGTCGGCAGGGCTAACCTCTCCTCTTGTCACGCTCTGATCCTCACGCGCGTGCCTATCCCTCAGTGGTCAATAAAATTTTACGGCTTCCCAGGTCAAGTCGCTGACCCTTTCATTTTATTGCACATGCGAAAATGAATAACAAATCCCCTGACAATAACCATCTTGGGATAGAAAAGCAAGATATCAGATTTTCAAACAAAACATTCTTTCAAATTCACACCGAGTCAAATATGAAAATCTACAATCACAAGACTCCATATGATTGACTCTTAAAAAGAAACTATCATATCTGACCTACACTTCAGATCCCCTCAGCTCGGCTCTAGGTCTTCCACCCTACGATCTTGAAAAATAAAGCCCACGACGGGGTGAGATATAAATCTCAGCGAGTTCACGCTCTAAACCCCGATTAGGAGGGTAATTCGCCTAAGACGTCTTAATCACTCAATCATACAATCACAGAGGCTTACCTTGGCCTCAGTTTGTTCTTGCAGGTTAGCACAGTTCATATCACAAATCATGTGTATATAAAAATTCACACACCAGTTTGGAACATTTAAACCAATCATTACTCACACGAGCAAGAATCACAATTTAATCACTACTCACATGAGCAAGAACTACCAAAACACATCAAAGCAAGAGTCATAATTAAATCACTACTCACATAAGCAAGAACTACCAATACAGATCAAAGCAAGAATTACCGACACACACCGGTCCATTAATTCAACTCAACATACATTTCAATTAATTAACTATTCTACCCACACGAGTAATTTTATCCGACACATGCCGGGATTAGGTAATATCCACCGATACACGCCGGGGTTAAGTAATAATTATTAACATCCACCAACATACACTGGAGACGGATTCTCTTAACTATTAACATCCACCAACACACGCTAGGAATGGATTCTCTTAACTATTAATTTCCACCAACACACGCTGGGGACGGATTCTCATAATTTTCACACAATCATCAAGTATAAAATTTAGGAATATCACAAACCAACCATATATCATCAATTATGCACTTTCCATCAATCAAAGCTTCAAGAATCATTACAATGTCATAACCAGCCCTAACCAGCAGAATAAACCCACTTGCACATCTTCAAGTTTAAATCCACAAACTAAATAAAATGAGTTCGGAAAATTTCCAAAATTTAATATATTGTAAAAGACACATAAACGAACATTTTTCATGAAGACACATTAACCCATATCCTTCTAGATTCGGCCCAGTAAATCGCTCAATCCAGTACAAAAACTGTGTTTGTTTTCCAGAAAGTCTGTTTTTTGAAATCAGTTTGGTTCGAAATCTAAACCATGTCCGTTTGAACCATGTCCATTTGATCTGAAATTTGAGCATGTTAAACTAGAGGATATGAAAAACAACTTTTGTGAATAAACCATTTTGAAATTCGAACCCTAAGAGTAGATAAAAACCCATAGAATCCTAAAAGGTTACCAATTCCAAAAAAAACTAAGGCTTTGTTTGAAAATGACGGAGTCGATATCTCCTTTTTCTAAATCCATAAAATCTTTAATATATATATATATATATATATATATATATATATATATATATATATATATGTTGTAGCTGAGGATGTCGAAAATATTTCTTAAGAAGATATTAACCTCAAATTCGTAACCCATTTTGATCTACAAAAATGGCAAACAGCGAGGATCTAGACATCCAAACTGCTGAAACCCACTGGATTCGACTAATCAATCATCAATTGTACAAATCTCACTAATTAAGTTACACTAATCCATTATAAGGCTAATCTAACCATCCTAACTTATCACTAATCCATACTTAAGCTAATTTTAAACAATCCTTAAGCATAATTAGCTTACTAAGTAAGGTTTAGTGAGCAAACTCACTTGATTAATAATCCGCTCGGATCAAAACGACGGGGACGCAGCGAGGAGCGACAAACTCCAAAGAGATACTACCTTTCAAGGTTGAGAAAGCTTTAAAAGTGGGCCAACAGCTGTTGGAAAAAACCCATTCATTTCTGTCTTTGTTCGGGGCCGAGAAAGGGAAAATATGTGGCTATTTGGGGCCGAAATAGGAAGAGAAGATTGGCGAAGGCTTGGACGAATGGAGCCGGGCTGAACAGGCGGCTGAATAGGCTCCGACTAAGCTTCACGTGGGCTGAGGGACGCTGGATGACCAGGGACAGCAATGGACAAGGCTCAGGACATGGTGGAGGTGGAGGGGCACGCGTGGGCGAGCAACGGTGTCGCGGCTACTTGCGGTGGCTCCGGCAGGCAACAGGGGTGTCCGGCGGCTTGCTGGCTGGTTTCTTCTAGGTTTGTGAGCTTCAAACAGCAAAATGGAGAGGGGAGATGAAGCTGGTCAATGGCTGCAAGGGGGAGGGAAGAATGGAGAGGCAAGGGGGGACCACTTGGCTTCTATCATCATCTCTTTGTCCCCCTTCTTTGGTCCCCACCACCAGCTGGTCTCCACAGCTGTTTTCCTAGACCAAAAGACCCCTTCTAGAAAGCTTGAGGTGGTCCACAAGTTGGGTCCAAGGGGTGTTACGAATTTCATTTAGTTTTGCTTTAATTGGACTTCAATTCCTCTTCGAATCAACACCAATTGGCTCTCAAAAATTCCATTATCGAGCCAATGGTCAAATTGGTATTTTTCATCACCAATTGAACCCACTTGCATCCCAATGTGCGATCAAAAACGATTCTCTAAATTTTCTAGGCAAAAACGACCCTATCTCGACTTTTTCCCAAAAAATCTCGATTTGCAGAAAAATCTTCAGAGATTGAGTCGACATCCCTAAAATGACTTGTGACATAACAGAACTTTAAATTTCTGAAATCGGATTCAAATTTGCGGTTAATTTCAATCTGGCGGGATTTTAGCGTGACTTAGGCTACCGGGTAGCTTTTAGAAATTTTTAGTGTAAATGACCCGTGGTCAATTTTTTTTCAAGCCACAAAGAACCTCTTCAACATATTGGCAACTTTCGGTGATTGTGAAAATCTCGAGATTTCAAATACGGACACAGGGCACGAAAATGATAGAAAAATCAATATAGTGCCGATCGACGAGAATTTTGCAATTTAGTGGGATCACCCACGTTTAACCACATATCTCAATCGAACCGACCTATCTTTGATTTCTAATCGATCTTACTATGCCGAAATGATCTCTATAGATGAGCACGATCGAGTAACCGATTCCTGGTCAAATCCTCAATTCTATTGCATTAAAATATCTTAATGACTTCACCAGATAGTCTAGTTATCTTATGAGTAGCCATCTCAGAAAAAAAGCGCTATAAGCACGTCGATGAAAGGCCCAACCTATCTGATCGAAATCAGAACGTAAAAATCAGGATGTCACACCTCTAGTTTGGCGACCGGCTAGAAGATGAAGACAAAGGGAAGAGAAAAAGAGAAAAACGGGAAAAAAAAAAAAAGGGAAAATGAAGAAAAAGGGAAAAAAAACTAATAAAAATGTTATATGTTATTAAAAGTTATCTATGTTTGCGTCAGCTAGCCAAAATTGGCCAAATGAATTGAATTAGCACAAATGCAAAATATTTAGGACTCAATTGGCCTAAAAAATGTTTAAAACTAAATTGGCCTAATTGCAATAGGTTTACAATTGTTTTGGTAGTTTTTCCAATCATACAATCCTAAACCTATATTAAGAAGTGATATTAAAGGTTGCCGCATAGACTTTGAGTGCTATGTGGGCAAGTTTTGGCATTCTCAATGGAGAAGACTTGATTTTACTTTTTGCAAAGGTTGATGACTTGATTGTGCTCATCAAATAATTGGGACTCAATTGCATTTGGTGTATAGATTTAAGATTCCTAGTGCACTTTTGCTATTATATTGTTATAGGGGGATTTCTTCTAGGTGGTGATTTATTTTAAAGTACCGCATTTGAAATGCTTTAAGATTTATGTACAGATTGGCTTAGAAAAAGGAGGAGATGATTTTACCAAATAAGTTAATTTTTAAGTTGAATATAGGTCATTGCAGTTGAGTCATAAATGAGTAAGGGAATTTGCTTGAAAAGTGAAGATGTACGTGGGACTCCAGAAAAGAATTTGAGGGTTATATTATCATTCAGTTGAATCTTTTTGGGAAAATACACGAGTCTACCTTTCAAGTTCTTCTTTTCTTTTAAATATTGCAAGAATAAGAATTGGGCAAGAAGAAATCCATTAACCATCTTTTCTTTCTTTTGGAGTTTCTTTTCCAAGCAACTTTTTACTTTTTTATTTTTTTTTCCACATAGAATAATAAAGAAGAAAGTCATTGACCACGGTTGAACCTCAATCATCTAGACTAATTTATACGAAAGAGTCAATTTTGAAATTTACAATGCTCAATGCATTCTCACTTGAGATTTCACTAGATATCTTCATTTATCAAGTCTTTATGTGATGGTACATGGAGATTTTATTGAACATACTAGTGTATCTTATTTGGCATGATAGGGGATTTGCCCATACAAAATGTCCAAGAGTTTTGAAATGAAAGGTTGCTAATTGCCCCATTGATGACTTTAATGGGCAGCTATGCTTGTTGTTTTAGAAAATGATGTCTTATTCAATATGTGGGACATAGGGTAAGTAACGTGCATCATGGAAAGTAATTGAAACGATAGTTCAAACACTTAAAAAGACAAAATTTTTAAAAAAGTGTTATAGGTGTATCATGTGTGAAATCCTCGAATAGAAATTACAAGTAATAAAAAGGTTTAACTGTTTTAGAAATCAATCAACTACCAAATAGGCTTGTCTTAAACAACCCCCCTTTCCCTGTCATGACCTTGACCCAAGTTGCTTAACAGCAACATTGATGTTGATATGAGGCTGCTAGCCTCCTTCAAGCCATGAATGACCTCGGTGGCCCCCAATTTCAATTGGAGGTCGTGGGCTAAGGTCGTCCATGGCAATTGACAGTCTTCAAACAAGGTTGCGAGCTGCAGTAAAATTATGGATGACTTGGATTGAGATCATCCATCGCGATACATGACTGCAGATCAAGGTCACTAGACACTATTGTGACAGAGAGAGAGAGAGGGCTCAATTGTTTAAGGAGGGATGAGAATGAACCAAGCATGAACATAGGGGCAAGGGGTCGATGGCATTAGTGAGGAGGGGGGTCGACAAGGTAGACGACAGTGGGTGGTGGAAAGGTGAGGGGTTTATGCATGATGGAAACTAGCACTTTGGAGGTGTGGAATTTCTAAAGAGGGGCAATTTGATCTTTGTTGTAATAAGATTTTGTCTTTGGATGGAAAGCAATATTTTGAGACAAAGGGAAATAGAGTAAAGATGGGAAAAGTCTTGATTTTTTTTCCTAAAACAAAAATTTGCGTTTGTAATGGTGGCTATCCACCACCAACGTGACACATGGCATAGCGTGAGTGTCCTATCCAAGTAAAAGCTTGTTTTCAGGTACTTTTATAGCTACTTGTAATACAATATGGCTACCTTGTAGCGAAAAATGAGAAAATTACTTGATATTTTCGTGAAAAGAAACAATCAGGATTTTCTACTGAGAATTGATAATTGATATTGCGAGTTCCATATATTTAAGTAAATTATGTTGAGGGAAATTTTTCACGCATGTTGCAACCTGATCTCCACCCTTGCGACCCTTAGGGAAAGGGAATGAGGAGAAGGTCGGATTTAGATATACTTGACTATGAAAATTCCCTCATAGATCTCAACCATAGGGGTGTCATCACCTCAACCCCCGAACGAACCTCTTATGAGTTCATTTAATCGTGATCATGAGTTCTCTCAAGCTCGTATCCCATGTGACAGCGGAAGGTGTTGTGACCCTACCTCGATGTCGCGGCACGTCTTGATCGACGATTTTAAGGTCAAAAGGAATCCGGATGTAAATGTGAGTTTAAAGGTATTTTTAACAATCATGATAGCCCTCTCAAGATATACATCCACCAAAGATGGCATCACTTCATCTTTATTGGCTTCACCATCTTGAGTATACTAAATCACAATTGTGAACCTTTTCTTGAGGTTCATACCCCTCACGACAAATTCATTTATATGGTCAAGTTGTTTTAAACAACCTAAAAATAAGACGGGAGTCGCCACTAGCCTCGTTTTTTGGAGTCGGCTAGAAAATCCAATCGAGGGTCGGGAGTGGTCCATCGATTTCTACGCAATCAAATATCTAGGTTTGGGGACTTAGGTCATGCTAATATTTCTATTAGCACCATTTTGATACCTAACAGTATGTTGTGTTTACCGAAGGTGTCCATGCAATTTCTCTTTATTTTTTCTTTCAGAGTTGTTCGTCCTAAAACTAGGTGATCATGCGTGATTGGTCATTTTCGTGCTATTCTATTTTTAAGAAAGATGAAAAGAAGGCAATCATTTGAATTAAAAGTGCGAGACGGTAATTAAACAACCAAGGAAAGCAGTAAATCTATCATGCAATCCTAAGAAAGATAAAAAGAGAAACAAAATGAAAGAACATGAAAGAAAAGGACCCGCAACTTGTTGGGCAACCCGAAACATTTGTCAGGGATGAATGATACAAAAGTATGGTTGGAATGAACATCGACCTTTCACCATCTTCATGTCATCTTCATCTTTGGGATCCTAATATAAACCTAGTCTAAGAAATGTAACTAAGTGCATATAATGGAAAGAAATAAATATACACATCAAAGCAATCAATAGCACGACATAAGGCCAAGATCAATCAATCAAGAGAAGCAAAGTCTAAAATCAACCAAATTTGGGCCTCGAGGTCGGCCTTTGCAGTTCATGCGTAGATCCTTCTAAACACCTACCCCATTCATTTTGTGACTTACAGCCATTATTGACCAATTGTATTCTCGCGTGGCCAATAACACTTATAAGTCCCTAACAAGGCATTTTATGTGATCTCCAATATTTTCTCTCGATATTATGCATCGCTCCTAACATACATCTAGAAGTCAAATGCATTGCATGAATTAAACACACAAGCAAGTCTTTTGGAGCTTATTTCTCAATCAATCAAACAAGAAAGTGAACAGTCCGAAAGTGAACCATCGGCGGGTTCCTTATTACCAAGGGCATGTGTCAATCACGAACACAAGCATTTCTAAAGAATGACGTGATTATATGCATGAAAAGGGTACATGTGATATCTCATAGACGAGTTTGAAATCCTCAATAATAAGGAGTGCAAGTTTTTAGGACAAAGTGATATCTCAACTACGGAATGTATTTAATTGCCAAGACTAACTCATTGCTCGTATAAATGCACTCACAAGCATCATAGACATTTTAAATATAGTTCAATCCACAATTTTCACGATGTCAAATCAAGTATCAAAATGGCTTGAAGATATTTTGGACTAGGGAATAGATAGGCTATGGAATGCATTTAATTGCCAAAGCTAGCTTGGGGTTCATATAAATGTACTCACAAGCATCACAGGCATTTTAAATACGGTCCAAATCGTGATTTTTCCTAAGTTAAATCAAGCATTGAAAGGAATTTTTTAGAAACTAGCTTTTGGAAATATCACCATGTACCAAAGTGTTTCATGGTGCAATTTGGAAAGTCCATTCATTTAAAATCATTTGACATCAAAGATTAAAAGATTTGAAATAACTTTCATGAAGGTGGCATGTCCTAATTCCATGCACAAACTAACCTAAAAAGGCCTAACTAAAGGATCACAATAACAAATTCATATCAGGAAATTTCAGACCAAGCGCGACAAATTAACAAAATTGGATAGTACCCATTGATGATCTAAATATGATAAAACTTTCTAACATGCATAACATGATATGAAACAACTTTCATGAAGAAAGCTTTCCTAAATGAGCTAAGCGTGATTTTATAAAAAACAAATAATGAGCAACAATGCATCAAGAAATTGCCAAATCAGTAGGACACTCAATCATTACTATCAAGGTTTAACCTACCAAATGAAGTCTAAAAGTCACGAAATTTTGTCACAACATAGCCAACATAGCAACAAATAGACTTTATTATAGGGACCAAGTCAAGAATCCTTACAAAAAAAGGTACAAAAATGGCAAAGGTTTGTCCAAATAGGGTAGAAACAAGGGTCCGAATTTGACCCTAGGTCCATATTTTAGTCTAGCTTAGTAAAAATAGAAAATTGCCTTGACGACGAGCAAATGGCATGAAATATATGGCATTTAAAGCTCTAGATGTACTTTACAACTTCCTAGAATGGCTCAAGTCTAAACGAGGTCAACTTGGTGCTCTAAGACTGAGATTTCTACAAGTGTGCATATCAAACATTAAAAATCAGAACATGGACATGCATCATTAGACCTTTACAACTCTTCTTAAAAAATGTGGGAGTATTGACGTCTCATCGACTTCTCGCTTTCCCACGTGGCTCTCTCTGTTCCGTGGTGTTGCTAGACCACTTTAACTAAGGGGATCGTCTTGTTGCGTAACACTTGCTCTTTTTGATCCACTATCTGAACCAGTGTCTCCACGTATGACACTCTCTCGTCCATGTCTATTTCCTCAAAATTCAGCACGTGGGTTGGATAAGTTCATACTTTCTCAACATCGACACGTGGAACACGTCATGCACTTGAGTAAGCCTCGGTGGCAATATGAGACGATATGCCAAAGTCCCAATTCGCTCCAAAATTTCAAAGGGACCGACGTACCTCAGGCTTAGCTTTCCTTTCTTGCCAAAGCGCGAAGTACCCATCATCGGTGACACTTTGAGGAATACGTGTTCAGCTACTTAGAACTCCAATGGTCTACGCCGCTTATCTGCATAACTCTTCTGACGACTTTAAGCGGTCTTGAGTCTATCTCGAATAACTTTGACGGTGTCAACTGACTGCTGAACCAACTCAGGGCCCGTAATCTTACACTCTCCAACTTCGTCCCAACAAACAGGAGTTCTACAGGCCCTACCATACAACACTTCAAATGGTGCCATCTTAATACTCTACTGATGGTAACCTGTCCTTAGGTCAATCTTGGAAAATATCGAGACTCCCTGTAACTGATCAAACAAGTCATCTATCCTTAGCAATGGATACTTGTTCTTGATCGCTACCTAGTTGAGTTGTCGATAGTCGATGCAAAGACGCAGCAAACCATCCTTCTTCCTTACAAACAAAATTGACGCTCCCCGTGACATTGCACTAAGGTGTATAAATCTTTTATCAAGCAGCTCTTGCATCTACACCTTTAACTCATTTTACTCTGACAACGCCATTTTGTAAGGTGTTTTAGAAATCAGCTTCGTATTAAGGGCTAACTCAATCACAAATTCCTCAATATAGCCATCGAAAATTTCTAGCACTATGGTTATATCCTCCAACCTTAGTTCCTCAACCAACATATTAACCACAATCGCCAAATAACCCTAGCAACCCACATCAAACAACCGAGTTGCTTTAAGTGACGAGATTAAAGTAATCGAGGGTCCTCGATTTCCAACAAACTCAACACTTCCACCCGCTAACGGGTTAAACTGGATTACTGTATGACAACAATCCATTACAGTAAGATGCTCTTTAAGCCAAGCAATAATCCAATACGGCTTGTTGCTTCTTGAGCCAATCCTTTTAAATTATGACATCAAAGTCACACATAGGCAAAATAGTTAAGTATAACTCTAGCTAGTGATCCTCCTTTCCACGACCTCATTTCAATAAACCGAAGTTCTACAAGCTTAACCATACTTTCGCTACGCCACTTGATAAAATTATCCCAGAAACGCTACCCCTCCTGCTCGGTGCATAGTTCGGTTTATTCCTACCCCCTTTATCATCTTAGAAGCTTGCTAGGAGCCGCTCCTTGCTTAGGCCCTCTAGCTTCGATGACCACTCCTCGCCCTCATCGGACCGGGTCGTGTTAGGCCCACCAGCTTTCGTCTAGTTCGTTCTCGAGCTACACATCTACTGGAGGGGTCTCGTTTCAATAGGGACTAACTCATAGAGATATTGTCTGCTTTGGCCTATCCCATAACAAGTCTTACGGTTTTATACTTTGACACATGGGTAGGCACTATCCTAGGAGGTCATCCATCCTAGTAGTGCTCTAGCCTAGGCTTGCCTATCCTTCAGGTTTAAGGGCACCAACTGGCTTCCAATGTTCATTTTAAACCATTCTAGAAACTCATTGTCCAATCCACGGAAACCTCTTGTGTCCTTTTTCTTGGTATCCTTGGGTTATTTATCTAACATGTTCACCACGATTCATCCAACATCTCGTTGCCACTTCTAGGAATCAAACCCCGGCCACTCTCGGACCTGTTCATTCAGATTCCTCTCTATCAGCTGGGCCCTCTCATACAACTTATCATAATCCTTGAGATTTAGCAGCACCAACGAGTCCTTGATCTTTGGTCTCTAACCATCTTTGAACCTCCTCGCTCTGTCCACCGGGTCCTCAATCAGCCTCGGTGCATACTTGGACAGCTTTGCAAACTTCGCATCATATTGGTCCACGGACATTTGAATCTGACGAAGGCATTGGAACTCGGCCATCTTATGTTCCCTAGAGTCTCTAGCACCTATACAATCCCATCCAACCTAAGATTGCTTGGTGCCCCTCTTCCAGCACCAGCCTGAGGCAATACTCTTCCCCTGGTACTAGTCTGAGCTGACGCTCTCCCTCTAGTACTTGCTCCTCTCGATGCCCTTCCCCTGGCACCTATCAAAGCTACTATGGCCCTTTTCCGAGGGGCTCTCTGAGCAAGATCACTCATTTCACAGGGTCCTTACAAAAACCTGCTTTCCAATTCTAACACAGAATTAGAAATCTGAGCGACTCGCACAAACAATTAATCAATCATAAGCATCAATATAAAGAAAATGTCTTTCCTAGCTAATTATCCCATGACCCATCGCACCTTACCACTCCAGACCTTGACTAGGCTCTGATACCACTTTGAGCAGGAATGTCACACTCCGAACCCCGGGTATGCGCACAACCCTCGACGGTCGATTAAAAATGTGACGTCTCAAGACGCGTTGCCGACCCATTCTTTTTATCTTTCAATTAAGCACATGTGGAAGCGAATTAAATAAATCCCTAGTCAATAAACAAATATAGGGATAGTAAATACTAGGAATAATTTTCCCCAAAAACAATGATTTCCTTATCAACTGGTTAACCCAATAAGTTTAATACTTACAAGCCTTTCTACGACCACTTCCTATTGACCCTTTTCAAAAACATTTAGGGACTAGGGTTAACCTAAACTCCACTAACGGCAAGGCCAGCTAAAAGGTGTCGCATCTCGCACCCACCACATCCACACTCAGCAGATCTCCACGCTATGACCCTGAAAATATTAACCACGATGGGGTGAGATAAAATCTTAATAAGTTAAACCCTAAGCCTCAACTAGGATGCAAATTCGCCTCAGAAGCAGCCTAAACAAGCACCACAAACAAACTCACATCACCTCGGCACACCCCTGTAGGTTAGCACATCACATATGCCGTTATAAATACAACAAGCATAATTAATAACCAAAACACAAAGTTCTCACTCTCCAAACATTCACATGGGTCCTGATTATAAGGTAAAACTGTTATGGCATGTCCCATACTATGCCTAACAATTTTGCCCCATAATCAGGTGCAAAGTATCACAACCATTCAAGCGTGTTCCAATTATTACGACCCCTCAGACCACGGCCAACACAAGAGTCAATGGTTATCGGCGTAACCAGACATCGTCTCGCTCCATTGAGCACGGCAACGTCTCGCGTAAACGCATCAAGACAGCATTCCTGTAAGGAGCATCATTCCAAAATCAATCCGTAAACGGCATCTCATTGACTTGGGGGCATCCGAACTTAATTAGGCATCGTCCCGCATAAACGCATCAGGATCTTTAGGTGATCACTCTAGCACATATTTAGCTAAGAATACCATGCTTTGCATTCAAATGCTTTGTTTTCAAATAATGAACTTGGCCAATTTTTCTTCATATTAAAAATCCTGGTAAAATAATTGTGCGTGATCACACATTCAAAATCGAACTATCAAACTTAGTATACTCCCACTTTAAAACTTCACGATTTTATATAGTACATAAAGATTGGCGTTCAAAACCGACACCTAGCATTTTTCCATTTAAAAGCCCATAAAACCCAGTTTGGGAAAATTGTCCAAAAAGTCCTAAACCTATTGCACTTTTGCCAATTCAGTCCTAAACCTTTTAATTTTGCCAATTGAGTCCTAAATCTTTTCACTTCTTGCCAATTCAGTCCATTCGGCTAATTTTGGCCGGAAAATGCTGACATGGACGCCGGCGATACCACGTAGGACCACCGGTGCCGACGTGGACAGTTTTTAATAATATTTTAATGTTTTTTAAAATTTTTTTGAATTTTTTGAATTTTATTATTTTTTCCTTTTTTTCTTTTCTTTTCTTTCTTTTCTTTTTGGCTTTTTCTTTTGCCTTATCCGGTGGCCGGCCACCGGCCACAGCCAACCGGGTGGCCTCACCCGCCACAGGCGAGGCCCGGCTGGGCAAGGAGGAGCTCCGGCAAGGGCAGCCCTCGCCCAAGCGCAATCCAGCAAGGGTCGGCTGGGCGAGGTTGACCCTTGCCTAGGCCGGGGTGGCCTCGCGAGGCGTCGGCCGGGCGACGGCGACGGCGACGCCGGGCGAGGCCGCCCGGCCTAGGCGAGGGCCGGCCTCCCAGGATCTGGCGAGGGGAGCCCTCGCCGGGGCTCGCCCAGACCAAATCTGGTGAGGCCAGCCCTCGCCCTTGGCCAAGCTCGGGCGGCTTGGAGTTGTTGGCCGAAGACGATGAATGATAGCAGGGCGAAGAGGTAAGGCGAGAGGCGCGTCTTCCTTAGTGGAGAAGATGAAGACGACGGCAGTGGCGGCGGCGCCGATGCTAGTGGAGAGAGAGGTGAGGTGGGTGGCGTCGGCTGGCCGGGGCGGGCGAGCCCGGCGAGGGCTCCCCGCCGGATCCGGCGAGGCCGACCCTCGCCTAGGCTAGGGCTGCCTCGCCCGGCGTCGCCATCGCCCGGCCGACGCTCGGCGAGGCTGCCCTAGGTGAGGGTCGGCCTCGCCCAGGCGACCCTTGCCGGGTCGCGCTTGGGCGAGGGCTGCCCTCGCCGGAGCTCCTCCTCGCCCGGCCGGGCCTCGCCTGTGGTGGGCGAGGCCCGGCCAGGCTGGGCCGTGGCCGGTGGCCGGCCACCAAAAAAGGCAAAAGAAAAAGCCAAAAAGAAAATAAAGAAAAGAAAGAAAAAAAGAAAAAATAAATAAAAATTCAAAAAAATTTAAAAATATTAAAATATTATTAAAAATTGTCCACGTCGCACCGACGGTCCTACGTGGCACTGCCGGCGTCCACGTCAGCATTTTCCAGCCAAAATTTGCCAGATGGACTGAATTGACAAGAAGTGAAAAGGTTTAGGACTCAATTGGCAAAATTAAAAGGTTTAGGACTCAATTGACAAAAGCGCGATAGGTTTAGGACTTTTTGGACAATTCTCCCAACCAAGTTTTATACTAAAAATCAATAACTACCATCGAACAATCAATTGCATATCATAGCATATATAAGCCATCAAAATCACGCATAAGTTCTCAGCATGCCAAACATCAACCAAATCACAAAATGTACATTTTCCAGTAAGCAAGACACCAAGAACAACCACAAAACCACAACTAGCCCTCACCAACAAAAACCAAGTCCACTTGCACGTCTTCAAGATTAATTACAGAAAAATAACCAAACGAGTTCAAAAAATCCTCAAATTTAGATATGTTATAAAGGACACTTAAAAAAATACTTTTTTATGAAGACACCTTGACCCAGATCTTTATAGAATAGGAGCAACAAATCGCTCAAATCATTACTAAAACTGTAATCGTGTCCAGAAATTATGTTTTCCAAAACTAGCTTGGTTCGAGGTCCAAAACTCATCTATTTGCTCTTAAATTTGATTATGTTAAACTTCAGATGTGATGGAAAACTTTTGTGAACTCTTTCAAAAATCAAACCCTAAGAGTTGATAAAAATCCTTTAAACACCAAAAGGTCACAGTTTCCAGCACAAAACAAGATTCTAAAAGGTCACAGTTTCCAGCACAAAACAAGATTCTACCTTGTATGTAACGAAGTTGAATCTTGTTCTTTTAAATCCAAAAAAATCTTGAGTAAAATATATGTCATAAATGAAGATGTTTAGAACATTTTTAAAGAAGGAAACAACCTCAAAATCGTAGCACATTTTAACCCACGAAAATAGCAAACAGCGAGTGTCCAGTAAACATATCTGAAGAGAAATCCAGACTCAACTCCTTTGAGCACGTCTCTTGCAAGCTTAATAGCCATAAACCCTCAAGAAATTCACATGCAAGACTTCCCACACATCACATCATAATTTCATCCAACAAAACAAGCGTAAAATTCTACGAAACGGCTAATCCGTCACTAATTACGCTAATTACGATTAATTAAGTAAATTGCGATTAATTAAGCTAATCCATCTTAATTAACCTAACCACAATTAATAAACTTAACCACGATTAAGTAACCTAACCATGATTAACTAACCTAACCATGGTTAACTAACCTAATCGAGGTAAACTAACCTAACCATGGGAGGAATGATGGGGTGAGGATGGAGCGGTGATGCTGCTGATGTGGGGAGTGGTGGCTGGGTGTGCGGCTGTGTGGTGTGAAGATGGAGAAGATGGGATGGTGCGGTGGAATCATGCGGCAGCAGAAGGAAGGGGATGGGGACGTGAGGGAAAGAGGGAAAATGGAGAAGAAGGCTGTCGGCTGCAGTAGGGGGGGAGTTTACGCATGGAGAGAGAGAAGGAGAGAGAGAGGAAGAAAGAGAGAAGAAAGAAGTCAAGTGATCAACTAATGAGAAACCTAGCCAAAATATCTCACTCATCATCACATGCCCTCAAAGTCTTCATGCCCCAAGGTCAAGTGCCCAACCAATCATTTCCCACAAATAAA
The DNA here is from genome assembly GCA_014182725.1 of Eucalyptus brandiana. Classification (NCBI taxonomy): domain Eukaryota; kingdom Viridiplantae; phylum Streptophyta; class Magnoliopsida; order Myrtales; family Myrtaceae; genus Eucalyptus; species Eucalyptus brandiana. The sequence continues at coordinate 28,309,793 of CM024670.1, forward strand.
TCTTTTTTGGGCAGTAAATTCCCCTTTTTCCTCTTAATCCGAATTTCCCGTTATTTTCATTTTTGTCCAAAAACCGTTTTTCCGTAAAATTTTTGAACTCGACGAAAATTCGCCGAAAGATGAGACGACGTTCAATAAATGAATCGTGACATGCTCGAACATCATATTCCCAAAACCGGATTAAATTTCGTGGTTAAAATTGACCGAACGCGACTTTAATACGACCTAACCTATCGGGTAGCTTTTAGAAATTTTAGCACGTTTGGCTCGTGATCGATAATTTTCGATCCACGTTTATGCATTTTCGAATCATAAATGACTCTCGGTTGTCATAAAATCGCGAGGGTTCAATTATGTGTCCCAAGTATAATATCGATAGAAAATCGGTTTATTGCCGTTCGACACGAATATTGCAATTGTGCGGAACCACCCGCAATTCGACTACGTAATTCCATCAAATCGACTTATATCCATTCGCTAATCAATTTATAACGGTGTCGTATTGACCCTGATGATTATTATGGTTGAGCGGTTGATTTCTAATCGAATTCTCTAGTCTGCCGCGTTTATATCCCTTAATGGTCTCACCTAATAAATTAATTAACTCGTGAGTGGCTAGCTCCGAGTAAAATAACCATAAGCGCGTCGATAAAATAACAATTTCATATATTCGAAACTAGGACCAAATTTTGAGATGTCACACGGTTTGACCGATTCTTGACCGGTCTTATCCAATTCTAACTAATTCACGCATTTGTAGTCCTTGTGGGTTTGAAATTTATGCAATTTAGTCCTATTCACGCGATTTGAGGGGAAATTGTCCAATTTCGATTCAATTAAGCCAATTAACTTTTATAAACGTGATCTATGGATCCTCTATTGACCTAATCAAGTAATTATTGTGAAAAGCAACCCAAAGGGCTAAAATGCGGAAAATTTGCAATTTAATGGCCAAAATTACAAATTAATGGAAATTTGATTCAATTAGTGTTGCAATTGCCCTATCCAATTAATTATTTATGTGTAAGATCTCCTAGTGAATTCAAATTGACTTTGAATTGAGGTGCCAAGACTCAAGCCAAAACTAAATCGAGGTCTAATATTAAAATTGGACCTAGATTCATGTAATTGGACCTTACTCTTGAAGGAGTCAATTCAAATTTCTTCAATTTAATTGTGACGGCTTGGTTTTCTTACCTTCAAGAGAGTGAAATCCCTCAAATCGGGAAGTTCTAATACGAATTTCTCAAAATCAACTTCAGATTTTGACTTACCTTAAGAAAATGAGTGGAAAATAATTGTCCATTCGTGGATCATAAAGAATCAATTTTGACCCTTTAATCAGAGCTTAAAACAGCAATTTATCTTTCAACATGGCAATTTGCAAAAGTGAACACACGAGCGGATTTAGAATATTCGCTAAACCAAATACTGAAAATGAACTACACCTAATTATGGTTAAAATAGAAGTAATTTTGTTTTTGATCAATTTAAAACCTAAAACCGAAAAATTCGAAAAGCAAGGTTCTTAATCAAATTTTGTGAAATTTTCAATACAAAAGTGAAATTTGCATAAAAATAAAATTTATTTTTGCTGGATTTTTTTTTTTTTTTATTTTTTTGGTTGAATGTTTGATCAAAAGTCAACATTTTAATTAACTTTTCCTAAAAGGTTGAATTCTTGGTCAAATTTTTGGATTTTAGAGAAATTGATTTAAGAAAAGTTAAATTAAAACTTTTAATTTATTCAATATGACCCTTAAACTACTGGTAAATATTCAGTGTACTCCTTAAATTATATGAAAATATTTAAAAGTTCAAAACATATTATACATGGGATTAAAGCTCTCGTGCTATTTGTGTAATTTTCCCAATCACAAGAACCCATGCTGGCGGCTCAATAAACCCTAAACCCTAATTTCCATCTTCTGCCCCTAATCTTCGCGGACTTATTGAATCATCTCAGCCTTGGCTTTCTCTTTATCTTTCTGGATGCGGATTATTTTCTCTTCGGCCTTTGGAACTCTCCCAATTTAATATCAATCGACACACAACTTGCTCGACCTCCTTCGATCTTACCCTGGGTTGGTTCCCTCACTTGCCTCTCTCGTAGAGCTTGCCCCAAATGGAAGAGGATGAGGATACCCATGCTCTCCTTCATTTGCTCTACAAGAGATTAGGTAAGTTCTGGTTGGTAATGGATGGAGCAGTTTCTGGGGATATGTTAAAGGAATGCCGTCTCACTCTCATTGTGAGACTGTTCTCAAACCTTACCGTGAATTTCCAAGCCTTTGCAAATGTGATGAAAAGAGCCTGGAGAATTGAAGATATGGTTTCTGCCAACATGGGTTCTGGCCTTTTTGCATTTACGTTTAAATCTGAAGGAGATAGAGATAGAGTTGTAGAATCCGGTCCATGGTCTTTCGCGAATCACCTCAAATTGCTTAAACCATGGGAACCCAATACGCCTTCTCATTGTTATGAATTTGCGACTTGTGCCTTTTGGGTTCAAATTCACAGATTGCCCCTTGAATGGTACTGTGTGGATGTTGTGAACGTAGTTGCTCAGGGGATTGGGAAGGTTTTAGATGCGAAAGTGGAAAGGGAAGGGTTTTTATCACCGGTAGCAAAAGTAGAAAATCAACCTGGATGCTCCTTTATATTCTGGTACCCTTGCTAGTTGTGGAGGTACGAAGCTTTGGCTTGATTTTAAATACGGAAGGCTGCCACATTTTTGCTGTTCATGTGGTGAGCTGGGTCATTATGCCAAGCATTGCATAGAGATCCCTTATGAAGAAGACAATTTTATTCCGGAAAATGACCTTTATTTTGGGAAATGGTTGCGGGCAAAGGTTGATGAATCAATTTTGGAGGGCCTTTTAAGAAGCGAAGGTCGATGAAGATATATAGTTCCAAATTCCCATGTCAATGACACTCAAATTTTGGCTTTTGTGGAAGGAACTTCTGGCCTTGATAACCTGCAGTTAACCATTATGGAGAATACAGTAGAAGTCTCTGAAATTAGAGGAGAAAACCTTTCAAAGTCAGACCCGAGCTAGACTATCGTTCGCAATTTCCATCCCTGCAGAATCTCGTTGCATTTTCCATTGTTTTCGTCCAATTCAAAAAGCTCAAAAGAAGAGTAGGAACTTTGTTGCAGATGTCTAGACACAAAGCCATTGAAATGAAGTTACTATATACAAAACTAAGATAATGCTATGTTCAATATCTATGAACAGGTCTCCACCTTATTTTCTTGTCAAGGAAGTGATACTTCTTTCAATCTTGTTCTGAGACTAAATTTTAATTCCGAGTTCTTGGACTTGTGCAACCAGGCCCTCATTTAGAAGAGCATTGCTAGGCTTCATATTGTATTACACAATGGGTTCCGGTTGGCTGTGGTCGAGATATTGGAGTGCCATTGCGACATTGACCATTATCTTCACTTGCTATTGGAGACCCAAGTTGTAGTTGTTGGAGTACAGCCACTACCCCCAAGCCCCTGTTGGGCACGTATTGCAGCAACAGAGCTCTCAGATCAGAGTTCATGCAGCTACTGATCACCTTGACGAGATTTTGGTGCCAATTATGCGGAAAACCTCACATTCTGTGCAAAACTTTTCAAAGTGCCTTTGATACAGAAATTTAGTAATTTGACTGCAACGTTCTCCTAGTTGGCTAGAGTCCGTTTGTATACAGAGCTAAAGCTCCCTGCTTCGAGCAAATTGCTTTAGGTGAAATTGTTAGTAGTAGAGCAAAGTTTCTGATATGATATCACGGGGTGGTTAATTGCAGGAGGGCTTTTCTTACTAGTGTTTTGACACTTTATGAGCAAGCAAATGAGAGAGGCTAAAAGTATAGCTGATATAATTGGCACCATAATGTATAGTAACCGGAGCCGATTGTCCCTTGAATGTTGCCACTAGTCTAGCGACTCTTTCATTCCCAAAATGGGCTCTTCAATGGTTGACTTGGGAGATTTGATAAATGGGCTGAGTTTCCTATTGTCTTATATCCTTATTATTTGGATTGCGGATATATATAATCAAGCAGCAACGTGGGTTTCACTTGAAGTTTAGCAAAATCGTGGTTTGAAAATGTGTGTTATATTACATGAGATCTTTAGGCTTAAGGCAGTCTTATATTTTCTGGAAATGGATGAAGTTTGAAGAAAGGTTATGAACTATCGAACATAACCAAAAAATTGTAGTCAAACGGCTCAACGATTGTACGCTCATCTGACTTATGTCAACATAGAATTCAGTCCACTGAAGCACAATATCAGCAAAAAGGTTTTGTTTAATCCATTGCTTTTTGGAATTTGTGACTTTACCTCGCTTCTCCTGTTATCACTGAATATTAGTGTGGAAACATTGGAAATTCTCCTTTTGTTCCCTGAAATTTTTAATATGCTAGTCAACAAGATGGCTTTCGGCATTTTGCATTATATTTTTAGGATTTTGTAACAACTCATTGCTATGACTATGAAGGTTCCATGTACCAGCAATTACATGATCTCATACTTGACTGTCTTTATTTGTCGGGAGAAAGTAGAGGACTGCAATTTACATGTTGCATAGTTCTTCTTTGATATAGGACACTGAGGTTGTAATGTTACCTGACTTTGTGCCTCCTATTGATTTTTATGTCAGTTTGATATACGACACTTTGAGGTTGTACTGTTGCCTAACTTTGTGCCGCAGATTGATGCTTATGTCAGTATTTTGATGAGAACAGTTCAAAATTCTGTCAATGGGACACGAGTGCCGGATACCTGGAGGCCCTGGCTAGGGGCCGACGACCCCGATCGACTGGTGGCGAGGGCCCACTAGCCCTCCCCAAATCTAGGGCGAGGGTTGTGACATCCAGATTTTTCAGAGATTCCGAGACTTTTACGGAAAGCCATTTCGGACATCATGGAAAATTAGCAGAGATTCAGATGGGCTAAATCAATGGAAATTGGGACTTCTAAACCGAGCCTTTGAGTGTCAGGGACTTACAAAAAAATTGTAAGGGATTTTTCTTCGTCAAAATTGGATCTCAATTGGGGAAGTTGTTGGAGGAATTGAAGCTCCAATGTGTCAAATTCGGAGCTAGGGCAAAAGGGGGGTGCAACATTTGCATTTAAATTGGCTTATAGTGGGATTTATTTGTGAAAAGTAATGGGGGACATGGAGTTAATGGAAGAGATAAGAATTTCTGACTTTGGGTCCCTCCTTGGCTTCTCCCTCACGCTCAACTCCCTCATCCACTCGTTGTTTCTGCCTCTGCTTTCATTTCTCTTTCGGAAGAAGCAGCCCCGATCCAATCTCTTTCCTCTGCTGCACGTTAGAAGACCTAGTCGAAGCAAGCAACGCCGCCTGCACCATCTTTGGTCGGGCACCAATTTCCCTGCAAGCTGCTGCCGTGTCTTCTTCCACTCGGCTTCAAGACCCCCCACGAAGCCTTGCCGATCAAAGCCCCGTCTACAGCAGCCCGTGTTGACTCCATCGACGAGGATTCTTCAAGCTGCAGCTGTCCGCTGCCACCTGCCAACTCCTTAGCTTTCTTCGGTCAACAAAAGGAGCGGCCCAACCGAACGTCCATCTTCTCTCGTCCAGCATCAATTCCACCGAAGCTGCATGCCACACGTCCGTTTCTCTTCACCTCCGGTCAACGTCCAGTGAAGAGGAAGACCGCGTGCTGGCTGCCGCGCGTCTGCCGCAGCTCGGACGAAGCTGCTTCCTCTCTGTCGCTGCCTCCAACGCTCGTGGATTTCGGTCTGCTCGAAGACCAGCTGCTTCCTCATCTGCTCCGTCTTCGACCGCACGACTGCAGCAGCTCCGTGTTCGCTACTCACTCGTCCATCATCAATTCGAGCGAAGCCAGCCCACCTTCTTCGTTCAGCCCAACTTGAAGCCGAAGTCAGCCTTCTTTTCCAGTCCACGAAGCCAGCGAATTTTGGCCCAGCAGTTGGGCCCATGTCCTCAGCCCATCTCTTCAGAAATTGTTCAGCCCAGCTTCATGTGGCATTTTGGCCCAATTCCAGCCCAGTGAATTTCTTCGCGCCGCAAGTTAGACTAGAATTCAGCTCAGCAAGTTGTCAATTTCAGCAGCCCAGTTTAGCCCATAGTCCAATGAAGTCCAGCACGTTCCTTTGAAGCCCAGAATTTCTGCGGGCTTGCAAAGTTTCTTGGCCCGGCCCGAGGGTGCATCGACGTCGCTGAAATTTTGGAATTCGGCCGCCGTCGCGTCACCCTGTGGTGATCCGATCTTCGCATTTATCAAGTGAGTTTTACTCACTAATGCCTCCTTAGTGTGCTAATTACACTTAAAGGTTGATTAGCGTTAATTAAGTGTAATTAGGTTGTTAGATTAGAATTGATTAGTGATTATTAGTTAATTGCTTTGCATATTAGTTGTGTGGTTAGTGTAATTAGATAGAGAATTGCATGTAGTATTTATTGGATGCTTCTTGGGATTTTTCCCGTCCCTTATCGGGTGTTAATTAAGCAAATCGGGCCTAAGTAGTATTTTTAGGAATTAAATATTAATTTTCGAAATTAATTATTTAATTATTTATTTCCGGAAATTCAACCTGGGATGGCCAGTGACCGGGATTTTATGCTGATGATCGTGGCGCGAGACCGTTTATTTAATTGAGCTTTGTATGGTGCTAAATTGAATTTATTGTATTTATTTATTTATTTTTCGAAATTAATTATTTAATTATTTATTTTCCGGAAATTCAACTGGGATGGCCAAAGACCGAATTTCGTGCTGATTGTCGTGGAGCAGTCCGTTTATTTATTAAGCTTTAATTTGTGTCGAATTGATTTAATGGTGCATTTTTATGTATGTTATTAAATAAGGCAATTTTGGCCTTGTGATTGAGAATCGGTCGAGAATCGGTTGTTAGTATTGAAAGTGAAGTGGTAAATCACCTTGAGGATGCACGTGGCCCAGTGAATTGGAATGTCACGTGGGAAAGACACGTGGCTCGGTGGTTGAATATGTCATCTTGGCGAAAAGGTAGCGCTTAGAGAATGCACGTGGCTCGGAGACTCGGTATGTCTTCTGGAGAATGCACGTGGCTCGGTGACAGAGTGTGACATCGTAAAAATGGTCGGGTGGGACCGTAAAGCCACTAGTTCTTGAGAGGGTCGGGTGGGACCGTAAAGCCACTAGTTCTTGAGAGGGTCGGGTGGGACCGTAAAGCCACTAGTTCTTGAGAGGGTCGGGTGGGACCGTAAAGTCACTAGATCTTGAGAGGGTCGGGTGGGACCGTAAAGCCACTAGATCTCGAGAGGGTCAGGTGGGACCATAAAGCCACTAAATCTAAGGAATTGCTTGGTGTTGGATGAATGACCTAGAAATGATTCGACTAGGTCGATTGATCGATGATTCGATTTGAGAGTGTCTTGATGTGATTCGTTGCCTTGGTTTGATGTTGTGAGTTGAATGATTGAAGGGAGATGATCGTGAGTGGTCTTCCTGATGTGAAATCGACTAAGTCGATTAGATCGATGCTTCGATCCGTGATGTGCTTACTTGCGTGCCTATTCGATCCGTACTAATATGCGGGTGGAATGCGAGGCTAAGGTACGTCCTTCCGACTCATGTTGTGCATAGGCAGCCCTAAGGTGCATTAGTTTACTAATCGGGTCTTAGAGGGTAGAACTTGCTGAGACGTTGTCTCAGTGGTTATTGAATAACCATTTCAGGACCTGGATAAGGAGCCTAAGGAGCATGAATCTGATGAGGAGATCCCTATTGAGGAACCTGAAGAGGAGTACGTGGAGGAGGACCTTGAGGATGATCCAGAGTAGGATCCTGTTGACGATTGTTATAGAATCAATTTGAGTAGAAACCAATCGCTTAGTATGGCTTGTATATGAGCATAAGGGTGTTGGTTTTCAGGTCCAATTTCCTAGTCCTACTTGTATATCCCATTGCTTTATTGTCAGGGATTTTATGGCGATCGCTTCCGCATGTGCATATATAAATGAAAGGGTCGGCGATACATAGTCCGGGATATCGCAATTTAAAATCGACCAAAGCTAAGGGATGTGCGCGTGCCATGAGGATCGGGGCGTGACAAGGGTTGCGGCCCTCGCCAGATTTGGGGAAGAGCCACGATTCTCACCCCAAACCTAGCGAGGGCTCACGAGCCCTCACCGCCAATCGGTCGGGGTCACCGGCCCTTCCTGGCAACGGAGGCGAGGGCCCAACCCTCGCCCGCCTCCTCTCCCCCACCTTTAAAAAGAAAATAGTTTAATAATTATTATTATTATTTATTTTTATAATTTAATTTAATTAATTTTTATATGAAAATTCAAATCCGCTCAAAAACAACGTCATTTTTGCCTTATTTTGTTGAGTCGGCACTCCGGCGAGCCACATAGACGAAAAAAATAATAAAAATTGCCATGTGGGATTTCTGTGAAGTTCGTCGAAGATGGCAAGACTTAAGTGTTACTTTTCTAACTTTTGGCACTTAAGTGTCCATTTGTACTAAGTTTTGGCACTTGGGCTGTACTTTTCCCAATAGGACATTGCATAGTTTCCTCACGAAAGAGAATGCCCTGACTCGCTAAAACTTTAATTAAAATACTCGAGCAATGTGATCAAGTTGTACCTGAAACCTTGAGAGACCATTATATACTGTCATATCTTGATTTTCATTTGGAGTTTCATGAATTGAGAAGCACATCATATTACTTTTGGGTTGGGGGGGAGGTGGGGGGGCTCGTTTCATGTATGGCACATCATTAAAACCAAAAATTTTGCATCCGATTGCAAGACTTTTTCCTTTTATTAGTTGTTGAAGTGCATTTTAATTTGATATTGAGTTGGTGAAATGTGTTCTTGCAGAAAGTACTTATCCTTAAATGTTGGTATGTATTGTTTGAAACAATTTGGCTTTTCATTTTAGTGCACTCACTGAATGAGTGAAAAGAGAAAAAGAGTGAAACAAGCGAAGGTAATAACACTGAGTTATTCCTTGGTTGAGAATTTGCTTCTTCATATTTTGCATTAGGCATTTAATATTTGTTGTCTTCTTCATTTCTTACTTGCAGGATGGCCTTAGTTGAGCAAAGGGTTTTTCTTTGGTTGAGCAAAGATTGATTGTTTGCTTTTGAGATGGAAATGTTGATTGTTCACTTTTGCTTTATTGCTTCCCCATGTGCTCTTTGTAAGAAAGTTTGTTTTTCTTTAGACAATGCTAAGTTTTTTTTTTTTTTTTTTGATTGGTCCTATAATATTCCTATTCTAACTCTTACTTTCTGACTTTTGTCTTACTTCCTTGTAAGGTGCGAGAGTCCAAATCTATACCTGAAGCTAAATCATCCTCATCTCAACTCCCCATGAGAAAATGGAAATTCAAATCCACCACCTCTCTCTTCCCATGTGGGAAGGGTGGCCATTGGGGCAAACCTTGATGGTTACAAATTAGCAATGCTGAGTTAATTTGTACTTAAATTTGTTGATGGACTAGACCAAGTTTGGGATTCTTATGGGATGTGGCAAGTTCCTTATCCTACATTCATTTGGAAATTTAAGGTCTTTGGAGATGTGTGATGCATAGACCCATAAGGATATGTTTGGTTATCCGAATTTTTAATCATGATAGGATTGAATAGGATAAGATACAAAATCTAATGATTTTGTTATATCCTATCCACCGTTTAATGATTGTAGTAACAAAATCTAATATATTCACATCATATCATGTATATTATTTTATATAAATGGTATATTAGTAAAATGAACAAAAAAATTTGCAAACAAAGATGGTAAAATATCTTGTGACACTCTTACTTATTTTATTTTTATTTTCTTTTTAATTTTATTTTTCTTTTTTTATAATTAATTTATTTTCTATTTCTTCTTCCCCTACCATCATTCTCTAATAAAATTTTATTAAATAGTAAACTGTACTAATATACCTATAATATGTAATAAATATAAATATATATTTATATAGTGAATTTATATTATAAAGTAGAATTACATTTTAATATAAAATAAAATAAGATTAAATTAAAATAATTAAATTTTTACTTTTTGTTATTTTTAATTTCTTATATTAGAATTCAAATATTATTTATATTAAAAATATTGTTAATTTAAGAAGTTTGTTATTTGAGAAAAATAACTTTCATATTATGGATGTTATAAATCATAATCACATTTATCTCATATTCCCATGGATGATTTTATCTAGTCCATATCCCCCTTCTATCCAATTTTATCATATCTTAAGTCGGCACTAAACATAAGATAGGATAAATTTTATTATATCCTGAATTTTATTATAATTGCCAAATGCAGTCTAAGGGATTGTGAAAAATATGTTTAACTTAACCTCTACACAATAAATAAATAAATAAATAAATAAATAAAATTTGAAACTCAACCCAATCACTCAAGCTATACGCCATTTGGGTCTCGGGTTGGGTCAAGCACACTTCTGCAGTGTTTTGGTTCGGGTTGGATATCAATTGAACTGTTGACACACTAACTAGGACTATCCAATATTAAGCTGACCTCTCTTAAAGAATATCTGACATGGGGCGGATACTTGCACAAAAAGTGATCAAGGGTCAAGAAGAATGCCCGTTTGCACACTTTATAGAAAGTGATTTTTATGCAACTCATCATGTGGGCCAAGCATCTAGGAGGTACCAAGTCTACCCTGAACAAATGTCTTTGATGCAGTCAACTTCTTAATCGTCACATGATGTGATGGTTGCAGTTAATGTAGATAACGGATTTTCTAGTTTTCAAAACTCGAAAGAATGTGGTATGAAAGGGCGACATAGGGATGCTCACTCTTCTAGATGCATAATCGAACCAACGAACCTATAAATTTGATTTTTGCGAGTCACTTGACATCTAGGTTATCATTTGATTTCCCCATGACATCAGAATTTAGGCATTTAGATCATTATGGCTCACTCCAACCTATGAAAGGGAAGACCCTAAGCCATAGACTATGGGACGGATTTTTCAGAAACTGCATTTTGCTTATGATTTTCATCTTTTACTCTTGAAACTGAAAAGCCAGATTACGTAAGGGCGAGGCACTACATGACCCACCATCAATTAAATATTAGTGAAAGAAGAATGACACAAGGCAACGGTTCATAGCTAGAAGATTGAAGTGACCACGAGCAACCATCACATAGCAGATCTCTTGAGAAAGAAAAAGTGAAGTCCAAAATGAAATGATGTTTGGATATCCCATCTTGTTGTACTACTCGAATGAAACTTTTCTTGTAAATAAGCGATGACTTCTAATTATTCTACTTGAATTTCAAGGGAAAAAAAAAACAATGATAATAAGTTTTTACTTATATTCCTATTGTATAACGTTTTTTTTTTTCCCGTTCAAAACAAAAAATGCCCTTAATCTACATATTTAAGTCCAAAATGGGTTTTATCTCACTTTTTGACTTCCCATTTAGCAGTCAGTTACGTATTACTTTAATATTTTAATGTAATTTCACTTGAAAGAGAACAATGAAAAACAGGCCAAAGAAAGTGATCATAGACAAAAGAAAAGGCCTATCATATTTCATCGTTACTACAGGGCAACAACTAGTTTCATCCTTCTCTTATCTTCTTCTTTTATAATTTCAAATAAATGTTTGTTTAATCATTGAAATAATAAGAAGATATTATTTAATGTTTGCTTTTTGTAAATGACTCTGAATATTTTATCGCTCCATGGAATTAAAATAGTCTTGTTACTATCAATTATGAGAACTATTTTGTTTTTGTTTTCGTTTTTCAAGGCCAAACTACCGTCTGTTCCATTTAGTTGATTTCGCTTTTATGCAAGTATTCTCTTGACTTTTTGGGCTATAATTCAAGCGACAATTTCAATATGGAAAAATTAAAATAATCTTTTTTTGGATCAAAATAAATTATTAGTATTTTTTGCGAAAATAAAGGAAATGTTTAAAACAGAAAAGAGGATGAAATCGGCCAAAACACGTGCTGGGTCCGGGCTTGGCATATAAGTTGTGCTTGACGTGACACGAGAAGGCGTCGAGCTTGGCATGCCCTACCAAAGCCTAAGCACATGCCAATGATCAATTGAAAATGATATCTTCTTCAGGTTTATCTTGGTTTGAAGGAAACAATGTTCGTCACAGGCAAATCTACCAACTCTCAAGACAATGTTTCTACTTGGAGAACATAGCATAGGTGTTATGCCTTCCATAGTCCGACATGAGTGTGACTCAGAAAGCTCAAAAGAAGTTCAGGAGTTTTATTGCAGATGGCTATACACACTGCCATCGAAACGAAATGGCTGTGTACAAACTAAGATGACACTATGCCCAAATCCTACATTCAGCGCCTTATTTTCTTGTCAAGGAAGTGACAGCTTGATCTTGTTGAGCTTAACCACGACAGTTTCCATGTCCATTCTTTCCTCGGGCAAGTCCTTTGAACATTCTAGTCCTAACTCTAGGATCGATAAGACTATGCTCTCGAGTTCCGAAAGTGTCATATCTTCAAGATTCGTGCTAAGGAGTTCACTATCCACGATGTCAAGCATTCTATCTGGAATTGCTGCACCTACCCATTGCCTCAAGCTCATATCCGCATCAAACATTTCACCGGTTGGCTTCTTCCTAGTAATCACTTCCAACAACAATATGCCGAAGCTGTAGACATCTCCTTTTGTCGAGACTTTTCCTTCCGAACCGTACTCTACAAGCATCATAGTTTGTGAAATAAAAACATCAACCATCGATCTTTTTCTTTCTGGGACATAAGTAATAAGATCTAGAGGCAAGTGTTAATATATCTCTATCATATTATACCATTATAATCACAATCAAAGGATTGAATTAGCTAAAATTCAACAAATGTACCTGGAGCAATGTAACCAATCGTGCCGAGAGTTCGAGTTTGTGTTTCAACCTTGTTCTCAGCCAAAATCTTTGCGATTCCAAAGTCACAGACTTGTGCAACCAGGTCCTCATTTAGAAGAACATTGCTAGGCTTCAAATCGCAATGCACAATGGGTTCCGGTTGGCCATGGTGGAGATAATTGACTGCCGTTGCGACGTCGACCATTATCTTCACTCGTTGATGGATACCCAAGTTGTAGTTGTTGGAGTATAGCCACTTCTCCAAGCTCCCATTGGGCATGTATTGCAGCACTAGAGCTCTTAGATTAGCATTCGTGCAGGAGCTAATCACTTTGACGAGATTTCGGTGCCGGATCTTGCGAAAAACCTTGCATTCTATGTCAAAACTTTTCAAGGCGCCTTCAATATGGAGATTCAGTACTTTAACAGCGACAACTATCCCGTTGGCAAGAGTACCTTTGTATACAGAGCTAAAGCTTCCTGTTCCAAGCAAATTGCTTTCGATAAAGTTGTTAGTAGCCAGGCAAAGCTCCCGATATGATATCATCGGGTGGTCAATTCTAGGCGGGTTCTGCACCGAAACTAGAGCTTTTTTACCAGGGTTCCCACGCTTTCTAAGCAAACAAATGGCAAAGACTAAAAGTACAACTGATACAATTGGCAACATAATGAATAGTAACCGGAGCTGCTTGTCCCTTGTTGATTGCTTTCCATTTAGTTTGCAAGGTGGGACTTGCAAAGTTGCATTTCCACAAAGTGCTTCATTCCCAATGAATGAGAGAGCCGAAAATTTTTTAAAAGGCCCGTCATTAGGAATTTCTCCTGATAGCTTATTAAAGGACAAGTTCAAATTTTGCAGATATCTAAGTCCTTCCATGGACTTAGGTATTGTGCCAGACAACTCATTGTAGGAGAGGTCAAGGACGTCCAAACCTTTGAGGATGCCGATTGATTGCGGTATTGATCCTTCAAATGAGTTCCTTGACAAGTTGAGAGAAGCAAGGCTTTCAAACTCCTGGATGGAACTTGATATGGTGCCGGTGAGTCGATTCCAAGAAAGATCGATGCTGCTTATAGCTCTCATTTTCCCCATGATAAACGGTAGCCCTCCATTGAAAGAATTGAGTGACAGATTGAGGAAGATGAGTTCTTGAAGGCTCCACAAACTAACTGGTATGACCGATGTCATGTTATTCGAACTTACGAACAACTTTTGAAGGCTGCTGAGGTTTCCAATGCAATTCGGGATCGGTCCGGATATCCTATTTTGCTGGAGCTGCAACTCTCCTAATCTTGTCAAGTTGCATATCTCATCGGGGATCGGTCCTTCAAGATGGTTGTTATCAAGATATAACTTTTCCAAGCTTTCTAGCACTCCAATTGATGATGGGATGTTGCCATCTAGATCATTATTGCTCAAATGTAGGAAAATCAAGCTCTTCAAGAAAACCATTTCCTTGGGAATGTGACCTCTTATTTGACAATTAGAAGCATATAAAAATTGTAAGGAACTGGAGAAGTTGACAGATTTTGGTATGGAGCCGCGAAGCGGGTTGCTTTCCAGACTCAAGAACCGCAGCGATTGGCAATTTGATAAAATAGAGAGAAAACCGAGCTCTGACCCATGAGTCTCACCCGTTAGCTGATTGTCTCCAATCTCAAATATTTGAAGGTTCTTCAAGTTGCCCAAACTCGTGGGTATGGGTCCGCTGAGTTGATTGTTCACGGCATTGAAAATAATTAGGTTTGTAAAATTCGAAATACATTGTGGGATGTTGCCGCCAAAGCGATTATCTCCTAGATAGAGTGATTCCAAATTTGGAAGGCTTGGTTCGCTACCCGAGAAAAGGTTTCCAAAGACGGAATTGAAGCCCAAACTAATAAGCCGTAGAGAAGAAACATTAAAAACCTCTTGAGGCACTTTGCCTATTAGTAAATTTCTCCCAAGGTTCAAATCTTCCAGATTAACTAACTTGCCAATCTCACTCGGAATGTCACCTCCAATATAGTTAAATGATACATCCAGGATGTGCAAGCTTGACACGTTACCAATGGTTCGAGGAATCGTGCCAGTCAGGTTGTTAAGACCAAGAAAGAGCACTTGCAGCTTTTGCAAGCTGTCCATGTCTCGAGGAATGCTTCCCTGAAAACGATTGTCTGACAAGGACAATTCGAGAAGATCTTTGCATTGGGTTAGCGTCTCTATTAGCAGGCCATTGAACTGGTTACCAGACAGATAAAGCAACCGAATGTGGGGCCAGTGGGAGCAAACATTGGAGGGAAGACTCCCTGAGAGATAATTATACATGAAGTCGACAATGATCAATGATCTATTGAAAAGTGTCGGAGGAATCGAGCCTGTGAGATTGGCCATAGCCAAATCGATGACCCCCAATGTGGATATGTTGCCTAGGAAGCTTGGAATTTCACCCTGTAAGGGATTGAGGCTAAGAATTAGTCGTTGCAACTTAGGGAAGGCGCCGAATTCTTTTGGTATGCCACCCGTTAGCCTGTTCCCTCCGAGTGACATCACTTTGAGATTTTGGCACTGGGCTAAGTTAGGAGGAATGTTTCCTTCAAAGTGGTTAAGTTGGAGCACGAGTTCTTTTAGGCGGTGCAAACGACCAATTTCTATAGGAATTCTCCCATGGAAACTGTTGTTACGAAGATCAAGAGAAGCTAGGAAAGAAAGATTGCCTAGATAAGGAGAGAGCCTCCCTTGGAGACCCATGTACGAGAGGTTTAAAGCTGTGACTCTCTGCCTACGGTTGCTGCAAAAGACGCCAATCCATTCACAGAAGCTTGCTTTGGTGGTCCAATTGCTGCCTTTGATCGTGTTTGTCGGGTCGATTTCAATCGCCGATTTGAAGTGGAGGAGAGCCACTTGATCAGTGAAGTTGCTAGAACAGATGACTGGCTGAAGCATCAATAGGGAAGCCAACATGACATCAACAAATGCTATAAAGATGAACTTCTCCATAATGAACAAAGTATCTTTTGATTGCATCAATAGACAGTTTGCTAATCAGGACCTGTTCTTAGTATTAAATATCAAAATCAACCAAAGGATTATCTCAATTTAAATAAACCAAAAAATGTAAAGAAAGACTAACCACCAAACGATGCCCCACGTGGGGTCTCTATGGAAAAACAGTAGGTTGCTATTCAATGTGGGGACCTGACAAACTTCAATATCCACATTTCAGAGATACTCATAGGTTGAAAATTTGTTTTGAGCGTCCAAACAAATTTTTAATATCTAAAAGAATGCTATTCACAATACCCCCACAAATTAACCCAAACCACAATCATGCGTTGAGATCTTCCGTGAACGAGGGGAAGTTGGAGAACCCCTCAATCACGTTTGATTTAGTAAATGGCCCATTCTTTACATTTACATAAACACACTTATTTTCAACTCTATAAGGGTACAAGTAGACCTTTCACTAAAGCTGCAATGCATGAATGTGACAAGGCTTTGCGATAACTGTTGCGACCTTCCCGCAAGGGTGATATGAAGTGTCTCGAGAGAAATTGACTGATTGAAAGTTTCTATTGCTAGAAGAGATAATGATAATAGTAGCCTATTAACTTTTATCCATGTGTCTTGTCATATTTGAACTTTCAATTGATTCAATTAAGTCACTTTTGATTAATGTGAAATGTTGTCCTGTGACTTTCAGCTGTCTAATTAGATCCGTAATATATTTGATGTATTTATTGTCATCCTTTCATTAATTAACTTAAATGAAATACATCATGGACACCAATATGATAAAGCTGATCTTTGATGGAGAAAATTACGTGAATGTTGTGCATGTCATGCGGACTCTCTTCAAAAACGATTTCAGGCTTCTTGTCCCAAAAAGGATAAGGATAACGGCTTCGAAACCTGTACTATTAAAATGCACGGAATACTTTACTATTTTCTTTTGAAGCATAGTGAAAAATCCTCCCTCATTCTCCATTTGATGATTTCGATCGAGAGCTTGAAGAAGAATAAGACCACATTAATTTATATAAAGTAAAGGGTTTTGTCCTGGTCTGGAAGCTATTCTTTAACACTAGCGGAATTTTCGCTCGCTACACAGGTTCTTGCTTTTTGTTTTGTTGAGAAATTTCTTTAAAGTATTAATTCGAAACCTAGTGTTGATTTTGGTCTTCAACTAGTAATTTATGGAACTATTATTTTCATCTAACGCTTTCTAATACTTTAACGTCTTGATTTTTCCTTTAATCAATTTATATTGAACTTGTCTCAGGGCTATAATACAATAATTTGTAGTTTGACATTGGATTATGTAGCTTTTTCCATATATCAGTACAAGCATGCTCTTTATCGTTGTCATACGATCTGCATTTGAGGCGTCGTTCGTGACCTTTGGCGTTGTAGAATGGTAACTTCGAATTAGATGTCTCAAGTGTATTATTTCATTCAGATATGATGCAAGAGGCTTAGCTGTAGGCAATGTCAAATTTCTTTTTCTCCTTAAACCTGACATTTCAATGCCTAATACTAATGAATGTGGACATTATGCGATGCATTAATATTTTGACAACTATGTCTTCCTCGGTTATTGTTGCGGAATATGGAGGACTAAGCGAATCGGTAAATTAATCAAAAGGAAGGAAAAGGAAATCGGACACCATATTTATGGGTTCAATCTGAATATTGGAACCTATATTCATGGGGAGAGCAATTAGGAATTCCACTATAGAAACAAACGATACAATAAAAATTGCAATCACTTAAGTACTCAAACACTCTCTCAATATTTCCCAGTCCCCTATTACACCCAATAATTTACAAAATATTTAGCCCCTCACAATTTCTAGTGAAATCTCACCCAAGAAATTAAACAAATTCTACTAAAAAATTTAACTAGCTGTGTAATTACAACGAGAATTTCTCACATAAGAAGAACTCTCTTCTCTCGGCCACCGAATGGAAGTTGGCACGCTTCTTGTCTATAGATGTCCTCTCCTTTTATAGGAAAAACAAGACAGAAATATGAACTCATTAAATGGCAGCACAAGCGCCCACAAGCAGCACCGACGTCCACCAAATTTATGTGCCTGCATGCACATGCACGCACGTGCATTAATGAGGGGAAGAAAACTATAGACGTTCTTGCACAGGAACCTTCCTTCCTCTCTCTCCAATTATCAACAAAGACAAAAGAATGGGAGGGGAGAAAGCAACGCAGATGTAGCAAACGTCAAGAAGATTAATAAACAAATGAAGAAAAAATGTTCTTCTTTAAATTCTGCACGTTCAGCCATGAGAAGAATTTCTAAAGCTGGATAATTCTTTCGTCTGCTCAGAACACGCGCTGTTTCTCATTAAATGCTCCGCAGACATGCTCCCTCATTTTGGCATGCCGATAAATAATGCATGTGCGAGTTGGGTATCGTGTATCGACTTAAAATCAAGATATATTTTAACAGTTATCAATTACTATACAATAGTACCTGTATCATCATCCTCTATATGTGGCTAACTCTAATATTCATAAGCACTTTAATTGATAATTCTGTCATACTCCCATTTCTCCAAAATCTACCTGAGAGTCTATTGATTGATGAAAATGTTTCTCGAGAGAATCAAGCGAAAAATTCAGTCTTACAACTAATAAGAGGCGAACAGATTTGCTCATTCAATGGAGGGGCGAGGGTGAGGGGGACTGCGAGAAGTTGCCTGTGAAGGCAATTGATCATCTCTAGTGCGATTGCAAGTAAGAGGAATTGCAAGCTTGGCCTTCATTATATTCATGAATCTCTAGTTTGCAAAAGTAAGGTAGGCTATAATGCCTTACTTGGATTTCTAACCGATCCATAAAATATTGGTGGCAGCTCCAAGGAAAGATTACTTGGAAGTTCAATCAAGAACTCAAGTTGCGGTTGAATGGGCTTGAAAGAGCCTGGGTGATATGCGAGCATTGCCTTGTAAGAGGGTCTATTGTTCCTGCTCAATAATCCGTTAGCTTTCCCCATGTGGTTCACCTTGAGAAAGGTTGCGATACCTAAGTTTAAAAAGCTCTCCACAGTAGCAGATTTCCTACTATGCATGATTAAGAGGCTTAGCTGGGAGGCAATGTCAATTATATTTTTCTCCTTAAAGCTGACATTTCAATGCCCAATACTAATTAATGGGTACATCGTGTGACACATTAGTATTTTGACAATTCTAGATGGTCTTCCAATTAGTTTGATGTATGTTCTAGAATTAGTGTGCATCTTTTCTCATCTTTGATTGTTGTGTGGATATGATGCAATGGAGCATGTACTAAATAGTCCGATAATCAAGACCTATATTTCTTTTAACCTAAGTAGGTTCGCGTTCTCGATTTTATCTGCAACATTGATGTGTCTATTGAGATGTGCACATTATTGGTTGATCTAAAATATAAGACTAATCACAATATGGATCAACGATTCTAGAGTGCATTGCTCGTTAATAATGAATAGAAATAATGTAAAATTGTGGAGACTAGGCACCATATTTGATCCTCATTTTCCTTGAAGCACCTATCTCGTTTGGCACTTGGATGAGATTATGGGTCGATGTCCTTGTCAACTTAGCCAGCATAACTTTCGATCCACGAACTTGTGGTCATTGAGTTAGATTTTGACTAAATATGTGTTATTTTCATAGAATTATGAAATTTGATGGGCACTCCAGAATAGTAAGCTTAATCCGCAGAAGACAAGAATGCGTAAATTTCTGATCGGGTTGGGTTGGACATTCAGGTCCAAAAGGAGGAACTTGCCTGCCATCATGGGGGTGTTATCAAGTCATAAAGTCCAAACTTATATTAAGAAGTGAAGTTAAAGGTTGCTACATAGGCTTTGAGTGCTATTTGGGCAAGTTTCGACGTTCTCCATAAAAAAAAAAAAAAAAAAAAAAAAAGACTTGATTTTACTCTTTGCAAAGGTTGATGACTCGATTGAGTCATCAATTAATCAAGACTCAAATGTATTATATGCAAAGATTTAAGATTTTTGATGCACTTTTGCTGTTATCTTAGTGTAAGGGGATTTTTTTCTAGGTGGTGATTTATTTTTCAAACTATCATACTTTAACTACCTTAAGATTTCTATACATATTTGGCTTGAAAGAGAGGAAGGAGGATGATTTTACCAAAAAAGTTCATTTTTAATTTGAATAAGATCATTGTGGTTGAATTATAAATCAGTAAAGGAAATTTTGAGGCTTATATCGTCATTTAGCTGAATCTATTTGACAAAATAACACAAGTCTATTTTTCCAATTCTTCTTTCCTTTTAAATATAGTATGAGTAAGAATTGGGTAAGAAGAAAGCTACTAACCATCTTTTCTTTTCTTTTTTGGACTTTCTTTGTAGAGCAACTTTTAACTTTTTTTCTTTTCACCATAGAGAGTGATATGAAGTCATTAACCATAGTTGAACTTGTGGCCACTAAGTTAGATTTGACTTAATATGTATTCTTTTCATGGATTATGAAATTTGATGGGCACTCCAACATAGTAAGCTTAATTCATGGCAGACAAGGATGCGTAAATTCTTGGTTGGGTTGAATATTCAAGTCCAAATGGAGGAAAATGCCCGTTAAAACCATTATGTGGGTGGTTGTCAAGTCATAAAGTCTAAACCTATATTATGAAGCGAAATTAAAGGTTGCCACATAACCTTTGAGTGCTATTTGGGTAAGTCTCGACGTTCTCCACAGAAAATGACTTGATTGTACTCTTTGCAAAGGTTGATGACTCAATTGGGTCAACAAGTAATTAGGACTCAAATGCAATCTATGCAAAAATTTATCACTTTTAGTGCACATTTGCTGCTAAGCTGGTGTTAATTTTGAGGCTTAGAAAAGAGGAGGGAGGATGATTTTACCAAATAATTAATTTTTAACTTGAATATAGGTTATTGCAGTAGAATTATAAATCAGTAAAGGAGATTTTGAGGCTTATATTGTCATTTAGTGGAATCTTTTTGAGAAACTACACTAGTCTACCTTTCAAGTTCTTTTCTTTCAAATATTGTAAGAATAAGAATTGGGCAAGAAGAAAGCCACAAACCATATTTTCTTTCTTTTGAGGTTTCTTTTTAGAGCAACTTTTTACTTTTTTTTCTATTTGCCACATAGAGTGATATAGAGTCATTGACCGTGATTGAACCTCAATCATCCAAACCAATTCGTGCGAAAGAGTAAGAATTTAGCAAGAAGAAAGCCACTGATCATCTTTTCTTTCTTTTGAGGTTTCTTTTTAGAGCAACTTTTTACTTTCTTTTTTTCTATTTGCCACATAGAGTGATATAAAGTCATTGACCGTGATTGAACCTCAATCATCCAAACCATTTCGTGCGAAAGAGCAAGAATTTGGTAAGAAGAAAGCCACTAACCATCTTTTCTTTCTTTTGGGGTTTCTTTTTAGAGCAACTTTTTACTCTTTTTCTATTTGTGATAGAGTGATATAAAGTCATTGACTGTGGTTGAACCTCAATTATCCAAACCAATTAATATGAAAGAGTAAGAATTGGGCAAGAAGAAAGCCACTAACCATCTTTTTTTTTTCTTTTGGAATTTCTTTTTAGAGCAACTTTTTACTTTCTTTTCTATTTGCCACATAGAGTGATATAAAGCCATTGACCGTGATTGAACCTCAATCATCCAAACCATTTCGTGCGAAAGAGTAAGAATTTGGTAAGAAGAAAGCCACTAACCATCTTTTCTTTCTTTTGGGGTTTCTTTTTTGAGTAACTTTTTACTTTTTTTCTATTTGTGACAGAGTGATATAAAGTCATTAATCATGGTTGAACCTTAATTATCCAAACCAATTCATACGAAAGAGTAAGAATTGGGCAAGAAGAAAGCCACTGACCATCTTTTTTTTCTTTTGGAGTTTCTTTTTAGAGCAACTTTTTACTCTCTTTTTTTTCTTTTTGTCATACAGAGTGATATAAAGTTATTGATCGTGGTTGAACCTCAATCATCCAAACCAATTCATACAAAAGAGTAAGAATTGGGCAAGAAGAAGGCCACTGACCATCTTTTCTTTCTTTTGGAGTTTCTTTTTAGAGCTACTTTTTAGTTTTTTCTTTTTGCCACACAGAGTGATATAAAGTCATTGACCATGGTTGAACCTCAATCATTCGGACCAATTCATACAAAATAGTCAATCTTAAATTTTTTACTCAATGCCTTAACACTTGAGATTTCACTAAATTTCCTCATATATTGGAAACCTTTATGTGATGGTACATTATTTTGTTGGACATACTAATAATAATTCTCATTTGGCAAGTGATGGTATTTGTCCATGCAAAATATACAAGGGTTTTGAAATGAAAGGTTGCTATTGCCCCGCCGATGACTTTAATGGGAAGACATGCCCGTTGTTTTAGAAAATGATGTCTTATTCAATATGTGTAATGCAAATCAAGCAACATTCATCGTGGGAAGTAATTGAACTGATAGTTCGAACACTTCAAGAAAAAAATTAAAAATGTCATGTACAGGTGTATCGTATGTGTAATTGTTGAATAGAAATTACAAGTAGAAAAAAAAATAACATTTTTAAAAATCGATTAACTATCAAATGTGTGGTAAAAAAGTTATAATACCTACACCAGGGCTATGTAAGTTGGTTACAAAGTCATCATAGAAAAGTTATACAACTTGTGCGTAGGTTTACACGGACACACTTTTTAATGGCTATTTTCATTGTGATCAACATTGCAATCAAATAAGTAAGTGACCAACACCTTCTAGGACTTGATATCATCATGATCCATTACTTGTAATTAAGTTGTGTTCATTATCATCAGACTATGTCAAACTGTGTGGAATGACTTGTGATTATTGACAACTAAATTTTGATAGGCTAATTAGGGTTAAGTTACAAAGGATTAATTTTTAGCCCCTAACTAAGAAGAATTTCCATTAAATTACACAGCATGTAGGCATTAGGATATTTTGCATCAATGGTGATAAATTTTACTAATTTCGTAAATAAAAAAAAATCAATAAATTCAAACAAAATTAAAAAATTAATTAATTAATTAATTAAATAATAATAAAAATAAATATAACAACCCTAAGGAGAGGGCTAGGCCTAACTCAACCCTCCCCTCTTTTTCTCTCCACCCCCCCCCCAACCTCCTGGCCCACTTCCATCCCTCCCCGGCCGGCCCACTTCCATCCCTCCCCGGCCCGGCCCATGGCTCATCTCTTTCCCCTCTCTTCTCCCTCT
This sequence comes from Eucalyptus brandiana, assembly GCA_014182725.1. Classification (NCBI taxonomy): domain Eukaryota; kingdom Viridiplantae; phylum Streptophyta; class Magnoliopsida; order Myrtales; family Myrtaceae; genus Eucalyptus; species Eucalyptus brandiana. Next base: position 28,332,900 of record CM024670.1, read on the forward strand.
TCGCTCGACCGTGCGAGGGACCGCTGCTTAGGCGGAGGACTGGCTGGCGCTCCAAGGACCAACAGAAGGCAAGCTTCGGCCCATTTGACAACTCAAGGTTGTCAGTCAGGTTGAGGAGCTCAGGGCAGCAGTCGGCAGCAAAGTAAGGAGGAAAGAAAGGGACCGCCGGCGCCCCCCCACGGACTACCGTTCACGCGAGAGACCGGAGGGCAAGAGGGTTCCTCTAATTCAACCATTTGGCAAGTCAATTTGTGGAGAAACGGACTATAAAATGGAGATCAATTTGGGGAGAGAGAGGGGTCCGACGGTGAGAAATTGAGGAAGGGTTCGCGTAGAGAGAGCGTGAGAGCGACAAGTCCTGATAGGTGCCCTCAACCTCGTGGCTCCCGGTGCCAAGCCCCCGGTAGGTTTCCATTTTTGCTCCGATCTAAGTCCGCATTTCCCCGAGGATCTTGGTTCGGCGACACCAAGGCGGCTAGCCATAGCCCGACTCGTTTCGAGCTAGTCTTTTGACCGTCGTCGCGGAGCCGGGTAGGGACTCGCGGCCGGTACCTCTTTTTTATACCCTTTTTTCCCTTGTCTTGGCCAGCAGGGGCCGAGACTTGCTGACGCTCGCTTGCACTCGGTTTCAAGCATCGGCGAGCCTTCCTCAATCTCGGTGATGTGTTTATTTATTGATTTGTACTGAATATCGTTGCAAGCTCGAGCCTCAATCGCCTCAGTTTTCCCCTCTCGGACGGTGTCTACCACATGCTCGAAGAAATGCTTGAACCAAACCTATGCAAACCCGCCTCTGTATTGTGTACCCGAACTGACTGCCACATGTTTGTCAAAATGCCTAAACCAATCTAGCATAGTCCATTCCGAATCTGAGCTACTCTGAACTCTCATAAGCCTGTTTCTATTCATAAAAGGAGGCCTCCCGTTTACTAGCAAGCATGTTCCCCATCGGAATCAATGGGTTGGTGATATTGGATGTGCACATTTTCTTTTATATATGTTTCTCGGTTGCTGATGTGTTATAGCTGTGATGTTGACCTTTCCTTTTTGGTGAGTATTTGTGAAGACATGAAACGAAGATTCCTAGTGAATGATAGTTCCTTATGATGTTTGATTGGATTTTTGATGGTTTGTTTTGTTCGGCTTGTCATGCATCATTGTTTTCGTGTTCGAGAGTGGTTGGTGGCCGGTGGTGGCCATTGGTTCTGTGCCGGTGGCATCGGTCTAGTGAATGCGTGTGTTCGGCTGACTGTGGTAGGACTAGGAGGTAGGAGTGATCGGGTCCAAGGTGGGTAGGGTTTAGACCTAGACCCTGTACCCGACCCTATTATAATCGGTTCCTCTTTTTTGGATCCTATACCCGACAGTGTTTGTATTGGACCTTGTACCCAACCTACCCTGTTTTTCTAATCCGGTTTCAGGGTCAACCTTGTTTCCATTGGAACCTGTTTTACAATCTATCGATATCCTCTATGACTTCGAATTTTATATTAATGCGCAAGAAAATAACGTAATCTTCCTAATTTGTATAGAAATATTAAGCACTTGTAATAAATAAATACATGAACTTTTTGACTAAACGAAAAATTAAGGATCCACAAGGCTAATTATAATAAATAAAATCATAAAGCAAAGAATTAGCAACAAACATGGGTCTAATATTAGTTTTATTCCCACAACTACCACATGAAGCTACTCATTTATACAAGCATAATTCTTTCTACAAAAAAGAAATTAGGCGAGCCAATCCATGTGATACACAAGAATTTGGCGGCAACGAACACCGTCCGTCCATTGGACAGTGCGAGAGGGAGCCGGTGAGGGAGGGAAGCAAGTGAGGAAGAGGAATGACAAAGGAGGAGTGCCGTGTGTGTTTGAGAGAGCCAAGAGGAAAAACGTCGTATGATTGCGGGAGTAAAAATAAAAATCGGGGGAAAAAAAAGGATTTTGGATCTCTACTTACAAAATTGGTTCGGGAACCAGTTTTCGAGTGGGTAATCACTCAAAACCTGTTCCCAACCTGATTTAAACCGGTTCCGAATTTTGGGAACCATTTCCGGACCGATTTCAATGGAAACCGATTCTCGACCCTATTTTTCGGGTGGGCCAGTCCAAGAACCAGGTATACTCAGTCCGATTGCACACCCTTACTAGGAGGTGCTAATGGTCTGGAGTTTGTGGTTCTGGGCCATGCTCGAAGAAGACGATAATGAGGAGGGAGAGTAGTGGACTTTGGGCTCATTTTAGATTTAGAGAGCCATGGGCTTGAAATGTTAATTTGGGTGAATTTGCAAAAAAAAATTACCAAACACAGTTGCATTTCCCCAGGTAGCTTTAAGCTTTCAGCAATTGCATTGAACTCAAAGCCCCTTACAAATGCTGAACCAAACGTAGCCTGAGTGTTAGGTTTGATTTAGCTTGTTTGGGTTTATTTTTGGTTGAGTGGGCTTTGGGTTTTTGTCTTGTAGTGGCCAGATTGGGATTTTGTTTCATTGAGCCCATTCCTTTCTTTAGGCCTTGATGTCCATCGCCCAGTTTGCAAAACAGCAGCTGCCCATGCTCGTCTATGGGCCCAACCTTAACCCTATTTTCGGATAAAAAATTGTTATTTTTATTTTACAATGAAATAAATAAATAAATATTCCCAAAATTTCCAAAACATTTCTTTTTCTAGAAATCAAGAAAAAGCTTAAAAATTAGTTTTGAATAGTTTTCTCTTAACATGTACAAAGCCTTGATTAAAAAACCCAAAAAAAAAAAAAAAAAAATCTTTTGCTCAAAGTTGGATAAGCCCTTAAGCTTTACCATAGGGATTGAGTGTTTTTGGAAGCAAATGTTCGCTTGTTATTTGCATATTTCCATTGTTCCAATGTGCCCTTTGATGCATGGGTTACTGTTTTCTTAGCTTGGCTAGGAATTGAATCCTAGGATTCGTGAATGGTATAAAACACTGCATGAAGACTTCATTTGACAATTGAACAAGTATAGGTGGGGGCATTAGTTCATTAATTAGTGTAACCAAGTCTGCAACCTTAGATTCTCTACATAGGAATAAAGTAATTCTCGTATTACTTTACTTGAGTATCTAATTAATCCATCAAAAATAGATCAATGGTGATTCCTAAGTGAAAATGATTTGTATTTAAAAACTTGAACTATAAGTTGCGAATTGGTATGGCCTCGAAAAGCATGAGCCAGGTTTAATCTTAGTAATTCATTAGTCGAATCCTAAGTTTGACCATGGTACCTCCACGTACCATGAGTAGGTCGCAAGGTTGGGTGCACCACATGGGTGATGGCGATCAATCATTCAATGATCCTTCAGAGGATGTCGGCTTACACAGACTTCTAATTGACGAAAGATTGACCATGATACCTCCAAGTCTTCATTAAATTCTCATCATATTAGATTTGTTCTCCTCTTGTAGATATCTTCATTACTAATGAAAGATTGATCATAATATCTCTAAGTTTTCATGAAATCCTCATCATATTAGACTTGTTCTCTTGTTCTTGATATCTTCATTAGTCTTCACTAAACTCACACAGGTCATCAATATCATTATAGTCTTCCACCTCATTTGATATTGGCAACTACTCCTACCAACAATCTGCTACTCCTAATATCGATCTATTGCTCATGATAACAATCTAAATATCTATCTTCTAGTCCTTCCAAGCAAATTGGCAATTATGACCCAACCAAGTTGTTTGCTTTCATAGTCCTTCCAAGCTCTACTGAACATTCTTGTTCTAGCCTTGTTTATCGTCACTAGGTCCATCCAACTGTTCATTATATCTTGGTACCTTCAAATCATCGACCTGTTCACCCTCGATCAAGGTCCTTCTAGATGTTCATTTTATTTGAAGGTCCTTACATTTTCTTGACATCTTAACACTCAATATCTTGTTCACTTTTGATATATGTCGCAATCGTTTGGTAGGGTGGAACACTCTTGCATTGGTTTGTGCATATGTCACCTTGTATACTCAACCAATACACAAATTAGTAGCCTTTGATTGTTTTGTTTATTCCAAACAACATAGGGGATTTTTCCAACATAATGCATGTCTTTGTTCATTATAGTGACTTTGGATCTTCATGTAAATCTTAGAGTAATTTTGTTTTCCAAAGAAAATACCAAAAAGATTAGCTTAGGTTGCATATTATAGAGTTTTGCATTATACTAATAAATGATTTGTTGGATCATGCGATCATGCATCATATTTAAGGCCTTTCATGCAGTCTTTTGAAAGAAAATAGTTTTCCATTTCGGATACAAAGTCATTAATACCTTTGCAAAGTCCATCCAAGCATGTTTATAGTTATTTTGTCAATCCCATAGTAAACTATACATATTAACATTAAGAAAAAGTGTCTCATTTTGGCCTGTGATTAAATTTGAAATGTTATGCTTCTTTCAAGTACTTCTTTCAAGTAAATTTATAATTTTTTCTTTGGACAAAATATATGTTTTGTCTGTTTTTCAATAAAAGTTGTATGGGTTAGTATTTTAGCCTTTCAAGAATAATAAAATCAATATATCTTTTGATATTATAGTTATTGTTAGATTTTGATCAATAATGACGGCCATTTGCTAACTCAGATTTTTATGCATTAGAGACAATAGGAAAAGAAAAATTGAAATGGTAAAATAGTAATAATGAAAGAAAACTGAAAAAGTAAATTTTGCAAATAAAAAGAAATGAAGTGGTAAAGAGGACAAAACTGAAAACAACGAAAAAGGAAAAAGTTAACTATGTGAGTGAATCTCATAGTACAGGAGGGTGAAACAATGGAATGATAGGGCGCGTTTGATAACGTTTTACGTTCAAAATTGTTTCAAGGAACGAAAAAAAAAAAAAAAATGTTTTTGTTCCGGGGAACAATTTTTGACCGAAAGACGCGTTTGGTAAACTTGTTCGGGAATAAAAAATGAATAAAAATACGTTTGGTAAATTTATATTCTTTTTTTGTTTCTTTTAATTTTTTAATATTTTTATTTTATTTTTCCTTTTTTCCTTTATTTTTTATTTTTCTTCTTTTGGCCGGTCGTCGGAGGCCGGCGACCGACCGACGGGGCCGGCAACCTCGCCCGGATCCGGCGAGGCCGAGGATCGCCGGCCCGGCGAGGCTTGGCCTCACCGAATCCGGGCGAGCTCGAGCTCACCCGGCCAAGGCGAGGCCGAGCCTCGCGGGGGCCGACGACGCTCGGCCTCGCCGGGGCCGGCAACGCTCCGGCGAGGTCGCCGACCCTCGATGGCCAGTCGCCGGCCATGGCGAGACCGGTGACCGGCCAAAGAAAAAAGAAGAAGAAAAGAGAAGAGAGAGAAGTGTTTCTTCAAAAGTATTTTTGGAACAAGAAATAATTTTTTTTTGTTTCTCATTTCTGTTCTTTTGGTGTTCTAGGAACAACAAATCAGATTTTGAACAAAAACGCAAACAAACGCGTTTCTGTTCTTTTTTTGTTTCCGGGAATAAAAAAACAAAAAATATGTTCATAAACAGAAAAAAGAAGTGAAAACATGCACGCCCATAAAGTTAAGAGGAAAGAGGAAAGGCAGAACTACATCGGACGAAGAAAAAATTAAAAAAGAAATGGAGAAGATGAAAAATTAATTGAGGTCTATAATGGAAAACAAAGAGACATTCCCACCATTTTACATATGGAATTTTAGGCTTTCTACAAGATATCGTTGACCCTACTTTGCAGCTCTACATTGCTGTCTTTATGGTCTTATTTACAACTTTCTGAAAATTCTCTCGCCAGATCCTAAATTCCCTATACCCACCTAATCCATTCCAAAGGAAAAAAATTATCCAAAACCATAACAACCAAAACCCTAAACTCAGCCACCATCATCGACTTCTACTACAGTTTGCCTCTAGCCATCGCGCACACTATCCCATGGCTTGTCATCCCTCTCTCTCTTTCTTTCCAATGGCCTTGACCCAAGTTGCCTAACGGTGACATTGACCTTGATCCGAGACTGCTGGCCTCCTTCAAGTCATGAATGACCTCGACAACTCTGAACGTCCAACAGAGGTCGTGGGCCAAGGTCGTCCATGGCAACTGACGATCTTTAATTGAGGTATTGAGCTGCAACAAAATTATGGATGCACTCGATTGAGTCCATCCATCGCGATACGTGACCTCACTAGTTGAGGGGGAGAGAGAAAGACCCGAGCGTCAACAGAGGGGAGGGGGTCGGTCGATGGTATTGTTGAGGAGGTGGGTCAATGGTGGCAAATGACGGTTAGGTGAGGGGTTTGTGCATGATGGCAGGTAGCACTAGAAGGCTTGGAATATCTAAAGAGGGGCAATTTGACCTATCAATAAGATTTTGTCTTAGGATGGAAAGCAATATTTGGAGAAATAGGGAAATAGAATTTTAAGGTGGGAAGAGTCTTGAGTCTTTTCCTTAAAGACAAATAGGCGTTAGTGATGGTGAAAAATGAGAAAATTACTTATTTCATGATCTTTTCATGAAAAGAATCAACAATCAGGATTTTCTATTGGGAATTGATAATTGATATTGTAGAATTCTAAATATAATAGTAAATCACATTGAGGGAAATTTTTCACACCTCGGTTATCTTTGGTAAGTGGATTAGTATACTATCTCCCATTCCAATTTCCTTTATTGCTTGGCCGTAAATTGTATTAATACAAGCAATGCTCCCTATAAATGAAAGTACTGATATATGTAGGGTATTCAATTTATCATAAAAAAAAAAGAATTTGTATTATCATAATAAATTTTAAGTTGTTGATTTTGTAACATTGTCTAAATAAAAGAAGTTGAGTCTGATCAGTTTGTCGGAAACACATTCCCGCCATACCTTGGGCCTTCTAAAACCCAAACAAAAATAGTGTGCCGATATTCGGAAGCCACTTTTAATCAAAGGTTAATTGGGCTTTCCTCAAGCCCTAGCTCATTCCATGTATGTGAAATGGATGTGCTATGAACCTATGAATCCGATGTACATATATTCTAATATCCAAAACTTCAGATTCAAATCTACAATATATAAGTGAGCCCATTGGATTTCAACCTTAAAACTTCACTTAAAAATTTCGTTCGCGCCTAAACCTTCTGTTAAGATAAATTGTCATAGTATGTTACGATATAATGGTCAATTAAACAATAATTATATTAAAAACTACTCCCACAAAGATCTCATATTCCAATTATATTAAAAACTCCATGACCTGTGGGCTTTCGAATACCCTACAAGCCCCTTGAACCTCCTAAATTCGGGCCTTTAACCTGTGTAAGTAGCCCTAAACCACAACAGTTTACACCCAATTTGTAGGTTTCCGACGGATAACAAGTTTCCAAACTGTAGATTCCCCAATGCCCGGACAAATTGCGCCAACCTTGTTGTGATTTCTCTAATGTCAAAGCTAATTCATTGAGTATTCTCTGTCCGGCCATTTAAAACCATTTTCTTCTTTTTCGTTTCATGCGCATAAGTATGTGTGCTTACACTATTGAGTTAGTGTGCGTGAGAAAGATTCGCATGAATTCATATGATTAAATTTGGGATGCATGGACATCGGCATAGATAGGATCGTGTGTGAGGGCATAAGTGTATATGGTCGTGCGAATCGGTGTCCATTAGCAGATTAATGAACTTCTATCTGTGTGTAAATGGGAATGCAGGTGTATGTACTTGAAATTCCGATCTTTGAAAGAATGTAGTCGCTCAAATATACAATGTGTGATCTCATTATATGCACACTAAGACAATATATAATGAAGTAACCTACATCTTTTTTCCTCTTATATCAATGGAAAAGTTTGGGCATTCTCTGAGCAACCGACTAAATTTCATCTGGTGTGACAATTTTCCCGTTCCACACACATTCGGTAATCTTGAAAACAATTATGTCTATGTTCCAAGGTGATCCCAAAGGAATGTTGCGAGAGTACTCATTTGAACCCATGTGTATAATAAAAGGGACAAATGCATGGATTGCTCAAAAAATTTACCTACTTCTATTGAAGTAAGTCGACCATCAAATTGCTTCTCTATCTAGATACTAGCGATATCCGAATGCTCTGGCACCTTCCTCTATGCACCAATCGAAATGATGTACCCATAAAACGACTCACTCAACTACCGGCAACAACTCAATCGAGAGTAAGAAAAATCCAAATTGGTCAATGTATGTGGGGGCTGTCCCTGATTGTTGACTTCCTAAATAGACCATCAACCTCCCAATCGACAGTATTCTCAGATCATTCTCGTTACACTGTCGCTACGCTCACGTACCTACGTGAATGTAGAGCTTGAGCACTGACAGATTCGATAGTTTTTCCCACTAATTAAAACCATCAGTGCCTTAAATAAGATCCGTCACAACCAACTCCGTTACGGTAATCAAGATCCCAAGGTCAAACCAACTCCGTTACGGTAATCAAGATCCCAAGGTCAAACGTTGTGATGCCATCAACGGCGACTCTCTCTTTGGTCGTCCTTTGCAACCTAAAACACGAAAGAGACTTTTTGTGACAAGTCAACTGCCCGCTTCTTGCGAAAAGTCACTCTCCAAGCCTGGAAAAAAACCAAGCTTAGCCAACGCATGGCTGGCGATGTGAAGGAAACGAAGCATTTTTAATAATTACTATGCGCTTGGAAAAAAAAATTAACTCTACATACTAATTTGATTATTGGTGTGTAATGTATCCGATGTACAAAATTGTTTCTTCTGCACAATTAATGACTGATTAGGGGCTGGCGAGGGTCGTTACTCGCTCTAACTCCCAATGCTTGGTTCGTTTTGTTAGCAAATTTAAATGCCATAATCTACGAAAATTTCATGTGAATTTTCGTCTCGCCCACTAAGCTAGGGTTTTGCAAAACTCTTTTTTTCTCGCTCACTCAATCTAAGATTTTTTGTTTTATAGTGCACATGTGAGAGTGTTAAGCGATAGAAATCCCACATGGAGATGTAATATAAAACAATCGATATATTATACTTCGCTTATAACATATTAGCTTAAATTTTTAAGTGAATATGAGTCCAATTGAACATGTTGATGGATTCGAACTTAGACTCTCTCTTAGAAATCTCTCAGAGTGAAGGTACCCGGCTTGTGCTATGTTGACCCAATAAGTAATATTAGAGCTGATGGACGATGCTAACCCACTTTTAATCTGTATCGATGTCTAGTGATTATCTCAAGGAAGAAAAATCTCAGATGTAACTCCCTAATCAAGGTGGCAGATGGTGTCCCCTCACTTCCTGCCAAGCTTGGCTGGGTCGAGGCGATTAAGGTGGAGTATGAAGGGTGGATTTTTTTCTCACCAACATTTGCCAAACTTGGCTGGACCAAGGTGGAAAATTTTCTATTTGAATAACATTGGTGCAAAACGGTACCTAGATTAATAAGGAACCGGCATAACGCGAGAGGCTCACACGTGAGAATGTTAAGCAAAAGAAATCTCTCATCTAAATATATTATAATTGTCCTATAATCCATTGTCTTAAATTTTTAAATGAACGCGGTCTTTCTTGGTGATCCTTTCGGATGAAAGTATCGGGTTTTTACTGCACATCTCTGTGCTCTATCATCTAAATATACTATAATTGACCTATAATTCGTTAGTTTAAATGTTCAAATGAACACGGTTTCTCTTGGTGATATTCTCGGGCGAAGGTATCAGGTTTTTACCACGCGTCTCTATGCTCTGTACGTCACCGTGTGCGGGTCCTCTCATGCATGGCCATGATCTCATTCCATATGCATGGGATGTGGGGATAAGAACCAAGTCAATTCCGTGGGTTGCCGAATCTGATGGGTTTGTTAGGGCGGCATTGACCTTTGTCGTGCGTTAGGGGAAGGAGAGACACTTTTTCGAGGGTTTTCCGCTCAGCTATTTTGTCTTGCATGCATGAATTTCAGTAGTTTATTATTATCCCATAGCTGTGCACTTACGACAGCAAAACTGAGACCATTTGGAAATTATAACTTTTCGAAGGCTGCTTATCCTCGAAGCAAGCAATTTACGACGTTGAAATTCGCAAAAAACATTTTCCTAATGATCCCACCAAGCATTGGTACAAGTGACGATTTTCGTCCGCTCTTGGAACGATGTCAAGAGTCTTTTCTTCATTAGTTTTTCCGTGCTTGTTACGAAACGATTTACAAAAATCCTACGTTGGTTCTCTAGAGTCAATGCAGGCACCTTACCTTTAAGGACCAGAGAGGCCCCTAATCAAAATATTCAGATCCCTAGTCAGCCGCTCCATATTTAAGTTATCGGAGTTATTAAATCGAACTAAGACTCCGTTTATTTTATAAAAATAAATAATTCAAAAAATATTTTCTTTGGAATAATTATTTTTATCACTTAAAAATGATTATTCAATGAAAACTTTTTCATGATTGACAATAATTTAATATTAAATATCTTCATGAACAATGAAAATATTTTTCGTTTATTAATTTTTATAAACAATACAATTGATCATTTTTGAAAAATAACATTTTTCAAACAATTCATATTTCGTAAAACAAACGCTACCTTAATATTAAATATAACTTCTTGGGACACAGAATCGTCATCCACAATCCAAATGTAGCAAAAGAAAAAAAAAGGGCCTACATTTACAAAGTTTATCTTAGTACTTTGAAATTGATAGGTAGACGAAAATGGTGACCCCACGTAAGGCAGAGCAGCATTGAAGCACTACTCTCAGCTTTACCTTCTTCCACTTAAAACTTAACTTTCACACAAAATTAGTGGAAAAATTACCCAATCAATCTTGAATATATTGTGCGGATGCCAACTCAGTGATAAACCTTCTGATTTTGCCAATTTAGTCATAAAATTTCGTAGAAATTCTAAAGTATTCATTCCAGTCAATTTTCATCAAAAATCGTTAAAGTTATATAAATTCACACTTAATTTAACCTTTACCTATGGTGCCTGTATTGTTAATTTCTTGACATGACAAAGTAATTGTAATTGTGCCAAAATTTTGCTCGCTAGTTTTATGCTAATTCGTTGTTTATCAAGTTATCTATGCATTTTCAAATTTATCAAACAAGCTAAGAAAGTGGTGATTTTTGTCATGAAAATTAGGTTGTTAGCAACATTTCTATGTAAACTGATGCCTCAAACCTTTTTCAAAAGTTTCTTTCATGTTTGAATATTTTTGCTCGCAAGATTAAGAAACAATCGTCCACATACTTTAGGTGAAACAATTACATGTATTAGTATTGATAGAGGGCACTTTGGTTCGAATCGGCTTCAAGTAGATGGTTGTTAAAATTAAGATTTACATTTTAGGATGATGATTTGCGATCCTAAATCTACTAAACGATGCCAATTGTACAACAATCGGATTAGAGGTAAAATCGTTGTAGGATTGCTTGTCATTCGTAAGATTATATTCCTGCACGTTAGCTCACATAATTAGCCCACAGTAAATTAATTTTGGTCCAAAATTAGTAAAGCCGAGCCTAGAATATTTAACCCAAAACTCCAAATAGCACCTTAGACAATTTTTTTTTTTTTTTTTTTGGTAAAGGTAAGTAACCCTTAGACAAATTTGTTTGTACTACCAACGATGATTTTTGTGATTGATAATGAATTTGATGAGCAAGGTTGATGGGACCAGTTACAATCTCAATCAAGATGTCGAGATGACAGCCGCTAATTTATTCTAGATTTTCATGTTAGTTTTTTTTTTTTTTTTGTTTTTTTTGGGTGCGTTTTTTATGTCATACTAGCGAATTTTCTTTACTTAATGTGGTGGTATCTTTTTTACTTGTTTGATATGGAAAATGATACTATGGAAGTATGGTGTAATTGAAACTAGTGGTAGTGAAGTTTTTCCATGCTTGACCGATTTGTAGTACCAATTAAGGACTTGTTTAATTTGTTCTTATGACTTATAATAAGATAGGTGAAATTTTTTTTATCACTTATCAATAATTGGAGATTTTATGATCCGATCTTGCCGTTCACATTGATCTTCCTTAAAACAGGATCTTAATAAGCCTGTACGGCAATACAAAAGACGATAATCTCGGGCCTCCGCTGAATTTCGCACTTAAGAATTAATTCTTAACAGTCATGGCAACATTCTATTACTTGCTAATCCGTTTGCGCCATGCTTTTCGCAATCTTAAATCGGAGGAAACTCCGTTTAATCAACCTTTGATTGATGGATTAGGTATTTAAAGAACATCACATGTAAATCCAACCATGTCCACAATGTACAATTTTCTGGGAAATTATCAAGAAAGTTCTAAACTTATTGTAATTATACTAATTTAATCTTAAACATTTCAATTTATCCAGTTTAGTTTTAAATTTTTTGACAATTTGCCAATTTAGTCCATCTAGCTAATTTTGGTAAGAAATCGTTGACATGGACATTGGACATCTTACATGGTACTACTAGCAACGTTAATAATTTTTTTAATTTTCTAAAATTTTATGATTTATTTATTCTTTATTTTCTATTTTTTTTTTTTCATTGTAGCCAGTGAGATCAACCATTCCCTAGCAAGGTTAGGCCTTGTTAATGGCCAGCGAGGCTTGACCCTTGCTAGATCCGGCAATCGCAAGCCTTGCTAGCCCAGCTTTGATGAGGCCGACTTCGCCAGCCAAATTGACAAAAGGTTTTTAAAAAATTGGTAATTTTTTTGGAAATAAATAGAGTGTGTTTTGGCTTGGACAAGCTAAGTAACTCTAATTTGCCGTTACTGCTCCTTCTCCTACACTACAAGCTCTAACGAAACGTACCTTTACGATTTTCAGTCCAACTTCATCACTTAATTAGATAGGAACTATAATCTCAAAAACAGCAGCTTGAATATCCACCATGTCATTACACAATTTTTGTGTTGATTTAGTCATGTCCAATCAACACACATTTTGGCTTGTCAACTTAACCCTGCATCGTATGGATACAAGGACCACGAACCGACTCCTCCGACAATGGACCAGGAGGATACCCCCACCGAAATAGGAGAAATTTTAAATGAATTCGGCGAATGTGAGCTCAGATCGTCGGATGAGATGAGCTCCACTTGGGATTATATAATCTGACGGTGCATGTGATTTGAGCTAACATGCACGAATACTGTCATTGTTAGTTTCGGTAAGAAGAACGCATCGGAAAGTAATTAAAATGCTTCCGCATTTTATTGCAAGTGCTCTTTAATATAGAAGCAGTGTGTGCCCTAGAGAAGAAAAGGAAATAAGCAAGACCTGTGCTGCTTCATGAATGCTTGCTTCTTTAGTTTACCGAGGAGAGTTCAATACAAATGTTTGTTGAGTTGAGCATCTCCTTTGTCTGCTTTCCTCGTAGGACATGCCACTTACTGATTTGTTGATTTATAACGCATAGCTTTATTTAACACATTCTCATCGATTGTTTAAAAATTATAAATTTATTAGCCAACAGGTTACCCAATATTCTATTTCGATTTTTAATTGTAATTTGATACTTTTTTAAAGTAATTAGTTAATAATTCAATGAGAAACTTATTTATACTTTTCAAAATACAAAATTATTGGCCAACATAGTACCCAACATTTTTATTTATTTATTTATTTTATTTCTTTAGTTATTTTCTCTTTGTTATTGCTTTTGTGATTTTGCAAATAGATTTTAATTGTGTTAATTCTTTTTTCTCTATATTTTAATTTTGGTGTGATTTCTTGCGGAGGCTTTCGATTGGAGGAATCGTACAGATGCCCCATAGCAAACGAACCATGTATCAAGAGACCTTAGAAAATTCGAAGAATCCTTTACTTTATTCTTATGATATTATCGATATGAGAGGAGACCAAACCCTAAATTTAGCTTTGCTTTGCTTTATGGCTCGATGTCAAATCTAAGTTCCGATATTAACCATAATATATGGACGGTACAATTTGCATTACAGTGAAATTAGTTGAATAAGAAGTCCGTGTTTTCTATATTATAATCTCTCCTTTACACATATGCTGGACTTTGGCCTTAACCTAAGGTGTGGAAATATGCTATAGATGAGACAAATAGGAGCCTGCAAAATTCAAATTCAAGACTTCTTAAGTCTGATATCATGTGAAATTTTATGGGACTACTGTTAACAGTTTTAAAAGTTTAAATTATTATATGAAAACATATTTTATTATTTAAATATTCTAACAATTGCAAATAATGGAAACCAAGATTGCTGAAGACGTTCATGGTGGCTTATTCAACTTATTATGCCTCAGGAAGTTTCATCGCGCTTACTAAGAACGTATACAATTTCTTCTGCCAATGGGATATATCTTCCTACCTTCCCAAGCGCCAATTAGCATAAATCTCATTACAGGATACTATAACAAGAAAAATCCAACTAAACGCGTTCTGGGGCATATTTTTTCCTCCAGACCTTACGTAATCGGGTTTTTGTGACTTGGCAGGGTCTAGAATAGTTAACGTTCTCCGAATGCATAACCTAGGGTTTCGTGTTTGAATGTAAGAATTAGAGGCCAATGTTGGTGTCCAAAAGGTGACGATAATGACACAAAAATCACGGCAATCTCTCGTTGAAAATCTTTTCTGAAAATCAATTAATGAATGAGATTAATACCGAGTCGTATTAGTTTGGCTTATTATAATAATTTCCGCGTGATCCGATTCAGCATAAATGGACATATAAACAGTTAAATTTTAAGAACTGACGTTATTAATCTCTATTATTTTTCTTATTTAAATTCTCCACGGCCCTTTTGGTCACGGAACATTTCAAGGACGATGACGACGAACCAAAAGCATATTGGAGGGTTCTTAGCATGTAGTACCGGTGCATTTGGCATTACATAAAACTTGATTGACCACAATATAAAGTAGGCCAATAAAATAATCCCAGAACGAAGAAATCTGCGATTTGCTTTTTTCTCTCTGGTTGCCTGCAGCTTAATCACATAGCATGATTGAATTAAATAAACATGGTGGGAAAGTTCAAAACCACTCCAAAAAAAGTTAGAGAGAGAGAGAGAGGGTAGAACAAACCCTAGAAGAGAAACAGCGTTGAACAGTGAGCGAAAGTGAGAAGGTGAGGGTACGTAGAAGACTTTTTGTCCTCAAGAACATCCCATTCAACCGCTCTTCCTTCTTATAAATCTTGTTATATCTCCTCCTCTTTCTTATAACAATCCAAAGAAGAAGTTTTTAATCTGTATTGATCTTCATCAAGTCATCCTTGTCTCCAAGAACGAATTGATAAAAGAAGAAGAGAGGAAGAAATCTCCGAGCAGATATGGGTCGAGCTCCGTGTTGCGACAAGGCCAACGTGAAGAGGGGGCCGTGGTCTGCAGAAGAGGATGCAAAGCTCAAGGATTATATCGAGAAGGATGGCACAGGAGGAAACTGGATTGCCCTTCCTCAGAAAATTGGTAAAATGTTAAAAGTTGATCAGTTTTTTTGCTAGGGCATAAGGTCTTAATGGGAGCAACAAGCTAACTGCGAGATCTTTTGATGTAGGCCTTAACAGATGTGGGAAGAGTTGCAGATTGAGATGGTTGAATTACTTGAGACCCAACATCAGGCATGGTGGGTTCTCTGAGGAAGAAGACAACCTAATCTGCAGCCTTTACATTAGTATTGGAAGCAGGTCTCTCTCTCTCTCTCTCTCTCTCTCTCTCTCTCTCTCTCTCTCGTGCTTGCATGTGCTTTTTGGAGTTTTGAGCCTTAACCCTTTCTCCCAGTCTTCAACTGGTTGTCCTATTTTACTTCTCCAATGATGTCACTTTAATTTGGAGTTGTTGAAATGAGATGCTTTGCTTTAGGTTTCCTGGAACAAAGTTTCTAATTGATTTCTTTGCACGACTGCCAATCTCGTTGTTTGGGATTCTAGACGCTGAGGATCATGCTTGTTTTAGCCCTCATCCCATTGTCCCTTTTGCTCATCCATGAGGCTATCGCCAACTATTGATCAGCAGTTCAATTTATATATTTCAGGATTCTTTTAACTCTAGGTCTTGGAGGAAAAAACGATATTGCAATTTCTTTTCATTCATTTTTGGAGATGATTGTTCTGTTCAGCTGAGAATTATTTCAACTTTTCAGGTGGTCCATTATTGCAGCACAATTGCCCGGAAGAACTGATAATGACATCAAGAACTACTGGAACACCAAATTGAAGAAAAAGCTTCTGGGTAGGCGAAGGGAGTCTTTGCTCAACCGTTCATCTTCCATGAAAGATGCAAACAGTTCTAAAGATGCTACAAGTTCACAGGCCTTGAGCAATTCTGCCCTAGAGAGGCTTCAGCTTCACATGCAGCTTCAGAACCTTCAAAGCCCTTTCTCTTTCTACAACAATCCTGCACTTTGGCCCAAAGTGCCTCCTCTATTGCATGAAAAGATGACCCAAAGCCTTCAGATCTTGAATGAAAGTCCTTATCTGCTGATGCAACCTACCCTCTCTAGTAGTTCATCGCCCAAAAATGACCAGAAGGCCGAGACACATGAGTCCTCACCTGCTGCCTCTCATTCAGCTCCTAGTGATTTTGCCAATCTCAGCTTCAACGATGCTGATTTCAGTGAGTTGGTAAATTCCATGACTAATTGTGTTTCATCTTCAGACCGCTACATCTCGTTACCCGACATAGGAGTTAATTCGATTGATCAACCAAATAGGACACAGTTTCTCCCAGATCCCATAATCCACACTGAGCTTGACAATTCTCTCAACTACAATAAATCTGATGGATCTATGTCGCAGCAGAATCAGGTAGATGAATTTTGTTTCAAGGACGTGAACAGCACTTCTAGAGACACATTGCAGGCTTTGTGGTGTGACAATGAGTACAGCGGGCAATCAGCATCCTCCTATTGTTGGGATTCAACTTCGGCACTTCTATGTGAGGGCATATCCCAGGATTATGGTTTCGGCTACAACATGTAGTAGTGGGTATAAACCTACCCTTTTATGAGGTTTTATTTCTCAATCATAATAAGACATGGAAACTATGGTGCTATAGACAGCAATGCTTGTATATCATATGAATAATGTGTATCCAGGTTTTAGGATTATTGTTGGACCTAGATTACGCAAAAACTACCATGTATTTTGTTCATCTTTTTTTTCTGATAATGTGCATTATACGTACTTGTGTCATTGCATTGACACCAAGAAAGCAAAACTAGTAGATATTGCCTTCTTTCTATATGTAATAGAAGCTAGTTCTTCCGTTTTCTTCTATATGACGCAATCACGTAGATAAATAAACTGAATGCCTTGAAATATAGTTATGTCTTTATTCCTATTGTAGTTTTGACAAATGGATCTTCACATTTTTCGACTTTGAGATCTGCTTGCTCTTGTTAGTTAGCAAACTTTGTCTTCCAATATCATTGTATAAAACCTTGTAAATTAGTACAATTTATCCTCGCTGTTAGGTCTCAAGATGGTCCTGAGTATGTTGGTAAGACGGCTTATATATGTTATGGAGTTTAATTAGTTTTTTTTTTTTTTTCTGCTAATCAAGTTGTGCTGGAAAACACATTCATGAAAGGAACATGCTAGTCAAGTAGCAGTCTCTAGTTTCGTATTAATTCGTGTGGAAGAGCATTATCTTTATTTTTTCTTGCCCTCCTACGAATTATATTCATCATCCCCATTTGAAGGTATTCAATCGAAGGTTACATTTCTTTTCGGTAAACAATCATATACTACATTCTAAAACTTAAATACACATACTCTGCGTATCATCAAATACAAAATAAAACTCTCTATATTATCATTGTCTAACAATAATTCAGCTAAATCAACAAAAGACGTAGCTTATCAACTAAAAGAACACTGAAAGAACAAGTTCAACCTCCAACATTTGCCCTCTTAAACTTGTCTTCCCATGACTCCAAGCATCATCATGTGGAAGATCTAAAATGTCATACTTGAGTGGCTTCACAAAGATTGATGCAAATTAATCATCCGAGTTTTATGTACTGAAGCTGTACTTCTTTCTTGGCAATGCAATCCCCATGGAAATGAGACTAGATGGAAACGAAACCTTCTGCTAAAGTGCTTTCTTCGTTAATGAAACACAAGATTCTGGGCCAAAGTAAGTGCAGACTTGCTATTTATACTTATCTTTGTGGCCATCTCTTCTGGAATTATAGTTCTCTCAATAGACTCCTAACCAAAGAGCATGAAAAACAACACATGGTGCGGCAGCTAGATGTTCAGTTTCACCTGTTGATAAGGTAATCTGGGGCAGTGCCACGGCCAACTCAGTGGAGTCAATGGAACCCATTGACCATTTTTTTTCTTTAGTTTGTATGTGCATGTACATTAAAATTTTTCAAAAGCAACTAAGTGACCCAACTGCTCAACTTCCAAAGGATAAGTCTGACATTTAAAATGCATCAACAATCACAGGTGCAAAATTATTTTGTGTCTAAACTTCCCAATTACTTTCTTTTGTTAAACTTTAAGCAAGTTGCATTAATACATCTCATTTAGCTCAATGAAAAATAATTTTCTACTTTGAACCTTATTATCTTGAGATAGGGTAATTTATAGCAAGAAGAAAGAAACGCTCATGCCCTATTGCTGACACGTAAAAACTCATCGCTATGAATCATCATAATATTCATAATTGCTGCTTGAATAAAATTGTATTGATATACTGTAATTTGTTTTGGTTACGTATTAAATTCCATGTTTTATAGGGAACTAAACAATTAAATAATCACCCTTATAATAAATAAAATGTCCTCACTTTATTCCACCCACCGAAAATGTAACTTAGCTCTGCCACTAAAGGTAGTGCTTTCTATAATCCAACCTTCGGCCCAACCACTCTCCCTATAACCTTCCAATTCTTTCTGCCGCCTTTAAATGACAGGCTATTGAGGTCCTCTTGTAAAGAGTAACCAACCCGACTCTGGAAAAAAGTTCGGTCTAGTACATGTTAAGTATCTCAAATCTTAATTAAGGCTATGTTTATTTCATGAAAAATAAATAATTTGAAAAATATTTTTTTTAAAAAAATAACCGCTTATATCGTTTGAAACAATTAGTCAATGAAACATGTTTACTTATCTACAATAATTATGCCTAAATATTTTCGTAAACGATAAAAATATTTTTCGCTCATTCATTTTTATAAGTAATATAGGCAACCATTTTTACATTATTCATTTTCCTTTAAACACACTCCTAAGTTTTTGAAAACAGTTGGAGCCACCTTTTCTTCTTCGTTAGGGTTTGGATTGTTTTGATCCACATTCGGAAAGTGTGTTCACCAGCTTGCATAACTCAATTTTATTAAGAATATGTCTTTCTTCTATATGCTTCACTTCAATCTGAAGATATAGAAGGAAATAAGTCCGATATAAATCATTTAGATCTCCTTGATTTTCGTTACTTTGAATTACTGGAACATGTTTAAATCATTTTTGGTGAAGATTAAACATTTGTATACACACAGAAAAATAGTTTATCGTCATTTCTATGGACTTTACCATAAAGTTCACACTTGTGGCAAAAAGCTTGCGGTGAAGAAACACCATTAGGTACTCAATATAATCCTCAGCCTTTATATCGTAAGGTGATGGTCATCTGGGCTTATCTCCTAATACAGGTATAGTACCTAAACCGATTATAGAGCCTCCAGCGCTTGGAGTAGGTGGTCTGGTCCTACATCCGAAAGGTGTAGATCTAGCATCATCAGATACTAGGGATGGCTTAGGCTTAGGACCATCAATTGGATGGGTCGGGTTGGGTTTAGATTGGACCAAAAAAAGGCTAACCCAAAATGACCCATTTATATAGAATACAAATTTAATGACTCATATCCAACTCAATCCGAACCATCTACTAAAATACTTCTATATTTAATCTAACCTATGAAAAGCTATATCCACCTAGTTAACTCACTTTAAGCACTTTATGTGTATGTGTTATTTGGATAAAATCGTTATTTCAACTATAAGATACTAAAGATTTGGCTTTCTAACATTGTATAAAATTTTCAATTTTTGTATTGATTCATAATGAAGAATAAGAAAAAGTTAGTACTCAGAAGTAGATTTATAAAATTATAGCAACAAATAGTGTGGAGGAATTGTAATTTTAATAAAATGGAATGTAAAATATTGAAAAAGATTTTTATGCTGATTATGAGTTGCAATGACAAAAACTAAGATTAAAATAATACGTGAAAATAACAATACCACATACAATTAAGAAAAGATATACTCCAATAACTAACATATTACAATTGGGAAAAAAAGAAGCCAATCTTGATATTATTAATAAGGGTGAAGTCAAGTCCATCTTGCGGGCCCACCAAGATTTCATTGAACTTGGAACAGTCCGAAAAATCCATTATCTTCTCATAATTGGTGAAGAGAGAATCACATAGGAGAGTTGAGTTTGAGTAAATTGTGAACCCATTTAACATTTATATTTGTTAGGTTTTACCATTCTAAACCCATTTATAACACTAGGCACAAGCATGAAAGGAAAAGGAAAATTGAGAAATGAAAAAAGAAAAAGAAAATTGATAAGTGCACTAAAAGTCTTAAACCTGTTATAGAAGTGTAATTAAGTTATAAACTTACAAAAACTGCAATCAAATCCTAAAATTTATCAAATTAGTGCAATCGAGTTCTTCTTTTAACTCCATCCAACTTGGCTAATGAAAAATATTGACGTGGTTTTTTTTTTTTTTTATTATTCTTTATCATAAGTGGCAATGGCATAGCTAAAATTACATCGTTTGGTCCAAATCTAATTTTTAATACAAAATTTATTTAAATTAAATTAATTTTTTTGAAAAAGGACCCACCAGCCCTTCCCAGCAATGGTGTGGCAACGACGATGATGAGTGCTTGCAACCTTGGCCGCCTTGATCCTTTTTTTTTTTTTTTTTTTCCATTTAGCTTATTTTTAATCTAATTTAAATAATATTTGTATTAAAAATCTTTTTTTTTTACTAAAACAATGTCATTTTAGCTTTATATTTCATGTTATAGCCAAGCCATCACCATTAGGAGAGAGAAAGTATTAACAAAAGCCACATTAACTTTTTTGACTAGCTAAATTAGACTAAGTTAACAAAAGAACTCAATTACACCAATTTGACAAATTTTACCACTTGATTATACATTTTATGAGTTTTATAACTCAATTGCACTTTTGTAACATGTTACAAGACTTCCAGTGCATTTATCCCAAAAAAAAAAAAAATCAAAATACCCCTAGACGAAAATGTTCCCAGCCATTGGCTTGAAAAGTGGCACGTGGATACTCGATCAATGAGCTGGGGATTTTTTTTAGACTAAGGCACTGTTTGGTAACCATCCAAACGGTGCCTGATTCTGATTTTTTGTTCCCAGAATCAATTTGGGACGAGAATCGCATTTGGTAAAATTTTTGTTTTGTTCCCAGGAACAGATTGGGAAGAGAATTGAGAATAAAAAAAAAAATGTGATTCTCCGTCTGAGAATTAAAACAGTGAAAGTCTCCTTCTTCCCTTCCGTCATCCCGCAATTACCGTCCACCCCCGCTCGCCACCGCCCGCCGCCATCCGCCACCGCCCACCGCCGCTGTCCACCGCCGGTCATCGTCCACCGGTCCGGCGAGCTTGCTAGTGGCCAGGCCAACCTCGCCCAACCCCAATGAAGCCAGCCTAGCCACCGGCGAGGCTCGGCCTCGCCAGATCTGGAGAGGCCAAGCCTCGGTGGGGCTGGGCAAGGCTTGCCCAGCTGCCAGCGAGGCTCGACCGACAAGGGCTAGCCTTGCCGAGGGCCAACAATGCTCCGCCGGTGACCGGCCACATGAAGAAGAAGAAGAAGAAGAAGAATAGGAGAAAAGGGGAAAAAAAGTAAAAAAGTAAAAAAAAAAATATTTAAAAATTAAAAGAAATTGATTTGGAACAAAATTAATGAGCACGATATGAAAAGCAATTTTATTCAAAAAAATTAGACAGTTACCAAATGTGTTTTTTACTCATAATCGGTTCCGAGAACAGAATAAAAAATAATCATTTTTGGCCAGAATCAATTCCTGGAAACAGAATTGTTACCAAACGCGCCCTAAGTTACCCAATTCACGACATTATTTAAGACAAAGTCCATCTTGGGCACTCTCGTAAGAAACTGGGCCTTCTTTAGGGCCCTATTTGAATTCTCAATTTTCTTTTTGGTTTTCACAATCTTACAATTACAATTCACTTTAATATGTCCCCCCCAAAGCCACCCTCGCGCGGGGGTATCTTCCTCTTCTTGAATTCCCAAAATCCAAACTCAAAATTCATAAGAAGACACAGCCGAATTCATTTGTATTTGAATGAGTTTTGATCTCTAGTACTTGGTTTCGGGTTATTTAGATTCACGAATGGGGTTAGTAAACCCTATTCATCATCCAGACAATAGTGTAATTATCATGAGTATTTTATGCTATAATTGACATCAAAATTGCTATATTGTTCAATATCCTACACTATAATCGACATCAAAATTGTTATATTGTTCAATTTCCGCTCTAGGTTTTTAAGGTACAATATCTTCGTATAAAAGTGACTGGGGCAGACTGAAACTTCAAAACGAAATATGAAATTGTGGCAAACATGTTTCTATGAAAATTGGAGCGTTTTTCTGAGCACTCGAAATGTGATATTAAGAAAATAAATGAAAGCATCGAAGCATAACCTAAGATCCGTAAAAGCTAGGTTGATGAAATGTATGTTTCTTTATTGTGCATTTTATGTTATTCTATTAACTCTAGTGCCTTGCAGGAAGGAATTAGGTTATCAATTTGCAGAGCTTACAATGACATATGGCTTTAATTATCTTAGAATTGTTACTTATGTTGCCAACGACTAAGTAAAAAATTTCATGTTTCAAATCTTTAAAAGTGAGATTTTTACGCAACTCCTAGCATCATAGATCATCAAAATGAATAGATCCAATTAATTTTTCGTGAAAAAAATAGAGCGACTTTCCTTAGAATCGAGAGCTTCTCACATGGCTAACAAGGTCAAATTGCAAGTTGGAATAGCCAGTGAACCAAAGGCGCTAAAAACAGGGGCGTTCCCTCTGATTTGCAAACAAGACGAGGGTGCATCGTGGAAGCACAAAAGAAGAGTCACGAGAAGCATGTCACACGATTATACTACAAACAACTCGCAAACGGCAACCCCCAACGGATGCAATTGCAAATGACATCCCGCAAAATTGCAATGGGATCGATTGCATCATTTTTATGAATTTTTCTTCGGGAATCTGGATTTAGGGATTTGAGAGAGAGAGAGAGAGAGAGAGACGAAATCAAAATGCAATTGCGGATTGTGGAAAGGATAAAGAAATTTGAAATGTTTTCACGATCTTTTTATGAATAGCCACTGGTGAGTGGATTTGCATACATCCCATATGGCACTCAAGACATACCCAATATTTTTCGTCCAATGGTATTGATGTAACCTTGGCATTATGTACCAGTTTTTTCTCTTGCTGAAGGCTTTGATCTTATAATTCATTTTGGGGCTAATACTGCTGTATTTTCCAGTTCTAAAATGGATTCTATTGAACATTTACTGAGCAAATTAGTACTGTATTCAGATTATTTTGTTAATTTATTTCCTCCCGGTAATAGTAGTATCTATGACTCATACTTCATTACTCTTTCTGTCCTCTTTAATCAGTGCTCCTCACAACACATGCATAATTGTCTAATTTTCACTTTTTAAGTTTTCTTACCCTATTTGTTTTATTTACTAATCATTTTAAGTTGTTAATTCTCTTTTTTTAAATTGATATAAAATTCTCTCCAAGTAACCTACTCACATAAAGAGCTTAAAATGCATTAACTAAGTGGATATAAATTTTAATAGATTCAATTAAATATGGATGTATTCTAATATTATGAATTTGGCTAACTACGAATTTGATTCAGATCGGATATATGTTACATAATATTAGATTAATATGGGTTAAATGAATTAATTTGAATCGAATCCATTTTCAATCCCCTCAAACCAATTTCAACGGGAGAATTACCAAAAAAAATCATAAACCTATTGCAATTATGCTAATTTAGTCATAACATTTTTTTTTTTTGCCAATTTAGTCCTAAACCTTTTTACAATTGTGTCAATATAGTCCATCCAGTCAAAATTGACCGGCCAACGCTGACGTGGACAACAGCTATCCGGCGAACACTGACGTGGTATTTTAAAATATTTTTTAATATTTTTTTTGAATTTTTGAATTCTTTTTTTTTTCTCATCATCTTCTTTGCCTCCTGGCTGGCTAGCACCGGCCGAAGGTGAGGGCTGGCGAGGGTGAGGCCCCGCCAAATCTGGCGAGGTTAGCCTCGCTGGCCACTAGCGAGGCTCCTTGCTCGCCATCCACAATGCGCCGGTGATCGGAAGCCGCGAGCTCACTTGCACTCCAGAGGCGCAATCGCAAGGCACGAATTGAGGCAAAGAGAGAGAACGATTCCAAGCGAGCGCTCGCAACTTCAAATGAAGGATAGCCACCCGTAGATCCTCCGGTTGAGGAGGTCACCTCGCCGGCCACTGGCGAGGTCGACCCTCGCCTTGGCTGGGCGAGGCCCTGCCGAATTTGGCGAGGGCCGAGTTCACCAGATCTAGCAGGGCCTCGCCCTCGCCGGCCCTCGCCTCCAGCCGGTGAGGGCGAGCCTTGCAATTGGCCAGCAAGGCCGACCTCATCGGCCCTCGCCTCCAGTCGATGCTGACTGACCAGGAGGTGAAGAAGATGATGGAAAAAAAATTGAAAAAGAATTCAAAAAATTCAAAAAAAATATTGAAATTTCAAAAAAATATATTTAAAAATGCCATGTCAACATTCGCCGGATGGCCGGTGTCCACGTTAGCGCCGACCGGTCAATTTTGGCCAGATGGACTGAATTGACACAATTACAATAAGTTTAGGACTTTTTTAGTAATTCTTCAAATCGGATATATGTTGTTATATTGAGTTACATAATATTATATTAATATGGGTTAAATGAATTAATTTGAATCGAATCCATTTTCAATCCCCTAAAACCAATTTCAACCTACCAAACGGGTCTATTTCACCACCATACCAACACTTCAACTCTCAATCATCATCAACCTTTCTTCGCTGCCGATTGTCTGCTCCACTGCTCCCATCGGCATTGCCTCCCCTCAGGACAAACCACCACGCTAACACAACCTCCATCACTACAACCAGAATCATCAAGGACTAAAGTTATTTGTCCCCACTTTTGGGAATTGACACGCTACAAAGAAGCTAAACAGTTAATAGACGTGTTTCTTTAGGTCTGAAGCAAAGTAAAAATAAGACGATGACGGCATTGAAAAAAGAAACGCCCCAGATGGCATGAAATTGCAAAAGGGAGCAAGTCCCTTCCCAGAAAGTCTAAAGTCTTCCATAAAACAAAAAAGGTACACATAATATAGCACTTGCTACAATTATACCAAAGAAAAATCAAAGAGCCAATGTAATTCGAGCCATGTGTACTTATCCATATCCTCAGCAGAAATTTTCCTTCATGGCACTAAAAGCCCAGTACTGCAAAAGAAAAATAATCACATTACACAATTGCCGGCAGTGTAGTCAATCTTCAGAGTAACCTCAAAAGAAATGAGCAAGTCAATGCTCAGCGAGAAGAAAATGTAACATATGCAACGAGTACAACAGTACAACCCTTCTCAATCATAGTAAGATGGGTAGAAATCAAAGCTAAAATTGCTATCTGTTTCTTTCTACTTATTCTTGTTAAGCAAGTTGCTGGTTGCTGGTGCCTTTAAATCAACTCCTTCTGTTTAATCAGGAAACTCTTTTAACTTTAATTTAATCAAGCTTATATGTCTAGAGTACTATATAAAAGCACGAAGCTCATCTGTGTTCCTGATCTTTTTCTTCCCCCTCGTTCACTCTCCTAATTTTGTCCGGTTCTACCACCTAAAATTCTTTTGGGGTTCATTGAGACAGAATGGACAGGTGTGTCGGGTTAGTTGAGTCTCGATGAACCAACAGAACTGTTCCAGAAAAACTGCCACATTCATTCTAACTCTAAAACAACAAATTCCTAAGTGAATTGTCACCATCTAACTCTTCCATCCTCATTTTCTTCCTCTCACTCATGCACTTCACATCGCTGCCTTCTATGCTCTCCATCCTAACAGAAAGAAAGAAAACAAGAATTATCTAAATTGAAGCACTCAGACTTCCAACACTTTTATTCTCTCTCCTCTCTTCACCTTCCATGTGGATTTATGCTCATGGGGATCGCCCTTATAGCAATCAAGCAGCCATGAATATTATGGTCGCTCTCCCATGTATTTGTGGCAATCTCAGGTTTGTCACATCCTCTCCCTGATTCATTGGACTGTTTTCATTTAACTCCAATGTCATTTGCTATTTTCTGCAACAAGTTGTCATTTCTCTACTTTTGCACTTTTTGAGAATCGACTCCTTCCAGATAATGTAGTCAGTATGTTGCATATGACCTGTAGACATTATTCCATTACCTTTTTACACAATTCAACTGTTTGTGCAATTGCCTCCTCCTTGGACAGGATAGAACTCCACTTCCTATTTTGTTGAGTGGTCTATTATGATTATGCCATGATGTCCTTGTTACATATGGCCCCATCATTCGAACCTCACCTTACATCGTATATTGTTAAACAACACTGATCGAATAAATAAAGCAAAAAGTCTTCAAGCTTTAAAAATTTATTAAATATTGTTGCTTTTGGAAATTCAGTTCTCTAACTGACAATGATTTATTACTTCAAGTTCTTTCAAATTAATGGATGGCATCCCGATTGATGCAATTCCAGTAGTAAATGATGTTTGCTTCCTTTCTTGAAATGATTTAATCTGATGGTTCTCATTAAAGTATAACATGAGAGGAGATAGAGAAAAGTTTCTTCTAGATTAGCAAAAGAAGCCTTCATAAGTTTATGCAGATGGCATTCGCAATTTAGTAGGCCATCATGTCCATCAGACTTTATGATACCCAAATAAAATAATCGAAAAGTAGGATTCGGTCAACATACATCTAAGATGTGGAAAAACACACCAATCATACTAGCTCCAATGATAAATTTGATCCACAGTGCAGGTTTAAAAATCAAAATAGGTTTTGTCATTTCTCACATCAAGACAATGCAGTGAAATGCCATCAAAAAAGAAAAAAAAAATGCAGTGGATACATGTACTTAGACCCAAATACAACTAATCCTCCAGTGGATATAAACTATCCAGAACCCAAATACAACTAATCCTGCAGCGGATATCAACTATCTAGACTGGCCTGTAAGGAATACTTCTAGATGCTTACAAAGGTGCAATCAAGGATACGATTCTTTTCTCACCTTCAAGACTAATTCCCCAAATCTTTTAGATCCTAACAAACAGTCAGTTAACTGATTATATTTCCTCAGTCAACACCACCTTTCCACCCAATTAGCAAAAAACCAATAGTTTTCCCACCCACCCATCCTTCAAGCCCGCAGCAAACAAGCCAAAGTCAGTGGAAGGAAAGGAAATTGAAAAATCCCACAACTGGAGATTGCAAAGAACCTTGTCACCTTCAGATAGCTTCATACTTAGTGAGTTATGTACTAGATTACAGAAAGTCATACTGCCTTTGGGTGTAACCCAGTTAATTGCTTCTTTGGCTTAATTTCTGTCGATGCTCTACTGGTTGCCACTTCCAACTTGATTGCCATGATTGTGGTTGTGGTGCATTGTACAAGATCAAGCAGCAGGTGCAAAGCTTATCAGTTGAGGCTCCAGATCAGAAACTCAAACCAGACAACATGTTTAGGTCTGAAATGAAGATTAAATCGGCAAGAGTAGTAACAACTTTGGGTTTTAGCCATTCGCAATTGATAGATGCCCAAAAAAGTGAGGGTTTCTTTGCCTTGCATGGAGACATGGAACATTATTGCTGCACCCAAAGACTCCGGTCCCAACAGAAAACTTGGTTGTTTCGTGGCATTTAAGGGAGACCAAGACAAACATCTGCCAGATATTTTTGGAGGGACATCAATAATGAGGTGAAGGTGTTTGGAAGACCCTCTCTGATTATAAGATATTTCTAATTCATGTTATGGAGTAATTGGAAAGAAAGAACATTGGGAGGAAAGTAGCTCAACTGAGAGGTCTATAGGGATTGTCTTTGACATGGGACTTCTCAACTGGGGATTTGCAGGGAATGCATTTACATGGAGTAAGATAAGAGAAGGAATGCAAAATCAGAGAATGGTTATCTTATACATTCTCAACTATGTTTGTAAGACCATTTATATATATGAATACAGATATATTTGCTGAGTTTAAAAGGACCTGATTTAGACGTTTACTCTAATGGTTCTACCATTGGTCCCGACAGTAATTACAAAAGGCACTGCACCATATCATTCATAATCACCTTACCTGTATGATTGAATGGTGTGTATGATTGAATACACACAGCGTAGCAAACATGAACTGCAAGAAAAGTATGAAACTACAAATGCATCCTTCATATCAAAGCTTACAGGAAGAATTACCTAGAAGTAATGCTCAATTATCCATTCACAAAACACTTCCTCACAGTTCGTCCTCCTCTTTTCCATCAATTCCTAGGAGCTGACTCAATTCACCACTTTCATATGCTTCGACTGTATCTGCAAGGATGATCAACAATAAGCTCAAATTTTTTGTTGGACCCCTTATTAACAAAAAGTAAGTTAGGAGGTACATAGTCAGTTTACCATCGGAACCTCCAATATGCTTGCCATTTATAAACACCTGGGGTACAGTACGTTTCCCTATTCTTTGACTTAAGGCATCCTGAATTTTCCATCCATCATCTGTGGACATAAAGGAGCTCCTATCAATTAATAACAAGATATACTTCGACGTATTCAACCACATTTCAGATACACTGCTGCAGCATAAATCATGATCTACAAATTTTCTGTCAAGAAAAGTTTTGGAGGAATGCAAGGTTGGAGAAACCTAGAATTATTTCATTTCAGTCAGAAAAAAACATTAATTAGGCTTTACATCACACATACATCAATCCATTTTTTCTTTTCTTCAAAGAGCTTCACTAATCCTTGTTTTAGTGACAAGAGGCCACTACTCAGTTGTCCTACCAACACTGAAGAAATCATCAAAGAACTAGCAATTTGCAAACAAACCTCTCTCATCGAGCTCAACAACATGAGGTATCTGGTTTAATTCCTTGAATACAGCCTTTGCCCTCCTGCAGTACCTGCATTTATCCATGAAAGGTGTTACAAATCCATGTTTGTCTACTATGTCCATTAGCCTCATTAAACATGCAAAGAAGAAGACAATCCAGCAAAAGCATCGTACTAAACCCAGTCAGTTGGATGAATAAGCAAACAGTTACACAATGACATCTGCAGTTTCTCCCAAGAGGTCATCACATCTACCACAATTCACTGGATTCAATAGGACGCTGCATATCACGACTGGAAAAGAGACATCCCATGATTTGTCCGACTTCTTTTTAATTTTACCAAAGAAAACATATTCTGGTTTAAGGTTCATATCATCTATATCACTGAAACAGAAGAATTTACAGATTGATTGGATTTGTCAATCTCTCTATAAATACACAACAGGGGATAGCAGGCACAAAAGACAACTTTACTGTGAGCACAGCCATTACAACTACAAATAGAAGAAAAAGAAACAACAATAAAAAGCAGTTAAAGATGTTAATCTTATTTCCCCGAACTAGCGTCACCCAAAGCAATTCACAAGTTCCAAATTTCAAAGTAATGGCAAAATAACCACATGAACCCTCTTTAAACAAGAAAGGCCATAAACTACCTCAAGCATGTTCTTTTCCCTGGGCCTTAGATTTAAAAAAGCAGAGGGACCAGTTTCATGTTTAATCTGTAAGACTACATTAGGCAATTAGTTGTTCCCCATACCACTCTCCAGTAGAACATGGCAATTTAGAAGTGACAGAAGTCAGAACAGGATCAGTTATATCAGCAAAAGTAACAGGAGATGACACCCTATCCCTCGAAGGTCTAAGCATTGTCTGATCAACCATATTCACCGTCTCAGCGTCATTACTTGAATCCAAACAGGAGAAGTCGATTTCCATACACTTCTGACCCTGCTTAGTGCATGCCTAGTTTCAACAGGTCAAGAAATCCCCGTAGATTGAAGTCGCCGAACTGCATTCCCATCTTTTTGGATTTGCCGAACAATGTCTAATTTCTTGTATCTACAAACATCTTCATTATGCCCAATCTCATCACATCTCTTACAAGCAATGGGCTTCCACAAGTACTCAAGTTTTAACTCAAAGGAAGTGCCATCCTCACGAAAAACGGGGACTGAATTAACCAACTGGGAATCAAGAGGGAACCTCCACACGTGTTCTAACAAAATCCCATGTCTGCATCAAGTGCGTGGATTCATCCACATACAAATGAATACCTATTGCACTGCCAATATAGCCTACAGCATCATCCAGTAATCGATGAACAGGCGAACCCCGCAATCTCGAAGCAGAAGGATGTAACCGAGTAATTCGATTCACAAGATCGGGCATGATCTGACTTCGCACGGGGCAGGGTAGTCAGTCTGCGCTCCTAGAACTGAAAACTCGACCTCACGGGAACCAAATCAAGGCACACACAAAAATCAATCGATTCCAGAACGGAAAAAGCATGCATTCGAAGGAATCGAATCCTCTCGGTGCGCGAAACCCGAACACCACAACAAAAGAGAGAGACCCAATAAAGTTCAAGCGAAAAAGAGAGAGACCCAATAAAGTTCAAGCGAGAGAAAGGGAGAGAGAGGGATTGTACGGGCAATAGGACTTGGAGAAGATGACGATCTTGTGAGCGGCGATGGTCTTCTTCACGAAGGACGACTCGGGGCTTCCGGCAGACGGTCCCAGAGAAGATCCCAGCACCAGCAGCGACAATGCCGCGTACAGGACGCACCTCCTCGCCGCCATGGCCATGCTCGCCCTCCGGACGGGAGCTTCTTCTCAAGGGGTTTGACGAGCTTGCGGAGAAGAAAATTGCTGGGGGCCTTGTGCACTTTCTGCGAAATTTAGTTCTGGGTTTGCTCCTCCTTTATTTTCCCTTTTTCTAACACACCTTTTTCTCTCAGAAAAATTACGAAGGATGTTTCCACTCCCTCCCCCACGTGCTCGTCTGAAATTCAAGATTGTCTTACTACCGTTTAGAAAGATTCATCGTCTTCCTTGTGTTCTTCTGTTGGATTAAGCTGCAACGGGAGAATAGTAGTCTCGATATTATGTTAGAAAGTCTGATCCAAAATTTTAAATTTATAAGTGAAGGGAGATATGAATATAAAGAGTTATGACCCGTTATGGTGTGAGATGATGCTTCAACACCTTTAATGATGGATTGCAGCTGTAAAGGCCATGAAGTCGGATATCACGTGGATTTTTGTCAACAATTTCAATGATTAAAAATCGATTGAAGATGATCGATGGCATCGAATTTGACTTTAAATCAAAAGAGAATGGGTTTTGATGTTTCTTGAAAAGCCTCAAAGATTTTGTGAAAAACTACAATTATGAAACGGTATATTGACAAATAATTGAAAACCACAAGGAATTTGTCTAGAACCATGTTGGATTAGAACTAGTAGCTTGCATTTTTGGAGGCCATACTTGCTCGATAGTTGAAAATGAACTTAGAACTATTAAAGGAGATGACTCCATGCGGAGAGAAAGTTTAAAGCTTATGAAACATGAACCGACAGCTTTTATAATCAAAGGTAATGCTGTAATTAGACAATTTAATATGATTCAAATTTCAAATTCAAACTTTAGATATAATCTAATCTAAGTCAATCCAATATGAATGGTCTTCCTATATTCAAAACTTGACGTGTTCTTCATGCTTTCTTGATTTCTTGATTGTTTCCGTATGTGCTTATTGATGCTTTGTGATGATTGGTTGTTAAATGTCTATCCTTAGATTGATTCGTTATCGATCTTTAATGAACCATTCATGTCTTATTTCTGTAAATTAGAAACTTGTGAATATGGGACTTGGTTATGCTAGAATTATTTAATGCCTATAATGAATACATTTTCCCTTTTATGGAAATGCTTTCAATACCATCTTCTTCAATTTTATTTTGAGTATGCATCCAAGTATCTATGCATAAGTGTTCAGTTAATTAAGATTAAGTCAATCAATAAGTAAATCAAATAAAGTTTGAGGAAAAGAAAGAACTTGAGCCATATTGGGCAAAGATTAAATAAGGCTTCGTTATTGAGCCTCAGGACAAGGATCATCAGTCGTGCGAAAAATCCAATCTCTTTTGGATGGATGAAGACATCGGTAAAGGCCGACACCTTAATCCAATTTTTTTTTTAAAAAGGCCAACACTTTGATAAATTTCTGAATATCTGCAAAACAAGAATTTAAATACTTCCAAAAAATATAATAAAAAAAAAAAAGACAATCATGCTTACGTTAATGTGAAAATAAATCTACATTCGAGGGAAACAAGCTAGACGATGCAAAAACATGCAGACAAATAACACGATTAGATCGGGATGTATTGAAGGGGCCGAACATTATGAAACATGCTCAATCCAATATTGACATACCAAGGAGAACAATTTGACAACATAATTCATCCTTAGGCAAACCTAGGTAGAGGGGATAGAAAACATACGGTGAACTTTTGTGGCATCCCAAAAATTCAAGACGACCTCTAAGATGTATTAAAGCCCATGATTAGGTAAAGAAATTACCTATGGTTTATGCTTTAGCCATTAGTTTTCTCTTAAGACTAAGTGTTATATGCGTGTGTTCATGAGTTCTTAAAAATTAGTATTATAGGATAAATTAATAAGAAGAATTTATTATTGGCTATGCACCTCATAGATTTAATCCCTATAGATTAAATGTTACAAGATTATGGCCATATGAAATTAGAAATTTGGAATTTATGAAAGAAAGAATTAAAAGTGAATTATTAAAAGTAAAATAGGGGTTTAATTAGGCTTGGGTCTTAGGCCCAATGGCATGGACCTTTAATGGGCCAAAATGGCCGGCCCATTGAAGCCCAAGGAGGGGCTATCGTCGGCCCCAAGGGAGAGGCCAGCCCAAATCCTTTCAAGCCCACTCCCAAGCCCATCTTGCATGTCTTGCCAAGTGGCAAAAAGAAGACCCCATGCATTGGCCATTGAGGGAGGCTAATAATCATGACTAATGATGGGATTTAGGGGAAACAAAAGAGAGGGAGAGTGGCCGGTTGAGGGCTGTTGCCCAAGCCAAGAGAGAGAGAGAGAGTTGCGAGAGAGAGAAGAGAGGAACCGAGAGAGGAGAAGAAGGAGCCGCTCGCCCGCACGCCCGTTCGTCCGTCCGTCGCCAACCGTGTGCCTCGTTTGCTTGATTTTGGATGCAAGTTAGGATCCATTTTCTACTCTTGCATGTGTGTTTGGAATGGTGTTGAATTTTGGGTGATTAGGAGTGAGAAACCGAACCTAGAGTGCTTTGTTTTTGAAATGACTTGCTGTTTGCGTGTATACCGTCCGACCCAGAATATTGTAGAGGCTTGCATGAGTGTTTTGAGTTGGATTTTGACTTCAATTCTTTCATGAAAGTTGTAGACAACATCTCAAAGTATAACATAATAAAATTTGAGACAAAAAGGTTGAGTTTTAAGGGGTGGAACCCTCCTCCTACGAAGACACTAGATCTGGAACTGCTTTGTCGACTTCTTGGTGGTTTTGTGTGTTGCATGTTGCTTTTTACCGAGAATCTCACTTCGACTTCTTCATGAAAGTTGTAGAGAAAATCCTAAATACTAACATACTCGAATTTGAGGTAAAATGAGCAAGTGTAGCCTAGTGAAACGATTTTCTTTTGAAGACGGTAAATCTGGAAATACGGTACTGGATACCCGAGACTTCTTAGACCTATATGGTGACTATTCTTTGCGAATCTCACTTATATCCCTTAATGAAAGTTGTAGGGGACCTCTTGAGGCAAAACATATCAAAATTTCAGAAGAAAAGAAGAAAGATAAGTAGGTGAAACCTCGATTTTTCGGAGATAGTTAAACTGGACCGTTCGGTGCTAGAAACAGGAGCTTCGACCGTCTATATAAAATTATCTAGAACGAACCTGGCCTAGATTTCTTAATAAAAAACCTACCTTAGAGTCTTGACTATAACCTGGTAAAATTTCATAATTTTTGGAGGTCATTAGGGTATTTTAATCGAAATATTTCAAGAACTGCACAATCTGACTTTGTCCGAATTTTGCATGTTGTAATGTGTGAGCTATATCTTTTTGTGTGCAGCACTTTTGGGCATGTGTTCTTCATGAAATTGTTACCTTTATGTCTTGTCTATTACATGATCTGATTTTGTGATTTTTGAGGATCATATGAATATTTAATTTAAATGTTTTCCAAAATTGTGCAAACTGGAATTTAGTAAATTTCAAAAAGGCATGAGATATGGACTATTCTAAGTTGTATGGACCCCATGGATTGTATTGTCATTAGTGGTTGTATTTTGCTGCATATATGATGATGATTGGAAGTGCATATAAGAATTAAAATGATGAAAGTGATCTTGTTTGCCATTACATCATGTGCCATGCTGATTTTAAGACATAAATTGGTGAACATGAATTATGATAAATGAGGAAACTGTTGGAGGCGGATGATAATGCCCTGGGAGTGTCAGGATGCCTGGGATGAGGGGTGCCGGATGCCCAGATTGTATTGAGATGCATGGCCGGGTGTCCTCGGGAGTTTCGAGATGCCCGGAACGGTTGGGTGCCGGAAGCCCCAAAGGTTTGTGCCCGGGGGGATGCCTCGTGATGCTAGTTGGGATGCGAGATGCCCGGAATGTGGGGGTGCCGGATGCCCGGTGGTGTATACCGGAGGTTTTTCTCGCAATGCCAGGTTGCGGTGTGAGTGATAAAGTGTGGGATGCAATTACTAATCCCGGGAAAGAGAGATGTGGTGATCGAATTGAAAGACAAAAGTGGAAATTGAATAATGCATATATGATATGATGATGATCACCTATGGCATGATGATATATGTGTGTAACATGATGATGATCACCTATGGCATGATGATATATGTGTGTGACATGATGATGATCACCTATGGTATGATGATATGTGTGAGACATGATGATGATCACCTATGGCATGATGATATATGTGTGTGACACGATGATGATCACCTATGGCATGATGATATGTATGTGATATGATTGTGATGAGTATATGAGGATGTATGTACATATAGTGTGTTTGTATATGCATGGCTGCAAGGTAAGTTATGTTTGGATGCATGAATGGCATGTACTATGCTATGACTGTTATGATTGTATTGTGTGATGCATTGAGTGGTTATTGGATATTTTACCTGCTGAGTGGCTATACTCACCCATTCGGAGACCAACATTTCATATTAGAAAGATGCCGCTCTCTACCGTCACGCGGGGCACCTTCTATGGCCTCCTATCGAATGTAGAGGTAGAGTGTAAGGAGATCGACTGCATCACCGTCCCTGGACTGACATTTGTGCGAGTGCGAGTGTTGGTTATGTACGATATAGGCCTAGCTAAGGGCCCTGTCACTTAGGAGTTTCTATCAGTTCATGTACGCCGAGACGGAGTTGCCACCGCCAAGGGGATGTTGCCACCACCACCGCCTGATGCATTGGGATGGGTGTGAGGGCTCGTGCGTGAGAAGTAGGAGCTGCAACTTTTTGGACAATAGCCGATGCTAGTTGATGGAGGGATTTGCACGATTATCATAAAAGGTCGAGTTGTTTCTTTTTGGGTTATGGCCGAGTGTAGTGAGAAGTCTTGGCCTTTCTTTTGATGTACCGACCTGAGAAAAATCCATCATAAAAGTATGTAAATAAAAGTGTCATGGCTTTATCTTTTCCTATGGTACTTAGTGATGTGCATTATATCATGATTGTTGGGGGAGAGATGGTGATATTGAATTATGCTTCCGCTAATACGTTGCGTTGGGATCACTTTCAAAAAAAAAATGTCTATGAACTACGATGTTTCTAATAAGAGATGTAACTAGTGTCGATTAAGTGTAGCGATAGGTAACTATGGCGACCTTAGGTGGTTCAGGGGTGCCACAGTCGCCCTTTTTGGTGGCCGCCCTTGAACCACCTAAGGTCGCCACACCTAATCGACACTAGTTACATCTCTTAGTAGAAACATCGTAGTTCATAGACATTTTTTTTTTTTGAAAGCGGTCCCAGCGCAACATATTAGCGGAAGCATAATTCAATATCGCCATCTCTCCCCCAACAATCATGATACAATGCACACCACTAAGTACCATAGGAAAAGATAAAGTCACGGCATTTTTATTTACATACTTTTATGATGGATTTTTCTCGAGTCGGTACATCAAAAGAAAGGCCAAGACTTCTCACTACACTCGGCCATAACCCAGAAAGAAACAACTCGACCCTCTATGATAATCGTGCAAATCCCTCCATCAACTAGCGTCGACTATTGTCCAAAAGGTTGCAGCTCTTACTTCTCACGCACGGGCCCTCACACCCATCTCGGTGCATCAGGTGGTGGCGGTGGCAACATCCCCCTAAACACTCCGTCTCGATAGACATGAACTGACAGAAACTCCTGAATGGTAGGGCCCTCAGCTAGGCCTACATCATACATAACAAGCACTCACACTCGCACAAATGTCAGTCTAGGGACAGTCACGCAGTCGATCTCCGTACACTCTACCTCTACATCCGATGGGAGGCCATAAGAGGTGCCCCGCGTGACGGTAGAGAGCGGCATCTTTCTAATCTGAAATGTTGGTCCCCGAAGAGGTAAGTACAGCCACTCAGCAGGTAAAAGATCCAATAACCACTCAATGCATCACACAATACAATCATAACAGTCATAGCATAGTACATGCCATTCATGCATCCAAGCATAACTTACCTTGCAGCCATGCATATACAAACACACTATATGTACATACATCCTCATATACTCATCACAATCATATCACATACATATCATCATGCCATAGGTGATCATCATCGTGTCACACACATATATCATCATGCCATAGGTGATCATCATCATGTCTCACACATATCATCATACCATAGGTGATCATCATCATGTCACACACATATATCATCATGCCATAGGTGATCATCATCATATCATATATGCATGTCATCATGCCATAGGTGATCATCATCATATCATATATGCATGATTCAATTTCCACTTTTGTCTTTCAATTCGATCACTGCATCTCTCTTTCCCGGGATCAGTAATTGCATCCCATACTTTATCACTCGCACCCCAACTTGGCATCGCGAGAAAAACCTCCGATATACATCACCGGGCATGCGGCACCCCCACATTCCGGGCATCTCGCATCCCAACTAGCATCATGAGGCATCCCCTCGGGCACAAACCTTTGGGGCTTCCGGCACCCAACCATTCCGGGCATCTCGAAACTCCCGAGGACATCCGGCCATGTATCTTAATACAATCTGGGCATCCGGCACCCCCCATCCCGGACATCCTAACACTCCCAAGGCATTATCATCCGCCTCCAATAGTTTCCTCATTTATCATAATTCATGTTCACCAATTTACGTCTTAAAATCAGCATGGCACATGATGTAATGGCAAACAAGATCACTTTCATCATTTTAATTCTTATATGCACTTCCAATCATCATCGTACATGCAGCAAAATACAACCACTAATGACAATACAATCCATGGGGTCCATACAACTTAGAATAGTCCATATCTCATGCCTTTTTGAAATTTACTAAATTCCAGTTTGCACAATTTTGGAAAACATTTAAATTAAATATTCATATGATCCTCAAAAATCACAAAATCAGAGCATGTAATAGAAAAGACATAAAGGTAACAATTTCATGAAGAACACATGCCCAAAAGTGCTGCACACAAAAAGATATAGCTCACACATTACAACATGCAAAATTCGGACAAAGTCAGATTGCGCAGTTCTTGAAATATTTCGATTAAAATACCCTAATGACCTCCAAAAATTATGAAATTTTACCAGGTTATATTCAAGACTCTAAGGTAGGTTTTTCATGAAGACATCTAGGCCAGGTTCGTTCTAGATAATTTTCTATAGACGGTCGAAGCTCCTGTTTCTAGCACCGAACGGTCCAGTTTAACTATCTCCGAAAAATCGAGGTTTCACCTACTTATCTTTCTTCGTTTCTTCTGAAATTTTGATATGTTTTTCCTCAACAGATCCCCTAAAACTTTCATTAAGGGATCTAAGTGAGATTCTCAAATAATAGTCACCATATAGGTCTAAGAAGTCTCGGGTATCCAGTACCGTATTTCCAGATTTACCGTCTTCAAAAGAAAATCGTTTCACTAGGCTACACTTGCTCATTTTACCTCAAATTCGAGTATGCTAGTCTTTAGGATATTCTCTACAACTTTCATGAAGAAGTCAAAGTGAGATTCTCGGTAAAAAGCAACATGCAACACACAAAACCACCAAGAAGTTGACAAAGCAGTTCCAGATCTAGTGTCTTCGTAGGAGGCGGGTTCCACCCCTTAAAACTCAACATTTTTGTCTCAAATTTTAGAATGTTATACTTTGAGATGTTGTATACAACTTTCATGAAGGAATCGAAGTCAAAATCCAACTCAAAACACGCATGCAAGCCTCTACAATATTCTGGGTCGGACGGTATACACACAAACAGCAAGTCATTTAAAAAACAAAGCACTCTAGGTTCGGTTTCTCACTCCTAATCACCCAAAATTCAACACCATTCCAAACACACGTACAAGACACACATGCAAGAGTAGAAAATAGATCCTAACTTGCCTCCAAAATCAAGCAAACGAGGCACACGGTCGGCGATGGACGGACAAACGAGCGTGCGGGCAAGCGGCTCCTTCTTCTCCTCTCTCGGTTCCTCTCTTCTCTCTCTCGCAACTCTCTCTCTCTCTCTTGGCTTGGGTGACAGCCCTCAACCGGCCACTCTCCCTCTCTTTTGTTTCCCCTAAATCCCATCATTAGTCATGATTATTAGCCTCCTTCAATGGCCAATGCATGGGGTCTTCTTTTTGCCACTTGGCAAGACATGCAAGATGGGCTTGGGAGTGGGCTTGAAAGGATTTGGGCCGGCCTCTCCCTTGTGGCCGACGATAGCCCCTCCTTGGGCTTCAATGGGCCGGCCATTTTGGCCCATTAAAGGTCCATGCCATTGGGCCTAAGACCCAAGCCTAATTAAACCCCTATTTTACTTTTAATAATTCACTTTTAATTCTTTCTTTCATAGATTCCAAATTTCTAATTTCATATGGCCATAATCTTGTAACATTTAATCTATAGGGATTAAATCTATGAGGTGCATAGCCAAGAATAAATTCTTCTTATTAATTTATCCTATAATACTAATTTTAAGAACTCCTGAACACAAGCATATAACACTTAGTCTTAAGAGAAAACTAATGGCTAAAGCATAAACCATAGGTAATTTCTTTACCTAATCATGGGCTTTAATACATCTTGGAGGTCGTCTTGAATTTTTGGGATGCCACAACTTTAGATGAACATGATGAATTAATTCATGATTACCCTTTAAAACGTCCTATGATCCATGCACGCATGGCTTTGAGATTTTGCAAACAAATCTAGAGAAGCGAACATGGAATCTCATTATAGTGAAACCAATGGATGAACGGAAAAGGGTAGTAATTAGTGAACTTTACCTAGATAGAAACCAAACACCAAGGCCTCCAAGAGTGTATTTGTGAATCTAGAGACTCCTTTGTATGTGAACTCAAGGAGTGGCCCTTCGTGTCTTCAAAAAGTTCGAATTTTAACCCAAAAGAAAAAAACTAGCCTTAAGGACTGTTAGACCGGTGACAAAACGGGCATGCGAGGTGAATCTCTGAAGCTTAAATCCCTTTGGTTGGATTGAAGAACAATGTGTGGTAGATGTTAGGATGTATGTGTGAATTGTGATAAAGAAATTCCACATCAGAAAATTAGTGTGGTGTAGAGTAGTTTAATATATCCAAGTTGGCCTGTGCTCATTGGCTTAAGTTTTGAGTGAAGATAGGTTCAACTGGATATATTGTCGAACTCAGATTTTGGCTTTCTCTTGGTAATTTCCTCGATCACCTGCTCTTAATAAATTATATCAAAGCTGATGGTTAGCCCACTCACTACTCCCAATGTATATAAGTTTTTAGTGAATATCTCAAGCCAAGGAAGGAGTCTGGCAACCAATCCAGCTTACAAGCTAGTGGGCATTGTGGTCACGATTCGGTCTAGAGAAAGAGACTAGAGATGAAGTTGAGTGTTGAAAATTCAACTTGAGATAAGTTGATGTAGAAGGATACCTAGATTAAGGGAAAACAAACCTAACACATGCGATGTTAAAGAAGTCCGACATTGGAGAATTAAGTGAATATGTTAGCGGGCTTAAGCTTAAATTCCCCCTCCCTAAATGAAGGTACCCGTTTCCATTGCGCGCTCCCAACAATAAAAATCTCCTCAGAATTTTAGTATATTCCGGACAAAGAGCAAATGCATAATAATTTCAGTTTTAAAAATCTCCTCAAAATTTTAGTATATCCCGTTATCAAAGGCCACCCCACACTGAGACATGTTTATCTCCTTTAATTTTTTGTGTGGATAAGCAAGTATTCATAATAATTTCAGTTTTGAAAAATATTAGGACAAGTGATTACCAAAATAATGAATGGTAGTTTAGTTCTACAATCACAACCACTATAGGTAAACCTTGCCAAACCAAATTGGACCTGTTGGTTCAATTTCTTATGACTCTTTATTATCTCCTTTACCGGGGCAAAGCGAGATGCATTCCCTTCAAGCTTGCTCACTGTGTAGACTATTTAAATTTGAGAATCTCAAGATTGAGCAAAAATTTGTTAAGATAACGAATGACATTTTTTTTCTCTATCCTAAATATAAAAGGTGATCTTAGTCGTGCTTATTTGAGCCAGGTGTTTCCTTTCTTTAGGAAAAGCCAAAATATAACCAAGCATTAAAGGATGACACGTCACGAATTTTAATTTTGGCATGCCACCTGCCAACAAGAAATACATCATGGGATTTTGGCAACCGGATTAAAAGAATTTCCAGGATTTTAACTTCCTGTCCTTATCCAAGGATACCAAAAACTTATCATTTCGAACGATACTGAAAACCTATAGCAAAGAAATTTGACGTGGAACCCTTCCTTCCGCATCCAATATAGCTTTTGTGCATTGTGCTGATATTACGAATGCTGGTGAATTGGGTTAAATTGAGTCTCTAACTTCCCCAAAACCCCATATCGATATGATTGCTTTTCAGGCGTCGGGATCGTAGTACACTAAATTATTTTGGTAATAGTTGATTTTTGAGTTGATATATGAAAATTTTAAAAGAAATGTAAATTAATTAAGTTCCAAGCTCGCGCATATTTTTATTTTTTTAATTTTTGACTGAGATACTCTTTCGGAAATCTCAACTTGGATTTGGGACCGTAATTCAGGAGAAATTAGTTTCGAGTTCAAAATAGGGTCAGTCCTCTCAAATCTACCTCGTTGCAATCTCTAACTAAAAGAAATTAGTAGAGATTGCGAGCATATAATGCCGGCTGGCAATGAATTATTTAGTGTAATTCAATATAAAAAATCTATTCGTATGATACAACGCTAGGTCTGCCTAGCAATAGCATAAGAAGAATTATTTTGTAACTACTAATTTCAAAAGATATAAAATGAGATAAATCGATGTGCAAGTAAATAATGATGTCATATAAATTAGTTTCATCAGTGACATAAGATGAGATGCATCATAGAAAATGTGCATAATCATAATTATATATCACAAAATGTTAATTCCGATAAACCTTAAGCATTATAATATTGCATCAATATGTTTGTTTAATTAAGCATAAACTAAGTGTAAAAGACATTCTAAAAGCTATATAGTGTTGTAAAAAGGCCACAACTTCCCTAGGACTGGAAGAGCAAGTTGTCCGGTTCCCAAAACAATAGTTACGTGATCATTAGCATACCACCACTCTACAAGACCGTCTTGCTCTCTATCTCTCTCACGATGAGCTTGTAATTAGTGTTAAGTGTCACATGACATGGTGGGACTACTTTCTCACTTATTCGAGAACTCGGCCGTGTCAACATGTGAAGTGGGATCCTAGTTACTACTACGATATAATCTGTCTAAAAGGAGGGGAAAGAACTAGAAGTAATAAAGAGCATAAGTTGATATAAAATCTGTTCCGAAATTCCACATAAACCAGCCATTCCAAAACAACCCACGAAATGAAAACGAGAACGGCATCCGATTATTCTATGAAAGTGTCATAAGAAACTCCTAGCGCGGTACCAAATCCATCGTTCCTACTCACATATAGTGAATACTCAGTACTTCTTCTGGGTCAGGCTGTTGTCGTTATAACCCTTGCCATTGCGGCCGCTGCCCTCGCCGTACGTGACGGTCCGGAGCCTCTCCTGGACCTGGTACTCGGAGTAGCCACCCTTGTTCCCGACCCTGACTGTGGTCGTCTCCTTGTGCTCGTCCTTGTACCCGACCCTCCCCGT
The DNA here is from genome assembly GCA_014182725.1 of Eucalyptus brandiana. Lineage (NCBI taxonomy): Eukaryota > Viridiplantae > Streptophyta > Magnoliopsida > Myrtales > Myrtaceae > Eucalyptus > Eucalyptus brandiana. Next base: position 28,375,533 of record CM024670.1, read on the forward strand.
GGACCTCTCCTTGAAGGTGTCGCCGCTGGAGAAGGTGTGCTTGGTCGTCGCGCGCGCGTAGTCCCCGGTCTTCCTGTCCTGATGCCCAGCCCTCGAGGTCCACTCGTAGCTGCTCGCCGAACGCCCTCCGCTGACTGTCAGTTGCTTCGCGGATTCGTTTATCGGCTCTGCCAGCGCGAACCCGGTCATGTGATACACCGGTCCCTCATCCTCTGAGTCTGAACTCATCCTATTTTAACCAAAGCTAAGGAAATAAAATTGAGGGAACGGCATTTCTTTTTATCAAGATCAAATTTAGATTTATAGCATGATGAAAAAAATTCTAGTGCCCAGAATTTTCCCACATGTTATCTATTTGACGGCGAATAATAATCCATATTTGATTAAGCAGATTAAATTTTCTATCAACTCAAAATACTCAAAATACACCCATTCTGGTTGCAGATTTTTCAGGTTAAAGGTACTTAATCCGTTAATGGTTTGATTGACTAAATAAAGGAAGATATGAATGATCCAACCCAAACAAGGGGATCCCTGTATCCCGCTACGCCACTACATTAAAGGTCCGTTTATTCGAGAAAAAAGAAATGTTTCTTGAAAATTGTTTTTGAAACTTTTCAGTGTTCGGACGACGAAATACTAATCGTTCAATGGAAAACAAGTTTAGAAGGAGGGAAAAAGTGTTTTCCTTCTGGGAAAAAGACTTTTCGCTTCTAACCAGAAGGAAAACACTTTTCCTAAAATATGAAAATAATGAAAACTATGAAAACTATGAAAACTAGAACGTTTTCTTTGCAAATGATTTCTATGAAAGATTCATGAAGTTCTCGACCAGACAAATGCATCCTAAAATTGTCACGGGATTAACACCAACAAGCAAGCGCAGCCACACTAGTTCATCATCATCCTCTAAAACAAACATCATAAGTCATCTGTTCAATCGATCACAATGAATGTATGCATAAAGAAGTGACAAAATAAAAAAAGTGATCATTGCTGTGCTAAAAAATCTCATTAAAAGCTGGGAATTAATGAAACTTACCTGTTCCCACGACTTGCCTCGCAAGAGAAAAGAATATTGGCTTTAGGGTTTTGAGAGGAAATAGGAACCGCTGTGGCTGTGGAGTGACCTTTTTATAGGTGCGAGAGCATGCTTTTATTAGGCCAGAAAGTAGGTAGATGAAATGAAAGCCATTTTGAATGAAGAGGAGGAATATTTTCTGAAGATTTTAGAGTTTTCAATTTTGCTAATATTTCGCAGAAAACTTTATGTAACTGACAAAATCTGGGAAAATGAGGAAAAGATTCAAAAGGAAGATAGGATGCGATTTGCGATGCTTCCATCCTCGACGTACATACCATTTTCATGTATCACAATTATTTTCACAGCTGTGTGTATCTTGAAAAATGAACGACTTTATTATGAATTTAAGAAAACTACTAGAAATAAACAGGACTATGCGCACCTCATGCGACGGAATTTTTAGTAGTTTTAATAATTCTTTTTGAGACGTCGTGTAGAGTTCTACATTGCTAGGCTTGATTATTTGTCAACTAAGCTGTCAACACAAATTTTCACCCAAATTGTGAACCCTAAGATTCTCGTATGCTAAGTGTCCATTTGATATATTTATATTGATTATTATCCTAGAGTGCAACATAACCATCCGAGTAAGATATTCGAATCACCACAGGAAAGTAATTATTAAAAGGTGATCCATTTTTGGAAGGCCCTAGAACACACTAGCCTACACATGCTTAACAATGAAGTATGCTTGATGGAGAAGGAAAGAGTTGGCATCTAAGTTGGCACTTGGTCGGCATATAAGAAGGAAAAAGAAGAAGTTGGACTCTTTCTATAGTTGGCGGCAACAATTGTCAAAGTCGTCAACAAGCAGGAGCTAGGGAACCTCTAGCTGTAACATACAAAAGGACAGCTTGCAAGCTGAAATTTTAAAAGTTAACTATGTATTATTTTCTGTCTAAGGTGGTCAAGAAAGAGGCGGTGTTTTTATGCCTATAAATAGGACCAGTTGGACGTGTACTCTAAATAGTAGAAAAAACCAGAAGGTCTCCTTCCTTTGTAATACCAACTATATAATAGAAGTCTTTCTTTTTTCAGCCATATTCTCTTGCCGTAGCAGTCCACTCATATACACATTATTGCTGGTTCCTAGCCATATTTCACACACACACACACACACTTGCACACTTGCACACAAACATGCTTCCGCAAAATTCCAATAGTGGTATCAAAGCTACGTCTTTGGTTGGTATCGGGCGTTTGTCTTAACCACCCATTCCTAAAATTGCCCATCCAAATTTCCAACAACTAAACCATGGTAAATGCCACATCATCCTCATTTCCTATTCCTATCTTTGATGGGAATAACTATGATTACTGGAGCATCAAAATGACCACATTCTTGATGGCCCAAGACTTATGGGACATTGTTGAAAAAGGTTACAACGCTCTACAAGAAGGTACAAGTGTTCTGAAGGATCAATTACAAGCAGATGCAAGGGTACTATATTTATCAAGCACTCTTGGAAACAGTATTTCGAGAATAATTTGAGTGAAAACTGCAAAGAAGGCTTGGGAGGCATAACAAGAAGAATTTCAAGGCACTCAACAGGCACAAGCTATTCAACTTCAGACTTTGAGAAGGGAATTCGAGAATTCTAAGATGAAAAATAATGAGACAATTCAAGAATACTGTGAAAGATTGAAAGAACTAGTAAATCAGATGAGATCTTATGGAGATGATATCACTAATTAGATCGTTTTTGAAAAAATATTGGTGACACTCACTAGAAAATACAATTCTATGGTCACTACTATAGAATCATCTAAGGATTTAAAAACCCTATTAGTAAGTGAGCTAATTGGCTCTTTAGAAGCATATGAAAAAAGATTGCAAGTGTAGGATGAAGATACAGTTGAAAGTGCTTTCAGTCAAAAATGAACATACGGTCTCATAATTCTAAAAGTAGTGGAAGAAGCTCATGGAAAAATAGAAGAGGAGAAACTACACAAAAAGAAAAATATCCACCCCATGGTACTTGCAAGAAAAATAATCATTTGGAGAAGGATTGTTGGTTTAGAAATAAACCACAATGCGGCTCTTGTAAAAGATATGGCCATGTAGAAAAAATTTGTCACTCTAAAACAGATCGAGCGAATTATGTTGAAGAAAAAGGAAAAGAAAAGGAAGAAGAAAATTTAGATAATTTATTCTACACAGGCCAAGTGGAAAAAGATGAGAAGAATGATCCATGGTATATTGATAGTGGGCGTAGCAATCACATGACGGGAGATGAATCTATATTCACCGATATTGATACATCAATGAAAACACAAGTGAAATCGGGCGATGGTGCAATGGTTGATGTGAAAGGAAAGGGGACTATATTAGTTGAAACCAAGAAAGGCCCAAAATATATTCGTAAAGTATATCCGGTTCCAGTCTTGCACAAAATCTACTTAGTGTGAGCCAAATGATTTAAAATGGGCATTCTTTATACTTTAAAGAAGATACCTACACCAACTATGATAAATATAAGAAGGGATATGTTCAACACAAGTTCTAAAACTTGTCAACAAAGTGCAATTGAGTCCTAAAACTTACAAAAAGTGCAATCAAGTCCTAAAACTTGTCAACTTGGTGCAATTCAGTCCTTCCGTTAACACTGTTAGTTTATATTAACGGAAATTGCTGACTTGGCTTATTTTAATACTTTCTCTCTCCTACGTGGCAATTAGGGCAAGAAAAATTGTGCACATAAGCAAAACGACGTAGTTTTGTGGATATTGCCATTCTCAAAACAACGACGTCTCCCCCTTCGTTTTTTTCACGACGTCTCCCCCTCCGTTTCTCTGTTTCTTTACGATATCTCTTCCCTTCTTCCCCTCTCGAATCAATGAACCCTAAGCCCTAAATCTCGACGCAGATCTCTTCCCTTCCCCTCTCGAATCAACGCAACCCTAAGCCCTAAATCTCGACGCAGATCTTTTCCCTTCTTCCCCTCTCGAATCAACGTAACCCTAAGCCCTATCCACGCAAATCACCGGTGCCTTGCGAGTTGCAGTTCTTCATCAAATGCTGGTGCGAGTACGCGCGACACTCGTCCCATGAGAGCCTTGGCGGTGGATTGAGCGGCGCCGACGGTGGAGGCGAGGTGAATTTGTTTGCACCGCTTGTGTCCATCCTTAGGAATATGTCATGGAGATTGATTTTCCCGCTTACTCTGTGCTAACATGACAGGTTGAAGTCTCTGGACCGATTGACTCAGAGGACTCTAATTTCAAATTGAGCAAATATGATTATTTTGGCCACGGTGAGATACTGAGTTTCTTCTCTCATGTGTATTGGGGATTGTGATTACTTGTTGTGGCGTTCTTCAATTCTAATATGCATCACTGCATTTGTGATTTGTCCATTAATGTAACTGATAATATAGTGTTTGATCATTTCTTTCAGGACTATGGCTGAAGTTATCTACAACTTCACTAATTATAGAATTTGTTATAGACAGCAACATCTTCCTCTTGAAACTTCAAGTTCATTGGGGGGGGTGATGTACGTATCTTCAGCTCTGCATCTATATTTACTTTATTAGAAAGGGGCATGAGAATAATGTTTTTTCAGACTAAGATAGCAAGGATATGGTATGACGTGGGTTTAAATCCATCTAATATATGTGTCCTCTTGAAACTTCAAGTTCATTTGGGGGGTGATGTGCGTATCTTCATCTCTGCATCTATATTTACTTGATTAGAAAGGGACATGAGAATAATGTTTTTTTAGACTAAGATAGCAGAGATATGGTATGATGTGGGTTTAAATCCATCTAATATATGTGTCCCTGTTATTTGTCACACTAGCTTTAGAAAGCCAGCTTTGGCTTCCTGAATTGTCTATTTTGGTTGCGCTAATGACTATCTTCATTTAATCATTTCAGGGACAACAATAGCGGTTCATGTTGCTGATATAATTGCTTTGTCAAAGGTGACTGATTGTTTCCTCTTCGTGTTTCTCTTGTAGTTCTATTCCGGTTGCTATAGTTCATGACAATGGTGCTCTGATTTTGATCGGCAGCTTACTTGCTTAGTGCTACTACAAGAGCACTACCGTTTGCTCCAGCCTAAGTCAATATGGAGATCGGATGACACAAATGAAACGTGCAGTCTTGTTGAGCGTATACTACACCGAGAACCCATTGAAGTATGTTTCAAATAGTTGCGTAGAGGTCGCTTTTTAAGCCTCATTTTTGTGCTAAATTAGTCATGGATTTCCTCTCACGCTTGAATGTTCCACTCGTCCATGGTGCAAATAGGCACGTTTAAATTGAACTTCTTTATATCACATTGTTCAGTACTTATTCACTGGAATCATCATCATGGCTGATAAATGCTACATGACTGTTACACACGCACACGCTTAGTGGTGTCACATGACTATGAATGTTTTCAAAGAACGTAACTTAACAAATCAGTCAAAGATTAGATGGCCTAATGATATACTGCCTCAACAACCAGTTCTATCAAGAGTTATCCTCTTTTGGAATTATCTATGGATATAACATTTTCTTGTTCTTCCCCATTTTTTATGCTTCTTGTTGTCCCATAATCCTTTAAGTTGAATCTATAGATATAGTTCCTTTGCACTGCGATACCAAATGATTTGTCTCATTGTCCATTGCTTACACAGTTCTTATGTGATGGAATCCAATGCACTACTTGATATGCTTTTTGTTGCTTGATGATGTTAAGAAAAGAAGATTTATAGTTTCCATGAACTTATTTGCATGTGCATGTTATTCTTGGAAACAAGATTTATATTGCATGCCCATATTTTCGTCTGAGAGGTCTCTAGCTACTGTTTACAATTTTGCGACACATGTTAAGATTAAATGTGGGACAGCAGACAGGTGGTCTTTATCTGTGAATAAGTTGACATTACATGTTTGTTTTGAAGGTTAACATATTTGGAGGGATCACTTTGCCGGAGGCTCCGAGATTTGGGAAAGTTTTTGGCGGGCAGTTCATTGCTCAGGCATAATTAGTTCAGTTTTGTGTAGTTTGTGCTGAACCAATCTTGTACATGAAGATTTGATGACTTCCTTTCTTCTAAATTAGTTCAATTTACTGTCACTTTCAGCTCTTTTTTGCTGATGCCGGTTTGCTGATGCTTGTATTTGGAATGAGTTTATTGGAGGGTTGACTACTCTCAAGGTCATCCATCAACATGGGTATGTTTACCCTACCCATTTCTCTTTACAAGTGAAATCATTAGTAGTTTTTAGTTGAAATTTTACGATTGAAAGTGCTATTTGTTTCTATTCCTTTGTAGGTCCAACGAGCAACAACAAAGTTTATGTCACTGTTTTCTTTGGAGGTAAATTTCAAGTTGGACCACCCTTAGAATACGTAGATGGAAGGGTCGATGTTGTTGAATTAGACTTAAGTAAGGGTTCATTATCCAACATAATTGCAGCTGTTGAGGTTCTGTGTGGGCGTAAAATAGAAAAGCTCTTTTATAGAGTTCCTGGAAGTAATATTCTTGAAGATGAAGTAACCCTTAGGTACTTATGGGATAACTCCGATGTGATAGATCAATTTTATCATCATCTTCACTCTGAAAATATTGAATTGTATGTTGAGCATGTCGATGATGAAGAAACGCTTGCTAAGATAGGGGGAGTTGAGATGGAAACTGAAGGTTTGTTTGATGTGAATATAGAAAGTGTTAACAATATGACTGATAATGTGTTTGAAAATATAATTGGAAATGCCGATGGTGATGGGAATCAGCTTGAGGGTGAAAGTAGGGATGTGGATGATGAGAATGATGATGCATGTAATTTGGTGGATCTTTGAGCAGTCGAGTGACGATGATGATTTTGAATTGGTTAATGCAAGAAGAAATTTAAAGGAATTTTCAGCGAGACATAGACTCAAAATTGGAACTAACATTGAAGAAACTTCTCAATTAGACATTGGCTCTCAAACTCCATTATCAGTTGATCCTCTAATGGTAGATGCGTCTGGGTGCGAAACAGAATACTATGATTCAGATGAAGAAGAAAGTCTTCATTCAGATTTAGATGATGAGAGTGAAAAAGAAGAAAATGATGTTATTTCAATGAGGAGGAGTAGGTTTCCATCATATGATCGAAATTGTAAGAATCCAGTATTTGTTGTTGGCATGACATTTGAAGATTCAAGAGAGTTCAAATATGCAATTTTGAGGTACTCAGTGGCTGAGTAAAGAGCTATTAAATACACCAAGAATACCACTGGATTTGTAAGAGCTAGGTGTGCTCAGGCTAATTGTAACTGGATGATTTATGGTGCTCTCGATAGCAAAACTGGATCATTTCATTTGAAAAAGTACATTGATGAGCATATATGTGCTATCACTTTTGAGAATAAGAAAGTTTCTAGTTCTTTTTTAGCTAAACACTTCATGGTTCTCATTTCTGCAATGCCTAAAATTAATGCACCTCAGTTAAAGATATTAGTTAGAAAACAATTGGGGGTGAATGTCATTGTGAGTCAATGCAAGAGAACAAAGCTAAAAGTGTTCAAGGAATTACAAGGCAATTATAAGAAGAAGTATGCACTGATGTACGATTACTTGGGAGAGCTTTACATTGCAAGCCGGGCGAGCACATTTAAAATGAAAGTTGAAAGACCACTACCAGATTCCTTACCATTATTTGATAGGGCTTACATTTGCTTTGATGCTTGTAGGAAAGGATTTTTGGCAGCGTGTCGGAAGATCATTGGATTAGATGGATTTTTTCTTAGGGGATTGATCAAGGATGAGTTGTTGTGTGCTGTGGGGAGGGATGCTAACAATCAAATGTATCCAGTAGCATGGGCAGTCGTAAGAATTGAGAATAAGGACACATGGAGCTGGTTTATCAACTTGTTGAAAGAATATCTTGACATGGGTAATGGTAATGGATGGACCTTAATAAGTGACCAACAAAATGTATGTAATACTACTATCGCTCATCTTGAATTTGTTTGCAACAATGTATATAATGATTTCCAATATTAATGTTTTCTTTTCTTTTTTTTATATATCAGCGCCTCATCCCTTCAGTAGTTGAACTTTTGCCAAATGCAGAACATAGAATGTGTGCGAGGCATATATATTCTAATTGGGGCCAACAATACAAAGGAAAGCAGTTGATAAGACAATTCTGGAAATGTGCTAAGAGTACTAATATGTCAGATTTTGAGGTGCATAAACAGAGATTGAAGAAAATGACTCCACAAGGTCATGATGAACTATTCCAGATTGAGCCAAAGCACTGGTCTAAAGCCTTCTTTGACACCAACATAAAATGTGATGTTGTTGATAATAATCTTAGTGAAGCTTTCAATGGTAGGTGTGTGGAAGCTAGGTGCAAGGCCATTGTGAGTATGCTTGAAGATATCAGAATCATGATTATGAATAGAATGCACAGTCAAAGGGATGCATGTGCTAAGTGGACAATGAATTATAGTCCAAGGATTGTGCATAAGTTACATCAGAATACAATGGCTAGTAGATATTGCCATTTGATATGGAATGGAGATCAAGGATACGAGATTATGGAAAATGGTGACAAATATGTTGTAGACTTCAATTTGAAGACTTGTTCTTGTAGAGATTGGGAAGTTAGTGGAATTCCATGTTGCCATGCTATATGTGCAATACACCACAAGAAAAATGATCCAGGTGACTACCTAGCCGAGTGCTATAACAAGAACAAATACTTAAGTGCTTATCAATTCATGATGCCTACTGTAAAAGGACAGAAATTTTGGGGCAAAACTAATAAAGAAGCCCCTCAGCCCCCACCGATCAAAAAGATGCCTGGTAGGCCAAAAAGGAGTAAAAGAAAGCAACCACTTGAGCTTGTTAGACAGAACAGAATGACTAAAGAGGGTAAGCGAATGACTTGTTCTACCTGCCATGTGGTTGGACATAATTGTAAAGGATGTCCTCTGAAAAAGGTATTTCTTAACTAATTGATTTTGTTGATTCTAAGCTTGTTGTCTTGTCATGAATGCTTACTATGTGCTTTTTAGGCCCATGCAAATGCACCTGACGCTTAATCTCAAGCCAATTCCAGTGGATCAAGGCCTAAAAAAAAAACAAGTACTTTGTGATAGATTCATGCATTATAAGTTATAAATGTGAAGATTTCGATTTACTAATGATGGATATATATGCAGGCTAAAGCTACAGCAACGGCAAGTACAACTCAAGGAGGATCCAAAGGCCGTGTTGTTGCTTTTGCAGAAGCTAGTGCACTTGTACAAGATAATAGTGGGCAGACGAATTCTTCAGCCAATGCTTTTGTAGAAGCTAGTGCACAAGTAGAAGATACTTCTGCCAATGCTTTTGCAAAAGCTAGTGCACCAATTGAAGATACTTCAGCCAATGCTTTTGCTCAAGTTGATGCTTTTGCAGAAGGTAGTGCACCAATTGAAGATACTTCAGCCAATGCTTTTGCTCAAGTCGATATGCCAGCACAAGATACTTTAGTCAATGCTTATACAGAACTCAGTGGACCAGTGCAAGATACTTCAGCCAATGCTAAAGCTCAGTCTAGTGTAAATGAAAGAGGATGTTGGGCTACTGCTAATGTAAGTGGATGTAGTGGACAGGCCAATTCTTTTACTGAAGTTAGTATTAATCAACGACAATGATTTTTTCATGCTCAAGCCAATGCAATAGCTAGCAGCAGACCTCAAAAAATCCCAGTAAGTAATACCTCACCAGCCATGCATTCATGTGTTGTGATTACATTGTCACATTCAACTTTTTTTCTTTTTCAGTTTAAAAGACCTGCCATTGAAATGGAAATGATACAAGAGCAGTCACAACTGAACAAGAAAAAGAAAATGGTATGTTTACACAACTCCTAAAAACAACCTTCAAATTCTCAATATGAGTATGTTTTAACACTTTCCAATGGGAACCGATTGTCTCCTTGAACTAAAAACATATCCATTCTTTTGTAGCCTGGCTCAACTGATACAAGATTATCGAAACAATCGGACAAATGAGTAGTTTTAGGAGCTTCAATGGCAAAGGCGCATCCCCAAGCCAGTGCACAACCTCAATCATCTCAAAGTGCTCTTCAAAAGCATGTTGTTGTGAAGTCAAAGCCACCATTGCAACTCCAGGACAGTTTGCAGCTTCAAGCATTAAGAACTTATCCTCGAAAGCACATTGGTGTAAAGCCAAAGCCACCATCGCACCCCCAGGCAAGTTCTCAGCCTCAGTCCCGAAAACATGTTGCCATAAAGCCAAAGCCGAAACCACCATCACAACCGCCAATGAGTTCACAGCCTCAGTCATCTCATACTTCAATTGCTCCAGCAAAGCCTATTTGGAAGTGAGTCACAACAGGCACACCATATACAATCAAAAGCTCACGACTTATGAATCAAGCACACGTTGAACCTGGTGGACCACCCGAGACAGTAGACTCGGATTAACGTGCTTGCTAAATGTGTCAGGTCTCATGAAAGTTGCAACAAGAAATTCTCCTTTAACATTATCTTGGGTGCTGTTTTTGCTGGCCAATTTCTTATATGGTTTGTGGTTTGTAGTGTTTTCTAGCAATCAATTTTAGTGATTTTGTAATTATCAAAGAACATGTTGGGATTGTGTTTAATGACTCGTCCCTTTTGCTGTATACATTTGAGAATATCCTATCCGTCTCTTTGCCTCTTGGTGCAGTAGTGCAATGTGCAAATTTATCTGCCTAAGAAAAGAGCAACTTTGTTTTGCATCCGTGTATCTGAGGCAGCATGCCGTGGTACGTGCATGTTCCTTTTCAGTTTCTTTCTTTGAATAGGAGTTTTATTTCTGTTGAGCACCTCAGTACAGTCTCCATATATATTCACAACTTACATAATGTCAAAAAGAAGGCTGTGGTGGAGGGAATGTTCGGCCGTTTTGAGTTAAAAAAAACTTCTCTATTTCTAGATACCTTTCATTACATAGTACACACTGATATTATCGAGACGAATCCCCATTAGAGATTATATTTGGCATCTAGAGATCACGAAGATCATCTCAGGATTCCGTTGTTTCTGCAGTGAATTGTCATCTCGTTTCGGCCGATCTCTTGTGGCGGGATGTCATAGCGTATCAAGTGCTGCAGATGCATTGTCATCTTCAGATTTCATCGCGTACACACCGCTCACATTGGGTGGTACCTCGTTCTCATCCGCGAAGACATTGCCTTCATAAGTTACTGCCCCTCCATCTCGAACTCTGCCATTGCCGGTTACTTCTATAATCAATTTCGGAAAACCGACGCTCTCTTCACGAATCAGACCCTATATTATATCTCTCAATATATATATATATATATATATATATATATATATATATATATATATATATATATATATATATATATATATTACAAATCATAATCATTTTTGTATCTATTTTCAGCCACTTTTTTATGTCTTGCAATGGATTTATCCAAATTAAATTGCCTCTCTTATCAGCTTCTCAGTCCTTTCACTTTCGCCAACTATATCATTGTTGCCGCAGTAAGAGTGCTCCTCGTAATATGGTACAAGACCTCCTGCCATGAATTCGAGATTCACCTTACGGCCTAAAAGAAGCGTGCCCGAGTCCGGGATGCTTATGTTCTCCTCGTTCTGGCGATATCTTTGACTGTCGAATTGATGATTGATCTAAAAGAGCAGCCAGATGCTAAACATCGTGGCAACAGCAAATTGGAATATTCTCCTAGATCGTCCTACCCTCTGTCTATGATTGTCGTTGCCGGATTGGTTAGCCATCATGTTCTGTTCCTTCGAATTTGAATCGGATCACTGGAAATAGAAGCAAATTCCAGGCAAAGAGAGGTCAACACGATGACTTAATGGGCCAAAAAAAAAAGATAGTTGATGAACAAATGAGTCAAACTATCACGAACCGGAAGAACAACTTCGTAATCTCATTTGGGTTTAACCAAACATTAATCATTTCAACTGAATTCATCACTCAAGACTCTAGCCGAAACTAATTGTGCTGAGCATAAGAAAAATCAGTTCCCAGCTTAACAAAAACCAATGCAGGATATACTTAAAGAAGACCTTGTTGACACCTAAATTTTGGCAATCCATTTAATCATTTATTATATTAAAAAATTAGGGATTAATTTTAACCCCTAAAAAATATTAGTTAATTAATTAATTGCATAGCATATAGTTTTAGGTGCATTTATTTTAATTTGCATTTACATTGGGCCGGTGACAAATGGGTTCAAATTAATGGCTCAGAATATTAATTTGGTGAATTGGACTAAGCCCACAAAGGGAGTAAATTGGCCCAAGCCCGTATCCTCGGAAAGATTTTACGGATTGATTTATGCGAGATTTCAAATTTTAAAAGAATCCTCTTGCAATCCTAAATCGTATCAAAAGCAAATATTACATTTGAAAAAAGGAATTTTCGTGGATATGGATTTGGAAAAATTAAAACCCTAACTCGTGGTCTATAAATAGATTAAATGCGTAGGGTTTAGGGGAGGAGGCCAAACAATCGATACATACAGCCACAAAGACAAGACATTGATAAGGACAAATCGAGAGGTAAAGAGGGAGAGGCGGCGACAACAGAAAAGGAGGGGCGGATGCCCACAGGTTGAAGCGACAACGATCAACACAGGGACACATGTCTTAACCATCCTCTCCCAGTTCGTGAATCTTTGTGGTGACAATCATCACCGCTGCGATTCCAGACGACCAGCGAAGCCCCCCTCAGCAAGCCTTGCGTTCACGCTTTATCGTTTGCTCCGGTCACACCCAATCATCACCCATCGCAGGGAGTGTGGTGATTTTCTCACTGCTGCTCTTTATATTTCTTCTACAGGTTTTTCAGGCGAAGCTTCTCCGGTGGCTTCTAAGTACCGCCCGGTGCCGGCAGTGATAGCTAGTCACCGTGATCTACACTGACAAACATTTTGTTGCTGGACTTGCAATTCCAGCGAAGCACCTTCACCGCCGCACCAGACCAGTCCTCCCTCGTCTGGCGATGTCACTCACCGCAACCAGAAATCTCGTCCGCTTTAACTAGCCTCGAAATTCACATACTCATGGCAACGAATTGAAGGATTCTCGGCAAAGAGTGACGTGTGAACATGTCAGTTTGGAGTCCGAAAAAGCCTTTTTAAGCCCAGCTTCACCGAACAATCCCAATTGCATGTAGCTGTGCCAGAAGTGTGATCCGTGAATGTGGCGGTGAAGTATTACTGAAGGAGTGCACTTGAATTATTCTCAAGCAAGAAGAGCCCTGGCCGAGTCCACACCGCAGCATCGCACTAGCTGCCCTTGAGTCGCTCTTGAAGCCGAGACGAAGTCCGTCCCTCGTTGATGTTCCCAGATCATTACAAGGCTTCCATAGCTACGTCCTTGTCTCCGGTCAAATATTGTATGTCTCAATGGTGTGTCCAGTGGCGGCAACATCACATGCAATTGTGATATTTTCAAATCAAGAGCTGTCCCAATTTTGGCCATGATAATGGCAGGATTCTATTGGTGCTCTTTAATTTTCCTTATGCATGCGTTTTGACTATTCCTCCTCAGGCTTGGCAATTTTCCAGAGTATTGGTAATTCACCGAGGGAGAACACGATACAGGCGAATATCGTGGAAATTCTGATCGCACTTTTGCGTGAAGCTGCCACGAGTAGCCGCTGCTATGAGACGATCTCCCTCACCGTGATTCCCGTGACCCATCATCCATCCGAATTTGGAAACATCACCCGCGTGACATCGTGAATTAGGTAAGACTCTCGATTAATCTGATTTTCATACATGATGCCGCCTAATTCATAAAATCGCAATCTTATTTTGAATATTTGTTTGTTATTGCCATATCCAAAAGATCTCTTGATCCCTCATGAATTAGGAAATTTTCCTAATTCCGCAACGTGTATATGATTGATAGTCTGATTTCATGCTCGAAATATGACTCGCAATCGCACGGAAAAATCGCCAATCCGATCTCATGCTCGAGATACAATTCGCGATTTTATTTGAAATCGGCAAATCCGATCTCATGTGCGAGATACGATTCGTCAATTTATTTCCAAAATGGACATGGATGATATATTGCCTGATTTGTTGCCGTGATGTTTTTGATGTCTTATTTTGATTGCTCCCGTAAAAGAAAGGAAAAATCCAAAAAAAGACTAAGTTAGATTAGGTTCGTTTTAGAATATTCCTCGTTTTAGGGTATCTTGCATGATTAGAATAGGAAATTTATTTATTTCGAATTTTTGAAAAAAAATAATTCATGCATATGTCATGTAGAATTAGGGCATTCTTTGCACGTCATTGCATGTTAGGATTGCATATTATAGGTTTAGATAATTTCTCCTAAATAGATTGCATGCTTATTAGGAAAATAAAAATCATGTGCACGTCATATAGAATTAGGTTCATACAATGCACGTCATTTAGTGATTTTTGTTAGGTTCATTTAATTAGAAATTGCCCGTCATTAGAGTTAGGTCATTAGATTAATTCAGATTGCATATTTAAGTGTTGCATTTCTTTAATTTCGAATCTCATGGAAAATACCAAAAATTATTTTTTAGAATAAATCCATCTCATGCTTCAGGATAGACTACATGCTTATTTATGTCATATCGCTTAGGTCATATAGCTAAGCCATGTTACCATGTCATATCATTTTATATTAGATTAGTGGCATGCATTGCATAAAGCATGGTGCTCATTAATTAAGTGAAAACCAAAAAAAGAAATTGCGTGTTAATTAGAAATCATATTTAGGATTGCTGATGTAAATTCTGATCTAACAACGCAGATGCTTTCGTTGCTATGAGGTAAGTCCTGCAATTTATTTACTGCTTTACTTGGGTGTTAAATTGGTGGTTTGTGCACCCGCATGATAACCTCACATGTTAAGGAGATAAATTTAAATTAATTCAAGCTGCTTGCAAAAACATTTTTAAAAATAAAAGAATGGTACCAAAAGGACATTAGAGAAATCTATTGTAATCAAGTCCCCGTATCCATAGTCTCTGGTTCGTAGGAGTAAAGTAAATCTCCCATTACTTTACTTGGGTTTCTAATCGACCCACCAAAAATAGATTAGTGGCGACTCCTAGATGAAATCTATCTGCATGTTAAGAACTTGAACTTAAGTCGCAAATTGGTATGGGCTTGGGAGAGCCCGAGTTAAGTCTAGGCTTAACAATCCATTAGCCAAATCTTAGGTGGTTCACACCCGAAAAATTGGTCGCGACAGACCTGCTCATACAGTCCTATCTAATGCTCTAACTTTGTGATGATGAACTTGAGAACGAAACCGGCATGCTCGAATGCTCGAGGAAAGGAACCCTTTTGAAAGAAACAAGAGAGGGCCTGCTCGGAAAGTTCTTTCATTTCTTCTAACAAAAAGCCAAGAAAGAGAGAGTCGCGTAAGCTAACATTCGTTAGAACGCAAAAGCAGTAGAATTTGTCAAGGCGTGGAAAGTCCCGAACGGGGGGTTTGAAACTTTCGAAAATCCAAAGAGCCGGCTTTGTCACGTAACTCCCTTTACTTCATGCCCCAAACAATACCTTTTTCTCTCCTTTCTAGATGCTTTTGATTTGATGAAGCAAAAGTTCGAAGGGCGAGGGCAGCTTATATAAAGGAAAACAAGCTTCCCATACTTCATTTCCATAAATACATGAGAGTGCTCTGTCTTTTTTCCTTTGATAGAACATTTAAAAAATCATCATCCAAATAGCATTCACTTAAAGAACACACGAAATGAATTAAGCTTGTTTACATTTCCACGCAACATGAGTTTCCTAATTTTACAGGGCAAAAGAG
The DNA here is from genome assembly GCA_014182725.1 of Eucalyptus brandiana. Lineage (NCBI taxonomy): Eukaryota > Viridiplantae > Streptophyta > Magnoliopsida > Myrtales > Myrtaceae > Eucalyptus > Eucalyptus brandiana. The sequence continues at coordinate 28,391,413 of CM024670.1, forward strand.
AATCGGGATAAAGTAATTAAATACAAACTTAGAAACAAGGTACTATGGAAGACTTAGAAACTTCTCACTAGCTTTCACATTAAATATAATCCCCATAATGATATAACACATGCATAGAAAAAATCCCAATTGATAGAGCATCTTCCCTTTCTTCACTCGTGCAAGCTCTTCCTTTAAAAGTCCATTCTTCGCCTTTTGCACCTTCATTTTAGCTATCAGTGAGCTCACATAATTGTCGTTGCATCTGGATTGGCTTGACTCCGATAGTGCTTGATTTCTTTCAAGCAGTTCGACTATCATGTCCCTCGCTTGATCCGGTATTTTTTGGTCAACCCACATGAAGAAATTGCAACAACCTGGACCATCAAACTTAGCACATCCATAGAACCTTCTTCCTGCGTTTTTCTTTGTTTTTGCAATAAGAAGTGGTGATCGAAGACCACAATAGCAAGTTAACTCTGATTCGACCTCATTAGGAGTTACACCACTTGATTTAGAAGTTGTTGCCCTCATTCTTCTTGTCGCCATATTAAAAAAGCAAATCACAGTTGCAAACTACCAAAACCTACACCATAGGAGAATACATGCATGTTAACCGTCAAAACAAACATATAATGACAACTTATTCACAGATAAAGACCACCTGTCTGCTGTCCCACATTTAATCTTAGCATGTGTCGCAAAACTGTAAACAGTAGCTAGAGACCTCCCAGACGAAAATATGGGCATGCGATATAAATCTTGTTTCCAAGAATAACATGCACATGCAAATAAGTTCATGGAAACTAGAAATCTTCTTTTCTTAACATCATCAAGCAACAAAAAGCATATCAAGTAGTGCATTGGATTCCATCACATAAGAACTATGTGGACAATGAGACAAATCATTTTGTATCATCATCGACAGTGAAAAGGAACTATATCTATAGATTCAACTTAAAGGATTATGGGACAGCAAGAAGCATAAAAAAATGGGGAAGAACAAGAAAATGTGATATCCATAGATAATTCCAAAAGAGGATAACTCTTGATAGAACTGGTTGTTGAGGCAATATATCATTAGGCCATCTAATCTTTGACTGATTTCTGTTAAGTTACAGTTCTTTGAAAACATCCATAGTCATGTGACACCACTAAGCGGTGTATGTGTAACATTCATGTAGCATTTATCAGCCATGATGATGATTCCAAAGAATAAGTACTTGAACAATGTGATGTAAAGAAGTTCAATTTAAACGTGCCTATTTGCACCATGGACGAGTGGAACATTCAAGCGTGAGAGGAAATCCATGACTAATTTAGCACAAAATGAGGCTTAAAAAGCGACCTCTACGCAACTATTTGAAACATACTCCAATGGGTTCCGGGTGTAGTATACGCTCAACAAGACTGCACGTTTCATTTGTGTCATCCGATCTCCATATTGACTTAGGCTAGAGCAAACGGTAGTGCTCCTGCGGTAGCACTAAGCAGGTAAGCTGCCGATCAAAATCAAAGCACCATTGTCATGAACTATAGCAACCGGAATAGAACTACAAGAGAAACACGAAGAGGAAACAATCAGTCACCTTTGACAAAGCAATTATATCAGCAGCATGAACCGCTATTGTTGTCCCTAAAATGATTAAATGAAGACAGTCATTAGCGCAACCAAAATAGACAGTTCAGGAAGCCAAAGCTGGCTTTCTAAAGCTAGTGTGACAAATAACAGGGACACATATATTAGATGGATTTAAACCCACATCATACCATATATCTGCTATCTTAGTCTAAAAAAACATTATTCTCATGTCCCTTTCTAATCAAGTAAATATTGATGCAGAGATGAAGATACGCACATCACCCCCCCCCCAACCCAAATGAACTTGAAGTTTCAAGAGGACACATATATTAGATGGATTTAAACCCACATCATACCATATCCCTGCTATCTTAGTTTGAAAAAACATTTCTCATGTCCCTTTCTAATCAAGTAAATATAGATGCAGAGCTGAAGATATGCACATCACCCCCCCCAAATGAACTTGAACTTTCAAGAGGAAGATGTCGCTGTCTATAACAAATTCTATAATTAGTGAAGTTGTAGATAACTTCAGCCATAGTCCTGAAAGAAATGATCAAACACTATATTATCGGTTACATTAATGGACAAATCACAAATACAGTGACGCAGATTAGAATTGAAGAACACCACAACAAGTAATCACAATCCCCAATACACATGAGAGAAGAAACTCAGTATCTCACCGTGGCCAAAATAATCATATTTGCTCAATTTGAAATCAGGGTCCTCTGAGTCAATTGGTCCAGAGACTTCAGCCTGTCATGTTAGCACAGAGTAAGTGGGACAATCAATCTCCACGACATATTCCTATGGATGGACACAAGCGGTGCAAACAAATTCACCTCGCCTCCACCGTCGGCGTCACTCGATCCACCGCCAAGGCTCTCGTGGGACGAGTGTTGCGCGTACTCGCACCAGCGTTTGACAAAGAATTGCAACTCGTGAGGCACCGGTGATCTGCGTGGAGATTTAGGGCTTAGGGTTACGTTGATTCGAGAGGGGAAGAAGGGAAGAGATCTGCATCGAGATTTAGGGCTTAGGGTTGCGTTGATTCGAGAGGGGAAGAAGGGAAGAGATCTGCGTCGAGATTTAGGGCTTAGGGTTCGTTGATTCGAGAGGGGAAGAAGGGAAGAGATGTCGTAAAGAAACGGAGAAACAAAGGGGGAGACGTCGTCGTTTTGAGAATGGCAATATCCACAAAACTACGTCGTTTCGCTTACGTGCACAATTTTTCTTGCCCTAATTGCCACGTAGGAGAGAGAAAGTATTAAAATAAGCCAAGTCAGCAATTTCCGTTAATATAAACTAACGGTGTTAACGGAATGACTGAATTGAACCAAGTTGACAAGTTTTAGGACTTAATTGCACTTTTTGTAAGTTTTAGGATTCAATTGGACTTTGTTGACAAGTTTTAGGACTTGTGCTAAACATATCCCATATAAGAATCATGTTATTGCCTCTAAAGAATAAGTATTTTCCTATTCGATGGAAATATGTCAAAGATATAGCTATAAAAACTCAACTTGATGATTCATGACTATGGTATCGGAGATTTGGCCACCTCAACTTTTATGGGCTAAAAATTTTCCATCAGAAAAATATGATGAGATTTTCCAACAATCATAGAAATTTCAAATGTTTATGAAGGCTATCTTCTTGGAAAACAACAAAGGAAGTCCTTTCTGTCCGGAGGTACATGGAGAGTTAAGAAGCCATTGGAACTTATCCATATGAGCGTGTGTGGTCCGATGAGGATACCTACAACCGACTAGAATAAATATTTCATCCTACTCATTGACAGCCAAAGTAAATATTCTAAACAAAGATCAAACACATTCTCGCTATTTTCGTGCGATTATTCATTGAACTCTCCTATTTTGATTGAGCAATAAAGATAAACTACATCCAAATATTTTTCACCATGTCCACGGGCCAGACCCAAGAATATTGTCTTAGCGTACTCTTGCAACATATCAGTACAGATCTAAAGATAAACCAATGTGCACTTGTCGATTTCGTGAAGCAGCGGGCTGGAATTATGCACTTGCCAAGAGTCCTCTTTGGATATGAGTGTTTGCGTGTGCTTAACCCCGTCGAGCCACGTGGATTTCATTTCTATTAAAATCCACTAGGGATTACCGCCCCACATTGGGATCGTTAAAGAAATCAACCGCCAAGTAGTCCATGGAGCACCATAATGATTAGATGTTCAGGAGCATAATTCAACTTCTCTAGGGGCAAAATCATGCCAATCGAGACTATAAAAGGTAGTTCATTTCTCATCCCAACATATGTAAACCATTGCTAAACCCTTTGGGCCTTTACAATTTGTGTGCGTGCGTATTCATTTCTCAAACAAACCCTATCAAAGACCACCCCACACCGAGACATGTTTATCTCTTTTAATCTTTTTTGTGGATAAGCGAGCATTCATAATAATTTCAGTTTTGAAAAATGTTAGGACATGTGATTACCTTTAAAATGATAAATGGTAGTTTAGTTCTGCAATCACAAATACTACAGGTAAACCTTGCTAAAGCAAATTGGACTTGTTGGTTCCATTTCTAATGACTCTTTATTATCTCCTTTACCAGGGTAAAGCGAGATGCATTCCCTTCAAGCTTGCTTACCGTGTAGATTATTTAAATTTGAGAATCTCAAGATTAAGCGAAAATTTCTTAAGATGACAAATGACATTTTCTTTCTTTATCCTTAGATACAATAGATGACCTTTGTCGTGTGCTTATTTGGGCCTGAGTGTTTCCTTTCTTTAGGAAAAGCCAAAATATAACCAAGCATTAAAAGGATGATAAGTCGCGAATTTTAATTTTGGCATGCTACAAACCAACAAGAAATACATAATGGGATTTTGGCAACCGGAATAAAATAATTTCCAAGATTAACTTCCAGCCCTTATCCAAGGATACCAAAAACTTACTAATTAGAACAATATTAAAAACCTATAGCAAAGAAATTTGACGTGGACCCCGTCCTTCCTCGTCCATTATAGCTTTTGTTCTTTATGTTGATATTACGAATGCTAATGAATTGTGTTAATTTGAGTCTCTAACTTGCCCAAAACCCTATATCGATGCTATTGGTTTACGGGTGTTGGATAGCAGGGTATTAAATTATTTTGGTAATAATTGATTTTTGAGTTGATATATGTATTTATCCAGATTTTAAAAAAAAAAAAGGAAATTTATTAAGTTCCCAGCACCCACATATTTTTATTTTTATTTTTGACTGAGATACCCTTTCAGAAACTCAACTTGAATATGGGACTGTAATTCAGAAGAAACCAGTTTCGAGTGCGAAATAGGGTCAGTCCTCTCAAATCTACCTCATTGCAATCTCTAACTAAGAGAAATTAATAGAGATTGCGAGCATTCTATGCTAGTGGGCAATGATTAATTTAGTGACATAAGATGAGATGCATCATAGAAAATGTCCATAATCATAACTACATCACAAATTGTTAATTCTGATAAACTTTTAAGTACATAATATTGCATCATTATGTTTGTTTAATTAAAGCATAAACTAAGACTAAAACGCATTCTAAAAGTTACAGTGTTGTAAAAAGGCCACAACTTCCCTAGGACTGGAAGAGCAAGTCATCGGTTCCCAAACAATAGTTACGTGATCAATAGCATACCAGCACTCTCCAAAACATGACAAGACCGTCCTGCTCACTCTCTCCCACGATGAGCTTGTAACTAGTCTCACATGACATGGTGGGACTACTTTCTTATTGGAGAACTCGGCCGTGTCAACATGTGAGGTGGAATCCTAGTTACTATAATCTGTCTAAAAGGAGGGGAAAGAACTAGAAGTAATAAAGAGCGTAAGTTCATATAAAATCTGGCTCCAAAATTCGACATGAACCAGCCATTCCAAAACAACCCACGAAATGAAAACGAGAACAGCATCCGATTATTCTATGAAAATGTCATAAGAAACTCCTAGCTCGGTGCCAGATCCATCCTCCTTACTCACATACAGTGAATACTCAATACTTCTTCTGGGTCAGGCTGTTGCTGTTATAACCCTTGCCATTGCGCCCGCTGCCCTCGCCGTACGTGACGGTCCGGAGCCTCTCTTGGACCTGGTACTCAAGAGTAGCCACCCTTGTTCCCGACCCTGATGGTGGTCGTCTCCTTGTGCTCGTCCTTGTATCCGACCCTCCCGGTGGACCTCTCCTTGAAGGTGTCGCCGCTGGAGAAGGTGTGCTTGGCCGTCGCGCGGGCGTAGTCCCCGGTCTGCTTGTCCTGATGCCCGGCCCTCGAGCTCCACTCGTAGCTGCTCGCCGAACGCCCTCCCCTCACTCCCACTTGCTTCGGGGATTCGACTACAGGCTGCACCAGCTCAAACCCGGTCATGTAATGCACCGGTACATCATTGCCTGATCCCTGTGAGTCTGAACTCATCCTATAATTACCAAAGCTAAAAAATTAAAATGATCGAAAGACATTTCCTTTTATCAAAAATCAAATTTATAGCATGATAAAAATTCCAGTAACCACGAATTTTTCTACACGTCAACTATTCAAAAGGGAATAATAATCCATATCATCAACTCCTAATACACCCATTCTGGTTGCAGATTTTTCAGGTTTAAAGTACTTGATCCTCATATGAATGATCCAACTAAAACAAGAGGCTCTCCATCTCCCACTGCATTAATGTGTTTGTTTGAAAGAAAATTGTTTCCGAAAAATTATTTTCTGACTTTCTGGTGTTTTGATGATAAAAAATAATCGATCTACGAAAAAGTTTTCCATGGATTGAAAATAACAAGCTTTTCCAATATTCTAGTAAGAATGACAATACTATCCCTAAATCACCAAACCATTTTCCTTAAAAATGATTTTCATGAAAAATACTTTAGTTTATCACGCCCTAAGATTGAGTCACAAATATCGAGTCACAGGATTGAGAAGTAAAACACAGCGACACCAGTTCTTCATCCTCCTCTGAAAACATACATCATAAGTTGTCTGTTCAATCAATTGCAATGAATGTATACATAAAGAAGTTAAAAAAAAAAAAAAAAAATTGATCATTGCCGTGACTACAAAATCTCAGAAGAGGCTGGGAATTAATGAAACTTTACCTGTTCATGCGACTTGCCTCGCAAGAGAAAATAACATTTAGCTTTAGGGTTTTGAGAGCAAATAGGAAGCACCGTGGCTGTGGAGTGATCATTATATAAGTGCGTGATCATGCTTTTATTAGGCCAGAAAGTAGATTAGATGAAAGGAAAGTCATCTTGAATGGAGAGGAATATTTTATGAAGATTTTCTAGAGTTTTCAATTTCACTACTATTTGGCACAAAACCTGGGAAAATGAGGAAAAGATTCAAAACGGAGATAGGGTGAGATTCGCGATGCTTCCACCCTCGACATGCATGCCATCTTTATGTATCACAAATATTTTCACAGCTATGTGTATCTTGGAAAATGAGCGACTTTATTAAGAATTTAAAAAAACTACCAGAACAAAACCCAAAGGACTACACGCACCTCGGGCAAGGGAATTTTGAGTAGTTTTATTAATAATTCTTTTGGAGAAGTCGGGTGAGTTCTTCGTTACCTAATTAATGCGAGGCTAACCATCGGTTTTTCTTTATGGTAAAACCTCTAACTGCATGGTTACTCGCTACAGACTTGGTTATTTGACAATTAAGATGTTCACAAATTATGAATTCTAAGGTTCTCGTCTTTTAAGTCTGCAATATTTATTAAGATCTTGAAATGTAACTTAACCATGCAACTAAGATAAGCAAATCACAACACGGAAGTAACATAAATGAAAAACAACCAACACGTCAAAATAATAATAAAAGGCGGATAAAAGGTAAAGTGCACAGATAACCCGATATGATGGCGGGGATAGAATATCGCATGGCTTTATTATTAAGCCTCGGGACAAGATTACCGTGACCTACATCCAAAAGTAAATCTAAGATAACTCCTAAACTATAGAGGCCTAATCATTAAGAGATAAACAGCTAAACGAAAATCAAAGAAAATACATCCATCGAGCTTAATCTCTAAATGACATCTAATCAAAAGCAAAGATACTTTTTTTATAATTTTCTTTTCTTCCATTTTTTTTATTTTTCATTTAAAGGCGTGCAAGACTTAAATCTTAAATCTAACTGTACTAAATGCCCTAAAGTAATCTGTGACCAGCAAGCACCCATTGTAGTTTCACACGACTAACTAAACTTCTAGTACACTCGACTCCTCCCGTCTTCTTCTTCCCCATCCTTTGTTCTTTTCATTCCCCACTTTCCGCTTATACAGAGATAAGAAGAGAAACACCATCCAGCAGTTAAGTTTGCTTGAGAATGACAAAAATTATCGCAGCAGCACTTGGAAGATGATAATATCACCCTCGTGACTGAAAAATGAGACATTGGTGTACCCGAATGGGAGCAGCTTAGATTGGAGAAAACCAAAGGGGGGGAAACGACAGGAGACTACCCAAGATGGCAGTAACAAGAGCAGACGAAATAACACAATCAATCTGATCGGGAGCTAATGAGGAGTTGGCCAAGCACTTTCACAAGGTCCAAAGAGGGGCATCAGAACTAACAAAACAGGGCACAAGTCCTAACCTTGATTAGGTGAGAATGAAGATGGATGAACTCGCAACTTCTTCACTTTCAAGCCCCCACCCCCTCTTAGATTTTCTTTTTTTTCGTTTCAAAGGTCACCTTCCTTTTCTTGACTCCAACCTCTCCCCTCTTTTCAAAGTGTCAAGGCCCTCCTTTTCTTATCCACCGCACCCCCTTTTTTTGGCCTGTCATTTCTTTAATCGCTGCAGATCTTTTTTTTTTTTGTCTTGTCCCATCAAGACGGCCCTGGATAGTCAACAAAGCTAGCTGCATTGCCTCTCTGCAAGCGTGTTTCTAGCTCACAACTGCTATCAATCAGTCCACTTTCCTTGCCCGTGTGTGCGCCTGCAGCAGCAGCAGTTCAGCTTTCTCCTCGGGACTGAGAGAGTAGCTGCTGCTAACAGGTCCTCTCGGGTCTTGTCAACTATAAATGCTGCCATAATACAGCCGTGTGTCATTTGCTGACACTTTCTTTTTAGAAATTACAGCCTGTTTCAGCCCCATCCGCAGGCCGTTCCTGCTGGAGCTCAACGAACACTTGGCGCCAGTTTCGTTCATTTCGAGTTCTGTTTAGGTCAATTTCTAGCCTAATTTGGACTAGAGAATGGCCGGTTCTACGATGCTTGGGGTGTGCAAAAACGTGGGAGTGGGCGTTTAGGGGCGTGAATCGGTGGGGAAGTAAAAGTTGGCACCTATCGTGCAGTCACGCGTAAACGGGTATTGTTCGGTCGTCCCATGGAGCTGAAATTTTGAGGGGAGTGAGTTAACATGCGGATGTAGGTTGTGTAAAAATTTAGCACCAAACGGAATTTTTTTTTTTTTTGAACGCACCAAACGGACATTGAAAAGTCCACTTTTGGAGACAATACATCACCATTTTTGCACACGCGGGTCAGTCGACACCGGCTTGGAAAAAGGCAAAGCTGGGAAGTCACGCTTAGAACTAGTGCACGGGCCATATATCATTGGAAAATGCGATCGAAGACGCTCGTCGTGACACTTAGTTTGCAATTTTTCGGATTCATTTAGGCCTTCAATCAGTCAGGTAAAGACAGGTCAAAATTGCTGGAAAGGATGTAGAGACCAAGCGTGAATTGGGGCAGTCGAGGCACTATGGAGTTGCCACTGGTCAAAATTTTAGCCATCGGACTCGAGATTTTAATAGTATTATAGTACGATGTCCCAAGCTTAAATTTGTAAAATAAACACAGTGAGAAAAATGGACTCAGGATGATTTATTGGGAACATTTTCGATCGAGAGTCGAATTGTAGACATTTCCGATTACTAAATCTTCACAACACATGGGGATGGCCTACAAAAATTGAACCATAGCTATTCCTGTACTATCATGGTTATAGTATACTCCATGCAAAAGGGGCACAGCGAGAAGAAGGAACGTGGGATTATTTAAACTAACTGTTTTTTTCACAAGGATCATCTCCTCCCGTTACCAGCGAACTTGATTTCTGAAATGATTTTCTTGGAAGATGCATGATGAAGTTGTTGGCGAAATTCAAGTATTAATGATTGCCCCTCCTTAAAAGGGAGCTCAAAGAAATTCCTTTCAAAGATGAGTGACACTCGAATTTTGCCAACAGATTGCGCGATGAAATGAGAATGCAAACTTGAGGACAGAAGCTACTAGGGACATATCTATAATCACTTATCTCACCAACCAATGGAAGTTCCAAGGCCGCATTTGCAAACTTGATGCAAGGAAGGCGTTACGGACTACAAGAGCTTGTCGTATGAATATGCTACAGGTTACAGAAGCTCATTGTGTTGGAAGAGTACTTCGAGGCTACAGGTCGTGATCACTTGATAGGGGTGAGACTTCGAGGCTACAACATGCGGCCAATGTCTTACCATAGAAATTATCGATGAACGGTTTGTTAACATTAGCCAAAAGTCATAGGCTGAGTTAGGGAAAAATATCAAAAAATCCTAAACTTTTTGCATTAGTGTAAATTTAGTTTTTAACATTTTGATTTGATGCCAATTCAGTTATTCCGACTAATTTTTACCAGATTTTTGTTGACATAGCACAACCGGAGCTGACATTGAGAACTTTTAATAATATTTTAATATTTTCTTTTATTTTCTTTTTTTTTTCTCCTCTTCCTTTCTCCAATCCACGGGCGAGACTCAAGCCCTTACTAAAGGCTGCGAGGGCTTGAGCTGTCCCTAGCGGCCGGGTGAGGGCGAGCCTCACCAGTCTAGAGCAAAGCCACCCTCACAGCCTAGGTTAGACTCACCAGAGGCTAGCAAGGTCGGGCCTCATCCATGGTTGGTAAGGCTCGACCCTCACCCACCCAACACAAGGGCAAGCCTCGTGGCCTCCGACAAGAGCTCGAGCCTCGCCCTCGCCAGCCATCGTATCTGGAAGGAGGAGAAGAAGGAAAAAAAAGAAATAGAAAAAAAAAAGAAAATAATAAAACTTCAAAAGTACTAAAATATCACTAAAAGTTGTTTACATCAATATCATCCGCGCCACGTCAGCTAACTAGCATTCATATTAGCAAAATCGAGCCGAAATGACTGAATTGACGTCTATTCAAAAGGTTTAAGATTGAATTATCACAAAATCAAAAGGTTTATGAATAAATTGACACAAGTAAAATATTTAGGACTAGATTGCCACCACTACAAAAAGGTTGAGAACTTTTTCGACAGTTTTCTCAGCTGAGTTACTTCAAAAAGTTTCAACGGAAGAGCTCTTCATTTAATGAGCGGGAGGAGCAAATCACCAAATCCGGCAAACTGAAGCAACCCAATTCAAGTAACAAGCTCGCTCTCCATGTTCAGGATCGGAATTTCAGAAATAAATCTTTGGCTCTATGATTGTATCGCCACGAACGGAGAGAAACACGCTGATGATCCATTACTCCAAAAGGCAAGAGTAATCAACAAGAGAGATCAAATAACAAACGCCTCGGTTCTCCGAGTTCATATAGGCTCGCATGGCTTGTTGTGAAGTCCCAACAAGCAAGGTCAGAAGTTCAGCAAACCAAAAGTGAAATGTGCGAGTTCACAAACTAAAAGCATATGTCAAACAGACAGCACGTCTAGATACTAACCCCTGGAAGCAGAAACCGAGTCTTCAAACATCACTAGATAAAGCAGTATAGTCTTCAAACATCACTAGATAGAGCAGCGGATCAGATGAGGTTATTTATGATCCTCATTTCTTCTTGTTGGTAATCCTGAGCTGCTGCTGTTGCCACTGCCCTTGCCGCTGCTTTTCCCATACTCGACAGTCCGAAGCCTCTTTTCCACACGATACTCAGAGTAGCCTCCCTTGTCGCCGACAGTGATGGTGGTGCTCTGCTTGTACTCATCCTTGAATCCGACTCTCCCCGTGGATCTCTCCTTGAATGTATCGCCACTGGCGAACGTACGCTTCACAGTCGTGCGCGCATAGTCCCCTGTTTGCTTATCCTGATGCCTGGTCCTCGAACTCCATTCATAGCTAGTCACGGGATGTCGCCCTCTATCAACTCCCGATTGCTTCCCAATGCTTCCAGTCATAGTTTGTTGCGGTCCATCCTGGCCCGGATTCACAATCACGTTTCCTGGCATCCCATAGCCCCCGACTTGATGTCCTGGTTGATCGTCCAATTCCACCGACTCCGTTCCTGTCAATATGGAAGCTAGAAATATGAACAGCGACACAGGAAAAACTTCAATTCAAGCAGACACATAGCAACCGGAAATTCAGTGCTGCTCCCAATGACAACAGCGAACATAGTAGATCTGCACTCACCTTCATTTTCAACATGAAACCCCTCATCATCATCCTGCTCTTCATGGTTGTCTTCCCTGCCGGTCCCTTCACAGGATTCACTAACATTGTCCTCATCGCTGAACTCTTGCTGTGCCGAGTGATCATCTACATAATAGCCACCACCGTCTTCCTCTCCCCAACCACCATCCGAATAGTAATCACCGTCATCTGAACTATATCCAGCCATCAATGATGTCTACAAGACAAATAGCTGCTCAAGGAGAAAGCGGCATGTGAATCCACAATTATAGAATGCTACATGTGTCAGTAACATCATTCGAGATAATAGTCGAGACCGAGGAGACAATCCGAAATTTCCCACATTACGTTTATTTTGGACTTTACCACAGGCAACTTAGAGAGATAGTGCTTCAAAACAGAATTGAAAAGGCAAAGCAACAATATGTCCTCAAAATTTCAACACTCAATTCATCCCTGGCTTCTTCCTACGGTCTAAACTGAGCGAAAGTTCTGTGTAATATACAATTCTGGAACTTCAGAGCATTTGAGCCCAAACTCAATACATCTCCACGAGCTTCTAGACCGTGAATTTTGGAAGACAATTTTGTGTTTAACCACATTTCAATTCCTTAATTCAAAGAATGTACTCACCCTCCAGCTGAAGTAAAAGGCTCCTAAGTTCACACTCACGCGGCACGGACCATTGAAACATTCTTTATAAAACACGAAATGAAGAAAATAACTAAAGATTATCGCTACTCCATCACATCTTTCGTTACACAAAACCAAATGTAACAGCAACAATTCCTGATACAACAGGATCAGACTAACGTAGGCAAATTGCACCTACTCAGAAAACAGGGCAAATTGAGGGGTTAAAGTGGCATCCTGTTTCGAAAGAAATTGCAGAAATACGGTATAATCGGACATAGAAGTTGCACGTTTCACCTACTTTTTGAAGTAGCGGAAATGCAACTTTATTCGCTCAACGTTCACCTCCCAATGCCTTCTTCGATGTTGAAAAATATTCCTCTACAATGTTTTCTTATGTCATAGATAATTAGGATATTTTCGCCAATTCTTCATATTTCTCAGGATTATGTGTATATCTCTCTTACTTATGCATATCTCTGATTGATTATAATTGATATTATGCTTATCTGTTATCTTTATTACAATATACAGAAATTCCACGATCCTCTTTTCCGCATTATTCTCATTTTTTAAAACTTCAATTTCTCTGCGAACCAAAACTTCAAGTTCTAACCCAACATCCGCTAAATTATGAGGCACAAGAAGATTTTACCAACTCCATTAAAAAAAAAAAAAAAAAAAACTTCGATTTCTCTGCGAACCAAAACTTCAAGTTCTAACACAATATCCGCTAAATCGTCACCTCATAGCAAGAAGATCTAACGAACTCCGGCATTAACCAATTCATCCTACAAACATGCACGCCAGTACGTACCCACTGAACAGATAAAGACCCAAAGGAAACGAGAAAAATTAAGGAACATCTCTTCACAGTTGATTAACAGATAACTATGTCCAGTCAGTCTAACGAGGGACACGTTAAATGCTGGATTTTGTCAGAAAATTCAGAGGAAATCAAACACGATGAACGCGCAAGACAACCTAGGAACTGCATGCTAGACTTAAGTGGCTGTTCGTCAACTGGGTAACGTGACTTGCTTCGTTACCTGAGTTTGCGCGAAATCGACTGGCGAGAAGAGGAAGAAGGAAGCATCTGGACATAAGGGTTTTGAGAGGACTCGAGAACTGCGGGTTCGATCGCGAGTTAGGGAATGATCATGGCTTCATAAATGCTCGTTCTCCGGGAAGCTGAAAAGTAACTTGAACAGTTCATAAAGCGGAGTACTCGCTCCTATCCGGATGCTCTCATAACTTTAATGGGAAAAATGATACAACTGCTTCATGATGTTTAATACAATATACAATATTCCTGATATTTTAATTTATTTAATGTAATTTCTAAATTATTAAAAAATATTTGATCTAATCTGTAGACGGTAAGAAAATGTTTAATAATATTAACAGAATCTGCTTATATGGCTTGTTATAAGTTAATTTTGAACTAGAGGCAAAAAAGAAATTATATGTGAAATATACAGGTAAGATATTCATCTCAAATAAAAAAAAATTATAATTCAGAGATAAATTGTATATTATACCAAAGTTACGACATCGTTTGTGTTATTTTCTCAACTTAGAATTAATTTTTTTCTTTCAATGTTTGTTCACAGCTACGTAGTCCACCGTTCTCTCTTACTATCAAAAAACAAAAGCAGCACAAGCTGTTTATTTTAACACATATCTATGCCAGAAGTATCATTTATTTCCATTTAACCTTACCAAACTTATTTTTCTAATTGTAAAGCAAAGAGAAAAATATATAAATGGAACATAGCAGAAGGACAAAAAGGTCAAACAAAAAAATTAACTATCCGCTCTCCATGAAGAAATACAGCCATAAGCAGCCTCATCCTTACAATTCTTTGTGAGAAATTAAAATGCTTCTCTTACTTTACTTTGTATTTTGAATTTTAATTAATTTTTGTTTTCATTTATTGAAAAAATAGTAAAACATTTGTTCAATTTTTTTTAATCTCCATGTAATTAAAATTATGGATTTTATTATTAACGTCTAATATTGCATAATGAATAAAAATTCATTGCGCCCTCGTAGTGTGTGCACAAAACTAGTATAAATAAAGCCAGGATTTGAATTTCGTATTCACTCCTAAAAGTCCAACATAGCCTCCATAAACACTATTTGGTCAGGTGAGATAAAATTAGGAAATATTACTAATAAAATCATAATTTCAATCATAAATATTTTAATTTGGCTAATTTAGTTCTAAACTTTTTGACGATTTGTTAATTTAGTCACTTTGACCAATTTTAATCGAAATCGCTAATGTGAACATTGGACATGCTATGTGGAATGAGTAACGCTAATGTGAATGATTTTTATGATTTTTTCAGGAAAAAAAGAAAGGAAAAATATATATATTTACAAATTCAGAAAAAATTAAAAATTGAAAAAATGGTTTATGTCAATGACGACCGTATCACGTAAGATAATCATCATCCACATCAACAATTTCTAGTCAAAATTGACTTGAATAACTATAGTGACAAATTGTCAAAATGTTTAAAACTAAATTAATCAAATTGAAAAGTTGAAAACTGAATTGATATCCGTATAATATAGTTAAGATGTTTTTAGTAACTATCTCGATAAAACTACAACAAAAAAAAAGGATGACAAAGGAATGGTTTCTACTCTATTTCAATTGCATCCACAATTTTTTCTTTTTTTTTGGGTCGGTTTTGCATGGACATTTTAACTGCACCCTCCGATCTGATAAAAAGAATCACTATCTTTTTATGGATTAGTATTCTAGTGGAAGAGTTGAGAGTGATGCTTGGAAACATTTTAAACGAGAATTTCCTAGGTTTAATGCCGATGCAGGCATTGTGAGGTTGGAAATGTCGACTGAAGCTTTTAATGAAAATGTTAGTGAAAATAAAATCATGACTAGAAAGAGCAAAAAGAATCTTTTATCAAATTTATAAAATAAGTTGATTGAATTAGAGAACTGAAATCAAGAAGAAAAAAATCCACAAGTCGAGGTAATATTAAATCATATGCACAAAATCAAACAAATCTTGGATTTGGATCACTTCTCTCAAACCAAGAAAAATATATTGAAGATAGGGGCGTGAATAATAACCATTTTGTTCTAAAAATCAATTTTTGATCAAATTTTTCTAATTCTATTCCCCGAATAAGTTTTTGAGCAAAAATACGCATTTAATAATACTACAAAATTTGTGTTCCCGAAATAAAAATTCATTTGATAACGATACAAATTTCTCCATCCCAAACAACCTACGGCGATGGTGGCCAGTGACCAATGGCGGATAGCAACTAGCAGGTAGTGAGTGGGCGATTAGCTAGTAGCGAAGATGAGCTATGAGAAAAGTTTTCACTTTTCATTTTTGTTCTAAACTTATTTCTACTAAAAACTTATTCCAGAAATAGAAAAATAAAATTGCGTTACCAAATGGATTTCTATTTCAAATTTATTCCTGAGAATAAAAAATAATTCTAGTCAATTCAAGGAAACAATTTTGTTCCATCTTAGTTTTAACCTAAAATTAAAGGGCATGATAAAAAAGGAAAAAAGGTCTAACCATGGTTCCATTTATTGCGAGTCTTACAAACAAAGTTCTAAGGCGATATTCATGTTCATATCCCGCGCCTAGCTCTAGGAATTAGCAACCAATAAAGCAAGGTTCCTTGGCTAGTCTTTCAATTTAGGAGCTTAGACATTCTAAGCAAAATGCCACTTTGAAAAAGAAGGATAACACGCCAGAGGCTTCTTTAGGAAGGTGGGAAAAATCCATTGGAATCGAAGCTCATGAAGCATCCTTTCTAGTGTGTTGGGGGGATGAAAGCAATTAAAATAACCAAAAGTCTTGTGGGGACTCCTTCCTTTTATAAGGTAAGAGAAAGAAGTGGGAGGAAAGTGTCACAGGTTGGTTGTTTCCAATCGATCAATCACCCGTGCAACCTTAGGATTTTCAATCTCAAGTCAGCCTCATACACATACACGCACAAACACAAGGGTCGTATGAGCAAGGAGCGAGTGTATTCTTTTGTGAACGAGCTAAACACAATGAGGGGGAGGGACCCCTATTTATACAAGTTTGGGTCTCATCTCGTTCGTCAATTGTCCCTTCGATCCAACGGCTATATTTGAACGAAAGCCATCATTTGTAAGTCTATATACTAGGCCACTTAATGGCTAGGCCTTGGGAAGCCCATGGGCGTGTGTTAGAAGCAAAGGCAGGTCAGCAAGGCCGCCTGACATGGAATAGGCGAACGGTCGCAAGTTGCACATGGGTCGGTCGAACATTGCTCACTGGTCGATCATGGGCCGTGCATGGGCCTTTGTCTGTACTACGCATGGGCTGATCGTGTGAGGATCATTGATTGGTCGTGGGCTGCTTGTGGACAGCCCTTGTATGTGACACAGCCACATCACGGTATTGAATCATGCTTCGTCCATGGGCCGTGTCAATCTCTCCACCTTAATCGGGCGACGCCCTTGTCACGTCTATGGCATGGAAGGCATCAATGTGTTTCTTGAATTGCCATAAAGCCTTGGACGGTTCCCAACTCACATGGAACACAGGGAGTACCTTGAGCTTGGTCGACAAGTCCAGCTTGTAAGCTACCTTCCCAATTCGCTGCAACACTCGGAAGGGGTCTTCATAGTGACGGATCAGCCCTTTGTGCACGTCCCAATACTGAAGGGCCAGGTGCAGCTTAGCCAACATTAAGTCTCCGACCTGAAATTCCATGTGCCGTCGCTTTTTGTCAACCCACTTTTTCGTGCGCTTCGCGGCTCTATTTAGGCATGCCCGTGTCAAGTCCGCATGTTTATCCCATTCCTTAGCGACCTTGTACGTGGAGAGACTACTCTCTCGATATCCTGAGACAATCGCACTTGGTGTAAACGGTTGTTGCTCAGTCACGATCTTGAACGGGCTTTGATTCATGGACTCACTCCACTACAAGTTGTAGGAGAATTGGGCCACATTGATCAGCCATACCCAATTCATTAGCGTGTTGCTCACGTAGTGCTGAAGGTAGATTTTCAGGAGAGCATTCACTCTCTCCGTTTGCCTGTCGATTTGGGGATGCAAGCTTGTGGAGAAATTGAGGTTCGTCCCGAGCAACTTGAAGAGTTCAATCCAAAATTGCCTGGTGAATCGAGGATTGCGATCACTCACAATCGTGCGTGGAATGCCCCAATACTTGACTACGTGCTTGAGGAATACCTTGGTTGCTTTCTCGGTTGCGCAATCTTTTGTGGCTGGCATGAACGTCGCATACTTGGAGAAACAATCCACCATAACCATGAGGGTCCGACACCCTTTGGACTTCAGCAAGTTCATGATGAAGTCCATGGAAATGCTTTCCCATGGATGTTCCGGGATAGGCAACGGTTTAAGGAGCCATGCCGGTGACCGTTGTTCTATCTTGTCCCATTGGCACACAAGACACGTCTGCACGTAGGTTTCAATGTCATCCCGCATGTGTGGCCAATAGTATTGATCCTTGACGAGTGCCATGGTGCGATGGATTCTCGAATGACCAGCCCATTTGGAATCGTGGCACTCATGTAGGACTTCCTTTCTAAATTTCCTGTGATGCGGCAAATAAAGTCGTCGCCCCTTGGTGTAGAGGAGATTGTCCTCACACCAAAACTGCTTCGTCTTACCCTTTTGTGAGTACTGAAGGAGGGCTTGGGCTGTTTGGTCATGCTTCACCCCTTTTGATACTATTGATCCACGGACAATCGGGTCAACTCACCATGTTGGCCAGCTCAAACTTCTTGCTTAAGACATCGGCCACAGAATTGGATTTTCCAGGCTTGTATTCTAGCACATAATCAAATTCGGCCAGGAAGTCTTGCCATTGAGCTTGCTTTGGGCTAAGCTTTTTCTGGGTTTAGAAGTAGCTTGTGGCCATGTTGTCAATCCTCATGACAAACCATGATCCCAAGAGATAATGCCTCCACGTACGAAGGCAATGCACCACTACGGTCATTTTCTTCTCTTGGACAGTATATCGTCGCTTGGTGTCGTTTAATTTTCGAGACTCGAAGGCAACTAGATGCCCTTCCTGCATCAATATACCATCGATAGAAAAATCAAAAGCATCGGTTTCTACCTCGTAGAGCTTGGCATGGTCAGGCAACACTAGCACTGACTCCTCAGTCATGGCTTGCTTCAACCGATTGAACAGCTCTTGACACAGATTTGTCAACTCCCATGGCCTTTCTTTCTTCAGCATGTCCGTGAGTGGCATGGTGAGACTCGAATATTCCTGGATGAAGCACCGATAGTAATTCATGAGACCAAGGAAGGATCTCAACCCTGTTACTTTGGTTGGTGGCTCCCATTCAACGATGGCACGGATCTTGGCTACGTCCATCCACACTCGTTCGCCCAAGGAAAGGGACTTCTTTTTGTGCGAAAGGACACTTCTCACATTTCACATATAAATCATTCTTCCGAAGAAGCTAGAAGACTTGTCTCAAATGCTTGACATGTTCCTCAAGCGTCCAGCTATACACAACGATGTCATCAAGGTAAATCACAATGAACCAATCAAGGAATGAATCTAGTACCTTGTTCATAAGAGTGTTGAACGTGGCCGGCGCATTGGTCAAGCCAAAAGGCATGATAAGGAACTCGTATGATCTGTAGTGGGTCATGCACACAGTTTTTGGCTTATCCCCTTCGGCAATTCGAACTTGGTAGTATCTCGATCGAAAATCGAGCTTGGAGAACTATCGAGCTTCCCCGAGCTAATCGAACAAGTTTGCAATGAGAGGGATTTGGTACTTGTTCTTGACGGTGAGCTTGTTCAATGTTGGTAATCTATACACATGCAGAAGGATCCATCATGTTTCTTTTGAAACAGAACCGGAGCACTGAATGAGGCCTTGGATGGCTGAGTATACCCCACATCAAGCAATTCTTTGAGTTGTTTCCTTAGCTCTTCCAACTTAGGCGGGGCCATGCGATAGGGTGCCATGATCATCGTTTGAACATTAGGCACAAGCTCGATCCGGTGATCCACTTCTCTCTGAGAAGGCAGCTTCTTAGGCAGCTCGGGCGGCATCACATCTTGGAAGGCATCAAGGACTTAGGACACCTCCTCTGATACCTCACTTTCTTCCATGCCCTCCTTCTTCAACGCTAGCAAGAAGGTCACCTTGCCTTTCCTTAACCCCTTCGTCAGTTGCATGGCTGATAGCATCTTCCTATCACGTCCTGACTCGCAGTAAATCGGGACCATGCACTAGCCCCGCTTATCTAGGATGCAAATACAATCTACAAAGGGCATGATGCCCGCATTGATCCGATCAAGGAATCCTAAACCTAGCATGCAATCATAATCGTCAAGGAGGATTACCTCGATGTCCTCTTTGCTAGTCCATGGACTGAGGTGAAGCTCTATGTCCCTAGCCACGTCGCTAGTCAGGACTTCCTTGGAGTTCATCATTTTAAGCCAACCGGCTTTTCTCTTCTTGACCGGAAAGTTCAGTTTCTTCACGGCCTCTTTGGATATAAAGAGGTTGGATGCCCTGATATCCATGAGTGCACTCATCATGATACCACCGATCTTCACATCCACGAACATTATCCCCTTGGATTCCTTAGCTTTCTTGGCATTGATCGACCCAAGGATCCGCAACAATCCCAACCACATCTCCTCTCGCGGTTCATCCTCCTTGCACAAGGTTGCTAGCTTCCCTCTTTTCGAGCAATCTCAGGCCATATGGGGACCATCGCAAAAGAAGCACTTGTAGGTGCGTACTTGCGATGATATCCTCCATTACTTGACTCTGGTTGAATCCTAGGAGGGACTGATGGTGGTTTGCCTCCACTTGGACGGTTGTACTAGTTTCAATCTCCCCCACCATTGGCCTTTTCCCTCAGATGAGAGCCTGGCTTAGTCAAGGATGACGGTTTGTATTCCGTCAGGGACTCGACCACGAAAGTAGCCGTTGCGAGATCTGTTGCATGGCACTGTTTGAGCTTTTGTTTGACTTGTGGTTTGAGTCTACTCATGAACTAATGGAATGCCTCCGTCTCAGTCATGAATGGAATTTGGCGTAGCAGCTCCGAGAATTGTTTCACGTAGTCATGGACTCCGCCTTTCTGTTCTAGCCACTTGAGTTCATCGCGAGCTTTTTCCTCTACATATGCGGGATAGTAGTTCCGTTGAAATTCCTTGACAAACCGGACCCATGTCGTGATAGGTTCGCCACACCTATCATCTAACCGACGACGCCAACATAACAAAGCGTTATCAACTAAATAAATTGATGCAGTGTTTACACCAGATGCGTCGTCGTTGATTCCCATGGCCTGAAAGTATCGTTCCATGTACCATAGGAAGTTGTCCACATCCTTAGCCACCCACGAGCCCTTGAATTCTCTTGGCTTGGGTGCTTCGGTACGTGGATTTGTATGCACGGTGACCACTCCATTCACGCGTGTAGCTTCAAGCTCGGCGAGCTTGCTTTTCAACTCAGCCATTTCCATGCGCATGGCCACCATCGCGGCCTCCCAAGTCTTGTCTCGTTGTTGTAGCTCATGCGTGAGAGATCCCAACACCTCGACACGGAGCTCTCCCATGCTGACCTTGAGTTCTTGCACTTTGGCCAAGAACTCCTCCTTACTGGCTTCCACTCTTTTGATGGTTTGGTTCAGGTCAACCATCAACGCCTGGACGTCTATGATGGTCTCCTCTAGGACCGTCATTCGGTTCTCCAAATCCCCATTTGGATCCCCTGAGCTCAAGACAGTATGGTTCTTCTTCAATCATGTGGTCTTCTCGATTGGTCATCCACGATCCTCTCGGTCATCGCCTTGAACGACTGGGACATCAGCACGAGGATCAAGCATTGCACTTGGAACGATGGCTTTGATACCACTTGTCATGGGTCGGTTGTTTTTGATCGATCAATCGCTTGTGCGGCCTTAGGATTTTCGATCTCAAGTCAACCACACACACGCACGCACGAACAGAAGGGTCGTATGAGCAGGGAGCGAGTGTATTCTCTTGTGAACGAGCTAAACACAATGAGAGGGAGAGACCCCTATTTATACAAGTTCGGGTCTCATCTCGTCCGTTAATCGTCCCTCTGATCCAATGGTTATATTTGAACGAAAGCCGCCATTACAAGTCTGTGTACTAGGCTACTCAATGGCTAGGCCTTGGGAAGCCCATGGGCCTGTGTTAGAAGTAAGGGCAGGTTAGCAGGGCTGCCTGACATGTAGTAGGTGAACGGTCGCAGATTGCACATGGGCCGGCCAAACATTGGTCACGAGTCAATCATGGGTCATGCATGAGCCTTTGTCTGTATTGCGCATGAGCTAATCATGCGAGGATCATGGATCGGTCGTGGGCTGCTCGTGGATAGCCCTTGTACGTGCCACGACCATATTATGGACGATCTTGGATCATGCTTTGTTCGTGGGTTGTGTCAAAAGCGTCATTCCTTCTCAATGCTTAGGTATCCATCCAATGTATTATTTTCAATCTTCTACCCACTTACTTCACATAGGCTTCACAAGCTTCGATGCGGTACACTAAAGACTAAGCCAATCTCGACCCAAAAAAAAGGAGTCAAAGCAACTACATCTCCTTCGGACCCTGAAGTGAACGATTGCTTTAGAGTGTTGTAACCAACAATAACGAGAGGGCTTTTTTTGTTTACTTAGGCAAACCAAAAAGGGATTCACCTTGAATCAAAATGATTTCTCCTTTCTTTTCTACATAGAGATTTTTCTTCTCTTATGAAATTTCTACTCAACTTGAAAAGATGCCTCAAGCTTATAAGAGCTCTTCATCATCATGTTTGAGGATTTCGAAAGAAGAGCTAAAAGTAATTGGCCTCTCACTTAGGGCATGCATGCTATATGTGTGATGCCAACACCTAAGAGACTTTTCCTCTTCCCTTCGAGTTTCTGTCCAACTTTATCATGCGTGTCCTAATTATGCAAGTGTATATATGAAAAAAACTTAAAAGAAAAAGGTAATATAAGAACAAAAATCAAATCCATTGCAAGACATCAAAGGACAGACATCAAAGGACGACTGAAAATGGATACAAAAATCTTTACGATTTGTTTGTTCCCGAAAAGGTTCTATCCACCAGAGGACGCAGAGATTCCAAAATTTTAATTTGTTTTATGATTTGCGTATATTAAACTGAGCTTCGTGCTCTTGGAAGGGATATAGATGTGTATTTCTAGCCATTATATGACGAGTTAAGGCTTTGGGGGCAGGAATGCACAACTCATGATCAGGTTGAAGAACTCACTTTTGAAATGCACACCGCGCTTATTGGGATGGTTCACAATTTTCCCTTATGCCTACGTGATTGTTGACACTTGAATTTCGCTAATAAGTTAGTGCATTTTTTGAAAAATCATTTCAAGAATCTAGTTTGTTGGTAACGATAGGAATTGACCAATATGAAAAACAGGGTCAATTTATATATTGCATTGCTTTCTTTGTTATCGCTGCCTTCCTTTTGCACGTATTTTAAATAAATATGATAGTTCATTAATAGCTAGGGATCACTTCGGGTGGGCCATCCGTGCATTTCGTGAAGATAAGCAATTGAATTAGGCACAGTTTGACCCGTAATCGAAAATATTTGTATTATGTCATCCTATGTCCATTTTTTTTTTCACTGTGTTTCTTCTACACTTCTAAGCAAGGGACGGTGTAGAATTAGAACCTCAGGTCCGACGGCTAAAACTTTGGTCAACGGCAACCTTAGAGAGCCTCGACCGCCTCGAGCCTCGATTAGACTCAAATCTTCTCTCCGGCAAAATTGACGCGTCTTTCCCTGACTGATTGAAGGCGCAAATGAACCTAGAAAATTGCAAACCAAAGTGTCACAACGACCACCTTGAAGTGTATTTTTCAACGATATATGGCTGTGACATCCCTGGATCTCAGATTTCTTGATTTTACTCAACTGAATTTTACTTCAAGAATTGAAAAAGATAAATTCCAATCAAGCGGAGTCATAAGAAACTGAGCTACTCGGCTCTATTATCATAAACTTGGTTTCTTTACACGTGGGGAAGACGAGACTGAGAGGGAGATTTCTACAAAAAACACTATAAACCACTAACACAAAATATCCCGCCTCTCCTTGGGTATGTACATGTTGTTAAACAACCAAAAACAAAAATTCCTCCCACACGTCTAACACCTCTCTGCACCTCCTACTCCGCAGGACTACCACCCTGCCCCGGGCCATCATCATACAGCGTCAAGGGTCCCACCAGCCGTCCATCCACCCGAGCGTAAAGGGCGACGAAGACCATATATGCCGGCCCCGTAAGCGCCCCCGTATCTATTGTCAAACACGAGGTGCATTTGACAAATACCACTCCCGGGAAATGGCGGTCCTGGAAGTCCTCTTGCCGCCAAACAAAGTCGGCAGGGGAGCTATAAAGGATGGTCGTGGTGGCAGCAGGCGGGGTAGGCGGTGCAGTCGACATCTTCTACTCTGAAAAAAAAAACAACATAATAACAAATGTGAGTTTTTAAAACAAAAACTCAGCAAGTGGGTGGTTAGTCCTAACTTGGATTGGCCAAAACAAAGCAAATAAGTAAACAGAATCATCAAGATATTGAATTCACAGAAACCTAGCTGCAACAATCACCCAGGGGGAGACAACACTCCACCCTGAACCTCCTCGCACCCAACCTGGCATCACGAGGTCCCCTGAAAAGTTGTTCAACCCTTCTCAGACTTCTGGAGAGAACACCATTACTTCTTTTCATCCCTCTCCAGGCATCCCGACACCCGGGGTCTCACATTGGCTCATTAACCAATCATACATTCATAGTTCCACCTTATTGCAACACCAGCAATCACAGCCAATTAAGAATCCAATACAAGAGACAGCAACAAACACATATACTCGGATCAAGCAATTTATGAGCAAAAGGAGCAGTTTTGTTCGCAGACATAAAAAGTACATCAATCCTTATCAGAATATTATAAAATTTTGACACGTTATTGATAAGACCTAGAGGAACAAATCTCAAGAAGAACCCTAAGTCAGATTCCATAGGCACCGAGGGTAGAACTTCAATTTTCTTCCTACCCAACATTCTGTAAAATTCCAGATTTCACATTTTTGTAGGAAAATTATTTCGAGGGTCATACTTTATTCGTTTTCTCTGAATTTTGGATATGTTATTCATGAAGGTGCGCTCTAAAACTTTCATCAAGGGTTCGAAATCAAATTGTGGTCAGATAATTACAGAAAATTTAAAACGTCGACTGAGGTCACACTGATTTTCACAAAAACAGGTCACTAGTTCACAAAACTCCTCCTATCATTATACTCTCTGTTCATACACACGGTACACCTTACCACTGCATGATTATCACCAAGATTCCTCATGGTCAGAATCTCGAATTCATTTGGTTTTACTTGCAAGTTCAAAAATCCAGCACTCACACTTCATGAAATTCGGAATCCAGCACATGCACCTTATCCACAACCAGTTTTCTTGATCTAACACCCTCCTACATATCAAAGACTCCACATGCAGCTCAAGGGCAATTTGAAGCTACACTCCCGACTTCAAGATTTTCAAAGATTGGTTTGTGCAAAGATTTGTAATTTTGGAAGGTACCAAAAATATTTTCTTTTCCTTTTTGAATCATTGATAAGGGTGCCTCGGTAAGTAAAATTTCAGCAAGGGTCGGGAGGTTTTCCAAATCAGTTTATAGTCAGATTTTGTTCAAAAGACAATAACAAATTTCAAAAACTCCTGTGGTAAACCGAGATATCAACCCGACCTTCCCTGGTTTGGACAGCTTGATACACAATTCGAAAATATTGAAAGCATCGTGTAATTTTTAAAACACTTGAAGCCGGTGCCATAGTAAATAGAGTTTCAGAACACAAGTCAGGAGGTTTTTCCTTTCCAAATCCAAAACAATGGTTGAATTCTCCAAGATTTCTTAGTTGCCAAAATCTGTTTTGGTTAAAATTCAAAGAAATCAAACACATGCTTGAGAAATCCAACCATTTCATCAATCCTTCAACCTCACAACAATCTCAGTTGCTCAATAAACCATCACTCAACATCAAAATCCAACCATCCAGCCTATCAATGCACTTTCTAAGACAGCAATAGCACTACACAAAACTCATCAACGCTAACAAATTAATAGCTCCAGAAACATCACAATTCTCTAGGTACAGCGACCCGCTGCTCGAAGAAGGTTGAACTCAGAAAAAGGAGTAAAAAAAAATCGTGTAACAAAACAGGAATGGAGAACGCACGCACGATGATTCCCTCTCGGTTTACCCATCAGACCGCAACCAGTTTTCCCCATCCACCAATCTCAACCATGGACATGGCTTTTCTAATCATCCCCTACACCCCCAATAGCAGTTACCTAACCCTAAACCCACATGCAACACCCAGCGAGCCAAATCAGGGACGGGAGACCACAGAAACGGCCCACTTGCCTGGATACTTCGTCGATGGGAAGGGGAAGGAGGCGTCGGACGGCTAAGCTTCACAGCCGGCGTCGAATCCTTGATCAGAACCGAGCAGCAACGATCTGCTACTTGATGATGGCGCCGATCGTGAGGGCTGAGATGGGTTGGCTCGGTGGAGACGAACAAAAGCGAGAGGAAAAGAAGGCAAGATGTCTCGATAGAGAAAACGCGGATGGGGTGGGTTCGTTTGAGAGAGAGAGAGAGAGAGAGAGAGAGAGAGAGAGAGAGAGAGAAAGGATACGTGTAATCCCCCCCTTTTCTTCAACGCATCTGGTCGCTATGTGGTGCGGAGTAAAACAAACGTTTCTAAATTTATTTATTTTTTTCGTATACTCTTGCTTTACGGAGAAAAGTCTTTTGACAAAATATTCCTTCTGAGTTTTGATTTATTTTTCTAGGTTATTACTATTTTATTTTATTATTTACATATATACATATACATATACATGTATATATACATATACATATACATATACATATACATATATATATACATATACATATATATATATACATATACATATATATATATATATATAAAGTCTTTAATACACTTAATCTACTAATGAAATTTTTGGGCGTCACAAATTCTTCCCCTCTTAGGAAATTTCGTCCTCGAAATTATACACTAACTAAATAAATGTGGGTATCGTTGACGGATTTCTTCTTCTCTTTCCCATGTCGCTTCTTCAAGGCCATGATGTCGCCATAACACCTTAACTAGTGGAATCACTTTTGTCCTCAACACTTGCTCTCTTCGTCTCAAAATTTGCACAGGTTCTTCTGTATAATTCACGTTTTGATCCACTTCAATGGTTTCGTAGTCCAATACGTGAGTAGAATCGGGATGATATTTTCTTAGCATGGAAACATGAAACACGTCATGTATGCCTGCTAACTTTGGAGGTAATGCTAATCTATAAGCTACTTCCCTAATCCTATCAAGTATTTCAAATGGTCCAATAAAACGGGGACTCAACTTGCCCTTTTTACCAAATCTCGACATGCCTTTAACTGGTGAGACTTTAAGAAAAACTTTATCTCCCACAACAAATTCCAAAGGTCTCCTGCGTTTGTCTGCATAACTTTTCTGTCGACTTTGGGCAGTCCTTAGTCGTTCCTTAATAGCTTTCACAGCATCTACTGTAACTTGGACTAATTCCGGCCCAGTTAATCTTTGCTCGCCTACCTCATTCCAGCATACTGGAGTTCTACAGGCTCTCCCATACAGTTCCTCAAATGGGGCAACTCCAATACTTTGCTGAAAACTATTATTATACGCAAATTTCGCCAAAGGTAATTTTTCATCCCAGTTTCCTTTAAAATCCAACACACAGGCTCTTAGCATGTCTTCCAAAATTTGGATTACCCTTTCAGATTGTCCGTCGGTCTGAGGATGGAAAGCTGTACTAAACTGGAGCTTAGTCCCTAAAGCAATTTGTAAGCTCTGCCAAAGTTTCGAGGTAAATCTTGGGTCCCGATCAGAAGTGATGGTCACGGGAACACCGTGTAGACGGACAATTTGGCTCACATATATTTCTGCGTACTTATCAATTGAATAATCGGTTCGAACTGCTATAAAGTGAGCAGATTTGGTCAGACGATCCACTACTACCCATATCGAATCATATCCACTAGAGGTCCTTGGTAGTCCTTGCACAAAGTCCATAGTAACATGCTCCCATTTCCATTCTGGAATATCTAGGGGTTTCAATAGTCCAGCAGGCTTTTGATGTTCAGCTTTCACTTGTTGACAAGTCAGGCATTGAGAAACAAATCTAGCGATGTCATTTTTCATACCATTCCACCGGTAGTGTTGCCTCAAATTTCAGTACATTTTTGTACCTCCGGGTGAATGCTATAAGCACTCTTATGTGCTTCTGACAATATCTCCCTCCTAAGTTCCTTATCTGTTGGCACACAAAGACGTCCTCGATATCTGACAATTCCGTCTTCAGACAACTGAAATCCCTCCTTACTTCCACTTTGCACTTCATCCCGAATTTTTGACAGTCTCGAGTCCGACTGTTGTATGATTTGTATTCTTTGGATCACCCGTGGTTCAATTTTCAAAGTTGCCAATACACCTGAAAGGTGATCTACCTCTAATCTAAATTCGGAGTTGGCAATAGTCTCCAAAAGATTCCATTCTTTCACCCTTAAATGTGTCATACTCACAGCTGACTTTCGACTAAGGGCATCTACCACTTTATTAGCTTTCCCTGGATGGTACACTATCTCGCAATCATAATCCTTAAATAACTCCATCCATCTTCTTTGCCTCATATTTAACTCCTTTTGCGAAAATAAATATTTCAAACTTTTATGGTCGGTGTAAATTTCAAATTTCTCCCCATATAAATAATGTCTCTAGATTTTTAATGCGAGAATAATCGCAGCCAACTCTAAATCATGGGTAGGATAGTTCTTTTCATAAGGTTTCAATTGTCTTGATGCATAAGCTATGACCTTTCCATGTTGCATCAAGACACAACCGAGTCCTTGGTGGGAAGCATCACTATACACCGTGAATCCACCAGATCCTGAAGGTAGAGTTAAAATTGATGCTGAGGTCAATCTTCTTTTAAGTTCCTGAAAACTTTGTTCACACTTATCATTCTATTCAAATTTCACACTCTTCTTAGTTAAGTGGGTCAAGGGACTTGCAAGTTGTGCGAATCCTTCTATGAACCTTCGATAATACCCTGCAAGCCCTAAGAAACTCCGAATCTCTGTCGGTGTAGTGGGTCTTGGCCATTCAACTACAGTCTCAATCTTCACTGGGTCCACTATTAATCCTTTTTCCGACACTACATGACCCAAAAATGTTACTTGGTCTAACCAGAACTCACATTTACTAAATTTGGCATATAATTTGTGTTCTCTAAGGGTTTGTAGCACAATTCGTAGGTGTTCCTTGTGCTCTTCTGACCCTTTTGAATATACCAAAATGTCATCTATAAAAACAATCACAAATTGATCCAGATAAGATATAAATATCATGTTCATCAGATCCATGAAAGCAGCAGGTGCATTGGTCAGACCAAAGGGCATAACTAGAAATTCATAATGCCCATACCGAGTCCTAAAAGCTGTTTTGGGGACGTCTTCCTCTCTAACTCTTAATTGATGGTACCCAGACCTCAAATCAATTTTTGAAAAGACCGAACTACCAGCTAGTTGATCAAATAGATCATCAATCCTTGGTAGGGGGTATTTATTCTTAACCGTAACTTGGTTCAATTTCCTATAATCAATGCAAAGACGCATTGATCCATCCTTCTTTTTCACAAACAGGACTGGTGCCCCCCATGGAGATACACTCGGTTTTATAAATCCCTTATCCAATAATTCTTGCAGCTGGATTTTTAGCTCCTTCAATTCTGTCAAAGACATCCGATATGGAGCTTTTGATACAGGTTCCGTCCCTTGAAGTATTTCAATAGCAAACTCAACCTCTCTGTCTGGGGGTAATCCAGGGAGTTCTTCTGGAAAAACATTAGGAAATTCACGTACTACACTAATTTCCTCTAGTTTCGCCTCTTCCTTTTCTTGATCCTTAACCATTGCTAAATATCATTGACATCCCCCACCTAAAAGTCTATGTGCTTCCATTGCCGAAATAAAAGTCATAGAGAGAGTCAGTTTGTTTCCCTGGAACTCATAATGAGGTTCGTCAGAGGGGTTAAACTAAATCCTTTTTCTATAACAATCCACAATGGCTCGCTGCTTACTAAGCCAGTCCATGCCTATAATGGTGTCATAGTCATACATACCTATTTCTACCAAATCGATAGAATGTGTCCTTCCCCCTATTGAGATTTCGCAATTTTCACAAACTAATGTACACAATACTTCATCCCTTAATGGTGTGGAAACACTGAGAGGTGTCACAAGAGGTGTTACTTCTAGATTATGTAATCACCTATATCTTTCAGCAATGAAGGAATGGGTCGCGCCCGGATCAAATAATGCGTAAGCCTTTTGATCATTCAAAGAAATCGTACCTGTGATAACGGTCTCGGAAGCTTCCGCTTCCTCTTGAGTCATTGCATACACTTTTCCTTTTGCTGGCGGTCTTTGCGTCCTTCCTGGTGGAAGTGTTCCCCTTGGGTGTGGCAGCGCATGATGCAACTGATTATTGTTGGCTTGTCGTCTCCCTTGGGAACATTCTCTTTTGAAATGTCCCTCCTGTCCACACTTATAACATCTCAGGGAATCGAGGCAAGGCCCTGGTCCATGTCGCCCGTTATATCGTGGACATAAGTTGTTCTGAAATATAGCCCGATTCACGTATTGTCCCTTACTTGTCCCTCCAGAACTTCCATAAGCGGGCCTCTTCTTGGAACTCCAAGGTGTATCCCGAGATGGAAAAGGTCGCTTGCCGCTACGTACATCCCTTGTGGCTCCTTGCAGCCCCGATCTGACTTTTTCCTTATCCTCCATCTCTTCTCTAATAAGTTCTTGCTCGACCCATTGGGCTCGAGCATACCCTTCATTATAGTCCCTTATACCCAAAGGCACTAACTGCTTCCTAATATTAGTTCTTAGGCCATTCAGAAACTTCTTTGCTTTATCCTCGGGATCTTCAATCAACTTAGGAGCATACCTAGAAAGTTCTGAAAATTTTGCCTCGTATTGATCTACAGTTAGTCCTTCCTGACTCAGTTGGACAAACTCAGTTATCTTTCGATCCTTCGCACACTCAGAAAAATGTTTCTTGTAGAAAGCTTTCACAAACTCATCCCATACCATTTCCGTACCTGTTGGAAATATGGTATTCTTCGATGCTCTCCACCAATACATGGCGTTTCCCTCCAACTGATATTCAGCAAGTGTCATCTTGTCTCGGTCATTGCAACCAAGCAATTTGAAAATTCTTTCCATACTATCAATCCACTGCTCCGCTTCCTCGGGACGTCCTATTCCCGAGAATTTTGGTGGCTTTAATTTCAGGAACTGCTCTACCAGTCCCTGGGTGTGATGCTCCGCCAGAAGTGGCTGTTGGGGTGGTGACAGAGGTGGTTGTTGCAATGGAATTTGGGCCTGTCTCTCCACCAAATTCCCCAAAGAAACCAAAGCTTGCAACACATCCTCCATCCTCGGCCCTGTCCCTGATGCAGCCGCCCCTGACTCAGTCGCTTCTCTCCTCGGCGGAGATGAGCTCCTCGATCGCACCATCTTTCTCCTAAACTTTCTGCACATTACCCACATTAGGGGTTAGAGATTTATGCTATTATTTAAAAGTAACGTAATATTCCCACGTTACTCAGACCACACAGTCATAAGACTAATTGCTCAAAGCAATAACTGTCCCAATTTACATGGACAATCATGTCTAAACACTCAGGTACACTAGCATTCACTTAAAATCCTAAACCTTATCACTCCAACTAAATCCAAGCTTTGATACCACTCAATGTGACAGCCCTGGATCGCATGTACATTAATTTCTCTCAACTCGTTTATACTTCAATTTTTGTAAGAAAATGAATCTAAGATAAACCGAGCCATAAGGAAACTGAGCTACTTGGCTCTATTATCATAAAGTTGATTTTCTTTACACGTGGAGAAGACGAGATTGAGAGGGGAATTTCTACAAAAGACACTCTAAACCACGAACACTAACTATTCCGCCTCTCCTTGGTTATATACATGTTGTTAAACAACCAAAAACAAAAAGGTCTTCCCACACGTTCAGCACCTCTCTCTGCACCTCCTACTCCGCAGGACTACTACCCTGCCCCGGGCCATCATCATACAGCGTCAAGGGTCCCACCAGCCGTCCATCCACCCGAGCGTAAAGGGCGACGAAGACCATATATGCCGGCCCCGTAAGCGCCCCCGTATCTATTGTCAAACACGAGGTGCATTTGACAAATACCACTCCCGGGAAATGGCGGTCCTGGAAGTCCTCTTGCCGCCAAACAAAGTCGGCAGGGGAGCTATAAAGGATGGTCGTGGTGGCAGCAGGCGGGGTAGGCGGTGCAGTCGACATCTTCTACTCTGAAAAAAAAAAACAACATAATAACAAATGTGAGTTTTTAAAACAAAAACTCAGCAAGTGGGTGGTTAGTCCTAACTTGGATTGGCCAAAACAAAGCAAATAAGTAAACAGAATCATCAAGATATTGAATTCACAGAAACCTAGCTGCAACAATCACCCGGGGGAGACAACACTCCACCCCCGAACCTCCTCGCACCCAACCCGGCATCACGAGGTCCCTTGAAAAGTTGTTCAACCCTTCTCGACTTCCGAGAGAACACCATTACTTCTTTTCATCCCTCTCCGGCATCCCGACACCCGGGGTCTCACATTGGCTCATTAACCAATCATACATTCATAGTTCCACCTTATTGCAACACCAGCAATCACAGCCAATTAAGAATCCAATACAAGAGACAGCAACAAACACATATACTCGGATCAAGCAATTTATGAGCAAAAGGAGCAGTTTTGTTCGCAGACATAAAAAGTACATCAATCCTTATCAGAATATTATAAAATTTTGACACGTTATTGATAAGACCTAGAGGAACAAATCTCAAGAAGAACCCTAAGTCAGATTCCATAGGCACCGAGGGTAGAACTTCAATTTTCTTCCTACCCAACATTCTGTAAAATTCCAGATTTCACATTTTTGTAGGAAAATTATTTCGAGGGTCATACTTTATTCGTTTTCTCTGAATTTTGGATATGTTATTCATGAAGGTGCGCTCTAAAACTTTCATCAAGGGTTCGAAATCAAATTGTGGTCAGATAATTACAGAAAATTTAAAACGTCGACTGAGGTCACACTGATTTTCACAAAAACAGGTCACTAGTTCACAAAACTCCTCCTATCATTATACTCTCTGTTCATACACACGGTACACCTTACCACTGCATGATTATCACCAAGATTCCTCATGGTCAGAATCTCGAATTCATTTGGTTTTACTTGCAAGTTCAAAAATCCAGCACTCACACTTCATGAAATTCGGAATCCAGCACATGCACCTTATCCACAACCAGTTTTCTTGATCTAACACCCTCCTACATATCAAAGACTCCACATGCAGCTCAAGGGCAATTTGAAGCTACACTCCCGACTTCAAGATTTTCAAAGATTGGTTTGTGCAAAGATTTGTAATTTTGGAAGGTACCAAAAATATTTTCTTTTCCTTTTTGAATCATTGATAAGGGTGCCTCGGTAAGTAAAATTTCAGCAAGGGTCGGGAGGTTTTCCAAATCAGTTTATAGTCAGATTTTGTTCAAAAGACAATAACAAATTTCAAAAACTCCTGTGGTAAACCGAGATATCAACCCGACCTTCCCTGGTTTGGACAACTTGATACACAATTCGAAAATATTGAAAGCATCGTGTAATTTTTAAAACACTTGAAGCCGGTGCCATAGTAAATAGAGTTTCAGAACACAAGTCAGGAGGTTTTTCCTTTCCAAATCCAAAACAATGGTTGAATTCTCCAAGATTTCTTAGTTGCCAAAATCTGTTTTGGTTAAAATTCAAAGAAATCAAACACATGCTTGAGAAATCCAACCATTTCATCAATCCTTCAACCTCACAACAATCTAGTTGCTCAATAAACCATCACTCAACATCAAAATCCAACCATCCAGCCTATCGATGCACTTTCTAAGACAGCAATAGCACTACACAAAACTCCTCAACGCTAACAAATTAATAGCTCCAGAAACATCACAACTCTCTAGGTACAGCGACCCGCTGCTCGAAGAAGGTTGAACTCAGAAAAAGGAGTAAAAAAAAATCGTGTAACAAAACAGGAATGGAGAACGCACGCACAGATGATTCCCTCTGGTTTACCCATCAGACCGCAACCAGTTTTCCCCATCCACCAATCTCAACCATGGACATAGCTTTTCTAATCATCCCCTGCACCCCCAATCGCAGTTACCTAACCCTAAACCCACATGCAACACCCAGCGAGCCAAATCAGGGACGGGAGACCACAGAAACGGCCCACTTGCCTGGATACTTCGTCGATGGGAAGGGGAAGGAGGCGTCGGACGGCTAAGCTTCACAGCCGGCGTCGAATCCTTGATCAGAATCGAGTAGCAACGATCTGCTACTTGATGATGGCGCCGGTCGTGAGGGCTGAGATGGGTTGGCTCGGTGGAGACGAACAAAAGCGAGAGGAAAAGAAGGCAAGGTGTCTCGGTAGAGAAAACGCGGATGGGGTGGGTTCGTTTGAGAGAGAGAGAGAGAGAGAGAAAGGATACGTGTAATCCCCCCCTTTTCTTCGACACATTTGGTCACTACGTGGTGCGGAGTAAAACAAACGTTTCTAAATTTTTTTTTTTTTTCGTATACTCTTGCTTTACGGAGAAAAGTCTTTTGACAAAATATTCCTTCTGAGTTTTGATTTATTTTTCTAGGTTATTACTATTTTATTTTATTAATGTATACATGTACATGTACATGTATATGTATATGTATATATATAAAGTCTTTAATACACTTAATCTACTAATGAAATTTTTGGGCGTCACAAATTCATCAAGCTGGTAGTTTGGTCTTTTCAAAAATTGATTTGAGGTATGGGTACCATCAATTAAGAGTTAGAGAGGAAGACGTCCCCAAAACAGCTTTTAGGACTCGGTATAGGCATTATGAATTTCTAGTTATGCCCTTTGGTCTGACCAATGCACCTGCTGCTTTCATGGATCTGATGAACAGGATATTTATATCTTATCTGGATCAATTTGTGATTGTTTTTATAGATGACATTTTGGTATATTCAAAAGGGTCAGAAGAGCACAAGGAACACCTACAAATTGTGCTACAAACCCTTAGAGAACACAAATTATATGCCAAATTTAGTAAATGTGAGTTCTGGTTAGACCAAGTAACATTTTTGGGTCATGTAGTGTCGGAAAAAGGATTAACAGTGGACACCAGCGAAGATTGAGACCGTAGTGGAATGGCCAAGACCCACTACACCGACAGAGATTTGGAGTTTCTTAGGGCTTGCAGGGTATTATCGAAGGTTCATAGAAGGATTCGCATGACTTGCAAGTCCCTTGACCCACTTAACTAAAAAGAGTGTGAAATTCGAATGGAATGATAAGTGTGAACAAAGTTTTCAGGAACTTAAAAGAAGATTGACCTCGGCACCAATTTTGACTCTACCTTCAGGATCTGGTGGATTCACGGTGTATAGTGATGCTTCCCACCAAGGACTCGGTTGTGTCTTGATGCAACATGGAAATGTCATAGCTTATGCATCGAGACAACTGAAACCTTATGAAAAGAACTATCCTACCCATGATTTAGAATTGGCTGCGATTATTCTCGCATTAAAAATCTGGAGACATTATTTATATGGGGAGAAATTTGAAATTTACACCGACCATAAAAGTTTGAAATATTTATTTTCGCAAAAGGAGTTAAATATGAGGCAAAGAAGATGGATGGAGTTATTTAAGGATTATGATTGCGAGATAGTGTACCATCCAGGGAAAGCTAATAAAGTGGCAGATGCCCTTAATCGAAAGTCAGCTGTGAGTATGACACATTTAAGGGTGAAAGAATGGAATCTTTTGGAGACTATTGCCAACTCCGAATTTAGATTAGAGGTAGATCACCTTTCAGGTGTATTGGCAACTTTGAAAATTGAACCACGGGTGATCCAAAGAATACAAATCCTACAACAGTCGGACCCGAGACTGTCAAAAATTCGGGATGAAGTGCAAAGTGGAAGTAAGGAGGGATTTCAGTTGTCTGAAGACGGAATTGTCAGATATCGAGGACGTCTTTGTGTGCCAAAAGATAAGGAACTTAGGAGGGAGATATTGTCAGAAGCACATAAGAGTGCTTATAGCATTCACCCCGGAGGTACAAAAATGTACTGAAATTTGAGGCAACACTACTGGTGGAATGGTATGAAAAATGACATCGCTAGATTTGTCTCTCAATGCCTGACTTGTTAACAAGTGAAAGCTGAACATCAAAAGCCTGCTGGACTATTGAAACCCCTAGATATTCCAGAATGGAAATGGGAGCATGTTACTATGGACTTTGTGCAAGGACTCCGAAGGACCTCTAGTGGATATGATTCGATATGGGTAGTAGTGGATCGTCTGACCAAATCTGCTCACTTTATAGCAGTTCGAACCGATTATTCCATTGATAAGTACGCAGAAATATATGTGAGACAAATTGTCTGTCTACACGGTGTTCCCGTGACCATCACTTCTGATCGGGACCCAAGATTTACCTCGAAACTTTGGCAGAGCTTACAAATTGCTTTAGGGACTAAGCTCCGCTTAGTACACTTTCCATCCTCGGACTGACGGACAATCTGAAAGGGTAATCCAAATTTTGGAAGACATGCTAAGAGCCTGTGTGTTGGATTTTAAAGGAAACTGTGATGAAAAATTACCTTTGGCGGAATTTGCGTATAATAATAATTTTCAGCAAAGTATTGGAGTTGCCCCCATTTGAGGCACTGTATGGGAGAGCCTGTAGAACTCCAGTATGCTGGAATGAGGTAGGCGAGCGAAAATTAACTGGGCCGGAATTAGTCCAAGTTACAGTAGATGTTGTGAAAACTATTAAGGAGCGACTAAGGACTGCCCAAAGTCGATAGAAAAGTTATGCAGACAAATGCAGAAGGCCTTTGGAATTTGTTGTGGGAGATAAAGTTTTTCTCAAAGTCTCACCGGTTAAAGGCATGTCAAGATTTGGTAAAAAGGGCAAGTTGAGTCCCCGTTTTATTGGACCATTTGAAATACTTGATAGAATTGGGGAAGTAGCCTACAGATTAGCATTACCCCCAAAGTTAGCAGGCATACATGATGTGTTTCATGTTTCCATGCTAAGAAAATATCATCCCGACCCTACTCATGTATTGGACTACGAGACCATTAAAGTGGATCAAGACGTGAATTATACAGAAGAACCTGTGCAAATTTTGAGACGACGAGAGCAAGTGTTGAGGACAAGAGTGATTCCACTAGTTAAGGTGTTATGGCGACATCATGGCCTTGAAGAAGCGACATGGGAAAGAGAAGAAGAAATCCGTCAACGATACCCACATTTATTTAGTTAGTGTATAATTTCGAGGACGAAATTTCCTAAGAGGGAAAGAATTTGTGACGCCCAAAAATTTCATTAGTAGATTAAGTGTATTAAAGACTTTATATATATATGTAAATAATAAAATAAAATAGTAATAACCTAGAAAAATAAATCAAAACTCAGAAGGAATATTTTGTCAAAAGACTTTTCTCCGTAAAGCAAGAGTATACGAAAAAAAAAAATTTAGAAACGTTTGTTTTACTTCGCACCACGTAGCGACCAGATGTGTCGAAGAAAAGGGGGGGGATTACACGTATCCTCTCTCTCTCTCTCTCTCTCTCTCTCTCTCTCTCTCTCTCTCTCTCTCTCTCTCTCTCTCTCTCTCTCTCAAACGAACCCACCCCATCCGCGTTTTCTCTACCGAGACACCTTGCCTTCTTTTCCTCTCGCTTTTGTTCGTCTCCACCGAGCCAACCCATCTCAGCCCTCACGACCGGCGCCATCATCAAGTAGCAGATCGTTGCTGCTCGGTTCTGATCAAGGATTCGACGCCAGCTGTGAAGCTTAGCCGTCCGACGCCTCCTTCCCCTTCCCATCGACGAAGTATCCAGGCAAGTGGGCTGTTTCTGTGGTCTACCGTCTCTGATTTGGCTCGCTGGGTGTTGCATGTGGGTTTAGGGTTAGGTAGCTGCGATTGGGGGTGCAGGGGATGATTAGAAAAGTCATCTCCATGGTTGAGATCGGTGGATGGGAAAAAAAGCGAGAGGAAAAGAAGGCAAGGTGTCTCGGTAGAGAAAACGCGGATGAGGTGGGTTCGTTTGAGAGAGAGAGAGAGAGAGAGAGAGAGAGAGAGAGAGAGAAAAGGATACGTGCCCCTTTTCTTCGACACATCTGGTCGCTACGTGGTGCGGAGTAAAACAAACGTTTCTAAATTTTTTTTTTTTTTTTTTCGTATACTCTTGCTTTACGGAGAAAAGTCTTTTGACAAAATATTCCTTCTGAGTTTTGATTTATTTTTCTAGGTTATTACTATTTTATTTTATTATTTACATATATATATAAAGTCTTTAATACACTTAATCTACTAATGAAATTTTTGGGCGTCACAATGGCCCTTACGTTAGCTCTAAGCATAACTTTGTAGGCTTTCCTTTTTCCGAGCTGGTGCCCTGGATGAAATCTAGTGATGGATGTGAGCTCTGAAAGTGGAATTCCCTATATCCGTGTGGTGCAAAATTTTACCGCAAGTTAGGATGATATGTTAACTCATACTAAAAAAGTTTCAACTCAATCGGACAAGAAACCGATCAAAAAAAAAAAAAAATCAGACAACAAAGAGCATGAAGTCATCGTTTTTGCTTGATTGTGCATTATGCCTCTACCAGACCTGAGATGCACATTTTCCATTTCCACCACTCTAATTACCCACTTAATCCCACCCTTTTTGCACATCATTAAGAACTTAAGAATCAGCCATATCCAATCCTAAATGAACTGGAAGACTTAAGTTGAAAGTGGCCCAATTAGAGTAGGGATGAGCGATTTTAGGTTACATATAAGTTCTATCTAGAATCTAAAACATATTCACTTAAAAAGGGTTTTAATATTTTGGAACCTATAATCTATCATGCATACTCTAAAATCTAGAACCTATCATGTTATAGGTTCTAGGTTCGGTTCCAAATTCTATTCAAGTTTCATCTATATTATTAAGTGAACAATTGCAAAGAATCGTCACATTTGATGATCATTGCTTGCTATTACAATCTATTGACTGCAACTTATATTTAGACACAATAAAAATATAAAACATTAACAAAATAAAAGTCCCGGTCATTAAATGGAAGTTTAGATTAGTCATTTTAAATTATATATTCATCATCAAATGTCATAAAATACCGTAAGATTACGCGAAGACAGGCATAAAGAAAAATACAAAATCTTGTTTCGAGTTTGAAGTTTTAGGTTCCATCTACATAGAATCTGAAATCTACCCATTGAAATATGTTTCTTAATTTTTAAAGCCTGAAACCTACTTTATATACCTTAGAATATAAAATAGAATGAGTTCTCGCTGATCTAATTCTTCCATTTCAAATTCTACCTGAAATTATACTCATCTCTAAATTCGAGAGGGGCAGACCGGTCCAAAATCTGCAGCTGGAACAGACGTGAACAGCAAGCAACCAAGGACAATCTCAGCTGATTTTCAGCGGGCAATGCGAAGAGAAAACGTGGAGGTAGGGAAGAGGGCAGCAGCTGCTGGATTGACTTGGGTTTGATTGGAGTGCGATTGTGGCTGATTTGAGGTGACAATTCAAGCTCAAAAACTGGTGGATACAAGCTGGAACCAAGAAGGAAAAACTCGCCGTGCTAAAAGCAGAGAGGAGCTTGGGCGTGAGTTCTGGCGGTCTCTTCTTGGCCATTATCTACTGAAAATACTCTGTGAACGATGAAGTGCAGAAGTGAGAGCAAACTGGACACGAAAACTAGAAGAAACCGAACAGAAATAGAAGGAGAGCTTGGGCGTAGGGTTTGGTGGTCTTCCTTGGCCATTCCCTCCCCAATTTTTTTTTTTTTTTTTGGTGATTCAGGAACCCCGTACAGCCGGCAAGTAAATCTGGAGAGACATGTAAGCGGGATGACCCACCACTCCCGGCGTCTCACTTAAGATCCCAAACGACCATAAGGGATTTGAACTCCTCCCCTTCGTGAGGGGGAGAGAGCCCAAACCATCGCGGCCACCAAGACGGTGGTTCCCTCCCCAAATTTTCTTGAGCCTGAGGGTGAAGGTTATCAGTGAGTTAGAGAGTAAATCTGAGAGACCTAGGAGGAATTACATTCTCTCGTTTACGCCGCTCATCTCTCTCATTAACAAAATCCATATGTAAAATTAAAAATCAAAAACTAAAATCAGAAACTAATTAAAAATGACATATTCATGACGAAGAACATTTGGTCGCTACAAGTTAAGGTGACAAAAACAAGGCGCTACGACAATGGGAAACCAAATTTCATCCCGTCGAAATGTCAGTAGCGACAATTGTGCGTACCCTCCCCATGGCTAATCGCGTGATTAGCGACTTAACCAAGAAGAGATTACATCTTAACCCTCAATTTTTGCAAATTGGCCTCCAACTTTTGAAATTTGTGACCATATGACCCCGTGTTGACTCCAACCTAACTTTTCTCACGCATTTGATCTGACCATGTAACTAGCTATGAACCGCTACTTGGTCGTATCTCATTTATATATGTGAGGAAAAATATAAAGACTACTTAAAAATGTATTGCAGAATTACATATATCGATGTATATTTGGCATTAAATCTTATCAAAGTCTTATTGGAACTTTAGTCACATGCTCTTAATATATTTTCGAGTAATTCTTCTACCTCTTTTATGTGTACATACACATTAAGACAAATTTCCCCTCCATAATCATGTACTGGCACGTGGTCGGAGCTCCAAACAGAAACCAATTTCTAAAATTCAGCAGGCAAATTGCGACAATTGAAACATGGGGAGGCAAAAGGGCAGTATATTCAATATCAACATATCAATCGCATGTCTGCACGGATGGTTGCGTGTTTGTGTGTATGGAGATAGAGTTCTATCTGTACACAAGACATTGTTTCTAATGCAGAAAAATGTTACAGAAAAGCCAAACTTGCAGCCCATACAGGAAGGGCTACAAGCATTAAATTCTGTTTCAATTTCGGATGAAGAACTATAAAGGGCAGCTGGCTATCTGATATTATTAGGGATGACTCCTTAAGCACCAGAAACCACAGTGCCCACTTCTCCAGAGTTCACAGACATAAAACACCGGAAGTCTAGCTAAGAAAGAATATAATGAAAGATTGACATTATAAAGACCCCCACATGAACATCAAGAAGTGAGAAACAAGCGCAAACTGTAGGGCAGCAGAAGCAGGTCTTGCAAAGGAAACAGCTTGACATGGCGAGTATGATTTAATCAAAAGATCAATGACCATAGCAG
This sequence comes from Eucalyptus brandiana, assembly GCA_014182725.1. NCBI lineage: Eukaryota > Viridiplantae > Streptophyta > Magnoliopsida > Myrtales > Myrtaceae > Eucalyptus > Eucalyptus brandiana. The sequence continues at coordinate 28,432,560 of CM024670.1, forward strand.
CAGTGAACATACCACACATGAAAACTACTACTCACTGTCCAAGAAAAACTTCGAATTAATGAGTGAAAATACAAACTTTCAAATCAGTCTGCATTTGCAACGCCAAATTTTTTTATCAAGCTACAACAACAAAAGTTCAAATTAAAACATACGATTAATTCAGATAGGCATGAAATTCGCAGCTAAGCTATAAAGAATGACAAAGAACAAAGAATGCTGGCGACCTGAAACTAACAGCCAACAACACTCTTAATCTCCTTCCAACCATCTCAACACCACAGAGAACACCGAAACAGAAGCACCAAAGCGAAATCAAAAAAAAAAGAAAAAAGCAAAATAAAGCACGAGGACAAAGCCAGCAGCCTCAGAAACAATACAGAATCCACCAAGATTAAGTAAATCAACAAATAAACAAACCCATTTCTTTTCTACCACCCAAACGTGAGTCCAACTGACTCTCATTTGGTAAGTGGTCGAACCTGATAACTTTGAAGCTATAAAAGGCACAATCGGCATCTAAGACAGGGAAAATGAAAGCTACTCATTCTAGTAAACTAGCAATCAACTAAGAGATTGCTACTGTGAACACGCTATAAAACATACCAGAGGCAGAAGACCATCTCTCCAAGCAGCAGAAAAATATAGTCTAAGAAAGATGCATAAAATGACATCTTTCAAACGAAAATATCAAGTACCAGGATATATAGAATTACTGAATGGCAATTTGCATGCCTACATGCATATGGTATTATGTCAAAAAGGAGTCTCAATATTGTACATCTGACTGTCTCGACAAAGAGCAAAAGAACTAAAAAGTAAATGCTCTCCACAAGTTTCAGATCCAAAAGAAGCTAAAAAATTTACACAACCAAAATTACAGTAGTTCATGGAACTCAATTGCACATTTACACAGTTCTCCTACACAGGCGACCAGCACAATGTAACTTTTTTTCATTGAAAATGCATGTGACATGTCATACATACGTAAGGTTCTATTCTAGCCACAGTGATAGCTAATTCAACAGCACGTCATATGACTTACTAATCTTGCAAGCCAGATTGTTCCCAAAAAATTGCTTATCTAACAAGTGGCCCCTATTTGGAGGAAAGAAGCGAGACTTCTTTATCTGTAATGAGCTCATAGAAGTAAAAAGAGGCTTATCTGCTTTGCTTGTGTGACTTGTGAGTTACCTTAACCAACCATGGAACATGTGGCTAAGAACTCTTTCTTATCCTAGTACCACATTGGTCATGAGAATGGAACGCGTGGCATTTCACTTTATCAAAAATTACATAACCTTGCAAAGGTGCTTTCTATTAGGCTTCTTTGAGTTCCAAATACATTTATCTAAAGAAACATATAATGCAACAGATCTTTTTCATCTAACGATAGTGGATTGGTTAATGAATAATGTTCATGGCACATGAGTTAACTGAGACCAAATATTTTCCATCATAACATTAGCTTCTCGGATTTTGCATGTTTAAGTGAAATTGTTCCAACCTGAAGTTTAAAGATGTCCTTAAAAAATTACAGTACTTCATGAAAATATATGCTCTCCCACAAGTTTCAGATCCCAAAGAAGCTAGAGAATCCACACAACCAAATTTACAGTACTTCATAAAACTCAATTGCATATTACTGCAGATCTCCTGCTCAGGCGACTGCAGAACCATTAAACATTCATTTCAATGAAAATGCATGTGATGCGTCATATATACATAATGCAGTATCCATAAGGTTCTATTTTAGCCAAAGCAAATAGCTGATTAAACAGCACATCATATGACTTTATCTTCCAAGCCAAATTGTCCCCAAAAAATTGCTTATATCATGTGGCCCCTAATTTGAGGAAAGAAGGGGGAGTCCTTTATTGCTAATGAACTTGGAAGCAGGAAGAGGCTTAGCTGCTTTGCTTTTCATTTTGGCTTAACTGATGTAACAACAAAATATTTGAAAAATACATCATGTCTAAGGAGTCTTTCCTGTTTTAGTACCAAATTGGTTGTTGGGCAATGGGCAATGAAAGTTGGAACCTGTGGCATTTCACCTAGAAGAACATAACCATGCAAAGGTGCTCCATGAAAGGCTTCTTTGAATTCCCAATACATATATAAGAGGAAACACATAAAGCAACAAATTTTTTATCCAGAAATAATGGATTAGTTGATGATGATGTTCATGGCCAAGAATTGAAAGAAATCATGAAATTCCAATCAAGGTTGCAAGTCCCCACGCTTGGAACTACAAGAAAAATAATAAAGCATACTCCATATCCTTCTTAATGACTGCAATCTCTAGATGATTGATTTATGCCACAAATTGTGTCTCGATATTCTGCTTCTTGGTACTTTAAAGCTTCCACACAAAAATCAAAATGAGGACATCTTTTGGTCTACTGGATTTATACAAAAGGGGAATAACCCAAGTGATACACCAAGTGTCACTCCAAAGAACAATAGGAGAAAGCAAAAGACCATATGAAAACTCTGTCCAGAATACATCCACACCACATCTATATCTCAACTAAAAGTTCTAAGGCACCTCATAGATTAGTTGCCAAGATATCATTCAATTAGAAGATACCAAAGCATTTATAGGCAGACACACACGAGCGCAAGAGTACAAGCCACATGCTGCAGAACAACCTTCACCGGTAATTTCAAGTCAATTGGTTTCGGACTTCTCCAAGGCTGCATCAAATCAGAAAAAGAGACATATAAATAAATACAGATAAAACATCTTAAGAAGCAACAAAACAATATATATATAGTGTATGAGCAAGATAGTTATGTTTGTACACATGCATATTTGTGTGTCCACATGCGCACATGCATGTGCCTCTGTGAGTGAGAGAGAGAGAGAGAGAGAGAGAGAGAGAGAGAGAGAGAGAGAGAGAGAGAGAGAGAGAGATTACTGTTGTAGTTCAAAAGCTTCTCAATGAGGTCAACATGAGTCATCAGCATTCGCCTACAGCAATACCTGACCAATCCCAATGCATCAAGAGCATCTCTGCACGCCAAGACATAAAACTTTCAAGAATTGAGAATTCCTCACAAATTTATTGCTGCATAACTACAAGCATTCAAAACTCATATTGAAATCAAGGAACAAAACTGTCTGTACAGAAGCAAAGACAGCTACAAACCAGAAATAGAGAAGTCTCACCCACTCCCAACTCACAACCACTTCTAATGGCATTATTATCAAATGCCAACAACGAATGGCCACTTTGACGAAATAAAGTTCCTTCCTTCGATCTCTCAACCATATCCATTACCCTTCTAAAGATATTACCAAACGCTGTGAAATCTAAACAACCGTGTCCACGAACAACCATAAGGAAACTAAAGCATCGTGCTAATTCATGACAGATCATGGACCCAAACAAAGAAAAGTCCTCAAAGTTTTAAGCATCACCTCTGGTCCTGCTTTCACTCTATATAGCTCTCTCCCATCACATCTTCATTAATTGTACAACCAAGAATCAAAAAGGCACAAAAAATATGAACAACCTCCTCCAAAACTATTTAGCTTGAATAACAGGGACAAAAAATGAAAAAGCAGAAGACAACGATGAGAGCATCACCCTTCCGGATAATCAGCCTGGAGGAGATCGAGATACTGATCCCACTTGTTTCCGATCACCTGAAACCAGCAGCAATTATAAGCACATAACCTCTTGAGCAAAATCACAGCAGAAAACGGAACCCCTAAAAGCCTTATACAATATAGTGTCAAGAACACAAACTTTCGAAAATTGAACCCACTTTCTTTGGTGGACAAGCAACCAAATCCCTAGACACAGGCAACAGTCGATACCACAAAACCAAGAAACCTAATAAATTTTGCGAATAAGGAATGAACCCGCAATCGCACATGCAGCGAAATACTTCGCCGCGGGTGAAGCAGAGGACGGGAACAATCACAAGAACAAAGAAAACGAAATCCAAAATAGAGGGTCAAAAATACAAACTTGGTAGAATCATCCCACCTTCTTTTTTTCTGGACACAGGCAACAGTCGATACCACATGAACAAGAAACGATATGGAATCGCCCAGACAGCGAAATACCTTGCCGCGGGTGAAGCAGCGGACGGGAATAATCACAAGAACCAAGAAAGGGACTCCAAAATAGAGGGTCGAGAACACTAACATTGTAAATTCATCCCACTTTTTCTCTGCGGACACGGGCAACAGGCGGCACCACAAGAACAAGAAACGAAACAGATTTCGCGAACGAGGAAGGCACGCGATACCGCACGGGCGGCGGCCATACCTTGCCGCAGGTGAAGCAGCGGACGGGGATGATCATCTTCGCCGGCAATGCCCTTTGCCCGTCACTCTCCCTCCCTGGGCTCGGCTTGCGACCGGGTGCAATTCGAGAGCCGAAAGCGGTGCTTCTGCTGCTGCGTGCTTGTCAGGCCCTCTCTCTGACGCCGTTTAAAAACATCCGAGAAAAAAAACGAGAGGAGAAACAAGGAAAACGGGTTTAGGGTTCTTCTATTGCGGGCCGGGCCGGGCCGGGCCGGGCCGGACAGGGTTTGGGCTCATTCTACACTGTGGCCCGAATCACTTTTTTTTTTTTTTCCAATCGTCCTTACTCTTATTTTTACTTTCAGACCTTTGTTTGACTCTCTGCAAGGCGTAAAAATCGAAATCTACATTTGAAACTAAAATGTATCCATCCCAACCCTCCTTGCTCAAAAACATGTCTCATTTGACTAGACTGCATTTCTTAAAGGATCTTTCTCATTCTCATATGAAAAATGGTGACAATTAAGGCAAACCTCATTGATCGTGACCTAAACTACTTGATTCAACTCTCCTTCCATCTTCTTCTTTTTACTGTTATCTCATGATGTGATGAATTTGCTTTGCACATAGATAGGCTGATTCCTTTTTTATTATTCTTTTCATTCTTTGATTAAATTGAATGTCTTTTTTCAGTTGGTGCAATTTTATTTATTGCACTTCATTAAATTTATTGTACGGAAATAATATATAGGTTATTCTGCATAATGAAACAAGCTATAGTTCCATCCATAAGCTATTTATATATTTAAATTGTTATATTCAACCTTTTCCATTTCACTTTGATTTTAAGTTAAGCTAAAAGTCAAAAAGTTGTCTTTATTTAGAGAGAAGAGTTAACTTTGAACGCTTTCTCTAGAATGTACATTGGCACATCACCCTCAGGTATGGGGCCTTCTCTTCTCTCCGCCCATCAAAGTAATGACGGTACCACGATCGATACTCATGGAGCCTTAGAGCGTCCTGACCAACATCAACCTAGACAATGGACTTTACCAGCACGTATTCTAGTCCTTTCGGGTAAGGGTGTATGTGGAAGTGGTATGCTATCTTGATAATCTCTTCAAGGATGCCAAAATGCATGGGAGGACGAGGAGGTGGAGGTGATGCCATCTGGGAGCCTGAAATGGTTATACAATAACCACTGAGACCACGTCTCAACAAGTTCTACCTACTAAGACTCAATTAGTAAATCAATACACTATGGGCTGCCTATGTACGCACGAGTCAGAGGACTTACCTTGGCCTCAGATTCCACCTACATATTAGTATGGTTCGAATAGGCACCCAATCAAATGCTACCGATCAAAGCATCAGTCAATCGACCTAGTCAATTTACATATTAGATAGACCATTCTTGGTCATTTCAATCAATATTGTCAATTCTTCCAAATAACCTATCGGATTACTGAGCTAGTCTTTTATACGATTCATTCTTCAAAATGACATATAAGTCACCGAGTATATTCATCATAAGGTCCATTCTACAAAATGACATGTCACCGAGCCGTTATGGCATGTCGTCCATTCTACAAAATGACCAATAGGGTCACCGAGCCAATATCACATACCGTCTATTATACAAAATGACCTGTAGGGTCATCGAGCCGGTATAACATGATACTTAGAATGTACAATCAATTTGTCATTTTTATTCATTTCTGACAAAAGTACTTGTGCATGGGCACACTGTCGGCCTTAGCCAAAATTCTATGATTTTCTTTCCACAAATCCCACCCTTATCTATAGTCCACCAAAACATTTTTTTTTTTTTTTTTTTTTTGGTGTTGTCAACCGACACCCAGTTATCTTCCAATTAATTATCCAATTGAATTAATTTAGGAAAATAATCATATAATCATAGTTAATTCATTTTAGCACAAAATAAAGCTCAATTAAATAAACAGATTGCACCATGACGATCAGCATAAAATTTCAGTCGTTGACCATCCCGATCTAATTTCTGAAAAATAAATAAATAAATAAATAATTTCGAAAATTAATTATTAAATAGCAATAAATCCTATTTAGGCCCGTAATGCCTAATTGGAAGCTAATACGAATTAGGAAAAATCCCGAGACGAATTCAATAAATACTAGTACGTCTCTACTTGCTAATTACACTAATCAATCACCTAACATCCATCATTAAGCCACTAATTTAATTAATCTAAACTAATCTAACCACCTAATCATGCTTAATTAAATATAATCAACCCTTAAGCATAATTAGCAAACTAAGCAAGGATTAGTGAGTAAAACTCACTCATTTAACAATCCGCTTGGATTGAAATGTCAGGAACGTCACGGGAGACGTTTATCTCCAAAGCGGGCTTAGGGTTCGGGGCCTGGAAACACCTCAAATCGAGCCTCAAAGGTGCTGTGAAACCCACTTTTTGAGTTGCTGGTTGAGCTGCAAAAACGGGAGGAAAATGAGTTGGTTTGGAGTGGGATTGGTGACAGTGGCCCAGTGAATGGATTGGTGGAAGTCCGACGGCCCAAACTGCGGTCTAAGGTGGCCAAACGGCTCCAACACGAGCTGAGGAGCTGCTAGATGGTGGCTGAACAGGTGGTTGGATGCGTGAGGTGTGAAGGCGAGTGGCGGTGCGCGCGGCCAGGCGCGAGTGGAGGTGGATGACGACGAGTGACACGATTGGTGGTGGCGTCCAGGCGGTGACGGCTGTTGTCCTCTGCTTCTTAGTTGCTAGTTTCGCACAAATGGAGGGAGAGAAGGAGGTATGGCCGGCCAAGAGAGGGTGAGGAAGAGAGAGGATAGAGATGAGGGGAGAGGGCTCCATCAAGCCAATTTTTCCAATGGTTTGTCTCCTCCTTTGCTTGTCCATGAAGCCAGCATTCCATGGCTGCAAATGAGCCCCCAACACACTCCCCATGACTTCTCAAATGGTCCAAAAATGTTAGGGTATGGGGGAGCTACGAAATTGGCACTCATCTCTCTTAATTGAACACCATTCTTCACTTAATTAAATCTCAAATGACTTCAATAAAATCAAATAATCTACCATAGATCATCTCGGCACTTTTCTTCACCTCTGGATCCATCTTGCTTCTCAAAAGTGCAGCTAAAAACAATTTCCGACATTTTCTACACAAAACGGTTCTAAACCGATTTTTTCTCAAAAAGTCTCGGTTGTTAGAAAAATCTTCTAATATTGAGTCGTGGGTCCTAGAATTTATTATGACATGACAGAGTCTTTAATTTTTGAAATCAGACTTGAATTGACAGTTAATTTCTATTCGGCGTGTTTTTAGCGTGACATAAACTATCAGGTAATTTTCAGAACTTTTTAGTGCAAATGACCCGTGGTTGATTTTCTTCGAATCACAATGAATATACTCGACACATTGGTGACTTTCGGTTATTGTGAAAATCTCAATGATTCAATTATGGACACAGGGTACCAAAACGACAGTAAAATCAAATTAGTGTCGGTCGACGAGAATTTTCCAATTTAGCATAGTCACCCACGATCGGCCACATATCTTAGTCGAACCGACCTATTTCTGATATCAAATTGATTTTTAACTATGCTGTAATGATCTCTGAAGATAAGCACAGTCGAGAAGCCAAAACCTAATTGAATTCTCAAGTCCATTTGCCTTAAAGTCCTTAATATCTTTCCCAAATAATCTAGTTATCTCGAGAGTGATCAGCTCTGAGAATAACCCTATAGGCACGTAAATGAAATGCCCGATTTATTCATTAGGAAATAAGATTGAAAATCTGGGATGTCACATCACTCTCATTGAATCTAGCAAGAGCTGAGCCTCGCTAGTCACAAGGTAGGGTCAATCTCGCTCAATAGTGAGTTCAAGCTTGTTAGGGATAGGCAAGGCTCGCCCTTGCCGATGGTTGGCAACGACACCTCGCCAATCCTCACCTCTAGCTGTTTGCTAAAACTTAGCAACTACATAGAGAATGAAGGGAAGGAAAAAAAGAAAGAAAAAGAAAAAAAAGAAAAAAATTTAAAGTATAATTAAATTGTTTATGTTAGCATCAGCTTCACTACATAGGATGGGTCAACAAATTCTAACAAAAATTGGCCAAATAGATTCAATTGACAAAACGGGAAAAATATTTAAAATTCAATTGGCAAAATAAAAAAATTGAAGGACTGAATTGACAATAATGCAATAGATTTAAAACTTTTTGAACAATTTTTCCTTGAAGCTAGTAAATCCTTTGAATTTAACAAGTAATTAAAGCCAGATTTACTCTATGTAATATGCGTGAATGGGTACAGAATGTTTTGGGTTGTCCGTGTGCATTATTAAAAGCAAATCCCATCAAATTTGGCAGGTCATTTAAGCCAGATTTTCTCTCACATCTCATCAAATTAGGCAAAGCATTTACTGCCTCGATATGCGAAAATGGGTATTTAAAGGGCTGTGCTTGTTAGAACACTTCACACAATTTACATCTTGCTTTGTAACTAGGAAGACCGGAAGCATGGTTTATCCACCTTGTGATGCTCGCGGATGCACCACCGTCGAATGCTGCCTTCGTAAGCCCCCAAGAGGCTTATGTCCTTTTTTTTCATTATTCTGTTTCTACTTTCTAGCATACAATGTTGTTAACCTACATCAATGCTTTCCATAGTTTGAGTTATATATCATTTGGACATTCGAGCATGTGAAATTTAGTAGTACGCATGGATGACGAGGCATGCAATACTAGTCAAGTTTTGATGGCATAATCTTAAGGTCGAGGTTTGATAAAGGGTTGATTGCAGTTCTTTTAGGGGGTAAACAACGATGGCCCGAGTTGATCGGACAAAGTGGAGATAATGCGAAGGCGGCGATCGAGACGGACAATCCGTACGTGACGGCTGTGCTGATACCGATGGGACAAGTACGGGAGGGCGATTTTTGTTGTAACCGAGTGTATGTTTGGACTAACGAATATGGCCTTGTCAGTATGGTACCAGAGGTTGGATGAGGGGGAAAAATGTGAACCTGAGTAAAATAGCTCATGAAGCTATTTGATATAATAAAATGAAACAAATAATCATTTGATGTGGCTTTGTTCATTTTTTAAAGATTGTGAGAGATTTTAAGAATTTCTACTGATTGTTTGTTAACTTTCGAATTACGATTCCAATCTATGATTTAAAAATGATAACAAAAAAAGAAGTTCGCCTTAATAACTTGACTGTGTTTTTATTGAATTTTATGTGGAAAGTTTGAGGTCGAGCTCCTCTTTCAAATTTGCTTTAGAAATGATGACGCAAACATATCGAGAGTGAAATAAATTAGATTTGAGAACGAGAATCCCATGTATAATGAAAATGAATCCTTATCAAGGGTGTGTTTATCCCGGAAAATGGATGTTTGGAAAATATTTTCCCAAAAATGATTGCTTGTGCTATTAACAAAAATGAACAAATGAAAAGTATTTTCATTATCCGTGAAATTAACATAAATTGTCGATAAAAATTATTTTTATTGACTAATTATTTTAGACAATATAAGTGATTATTTATTTGAAATTATTTTACAAAAATCATCTATTTGCTGCAAAACAGATAGAGTCTAAATTTGATTGAATGGGGGAAAAAGCGATATAAATTGTTTGGCTCTTTCACATATCAACATATTGTCCTCTAGAATATACTTACCTTTGGGAGGCATGGGAGTGCTGTGCATTCTTCCAAAGCACAATGCAGGTTGGCGCTCTTGCTAGTACAGCAAGAGTGCTATCTTCCGCGGCTTATTCTACCTTATCAGACAGGTGAAAAAAACAAGAAAGCAAAATCAAGAAGCAAATAATCATGTCATCGCCCTTCTGTATTAACGACGTTTCTCTATTCGTCTTGTCAAGGCAAAGTCGGATTCGGAGCCGGCTCTCGAACGGCCAATGCAAACATACTGTCTTACCCAGTTAAGTTTTGTCTGCAGATTGCCCTCGGAAGAAGAGGCGATCAAAGAACAGGACTCAGCCTATACAAGTCAAGTAGCTAGCGCAATTCTCTCTTCCATATTTGAAGACAGTGTCTTACGGCACTATCCTTAACCGGGGGAATTGGTCAACCTGTGGTTGAGGATAGTGCCGTAAGGTGTGTCAATCCAGTTATGAGCATTTCACTCATCCTCACTCACTTCAGGTGTGGGAAGCTACTATACTTGCCTACCTGGTAGTAACCAGGATCGAAATCCTGACGTGGTGTTTACCTTCACTACCGTGAAATCCCCTAATTCCCTATCTATCTTTGTCTTAACATGTGATAGTTCTGGACCGAAACATCTCCCCATTCGAGGATTGATATACCTGAGGATATAGACTAGAATAATTGAAGTACAGTATTCGAAATGAGTGTTCGACAGTGTAGCTGAAAGCACACAAGAGGGTGCATGAACAAGAAATCTCTTTGGCTTATGATTATCTCTGCTTCCTCCTCTTATATCCAGGCGAAAATCTTAGAATCGAGAGCTGATATTAAATCTATGATACCATATGTTGCGGGCGATGGATAGTTCTCCACCAGAATTGTCCATACTTGGCGTTTGTTTCTAGAAGTTGCAGTAGCTATTAAGGATGCAAGGCGGAATTCACCAGCTGCTCGATTAGATGATATGGTATTGATCAATCAGCATTATGCGGAGTCGTTTCTCCTAGTGCAGGCACGCAGGTAGTAAGGTGATATGCGAGGCAACTCCTTCCAAGCAATTTTCTCAGTCAACAGTGCAAGGGAGTTGTTTCAGAGTCAGAGCAAGCAGGCTATTTTGGAGTTACATTATTTTTTGTGGGCTTGCTATCTGAATAAGCTCTCAACTATGCTGTTGCAGTAAATGTTATGTGCTGTGTGAAACTGCTGTTGAATCAAGGGATCACTTGTTTATGAAGTGCAGCTGCTAAGGAGGTCCAGAGCAAAATATATCAGAGATGCTGTAATGGGCATAGATTACTCTGACAAGGCCAATCCATTCGCTGTCTCATCTTCAAAGTTGCCTGGTTGCAGCAATTCATGAAGACAATTTCGTAGTTTCGTGCAATGCTAGATTTTTTCAGATTCATTTAGAAGTTTGGTAGAAGATTGAATGATGAGGGGAAAAAAAAGGATAGGCTCTTACTCTCAACCTATAGCCATTTGCAGGAGGTGGAGGTAGATGCCATAAGGGGATATGCTGCGTTTTGAACATTTTACTGCAGCAGAGAACCCCCTCCTTTGGTTTATGAAGTCAATAAAACTCACTGCTTATCCAGCCAAAAGTTAAAAAAGGAACAACAAATCTTTGATACTTTTATTTGCAGATCAACGTTCAACCCGAAATCAAAAAGCATTAAATATGCCTCATCTTTTTGACGAAAATTCACTCCATATAGATATTGAAAGGTTACAATATGGGAACAGGAAACTAAACAAAATCCTAAATGTCTAGCAAAAATCCCTCGCTGCAGCCAAATATTCTATTTCTCACACCATCAGTCCGCCAGCTAAAACAACAATTATGGGAGGCTAAAAAAGATTAAAGAAGATACTCCCGAAAGGAATTTTGCTCAACTACATGACTACAGAACAGAATCAGCTAATGATCATCTTATTAAGGAATTCGGCTTGCTCCGGAAAATACTCCAGCAATTCGTCCTTGGTGACCCAGACAAAATCATTGCACTTCCGAATGTTAAACTTGTTCGTCGCAATAACTTGAGACTTAAAGAAGAATCGCTGAAAAAGAAGGAAGAAATCAGCAAACTTAAAGCTAAATAATCTCTCTCATATGTCCTTCCAGAATGAGGACAATATATCATTTCTAAAGCAGAAATGGACCACATATATAGACATGAGTGTGCATGTATGACTGATGAACGCGTCATACCTTCAAAGATGGCACTTTCGCTGAATCTTCTGTTTGTTGTATGACTGTATGACCCATAGGAGCATTTCCAACGAAATAAGTATGTGACAGATCTCCTAACACGGATTCCAGTGCTGACTCTGCACACTGGAGAAACGAGCCATTATGAGAGCAGGGAAGATGAGTGCAACGAAGAAATGTAGATGATGCAAATTTCACCACCTTTCGCAATGTCTCCTCAGATTCATAAACCTTTTCAGGAAAATGCCAGACAGGATTAGCAGCAGGAGAACCGTACGTGTTACCATAAAGAAGAAGATACAATCTCCGGTCTAACGCTCTTTGTAGAGACCTATTATACATTCAAAAAGACACATGCCATAAGAGGGTATGTAAAATAAGTAGATCCCAGAACACCTATTGAATCATCATACAACTGACTCTAACAGTAAACGTTCTTCAATATAAAAAAATAAGGTCCAAACATTAATGACCCCACAAACAGGAAATAAAAGGAACACCCATCACATTTTTCAGCGTATTCAATTTATTATCAATGACAACCTCTCATCACAGAACATTGAGTATGGCCAAATTGGACCACATTTGATTACAACAGAACAAATATGCTTGGCTTTCATCACCAATGAGCTTGCAATGTCAGAAGAAAACCAGCAAACCAAGAATTCGTGCAGACAATTACTGTGTTGTTCACAAGATACAAAATTCATTACTTATGAAAGAACCAATCGCCGGTATAAGAGTATTTCCTTTCCATTTTACACATCTGTATTGCAGGACAGGAATCCTAGTACAAATGTGTAGGCTATCCCAAACAGGATACAAATTTAGAGGTCTATCATGATTCACAAAAGCAAAGAAGGCCCCAAAGAATTAGAGACACATATTGAGGAACACCACTCAAAGAAACAAAATAAAAGATATCCAAGAAAAACAACTTGGACTATTCTACTCCAACAAATACCAGTAACAGCATCAAACATGCACCGGATAGGAATGTCCATACTTTCTATCATTTTTTTTGTCAGCTTCAGTGATCCGAGGAGCCGGTACATAGTCAATCTGGTAATCACCTTTTCCCCTAGTTGAAAGAAGAGGACAAAGTTTGTGAATTGAAAATGTGATTGATTTTTCAATAAGATACATGAGGAAGGGGGAGAGAGAGAGAGAGAGAGAGATGATAAACAAAAGAAAATTTATATGCAATCTTCCATGCAACTAATGCACAATCATGATCAAACCAAATGACCCAGAGAGAGAATGGGCCAATGTCTGTGATCATGTGGTAGAACATCGAACAATTTGTGAACCCACAGATCCATGAAAAAAAGGAAAATACATATCTTAGATTCAGGCCTTGTAGTAAAGACCGAAAAAGAAAAATTATAGATCAAGAGAGCTTGCCACTCACCGCATTCGAAATAAAATTATGCCAATTAGCTTCAAGCCTCACATGAGGGATCAAAAAATAGGTCAAGAGAGACCGGGGCTCACAGAATTCAAGATAATCACAATTTGTGTCAATGACTAGTCTCTCAAGTCTTCTAAGGGGAGAATGAATAAAAGGGGGATGCGGAAGTCCTCTAAACAATAGCATTTGATGCAATTCTTACTGGACCACAGTTTTAGCTCCATGTATTCATCATAGTTTTGTTTTACAACATCTCCTCATTAGGGGGAAGTGGACAATCCTATACTTACGGATTGAGCTTGTTCAAACAATTACATGCTTCTTTATTTATTTTGCAAGCCTCTGCAGTAACTTCCTTTTGAAAAAATAATCAAATGAAGTAAAAAGATCACTAAAGAATTAGAAATATCAAATCAACTATCACAAAGACTAAATACCTCGAACTAATTGATTCAAAGATTTATGCATGTTGAGAAGGCAATGTTTTTTACAATTGCCAATATCAGCATATGAATCTGAAGTTTGAACCCTCCTACACTGAACAAGAAGTCAGTTCACCAGACAACTAACATGATTCAAGCTAAGCCACACAAACATTATACAGACAACATAGACAAAGAGACTCATTTCATAAACTCAGTTAAGATTTTCAATACCTACAAAAAGGGGCATATGTCAAAGGAATTCGCTTGCACATGTGCACGTCAGATCAAAGTAAATGAAACTAATGAGAAACAATTGGCAATGTGCCATTATAGCTGGAACTAGCAAGCCAGAACTAAGTACTAAGAAGACAACAAGAGGTCGGAAAGGTTCAATCGATACGCAAACATATGTACCTGGCATTGGACTTGTCTAGAAACTCATCTGGATATCTCCTCCGATACTGCTGACCCCAACGAAATCTGAGCACACATGAAAAACAAGCAAAACCAACGTATATCATTAGCACACAGTTTTCGTTCCCGTCACCAGCCCATCTTACTGATTCAGATAGGCCACCAAACTCAGTCTCCTGACGAACCCATTTTTTTCTCGGCTTAAAGTAAGAATGAATAACAAAATGACGAATCTTCAGTTTCTAAAAGCTACATATCACGAGAAATCGGAGTGTAGCTTCCAAGTGCTAAGGTAAAATTCAATATGCTAGCCTTGAAATAAAAACCCGCCAATCTTTGAGCTGATCGAGATGACCATCAGTTCATTTTCGAGTAAAGAAGCAAGGAGCATTTAGCTGAACCACAGCCCGAGTCAAAGCACTTCACTTTCCAGAAGAAAAGCGAATTCCAAAGACTACCCAATTGACAAATGACTCTCCTATTGCTAGCATCATCCTCAGAGCTCCGAAATAGAACGAAAAAAATAGAATCCACCCCCCCAAAAAAAAAAAAAACAGAGCAAAGGAGTGCAGTAACTCACGAGAACTCCTGAAACGCGTAGACCACGGGGTCGATTTTAGGGACGACGACGGGCAGCCTCTCGAACAGCACGGACGCGACGACCTTCTCGGGCTTGGTGCAGAACCCCCGCGCCGGCCGGACCAGCGACGACAGCGACCGCCGCATCTCCGCCTTCCCTCCCTGGATCCAACACGACGCAAAGCGGCATCAGAACGAACAAGAAGAAGAACCCATTAGAGAAAAACGCATACAGACACGTCGGAGAGAGAGAGAGAGTGCCTCGCGACCTTCGCAGCGGACGCTGGAACCCTTCGGGACGAGACGGCGGCTGCCGCGAGCTTGCTTCGGTTCAGAGGAGGGGATGCTGCCTGCGGCTGCGGAGCGTTCTACCGGGTGCCGGCAAATGCGTTGCTCTGATGCTCTGCAGAGTTGCGCTTTGGGCCGAATTGGGCCGGTCCGGGCCGATGTTCGGGCCTGATTCGACATTTTAGCTCGGGTCGATACGGGCTACCGGGCCTGAGAGCCCCAGCCTGAACTAGCTCTGCTCGGCCCGAAATAACTTTGGAAAATGAGAATACGTGCTTAAAAAAAAAAAGAAAAACTGTGGAATGGATTTTTTTTTTGGTTAATACGCCGATGACATATTAATTAATGACAAGCATCCGACGGTCGAAAGGAACAAAAGAAAGCGATGTTAGGAGTCAGAAATGGAAAGGAAAAAAAGGGTGCTCAAAAGTGGATCTTTGAGACCGAAAATTGCCTTTCGAGCAACTGAAAAAACCGAAAATTGCCTCAAATGACATTCGGGCTCTCAATAAGTTCTTTTAGATCGTATTTTCGGGTCCTTCAGGTCCATCTGAGTTAAAAGTTATGCTTTGCAAGATTCATGTGCGTGATTTCCTTTTTTTAAATGAAAATTTGTAAAATTCGTGTAATTCCACTTTAATTATTCGAATGTAGGTCAAGGTTTTGGGATTTTGATTTCAAGTTTAATAATTTTATGTTACTCCCCGTTTTCATGAAATATCATGAACTCATGTACAAGTTCATAATTTCAACTCCATTTCTTTTGGACATTTTCTTCCTAAAAATGATCACTTATATCATTGAAAATAATAAGTCAATAAAGATTCTTTCATTATCATTAACAATTTATATCTAAATATCTTCGTGGACGATGAATTTTTTTTTTATCTACTCATTTTTTTTATTATTATTTTTTTACCCAGGGAACCTCCGTGCATTGTTTCGCGGTGGAGTAAATCCTGGAGGAGCAGTAGAATCACCATCACCCTTTCTGCTTCGGGCAAGTCGTGGATTCCTTTCTCGCAAGGCAGACAATGCAATGATTCAAACTTAGGGCCTCTCCCGAAAGGAACCTGTGCTCAACCACTACGTTGCCACCACGGGTGGTTTTATTCACTCATTTTCCTAAGTAATTTCTGCAAAGTTTCTGCAATCATTTCAAGAAAATATTTTTCAAATTATTCATTTTCCGCGAAACAAATGAAGAGTTATTTTTAAATTTTAGTTACACCTCAAGCAATAAACCGCAGGAAAACCCAGAATCACATTAGATGATAAATAAATCCATGGAGGAGCATACTCTACAACATAGCTGCAATGTCATATCCCGTTGATAAGAAAACATCCATCATCGTTTGCACAAAGGGCCAGTTCCATTGTTATGTGGGGCAACTCATCTAGATCACAATGCGCACTCGGCAAATTTACGGCCGAATGGTCTGCACACCCTGTCGACATCGAAGCTCGCCAAACCCCGAGTTGGATAATCCTTGCACGTTCACATTTTCATTCATAGAACGGAAATCATTAAGCGGGATACACATTGCATTAGAAAGAGGTAAAACAAGGCGCCGCTATGGAAAAAATGACATGGATCTACAGGGTGCCAATGGAAAGCCTTTAACTTCATGCAAATTAGAGGAAAGACTGAGAAAATCTACAGTACGGCGCCAGGGAGGCTCATCTTAGGACCACATTTAACTTGCTCTCCACTTGTTCTCTCACCTTCCACTGCAAAACATAACATTGCTCTGCCACGTTAGTGACTCGTCCTCGTGGGCGAGACGTCAAACAACAAAGCGAAAATTGAAATGCCGACCAGAAGCTAAAAACGTGTAGTTCTCTTACCTGCAACTCATTGATTTCTTCATCTGTCAGTGAACGCTCCATGGAGCGATACGCAACCCTGTAGCAATGGCTGGTCATCCCCTTCTTGTTTGTGAAATTATCAATCAAGCATACCTGAGAGAAACCGTTCAAATCAGATCAAAGTATGCTTCAATGTCAGAGCAAAATAACCAGCAGAAACAATAGGCAAGCCTTTTCCCAAATTAGTTGACGTTGTCATAGGCACATTGAAGGTCAACAAGATGAGACCTCCTTACGGAGATTTTGTCATCTTTTTTCTCATATCAGTTAACAGAGACTGTCGCCTAACATAGTGGCTTATCATTCCCATTTTGTTAATGTCTAAGCCAACAACATACTTTCATCTTGACCATAATTCCTTTATGCACATTTTCACACTCAAACGAGAATCGGTGTTCGTATGCTTATAAGTGGCTACCAAGCAACAAGTCAAGAAGGCTTGGGCAGAAAGCATGAGACAATTGGACAATAAAGAAATCACTGTGGGTTAAATACTGTTCTCTGCATGGTGAGTCCCTTTTCTTTTGGTGATTAATGTGTTGAACCTGAAAATTAAAGGAAGACAAACTGACCTAGCAACAAGGTAAGTTTTTCTCTTCACAGAAACTAGCAACAAATTGACCCAGGCAAACTAACTGCACCTTTATCATATATCTACCGGACTATCATTAATCTTTCTTCAGTCTAGCCCTATAATAGTGGCTTTTTATAGATTCCAGGATACTGAAAGTACTCGACCCACCCGCAGAGAAGTAAATGCAAGCCAGAAGCTTCAGCAGTCTAAGTTCAAGCTCCAAAGTCCGTTTATCATGAAAATCCATCTAAGTGGAGTCTCAGAATTTATTCAGAGACTTGCAACGATATCTATACAAAGCAACTCTTAAAGAAGACATGTAGAAAAGAACAATGCTAGAATGCAAACCTCCTCAACGAGATCACCGGCAATGCCTCTGATCACTTCACACAGATTGTTTTCAGTAAAAGACTCATTGATCCAGAAGCTCATGTCCTTGTAACAAGGAGGAAACTGCCACAGGAAAATCATTTCTATAGATTAAATTGTGGGAGGATTTCCATAGTAGGTTACTAACTCTTGATGACCACTCATGCAAAACCCTGTATTTCTTAGGTACTGGCGGTGAAAGTTTTCTTGATGACCACTCGTGCATCAAATTCTCATATGGATATTCAAAATTAAAGGAATACAAACAAACCAAAGCTAATCCTACCTTTGAAAATGGCTTGAATTTGACACCAAGCTGGCCTTCAGAGAACTGAGAATTGAAGCACAATACAATACTCATATAATCTGGTCCACAAGGATCTCCCACAAAACTTGCGCTGCATAAATAGTCAAAGTAATAAAGGACATGCAAAATCTAAACCAGAAATTACCTGAGAGGTAAATCGCTCATCAGTCGTCCAGAAAAGCCGAATATCTGGTATGTCAAATAAAACCATAGCAAGTCGCTCTAACCCAAGTCCAAATGCCCAAGCAACATTATTTGAGTTACCACTTCTCTTCAGAATTTCTTGTTCAGTAACACCACAGCCCAAAACTTCGAGCCACTTTTCCTGACACAACGAATGATAAGCAAATGAGATGCAATTCCCTGTCATTAAAATCTGTCGACTGTCACCAAGCAGTCCAATCAGTACATTAGCAACATATTTAAAAAAAAAAAAAAAAAATCTTAACAGAGTCTTCAGTCCTAGTTCAATCAACCCTACAGAAAAGCAGTACTGCTATCATAGATAGTCACTATGCAAACCCTGCTGGGAATGATAATGCAATATCAAGTAGAGGAAAAAGAGTAATTATGTTGAAGTAACAGGCTTCTTCTAGAAGGTTGTCAATTGTTTATGTCGTCTCTGAACTCCACAACATAAAGAGCAACAACATTTGTTTTAGCTCTCACTTTCCTTGGAGAATAAGGATAGACACTACAAGCACACATTTTGTCCTTTTGGATGTAAACTTCAACTGCATACTTTGAACTTGTTTTAGAAATAAAAGCCTACATTCACCACCTAATGAGTGCAAAATTGTTGTAGCTGCACATATTATTCAGCACCAGTTAAAGTAGCTCAGACCCCTGTTTTGATACACAGTTACAGCATATAGGACCAATCACACTACTGTAGGAACATAGATTATTTGTACTCTCCACTTAGAGATATATCATGCAAAAATTGTCAAAACACTGGAAGACGATATGCTGCAAGAGAAAAGTATTAGACAGAAATAACAGCTAACTTCCACCTAAAAAGGGGAAAAAGGATCTTTTGAAGTTGTCTTCTTCGTTCTTATACTTGTTCTCTATATTACTTTCAAAACTTATGGTCATTGCATTACAGAAAAGTTGTTTGCCTTTATGAGTAAATGGTTATTTTCCCATAATCAAGCTCATGAGAAGGCAAGACCCATACCTGAAAATATATCTCAAGCTCAAATGATGGATCAGTAAATGGGAAATATGTATCAATCCAGCGCATTTCAACAGCACCTAAGAGTTCCAATGTACTGGAATGGTGAGAATATAATTCTAAACATAGCAGACAAGTGTGGTAATCAGAAACAACTTTGGATTGCTTCATTGAAAAAATCATCTCAAATTTTCTTCAATGAAAGGACAATAGAAGTCAATCATTGTAGCACACTATTATATTCTAAAAAATTACACGAGCTTATGGCATCATTCTGCAACCTGAACATATTATTGGAATCATTCCAAACTCCATCAAAATTACAAAAAAATACACCACTTCCTCTGTACCATAAGAAGTTCCTAGTCAGGGCATCATCTTCCATTTCTGCCAGTTTCTATTGCATATGAGACATCATATCTACCTTAATGGCAAACTCTACACTACCCATTTCTAGTTTCATGGAAGCACAACACTTTATATTTGGCTTTCAAGCTTCCCATGTGAACTTACCAAATAAATGCCGTGCCAATCCTTCCAAACATTTCTTTAAATCCTCTGCTGCATAAGCAGTGCCGTCCTGGCCAGATGACTCCCAATCATTCGGAGAAAAAACACGAACACCTTCCATCTGTATAATTCATCGCAAATTCAAAACCAACACTCGAGAGAATAGTGCTCTGCGATTCTGCTATATACATCTGACGCAAAAGTAGATGGCGCTTCATGATATAGAGAAAACCTGATGAAAAACTGGGTAGTGCGTTGAGTCAATAGAATCTCTTCGATAAACATCTCCCGTAACAAGGAATTGTGTGTAACCTTTGCTTAAAAGCTCTGCTTGATGAGCACTTGTATGGCACCTCAAAACTGTTTGAGGGTCAATGTAATATGTGTCATTGTAGCTCCGGCTTACATGATCAGCAGGAACCAGTACATCATCAAAATTCTGCACGACAGGGTTTTCAATGAAGCTAGGTCTGTGAGAACAATTTAATTTGCAGCCTTAAATCTAAAAAAAGTGTAGAATTGTTAAATAAAGCACTGCATTTTAATATGGCAACCACCAAATTCTCATATAAACATTTGTAATTAGCAGCATATCTTGGCAGATTTAACCAAAAGATGATGCATTTCACATGTTTGTTTGTTAAACTTTGACCCTAAATCTCGAAAACTTACCAGAAGCATCTCAAGGTAATAGTTTAACATAGTTGACTGCAACATTCCATACTTCAGGGTTGCCAGTACAATAACACCCATACTTGAGGATGATATGATGATCATTCAATAATATAACTCATAACTGATTTTATCCTCAGCTTTCTTCTTAGTTTCACATCTAGCCACACGATCAATTTCTATCAACCAGCAAAGAATCCGAAACAAGACAATAAGGATGCTTAAGCTGCAGCCTCTTGTGTGTCTAAATAATCAACAAGCATATTATTCAAGTCATGCACTGAAAAAGACAAACAAATCCTTCCAAGTAATTCGACTCCTCACCAAGAGATTGAAGATCAACAATCAAAAGAAATCACCATTCCGGTCAATCAGTTAACATGAATAGACAAGATAGAGAAATACTAATCAATCAAGTGATTAAGCATCAACCATGGATATGGCTTATTTCCTTATCCCATAAGGAAGATTGTTATATGATGCGCACCATATTCAGGTTCACTTTGTGTTGCTATATCAATAGATGAGCTCACAATGGATGAAAGCTTGTCAAAACCAGCGTCTTAAATACTGGACCACACGAGCTAGTTCAACTGGTTCAACCGAATAGCAGTTTGGCTTCCAGTCCAATTTGTGGTTCTATGCTGGCTCTGGTAAAATACAGCTAAGAACCAACCAAACTGGTCCCAACGTGCCAAACTGATTGTGCCATTTCGATGCAAACCACTTCATTTGACTGATTCCTTGATTCAATAATAAATAATGAAGGATAGCAGGTCCAGGTTCAAACCCCTGAACCAGAGTGGTGAAGAATGAACGCATCCAGCTGCCCTAAGCATCATCACATGACTATTTTTGGCAAATAGTGCTTATTCTATAGTTACTTCCTTCACTGAAAATGATTTGTCAGGTAATAATCCACGAGTCTCAATCCTGCATCCTAGCAAAATAATTGTGATGCTTGAGCCGCTGGGTTGAGCAAAAAAATTTGTCATATTACATATATTTCCACATTATTTGAACCGGCCAGTTTTACTGGTTCCCCCCAATTGGTCAGACCACAAAATGGTCAGCCTCCGATATGGCCACCATTGCGGTTTTCTAAACATGGATCATAACATTAACTTAGTGAAAATTATAATGATCGCATCTGATATATAGAACCTAAGGCCCTTTATGATGAAGAAACCAGGGAGACCTAGCCTTGTGCATAGGCACCATCAACAGTATAAGACTCCAATTATACAATGGAAAAGGGGTCATGGTCTAAGAAGAGCCCAACATCATCCTGTTGTTTCCTCTGTCAGGATAAAAAATTCCTTTGTGATTCTTTAGTGGGCTTTAGCCTACATGACTTTTTATGTTGGACACCACAAATAGCACATTGTTTAAAATCTACCCAGAAATAACATTCATTTCTTTCCATGTATCTGTTAGGCTGTTGTAGCATGGAAATAAACTAATATAATAAACATATTGAAGGGAGGACCTTTAATTGATATGAGAAATGCATAAAGGAAACCTCCATATGATTATACTCTTTTGATGTAAAATCTAGTGAACCCCATGACAACATTTTCCTGGTTCTTGCACTCCCTTGTATATGTAAGAGTTGCCAATCTTAGAGGCCTACTTCTATGCAGAACCTTCTCTCAAATACTAATATTAACTCGATATACAAAATAGATGAATAGATTCACACCTAACTCCTTCTGTTGATAGTGGTAGGATCAACTCATATGGCCTCATCTTGCTGATGGAATGAAAATGTAATAGAAATCATTTTTTAGAGTTGCATAATTATTCTCAAGAACCAAGAAAACCAAAAAAACAGAAGCAGCAGAAAAACCATCAAATCCCCTCAGGAACAAAATTAACAGTCGCTTCGCTACACATAAGAATATACGTTGACAGTTCCTTCATGTTGGAACATTTCCAGGCAAACACCTAAATACTCACAAGAGACTCAATAACATCATGATTTTTCTAATCCATGAAATTAAGCCATAGGAAGTACACATAAAAGCTAGATTTGAAGAACAAGATTGAAAAATCCTAAGTTAAGATAATAATTTTAGCTTTTATTTGTGCAACATTAATCTGAAATTCTACTTTTGTAGAAAGATGGGAAGTAGTAAAATAACATCAAGATGGCTCCAGCTGAAAAAGAACCTGATAAGAAGATCCCAAGCATAAACACTTAGGCTACATTTGGTCGTTCGGATTTCTAATCAAGATAGGACTGGATAGGATAGGATAGGATAGGATAGAATATGAAATTCAGGGATTTTTGTTATATCTTATCTACTGATTGATGATTGCAATAATAATAAAGTTAGATATAATCACATCATATCACGTACATTGTTTGGTATAAATGACATATTAGTATAAATAAACAAAAATTTTACAAACGGAATTGATAAAAATCTCTTGAGACACTATTGCCTACTTCAATTTTATTTGTTTTCCTCTCTTTTTTAATTAATTTCTTTTTATTTCTTTCTTCCCCCTCCATCATTCTCTAATAAAATTTTATTAAATAGTAAATTATACAAATATACCTAAAATATCTAAAATATGTAATAACTATAAATATATATTTATATATATGTATTGAACTTATATTATGAAATATAATTAAATTCGAAAATATAAAGAAAAGTAAGATTAAATTAAAATAATTAAATTGTTACTTTTTATTATTTTGAATTTCTTATATTAGAATTCAAATATCATTTATATTGAAATATAATTTTAATTTTGTTAATTTAAGAAGTTTGTTATTCGAGAAAAATAACTTTTCTATTAGGGATGTTAGAAATCCTATTCACCTTTATTCCACCTCTCCTATGAGATAATTTTATCTGGTTTATATTCCTTTATATCCGACTTTATCCTGTCTTGAGCAAGCACCAAACGCAGGATAGGATAATATCTTGAATTTTATTCCGACTGCCAAATGCAGCCTTAGAGTTCTTGCTCTAAAGAGAGGAATCAAAATGCGGTCACAATTCAGCAAACATTTTCAACAATTGCTCAATCACAGGTGGCACACCATTAGGAAGAATATCACTTGGTGGCACGAGGCCTACGACAAAGACACTTCGATGTTTGGTGTGATCTAACAGCATGGTTGCTTAAATTGAAACTGTCTTCCTTCTGATCATAGAAATGATAGTATCACTTCCTAGTCATCTCAAATATGAATTGAGGAGCTTTTCCATTCACAAGAATCTGGATGACATTCTTTTGATAATTGTGTTTTAGCAGGAATGAAATGCTAATATGCCAAAAACATTTTATTCATTAGAACTTGAATGAGAAGAACACTACACACAAGTTCCACAATTGCACTTCTTAACAAAATAAAAGTAAAAAAGACAAAAAGAAAAGGATCAAATTCAAAAGAACAATTATGAGACAGGCAGAAAGACAGAGACAAAAAAATATCAACAGTATACCGAGAGACTCACCAAAGAAAACCATACATATCCTAGCTTTCATGATTGATTATATTATATCAGATTGTTTGACAAGTTTGCAGCCTGACCTGTTTTACGGTGACAATTGGACAGAGATCATCAAACTTGTCAAACTTGTTCTCGTAATTAGAATCAAAGTAATTATGTATTGCATTCTTCAAAATTCCTATTGGATGTTGGCTCCTTCTGTGAAGCTGCTGTCCGAGTTTTGTAAATATAGTGTCTGGGATATTGTTTGTAGGCTCATCTCGCACGACATCTGCAACCAACCAAATGGTCAACCATTAGAAAATCTAACAGCATTACAGAATTTGCATTCACGATCTATAAGGCCATTTCAGAGAAGCTGCCTATCCTGAAACCATGTACTTCCTCATCAAACAACATAAGGGCAGGGATAAGCTCACCAACCAAGCAAGATTCTTATAAAGAGAAACCTAATAATCCTCTAACTATACTTAAAGAATAGTCACAGGATACAGTCCTCCATTGAAAAACTTCAATCTGTTCAATATACTTCACAAAACTACCATGCCACACCAATTTAGGCATGTTTGAACGACCAAAGAACTACAATTGGGATAAAATAGTTATAACAACCTGAAGGAAAACAAAAGGCACCTGCAGTCATTCCAATATAATCATAAGCTCATGAATAAAAGGATAGTCATAGACTTAATAGCTCATGAATACACATTATTAAATCACTACTGTGATGATGAAGGTGATGCTGCATACACAAAACAAGGAATTCACATAATCAAGCATCCATTCACTTTGTCAGTTCATCATAACTACTGAGACATAACAAAACTAAGAGAATAAATCAATTTGTCAGTTCCATACATATGCATGAGCATTGCAGATGCTCACAATAAGACAATGAAGAGAAACACAGAGCCCAGCATTCCCAACAGTTTACCAGTTAGGTAGCATTAGAGAACTAATTGGAGAACAAGACTAAGTGGACCTCACTTTTTGCAATAGATAAAAATAAACCAAGTGAAACCTTTACCTTTTCTCTGAAACTTACTAAAACAAAACGACTACAATAATTCATCTTTCCAGGTATTAGTCTAATTGTGCAACTGTAATAGGAAAACCAACACCCCAGCACATATATAGTTCCAATCACAGACCCCCTATCCAATAAAATCACTCAGTAGCCATGAAACAGCAAAGCCAAGGTAATTTGTAATTCACTAAGAGAATTTAGAATAATATGAAAAGAGAATTGGGTGTGAGAAAAAGGAATCAGAGTGATGAGATGAGAGGGAAAGAGAGAGTGGAGAGGGTCGATAGGTGAGAAAAGGCATAATTCCATTCATCACTATTGGATTATAATCAAAGTGAAAATGAGCTTATGTGGCCTTACAATTCAGCCATAGTCTCATCCCACTCACAAGACAATCGCATAATAGAAAATACCTAGTCAAC
The DNA here is from genome assembly GCA_014182725.1 of Eucalyptus brandiana. Classification (NCBI taxonomy): domain Eukaryota; kingdom Viridiplantae; phylum Streptophyta; class Magnoliopsida; order Myrtales; family Myrtaceae; genus Eucalyptus; species Eucalyptus brandiana. Next base: position 28,458,228 of record CM024670.1, read on the forward strand.
CCTAACTAGCTGATACTTCAAAACAAATAGAAAATAACAAAATCAACACCTATTGCTAGCACGCTAAAATCATGCCATCACTTACAACACCATGGATCATGACACTATCCACACGACAAAATCTTCCTTGTGCTTAGGGAATGCATTATGGATACGACTCCGTATATTTACTATTTTCTCCAAAAGCACACCTTCTTCACTCCTTTAGAGTACTTCATGCTTCAGCCAAGACCTTTAAAATTTTCTTTCCAAGACTCATACCTTGGCTTGGCTATAGAGCCACCTGTTTATAGCTCGACATTCTCAAACAACAGGTGCTCTTCAAGTCCCACTACAGGCGAGAGAGTTATAAATTGAGCATTGAAGTCTTTTGGTGGCTATAGTCTAGAGAGATAAGGCAGTGCACACAACTTCACAATTTCCCTCTTGACCATGCACCTGAAGTAGCTGTTTTACAGTTGCAGAAAATTCAGGTTGTTAAGGACCCTCTACTTGTCTGCTACTAATGTCATTCCAACTTCATTCAAACAACTGAAATAATGAAATTGTTGGAGCGGATAACTAATTCCAATTTGAGAAGGAAATATGTACAAGGAGCTTGTCCATGTAAAATTTCTTGTCCCCCACTTGGAGAACCTAAAGACGATTAAGAACCACAAGGTGTCACAGCAACATGTCTCATCATCACTCTGCCCTTTTGATTTCTGGTAGAAGAGCAAGCAAGTTGCAATACATCTCCTGTTTTATCACTAGGCAAGACATATGTACAGAACCTAAAGACGATTAAGAACCACAAGGTGTCACAGCAACATGTCTCATCATCACTCTGCCCTTTTGATTTCTGGTAGAAGAGCAAGCAAGTTGCAATACGACTCCTGTTTTATCACTAGGCAAGACATATGTACAGAAGCCAATTTGCTTACGCTTCCAAGTACATCTGAAGAATAGGAACACTGTTGACCCAATGTTAAAATCCTGCATTGTGCGGTTTACGACATCAACACTATAGGTCCACAAGGAACATAAGATGCAACAAAACGCAATTTCATAATGTCGTTGTAAACTGAGCATAACATAACTTACCCATCTTGGGTCCTCAATTTTGAATATGGTAGGCTAACTTTTAAATAAGAGAATATTCAAATTCTGTCCATGGTTCAGTTGGATAGACCCAAATGCCTAGCACCTCAAAGTCTTCAAGCAAACACTAATGCACAAGGTTGTTGCTGATGTTCCTACTATAAAGCATATATTCATCCCCAAAAAGTACAGAGTTGAACACAATCCATACCTTCAGGAAAAGTACATTGCAAAAAGGCATGATATCACTCCAGTAGAAAAGTATGTCAACAACTAGAGATTCCACCTCTTTTGGACCAGTATTGTGCACGTTCCAAGAAGCCTTTCTTTCTGTTCTACATGGTCTATGAAGAAAGCATTATTAACCAACTTCAAACGATTGAGTCCCCCATCATTTATTCCAAGACAGAGTGCTGGCATATGTGATGACTGGTGCCTTTGCAAGAGGAACACCCATTTCATAATATCACCCTAGCAAAGACCACGCAATTGCGCTACCCGCATATCTCAACAGTAATCAGGTCTGTCATGCTAATCTCAATAAGCTGATCCACGCCCATCAGCAGACCGATGCAAATAAGCTCCTAGTAATCTGCCTTCCCAGGAAATTCAACGCTGGCCAAACGAGCTATGGCTTCTGTAAAGTGGATGAGCTCCAAACTAGACAACTTCACACAGAAAAGAAAACCCATTTCCTTGACTAATTGACCATCATGAGTATAGTGAGCAATGATAGAATGGAACGGCAGAGTGCAAGCAAAGCTCAACAAAATGGTTTGGATACTCCTTCACTCTTAGTCCTTCTCAGAACTTATTAACCATATTAACTATCTGCTTCAGTTACAGTGGGATAATATTTTGACTCCTTTTACCATTGTGGATTAACCACCCTGCTTGTAAGTCAATGAGACAGCTAAAAGCATTGACGAGTCTTCCCCGTTTAGCAAACATAGCATTTGGGCACAAGCCAATTCTTTTCCCAATTATCACTTATTTGTCTTGTATGACTGAAAGTCGTTAAACTAGGACTGGTCAGAAGATCACTAATGCCATCTCCCAATCCTCCTCCAGCATTTTATCAAACAGGTTTAACACCATACTTGTCAATCTCTGTCTAGGTGTACGTAAGCAAGATGGCACTACAGAGAACCATGTTTTCACATTCAATAATTCATTTAAGATAACACTCCAGAGTGAACTGCCTCTTATTTCCCTTGTGTCAAACAACAAATAGGCAAGTTTTAACTCATGGACAAAAGGCTTACTTATTACATTGCCAAACACCATTGGTCATCACAGAATTACTCAAGTATCGAATCAAGAATCAATTCCCAGGATTACGCACAGGAAAGAATCGGAGGAAACCAGACGAACCCACGAAGCAAGAACGCACCACCAACCCAATACAGCCAGCCATCCTTACCGTCTCTAGCGATCTTGACGCCACCTCGCTCAACCACCGAAGCGACGGGAACCCTCCATTTCTGGCGGCGAAGCTTGTCAGCAGAAGAGAACGCCGAGGAAGAAGAAGCGGCGGTCGCGGACGACGAGTAAGGCGCCGAGAAGGCGGTGAAGCTGCTCCTGCCGCTTCTGTGAAGAAAGAGCAAGGCTTTGGAGAAGGCGGCGGACTGACCAAACGCGACGGCCACCGCCATCTTCTCTCTCTCTCTCTCTCTAACCCAGAAATCGGATTGAGACTCTGGGGTGGAGTGTCAATCTCAGTAGAGATTTTAGTGGCTAATGTTCTTGTGGGGGTGTCTCTGGACAGCAAGGCCAGGCACAGGGTCGAATAGGATTCGTAAAGCTGAGAGGAAATAAAGTCGACTAAAAACAGAGGGCGATCGGCAAGCCAAACCAGGGTCGGCTTTGAAGTTCCCCTTGAAAGACCCCAAAATATTTTTCCCGTAAAATAAAAAAAAATTAATTAAGCATTGATAATGTTCCTGTTATTTGTTCTTTTGTTTTTTTTTAATAGAAAAAGAACAAAAATTCAAATTCATTTGGTAGTAAGTTAATTTTTTTACTTTTTGAAATAGAAAAGTGACTTTGGAAAATAAATCAGTAATGAACATAAAAAATAGAAAAAAATAATTTCATATTTTTGAAATTAATTTCTAGAAATAAGTCATTTTTTTCTTTTCTCCTTCTTTTCTCGCCACTCGTCGGCTGCTACTCATCACCAGCCGCCATCCGTCGCTACATTTGCTCACCGTCATCTGCCAACTATCGCTAGCTATCCACCACCACCCACCGACCAACTAGAGGAGGAAGAAGAGAGGACAAAAAAAAGAAAAATCTAAAAAAAATTATTAAAAATTAAAAGAAATTCTACGTTACAAAAAAAAAAATTGTGGGCGATATCAAATGCATTCCTGTTCATTTTCAATTTTGGGAATAGAAATTTTACGCAGTTATTAAATATGTTATATTAGTTAGAAATGGTTTCAAAAAGTAGAAATAGAAAATAACTATTTGTAAAAAGAAATTATTTTCGAAAACAAAAATGTTACAAAATGCACACAAAGAACAACTTTTCGTCTCTTTGCAAAATTTAAACTAATATTAATTTTAAAAAAAATTATATGTTGTGGTAGTTTCCGATGCTTCAATCTCAGAAAAGTCAAAATGTGTTTGTTGTAAGATTTAAACTAAACAAAAAGTGAAAAATAGAAGTCTATCCAGGTATTCAACATTCAAAATACTACAATACCAATATGTAAATGTATTACTATATTAATTTTATTTCATGATTCTTGCAATTCAACATTTCTTCTCATATCTAAATTAATTTTTTTACAAGTACTCATAGATATTTGTTAAGTAATCAATTTGGAAAACTTTACATTTTTCTATGCATTGACTTTCCCGAATTATCAATGGAGATTTATCCACCGAGTAGCAAGCCGTACTAAATGCATCAACTAAGAATCTCTCCCTCATGTCAAGTTAACCATCACTAACTCAAATATAATATGGATAACCGAATAATGTTTAATATAGATTTGTTAGCAACGGCATCTAATTGTTGTTAATGGAGGTTTATACACCAAGTAGCGATCCATATTAAGTGCATCCATCTAACATCTCTCTCTTGTATCATGTTTAATAATCACTCACTCGAAACATGTTTCAAACATAACATGAATGGTCAAATATTATTAAAATACATTTGTCAGCAATGTTATTAGACGTCTTAGTGCTGTTGGTGAAGGTTTATCCGCCGAATGGCGAGCTGTACAAAGTACATCCATCAAGCATCTCTCGAGAAGACAACCGCTAGAGAGTATATTATAGGGTATGATTATCAACTTTGTAATCTAGTTCACTGGCACCGACTTTTAAGGAAAAAGACTCGTGGAATTCATCAAACATCTCCGTGAAAAAACTCAATATTATTGCCAATCCGCAAATGCTCGATCTTCTTATTGGTTTGCCTTTCAGTCAAGGCTCCATTGCCTAAATCTAATGACAACATAAACGCCTAAGGGAACGTGGTATACTAATTTTAACATTTATTATTAAGGGTCTTTTGAGAAAAATATCACGTTTTCAAAAAACATTTTTCAAGAAACCATTTTCCAAGAGGATGGCTATATTTTTCGGTATTAAGTTCAAACCTAAAATTTAAGTTAAAATATTTTTCATTATTTGTTATCTAATTTGATTTTTTTGAGAAAAATTACCAAAAAAATTGAATTTTAATATTTTTAATTGACCAACGTTTCATTTAATTTTTTTAAATTGAATTAATTATTTTTATTTTTGAAAAATAGAATTTTTATTGTTTTTAATTTCTCTTTTTCCTTTTTCTTTTCCTTCCTCCTCCCTCATCCTCCCTTCTTCCTCCACCTTCCTTTTCAGTGTACATGGCGGTTATATAACTCAGAGAAAGAATTCCAAGAAAAAGGGGAGGCAGAGAGATGAAGAGAACGTTAATAAAACGGGAACTACAAGAAATTTGCACTAATATCATCATTTCATTCCATCAGTACATCCCCAACCGAAGCATAAGCATATTACTCCAAGAAGGAAACCTAACCAAAAGTAAACGAAAAGCCAAACGAAAAACCAGTAGAGAGAGAAAGCTTCGGGCCCAAAAGCGACGGCCAATCAATGGTAATTGACGCGCTTGCTCTTGGACTTGGGAGCGGCCTTGACGGCGGGTTGGTACGTGACCCTCTTGAACTTCACCTGGGTCGAGTACACGTCGGTGCACCCACTCCACTTGTCGTCCACCTTCACGGTGGACTTGTACTTCACCTCCTCCTTGAAGCCTGCGCGCCCCGTGGTCCTGTCCACGAACCCCTCGGCCTTGTGCTTCTTGTCGAACTGGGTCGCGAACCCGCCGCCGAACACGTCGTGGTGCGAGCTCCGAGTCGTCCTCTCCACCTCGGCGCAACCGGTAATCAGAGGTCTCTTGTTGGAGGGCTTGGCCGGGGGCTGTGGAGGAGGGACGAGCTCCACGATGCCGCAGCAGTGGATCTTCGGATTGTCAGCCATGGCTGCTTCGACGGGAGAGAGACACAGAGAGAGAGAGAGAGCGCCCTTGACTCGAGCCTGAGGTGTGGATTTATAGCGTGAGGATGTCAAGATTGATAAGATCAAGAAATGAAGAGTTCGCCGGGAGAGATCAGCTAGAGAGGCAGACGAAGGGATATGGGGGATTCAGTGAATGCAGAGAGCATCTTTCGAGGGAGATTGATGAAGAAGAAGCATCGGAACTCGTTCGGCCTGGTTGGGTGGGAGCGATGTCCCATTTCTTGATTCCAAGAATTGTCAAGAACATTCAGATGCAAAGCATCGGAGGTGCGTAACGGAAGAAGCGGGATCGTATCTAGGTTATGTTACTGCCCCATACAATCAAACCGCAAACGTCCTTTTTTGATAATTTATTAGACGACTGACATATATCTTGTATGATACGTATGATACGACAAAATATCTTACACTTTCGAGGGGACTCACATAAAATAAAAGATTATCATGCATTGCTTTTGACCTTGAGTACAACAAACTTTTACATGAGTATCATAAAATTTTCAATTTATAACGGTGCGATTATATGGTGCACATTTCCATCGTAATGTCTATGATATAAAAAAATGGCATACTACGGTTTTTGCCCGGAATTCAGTGTTACGTTGTGTAGTCGTATTGAAAAAGGTTCTTTATTTATGAAGATATGACATAGAATGGTACAAATTTACAACTATCGTAACATAATAAAAATCATGTACTAATCATATTTTGGCCTTTAGGTGTGATCAAACTTCGTATGCCTTACTAGAACGTGGTATTATAAAAGGTAAAAGACGACTGTCTCCTTTGGTAAGATGTCATCTAATAAAAAAAAAATTATTTTCCAGCTTAAGCATTTTGAATGTCGTACGTCTTGGGAAAACACAGTATAATTACAAAAGGAGACATATGAAAATTGACCTTAAGCATGACAAAACGATCGCATTTTAGCGAGGCACCACATCTACCACTTAAAAAGGCCAGAAAAATGTGCCCGTTTCTAGAAATTTAAAGTTTCTTACTTTACTAATCATGTAATTTTAAAATATTTCAATTTTCAATTCTACCCGCAGCACATTGAAGAAAACATCTAATACAAAACATTGTCCTCTCTAATTTAAATCCTTAACAAATCTATTGTATATAGTTTCAGCCAAGGGTTGTGAGAATGTTCGTTCCCGTACTTGTCACGTGGTATTTCTCTTAATTTCATGGGTGGGGACACATGCCGATAGTTTTGGCACGTGGCCGCATTCGACCAATGGTCTATCTGACCTAGTATATTTATCCTCACACATCTATGTTTCATTGAGTTCATAATTTAAATGAATAAAGAGAAAGGATCTCAAATATGTTCTCAAATGATACAGTTTGTTTTGAACATATATTCGCCAATGATATAATACTTTCATCTGAATGAACCAAATCTATTTTACTAAAAATGATGGATCCTTGCAAATTGATTTACGCGTCGTATCCAAGTTGATGTATCGTAATGCGTGTATAATTTTTCAACGCATTTTGCTTAAGAATTATGAGAAAAATGATAACAAGCTATGATAGAGAGCGGGGAAAATTATCTAAAAAGTCTTAAATCTATCATACAAAGGCCAATTTAGTCTTAAAACATTTTTATTATATCAATTTAGTCCTAAATTTTTTCATAATTTGTCAAATTAGTTCTAAATCTTTTCTACCAAACATCCCAATAATAAGTGTAGAACTAAATTGGCAAATCGTCAAAAGGCTTATAACTAAATTTGCACAATTTAAAAGTTTTTGACTAAATTGGCGTCTATACAAATATGTTTATGATTTTTTGGACAATTTTCTGTAAAAGATGGTGTTTTGACCCTTCATGCACTAGCGGCAATGTGACATAGTCCCATTTAGAGATGGTCTCTAGTTGACATATAACAGTGAGTGAAAACACGAGCACTTCAGGTTCATGCAGCAAGCTGTTCCATGTTTTTGCTCCTTATTTCAACTCCTTGTCGTTGATTAATGGTTAGACTACAACAGTTGCAGGTCTTGTGTTATACAATCGATTTGACATTTGTTTCAGGCTTTTGGCAGATGCTCCTTACGAGCGACAGCATGAGATTCAGATGGATGATTTCATCATTCAGCCAAGTTTTAAAACTGGGATGCAATAGTTGTCCACCTTAGCTTCGTGATAACAACGCAGTGGTCTAATTCGTGGCACTATGTGCTCTATGAGATGCTTTCTTTGCCTGCGATCACGTGACATACGAAACCTCGTCAGATAAGCTGAGTGTGACAACAGAATAGTCCAATACGGTTAGTCTACTGTATGTCAGTGACAATGCTTGAACCAGTTTTGCAGCTATAATCCTGGACCAGAGACCCTGCAGTTCCAATTTTCTAAACTAAGCAAAGCAAACGTCATAATAACATCATCCATAATAAGTTAATGTAGAGGAACATATCTGGTTTTTACCTTCCCACCGAGGTGACAAGAATACGGCAAACGGAATGCCCACCAAATAGTTGGCACCCAAATTAATCAAAGCTACAACCTTTTAAATTCCACATCGTGGAGCAGTGCCTGGAACAAATGTAATCTGTAGAATCATAATAGTCAGAGTACCTGTCCAAAGATTTTGTTTCAGACAAATGAGGATTTGGGAGATTTCATTATTTGCCATCTTCCATTGCTAATTATCAGGATCAGTAGTAACGGTCAAACCCAGGTGCACTATTCAATTGCAAGAGTAAGCAGAGTTCCCGGGTACCGCAGAGAACGGACTGAACACCGAAGCAGTGGGAACACGCAATCAGCACCAGCAGATCTCCGACATATTTCGCCACTTTTTCTTCTTCTTCTTCTGTGCTACAGAGGTAGCCCCATGCTGTTCGACCCAAGATCATGAGAGTACCCAAGGTCAAGCCTTCGGTGGTGAACATGATTAACGAGACACAAATAGCCAAACAGACAGCTTGTGGTCTCCCAGCACCGAGTTCATTTGAAACTCTTGTGCTAGGACAAATAATGATATAAAAAGTGGGAGACAAATATTGTTATTACATGATATCTACTGAAATAATGACGATCAGTGCCTTAGCCTTACTTTATTGAGCCACTGAGACCAAAAGGCATCATGTAAACGAAGCAACCGGTGTTTAGGCTGAGACAAACACAAGAATATTAGGATGAATTTATTTAGAAAATTGATAATTGATGCCTATTGTTGAGCCTCTAACTTGTATGCTTCCTGTGAACATAAAAAATTGTGCAGTACAGATGTATCTGATTGAGAGGAGTGAAGCTTCAAGTTTTGTATTAGGAAGAAGTCCCGACAATAGGACCATCATCTCGAGGGACCAATTCTGGAAGCTGTTGCTGCAATGAAACTACCAGAAACGTAATTTTTAATTGGTTCGTCTTATAGAAATCGTGGAAACAAAAAGAAGATAATCCGAGATGCAGCAAGAGTGGGGATTACTGTTTAGAGCCAATTAATAAGACGGTGCATTCCCTTCTATTCTAAAAGAATGTCATGAACATGTACTAGATTGACAGTGATAATTTGTCAGTTTTGGATGTCAAGCTATTATTTTTATGAAACTATTGTTATTATAGCCCGCTAATGAATCTGAAAAAAATGATATCAGTATAATCAATTTTCTCGAACTCCCTTAGCGTCCTTTGTTGAGCAAAAGTAAACTAGGACAAGCATAAAGCTTCGAGAAGCACCAGAGCATGACAGCAGAAGGAATTGCTAACTTAAGAAACCCAGGAATCCCATGAAAGGCCTCCTTGGAGGAACCGGTCCACGTTCTTTACAAGATGGTGAATTCTGACATATATTGCCAGTAAAAGCATGTTTATCCAGTACGAGATGGCATTTGCCAAAGCAGAGCCTTTGTTTCCGGGTCCAGACTCAAACACCAGAAACTGACATATGAAAATGTGCAGCTATGTAGTAATCACTGAACTGATCATCATTGGAACGCCATTGTTCTGCATCTGCAGGAACTTGGCGTGGTGTGGCATTGAAGGAGAGCACATGCAAAAATGCTGGGGATAATGAAGCGATCATCTGTCCCTACCTCGGCCAATATATTGGAATCTTGCTTGAAGAGGAGAAGGATTTGGCCCGCATTGGCTGATAAGATCGTTAACGGAATGCTAGCTGATAGGAGAACAATCATAGCCCTCTGCATGGGGATACCGAGACTGCAGCACTGCTTAACTCCATAGGAACTGGCCACAAAATGTATCCAATGCACTTGCCATTCCTACCTGTTAGAATGATGAAATGATACAAAAGCACAATCATCTATGAAATCATGTTTGGAACAATTCATTCACATCGATAAATGAAATCCCAGAAGTTTATAGATATATCGTAGAAACCCACTTTGTGGCATGCTTGAAGCAGTCAGATGGACTGAATTGCCATAATTAACATGTATCCAAATGCACAATCAATTGCAATATTGGACTTGGGGGAGGGGAGGAGGGGAATTATGCCTGTCTCTTGTCCCAAACAATCACTTAGAAATGTGCATGATAGATTTCCTATTTCATGACGAACACCAACGTTTACATCTAGCTAGAGGGAAAAGAATCATACAGCACCGAAGCATATTAAGAGATGACATGTTTAGCAGATTAATCTTTGTCAAACTGTAAGAATCTTGAAGGAGCTAAGGTAACTAGTGGTACATTGTTATCCCATTTCCTAACAGCTTTCGGGAAATAACAATCCTGTCTTCGTTTTAGCAGCGAACTCAAGGATGGCCTTTATGTATGAGCCGAAAAGGGGGTATCCATAGATACCAACCAAACTAGCTAGTCAGTGGTTTTCTATCACTTGGAAACCATAGCCAGATTATGTCAAGACCTTGGATACTGTAAGACTTGGTACGATCCTAATCTCAATGCTGAAATTCTTTGATTTCTTGGTGCGACTTGCTGCTCCCAGAAATATAGTCAGTGAAAGGAATGGCTTATCCATTTGGTTTAATTAGAACTGGGTGAACTCATGTATCTTACCAACAACTAAAGCTAGTCACAGAAGCCAAAGAAGTGGCCATGTAAGCCCCCGAGAGAGCCAGCTCTCTCAGATGACCCACAGACATCACTGAGATCACCTGCAAACAATGTATTATTGGGTTCATCACTGAGATCACCTGCAAACAATGTATTATTGGGTTCACTAATACCAAAATCCCTGCCAATAGCAGTGGCCGCCTCATTTCCAAGAAAATCTCCTTTCTTTAACCCGTTCCATGATTAGACACCTTTTCCTGAGAAACTGCTAAAAGGGGCGACTCTAGGTGCTGTTTCTGTTCTTCTTCATCCATTAGCTTTCTTTATACTTCTGCTAGAATCAGCAGAGTCAAGAGACGATTGCTTATATGATCTTCTTCTTGGAAGAAAACGAAGAGTAAGTTGATGATTTTATAAGATCAATGACTGAATGACTGCATCTGTCCATGGCGGCCAACTTATCTAAATCCCAGATTTTTTTTATGATGCTCAGGATTTGCCGGGCAGCTCATGACCCGTAGAGTGTGCAGTGCACCTCGGATCAAGCGTCAATACCTGGGGGAAAGTTAGCACAAGATCCTACCACCATGGCCTCCACTTAAGACGTGTTGACAATGTAGAAATTCGAACTCGTTCTCTCATACGATAAGGTAGTAGAGCTCAACTAACTGCGCTGCCCACCAGTGAGTTAAATCCCACATTTTTGGTCAAGGAGAACTTGGCAGATTTTTCTAAAAGAACATAAGGGTACAAAGAGTCGTCGGTCAGATTTCTTGAGCATAAAGTATTTCAATGATTTCTTATTCTACTGGTGACAACTTTTGCTGTATTAACGGCCAATAAAGTGAAACAAGACAACCAGAAGATCCCACCACATGAGACAAATCTCGTCTCTTTTCGACTAGTTTGATTGGAAAGTTCACACTGCTTCTTGTCTTGCTTGAAGTACAGTTTACATATTCTAAGACGAGTGGGAAGTAAGAAAATATTATATATTCCATGGGCAGTGGCAATGGCACACTGATGTGTATTGGGCAGCTTAAAAATTCATCACAGAAAGTAACTTATGTGATCACTGGACTTTTGCCTTTGTTTTAAAACTTGTCATTTAACTTTCCATATTTATCAATTAGGTGACGTAATTTTAGTTTTGCTTTCATTCAAATTAATATCGAAAATTAACTGGACAGATGATTTAATTGATATTAAGTAACATGATGAAAGTTGAAGTAAAGTTTTAGTGACTTTTTGTTTGAAAATTGAGCCCAGTTATCCAATCAGTCTCTTTTTCTTTTTATCCTTTTTTTTAGTAGTCAACCAAGTTTCGAAGAAGAAAGAGTCGAACATAGAAAATAACTCGACAAGTGTGTGAAAAAAAGAGAGAACGACTGTTGGTAGGATTTCGAGTTCTAGAGAAGCAAAAAAAGAAAAAAAGAAAAAAAGAAAGTCTTTCCATTTAAAATGAACTTGGGCCTACTGCTTCACCTCTAAACATATGACGTTGTTTCATAATCAAGATGACCACAATCATAAACAAACTAGACTATTTCAAAACTCTAAGTTGCGTGAGATCAATCATTTGAACAATCAGAGACTCAGCTCTCTTAGAGCTGGGAAGTTTCTTTATGAGTTATGATAAACAAATTAGCTGATTTAAAAATTTTAACTTTTGCAATGATACTCAGGTGAAGAATTTGGAGCTTCAATTTTTATTTATCCTAACGTTCATTTCAGAACGTTGGAATCTCTTATCGATAAGTTACTTTGCTACAATGGTTCATTATTTCTGATTCAAGTAGCATGTATGCCGACAATAACAGCAATTCTTGTTATGTGACCCAATGGCCAAGTGATCCTTGTGGAACGATGGGAGAAAACGTAACATCTCTCGACGGAATTAGTAACAATTGATACGATGGATGGATCATGGAGAATTCTGCCTTAAGTGCAAGGTTTTGATGCTTATTCTAACTTCTTGAGATTTGATTGTGACCTGTGAGAAAGCAAATTTTTTGTGATCTCCTAGTCTCGTCATGTATAACGGACCTTTGACCGGACTCAGGAGGTGGTCCTGGTGGACAAGGGAAGTAGTCTGATGCTTAAAAGTTAAGCCCCGTGAGAGAGAGAGAGAAGTATTCTCCCAAACGCGAAAGAGGAGAAGTTCAAACTGGTAACATTTTCTTGATACTTCCTGTACTGGAGACTTATTTATGTCAGACTTAAAAGTCAAAAAGGTCGGAGAAGAACAGCACAACTTTGAGATGGTCTCTATTAGCTGTTGCAGGGGACTTATTCATGTCCTATTAATTGATCAACGACAAAGCAGATAAAGTACGATCCGCTGATACGGGTACTCCCCACAAGTCTAGGAAGTCAAGAATAAAATTATGCTGAGGAAAACACAAGCGGTGGACGGTGCACCAAACTCTTCCTAAATCCTAATAACAAGTACGGTTGAGACCGTGACGTTAGATCCTCATAAAGAGATTTCTGAGATCAACCTTGCTGCATACCAATTTAACATGTGTTTCTGACTTTTGGCAGAAGTTCACGATGTGGCTCTTCCCCATGTGTGGCAGCATGAGATCCAGAGGGATAAGAGTACCTTATTTCGTCAATTCGCACAATGTTTCAACACCAGGAACCAGAGTGTCTGTAGTCTACCATCTGATTCCAACGGCGACATTTCTTCACTGTAGCTTTATGGTAGCAATCCAGCGGCAGGACTCACGTCGTTATGTACTCTGTCAGTGGCTTTCTTTGCCTGCAACAATGCCAAATGTCAAGTACCAACCATAAATGGAATGATACTTTACACGGTAAAAACATTCGATTTTCACTGTAAATTACCTCTTTCTTCCAGTTGGTACATCCTGTTAGGACTCCAAGTAACAATGCTTGTGCAAAGAGTGCAACTGTAATTCCGGTCCAGAGGCCCTGCAGCTCAATAAGAAGAACAAGCAATTACAGGAATATCGGACTGACTACCAGTTACAATGAAAGCAAAGGACGAATTGCTGTAGAATGGTAGGGTAACTATGGTTTACCTTTCCACCAATGTGACAGACAAAAGCTAGGAATATGGCAACCGGAATACCCAACAAATAGTAGGCACCCAAATTGATGACAGCTCCAATCTTTTGCCATCCACATCCCCTTGCAGTGCCTGAAAAAAATGTTAACATACAGCATCAAAACAGTCGAAGTACAAGTTGGTTTTGACTTGAACATATTTGAGATTGGACATATTCTCCATCTTCCCTCCCTAATTATCAGGATAAGTAGTCAAAGTTAAACTAGGTGGGGTGTGCTATTAAACTGCAGCAATAAGCTAAGTATACCTGAGAACACAGACTGAATGCCATCGAAAAAATGGGAAATTGCAATTAGTACCATCATATCTCCCACATAGTTCACGACTTCTTCTTCTGTGCTATAGAGGTAGCCCCATGCTCTTCGACCGAAGATCATGAGAGTACCTGCAAGCAAGCCTTCTGTGGCAACCATCATTAAGGAAACATGAATTGCCAAATGAGCTGCTCGTGGTCTTCCAGCACCCAATTCATTTGAAACTCTCGTGCTGCCCAAAAAAAGGGCCAAGAATGTGCGTGACTGTGGAATAGCTGCTTCTTTTGCATGATCTACTGAAATAAATAAAGGTTAACCGTTTTAGGATTACCTTATTGAACCACTGAGTCCTAATGGTACCATGTAAACCAAGGAGCAGGTGTTCAGGCTGAAACAAGCAGAAGATAATAAGTTTACATTGTTTAAAAATTATGGCAACTGGTGCCAAGAGGCTAGCAATTTTGTTCACTTCTTGTTGATAAGAAGGACTGATGTACCTGATTGAGAGGACCGATGTTTCAAGTTTTGGGTTGGGAAGAAGTCCTGATAATAAGACCATCATTTCGAATGACCAAGTCTCGAAGCTGTTGTAGGCAATAAACCAAACAGAAGCACCGTAATCACTTCAAGCTTCAGAGAATAATTAAAATCAATGTCGATATTGGACAAAGAATAGCGTCAGAGCCAATTAAGGAGAAAATGTACTCGCTTAGAAGCTGTAAAAATCACATCATGAACATAAACTAGAATAAAAAGGTTGACAGCCCATTCATTATTCTGAAGTAGGATTATGACCATCATTTGTCACGTAGCCTGTCCCACAAGCTTTTGATCTTTTATAGGTCTTTCTTTTTTTTTTTGGTGGCCAAAAGTGAACTAGGAGAAGCATAAAAGCTTGAGAATTACCAGAGCATGACAGAAGAAGGAATTGCTAATTTCAGAAATCCAGGAATCCCATAAAAGGCCTCCTTGGAGAAACCAGTCCATGTTCTTTTGCAAGAAGGTGAATTTCTGACGTATATTGCCAGTAACAGCACGTTTATCCAGTACGAGATAGCATTTGCTAGAGCAGCGCCTTTGATTCCGAGTCCAGACTTGAACACCAGAAACCAACATATGAAAATATGCAGAAATGTGGTGGTTCCTGAACTGATCATCATTGGAATGACATTGTTCTGCGTCTGCAGAAACCTTATCTGGCACTGCAGAACCGCAAATGCGAAAATGCTAGGGATCATGAACCGAGCATAGGATCCTGCCTCCGCCGATATCTGAGGATCTTGCTTGAAGAAGAGAAGGATTTGGCCTGTGTTAGCCCATATGATAGCGAGTGGAATGCTAGCTATTAGGAGAACGATCATGGCCCTCTGCTTGTGGATACCGAGCATGTGGTATTGTTTAGCTCCATAAGACTGACCGCAAAATGTATCCAATGCACTTGCCATTCCAATCTGTTACGGACCAAGCATCTATAAGATGATGTCTGGAGCAATTCATAGATGTCCATCAATAATATCAAAAAGTCTTGTCAATACATCCTAGAAACCCAAATTAGGACTTGTTTGGAGCATCATCAGGAGTGAATTGCCATAGTTGACTCAACGGACATGCAATGGAAGAATCTCAGCAAGAACAACTGTTTATCTATTTCATTATTGGCCTAGGGCCCCCAACAATCTTTTCTAAGTGCAGTTAACAGATGTTCTAATTCGTGACGAACACCAACATTCAGTTTCCAAACTCAGCATCACTACGCCTAGCTAGAGGGGTAAAAATCACACATTTAGCACACTGAGCTTCTTGATAGATAAATGTTCAGCAGATCAATCTTTGTCAAACTGTAAGAATCTTCAAAGGAGCTAAGGGCAATAGACAAGCAATCTATTCATGGTACTTGGAAATCCTTACCCAATAATCATGTCAAGAATAGAAGTGAGATGGTTATTTTTTTCAAGATGAATAACCTTCTGGAAATTTTTTTCATAGAAGTGACACGGTATGATGCTACTTCCAATGCTTACAATCTTTCATGTCCTAGCGATGCAGTCAGAGAGAAGAATGGTTAATCTCAAGATTAAAACTGGAAAAATCTGTCTTACCAACAAGCTAAAGCCAGTCACGGAAGCGAAGGAGGTGGCCATGGAAGCACCTGAAAGGGCCAGCTCTCCGAGATGACCCACAAACATCACCGAGATCCCCTGCAAACAATATATCATCAGGTTCAGAGACACCAATGGCCCCGCCAACGACAGTTGCTGCTTCATTTCCAAGAAAAATTCTTGTTTCTCAAATCCATTTTCCGGTTCGGATGCCTTCTTCTCCTGGGAAACTGCTAACAGGGGTGACTCCAAATGCTGATTCTGATCTTCCACATCCATTGATTGCCTCCTCTGTGCCTTTGGGCAGAGTGGGCGAAGCAGATTTCAACGAAACATAAAAAACAGAAAAAAGGGCTACAACTCTTAGAGATGCAAGAGATCTCTCAGCTGAAAAAGAACCACTTTGTTGGCTCCGAAGAACATTAACACTCGGTCTTTCTCTGATGGCTGCGTTTATCTTCTCCAATGCTTGGTGAAGTAGACTTTGGCATACTTTTTGTCGAGTCAGATTTCTTTGGAGTGTCAAATATCTCAATGGTCTCTGTAGTCTTCGTGTGAGAGCTTTTGAAGTGATAAATGCAAATGAAGTGAACCGAGACAACCAGAAGATCCCACCAAATGCGACAAACCTTGTGTCGTTCTGACATTTATGAAGTGATTCCTTTTTGCTTTGCTTTAATTAGGGGAAAAAAAAAAAAATCCTCGTAGACAGAATATGATCCACGCAGGTATTGTCGATGTTGATGTGTTGCTGGAGAAATTCGTCATATTTCATTGCTCACTGAACTTTTCCTGTACCTAAAACAGGTCGATGCATCACTTTAATATTCTAGTTGTCACTAGAGCAAATACTGAGCTTTTAATTTCGATCTTTAATCAAGTCACTCTTTTGATTTTCCAATCATTGATACACTGAAGATCCAATATTGCTGAAAGAAGAATTAAGGGTTAGTGTCCTATAATGAATATATTATATATAGTTAATCTTAATCATTGACAAAAGTTTCGGAATTGCACTTGTTGGGAAACATCCCTTAATTGATTTTCACAAAAACTAAAAATAATTGAGTATTTAAAATCTTTGATTAAAACTCTATTTATTTCGTGGAAAATAAATCATTTGAAGAGCATATTTAAAAAAAAAAAGGTTGCTTCTATTATTTGTAAAAATGAAATAACGAAAAAATATTTTCACATTTACAAAAATATTTAGATATAAATTATTGTCGATAATAGAAACATTTTTCATTGATCAATTATTTCAAGTGAAATAAGCAATCATTTTTAGGAAAATGTTTTTCAAAATATTCATTTTTCACAAAATAAATGAATCTTAAGTGTGCAACTATTAATGTTGATATAAAAAGCACTAAACATGTTTAAGATCTACAAAGCCGAAATTGAAAATCAACTCATTCCAAAGATTAAAGTTGTAAGGTCTGAGTGGAGGAGAATGTTATGGAAGATTCTCCCACAGGTCATAATCATGGTGCTTTTGCTTAAATTTTGGAGAGATGTGGCATAGCTGCTTAGTATACAATGCCAAGTACCACCCCCCCCATTGGCCACAAAATGGTGTTGTTGAGCAATAAATCGTACTCTAATGGATATGGTACGAAATATGATATGTCATGGCACTCTACCAAAGTGTATTTGAGTTGAAGCTTTCAAAATAGCCATGCATATCCTTAATCTAGTCCCTTGTAAATTTGTGGTTAAAACACCTTATGAACTATGGACACAAAGTAAACTGAGTTTGGGATATTTTCATGTATGTGGCTGTTTGGCTGAGGCAAAATTATATAACCCACAAATTAATAAACTTGACCCGAGGACTATAAGTAGTTATTTCGTTGGTTACCCTGAAAGATTAAAGGGTTTTAGATATTATTGCCCTTCACATACTACTAAATTTGTTGAAGATTAGAAATGCGGTGTTTTTGGAAATTGTTGATTATAGTACCACCATAATAGTAGACCTTAAGGAAACTCGAGATGAAGTTTCTACTCAGGAAATATTTTGGTTCCTATAATTCAAGGGTCTAGTGTACCATTACCTTCATCAGAAGTTTCTAATCCACCGGAGGAGGTACCTAATGAAGAACCTCAAAATATGGAGCCTATTCTCCCTCTTGTTGGTGAACAAACTTTTAGGAGGTCAGGAAGAGAAAGGAAATTAGCTATCTCTGATGATTACATTGTATATCTAGATGAGTCAGACCATGATGTTAGCATAGGAACTGATCCTATCTCTTATGATGAAGCCATTACAAGCGATCATTCAACTTAGTGGCTCGAAGCCATGAAAGATGAGTTGAACACAATGAAAGCTAATGATGGCTAGGACCTAGTAGACTTGCCTAAACGGGCCAAAGCTGTAGGCTGTAAATGGGTCTACAAAACTAAGCTAGACTCTAAAGATAATGTTGAAGGGTATAAGTCAAATTGGTTGCAAAAGGTCTTACTCAAAGAGAAGGAGTGGATTATAACAATACTTTTTCCCCTGTGTTAAATGGACGTGAAAACTGAAAGTGCTAGTAAGAACACCTAGAGGGGGTGAATATGTGTAAAAATAGATTCTACAAAATGTAGTGAAAATCTTTACTTTTAACTTGAGTCTGAATAACAACCGACTTTTGAAACTGAGTTTGAAGAGTAACAAACTTTGAGCGAGTTCAGACTTTAGCAGTTAAATAGAATCATGAACAAAATAAAAGAGTTCAGGGAAAAGAATAAGAACACAGAATTTATAGTAGTTCGGCTTAGATCAAGCCTACGTCCACTTTCCCACGCTAATAGCCTTCTTGCTGTATTCCACTATGCGATCAATAAGAGATTACAACTTTGAGTGCAAACATTTAGTAGTAGATCACATTATCTCACTAAGTCACTCTTTTGGTATTTCTCTCACGATCACAAACATTTAAGCTTACCAAAGACAAGTGTATGATTGAAAGCCGCTCATACTTTGGAATTAAAAATTCTACGCGCCATCTCTTACTTGCTCATCGGTCTTTGATTTCCTTAAATACTTCTCCACTTCCAAACTAGCCGTTGGATAGTATCTCGAGGATCGTCTTCCAATCTATCCATTGGATAGATCTGTATCTAGAAGATTTGGTAGCCGTTGGGTGATAGAAGTAGAATCTCAAATTGATTCCGATCGTCCATACAAACAGAATCTTGGTTTCCATAAGTAGAGCTTCTTCGTATATAAAGTTCTTATCTTCAAGATCCAATTGTCAATCAATTAGATTGAGTCAATCAAATCAATCTTGATGTAGAATCCAAAACAAATCACTAGCCGTTATACATTTTGGCTTGTGTTACGTTTTGTCTTGTTCTGGATGTAAAGTCTGAGAGCAATAGACTTTATAATCTAAGTCTAAGCATAATTTGCTTCTGAACAGATTTAGCCTTAAGGTCTGAACATAGTTTGAATAAATTCAGCTTCAGCGTAGAGTTTGTCTTCTGGTTCTTCATTCACGTTCAATCTGGAATTTGTCAGAGTTGGCAGACTTTTGATGTAAAACAGACTTTGACACTAAAGTCCGGCAATCTTCAAACTTTGACACAGAAGTCTGGAAATCTTCAGAATAGACTTTTGACAATATCCTTTATATATTCTATTATCTACATAGTCTATTACTCAACCATTAAATACGTTAGTAGCCTTTGATTTATTTTGTCATCTTCGAAACATCATAAGAGATTTCCTTAACAAAAACAACATTTCTTAATGGAGACTTACAAGAAGATGTCTATATGGCACAACCACAAGGTTTTGTGGTTGAAGGCAAGGAACACATGAAATACAAACTGAAAAAGTCCATCCTTGGTTTGAAACAAGGCTCAAGATAGTGGTATCTTAAGTTTCATGATGTGATTAGTAATTTTGGTTTTAAAACAAATGTAGTGGATCAATGTATATATCTTAAGATCAATGGGAGTAAATTCATCATTCTAGTATTGTATGTGGAAGATATACTACTTGTTAGCAGTGATAAAGGCATGTTGTATTAGACCAAGAATTTTCTTTCACATAACTTTGAGATGAAAGACCTTGGTGAAGTCCTTTATGTAATAGGCATTGGGATTCATGGAGATAGATCTCGAGGGATCTTAGGATTATCTCAAAGAGCCTATATTGAAAGGATTCTTAAGAGATTCAACATGCACAATTGCTCTCCCAATGTTGCCCTTGTTGTTATAGGTGACAAATTCAGCTTACTGTAATGCCCTAGAAATCAACTGGAACTTGGACAACTAGAGCATATTCCCTATGCATATGCTATAGGTAGACTTAAGTATGCTCAAGTATGTACTTGTCCAGACATAGCGTATCTTGTTGGAATGCTTGGCCGTTACCAAATAAACCTAGGAACCAATCATTGGAAAGTAGCTAAGAAAGTGATGCGTTACTTACACGGTACAAAAGATTGTATGCTTACATACAAGAGAACATATAGCCTTGAGGTTATTGGTTATTCTAATTCTAATTTTGCTGGGTGCATCAACACCAAGAAATCCACATCAGATTACATGTTTATGCTTGCTGGTGAACCTATCTCATGGAACAGTGCAAAGCAATCCTTAACAGCATCTTCCACTATGAAGGTTGAATTTGTAGCATGTTATGAGGCGAGTTCTTATGGTTTATAATTGAGGAACTTCATTATGGGGCTAAAGGTAGTTAATGCTACTTTGAGATCACTGAAGATAGATTGTGATAGTCAGATTGTCGTTTTCTTCTTGAAGAACAACAAGTCAAGTGGTGCATCCAAACACATCGACATTAAGTACCTAGTTGTGAGAGAAAGAGCCTAAAATCAAATTGTGTCAATTTAGTATAATAGTACGAAAGTCATGTTAGCGGATCCCATGACAGAAGGCTTACCATCCAATCTCTTTCAAGAACATGTTGCTAGTATGGGTTTGGTTAATACTTTTAGTTTAGACCATGGTTTTGGACATATGACATACTTTTATTTATTTTGTGATCACCTCATGCAACGGAGTTGGATTTGTCATTAGTTGCTTCTTAATATATGTGCACCTTTGAAGTTTTTTGAAACAAATGATTCTGTATGGATCTCATGAACATATTTATATTATAAAACGTTACAGGTCATGACTATTAACCCATTCGATGTTGCGTTTAATGTTTGTGTTGGAATAGTAACTGGAGAATGGTATTATGTCATTGGAATAAGGATATTGGCTCCAGTTCTTTTCTGCATACATGTTAGACAAGACCTTACTTAAGGGATGTTGTGTGTGCTTGACTATATTGTGTTAAGCCTTATGAATTAGATTGATAATAGACCTTTAGCCAAGTGGGAGAATGTTAGACTTGACGAGGTCTAACTCATTTATGTGGCATATGAAGTCTATTATTTAATATATGATAATGCCCAATTTAGTTAAATATATTTTGGGCAATATATTTATAATATCCAATTGGGCATGTAGAATTCATATCTTAAACCTTGATGGAAGATTGAGATTTGACAATTGTAGAGTTGGTCCTATCACTCCTTCTATATAAGATCTCTTTTCAGTGGAGAATGTATGTACTCCATGATGGATTTTCTTTTTGATGGGCCTGAGTTGGCCCGTCCGCCCATGTTGGGCCCAAAAGGCTCGGCCCGTGAGTTGAGGGCCCATGGAAGAAGTTATTAAAAATTAAAGGAAAATCAGAGAGGCGGTTATCTAAGATTGAGAGGTTACGTATTTTAAAAAAAGAGAGATTACGCTCTCTCGGTTTTGCACGTCCTCTCTCAAAAGTTACGTCTTCTCACACCGTTTCTCTTGAAGAACAGTAAAGAAGAATCCTCTGAAGAATGGCGTGGATTCTTCCTCTTTGATTCGCAACACCGGGGTTTAGTCTGTGGAAACAAAGGTACGTTCGTTTATGTGATGTGCCTTAGGATCAGTGATTCATGAATTTCCTGGGTTCGCTTCCGCTACGTTTGTGTTCGATTTTGTGTCGAATCACTGTTTTGGAATCCATTTCCCGAATCTTTTTCCCAACATTGGTATCAGAGCCTCTTAATCATGTTTCCCAATTATTGTTTACGTTTATAAACAATTTTTGATCGATTGTTTTTTTGTTAAACGTCACTGTTAATCCCAACGCTGTATTGTTCCCCCTATTTTTGGTTTTTCCGTATATTGAATTGCGATTCTGATTGCTTAGGGTTGAAGTGCTTAGCGATATGAGAATTTTGAGTGGTCGCTCGCCGCCGGACGTCGCCGGACGCGCCGCCACGCGCGGCTGAAGAGTTCGGCTTTATCGGCGCGTGTGATGGTTCCCAGGTGTGTGCGACGCACGTGCGAGCAATTAAAATCACAGGTGCGTGCAACTGCTTGCGTGTGCAAGGCATGCGCCTGCGGACGTCATCGTGACATCGGCCGGCGGTTGCCAACGCACGTGCAGGGCATGTGCTGGCCTGTCCGTCCCTGACCGGCCCGTTTGGCCTAACTGGCCTCACCGGTTTGATCGGACCGACCCGACCCGACCCGACCCGACCCATTTTGACATGTGGACCCGTTGACCGACCCGTTGACTTGACCTGGTCATGCGTTGACCGTTGACCGGCGTTGACTGTTGACTGTTGACCATTGACTTTGACCGTTGACTTTTAATTTTTTTTTTTTTAAAGGGGGAGGAAAAAGAATGTGTTTCTTTTTTCATTTATGTCTATGTGAATTATAAATAATCCCTCTTTATGTTCTGCATTTGTTGTAGAAATTATGATGCGTTATGCACGCATGCTTACATTTCCAAGAACGGACGAAGAGAAGGCAAGAATTAAAAGACTAATAACAGAGTTAGCTAATTATCGGTGGAATGATGGTGATATAGTATCACACGTGGTCATGGTCAATAAGATGATACAATAAATTATCTGGAGTGGTTATCTTATGTCGAATTTTGAGAATGTGTCGGTCTTAACGAACACTCTTTCATTTGAATGGCAAGCAATGTTAGATCGTCTATGGGAGGTCAATGTGGTCCCGGATTATAGGAGGTTTGCAGAAGCTTTTGTAAGAGAATATCATAGGATCGAGTTGACCAAAACTTTAACTCTTGGATTGAGTGTCACATGGTGCAGAGCGAATGCGCCTTGGAGGTGGCATGAGAGCTCTCCAAAAGTTTTTCCGTGGTTGGTTGATGTGTCTTCAAATCTCTTAGAGAATATTACTGATAGATTAGATAAGATTTTCCTTACTTATTTCTTAGATGAGTATGAGATGTTTTAGGTGTAGATATCTCTTTCTATATTGATATTTTTTTCTCTGAATATATTACTTAGTGTAATGGACATGATTAATTATTGAAAGTTCAATGTTATTTATTGTTGTAAATTAGCATGTTAATTTACAATTCGTTGTGGGAAGTTCAAGAAAGTTTTAGTTATTTTGCTGAACTTATTTTGCATAGAAAATTATATTAATGATAATTTCAAGTTAGGATTTTTGGATGATGATTGGAAACATAGTGACCTCTTGATTTTGAAACCTAATTTTGAAGTTATTCATTAATATGATGGTTTTATGCAAAATAGATGCATAAATGATATGCATTAATAATTCGTGCATATGTGTCTGATATGTTCAGATCGATGGATTCAGCAACTAAGAACATAATTGCTGATTTGAACAAATATAACAAAATGAACGGCGAGAATTGTGAAATATTGAATATGAAAATTCAATGTGTGCTTGAAAAGCAAGAAGCACTAGAAGCTTTTGACCATGTTATGGAAGATATTGAGAATGCTGTGTGCCACCTTGAGCTAGCAGAGGACTGCCTCAAGGCATTTGAGAAGGAAACACATATTTGCTATATTGCTTCCAGCTCAGAAGGAGCTTCGAGCTCTAAGTGCAAGCGCATTGATTCATTCAATATGTGGAAATGCAAGGGATCAAGTCATTCTTGCAAGAAACCAAGAGCTGACCAACATAAGAGAGGAAAACGTCCTTAAGTGAAGAGCGAAGTGTTATGACTGTGATCAAAAGGGTTAGTACGCTTGCGACTGTCGCGAGTCAAAGAAAGTACTCACCCCTTGTACTCTTAAGAGTTTTGCTAATGTGTCAAGTTCTGTGTTCTTAACTGAATCTAATTTTTGTGAACTATAGATTCGGAAGCAACAGACCATGTAGTGAAGGATAGAGAATCATTCGTAAAATTTCGACGAGTTTCGACTGGAACTAAGTGGATCTATGTAAGAAATAACTCCAGAGTTGAAGTTAAAGGGATTGGCACTTGCCAATTGAACATGCGTGATGGACGCACCTTGTTCCTACACGATGTTTTATATGCTCCGGAAATTCGTCGAAATTTAGTGTCTATTTTGGTGTTAGTTAAGCTTGGTTTTAGTGTGAACTTCCATAATAGCGGTGTAGATTTGTATTTAGATACAAACTATTATGGTTGTGGTCATTTTTTGGATGGTTTTATTGTACTAAATGTTGATTGTGGTGATGTCAATGTTTGTTATTCCCTTTTTATGTCTTCCACTTCATATGATAATGATGTGAATGTGTGGCATGTTAGACTTGGTCATATTGGCCAACAACGTATGAATAGACTAGCCAAAAAGGGCTTGTTGGGTAACATTGAAAAAGTCGATTTGCCCATATGTGAGCATTGCCTAGCAGGGAAAACGACAAGAAAACCATTTGGAAAAGGTAAAATAGCTGAATTTCCTTTGCATTTAATTCATTCTGACGTCTGTAGTCCGATGAATATAGATGATTATACTCGATTCGGATATGTCTATTTGATTTTCCATAAATCTGAAGTATTGAGTTGTTTCAAAATGTTTATGAACTTGGTAGAAAATCAATTAGACAAGAAAATAAAAGTATTGCAATCCGATCAATGTCGAGAATATTTATCTGATGAGTTCAGAAAATTATGTGATAAAAAAGGAAAAGACAACTATCTATTCCATATATTCCTCAACAAAATGGTGTTGCGGAAAGGAGGAACAGAACCCTACTGGAAATGGTTAGGTCCATGATGACGCATGCTAATTTACCTATCACTTTTTGGAGTGATGCGTTGTTAACTGCTGTCTATATACTTAACCGAGTGCTTTTCAAATCAGTTACTTCCACTCCATATGAGTTATGGATAGGTAGAAAACTGGACTTAAGTTTTTTTAAATCATAGGATTGTGCTGCCTATACTCATGAGTCCTCTCACAAATTTGGGAAATTGGGTCCCAGAGGAAAGAAGAGTATTTTCATAAGATACTCTGAACACTCGAAAGTGTATGTGTTCATAGGTGAGTAAGAAAGTAAAAGTATAACTGAATTCGAATCACGGGATGTCACATTCTTAGAGAATGAATTTCTTAAGAAGGGCGAAATAGGTGATGATTACTTCCTATTTGAAACCTTGGATCAAGATAATGAATTTAATGGAGTTCATCCAAGTGGGAATAACATGAGAAGTGATGAATTTAATTTAACTCATTCTCAATCATAACCACATGATGAAATGATATCGTCATTATTTAATTCGAGTGGAGCATGATAGGGAATAATGTGCAAAGTGTACAATCTCCTATACGGCGAACAACTCGTAAAAGTATTCTCCGTCGACGTTTTGACATTGAAGGGGAAACTTTCATAGTTGCTCCATAAGATGAAGATGAGCCAAGAAATGTTAATGGGGTTCTAAATTGCCCTAGTAAGGAAAAATGGATTTATGCAATGGAAGAGGAGATAGAGTCAATGAAATCAAACCAAGTTTGGGAATTGGCTGATCTTCCAAAAGGACGTAAAGCTATTGGGAACAAGTGGGTTCTCAAAATAAAGCGTAAAGCTGATGGCTCGATAGAAATGCATAAGGTTCGCCTTGTGGCGAAGGGGTATAATCAACATGAATGAATTGATTGTGAAGAAACATTTTCTCCTATAGTAAAATTTATCTCGATTCGCATTATTTTGGCAATAGTGGCTAGTATGGATCTTGAGTTACATCAAATGGATGTAAAGACTGCTTTCCTCAATGGAGAATTAGAAGAAGAAATATATATGGAACAACTTGCTGGTTTCATTATAGAAGGCCAAGAAGGAAAGGTATGTCGACTTTTGAGATCGATATACGGCCTTAAGTAGTTATCGAGACAATGGTATATACGTTTTCATAATGCCATAATGGCATATGATTTTACAATGATAGATTAGGATCATTGTGTATATATCAAAAGATTCAAAGATTAATTTGTGATCATATCATTATATGTTGATGATATACTAATTGCCGGAAGCAATATGGAGTTTATAAATACTGTGAAGAGTTGGTTATCTTCCAACTTTGAGATGAAAGATATGGGTGAGGCTGCATACATTCTTGGAGTTAAGATCTCAAGAGATCGTTCGAAGAGATCATTATTTCTTTCGTAAGAAACATACATAAATAAGGTTCTTGAACAATTTCGTATGCAAGATTATAAATCCATTGATACTCCTATTGCAAAAGGTGAATGATTGAGCCATAGACTGTGTCCAAGGACTCTACAAGAGAATGAACAAATTAAACATGTTCCTTATGCTAGTGCTTTTGGGAGCTTGATGTACGCTATGATGTGTACAAGACCTGACATATGTTTTGCAGTTGGAATGGTGAGTAGATACCAATCCAACCCAGGTCAAGCACATTGGAAGGCCGTTAAAAGAATACTGAGGTATCTGAAGGGAACTGTTGATTATAAGCTGAATTACTAAGGAAGTGATCTGCAACTTGAAGGCTATTCAGATGCTGATTGGGGAGGAGATTTAGATGAAAGGAAATTTACCTCTGGTTTTGCTTTTTTACTGAACAATGGCACCATATCTTGGAGTAGTAAGAAGTAAACGTGTATAGTCTTGTCCACGATGGAAGCTGAGTTCGTGGCACTATCAGCAGCAGTACAAGAAGGTGTTTGGCTTAAGAGATTTTTGGATCATTTAGGTGTTATTGGGTATGCCACAAATCCATTATTGGTTAACTGTGATAGCCAAGCAGCTATAGCGTACACAAAAGATCCAAAATATCATAGCAAGACTAAACATATATATACTAAGTATAATTTTGTCAAGGATATGGTTGCACGAAAGGATGTGAACTTACAGTACATATCTACGCATAGAATGGTAGCAAATCCTATGACAAAGCCAATATCTAGATATGTGTTTTATGGTAATGTAAAATCTCTAGGACTGCGTAGAGGCTGATGTACTGAGTATTGTAATTTCCCTGAAGTGTTCACATTTAATGAATTTGTGTTTTTTAATCATTAATGCCTATGAATCTTTGTTTAACATTTATACATCTTAATGCTTAGTGCATTATATATATATATATAATTGAGAAAGTATGTCGGACATATAAGAGATTAGCCCACTTACACGGGTAATTGCCTCTATTTACTGTGTGATAAATAGAGATGAGATGATTTTTAAGCTTATTATCTAGGTGATAATTGAGAGCTCAAGCTTAAAATACATATGTTGCCTTAATTGAGTGTTGAGATGATGACATAATATTTTCTATGTTCGAAAGTAAAATGACCCACATATTTTACTTGATTTGTCTATGATGCCAGATGTGAGTTCTGATGAATTCTATGAATGAGTAGATACGTGAACTCAAGTTAGACATTAAGTATGTTTGAACTATCATCTGTACGGTATTAAAGGTGTAGACATATGCTCTATGGGAAATGAGTTAAATACCGTAATACGTATTTCATATTATATATGCATGAGACGACCAATAAGAGTGTCAAAAGTTTTTATCTCAATTTTTATACCGTGTGAGACTCTTGAGGAAAAGAGTTCCTCAATTTAGTGCCCTCATGACTCTTACTTATTCTCAAGATTTCTATTTAGGCTCCGTTCGTTTCGCGGAAAATAACTTTCAGGAAAATATTTTTCATATTTTCCGGTGTTCGAATGGGCGGAAAATCATGGTCAAGGAAAACATTTTCCGTTGACCGGAAAATTCATTTTTGCAGCTTGGAAAATGTTTTCCTCTTTTGAAAAGAGGAAAACATTTTCCAAGCCTCGCCTCTTCTCTTCCTTCGGTTCTCGTTCTCTCTCTCTCTTTTGCTCTCCCTGTTGCGAAGTCGGCTTCGACAACGTCGTCCTTCTCCGGGACCAGCCTCCGCCCTCCCTGGCCGCTCCTGCCCGCCTGCTCCGGCCGGGGCGCCGTCGCCACCGCCGCGCTCCGCTTCCCCGGCGGCTCGAAGCCGCTCGAGAGGATCCGGCTCAAGAGGGAGCTCCGCGGCGGCGCCAGGAGGCTCGCGGGGAGCCCGCCGTCCAGGCCGCTCGTCATGCGGTGGCGAGCTGTGAACTCGTCGGATCTGGCGGCGGAGCTCGCGGCTCGCCGGATCCAGCGAGCTCGAGCTCTGTCGCCGATCCGCAAGCTCGGGTGAGATCGGCCGAGCCTCGAGCTCGCCGGATCTGGGCGGCGGAGCTCGCGGCTCGCCGGATCTAGGCGAGCTCGAGCTCTGTTGCTAGATCCGGCAAGCTTGGGTGAGATCGGCCGAGCCTCGAGCTCGCCGGATTTGGCCACGGGTCTTGGTCGGCCGGCCGGGCGCCCCCATCATCGTCAGAAGGAGGAAGGAGGCGGCGGTGGAAGGAGGAGGAAGAAGGAGGAGGAAGGAGGCGACGGCGGACAAAGCCGCTCGAGGAATCGGGAGGAAGAAGGAGGAGGAAGGAGGAAGGAAAAAAAAAAATAATAAATAATAAAAATTTCTATTTTAAAAATATAAATAATTAAAAATCATTTTAAAAAAATATAAATAAATAAAATAAATTTTTTGGTCAATTAAAAATATTAAAAATTCAATTTTTGATAATTTTTTTCAGGAAAATGTTTGAGCTAACGAACAAAGTGGAAAATATTTTCCACTCAAATTTTAGATTTTGGCCGAACACCTAAAAATAGAGTCATTTTCCTGGAAAATAACTTCTAGGAAAATGTTTTCTGGAAACATGATATTTTCCGTGAAACGAACAGAGCCTTAGTATTTGTTATCTTAGGATGTTGCCAATGATCATGAATTGATTCGATCTAATGGGGCATTTCTAGAAAAGCAAATTGAACTGAAATTGAGAGTTTAAAGAAAAGAGAAAGATCGAATTTGGAGAATCATATATTAGTTTTGTGTTCATTGGTTGACCAATTATGATTGTCTTTGTCATAATCATAATTGTGAATACAATATATTAATGATTAAAAAGAGATCAAGAGAGATACATAAATGTGATCGATCGATCTAGGGGTACTGCATACTAAATCTACTCAGGATGTGATGTCCATTATGAGCTGCTATATATTCCTAACAAATGTATGGCAACGAGCTCTCAAAGTATGCTGGTCGCACGGACTATTCACCAGTATGAATGTTGCAGTGGGGAAAAGAGGATTCTGTTCGACCCACCATGTCAAGTGGGAGTCTATGATGGACTTTTCTTTGATAGGCCTAAGTAGGGCCCGTCCGCCCATGTTGGTTTTGGCCCACCATGTGTGAGTGGGAGATGATAGATTTTCTTTTTGATGGGCTTGAGTTGGCCCGTCCGCCCATGTTGGGCCCAAAAGGCCCGGCCCGTGAGTTGAGGGCCCATGGAAGAAGTTATTAAAAATTAAAGGAAAATCAGAGAGGCGATCATCTGAGATTGAGAGGTTACGTATTTTAAAAAAAGAGAGATTACGCTCTCTCGGTTTTGCACGTCCTCTCTTAGAAGTTACGTCTTCTCACATCGTTTTCTCCTAAAGAACAATAAAGAAGAATCCTCTGAAGAACGGCGTGGATTCTTCCTCTTTGATTCACAACACCGATTCACAACACCGGGCTTTAGTCTGTGGAAACAAAGGTATGCTCATTTATGTGATGTGCCTTAGGATCGGTGATTCATGAATTTCCTGGGTTCGCTTCTGCTACGTTTGTGTTCGATTCTGTGTTGAATCACTATTTTGGGATCCGTTTCCCGAATCTTTTTCCCAACACTCCATTATTACGTTCCGCTATTTCCACAAAATTGAAGAGAGAAAAATACACACCCATCATAAATATCATAGAGGATAGTGGTGAAGATTCATATAAAAAGGAAGACATCTTCTCTCGTATTGAAACCGGGAAGCTCTCGATTGGTCCCATTTTTCCCGGGCCACACATACTGGGTAATGCATTTTATGTGCAATAGATGGTATGGAAAGAAATCAAGGCAATCTGAAACATTGGTCTCGAGGTAGCAGAAAGTGGCAACGAGACGTGCAGAACCCGCATGCAGAAATGAAGTAAAGAATCCTTTGCTGGTGCAGTTACAAAAGAATCAAATGCTAGCTACCAAAGCTTAAAAAAAGCGTACAAGCTGCGAAAGCTTCAAACTAAAGTGGATGGTGCATTTTCCGACCAAAAAAGAAAAAAGAAAAAAAGTGGATGGTGCATTTGTTTCTAGAAAGATCAACACCTTGGGAAATATATTTGTAAAATGATTACTTGTATTGCTTTTTAGAAATAAATAAATGAAAAATATTCTCATTATCAAGACATATATCTAGGCATGAATGGTTGTTGATAATGAGAACAATTACAATTGATTAATTTTTCTAATAATCAATTTTTAAATACAAATGGACCTTTAAAGATTCTTCTTTTCCACGGAAAAGTGAAGAATCAAAATAAAGGTGGATTGGGAAAAGCAAGAAAGCAAATAAAAAGAAATAGATTAAGCATCGAAACTAAAATAATCGACACTTAAAAAAGCATTTGTGGAGGACAGCTTGTTTGCTGGTCAATTATTTATAAAAATTGCAAACATTATGCATTCAAACATAATTAATGGTTCATTTTTTCAAGTAGTATCCTACAAGTATTTTGTTAATACGTTTCCTCACATTTTAAGGTTTAAAGAAGACAGTTTGTCTAAAATGGTATTAGAACACGCGTCAATAGTCTTAATTCTGGCAATGTCGTTTTCAGTTTATCACGATGGAGAGGTGAAATTTTCCTTAACTAACCACTTAAAAGTGCCTTGGAGACACAATTTTTTTTTATAATAAAATTCATGTTATAGATACATTTTTGACATATTTATTAAACATTTGAACTTTTGAAAACCATTGCTGTCTGCTTTGCCTAAAAGATGTAAGTGCGGCTATCTAAAAAATTAACGTGGTTAAAGAGTCTGAAATCATAGGAACAATTTCATTATAGTCATGGACGAAATCAAATCAATCAGTGTAATCAAGGACAAAAGATGTGACAATCACTATCGAACATGCACGCCACCATCTCCGCTGACAATCCATACCTTACGAATTCCACCTACTCCGAAGTTTAGTTTATTTATTACAACCCAATAAATCCCAATTCTTCTTGCTTGGAACAACCTGAGGAAAAATGAACTCCCATCAGGGAACTGCCCTAATTCTAACACTCCTCCTCCTAGCCTCAACATGCCATGCCCTCCCCAGAAAGCCATCCGGCCCGAGCCTAGCCGCCCAGTTCCTGGCCCCCCATAACGCAGCTCGCGCGGCCATCAGGATGCCGTCGCTCACGTGGGACCCGCGCCTCGCGACCTACGCGGGTCGGTGGGCTGCGCAGAGGCGGCATGACTGCGATTTGAGGCACTCCAACGGGCCCTATGGGGAGAACATATTCTGGGGCAGTGGCACGGGGTGGAACCCGGGTCTGGCGGTGGCGGCATGGGCCTCGGAGCGACGGTGGTACAACTACCAGAGCAATGCATGCGTGAAGGGCCAGATGTGCGGGCACTACACCCAGATAGTGTGGAGGAGCACGAGGAGGGTCGGGTGCGCCGTGGTGGCGTGCTTCAAAGATGGCGGCACGTTCATGGTTTGTGAGTATGATCCGCCTGGGAATTACATCGGAGAGAGGCCTTATTGAACAATCTTATGATGAGGAGATTTTAAATGTGCCCAAAGTGAATTGAGGGACAGATTGTTTTCATTTGTTAAGCAGTTTTTTGACTATTGGTGATGGGTGTTCGATTCATTCTCTGTAATTAAGGTACGTTGCTACTCTTTTGAGAAGTGCGTACAGGCACATCTATGTGTGATTAATAAAATAATACAAAATTTTCAAATCACCAAGCTCGATTAATCATTTCGAATGTATGAAGAACCGTGTCGTCCAATTCTTTCTATTTTAATTTTCTTTAATAAGCTAATGTTTCTTTTGATAAACTGGCGACAGCTATCTTCACATTTATGTTAAATTACTTTCCGAAGGGATTGTACTTCATTTGAGAATTGCGCATTTATCTTCATTTGCATGTAATTTACTAATATAGTAACACAGAATTTAGGGAAGGAGAGATGAAAACATCTCCTCGAAGTCTATTATCTATACCGATATATAAACTCGCTAATAAACATATAACAACTCATTCTAAGTCGAAAAACTTTCAGACGTGTGCACACTTGCACATATAGTTGGCAGATTCTTCTTCTCCACTGGCCACTCCTTACAATAAAAAAGGCAAAAGAAAAGGGGCAAAAGTACCAAAAAAGTTCCACACCCATCGTATTGTTTTTAATTTAGTTATAAACATTTTAAATTGGACCAATTTAGTTCCAAACCTTTGGACATTAATAGCAATTCAGTCCATCTGACCTATTTAGGTTGTAAATTGTTCATGAAGATGCCAGTTATCTTACGTGAGACAATCGGCGTTGGCGTGGATATTTTTAATATACTTTTAAAATATTTTTTTTCCTATTTTTAAAATTTCTTTTTCTTTCCCTTCTCTTTTTGCCAATGGCCGATTGCTGGCCACATGCCATAAACCATGGCCCACAAGGGCTGGCCTCTTTAGGTTGTGCTTGGACAAGGGCGAGCACT
The DNA here is from genome assembly GCA_014182725.1 of Eucalyptus brandiana. Classification (NCBI taxonomy): domain Eukaryota; kingdom Viridiplantae; phylum Streptophyta; class Magnoliopsida; order Myrtales; family Myrtaceae; genus Eucalyptus; species Eucalyptus brandiana. The sequence goes on from CM024670.1 coordinate 28,491,167, forward strand.
GATGATGCCCTCTTGCCAGATCTGGAGAGGCTCGACGAGTCCTATCGTAGGTAAGGGTCAGCCTCGTGTCTTAGAGATAGAGAGAGATTGCATGTTAGAGTTGGAGGGAGGGAGGGAGGGAGAGAGAGGGAGGGAGGGATCCTTCAGTTGTCGAAATGGAATTAGCTAAGGTGCTTTAATGGCGTTTTGAGCAATTCTGATCTGGGATTTGTTCTCACTTTATCTTGGCCACGACTTTCCTTTTTCGGTTTTTTTTTTTTCACTTGGCAAAAAGAAGTCGCGAAGCGAAGAAAGGGAAAGAGCACGGGCACAAATGAAACGGGGATCTCTTTTAGAGAGAGAAAGAGATGGTTGGAGATGATGAGAAGAGAATAACTCCGACACAGGACAGAGAGGAGTGAGAAAATGCGGCTGGCGAGACCAACTCTTGCTTGTGGCTGGAGAATGAAAACAAAAGAAGAAAAAACATTAAAAATTATAAAAAAATTCATGTCAGCATTGATTGTACCAAGTAGGATTATCGGTATTTATGTTAGCAATTTTCAGGTTAAAATGAATGAATAGACTGAATTGGTACAAATGTGAAAATGTTAAAAATTAAATTGGTCTATTTAGAATGTTTGAGACTAGATTGGTACTAATATGATAGATTTAGGACTTTCTTAGTACTTTTCTCAAGAAACAAGAAATGAGAGGAAAAAGGATTGAAGAATATCATGAACCATATGTATATATAAGGAAAGCGGATGAGATATAGAAGAACTATGAGCAAAAAGCAAGACCATTTACACGTTATCTGGCCTTCCTTTTTAACCTATCACGGCGTATCCCAAAGATTAAAATATTTTCTTGACATAAACGATTCAATTTGGGGCACACCCTTTATCTACTCTACATAATTGTACAGATAATGTCAAGAGAAAAACCTTTGATCGGATCAGTGATTTAGTAAAAAATAATCGGAGCAAAATTTGCATGAAATAGGAATTTCCTTGAAGAGCACTGGCCGAGTAGAATTGCATCTTCAGTCACTTCACTTGAAAAGAGCCATTTCTTTGTTGGTGAATGATGAGCTTGAGGAATATGAGCTCTATCTATAATCTCTAGATATCTCTTTTTCCTTAAATGATGAAGAGGACAATTATTTATGTGCTTACATCGAAATCTTCGCAATATAAGTTATCCTAGTCAAGGCCGAAACTGGTTAAATAACTTGCTAAACCATGCACATAGCCTAGGTTATAATGCCATGTGAATGTTTGCTTAGTAATAAATATTCTATAAATTTGCTAGAATACTTAAATATTGAATCGCTTATTTACCTAATAGTTTAAATTTTTAGAACAATTTGTTCGATCCTCACAAAATTTGCTTACCATATCATATACTTTCAGAATATTAAATATGCCTTCATCTAACATTTTAAACTTTGAAAATAAATGATAGAAGTCTTACAAAATTTTACATAAATGATTTCCAAATTCATTTAGTGATTGGTCCTAAGTTCAAATGGACACGAGATCGTGTAAAATGGTTGTTTTTCTCTAGGGGTCAAACTTTGCCGTTACCGGTGAATTCGATCTCTCGTTTTCTAGGAATTGCAATGGTGACCTACATGGCCTTTTTTTTTTCCCTTTTTCGATAGTTCTTTCGATATCTTTATAGAGGCATTCCGTTATGCATCCTAATCTTCCTCCGCGAGATTCTCTAATCGCCTTTTGACTTGCGCGCTGATTTAGGGATAATTTTTTTTTTTGCTCCAGATTCTTTAGCTACGGTTATCCTTTGGTCGATGGATCATTCTTGACTCAAAACTTTAACCATTTTCATGTTATGAGTTATCGATAGTTGCTGCCTATCATGGCCTAGTTTGGTACGTTAGTTTCTCTGTGTGTTCTCAGTTTCCGGATCTGATGTCAACATTTATGAACGACCGAATATTCGACAATGTAACTAATGTTACACTTCGAAGAAGGGAAATTTTTCTTGGCCTCGCATGAGTTTTTATGCCCAGTTAGTTCATTGATTGAGCTCTTGGACGTAAAGACTCAAGAATTCTTCTTTTTGGCCAATGAAACTCTTGTAGTATTTTTTCTTTCGCCAATTTCGGTGGAAATAGGAGAGCAGGAGAACTCCTAGAGGTTTACATGCTTGTGATGGAGACTCTATTGAGCCGAACCCGATTGTTTGAATGCACCAAATAAACTTTGAAGATTGACTCAAAGACAGAATATATCAGAGTCCTGATATCAGCCCAAAATGTTGTAGTAACACTCGCTGATATAGCATGTAGCGATGGCAGCGAGGTTGATCCGGGAGACGGGGTCATTCTGTTGCATGTGCTACCCTGATTATTTCCAACTAGAAGCCGAACACGTCCTGAACCCGAGATGGATTTTTAAGCAACGTTCAAAACCCACCTTTTGTTAAGTTTTCTTGAACTCGAAACTTATCTATTCACTCATATCTCTTGGTCTATTTTGATTTTCAAGGTAAATATATATCACTGTGCATATAACCAAGTGTGTTTAGAAGAGAATTGTTTTCTAGCCACATAATTAGTCGGGAAAAAATTGAAACATTCATAGCAAGGGAAATTGGTCTAGGGAAATTGGTCTAGGTATCCCAAATGATGAGTTTGCTGCTCTGTGGACGCATGCTATTTTGATTAACACCCTAAAGAGAAATGACTCTCGGTCAAACCTCAAAGTCTTACCTACCGTTGAATACTGCAAGTAACGTCGACAAGCTAATGGCTGAATATGAAGCCCATACCATAAGTTGTGCTCGTCAAGCAGCTTCAGTTCACAGGTTCTTTATCTGATGCTGAGCTCTGTGGAAATCAATACAACTCCCCTGGCAATCTCGGCATGAGCATGACTTCAAGTGGCGTTGCCCTTTCTGCCGTCAACCCAAAGCTCTCGGACATATCCACCAGCGAATCTCCAGGAGTTTTTTTTTTTGAACAGAAATCTCCAGGAGTTGATACGTGGAATATATGCAAGAATCTAGCCTGGATAAAATTGTTAGAATATTTAAATAATAAACTATGCTTCATCTGATAACTTAAAATTTTAAAACAATTGATAGTGATCTCACAAAATCTAACAAAAATTGATAGATTCGAGGCTAAAGGTTATTCCAGGACAAATTCTTCTCCCATCCACAAATTGTAAAAACTCAGAATTGAAGTCCTTCACGCTCAACGTCCTTATGGGCCGTGGCTACTAAGAAACCTCTCAGGACTGAACTTCAAAGGGTCATGCCACATTCTTGGATTGGTGTGGATTTTCCACGAGTTGAACATCAGCCTTGTGCCTTTGGGGACATGGTATCCCCCGATGATGCAATCATCGACGGATAGGTGTGCATGGATAACGGGGCTGTCGGGTGCAATCAAAAAGTCTCCTTAATTATGGCCTGGAGGTAGGTCAAGTTGGCGATGTCGGATGCTTTCACATCTTTGCTTGCCAATTTGAGTGTCTAATTCTTCTTGAGCATTTTTCAGGGAGTGAAGATTATTCAGTAGCAGAGAGATTGCCCATGTTATTGTGACCACAGTAGAATTACTGTTTCCTGCTGTCATCGTCTTCCGCTAAAAAAAATTCCAGAGTTGTTAGATGCGAGATATGCAAAGTAACTGGACCAAAGTCTATATTCACATAACCTTTCTTCTTTGGGTAGAGTAGTGCTCTAAGTATTGCAATAACTAAGTCTAAAGTCATATACTCCTTCTGCCCCGATGAGTGCCACTTTACCAGGAAAAAACGAGCATGCATGCATCGCTCGAGAAGGAGAGAAATGAAAGAGCACCAAGCATGTGGCTTTGGCAATCGTACCAGCATCAGAACGTCCAATTTCCGATCCGTTGAGGGACGAGAGCTTACTGTCCATGAAATCTCGATTGCTGCTAGATTCCACCAAATCCTTGTTAGGTCTCTTGCTTTCCTCTAACCATCCACCTATGATTTTGTTCATTTCCTTCGCAGTCCTCCTCATGGCCCTCTCATGGCCGCCCAGGTCGAAACCAACCCACCGTTAAGGAACATTGCTGACAAGATTCTATTACGTGACCAGCACTGACAAAATGCTTTAAGAATATCCCACGTTCCCCGCAGGTACCATTATTAAATACGTCAGCAGAGAAACAAGGAACATATATATTTACCGTTTTGAGAGCCAGATCAAAAGATAAGGGAAGTAACGATAATGAAGATGCATAAAAATAAGGCCATGCTTTTTCGACTCTTCAATTAACTTAGACACTTATTATTTAGTGTTTTGACCATACCATCCCTTGTGGGCCTTACCACTTCTAATACAACTTTATAAAAGAGTTTTTTTTTTTTTTAAATTATTTGGTAGATGCTTTTTATTTTATTTCTTCTTCTCTTTCTTTGCGGGTCCACTTTCCTTCTTCTACTTGTTTTCGATGCCTTTGACATCTCATTCTCCGCTTTTGCAAATCTTCACTCTATTTTCTCTCTTGCAGGTCATTCTTTTCTTTCGACACCTCCACTCCTTCTTCTTCTTCTTCCACAAACCCCATCGTCCTTCGCATTGCACTTTCGCTGGCATTGACATTGGGCTCACTGATGGCCTCCCCAACAAGTCCTTTTTCTCCACCTCACATAGGCTTTTCTTGCACCATGGAAGGTCTTTCTTCCCTTATGTAGGCATAAAGGTCTAGGGCAATAGGCGAGTCGTGTTCTTTTAGGTAATATGAAGTGGGATTTGAATTGATGGTCTAATTTGATTTCAGTTTTAATGCCATGTCTAAGTGTTGAAGTAAGCAGTTCTTTTAGAGATTGTAGATGTAGGAGAGATTTGTGAAAGGAGGAGTGAGAGACATAAAAAGAAGCGAATGACAAGCAATAGAGAAAACAAAGAGACAATTTACAAGAATTAATAAGTGAGACGTCAAAGTGTGGAGAGAAAAAAGAAGAAGGAAAGTTGGATCCGTACAAAACAAAAGAAACAAAATAAAAAGCATTGACCAAATAAAAAAAAAAGAATTTTTTTTTAAAGTTGTACTAGAAGTGGTGGGCCTTATAAGGGATAATATGGTCATGACACTAAAAAAGGAAGTGTACATGCCAGACGAGGAGTGGAAATAGTGCCGCCCAAAAATAATAGTTATATCCAAAAATTAAATAGGAGATAATGATAAATTGTCCCTGAATTTTGACTCAATATGTAGTGTAATCCATGAGATTTTAATTTGTTCAACGTGTTCCTAATAATTTAATTATTCAATATGATTCTTGAACTTTTGGTACTTATTCAATTTAGTTCATAAACTATTTGCAAATATTCAATATTATCTTTCCTTTAATTCAAGTTTATGGACAATATTGAATATTTTCACTTAGTTGAAGGACTAAATTGAACACACATTAAAAGTCCAGGAATCGTACTAAATAATTTAAAAGTTTATGGACGACATTATACATTGCGCTAAAGTTCATAGACCACATTGAACAAATTAAAAGTTTAGGGTCCACATTAAATAAATCGAAAATTTATTGGTTACATTGCACATTGAGATAAAGTTCATAGACCATTTATATCATTTTCACGTAGATTCACTTGTTGGACGATTTGTTGAATGTTACTACAATTAAATAAGTTAGGTAGCACCGAGAAGCAGACAATCCAAATAATGTCATTACTTGGCATTATATTGAACGGCTTCTCCAGATATGGCAATTTTATTTTCCTTATCCGGCAATTCGAGAAAAAGAAAATTTATCCTGTTGCACCAAGGGACGAAAGTGGGGAAAAAAAGAGGAAAGAATAGAGTGAATTTTTCGATTTTCATGCTGTAAGTCAAAAGAATGCTAGTGGCGGGCACTGCCGGCCGACTAATTTAATATTAGTACTTTCCTTTATAGGGCAAATCACTGGGATGGTATAGCTTACCTAAACAAGAACAATCAAAAAAATGAAAGAGAGAGAGAGAGAGAGCTTGGGAATTGGGAATAAAATGACAATGTGGCACCACTTGATCGAGATATCAACGAATTAAACAAAGTATATTAAGGCAAGACATTTCATAGGTCCACAAATCATAAAATCATCATGACCTGGGATGAGACAACTTAGAAACGGTGTTCTTAAGTCGTGAAAGATAATATCGTTTCATTTTAGTGACGTATTTATCATATACTTTCGTGTGCAATTAACCAGCTAAATACTATGTAGTCTCTGGCGATAAATATATTTGTCCATCATGTAAAAGTTTATTTATTTATTTTTCATTTGAAAAGTCGTGATATTTCTATCCTGTGAGGATAAGTTGATGCATTTTTTTTTTGGTCTTTGTTTGGCCTTACCTATTCAGAAATGCTAGGGAAATTTGTAACAATTTGTATTAATGTGGATTCAGCATACAAAATGCATGTATTCATGTCGTTTTCTTTATCTTTTTGCCAAATATGAACTTTTTTGGCATATAGATAATCCCTATGCACTTTCGCTAGATAAATGTCGCACGAATTTGGAATTTAACAACGTTTCACATAAAACTGAAGGAACCTTAGACAAAATGAAAATACAATAGAGAACATATAAGGACAAACCAGACAGTTGGGTTTGACAGGTGGTGTAACGGATGCACATGATACTTTCTTCCTTTGGCAATAGCTAGCATGTAACAACTCATTCAAATTTAGGGAGGTACGAATGTCATGTAATCTTGGAAAAAAATATTTAAGAATATCATGAAAAAACATGTGAAACAAGTGGATGAGATTAGGAGTGAGCAGTTTCATGATCGATCCATGTTCCACTTAAAACCTGAAACCCACCCTACCAGGATCGATTCTCTAATTTTTGGAACTTGAATCTATCTTGTATATCTTGGAGTGTGGAATCTATTCTATCAATCGACTCTAATGTCTATTTGTGAACCAACCAATTCCTCTTTTATTTATTTATTTTTTTATTTTTTTGGGGTCATGAAGAATATAAAACTCTTCCATTAGTAAACTAGATAAAAGGTTGATTATGTTGCTCAAGTAAACCAAGCTGTGCTCAAATTACTTGTTAGTGTTCCTATCGGTTCTTTTTTAGAGCGGATATGTCATGAAGTTTTTGCAGCATTTGCATTTCTCGTCTTTTTAGAGTTCGTGAGTTGGTTGGTGCTCTATCTAATTATCCTCTTCAAAGATTTTGCTCTTTCTGGTGTTGTCTTGGTATTGTTCACGGGCATTTTCATAAAGTATTACACATATTCAAACTCATCAGAAAATTCTTAACGATTTGGTAGGCATTTTTTTTAGTTAATAGTTACCGTACATATACCTTGTAGACTTGTTGAATATGCTGTGAGCATGAGGTTTGACATGTGTAATAGGTCGGTGTGGACTGGATCACACAACACTAGTTCCATATATTTGAAGCCAAAAGCTAGACTGATTTCAAATTGAACCAGAAACCAAACAGGTTCTCATACCCAATTCCACTCGGGAACGTGCTCATCTAGATGATATATGAATAACAATGAACAAAAGGCAAGGCCGGTGTTGCGTGATCTTCATTTATGTCCTATCACAATGGATAAAAAATTAAAAGGAATTTCTTTGCATAAATACCAGGAATGGAATGAAACTTAGCTAAGAAAATTTGAAACGTGAAAATGTTAAAAAATATGGTAGGAGATACTCATTATCTCTAAACTCTAAAAGTCAAAGTTTCCTTGGATTTTATGCATTTTCCGCTTGCACTTTCCAAGAATGAATTGAACAAAAATATACCTTTTAAGAGTACCAATAAAGGGAAAATTCCAAATAATGACATAAAATGTTCTCATTTTTTTAAAATAAGAACTTGAAGTAGACCTTATTTCAAATAAAATCCCGAAGTGGTTATGGCTATTTCAAATAAAAACCTATTTTCGTCGGCTCGCCGACTAGCAAAATATTCCTACGATCGGGGATATTTTCGTTAAAACACAAGTTAAATTTAAATTAAATTAGAATGAAAAATTTAAAAAATAATAAAAAAGCAAAAACATAGGGGGAGGGCCCGCCTGTGTTTTCCTTTTTCTTAGTATTTTTTTTTATGAAAAGAAAGAAAGAAAGAAAATTAAAAAATTTTAAATTTTAAAAGACGAAATTGCCCTTTATAGCGGGTGAATTCAAGGCATTCCTTGAGATTGTTATGGGCACATCAGGTCCTTATTTGAGAAAATGATGGCACTTTAGGCCCTTATTTGAAGCAATGTCCACTTCATGTCCTTATTTAGAATTTTCCCTACCAACAAATCGTGAATTTGACCTACAAAAAAGTATCAACTTTAAGGCTTGGGATAAATATACATAAACTTTTTAAATGGTTCAAGAAAAGGCAAGGATAGACCAACAGAGGAAAAGGCATGGACTTTTGGGTTTGGTACAAATCTAGCGGAAGTCTCTTAACACCTTTAAAAACCAGGAATATTATGTCAGATACGCTCCCCTAACTGTGTTTGCTATATAAATTCTTAGGCTATGTTTAGTCATTTGGATGTTTAGTTAGGATAGGATTACGTATGATAGGATGATAAATTTAGGAATTTTGTAATATTCTATTCACTATAGTGAACTGCAATAATAATATCGGATGCTTTTATATTATATTTGGCTTATTGTTTAGTATAAATGTCAAATGTCATATCAATACGAATAAAACTAAATATGCCCCAGCGAAGATGGTAAAAATATTTTGTGATTATCTATTAAAGAAACTACAAATGCATAAATGGAGGTAACCTCCATCAATCAATCCATGATTAATTAACGACCTAAATCTTAAATAGCAAATGAGCTATTATAGCTTTCCAGAGCCACAATTTCGACTATGACATGAAAAGTGAACAAGCTCCAACAACATTGGTGAGTTAAATTAGCAAGTGAATGCCAAATCTAGTAAGAGAGAGAAGACATGATCATTCTCCTTCCAAAATTTCGAAAAGTACAGTGTTTCGACTCTCTCGTAACTTTGTGAAACTTCAAAGTGAATTACAAACCTATGGAGGAAAATGAGCTTCAATTTTCTTGTTACTTTCGTGGACTCTTGACATGAACTAGAGAGTTACAAGGGAAATGAGCTCCGACTTTCTCACTATTTTTGTGGAGCTTTAATGGGAACTAAAGAATTATGGATGAGTCGTGAAGTTTCAACATGTACTAGAGATACAGAGAGAAATGAGACAGAGAGTGTAGGGTTTTATTTTAGAAATCACATTGCCCTTATTCTTCTAGAATTTAAAAAAAAATTATTTTTAAGTTTAAATTTGTTCATTTAAAACATTAGTCCTTCAACTTCATTTTTGTTTGTCTATTTTTTTACTAGTTTCCTCTCTTATTTATTTATTTTTTAATTCCGGTCCATCATTCCTTAATGATAATTGTACTAAATAATTTATTATACTAACATACCTAAAATATTTAATAATTATACTAAATATAATATATTTTATAGAATAGAAAGAAATTTATTTATATAAATAAATAAAAACAAAAATTGTTGTTCTTTTTTGTTATTTTAAATTTTCTTTTTATATTTAGCATTCAATTATTATTAATTTTATTAATTTAGGAAATTTGTTATTCAAGACAAATACTTTTTTTATTATGGATATTAGAAATTCTATTTATCTTTATCCAACTTTCATAATGAGATATTTTTATTTGGCTCATGTCCCTTTAATATACAACCTTATCTTATTTTGGGGAACAAAATACAAATTAGGATAAAATTTATATTATTTTAATTTTTATCTTGACTATGAAACGTAGTCTTATTTATTTATTTATTTATAAAGGATTAGATAGAAGACTTTGTTTCTTCCTTTAACGGTGTTTGGATAAAAGTTCTTAATTTGTGGTTGGTATTGCCAGTCCACTAATTTAATATGGGAACTTTCCATTGTAAGGCAAATGAGGGGGTTGGGACTAATTTATCTAAATAAGAACATTCCAATAGTGAAAAGTACAAAGAGAGTTTGGGAAAAGGGAAAAAATGACAATGTGGCACAAAATTGAAACTTGATCCAGATATAAATGAATTAAACAAAAGATCTCAAAGCAAGACATTTCATAGGTCTATAAATCATAAAATTAACCGGGGTTGAGACGACTCAGGAATGGTGTCCTTTTTTAATCGTGAGGAACAATGTCATTTTATCTTCCTAGTGTGTTTATTGTTCACTTTTGTGTGCTTTTAGCCCCATTAAATTTTATGTCTATCTTATGTTCGGGAAACTTAACCATGGATATTTTTGTTCACCAACTAAAAGTTTATACAACGTTTTGTGTCATTTGAAAAGTTATCATCGAATCAAACCTATGACATCATATTCATTTATTTCGTCTCCGATTTTTTGTGAAAATCTTCTTAAGATACCATTGACGGCATAAACTCCCATTACTTTTAAAAATAGCTCCAGAGAAATTGCTCTTTGCGAATAGGGATGCCAATTTTGTGTATTCTTCAATCTCGATAACGATTGGAGACACCTTCCTGTATTAGATCTGATATAAGTTCATGCTTATGTGGTCCCACATTTTATCGAACATGTGTTAAATGGCTTGGTCAAAGAGATAACGTGCAATGTTAAGAGGGACAACTCGTTTCAAATCTTCACAATCAGTAATAACAAGAGCTTAGATCATCAAAACAGATTTGACACTGATCGATTTCCACACAAGCGCGTCTGTAGATTACGTACTTTATTTATCTCAAGAAATAGCCGAGAACAGAGCACGTTCAAATCGATCAAGAGAAGGATTTTTACACGTAGTGGTTTCCGGCCGAACATGAGCAAAGTGACCACCAAAGAAAGTTTCTAAGAATGGAATCAGTGATAGAGACAACGGAAGCTACAATTCAAGCTCCTCGTAAAATGTGCCCGAGAACAGGGTAGAAGAGAGTTTGTCAAAATATGTCTAAAATTTGAGCCAATGAACGAAAGCGACCCAAGATAAATTAACGTAAAGTCCGAAAGTTGAATATTTGTTGTCTTCCACCTTGGAAATCTAAATTTCCTGTTCGGCATTGGAGTCTAAAGTGATACTTTCAACTTAAAAAGGAAAGTCAATATTGGAGTCCAAGTAGTAAGAGGAAGCAAATTTCCTATTTTCAATTGCGTGCGTTCTAAGGGTGTTTGCTTTTCTGACGGGCAGAGCGCAGATATATTTAAATATGTACTCGTGGGCTGCTCACGAAGAATTGGTGAGGCGACTTTGACCGAGTGCTTGGTGTGGGTTTTCTGTTGATTTTCTTCGTAAAATTACACTAATAATTTTAGTGTTGAAGCCGATTAAATTTTGGGATAAGATTTGTGAATTCCTTTGAGATCGAGAGATTAATCGTGTAAAATAGTGGGGTTAAATTCTGTTTGAATTTATTGGATGTAATTAAGAGTTGAGAAATACTGAAGTTATTTGATTGATTCGTGTGATTGTAATATTTGTTATATTGCTTAATGTATAATAGCATTCTTTGCTGTCCACGTGGATATAGGTCACTTTGATTGAATCACGTAAACTGGCATCCACTTTATTTTCTTATTCTATTTAATTGTTGTTTGATTGCTTGTTTTTTGCAACAATTGGTATAAGCATTAGACTTAATTGAGCTAAGCAAATCGATGGAGATGATGCAGAAATGGTGAGAATGGACAGCTTGATGGGAGGATGTTAGTTTCTAGAAGATGTAGATTGATGATTACCAATACCAAAGAAATTTGCACTTACTCCTATTTGGGAAGAAGTAAGGGTTGATGAAGCCAGCTGATTGAGAGTCATTGAATAGACAAGCTTTGGATGTTAGTCAGTTGACGTTTGCTCGTAATGTTGCGTTTAACATCATTAAAAAGAAGACTACTGTGGGCTGATGAAGGCTCTATTAGACATACAATAAGCCATTTCCGATTAACAAGGTCTATTTGATACAATGCCTATATAACTTAAAGGTGGACAATCGTGTGTTAATTGCTTATTATATAAATGAATTCAATGTGATTGTTAGTCAGTTGAGTTCAGTTGATATTGACTTTGAGGATGAGGTGTGTGTTTTGATTCTATTATCTTAATTGCTTAATAGTTGGAATACTATTGTCACTGTCGTTAGTAATCCCTCTAGGCCAAGAAGCTTGACATTTGATGAGGTTCATGACTTGCTTCCGAGTGAAAATATTCGTAGGAGAGAATCTAATGAACCTACATATACTATTTTAGTAGGTGAAAGTAGAGGAACAACTAGTAATCGTATTTATAGAAGTAGTATAAATTTGATCATATGTAGTTAGTCTACAACTGGTGGTGTTGTATGTTGGAGTTATGGCAAGAAGGGATTGCCTTAAGTTGAAGAATGAGAAGGGCAAGGGAATTAGAGTTTAATCTACAAATAATGTTGTGATTGTAGCTTACTACAATTCAAATAATATTGATTATGTCTTATCTATCATAGGATATTTGTCATTTGATACATATATTATGGATTCTGCTTGTTCGTTTCATGCTATACCAAATAAACACTAGTTTTTTTTTACTTATTAATGCATGAGTAATGATAAAGTGTAATTGGGAAAGTGCCATATTGTGGGTGTTTGTGATGTTATAATCAAAATGAATGATGGTATCATAAAGACATTGATTGGAGTGAGGCATGTCCCAGACTTGAAAAATAATTAGATTTCTTGAAGTCCCTTAGATTCAATGGTGTTTATCTTCTGGAAGGTGAAGTTCTAACAGTTGTTCGAGGTACCCCGGTGATAATTAAAAAAATCAAGTAAAATGGCCTACATGAGCTTTAAGGTGAGAGTGATGATTTTCACCACAGAGAAGTTATATGCATCTGTGCGAGAGTTTGAATTGTTGCTTGATGCATTTGGGACACATTAGCGAGAGAAGCCTAAAGGTTTTGAGTGAAAGGAATCCTATGTGTGATTATGTGTCTAATGAATTGAATGTATACAAGTGCCGTGACTTAGACAAATGGGAGAAAGTTCAGTTCAATACAATCATCAGATAAACTGTAGAAATTGTAAAGTTAATTCACTTGAATATTTATGGGCTATCGTAATTTTCTTTGAGGAAGGGTGTTAAATTTATACCAACAATTGTGGATGACTAATCGAGAAGGACGTGAATGTTTGTGCTTAGGCATAAGTATGATGCTATTGTCATGATTAGACAATTGAGGGCTTTGATAGAAAAGGATACAGAAAAGACAATTAAGTAGGTACGAACTAATCGTAGAGTTTTGCTTGGGTGTGTCAAAACTAATGTTACATAAGGGTTGAGAATGCGACATAGATCCTCATAAAGGGATTTCTGAGGTCAAACTTGTGGTTTACCGATTTGACATTTGTTTCTGACTTTTGGCAGGAGTTCCACATGTGGCTCTTCCTCATGGGCGGCAGTATGAGATCCAGAGGTATAAGTACGTCTTATTTCATCAATTCGCACTACGTTTCAACACCAGGAACCGGAGTGTCTTTAGTCTATCGTCCGATTCCAACGGCGATATTTCTTCACCGTAGCTTTATGACAACGATCCAGCGGCAGGCCTCACGGTGCTATGGACTCTGTCAGTGGCTTTCTTTGCCTTCAACAATGCCAAATGTCAAGCGCCAACCATATATCGGATAGTACTTTACATGGTAAAAACGTTCCATTTATCGATTCACCGTAACTTACCTCTTTCTCCCAATCGGTACATCCTGTTAGGATCGCAAGTAACAATGCTTGCGCAAAGAGTGCAACTATAATCCCCGTCCAGAGGCCCTACAGCTCGATAAGAAGAAAAAGCAATTATAGGAATATCGGATTGACTACCAGTTACGATGAAAGGAAAGGACGTTTTGCAGCAGAATGGTAAGGTAAATACCTTTCCACCAAAGTGACAGACAAAAGCTAGGAATACGGCCACTGGAATACCCAGCAAATAGTAGGCACCCAAATTGATGACGGCTCCAATCTTTTGCCATCCACATCCTCTTGCAATGCCTTAAAAAAATGTAACATTATATAGCATAAAAAAAGTCGAAGTACAAATCGGCTTTAACTTGAACATATTTGAGATTTGACACATTCTCCATCAGCCCTCCCTAATTGTCAGAATAAGTTGTTAAAGTTAAACTAGGTCAGGTGCACCATTAAACTGTAATTATAAGCAAACTCCGTGCATACCTGAAAGCACGGACTGAATGCCATCGATAAGATGGGAAGTTGCGACTAGTACCAACATATCTCCCACATAGTTCACTATTTCTTCTTTTGTACTATAGAGGTAGCCCCACGCCCTTCGACAGAAGATCATGAGAGTACCAGCAAGCAAGCCTTCCGTGGCGACCATCATTAAGGAAACATAAATTGCCAAACGAGCTGCTCGTGGTCTTCCAGCACCCAATTCATTTGAAACTCTCGTGCTGCCAACAATAAGGCCAAGAAAGGGTGAGACTGTGGAATAGCTGCATCGTCTGCAGGATCCACTGAATTAAATAAAGGTTAACCAGTTAAGATTACCTTATTGAACCACTGAGTCCTAAAGGTATCATGAAAACCAAGGAGCAGGTATTCAGGCTGAAACAAGCACAGGATACTAAGTTCACATTGTTTAAAAATGATAACAACTGGTGCCAAGAGGTTAGCAACCCTTTTTGCCTCTTGTTGACACAAAGTACTGATGCACCTGATTGAGAGGACTGATGTTTCGAGTTTTGGGTTGGGTAGAAGTCCTGATAATAAGACCATCATTTCAAAGGACCAAATCTCGAAGCTGTTGCAGGCAAAGAACCAAACAAAAACATCATGATTGCTTCGAGCTACAGAATCATGAAGACCAATGTCGATATTGTACAAGGAATAGTGTCAGAGCCAATTAATAAGAAAATGTATCCCTTCGAAGTCGTAAAAATCACATCCTGAACATAAACTAGAATAAAAAGGTTGACAGCCCATTGATGATTCTGAAAAAGAATTATGACCATCATTGGTTTCGTATACTGTCCCGCAAGTTTTTTATCTTTTATAATATAGTTTTTGACAAAAGTGAACTAGGAGAAGCATAAAAGCTAGAGAATTACCAGATCATGACAGCAGAAGGAATTGCTAATTTCAGAAATTCAGGAATCCCATTGAAGGCCTCCTTGGAGAAACCAGTCCAAGTTCTTTTGCAAGACGGTGAAATTCTAACATATATTGCCAGTAACAGCACGTTTATCCAGTACGAGATAGCATTTGCCATAGCAGCGCCTTTGTTTCCGAGTCCTGACTTGAACACCAGAAACCAACATATGAAAATATGCAGGAATGTGGTGATTCCTGAACTGACCATCATTGGAACAACATTATTCTGCGTCTGCAGAAACCTGACATGGCACTGCAGGAGCGCATACGCAAAAATGCTAGGGATCATGAAGCGAGCATAGGATCCTGCCTCCGCTGATATCTGAGGATCTTGCTTGAAGAATAGAAGGATTTGGCCAGTGTTGGCCCAAATGATAGCTAGTGGAATGCTAGCCAATAGGAGAACTATCATGGCCCTCTGCTTGTGGATACCAAGCATGTGGTATTGCTTAGCTCCATAAGACTGACCGCAAAATGTATCCAATGCACTTGCCATTCCTACCTGTCATGGACCAAGCATCTATAAGATGGTGGTTGGAGCAAATTAGACGTCCCAAATGAAATTTAAGAAGTTTGTCACTATATACTAGGAACCCAAATGAGTTTTGTAGGAGCATTAGGAGTGTGTGGCCATATTTCACTCAACTTATATCCGGTTCAGGAATCTGCACAAGGAAATTCTTTCATCTATTGCATTTTCGGAATAGGATCCCCAACAATCTTTTTTTAAGTGCAGTTAACGATTGTGCTGATTTGTGGCAAACACCAACGTTAAGTTTCCAATCTTGGCATTGCTAAATCTAGCTAGAAGGGAGAAAATCACACATTTAGCACACTGAGCTTATTGAGAGATAATATATTCAGTAGATCAATCTTAGTCAAACTGCAATAATCTGAAAATGAGCTAAGGTTAATAGACGGGCAATCTATACATGGTACTTGGAAAGCAGGCCCGCGAGCAGTTTTAATTGATCCAACAATTGCTAAACTCTGTTTATTCAACAGGAAAGAGAACTCCTATAATCATGTCAATAATAGAAGTGGCACTATACATCTTTCAAGATAAATAATATCCTGGAAGAAAACTTTCATAGAAGTGACATAGTATGATGCTACTTTCCAATTCTTAAAGTCTTTCATCTCTTACTTGGTTTATCTCAAGATTAAAAGAGGAAGAATTGTTGGGTCTTACCAACATGCTAAAGCCAGTCACAGAAGCGAATGACGTGGCCATGGAAGCCCCGGAAAGTGCTAGCTCTCCAAGATGACCCACAAACATCACCGAGATCACCTGCAAACAATATATCATCAGGTTCACCGATACCAATGGCCCAGCCAATGACAGTTGCTGCTTCATTTCCGAGATAATCTCGTCTTTCTTGAATCCATTCCCCAATGTGGATGTCGCCTTCTCCTGGGGAACCGCTAACAGGAGTGACTCCAAATGCTGTTTCTGTTCTTCCACATCCATAGATTGCTTCCTCTGTGCTTTTAGGCTGAGTGAGGGAAGCAGAGGGAAAAAAACAGGGCAATAGCTTTTTAGATATCGTAGAGATTCTCTCTGCACAAAACGACCAAGTAACTCGTATGCTTATCTTCTCGCATGTTTGGTGAAGTAGAATTTGACAGACTTTGTCGCGTTAGATTCCTTGCATTAAATATCTCAAGCGTCTCTTTAATCTACGGGTGAGAGCTTCTGACGTGTTAAATGCAACTAAAGTGAACCGAGACAACCAGAAGACCCCAGCGAATGAGACAACTTGTGTCCTTTTCACAAATATAGCTGGAAAATCAGCATTCCTTTTTATTTTGCTTGAACTAGAATATGAAAGTCCACGTAGACATCGAGCTTTAATATTCGATCTTCAATCACTCTCTTGATTTTCCAATCAATGATACACTGAATCTAACCATTGGAGTTTAAGAAAGAAACAGAAAACGACAAGCTTGTCAACAAGGGTGGGCTAGAAAAACGGTAGAAAAGTAGGACACGATTATAAAGAAGAAACAAGGAAAAGGGAAAAGAAAGGAAGGAGAAAAAAGAAGCAAGAGCATTCGTGCCTACAAGTTTCGGAGACAAGGACAAGACGGATTAACTCCGTTTCATAGTGTCTGGAAAGGAGTCGTACTTTTTGTTCATTTTAATCCGGAGGAATCTTCAGAGTTAAGCCCTAAATTCGGATTCATGTGAATTACGAGTTTCTAGGTTCAATCTAGGGGTTGTTAAGTTGTGAAATTAAGTAAAAATAGTAGTCTAGAATGTTGTGAAATTATGGGATTTTTATTTTCAAAGAGACATGGGAGTTTTTTTTTTTTTTTGGTATAAAGAGACATGGGAGTTTACAATGAGGAATTTTTAAAGTTTCATGCACATTGCTAGAAGTTGCAGCTAGAGGGAACATCTAAAGGGGATTGTGTTAATCTAAAGAATGAGAATGGTAAGAAAATTAGAGTTTAGTTTATAGATGATGTTGCAACTGTAACAGACTATAATTTGGATAATGTTGATTATGTCTTGTTTATCACTAAAAAATTGTCGTTTAATGGATAGATTAAGGATTCTAATTGTTTGTTTAATGCTAGACCAAATAGGAATTGGTTTGCTATTTATCAATGCATGGATAATGGTAAAGTGCAGTTGGGAAACAACACTAAGTTCGATGGGTGTTGGTGATGTTAGCATCAAAATGCATGATGGTATTATGAAGACATAAATTTGAGTGAGGCATGTTCTAGAGTTGAAGAATAACTTTGCTTTGGATTCAATCCAAGTATCGATATAATTCAAAAAGTTGTTTGATATGCTTTGGTGATAATGAAAAAAAATCAAGTTCTTTTAAGTGCTTTGGAATCAATTAGGTATCAATATACTTTAGAAGGTTGTTCAATGTGCTTTCATGATAATGAAGAAAAAAAATCAAGCACAATGACTTTTATGAGCTTCAAGACGAGATAGTAATAGATTTCGCTGCAAAGACATCATATCCATCTATTCAAGAGTCTGAATTTTGGTTTATGCATTTGGGACATATTGGTGAGAGAAGCCCAAAGTTTCTAGGCAAGAGGAATCTACTGTATGATTTTGTGACTAATGAACTAAATATGCAAATGCTATACTTAAACAAACAATGGAAAGTGCAGTTTAAAACAATTATTAGAGAAATCACATAGATTGCGAAGTTGATTCATTTGGATGTTCATAGGCTATCATGATTTTCCTTAAGGAAGAGTGTTATATTTGTGCTAATGTTTGTGGATGACTACTCCAAGAGGACGTGGATGTTTATGCTTAGGCACAAGTATGATGCTATTGTCAAGATCAAGCAATTGCGATATTTGATTGAAAAGGAAACAAGGAAGATGATCAATCATATGTAGCCCGACAATAGTATGGAGTTCTACATGGAACTATAAAATGAATTTTGCATAAAGGAAGGTATGGTGAGACATTGTACCAATGCCAATGAATCATGACATGTTGTAGAGTTGATGAGCACATTGTTATTAGAGGGGGTCCATAAAATGCTTTATAATGCTAATAGAGGTAGAGGATATCTATCATATACACAACACAATAAGTTAGCTAGTAAATAGATCCTCATCTATTGCGATTATATGTTGGACTCTCGAAGATGTTTAGTTAGGTAATGTTATAGTTTATTATGTTCTTAGAATGTTTGGTTACCCATAATATTTTCAAGTGAGTGATGGTAAACTCGATTGGAGGTTAAGAAAGTGCATGTTCTTAGGCTATGTATAAGGTGAGCGGGTTTATCGGTTATAGTGCCCGAATTTAAATTCACTTATTATCAACAAAGAAATTACTTTGACAAATCTCTAGTATTTATGGATAAGGCTAATTATAGTAGTGTTAATACGAATCTAGATGGTGTTTAGTTCAAAGTGGAGGTGCAATGAGAAACTATTGAGGTAACGTGTATTAGTAAAGTAGTTGACACAGTGCTTATAGTTAGTTGGAGCCTATGAAGCCAATGGTTACTAAGATGCGTGTCGGATCTCCTCACAAATATGGATGCAACAATAGTTTTGCTTTATTTGTGATAAATGAGGTTGTCTCGGAAAATCCTTATGAAGCAATTAAAGGTGCAAGTGGAGTATGGTAATGGTGAAGTTCAAGTGAGGTTTGAACTTGAAAGATATTTGTGGCAATTGAGCCCATGAGGGGTTGTGGGAGAGTAGTATGTTGAAAGCTCGTAACAGAAGTCCAAAACACCTAGAGAGATCTCCAAGAGATGACCTATGTTTGAATCTGTTAACATATCCAGTTGGACTTACTTTCACTAAAAAATTTAAGTCAATAAATTATGGGCCAGCTAGGATATATTACTTGCTATACACCATACCAATTTTTCAACATAAGACTTCTTTGATATAACTCTTATGTGCATCCCAACAATAGTAAAGTTCATATGTTCAACGACACTAGTGTGACTTGGTTCAAATGTTAAGTCAATATGGAGATTGTTAATATATATCTTGATTTTGAGCCCGTGAATGAAGCTCGACTAGAGATGAATTAAAGGAAGGTCTGAAAGTTCAATATTTGTGAATGTCTACCATGAAATTCTAGCATGAATGATAACTATTATATTTCAATAATTAGTTTTTGTTCCAAAAATTGATTTTTCTATTTCTATTTCTTGGACAAATTTTTGAGTAAAAATATATATTTGATAACGATAGAAAATTTTTGTTCCCATAATAGAAATTTGCATGATAACAACACAAAATTTCCCTCTCTTAAATGATGGCGATGAATGGCAACGGTAGTGAATGGTGACAGTGATCAACGGATGATAGCTAGCTACTAGTGGACGGTGGGTAGCAACCGGTGCCAAACAAACGATGGTAGGCAATCGAAAATGACAGGTGATCAGCGGCTGATAGACAGTGACCGATGGTCGCGAGCCATGGGTAGTAGTAAGTTGGCAGCCAACTATTAGCGAGGGTGAATAATGAAAAGATTTTATTTCTCATTTCTATTCCAGGAATAGAGAAATAAAATAATTTTACTTCTCATTTTTATTCCAAACTAAAATTTTGTTTGAAATAGAAAAATTGAAATTACTTTATCAAATAAATTTATGTTCCAAATTTATTTTTGAAAACAGAAAAATAGTTCTGACTGGAAATAAAATAGTTATCATGCGTGCTTGTTCAACATTGGAATCCAAAATGATAGTGGACTTTGATTGTTAAAAGGAAAGTCAACATTGGAGTCCCAAGTCGCTGGAGGAAAAAAATTTCCTATTTTTGTTTCAGAATATTCAATGCGTGGGTTGCGAGGGCTGTTGCTTTTTTGTGGGTAGAGTACATATGCAATTAAATATGCACTTGTGGGTTGCTCTAGTGGTCACAAAAAATTGGTGATGGATCGTCTTCTACAAGTGCTTGGTGAGGTTTTCTCATGATTTTCTTTGCGGAATTGCACTCATAATTTTAGTGTTGAAGCGGATTAAATTTTGTGGTAAAATTTATAGATTCATTTACGAGATTTAATTATTATTTTGTGAGGAATTATGAGACTGTGAGGTTAAATACTATGTGAATTATTGAGTGTAAATAGGGCTTGGGAAATACTAAGGGTATTTGGGTAATTTGAGTATTACTGTGATTTCTATTTTATCACTTTATAAATAATTGAAATATTTACTGTTTTCTTTATAGACGTAAGTCGCTCCGATCAAACTACATAAATTTAGTGTTTGATTTATTTTCTCATTCTATTTATTTTGTTGTTTAACTGCTTGCTTTTCACAATAATATCCAAGGTGTGGTGGAGCCCTGAGGATTTTTTTTTTTTTTTTTTTTGTGCTGTGTCTCTCGTTTGTGAGGTGTGTGTTCTCCCAATGGCTCCTCTCTCTCTCCCCCGCTGGAATGCGAGCGGTTTTTGAGTGTTCCAGTGTGGTCCCTTACTATCGGAAAGAAAAATATAAGCATCACGATCCATTCGGTTACAAAAATCTAGCTCGGCAGATTCTGGGGATATCTCCTCGCGCTGAATTGCTTCCATCGCGCGCGTGCGCTCTTGGGTTTCACGTTAGACGGGAGAGAGAGTAGAGAGAAAAATAGAGATGGGTGGGCTTCTAGCTTTCACTGGCCTTGGAATCTTGGGCTCAATTTTAACCTCACCATCTCTCATCAGCACCTGCCGCCAGCAGTTTTCAGCTCTGCATTTCTCTTGATCCAGCTCAGCCTTTACTCCTTCAGTTGCAGCAAATACATCGGAATTTCTCTCTATGTTGTCATCTCAAGTGGCCTTTGAAAGGGTCAACAGAAGCAGCTGCATTTCGTCTGAATTCAGGCTTCGATTTGTACTATTGCAGCCGCCCATTCAAGGTGCAATTTCGGCAGTTTGTCCTTGCTTGGTGTCCCTCCATTTTAAGCTTAGTTTCCATCAAGCTTCCCTCGGCAGAGATTGCAGGCGTCCAGATCCTTAAATCAAGCCGGAAAGGCCGTTCATTCAGCATCAAGAGTCACGGCGAACACCCATGTTCCCTTTATGTCTTCACAGTTTTGCGTGCTGCAATTCCCCCTGCAATTTTTCAGCAATTTTTGTCTGCCATTTTTTGGAATATAATACGCGAAAACAACAGGATTTCGCAATTTACGTCAACGCAAAATCACCAGAGAAATAAATGAAAAATAATAAGGACACTAGAAATTTACGTGATTCGGTTTGAGTATTGGTACCTACATCTACGGGGAGAGCCATCATCAAATAATCTACTATAATCGAAGAATTAGAGTTTATAATCGCTCACATGCTCGAGTGTTTCTTACACCTAGATTTAACCCCAAACCCAAAGTATTTATAAATAAACAATTCACTTGGACATAAACTCACAGCATAAAAAAAAAAAAATCACACATTCAAATTGTATGCCAAAAAGAAAAGATCTTCAGCTTCCTTTTCTTTCTTTCGTGCAGCTCTTCTCTTGGCGTGGACATGCAGCGTGGATGTGCGGCTTTCTTCTACGTAGAGTTTCGGCGGCTTCTTACAGAAGGAAAAGAAGACCTGCAAATATTTATGTTTTTATAAGTGTGCCCAGGTCAAAGTTTGACTTGGGCCCACCACATTTTGTCTCCACGCGTGCAGAGGACTTCATCTTCACGCTAAAGGGTCCTTATACGTGCGTGTGGTGTGGCACCCCTCGACAGTCCTCGATCCGTTAGGGTTGCCACAGTTTGATTTCCATTCACTTTCCTTAATAGCATGTCACTCTGATATCATTTCAATTGCAGCGGGTCCATATAACCAGGAGGGGGGTGGTTTATATCTTTTAGATCGGTCCCTTGCGCAATTCATATAACGGAAGCATATCTAACAACTCTCTTCCCTATATTCAGAAAATGATGCACACTAACTAGACATTTATTAAAAAAAATGGAACACTTTTATTTACTTAAACCAGATGGACATCATTCATCGGTACATCAAAATGCCATAGTTTTCTATACTTGGCTATACTTCAAAAGATGACCGACATCTTCTCCAACAGCCGTATACTTAAAGTCCATTGATCAGTGTCAGCGTCTAAAAGTTCATTCCTTTGCTATCCTCCTCATTGCGGTCATATCCAACCACTTAATCCATCTACCGGTGACAGTGGCAGCAGAGGTATCTTATCTAGTCTGAAATGTTGATCCCCAAAGGGGTGAGTACAGCCACTCAGCAGGTAAATGACCCAATAAACCACTCAATGCATCACACAATACAATCATAACAATCATAGCATAACACATGTCATTCATGTATCCATGCATAACTTACATTGAAGCCATGCATATGTTATCGCACCACATGTACATACATCCTCATATAACATTCACCATCATGTCATACATTTATCATCATGCCATAGGTGCACATACATCCATGCACTTACCATCATCATGTCATACACATATCATCATGCCATAGGTGCACATACATCCATGCACTCATGCATACATGTTGCCATGCCATGCATAATTCAATTTCAATTTCCCAATTTTATTCTTTCATTTTGGGCCACCACATTTCTCTTTCCCGGGACCAATATTTGCATCCCACATTTATCGCTCGCACTCAACCTGGCATCGTGAGGAACCTCCAGGTATGTATTCAAAATACAACCGGGCATCCGGCCCCCCACATTCCGGGCATCTTGCATCCCAACTAGCATCACGAGGCATTCCCTTGGGCACAAACCTCCCGGGCTTCCAGCACTCCCACTCTCCGGGCATCTCGAAACTCCTGAGGATCCTCCGGAATTATGCCACTAGGCCACCGGGCATCCGGCATTTACACTCCCTGGCCGGGCATCTCGTACCCCAACTAGCATCACGAGGTATCCCCTCGGCACACACCTCCTAGGCTTCCGGGATTACGTACCGACATACCACCAGGATTCCCCCCCTCTGGAATTACGTACCGTATACCACCGGGCATCCCGACACTCCCGGGGCATCGTCGGCTCACACCTCCGACGGCCTTCTCACTTATCATGGTTCATATTCACAATTATGGCTCAATTTCAACATGGCATATGATATGATGGCACACAAGATCATTTTCAGCATTTGATTCTTATATGCATTTCCAATCATCATCATACACGCAGCAAGATACAATCACTCATGACAATACAATCCATGGGGTCCATACAACTTAGAATAATCCATACATCATGTCTTTTTGAAATTTACCAAATTCCAGCTTGCACAATTTCGGAAAACACATAAATTAAATATCCATATGATCTTCAAAAATCATAAAATCAGAGCATGTGATAGACATGACATAAAGGTAGCAATCCCATGAAGAACACATGCCCAAAAGAGCTTCACACACGAAGATATAGCTCACACAATACAGCATGCAAAATTCGGATAAAATCAGATTGTGCAGTTCTTGAAATATTTCGATTAAAATACCCGAATGACCTCCAAAAATTATGAAATTTTACCAGGTTATAGTAGAGACCTTAAGGTAGATTTTTCATGAATACATCAAGGCTATATTCTCTCTATATAATTAACTATAGACGGTCGAAGCTCCTGTTTCTAGTACCGAACAGTCCAGTTTAGCTATCTCCGAAAAATCAAGGTTTCGCCTACTCATCTTTCTTCATTTCCTCTGAAATTTTGATATGTTATGCCTCAGGATGTCTAATACAACTTTCATTAAGGGATCTAGGTGATATTCTCAAAGGATAGTCACCATATAGTCCACGAAGTCTCGGGAGTCCAGTACCATACTTCCAGATCTGCCGTCTTCAAAGGAAAATAGTTTCACTAGGATAAACTTGCTCGTTTTACCTCAAATTTGAGTATGTTAATATTCAGGATGTTCTATACAACTTTCGTGAAGAAGTCGAAGTGAGATTCTCGGTAAAAAGTAACATGCAACACACAAAACCATCAAGAGGTCAACAAAACAGTTCCAGATCTAGCGTCTTGGTAGAGGAAGGGTTTCACCCCTTAAAACTCAACCATTTTGTCTCAAATTTTAGTATGTTATGCTTTGAGATGTTTTATACAACTTTTGTGAAGAAGTCGAAGTCAAAATCCAACTCAAAACCCACATGCAAGCCTCTACAAAATTCTGGGTCAGGCGGCACACTCAAAACAGAACACATTTTCAAGAACAACACACTCAAGCTTCGGTTTCTCAAACCCTAAACATCCGAGATTCACCACCATTCAAACACACAAGCAAGACACAACATGCAAGAGTAGAATATAGATCCCAACTTGCCTTTGTACCGAGCTATAGCAAGCACGACGGACGACGGACGAGCGGACGGACGGACTTCCTCCTTCTTCTTCGCACGGCCTCCCTCTTCCTCTCTCGGTTTCCCTCTCTCACTCTCTCGACAGCTCTCTCTCTCACCCCCCTCAAAACCGGTAACTTCCCTTCTCTTTCTTTCTTTTTGGTTGTTTATATACTTGCATGCATCCTCATTTTGCATGGGGGACACTTGTCCCCAAGAAGGAGACAAGTGTCTCCTTTGCCGAAGACACTTGGATAACCCTTCATGCCACTTGTCACTTTTCATGCAAGTTGATGGGCCTCCTTGGGCCGGGCCTCTTGGCCCACTTTAGGCCCATCTCACTTGGGCCTAAAGTCCAAACTTAAATGGCCCAAGTTTATTTTTAATAATACATCTTAATCCTCATTTAAATAAATACCTAATTGCATAATAAAATGACCAAAAGACTTTGTGACATTAATCCATAAAATCAAATCTATAAAGTGCATAGCCAAGAACAAAGTCTTCTTTATCAAATTGTCCTATGGTCCAATTTAAATAGCCCATAGAAAAATATTGATAATAAGCCCATAATTCCTACACCACTTTAGGGCATTTGATTTTCATTTTTATTTATAGAAATCAATTAACATTTTCATAAGGGGTTCGGTCCAAGAGATAAAATATCGTGGCCGATGATGTAATTGTCCCTATGGCCATTCAAAGACAAATATCGTTTCCCTCAAAATCAATATTTCGGGTTGAAATTCCCGGATGCCACATGTGCCCAGAGTTAGCACTTTGATTTTGGGCCCCATGATTTGATTGCCATTTTCAGATTCTGCAGGCTTCTATAGCAAAGGAGAAACTTTGCTCTTTTTTTTTTAAAAATATATTTCCTCTTTTGTAAATCTTTAAGAGTCCAGCGAAGTTTTTCTGTTGACCGAAAACATCCAAGCAAATCGCGTTTTGCAAACGCTCAAACTTGAGACATAATTTAACAATTCTCCACCTTGGCTTGATGTTTGAAGTCAAGTTATAGTGTCCATCATCCATGCTGCTCTCTTAATACCCTAACGGGCGCTCACTCTCTACAGATACCAATAGAGCTCAAGCAAAGCTTGAGCTTCGCCAAAGGAACAAACTTAGTTATCATGTTTGTTGGGTTATCTGCTATAGCAATCTTTTTGATAATAACATTATCCTTAGCTAAGACATCTCGGATGGAGTGGTATATGATGTTGATATACTTCGTTCGCTTGTGATAAATTAGATTATACGCCAAATATATCATACCTTGGTTATCACAATATATATCTACACTTTTCTATTTTAACTCAAAGTCCGAAAGCAAACTTCGTAACCATATTGCCTCTTTCACTACAAAGGTTAGTACCATGTACTCTGCCTCAGTCAAAGACAAGGTAATATGATCTTGTAAGGATGCTTTCCAACTAACCGCATCGCGTAAATACATACCCTGCTAAAGACCTGCGATCATCCAAGTCATCAGCGTGATTTGAATCCATAAAATCAGTGGTCTCACTTCCATTGCTATCCCTTTGGTACACTATGCTCACATCTGTTGTTCCCTTCAAATATATGAGGATCCACTTCACAGCTTCCCAATGAGTTTTACCAGGACACTTTATATAGCGACTAACTACGCTCATAACTTGTGAAATATCAAGCCTAATGCACATCATAGCATACATAATATTACCCATGACACTAGAATAAGGAACACGGGACATATGTTCCTCTTCCTCCTCAATCTGCGGTGATAATTTATTTGAAAGTTTAAAGTACTTCGTTTAAGGTGTACTTACAGATTTTGCCAACTACATATTAAAACATGCCACAATCTTCTAAATATATTTCTTCTGAGATAGACATAAAAATTCTGTAGTCCCATCATTCAAAATCTCCATACCCAAAATTTTCTTTGCAGTATCTAAATCTTTCATCTTAAATTCAGCATTTAACTACTTTTCCAGCACATCAATATCAGACATATTCTTAACTGCTATCAGCATATTATCAACATTTAAAAGTAGATAAATCAAAGACCCATTCTCCAATCTCCTATAGTAAACGTAGCTATCCATCTAACTTTTTGTGTAGTTTTGACTAACCATGAAAACATCAAAAAATTTATACTACCGCCTAGGAGATTGTTTTAGCCCATGCAAAGATTTCTTCAACAAGCAAACATGATCTTCCTTACTTGGAATAGCAAATCCCTCTGGTTGCCTCATGTAAATCTACTCCAACTTATCGTGAAGAAACACAGTTTTTACATCTAGTTGCTATAACTCGAGATCCTATGAAGCAACTAAGGCAAGTAAAACACGAATAGAAGTATGCCTTACCATAGGAGAGAACACCTTATTATAGTCAATGCTCTCACGCTGTGTATATCCCTTCGCCATGAGTCTTGCCTTATACCTTGCTACCTCGACACCGAGAATGCCCTCTTTCCGTTTAAAGACCCATTTACTTCCAACAATCTTTTGGCTATTGGGTACTTTGACAAGCTCTTATGTTTGATTTTGATGGAGTGATTTCATCTCTTCACTCATAGCCTCTAGCCACTGCGATGACTCTGAACTAGCCATCACCTCAGAGTAAGATGAAGGCTCATCTTTCTCCACCTCATCATCTACAATCAATGCATAAGCAATATATGTATAACTATAATGTACCGGTGATTTAATTTGCCTTATCTATCTTACTATGGCTATAGTGTGTTGCGGCTTTGTTGGTTGTTCATTATCACAAACTTCAAGAACTACGGCTTCATCTACAATCTCAACTTCTGTTACCTTCGAGGTCTTCAGAGTCTCCACCTGAAGCTCCACCTTACTAATGACATCATGATTTGTCTTCTCTGCTGGTTGTGTCTCAGAATTCCTCTGTTAAAGCATTGTAGTCTCGTTGAAGATCACATCTTTGCTGATTAGAAAACGGGGTGATCTGGGATCGGTGCACCACAGCCGGTACTCTTTCACTCCATATGCATAACCCAAAAATATGCTCTTCTTCACCCTCGGCTCAAGCTTATTGTTGACACCCAAAATTTTCTTCGACATTTTAAACAAATATTTTGCAAAAATATAAAAAAAAGAAAAAAATGAAATGAAAAGATAAAAAAATTAGAAATAAGGAAAACGAAAAAAAAAAGAAAAGAAAGAAAGATAGCAAACATAAAAAAAAAAAAAAGAGAAAAAAAAAAATAAAAAAATAAAGAAAACAAAAAATATAAAAGGGCCTCGCTAATTTTTTAACGCGGGGGGGCCATTCGACGAAGGATCTCTCTCTCTTGAGATTCATTTCTCTCTTTCTCCCTGGGTTCCCGCTCTCAGCAAAAATGCTGGACGAACTCTTGCTCTCGGAATCTCGACCTCCTCCTCTGCACTTTCCTAAAAACCCTAGAAAACAGAGTACTCGTCAGCGAAGGAGCTTGAGGTGAGGGGCTCAGATCCGAAGCCGATTAGCGGCGGTGATAGTGATGGCGGTGGCGACATCAGTTTCCGATCATTTCCTTGTCCTGGTTCCTCGCTTCAGGATTGCAGATCGCCTTCGGTTCTTCGTTTCCTTTCGTCTGGTGTGCCGACGCAAGTTCTCTTCCGCCACTGCTGAATCGACCTCCAGAATGGAGGCGCTAGTTTGTTAGGGAACCAGAAGGAGGTAAAACTCGCTCTCTTTTTGAATTTTTCTTGATTCCATGGCGTCACGGTAGCTTCCTGGTGCGATGACATTTTTGAGTTCTTGAGGTTTCGGTGCGTCGTCCTTGGTATTAGATTTTAGGTCTTGGCATTTCTCTGCTTTGAAAAGACTGAGGTCGTAGCGATCTATTAGAGCGGGTTAGTTTAGTTTTGGCGCCACTGTTTTGCGGGCGTGGAGTTAGAAGATTGGGATCGTGGTTAGGTTTTTGTTTCGAGCTGCTCTGTTCTATCTTAGCTCCAGAATTGGTTCCTTAGTCAGGAGTGCTTGTGCGTTTTATGTACGAAGCAGAGACTAGGAATTGTTGCCACCGTTTGTGTGAAAATCGGCCACGATTGAGGTTCTATTAAGGATTTAAGCTTGCTCTGATGTTGTTGTGATGGTAATAAAAGTGAATCGTCGATTCATATTCTTGTATAAACTCCTTGACGGAAATGCATATCACATGTTTGATGAAATGCTGGAACTAGATCTGAGTGTGTTTTTATTAGTTCATTGAGCCGAAAGTCGTAAAGCATCAACTCAACTCATTCTTGACGTATGAAATCTCACTGTAGCCGACTGAGTTAGAATACGATGCTCATTTGTTATTGAATTGGCTTTATGATTCTCATGTTGGAAATTGCGTCTTGATTTCTCAGGTTTTATTGAGTCTTATATACGAACGGAGTTCAGTGTTGGAATCGTTGCTTATATGCTTAGATTTCTCTATTATATCTCATTTTCCCCTGTCCATATTACTCGGATGTATCATCGCTGTGTATGAGATGTGGCCGATGATGGAGTGAGAGCTTGCCTCTTGAAATAGAAGCTCACTGACAGTGGTTGACAAGACCACAATCATTAACTATGGACTATGTGCATTTAGTTGTTTTCATTACTTGTGTTTCTTCTTTTCTTTCCGTCATTCACATCTTTGTTATTGAGCTGTTGCGGTCCTGAACTAATGTCCATTGATCCTTCATTTGATGCTATTCCACTTAAGTAAGCATGTGTAGTGACATAAGATTGTGTTAGGATGAATTTCATATTCGCTTGGAGAAGATATTATGTCAGAGATAAATCAAAGTTTACTAAAAATCAATCCATGGATGCCGACCATGTCTTGATATCCCATGATTAGGTGTGCATTTGATTCCAACTTGAGGCTAGTTTGGTTATGGATTGATGCTATTTTGATTAAGTAAACTCATACGTGCTTGTGAGAATATATGGCCTCAATTTCATGGCAATTTGTCATCAAACAGTCACAATTTGCAGTCTCGTGTGCTCTGTTATAATTCTGATTGCACGTTGGAAGTTGTGGATTAAGCATAGATTAGATGGATTTTGTCTTAGCTTATTTGCCTGTGGGACAATAATATCACGTGTTCAAGTCTCTTGTCAATTTCGCATGTTCAAAGATGCATATTTTTAGTAAGTGATCCTTCGTCAGCTCATTCATTTGTTTGATTAACTGAGAACCAAGGTTATATGGCTTGGATGCTTGTCATGTTATATGCTTTGCATGTGATCATTAGATGAATGATTTAGGTGCGGCACATAACAATGTTGAACCTTGGGATATCACCTAGAATTTGATTTAGGGACTTCATGACTTTAGTCACCATTTTTTAACACAAAAGTTGTTTTTTGGTTGTTTTGATATGCATGTTTGTTTCCCTCATTTGTATGTACCTAGTTATTAGTTTCTTCGACTAGGTTTAGAATAGGATCTTGAACATGGATAATGCGTGAAGATGGTGGAGGTTGATGTCAATTCCGACCATTGTCATGTACTATTTGTTTTCCCGACATATGTCTCGGGTTCCATGCATTGTATAAAACCCGATGAGTTGCGGGTTTCCTTTCTTTCCCGATTGTTTCCTCTTTTATATTCTATAGGATTGTATGATTAGGTTTACTGCTTTTCTTGATTGTTTACTTCATGTCTTGTAATTTCAATTTCATTGATTGTTTTCCCATTCTTTTTTTTTTTTAGGAATATAATAGAATGAAAGTAATCCACCACGCATGGTCACTTAGTATAGAACTGATGATCCTTGAAACGTAAAAAGAAATGCATGGACATGTTAGGAAAAACACGACATACTGTTTAGGTACCGAAATGGCGCTAATAGAAGTATTAGCGTAACCCAAGTCCCCGAATCTAGATATTTGGTTACGTAGGAAACGAGGGAACTCTCCCGACCCTCGATTGGGTTTTCTAGCCGACCCCAAAAAATGAGGCTAGTGGCGACTCCTGTCTATTTTTTAGGTTGTTAAATACCTAGATCGTAGAAATGAACCCACTGTTGCGCGGGGTACAAGCTTGGGAGAGCTCGCGATCTCGTGAGGAAACTCTCGTGATCAAAGTACCCCAAAACTTGACCTTTCCCACCTCTTGACATTTGAGGATGGCGAGATTGGGTCGCGACAGGCTTCGCGACTCCACTAGGGACTGGTTACTAGATTAAGAGGACTTGAAGCCGTTTAAAAATGGTTGTTGTGTTTTAACTAACATGTCTCTTGTAGGATCGTCTGCATGTCATAGTCGCATGGAAAATTAGGTTAGTTGCTAACTTTGTGTTAAATGGTCTTGTAGGTGGGAGTTATAAGGGGAGGAGTGATTGTAAACTCTTTGTTTTGCATATGGTGTAAGGATGTATGAATGTATGTGGGTTTATATTGAAGTGCTGGATGTTTAAATTTAAATGCATGTTTACAAGCTTTAGCACGACACCGCACACACAATTGCGGTCTAAAACCCCGATCGCCCAATCTAGGACCTTAGGAGGGCTTATGGATGGACTCTGCGAGTGAATGCTCGTGGTAATCCATTACTTACATAAATCCGCTCATCCCAACCGATAAAGATAGTACCGACCGACGATAGTAGCGGTGGGTAAACTATTTTTGTCCTTTGGGATGAGGACCTTGAGCCTTTAGCACCCTCACCTTAGGTGTCAAAACCTCACAGTTTCATGCGACATGTGATTTGTGCTTGCCATGTGTTTGGTGGGTAAGTGATCGTTCCTTGTTTATTGTCCTTATCTTTTTACTTTCCATATTTCAATTGTGTGTTTTATATTTCAACGATGACATGTTTTAATCATGGGTGCCCCTTTAGGTTTAGGTTTAGATGGGTAAATCTGAAGTGGACGTGATCCCTGTACCTAGAAATCTCAAGACTCTATGGGAGAATCTCGACTCAAGATATCAAGACTACGTGGAAAAATGCATATGCTCGTCAAGTAGAACTTGAGCTCAAGGTTTAGTTACCTGATATTCCCGAGCCTCAAGGTTTTCGGCAAACTCACATTAAGGAACAAGAAGACGACGCCTTGATCAATGAGGAATGCTTGGCCCATGATAACAAGCGTCTCCACACGATTCCACCTAGTCCTTAGGTTTTTATTTCACATACTTTTCTTGTAAAGGAATTTTATTTGTGTTTCCCTCATTTCTATCGAGATTTCCTTGTATTCATTTTTATATTACATATAGAATCGAACCACTTTGTAAGCTTCAAGAAAACAAGGTTCTATTTCTCTTGTAATTGTTAGATTGAAATGAATGAAATTCATTAACATTTTCATGTAATTTTTAGAAAAGGGGCATTCTGATTAACTATTTGTCGTCGTTCCTGTTCAATTGTATAATTTCTTTTGAAGAAATTTTGATAAAGAGGATGTTATATGATATTGGGATCATATACACTTCTTATCATTATTTCATCTCAAGAAAATATAAAATTGACCAGGATTTGTATTTCAATGATCTCTTTTAACTTGTACTAATTCGAGTCATTTTCTTTTACAGGAGGTTTTGAAAAACAGCTGAAGAAAGATTTGTCATACGAACTCGCCGCCAAACAAAGATGGAAAACGAAGATACCCGAGCCCATGTCATTAATATGGAGAATCAAATGGCGTAGATCATGACGTTACTAGCTGATCTCTCCAGCCAAGTCAAAAGCTTGACGCCTATGGTTTCTGCTTCTCCAATCATGAATCTTCCTACCGCTCATAAATTTGCCATGGAGATGGGGGGTACTTCTTGAAACTTTGAGCGCAAAGGAAAAGCCCCTCAAAGGCAATTCACTCCATTGCCTATACCCATGTCTCAACTACTTCCAATGCTGATCGAAAATCATCTTGTGGCAAAAGAGATCCCGAGGGATAATCCGCCAAAGTTTGCCGAGTTCGACCTTAACAAGACATGTGATTATCATATAGAAGAGAAAGGTCATCATATGGACAACTGTTTGGTGCTCCGTTTTAAGATCCAAAATTTGCTAGATAAAAAGCTGCTTACCTTTAAGGATTCAACGCCGAATGTTCAACAAAACCTCCTTTTAAAACATTCTGAAGATGTCAATGTGATTTATGGGGATGCCAACAAGCATATACTCTGGATGGATATCCAAAAGTTGGAACAGATCATGCCATTTGCTGATTGCCAGCTGAAAGGTGACATCACTCGTGATGAGAAGGTAGATTGCTTAGCAAAGCTAGCTAAACTGGGAATTATCCAATATGAAGATGATGAGCCCACTTTGAGGCGGATGTCTCTGGTTGAAGTCAATTTGTCTGGCGAGGATATAATCTCAAAAGTCATAAGGAAGATTGGGAATCTGAGTTGGAATGACACACGAAAGGAGGATTGTCGAGCCTCGAAAAGCAAAACCCCTATGTACCAAGATTTTGACACTGAAAGCGAAGATGAATATAAAGCTTCTCGCATGGATCGTGAGTTTGTTCAAAAAGCTCTTGAAAGTGGTGAAGTTGTTGATATCCTTGGCCAACCAAGTGGTAAATATGACTTTAAGGTGAAGTTCACACCACCACCAAGTTTCTTCATTGACGTAAAGGATATTGTCCCGAGTGGATGGGATGATGAAGAAGACCTTACTTCAACTCTGCCAAAAGATAAAGAGGTTCACTCCTATGATGGAGATGAGGATGAATACAAAACTTTTCGTTCGGATCGTGAGTTCATAAGGAAAACCCATGAGAGAGGTGAAGTGGTGGACACCTTGGGACAACCAAGTGGGAAGTATAACTTTATGGTCAAGTATACCCCTCCTCCAAGTTATTTTCAAAACCCCAAAGACATCATTCCTAGTGGATGGGGAGATGAATTCGAGGACGACTTCGTGGCTATGATTGAGCCTATTGTGATTAATTTGACCAAAGAGAAAATTCCTGTCGGGCTGATTCAAGTGACAAGGGCACCATCAAAGTCTCTTGCCTCCACCTTTGAAGGATTTCTTTCTTGGTCCACCTAAGCTCTTGCAAGAAGAAGAGGCCAATGCCTATCACTTTGTTGATTTGTTTGAAGATGGTCTAGTTGGCACTATTGGTGAAGACGAAGAGCCTACAATTCTCACTGTGTAAGGGATGTTTTTTTAGTCCTTACACTTAATTTTTAGTTGTATTCCATTCATTTCTCCTCTGTGAGGGAATTTTATTCATTCCTCCCCTGCGAGGGAACTTCATTCATTTCTCCCCTACAAGGAATTCCATTCATTTCATTCATTTATGCTTGTAATAATTTGGATCATAAACTTTCTAGATCCAAGATAATATACGTTGTAACGCAATTTTTGCATATCAATAAAATTCATGTTTTGTTAATAGGCGTGTGAGGCCTAAATTAGTCCTATGATGATGCTTTGAGGCCTGAGCCTCCACACGATCTATAGTTTCAAAATGTTTTAGTGGAACGAAGACGTTTAATGACATGAGGATTAGTTCCCAATAAATTTTTCAAAAACAACTTGAATTTGAAAACAAAATTTTCATGACATTTACATTCATTGCATTCATTCATATATATATATATACTAACCATTTTTCGATTGCATCCCAAGCATGGCAGTTTATATCATGATAGTCATTTGCATGGCTCGGATTCGCTTTCAAAAGACTTTGACAAACCCGATTATTCCGACTCAAAGAATGAGGATGATCCTCGAGTTATTGAAAAGGAATGGCTCAGATATGAAGAGTCCAAACCTCCTACCACCGAACAACCAATCGCTGTAAATTTGGGAGATTCGGATAATTTCCAGAAGGTCAGCATTATCCAGTAGCTGCAAAGTTGGTATTCCCTTGTACCAACAATATTTCTGAATATGAAGCGTGCATCCTTGGCTTGCAATTAGCCATCGATATGAAAGTCAAAAAGCTTCAAGTTTATGGTGATTCTGCACTCATCATTCTCCAGATGGAAGGTGAATGGCAAACATGGGATGTAAAGTTGATTCTTTATCATGAATATCTTGAAGACTTGGTCAAGGAATTTGACGAGATCTCTTTTGATTATTTGTTGAGATCACAAAATCAGTTTGCTGATGCCTTGACAACTTTATCTTCAATGTTGCAAGTGACTGATGGTTTGAGCATTGATCCTTTGCAAATCGATGTCTTGAAAAAGCCTGCTTATTGTATGATGATTGAAGAAAAACCTGATGGGGTCAACCTTGGTATTATGATATCATGAATTACCTTCGAGAAGGAAAATTTCCCCAAGGGAGTCAAACCAATGATCGAAAATACTTGATGAAGTTGGCATCCAAATTCTTCTTCGGTGGAGGAGCCCTCTATAAAAGGTCTTTCGATTCAGTTTTATTGAAATGTGTGGATGCACAAGAAGCTAAACTCCTGATGAAAGAAATACATGAAGGAGAGTGTGGTTCTCATATGAACGATCATCTCTTGGCTAGAAAAATCATGAGGCTT
This sequence comes from Eucalyptus brandiana, assembly GCA_014182725.1. Lineage (NCBI taxonomy): Eukaryota > Viridiplantae > Streptophyta > Magnoliopsida > Myrtales > Myrtaceae > Eucalyptus > Eucalyptus brandiana. Next base: position 28,526,495 of record CM024670.1, read on the forward strand.
GGTTACTATTGATTGACCATGGAGGCTGATTGTATTCAACATGTGAGGTGCTGTCATCAATGCCAAGTCTATGGAGACAAAATCAATGCTCCTCCTAATGAGCTACATCAAATGTCCGAGTCCTTGCCTTTTTCAATGTGGGGCATCGACATCATCGGACCAATTAATCCTAAAGCATTGAATGGACATCGTTTTATCTTAGTAGCAATTGATTACTTCACCAAATGGATTGAAGCCAATTCTTATGCCCATGTTACTGTAAAGAGTGTGGCAAAATTCATCTATCGTGATATCATCGCTCGATATGGAGTTCCTGAAGCGATCATCATAGATAATGGATCAAACTTGAACAATAAAGTGGTGGATGATTTACTTGGAGAATTCCACATTTGCCATTTGAATTCTTCTCCTTACCGCCCACAAATGAATGGAGCTGCATAAGCGGCAAATAAGAACATCAAGAAGATTTTAGCCAAAACGGCGGAAAATTATTGTGATTGGCATGATCGATTACCATATGCTTTGTTTGCTTATTGAACTTCAATTCGTACTTCGACTGGGGCAACACCGTTCTCATTGGTTTATGGGATGGAAGCTGTATTACCCGTGGAAGTGGAAATTCCTTCATTGAGGGTACTTTCTCAAATCAAGCTCTCTAAAGCTGAATGGGTTTAACAAAGGTTTGAACAACTTAATATGATTGATGAAAAGCGGATAAAAGCCTTATGCCATGGACAAAGCTATCAGAAGAGAGTAGCTAGGTCATTTAACCACAAGGTTAGACCAAGGCATTTCGAGATCAACGATCTTGTTTTGAGAAAGGTCTTACCTATCATTCCAAATCCTCGTGGGAAGTTTACTCCAAATTATGAGGGTCCATATATTGTAAGAAAAGCGTTACTGGGTGGGGCATTAATCCTTGTACAAATGGATGGTCAAGAATTGCCAAGACTTGTAAATGCCAATGCTGTCTGTCAAGAAGTATTATCCATGAATAAAGTGAAAGGCCTTTGAGCCATTTTTTGATTGAATCCGAGCCACTTTAGGATGTTTGCATCATGCATACATATTGCATCTGCATGTTTATTAATTTTGCAGGATCTCTGATGAAGATTCTCCCTGTCCGCAAGAGGTTCATCTCAAGAGTGCGAAACTTTCAAAAGTGTCCATTCTTCTTTAGAACTTAGAAGTGACCCTATCCTTTAGAATGCCAAAAGAGTTAGTTAGAACTCTAGAAGTACAGTTAGAACTCTAGAAATGAACCCATGTGCTAAGCAAAGCCTGTTCTGTCTACAAATTTTATCCAACCTTACTTCCAAAAGTTTCCCCAGTAAGGTCAAGAAAGCATGTCTTTCCAAACAAAATTTTATTACATTTTCATTCCCCAAGGAGCTGAATTTAACTAAAGTGGGTTTTGGAAAACCTGAAAAGGATTGTTAAATATGCCAAGTGGTAGTGCCTAAAATGATGAGAGGCAACCCTTTTACCAAACACGTCTGCATACCCTGTTTGAGAGAATTGAGTGGAAAGAACCATGTCTTAGGGCATATGATTCATTCACAGTGAATACATGGTTTGAGATGATAAAGGCATTTCATTTCTCAATCCCAAACACTATTGATATCCCTTGCAAGCCATTTTGGGCCAAATAGGAAGCATTTTCAAAATAACCCTATCAAGAACAACCCTACATAAGGGCAAGATGGGGGGTCTTGGTTGAGAATTATGGAGCAAAAGATTAAGGAAGATTTTATTGCTTTCACTTGCATCAATCTTCTTGTGCTAGCTTCAGGTGATTTCTTATCGAAACTCAAAGCATCCTGAAGTGACGAAGAGCATTCCGTTCACTACCACAAACATAATTATCCTTTGCTTGGCCAATTTGAGCCTTATACAATTCTTTCATAACCCCAGGTGATGATTATCTCTCCACACTGGGGCAAGGCACATGATTTACCAACAAAATTGAGAATATTGGTAAATGCCACTCGAGAGTCCTAGATACTCAAAAGAGAATGAAAACTAGGGGGCATGAAAAAACAGTGTGCCTGGTAAAAGCAAGGCCGATGCCCACAAAAAAAAAATGCAAAGAAAAGCAAGAATGCAAAAAAGAGCGAAATCCATGATCATGCAAAAGATCATTCGTTGAAAAATAGAAGAAATGTCTTGCAAGAGAAAACATGTATTGCAAGTAATATCATTAGAACAGAGAGCGAAGTTGTGACATCCCAAATTTTCAACCTTGTCTTCTAATGAATAAATTGGGCATTTCATTGACGCGTCTATAGGGTTATTCTCAGAGCCGATCACTCTCGAGATAACTAGACTATCTGGGGAAATTATTAAGGAATTTTACGGCAATAGACTTGAGAACTCGATCAGGAATCGGCTTCTTGACCGTGTCCATCTTTAGAGGTCATTACGACACAGTATAAAATCGATTAGAAATCAGAGATAGGTCGGTTTGACTGAGATGTGTGGCTAATCGTGGGTGACACCACTAAATTAGAAAATTCTCGTTGACTGGCACTGGACCGATTTCTTATTGTTTTGGTACCCTGTGTCCGTATTTGAATCCCCGAGATTTTCACGACAATCAAGAGTCGTCAATGAGTCGAGTGGGTTCATTGTGGCTCGAAGAAAATCGACCACGGGTCGTTTGCACTAAAAATTTCTGAAAGTTACCCGGTAGTTTAGGTTAAGCTAAAAACGCATCGAATGGAAATTAACCGTGAATTCGAGTCCGATTTCAGAAATTGAAGTTTTGGCCATGTCACAATAAATTTTAGGAGCATCAACTCAGTCTCAGAAGATTTTTCGGAGATTCAGGAATTTTTACGGAAAACCGTTCGGACGTCGCGGAAATTTGGCAGAAGTTCAGATTGGCTAAATTAATGGGAAATTTGACTTTCGGGTTGAGCCTGTGTGTGTCGGAGATTTATAGAAAATTTCTTGGGATTTTTCTACATCGAAATCGGACCTCAAATTTGCGGATTTGAGTGAGGAATTGAAGCTATGTGAGTAAATTCGGAATTAAGAAAATAGGCATATTTTGGGGCACCAAAAATGGAATTAATTGTGAGGAGAAGACAAGAAGATATTTGGGAGACCAAAATGGATAAACATGAAGCCTATGGGGGACAAAGCATTTAACTCTTGGGATTTACTTTATTGACTTTAGTTTCTTCTTCCTAAACCTTCGGTCGCACGCCTCACCACCGCCCCTCCCAATTTATATCTTCGTATCTCTCTCTCTCTCTCTCTCACCCCTCTCTTTACTTCAACTTCACCGAAACTGCAGCATCAGTTTGGCTCAAGTTCAATTGGTTTTAACAGCCCATTTTGGGCCCAAGAAGAAGGCCCAAGCCCGCGACCAGCAGCCTGCAGAAGCCCAAGACCTAAACTCAGCCTTGCTGAGTTGTGTTCGGCTAAGTTTAGGCCCGGCCCAAGTTTGCCGACGCCGCCGAAAATTAAGATTTCGGCCGCCGTCGAGTCGTTGTCGCGGTGAACCGGTTTCCGCAATTAACCGGTGAGTTTATACTCTAAACTCTGCTTAGTAGGCTAATAACGTTTAAGGGGTGTTAGATTTATTTTATTTTGAATTAGGTGGTTAGTTAGATTAAATTAGAAATTGAATTATTTAATTGAGCATGTTAGGTGGTTAGCATGGTTTAGCTAAGGCCTAAATAAATTGTACTTGTTTATCTAGTAGGGTTCGGAAATTTTCCGAGTCCGTATTGGTTATTAATTTAATGATTTTGGCCTAGGTTAGTATTTTTAGAATTTAAATTGATTTATTTAATTGATTTCAGTAATTATTTAATTATTAATTATTTTCCGGAAATTAGGCCGGGATAGCCGGTGACCGGAATTTCGTGCTGATTGCAATGGTGTGGTTAATTTCTGCAATTGAGTGTTAAATTATGCAAATTGAGTGCTGATTGGATTTTTAATATTTAATTCCAAAAATTGTGAATTTCCAATATTTATTCAGAAAATCCCAGGTGTCGGGTTTTGACACCGAAAATGGTTTTTAGTACTATATGAAATAGTGGGATTTCAAAGAGGATGAATATCAAATTTTCGGATCAAGTTGACCGTGTACCCACACACGAGTAATTTCATGTGAATTTCTAATACGAAGAAAAAGGCCAGCTCACCATTTTAATTGAAGCATTTGAGTACAATGTACGGTGCCACGGGCCATATTTGAGTGATCGTGTGATGGTCAAGAGAAATCGTCCCGGCTGTTGAGCCGGACGTTATCCCTATGTGGGATACCCCGGACAACGGGAAGCCGGTCGCAGATTGATTCTCGACCCTATGCTCCTTCGGGAAAGCCGTCTAATAAAGAGACGTGCCGTGCTCCAAGGGGGGAGACGATGCTCCTTCGGGAATGCCGTCGACGTAGTGACGAAGCCGTGCTCCGTGGGGGGAGACGAAGCCTGGCAATGCCAGAAGACCGCCGAACTGAGAGTAGGCCGTGCTATATGCCGAGATTAAAACTAGGAACGCATGATTAATTGAGTGTGGCGTTTCAATTATTGGAGCTTATTTGTTGCTCATGCTCTCGTGTTGTCTATGAGATAAATTGTACTGACCTGCAGGGTGGATCTGAGATGAGGTAAGTCTCTTTGATTGTGTGACTGCGTGCTTAGGACGCTTCTGGGCGTATTTCCCTCCTAATTGGGGTTTAGAGCTTAGACTCGCTGAGATGATATCTCACCCCGTTGTGGGACAACATTTTCAGGGTCGTCGAGTGGAGGACCTGGAGCTGAGAGGAGGTGATCGGAAGCGTAAGTCAGTTAGGACCGCTTCTTTTTGGAAGGCCAGTCTTTTGTAGTCTTTTGGCTAGAGACCTTTGTGCATGACTCAGTGTATATATAAAAGCATGTTTGTTTGTAAATCTATTGTCCTGCTTTTCTATCCCGAGATGATTACTGTCAGGGGATTTCTTTTCGCTTCCGCATGTGCAATAAAATGAAAAGGGTCGGCGACTCGTCCTGGGAAGTCGCAAATTATTATCAACCAGATAGGGATGAGCACGCGCTCGGGGCCCGGGGCGTGACAGAAGTTCTCATGTCTCAAGACAAATTACCAAAATGACTCTCAAGATAGGTTAAATTTCAAGAGTCAAATTTTTGAGAAGTCGTGTGATGGTAATGGTGCCAAGATAATCACTCACTTTTTAACCCTTTGATATCTGAAAGTCTTTCAAGCCTTTCTAAGCCTCACCTGAACCGACACTACAACCCTTATCCGAAGTCTCTTATGATTGGGATGGTTCAAGTTGAAATGAGAATATCACATAGGAGCTACCGCTAGAAGGAGTGGAAGCAATCCTATCTTATTTTATCTTCAAGGTTCTTGACTTGTAAGCCTGATGAAGATATTGATTGAATATTCATTTCTTGGCCTCAAAGTGCATACCCTTTGTTTAAGCCCATGACCAAGCCATCATTACGGTCCATTCAAAAGACCTTTTGATCAATGGATTGTATTCACTGTGAACGTTTCCGAAAGCCATAAGCATGACTTCTCTAGTGAGATTTAAACAGTTTTCCCATATCAATGGTTGGGAACAAAAGCCCTTTTTGAGAGCTAGTGTGAAAGACCTCTTTTGATTAGGATATTTCCACTTGGCATATTTGATTTAACCCTTAGATGGTTAATCAAATCTCATTTTGTTAAAATCTTCTCTGGAAGAATTTGGCAATCAATGTTATTGCGCAAGATTGGTTCTCCAGCAATTTCGAAACTCATAACCAGTCGAAAAGACCTTTCTCTCGGTTGAAGCCCATTATAAAACGGTAAGACCCTTTTCTCGATCAAAAGGACCTTTTCTCGGTCGAAGCCCGTTATAACACGGTAAGACCCTTTTCCCGGTCGAAGCCTGTTATAACACGGTAAGACCCTTTTCCCGGTCAAAGCCCATTATAACACGGTAAGACCCTTTTCCTAGTCAAAACTCGTTATAACACGGTAAGACCGTAAGACCCTTCTCCCGGTCAAAGCCCGTTATTACACGGTAAGACCCTTTTCCCGGTCGAAAAGACCTTTTCTCGGTCCAAGCCCATTATAACACGGTAAGACCCTTTTCCCGGTCAAAGCCCGTTATAACACGGTAAGACCCTTTTTCCCGGTTAAAGCCCGTTATTACACGGTAAGACCCTTCTACCAGTTTAAACCACACAGTTCTAGGTCAACTTAAAACCTTGTTCCAAAGTTCTAGGTCAACTTAAAACCTTGTCCCCAAGTTCTAGGTCATTTTAAAACCTTGTCCCCAAGTTCTAGGTCATCTTAAAACCTTGTCTTTAGGTTAGTGGTTATCCTTAAACCATTCATTTTTCATTTAGTGATTTCATTGTCTTCATTCCATTCCATAAGAGAGAGAAACAGAGACAGAGTAAATAAATCCCAACAAGAGTTCAGATACCCTCATGAGCAAAGGTAAGTATCAGGTACGTCTCTAACCAACCATCATTGCTTTTGTCATTTTCTATATTTCAAAGTCGAGTCGACTAAAAATTTCAGGTATCAATTTTATTTTTGAGTGGAACCTCTTCGAGCTCCCACCCAAAGAGGGGCAACTTTTGACACTGGAAATTTTTGTCGACATTTTAAACAAATATTTTGCAAAAATATAAAAAAATGAAAAAAATGAAATGAAAAGATAAAAAAAGTTAGAAATAAGGAAAATGAAAAAAAAAAAGAAAAAGAAAGAGAGAAAACATAAAAAAAAAGAAAAAAAAAAAACAAAAAAAAAATATAAAAGGGGCTCGTTGATTTTTTGGTGCGGGGGGGCCATTCGACGAAGGATCTCTCTCTCTGGAGATTCATTTCTCTCTCTCTCCCTGGGTTCCTGCTCTCATCAAAACGGCCGAACGGACTCTTGCTCTCGAAACATCAACCTCCTCCTCTGTACTTTCCTAAAAACCCTAGAAAACAGAGTACTCGCCGGCGAAGGAGCTCGAGGTGAGGGGCTCAGATCCGAAGCCGATCAGCGGCGGTGACAGCGACGGCGGTGGCGACATTGGTTTCCGATCATTTCCTTGTCCCGATTCCTTGCTTCGAGATTGCAAATCACCTTCGGTTCTTCGTTTCTTTTCGTTCGGTGCGCCGTCGCAAGTTCTCTCCTGCCGTTGCTGAATTGACCTCCGAAATGGAGGTGTTGGTTTGTTAGGGAACCGGAAGGAGGTAAAACTCGCTCTCTTTCCGAATTTTTCTTGATTCCATGGCGTCACGGTAGCTTCCTGGTGCGATGGCATTTTTGAGTTCTTGAGGTTTTGGTGTGTCGTCCTTGGTATTAGATTTTAGGTCTTGGCATTTCTCTGCTTTGAAAAGACTGAGGTCGTAGCGATCTATTAGAGTGGGTTAGTTTGGTTTTGGCTCCACAGTTTTGCGGGCGTGGAGTTAGAAGATTGGGATCGTGGTTAGGTTTTTGTTTTGAGCTGCTCTGTTCTATCTTAGCTCCAGAATTTGTGCCTTAGTCAAGCGTGCTTGTGCATTTTATGTACGAAGCAGAGACTAGGAATTGTTGCCACCGTTTGTGTGAAAATCGACCACGATTGAGGTTCTATTAAGGATTTAAGCTTGCTCTGATGTTGTTGTGATGGTAATAAAAGTGAATCGTCGATTCATATTCTTGTATAAACTCCTTGACGGAAATGCATATCACATGTTTGATGAAATGCTGGAACTAGATCTGAGTGTGTTTCTATTAGATCATTGAGCCGAAAGTCGTAATGCATCAACTCAACTCATTCTTGACGTATGAAATCTCACTATAGCTGACTGAGTTAGAAGACGATGCTCATTTGTTATTGAATTGGCTTTATGATTCTCATGTTGGAAATTGCGTCTTGATTTCTTAGGTTTTATTGAGTCTTATATATGAACAGAGTTCAGTGTTGGAATCGTTGCTTATATGCTCAAATTTCTCTATTATATCTCATTTTCCCTTGTCCATATTACTTTGATGTATCATCGCTGTGTATGAGGTGTGGCCGGTGATGGAGTGAGAGCTTGCCTCTTGAAATAGAAGCTCACTGACAGGGGTTGACAAGACCACAATCATTAACTATGGACTCTGTGCATTTAGTTGTTTTCATTACTTGTGTTTCTTCTTTTCTTTCCATCATTCACATCTTTGTTATTGAGCTGTTGCGGTCCTGAACTAATGTCCATTGATCCTTCATTTGATGCTATTCCACTTAAGTAAGCATGTGTAGTGACATAAGATTGTGTTAGGATGAATTTCATATTCGCTTGGAAAAAATATTATGTCAGAGATGAATCAAAGTTTACTGAAAATCAATCCATGGATGCCGACCATGTCTTGATATCCCATGATTAGGTGTGCATTTGATTCCAACTTGAGGCTAGTTTGGTTATGGATTGATGTTATTTTGATCAAGTAAACTCATACGTGCTTGTGAGAATATATGGCCTCAATTTCATGGCAATTTGTCATCAAACAGTCACAATTTGCAGTCTCGTATGCTCTGTTATAATTCTGATTGCACGCTGAAAGTTGTGGATTAAGCATAGATTAGATGGATTTTGTCTTAGCTTATTTGCCCGTGGGACAATAATATCACGTGTTCAAGTCTCTTGTCAATTTCACATGTTCAAAGATGCATATTTTTAGTAAGTGATCCTTCGTCAGCTCATTCATTTGTTTGATTAACTGAGAACCAAGGTTATATGGCTTGGATGCTTGTCATGTTATATGCTTTGCATGTGATCATTAGATGAATGATTTAGGTGCGGCACATAACAATGTTAAACCTTGGGATATCACCTAGAATTTGATTTAGGGACTTCATGACTTTAGTCACCATTTTTTAACACAAAAGTTGTTTTTTGGTTGTTTTGATATGCATGTTTGTTTCTCTCATTTGTATGTACCTAGTTATTAGTTTCTTCAACTAGGTTTAGAATAGGATCTTGAACATGGATAAAGCGTGAAGATGGTGGAGGTTGATGTCAATTCCGACCATTGTCATGTACTATTTGTTTTCCCGACATATGTCTTGGGTTCCATGCATTGTATAAAACCCGACGAGTTGCGGGTTTCCTTTCTTTCCCGATTGTTTCCTCTTTTATATTCTATAGGATTGCATGATTAGGTTTACTGCTTTTCTTGATTGTTTACTTCATGTCTTGTAATTTCAATTTCAATGATTGTTCTCCCCTTCTTCTTTTTTTAGGAATAGAATAGAATGAAAGTAATCCACCACGCATGGTCACTTAGTATAGAACTGATGATCCTGAAAATGTAAAAAGAAATGCATGGACATGTTAGGAAAAACACGACATACTGTTTAGGTACCGAAATGGTGCTAATGGAAGTATTAACGTAACCTAAGTCCCCGAATCTAGATATTTGATTACATAGGAATCGAGGAAACTCTCCCAACCCTCGATTGGGTTTTCTAGTCAACCCCCAAAAATGAGGCTAATGGCGACTCTTGTCTATTTTTTAGGTTGTTAAATATCTAGATCGTATAAATAAACTCGCTGTCGCGTGGGGTACGAGCTTGGGAGAGCTCGCGATCTCGTGAGGAAACTCTTGTGATCAAAGTACCTCTAAACCCGACCTTTCCCACCTCTTGACATTCGAGGGCAGCGAGATCGAGTCGCGGCACTTGCCATCACTCGCATGAGCATACTTAGGACATCCAAATATACATAATCTGGAGTAATGAACTGGTTTCCCCGACCATATTTCCTTTGGAGTCTTCCACTCAATAGCAAATGATGGAGATCAACTAATTAGCTAACATGCCATGTTCACTGCTTCGACTCAAAATTCCTTGCCAATCTTGCATGCAAAAGCATGCATCGAGCTCACTCAAGAAAAGTTCCGTTCTTCCGTTCTGTCAAATGATGGAGATCAATTAATCAGTTAACATGCCATGTTCACTGCTTCGACTCAAAATTCCTTGCCAATCTTGCATGTGAAAACATGCATCGAGCTCACTCAAGAAAAGTTCTGTTCTTCCGTTCTGTCACGCCATTCTGTTGTGGCGTCCTAGGTATTGTGCGATGTCTTACAATACATTTTTTACAGAACTCAGTAAAATCTTTACCACAAAACTCAATGCCATTATCAGTTTTTAGGTACTTGATTTGTTTATTTGACTGCTTCTAAATCAATGCCTTAAATTTCTTGAACCGATCGAACACATTATATTTGTGCTTCAGAAAGTATAGCCATACCTTCCTCGAATAATTGTTGATAAATGTTAGCATATATCGGGCACCTCCTTTCGAAGGAACCGAAGACAGGCCCTAGACATCTGAATGAATATATTCAACTGGTCGTTTAGTTGAATGAATAGTTGTAGTAAACTTAAATTGGTACTGCTTCCCAAAGATGCAATGCTCACATAACTCTAGCTTCTCTATCTTCTTACTCTTCAACAACCCCCTTTCACTTAGCATCATCATACCTGCCTTACTCATGTGCCCTAAACACATATGCCATAATTGAGTCAAGTTAGAATCTGACTCACTTGATGAAACTGCAGGGCTTCCAATCACGGTCTCTCCTAGGAGATGATAGAGAGTGTTCACTTTCTTCCCTTCATCACTGTCATGGCACCTCAAGAGATCTTCAGTATTCCACCTTCACCGGTGTACCTACACTTGATGTCGTCGAGTGTCCCCGGAGAAATAAGATTCTTCTTGAGCTCTGGTACATGCCTCACATCTGTCAATGTGTACACTACCCCATTGTGCATTCGGATCCGAATGGTCCTTATCCCCACATCCTTACAGATTGCATTATTCCCCAAAAGAACTCTACCACCATCCGCAGTTTGATAGTAAACCGGTTCTTATGAGGCGTCATATGACAAGAACACCTCGAATCTAGCACCCATTCATCTCTTGATGAAGTAGTAGTTACATATAAGATAGCTTATGCATCACTATAGCTCCCTTCGGCAACGTTCGCCACACTGCTTGTGGCATTCTGCCTATCAACTTTATTCCTTCGCTTTGGACAATCTCTCATAATGTGCCCCTCCTCATGACACTCAAAGCACTTCATGCGTCCCTTGGACTTTCTATAGTGTGATTTCGATCTGCTTTTACCTCTGCCGCTACTAGGCCCTTGATGTTGTTCACTACCCCAAATTGTCAGTGCTTGCACTACTCCTTGTGCCAGACCGTCATCTTGCAACTTTCTCTATCACTCCTTAGAGAATAAGGTTGACTTTACCTATTCTGAGGTAATTATAGTACGCCCCTACAACAGTGAATTAGTTAAGTGCTCCCATGACCTTGGTAAAGAGGCTAACAACATCATGCCATGTTCTTCATCATCAAGTATCTTACCGACGTTCTTTAGATCCATCATGAGTTTATTCAATTCATCTTGGTGGGTTTTGATAGACGTACCTTAAGTATATCTAAATTAAAACAGCTTCTTCAACATGTACAAGCAATTGTTCAAACATTTCTTCACATAGAGTGTTTTAAGTTTTGCCCATAATGCTGTGGCATCCTTCTCCTCAACAACCTCTATTAAAACCTCATTCGACAAATTTAACAGGATTGTGCTATTTGCTCTTTCCATTAGCTTTACCCTCTCTGAGGCTTTCATTATAATAGGCAACTCATCTTCACCATCCAATGCCTTGGCCAAACCTTGGGTTGTCAGTAACGCCCGCATCTTGATGCTCCATAACACAAAGTTGTTGCTCTCGTTAAACTTCTTAATTTCATCTTTCCTCTCAAACATAATTGCAATAACATAATTTTTAAATAATAATCAGACAAGCAAAATCTCCAAATCACAATCAAGAAATCCGACCCCAAACTTTGATACCAATTGTTGGAATATAATATGCGACAAGATTTTGCAATTTATGTCAACGCGAAATCACCAGAGAAATAAACGAGAAATAATAAGGACATTAGAAATTTACGTGGTTCGGTCTAAGTATCGGTATCTATGTCCATGGGGAGAGCAAGCAGCAAATAATCTACTATAATCGACAAAACAGAGTATACAATCGCTTATGCGCTCAAGTGTTTCCCACACCTAGATTTAATCCTAAACCCAAAGTGTTTATAAATAAACAACTCACTTGGACATAAACTCACGGCACAAAAAAAAAAAATCACGTGTTCAAATTGTACGCTAAAAAGAAAAGATCTCTAGCTTCCTTTTCTTTCTTTCATGCAGCTCTTCTCTCGGCGTGGACATGTGGTGTGGACGTGCGGCTTTCTTCTACATAGAGCTTCGGCGGCTTCTTACGGAAGGAAAAGAAGACTTGCAAATATTTCTGTTTTTATATGTGTGCCCAGGTCAAAGTTTAACCTGGGCCCACCACGTTTTGGCTTTATTCGTGCAGAGGACTTCATCTTCATGCCAAAGGGTCCTTATATGTGTGTGTGCCCAGAGTCAACACTTTGACTCTGGGCCCCACAATCTGATTGCTTTTTTCAGATTCTACAGGCTTCCACAGCAAAGAAGAAACTTTGCTTCCTTTTTTTATTGTTATATTTCCTCTTTTGTAAATCTTCAAGAGTCCAGCAAAGTTTTTCTGTTGACCAAAAACATCCAAGCGAATCACGCGTTTTGCAAACACTCAAACTCGAGAGATAATTTAACACAATTTCCTACTTGATTCTCCAGCCTAGTCTCCTGCAATTCCTAGCCCTTTGGGACCAGCCAACATCACGGCTATTCGAACTTTGTCTGCAGATGCACATGGGTGAGAATTGCTTCCATTTTCGGTTCTTGTCTTGTTCTCCAAATGCACATGGATGGTTGGAGGTCTAAAGAGATTAGTTACGTGAGAAAATGAGAACAAATGGGCTTGTATAGCATGAGAGAGAGAGAGAGAGAGAGAGAGAGAGAGAGAGAGAGAACCAAGGGAAATAATAATAATAAATTGCTAAGACCATTAACAGTTTGATTGATTTGGGAGCTCTTGTGGTCTCGTCAATTTGAAAATTTTAGATATCGGGCCTAAGTATCTTATTGGGTCTATGCATCAGGCCTAGCCCGGCTAGGTTTCCGCCGGCCTGAGTGGCGTGGCTCAGTCTGGTCCGGGTTCAAGCCATTTGGCCCAATCTGGTCCAAGCTTGGGCTGTCTTTTCAACGAACCCGGTCGGACCCAACCTGGGGATCTGACTCGAGTCTTTTTTGATATATTATAATTTTATAATATTAAATAATATTTTAAAAAATAAAAAAATAAAAAATTATATATTTTAAAATTAAATATTTCGAAAATTAAAAAAATTGCAGGGTTTGTTTAGAAATTGAAATGTCTTGCTTTCTTAGTGTAATTAGACCTTTATTTACTTGCACATTGATTTATCGCATGTTTAATTTGCATAGTTAATTATGTTTAATTGCACGTACTCAATTTTACCGCAATTAGAATTTTGGAAGCTACGATTGTTACTATAATGATTGCACACCTGCATGATCACCTCACATGTTAGTGGATAGGTATAAAATCAATCTAAACTGCCTGACAAAAATCTCTTCTTCTAAAATGAACAAGCTTAGGTACCAAAAGCGCACTAATTGGTCAATAAGTGTAATCAAGTCCCCAACCCTAGATTCTCTAGTTGCATAGGAAGTGAGGTATACTCTCCTGCCTCACTTGGTTTCTAACCGACCCCAATAGGCTATTGGCGACTCCATTTTGCAAAATTATTAGAAATACCCCAATGTCAGGTGAGGTATGGGCTTGGGAGAGCCCATGCCTATCATGGGCCTTTCGCTCAATATTACCATTCAGCTTGTCTTGTTTGTATAGCTTCACGCATGAATGCCTAATATTCGGCCGAGTGAGCATCCATTCTGTCCATATTGCCAGATAAATCCCACTGATTCTTTCCCTAAATTTGTTTACCATCCTTGCAGTTCCACAGCTTTGCTAATTTCCAGAGCACTAACTTCTGCAAATATCTTGATTCTTTCCATCATTACATCTCTTCATACGTTATTTTCTTTTCTTCCCATTCCTCACTTAGTATCTTGGTTTCAAGCCTCTGTACTTCATCTTATTCTAATAGAAAATGAAATAATCAAATGATTTTTCATTGAATAACTATTCATCTATTGTATTTTCACGTAAATAGGGGTAAGAAAGTTCTATGGAGAAATGGTGGTTCAATTCGATGTTGTATAAAGGAAAATTAGAAAATTAGAATAAAGGTGTGGGCTAAGTAAATTAATTGATAGGTTTGGTAATCCTATTTAATGACATTTACATATTTATACCAAAAAAAAGTAGGATTTCATCTATCTTGCCCCCTTGCCGGATTTTGTGGCATCCTTTCTAGTTCTGTTTTCAATTGAATGAATCGGGCCTTTCATCGACGCGCCTATAGTTCTTTTCCCTGAACTGATCACTTCCGAGATAACTAGTATATCAGGTGAAGTTGTTAAGGAATTTTAATGCAATAGACCTGAGAATTCGATTAGGAATCCACTACTCAATCGTGCTAGTCTACAAGGGTTATTACGGCAAAGTTAAAAATCGATTAGAGACTACAGATAGATCGATTCAACTGAGCCATGTGATTAAGTGTGGGTGATTCCATCTAATTACAAAATTCTCGTTAATCGGCATTAGACCGATTTTTCTATCGTTTTGGTACCTTATATCTGTATTTGAAATATTGAGATTTTCGCGACAATTGGGAGTCGCCAATGTGTTAGAGATGTACAATGTGATTCAACAATAACCGACCACGGGTCAATTCCACTAAAAATTCCTAAAAGCTACCCGGTAGGTCAGGTCACACTAAAATCGCGCCAGATTGAAATTAACCGTGAATTTGAATGTGATTTTAGAAATTGAAAGTTCTATCATGTCGTGATTTATTTTAGGAACGTCTACTCACCCTCCGAAGATTTTTCTGCAAACCGATATTTTTGGCGAAATTTCAAAGTAGGGCCGTTTTTTACCGGAAAAATCAGGGGACCATTTTTTATCGCGTTTTTGGGATTCCAGTTGGATGAATTGACGCGGAAAAAAGTTGAATGAGATGATGGCACCTTGGTTGAATTTATGAGGATCGATTTAGATCTAGTTGAAGGAAAATTGAAGTGGATTTGGGAGAATTTGTGTCAAATTCGTAGGCCATGGTCACCACAACATTTGGACCATTTGGTGAAGCTTCTAAGGGAAGTCTTGGGCTGCAAATTGGCTTGGATGATAGCCAAGGCAAGTGGGGCCTTGCCAATGAGTGTTTGAAGATAGAATAGAGAGCTTTGGAGGCCAAGAGGGACCCTCCAACCTTCTGTTGTCCCTTTCTTCTCTAGCAGGCTTGCTTTCCCCATTATAGACCATTTTGAGCACCCAAAAAACCAAAGGAAACCACTAGCCTTCCCCCCTGCCGCCGCAAGCCGCCCGTCGAACCGTTAGGACCGCCGTGTTGCCATTGCACCCCCGTGCGAGCCCATCGCGTGCCGTCTGCCCATCTGCCTGCTCCTTGTCCCATGACCCCAGCCGTGCCCTCTTGCCTTACTGGTCACCGTAGGAGCTCAGCCGAAGCCCCCTGGCCGCCGTCGCCCTAGCTCGCCCGTTGCAGCCCGATTCGCCCGTCCCTTGCCATTTTTAGCTCTGTTGTAGCTTGCTCGGTCCTTGGATAGAATCAAGAAGCATAGCTAGCCATGAGCCTTTGAGACCCGTTTCAGACCTCTTTCGGGCCTTGCTTGGCTTTGCCGCCAAGAGATTTGTCGCTCGTCTCTGCATTGCCATCGCCGTGGACTCACTGGATTGCTAAACCGATGAGCTTACTTGCTAAACTCTACTTAGGGAGTTAATGTCGTTCAAGGGGTGTTTAGATTAGGCTAATTAGGGATTAGGTGGTTAGTTAGAATGGATTAGTGATTTAATTATTCGATTTTGCATTTTAGGTGGTTAGAACGGCTTAATTAGGGACTAGATAAGTTGTACTATTTACCTAGTTAGGTTTGGAAAATTTCCCGGCCCGTTTGGGTGGTTAATTAAGCATTTCTGGCCTAAATTTGCATTTTTTGTAATTAATTGCATTTATTTAATTAATTTTAGTATTTATTTAATTATTTATTATTTTCCGGAAATTATACCGAGATAGCCAATGACCGAAATTTCGTGTTCATTGAAGTGGTATGTTTAATTTATGCAATTGAATACTATTTTGTGCAAATTGAGTGGTGATTATAGTTTTGGGTATATATTCCAAAATTGTGTAATTTTGGTATTTATTCAAAAAATACCAGGATGTTGGTTTTAACGCCAAAAATGTTTTTAGGCACTAAATTAAATAGTGAGATTTTTGAAAAGAAAGATATAGCATTTTGGCTCAGACAGACTATGTACCCGCACACGACTATTTTTCTCCAATATTTTATCACGATGATATTAGGCCAAGTTCATTATTTTATTTGAGAAATGGGTGTGCAAAGCACAAGGTCTTTGGCCGAGATTGATTTATTGTGTATCAGCTTTGGTGAGCATTAATAATAAATCTCAGCTTGGGTGAGCAGTGATTAAATTGAGTCGATTGATTGAGTGGATCGATGGATTGATGGTTTGGGTTGAATTGATTGGTTGAGATTATGACTGTACTGATGTGCAGGAGGGAACTGAGGCAAGGTAAGTCTTCTGACTTGTGTGTATAGCTGCCTCTAAGTGTATTTCCTTCCTTGTCGGAGTTTAAGGGGTGAACTTGCTGAGACATTGTCTTACCCCGTCGTGAGCTCAACCTTTTTAGGTCCTTAGATGGCAGTTCCTTCGGAACGTTTTGGCCAGCCCAAGAGGATCACCGAGTAGGTCTTCATTATTCTTCTTCCCGGGGCCAAGGAGCCTAGGTCTATGAGCTCGTGAGGATCATTGTCTGGGTCAATGCGGGTCTACCTCGAAGGGTACCCCATCAATTCAGAGCGTGGTATCGTCTCGTGCGAAATGGACCTAGAGAAGGTCCCCTATAGGATTCTAAGGTCCTAGTGTCGGTGTTAGAAATCACTTTTGGCGAGGGTACAGCTGACCCTTCTGGTGGTGTAGTGGTGGACCCAAGTCCCCAAGAGAGCTCGGGGTTTTTAGTTGGGGGTTCAAATGCCTGGAGGATTTGTAGACTTTCTGCTTGAGTAGACTTTTGTTTATAGACTAGTATTGTATATAAACTAGTCGGCTATGTATAAAGGTTTGTTTCGGTTGTGAAATTGTGGTCCTGCTTTTCTATCCTATCTTTGTGTTGTTTGGGGGTTTTTTTTATACGCTTCCGCATGTGCATGAAAATGAATGGGTCGGCAACGCGTCATGGGACGTTGTAATTTAATTGACCACCAAGGGATGGGCACATGCTCGAGGATTGGGGCGTGACATCCCCGCCCGGAGTGGTATCAGAGCGGGCCAGTGTTTGTAGTGATATGGTGCGATGGGTTATGGGATAGTAAGAAATGCATTTTTCTTATGTAGACGCCTGTGATTGATTGATTTATTGTTTGTCTGGGTTGCTCAGTTTTCCTAATTCTGTGTGGAATTGGAAAGTAGGTTTGTAGAGATCCTATAAGATGAGTGATCCGAAGCCAAGGATTTCTTAGAAGAGGAGCATTGCGTTGGCCTCTTGAGGTAGGACACCAGCTAGGGTCGGTACTTGAGGTGGTTGTGGTAGAGTGTAGGCTCAGGCCAACGTGAGTGAGAGAGTACTGCTACAGGCCGGTACTGGTGTAGCAGCTTATGGTGATCCTAGAATCAATGGGATCGTTCAGACGCTCGAGGCTTTGGGAAATCTGATGGAGTAGCAAGTTCAGAATCAGGCTGTTGCTACCGCTACTGCAGCTGCAGCTGCACCTGCTAGAGTCCAACCTAGAAATGTGATTGGGGAGAGACCAATGCACAAGTTAATTGAGCAGTTCCTGTAGTTGAACCTGCCGAGGTTCACAGATGCAAGAGATCCCAAAGCTGCATCGCTCTGGATCCAAGACCTAGAGAAAGTCTTTGCACTTCTAATGTGCATTGAGGAGGAAAAGGTTGTCTTGGCAGTATATCAGCTACAAGGTAATGCGAATACTTGGTGGAGAGCCACAAGAGGCACAGTTTTCCCTGAAGGCGTAGTTCCGATGTGGAACGCTTTCCTCAGAGCCTTCAACAACAAGTACTTTTTGGGTAACGCCTAAGAGTAGAAGATGGAGGACTTTCAACGCCTCCATCAGGGCATGCTAGCCGTGGATCAAAATGAAGCAAAATTCGCGGAGTTGTTGCAGTACACTCCAAGACTGATAGAGGATCCCGAAGACAATGCTCGGAGGTTTAGGAACGGACTCCGACTAGAATTGAAGAATCCACTGGTACCGCTTGATCTCAAGGATTATAACGAAGTTTATAGTCGAGCCCAGTTGATAGAGAGAAGTTTGAGTGAGCAAACTGCCTCGTTTGGGTCAAGGTTCAATTCGAATAGAGATGAGAACCGGTTTGGGAAGAGGCCCATGACCAAAGGAAGGTACCATGTTCCGCCCAATAGGAAGGGTGGAATAGGCAAGTCAGTGCCGAATCAGAATGGCGCGTATCGCTTCTATGGAAGGCGATATGGTTCGGCCCTGTGCCATCTTAGGATGGGTGCGTGTTTTGAATGTGGCCAACATAGTCACTTGGCCAGAGACTGTCCTAGAAGACCAAGGGGACTACAACAGTTACCGCCGCCGCCACTGATGGGTCAGAATAGAAGGTTCGTATCGCAGATTGCACAGCAGGGATAACATAATAGACCTCAAGCTCAGGGAAGGATGTATGCTATCACGAGAGGACAGGCTGAGGATGTGCCTGATGTGATTATAGGTATGGTTTTGCTGAATGACCACGTTGCTTATGCTTTATTTGATCCTGGTGCAACTCATTCGTTTATAGCTGAACAGTTTGTTAAGCTAGTAGGATTGATTCCTGAGTTGTTGGAGTCAGTAGTTAGCATATCTACACCATTAAAGGATAAGGTGTTAGCTACAATGGGTTGTCTTGGTTGCAAGTTAGCGATTGGTGAACGAGAGAGGAGGATAGATTTGATAGTCTTAGTCATGTATGATTTCGATGTGATAAGTGGCATGGACTGGCTCACCAAGCAACAAGTTAAGATGGACTGCTATCGTAAACCAATTCAATTTAACCTGTTAGGGGGTGGGAGTTTCAAGTTCACTGGAAGTCGAGGAGGAACCTCGATTTCCTTAATCTCGTCGCTTGAGGCAACCTGTTTGTTAGATGAGGATTGTCAAGGTTACCTAGTGACTGTTGAGGAGCTGAAGATCGAAGATATCTCAATGGTACAAGAATTTCTAGACGTGTTTCTGAAATAATTGCTAGGCCTGTTGCTAGAGAGAGAGATAGAGTTCGTAATTAAGTTAGCACCTGGGACAGAGCCAATCTCTAAGGCTTCTTATCTGATGGCATTGTCTAAGTTGAAAGAACTGAATGTGCAGATGCAAAAGTTGTTGGATAAAGGATTAATACGTCCTAGTGCATCACTTTGGGGAGCACCAGTTATGTTCGTGAAAAATAAAGATGGTTCGTTACGCTTATGCATTGACTATCGCCAACTCAATCAGGTGACAATCAAGAACAATTATCCACTCCCGAAGATCGACGACTTGTTTGACCAGCTACAAGGAGCGTCGATATTTTCAAAGATTAATTTGAGGATAGGATATCATCAGTTGAGGATCAGAAAGGAGGACATACCGAAGTCAACATTTTGTACTCGATACGGCCATTATGAGTTTACTGTAATGCCATTTGGTTTGACAAACGCCCCAACTGCTTTTATGGATCCAATGAACCTAGTGTTCAAAGAATATCTAGATCGATTTATGATTGTATTCATTGACGATATCCTGGTGTATTCGAGAAGTTCTGAGGAGCACAAGAGGCATTTGAGGATGGTACTTCAGACCTTGAGGATTCATGGATTGTACGCCAAGTTTAATAAGTGCGAGTTTTGGTTGACTCGAGTTGCGTTTCTAGGTCACATGATTTCAGGCGAAGGAATCTCTGTGGACCCAACTAAGATTGAAGCAGTTATCAACTGGCCAAGACTAATGACTGTGACAGAGATCAGAAGCTTTCTAGGTTTGGCAGGTTATTACAAAAGGTTTGTGGAAGGGTTTTCAGTGTTAGCGTCGCCGTTGACTTGACTACTGAAGAAAGAAGAGAAGTTTGTGTGAACAGATAAGTACGAGAGTAATCTCCAAGAGCTTAAGCAGAAGATGATTACTGCACCTATGTTGATCATATCATCTGGTCCTAAAGGATACGAGATCTATAGTGATGCGTCGTTTAGAGGACTAGGTTGCGTGTTAATGCAACGTGGTAAGGTTGTTGCATACGTGTCCCGTCAGTTGAGAGCTCATGAATAGAATTATCCAACACATGACAAATCATTTTCGCTCTAAAGATTTGGAGACATTATTTGTGTGGAGAAAGATTCCAGATCTTCACTAACCATTAAAGTCTCAAGTTTTCATTCTCTCAGAAGGAGATGAATTTGAGACAGCGTCGCTGGATGGAACTCCTAAAAGACTATGATTGTGACATTTTGTATCACCCTGGAAAGGCGAACAATGTCGTAGATGCACTGAGTCGGAAGTCTTTAGTTGTGCATATGATGGTTAAGGAATGGACTTTACTTGAGAAAGCTCGAGATTTGGTTTTCAAATTTGAGATAGGCCACCTTTCAAATCTTATGGCTACCCTCAGAATTGAGCCGAAAGTGCAGATCAGAATCAAGACGCTTCAGTAGACAGACCCAGAGATTCAGAAGATTCTGCAAGAGAATAAGGAAAAGAAGAAGGCTGACTTTTAGATTTTGGAAGATGGAACACTAAGGTTCCGAGGATGATTGTGTGTACTTGACGATGTAGAGCTTAAAGAAAAGATCTTATTAGAAGCTCATTGTAGCAGCTACAGCATTCATACTGGTAGTACGAAAATGTATCAAAATCTGCGTCAACACTATTGGTGGTCTAGTATGAAGGTGGATATCGCCAAGTATGTCGCCAAGTGTCTAACGTGTCAGCAAGTAAAGGCGCAACATTGTAAGCCGGGAGGACTTTTGCAACCTCTCAAGATTCCCAAGTGGAAATGAGAGCACATCATAATGGACTTTGTGACAAGCCTACCAATGAGTCAAAGGGGTAATGATTCCATTTGGGTAGTGGTTGACACACTGACGAAGTCGGTTCATTTCATTGCAGTACGAAAGGACCTCGATTTGGATAGACATGCAGAGTTGTATGTGCGTTAGATGTTCATGTGTATGGAGTGCGGGTGATGATTACATCAGACTGAGACCCCTTTTGATAGATGGTTAGTCTGAGAGGACGGTTCAAACCCTCGAAGACATGCTGTGAGCTTGCGTGTTGGATTTCAAGGGAAGCTAGGAGGAACAACTTTATCTTGTTGAGTTTATCTACAACAACAGCTACTAGCAGAGCATTCAGATGGCTCATTTTGAAGCATTGTATGGCAGAGCATGTAGAACGTCAGTGTCTTGGGATTAGGTTGGAGAACAAAAGATCACAGGCTCAGAGTCAGTCTAGCAGTCAGTGGATGCAGTTGCCGTCATTAGGGACAGATTAAAGACTGCTCAAAGCCACAAGAAAAGTACACTGATAAGCGTGGAAGGCCATTGAAATTGCTTGGTGAGCACGTCTTTTTGAAGGTGTCATCGATGAAGGGTGCTTCGCACTTCAGCAAGAAAGGGAAGCTGAGTTTGAGGTACATAGGTTCGTATGAGATTCTGGAAAGAATAACGATTCTAGCGTATCGTATTGCATTGCCGTCGAAAGTGGCGCAAGTGCGTGACGTCTTTCACGTGTCGATGTTGAAAAAGTATGAACCTAACCCGACCCATTTACTGAATTTTAATGAATTAGACGTGGACGACAGGGTGTCGTACGTGGAAAGACTAGTTCAAATTGTAGATCGCAATGAGCAGGTTCTGCGCACCAAAATGATCCTGTTGGTTAAAGTGGTCTGGCAACACCACGGTATTGAAGGAGCAACTTGGGAAAATGAAGATTCGATGAGACGACTGTAACCCCACCTCTTTGTTTAAAGATTTGTAATGGTTTAAATTTCGAGGACGTAATTTTTATAAGAGTGGAAGAGTTGTGCCATCTTGAATTTCCAGTTCTGTTTTCAATTGAATAAATCGAGCCTTTAATCGACGCGCCTATAGTTTTTTTCCCTAAATTGATCACTCATGGGATAACTAGTCTATCAAGTGAAGCCGTTAAGGGATTTCAATGCAATAGACTTGAGAATTCGATCAGGAATCTACTACTTGACCATGCTAGTTTGCAAGGGTCATTACGGCATAGTTAAAAATCGATTAGAGACTGGAGATAGGTCAACTTGACTTAGCCATGTGATAAATGTAGATGATTCCACCTAATTGCAAAATTCTCATTGATCGGCATTAGACCGATTTTTGTGTCGTTTTGGTACCATGTGTCCGTGTTTGAAACTTTGAGATTTTCACGACAATCGAGAGTCTCCAATCTATCAAAGATGTACAATATGGTTCGAAAATAACCAACCATGAGTTAATTGTACTAAAAATTCATAAAAGCTACATAGTAGGCCAAGTCACGCTAAAATCGCGCTAGATTGAAATTAAACGCGAATTTGAATCCAATTTCAAAAATTGAAAGTTCTATTATATCACAATTTATTTTAGGAACGTTGACTCACTCTCCAAAGATTTTTCTACAAACAGAGAATTTTGGCAAAATTTCAAAGTAGGGCCGTTTTTTATTGGAAAAATCAGAGGATCATTTTTTGTCGCATTTTTGGGATTCCTGTTGGACAAATTGACGAAGAAAAATGTTGAATGGGATGATGGCACCTTGGTTGAATATGGGGACCGATTTAGATCCAATTGGAGGAGAATTGAAGTGGATTTGGGGGAATTTGTGTCAAATTCATAGGCCATGGTTACCACAACATTTGGACCACTTGGTGAAGCTTCTAAGGGAAGTCTTGGGCTGCAAATTGGCTCGGATGACAGCCAAGGCAAGTGGGGCCTTGCCAATGAGTGTTTGAAGATAGAATAGAGAGCTTTGGAGGCCAGGAGGGACCCTCCAACCTTCTATTATCCCCTTCTTCTCCAGCAAGCTTGCTTTTGCCATTGTAGACCATTTTGAGCACCCAAAAAACCAAAGGAAACTGCCAACCTTCCCCCCTGCTATCGTAAGCCACCCGCTGAACCGCCAGGACGCCGTATCGCCGTCATGCCCCCGCGTAAGCCCGTCACATGCCGTTTGCTTGTCCACCTGCTCTTGTTCGTCTCGCGACCCCAGTCGTGCCCTCAAGCCTCCTTGGTCACTGTAGGAGCTCAGTCAAAGCCCCCTGGCCACTATCCAGCAGCCATCGTCGCCCCTACTCGCCCGCTGTAGCCCGATCTACTCGTTCCGTGCCATTTCTAGCCCTATTCTAGCTTGCTTGATCCTTGGATAGAACTGAGAAGCCCAACCAGCCGTGAGCCTTCGAGGCCCCTTTTGGACCTCTTCTGGGCCTTGCTTAGCTTCATTCCCGTGAGGTTTGTCGCCCATCTCCATGTTGCCATCACCGTGGACTCATTGGATAGATAAAAAAGGTGAGTTTACTTGCTAAACTTTTCTTAGGGAGTTAATGATGTCTAAATGGTGTTTAGATTAGGCTACTTAGGGATTAGGTGGTTAGTTAGAATGGATTAGTCATTTAATTATTCGATTTTGCATGTTAGGTTGTTAGAACGGCTTAATTATGGACTAGATAAGTTGTACTATTTACCTAGATAGGGTCGGAAATTTTCCCGGCTCATTCAAGTGGTTAATTAAGCATTTTCAGCCTAAGTTTGCATTTTTGGTAATTAACTACATTTATTTAATTAATTTTGGTATTTATTTAATTATTTATTATTTTTTGGAAATTATACCGAGATAGCCGATTACCGGAATTTCGTGCTGATTGTAGTGGTATATTTAGTTTATACAATTGAATGCTATTTTGTGCAAATTGAGTGGTGATTGTAATTTTCGGTTTTTATCCCAAAATTGTGTAATTTCAGTATTTAATCAGAAAATACCGGGACGTTGGTTTTAACGCCAAAAATGTTTTTAGGCACTATATTAAATAGTGAGATTTTTTAAAGGAAAGAAGCATTTTGGCTCAAACCGACCGTGTACCCACACACGACTATTTTTATCGAGTATTTTTATCACAATGATATTAGGCCAAGTTCATTATTTTATTTGAGAAATGGGTGTGCAAAGCACAAGATTCTTGGCTAGGATTGATTTATCGTGTATTAGCTTTGGTGAGCAATAATATATATATATATAAACTTTGGTGAGCATTAATAATAAATATCAGCTTGGGTGAGCAGTGATCGAATTAAGTTGATTGATTGAATGGATCGATGGATTGATGGTTTGAGTTGAATTGATTGGTTGAGATTATGATTGTACTGACGTGCAGGAGGGAACTGAGGCAAAGTAAGTCTTCTGAGTTATGTGTATGGCTGCCTCTAGGCGTATTTCCTTCCTAGTCAACGTTTAGGGGGTGAACTTGATGAGACATTGTCTCGCTCCATCGTGGGTTCAACCTTTTCAAGTCCTTAGATGGCGGTTCCTCCGGAATGTTTTGGCCAGCCCAAGAGGATCACCGAGTAGTTCTCTGTTATTCCTCTTCTCGGGGGCCAAGGAGCCTGGGTTTATGAACTCATGAGGACCATTGTCTGAGTTGATGCGGGTCTACCTCGGAGGCTACCCCATCATTTCAGAGCGTGGTATTGTCGCGAGCAAAATGGATCCCGAGAAGGTCCCCTGCAAGATTCTGAGGTCCAAGTGTCAGTGTTAGAAATCGCTTTTGGCGAGGGTACAGCTAACCCTTATGATGGTGCAATGGTGGACCCAAGTCCCCAAGAGAGCTCGGGATTTTTAGTTGGGGGTTTGAATGTCTAGAGGACTTGTAGACTTTCTGCTTGAGTAGACTTTTGTCTATAGACTTGTATTGTATATAAATTAGTCGACTGTGTATAAAGGTTTGATTCGGTTGTGAAATTGTGGTCTTGCTTTTCTATTCAATCTTTGTGCTGTTTGGGGATTTATTTATACACTTCTGCATGCACATTAAAATGAATGAGTCGGCGATACGTCCTGGGACGTCGCAATTTAATCGACCACCGAGGGATGGGCACACGCTCAAGGATCGGGGCGTGAGAGACTTACTTTCAATATGTAAATCCTTTAATTGTGGAAGGAATTCTGCCAATTCCTCCTCTTGGCTTCGAGCATGCCCCCACAATCACAGTCCTTTCAAGATCGCGATGTGCGATCCCCCTTTTAAGCTACTATTCTAGCCGTGATGCATTATCCTCCATTCCTTATTGGCCAAATTTAGACTCCAATTCGGGTTGCAATGTCAAATATCCTAATTCAAATTGCCACCCCGATCCATTCAATGAATAGATTCTGTAATACTCCACGGTATTTTGCGTGCCACTCAGGATGCCAATGGCAACTATACAATATTGATTTTTATTTTTATTTTTTGGGTTTAGGGATTGGACTCAATCACTAATTTTGACTAAAGAAAAATCAAAATTTAAATGTCAACATCGTCCCAAAAAAAAATAAAAATTGCCGACCAGTGCAATAAGTTAGTAATCTCGCGGCCAACATCGAATGGGAGCTAAAGCTTCAGCGAAACGACCGTAAGATGGGAAACTTTAACACTATCTTTACGAAGAAAAGACAAAATTTATCCTGCAAAGTCAAACACATGCAGACCTCATCTTAATAATTCATCGGCATTTGAAATCCAAGCCGGCGATGATTCCTCATGTAAAAATAACATTCTTAGTTTGACTTTTGCAATTGAAAAAAGAAAAAAAAGACGAAGGATACTTGCATAGGTATTATCGTTCCCCCTCATGGCATATACTCCAAATTAATCTTATTTATAATATGTAGCTCAAAGCGTCAACACAAAGCCGGCTCTTTCTTTTAACTCATAACAATTACTTTGTCTCATGCTCTTATTTCATCTAAAAATAGAAAGATATGCAAGGCATTACTCTTACAAACTTAGTGTTAAGCTAAGAAAATCGAAAAGCATGGCTAAGATCACCAGTCACAAGTCCACCATCTTCTTCAACTTGGTTTCGATACTCTTGTTCGTCCTCATGGTCACCTGGGTCAAGAGCCTAATAGTTGGAAGTAATGGGTTTCTAATCTCCATCAAATATATATTTTCTTCCTGCATACTTCAAAATCTCGTTCTGCAACTTCATCGTACATTGAGGATCCGCTTTCTATTTCAAAACCTCGGCCAACCACAAGTCACAACCCTAGTACCGGTACTTTCGACCAGTTTTGGAATAAAATCTGTTTTAATGCTGCAATAGTAGCTGGAAGTTTTTCTTTCCTACAAAAGGATAAGCAGCTTGACAATGCCCATGTTTCTCATAATATTAAAGTAGTTTTCAATGCACGAGCTAAGCACGATTCTTGTCATTGCTAGTGTAAATTACGCAATTAGTGTTTCACTAGTCATCAACCAAATCATTTCGTTGGGACTCAAGTCTTCATTTGGTTTATGCATGGTGCTTTACAGGGGAACCTTTCCTTTTGTGCCACGAACTGGCGCAAGTGAAGACACTTGCTACGCAATAGCACAGCAGTACGAATTGACTCTCGACACCTTGTATTCCATCAATCCAAACGTAATGCGATGATCTCTCCATTGGTCTCCGGGGAGTGGTTCTAAGCCACAAAGATGTCTAGTTTACAGTTCTATGAATGAAGGAGTGGATAAGTGCAGCGCGCTCATCACCCAGTTGCTGGTGATGCAAGCGAAGGGGTCTGGTCATCATGTTTTGTTTCAGCGTCATCAAGCAATGCAGTTTGAGCATTATGACTAAAGGGTGTCAATATTTAATATGATGGGCAATAATTAATATATAACTACTCCGTATTTTTTTTTCTATTAAAATTCGTTATTACAAATAGGGAAATTAACCATCTAAAACAAAGAAAAAATCTAATATAATTTATGTATTAAACAATGCCAATTCCTAATTTAAATTAGAATCCTTTCTTGAATATTATAGAATTACTTAAACATTCAATATGACCTTATTAATCTAGGTGATGTGCAATGCAATCTTTTTGTATTTTCAGGACAAGGAAAGCAATCAGATATTCACATCACTCAATCCACAAAGGTATCATCCAATTGATTCAAATATGAATACATTATCTAATCACTTGAATTTTTGCGAATAAAATTGATAAATTGATTTTAAGTCTTAAAGATCAAAATATTAATTTTAAGGATACTTGCACAATCAACAATTCCATTTAAATCCTTATAGATAGAATTAAATATTATGTGCGGTTGCAAGTTACGAAGTATATCCTAAATGATAATAAGCCCAACACTAAAAGGGATAGAATTAGATATCAATTTATTCAAAATATGCAATTATCAAAGCATCAGATTTTGAGATAAGATTATTTTTAATGTTTTTTATAATTGTGCGTTCTTGTTCTGAACATCATGTGGATGAGCTCGTTGACTATCTTTTTGCTTGGTAAGCGACACATTTTTCTTGATTTATCGCAATTGCAAAAGGACCAAAGGAACACATTATTCGCCAGAAAGAAACTTTGAAGTGCAGACTTTCAAATCTCTCAATTTTCCAACGGACATGGCCACGAAAATTGAGGTTGTCTCCACAGAGACCATCAAGCCGTCCTCTCCAACTCCACCTCACCTAAGGAACTTCAATTTCTGCCTCCTCGACCAGCTGGCTCCGACGTTTTATGTTCCGGTCGTCCTGTTCTACTTGGCTCCTGACCAAAAGGCGGCGCCAGACTCAGCCTTGGTTTCGGGAAACTTGAAAACTTCGCTTGCGCAGGCGCTTTCCCTCTTCTACCCTCTAGGTGGAAGGGTGAAAGGAAATGCTGGCATTGATTGCAATGATGAGGGTGCACTCTATATGGAGGTGAAAGCTCGCTTCGAGCTGTCTAAAGTCCTTTCGAACCCAGACATCGATCAGCTGCAGCAATTCCTCCCATTCTCCCCATCCAGAGTCGGTACCAACATTGACGAACAAGTCATTGTAGGGGTCCAAGCCAATTTTTTTGACTGTGGCGGCATGGGGATCGGCATCTGCATCTCTCACAAGATTGCTGATGGGGCGTCGGTTTCTGCTTTCCTCAACGCATGGTCTGAAATCGCCAACAATGGAGTCGACGGTGAAGCGAGCCTCATCACTCCCTTCCTGAAAGCATCCGAGCTCTTCCAACCAAAGGACATAAACTACCAAATGCCATCTGGAGTCATCAGCAGAGAGAAGCTTTCGACCAAGAGGTTTTGTTTCAACGGTGAGAGCTTGGCTCGCCTCAGGGCCGGGTTCGGTGGTGCCAATCCTACTCGTGTTGAGGCCGTGACCGCCCTCATATGGAAATCCGCCTTGGCAGCAGCAAGGAAGAGGCCAGAGTGGAAGGAGAAGTATCCCCCATCATCAGCAGTCATACATGCGGTGAACATCAGAAGCAGGATAAGGCCACAACCATTGCCTGAGACTACCTTGGGCAATCTGGTGCAGGCCGTTGTGGCACCACTCATGGAACCAAACAAGGGTGACGAATTGCAGGACTTTGCAGGCATTCTCAGAAATTCAATAAGGGCAATTGACAGCGAATATTTGAGCGCGCTTCAAGGCGAGAATGGATTGGCCAAGGCCTGCGAGAACCTCATGGCGACACGGAAGCTGGCAGCGTCGTCTGCCATCGAGCTCTACAAGTTCAGCAGCTGGGCGAGGTTCCCGTTCTACGATGCTGATTTTGGCTGGGGAAGACCTGCTTGGGTGTGTACCACTGCTCCCATAAAAAATTTGGTCATTTTGATGGGAACTAGATGCGGGGATGGGATCGAAGCATGGATCACCTTGGCCGAGCACGACATGATCGAGTTCGAGCACAACGATGAGTTGCTACAATTTGTTTCACCAAACCCCCGATCATGAGAAGGGCGACGCGATGATGATAGTGATCCTTTATGGTTTGTTTGTCCATTTGCTTAATTTAAGTTTCATATGTTCGTTTGCTTTGTTAGGTGCCATAAACTGGTTAAAGGGTTTGTACGTTATTATCTATGTGTGATTCAAACTGCAAATAAAAGGATGTTTGAAATTCAATCCTCGGACATTTAAGTTTGAAAAACCTTGTTGAAATGGAAAAATACTATATATAATACTTTTTATGTTGTATTATCCACAAAGAAATTTTGTTAACAAATGTCTTAAAAGGTATTTTTACCGATTTATAGAATATTTAAAATTAGTAAATAAAAAATTCAGACACCCTAAGAAAACTTCAATATGAAAGTTATATATATATATATATATATTTGTTATATCAAAGCACATCAAACCTAGCTTGGAAAATAACCGATGGGTGCTGCAGTCATAATATTTATTATTAAAACAAGCAATGCTACATGTATTAAGACATTTTATTAAAACATTTTTACTAAATGATGTGGCGATTTTGTATTGGATATTTCAAGAAGCCAATGATTCAACGCATGGTTTTCATTTATTTCTACCCAAACAAAACTTGTTATATTACTTAGTAAGTAAATTTTAGTAAGATTTTTATGTGCATCTAGCATTCTTCTGTTAAAACTTGTTATATGGACTGAATTCAAGATTGCATTGGGTTATAAACCACATAGATGAGTTGACATAGCCAACAACCCAAATATCAGCCTGATGTTTCCAGCAATTCAATAGATAGAGCAACAGAAAAATAAATAAATAAATAAATAAATAAATAAATAAATAGAGCAATAGGATAGGAAAATGTAGGCAATAATTCAAAAGAGGAGAAAATATTAGATAGGAGTGGGATTCCAGCATGTCAAAATCCCACTTCATTTATCGGTAACATGTGTCATCTGGGGCCACCACACTGTAGCCGCCTTACCATCTCGCCTCTCTCTTTCCTCTCTTATTTTTTCCTTTATTTTTTCTTCTTCTTTCCTTTCACTCCGATAAGGATGGCAACAAATGTTTGTCCCTTTCCATCACCAACACCTCACCGTTGTCTCAATCCACCACCTCGCCACTGTTTTGGTCCTCAGTCATTGAGCTTGAGCTTGGCCGGCGAACTTGGACCTCAGATTTTGGATCAAAGTTCGAGTGAGCCCTAGATTTGTGATCTAGAGCTCAGCTAGACCTTTAATCTAACTTGATTCGAGATCAACAAGGGTCGGCTTAGAAAATGAACAATGTGGAGGCAGTAGTGTGGTTCATCAACACGGCATGGGGCCTTGACATCTTGATCGACACAGGTGCAGATGTAAAAGGCATCGAAGGAGTTGGACAAGAGGATGTGGCGTTGGAGGTCGAAGAAGGAGCGGGCAAAGATGGAGGTGATGTGCTAGAGGCAGCGATGGTGGCGGTAGATGTGACATCTTGAATTTCAGGTTCTGTTTTTGATTGAATAAGTTAGGCTTTCCATCGACGCTCCCATAGTTCTTTTTTCTGAGTTGGCCACTCACGAGATAACTAGCATATTGGGTGAAGCTGTTAAAGAATCTAAACGCAATAGACTTAAGAATTCGACCAAGAATCAACTACTTGACAGTGCTAATCTGCAAGGGTCATTACAGTACCGTCAAAATCGATCAGAGACTGGAGATAGGTTGATTCGATAGAGTTATGTGATTAGTGTGTGGGTGATTCCACCTAATTGCAAAATTCTCGTCAAATGGCACTAGATCGATTTCTCTATCATTTCTGTACTCTGTGTTCGTATTTGAAATCTCGAGATTTTCACGACAATTGAGAGTCGCCAAAGTGTTGAAAATGTACAATGTGGCTTGAAAATAATCGACCATGGGTCAATTGCGCTAAAAATTTATAAAACCTACATGATAGACTGGGTCACTCTAAAATCACGTTAAACTGAAATTAATCGTGAATTTGAACCCGATTTCAGAAATTGAAGGTTCTTTTATTTCACGGTTTATTCTCAGAATGTCGACTCATCATTCGAACAATTTTCGGCGAGTTCGGGATTTTTATGGAAAATCGTTTCGGATGATTCCAAAAATAACAGAAATTCAGATGGGCCAAATCGAAGGGATTTTTGGCCTCCTTACCAAGCTATTTGGCAAAGGGGACTTGCAGAAATTTTGTGGACTTCTTCATCATCAAATTTGGACCTCAATTTAGAGAGATTGGAGATGCAATTAGAGTCCAAATTAGTGAACTTCGGAGTTAGGCTTGGGGGGTGCAACATTTGGTATTAAATTGAATTATTTGTGGATTAAAAGGCAAGAAAGTATTAGGGGGACAAGCAATTAATTGAAGGGATAAAATTGTTGACTTTCCTCCCCCCTCCTTGGCTTCCTTCGTACGTTGGCTGGCTCCCTCATCTTCTTCGCGCTTCTGCTTCACCGAAGTACACATCTGTTTCTGCCTTGCTTTTCATTTTCCTTAGCAGCTCCATCATTTCTCTCTCCCTACCAATGTTTGCTGCCATTTTCCTTTCTGTTTTCCCCTTGCAGTTGCCACGTCCGAACCCACCATCTTCGGTCCACCATCACCCTCTAGTCCAATGCCACGTCCGAACCCACCATCTTCGGTCCACCATCACCCTCTAGTCCAATGCCACGTCCAGTGTCAACCCTCTCCAAACGAAGCCCCCAATGTTGACTCCTCTACTACTTGTCCGAAGTCAGCCCACCGTCCCACTCCATCGTTTCTTCCCCATCTTCGGCCGCGTGTCCTCAGCATTGCCTCCTTCAGTCTTCACCCTAGCAGCTCCCATCGATTCTTCTTCCCAGTCGAAGCCCAGGTCAGCCTTGTCCCGAGCCAAGCCCGCGACTAGCCTTGAGCAGATTTGATTTTTAGCTCGAGCAGGAAGTTTGCAGACCATTTTAGCCCGGTCCGAGCCTCCGTTGGCATTGCTGCTTTGGAGTTTATCGGCCACCGTCGCGCCGCCGTCGCAGTGAACCGGTTTTCACGCTAAACCGATGAGTTTATGCACTAAACTCTACTTAGTAGGCTAATGATTTTTAATGGGTGTTTACTTTAAGTTAATTAGGAATTAGGTGGTTAGATTAGATTAGTGATTTATTTAGTTAATTATGCATGTTGGGTGGTTAGAGTAGTGTAATTAGAGCCTAGATAAGCTGTAGTATTTATCTAGAGTGGTTCGGAATTTTTCCAAACCCGTCTCGGTTTTTAATTAGGCATTTTCGGCCTAAGTTAGTATTTTTAGTATTTAAATTGAATTATTTAATTAATTTTTGTAATTATTTAATTATTAAATATTTTCCAGAAATTAGACTAGGATAGTCGATGACCGGAATTTCGTGTTGATTGCAATTGTGCGCTTGATTTATTTAATCGGATGCAATTTTGTGCAAATTGAGTGGTGATTGTAATTTTGGGTAATTATCCCAAAATTGAATAATTTCAGTATTTAGTCAGAAAATACCGGGGTGTCGATTTTTCACCAAAAATGTTTTTAGGCACTATAATAAATAGTGAAATTTTTGAAAAGAAAGTTATTTCATTTTTGGCTCAAGCAGACCGTATACCCACACACGATTATTTTTTATCGGGTATGTTTAATATGAAAAAAATAGGCCAAGACATTATTTTAATCAAGGAAATTAAGTGCAAAGCACAACATTTTTGGCCGTGAGTGAATAATCATGTGATGGTTTATAGCCATGGCAAGATGACTATTGAAAATTGAGGTGATGTGTGTTGTGTTGAGGGAACCCAATAGGTCTCCTTTGGGCTTCGTGGGCCAGGCCAAAATGGCTGAATGGTGGGGGCTTGTGGGCTGGTCTTGGCCTAAGAGTTTTGGCCCACTCTTCTCTAATTTTTCCCATTTAATCATCACCTAATTTCCCATTCATCTAAATACTTAATTTCCCTTATTCACTTGGCCATAAAACTTGAAATCATAAATCAATAAATTCCAACTTATAAAACACATGGCCAATAATAGAATTTTCGTTCCTATCAAATATCAAATAATTATCCATTAAAAGCTTGGCCATAAATCTTATTGCAAATTATGGATCAAATGGCTACAATACAACTTGATGGTACTTCCATCACCTATTCATAGGCCTTAATGTATCTGGAGGTTGCCTTGAATTTTGGGATGCCACACCAAAATAGATCACATTTGCCCTCTAGCATCGAATCCATAGTGCTAATGCACAAGTGAAAGCATAAGAAGCTCTAATGTTCACAAGTGCACAAAGCCCTAGGCTTCTACTACAAGGGACAAATGGGAGCTGCTAATGTGGATTTGACAGGTGATGGAGGGGTTCGAAGAAGCGTTAGTGACGGCGACGGCGGAGGCAACAGCGAAGGTGAAGGCAGGGGTGTCATGTGAGAGGAAAGAGAAGAGCATGGTGGAGGCGAGGAAAAAATACAAGCTTTGGAGCGAATTTTAACAGAGAGGGTGAGGGAGATATTTCTTCTTTTGATCGCTCCGTAATGGAACGGAGCGACAACGGGGAGAGAGAGAGTAGAGGAGAGAGGCTGCAAACATGGGCCCAGATCGATAGAGAGATAGAGGAGCGAGAGGGTCCACAGTAATTTTGAATATTTTTCGTGTGGACCCACACAACACGTGTCCATCACTTAATGATTTTTTACGCAACCTATATGGAGTATTTCACTCACCCAATATTTTTTCCCATTGACACCACATATTGATCTCCGGTACTTAGTCAGCAAAATCTAGGTGCATTTGGATGGAAAAACAAAATATACCTCGAGGATACAAAGTGAGATTATAAACCAAAGCCTATCACGAAGTGAGAACCAAAATTGTACATGGGCAACAGTACAATGACCATTTTTGTAATTTCTCCTCAAAAATTTTATCATCTCGTATCATGTTAGTGCCGCGTGTTCATGTTCAATACCCAGTCAGCATTTCCCATCGACATTCGAACGGCAATGGGACTTTTGTCCGGCAATTGTGATTGAGCATGAGAAAAAATATGAGGAGCAAAATTGATCATGAACGGTAGTCCAGCGCCATAGTTGTAAGTCTCCATGATATATAAAACTTACTGGACTCAAATTCCGTTAAGAAATTGACCCTTGGAGGCCATACTTCATCCTATCAGGTGTGTAAGAATCATAAAAAGTGCAAATCTTTCTTTAAAAAGGGTTGGGCATTAATGATTGACCAATGGTTCGTCTTGAAAATGACAAAGATGATGCAACCAGTTTGTCCTGAAAATGGCAAAGGAGACACCGTATTGCGTATGGTCTAATTGTTACTCGTGTTCAAAGCATGAACATACGATTGAAAATTCTTAGAAAGGCCATCACTGGCCTCTAGCAAGGCCCCCTGCCCTAGCAAGGCCGTGCCTCCCTAGGGGTCGGCAATGGCATCTTGGCCCTCATTGGCCTCTAGCCATGGTTAGGCGAGGGTTGGAGGGTCCCTTGCTTGTGGCTGGTGAGAGCGTCTCAGTTCTTGTCCTCGCTTGTGGCCGATAGCCTCTGCTGATCATCATGAAAGCTAGCGACTAGTGGAGGGAAATAAGGAGAAAAGAGACAGGTAAGAAGAAAATAATAAAAGGAAAATTTTCTTAAAATGTGAAAATATATTTAAAAATTAAAATAAAATCTCCACTTTAGTGCTAGCCATTTGAAATAGGATGCCGAGCATCCATGTCAGTAATTTTTAGCTTAAATTAGCTAGATAGACTCAATCGGCACAAATATGAAAATGTTTATGATTAAATTGGTTCAATTGAAATGTTTATGATAAAATTGGTACAAATTCAACAGGTTTATGACTTTTCTTTTTAATATAATTTTTTTCCAATTTAAGGCTATTCCTTGATTGACTTTCACAAGTCACATGAGGAGGTGGTACAAAGGAAAATAATCGCCTTGGTAGTGTATCTTCCACAGGCATTTTTCGAATTTCCTTGACTTTGGATTTGTAGACCGGCACTAGCGGGTTAGCACCTTCTTGCGCCGCTAGGCATTGGATTGGTCTGAATTAGGTCTTGAAAAAGAGGACTCTAACTTTTACGGTGCTAAAAATGTCCTTATATTAGTGAAAATGTTGTTGGAGAAATCAAAAGATTGTTCAAAAGTCTGATGTTGCGGATTAAATTCTCTCCGTTACCTTAGATAATGCTAGTGCTAACACCTCCAAGGCTAGGAATCTGATCCCACAACTTATACCTACTTGCAATGAACTTTTTCAGTTAACCTGAGTCACCTGAGTTGCCATGAGGAGATATCCTTCCTTTGCGCTATTCTGTATCTTGTCTTGTTAATTAAGCCTTTAGACTTGAGGATGCGCCGTGCTCCGAGGTTTAGGATGGGAGAGAATTCCCTTGTTTTCCTTCTTTAAAATTGAATCTTGGCGCAATTCTGACCAATCACGAATAATGTAGACGTGCCACATGCTCGGCCTTGCCGACGACTGGCGAGGCACGAGCCTTGCCGAACCTGGCGAGACTCGAGCTCTAGGTGTCGGGCGGGGCCTTGGCCTCACCAAATCGGCGAGATTGAGCCTCGCTCAACATCAGCGAGCTCGAGTCTCGCTAGATCCAGCGAGGCCGAGGCTCCACCAACGTCGAGCGAGGCTCGATCTCGCCGATATGGAGAGGCCGAGGCCCCGCCCGACGCTCACAAGCTCGAGTCTCGCTAGGTTCGGCGAGGCTTGTGCCTCGCCAGTCGTTAGCAAGGCTGAGCCTCGTCAGATTTGGCGAGACCTGATGCTGGCGAGCTCGATTCTTGCTAGATTCGGCGAGGCTCAAGCCTCACTACTCGTTGGCAACCTCGAGCTCGTGTGCCGGTGAGCTCGAGCCTCGCCTAGCCTATCGTTTGCCGGCTGCCAACTAAGGAAGGAAGAAAAAGAAAGAAAAAAAGAAAAGAAGAGAAAATTAAAGTATGAAAAATAATTATAATTTCGATTTTTTAATTAAAAAACATTTTTATAAAGTTAAAGAGGGAAGGCCATGGGTTTAAAGTGGGTTTTCTAATAACCCATTTAAACCCTTTTTTTTTTGGTACTTTATTTTCTTAGATCTATTTCTGACTCATATGTAACTTTCACTTGACCCATATATGACCCATTTAACTAAAAATGGGTCATAATATGGGTTTATGACCCATTTTGCCAACTCTAGAAACTAGGTAATAATCCCAAGGAAGGCCACGTCACACCCAACGTTAATTTCATATCCATTCGTAAAACATATGAAATTAAAATTCATAAATTGAATAGAAGAAAAGGGATGAGAGAGAGAGAGAGATGTCGAGTAAACTTAATACAAAATCTTAGATTTTATTAATAGTACATCATTGTCTGCTTTGCTCCTACTCAATCTTGGACTCATCACAAAGCAGAGTAGCAGACATTATGAGACACTCATTGCTATTTTTGTTTTAAGGCTCCATTTGTTTCGAGTAAAATGTAGCATTTTTGAGAATTATTTTTCGAGAAACAATTTTCTAGAAAAATGTAATTATTTTTTGATGTCCGACTGTAGCCTAAAAATGAAGTGGCAAATATTTTTCATTGTTATGTAAAGAAAATATTTTCCTCCATTCACTCCTTTTAAATAATTTTTTATTATTTAATTTTTAAAATCAATTTATCAATTTATTTTTATTTTTAAAAATTAATTTTTAAATTATTTATCATTTTCTTTTTCTTTTCTATCATTTTATCTTCTTTTTCTTTAGTCACTGGCCATCGCCATGGCCGACAATAAGCCAAAGGCAAGCTCAAGGCTTGCCAAATTCCGATGAGCTCAAGGCCTCAGGCCTCGCCAAATCGACGAGCCAAGTGAGGATGAGATCAATGGCCGGTGACTGGCCAAGATAGAAGTTTTTACTTTTTTTTTTTAAAAAAAAAGAGAGAGAAAAAACTAGAAATTCGAGTTATTTGAAAATGAATATATATATGGAAATGTTAACATTGGTGTGAGATAAGAAAAGTGAGTGAGGAAAATGTTTTCCTCACCATAAAAAGTGAAAAACATTTTCCCTATTTTAGAACTTTTTTGGGCTGATGGAAAATGTTTTTTCTGACTAGTTCATTTTCAATGAAACGAATGTTGGAAATCTAAAAAAGAAGAAGTTGTTTTCTGCAAAACAAATGGAGCTTAAGTTATAAAACAAATTTATTTCATCCAATTTTTCTCTTCTTGAGATAGTCCATCATAAAATAGACAAATATTAGAATCAGTACGAGTTTATGACTTTGTCTAAACTTTCTAATTTTATGATATTGAATCACAATCTTACCACGATTCAAATCTCGATCCTGTCTAAAATAGAATCTGCAAAAAATGGGATTGTCCAGACAGTAGAGGTTCAAGATCCTATTAATTTACGAGAAGCATGGATGACATGTTTCAATGGCCGCCATGTAAGGATGCTGGAGCGCCTCCGTCACCATGGTCCTCTTCCTCAGGTCGAACACGAGCATCCGCTGCAGCAAGTCCGCAGCCAGAGAATCAGCCTGCGGGTACAGCCGCGAGAAATGGGTCCCCCTTGAGGTATTGATCAACTCAATAGCCTCCTACCTCTGGCTACGGATCGTGTTCATGATAATCAGCTTCAGTTGGTTGAGGCACCCTTGTCTCGGTGGATCTCCACGAAGATGCAGCCCACAGACCAGACGTCGATCGAGGTCCCATATTCGTCGCATGAGAGCAGCTGCTCAAGGGCGTGGTACCAGCGTGTGACCACGTACTCGGTCATGAGCTGCCCATCGCTTTGGGTAGCCCACGGAAGCCCGAAGTCGCATATCTTCAGGTCGCAGTTGGCGTTCACC
Organism: Eucalyptus brandiana; assembly: GCA_014182725.1. Classification (NCBI taxonomy): domain Eukaryota; kingdom Viridiplantae; phylum Streptophyta; class Magnoliopsida; order Myrtales; family Myrtaceae; genus Eucalyptus; species Eucalyptus brandiana. The sequence goes on from CM024670.1 coordinate 28,564,356, forward strand.
AGGAGGTTTCGGGCTTGAGGTCGCGGGGGAGAACATTGGCCAGTGGAGATATTTCAGCCCTCGCAGTAACTGAATGTGCAGAGTCAAAATCAGAAGAAGATTTAGAACTGGCAAATACATGCGCTGCAATGCAACAACGTATATCATGAAGTTAGTCAAGCAAAGTCTAGTGACTAAAAGTCAGAAAGTCAATATATTCTTAAGCTTCAATTGATCAAAGTTTATCCTTACCCAGACGATGAGTTAGTGATAAAGACCTAAAAGACTGGAGGGCAGCGCAACTCCAGTAAAAGGCGGCAGCATGTGAGTAAGCCATTCTCAACGGCAATACCTCTGCGAATCAACAAAAGAGGGGCGACATGATTCAACTAAACCAGCTACAAAAAACTGCATGAACGAGAATGTTGGACTTAGCTCACCAGTAACTCTTTACTTATTGTGCAGATGAACTTCCTAGCGGCACTCGCAATCACTGAGTTCATCATACAGTTGCTGGAACTCGCCGTGGGAGGCATTGCAGGAATCCTGTTGTGGTGGGGCTCGCTGAACCCAGTGTGAGCTTTGGCAGAGCGCGATGGCCGGCTGTGGCAGCAGCTCTGCTGATGAGAGTTCAACACAACGAGAACAGTTGCAAACCATGGAATAAAAAGGATAAAGCTTCGTCGTCTTCTCCAATTTTGGAACGATCGTGCCCCCTTACCATGAAGTGATGATGACCATATATAGGCGCAGAGAGAGATTCGGTTGTAGGAAAATCCTAGCGTTCTCTCTCACCCTTTTTCGGTTCCAAAGATCCGCTGTTTCTGAGGATCGTTCCGGCGTACCCTGTCTAAGTCGAGTGAGTCATCAGGTTAAAAGAGAGAGAATTCGGTGATCTTCCTTTTTCTTCGGGTGCGCGCGCGAGTTTGTTCAGAACAGTTCAGAACGAGAGAGGGGGGATACCATTCTTCTCTTATGACCGTACTTTTCTAGGTGTATAAAAAAGACAATATAATTTTCTTTACGTAAATGACTTGATCAGGCGCATAACATTTTCTCCTTTACATTATGATAGAGGATTGGTTTTTTATAATTTGGTTGCTATATAAGTTGTTAATTACGTAGATTTATTTCATATTGTTAGGATTCATATCCATGAAGTAAAAACTTAGATGATGATATTTATATAGTCTAGAAGAAAGATAATGACGAGGATGAATGTCGTCTTTTCAAAATTGACTACAATGGTCATAAGGAGCTTTTTGTTAAAGAAGGTAATGTCGACCTTCTCAAATATATAAGGCTTGTAGAAGATGACGGCATTGATGCCAGAGCCCTATTGGAAGAAATCGATCCTAATGATGCAAATGAGGATATGACAAACAGACGGCATCGGGTGAAGGGAGGGATCCTGCAACACAAACTCCCCGATGCTCATAATGGTGACCTTGATAACGTTGTTATTGCACTCCTCAGGGTTCTTGACAAGAGGTGAATGACATTGTTAATGACATTCCGTAGATGACCCATTATCAAAATCCCTGAGTGCAGGACGACATTGTCAAATTCACCAACTGAAGTATCAAAGAGGGTGTGTGACGGGATCTCCTCCGCCCAACCCCGGCAATCTGACAAATGTCATTTGCAATGCTGGGATCGACTTCTTCCATTCTAGTATCACTGCCAACATCCTCTACAACCCTCAAATATTTAAGAAGATCGGGATCACCTCCTTCAACAAAAAAACTCTTGGGACCATTGCAGTCTACTTCGTCAAAATAATGTTCGTCCTTGTCACAATCTTCCTCCTGGATCAGGTTAGGAGGCAGCCATTTCTGCAAAGCAGCACACTGGGATAATCTTCTTACTCAGCTCTCTCGGAATATGTCTCACCATTATCGACCACAGCCACCTGAAGCTAATATGGGCAATGGCTCTCTGCACCGCCTCATTGTTGTCCTACTTGGCCTTCTACTCCATCTGGATGGGGCCGATCATGTAAGTGTACAGCTTGAAAATCTTCCTATTGAGGCTGCGTGTACAAGGGGTATGCAATCAACGTCACTTTGAGCCGTGTGATGAGTGGAGTGTTACCGAGGATGTTCGTATCGCTGTATAAGGGAATCACCATCAACGGGGCTTTATTCTTGTTTGCAGTGATCGCGATATGCTCTTTTACACGATGTTGCTGGAAACGTAGTGATGGACACTCAGAGATGGGCAGATTTTTGGTAAATACAACTAGTGGAAATCTGCTGCAAGGGAGATGGAGATGCAAAAAAAAGAATGGGTCAACGGTGATGCAACGGAGACAGCAGCGAGGGGTAGTTAGGGATATGATTTTGAGGTAAGGGGGTATCTGGTAAAAATGGATGCCTTTGTTGAGCTATTTAGAGTAATTATACATGATATGAATGGGGTGATGTTTGACAACGTTGATGAGGACAAAAAAGAATTACCACCATGATCAAAGAAAAAAAGCCAACAAAAAATTCTGAGGAAATTCAATTCCCTTGAGCATAAGGAGTCTATGATAAAGCGGTTGGGACTTTTTTGTTTCACCCATCTGAGCCCGGCCCGGCCCCACCATGTAATTTAGCCACACTCTTTTCCTTGGCTTCGCTGAAATATCCTCGTATTGTACCTTGTGCCATAAATGAGTCATGCATTGCCGTGCACATGCAGTGCTCGCACCATGCATGTTGAATCCACGTTTTTCTGTAAGGACTTCTAGCGAAGGATTAAGGAGAGTTTTCCATCTGAAATTTCTATTTACTCATGGTCAGAAAGTGCATTGGTTCTCCACTGTTGGTAAAGTGGGAAGGACAACATTCACCTCTGGAGAGACAAATTAGGAGTTTGCGTAGATGACCCATTATCAATTTCCAAAATATTGATGTACTCGATTTTATGAAACTCTATTATGGGGATTTAAATGAAGAGAATTAAATTTTGTGTTTTCTGTATAGAGTATTGTTTCATGGAGATTTTGACATATCTGTGGATCATTTGATGGGAATTTGGAGAGCGAAGGGATTTAATAATGACATTGATGAGCTCCGGCATACACACGATAATTTGACATATTTGTGAGTAAGTTTTGTTATTATTTTAAGATTTTGTTTATTCCCTTTGATTTGTTTTTCCCCTTTTTATTCTTCGATTACGCCCAAACACATTTTGCACACCTAAATTTTCTCTCTTTTCTTAATATTTAAGTTTTAATTTTTATTATATTTTTAGGTTTTTACTGTTTATTTTATTTTATTTTATTTTATTTTATTTTCTTTCTTTCTTTTGGTCTCTTTCTCAGCCATTACCTTCAGAACATGAACTCATAGTTCGCTTGGTTTCCCTTTGCCTCCATTTTTTCTTTCTTTCCAACATCGTAGAGAGACACGATCAATCTTTGCTTTCTTCATCATTCACCTTGCTCAGCTTATCACTGTTCTAGCTTTAAAAAACTTAATATCATAATAAATCTTCATCAACCAGGGAACTCATTAAAGCCAGGATCCATATTCTAAACATCACATACTTAATGAAGCACGCTCCAAATCACAAACAGGAACTTAATAGCAGACAATCTTCAGGGAACCAATAGTTAAGATTTCTTGTCCTTGTTTCTCCAAGAATAGTGTATAGAGATACTTACCTGGGAGAAGCAGATGTAAATTCCGAAGGATGATCAAACTAAGTATCCGATGTCTTGGGAGGCGTTGTTGCTGGTGATCCGCCTTGGTGAAGAAGAAACGAGCAGGAGTTGAGCTTTTCCAAGTCTCTGATCAGAAAACAAAGTAAAACAGAGGCGCGATCAGTGAGGTTCCAGTGTGGCAAGTGGTGTCAATCGGTGGTGGCTTTTGGCGTTAGGTGGCGATTCAGGCAAAGATTGAGGATCAATGCCATTGACCGAATCGAAATAGGAGAGTTGGAGAATGAGAGAGAACTCAGCTTTAATCTTGTTCTAGTAACCGGATGATAAATTGCTTGTAGTGATTAATCCAAGTTCAATCTGAGTTCAATCACGGTTGTTCAATGAATACCCCTGACTTCCACATGGTTGCCTAGCAGTTGAGCATTTCTCCCGCTTAACTGGTTTACAAAATAATAGAACAAAATCTTGATGATGCCTCTCATTCATATTTTTAAGAATTTGCAGAGGTACACAGCTATAAATGACTATTCACAAAATTCCTAAATGTTAAGATACACCTCAAAATCATCCTTCCATATTTGGTATGAATGATTGAACTCATAACAAGTTATCAATTTGGTTTTAGTTTCGTTACTGGTCTGGTTTAAATTATATTCGAGGTTTGTCCAGTGTCTCCTAGCAACTCAAATAGACATAACATGGAAAGTTCTGTCCAAGAATACCATCGAGATGACCAGTGAAGAGATGATATGGAGCCTGCAGATGTTGATATTCTAGTGCTTGTATCGCGGGTTCAGTTTCTCAATGCCTCTATCAACTTCCCCATATTCAACTTCATAATATTTCCTGCTTGCTGGAGACTCACTAATTTCAGTGGAAACTGAGAATTTCTTGAGTACTCTAAATGAACTGTGGTTTTTTATGGTGAGGTTCCTGTACATGGTTTGTGTCAGCGCAAAATCCACTTTGAGAGAAACAAAGGCAAGTGAAGTTGAATGTTACACAAGGAAAACCACGACATTTGAACGAAGGCATAGATGAAGTCGGGATACATGATGGAGTTGGCTGTTCAGATCTATAGGCGAAAGGTCTGACATGGGTCGACAGTCGCAAAATTCAACTTCATATGCATAGACTGTGAACGAAACAAGAGAGAAAGAGGATATACCTGAACGGCACAAGCAAATCAGGTTGCTGTGGGCATGGCTGCGACGGAGCAGGACACGGTAGTGGGAAGCGTCAGGTTCCTGGATCTTCAGGGGTGCAATAGGGAACTCGCTGTATTGTCGGACAAGCCGCTGGAATTGCCACGCCAAGATCGCTGGGCACAAGCCGAGGGAGTAACGGAGCTTCGCCGTTATCTCTCTATTTTTCACGAACGTCTCTCCTCCTTCCCGAGGGGTGTGTGGAGTGCTCGTTTGAGGATCCTTGAAAGTATTAAGGACGAGAACCTCCGGACGTTGAGGGATGATGTTGATTCGAAGTGCCGATATGAGTGCGATCAACTCGGGGGATGAGATGACGATATTGTTAAGATTTCCTGGACGTGTTGACCCGATAATGATGGTGAAATGATAAGAATTCAAACTCCAAAAGAATTCTGTTCAAGTCCTTAACTATTTCAACCCCCAAATCTCTCTCTTAGTTCTCCAATTTTCGGTTTTTATCTTCGACCCTTTGACCAAGGATCAGTCCCTCCAATCTTCTTTAAAACCTTATTCCAACATCTCTTCAAAACCACCCGGCCTAATTTCCTTCCTACTCGGCGGAGTCTCATTCGAAGTCACTCTCAAAACCTCATCAATTTCCTCGATCCAGGTTTATTTCCCCTTACCTCCAATCCAAAATCTTTTTTTTTTTTTTTTTTTTGGTAAAGGTAAAGAATTTTATAGCTTGGACAAAAGAACAAACAGACGGCTCCAAGACTTACACTCTAATTGCAACAGCAAGCAGAGTGGAGGGGAGCCGAAACTAAAGAGCAACAACAGAGAATAAAAGACCGAAGAGGTCACACAAAAGCACCAAGGCACTAAACCCCTCAAAGAAACATAATGAGAGGGCCAAAAAACGGTGAGTCAAAAGACTAGAAACGGGACCGCACAGGAGCTTCCACTTCCGGAGCTAAGTAATGTCAGAGTGATCAGCAAAGATGGAGGGGTCGAAACCCCAACTTCTCTGAAGTCTTCTATTTCTTGGGATATTTGGGACATTTGAGAAAGTGATGGCTTTATCCTTGACAATCTTGACAATATGATTTTTCAATGTAGCAGCAGCCACCGTTTCACCACGAAAGATGATGGCATTCCTTTTCTTCCAAATAATGTAGCACATGGCAGCAAAAGAAAAACGAGCTATACTGTGAAAAAAATCTCTGCCATTAAGAAAAGACATAGCCCATTGGAGATTCTCCACCCAAGGTCTAGGGCGCCAAGGAAGGTTGCAACGAGATGCCCAAAAGAAGGCAATAGACGCCGATGAGTGGCAATCAAAAAACAAGTGATCAATGGAATCAGGAACTTCATTACAGAAAGCACAGGTAGCAAAATCAATCCTACCATAAGAAAGAAGAAGTTCCTGAGTAGGCAGACGATTTCTAGCAATCAACCATAAATTGAATTGGAATCTGGGTGCAATGTCATTATTCCAGATAAGAGAAGCCCAAGGAACTCGACTTTTCTTAGCCTTGATGTGGTCCCAAGCAGAACCCACTGAAAAGGCACCGGATGGATGCCAACGCCAAGAGAAAAGGTCCGGGTCTAAGGATAGCGTCGGGATGGAGAGTCCCCAACTTTCCAGAAGAGATCGAAAGGAATAGCCCATTGGTGAAAGGAGATCAGCCACAACCGCATGCTTAGGAAGGCCCGAGTTCTGGATGAGATGATTTGGAATAAGAAGGTCAAAAGGGCCCTTCGGGTGCCAATGATCAAACCATAAGGATACCGAAAGTCCGTTACCAATTTTCCAAAGGAAGGAAAGCCGAGAATCTCTTCTTAGTTGCAAGATTTTTTTCCAGGCCCATGAGCAAACTTTAGGAGAAGAGGCGATCCAAAAATTATCCCTCTTTAAAAAATTGGAGTGAATCCAACGGCACCATAATGATTCTTTATCTGTGAAAAGAATCCAAATGTATTTCATCATCGCTGCTCTGTTGCAGTCTTTCAATTTCCGAATACCAAGGCCTCCCTCCATCTTTGGAAAGCATATATCTTCCCACGAAACCTTAGCCCCTCCCCTACCGAGGGTGGCTCCTTTCCATAAGAATTGCCTTAAAATTTTTCAATACTATCAAGGACCGAAACCGGCAAGGTAAAGACACTTGACCAGAAAGCTTGGATGGAATGTAAGACTGACCTAATCAGTTGCAATCTTCCAGCAAAAGAAAGAAAACGATGAGCCCAAGATTGGGCCCTAGCTGTGATCCGATCAATCGGGACAATACAATCTGTTTTCCCAAGCCTGGAGGAAATGATAGGCACTCCTAAATATCGCACCGGTAGCTTTCCTTCTTGAAAACCAAGAGCCAATAAAATGTAGTTACGTAGAGAAGGACAGCCACCTGAAATGAAAATTTCACTCTTGTTCTTATTTGGAATCAAACCGCTCCAAGAAGAGAATAAATCCAAGCCTTTTTTAGCATGGTAATGGACATCCGATCGCCCTAAAAAGAAAGACATCATCTGCAAAAAAGAGGTGAGAAAGCTTGACTGCTTTGCATCTCCAAAAGTACTTGAATTCCTTGAGTGAAGTGCGAGCACTCAAGATTCCTGAGAACACCTCCATCACTAGGGTGAACAAATAAGGAGACATAGGGTCGCCCTGACGAAGGCCCCGCCCACCGGTGAAAAAACCATGCAGTTCTCCATTGATTGAAATAGAGTATTTCGGAGTCCGTACACAAACCATGATCAGCCGAATCAGAGAATCAGGAAAACCAAAAGCCACAAGAGTAAGCTGAAGGAAATTCCAGTCGATAGTGTCATATGCTTTTTGGAAATCTACTTTGATAGCACATTTAGGGAGATACGGGTCTAGATGAAAACCGGCAAAGAGCTCCTGTGCCATCAAAATATTATCCCTAATCCTTCTTCCCTTTATAAAAGCATTCAGGGAAGGATCAACCACATCACTCAAGACAACAAAGCAAGTCGATTAGCCGAATCTTGGTAATAATCTTATAGATAGTATTACAAAGAGGCAATGGGTCTAAAATCGAAACGCACACGCATTCGGCACTTTAGGTACCAAGGCGAGGATAGTGTTATTTACCTCTCTCAAGAGACGACCGTAAGAGAAGAATTCCTTGGATCGACTCTATCACGGACGAGCCAACAATATCCCAAATTGCTCTTAAAGAATTCCGCTATAAAACCATCGGGGCCGGGAGCTTTGCCTCTTGGAAGAGAGAATAGAGTATCTCGAATTTCGGTGTCAAGAATCGGGCTAGAAAGGGAGCTAACCTGGTCCATAGACAACGGCCTTCGAATAAACTCCTTTAATTCTTGCAAGGAAGGCTTGGTGAGGGACACTTGAGGAGCAAGAAGATCTGCAAAGTAAGAGACAAAGACTTGCGGAACCAAGTCAATGTCTGTGATCAAATCCCCCGATGAGTTTTTAACAAAGAGGATTCTATTTCTAAGTTGTCTTTTTTTAACCGAAAGATGAAAGAATTTAGTATTTCGATCCCCTTCTTTAAGCCACCGGACTCTTGACTTTTGTCTGTAGAACAATTCTTCATTTATGCGCAAGTCCACGAAGAGTCTACGGCGCAACTTCTCTAGATCAGCCAACTCAGAATTGTCCGGATCAAGTTGAAGATCAAGCTGTGCAACCCGAAGGGCTTCTCTAGCTTCATCCGTCCTCAGTGAAATATTCGAGTATACCTCTTTATTGAGATGCTTGAGTCTACCTTTCAGCATTTTTAGTTTGGACACAAGCCTGTACATGGAGAAACCATCAACCGGCGAATCCCAGACATGTTGAACGATGGAGGTGAAGTTCGGGTGCTTTGCCCAATAATCAAAGTACTTGAAAGGCCTCCTCGTGATCACCGGGTTGAGAACTCTGACTACCATGGGTGAATGATCAGAGATACCCGAGTTCAGAAATGAGGCCTCCGAGAAGGAGAAATCCATATTCCATTTAGTGTTGACCAACACCCGATCAATCTTCCTCATCTTTCTAGCCGCACCGGCGGACGTCGACCAAGTAAAACGAAGGCCAACGTACTGAGATCTTCTATCTCGCCTTTGAGCTAAGCAATTAGCAAATTCATCGAAATATGGAATCCGGTTGTTAGAACCACCGAACCGGTCGAGGGATCCTTTAAGGCGTTGAAATCTCCGGCCACTAACCAAGCCGACTCCCCGAAGATTGTTCATGCGTAGTAGGTCCTCCCGAGAGGCCGACGACGAATAAAAGTATGCTCCCCATATACTACGAGACGCAACAAATCATACCAGAAAAGTTAATCCTCAATCGACCATGTATGGCACGGTCGTTGATCGCCAAAGTTTCAAAATTAACGTACTGGGGGTTCCAACCTACCCGCATTCTCCGCCGTGAGGTGAGAATTCATAATTCGCAACCCAATTCCAGCCATTTAACAAGGAGGAGGAGATGGAATCGAAATCAGGTTCAGAGACTTTCGTCTCAATAAGACCAATAAAACAAAGATTGTGCTTGGAGACAAACTTCCTAACTTCAGCCCGCCTGAGAAGACCATTGAGGCCTCTTATATTCCAAATGCCTATGTACATATTTACAACAGAGTGAGAGAGAGAGGGTTACCTCTTTTTGGTGGTCCTTTTCGACCGAGCCGAAATAGGAGCCACCGAAGGTGGGTGATCCGGGCATAATAACAGTAGTTTATCTTGTAACGTCTCAACAGGAGCATTCAAGGGGAGGCCTTTCGGTGAGGGACAGCCAACCGAGAGCAAGTCTTCATTATCCGCACCATCATAAGGACTGGGATTGTCAATCTCATTAGAACACTCAACCAAGTCCAAAGGAGGATGAACAGCCTTGGCTTACGCTAGAGAGGAAGAGCCATCAACGACTTTAGGTAAGGAGCCTTTAACGCCTCGAGGCACGAAACCGCACCAGATTTTCCCGAGGCAGCACCTTTCAACTTAAGAGATTGTCCACCTTCATTGGGCGGAACTAGACTGAAGGAGGCAGCTTCTTTGTTAACCCGGTTTTTCTTCTTCGAGACTTGCTTCCAACCTGATTCAGCAAGAACCGGAGGTATACTTGCAGAGCAAACCAGATCCTGGCTTCCCTCGCATACAGAAGTTGAAACGGTAGGTGTACTAGTAGCAGGTGGAAGATTCTCAGCAAGATTAGTGTCTTTGTGAGGTCTCCAAGGGTCCTCTCTTACTAGAAGACCCGCATCAGAATTAAGAAAGAGGGGGTTATCTCGTGTCTTGTCACCGGCTTGCACTTGCTGAGAAGGAACAGGGGCAGAAGGCGAGGACACTGCAGCAGGAGCAGGGGTTCTCTCATTCAAAGGCTGTCGGGACTGATCAGCAGAAGATTGAGCATTAACAGAATTGCATTTATGGCCGAAGATACCACAACCTGCACAAGCCGTAGGCTTCCATTCATATTCTATTTCAACCAGGCAAGATTCGCCTTGATGAACCACCTCGACGAACCGACAATGAGGCCGCTTAGCTGTGATTTCTACACAAACTCTAGCATAAGTGAGCATTTTCATCTGCTCTGTTTTCAAGTCTACATATAGCGGTTTACCTACAGCACTAGCAACTTTGCTTATAGTTTGTGAAGACCAACAAGCAGCAGGGAGATCTATGAGTCTAACCCATATAGGAACCGTGAGGTGAGCATCTTTCCTCAGCTCCAAATCCGGTCTCCATTGCTGAAGAACTAGCGGCACCTTGGAGACGGTGATGGGCCCTCCTTCCAGCACATTCCTTCGAAATTCCCTGTCCGGAATATGAAAGAAGAAAAACCCCTTCCTATTTGCCATGACTTCAGCCAAGTTAGATCCCCAAGCTTTTTTAAAAGCTGCTTCAGTAACTACAAAAGGTATCCTCCTACCTATGTAGTATCCCACGAGACATTCTTGCAGTTTTGGGTCAGCAGCTTGGAGGTCTTCCTCTGTCATTTCAACTACCGGCCTGTTATTAACATAAGTTGGAGGGAAGAACTCAAGGTCGTATCCCTTAGAGGCCACTTTGGCTACCGCGACACTCGCCCAAGAGCGTAAATTTGAGCTCCTTGAGATAGCTCTCTGAGGGCGTTTAGAGCCTGATCTGCCTCTACTTTTACCTCTCGGCCCAACCGTAGTGCGAGAGGAGCGAGCACGAGCAGCAGTTTCCTTTTGGGAATCACCACCCGTGTTCTCATTAACAACAACACCGGACAAGGATCTGTCTCTACTCACCTCTTGCAAACCAGCAGGACCATGAGCAGTACATAGGCGGTCTGTTTCTGTCGGGACAGGGTAAATCGGGGACATATGCCCCTTATCTTTCCTAGACGAATCATCATAGGAAGAATGGCCATGTTTTTGGGGAACCGGAGCAGACGCACTCGGCCCTTCATCAAGACAATGGGCCTGAGCCGAAGCCGAGGCCATCACAGCAACAGAACGAAGAACCAGCAGCAAAATCGGGACAAAACCCTAATCGATCTCCTCCATAATCGGCCCAAGAGAACGACGTACCAGGGAGAAACTTCGGGGGGGTTTTGAAGAGTGACCCAAGGCGTCTCTCGCTGCCAAATGGTAGCCTCAACTGTCGGTCAAACCACCTGGAATCAACCGAAGAAGAATCGCGTGAACAGGGACTCGGTCGCCAGCTTTCCAATCCAAAATCTTTTGAACTTTTCTTGGTCCCACGGGATACCAATTCTCCAATGTTAAACCTCATCATGGATGACAGTATGGTTTAGCAAGTAATTCAACCAGTTTCAGCCATGCATAACATAGCATATATGGCGAAGAGATATGATGTAAGCGCATTACGTAATTGACGCCATCACCGTCTAGAAAAAGGAGCTATTCAAGGGCTATAAATAGAACACATTCAACAAGTTCGTCATTCACCAAAGAAGCTAGCTTTTTCCAAGCAAAGTAGATTAAAAATGCAACCCTGCTCGATCAGGTATACTTGCATCGAAGTGGAGATCGAAAAATTTGCAAAATCGCCATCTAAAGCATAAATAATATGTCACATAAAAATTTCACAATTGCTTTTTGTCGATGTTGAGCGCTGCGGTGGAAGCATAGACCACGGAGTAGAAGTACTACCCGTACATGACCAATTCATTCAAGGAAGGCCAAGAGTGCGGCCGCTACATGCAAATTGTTTAAACGACGACGAGGTGGATTGGGTACACCTATGTGAAATTATAATAAAGACAATTTTTTTTTTCTTCAACGGTGTTTGCTCAATAAGTTCGCATTCGATTCATAGCTAGGAACTATGGTTTACACCAAAGTACGTATATTCTGGTTCTTTCCTCACCAACGTCCCGGTCTCTTTTAATCCCATCTCATTTTATGAACCTAACGTCTTTCTTAACATTTCCATATATTTTTTTTATGACAAAACATTTTATGTCTTAACATAGTGAACCTCCACCTTGATTATAAAGTCAATTTCACATTATTTTTCCAAGCTACTTAAACTAACTGAGATTCTCACTAGGCTTAAATTGTGACGTTGATTTGGTTTTCTTATGTACGTTAAATTAATAAATTGATCCTAAGCATAAGATTTTAGCAATAATAACTGACCGCCTACAAGAATCCACACAATCTGAAATTAAAACGAAATTGAACATGAAAAAAAGTGAATAGTGTTTAAACACTTCTGTACCGAATCTCTTTTCAATCAGAATTCAAGTTAGTACTTCATTCACCTCTCGTATGTCCAATAGACAATTTCTTTTTTGTATTTTCCACTCTCGATCAAAAATAATTCCAAATGACATGCATCTGATGTAAAACTGCCGGCACTAATATAGAAAAGGAAAATAAACGCATGTAAAGATATATTTAACAACATATGCACGGGTCATGTAAGTAGTTAATATATAAGGCCGATTTCATTTTTTTATTTCCCAGCTTCTTCACCTACTGATATTCTCATTAGGCTTAACTCCATGGAAATGGATTCCACTTAACTATTTTATTCAATTGATAAGTTGCTCGTGCGCATATGATTTTAGTGATTATTATGTAACTGATGACTAACTAGATCTTTTATTTCAAGGGGAAATTACCAAAAAGTCATAAACCTATTGCAATTGTATTAATTTAGTAAAGCTGTCCCATCCTAAGGGAAGGGGAAAATTTAAAGAAAATAAAATTAAAACAAAAAAATTAAAAAATATTTTTAAAATGCTATGTTAGCGCTGGCAATGGCACATCAGCACTTGTTAAAAAAATTGATTAGATAGACTGGATTAGTACAAATGCAAACATTTTAGAACTATCTTAACCAAAAAAAAAAAAGAAAAGTTTATGACTGAATTGGCATAATTGTAATAGGTTTATGACCTTTTTAGTAATTCCCTTTGTTTCGATAAAATCGAACTATGTTGGCCGAGGCCACCTCAAATGTTTTGCTAGCCTGTGAAAGTTTAAAAATGCATCTCGACAATTGGATCCCCTTATGGAAAAACTCACAGGACTAACAAATGCTAAAGAATGGGCATCAAATGGGGAGGAATACAGAAAACTAGTTGAGCAAATAGAAGCCTTATGAAGGCAAGAAGAAATGTACCAATGCATGCAATCCAGAATTAATTGGATGAAATGGGGGATAGGAATACGAAATTCTTCCACACCACCACGATTCAGAGAAGACAACACAATAAAATATCTATGCTCAAACTAGATGATCACAATTGGTGTCAAGATCAGGTTTCCCTCAAGCAACATATAATAGACTTCTACAAATCATTATATACCTCGGTTGGATCTAGACATTATCAACTTATTCTAGAGTAATGCCTACCAGTGGTTACAAATGAAATGAATGAGGCTCTTGTCAGGCAAATCACTAGAGAAGAAGTGTAGATAGCAGTGTTTCAAATGGGAGCAACAAAAGGCACCAGGGCCAGATGGACTTAATGGTTTATTCTACCAAAGCAACTGGTCAGCAGCTTAGGAGGATATATTTAGGATGGTGGATTCCTTCTTCATTAAAGGTACATTTGATCTTGAAATTAATAAGACCCAAATCATTATTATTCCCAAAGTCACAAATCCTGAGAGTCTTACCCAGTATAGACCTATTAGCCTTTGTAACTTTAATTATAAAATCATTGCGAAGGTTATGGCGAATAGACTAAAACCTTGGCTTCCAAATAGTATATCCCAGGAACAAAGTGCTTTTGTTGAATGTCAATAAATCTAAGACAATATTTTTATTGTTCAGGAGGTATTACATCATTTGAGAGTTAGAAAGAGAAATCGAAAGTTTTAGGCGGTTTTGAAGTGGGTTAATTCCAAAAAAAAAAAAAAGCACCAACTTCAGGTCGATGGACAAATCTAGCCCAAATTTTTTTTTGTCTCGTAAAAAAGCATCAACTTTAGGTCGAGTGACAAATCTAGCCCAAACTTTTTTTTGTCACATAAAAAAGCACCAACTTTAGGTCAAGTGACAATTCTGGCCCTTTTTTTTTTTTGTTTTGAAAAAAAATCACCTACTTTCACTTAAATCCTAAATTCAGCCTCCCTTAACTTAGATTCATTAATTGTCCTTACTAATAAATCCATGTGCACTTGCTGGCTAACACCATCCATCGTCTTCTTGTTTGAGCCACAGCTTGAAGAATAACGGCGAAACAGTGTCATCTCCTATACTTCATTAGCAAGTAAAAAATTCTCCATATTGAATTTCTCTAGCTAGACGTTATTGTTTTGTCGTAATATGAACCTATAGATCACCGCCCGTCAAGAAGAACCCTAGATGAGATCCACCAACCTCACAGCTAGAACGTTTTCTCCTGAAATAAGGTTAACTTCAAATAGAAAGTTAATGGTAAGAGTTAAATTTTGGATAGGAGTGAAAGTTTGTGATTTTTTATGAGACAAAAAAAAATTTTGGACCAGAATTGTCACTTAACCTAAAATTGGTGCTTTTTTACAAGACAAAAAAAAAGTTCAGGCAAGATTTCTCACTCGACCTAAAGTCCATGCTTTGTCATGAGACAAAAAAAAAAAAAAAAAAAAGTTTTGGCCAAATTTGTCCATCAACTTAAAGTTGATGCTTTTTTTATGGAATTAGCCCGTTTTGAAGTTGGATATGCAAAAAGCTTACGACAGGGGTCAATGAGACTTCATCTGTGACTACATGTTAAAATTGGGTTTCTGTGATAAATGGGTCTCTTTACTCAAGCATTGCATATCTTCAGCATCATTTAGCATTACGGTTAATGGGGACCCTTGTGAAGCTTTTCATCCAACCCGTGGGATTATACAGAGGGATCCATTATCCCCCTATCTCTTTATCATTATGGATAATGTCTTATCTTCCCTTATGTCAAAAGCAATGATAGATGGAAGCATAAAGGGAATCCAGCTGAATACTAACTGCCCCTTGCTTACACACCTCCTCTTTGCGGATGATGCCATTTTCTTCCTCGATGGAACTATCACAAAAGCACAGAATCTTGCAAACATTTTAAACCAGTTTTCTTTGCATCGGGTTAGTCTATTAACCTTAACAAGTTAGGTATGTTTTTTTGGGAAAAATTGTCCTCAAGTACTGAAATCAAACCTTGCAGCAGAACTACGAGTGCATATTATTGACAAAACAAGAAAATATTTGGGCATACCCTCAAATTGGGGACAAATGAAAAAACAAATGTTTTCTTGGGTATTATCAAGGTTGATAGGAAATTAAAGGGATGGAAAGAGCAATTAATTTTGAAGGCGAGCAAGGAGGTGCTGGTCAAAATAGTGGTTCAAGTAATACCGCAATATGCCATGTCAATGTTTAAAATCCCTATCTCCATTTGTAGAGCGATTGAAAAACAAATTTCAGCCTTATGGTGGAAACAAAATGCAACACGAAGATGTGTACATTGGAAAAGTTGGAACTTATTGAAGTCTAGGAAAGATCAAGGAGGTTTGGAAGTTAGAGACCTAGTCGACTTTAATAGAGCTTTGTTGGGGAAACAAACCTAGAGATTGAGTCAAGCCCAGGACGCCTTATGGAGCAGAATTTTTAGAGGACTCTACTTTCCTAGAGGAGATTTTTGGAACGCTAAAAAAGGCCCTAGACCCTCTTGGGGTTGGCAAAGTATACTAATGGAAAGAGATTTTATTGAACTGAAGATCAAATGGGAGGTAGGAGATGGGAAAAACATCAAGATAAGAGAGGATAGGTGGTGGCTATGACATCCTAATTTTTGACCCTATCCCGATAATATGAATTGGGCTTTTCATCAATGTGCCTATAGTCTTTTTCTCTGAGCTAATCACTCACGAGATAACTAATCTATCAGGTGAAGCCGTTAAGGAATATAAATGCGATTGACTTGAGAATTCAATCAAAAATCGACTGCTTGACCATGCTAATCTGCAAAGGTCAATACGGCATCGTTAAAATCAATTAGAGACTGGAGATAGGTCGATTCAATAGAGGCATGTAATTAAATTGTGGGTGATTCCACCTGATTGCAAAATTCATGTCGAACGACACTAAACTGATTTTTCTGTCAATTCTGTACCCTGTGCCCGTAATTGAAACCTTGAGATTTTTATGACAATCGAGAGTCACCGATATGTCGAAGATGCACAATGTGGATCGAAAATAATCGACCATGGGTTAAACGCATTAAAAATTCCTAAAAGCTACCCGGTAGGTTAGGTCACGTTAAAATCGTGTCCGGTTGAAATTAACCATGAAATTAAACCCGGTTTCAAGAATTGAAAGTTCTAGCATGTCACAATTTATTTTTAGGACGACAACTCATCCTTTGAAAATTTTTTGACGAGCCCTGATTTTTGGCCAAAAATCAAAATTCGACAAAATTGATTCAAGAAATTCGGATGGCCATTTTTGGGTGGACTTTTGGCCTTCATGTTGGATCAAATGGTGAGGGAAATTGTGGAAATTGATATGGGTTTCCTCCTCAGCAAATTTGGCCATTAAATGGAGGTTATTTGGAGTGAAATTGAAGATGGAACACATGAAATTCGTAGGGCCATGGGGCTGCAACATTTGGACTCCATCCTTGGCTTGTTGGAGAAGCTTGGGAGGGGAAATTGGCTACTAGTGATAGGTGAAGACTTTGGGGGCTTGTACTCAAGTGTTTTGGATATTTATCCTTGACTTTGAAGGCTCCTTGTTCCCCCATTTCTAGTAGCAGCTTCTTCTTCTTCTTCCTCACTCCCTCATTCTCCATTGTTGCTGAAGCATAGAGCAAACAACTAGCCAGTAGTCTACAAGCCAACCGCTGCATCGCTCGACCGCTTGACGCCGTCGTCTGAGCCTACTGTTGCCCTGGTCGCCGTCCACCAGCTTGCCCTTGTGCCGTTCGAGCAGCCGTCCTCACGCCTGAGCTCAACCGCCCATCTGTCCCCCGCGAGCTGCCAACCCCTCGTGTTCGCTTAGCTCTAGCCGTCTGCTGTTCCAGTCGCTCGAGCCGCCGCCGTCTGCCCCTGCTCGCACTGCCGTCTAGCCTTGCCCATCCCTATGCTGAACCACTTGAGCCACGATCGGTTTTGCCCCTCCTTAGAATCGAGAGCCAGCTTGAGCCGTGACGTTTGCTTGGCCTTTTTGGGCCCTTACAAGCCTCCTTGGGTATCGTCGTAGGCCCGAGTCTTGCTCACCTTCACATCGCCGTCGCCGTGAACTCGTCGGCTCGTTAAACTGGTGAGTTTATCTCCTAATCTCCTATTATGATGCCAATTACACTTAAAGGTGGATTAGTGGCTAATTAGTGGATTCATTTAGGCCTAGATAAGATTAAGGGTTAATTTAGTTAGTGTAATTAGTTATGTAGTTAATTAGTTAGATTAATTAGGTGGTTAGATAGTTTAGATTATTAGGGAGCGTTTGGTAACGATTCTATTCTCGGGAACAAATTCTGACCAGAAATGATTCTTTTTTATTTTGTTCCCTGGAACAATTTTTAAGCATTTTAAGCCATTTGGTAACTATCTAAAATTTCTGATTTTGAAATAGAATTAGGTTTGGTACCGTGCTAATTGATTATGTTCCAAATCAATTTATTTTAATTTTTAAATAACTTTTCTACCTTTTCCTTTTTTTTCTTTTCTTTTTTTTTTCCTTTTTCTCATTTTCTTCTTCTTCTTCTTGTCACCAGCGGTGACTGGCCAAACGAGGGTCGGCGACCTCACTGGAGCGTCGCTAGCCCTCGTCGGTCGAGCCTCACCAGTAGCTGGGAAACGCTTGCCTGGCCACCGGTAGGGTTAGGCGAGGCTCGCCTAGCCACTGACGAGATCGCTGATGGTTGGGCTTGCCTCCGGCGAGCTCACCGAACCTCGCCCTGGCCTGGCTTGCCTCCGGCGAGCTCACCGAACCTCGCCCTGGCCTGGCGAGCCTCTGACGAGCTCGCCAGACCAGTTGCTAGCAACTGGCAACGGCAGCGATGGATGGCGGCGAATAGCAACCACGGGATGGCGGTCGATAAAAAAGAAGAAAAGAGAAGAAGAAGAAGAAGAAGAAGAAGAAGAAGAAGAAGAAGAGAAAAGGGAAGAAAAAGAGTTGGTTTTGATTCTTATATTTGTTCCCTGGAACAATCAACTCTTTTTTTTTGTTTTTATTCTTGATTCTATTCCAAATCTACTTCGAGAACAAAAAAATATAAATTTGTTTTCGGGAACAAAAATTTTACCAAACGCGATTCTGTTCTCAAACTGATCCTGAGAACAAAAAATCAGAATTATGCACTATTTGGATGATTACCAAACAGTGCCTTAGTCTAATTAGTGTATGTTATTTATCCTAAGCTAGGTTAGTTAATTATTCCAATTAGGTGGTTAGATTAACTTAGGTAGATTAATTAGTGATTTAATTTAATTATTTTGCAATTTATTTATTTAAATGTAATTTATTTAATTATTTATTAATTAGCGAAATTCATATCGGGATAGCCAATTGTCAGAATTTCGTGCTGATCATTGTAGTAGTTTTGGTTTGTGCAATTGAGTGCTAATTTATGTAATTGGATGCTGATTGATGATTTTTGATTTATTATTTCAAAAGTATGAAATTTTGGCATTTAATTAGAAAAATACTGGGTGTTGATTTTTGACGCCAAAAAGGTTTTAAGTACTATATAAAATTGTGGAATTTTAAAATGGGAGAATAACACGTTTTATGATTCGATTTGATCGTGTGTCCATGCACACCTATTTTACCGGGTGTTTTTAATATGAAGAAAATAGGTTATGGACATTATTTGAAATTGAGGCATTTGAGTGCAAAGCATGATGCCCTTAGCCGAGATTAGATGTACGTGTGACTGTTATGAGAACCCGTCACGAGTTTTTATGGCAAACGATGCTCCTTTAGGAACGCCCCATGTCAACGGATGCTAGTCATAGTGGAGGTTGGGCCGATGCTCCTTCGGGAATGATGTCTAGATATAAACGTTGTCGTGCTCGATGGGGCGAGATGACGCCTGATTATGTCGGATGACCGCCTACTGTTGAGTTGTCCGTGGCCGTTAGGTTGTAACTAATTATAACACTTGAATGAGTGATTTGACCGCACCTGATTATGGGACAAAATTGTGTTGCATGGAATGGGACGTGTCATAACGATTTGGTCTTATAATTGAGACCCCTATAATTGATTGATATATGAAAGTGAAGCGTTTCAATTACCGAATACATTTATTGTATACATATGTTATATGAACGATACTAATGTGCAAGGAAGTGCTAAGGCAATGTAAGTCTTATATGATGTGTGCATAGGCTACCTAATCGGGGTTTAGGGTGTAGACTCGCTAAGACATTATCTCACCCTGTCGTGGTTTAAAATTTACAGGTCCCTAGATGGGGGAGCGTCACGTTCGATACGGGGTTCCGCAGGTGATGGATTTTAAGAACACCTTCTTCCTTATTCCCAGGACCACCCTGACCCGAGAGCTAGTTGAGTAAGTAGTTTGGGTCGATGAGGGCCTACCTCAGTTGGTACCTCACTAATTCATAACATGGTTCATTGGCTTTCCTCAAGGGGGTCGGGAGGGTCCTCTTCAGGGTTTTGACGGGCCTCTCGTTGGGACCAGGGAGTGGGAAGCTACTCACCCGATGGATCCTGACACCCTTGATGGTGTCGCGGTGGACCCAGAGCCCATGGTTGTAGAGCCAAGAATTTAGATAGCTCAATAGCCCTTTTTAGTTTAGACTCTTATGTATATAAACCTAGGTTATTAATAAAATATGTTTTGTGTTATTTGACTGTCCTGCTTTTCTATCACATGTGTTGGTTGTTTGGAGATTGTTTAATTCGCTTCTGCCTGTGCAATAAAATGAATGGGTTGGCAACGCGTCCTGGGAACGTCGCAATTTGATCGACCACCAAGGGATGTGCACGCGCTTGAGGTTCAGGGTGTGACAGTTGCTATTTGAGAAAATTGGAGGTCTTGCAAATCGAAGTGATCCCCACTTTGTAGTTGACTTGATTAATTAGAGATCTAGGGAATGGAACTTACAATTACTGAATGAGATTTTTGGATAGAGTATTGTACAACAAATATTAGCTACTCCCCTAAACCTTAAACCCTAGGCCAGATAAACTACTTTGGACAGCGAACAATTTAGGCTTGTACAAAGTAAAAAGTAGCTATAACAAACTCCGCACCCAGAGGACAACTCAAACAGAGCATTCGGCATCAACTTCTTACTAGAATCCCAAAAGATTGTGGATTGAGATTTGGAAACTACAGACCTATCCCAAAATCATATTCCTATTGTGGAGTGTTTGTAACAATGATCTTCCTACCAAAGAGAACCTTTACAGGAGGAATATGATACCTAACTCGTTATGTCCTCTATGCGGCCATGCTCCAGAATCAATAGAGCATCTTTTCCTTTTATGTGCCTGGACAAAGGAGATATGGTAAGATCCCAGGCTTGAAGTCGATACCTTCCCGACAAGTATTACTCGAATTGACAAAAAGGTATGTGAAGTTCTTACCTCGAAAGCCAGCCCTCCATCCAAGGCTTTGTTTGCAGGAGTCTTCTGGCTAATTTGGAAGGCAAGAAATGCCTTTATCTTTCAAGGACGCAAACCTCGCCCAAATATTGGAAGAAGCTAATCATATAAACCCAGCTGTTTGCAAGATGGAATACCAACATGGCTCGATCAAACTCAGTCATCCGTCCTCCAATGAAAAGCTGGAACCCACCACATCTGAGATCTCTAAAATTGAATGTCGACGGATCATGGTGTAGCTCCACAATGGAAGGATCGGTTGCGGGGATCTGTCGAAATAAAGATGGAACTCTCATAGATGGGTTCGCAAGCAAATCTGAGGCCCCTCTGCATTTGTAGCTAAAATCCTAGCAATCAGAGAAGCTCTCTCGTGGATAAAGCTGAGGCGTGAGTTGAGTTCTGCACAAGCACACCGAACTGAAAGTCTTCTACATGTGGAGATAGCTTCAGACAACTTAGATGCTGTGAATTGTGTCATGGGCCAAATGGAGATCCCTTGGACTTCTAGATCCATCATCCTGGATTGTGGTCTTCTATTGGCCCAACTAGGAGTAGGAATTAAACTAAAATATGAGCCTAGAGAAGCAAATCATGTTGCAGATTGGGTAGCCAAGGTCCACTGAGTTGGAACCCTTCCATCCAATTGGGTTGCTTATCCCTCTCGTTCCCTTTGGTTAATTTGGTATTGGTTGTAATTCATTTTTGAGTTAGTAATCTAAAGTTATTTTCGACCAAAAAAACGAGTCACTTTAGTTGTCAGATTCTATGGGAAACATATCATAGTAGCTTGAACCATATCTAAATGAGATTTTCCTTATTTATTTCCTATTATAATTTTAGATATGTTCTGTAAATTTCTACCAATTTGAGTATGTATATACCTCATGTAATTGGCTTAGTGATTAAGATATGGATTCGCATGTGTGTAGCACGTTGCACAAATTTAGTTACCCACGTCATCTAGTACAAACAATTTCCTATTTGGACTTACCATCCTACTTTTTGCTCTGGTTCTATTTAGTCCATAAAGTTAATAGTGCGCGTGCCAATTATAAATGTGACGCTCCCTTGTTGTTCAAAAAAAATTATGCATGTACGTAATAGATCCCGTGAAGGGTACCGAGATTTGTTTAAAAAATTGAATTATCAAGCGATGCAACAAATTGTAAATGCCTATATAATGTAATTGGGCAATATCTAAATTGGGACGAGATAAAGGAAATTCACATAAAATGTCCTGGCAAAAGGATTTGGTTCACTCGACTGAATGGAGAGGGGAACCGCACCAATTGAATAATGGGGAAGTTGGATGAATCTGGGCCAAGTAAATTGGCAAGTTTCAAGCACATGCTTTAGGCGTTTCTTCGGCAAGAGATTAGAGACATAAAGTAAACAAATGATTGAAGGCCGTCTTGTGAAATCGGAGGAGGGTGGCTTCTGTTGTTGAGCACCTCTAAACTCTTGTCTTGTTCGCATTATAGGACAAGGTCGTCCATAACCGGCAGTCTGTTGAAGGTTCTAAACTCAATGGTGCCAACCATTCTGGAAATAAAGCTTGCATGTTAGATTTCAAGGGAAGTTAGGAGGAACAGCTTCATCTTGTCGAGTTTGCCTACAACAATAGCTACCAGTAGAACATTCAGATAGCTCCTTTTGAAGCATTGTATGGAAGAGCGTGCAAAACGCCTTTGTGTTGGGATGAGGTCGAGGAAAGAAAGATCACAGGCCTAGAGTTAGCCCAGTAGTCAATGGATGCAATTGCAGTCATCAGAGACAAATTAAAGATCACTCAGAGTCGCTAGAAAAACTACATAGATAAACGCTAGAGACCATTGGAATTCCAAGTTGGTGAGCACGTTTTCCTAAAAGTGTCACCAATGAGAGATACTTCACACTTCGACAAGAAGGGAAAGCTGAGTTCGAGGTACATAAGTCCCTTTGAGATTTTTCAAAAAAATTGAGACTCTAGCGTATCGTCTTACATTATCGCCGAGACTGGCACAAGTGTATGACGTCTTTCACGTGTTGATGTTAAGGAAGTATGAGCCTGACCTGACCCACATGTTTAATTTTGAGGAATTGGACGTGGACGACAGAGTGTCATACCTTGAAAGCCCAGTTCAGATTGTGGATCGTAAGGAACAGGTTCTGCACACCAAAATCATTCCATTGGTCAAAGTGGTCTAGCAACACCACGGTACTGAAGGAGCAACCTGGGAAACTAAAGATTCGATGAGACGACTGTACCCTCACATTTTTATTTAAGATTTGTAAGGTTTAAATTTCGAGGGCAAAATTTTTATAAGAGGGGAAGAGTTATGACATCCTGATTTTCGAGTCTGATTTCAATGAGATGAAATTAGCTTTTCATTGACGTGCCTATAGCCTTTTTCTTTGAGTTGGCCACTCACGTGATAACTAATCTATCAGGTGAAACCGTTAAGGAATTTTAACGCAATAGACTTGATAATTCGACCACGAATCGATTGTCGACCGTACTAATCTGCAAGTGTCATTACGGCACTGTCAAAATCGATCAGAGATTAGAGATAGGTCGATTCGACTGAGATATGTAATCAAAGTGTGGATGATTCCACCTAATTGCAAAATTATCGTCGAATGACACTAGATCGATTTTTCTATTGTTTTGGGTACCCTATGTCTGTATTGAAACCTCGAGATTTTCACGATAATCGAGAGTCGTCAATGTGTTAAAGATATACATTGTGACTTGAGATAAATCAATCACGGGTCAATTGCACTAAAAAATCCTAAAAGCTACCCGGTGGGTTAGGTCACCCTAAAATTGCGTCAGATTGAAATTAACCACGAAATTGAACCCGATTTCAAAAATTGAAAGTTCTATTATGTCACGATTCATTTTAGGAACATCGACTCATCATTCGAAGAATTTTCGGAGATTTTGGAATTTTTACAAAAAATCGATTCTGACGTTTCGGAAAATGAACAGAAATTCGGATGAGCCAAATTAAAGGAAATTTTGGCTTCTAAGCCGAGCTATTTGGCGATGGGGACTTGTAGAAATCTTGGGGACTTCTTCTTCATCAAAATTGGACACCAAATTGGGGAAATTTGGTGAGGAATTGAAGCTCAAGTGTGAAATTCGGATATTAGGAAGAGGGCTGGAATTTTGGCTTCAAATTTGGTTTTGTTGTGGGTTAAATTGCTAGAAATAAATAGGGGACAAAGCAATTAAAGGGATGGATAAAGATGGTTGACTTTAAGCTCTCCAAGCTTGCCGAGCACGTTGCAAGTTGCCCCTCCACCAAAACAGCCTCTGCCTTGCCGCGCGTCCTCCACCATTTCGGTCTTTGTTTTGCCAGTCAAAACTCCACCGAAGCCTCCTCGAACGTTGACTCCAAAGCAGCTCCTCTCAGCCACGCATCTTCAACACCACGTTGCAGCTTTCTTCATCCATCTCCTCCAGCCGGTATTGATCCAGTAGCTCGATCGAAGCTGCTTCTTTCCAATTCAGCTGAGCCCAAATCTCCAGCTCAGTCCATCTTCAATTTAGCCACTTGTAAGCTTCAACCCACGTAAATTTTTCACGCCCAGCAGCCTGCAGCAGTCCAACCTACGCTACAGCCCACTAAACTAAGTCCAGCAGCCCATCTTGAGGCCAGATTAAGCTCAGCCCAGTTTTGAAGCCCTTTTCAGCCCAACTTCGGCCCAACCCAACTCAAGAACAAATCTCAAATTGGGCTGAGATTTGCTGGGCCAGTTTTAGGCCTAGTCCAAGCCCTTTGGCCCTGCTGCAATCTCAAGTTTCGGCTGCCGTCACGCCACCATCGTGATGAACCAGTTTTCACGCTAAACCAGTGAGTTTATGCACTAAACTCTTCTTAGTAGGCTAATGATGTCACGCCCTGATTCTTGAGCGCATGCCCATCCCTCTCTGGTCGATAAAAAATTGTGACTTTCCAGGACGAGTCGCCGACCCTTTTTATTTTATTGCACATGCGGAAGCGAATAATAAATCCCTTGACATTAACAGTTTGGGATAGAAAAACAGGGCAATAGATTCACAAATAAACACACCTTTATATATATACCGAGTCATGTACAAAAGTCTATGGCCAAAAGACTACGAAAGACTAGCCCTCCAAAAGAAGTGGTCCTAACTGACCTACATTTCTAGTCACTTCAGCACGGCTCCAGGTCCTCAGCTCTACGGTCCTGAAAATTGAGCCCATGACGAGGTGAGATATAAATCTTAGCGAGTTCACACTTTAAACCCCAATTAGAAGAGTAATACGCCCAAAAGTGTTCTAACCACACAACCACACAATTAGAACAGTGGACTTACCTCGTCTCAGATCCTCTTTGCAGGTCGGCACAGTTCATATACACAATGTGTATCATCTCTGTTGGAGAAATCTTCCTGGAATATTTTGAAGCTGACAAAACGTTTCTATCAGTCTAGTCTGAAGTTTTGCAGACTCTACTATTTAAAGTCTGAAGACCTCTGGACTGCCAGACTCAAGATTCAAAGTCTATCCTCATTGACAGTCTTTAGTCCGTTGAAGAAGGGCTATCCAGAACTGGGTGTTTCATTAAAGATTTGACCTTACCGACTGGAGAAGATCTCTTGGCTGGATATGACATAACGGAATCCTTTATTTGATCATGATTGATTTAGAGATTAATGATCCGATGATTGGCGAAGTATACTTGGAAGGTTCTTCTTATGGAAACCGATATCCTGATTGTATGGGCAAGCAGGATTGATGGGCTATCGACATGTTCCTTTAATAGCTCGAATGATCTTCCTAATTGATTCCGTCCAACGAGTAGATTGGAGGAATTCATTTGGTAAGTGCCAACGGGTATGATGGCATAAATGAGTATATAAGGAAGACGTTCTAGTTGTTTTTAGTGTGTGTGCGATAGAAGAATTCCAAAGTCTGAAGCTCTTTGCTCTTAGTCAATTCATTTGTTGAGCGAAATCTTGTACGCAAAAAAGAGTCTATATTTTTAAGAAACCTTGAGGAAGTGTGGTAAAGTATCTACACTGTGGAATCAAGAGAGAACTTTGTCAGAACAATTCTTTTGTTCATAGTGAAATCCGGCCCAAAGGGGCGGTGCGGAAGAGTGGACGTAGGCTTGGAATAAGCCGAACCACTATAATCTCTGTGTTTATTTTCTCTTCCTTACACTTTTTACTTTGATCATAATTCATTTTTGCTAACAAAAGGCGAACTTCCTTTCTATTGTCTATTTCGTATTACTCAATTATCACGAGAAATTATTATACACCTATTCACCTCCCCTCTAGGTGCTTACACTAGCTATCTCAATTGGTATCAGAGCCTGTGTACTCACTTTGTTTGAAGTGTTTTACTTCAGAATTAAAGATCCATGGTTAGTATGTTAGCTTTAGGGCTGGTAGAAGGGCAAAGCAATACCAGACCGCCTTACTTTGATGGAAATGATTACAACATATGGAAAAACAAGATGAAAGCGTTCCTAAGATCAAAGGATCCTCTGGAATGGGACGTTGTAGACAAATGAACATTCTTAAAGCTGCACCTGTCTCAGAGAAAGGAAAAGATACTGTTGAGTCTAGTGAAATGACTCAGGAATAGATAATCAAGAGACAAGCTCTTGATGCAAAAGCAATTTATTCTTTATATTGTGCTTTGTCACCTACTGAATATAACAGAATATCTTATTGTGTTACAAAATAAAGAAGTCTGCAGGATAGATTACATATTACCTATGAAGGAACCGATCGAGTGAAAGAGACCAGAATCAACATTCTCCTCGGTCAATTCGAAGCCTTCAAAATGAAACCAGGAGAATCTATAACTGACATGTTTAGTCGTTTTACAGAAATCGTGAATGGTCTTGAAAATCAAGGTTAACCAATTTCTGATCCCATGAAGGTAAACAAGCTACTGCGTGGACTCTCCAAGGATTGGAATCACATAAAGACCTTAATAAGAGAGACATAAAGAATCATGCCACTATCTGTTGATGAGTTGGTTGGGACTCTTCAGTCTTATGAAGTGGAACGAATCAATGAAGACGAAGATCCTAAAGGCAAGAAATCCATTGCATTAAAATCCAATGATGATTCTGATGTTACAGATTCTGAAGACGATATGGATGATGAGGAGCTTGCTCTCATGATAAGAAGATTCAGAAAGCTGAACAGAAAAGGAAGAAGATTCAATCCAAAGAAACAGAGTTTTCAAAAACAACGAACTAAGTCTGTTGAGGATGATGAATCAAATAAAGATGTAGTCTGCTTTGAATGTAAGAAAAAGGGACACATCAGACCCAACTGTCCTCTTCTGAGGAAGAAGAAAGGAAAAGCTGAAAAGTATCGAAAGGCTCTTAAAGCAGAAACTTGGAGTGATACAGAGTGTGAAGAAAGTGATGATGATTATGTCAATATATGTTTGATGGCACAATCGGATTCAGATTCAAACTCCGAGACAGACTCAGATTCAAATAGTGAATTTGAGGTGAGTAACTTTAAAATCCCTATTAAAGTTTCTAAATACATTGATGAGTTGTGTTTTAGTCTTAAGATTTCTCTTAAAAGGATTTCAGAACTCAAAAGAGAAAATTCTGCACTAAAACAACAAGAAAATGTTTTGAAAGAAAAGGTCAAAATTTTAGACAAAAATGTTTCTACCTTGAAAGAAAATGAAGGCAATCTTTCAAAAGAAAATGCATTATTGAAAAATGATATATCAAATATTTTTAAAAGATTTTCTATAGGATCTGAGAAACTGGAAAAAATTCTTTCTGTTCAAAGACCTTATTTCAATAAATCTGGTTTGGGAATGAATGCGGAAACTATTCCTTTAATTGATTTTCCTAAAGTGAAGGAAAGAATTAAGCAAAGACCCACAAGATATGCTTACAAAAATACAAAAATCATTTTAAAAAGATCTTTGTAAAACCAGTAGGTCGCAATGCTTTCAGATGTTCAAAGTGCAATAGTGCAGATCATTGTGAAAAAGAATGTCCTATGATCTGAAAACTTGTTAAGAAAGTATGGGCAAAAACCGCATATCATACTAACACCAATTGACCCAAGAAAATATGGGTACCAAAGAAAGTTTGAATCTCTTTTTTAAATGCAGGTCACTATCAAGAAAAAGGTAAAATGGTATCTGGATAGTGGATGCTCAAGACATATGATAGGAGATTCAAATTGCTTCATAAAGCTCGTTCAAGTAAATGGTGGAAAAGTCTCATTTGGAGGAAACAGGAAAGGAAGAATTGTGGGATTCGGAACTGTAAAGATTGGAAACCTCACAATCAGCAATGTTTCCTTAGTGGAAGGACTCAACTACAATCTGCTCAGTATCAGTCAGCTATGTGATACCGGTTTGAAAATCAACTTTCAAGAGGGAATATGTTCAAGAACCAGTAAAGATTCTACTCAATCATTCCTGGGTCGAAGACATGGAAATATCTACCTCTTGGATGTGAAACCAGATGAATCGCAATGTCTAATCTCAATTCAAGACGAAGCGAACTTATGGCACAGAAAGCTTGGGCACATCAATATGAAGCAGATAGCCAAAATTTCAACAAAGAAGCTTGTTCGTGGTTTACCCAATCTATCATACCAAAAGTCTGATCTATGTACACCATGCATATTGGAAAAATAGGTAAGAAATTCCTTTAAACTAATGAATCAAGTTTCCATTGATCGTGTACTGCAGCTTCTGCATATGGATCTCTTTAGACCAACTAGAACTCAGAGAATTGGAGGTAAGAAATATTGCCTAGTAATTGTGAATGACTACTCACGATTTACCTGGGTATATTTCCTAGCAAGTAAGTCTGAAACCTTTTCTTACTTTGAAAAATTTGCTAAAAAGGTCCAAAATGAAAAATGGTATGTTATTTCAAGTATAAGAACAGACCATGGAGGTGAATTTAAAAATCAAGATTTTAGAAAATTTTGTGATGAATCTGGTTTTCAGCATGTGTTTTCCTCTTCATATACTCCAGAGCAAAATGGAGTTGTGGAAAGAAAGAATAGGTCACTTCAAGAAATGGCTAGAACTCTTTTAAGTGAAAGTAACATCTCTTCACGATTTTGGGCTGAAGCAGTTTCTACGGCTTGTTATATTATTAATAGAGTTTTTCTAAGGCCTATTCTAGAAAAAAAAACCCCTATGAGTTATTTAAAGAAAAGAAGCCTATTGTTTCATATTTTCATGTGTTTGGATGTAAATGTTTTATATTGAAAAATGCAAATGATCGAGCTGGCAAGTTTGAAGAAAAATCAGACGAATGCATCATCCTTGGATATTCAACCATAAGCAAAGTGTATAGAGTCTACAACAAGAAGACTCAATTTGTGGAGGAATCAATGAATGTCAAATTCCAAGATTCTATGCAAAATGAATCTATTCAGACTCATCTTGAAGAACCTGAACCTGCTCCAGACTCTACAAAGTCTAAATCTCAGGAAGTAGCTCAGACTTCAAAAGACCAGCAACAAATGATTGTTGAAGATTCAAATGAAGGAAGTGATCATCAACCTGACAAATCAACCAGCAACTGGAAGCATAAGTTTAGTCATCCCAAAGATCTTATTATTGGCGACATTAATGAAAGAATTCGCACAAGATTCAAAAGGCGCGAAGAGTTTAGTGCTGTGGCTCTTATTTCTTAAATAGAACCCAAAAGCATGGAAGAAGCTTTATCTGATGAAAGTTGGATTGAAGCTATGCAAGAAGAACTCAGGCAATTCAGTATTAATGATGTCTGGGAGTTGACTCCTAAACCAAAAGGTAAATCTATTATTGGAGCTAAATGGGTTTTCAGGAACAAGATGAACGAGAAAGGAAAGGCCGTAAGAAACAAAGCAAGACTCGTGGCCAAGGGATATACGCAAGAAGAAGGGATAGACTATGACGAGACTTACGCACCAGTAGCAAGGTTAGAAGCAATTAGATTATTACTTGCTTTTGCTTGTTATAATAATTTCAAGTTATTCCAAATAGACGTCAAAAGTGCTTTCCTAAATGGATTTATCCAAGAGGAAGTCTATGTGGAACAACCACCAGGTTTTGAAGACCCAAGGAAACCAGATTCTGTATTCAGACTCAAAAATGCTTTATATGGTCTAAAATAAGCACCTCGAGCTTGGTACGACAGGCTGAGTAAGTTTTTAATTAAAAATGGCTTTGTCAAAGGTAAAGTAGACACTACTCTGTTTATCAAAAGAGAAAGCAAAAGTTTTATGCTTGTTCAAATATATGTTAATGATATTATTTTTGGATCCCCTAATAAAAGTCTGTGCAAGAAATTCTCTAAGTGTATGCAGGATGAATTTGAAATGAGCATGATGGGTGAGTTAACCTTCTTTCTCGGGCTTCAAGTGAAACAACTGAAGGAATGAACTTTTATTCATCAAGAAAAAATATGCTAATGATCTTGTCAAAAAGTTTGGACTAGAAAATTGCAAAAAGGCTGATATACCAATGTCAAGTTCTTTGAAGATAAATAAAGATGAAGGAGGAAAGAAAGTTGATTAGAAGTTATACAGGAGTATCATTGGTTCACTTCTTTATCTTACTGCTTCTAAACCTAACATTTTGTTTAGTGTTTGCATTTGTGCCAAATTTCAAGCAGACCCTAAAGAATCTCATCTAAGTGCTGCAAGGCGTATTATCAAATATATTGCATCAACTTCAAATTTTGGTCTTTGGTATCCTAAAAAGGGAGACTTTACTCTTCTTGGATACTCAAACGCAGACCTAGCCGGATGCAGAGTTGATAGAAAGAGCACATCAGGTACCTGTCAACTACTTGGAAGCAAGACAGTGTCTTGGTTTTCAAGGAAGCAAAATACAGTAGCTCTCTCTACAGCAGAAGTAGAATATGTCGCTCTTGGGAGTTGTTGTTCCCAAATTCTGTGGATAAAAGAACAGCTAAGAGACTTTGGAATTGAAGATTCATACACGGAAATCAAGTATGACAACACCAGCGCAATCAATCTCACTAAGAATCCAATTCTTCACTCAAGAGCAAAAGATATAGAGATTCAACATCACTTCATTAGAAATCATGTTCAAAATGGAGAAGTTTCAATTCAGTTTGTTGACTCAAATAACCAACTGGCAGATATATTTACAAAGTCTTTGGAGAAAAATCAATTTGAAGCTATTCGTTCCAGACTCAAAATCTTAAAGTCTAAGGAAATTCAGACTCATGATTGAAAGTCTAATGATACCCAGACGATCAAGTTTTTCTTTCGTAAGTTATTTTACGTTATTATCTCTCGAATCTCATCTCGAAAAGGTAATGATCATCAACCGTGTTTGATTATTGCTATCTTTAATTGACGTGATTATCGCAACGTTTCCTTTTCGAAAAAGAAGTTATTTTTGAAATGACAATTATCTAACTTTTTGAAAAAAGTAGTTATTTTTTTTAAAAGGCATCTTTTTACTTTCTTTTATGACGTTCCATATGCCTCTCTTCAACTGTCTTATATACTATTGTTTCTTCTTCGCTTTACTCTAAAAAATCCTAAGAGAGCACAGATCTTCCATTTCTGTCTTATTCTCTTGTTTAATCTTCGAAAAGTTGTCATCTTTCTTGGGAAAGTCAAGTTTGGAATCTTTCAAAGACTGTGAAAGATGTCGTCTCAAAGGAAGTCTTCAAGGATCGCAAACAGGGGACCACAGCAAATGCGTGAGGGGCCTACGCACTTTGATCTCACCAAGGAAGAAGAGTCTCCTAGTCAGTAGAAGAGCCCACAACATTCTCAGCAGCGTCCATCTTCTCCATCTAGACAACAGGAAGTTGCTCGACAAGAAGAGGAAGAAATAATCGAAGATGTAGAACCTGTAAGAGTTTCTAAGCCCTCTTTTATCTACAAGCTTTATCGTGCTTTGAAAAGGGGTGGAACTCCTTTGAACTACATTGACAAATTTATGAAAGACAAAGGGTACAAAAGTAAAACCTTCTTTTTACGCACAATGGAACGGTTGGGAATTGCCCCTGCTGGATCGGCAGAAGAAGCAATGGCAAATATTCCAATCGATCCTTGTGTTGGAGGGCTGAATCAGATAGATGGGAATGATGATGACAAGTTGTACAGTCAGTTTCAACCGAGAATGGGTGTTGCAGCAAAAATTCAGGGAAAAAGGACAGACTTGTTTCGATCGGAGGAACAAAAGCATTTATACTCTAAGTTGTTGAAGCGTGGGGTGATAAACCCTAGAAGTGTGGATTTTGATTTCCTTGATGCTGTGAATGTTAATTTGAGGGAAAAATTCAGTCTTCTTCAACTTGAACAGTTTTGTTCGACTCTGGCGTTATGCTTGAACTCATCGCATATTTCTATTCGAATCTCAGTTTCTTGGATGCGAATAGATTCTCTTTTAGTGTCCGAGATCAAGACTATATGGTGGATGTAGATATGTTGGCTGATGTGATTGGGGTTGAGAGAGGGAGATATCAACCTATCAATATCTCTATTGCTCGTGCTACGTTGGAACTTGTTAAGGATAGAAGGACAGAGGAAAAGATTTTCTACTCAAGGATGAGTGCATTTAACATTCTGCTTCACAAGATTGTCATTAATTGCCTCAGACCAAAATCTACTTCAAAGACTAATGTTTCAAACTCAGAGGCAAAGCTAATGTATGCCATCAATGCTGGGAAAAAGTTTTCTCTTCCTCACACTATTATGTTCCACATGTATAGAGCAGTGGTGAAGGACAAGGGTCAACTTCCTTATCCAGGTCTTGTGACAAAGTTATTCAGACATTTGAATGTTCAGCCTCCACGAATTCTCTGTGTTCGATCTTGTGATCAAATGGTGGTAAGACTGAAAATGGTCTCCAAAATGCGTTTGAAGGAACTCAACAAGGCATTGGAGAAATTCAAGGAGAAAACCCCTGTCAAAACTCTTCAAATCTCTTCGGCAGCAAAAAGAAAAGGGAAGGAGCCCATGGTTGCTCCATCCAAGAAAAGAAGAGCTCTCATCGTTGAGGATGAAGATGATGAGGAAGACATCACCATTTCTGCTATGGCATTGAAGAACCTGAGTCGTTCTGTTCTAGAATCAAATGAACGACAAGAAAAAGTCTTAGAACAGAGGACTAGAGAAAGAGAAGATTTGGAAGCAGAAGAGAAAGAAGAAGAGGAGAAAGAAACAGAGGAGAGAGAAGCTGAAGAAAGAGATGCAGAGGAGGAAAGATTTGAAGAAGAAGAAGAGGAAAGAGGAAATCAAGAGAAAGGAGAGCATGAGGAACTCTCTTCTCCACCTAAAGGCATGGAAATAGGGGGAGACCATGAGAAAAGAGGAATGTCCTCATATCCTGCTACCAGTGAAGGAGTTAGTCGCTCTCCAGCAGATCCAGAGGACATCTATGCCTCTCAATTTCCTGAGGAGGGACATGATGTTTCATCGCCCAATTTGTGTGACTATGCTGATTTGCCATTGTATGCCTTTACTCCATCTGATTGTGCAGAAGCCAGTACGCAGAATGATAATTCAGCAGACTTTCGCAGAATTCTTGATGTTCTCTTGGAAATGCGGGGTCAGATATATGCTATGGGATGCGAAGTTCAGAATTTGCAGAATGCAGGTCAAGCTCTTCAGTTTCTTTGAATGATCAGATCCAAGCCCTTTCTCTTCAGATTCAGGCAAATGCTAAGGGTGAAGATGTGGCATAACTGAATGAGGAATTGAAAAAGCTGGAAAGCATTGTCCAGTCAATGGGAGATTTTCAGCTTGTTCGTGTTCCCAAGCATACTTGATTCTATTCTCTTCCCATCTAAACCTTTTTTATGCTAACAAAAAGAGGGAGAGATGTGATTTGAAACTTTGAACCTTAAACTTGTGAACTTTTGGTTTGTTTTGGTGTTTGACTTGACTTGACTTTTGTGTCTGGATGTGGACTTGGATGTGGACTGAATTTGGGATTTGGATTTGACTGTTTACATTAAGTACTATTGATATCTTATGAATGTCTTTACTCACATGAAAGACTAACCTATTTTCTGTGGTTGCAGATTCTAGTGTTATCATTTAAGCCATATATCTTTATGAGATATCTATATTTGCTTGAATAATGTTTTGCAGGTTAAAGTTATCCAAATCTGAAGGAAAAGTTTTGTCACCATCAAAAAGGGGGGAGATTGTTGGAGAAATATTCCTGGAGTATTTTGAAGCTGACAAAACGTTTCCATCAGTCTAGTCTGAAGTTTTGCAGACTCTACTATTTAAAGTCTGAAGACCTCTGGACTGCCAGACTCAAGATTCAAAATCTATCCTCATTGACAGTCTTTAGTCCGTCGAAGAAGGGCTATCCAAAATTGGGTGCTTCATTAAGGATTTGACCTTATCGACTGGAGAAGATCTCTTGGCTGGATATGACATAACGGAATCCTTTATTTGATCATGATTGATTCAGAGATTAAGGATCCGATGATTGGCGAAGTATACTTGGAAGGTTCTTCTTATGGAAACTGAGATCCTGATTGTATGGGCGAGCAGGATTAATGGGCTATCGACATGTTCCTTTAATAGCTCGAATGATCTTCCTAATTGATTCCGTCCAACGGGTAGATTTGAGGAATTTCTTTGGTAAGTGCGAATGGGTATGATGGCATAAATGAGTATATAAGGAAGACGTTCTAGTTGTTTTTAGTGTGTGTGCGATAGAAGAATTCCAAAGTCTGAAGCTCTTTGTTCTTAGTCAATTCATTTGTTGAGCGAAATCTTGTACGCAAAAAAGAGTCTATATTTTTAAGAAACCTTGAGGAAGTGTGGTAAAGTATCTACACTGTGGAATCAAGAGAGAACTTTGCTGTAACAATTCTTTTGTTCATAGTGAAATCCAGCCAGTAGGCTGTAAGTGCGGAAGAGTGGACGTAGGCTTGGAATAAGCCGAACCAGTATAATCTCCGTGTTCATTTTCTCTTCCTTACTCTTTTTACTTTGATCATAATTCATTTTTGCTAACAAAAGGCGAATTTCCTTTCTACTGTCTATTTCGTATTGCTCACTTATCACGAGAAATTATTATACACCTATTCACCCCCCTCTAGGTGCTTATACTAGCTATCTCAATCTTAGTGCATAACAATTGAAATGCTTCATCCAATCAATTAATTATATGGGTCTCGATTATAAGGCCAAACCGTCATGACATGTCACATACCATACCACACAGTTTTGTCTTATAATTAGGTACATCAAATTCCAACAAACATGTGTTCCAATTGTTAAATTCGCCCCTCTAGGGCACAACCTATTTGAAGTTCGGCAGTCTACTGGCATAATCAGGCATCGTCTCACCACCATTGAGCATGGCTTCGTCTCTCAAAGATGGCTTTCCTAAATAAGTATAGGTCTAGAATTTACTGCGACCAAAATCCCAATAAATGCATATGCCATCTAGGGTAACGTCCATCCGACACAATTTGGGGACGGGTTCTCTTAACCAACACATGACTATTCAATTTCAGCGTAGGACACTGTACCTCAATTAAAATAGTGATCTTGGCATATTTTCTTCGCATTAAAATACCTGGTGAAAATAGTCGTGTGTGGGTACACAATCAAATTGAACCTTGAAAATTCATAACATTCTTTTTAAAATCTCACTGTTTTATATAGTATATAAAACTATTTTCGGTGTTAAAACCCAACAACCGGGAGTTTCTGAATAAATATCGAAATTCATAATTTTTGGAATTAAATATTCAAAATTCCAATCAACACTCAATTTGTGCAATTTAACACTTATTTGCAGAAATTAACCACACAATTGCAATCGGCACGAAATTCCGATCATTGGCTATCCAGTATAATTTCCAAAAATATTTAATAATTAAATAATTTCTAAAATTAATTAAATAAATACATTAAATATTAAAAAATGCTAACTTAGGTTAAATAATTCTAATCTAACCACCTACTAAACTAATTAATTTATCTTAACCATTCTAACTATAAAGCTACCTAACGGGCTAACTAAATTTAAGATCTAACCACCTAATTCACTAATCTAACTAACCTTAATTAATTAAATAAACTAAACTGCACTAATATAAACTTAAATAAATCTAAACACTCCTTAAACGTCATTAGCCTACAAAGAATAGTTTAGTGCATAAACTCACTGGTTTAAAGCGAGAACTGGTTCATCGTGACGGCGGCCAAAACCCGAACTTTCAACGGCGTCAACAAGCACTTGGACCGGGCTAAAACCAGCCCAACACAGCTCAGCAAGGCTAAGCTTTGGCCTTTGGCTTCTGCAGGGGCTGCTGGTTGCAGGCTTGGGCTCAGAATTGAGCTGAAGAAAATGAGCGGGCTTCAATGAACTTGCTGGAATGTAAGTTGGGCTGTTGGGCCAGAGCAAAGAAGCAGCAAAGGCTGCTGCTAGGCTGAAATCCACTGAGAGAAATTAATGTGGCCTGCTAGAGTGGAGATGGGTTGAGCTGGGGAATGAATGCTGGACTTGGGCTAAACGTGAGGAAGCAGCAAGGAGCTGCTGGCGACGACGTGGGGGAGCTTCGCTGGAGATGCTGCGGCTTCTGTTGAATGTTGACTGAAGATGCTGGTGGTGGCTGCCTTGATGACGCTAGGCCCAGAAAAGGAGCTAGCACCGAAGGGAGAAGCACTCGTGGGACGTTGCTGCCATGGGACTGAAACATGAGGTAGCGGGATGGACTAGCTCCGGTGGTTGATGGTGAAGACGCGTGGACAGCAGCGAGATGGGGGCAATTCGATGGTGGAGCAGGGCGTTGCTGCGGTCAACAACCGGCAGAGGAAATTGCAAGGTTGACTGAGGTGTGGAGGTCGCTAGACAAGTGGCTTCGTGTGGATGAGATGGGCAGTTTCGGTGGAGGGGATGGCAGCTCAGCTTTGAAGAAAAAACAGGAATGAAGGATAAACAAGGGTAGCTGGCGTCTGAGGAAAGGAACGTGCGAGTGGTTGGCGAAGAAGATGGAGGGTAGCCGGTCGGCATGTTGGAGAAGTCACGGTGGGGCCCAAAAGTCAAGAATTTAGCCATTCAATTTAATGCTTGTCCCCCCCAAATACTTTCCAACAAGAATGTCAAAATTGCAGCCCCTTGCTAAAATTTCAAATTTCACCACAGAAGCTTCAATTTCCTCACTCAATTCTCCAAATCAACGTCCGAATTCGCCAAGTAAAATGCACATAAAATTTCTACAAGTCTCCATCGCCAAATAGCTCGGCTTGGAAGCCCAAATCTACCTTCAATTCGGGACGTTCGAATTTCCGTTAATTTCCGAATTGTCCAAAATGATTTTTCGTAAAAATCCCGAACTCTCTGAAAATTCTTTGAAGGGTGAGTCAACGCTCTTAAAAAAGATCGTGACATAATAGAACTTTCAATTTCTAAAATCAGGTTCAACTTCGCGGTTAATTTCAATCTGACACGATTTTAGCGTGACCTAACCTACTGAGCAGCTTTTAGGAATTTTTGGTGCAATTGACTCGTGATCGATTTATCTTGAGTCACAATGTACATCTTCAACACATTGATGACTCTTGGTTGTCGTGAAAAACTCGAGGTTCAAATACGGATACCGGGTATAGAAATGACAGAAAAATCGGTCTAATGTCGATCGACGAGAATTTTACAATTATGTGGAATCACCCACACACTAATCATGTATCTCAATCAAATCGACCTATCTCTAGTCTCTGATCAATTTTTGATGGTGTCGTAATAACCCTTGCAGATCAACATGGTCGAGAAGTTGATTCCAAGTCAAATTCTTAAGTTTATTACTTTAAAATCCCTTAACGACTTCCCTAGATAATCTAGTTATCTCATGAGTGATCAGCTCAGAGAATAGCACCATAGACGCGTTGACGAAAGGCCTAATTTATTTAATCGAAAACGAAATCTGAAAATTCAGGCTGTCACAAATAACGTTTAAAGAGTGTTTAGTTTAATTTAATTAGGAATTAGGTGGTTAGTTAGATTAGATTAGTGATTTAATTAGTTAATTATGCATGTTAGGTGGTTAGATCAAACTATTTAAGGCTTAGATAGGATGTGCTATTTATCTAGAGTGGTTTGAGAATTTTCCAAACCCATGTCGGTATTTAATTTAGCAATTACGGCCTAGGTGAGTATTTTTGGTATTTAAATTGATTTATTTAATGAATTTTAGTAATTATTTAATTATTAAATATTTTTCGGAAATTAGACCGGCATAGCCAGTGACTAGAATTTCGTACTGATTGCAGTAGTGTGGTTAACTTTTGCAATTGAGTGTTAAATTGTACAAATTGAGTGCCGATTGCAATTGTGAGTATTTAATTCCAAAATTTGTGAATTTCAATATTTATTCAGAAAATCTTGGGTGTCAGATTTAACACCGAAAATAGTTTTATATACTATATAAAATAGTGGCATTTTAAATTGGAAAATATCAATTTTTCTAGTGTGAATTGATCATATACCCACACATGACTATTTTTACCGTGTATTTCTAATACGAAGAAAATAGGCCAGGTTCACCATTATAATGGAGATATTTGAGTGCAATGCACGATGCCTTGGGCCATAATTAAGTGATCGTGTGTTGGTTAAGAAAACCCGTCTTGGGCTATTAAGCTAGACGTAACCCCTATATAGGACGCCCCTAGACAACAAGAAGCCGGTTGTAGTAGATTCTGGACACATGCTCCTTCGGGAAGGCCGTCTAGGAAAGATGTAGTCATGCTCAATGGTGTGAGATGTAGCCTAGCAATGCCAGAAGACCGCCGAACAAAGAGTAGGCCGTGCTATATGCCGAGATTAAAACTAGAAACGCATGATTATTTGAGTTGAACGCGACGGATTATGGGACAAAATTGTGTAGCACGGTATGTGACGTGTCATAACGATTTGGTCCTATAATCAGGACCCTTGTGCTTTGTTATAATTGATTATGGCGTTCTTATTGATGAGCTTATTTGTTGCTCATGCTTTCATGCTGTCTGTGATATAAATTGTGTGACATCCCAAATTTTCAATCCCGTTTTCTACTGAATAAATCAGGCTTTTCATGGATGCGTCTATAGGGCTATTCTCAGAACTGATCACTCTCGAGATAACTAGACTATATGGGAAAGCCATTAAAGATTTTAAGGCAAACAGACTTAAGAATTCGATCAGAGATCGGCTGCTTGAACGTGTTCATCTACTGAGATCATTACGGCACAGACGTAAATTGATTAGAGATTAGAGATAAGTCGATTCGACAGAGGTGTGTGGCTAATTGTGGGTGACGTCACTAAATTGGAAATCGACCACGGGTCATTTGCATTGAAAAGTTCCGAAGACTACCTAGTAGCCTATGTCGCGCTAAAAACGCGCCAAATGGAAATTAATCGTAAATTCAAGTCCAATTTTAGAAATTGAAGATCCTGTGTCACAATAAATTCTAGGAGCGTCGACTCAGTCTCATAAGGTTTTTCTGACATCCGACACTTTTTGGGAAAAAGTTATCGCCGGGTCATTTTTGTGCGGAAAAAGCCGAGGGTTGTTTTTATATGGCAAAATTGAAAAGTAAGATGGATATACGGGTGAGAAAATGATAAGATGATCGATGGATGACCAATTGAGTTTATCAAAGCTAATTGAGATTTTAATCAAGTGAGGAATGGTGTCCAATTAAGAGAGTTGAGTGCTAAATTCGTATCTCCCCTAGGCCTAGTCTTTTTGGACCATTTCAAGGGTCCTAAGGCAAGTGGTGTTCGCTGGTTTTGAGCCAAGGGAATATGCATGGACTAGGATGAAACTTGATGGGCAAGTTGTGGAAAAAAAATGGACCAAGGTCCCTCCATCTCTCATTCATCTCTATCCTCTCTCTCTCTCTCTCTCTCTCTCTCTCTCTCTCTCATCACTCCACTGTTCAACCCTCCTCTCCTCTCCCACTTGCTTTGTGCAAAACCAATAAGGAAGAAGAGGAGCTGGAGCAGCCCACTTGGACGTCAGCCGTGCCGCTCGCTGTCGTCTGCTCCACCGTGCGTCGCCTGTGCTCGTATTGCTAGCCCCGCGCACCATCGCCCCTTGGTCGCCTCCCTCTCTCCCATTAGCTGCTGTTCGGTTTTGTTGTAGCTCAGCCAAGGCTGTCCATAGTCGTTTCTTTGTTGGTAACCCTCCCTTTAGGCCCAGTTTGACCTATTCTTTCATTTCCAAGTAAGTCCCGCCTAAACCAAGCTAGTTTTTCTCCATTTCCAACCAAGAATAGCAAGTTTCGAAGTGGGTTTCCAGCAGGCTTGTGAGGCCGTTTTGAGGTGTTTCCGGCCCCGAACCTTAGGCCCGCTTTGGAGTTAAACGTCCCCCGCGACGTTCCCGATGTTTCAATCCGAGCAGTTGTTAAACGGGTGACTTTAGCTCACTAATCCTTGCTTAGTTTGCTAATGATGCTTAAGAGTTGATTAGAATTAATTAATTGCAATTAGGTGGTTAGATTAATTTAGAATAATTTAATTAGCAACTTAATGATGCATGTTAAGTGTTTGGTTAGTGTAATTAGCAAGTAGAGACGTACTTCTATTTATTGATGCATCTTGAGATTTTTTCCGATCCGTTCTACCGTCCAAGTAGGCATTACGGGCCTAAATTGGATTTTTAGTATTTATTTATTAATTTTGAAATTCATATAATTATTTATTTATTTTTCGGAAATTAGGCTGAGGTAGCCAACGCCTGAAATTTTATGTTGATTGTCGTGGTGCAGTCCATTTGTTTATTTGAGCTCTACGTTGTGTTGAATTGAATTGATTGTGCAATTTGAGGAATTATTCCTAAATTAATTGAAATTGAAAAATTGATTGGTAGATGGCCGAGTATGATTGTTTAGCACTAATAATGCTTTGATGGGCTATTAAGTGGAGAAGATGGTGAGAGTGAACTGAATATACTCTTGGCTAAGACCAATTGGATACGTTAATATCGGGTATGGTAAAGATGGGAAGGAAATAGTTAGTGCGTGGCTCTATGATGAAGTATATTACCCTGGCGAAAACGACGCCCGAGAGCATGCATGTAAATTGTTTATATTGGCTCTGTGATTAAGTATATCACCCCGGCTAAAACGACGCCCGAGAGCATGCATGTAAATTGTTTATATTGGCTCTGTGATTAAGTATATCACCCTGGCAAAAACGACACCTGAGAGCATGCACGTAAATTGTTTATATAGGCTCTGTGATTAAATATATCACTTCAGCGAAAATGATGCCCGAGAGCATGCACATAAAGGGTGTGAATGGTAACGTTTCTGTTCTTTTTTTGTTCCAGGGAACAGAAACAAAAAAAAAGTGTTTCTATTCCGGGGAACAATTTTTGAACAAAAGAACTCGTTTGGTAACGTTTGTTCCGGGAATAAAAAATGAATAGAAACACGTTTGGTAAATTTTATTCTTTTTTTGTTTCTTTTAATTTTTTAAACATTTTATTTTATTTTTCATTTTTTCCTTTCTTTTTATTTTTTTTTTTTCGGCCGGTCCCGGCCTCCGGTGACCGGCCGACGGGCCGGCAGCCTCACCGTGGTTGGGCGAGGCTCGGCCTCGCCCAGCCAAGGCGAGGCTCGGCGTTGCCGGCGCGGGTGAGGCCTCGCCTCGCCTCGCCGGGGCCGGCGACGCTCGGCCTCGCCGGATCCGGGCGAGGCCGAGCTCGCCCGGCCAAGGCGAGGCTCGGCCTCGCCCGGATGGGCGAGGCTCGGCCTTGCCGGGGCCGGCGACGCTCCGGCGAGGTCGCCGACCCTCAACGGCGTCGCCGGCCCTCGACGGCCGGTCGCCGGCCATGGCCGAGGCCGGCGACCGGCCAAAGAAAAAAGAAGAAAAAAAGAAGAAGAAAAGAGAAGAGAGAGAAGAAATTTTTGTTCTTTTTTGACTTCGAAGAAGTGTTTCTTTTCTCTAGAAACAACTTTTTGTGTTTCTTTTTTTTTGCTCCAATTTTGTTCCGGAACAAAAAACAAAAAAGAACGAAACGCAACCAAACGCGTTTCTGTTTCTTTTTGTTCCCGGGAACAAAATCCATACGAAGTGTTCCGAAATGTTTCTTTGGAGCGTTTCCATGCACGCCCAAAGTGTTTATATCACCTTGGCGAAAACGGCACCTTAGAAAATGCACGTGGCTCAGTGATTTGGTATATCACCTTAGAAAATGCTCGTAGCTCGGTGATCGGTACATCCTCTTTGCGAAAACGGCGCCTTAGAGAATGCACGGAGTTGGTGATTAGTACGTCACCTTGGCGAAAATGACGCCTTAGAGAATGTATGTAGTAAGGTGACTAGGTATATTATATTGGAAATTGTATAGTATGGATGGAAATGACCAAGGGATGGTCCGGCTGACATGTAATCGACTAAGTCGATTGATCAATACTTTGATCTGATATTGTGAATTGATTGAATTGAAATGACCGGGAAATGGTCGGATTGATATGTAATCGACTAGGTCGATTTGATCAATGTTGCGATCTGTTGTGATTGTTGGGTGCCTATTTGAATTGTACTGACTTGCAAGTGGAATCTAAGGCCAAGATAAGTCTTCTGACCTATGTGTGCATAGGCAGCCCATAGTGTATTGGTTTACTAATCAGGTCTTAGGGGATGAAAATCACTGAGACGTTGTCCCACTGGTTATTGAATAACCATTTCAGACTCATAGATGGCAGTACCTTTACCTCCTCCCATGTGTTTTGGTTTATTGGAGGAAATCATCGAACAAAAATTCCATGTGCCAATGCCGGGGCATGTCGAAGGATTGGAGTACATAATGGTGAAATCCATTATCTGGGTTGATGTGGGTAAACCCTAGAAGGTGCTCCATCAATACCGAGCATGGTATCAATACTATAGCGATGGGCAAAGGGTGGGCCCGATACCGGAACTTGAGATGCCTAGGTATGCTTTGGAAGTAGTGTATGGAGAGGGCATTGCAGAACCTAGAGGTGGAGAGGTGATTGACCCGATGACTCCCAA
This sequence comes from Eucalyptus brandiana, assembly GCA_014182725.1. Lineage (NCBI taxonomy): Eukaryota > Viridiplantae > Streptophyta > Magnoliopsida > Myrtales > Myrtaceae > Eucalyptus > Eucalyptus brandiana. The sequence goes on from CM024670.1 coordinate 28,607,140, forward strand.
TCTTGAAGGCCCAGTATCACCTGAGTATGCTGCGATAGGCTCTAGCGGGAGCGTGGAAGGAGGAGAGTTCGTCGAGCAGGAAGAGAACCTAGATGAGGACTCAGCAAATGACTGAAACCCCACCCCTGTTTTTAGACTTCATTGTTGAACAAGCTTGAGTAGGACCGGACTTAGTAGTTGATCTTGTATATATTTGCATAATGAATTGCAATGTATATAAGTGTGTGGGTGTTTCCGGTTTCAAGTTTTTAATCCTACTATTCTACCCCATTATTTTATTGTTTGGGGATTTTATTTTATGCTTCCGCGTGCGCATATGAAATGAAAGGGTCGGCAATGCGTCTTGGGACGTCGCTATTAATTGACCAAGTGAGGGATGGACAAGCATTCGAGGATTGGGGCGTGACAAATTGTGTTGATCTGCAGGGTGGATTTGAGACGAGGTGAGTCCCTATGGTTGTGTGATTGTGTGGTTAGGACGCTTCTAAGCATATTTCCCTCATAATCGGGGTTTAGAGCGTGAACTCGCTGAGATTTATATCTCACCCCGTCGTGGGCTCAATTTTCAAGGCCGTAGAGTGGTCGACCTAGAGCCGAGCTGAGGGAACCCGTGGTATAGGTCAGATATGACAACCTCTTTTGGAGAGTCAATCTTTTGAAATCTTTTGGGTATAGACTTTTGTTTATAACTCGGTATGTCTATAAAAGCATGTTTATTTATGAATCTATTGTCCTACTTTTCTATCCCGAGATGGTTATTGTTAGGGGATTTATTATTCGCTTTCGCATGTACAATAAAATGAAAGGGTGAACGACTCGTCCTGGGAAGTCGCAAAATTTTATCAATCAAGAAGGGATGGGCACACGCTCGAGGATCGGGGCATGACATAGTCTAGGGAGTAAATTGAACACGCATCAATAGAGTGTCGCACGAGTTTGAAATTTAACAACGTTTGACATAAAACGGAAGGAACCTTAGACAAAATGAAAATACAATAGAGAACATATAAGGACAAACCAGACAGTTGGGTTTGACAGGTGGTGTAACGGATGCACACGATACTTTCTTCCTTTTGGCAATAGCTAGCATGTAACAACTCATTCAAATTTAGGGAGGTAAGAATGTCATGTAATATTGGAAAAAATATTTAAAAATATCATGAAAAAATATGTGAAACAAGTAGATGAGATTAGGAGTGAGCAGTTCCATGATCGATCCATGTTCCACTTAAAACCTAAAAGCCATCCTATTGGGATCGATTCTCTAATTTTTGGAACTTGAATCTATCTTGTATATCTTGGAGCGTGGAATCTACTCTATCAATCGACTCTAATGTCTATTCGTGAACCCACCAATTCCTCTTTATTTATTTATTTTTGGTCATGAAGAATATGAAACTCTTCTATTAGTAAACTAGATAAATGGTTGATTATGTTGCTCAAGTAAACCAAGCTGTGCTCAAATTACTTGTTAGTGTTACTATCGGTTCTCTGTTTTGGAATGGATATGTCATGAAGTTTTTGCAGCATTTGCATTTCTCGTCTTTTTAGAGTTCGTGAGTTGGTTGGTGCTCTATCTAATTATCCTCGTCAAAGATTTTGCTCTTTCTGGTGTTGTCTTTGTATTGTTCACGGGCATTTTCATGAAGTATTACACATATTCAAACTCATCAGAAAATTCTTAACGATTTGTGTAGGCATTTTTTTAGTTAATAGTTACCGTAAAAATACCTTGTAGAACTGTTGAATATGCTGTGAGCATGAGGTTTGACATGTGTAATAGGTCGGTGTGGACTGGATCACACAACACTAGTTCCAAATATTTGAAGCCAAAAGCTAGACTGATTCCAAATTGAACCAGAAACCAAACAGGTTCTCATAGCCAATTCCACTCAGGAACCATGCTCATTTATAGATGATATATGAATAACAATGAACAAAAGGCAAGGCTGGTGTTGTGTGATCTTCGTTTATGTCCTATCACAATGGATAACAAATTAAAAGGAATTTCTATGCATAAATACTAGGAAGGGAATGAAACTTAGCTAAGAAAATTTGCAACGTGAAAATGTTGAAAAATATGGTAGGAGCTACTCATTATCTCTAAACTCTAAAAGTCAAAGTTTCCTTGGATTTGATGCATTTTCTGCGTGCACTTTCCAAGAATGAATTGAACAAAAATATACCTTTTAAGAGTACCAACAAAGGGAAAATTCCAAATAAGAACCCAAAATACTCTCATTTTTTTTTTTAAATAAGAGCTTGAAGTGGATCTTATTTCAAATAAATTCCCGAAGTGGTTATGACTATTTCAAATAAAGACCTATTCTCATCGACTTGCCAGCTAGCAAAATATTCCGGCTAATCAAGGATATTTTTGTTAAAATGCACGTTAAATTTAAATTAATTAGAATGAAAATCTAAAAAAAAATTAAAAAAAAAAAAGGAAAAACATAGGCGGGAGGGCCTGCCTGTGTTTTCCTTTTTCTTAGTTTTTTTTTATGAAAAGAAAAAAAGAAAAAAATTAAAAGTTTTAAAATTTTAAAAGAAGAAATTACCCTTTACAATGGGTGAATTCAAGCCATTCTTTGAGATTGATATGGACACTTCAGGCTCTTATTTGAGAAAATGAGGGCACTTTGTGCCCATATTTAAAAAAATGTCCACTTTATGCCCTTATTTAGAATTTTCCTTACCAACAAATCATGAATCTGCCCTACAAAAAGGCATCAACTTTAAGGCTTGGGATAAATATACAAGAACTTTTTAAATGGTTCAAGAAAATGCAAGCATAGACCAATAGAGGAAAAGGCATGGACTTTTGGGTTTGGTACAAATCTAGCGGAAGTCTCTTAACACCTTTAAAAACCAGGAATATTACCCAAAATGAGCTCGAAGTTTCCTTCGTAACTCCCGAAACTTCTTTGTAGTGGCTTTGTTACATACCTCATTTCATAGGGAACCTCAAAGTGGCTCTATTTTATTATATTCCGTGAGATTCATTGTTGCATTACTTATAGCTTCTTTGTTCATAGACAAAGCTGATTTGGAATTGTTTTTAATTCCAAGGCGTAACCTGTGTCCATGCGCTTCATATACGCCTGGAGTTCGCTCCCAAAAATATAGCCATCCCTACCCCTCACGTCAATCCCATGAGCCTCTTATCCATTCTCGTTCGACTGGAGGGGACACCAAAGACCTCTACCCTTCCATCCCTTGGATAGATAGAGAGGGAGGGCAGAGCTTTTGGTTTTTTCATGTTGTCAAAGAGTTGAACAATGAAATTAGATGGCGAATGCTTGATCAAATTGACCGGGTCACGTAGGAACAAGGTTCAGATACGCTCCCCTAACTGTGTTTGCAATATAAATTCTTAGGCTATGTTTGGTCATTTGGATGTTTAGTCAAGATAGGATTACGTATGATAGGATGATAAATTTAGGAATTTTGTAATATTCTATTCACTATGGTGAACCGCAATAATAATGTCGGACGCTTTTATATTTTATTTGGCCTATTGTTTAGTATAAATGTCAAATGTCATATCAATACGAATAAAACTAAATATGCACAAACGGAGATGGTAAAAATATTTTGTGATTAACCATTAAGAAAACTACAAATGCATAAACGGAGGTAACCTCCATCGATCAATCCATGATTAACTAACGATCTAAATCTTAAATAACAAATGAGCTATTATAGCTTTCCAGAGCCACAGTTTCGACTATGACGAGAAACGTAAACAAGCTCCAACAACATTGATGAGTTAAATTAGGAAGTGAATGCCAAATCTAGTAAGAGAGAGAAGACATGATCATTCTCCTTCCAAAACTGCAAGAAGGATAGTGTTTCGACTCTCTCGTAACTTCGTGAAACTTCAAAGTGAATTACAAACCTATGGAGGAAAATGATCTTCGATTTTCTTGTTGCTTTCGTGGACTTTTGACGTGAACTAGAGAGTTACAAGGGAAAAGAGCTCTGACTTTCTCACTATTTTTGTGGAGCTTTAACGGGAACTAAAAGAACTATGGATGAGTCGTGAAGTTTCAACATGAACTAGAGATACAGAGAAAAATGAGACAGAGAGGGTAGGGTTTTGTTTAAAAAACGCATTGCCATTATCATTTGAGAATTAAAAAAAAAATTCCTTTTAATTTTAAATTTGTTCATTTAAAACATTAGTCCTTCTACTTCATTTTTGTTTGTCTATTTTTTTACTAGTTTCCTCTCTTTTTTATTTATTTTTTTATATCGGTCCATCATTCCTTAATCAAAATTGTACTAAATAATTTATTATGCTAACATACCTAAAATTTTTAATAAATATACTAAATATAATATATATTATAGAATAGAAAGAAATTTAATTATATAAATAAATAAAAACGAAAATTGTTCTTCTTTTTTGTTATCATAAATTTTATTTTTATATTTAGCTTTCAATTATTATTTTAATTTTATTAATTTAGGAAATTTGTTATTCAAGAAAAATAGTTATTATACTATGGATATTATAAAATTCTAGGGTTAATACCCTGAAAAACCCTAAACTAGTATACTTGTGACAAATTTACCCCAAACTATTTTTTTGACCACCCAAAACCCCAAACTGGTATACCTTTGACAAATTTACCCCAAACTGATACACTTGTGACAAATTTACCCTTTGTTAGTTTTCATTAAATTTTTCCGTCAAATTATTAAGTTAAATTACACGTAACAGTTGACTAGTATATCGATTTAGGATTTTACGCATCGTTGTCAAAATTTACAATTTTTGTGATTTTTTTTTGTGGTATTAATCTAATTTAGCGAAGCGCATATTTGTCACAAATTTATCAATTTGGAGTTTTTTGCGGTCGAATAAATTAGTTTAGGGTAAATTTGTTGTAAATGTACCAGTTTAGAGTTTTTTATAGTCAGTCGGGATAAATTTGTCACGAGTGTACCAATTTGGGGTTTTTTATGGTAAAAAAAATAGTTTGGGGTAAATTTGTCATAGGTATACCAGTTTGGGGTTTTTTTAGGCTATTAACCCTAAATTCTATTTACCTTTATCCGACCTTCCTCATGAGATACTTTTATCTAGCTCATATCCCTTTATATACAACCTTATCTTATTTTGGGGAACCAAATACAAATTAGGATAAAATTTATATTATTTTAATTTTTATATTGACTATCAAATGTAGCCTTAATTTTTTTTTTTTTTATAAAGGATTAGATAGAAGACTTTGTTTCTTCCTTTAATGATGTTTGGAATATAAGTTCTTAATTTGTGGTTGGTATTGCCAGTCTACTTATTTAATATGGGAACTTCCCATTGTAAGGCAAATGAGGGGGTTGGGACTAATTTACCTAAATAAGAACAATCCAATAGTGAAAAGTACAAAGAGAGTTTGGGAAAAGGGAAATAGTGACAATGTGGCACAAAATTGAAACTTGATCCAAATATGAATGAATTAAACAAAAGATCTCAAAGCAAGACATTTCATAGGTCTATAAATCATAAAATTAACCGGGGTTGAGACAACTCAGGAATGGTGTCCTTTTTTAATCGTGAGGAACAATGCCATTTCATCTTCCTGATGTGTTTATTGTTCACTTTTGAGTGCTATTAGCCACATTAAATTTTACATCTATCTTATGATTGGGAAACTTTACCATGGATTTTTTTTCACCAACTAAAAGTTTATACATCTTTTTGTGTCATTTGAAAAGTTACCATCGAATCAAACCTATGACATCATACTCATTTATTTCACCTCCGATTTTTTTGTGAAAAACGGCTTAAGATACCGTTGACGGCATAAACTCCCATTACTTTTAAAAATAGCTCCAAAAAAATCGCTCTTTGCGAATAGGGATGCCAATTTTGTGTATTCTTCAATCTCAATAACAATTGGAGACACCTTCCTGTATTAGATCTGATATAGGTTCATGCTTATGTGGTCCCACATTTTATCGAACATGCGGTAAAGGGCTTGGTCAAAGAGATAACGTGCAATGTTAAGAGGGACAACTCGTTTCAAATCTTCACAATCAGTAAAAAGATAAGCTTTAGATCATCAAAACAGATTTGACGTAGATTTCGTACGTTATTTATCTCAAGAAATAGCCGAGAACAGAGCACGTTCAAATCGATCAAGAGAAGGATGTTTACCCGTGGTGGTTTCCGGCCGAACATGAGCAAAGTGACCACCAGAGAAAGTTTCTAAGAATGGAATCAGTGATAGAGACAACGGAAGCTGCAATTCAAGCTCCTCGTCAACTGTGCCCGAGAACAGGGTAGAAGAGAGTTTGTCAAAATATGTCTAAACTTTGAGCCAATGAACGAAAGCGACCCAAGATAAATTAACGTAAAGTCCGAAAGTTGAATATTTGTTGTCTTCCACCATGGAAATCTAAATTTCCTGTTCAGCGTTGGAGTCTAAAGTGATACTTTCAACGTAAAAAGGAAAGTCAATATTGGAGCCCAAGTCGGAAGAGGAAACAAATTTCCTATTTTCAATTCAGAATATTCAATGCGTGCGTTCTTAGGGCGTTTGCTTTTCTGACGGGCAGAGCGCATATATATTTAAATATGTACTCGTGGGCTGCTCACGAAGAATTGGTGAAGCGACTTTGACCGAGTGCTTGGTGTGGGTTTTCTGTTGATTTTCTTCGTAAAATTACACTAATAATTTTAGTGTTGAAGCCGATTAAATTTTGGGATAAGATTTGTGAATTCCTTTGAGATTGAGAGATGTGTAAAATAGTGGGGTTAAATTCTGTTTGAATTTATTGGATGTAATTAAGAGTTGAGAAATACTGAAGTTATTTGATTGATTCGTGTGATTGTAATATTCCTTATATTGTTTAATGTATAATAGCATTCTTTGTTGTCCATGTGGATGTAGGTCACTTCGATTGAATCATGTAAACTGACATCCAATTTATTTTCTTATTCTATTTAATTGTTGTTTGATTGCTTGTTTTTTGCAACAATTGGTATAAGCATTAGACTTAACTGAGCTAAGCAAATTGATGGAGATGATGCAGAAATGGTGAGAATGGACAGTTTGATGGGAGGATGCTAGTTTCTAGAAGATGCAGATTGAGAATTACCAATACCAAAGAAATCTGCACTTACTCCTATTTGGGAAGAAGACAGAGGTGATGAAGCCAGTTGATTGAGAATCACTGGATAGACAAGCTTTGGATGTTAGTTAGTTGATGTTGGCTCGTAATGTTGCATTTAACATCATTAAAAAGAAGACCACTGTGGGCTGATAAAGGCTCTATTAGACATAAAAGAAGCCATTTCCAATTAAAAAGGTATATTTGATACAATGCCTATTCAACTTAAAGATGGGCGATCGTGCGTTAATTGCTTATTATATAAATGAATTCAATGTGATTGTTAGTCAGTTGAGTTCGGTTAATATTGACTTTAATGATGAGGTGTGTGTTTGATTCTATTATCTTAATTGCTTAATAATTGGAATACTATTGTCACCGTCGTTAGTAATCCCTCTAGGCCAAGAAGCTTGACATTTGATGAGGTTCATGACTTGCTTATGAGTGAAGATATTCGTAGGAGAGAATCTAATGAACCTACATATACTATTTTAGTAGATGAAAGTAGAGGAACAACTAGTAATCGTATTTATAGTAGTAGTATGGATTTGATCATATGTAATTAGTCTACGATTGGTGGTGTCATCTGTTGGAGTTATGGCAAGAAGGGATTGCCTTAAGCTGAAAAATGAGAAAGGCAAGGAAATTAGAGTTTAATCTACAAATAATGTTGTGATTGTAGCTTACTACAATTCAAATAATATTGATTATGTCTTATCTATTATTATGCTTAGGCACAAGTATGATGCTATTGTCATGATTAGACAGTTGAGAGCTTTGATAGAAAATGATACAGAAAAGACAATTAAGTATGTACGAACTGATCGTAGAGTTTTGCTTGGTGTGTCGAACAAATGTTACGGAAGGGTTGAGAATGCGACATAGATCCTCATAAAGGGATTTCTGAGGTCAAACTTGCGGTTTACCGATTTGACATTTGTTTCTGACTTTTGGCAGGAGTTCCACATGTGGCTCTTCCTCATGGGCGGCAGCATGAGATCCAGAGGGATAAGTACGTCTTATTTCATCAATTCGCACTACGTTTCAATACCAGGAACCGGAGTGTCTTTAGTCTATCGTCCGATTCCAACGGCGATATTTCTTCACCGTAGCTTTATGACAACGATCCAGCGGCAGGCCTTACGGTGCTATGAACTCTGTCAGTGGCTTTCTTTGCCTGCAACAATGCCAAATGTCAAGCACCAACCATATATCGGATAGTACTTTCCATGGTAAAAACGTTCCATTTATCTATTCACTGTAATTTACCTCTTTCTCCCAATCGGTACATCCTGTTAGGATCGCAAGTAACAATGCTTGCGCAAAGAGTGCAACTATAATCCCCGTCCAGAGGCCCTACAGCTCGATAAGAAGAAAAAGCAATTATAGGAATATCGGATTGACTACCAGTTACGATGAAAGGAAAGGACGTTTTGCAGCAGAATGGTAAGGTAAATACCTTTCCACCAAAGTGACAGACAAAAGCTAGGAGTATGGCCACTGGAATACCCAGCAAATAGTAGGCACCCAAATTGATGACAGCTCCAATCTTTTGCCATCCACATCCTCTTGCAATGCCTTAAAAAAATGTAACATATAGCATAAAAAAGTCGAAGTACAAATCGGCTTTAACTTGAACATATTTGAGATTTGACACATTCTCCATCTGCCCTCCCTAATTGTCAGAATAAGTTGTTAAAGTTAAACTAGGTCAGGTGCACCATTAAACTGAAATTATAAGCAAACTTCGTGCATACCTGAAAGCACGGACTGAATGCCATCGATAAGATTGGAAGTTGCGATTAGTACTAACATATCTCCTACATAGTTCACTATTTCTTCTTCTGTACTATAGAGGTAGCCCCACGCCCTTCGACAGAAGATCATGAGAGTACCAGCAAGCAAGCCTTCCGTGGCGACCATCATTAAGGAAACATAAATTGCCAAACGAGCTGCTCGTGGTCTTCCAGCACCCAATTCATTTGAAACTCTCGTGCTGCCAACAATAAGGCCAAGAAAGGGTGAGACTGTGGGATAGCTGCTTCGTCTGCAGGTTCCACTGAATTAAATAAAGGTTAACCAGTTAAGATTACCTTATTGAACCACTGAGTCCTAGAGGTATCATGTAAACCAAGGAGCAGGTATTCAGGCTGAAACAAGCACAGGATACTAAGTTCACATTGTTTAAAAATGATAACAACTGGTGCCAAGAGGTTAGCAATTTTTTTTGCTTCTTGTTGACACAAAGTACTGATGCACCTGATTGAGAGGACTGATGTTTCGAGTTTTGGGTTGGGAAGAAGTCCTGATAATAAGACCATCATTTCAAAGGACCAAATCTCGAAGCTGTTGCAGGCAAAGAATCAAACAAAAACATCATGATTGCTTCGAGCTACAGAATCATGAAGACCCATGTCGATATTGTACAAGGAATAGTGTCAGCGTCAATTAATAAGAAAATGTATCCTTTTGAAGTCGAAAAAATCACATCCTGAACATAAACTAGAATAAAAAGGTTGACAGCCCATTGATGATTCTGAAAAAGAATTATGACCATCATTTGTTTCGTATACTGTCCCGCAAGTTTTTTATCTTTTATAATATAGTTTATGCCAAAAGTGAACTAGGAGAAGCATAAAAGCTAGAGAATTACCAGATCATGACAGCAGAAGGAATTGCTAATTTCAGAAATTCAGGAATCCCATGAAAGGCCTCCTTGGAGAAACCAGTCCAAGTTCTTTTGCAAGACGGTGAAATTCTAACATATATTGCCAGTAACAGCACGTTTATCCAGTATGAGATAGCATTTGCCAAAGCAGCGCCTTTGTTTCCGAGTCCTGACTTGAACACCAGAAACCAACATATGAAAATATGCAGGAATGTGGTGATTCCTGAACTGACCATCATTGGAACAACATTATTCTGCGTCTGCAGAAACCTGACATGGCACTGCAGGAGCGCATATGCGAAAATGCTGGGGATCATGAAGCGAGCATAGGATCCTGCCTCCGTGGATATCTGAGGATCTTGCTTGAAGAATAGAAGGATTTGGCCAGTGTTGGCCCAAATGATAGCTAGTGGAATGCTAGCCAATAGGAGAAGAAATCATGGCCCTCTGCTTGTGGATACCAAGCATGTGGTATTGCTTAGCTCCATAAGACTGACCGCAAAATGTATCCAATGCACTTGCCATTCCTGTCTGTCATGGACCAAGCATCTATAAGATGGTGGTTGGTGCAAATTAGACGTCCCAAAATGAAATTCAAGAAGTTTGTCACTATATCTTAGGAACCCAAATGAGGTTGCTAGGAGCATTAGGAGTGTGTGGCCATATTTCACTCAACTTATATCCGGTTCAGGAATCTGAACAAGGAAATTCTTTCATCTATTTCATCTTTGGACTAGGATCCCCAACAATCTTTTCTTAAGTGCAGTTAACAATTATGCTGATTTGTGGCAAACACCAACGTTAAGTTTCCAATCTTGACATTGCTAAATCTAGCTAGAAGGGAGAAAATCACACATTTAGCACACTGAGCTTATTGAGAGATAATATATTCAGTAGATCAATCTTTGTCAAACTGCAATAATCTGAAAATGAGTCAAGGTTAATAGACGGCCAATCTATACATGGTACTTGGAAAGCAGGCCCGCATGCAGTCTTAATTGATCCAACAATTGCTAAACTCTGTTTATTCAACAGGAAAAAGAACTCCTATAATCATGTCAATAATAGAAGTGGCACTATACATCTTTCAAGATAAATAATATCCTGGAAGAAAACTTATATAGAAGTGACATAGTATGATGTTACTTTCCCTCTTAATTGGTTTATCTCAAGATTAAAAGAGGAAGAATTGTCGGGTCTTACCAACATGCTAAAGCCAGTCACAGAAGCGAATGACGTGGCCATGGAAGCCCCGGAAAGCGCTAGCTCTCCAAGATGACCCACAAACATCACCGAGATCACCTGCAAACAATATATCATCAGGTTCACCGATACCAATGGCCCAGCCAATGACAGTTGCTGCTTCATTTCCGAGAAAATCTCGTCTTTCTTGAATCCATTCCCCGATGTGCAAGCCGCCTTCTCCTGGGGAACTGTTAACAGGAGTGACTCCAAATGCTGTTTCTGCTCTTCCACATCCATTGATTGCTTCCTCTGTGCTTTTAGGCTGAGTGAGCGAAGCAGAGGGAAAAAAACAGGGCAATAGCTTTTTAGATATTGTAGAGATTCTCTGAGCAGAAAACGACCAAGTAAATGGTATGCTTATCAACCACTGGGGGTTCGCCCCAGTGGCCACCCTTCCAACATGGAAGGGGGAGGTGAGGGGTTCAAATCCCCACCTTCTCAGGGAGGGATGGGGATAGGGACGCGTAAGTTTCGAGAGTGGGTTGCGACTCCCACGCCCTGCAAGAGGCAGGGCACAAGTCTGCGAGTGAGTGTAGAGTAGGAGTAGAGTAGGACTGATCAAAAAAAAAAAAAAAAAAAAAAAAAAAAAAAATGGTATGCTTATCTTCTCGCGTGTTTGGTAAAGTAGAATCTGACAGACTTTGTCGCGTTAGATTTCTTTCGAGCATTAAATATCTCAAGCGTCTCTTTAATCTACGTGCGAGGGCTGTAAATGCTACTAAAGTGAACCGAGACAACCAGAAGACCCCAGCGAATGAGGCAACTTGTGTCCTTTTCACCAATATAGTTGGAAAATCAGCATTCCTTTTTATTTTGCTTGAACTAGAATATGAAAGGTCACGTAGATATCGAGCGCTTTAATATTCGATCTTCAATTACTCTCTTGATTTTCCAATCAATGATACACTGAATGTAACCATTGGAGTTTAAGAAAGAAACAAAACGACAGGTTTGTCAACAAGGGTGGGCTAGAAAAACGGTAGAAAAGTAGGGCACGATTACAAAGAAGAAAGAAGGAAAAGGGAAAAGAAAGGAAGGAGAAAAAAGAAGCAAGAGCATTCGTGCCTACAAGCTTCGGAGACAAGGATAAGACGGATTAACTCCGTTTCATAGTGTCTGGAAAGGAGTCGTACTTTTTGTTCATTTAATCAGGAGGAATTTTCCAGAGTTAAGCCCTAAATTCGGATTCATGTGAATTACGAGTTTCTAGGTTCAATCTAGGGGTTGTTAAGTTGTGAAATTAAGTAAAAATAGTAGTCTAGAATGTTGTGAAATTATGGGATTTTTCTTTTCAAAGAGACATGGGAGTTTACAATGAGGAATTTTTAAAGTTTCACGCGAATTGCTAGAAGTTGTAGCCGGAGGGACATCTTAAAGGGGATTGTTAATCTAAGGAATGAGAATGGTAAGAAAATTAGAATTTAGTCTATAGATGATGTTGCAACTATAACAGACTATAATTTGGATAATGTTGATTATCTCTTGTTTATCAATAAAAATTTGTCATTTAATGGATAGATTAAGGATCCTAATTGTTTGTTTAATGCTAGACCAGATGGGAATTAGTTTGCTATTTATCAATGTATAGATAATGGTAAAGTGCAGTTGGGAAACAACACTAAGTTCGATTGGTATTGTGATATATTGAATTTCGACTCTGTCTCAATAAAATGAAATGGGCTTTTCACCGACGCGTATATAATCCTTTTTCTCTGAGCTGATCACTCACGAGTGTGAAGCCATTATAGGATATAACTGCAGTAAAATCTCTAAAAGTTACATGGTAGGTTGGATTGGACTAAAATCGTGTTTGGTTGATTTTAACCATGAATTGAGCTCGGTTTTGGGAATCAAACATTCGAGCGTGTCCCAATTTATTTTTAGGACATCATCTCATTTTTCGGGGAAATTCCGTCGAGTCCAGGATTTTACGGAAAATTTGATTTCGGACAATTTGGAAAAAAAAAATGGTGGAAATTCGGATGAGCACCTTTGAGTGAAATTTTGGCTACCAATTTAAGTTGGGTTGTGGAGAGTAAAATGGAAATTCGAAGGGATTGCTTAAGGGATATATTTGACCTCCAAAAAGACTTTGTTTTGTGAAGAAATGAAAAGAAATCAACCATTGGAGGATCTATGGACTTTGTGTACAGAATTAAGGGGCTTTTGGCCTTCAAATTGGATTGAAATGTGAAGAAAAGAAAAGAAATTCGTATGGGCTGTGTGCAGGGAATGTTGGGCACCAAAATGAAGTTAATTGGTGAAGAAAAGAGGGAAAAATAGCCATTGGTTCATGGTTTGACAAAATTGGGAAGAAGACTTTGGGGTTCTTTCATCATTCCTTTGATATTTTCTCTTGCTCCTCATTGATTCCTTGGTTGACATTTTGGCTCCTTGTCCCCCTTCTCTATCCCATTTCTCTTTCTTCATTCACGCATGAACCCCCATCAGCCGACTTCCCCTTCTGCCATTTTCCCCTTCATCTTTTTCCCACGATTATTCCTCACGTATCTCCCTCCCACTCACCTTCTTTCATTCATTTCTTCCTTCTGCACATCACCGCCAACAGCCCCCATTCCCCCACGTCCACCCACTTCCTCACCAACTCCATTTTTTCACCAGCCCATTATCTCATCAGCCCAACACCCTCACAGCAGCTAGAGCTGGCAAAATCGGTCATAAACCCATATTATGACCCATTTTTAGTTAAATGGGTCATATATAGGTCAAATAAAAATTAAATATGGATCATAAATCGGTCCGAAAAAGTAAAATATAAAAAGAAATTGATCTAAATGGGTTATTAAGAAACCCACTTTAAGTTTAAACCCAGGGCATTTTTTAACATTATAAAAATGTTTTCTTATTATAAAAAAATCTAAATTATAATTGTTTTTCATATTTCAATTTTTTTTTCTTTTTTCTTTCTTTTTCTTCATTCCTTAGCCAGCAGTCGGCAAGGCGACAGCCGGCCGGCAACAGGCCGGGTGAGGCTTGAGCTCACCGACGTCGGGTGGGGCTCGATCTTGTCGATCTGGCGAGCTGAGGCCCCGCCCGACGCCAGCAAGGCTCGAGCCTGCCGAATCTAGCAAGACTCGAGCTCACCGGCATCAAGTGAGGCCAAGCCTCACCGGATCTAGCGAGACTTGAGGCCCTACCGGCGAGATCGAGCCTCGCCCGACGCTGGCTGCCTTAACCACACCAGATCTGCAAGATCGGGCCTCGCCCGACGCCGGTGAGCTCGAGTCTCGCCAACGAGTGGAGAGGCTTGAGCTCACCGGCGTCGAGCAGGGCCTCAGCCTTGTCGGATCGGCGAGATCAAGCCCCGCCCGACGTTGGTGCACTCGATCTCGCCCGTGGCCGGCCGCCGCCACGGCCAAAGAAGAAGAAAAAGAAAAGAGAAAAAGACAAAGAAAAAATAATTATTAAAAATTATATTTAAAAATTAAAAGTTCGATTTTTTAAAAATATTTTAAAAAGAATTATAAAAAATTTTGAATTAAATTTGTATTGCATAAAAATTGTTAAAAAATTTGTATTACATAAAAATGTTTTAACAATACTTTTTTTTATAAAAAAATAATAAAAATGAGCTTTTTAGGTTTAGTTAAAAAAATTTCATGTTATAGTTTTTAGTTATTCAATGGTGTGTTCACTTCAAATAAGATAAGCATGTGCATAGTTTGGTTTTTTTTTTTTTTTTTTTTTATAAATATTTCAATTTATAGGTTTTTTTTTTTTAAAATTTTTTTTATTTTATTTACTATTTTTAATTTAATTTGAAGTTTTAATCCAATTAGCATATAGTAGAAGTGAGTTTTCTTATAATATTAATAGGTTTTAGCAATACATGTCAGGTCGGGGATGGGTCGAGCACAGGTTGGGTCGGGTATGGGCTATTTGATTTACACTACAAGAATATTTGTCAAAACGGGTTAAATGGGTCAAATATTGGTCGACCCATTTTCGACCCGATCCATACCCAACTCGACCCACCCATTTTCCACCTCTAACAGCAGCTTCACCAGCGCCACCTCCAGCTTTCCCTTTTATTTTTTATGCCTCAACTCCACGTCTGCCATCCTCCTCATGCCAATGTTCTGCTGCCTGCTCCTCATGCCTGTAGCCCGCTTCACCGCCCCTCAGCGTCCAGTAGTTGCTCTCTCGACCATCAACACTCGGCGCCTGAATCTCCTTCGCAGCTCAGTCCAAGCCAAGTTGAAACCAGCTCTGACCAGTAGCTCCAAAACACAGCAGAAGCAGAATCGATTCCCAGCTCAAGTTGTGAGCTTGTGAGGTGTTTTTCGGCCTGTTCCGAGCCTCCCTTGGAGCAACTGTAGTCACGGGTCTTCACTGCCTCGTGTCACCATCGTCGTGAACCTTTTTGCTCGCTAATCTGGTGAGTTAACTCTATAATCATTGATTAGTTGTTAATTACACTTAAGATGTTAGATTAGTGTTCATTTGCTTAGTTAGATTAGTACTAAGTGAGATTAGTCTTTAAGAAGGATTAGTGCTAATCTAGAATGGTTAAATTAGCCTTAATATGGATTAGTGTTAATTTAATTGGTGAGATTAGCACTAATGAAGGCGGATTAACCCAATTTGCTGGATTTCTCCTAGATATGGTTTCTGGACCCTCGCCGTTTGCCATTTTTTTATATCAAAATGGGTTGCGAATTTGATGTTAATTCGTTCTTGAGAAATTTTTTATATATCTTCAGCTATAGTATATATTTTACTCAAGATTTTATAGATTTAAAAGTATGAGATTTTAGATCCATCATTTGCAAACAAAATCTCAGACTATGTTGGAATTTGTGACATTTTGGGATTCTAGAGATTTTTATTAACTCTTAGGGTTTGAATTTCAAAATGGTTTCTTCATGAAAGTTGTTTATTACATCTTTTAGTTTAACATACTCAAATTTCAGACTAAACGAATAAGTTTTTGGTCTTGAACCAAACTGATTTCGGAAAATAGACTTTCTGAAAACGGACACAATTTTTTGTACCGGATTGAGCGATTTTTTGGGCTTAATCTAGAAAAATCTGGGTTAAGGTGTCTTCAAAAAAAAATTATGTGTCATTTACAATATATTCAAATTTGAGAATTTTTTAAACTCGTTTGATTAAGATTATGGATTTAAACTCGGAGACGCGCGAGTGGACTGTTTTTGCCGGTTAGGGCCGGTTATGATTTTTTGCATATTTGATGATATGGTTGGTTTGTGACATGTTTGGAACTTGTGCATGATGATGTGTGAAGGGTTGTGCCATGTCGATGGTTTATGGTCATGGCAAAAGATGGTTGTTGAAGGGCGATATGTGATTATGTGAGGACTATTAAAAAATGAGGTGATGTGCTGAGGCAATCGCATGTGCTGTGTGGAAGAAACCAAATGGGTGGTGATTTGGAAAAGGACTAAGTGCTACACCATAACTTAATTTCGTGTGAGCCACCTCTAGAATCTTGTACCATTGCTTATTGTAGTTAAAGGCTAAGTGTTACATGGTGAACTGAGTCACATGGGAGCCATTTCTACAGCTTTGCACTACTGTCTTGTATAGTCGAGGGCTAAGTACTACATGACAGCGTAACTTCATGGGAGCCACCTCTAGAACCTTGTACTAAAGCTGTATGTGGAAAATGACTAAATGCTACACGATAACGGAACATTGTGTGAGTCACCTCTAAAACCTTGAGCTATCGTTGATTATGGTCAGAGACTAAGTGTTACACGATAGCATGACTTCGTGTGAGTTATTTCTAGATTCTTGTTAGGCGTGAGTATCGGTCTGGACTGACCCTAGACTGACCCAACCCTGCCGGTCTTGGTTCGATTCCCAGGGAGACTGGGTCGGTCCTTGGTCTTGGAATTCCTGGACCAGTACTGTGCGGGTCCGTCCTCGGTCCTGAGAATTTCAGGTCAATTCAACCCGGACCAATCCTGACTATATATATAATTTTTTTTATATAGAGAAAACCTTAAAATAAACGGTGTTAATAATATTAAACAGCTCTTTAGTGAAGAGTTCAAGTAATTTTATATTGCTCTTTAATAACTTAGGTTTTTAATGTCTTTTACGACGTCAATAGTCATAATTTATAAATGAGGAAAATGTTTTTGTGAGGAGTCTTCATGGCATCCAAAAAGGCACCTTATGGCATTCTCCTATAGTATCCGTTCTCTTCTATCTTATTTGTCCTCTTAATCTTCAATTTTCCAAAATCGAAAGAAACAATTTCTCCACTTACCACTCAACACTTGCCTCGCTCACTTTGGGTCACTCGTGTCGCTCACCGCTCGATGCTCGTTTGGCTTGTTGCTCCCCGCTTGACATTCGATACTTATTCTGTTAGATGCTCACCCCACTTGACCCTCGTCGCTTGCCTTTCTTAGTTGACCTCGCTCATCATCGAACCCATTGGGTCGGTACGATCCCCGGTTACCCTTTCAAAGAGAACAAAAGATGAAATAAAAAATTATTGGTTGGTCCTAAGTTGACCTTGAAATTGGACTGAACCCATTGGGTCAGTTCGATCCTCAATCGCTTTTTTAAGGAGTACAAAAAATGAAATAAAAAATTATCGGTTGGTCTCGAGTTGACCCTAGAACCGGACCGAACCCACTAGGTCGGTTCGGTCCTTGGTCTCAAGCTCAAACGGGTCGGTCCTCGGTCCCAAAAATTGAAGACCAATACTGTGTGGGTTGGTCCTAGGGTCAAGGGGTGGACCGGCCCAACTCGAACCATGCTCACCCCTAATTCTTGTACTGTTGCTGATTGTGGTCAGGGACTAAGTGTCACACGATAATGGAACTTCGTGGGGGTCACCTCTAGAACCTTGAGTTAGAATATGGAGTTTGGATATTGAGAGTGAATATCGAGTGTTGATTGAACCACCGATATGAGTTACCTGCGCCTGATTATGGGACGAAATTGTGGGATACAAAATGGGACGTGTCATAACGATTTGACCTTATAATCGGAACTTCTGTGAATATTTGATGAGTGAATCGATGTGTTCTGGTTCTTGAATGCATTTGCTATATACATAAGTGTTTATGAGGTGTACTAATATGTAGGAAACTGCTAAGGCAAGGTAAGTCCTAAGTGGTGCATGTTTAGGATGCCTCTGAGTGAATTCTTGTCCTAATTGGGATTTAGAGTGTTGACTCACTGAGATTTATTCTCATCCCATCGTGGTTTACAATTTTTTAGGTCTCTAGAATAGAGGATCCGAGGTCCAAGGTGGAAGGGTTCGAAGTTTAGGTGGCCTGGTAGTTTCTTTTGAGATGAGACTCATGTGTATAGATTGGTAGGACCGACTTACTATGTTTATAAAGTTTGATTAGTGAAAAATGGTTGTCTTGCTTTTACTATCTCATGTTTGTTGTTGTCAAGGGGTTTGTTTAATTTGTTTCCGCATGTGCGTAAAATAAAAAGAGTCGGCGACACGTTTTGGGAACGTCGCAAATTTTAGTCGACCACCGAGAGATGTGTGTGCGCCTAGGGTTCGGGGCGTGACAGGTGTTGGTGATGTTAGCATCAAAATGCATGATGATATTATGAAGACATAAATTTGATTGAGGCATGCTCTAGAGTTGAAGAATAACTTTGCTTTGGATTCAATCCAAGTATTGATATACTTTAGAAAGTTGTTCGATATGCTTTGGTGATAATGAAAAAAATCAAGTTCTTTTAAGTGCTTTGGATTCAATTAGGTATCAATATACTTTAGAAGGTTGTTTGATGTTCTTTCATGATAATGAAAAAAAAAAAAAATCAAGCACAATGACTTGTAGGAGCTTCAAGACGAGATAGAGACAGATTTCGCCGCAAAGACATCATATCCATCTATTCAAGAGTTTGAATTTTGGTTTATGCATTTGGGACATATTGGTGAGAGAAGCCCGGAGTTTCTAAATGAGAGGAATCTACTGTATGATTTTGTGATTAATAAACTAAATATGCAAAGGCTATAGTTAAACAAACAGTGGAAAGTGCAATTTAAAACAATTATTAGAGAAATCATAAAGATTGCGAAGTTGATTCATTTGGATGTTCGTAGGCTATCATGATTTCCCTTAAGGAAGAGTGTTATATCTGTGCTAATGTTTGTGGATGACTACTCCAAGAGGACGTGGACGTTTATGCTTAGGCACAAGTATGATGCTATTGTCAAGATCAATCAATTGAGATATTTGATTGAAAAGGAAACAAGGAAGACGATCAACCATATGTAGCTCGACAATAGTATGGAGTTCTACATGGAACTATAAAACAAATTTTGCATAAAGGAAGATATGGTGAGACATTGTACCAATGCCAATGAATCATGACATGTTGTAGAGTTGATGAGCACATTATTATTAGAGGCGGTCCATAAAATGCTTTATAATGCTAATAGAGGTAGCGGATATCTATCAGATACATAGCACAACAAGCTAGTTGGTAAATAGATCCTCATCAACTGCGATTATATGTTGGACTCTCAAAGAGGTTTAGTTAGGTAATGTTATAGTTTATTATGTTCTTAGAATGTTTGGTTACCCATAATATTTTCAAGTGAGTGACGGTAAACTTGATAGGAGATTAAGAAAGTGCATGTTTTTAGGCTATGTATAAGGTGAGCGGGTTCATCGGTTATAGTGCTAGAAATTAAATCACTTATTATTGACAAAGAAATTACATTTGACAAATCTCCAGTATTTATGGATAAGGCTGATTATAGCAGTGTTAATGCGAATCTAGATGGTGTTTAGTTCAAAGTGGAGGTGCAATAAGAAACTATTGAGGTAACGCATATTAGTGAAATAGTTGACACAGTGCTTATAGCTAGTTGGAGCCTATAAAGCTAATGGTTACTAAGATGCGTGTCAGATCTCTTCACAAATATGGATGCAACAATAGTTTTGCTTTATTTGTGATAAATAAGGTTGTCTCGGAAAATCCTTATGAAGCAATTAAAGGTGCAAGTGGAGTATGGTAATGGTGAAGTTCAAGTGAGGTTTGAACTTGAAAGATATTTGTGGCAATTGAGCCCATGAGGGGTTGTGGGAGAGTAGTATGTCGAAAGCTTGTAACAGAAGTCCAACACCTACACCTAGAGAGATCTCCAAGAGATGACCTATGTTTGAATCTGTTAACATATCCAGTTGGACTTACTTTCACTCAAAAATTTAAGTCAATAAATTATGGGCTAGCTAGGATATATTACTTGCTATACGACTTCTTTGATATAACTCTTATGTGCATCCCAACAATAGTAAAGTTCATATGTTCAACGAAACTAGTGTGACTTGGTTCAAATGTTAAGTCAATATGGAGATTGTTAAAATATATCTTGATTTTGAGCCCGTGAATGAAGCTTGACCAGAGATGAACTAAAGGAAGGTCTGAAAGTTCAATATTTGTGAATGTCTACCATGAAATTCTAGTGTGAATGATAACTATTATATTTCAATAATTAGTTTTTGTTTGAAAAATTGATTTTTCTATTTCTATTTCTCAGAAAATTTTTTGAGTTAAAATATGTATTCGTTAACAATATAAATTTTTTGTTCCCATAATAGAAATTTGTGTGATAACAACACAAAATTTCCCTCTCTCAAGTGGTGGCGATGAATGGTAATGGTAGTGAATGGTGACAGTGATCAATGGATGACGGCCAGCTACTAGTGGATGGTGGGTAGCAACCAGCGGCCAACAAACAATGGCAAGTGATCAAAAATGACAAGTGACCAGCGGTTGATAGACGGTGACCGATGGTTGCAAGCCGTGGGTGGTAGTAAGTTGGCAGCCAACTAGCAGTGTGGGTGAATAATGAAAAGAGTTTATTTCTTTTCTATTCTAGGAATAGAAAAATAAAAAATATAAGCATCACAATCCATTCAGTTACAAAAATCTAGCTCGGCAGATTCTGGGGATATCTCCTCGCGCTGAATTGCTTCCATCGCGCGCGTGCGCTCGAATTTCACGTTAGACGGGAGATATAGAGAGAGAAATAGAGATGGGCGGGCTTCTAGCTTTCACGGGCCTTGGAATCTTGGGCTCAATTTTAACCTCACTATCTCTCATCAGCACCTGCCGCCAGCAGTTTTCAGCTCTGCATTTCTCTTGATCCAGCTCAGCCTTCACTCCGTCAGTTGCAGCAAATACATCGGAATTTCTCTCTATGTTGTCATCTCAAGTGGCCTTTGAAAGGGTCAACAGAAGCAGCTGCATTTGGTCTGAATTCAGGCTTCGATTTGTACTATTGCAGCCGCCCATTCAAGGTGCAATTTCGGCAGTTTGTCCTTGCTTGGTCTCCCTCCATTTTAAGCTTAGTTTCCATCAAGCTTCCCTCGGCAGAGATTGCAGCAGTCCAGCTCCTTAAATCAAGCTGGAAAGGCCGTTCATTCAGTATCAAGAGTCACGGCGAACACCCATGTTCCCTTTATGTCTTCACAGTTTTGCATGCTGCAATTCCCGTGCAATTTTTCAGCAATTTTTGTTTGCCATTTTTTGGAATATAATACGCGAAAACGACAGGATCTTGCAATTTACGTCAACGTGAAATCACCAGAGAAATAAATGAGAAATAATAAAGACACCAGAAATTTACGTGATTCGATTTGAGTATCGGTATCTATGTCCACGAGGAGAGCCAGCAGCAAATAATCTACTATAATCGAAGAATCAGAGTTTACAATCACTCACATGCTCAAGTATTTCCCAAACCTAAATTTAACCCAAAACCCAAAGTGTTTATAAATAAACAACTCACTTAGACATCAATTCACAAAAAAAAAAAAAAAAAAAAAAAAAAAAAAAAAAAATCACATGTTCAAATTGTACGCCAAAAAGAAAAGATCTTCAGCTTCCTTTTCTTTCTTTTGTGCAGCTCTTCTCTTGGCGTGGACATGCGGCATGGACGTGCGGCTTTCTTCTACGTAGAGCTTCGGCAGCTTCTTACGGAAGGAAAAGAAGACCTGCAAATATTTATGTTTTTATACGTGTGCCCAAGTCAAAGTTTGACCTGGCCCACCACGTTTTGGCTCCACACGTGCAGAGGACTTCATCTTCACGCTAAAGGGTCCTTGTATGTGCTTGTGCCCAGAGTCAACACTTTGATTCTGGGCCCCAAGATTTGATTTCCTTTTTCGGATTCTGCAGGCTTTTGCTTCAAAGAAGAAACTTTGCTCCCTTATTTTTTTTTTTTTAATATATTTCATATTTTGTAAATCTTTAAGAGTCCGGTGAAGTTTTTCTGTTGACCGAAAACATCCAAGCAAATCGCGTTTTGCAAACCCTTAAACTCGAGACATAATTTAACAATTTTCCACCTTAGCTCGATGTTTGAACGCCAATAGAGCTCAAGCAGAGCTTGAACTTCACCAAAGGAACAGACTTAGTCATCATGTTTGCCGGATTATCTACTATAGCAATCTTTTTTATAATAACATTACCCTTAGTTAAGACATCTCGGATGAAGTGATATTTGATATTGATATGCTTCGTTCGCTCGTGATAAACTAGATTATATGCCAAATATATTACACCTTAGTTATCACAGTGTATATCCACACTTTTTTATTCTAGCCCAAAGTTCAAAAGTAAACTTCGTAACTCTATCGCCTCATTCACCACAAAGGTTAGTACTATGTACTCTGCCTCAGTCGAAGACAAAGCAATGTGATCCTGTAAGGATGCCTTCCAATTAACTGCATCACCCGCTAGCATAAATACATACCCTACTAAAGACCTGCGATCATCCAAGTCACCGACGTGATCTGAATCTATAAAATCAGTGGTCTCACTTCCATTGTTGTCCCTTTAGTACACTATACCCACGTCTATTGTCTCCTTTAAATATCTGAGAATCCACTTCATAGCTTCTTAATGAGCTTTATCAGGACACTTCATATAACGACTAACCATGCTCATAGCTTGTGAAATATCAGGCCTAATGCATACCATATGATACATAATGCTACCCACAACACTAGAATAAGGAACACGGAACATATGTTCATCTTCCTCCTCAGTCTGCGGTGATAATTTATCTAAAAGTTTAAAGTGCTTCGCTAAAGGTGTACTTATAGACTTTTCCGATTGCATATTAAAACGTGCCACAATCTTCTCAATATATTTCTTCTGAGATAAACGTAAAACTCCTGCAATCCTATCATTCAAAATCTCCATACCCAAAATTTTCTTTGTAGCACCTAAATCTTTCATTTCAAATTCAGCATTTAACTACTTCTTCATCACATCAATATCAGACATATTCTTAGCTTTTATCAGCATATTAGCAACATATAAAATTAGATAAATCAAAAAACTATTCTCCAATCTCCTATAATAAACGCAACTATCTATATGACTTTTTGTGTAGTCTTGACTAACCATGAAAGCATCAAAACATTTATACCATTACCTAAGAGATTGTTTTAGCCCATACAAAGATTTTTTCAACAAGCAAACATGATCTTCCTTACTTGGAATAGCAAATCCCTCTGGTTGCCTCATGTAAATCTACTCCTCCAACTCATCGTGAAGAAACACATTTTCTACATCTAGCTGCTCTAACTCGAGATCCTACGAAGCAATTAAGGCAAGTAAAACACGAATAGAAATATGTTTTACCATAGGAGAGAACACCTCATTGTAGTCAATAACCTCACGCTATGTATATCCCTTCGCCACAAGTCTCGCCTTATACCTTACCACCTCGACACCGGGAATGCCCTCTTTCCATTTAAAAACCCATTTACTTCCAATAATCTTTTGGCTCTTGGGTACTTTGACTAGCTCCCATGTCTGATTTCGATGAAGTGATTCCATCTCTTCACTCATAGCCTCTAGCCACTGCGATAACTCTAAACTAGCCATCGTCTCAGAGTAAGATGAAGGCTCATCTTTCTCCACCTCATTACCTACAATCAATGCATAAGCAATATCTGTATAACTATTACGTACCGGTGATTTAATTTGTCTTCTCTGTCTTTCTATGGCTATAGTGTGCTGTGGCTTTGTTGGTTGTTCACTATCACCGACTTCAAAAACTGCGGCTTCATCTACAATCTCAACTTCTGTTATCTTCGAGGTCTCTTGAGTCTTCACCTGAAGCTCCACCTCACTAATGACATCATGATTTGTCTTCTCTGCTGGTTGTGTCTTAGAACTCCTCTGTTGAAGCATTACAGTCTTGTTGAAGATCACATCTTTACTGGTTAGAATACCGAGTCATCTGGGATCGGTGCACCACAGCGAGTACCCTTTCACCCCATGTGCATAACCCAAAAATATGCACTTCTGCACCCTCGGTTCAAGCTTACCATCACTCACATGAGCGTACGCAGGACATCCGAATATACGTAATCTAGAGTAATCAACAGGTTTCCCCGACCATACTTCCTTAGGAGTCTTCCACTCAATAGCAAATGATGGAGATCAATTAACCAGGTAATATGCCATGTTCACTGCTTCGGCTCAAAATTCCTTGCCAAGCCCCGCATGCGAAAGCATGCTTCGAGCTCACTCAAGCAAAGTTCCGTTCTTTCGTTTTGTCATGCTATTCTACTATGGTGTCCTAGGTATTGTGCGGTGTCTTACAATACCTTCTTTTTTGCAGAATTCAGTAAAATTTTTATCACAAAACTCAATGTCATTATCAATTCTTAGGCACTTGATTAGTTTATTTGACTGCTTCTCAATCAATGCCTTAAATTTCTTGAACCGATCGAACATAACATATTTGTGCTTCAGAAAATGTATCCATACCTTCATCGAGTAATCGTCAATAAATGTCAGCATATATCGGGCACCTCCTTTCGAAGGAACCGAAAACGGGCCCCAGACATCTGAATGAATATATTCAACTAGTCATTTGGTCGAATGAATAGCTGTAGTAAACTTAAATTGGTTCTACTTCCCAAAGATGCGGTGCTCACATAAGTCCAGCTTCCCTGTCTGTTGACCCTTCAACAACCCCATTTCACTCAGCATCATCATAACTGCCTCACTCATATGCCCCAAACACATATGCCGTAATTGAGTCAAGTTAGAGTCTGACTCACCTGATGAAACTGCAGCAGTTCCGATCACGGTCTCTCCTAGTAGATGATAGAGAGTGTTCACTTTCTCCCCTTCATCATTGTCATGGCACCTCAAGAGATCTTCAGTACTCCACCTTCAGCGGTATACCTACATCTGATGTCGTCGAGTGTCCCTAGAGAAATAAGATTCTTTTTTAGCTTTGATACATGCCTCACATCTGTCAATGTGCACACTATCCCATCGTGCATTCGAATCCGAATTGTTCCTATCCATACAGCTTTACAGACTGTATTATTCCCCAAAAGAACTCTACCACCATCCGCAGTCTAGTAAGTAGTAAACCGGTTTTTATGAGACGTCATATGATAAGAATACCCCGAATCTAGCACCCATTCGTCTCCTGACGAAATAGTAGTCACACATAAGACAGCTTCTGCATCACTATAGCTTCCTTTAGCAACGTTCGCCACACTGCATGTGGCATTCTACTTATTAGCTTTATTCCTCCGCTTTGAACAATCTCTCATGATGTGTCCCTCCTCGTGACACTCAAAGCACTTCATGTGTCCCTTAGACTTTCTATGGCGTGATTTCGATATGCTTTTACCTCTGTTGCTACTAGGCACTTGATGTTGTTATCTACGCCGAATTGTTAGTGCTTGCGCTACTCCTTGTGCCAGACTGTCATCTCGCAACTTTCTCTACCACTCCTTAGAGAATAATGCGGATTTTACCTCTTCTGAGGTAATTGTAGTACGCCCCTACAACAATGAATTAGTAAAGTGCTTCCATGACTCTAGTAAAGAAACTAACAACATCATGCCCTGTTTTTCATCATCAAGTATCTTACCGACGTTCTTCAGATTTATCATGAGTTTATTAAATTCATCTAGGTGGGTTTTGATAGACGTACCTTCAGTATATCTAAATTGAAACATCTTCCTCAACATGTACAAGCGATTGTTCAAACTTTCTTCAGATAGATGCTTTAAGTTTGGCCCATAACGCTGCGGCATCCTTTTCCTCAGCAACCTCTATTAAAACCTCATTCGACAAATTTAACAGGATTGTGCTCTGTGCTCTGTGCTCTTTCCATTAGCTTTACCCTTTCTGAGGCTTTCATTATAATAGGCAACTCATTTTCATCATCCAATGCCTTGGCCAAACCTTGGGTTGTCAGTAACGCCCGCATCTTGATGCTCCATAATACAAAATTGTTGCTCCCGTTAAACTTCTCAATTTCAGATTTCCTCTCAGACATAATTGTAATAACAAAATTTCCAAATAATAATCAAACAAGCAAAAGCTTCAAATCACAATCAAGAAATCCAACCCCAAGCTCTGATACCAATTGTTGGAATATAACATGCGACAAAATCTTGTAATTTACGCCAGCATGAAATCATTAGAGAAATAAACGATAAATAATAAGGACACCAGAAATTTACATGGTTCGGTTTAAGTATCGGTACCTACGTCCAACGGGAGAGCAAGAGCAAATAATCCACTATAATTGAAAAAACAAAGTTTACAATTGTTCACACGCTCGAGTGTTTCCCACACCTAGATTTAACCATAAACCTAAAATGTTTATAAATAAATAACTCACTTGGATATAAACTTACAGCACCAAAAAAAAAATATCACGCGTTCAAGTCGTACGCCAAAAAGAAAAGATCTCTAGCTTCCTTTTCTTTCTTTCGTGCAGCTCTTCTCATGGTGTGGACAAGCGGCGTAGATGTGCGGCTTTCTTCTACATAGAGCTTCGGTGGCTTCTTGCGAAAGGAAAAGAAGACTTGCAAATATTTCTGTTATTATATGTTTGCCTAGGTCAAAGTTTAACCTGGGCCCACCGCGTTTTGGCTCCATGCGTGCAGAGGACTTCATCTTCACGTCAAAGGGTCCTTATACGTGCGTGTGCCCAGAGTCAACACTTTGACTTTAGGCCCAACAATCTGATTGCTTTTTTCGGATTCCATAGGCTTCCGCAGCAAAGAAGAAACTTTGCTCCCGTTTTTTTTTTTTTTTTGTATTTCCTCTTTTGTAAATCTTCAAGAGTCCAGCGAAGTTTTTCTGTTGACCAAAAACATCCAAGCGAATCACGCGTTTTGCAAACACTCAAACTCGAGAGATAATTTAACACCATTTCCTACTTGATTCCCCAACCTAGTCTCCAGCAATTCCTAGCCCTTTGGGACTAGCCAACATCATGGCTATTCCAACTTTGTCTGTAGATACACATGGGTGGGAATTGCTTCCATTTTCGGTTCTTGTCTTGTTCTCCAAATGCACATGGATGGTGTGAGGTCTAAAGAGATTAGTTACGTGAGAAAATGAGAACAAATGGGCTTGTATAGCATGAGAGAGAGAGAGAGAGAGAGAGAGAGAGAGAACTGAGGGAAAAAATAATAATAATAATAAATTGCTAAGACCATTAACAATTTGATTGATTTGGGAGCTCTTGTAGTTTCGTCAATTTAAAAATTTTAGATATCGGGCCTAAGTATCTTACTAGGCCTGCACATCGGGCCCAGCCCGACTAGGTTTCCACCGGCCTAAGTGGTGCGGCTCAGTCCGGTCCGGGTTCAAGCCATTTGGCCTGATCCGGTTCGAGCTCGGGCCATCTTTTCAACGAACCGAGTCGGACCCAACCCGAGGATCTGACTCAGGTCTTTTTTATATATTATAATTTTACAATATTAAAATAGTATTTTAAAAATAAAAATAAAAAATAAATATTTTTAAAAATTAAATATTTCAAAAATTAAAAAAATTGAAGGGTTTGTTTAGAAACTGACATGTCTTGCTTTCTTAGTGTAATTAGACCTTTATTTGCTTGCACATTGATTTATCGCGTGTTTAATTTGCATAGTTAATTATGTTTAATTGCACGTGCTCAATTTTACTGCAATTAGGATTTTGGCAATTATGATTATTACTATAATGATTGCACATCTGCACGATCATCTCACATGTTAGTAGATAGGTATAAAATCAATCCAAACTGCCTGTCAAAAATCTCTTATTCTAAAATGAACAAGATTAGGTACCAAAAGGGCACTAATTGATCAATTAGTGTAAGCAAGTCTCCGACCCTAGATTCTCTAATTGCGTAGGAAGTGAGGTACACTCCTATGCCTCACTTGGTTTCTAGCCAACTCCAATAGGTTAGTGGCGACTCCATTCTGCAAAATTATTAGAAATATCCTAACGTCACGTGAGGTGTGGGCTTGGGAGAGCCCACACCTATCATGGGCCTTTCGCTCAATATTTTCATTTGGGTTGTCTTGTTTGTATTGCCTCGCATATGAACGCCCAATATTTGGCCGAGTGAGCATCCATCCTGTCCATATTGTCGGATAAATCCCACTGATTCTTTCCCTAAATTTGTTTACCATCCTTGCCGTTCCACAACTTTGCTAATTTCCAAAGCACTAACTTCTGCAAATATCTTGATTCTTTCCATCATTACATCTCTTCATACGTTATTTTCTTTTCTTCCCATTCCTCACTCAATATCTTGGTTTCAAACCTCTGTACTTCATCTTATTCTGATAGAAAATGAAATAATCAAATGATTTTTCATTGAATAACTATTCATCTATTATATTTTCATGTAAATAGGAGTAAGAAAGTTCTATGGAGAAATGGTGGTTCAATTCGATGTTGTATAAAGGAAAATTAGAAAATTAGAATATAGGTGTGGGCTAAGTAAATCAATTGATAGGCTTGGTAATCCTATTTAATGACATTTACATATTTATACCAAAAAAAAGAAAAAGAAAAAGGATTTCATCTATCTTGCCCCTTTGCCGGACTTTATAACATCATGAATTTCTAGTCCTATTTTCAATTGAATGAAATGGGCCTTTCATCGATACGCCTATAGTTCTTTTACCTGAACTGATCCTTTACGGGATAACTAGTCTATCGAGTGAAGCCGTTAAGGGATTTTAATGCAATAGACTTGAGAATTCGATTATGAATCCACTGCTCGACCGTGTTAGTTTGCAAGAGTCATTACGGCACAATTAAAAATTGATTAGAGACTGGAGATAGGTCTACTCAATCGAGCCATGTGATTAAGTGTGGGTGATTCCACATAATTGCAAAATTATCGTCGATCGGCACTAAACCAATTTTTCTATCGTTTTGGTACATTATGTCTGTATTTGAAACCTTGAGATTTTCATGACAACTGAAAATTGCCAATGTGTCGAAGATGTACAATATGGTTCTAAAATAACCGACCACGGGTCAATTGCACTAAAAATTCTTAAAAGCTACCTGGTAGGTCAGGTCATGTTAAAATCACCGCAAATCGAAATTAACCACAAATTTGAATCCAATTTCAGAAATTGAAAGTTCTGTCATGTCACGATTTATTTTAAGAACGTCGACTCACCCTCCGAAGATTTTTCTGCAAACCGAGATTTTTGGCGAAATTTCAAAGTAGGGCCGGTTTTTACTGGAAAAATTTGGGGACCGTTTTTGATAGCGTTTTTGGGATTCCAGTTGGATGAATTGATGAGGAAAAAAGTTGAATGGGATGATGGCACCTTGGTTAAATTTATGGGGACTAATTTAGATCTAATTGAAGGAGAATTGAAGTGGATTTGGGAGAATTTATGTCAAATTCGTAGGCTATGGTCACCACAACATTTGGATCACTTAGTGAAGCTTCTAAGGCAAGTGCGGCCTTGCCAATGAGTGTTTGAAGATAAAATAGAGAGCTTTGGAGGCCAAGAGGGACCCTCTAACCTTCTATTGTCCCTTTCTTCTCCAGAAAGCTTGCTTTCCCCATTGCAGACCATTTTGAGCTCCCAAATAACCAGAGGAAATCGCCAACCTTCTCCCCTATTGTCACAAGCCACCCGCCGAACCGCTAGAATCGCCGTGTCATCATCGCGCCCTTGTGCGAGCCCGTCGCGTGCCGTCTTCCCATCCGCTTGCTCCTACTTGTTTCGCGACCCTAGTTGTGCCCCCAAGCCTCCTTAGTCACCGTAGGAGCTCAGTTGAAGCCCCCTGGCCGTCGTCACCTGCTGTTGCCCCTGCTCGCCCGCTGCAGCCTAGTCTGCCCATCCCTTGCCGTTTCTAGCCTCGTTCCAGCTTGCTTGGTCCTTAGACAGAACCGAGAAGCCCAACCAGCCATGAGCCTTCAAGACCCGTTTTAGACCTCTTCCGGGCCTTGCTTGGCTTCACCGCCAAAAGGTTTGTTGCTCGTCTCCGCGTCGCCGTTGCCGTGGACTCACTGGATCGCTAAACCAGTGAGTTTACTTGCTAAACTCTACTTAGGGAGTTAATAACGTTTAAGGGGTGTTTAGATTAGGCTAATTAGGGATTATGTGGTTAGTTAGAACGGATTAGTGATTTGATTATTTGATTTTGCATTTTAGGTGGTTAGAACGGCTTAATTACGGACTAAATAAGTTGTACTTACCTAGATAGGTTCAAAAATTTTCTTGGCCCGTTCGGGTGGTTAATTAAGTGTTTCTAGCCTAAATTTGCATTTTTGATAATTAATTGCATTTATTTAATTAATTTTAGTATTTATTTAATTATTTATTCTTTTCCGGAAATTATACTAAGATAGCCAGTGACTGGAATTTTGTGTTGATTGAAGTGGTATGTTTAATTTATGCAATTGAATACTATTTTGTGCAAATTAAGTGATGATTGTAATTTTTGGTATTTATTCCAAAATTGTGTAATTTTGGCATTTAATCAGAAAATACGGGGGTGTCGGTTTTAATGCCAAAAATGTTTTTAGGCACTAAATTAAATAGTGAGATTTTTGAAAAGAAAGATATAACATTTTAGCTCAGACAAACCGTGTACCCACACACAACTATTTTTCTCTAGTATTTTTATCACGATGATATTAGGCCAAGTTGATTATTTTATTTGAGAAATGGGTGTGCAAAGCACAAGGTCTTTGGCCAAGATTGATTTATCGTGTATCAACCTAGGTCTATGAACTTGTGAGATCATTGTCTAGGTGGATACGGGTCTACCTCGAAGGGTACCCCATCAAGCGTGGTATCATTGTGGGCAAAATGGACTCAAAGAAGGTCCCCTACAGGATTTTGAGGTCCCAGTGTCGGTGTTAGAAATCACTTTTGGCGAGGGTACATGTGGTGTCCTAGAATTTCATAAAAATCCCTAAATATGCCATGAGCCATGGATAGGCGATGGAAACACCATTATTGTATTTTTGTAGCCTTCTAATCCACGATTCGTGATGAGATGTATGGTCAAGTTTTTAATGGATGAATTTTGGGAAAGGAAGTTCTATCTTTGGCCATATGTATGATAAATTGGAACTTATGAATTTATAATTGCAAGTGTATAGTTATCTTAATTTGCAATTTAGTACTTTGATTTAATAGAGACTTAATTAGTTTTTAAAAGGGTCAATTTTAGGTTAATTAAGCTCGGGTCTTAGGCCCAAGAGGGATGGGCCTAAGATGGGCCAAGCTAGCCAGCCCATAAGCCCATGAAAGGGCCGTCGACTGTGCAAAAGGGGAGGGGAAGAGACCGGTTGCATGCCTCCCCCATTTGTCCTGAAGAAATCGCCAAGTGTCACCCATGCATACCTAATGATGACTAATGATTGAGGGGAAGAAATTAAGGGAGATGATGCCGGTTTAAGCGAGAATGAGAGGGAGAGAGAGAGGTTCGACCGAGAGAGAAAGAGAGGAGAGAAAGAGAAGAAAGAAAGAAGAGAAGAGGAAAGGAGGAGAGGCCGTGCGTCCGTTGTCCATCGCCACCGTGTGCTCGTTGTTTGTTTGGTTTAGAGGCAAGTTGGGATCCTTAATCTACTCTTGCATGTTATGCCTAGAGTGTGTGAGTGAGTGATGATAGATTTCGGATTGTTTAGGGTGTGAAGAACGGATGTTTTAAGAGTGGTATTCAAAAACTAGTAAACTGTTCTTGAGAAAACAGCTTGACCTTGAATGTTTTAGTGGCTTGCATGTGATGTTCGAGTTGGATTTTGGCTTTGACTTCTAAATGAAAGTTGTTAAGGACTTCTTGAAATATAACATACTCAAATTTGGGATAAAATGAATAAGTATAAGTGGGTGAAATGTTTATTTTTTCGGAGAGACTGAATCTGGAGATTTCGGTAACTACCTTTGATGAATGCATGGACTGTAAGGCTATCTTTTTGTTGAAATTTCACTTCGATTTCTTAACAAAAGATGTAAAAGACATCTTGAGGTTTAACATTAAAAAATTTAGAGAAACCCAACAAGGATAGGTAGGTGAAATCGTGGTTTTTCGGAGGGTGTTGACTCTGGAGATTTTGGTACTAGGAACAGAAGTTTTAACCATCTATATTTAATTATCTAGGACGAATCTGACTTTGATTCCTTCATGAAAAATCTACCGTAAGGTCTTGACTACCACATAGTCGGATTTCATAATTTACAAAGGTCATTAGGATATTTAATCGGAAATATTTCAAAAACCGTGTAATCTGACGCGTTCGGACCTAGTCAGTTTAAATGCGTTGGCCATATCATTTTGTATGAAGTTCTTTCGGCAAAGTGTTCTTCATGAAGTATCTTTTTTTATGTCTTCCCTGCAACATATTCAAATTTCATAATTTTTAAAGGTCATTTGGGTATTAAATGGAAATATTTTCTGAAACTGTTCAAGCTGGATTGTGAGGATTTCAAAGGCTGCAATGCATTAACTATTCTGTTTTGCATGAGCCCCATAAACTGTATTGTTGTAAGTGATTAAATCTTGCTGCACATGTGATGATATTTGGCATTGCATATAGAATCAAAAGCTGAATTTGACTTTGTTGCCATTACATCATGTGTCATGTTGATTGTGAGACATAAATTGGTGAATATGAATTATGATGAATGAGGAGACTGTTGGAGGTGAGCCGACAATGCCCTGGGAGTGTCAGGATGCCCGAGATGGGGGGTGCCGGATGCCTCGGAGGTTTGTGCCCGGGGGATGCCTCGTGATGCCAGTTGGGATACGAGATGCCCGGAATGTGGGGGTGCCGGATGCCCGACGGTATGTGCCGGAGGTTTCTCGCGATGCCAGGTTGGGGTGCGAGTGATAAAATGTGGGATGCAATTACTGATCTCGGGAAAGAAAGATGCGGTGATCAAATTGAAAGATAAAAAGCGGAAATTGAATCATGCATGGTATGGTGACATGTATGCATGGCTGTATGATATGATGATGATGAGTGCATGAGGATGTATGCACATATGGTATGATAACACATGTATGGCTACAAGGTAAGTTATGCTTGAATGCATGAAGGATATGTACTATGCTATGATGTTATGATTGTATTGTGTGATGCATTGAATAGTTAATGGATCTTTTACCTGCTGAGTGGCTGTACTCACCCCTTCGAGGACCAACATTTCAGATTAGAAAGATGCCTCTCTCTCCGGTCACGTGGGGTACCTTTTACGGCCTTCCATCTGACGTGGAGGTTGAGTGTTCAGAGATTGATTGCGTTACCATCCCTAGTCTGACGTTTATACGGGTTCGCGTGCTGGTCATGTATGATGTGGGCCTAGCTAGGGGCTTGGTCATCCAGGAGTTCTTATCGGTCCATGTTCGCCAAGATGGAGTGATTCAGGGGATGTTGCTGCCGCCATCGCCCGATGCGCCAGGATGGGTGTGATGGCCGCATGAGGAGTGGAGAGCTGACGTTTTTTTTTTTTTTAGAGTAGCCGACGCTTGTAGATGGAGGAGGACACGTGATCGTGATCGATATAGGGGTCAAGATATCTTTTGGGTTGTGGCCAAGTGTAGTTAAAAGTCTTGGCTTTTCTTTTTGGTTGTACCGACCCGAGAAATCCATCATGAAAATATATAAATAAAAGTGGCTCGGCTTCATCTTTTCATATGATGTGTAGTTGGTGTGCATTGCATTATGGTTATTGGAGAGAGAGATGGTGAGACTCGTTTATGCTTCCGCTAATAAGTTGCACTGGGACCGTTTTAAAAAAAAAAAAATGCCTAAGGACCTCGGTCCTCCTTTATACCCCTTTATGTAAAAGACGAGTAACGGATATCTTATAGAGATAAAGAAATTGGCAGCTATGGCGACTGAAGGTGTTTAGGGGTACCATAGTACAACTGACCCTTTTGGTGGTGCAGTGGTGGACCCAAGTCCCCAGGAGAGCTCGGGGTTTTCAGTTGGGGGTTCGAACACCTAGAGGATTTGTAGACTTTCTGCTTGAGTAGACTTTTGTTTATAGACTAGTATTGTATATAAACTAGTCAGCTGTGTATAAAGGTTTGTTTCAGTTGTGAAATTGTGGTCCTGCTCTTTTTATCCTATCTTTGTGTTGTTTGGGGATTTACTTATATGCTTTCGCATGCGCATTAAAATGAATGGGTCAGTGACGCATCTTAGGACGTCGTAATTTAATCGACCACCGAGGGATGGACACACGCTCGAGGATCGAGGCGTGACATCCCCGCCCAGAGTGGTATTAGAGCGGGTTAGTGTTTGGAGTGATAAGGTGCGATGAGTTACGAGATAGTTAGTAAGAAAGGCATTTTTCTTATGCAGACGCCTGTGATTGACTAATTTATTGTTTGTGTGGGTCGCTCAGTTTTCCTAATTCCGTGTGGAATTTGAAAGCGGGTTTTGTAGAGATCTTGTAAGATGAGTGATCCGGAGCCAAGGATTCCTCAGAAGAGGAGCATTGCGTCAGCCTCTTGGGGTAAGACGCCAACTAGGGTCGGTACTCGAGGTGGTCGTGGTAGAGCATAGGCTCAAGCCAGCGTGAGTGAGAGAGTACTGCTACAGGCCGGTACAAGTGTAGCAGCATATGGTGATCCTAGAATCGATGGGATCGTTCACACGCTCGAGGCTTTGGGAAATTTGATGGAGCAGGAAGTTCAGAATCAAGCTGCCTGCTGCCACTGCTGTAGCCGCACCTGCTAGAGTCCAACCTAGGAAAGTGAACTGGGAAAGACCGATGCACAAGTTAATTGAGCAGTTCCTGTAGTTGAAGCCGCCGAGGTTCATTGGTGCAGGAGATCCCGAAGCTGCATCGCTCTAGATCCAAGACCTGGAGAAAGCCTTTGCACTTCTGATATGCACTAAGAAGGAAAAGGTTGTCTTGGCAATATATCAGTTACAAGGTAACGCAAATACTTGGTGGAGAGCCACCAGAGGTATAATTTTCCCTGAAGACATAGTCTCGGTGTGGAACGCTTTCCTCATAGCCTTCAACAGCAAGTACTTTTTGGGTAGCTCCTGAGAGCAGAAGATGGAGGAATTTCAACGCCTTCGTCAGGGCATGCTGACTGTGGATCAGTATGAAGCAAAGTCCGCGGAGTTGTCGCAGTACGCTCCAAGACTGATAGAGGATCCTAAAGACAAAGCTCGGAGGTTCAAGAATGGACTCTAACTAGAACTGAAGAATCCACCAATACCGCTTGATCTCAAGGATTATAACAAAGTTTATAGTCGAGCCTAGTTGATAGAGAGAAGTTTGAGCGAGCAAGCCGCCTCGTTTCGGTAGAGATTCAATTCGAATAGAGCTGGGAACCGGTTTGGGAAGAGGCCCATGACCAAAGGAAGGTACCATGTTCTGCCCAATAGGAAGGGTGGAATAGGCAAGTCAGTGCCGAATCAGAATGGCACGTGTCGCTTTTATGGAATGCAACATGGTTCGGCCCTGTGCCATCTTAGGATGGGTGCATGTTTTGAATGGAGCCAACATGGTCACTTGGCCAGAGACTGTCCTAGAAGACCAAGGGGACTACAACAATTACCGCCGCCGCCACCGATGGGTCATAATAGAAGGTTCGTATCACAGATTGCACAGCAGGGAGAACAGAACAGACCTCCAGCTCAGGAAAGGATGTATGCTATCACGAGAGGACAGGCTGAGGACACGCCTGATGTGATTACAGATACGGTTTTGCTGAATGACCACATTGCTTATGCTTTATTTGATCCTGGTGCAACTCATTCGTTTATTGCTGAATAGTTTGTTAAGCTAGTAGGATTGATTCCTGAGTTGTTGGAGTCAGTGGTTAGCATATCTACACTGTTAAAGGAAAATGTGTTAGCTATAATGGGTTGTCCTGGTTGCAAGTTAGCGATTGGTGAGCAAGAAAGGAGGATAGATTTGATAGTCCTAGTCATGTATGATTTCAATGTGATAAGTGGCATGGATGGCTCACCAAGTAACAAGTTAAGATGGACTGCTATCGTAAATCGATTCAGTTTAACCTGTTAAGGGGTGGAAGTTTCAAGTTCACTAGAAGTTGAGGAGGACCCTCGATTTCCTTAATCTCGTCGCTTGAGGCAACTCGTCTATTAGATGAGGATTGCCAAGGTTACTTGGCAACTGTTGTGGATATGACGGTTGAGGAGCTGAAGATCAAAGATATCTTAGTGGTACAAGAATTTCCAAACGTGTTTTTGAAAGAATTGCTAGGCTTGCCGCTAGAGAGAGAGAGAGAGATAGAGTTCATGATTAAGTTAGCACTTGGGACATAGCCAATCTCTAAGGCTCCTTATCGAATGGTGTTGTCTAAGTTGAAAAAAATAAAGGTGCAAATGCAAGAGTTGTTGGATAAGGGATTCATACGTCAAAGTGCATCACCTTGGGAAGCACTAGTTATGTTTGTAAAAAATAAAGATGGTTCGTTGCACTTATGCATTGACTATCGCCAACTCAATCAGGTGACGATCAAGAACAAGTATCCACTCCCGAGGATCGACGAATTGTTTGACCAGCTGCAAGGAGCGTCGATATTTTCAAAGATTAATTTGAGGATAAGGTATCATCAGTTGAGGATTAGAAAGGAGGACATACCGAAGTTAGTATTTCGTACTCGATACGGCCATTATGAGTTCACTGTAATGTCATTTGATTTGACAAACGCCCCAATTGCTTTTATGGATCTGATGAATCGAGTGTTCAAAGAATATATGGATTAGTTTATGATCGTATTCATCGACGATATCCTGGTGTAATCGAGAAGTTCTAAGGAGCACGAGAGGCATTTGAGGATGGTACTTCAAACCTTAAGCATTCATGGATTGTATGCCAAGTTCAGTAAGTGCAAGTTTTGGTTGACTCGAGTTGCGTTTCTAAGTCACGTGATTTCAGGCGAAGAAATCTCTATGGACCCAACCAAGATTGAAGCAGTTATCAACTGGCCAAGATCGGTGACAGTGACAAAGATCATAAGCTTTCTAGGTTTGGCAGGTTATTATAGAAGGTTTGTGGAAGTGTTTTCAGCGTTAGCGTCGCCGTTGACTTGCCTACTGAAGAAGGAAAAGAAGTTTGTGTGAACAGACAAGTGCGAGAGTAGTTTCCAAGAGCTTAAGCAGAAGCCGACTACCGCACATGTGTTGACCATACCATCTGGTCCTGGAGGATACGAGATCTATAGTGATGCATTGTTTAGAGGACTGGGTTGCGTGTTAATGCAACATTGTAGGCTTATTGCATACGCGTCCCGTCAGTTGAAACCTCATGAACTGAATTATCCGACACCTGACTTAGAACTCGCAGCAATCATTTTCGCTCTGAAGATTTGGAGACATTATTTGTGTGGAGAAAGATTCAAGATTATCACTAACCATCAAAGACTCAAGTATCTATTCTCTCAGAAGGAGATGAATATGAGATAGCGTCGTTGGATGGAACTTCTAAAGGACTATGATTATGACATTTTGTATCACCCTGGAAAGGCGAACAATGTCACAGATGTGCTGAGTCGGAAGTCTTTAGTTGTGCATATGATGGTTAATGAATGGACTTTACTTGAGAAAGCTCGAGACTTGGTTTTCAAATTTGAGATTTTCCACCTTTCAAATCTTATGGCTACTCTCAGAATTGAGCTAAAAGTGCAGATCATAATCAAGATGCTTCGGTGGATAGACCTAGAGATTTAGAAGATTCTGCAAGAGAATACTGAAAAGAAGAAGCCTAACTTTCAGATTTTGGAAGACGGAACACTAAGGTTCCAAGGACGATTATGTGTACCTAACGATGTAGAGCTTAAAGAAGAGATCTTATCAGAAGCTCATCGTAGCAGCTACAGCATTCATCCTGGTAGTACGAAGATGTATCAGAATCTGCGTCAACACTATTGGTGGTCTGGTATGAAGGCGGACATCGCCAAGCATGTCACCAAGTGTCTGATGTGTCAGCAAGTAAAGGCGCAGCATTATAAGCCGGGAGGACTTTTGTAACCTCTCGAGATTCCCGGGTGAAAATGGGAGCACATCACAATGGACATTGTGATAGGCTTACCAATGAGTCAGAGGGGTAATGATTCCATTTGGATAGTGGTCGACACACTGATGAAGTCGGTTCACTTCATCGCAGTACGAAAGGACCTCAATTTGGAGAGACATGTAGAGTTGTATGTGCGTCAAATTGTTCATCTGTATGGAGTGCCGGTGACGATTACATCAGACTGAGACCCAAGATTCACAACTACCTTTTGGAAGAGTTTACTGGTTGCCTTAGGAATGAAGTTGCAGTACAATACGACCTATCATCCTCATACAGATGGCTAGTCTGAGAGGACAATTCAAATCCTCGAAGACATGCTGCGAGCTTGCGTATTGGATTTCAAGGGAAGTTAGGAGGAATAGCTTCATCTTGTCGAGTTTGCCTACAACAACAGCTACTAGCAGAGCATTCAAATGGCTCCTTTCGAAGCATTATATGGCAGAGTGTGCAGAATATCAGTGTGTTGGGATGAGGTTGGAGAACGAAAGATCATAGGCTCAAAGTTAGTCCAGCAGTCAGTGGATGCAGTTGCCGTCATTAAGGACAGATTAAAGACCGTTCAGAGCCACTAGAAAAGCTACACCGATAAGTGGAAGGCCATTGAAATTCCTTGGTGAGCACGTCTTTTTGAAGGTGTCACCAATGAGAGGTACTTCGCACTTCAACAAGAAATGGAAGCTGAGTTTGAGGTACATAGGTCCCTTTGAGATTCTGGAAAGGGGAGAAGTACACTATCAGTGCCATAAGTTGTGTACGGTGCTCACTTTGGTGCCAAAAGTTTCCGTCGGATCACTTAAGTGCCAAATCAGAGGAAAAACGATCACTTTGGTGCCACTGGCAAAAGATTCCGGCCAAAATGATTACGTAAATTTAAAAAAAAAAAATCAACAAGGCCTTAAACGATGTCATTTTCAGTCCTCCTTAAGAAAACAATGTCGCTTTGCTGTCCTATATGGATGGCCTCACAAAAACGACGCCGTTTAATTTATTTGGAGATTTTTTTCTTTTTGGATTGAAATTAGGGTTTTTTTGTCTGCCGTTGCTTGGCCTTCGTCGCTTGGCCGCCGTCCCTCGGCCATTGTCGCTTGGCCGCCGTCCCTCAACCTCCATCGTAGTTGCTTGCCACAACAAGACAAAAGAAAAAAAAATGAATAGAAAATCCCAAGGGAGAGGGAGGTGTCAATGGCGAGGGCGGAGGAGGGGATGGCGTGGCCACAGTCGCTGCCGTCGTCGCAACTAGCTTCGCCGACGACCTCCGTGGCATTCCAAATCTTCACGGCTACCATTGGCTAGATCGCTCGTGCTTCTGGAGATTCTTCGAGCTCGCACTTCCTCTGCACCCGATGATATTATTTGGGAAAATGTGGTGGTGGGGCTGAGATTCGTGGATTTGAAAAGTCGACAAGGTGATTGAAAATGGGGGAAAACTATTGGGGGAGGGTGGAGGCGAGTGTGTGATTTCTTTTCTAGAAAACTACTGGTGTTGTGTTGGTGCACTGCTGGTGTTGCTAGTGCTGTTCTTTGGCACTGCTAGTGCTGTTCTTCAGGGAAGAACCAGTCTTCAGGGAAGAAGACGACACAAAATAGCATCGTTTTGGGATTTAGGGTTTTGAATTTGGGGGAAAGACACAAAACGGCATCGTTTTATTGTTTAAATGCTAACTATACTCTCCAGCGTGCCACATCAGCTTAAAAAATTAATAAAAAAGTGTCATGTCGAATTTCCGGCCAACCAGATCGGAGTTGGCACCAAAGTGAGCGTTTTTCAAACTTTTTGGCACTTAAGTGATATGATAGAAACTTTTGGCACTAAAGTGAGCACCGTAGACAAGTTATGGCACTGATAGTGTACTTCTCTCTTTTGGAAAGAATAAGGATTCTAGTGTATCGTCTTGCATTGCTGCCGAGGTTGGCGCAAGTACATGACATCTTTCACTTATTGATGTTGAGGAAGTATGAACCTGACTTGACCTACGTATTGAATTTTGAGGAATTAGATGTGGACGATAGGGTGTCATACGTGAAAAAACCAGTTCAGATTATAGATCGCAGTGAATAGGTTCTGCGCACTAAAACGATCCCGTTGGTTAAAGTGGTATGGCAACACCATAGTATTGAAGGAGCAACTTGGCAAAGTGAAGATTCGATGAGACGACTGTAACCCCACCTTTTTGTATAAAGATTTGTAATGGTTTAAATTTCGAGGACGAAATTTTTATAAGAGAGGAAGAGTTGTGCCATCTTAAATTTCCAGTTTTGTTTTCAATTGAATGAATCGGGCATTTCATCGACGCGCCTATATTTCTTTTCCCTGAACTGATTTATCAAGCGAAATTGTTAAGGGATTTTAATGCAATAGATTTAAGAATTTGATCAGGAATCCACTGCTCGACCATGCTAGTTTGCAAGGGTCATTACGACACAGTTAAAAATCGATTAGAGACTGGAGATATGTCGACTCGACTTAGCCATGTGATTAAGTGTGGATGATTCCACTTAATTGCAAAATTCTTGTCGATCGACAATAGACCGATTTTTGTGTTGTTTTGGTACCCTGTGTCCGTGTTTGAAACCTTAAGATTTTCACGATAACTGAAAGTCGCTAATGTGTCAAAAATGTATAATATGGTTCGAAAATAACCGATCACGGGTCAGTTGCACTAGAAATTCCTAAAAGCTACCTAGTAGGCCAGGTCATGCTAAAATCGTGCCAAATCGAAGTTAAACGCGAATTTGAATCCAATTTCAGAAATTGAAAGTTTTGTCATGTCACGATTTATTTTAGGAACGTCGACTCACCCTTTAAAGATTTTTTTGCAAACCAAGATTTTTGGCAAAATTTCAAAGTATGGTTGTTTTTAATTGGAAAAATTAGAAGATCGTTTTTTGTCGCGTTTTTGGGATTCTAGTTGGACGAATTGATGAGGAAAAATGTTGAATGGGATGATGGCACCTTTGTTGAATATGGGGACCGATTTAGATCCAATTGAAGGAGAATTGAAGTGGATTTGGGGGAATTTGTGTCAAATTCATAGGCCATGGTCACCACAACATTTGGACCACTTGGTGAAGCTTCTAAGGGAAGTCTTTGGCTGCAAATTGTTTTGGATGACAGTCAAGGCAAGTAGGGCCTTGCCAATGAGTGTTTAAAGATAGAATAGAGAGTTTTGGAGGCCAAGAGGGACCCTCCAACCTTCTACTATCCCCTTCTTCTCCAGCAAGCTTGCTTTCTCCATTATAGACCATTTTGAGCACCCAAAAAACTAGAGGAAATTGCCAGCCTTCCCCCATGCCGTCGCAAGCCACTCGCTAAACTGCCAGGACTTTGCGTCGTCGTCGCGCCCCCGCACGAGCCCATTGCATGCCGTCTGCTCGTTCGCTTGCTCCTGTTCATCCCGCGACCCCAACTGTGCCCTCAAGCCTCCCTAGTCACTGTAAGAGCTCAGCCGAAGCCTCCTGGTCACTGTCCAACAACTGTTGTCTCCCCTACTTGCCCGTTGCAGCCTGGTCCGCCCGTCCTTTGTCATTTCTAGCCCCGTTTCAGCTTGCTCGGTCCTTGGATAGTTTCGAGAAGCCCAACCAGCCATGAGCCTTCGAGACCTATTTCAGACCTCTTTTGGGCCTTGCTTGGCTTCACCGCCAAGAGGTTTGTCGCCCGTCTCCGTGTTGCCGTCACCGTGGACTCATCGGATAGCTAAACTAATGAGTTTACTTGCTAAACTCTGGTTAGGGAGTTAATGACGTTTAAGGGGTGTTTAGATTAGGTTAATTAGGGATTAGGTGATTAGTTAGAATGGATTAGTCATTTAATTATTCGATTTTGCATGTTTGTGTGGCATCCCAGAAATTCAAAGCCAAGCCATAAGGTGTGTTAAAGTCTTTAATTAGGTGATAGAATTTCCATGGCTTATGTTTTAGCCATTAGTCTTTTAATTTGATGATTTGTGCTTGTGATTATGGAAATTTAAATTTAATAGATTAATGCTTGGCCATATGATTTAAATTTCAATAATCGAAAATGCCCTAAGACTTTGGCCAAGATGAAAATTGGAATTTAAAAATAATTATAGAAAGGAATTCAAAAAAAAAAAGGGAAAAAAAGGGGGTTAATTTTGGAATGGGCCTTAGACCCATTGGCCTAAGCTTGGTGGGCCAAGCTAGTCGGCCCAAGAGGGAATTCGACCAGCCCAAGGAGGAGTGGCCGGATGGGCCCAAGCCCAAGCCCAAATCATATTCAAAAAAATCAAAATGACAAGTGGCAAGGGAGAAGGCCATGCATTGGCCATTGGTTGAGGCAAATCAATCATTGCAAATGATGAGCTTTAGGGGAAATAAAAGGGGAGGAGAGAGAGAAGGTGGCCGGTTCATTTGGCCGAGAAAGAGAGAGTGAGAGAGAGGAACCGTGCGAGAGAGGAGGAGCGGCCGAGAGAGAGAGGAAGGAGGGAGTCGCCGTCGCTCGCCGTCCGTCCGCCCGCCCGTGTGCCCGATTCGCCGCCGTGTGCTCGTCGCTAGTTCGGTTTAGAGGCAAGTGGGAGTTCTCTAGCTTCTCTTGCATGCTTGTATGTCGTTTCCATGTTGAAATTTTGAGTGTTGGATGTCAAAAACCGAAGCTTGGATGTGTGGTATGTGAGTAGTGTGACTGTTTTCGTTCGGATCATGTGAGTCAGAAACTTGTTTGAGCTTGCATGTGTGTTTGAAGCCTTGTCGGAGGTCTTTGCCCGAAAGGAATGCCTTGCGATGCCAGGATTTGGGTGCGGGATGCCTGGCTAGAAGGGTAAAGGCCGGAAGCCCCGTCGAGGGTTTCGCCCGAAGGGAAATGCCTCGTGATGCTAGTTGAGATGCGAAATGCCCGGAATGTGGGGGCGGAAGCCCGGTGGCCCGGGAGGCTGAATGCTTTGGAACCCCGTCGGAGGTCTTTGCCCGAAGGGATGATGAAATTGATAAATTGAGAAATGGGTGATGCGGTGATCAAATTTAAAGAAAAAGATGGAAATTAAATGCATGATGATGATATGCATGATGATATTATATGCATGATGATATGCATGATGATGATGATATGCGATGAGATATAATGATCACCCATGATATTATATGCATGATGATATGCATAATGATGATGATATGTGATGTGATATGATAATCACCTATGAGATGATATGCATGATGATATGCATGATGATGATGATATGTGATGAGATATAAT
This sequence comes from Eucalyptus brandiana, assembly GCA_014182725.1. Classification (NCBI taxonomy): domain Eukaryota; kingdom Viridiplantae; phylum Streptophyta; class Magnoliopsida; order Myrtales; family Myrtaceae; genus Eucalyptus; species Eucalyptus brandiana. Next base: position 28,650,689 of record CM024670.1, read on the forward strand.
GATCACCCATGGTATTATATGCATGATGATATGCATGATGATGATGATATGTGATGTGATATGATAATCACCTATGAGATGATATGCATGATGATATGCATGATGATGATGATATATGATGTGATATGATGATCACCTATGAGATGATATGCATGATGATGTGATGATAACGATATGTGATGTGATATGATGATCACCTATGAGATGATATGCATGATGATATGCATGGTGCTGATGATGATGTTGATGATATGTGATGCGATATGATGATCATCCATGGTATGATATGCATGATGAAATGCATGATGATGATAATGATGTATGATATACGATGATGATGATGATGATGATATGTGACATGTATGATGACATGTATGATAAGCTGATACCATGATGATGATGATATGTATGATATGATGATGCATGAATACGCATGACTTCAAGGTAAGTAATGCCTGCAATGTATGACGATATGCATGATGCATTGAGTTGCTATTGGGTTTCCCTATCTGCTGAGTGGTTGTACTCATCCCTTTTGGGGATAATATTTCAGATTAGCAGTATGCCGCTTCCTGCCGTCTCGCGGGGGGTATTTTATGGTCTACCGTCTGATGTAGAGGTCGAGTATGCGGAGATAGATTGTCCCTCTGTTCCCTGGGCCGACTTACATTTGAGTACGCTGTCTAGTGATGTATGACATCGGCCTGGCTGGGGGCCTTGTCATACAAGAGTTCATTTCTGTGTACGTTCGTCGGGATGGAGCTATGCGAGGGATGTTGCCGCCGCCACCGCCTGATGCACCGGATTGGGTGTGAGACCTGCGCGCGATGAGTAGGAGCTGGATCTTTTTGATGTAGATAGTCGACGCTTTCGATGGGGAGGTTTTGTGCTCGCATGATGTTAGGGGTCGAGGTTTCTTTTTGAGATTTTAGGTAGGACATGGCAGAGTCCTAGCCTTTCTTGTTTTGTACCGACCCAAAGGGAACCTCATCTTGCTATATATATATATGTAAGCAAAGCGTCAAAATTGTTTATAAAATCCTGATGTTTAGCTGGTGTGTATTTGTATCATGGATTGGTAGGGGGATAGATGTCGATGTTTAATTTGCTTCCGCTAATGAGTCGCGTTGGGACCGAGTGTTTAAAATAAAAAAAAAAAAAAAATGTGTCTGCGAATTAGGACACTTCTTCAAATGAAAGAAAGGTAATTAAGGAGTAACGTCGGCGCTGGTGATGACCTGCGAAGGGTTCGGGGTGTCACAGTTTGGTTGTTAGAACGGCTTAATTATAGACTAGATATGTTGTGCTATTTACCTAGATAGGGTCGGAAATTTTCCCGACTCGTTCGGGTGGGTAATTAAGTGTTTCTAGCCTAAGTTTGCATTTTTGGTAATTAATTGCATTTATTTAATTAATTTTGGTATTTATTTAATTATTTATTATTTTTGGAAATTATACCGAGATAGCCGGTGGTCGCAAATTTCATGCCAATTATAGTGGTATGTTTAGTTTATGCAATTGAATGCTATTTTGTGCAAATTGAGTAGTGATTGTAATTTTGGGTATTTATCCCAAAATTGTGTAATTTTGGTATTTAATCAGAAAATACCAAGGTGTCGGTTTTAACGCCAAACATGTTTTTAGGCACTATATTAAATAGTGAGATTTTTGAAAAGAAAGAAGCATTTTGGCTTAGATTGACCGTGTACCCACACACGACTATTTTTATCGAGTATTTTTATCACGATGATATTAGACCAAGTTCATTATTTTATTTGAGAAATGGGTGTGCAAAGCACAAGATTCTTGGCTGGGATTGATTTATCATGTATTAGCTTTTGTGAGCAATAATATATATATATACATATATATATATATATATATATATATATATATCTATAAACTTTGGTGAGCATTAATAATAAATCTCAGCTTGGGTGAGCGGTGATTGAATTGAGTCGATTGATTGAATGGTCGATGGATTGATGGTTTGGGTTGAATTGATTGGTTGAGATTATGACTATACTGATGTGCAGGAGGGAATTGAGGCAAGTTAAGTTTTTTGAATTGTGTATATAGCTGCCTCTAGGCGTATTTCCTTCCTAGTCGACGTTTAGGGAGTGAACTTGCTGAGACATTGTCTCACCCCATCGTGGGCTCAACTTTTTCAGGTCCTTAGATGTAATTCCTCTGGAACGTTTTGGCCAGCCCAAGAGGATCACTGAGCAAGTCTTCGTTATTCCTCTTCCCGGGGGCCAAGGGGCTTGGGTTTATGAACTCGTGAGGATCATTGTCTGAGTCGATGCGGGTCTACCTCGGAGGGTACCTCATCAATTTAGAGCATGGTATCATTGCAAGCAAAATGGATCCAGAGAAGGTCCCCTACAGGATTCTGAGGTCTAAGTGTCGGTGTTAGAAATCGCTTTTGGCAAGGGTGCAGCTAACCCTTCTGGTGGTGTAGTGGTGGACCCAAGTCCCCAGGAGAGCTCGGGATTTTCAGTTGGGGGTTTGAATGTCTAGAGGACTTGTAGACTTTCTGCTTGAGTAGACTTTTGTCTATAGACTAGTATTGTATATAAACTAGTCGACTGTGTATAAAGGTTTGTTTCGGTTGTGAAATTGTGGTCCTGCTTTTCTATCCTATCTTTGTGCTATTTGGGGATTTATTTATATGCTTATGCATGCGCATTAAAATGAATGAATCGGCGATATGTCCTGGGACGTCACAATTTAATCGACCACTGAGGGATGGGCACGCGCTCGAAGATCGAGGCGTGATAGACTTACTTTCAATATGTAAATCCTTTAATTGTGGCAGGAATTCCATTGATTCCTCCTCTTGGCTTCAAGCATGCCCCCACAATCACAGTCTTTTCAAGATCGTGATGTGCGATCCCCCTTTTAAGCTACTATTCTAGCCGTGATGCATTATCCTCCATTCCTTATTGGCCAAATTTAGACTCCAATTCGGGTTGCCATGTCAAACATCCTAATTCAAATTGCGACCCTGATCCATTCAATGAATTTAAGACTTTCACTTAAAATATGTCAATTTCAATGGGCACCTGTCAATAAGAAAGATTCTGTAATACTCCACGGTATTTTGCGTGCCACTGAGGATGCCAATGGCAACTATAAATATTGATTTTTATTTTTATTTTTTGGGTTTAGGGATTGAACTCAATCACTAATTTTGACTAAAGAAAAATCAAAATTTAAATGTCAACATCGACCCAAAAAAAAATAAAATTACCGACCAGTGCAATAAGTTAGTAATCTCGCGGCCAACATCGAATGGGAGCAAAAGCTCCAGTGAATTGACCGTAAGATGGGAAACTTTAACACTATCTTTACGAAGAAAAGACAAAATTTATCCTGCAAAGTCAAACTCATGCAGACCTCATCTTAATAATTCATCGACATTTGAAATCCAAGCCGGCGACGATTCCTCATGTAAAAATAACATTCTTAGTTTGACTTTTGCAATTGAAAAAAGAAAAAGAAAACGAAGGATACTTGCATAGGTATTATCCTTCCCCCTCATGGCATATACTCCAAATTAATCTTATTTATAATATGTAGCTCAAAGCGTCTACACAAAGCCGGCTCTTTCTTTTAACTCATAACAATTACTTTGTCTCATGCTCTTATATCATCTAAAAATAGAAAGATATGCAAGGCATTACTCTTACAAACTTAGTGTTAAGCTAAGATAATCGAAATGCATGGCTAAGATCACCAGTCACAAGTCCACCATCTTCTTCAACTTGGTTTCGATACTCCTGTTCGTCCTCATGGTCACCTGGGTCAAAAGCCTAATAGTTGGAAGTAATGGGTTTCTAATCTCCATCAAATATATATTTTCTTCCTGCATACTTCAAAATCTCGTTCTGCAACTTCATCGTACATTGAGGATCCGCTTTCTATTTCAAAACATCGGCCAACCACAAGTCACAACCCAGTACCAGTACTTTCTACCAGTTTTGGAATAAAATCTGTTTTAGTGCTGCAATAGTAGCTGGAAGTTTTCTTTCCTACAAAAGGATAAGTAGCTTGACAATACCCATGTTTCTCATAATATTAAAGTAGTTTTCAATGCACGCGCTAAGCACGATTCTTTTCATTGCTAGTGTAAATTACGCAATTAGTGTTTCACTAGTCATTAATCAAATCATTTCGTTGGGACTCAAGTCTTTCTCTGGTTTATGCATGGTGCTTCACAGGGGAACCTGTCCTTTTGTGCCACGAACTGGCGCAAGTGAACAGTGAAGACACTTGCTACGCAATAGCACAGCAGAAAGAATCGACTCTCGACACCTTGTATTCCATCAATCCAAACGTAAACTGCGATGATCTCTCCATTGGTCAATATCTTTGCGTCTCCGGGGAGTGGTTCTAAGCCACAAAGATGTCTAGTTTACAGTTCTATGAATGAAGGAGTGGATAAGTGCAACGCGCTCATCACCCAGTTGCTGGTGATGCAAGCGCAGGGGTCTGGTCATCATGTTTTGTTTCAGCGTCATCAAGCAATGCAGTTTGAGCATTGTGACTGAAGGGTGTCAATATTTAATATGATGGGCAATAATTAATATGTAACTACTCCGCATGTGTTTTTTTTTTTTTTTTCTATTAAAGTTCGTTATTACAAATAGGGAAAAATACCATCTAAAACAAAGATAATATCTAATTCAATTTATGTATTAAACAATGCCAATTCCTAATTTAAATTATAATATTTTCTTGAATATTATAGAAATACTTAAACGTGCAATATGACCTAATTAATCTCCGTGATGTGCAATGCAATCTTTTTGTATTTTCAGGACAAGGAAAGCAATCAGATATTCACATCACTCAATCCACAAAGGTATCATCCAATTGATTCAAATACGAATACATTATCTAATCACTTGAATTTTTGCGAATGAAATTGATAAATTGATTTTAAGTCTTAAAGATCAAAATATCAATTTTAAGAATACTTGCGCAATCAACAATTCCATTTAAATCCTTATAGATAGAATTAAATATTATGTGCGGTTGCGAGTTACGAACTATATCCTAAATGATAATAAGCCCAACACTGAAAGGGATAGAATTAGATATCAATTTATTCAAAATATGCAATTATCAAAGCATCAGATTTTGAGATAAGATTATTTTTAATGTGTTTTTATAATTATGCATTCTTGTTCTGAACATCATGTGGATGAGCTCGTTGACTATCTTTTTGCTTGGTAAGCGACACATTTTTCTTGATTATCGCAATTGAAAAGGATCAAAGGAACACATTATTCGCCAGAAAGAAACTTTGAAGTACAGACATTCAAATCTCTCGATTTTCCAACAGGCATGGCCACGAAACTTGAGTTTGTCTCCACAGACACCATCAAGCCGTCCTCTCCAACTCCACCTCACCTTAGGAACTTCAATTTTTGCCTCCTTGACCAGTTGTCTCCTCCGTTTTATGTTCCGATCGTCCTGTTCTACTCAGATCCTGACCAAAAGGCAGCGCCGAATTCTGCCTCGGTGACGGGAAACCTGAAAACTTCCATCGCCCAGGCGCTTTCCCTCTTCTACCCCCTAGGTGGAAGGGTGAAAGGAAATGCCGACGTTGATTGTTATGATGAGGATGCGCTCTATTTGGAGGTGAAAGCTCGCTTTGAGCTGTTAAGAAGTCATTGGCTCCATTTTTCTCATATTCTTCGAAGAAGAGATACGTCAGATAGCATGCGATACAACACGTCATTCGGACCAATTCTCCCAATTAACATCTCTATGTTACTTTCCCTCTCTTCGGACATCTTTATTTGTTGGCAATTTTTCCTCTAATAACACACTTTTTATGCTTTCTTCTTACCATTATATCTAGGTAATCTATCCTCACAACAAGATAGAATACAAAATTAGAAAAATTCCAGAACAAATATCACAATATGGCACTGCTTGTGGTATGTATCTAGAAGCACTCATTATGTAATCTGCACGATTACTACCGATTTTATTATTTTGTTACACAAAATTTTTATAATTTGAATAAGCAGTAAACATAAAATAAACCACTAAATTTTTTTACAAATTAAGACGTTTTCATAGAGATTTTCGAGATCCAAAACTGAGTTGGACGAAGACAGCATGCGCCCTTGGCCACGGTTGGACCATACGTGTATCGGAAGGACATGCGCACGGCATTAGCAGCCAAGTTAGCTGCCGGCGTGACGTCCTGCCACATGTCAGGCTTCATTGGTCAACGTTACATGGACGTGGCAATGTTGTCCCCGATAATGCCGCATCGTCCTCTACCTTGGCCTTTCGCATTGACTTCTCGCGTGTTAAGTGAAAAGATGCACAAATTCAATAGCGTCCACGAATAGGATGAATGTCAGATGAGGGGAAAGAAAAAACTAGCCCGATTCTTAGTTAGACGACTCAATAACATGTTTGAGGGGCTTAATATTAAAACATTAAGATGTGGCTAACACTACATCAGACATGCTTAGTTCATTGTGCACGAGTGAGGATTGGAACTTTCCAATTAGGCACAGTTATCCGATTTTATCGGGTACAGGTGCATTATACAGAAGGAAAAAGCACTCTCTATGAAATCAAAATCTCTTGGAATTCCCATAAATAAATAAATAAAATTTTCACATTAATTGAAAAGGAAAAAAGAAACCTAAAATTATTAATGACCAAAATTCAGATGATCACAAATATGAAATAATATTCATTTGATTATCCTTGCATTACAAACTATTCCTATGCAATTACAAACGTTTTTTTTTTTTAACTAAAAATTTATAACAAATTGTCAATTGTGTTAATTTCAAGTTGATCACATCCTGTAGTGTCATGTTCAATTTAGGTTTGGTTTCTCAATAAATTTACATCACATTTGAGTCACGTTTAATTGTTGTAGCTAGTATAAAAACAGATTCTATTCATTTTACTTCCGACATCACATTATAATTTAATTTATCTTTTCTATTTAGTATCAAAATCCAAATCAAGAGAGAAGTAAGTTTCTTTTTCAACAAAGGAGGTTAACTTGGATTTTAGTGTCCAAATAAAATAGTTTTTTTTTTTTTTTTTTGTGTATCTTAACGAATAAAAATTCTTTGAAAAAATTGCAAGTCCAATTTATCTGTAGTATTTGTGTATTGGATGCAAATTTGTAGTAGATGATACTAAGTGAATTTCACGTGGAAAAACGAGTGGAATTTTTTGAATTTTCTCTAAACAAGGAAAGAAATTCAAAAATGAGACAGCACACTTTGTGAGGATTATTGGGTACTCAAGGAGTTTCGACATTTTATTTCTGGCTTAATAATAAATACCTTATAGGACTATCAATTGGAGTCCCCGTTAAGAAGCTAGGTCTAGAATGAACCATCCAACAATATTAATCTTTAATGGAGATACGCAAAAGCCAAACAATGACTATAAAATTATTATATAACTATAATAAATGTCATATAATGGAAAATGTATTTTAAGGTCTTAAGATACACATAAGGTGGTTGAAAGCAGTCCCGAGAAAGAACCCTTATTCATATAATGTTTTACATAATTGAGATATTCAAAGTTCGGCTAGGACTTCTATGAATCCTTTAGACACTTCCACATTAGAAAAATTGTCCCAAAAATCCTAAATTTTTTAATTAGTGAGGGCGAGGCCCTTGCCCTCCCCTAAAGCAGACGAGGGGTGACCTCACCGGCTGCAAGAGAGGCTCACCCTCGCCCATGGCCAGTGAGGTTGTCCCTCTCTAGATCCCAGTGAGGACGACCTTGCTTAAGGTCAGCGAGGTTGCCCCTCACCAGTTCTTGGCAAGGCTGACCATTGCCAGCCATAGCCATTAGCCGATTGCCGAAGGTTTGGCAACCAGTAGAGAAAAGGGAAAAAAATAAAAGAAAAAAGAAATTAAAATTGAGAAAATGAATAAATTTTATCCACATCAGCATCGGCGTCTATGTCAGCAAATTTTGATCAATATTTATTGGATGAACTCAATAGACCAAAAGTGAAAAAATTTAGGACTCAATTGGCAAAATTGAAATATTTATAACTAAATTGACAAAAGAAAAATAGATCTATGATCTTGTGGACAATTTTCCCCTTTTGCCATCGTTAGTTGACCTATTTTTGAGCAATTTCCCATTCCTCTAAAATGTAAATTATGGCCCACGTTGCATGTCATCCAAGTTGATGATCGTTGCCATTTTGCGCATTTTAGGGTCTATTCGGTAATATTTCTGTTCCGAGAAGAAAATATTTTAAGAAATAGTATTTTTCTATTTATATTTCCTAAAACCAATTTCTGAGTAAAAGAATACATTTAATAACTACACAAAATTTCTATTCTTGAAATAGAAAAAGAACATGAATGCGTTTGGTATGATCCACAATTTTTTTGTAATATAGTATTTCTTTTAATTTTTAATAATATTTTAAGAATGGTTTTTTTCTTTTCTTTTTTTTCATTTTTTCCTTGTTTTTTTGCTCACCATTGTCTGCCACCAAAACCCAGGTATTGTAGACATTCCCTCATTTCCATCCCCGAGCATTTTGAATTTCCCTTTTCTCAAAAAATTCCATTATTGACCCATTCTTCATCAAATCATATGGATTGATTTAGCAATGATGGAATTTCTATTTTGTTTACTGAATCGCATGAAATTTTACTCACCCCGTATATGGAATGTATGAAATGCATATGAACGGAGGAATAAAGACAATTTTATATTCAAATTGGAATTTGGAACAGATAGAAAATCGAAAGGAATTAATAAATGCCACTTAGGCTTATGGAGTTTTGGATAGAATATCAAAAAAAAAGTGATTCCATTTCTACCATTATTATGATATTACATACTCTAATCCATTGGGTACCAGAAAAAGAAATGGATTCGGATTTCATCTGTTCGATGATATAAAGACATTATAATCATCAAAAATAGAGAGTTGATAAAAAAGACTTATTTCTAAAAATTGTTTTCGGAAACAAAAAGTCATTTTTTTTTATATATTTCTTATTTCTGTTCCAAATTTCTCAGTTACTTTTCTATTGCAGGGAATAAAAAAAATAATTGATGTTATGAAATATGTTTCTATGCTTTTTCTATTCTCGAGAGCAAAAGGGGAGATTAATTAGAAAACATAAGCATTGCCAAACAGAGCCTTATCTTGGATGCGTATCCCCAAAATCCATGTTTTTTTATTGTTTTCTTGCAATCATGCGTTCCATTCCTGAACATCATGTGGATAAGCCCGTTGGCCTTCTTTTTGCTTAAGAAAGCAGCACTTTTTTAATGATTTAAGGCAATTAAAATGGACCAAAGAAACTTAAAACTACAGACTTTCAAATCTCTCAATTTTCCAACCGACATGGCCACGAAGATTGAGGTTGTCTCCACAGAGACCATCAAGCCATCCTCTCCAACTCCACCTGACCTAAGGAACTTCAATTTCTGCCTCCTTGACCAGCTGGCTCCACCGTTTTATGTTCCTGTCGTCCTGTTCTACTCGGCTCCCGACCAAAAGGTGGCGCCGGACTCAGCCTTGGTGTCAGGAAACTTGAAAACTTCGCTTGCGCAGGCGCTTTCCCTCTTCTACCCTCTAGGTGGAAGGGTGAAAGGAAATGCTGGCATTGATTGCAATGATGAGGGTGCACTTTATATGGAGGCAAAAGCTCGCTTCGAGCTGTCTAAAGTCCTTTCGAACCCAGACATGGATCATCTGCAGCAATTCCTTCCATTCTCTCCATGCAGAGTCAGTACCAACATTGACGAACAAGTCATTTTAGGGGTCCAAGCCAATTTTTTTGACTGTGGCGGCATGGGGATCGGCATCTGCATCTCTCACAAGATTGCTGATGGGGCGTCGGTTTCTGCTTTCCTCAACGCATGGTCTGAAATCGCCAACAATGGAGTCAATGGTGAAGCGAGCCTCATCACTCCCTTCCTGAAAGCATCTGAGCTCTTCCAACCAAAGGACATAAACTACCAAATGCCATCCGGAGTCATCAGCAGAGATAAGCTTTCGACCAAGAGGTTTTGTTTCAACGGTGAGAGCTTGGCTCGCCTCAGGGCCGGGTTCGGTGGTGCCAATCCTACTCGTGTTGAGGCCATGACCGCCCTCATATGGAAATCCGCCGTGGCAGCAGCAAGGAAGAGGCCAGAGTGGAAGGAGAAGTATCCCCCATCGTCAGCAGTCATGCATGTGGTGAACATCAGAAGCAGGATAAGGCCACAACCATTGCCTGAGACTACCTTGGGCAATCTGGTGCAGGCCGTTGTGGCACCACTCATGGAACCAAACAAGGGTGACGAATTGCAGGAATTTGCAGGCATTCTCAGAAATTCAATAAGGGCAATTGACAGCGAATATTTGAGCGCGCTTCAAGGCGAGAATGGATTGGCTAAGGCCTGCGAGAACCTCATGGCGACGCGGAAGCTGGCAGCGTCGTCTGCCATTCAGCTCTACAGGTTCAGCAGCTGGGCGAGGTTCCCGTTCTACGAGGCTGATTTCGGCTGGGGAAGACCTGCTTGGGTGTGCCCCACCAGTGTTCCCATAAAAAATTTGGTCATTTTGATGGGAACTAGATGCGGGGATGGGATCGAAGCATGGATCACCTTGGCCGAGCACGACATGATCGAGTTCAAGCACAATGATGAGTTGCTACGATTCGTTTCGCCAAACCCCTGATCATGAGAAGGGCAACGCGATGATGATATTGATCCTTTATGGTTTGTCTGTCCATTTGCTTAATTTAAGTTTCATATGTCCGTTTGCTTTGTTAGGTGCCATAAACTGGTTAAAGGGTTTGTACGTTATTATCTATGTGTGATTCAAACTGCAAACAAAACGATGTTTTAAGTTCAATCCTCGGACATTTTAGTTTGAAAAACCTTGTTGAAATGGAAAAATACTATATATAATATTTTTTATGTTGTATTATCAAATGTCTTAAAGGTACTTTTACCGATTTATAGAATATTTAAAATTAGTAGATAAAAAATTCAGACACCCTAAGAAAACTTCAATATGAAAGCTATATATATATTGTTATAACAAAGCGCATCAAACCTAGCTTGAAAAATAACCGAAGGGTGCTGCAGTTAAAACAAGCAATGCTACATGTATTAAGAAATTTCACTAAAACTTTTTTACTAAATGATGTGGCAAGTTTGTATTGGATATTTCAAGAAGCCTATGATTCAGCGCATGGTTTTCATTTATTTATACCCAAACAAAACTTGTTATATTACTTAGTAAGTAAATTTTAGTAAGATTTTTATGTGCATCTAGCATTCTTCTTTTAAAACTTGTTATATGGACTGAATTCCAGATTGCATTGGGTTATAAACCACATAGATGAGTTGACAAAGCCAACAACCCAAAAATCAGCCCGATGTTTCCGGCAATTCAATAGATAGAGTAACAGAAAAACAATTAAATAAATAGAGCAGCAGGATAGGAAAATGTAGGCAAGAATTCAAAAGAGGAGAAAATATTAGATAGGAGAGGGATTCCACAGTGTCAAATTCCCACTTCATTTATCGGCAACATGTGTCATCTGGGGCCCACTGCACCAGTAGCTGCCTTACCATCTCGCCTCTCTTTCCTCTCTTATTTTTTCCTTTATTTTTTCCTCTTTTTTCCTTTCACTTTGATGAGAACGGCAACAAATGTTTGTCCCATTCCACCACCACCACCCCACCGTTGTCTCAATCCACCACCTCGCCGTTGTTTCAGTCCTTAGTCATTGAGCTTGAGCTTGGCTAGCGAACTTGGACCTCAGATTTTGGATCAAAGGTTGAGTGAGCCCTAGATTTGTGATCTAGTGCTCAGCTAGACATTGAATCTAACTTGATTCGAGATCGACGAGGTTCGGCTTAGGCAATGAACAAGGTGGAGGCGGTAGTGTGGTTCATCAACGTGGCATGGGGCCTCGACATCCGAATCGACATGGGTGCAAATGTAGAAGGCACGGGAGGATTTGGATAGGAGGACGCAGCGCTGGAGGTTGGAGAAGGAGCAGGCGAAGATGGAGGTGACGTGCTAGAGGCAGCGATGGTAGCAATAGGTCTAAGGCCTAGAGGGAGGAAGAGCTGAGAGCGTGAGCGGAGAGAGAGCACAAGAGTACTTTTTTTTGGGGGGATGAGAGAGAGAGAGAGAGAGAGTCCTTGAACATTTGAAATTTGGTTTGCTGACATAGTGAGCCCAAGCAAAACATGTCACTAGTGAGTGCCTAGTAAGTGGACTTGGAATTTGCCACACTCGCATCAGAACTCTACCCAATATTTTCTCGCAAAAGAGGGCTGGCTATGATTATTCCCCTTGGCCATGTAATATTTATAACACTTTTTTTTTTCCGTGTCTTCCGCTTTAGACTCTCTATCAAGTCGATCACTACTAAAATATTTCATCAACACTCGTGTAAGAATTTATGGGATCGCATCAAGTCTTTTGAATAGTTACACTATTAGAAGAAAGCAATATTTAAATTGTCAAGGAAAAATTACAATCCTTTTCGTTTTTGGTTGTATTTATTTTTTCGACAAATTTGGCCCCCAAATTAATATGCAATTATGATTTTGATACAATTCCGTATTTATTCGTTCACATGCAAACTAAAAATGCTAAGTACTAAAGATTAACATATAGAGTCACACATTTGTAATTAGTTCAGAAAATAAGTGATTTAGTAGTAATTCAATACTTCAATATTGCTTTCGACGAACTTGGCTCATAAGGGCCGGACAAATTTATACAAATCCAGGCTTAAATCACCAAATTTTCATTGTTTATTCCCCATTGACACAAGAAAATATTGGGTGAGTGAAATACTCCATGCAGGCCGTGTAGGACACGTGTTGTCTAAGCCAGAAGGAAAATATTCAAAATTGCTGCATAGCCTCTCTCTCCTCTATCTCTTTGTCGACCTAGGCCCATGTTTGTAGCCTCTCTCCTCTACTCACTCCCTCTCCCTCATTGTCAATCCATTCTGTTACGGAGCGATCAAAAGAAGAAATTGCTCTCTCTCACCCTCCCTGTTAAAAATCGGTTCGGAGCTCACGTTTTTTCCTCACCTCCGCCCTACTCTCTCTCTTTCCTCTGACGCGACATCGTCGCCTTTGGCAGTTGCCTCTGTCGTCACTATCACCGTCACAAAAATGTTTACTTTTGGCATTCAACTCTATACTTTTAGTGTTCCTTATGCCACTCAAATGCATATTCAATTGCTAAATTACACAACGTTCAGATCTCGGTGCTGACGATAACAACAAAAGCTAAATTCAAATTCAAATAGTAAGGCCGCATACTGTTGGAGAAAACTTCATTGAGTGTTTTGAAGTTGACAAAATGTTTCCATCAGTCTAGTCTGAAGATTTGCAGACTCTTCCATCAAAGTCTAAAGACCTCCGGACTACCAAACTCAAAACTCAAAGTCTATCCTCATTGACAATTTCTAGACCATCAAAGAAGGCTTATCCGAAACAAAGTATTTCGTTAAGGATTTGATTCTATTGTCTAAAAAAGATCTCTTGGCTAGATATAGTATGTCGGAATCCATTATTCAATCAAAGATTGATTCAGGGATTTTGGATCCGTTGATTGGCGAAGTATACTTGGAAGGTTTTACTTATGGAAACCTAGATCCTAATTGTATAGGCGAGCATGACTGATGGGCTATCGTCATATTCCTCAAATAGCTAAAAAATCTTTTTAATTGATTCTGTCCAACGGGTAGATTGGAAGAATTCCTTGGTAAGTGCCAACGGGTGTGATGACATAAATGAGTATATAAGGAAGACGTTCTAGTTGTTCGAGGTAGTGCGCGATAGAAGAATTCCAAAGTCTGAAACTCCTCGTTCTTAGTCAATTAAACTGTTGAGCGAAATCTTGTATGCAAAAGAGAGTCTATATCTTTGAGAGACCTTGAGGAAGTGTAATAGAGTCTCTACACTGTGGAATCAATGAAGAACTTTACTGTAACAACTCTTTTGTTCATAGTGAAATCCAGCCGGTGGGCTGTCAATGCGGAAGAGTGGTCGTAGGCTTGGATTAAGCCGAACTACTATAAACTCTGTGATCATATTCTCTTTCCTACGCTTTTTACTTTGATCGTAACTCGATTTGTTTACAAAAGTCTATTTTCCTTTTCATAATCTATTGCTGATTTAAATTGCACACTTCACCGAGGGGAATTTATTTTTACACCTATTCACCCCCCTCTAGGTACTCATACTAGCTTTCACAATTGGTATCAGAGCTTGTGTACTCATTTAAGTTGAAGTGTTTTACTTCAGAGTTAAAGATTCATGACTAGTATGTTGACCCCAGGACTAGTTGAAGGGCAAAGCAATACTAGACTGCCTTATTTTGATGGAAAGGAATACAACATATGGAAAAACAAGATGAAGGCATTCTTAAGACCAAAGAATCCTTTGGAATAGGATGTGGTAGACAAAGGAATCATTCCTAAAGCTGCACCTGTTTTTGAAAGAGGAAAAGAAGCCGTTGAGTCTAGTGAAATGACTCAAGAAGAGATAACCAAGAGACAAGCTCTTGATGCAAAATCAATTTATTCTTTATATTGTGCATTATCTCATACTGAATATAACAAAATATTTTCTTGTGTTACAGCTAAAGAAGTTTGGGATAGATTACACATCACCTATGAAGGAACTGATCGAATGAAAGAAACCAGAATCAACATTCTGCTCGGTCAATACGAAGCATTCAAAATGAAATCAGGAGAATCTATCATTGACATATTTAGTCATTTTACAGAAATCGTGAATGGTCTTGAAAATCAAGATCAACCAATTTCTGATCCCATGAAAGTGAACAAGCTACTACGTGGACTCTCCAAGGATTGAAATCACATAAAAACCTCAATAAGGGTGACACAAAAAATTATGCCACTTTCTGTTGATGAATTGGTTGGGACTCTTCAGTCTTATGAAGTGGAGCGAATCAACGAAGATGAAGATCCTAAAGGTAAGAAATCCATTGCATTAAAATCTAATGATGATTCTAATGTCACAGATTCTGAAGACGATATGGATGATGAAGAGCTTACTCTCATGATAAGAATATTCAAAAAGCTGAACAGAAAGGGGAGAAGATTCAATCCAAAGAAACAAAGCTTTCAAAAGTAACAATCTAAGTTAGTTGAGGATGATGAATCCAATAAAGATGTAGTTTTCTTTGAATGTAAGAAAAAATGACACATCAGACCCAACTGTCCCCTTTTGAGGAAAAAATAAAGGAAAAGCTGAGAAATATCGAAAGGCACTTAAAGCAGAAACTTGGAGTGATACAGAATGTGAGGAAAGTGATGATGATTATGCCAATATTTGTCTCATGGCAAAATCAGACTTAGATTCAAACTTCGAGACAGACTCAGATTCAGACTATGAATTCGAGGTAAGTAATTTGAATATCCCTACTAGAGTCTCTAGATACATTGATGAATTGTGTCTTAATC
This sequence comes from Eucalyptus brandiana, assembly GCA_014182725.1. Taxonomy (NCBI): domain Eukaryota; kingdom Viridiplantae; phylum Streptophyta; class Magnoliopsida; order Myrtales; family Myrtaceae; genus Eucalyptus; species Eucalyptus brandiana. The sequence goes on from CM024670.1 coordinate 28,666,186, forward strand.
TCAAAACTTCTCTCAAAAGGATTTCCGAACTTAAAAGAGAAAATTCTACACTAAAACAACAGGAAAATGTTTGGAAAGAAAATGTCAAAAGTCTAGACAAAAGTGTTACTACTTTGAAAGAAAATGCAGACAACCTCCAAAAAGAAAATGCATTCTTGAAAAATGACATCTCAAGTATTTCTAAAAGATTTCCTATAAGATCTGAGAAACTTGAAAAAATTCTTTCAGTACAAAGACCTTACTTCAACAAATCAGGTTTAGGAATGACTACTGAAACCATTCCTCTAATTGATTTTCCTAAAGTAAAGGAAAGAATTAAGTAAAGACCTACAAGAGATGCTTACAAAAATTTTTTCCAAAAAGGCTTTGTAAAACCAGTAGGTCGCAATGCTCTTAAATGTTCTAAGTGCAATAGCTTAGATCATTTTGAGAAAGAATGTCCTATGGTTTGGAAACCTGTTAAGAAGGTATGGGCAAAAACCGTATATTACACTAACACTAATGGACCCAAGAAAATATAGGTATCAAAGAAAACTTGAGTCTATTTTCTAAATGCAAGTCACTATCAAGAAAAATGTTAAATGATACATGGATAGTGGATGCTCAAGGCATATGACAGGAGATTCAAATTGCTTCATAAAGCTTGTTCAAGTTAATGGTGGAAAAGTCTCTTTTGGAGGAAATAGCAAAGGAAAAATTGTGGGATACGGAACTGTAAAGATTGAAAGCCTCACGATCAGTAATGTTTCCTTAATGGAAGGACTCAACTACAATTTGCTAAGTATCAGTCAGCTGTGTGACACCGGTTTCAAAATCAACTTTCAAGAGGGAATATGTTCAGGAACTAATGAAGACTCCTCTTAGTCTTTCACGGGTCGAAAACATGGAAATATCTATCTCTTGGATGTCAAACCAGAAGAAAATCAATGCCTAATCTCAATTCAAGAAGAAGCAAACTTATGGCACAGAAAACTTGGGCACGTCAACATGAAGCAAATAGCCAAAATTTCAACAAAGAAGCTTGTTCGTGGACTACCCAATCTGTTATACCAAAAGTCTGATCTATGCACACCACACGTGTTGGGAAAACAGGTAAGAAACTTATTCAAACCAATAAATTAAGTTTCCACTAATCGTATACTGCATCTCTTGCATATAGATCTCTTTGGACCAACCAGAACTTAGAGTATTGAAGGTAAGAAATACTGTTTTGTGATTGTGGATGATTATTCACGATTCACTTGGGTATATTTCATGGCAAGTAAGTCTGAAACGTTTTCTTATTTTGCAAAGTTTGCTAAAAATATCCAAAATGAGAAAGGGTATGTTATTTCAAGTATACAGACAGATCATTGAGGTGAATTTGAAAATCAAAACTTTACAAAATTCTGTGATGAACCTGGTTTTCAGCATGTGTTCACTTCACCATATACTCCAGAGCAAAATGGAGTCATGGAAAGAAAGAATAGGTCGCTTCAAGAAATGGCTAGAACTCTTTTAATAGAAAATAACATCTCTTTTTTGGGTTAAAGCAGTTTCTACAGCATGTTATATTATTAATAGAGTCTTTTTAAGGCCTATTCTGGAGAAAACTCCCTACGAGTTATTCAAAGGAAAGAAGCCCATTGTTTCATATTTTCATGTGTTTGGATGTAAATGTTTTATATTGAAAAATGCAAATGATCGAGTTGGTAAGTTTGAAGAAAAATCAGATGAATGTATTTTCCTTGGATATTTTATTATAAGCACAGCTTACAGAGTTTACAACAAGAAGATTCAATGTATGGAGGAATTGATAAATGTCAAATTTCAAGACTTTATGCAAAACCAATCGATTCACACTCATCTTGAAGAATATGAACCTGTTCCAGACTCTACAAAGTCTAAATCTCCAGAAGCAACTAAACCTTTAGAAGACAAGCAACAAATAATCAACGAATATTCAAATGAGGAAAAAGATCAACAGTCTGACAAATCAACCAGCAATTGGAAGCACAGGTCCAGTCATCCCAAAGATCTCATCATCGGTGACATTAATGAAGGAATTCGCATAAGATCCAAAAGGCGCGAAGAGTCTAGTGTTGTGGCTCTTATTTCTGAAGAACTTAAGAGCATAGAAGAAGCTTTAACTGATGAAAGTTGTATTGCAGTTATGCAAGAAGAACTCAGGCAATTCAGCATCAATGATATCTAGGAATTGACTCATAAACCGAAAGGTAAATCCATCATTGGAGCTAAATGGATTTTCAGAAACAAGATGAACAAGAAAGGAAAAGTCGTAAGAAACAAAGCAAGACTTGTAGCCAAGGGATATACATAAGAAGAAGGGATAGACTATGATGAGACTTACGCACCAGTAGCAATGTTAGAAGCAATTAGATTATTACTTGCTTTTGCTTGTCATAAGAATTTCAGGTTATTCTAAATGGACGTCAAAAGTGCTTTCCTAAATGGATTTATCCAAAAGGAAATCTATGTGGAACAACCACCTGGTTTTGAAGATCCAAAGAAACCAGACTCTGTATTCAAACTGAAAAATGCCTTATATAGTTTAAAGCAAGCACCTTGAGCTTGGTACGATAGACTAATCTATGCAGGATGAGTTTAAAATGAGCATGATAGGTGAACTAACCTTCTTTCTCGGGCTTCAAGTGAAACAACTGAAGGAGGGAATCTTTATTCATCAAGAAAAGTATGCCAAAGAACTTGTCAAAAAGTTTGGTCTTGAAAATTGCAAAAAGACTGATATACCAATGTCAAATTCATAGAAGATAGACAAAGATGAATGATGAAAGAAAGTTGACCATAAGCTATATAGGAGCATCATTGGTTCACTTCTTTATCTAACTGCCTCTAGACCTGACATTTTGTTCAGTGTTTGTATTTGTTCCAAATTTCAATCAGACCCTAAAGAAACTCATTTAAGTGCTGCAAAGCGTGTTATCAAATACATTGCCTCAACTTCAAATTTGGGTCTCTGGTATCCTAAAGAATGAGACTTTACTCTTCTTGGATACTCAGACGCAGACCTAGCCGGATGCAGAGTTGATAGAAAGAGCGCCTTAGACACCTGTTAACTACTTGGAAGTAGGACAGTATCTTGGTTTTTAAGAAAGCAAAGTACAGTGGCTCTTTCTACAGCAGAATCAGAGGAGTATGTAGCTCTTAGAAGTTGTTGTTCAAAAATTCTGTGGATAAAACAATAGTTAAGAGACTTTAGAATTGAAGATTCATGCACCGAAATCAAATGTGACAATACCAACGTAATCAATCTCACCAAAATTTCGATTCTTCACTCAAGAGCAAAACATATAGAGATTCGACATCATTTCATTAGAGATCATGTTCAAAATGGAGAAGTTTTGATTCAGTTTATTGATTCAAAGAATCAACTGGCGGATATTTTTACAAAGCCTTTGGAGAAAAATCAATTTAAAGTTATTCGTTCCAGACTCAATATCTTAAAGTCTAAACAAGTTCAGACTCAGGACTGAAAGCCTAAAGGCACTCAGACTCAGACAATCAAGATCTACGACTGTAAGTTATTCTAGAAACTTATCTTTCGGATCAAATCTTGAAAAGGTATGATCATCTATCCAAAATTAATTTGTGTTATTTTCCCAATTTTTGTTATTAGTGCAATCCTTCCTTTTCGAAAAAGAAGTTATTTTTGAAATGACAGTTATCTAATTTTTGAAAAGGCAGTTATTTTTCAAAGTCATTTTTATATTTCCTTTTTACGGCGTTCCATATGCCTCGCTTCGACTGCCTTATATACTGTCGGTTCTTCTTCGTTTTACTCACAAAAACCCTAAGAGAGTACCGATCTTCCACTTATGTCTTCTTCTCTTGTTTAATCCTCGAAAAGTTTTCATCTTTCTTGGGAAAACAAGCTTGGAATCTCTCAAAGACTATGAAAGATGTTGTCTCAAAGAAAGTCTTCGAGGATCGCGAACAGGGGACCACAGCAAATGCGTGAGGGGTCTACACACTTTGATCTCATCGAGGAAGAAGAATCTCCTAGACAGCAGCAGAGCCCACAACATTCTCAGCAGCGTCCATCTCCTCCATCTAGACCTCAAGAAGTTACACATCGAGAAGAGGAAGAAATCATTGAAGATGCAGAACCCGTAAGAACTCATAAGCCCGCTTTTACCTATAAGCTTTATCGTGCTTTAAAGAGGAGTGGTACTCCATTGAACTACATTGATGAATTTCTTAAAGGCAAAGGGTATAGAAACGAAACTTTGCTTTTACACACGATGGAACGACTGGGAATTGCCCCTGCGGGGTCGGCGGAAGAAGCTTTGGCGAATATCCCAAGTGATCCACGTGTTGGAGGGATAAGTCAACCAGATGGGAATGACGATGATAGGATGTATAGTCAGTTTAAACCTAGAATGGTATTGCAGCAAAAATCCAAAGCAAAATGACGGATTTGTTTCGATCGAAGGAACACAAGCAACTGTACTCTAAGTTGCTGAAGCATGGGGTGATAAACCCTAGAAATGTAGACTTTGATTTTCTTGACTCTGTGAATGTCAATCTGTGGGAAAAATTCAGTCTTCTTCAACTCGAACAGTTTTGTCCTGAATCTAAGAAGCTCATATTAAACTTACTGCTTATTTCTATTCGAATCTCAGTTTCTTGGATGCGAATAGATTCTCTTTTAGTGTTCGAGATTAGGACTATGTGGTTGACATGAATACTTTGGCTGATGTGATTGGGGTTGAGAGAGGGAGATATCAACCTATTAGTGTGTCCGTTGCTCGTGCAACGATTGAGCTTGTTCAGGATAGAACAATGGAAGGGAAGATTTCTTATTTGAGGATGAATGCGTCCAACATTTTGCTTCACAAGATTATGATTAACTGCCTCAGACCAAAATCCACCTTAAAGACCGACGTTTCAAACTCAGAAGCAAAATTGATGTATGCCATCAATGCTGGGAAAAAGTTCTCTCTTCCACACACTATTATGTTCCACATGTACAAAACAATGGTGAAGGACAAGGGTCAACTTCCGTACGCAGCTCTTGTGACCAAGTTATTCAAACATCTGAACGTTCAGCCTCCCTGGATTCTTTGTGTTCGATCATGCGATCAAATGGTGGTGGGACTGAAAATGGTCTCTAAGATGCAGCTGAAGGAACTCAACAAGGTGTTGGAGTAGTTCAAAGTGAAAACCTCTGTCAAGACTCATTCAATCTCTTCGGCGGCAAAGTGAAAAGGAAAGGAGCCCATGGTTACTCCATCCAAGAAAAGAAGAGCTCTCATCATTGAGGATAATATCACCATCTCTGCGATGGCATTGAAGAACTTGAGTCGTTCTGTACCAGAAACAATAGAGAGATAGGAAAAAGACAAGGATGAGATAGAACAGAGGACTGGAGAGAGAGAAGATTCAAAGAGAGAAGCAAAGAGAGATGCAGAGGAGGAAAGAATTGAGGAAGAAGAAGAGGAGGAGAGAAGAGATCAAACAGAAGCAAAGCATGAGGAACACTTTTCTCCACCTGAAGGCATGGAAACAGGGGGAGATCCTAAGAAAAGAGGAACGTCCTCATTCCCTGCCACCAGTGAAGGAGTAAGTCGTTCTCCAGCAGATCCAGAGGACATCTATACCTCTCAATTTCTTGAAGAGGGACATGATGTTTCATCGCCCAATTTGCATGACGATGCTGATTTGCCATCATCTGCCTATACATCGTCTGATCGTGCAGAAGCAAGTACTCAGACTGATAATTCAGCAGACTTTCGCAGAATTCTTGATGTTCTTTTGGAAATGCGTGCTCAAATATATGCTATGGGATGCGAAGTACAGAACTTGCCAAATGCAGGTCAATCATCTTCAGTTTCTTTGCATGATCAAATTCAGGCCCTTGCTCTTCAAGTTCAAGCAAATGCCAAGGGTGAAGATGTGGCGCAATTGAAGGAGGATTTGAAAAAGCTGGAAGGGATTGTACAGTCAATGGGAGATTTCCAGCTTGTTCGTATTCCCAAGCAATCCTAATTCCATTCTCTTTTCATCTCTACATTTTTAATGATGACAAAAAGGGGGAGAGATGTGGTGCATATTTGATTTTAAACTCTTGACTTTTTGAACTTTTGTGTCGGTTATGTTTGATTGACTTAACTTTTGTGTTTGGCTATTTGGATTTGGACTGGATTTAGATTTGACTGTTTGAACGGTTGTTTATCTTAAGTACTATTGATATCTCATGGCTTTGCTCATTTATAGAACTAACCTACTTTCTATGGATGCAGATTCTAAATGTTATCTTTACTAAGCCATTTATCCTTATGAGATATCCATGTTTGCTTGAGTAACGTTTTGCAAGTCAAAGTTATCCAAATCTATAGGAAATTTTTGTCACCATCAAAACGGGGGGAAATTGTTGGAGAAAACTTTCTTAAGTGTTTTGAAGTTGACAAAACGTTTCCATCAGTCTAGTCTGAAGACTTGCGTAGACTCTTCCATCAAAGTCTCGAAGACCTCCTGGCCGCGACTCAAGACTCAAAGTCTATCCTCATTGACAGTTTCTAGACCGTCGAAGAAGGCTTATCCGAAACGAAGTATTTCGTTAAGGATTTGATTCTGTCGTCTAAAGAAGATCTCTTGGCTAGATATAGCATGTCGGAATCCATTATTCAATCAAGATTGATTCAGGGATTTTGGATCCGTTGATTGGCGAAGTATACTTGGAAGGTTTTACTTATGGAAACCTAGATCCTGATTGTATGGGCAAGCAGGATTGATGGGCTATCGTCATGTTCTTCAAATAGCTCAAAAATCTTCCTAATTGATTTTGTCCAACGGGTAGATTGGAAGAATTCCTTTGGTAAGTGCCAACGGGTATGATGGCATAAAAGAGTATATAAGGAAGACGTTCCAATTGTTCGAGGTAGTGCGCGATAGAAGAATTCCAAAGTCTGCAACTCCTTGTTCTTAGTCAATTAAACTATTGAGCGAAATCTTGTACGCAAAAAAGAGTCTATATCTTTGAGAGACCTTGAGGAAGTGTAGTAGAGTCTCTACACTGTGGAATCAATGAAGAGCTTTACTGTAACAACTCTTTTGTTCATAGTGAAATCCAGCTAATGGGCTGTCGGTGCGGAAGAGTGGACGTAGGCTTGGATTAAGCCGAATCACTATAAACTCTATGTTCATATTTTCTTCCCTACGCTCTTTTACTTTGATCGTAACTCGATTTGTTTACAATAGTCTATTTTCCTTTTCATAATCTATTGCTGATTTAAATTGCACACTTCACCGAGGAGAATTTATTTTTACACCTATTCACCCCCTCTGTAGGTGCTCATACTAGCTTTCACACCTACAAGTGCCAGAAACATGGCCTTTTTACCTTTTCTTTTATCGTGTAACTCTTCAATGAGGGTTGGGAAATGAAAGGTTTAGGAAAGTATAAACTATATCAATGCCTAATATGGTGTAATAAATGTATAAAATTTTATAATATAAACAATATACTATGTATAGACCACAAAAGGCAAGAACACTAAGAGAAAATGATTGACTAAAATTCAAATATTTGAGGATGAGAGGGGATCATAAACAAGCCGAATCCACATATCAAAATGAGCTTGGGAAAGTATTTAATCTTCATAGCAGCATAAGAGGTCCCAAAGTAGATCACATTTGTCCTCCAGCATCGAATCCATAGCATTAAAGCATAAGCAGAAGCATAAGACGCTCTAAGGTTCACAAGCGCAAAGGTTGTGAGAATGAGGAAAAAATGCGACAACAGAGCTTGGAGAGGCGTCAACAACGGTGACGGTGGAGGTAACCAATGAAGGTAGAGGTGGCGGTATCATGTTGGAGGAAAGAGAAGAGCAGGGTGGAGGTGGGGAAACAACATGAGCTCCGAAGTGATTCTTAATAGAGAGGGTGAGAGAGAGTGATTTGTTCTTTTAACCACTCTGTGAATGGACCGACAATGGGGAGAGAGAGAGAGAGAGAGAGAGAGTAGAGGAGAAAGAGGCTGCAAACATGAATGGACCGACAATAGGTAATGGGTTCACGACGACAGCAGCACGAGGACGACCAATACCCGAGCCTATGGCTTCTCCAACGGAGGGTTGGAAGAGGCTGAAAAATAGCCCACAAGCTCATAGCTTGAGCCGGGATTTCGGTTCTGCTTGTTGGTCGGGCTAGCTGGACACGGCGCAGGGACAACGGGGGCAAGTGGTTGGACGAGCTGGGATTGGTGATGGACCAACTGGACGGCGACGCAGCTCAAACAACAAGAGCTACGGACAGTCGAGCTCGAGGACGACATTGGCACGAGTGGTGAGGTGGACGGCCAGGCGTCACGGGCTAGCCTCGCGAGTTGGAGGCAGGTGGGCGGACTGACGCTTGGACGAGCAAGGCAAGCTGGTTGATTTGGCAAGGGCTGGTTCGTTAGTTCTAAGTTGTAGGAAGGAAATGGAAGTGAAGAAGGTGAAGTGAAGAAGAAGAAGTAGAAGCTGTTCTACAAGGGGAGGGAGAGCTGATTGCACAAGTAAGAAGGAGGGAGGCACAAGGGGTCTTGGAAGTCCATGGTGTAGCCAATGAGGAGCCATTCACAAATATCTTTCACTTGAGTGCAAGACCACCAAAGTCTTCAACCACAAAAGTCCTTAGGCCCTCCAATGGCCATTTTTCACCAATTTCTTCACAAAACAAACCCAATTGGCAACCAAAAATGTCTCCACTGCTGTCCATACGAATTTCCACCAATTTCTTTTCAATTTCTTCACAAACCAAGCCATTTCAGTGACCAAAAAGTCCATGGTAGCAGCCCACACGAATTTCCATTCAATCCTTCATATACCAATTCAACTTGGTGGCCAAAAATCCAATTAAAGGTGCCTCTCCGAATCTCCCTTGCATTTTCATTTGCCGAATTGATTTTTCACAAAAATTCTCGGCTTGACAGAAATTTCCCAAAATATGAGATGAGGTACTAAAAATAAATTGCGACATGCTCGAACATTTGATTCTCGAAATCAAGTTCAATTTCATGGTTAAAATCGACTGGACATGATTTTAGCATGACCCAACCTACTAGGTAGCTTTTAAGGATTTTAGCGCGTTTGACCCGTGGTTGATAATTTTGATTCACATTTGTGCATCTCCGACTCATCAGGGACTCTCGGTTCTCGTAAAAATCTCAAGGCTTCAATTACGGGTATCAAGTACAAGATCGATAGAAAATCGAGTTAGTGCCGTTCGACGCAAATTTCGCAATCATGTGGAATCACTCATAATTTAATTACACCATTCCATCAAATCGACCTATATCCGATCACTAATCGATTATAATGGTGCTGTATTGACCATTGCCAATTATCACGGTCAAACAGTCGATTTCTAATTGAATTGTCAAGTCTGTCGCGATTATATCCCTTAATGGCTTCACCTGATAGATTAGTTAACTCAAAAGTGATCAACTCTGAGAAAAAGTACCATAGGTGCATTAACGAAATGCCCATTTCATATTATTGAGATGGTGTCTAAATTCGGGATGTCACAATTTCTGTGAATTATTTTTCGAGAAACCATTTTCTAGAAAAATGTAATTATTTTGTGGTGTTTAACTGAAGCCTAAAAATGAAGTTGAAAATATTTTCCGTTATTATGGAAAGAAAATCTTTTCCTCCATGCACTCTTTTTAAATAAATTTTTTTATTATTTTATTTTTAAAATCAATTTATTTTTATTTTTATTTTTAAAAAATTAACTTTTAAAATTATTTATTATTTATTATTTTTCTTTTCTATCATTTTATCTTCTTCTTCTTCATCCGATCACTGGCCGTTGCCATGGCCGACAATAAGCCAAAGGCAAGCTCAAGGCTTGCCAAATTCCAATGAGCCGGAGGCCTCGGTCCTCGCTAGATCAACGAGCCAAGTGAGGATGAGATCAATGGGCGGCAATCAGCCAAGACAGAAGTTTTTACTTTTTTTTTAAAAAAAAAGAGAAAAAGAACTAGAAATTTGAGTTATTTTAAAAATGAAAAAAAAAAAATATATATATATATATATATATATATATATATATGGAAAGGTTAACATTAGTGTGAGATAAGAAAAGTGAGTGAGGAAAATGTTTTCCTCACCATAAAAAGTGGAAAACATTTTCCCTATTTTAGAATTTTTTTCTTTTGGAAATGGAAAAAAAAATTTCTAACTAGTTCATTTTCAGTGAAACAAATGCCGGAAAATCTGAAAAACGTTCTTCTGGAAGTTGTTTTCTGCGAAACAAATGGAGCTTAAGTTATAAAACAAATTTATTTCATCCAATTTTTCTCTTCTTGAGATAGTCCATCATAAAATAAACAAATATTAGAATCAGTGTCACGCCTCGATCCTCCGAGCACATGCCCCCTGCTTGGTTGATATAATAGCAATGTCATAGGACGCATTGCCGACCTTAATTTTTTTTTAATATACGCATGCAAAAGCATATATAAATCCCTAGACAATAAAACAATGGGATAGGAAAGTAGGGTCATAAAATTTCAAACCACACAACCACACTTATATATATACATAACACAACTAGTCATATATTATACAAGTTGGTCCAAGTATATAAACACACATAACGTCAGATTCTCAAACGAGGAGGGGGTCTAACAACCACGACTACTCCTCGTTTCTAAATTCCTCATGTTCCACCTCCTCGTCTTCAATGATCTCCCCTTCTTCTTCGCTCCAATTGGCGCCCTGGCTAAGTACACCGGAGAGTCAAAATCGCCTTCGAGCTTGGGATCCTTAGCATCCACCATTGATCCACCCTTAGGATCTATTGTACCATTCTCGAATGCAACTTCTAAAACGTACAAAGGTACATCAGATTTTGGCATAGAATCCTCCCTTCGCTCATCATGATAGTGATGATACCATGACTGGTACTCATGGGGCACCTTATCGGGTCCACCTATGTCAACCCAAACGATGGATTTCAACATTACATACTCTAATCCTTCAGGGTAGGGGTGTATTGGAATATGATAACCTACTTCAGTGAGGAGCTAGAGGTGCTGCCATTTATGGGCCTAAAATGTTATCCCATAATAGGGTGAGACGACGTCTCAGCAAGTTCTATCCCTTAAGACCCAATTAGGAAGCCAATACGCCCTAAAGGTTACCTAAGCACAAACAAGCGTCAGATGACTTACTTTGGCCTCAGTTCCTTCCTGCGAGTCAGTTCAATTCATAAATACCGATAGGTACATCATCCACTCAATTTAATCAGATCGAAATATCGATCAATCAACTCAGTTGATTACATGTCATCAAAACCACTCCCAGGTCATCTCTATTATTCCATCTCAATTCTCAATTATGAATCACGGTCCTAAGGACATAACCCATCATTAGGTGGTAATCACGGCCTAGTGGGCGTAATATTTAATAGGTGGTAGATCACGGTCCTATTAGCATAACCTCTATCAGGTGGTGAATCACGACCCAATGGGCATGACCTTTAACAGGTGGCCAATCACAGCCTGGTTAGGCACAACTGACTCCAAATTCGATGGCGAATCTTAGCCCAACTAGTACAGCCATACTTCGGCGATTTTCTAAATCCACTCACAACCTTTCATGGTTATTTCCCACTCAAATAATGATATTCTCCAATTTTGGGATAATTTCCCCATAATCATCAATTCACTCAAATTTCTTAAACCGGTGCTCAATTAAATAAACAAAGAGCACCACTGTAATCAACACAAAATCCGGTCACTAGCCATCCCGATTGAATTTCTGGAAAATAAATAATTAATTAAATAACTACGGAAAATAATAAATAAATGCAATAAATCCAACTTATGCCCGTTATAGCCTAATTGGAAGCTGAAATAGACCCGGAAAATTTCCGAGACTCGTTCAATAAATACTAGAATCTATTTACTCGATAATTACACTAACTATTCACCTAACATGCAATGGCAAGTAATTAAATTTACTAATCTAATCTAATCTAACCACCTAATCCATCATAGCCTAAACTAATTAACCTCTAAACATAATTAACCTACTAAGCGAAGATTAGTGAGTAAAACTTACTTGATTTGCAATCCGTCCAGTTCAAAATGTCAGGAATGCAATGAAGACTGACTTTCCCCAAAGTGGGCCAAACTTTCAAGGCCCGGAACCTCATCAAAACAGGCCTAACAGTGACCTTAAGACCCACTCTTCCTGCTCTCTATTTGGTGTTGGAAAAGAAAGAACTAGGCCTGATTTGGTGAGGCGAAGCTGGCAGAGGCGGGCGAATGGCTTGGTGAGGCAACCGGCGATTGAATGGGGGTTCACAGCGACTGTAAGGACTCGACAGTCTGCTGGATGGTGAAAAGGACCCAACAGCTCAACTGGGACAGTGGAAAGACGTGCGGCTCGTGCAGGCTTGCGCACGTCTCCAGCTAGCAGCAACGGTAATACTAGGCTTCTAGGCGGTCGGACAGGCTGCCAACTAGTTTGTGCAATGCTCCTGGGTGGTTGCTGCGTTGAACGGCAAGGAGGATGGAGGAGAAGAGCTATGGACGGCAGCTATAGAGGGAGGGGAACAAGATGGGGTTGGAGGGGCCACTTGGTTCAATTTTCTTCTCCATTGTCCCCTTGACTCAACCTCAGCCAAGTTTGGCTTTCTTAGCCATAATCCAGCCACCCATGCTCCCAATCTAGAAGCTTGAAATGGTCCAAATGTTGTGGGGGTGGGGGACATACGAAATTGCTAAGGTTTTGTTCCAATTGGGCACTTATTTTGCTTGATTCAACTTAAATTGGCCTCAATAAATTCAACCGACACCTCACCGATCCAATTGGTGTTTTTCCTCCCCAATTGATCCCACTTGCTTCCCAATTTTGCAATAAAAAACAGTCCATAGTTTTTTCTGAACAAAAATGGCCCTAGGATGACTTTTTCCCAAAAAAGTCTCGAGTTGTTGGAAAAATCTTTTAAGACAAAGTTAACGTTCATAGAATTTATTGTAACATAAAAGAACTTTCAATTTTTGAAATTGGATTCAAATTCGCGGTTAAGTTCACTCTGATGCATTTTACTGTGACCTAGGCTACTGGGTAGCTTTTAAAGATTTTTACTGCAAATGACCCGTGGTCAATTTTCTTTAAGCCACAATGAACCCACTTGACACATTGGTGACTCTCGGTTGTCATGAAAGTCTCGAGGATTCAAATAGGGACACAAGGTATCAAAACGATAAAAAAAAAAAAATCATTCTAGTGCCGGCCGACGAGAATTTTCCAAATTAGTGGAGTCACCCACGTTTAGCCACACATCTTAGTCGAATCGACCTATCTCCGATCTCAAATTGATTTTTAACTGTATCGTAATGGCTTCTAAAGATGAACACAGTCGAGAAGCCAATTTCTGGTCGAATTCTCAAGTCTATTGCCTTAAAACTTCTTAATGGCTTCTCCAAATAGTCTAATTATCTCGAGAGTGATCAGCTCTAAGAACAGCTCCATAACCGCGTCGATGAAATGCCTGATTTATTGAACTGAAAACAGAGTCAAAAATCTAGGATGTCACAATCAGTTCGATTTTATGATTTTGTCTGAATTTTCTAATTTTATGATATTGAATCACAATCTTACCACAATTCAGATCTCGATCCTGTCTAAAATAGAATCTACAAAGAATGGGATTTTCCAGATAGTGTAGGTTCAAGATCCTATGAATTCACGAGAAGTATGGATGACATGTTTCAATAGCCGTCATGTAAGGATGCTGGAGCGCCTCCGTCACCATGATCCTCTTCCTCAGGTCGAGCACGAGCATCCACTACAGCAAGTCCGCGGCCGGAGGATCAGCCTGCGGCTACAACCGGGAGAAATGGGTCCCCCTTTGATGTGGACATCAAGCCATATCGAGGAGAAGGTGCTAAGGACCCATTGTCTATTCCTACTGGTTCGATCACTCGAGCGCAGGCCAAGCAATTTAGGCAAGCTGTTGGCATCATGGTTCGTGATCTTTAGCATGGAGACGACCTTGGATCAAATCTTGAAGAATCTTGGAAATCTTTGTGCAATTTAATTATCTAGTCACCAAATATTTGACCGAGTCAATATATATATATATCTTCTTGTTTAGGAATATTCTAGAATATGACGCATTAGATTTCTAGGGTTGGTTTTAGGGTTTGTGTGGCGGCTAGAAAGCCTATATAAAGGATTTGCCAAATTTCTTTGGGGACAGAGATATTTTATTTTTGAGGAAAAAGTTGAGAGATTCCCTTCTTCTGTTCTTTTGAGGACTTGACCTAATCAAGGTTCCCTTGTGACGGTCAATTCGACTTATCGAGTGAGATAGCGAATTCTTTCGTTCGTGGCGTCTATAACGTTGGTTGGTTGACATGCGTTCATCAACAGGTCACGTTCATACCGAGATTGCCAATCACAGGTTTGATTAGAGGTCGAGGTTTGCAATTCGCACCATCTGGGCCTTCGTAGAACGATCCTTCCGCAACGATTCACATCAGTTGGTATTAGAGCTTGCTTCTACAAGGTCTATTAACTTTAATTTTTTGTTGATATTCAGCAATTTGAGATTTATTGAGCTAGGGTTTCGATTCTAGCTAACTTAGGGATTCGATTGCTTTTGTGCTTCCATACGTAGTTGTTTATTGTTAGTTTTAATTTTTTTCTAGCATCTTAAATTGTATTTGAGTTCGTCAAAAAAAAAAAGAAAAAAAAGAGAAAGTTCGTCAAAAAAAAAAGAAGAGAAAGAAATTGCACACAAAAAAAAAGTGCGCAAGAAAAAAAAACAAATTCGGCAAAAAAAATTAGCCGAAAAAAATAAAAAATGCGACTCGTTTGTTAGTAGACTGAATTGAAACAAAATCAGTAGTGATTTGCATTTCAATTGGAATTTCGGAAGTTATACTTGTTGGTTTGAAATTGTTATTTACTGAAACAAAATCAATAATGATCTAATCTTGTTTGATTAGTTTGATTGATAGGTTTTGAGTCCAATAAAGAGCTTGTGAAAAGAGAACACAAGAGGAAAAATGCAAGACTGTGTAAGCTTAATTGAGGGTGGAAAAAGCCTAGACTTGAGTTAAACACAAGGGGAGTGACAAACACCTTGAGAGAAACACGTGAGGGAGCGATTGGTGAGGATTTTTGTGACTAATGTTTACTTGCAAGTCTAAAATATATCATGCGAAGAAAGCGTGAATCAAAGGGAGATTGACTCTATACGAAGGGATGAAGCACTCGTGGAAAGCATCCAGCAATTGAGGGCCATAGTGGAGGAGCTTAGTGGCCGAATGATGGGGAATGGCATGAGGGTTGATGGTGACCGAGAGCTACCCCGGGGAAGGCCGCAACATCAGCAAGACATCTCTAGAACACAACCTAGAAGGCAGCGGCATTATGATGATGATGAGGCCGACATGGAGGATGATCGAGATGCTTGATTTAGAAGGTGGAATGGAGCTCGAGGGTTTAGATACTGAGAAGATAATGAACTTGGCAATATCAAGATGAAGATTCCTTCTTTCCAAGGGAAGAATGATCCTGATTCGTATCTAGAATAGGAGAAACGCATGGAGATGGTATTTGATTGGCAACAATACTCCGAGCTTAAAAAGGTAAAAATTGCAGCTGTTGAATTTACTGATTATGATATAATTTGGTGGGATTAACTTATGAGTAGTAGGAGGCACAATGGTGAAAGACCGATAGAGACGTGGGATGAGATGAAAGCGGTGATGAGGAGGCATTTTGTACCTAGTCATTACCACCGAGATTTGTTTCAAAAGTTACAAAATCTCACACAAGGTAATAAGAGCGTGGAAGAGTATCACAAAGAGATGGAGATTGCCATGATCTGTGCTAATGTGGTGGAGGATCGTGAAGCCACAATGTCAAGATTTTTTAGTGGTTTGAGCCGAGACATAGCAAGAGTGGTGGAGCTGCAACACTATATTGAATTGGAGGAATTGATGGACAAAGCTATCAAAGTTGAGCGGCAATTGAAGTTGGACCGAAATCATAAGAGTGGAGGAGGTTCAAATCAGAATTGGAGATCCAATTGGAAGAGAGATGAGAAGCCAAATTGGAGAGGAAACAACACCAAAACCGAAACCTTAAAGGAGAAGCAGAGGGACGGTAAAGTTGGAACGAATCCAACTTCAGGTAAAACTGAAAGCCCTAACACTAGAACTCGTGAGATTAAATGTTTTAAGTGTTTGGGCATGGGTCATATGACGAATCGATGCCCTAATAGGAGGGTGAGGATCATGACTGGATATGGTGTTATTGAGTCCGAAAGTGAAAAGGGAAGAAGAGGATGATGAGATGCCACCGTTGGAGGATTGTAGTGATGGAGAAGTGGCTATAAAAGGAGACTTATTGGTGGTTAGGCGTTCTTTGAGTGTGCAAGTAAAGGAGGATGAGCATCACCAACAAAGAGATAACTTGTTTCATACAAGATGTGTGGTGAATGGTAAGATATGTAGTATGTTAATTGATAGAGGTAGTTGTGCGAATGTGGCAAGTTGTACTATGGTGGATAAGTTGGGTTTGAAAATGACAAAGCACCCTAGACCTTATAGACTTCAATGGTTAAATGATAGTGGTGAGGTGAAAGTATTGAAGCAAATTCGAATTCCATTTGAGATAGGGAGATACAAGGACGATGTAGAGTGTGATGTTGTACCTATGCAAGTGGGTCATATCTTGCTTGGAAGACCATAGCAATATGATCGAAAGGTACATCATAATGGGTATACTAATCGTTATTCATTGGTGATGAATCAAAAAACTTATACCTTGGTACCAATGACACCTAGTGAGGTGTATTAAGATCAGTTAAAGTTACAACGAGAAGTCGAGAGAGAGAGAGAGAGAGAGAGAAAATGTGAGAAATCTGAGGGCTTGCGTGGTGTGTCTGAGATGCAAGGAAAATGAGAGGCTGAAAGAAAAATTGTGGTAAAAACCGAGGGAAAAGAAGAGAGGAAAGAAAAGAGGAAAAATAATTTTTATGCAAAATCGAGTGAGGTGAGGAGAGCTTTAGTTCTAGACCGACCGATGCTTGTACTTTTGTACAATGAGGTTTCGTTTTCTACTAACGATCTTGACCCAAGTTTGTCTAGTCCTATTGTGTCTTTATTGTAGGAATTTGAAGATGTCTTTCCTGATGAACTTCTTGGAGAGATAACACCAATTCGAATCATAGAACATCAAATTGACTTGATTCCTAGTGCGCCATTACCTAATTGACCCGCATATCAAAGCAATCTCGAGGAGACAAAGGAACTTCAGTGGCAAGCTAGCGAACTATTGAAACGGGGGTATGTGAGAGAGAGTCTTAGCCCGTGTGCCGTCCCTGTTTTGTTGGTTCCAAAGAAGGATGAAACTTGGCGATTATGTGTCGATTGCCGAGCAATCAATAATATTACGACTTTAAGGGCCGAGCAATTATACGCTAATCTAAAGAAGTGCTCTTTTGTTACCAACAAATTAGTATTTCTAGGATTTGTTGTTAATGCTAATGGTATACAGGTTGCTGAAGAAAAGGTCAAAGCAATCTGTGAATGGCCAATGCCTAAGACCATGGGAGAGGTGCGTAGCTTTCATGGATTGGCGAGTTTTTATCGGTGATTTGTGATAAATTTCAGCACCATTGCCACACCTTTAACTGAGGTTATCAAGAAGCACGTGGGTTTCACGTGGGGAGAAGAGCAAGAGAAAGCATTTAATCTACTAAAAGATAAGTTAACTAATGCTCATTTGTTATCTTTGCCCAATTTCAATCCTACTTTTGAGATAGAGTGCGATGCTTTTGGTACAGGAATTGGAGCCGTGTTGATGCAAGGAGGGCATCCCATAGCTTATTTTAGCGAAAAATTGAGTGGAGTAACATTGAATTATCCTACCTATGATAAGGAGATGTATGCTTTAGTGCGAGCTTTGGAGACTTGGCAACATTATTTATGGCTGAAGGAGTTTGTGATCCACACCGACCATGAGACCTTGAAGTACTTGAAAGGGCAACAAAAGTTGAATAAAAGACATGCCAAATGGAGGGAGTTCATCGAGACTTTTCCATATGTGATCAAGTACAAAAAAGGTAAGGAGAATGTGATAGCCGATGCACTTTTTCGAAGGTACGCAATTCTAACTATTTTAGAAGCAAAGTGTCTAGGTTTTGAGCATATCAAGGGCTTATATACTGATGATGATGACTTTGGGAGAGTGTATAAAGCATGTGAACATGCTGCATTTGATAAATTCTATAGGCATGAAGGTTATCTTTTCCGTGAAAACAAACTATGTTTGCCTAAGTATTCTTTGCATGAATTGTTGGTGCGAAGCGCATAGTGGTGGTTTAATGGGACATTTTGGCATTAGTAAAACTTATGAAGTGCTGCATGAATATTTTTATTGGCCACATATGAAGAGAGATGTCACACGTGTCTGTGAGAGATGCATTGCTTGTAAGCAATCAAAGTCTACAATTAAACCACATGGCTTGTATACACCATTACCTATTCCAACGCATCCTTGGACCGATATTTCTATGGATTTTGTGTTAGGATTGCCTAGGTCTAAGTATGGTAGAGATTCTATTTATGTGGTTGTTGATCGGTTTTCAAAGATGGCTCATTTTATACCTTGTCATAAAACTGATGATGCATCTCATGTTGTTGATTTGTTCTTTAGGGAGGTTATATGTTTGCATGGCATGCCTAGATCGATTGTTTCAGATCAAGATTCTAAATTTCTTAGCTACTTTTGGAAAACATTGTGGAAAAAATTAGGAACACGATTGTTATTTTCTACTACTTGTCATCTACAGACCGATGGTCAAACCGAGGTAGTTAATAGAACTTTAGGGGTATTGTTGCATGCTATTAATAAAAAGAACATAAAATCTCGGGAAGATTGTCTGCCACATGTTGAGTTTGCATATAATAGGAGCATGCATTCTACTACTAAATTTACACCATTTGAGGTTATCTATGGTTTTAATCCATTAACTCCGTAAGATTTAACCCCTTTACCCATTGATGAGCGTGTGGATTTAGATGGAGCAAAGAAAACTGAATTTGTCAAGGCGTTGCATGAGAAGACGTGCACAAATATTGAGCGCAAGACTAAGCAATATGCAAGGCAAGCAAACAAAGGGCGCAAGGAAGTGGTGTTTGAACCTGGTGATTGGGTTTGGGTTCATATGCGCAAGGAGCAATTTCCTAAGCAGCGACATTCTAAGTTATTACCGCGAGGGGATGGACCATTCATGGTTTTGGAAAGAGTTAACAATAATGCCTACAAAATTTATCTTCCAGGTAAGTATGACGTTAGTGCCATATTTAATGTTTCTGACTTGACTCTTTTCGATGCCAGTGATGATTTGAGGGCAAATCCTTTGCATGGGGGAGGGAATGATGTGGACATTAAGCCATATTGAGGAGGAGGTGCTAAGGATCCATTGTCTATTCCTACTGGTTCGATCACTCGAGCGCGAGCCAAGCAATTTAGGCAAGCTGTTGACGTCATGGTTCGTGATCTTTGGCATGGAGACAACCTAGGATCAAATCTTGAAGAATCTTGAAAATCTTGGCGTAATTTCATTATCTAGTCACCAAATATTTGACCAAGTCAATATATATATATCTTCTTGTTTAGGAATATTCTAGAATATGACGCATTAAATTTCTATGGTTGGTTTTAGGGTTTGTGTGGCGGCTAGAAAACCTATATAAAGGATTTGCCAAATTTCTTTGGGGATAGACATTTTATTTTTGAGGAAAAAGTTGAGAGATTCTCTTCTTCTGTTTTTTTGAGGACTTAACCTAATCAAAGTTCCCTTGTGACGGTCGATTCGACTTATCAAGCGAGATAGCGAATTCTTTCGTTCGTGGCATCTATAACGTTGATTGGTTGACACGTGTTCGTCAACGGGTCACGTTCATATCGAGGTTGCCAATCACAGGTTTGATTGGAGGTCAAGGTTTGCAATTCGCACCATCTAGGCTTTCGTAGAACGATCTTTCCACAACGATTCACATCACCCTTGAGGTATTGATCAACTCAATATCCTCCTCCCTCTGGCTACGGATCGTGTTGATAATTAGCTTCAGTTGGTTGAGGCACTCTTGTCTCGGAGGATCTCCACGAAGATGCAGCCCACAGACCAGACGTCGATCGAGGTCCAATATTTGTCACATGAGAGCAGCTGCTCAAGGGCGTGGTACCAGCGTGTGACCACGTACTCGGTCATGAGCTGCCCGTAGCTTTGGGTAACCCACGCAAGCCCGAAGTCGCATATCTTCAGGTCGCAGTTGGCGTTCACCGGGAGGTTTCGGACTTGAGGTCGCGGGGGAGAACATTGGCTAGTGGAGATATTTCAGCCCTCGCAGTAACTGAATGTGCAGAGTCAAAATCAGAAGAAGAGTTAGAACTGGAAAATACATGGATTGCAATGCAACAACGTATATCATGAAGTTAGTCAAGCTAAGTCTAGTGACTGAAAATCAGAAATTCAATATATTCTAAAGCTTCAATTAATCAAGTTTATCCTTACCCAAACGATGAGTTGGTGATAAAGACCTAAAAGACTGGAGGGTGGCGCAACTCCAGTAAAAGTTGGCAGCATGCAAGCAAGCCATTCAACGGCAATACCTCTGCAAATCAACAAAAGAGGAACGACATGATTCAACTAAACCAGCTACAAAAAACCACGTGAACGAGAATGTTAGACTTAGCTCACCAGTAACTCTTTGCTCATTGTGCAGATGAACTTCCAAGCGGCACTCGCAATCACTGAGTTCATCATTCAGTTGCTGGAACTCGCCGTGGGAGGCATTGCAGGAATCCTGTTGTGGCGGGGTTTGCTGAACCCGGTGTGAGCATTGGCATAGCGCGATGGCTGGCTGTGGCAGCAGCTCTGCTTATGAGAGTTCAACACAACGAGAACAGTTGCAAACCATGGAATAAAAAGGATAAAGCTTTGTCGTCTTCTCCAATTTTGGAACGATCGTGCCCCCTTACCATGAAGTGATGATGACCATATATAGGCGCAGAGAGAGATTCGGTTGTAGGAAAATCCTAGCGTTCTCTCTCACCCATTTTCGGTTCCAAAGATCCGCTGTTTCTGAGGATCGTTCCGGCGTACCCTGTCTAAGTCGAGTGAGTCATCAGGTTAAAAGAGAGAGAATTCGGTGATCTTCCTTTTTCTTCTGGTGCGCACGCGAGTTTGTTCAGAACAGTTCAGAACGAGAGGGGGGGATACCATTCTTCTCTTATGACCGTACTTTTCTAGGTGTGTAAAAAAGAGAATATAATTTTCTTCACGTAAATGACTTGATCAGGGGCATAACATTTTCTCCTTTACACTATGATAGAGGATTGGTTTTTTATAATTTGGTTGCTATATAAGTTGTTAATTCGTAGATTTATTTCATATTGTTAGGATTCATATCCATGAAGTAAAAACTTAGATGATGATATTTATATAGTCTAGAAGGAAGGTAATGACGAGGATGAACGTCGTCTTTTCAAAATTGACTACAATGGTCATAAGGAGCTTTTTGTTAAAGAAGGTAATGTCGACCTTCTCAAATATATAAGGCTTGTAGAAGACGACGGCATTGATGCCAGAGCCCTATTGGAAGAAATCGATCCTAATGATGCAAATGAGGATATGACAAACAGACGGCATCGGGTGAAGGGTGGGATCCTGCCACACGCACTCCCCAATGCTCATAATGGTGACCTTGATAACGTTGTTATTGCACTCTTCAAGGTTCTTGACAAGAGGTGAATGACATTCCGTAGATGACCCATTATCAAAATCCCTAACAAGTGCAAGACGACATTGTCAAATTCACCAACTGAAGTATCAAAGAGGGTGCGTGATGGGATCTCCTCCTCCACCCAACCCCGGCAATCTGACATATGTCATTTGCAATGCTGGGATCGACTTCTTCCAATCTAGTATCATTGCCAACGTCCTCTACAACCCTCAAATATTTAAGAAGATAGGCATCACCTCCATCAACAAAAACTCTTGGGACCATTGCAGTTGACTTCGTCAAGATAATGTTCGTCCTTGTCACAATCTTCCTCCTGGATCAGGTTAGGAGGCAGCCATTTCTGCAAAGCAGCACAATGGGATAATCTTCTCACTCAGCTCTCTCGGAATGTGTCTCACCATCATCGACCACAGCCACCTGAAGCTAATATGGGCAATGGCTCTCTGCACCGCCTCATTGTTGTCCTACTTGGCCTTCTTCTCCATCTGGATGGGGCCGATCATGTAAGTGTACAGCTTGAAAATCTTCCTGTTGAGGCTGCGTGTGCAAGGGGTGTGCAATCAACGTCACTTTGAGCCGTGTGATGAGTGGAATGTTACCGAGGATGTTCGTATCACTGTATAAGGGAATCACCATCAACGGGGCTTTATTCTTGTTTGCAGTGATCGCGATATGCTCTTTTACACGATGTTGCTGGAAACGTAGTGATGGAAACTCAGAGATGGGCAGTTTTTTTGGTAAATACAACTAGTGGAAATCTGCTGCAAGGGAGATGGAGATGCAAAAAAAGAATGGGTCGACAGTGATGCAACGGAGACAGCAGCGAGGGGTAGTTAGGGATATGATTTTGAGGTAAGGGGGTATCTGGTAAAAATGGATGCCTTTGTTGAGCTATTTAGAGTAATTATACATGATGTGAATGGGGTGATGTTTGACAACGTGGATGAGGATAAAAAAGAATTACCACCATGATCAAAGAAAAAAAGCCAACAAAAAATTCTGAGGAAATTCAATTCCCTTGAGCATAAGGAGTCTATGATAAAGTGGTTGGGACTCTTTTGTTTCACCCATCTGAGCCCGGCCCCACCATGTAATTTAGCCACACTCTTGTCCTTGGCTTCGCTGAAATATCCTCGTATTGTACTTTGTGCCATAAATGTGTCATGTATTGCCGTGCACATGCACTGCTCGCACCATGCATGTTGAATCCACGTCTTTCTGTAAGGACTTCTAGCTAAGGATTAAGGAGAGTTTTCCATCTGAAATTTTTATTTACTCATGATCAGAAAGTGCATTGGTTCTCCACTGTTGATAAAGTGGGAAGGACAACATTCACCTCTGGAGAGACAAATTAGGTGTTTGCGAAGATGACCCATTATCAATTTCCCAAATATTGATGAAGTACTCGATTTTCTAAAACCCTATTATGAGGATTTAAATGACAAGAATTAAATTTTGTGTTTTCTGTGTAGAGTATTGTTTCATGGAGATTTTCACATATCTGTGGGTCATTTGATGGAAATTTGAAGAGCGAAGGGATTTAATAATGACATTGATGAGGACATACACACGATAATTTGACATATTTGTGGATAAGTTTTGTTATTATTTTAAGATTTTGTTTATTCCCTTTGATTTCTTTTTCCCCTTTTTATTCTTCGTTTACGCCCAAACACGTGTTGCACACCGAAATTTTCTCTCTTTTCTTAATTTTTAATTTTTAATTTTTTATATATTTTTAGTGTTTTAGTGTTTATTTTATTTTATTTTGTTTCTTTCTTTCGGTCTCTTTCTCAGCCATTACCTTCAGAACATGAACTCATAGTTCGCTCGGTTTCCCTTTGCCTCCATTTTCTTTCTTTCCAACATCCTAGAGAGACATGATCAAATCTTTGCTTTGTTCATCATTCACCTTGCTTTGCTCATCACTGTTCTAGCTTTAAAAACTTAATGTCATAATAAATCTTCATCAACCAGGGAACTCATTAAAGCCAGGATCCATATTCTGAACATCACATATTTAATGAAACATGTTCAAAATTACAAACAGGAACTTAATAGCAGACAATCTTCAGGGAATCAATAGTTAAGATTTCTTGTCCTTGTTTCTCCAAG
Organism: Eucalyptus brandiana; assembly: GCA_014182725.1. Classification (NCBI taxonomy): domain Eukaryota; kingdom Viridiplantae; phylum Streptophyta; class Magnoliopsida; order Myrtales; family Myrtaceae; genus Eucalyptus; species Eucalyptus brandiana. The sequence goes on from CM024670.1 coordinate 28,690,091, forward strand.
AATAGTGTACAGAGATACTTACCTGGGAGATGCAGATGTAAATTCCGAAGGAGATCAAACTAAGGAACCGATGTCTTGGGAGGCGTTGTTGCTGGTGATCCGCCTTGGTGAAGAAGAAACGAGCAGGAGTTGAGCTTTTCCAAGTCTCTGATCAGAAAACAAAGTAAAACAGAGGCGCAATCAGTGAGGTTCCAGTGTGGCAAGTGGTGTCAATCGGTGGTGGCTTTTGGCGTTAGGTGGCGATTCAGGCAAAGATCGAGGATCAATGCCATTGACTGAACCGAAATAGGAGAGTTGGAGAATGAGAGAGAACTTAGCTTTAATCGTGTTGTAGTAACCGGATGATAAATTGCTTGTAGTGATTAATCCGAGTTCAATCTGAGTTCAATCACGGTTGTTCATTGGATACCCCTGACTTGCACATGGTTGCCTAGCAGTTGAGCATTTCTCCTGCTTAACTGGTTTACAAAATAATAGAACAAAATCTTGATCATGCCCCTCATTTATATTTTTAAGAATTTGCAGAGGTACACAGCTATAAATGACTATTCACGCAATTCGTAAATGTTAAGATACACCTCAAAATCATCCTTTCATATTTGGTATGAATGATTAAGCTCATAACAAGTTATCAATTTGGTTTTAGTTTAATTACTGTTGACGCCTCAATTTTTATTATGTTTATTTTATTAATTAAGTTTTTATTTATTTTGTCTTTTTCGAAATAATAAGCAAATAACAAAAGAAAAAAAAAGCGAAAACAGAAGCAAAGGAGCAGCCCCTCCATGGGCTCTCGGCCCATTTCCGCCAAGCCTGGCCCCACCGCATCTTCTTCTTCCTCGCGCCTCTGTAGCGCACGCGCAGAGGGCGCAACGGAGGGGAAGGGGGTGGACGGATGGCGATCGCGTGTGGAGCAGAGGAGCAGCTGGCGTCGACGGGACGTGACCAGAGGAGGCGATGATGGCGGATGGGACGGCGGTCCAACTGGCGGGTCGGAGCCTCGCCGACCGGCCGCTTCCGCGCATATAAATAGGCCCTCCATCCCCGACGAAGGAGGAGGGGGGATGACAGAGAGAGAGAGAGAAAGGCCACCGGAGCTTAGGGTCCCCTGAGAGACTTCGGGGAGCTCGAGTGCAGGCCGGCCGTGGTGTGGTGAGCTCGGAGGGGTCCCCGCGAGACTTCGGGGAGCTCGAAGAGCGAACTCGAGAGAGAGAGAAGCCAGAGGAGGTTCGCCCGGGTCTCGCCATCGTCGCCGCCCCCGTCGCACCGTCGCCACGGACAGGTATCGTGATGTTGCCGTCGCCATCTCCCTCTCCTAGTCCAGTCATCGCTGCCGTCGCCGCCATCGCCACCGCCGCCGTCGCCGCTGCGCCTCGGTCCTCTCCCTCCTCGACGCCGCGATTCGGAAACCCTAGGGTTCCCGATTTTCCGGGTCGCGACCCTGGGTTGTCGGGTCGGACCCGGATCGGGAGCCGGGTAGGGATTCCGTAAATCCCGGGAGCGGCAGAGGTCGGGTCACGAAGCGGATCCGGGTCGGGTAGGGTTCTGAAGGAACCGAGTCGTGGAGTAGGAAGTCGGACCGGGTCGTCGGGCCGGGCCGGGCGCCCCGAACACCCGGCCACGGCGTCGTTTTGTTTAAAAGCCTTTAAAAAAAAAAAAAAAAAAAGAGACGAAAAATCCGAGTCGGGCCCGCGTCTTTCGGATCGGCTGGCCCGGGTCGGACCCAACCCGCGGATCCGACTCGGGTCTGTTTTTTTATATTATTTTAAAATAAAATAATATTTTAAATAAATAAATAAATAATAAATACTTTATTTCAAAAAAAAAAAAAATCAAAAAAATGTTTTATTTTCAAAAAAGTATTAAAAAATTTTTATTTTCAAAAAAATCGAGAAAAATAAAAAATAATTTATTTTCCAAAAATATTAAAAAAATATTTAAAAATATATTATTTTCCGAAAATCAAAAAAATCAAAAAAATTCATATTTTCCAAAAAAATGTCAAAAATCCAAAAAAGGCCAAAAATTCATGAAAAAGCCAAAAAAATTTAGAAAAAGCCATCCAAAAAAAAAAAAAAAACCAAAAAATCCCAAAAACCCCTTTTGTGTCCAAAAATTAGAAAATGACTCAAAAAAATGTTTTTCCTCCCAAAAATGCATGGAAAATCCCTCGAGCATCCAAAAAAACCTCAGGGTTTAAACAAGATTAGGTACCGAAAGGGCATTAGTGATTAACTAGTGTAATCAAGTCCCCGATCCTAATTTCTCTGGTTGCGCAGGAGTGAGTATTTCTCCCGATACTTCACTTGGATTTCTAATCAACCCACCCCAAATCGATTAGTGGCGACTCCATCTTAAGAAATTGATTTACAGGTTAAAAAACTCAGATTATTAAAGTCGTGAATTGGTGGACTTGGGAGAGTCCGGGCTTAACCAATTTCAGCCGAGCCATTAGCCTCCCTAGGCACCCGTACCCGACTGCGGGCGCCGAAAAAAAGAGGTCGCGACAGCTTGGCGACTCCGCTGGGGATCTTGAAGACTTAGCCATTTTTGTCCTATTTAAATTCTTTACTGACTTAGGTTTTTTTCTTTATGCAGGTCAAAAGCTTAGAAATTAATTTTAATTTTGCTTAAAATAAATTATCTTGTGATTATAAGTCATTATGCATGCTTTACTTTGTTTTAGCACTACACATGGCACACACAACCCGGCCGCCGGACCTGGGTCGCCATAGGATTTCTAGGATGGTGTTAAGAAAGATACGACCTCGAAAGCGAGACTGCGATGTAGAGGTTACCTTTCTTTTCCCCGAATTTCTTAGCCGAGGTTAAGGGGATATGCTGCTAACGCGAGACTGCGACGGGCGGATACCCTTTTAATTTCATCAAGCCTTCTGAGTTAGAAATCGAGCTGCACATCCCATCTGTATGTCTTTATACTTGCCATTTTACTTAAAAGCAAAGTGATTTATTTACTTTTACTCAGTCTTTTTATTTGGCCCATGGCAATTTAGGATAAGCTTTTCAAAATTCCAATTTATGTGCGATGGGGAAAGACGATATCCAGTTCATTCCTGCTCCTAAGGCGGAACTCTTCAGATGGTGGGGTCAATTGGATCGCTTGCCCAAGAGCGCGTGAAAGCCAAAATCGGTCATCTCCTATCGTTGATTCAAATCACTGTTCGTCCCGAAGTCATACAGGCCATGGCACATTTCTGGTGTTTGAAGACGACTACTTTTATGTTTGGTGGGTTTGAGCTAACCCCAACTCTAGAAGAGTACAGCATCATCACTGGAATGCTTCTCGAGAAAAAGCTTGTTAGGCCATCAACAGGCTTCCTCCCGTGGCAAGGGTTAGTGCGACTTTTAGGAACTGAAATCCATGTCATGAGGCAAATTCTTGAAGGCAACCATAATACCTGCCCACTAGAATTCGTGAATGCATGTTTTCAAAATCAGCCTATGACCTAAAAAAGCGAGATTTTCCTCCTGGGCTTTTTTGGGTTCATCATTTTCCCCCATCAAAGAAATGCCATAAGTCCTAAGATGGCATGGATAGTTGAACAGATCTTGAGAGGGGGAAATTATGTCAACATGATTTTAACTGAAACATTCTTGTCCTTTAATCGTTTTAAAGACAACACGGAGAAAATTATGCGAGGCTCTCCTGAAATTTTACAAGTCTGGTTCTTCTCTCACTTAAGCGAATTCCGAGACTTCATGCGATCGTCTGAAACAAATGCTTTCGAAAATCCGTTGCAAAAATTTATGGTTTTAGGACCGTACATTCCCAATCAAAGCCGTTTAAATTGGATAAATTTCCTAAGAGACCCGGCTCCCGAGGCATTCCAAGTGTTGTGCTTTGGTTGGTTCTATGAAAAGAGAGCTCGCTTTGCTTTCAAGCGCCGCCATCCAATTCCGCCGCTCGGCCTCACCGGTGCTTTTTCCTATTTCCCACAACGGGTGGCACGACAAAGACGGAGCCCTTCAGAGATCCCGCCATCTTTCAAGAAGAGGACCCCTCCACTTCTCTTCACTCATCAAAATTTTGAATACATGGTTGACATTTATGAAGAAGCCTGGGACAAGTGCCATCGCAAAAGAATCGTGGTACCTGAAGGGCTTGAGGGAGAAGAAAAAGCCCACTACGCCTCCATGTCCTACATCCACAACCATCGCGTCCCGACAAAATGGAAGCCATCAGTCCCTCACTCAATCAGCGAGAGCAGCCAGCACGAGCAAGCAGAGCTCATGGAGAGGGATTTGGGAATGGACTGGATGCACACCTCAGAGCCGGTCCAAGAAAGCAAGCCTCTGCGCAAGTGCAAGACTCCCCGTCGCATATAAATTGGCAATCATGTGCCCCTTAGTGTTAATAGTGTGAAAGTTTTGTCCCATTGTTTAGGGACTTTTGTTTAATATCTAGTATTTTATTCTGTCATTTCAATTTCAAGTTCTAGATGTTAGAAGTCTCGGTCTATAAAATCCTCTTTTGATGAATGAAAAAGCAATTAGACCATTGCCATGGGTCAATTTTTGTTTACTTTCATGCTCATTCATTATTTTCGCAACGACAGATAATTATGAATCGTCGGCCACCACTCGTCCGTGAATGGCCTCATGCACTAGGGCCCAATCGGAATGATGTACAAAATCGCCTCATTAACATTGAAGACGGCGTAGGACAAATTTCCATTGTCCTTCAACAACTCTCAAGACAAATGGAATCCACTCAAGTCGAACCCAACTCTGTAATTGCCCTAAGCACAGTCATGACACCTGCAAATTTGCTAGAAAATAGCCAGTACCATAGACAGTTTGAAATGATCATGAAAAAGTTAAGCCACCCGCAGGAGCGAATCCCCGGACTCCGTCCAATTACGCCGGCATCGAGATCCCTGAAAAACTCAAAGCACCTGAATGCGAAAGGTATGCTGATACCTCCCGCCCGGAGATCTACTTGCAGGCCTACTTGGTTCGAAGGATGATTCAATCGTACCAATCGAGCTTGACTGGCCCTGCCTTACGATGGTATATTGTCAGGAAGATTAGTCCCCTTAAAACCTGGAAGGAACTAATTCATGTTTTTCACCAAGAGTATAACATCGACATCACCCCTGACATCACCTTGCCCTACGAAGAGCCGATGATCGCGGAGCACGAGGAGTTATTAGTCGCTGAGATAGGAGAAGAACATGTCAATGAAACCTTGCATGATAAATGGGCAGCTGAGCAACATCTTGTTACTAGAAAATTTCCCACTAGGAAAGGCAAGGAGCCTTTGTATGAGATCAAGGACACAGAGCATGTCCAAGACCAGGGCACGACTAGACGACTCCCTAAGCTTACTCCAAGAGCTAGGGTCCAAAGAATACCAACCCCTATCAACCTAGAAAGTGAATCAGAGAGCGACACTCTAATATCTCTCACTTCCCTGGATAGGATCGAGCTGGCAAAACGAAGGGCCTTACTTAAAAGGTCTGGACCAAGAGGCAAGAAAAGAAAGCCTAAGCAGATCAGTGCAGCATCTGCCCACGAGCCACCGCACCAAAGCTTTGAGCATTCCCAAGAATACAGCTTTGAAGGCCACCATCCTCTAGAGTACAATCCCAAGACTTCCCGGCCCTAGAATACAATCCCAAGGACTTCCAAATAAGTTATTTCAACAATGAAACCGACGATTCATCGTATAATCAAGTTTCCTACTCTCATCCGGAGATGAAGGCCCGTCAAAAGAAGAAGCATACGTCTTTATCCGCTACGATCCTAACGAAGTACTAAGCTTGTCCTCTGACCATGAGGATAGCCTCAATACTTTATCCTCATTCGGAAATTTTGACCAAGAAGAAAGTAATGGGGTAATCTAGGTAGAATCCAACTTCCCTGAAACAGAAAAATTCACCACTACAACAGATATGCAGTGGGAAAACCAGTGGCCTAACCAAGATACATCAAGCCCGTCTTGCGCTCATAGGATCACGACCCCTGGAGAGATATGGATACCTGATTTCCATAAGTACAATGGCACAACTTGTCCCGTGACTCATTTGCAATATCTCCATGCGGAAATGAGTCGGTACTATGGCCCGATGTCGTTCACAACTCAGGCATTCCAAGAAACTCTTACGGGGTCTGCATTGCAATGGTTCATCACAGCAAATATTTATCTCATAAAGGATTGGAATGAGCTGACTTCCACATTCTTGCATCAGTACAAAGACCAGATCGGAACTGAATTGTCTTGTGAGAGTTTGGCTCACTTCACAAGAAGACCAATGGAGGATTTCCAAGCATACGCAAGGAGGTGGAGAGCTTTCATGATGCAAACCCGCCCTCAACCGGGCCAAGAGGAGTTAATGAAGCAGTTCATAGAAGCTTTGTCCTGCAAGCATCGCTGTTGGCTGCATGGGTTACACTTCCATAACTTCAACGAGGTAGTTATCGCATGCGAGTACTTCGAGTCTACTGAAGGCGAGGAATTCAAACACGCTTAGCTTCAATACCAGCACTATCAAAGCGCTCCTTTACACAGGGGTTTTCATGAGTTTTATTTGTTTTTATTTTTTATGTCTAGTGTGCTACTGCCGTATTTTCCATTCCAAGTACTCTATTGGACAGTTATAATATTTTATTTTAAGAGCATGAGGCGGTACTCCAAACCAGCCCAGTGATGTTATCCAACCATGAAAAGAAAATATCATCCAAGGAGAATACTGAGTGCTAGGCTTCCTCATGCCTTTTTCTCCCCCAAAAACGTATTTTTGAAAATAAAAAGTATTTCATCACCCAAAAGCTTTTGTTAAAACAAGATGATAAATTTAACCATGTTTGTCTTTCTGACTCATTTACTTCATGTCTCAGAAGATCATTCTCGTCCCCTTTGACTTAGTGTGATAGGGGGCATTTGAAGCAAGCGCATCGGAACTCGCCAAATTCAAAGACACCCCGCCAAGAAAGCAGGGGCAAATAGAAAGAATCATCCTACACCAAAAGAGGGTAAGTCTTATTCTCTGAATATAATTTGGAAATGATGTCCTCTCTCTTCTATTTACAAGATACAAAAGATTACACCAAAAGAGGGTAAGTCTTATTCTCTGAATATAATTTGGAAATGATGTCCTCTCTCTTCTATTTACAGGATACAAAAGATGAAACGTAATAGGTACAGGCATAGAGTTGAGATCGAAGCATCCATGACATGCCTCACTCCTGCCCAGCTCCATCCTGAGTCAAAGGACTATCTTGTCGCACGACACGCCCAAACAAACGACTAGATGTTACGGTTCCGGCTTTGACAAGCCAAGAAGCACGAAAATGAATTTCTCCTCTCGAATTGGCTACTGTCAACAGGGAGAAAATCTAGACAATCAAAGCAATCTATGGCCCCGCACCCTGAACAATGACTTTGGAATCTAGAAACTTCACTCCAGACGCATATTCTTTCAAGGAGTAATTGCCATCACAAAGCTTGAGATTTTGATCTCAGATTAGCTTGAGGTACATGACTTTGCTCAATGCTGCTAATGATGCTATAGTTAAAGACAGAAGAAGAAATTCCATAGAAGGAAGGCGTTGAAGATGAATCAACGACCAACAATCATGCATACATGGTCACAAATGAGGAAGGCCAACTGAAGGAAACATTGAACTATGCCGAGATGAAAGGGCCATCATTGACATTCAAATATCTTTAGGAGCTAGTACATACAAACTCTGGAGAAGGGTAATTTGGTATCGTTTCCAATACTCTCGCTATCTGAACCCGCTTTTGACGTATTTTCCCTATTTGACAGGGAGCATCACAACTCAAGAACCAAACTCAATGGTTAGATTTGACAAAACAAATACTAGCCAAGCTAGTATGCAGAAATAACTTGCATCGAATTCACTTGACTTCGTGTAAAGGTACACACTATCCATAAGCCCATTAAGGAAAATAATTGACCTGATGAAGTGAAAGACACGAGAGTTCATGTACTCCGGGTCCACTTAATCGCTTGCAAAAACCAGCAAAGGGTAAAGTTGTATCGCTCCCAGTTTTTCGACTCTTGAAAGAGTTCATGACTAACACATTCCCTCTTGTCTGTTGCAGGATCACCTGACTGTCAAAAGTAAGGATAACAAATCAATAAGAGACATGTCAGACTTTGATAAGCTCTTCCAAACAAAATGGTGTCTCAAGTATCGCCAAAGCGAATGATAGAAAATCTTCAGGCCTCAATTCACAGTTGATTTCGGCCAGACTAATTGATCTACTTGTACATCTTCTCTTCTACAGGGGTAAAAGAAGAAAGACCCATCAAATCAATGATCAGATTCCCAATCCTTGATTGATCATTCATGTGTCATATCCCTATTCATTAGAGACAATCCATTGACACCCCTTTGTGAATAGCCCTTTTGATATCCAAGATTTAACATATTTGGAAACACCATTTTGTTAACCCCTAAAGTTGTCAATAAATTTTTTCTCGAGTAAAAAGCCATTCATTTATTTTGAGAGTACAAACTCCATCACATCGTACACTACATGCATTTTTCTAGGTGAATTCTGCATGATGATTTTGTCTGTCTAAATCACTGATTCCACTGAGAATTATTAGAATAGACAGCTAATTGAAGAATACAAGATTAATCGAGCATGCTGGATGAGGCGCGTCAGGATGATGAAAGGCAAGCCATATCCTACACACGGTCCCCTATCTATACATTTGTGAGATGAGTGCAGAAGATTCCATGACTGCAGGGTAAAGAGTTCTCTCGCAAATGGTACGATAACCAAAACAGTGAGAGGCATTTCATTGCTCACCCCTTTGAGCTCCTTACACTGGTGAAGTTTCTGTCCTACCCCCGTCAAAAAAAACCACCCTACACTGGGGCAAGTTGAAGGCAAGTCAACGTCATGAGGTGAGAAAAGGGATAGGAATTCTCTTGCTTGCACTTGCATCAATCTTTGAGTGTCTTTATTGCATATGAACACTCGCGTTAATTTAAGTGCCCTAGAGTCATGAAGAGCAATTCTTTCTTTACATACTTGTATTCATTGTACAACTCAATTGAGTCTATAAATTCACCCTCACATGGAGGCAAAGCAGAAGCTACTGCCATTTGAGCAGCATAATCAGAAGTGTCAGCAAAAGATGAAGACCCCATAGTCTAACAAAGGCGTTTGCTTGAACTTGCCAAGATCAATTCCTCAAGCAAATAAGAACAAAAACTGGGGCATAAAAAAGCAGTGTACCTGGTAAAAGCAAGGTCAATGCCCATGAATGAAAAATTGAGATGAGAAATAGGGGCATGAAAAAAGCAGTGTGCCTGGTAAAAGTAAGGCCGATGCCCCAAACAAAAATACAGCCATTTGTATTCCCAAGAGAAATTGCTATTGTGGTCCATAGAACCTTCATCGGACCGTGAGAAGAAAGAGCGGTGACAAATGCCTAGGTGATCACCAGCTCTCACCCTTTCACACATGAGTCAAGCCTACATTGCATCTTATTGTAAAAAGTCTCTTTAGAATAGGGGCACTTCAATTAACGTAGGATTTCATATGTCTATAAACATCGCTCGAAGAAGTACGAGCAAGATTATTCTATCTCTTTTCGCAGGGTCCTCGACTTATAAACTCGGAGATGATCGTACAGCATTTTTCATCCATCGACTTCGACCTTGATGGCCCCCTTTGATGAGCCGCTGACCAAGACTTCACCACAGTTTCAACAAAGACCTCTAACATTGGTAAAGTCGTACTGTTTGCGAGAATACTCGGACCCCTGTTGACATGATGACAGTGAGATAATGTGGTCCTTATAAATCCTGCATCAATGGTCAGGATAGCCTTCTCCACGAGAGTGAGTGAAAAGTCCTTTCAGACTGAAAGTCTCTCATCTGACGTGCTCAAGACATCTACATTCTAAATGAAAGTTGTCTTTCAAAATCTTCCCCAGTGGAAATCAAAAGACGCAAAACTGACAAAATTATCATGCATGAATCTCATTTGAACTCATGAATTTACAGCATATACAATCATATGTGCATATTGTGCAAATAGCAGACATACTCTAAAAAAATCAGAGATATTGCCAGGTAAGCATATCTCTATCCCCATTTGTCTTAAGGTACCTATCACTGTCCAAGTACTCTCTTCGTGACACTCGACCTATTCGAGTCGTCCCTTGAGTTTCGGTGCTTGCAACTGTCTAAGTACCCCATTGTTTTTGAGTACCCACCTCTTGCTGGGTGCTCCCTCTGTTGACACTCGACCTATTCGAGTCATCTCTTGAGTTTGGATACTTGCAACTGTCTCAGCATCCCATTGTCTTTGAGTATCGGCCACCGTTCGGATACTCCCTTTTCTTGACACTCGACCTATTTGAGTTGTCCCCAGAGTATTGATACTTGTGACTGACCAAGTATCCCTTTATCGTTGAATACCTACTGCTGTCTAGGTATCCCCATATCGTCAAGTACCCACCGTTTTCCAAGTACTTCCCTTTCATGACACTCAGCTTGCCCGAGTTGTCCCCAAATAATATAGCAGTTATTCAAACATTCCATTACTTTGCTTGGCACCGCCGCCCAAGTATGCTTTCTAGCACTTGGACCAGCCTGAGTGGTCCCAGATCATATCATTAAATACTTGTGTTTATCCAAGTATTCCAGTACTTTGTACACCTGCGGCTACCCAGGTGTTCAACCCCTTTTAGGTGCCTGCGGCCATCCAGGTAAGCCTCATGCTACATTCAAGTTTATGTTGCTAGAAGGTGGGAGACCTTCATGAATATCTAAGGTACGCCCTCGATATTCCCAATTACCAGGAGGTGAGAGACCTTCACGAATATCTCAGGTACGCCCTCGATATTCCCATTTACCAGGAGGTGAGAGACCTTCATGAATATGCGAGGCACGTCCTCAATATTCCCAATTACTAGGAGGTGAAAGACCTTCACGAATAGCTCATGAGGTGAGAGACCTTCACCAATATCTCAGGTATGCCCTCGATATTCCCCTTTACCAGGAGGTGAGAGACCTTCATGAATATGCGAGGCACGTCCTCAATATTCCCCTTTACCAGGATGTGAGAGACCTTCATGAATATACGAGGCACGTCCTCAATATTCCCCTTTACCAGGAGGTGAGAGACCTTCATGAATATGCGAGGCACGTCCTTAATATTCCCCTTTACCAGGATGTGAGAGACCTTCATGAATATACGAGGCACGTCCTCAATATTCCCCTTTACCAGGAGGTGAGAGACCTTTATGAATATGCGAGGCACGTCCTCAATATTCCCCTTTACCAGGAGGTGAGAGACCTTCACGAATATGCGAGGCATGCCCTCAATATTCCCATTACCAGGACGTGAGAGACCTTCACGAATATCTCAGGCACGCCCTCGATATTCCCATTTACCAGGAGGTGAGAGACCTTCATGAATATGCGAGGCACGTCCTCAATATTCCCAATTACCAGGAGGTGAGAGACCTTCACGAATAGCTCATGAGGTGAGAGACCTTCACCAATATCCCAGGTATGCCATCAATATTTCCCAATTGCCAGGAGGTGGGACACCTTCGCAAAAATCCAAGGTATGTTCTCAATATTTCCAATTATCAAGTACCCCTTCAACACTTGTGAATGCCCAAGTATCCCCCAAGAATTCATACTTGTGATCATCCAAGTACCCCTTCAATGCCTATGGTCAGCCAAATACCCATTTTGACGCCTGCAAATGCCCATATACCCTTCAGGTTAGTACTTGTAAATATTCAGGTACTCTTTGATATGCTTGTGAATGTTCAGGTATCTTCCAGAATTGATGCCCCGAGAAAGATCGGCGCATCCTCCCGAGAAAGGTCGGGTTCTAACCAGTGTCTTTGACAAAGGTCAGACACCCTCACAAAATAGATGCTCTGAGAAAGGTCGGCGCATTTCCTGAGAAAGGTCGGGTACCAACTGGTGTCCTCGATACAAATCAGGCACCCACAAATGAGATGCCCTGAGAAAGGTCGGTGCATCTCCCGTCAAGGCGACCGAAGAAAGGTATGGGTCCTAGACAAATCATCGATTGTTTTAATAGGCGACCGAAGAATGGTTCGGGTCCTGGAGAAGCAATTTCCCGTCACGGCGACCGAAGAATGGTTCGGGTCCGTGACAAACCCCTGATTACTCCAACAGGCGACCGAAGAATGGTTCAGGTCCTAGGGGAGCAATCTCTCGTCAAGGCGACCGAAGAAAGGTTCGGGTCCTAGACAAATCATTGATTGTTTTGACAGGCGACCGAAGAATGGTTCGAGTCCTGAAAAAGCAATTTCCCATCACGGCGACTGAAGAATGGTTCGGGTCCGAGACAAACCCCTGATTACTCCAATAGGCGACCGAAGAAAGGTTCGGGTCCTAGACAAATCATTGATTGTTTTGACAGGGCGACCAAGAATGGTTCGGGTCCCGAAAAGCAATTTCCCGTCACGGCGACCAAAGAATGGTTCGGGTCCGAGACAAACCCTTGATTACTCCAACAGGCAACCGAAGAATGGTTCGGGTCCTAGAGGAGCAATCTCTCGTCAAGGCGACCGAAGAAAGGTTCGGGTCCTAGACAAATCATTGATTGTTTTGACAGGCGACCGAAGAATGGTTCGAGTCCTGAAAAAGCAATTTCCCGTCACGGCGACCGAAGAATGGTTCGGGTCTAAGACAAACCCTTGATTACTCCAACAGGCAACCGAAGAATGGTTCGGGTCCTAGAGGAACAATCTCTCATCAAGGCGACCGAAGAAAGGTTCGGGTTCTAGACAAATCATTGATTGTTTTGACAGGCGACCGAAGAATGGTTCGGGTCTTGAAAAAGCAATTTCCCGTCACGGCGACCGAAGAATGGTTCGGGTCCGAGACAAACCACTGATTGCTCCAACGGGCGACCGAAGAATGGTTCGGGTCCCGGAGGAGCAATTTCTCATCAAGGCGACCGAAGAAAGGTTCGGGTCCTAGACAAATCATTGATTGTTTTAACAGGCGACCGAAGAATGGTTCGAGCCCTGGAAAAGCAATCTCCTCATATTACCATATAAGATGACGCCTTGATACTTGCCAAACTCGGGGCTCACACCCTATCTCACTCACTCCCGGTAAGTAACTACAGGTATCTTCTTATCTGTCTTAGTATATATAAAGTTATATTACTCTTTTTTCGCATAGAATAATAGGTCCCAAATAAAATATAATCTGCTACGCATACATGGATAAAATTGAGGCATCAGTCTGTCTTTGAATGCAACCACTGCGAGCTCACCTTCAAAGAGGGGCAGCTGTTGACGCCTCAATTTTTATTATGTTTATTTTATTAATTAAGTTTTTATTTATTTTGTCTTTTTCGAAATAATAAGCAAATAACAAAAGAAAAAAAAGCGAAAACAGAAGCAAAGGAGCAGCCCCTCCATGGGCTCTTGGCCCATTTCCGCCAAGCCCGGCCCCACCGCATCTTCTTCTTCCTCGCGCCTCTGTAGCGCACGCGCAGAGGGCGCGACGGAGGGGAAGGGGGTGGACGGATGGCGATCGCGTGCGAAGCAGAGGAGCAGCTGGCGTCGACGGGACGTGACCGGAGGAGGCGATGATGGCGGATGGGATGGCGGTCCAACCGGCGGGTCGGAGCCTCACCGACCGGCCGCTTCCGCGCCTATAAATAGGCCCACCATCCCCAACGGAGGAGGAGGGGGGATGACAGAGAGAGAGAGAGAGAGAGCCCACCGGAGCTCGGGGTCCCCTGAGAGACTTCGGGGAGCTCGAGTGCAGGCCGGCCGTGGTGTGGTGAGCTCGGAGCGGTCCCTGCGAGACTTTGGGGAGCTCGAAGAGCGAACCCGAGAGAGAGAGAAGCCAGAGGAGGTTCGTCCGGGTCTCGCCATCGTCGCCGCCCCCGTCGCACCGTCGCCACGGACAGGTATCGTGATGTTGCCGTCGCCATCTCCCTCTCCTAGTCCAGTCATCGCTACCGTCGCCGCCGCCGCCGCCGCCGTCGCCGCCGCCGCCGCCGCCGTCGCCGCTGCGCCTCGGTCCTCTCCCTCCTCGACGCCGCGATTCGGAAACCCTAGGGTTCCCGATTTTCCGGGTCGCGACCCCGGGTTGTCAGGTCGGACCCGGATCGGGAGCCGGGTAAGGATTCCGTAATCCCGGGAGCGGCAGAGGTCGGGTCACGAAGCGGATCCGGATTGGGTAGGGTTCCGAAGGAACTAGGTCGTGGAGTAGGAAGTCGGATCGGGTCGTAGGGCCGGGCCGGCGCCCGAACGCCCGCCACGGCGTCATTTTGTTTAAAAGCCTTTAAAAAAAAAAAAAAAAAAAAAGAGACGAAAAATCCGAGTCGCTCTTTCGGATCGGCGGCCGGCCGGACCCAACCCGCGGATCCGACCCGGCCGCTTTTATATTATTTTAATATAAAATAATATTTTAAATAAATAAATAAATAATAAATACTTTATTTCAAAAAAATCAAAATAAAATAAATAAAATGTTTTATTTTCAAAAAGTATTAAAAAAATTTTTATTTTCAAAAAAATCGAGAAAAATAAAAAATAATTTATTTCCCAAAAATATTTAAAAAATATTTAAAAATATTTTATTTTCCGAAAAATCAAAAAAATCAAAAAAATTCATATTTTCCAAAAAATGTCAAAAATCCAAAAAAATGCCAAAAATTCATGAAAAAGCCAAAAAAATTTAGAAAAAGCCAAAAAGACTTGTATTTTTCCAAAAAAAAAAAAAAAAAATCCCAAAAAACCCTTTTGTGTCCAAAAATTAGAAAATGACTCAAAAAAATGTTTTTCCTCCCAAAAATGCATGGAAAATCCCTTGAGCATCCAAAAAACCTCGGGGTTTAAACAAGATTAGGTACCGAAAGGACATTAGTGATTAACTAGTGTAATCAAGTCCCCGATCCTAATTTCTCTGGTTGCGCAGGAGTGAGAATTTCTCCCGATACTTCACTTGGGTTTCTAATCAACCCACCCCAAATCGATTAGTGGCGACTCCATCTTAAGAAATTGATTTACAGGTTAAAAAACTCAGATTATTAAAGTCGTGAATTGGTGGACTTGGGAGAGTCCGGGCTTAACCAATTTCAGCCGAGCCATTAGCCTCCCTAGGCACCCGTACCCGACTGCGGGCGCCGAAAAAAAGAGGTCGCGATAATTACTAGTATGGTTTAAATTATATTTGAGGTTTGTCCAGTATCTCCTAGCGACTCAAATAGACATAACATGGAAAGTTCTGTCCAAAAATACCTTCGAGATAACCGGTGAAGAGATGATATGGAGCCTGCAGATGTTGATATTCTAGTGCTTATACCTTGGTTTGACTTTCTTAATGTCTATCAACTTCCCCATGTTCAACTTGATAACATTTCTTCCTTGCTGAAGACTCACTAATTTCAGTGGAAACTGAGAAATGTACTGAATACTCTTCATGAACTGTGGTTCTTGATAATGAGGTTCCTGTACATCGTTGACAGTCACAAAATTCAATTTCATATTTATAGAATGTAAAGGAAAAAGAGAGAAATATATACCCCATCCTGCGGATTCTTGAAAGAGGGTATACCTGATCGGCACAAGCAAATCAGGTTGCTGTGGGCATGAAGGCAACGGAGCGGGACATGGTGGGGGGAAGCGTCAGGTTGCAGGATCTTCAAGGGTGCAATGGGGAGCTCGCCGTCTTGTTGGACAAGCTGCTGGAATCGCCAGACACGCCCAGATCGCTGGGAACAGGGCTTCGGGCTTCGCTGTTGTCTCGCTAATTTTCCTGAACGTCTCCCCCCTCCCTCCCCGGGTGTTGTGTGGATTGCTCGTTTGAATAGCAGATAAGACTTTCCCCCATCATCTCCTTCCTCCATGCTCACCATCAAAAACTTCATCACTCCAATCGACAAGAATCCCGCCATGAAGAAGCTCTACCACAGTTCAGCTTGCCTTGCCGACGCCACCTCCCTCCTTGCTTCGCCTGCGACTGCCTCCTGTGCTTCATGAGCTACAGGGTCAGGTGGGACTCGTCCCCGAATGAAAGTATTATGGCCAGAAAAAAAATATATACATACATATATATATGCTTCTCCTTTTTTTTTCTGTACAGATTTTCATGGTTCACGTTCTGTGAAATTTACAAAGATGGTATCTAGATTCTAAAATGATTTGACAGTTGACAAATTTTCAGTGCGCTGTTATAGATAAAGCCAAATATTTGTTTTTAGGGGCTTTTTTGTCTTT
Organism: Eucalyptus brandiana; assembly: GCA_014182725.1. NCBI lineage: Eukaryota > Viridiplantae > Streptophyta > Magnoliopsida > Myrtales > Myrtaceae > Eucalyptus > Eucalyptus brandiana. Next base: position 28,706,335 of record CM024670.1, read on the forward strand.
CTATTAGATTTCCTTTTAGGTTAAAAGTGGTACCTATATATTAGCAATGGCAAAACCCTAGCCGTCAAGACGCTGAAAAAGGAAATAGAGAGGCAAGAAAAAGAGAGAAGAAAAAGTGAGTTTTTCTTGATGAGAGTTCTCAATCTCTTTGTACCCGATCTTGAGAGAAGATCGTCGTTGTATTCCAACTTTTTTCGAAGTCTAGTGGATTCGCGAGTGCCTCTGCGCGGAGACGTAGCCCGAGGTTTGGGTGAACTTCGATAACAAATTTTCTGGCGTGTTCATCGATTCTCGCTCTTTTATTACTATATTCCAATGTCCGGAGAATTGTTTGCGAGTGTTATTTTTCTGGAATCGACGTGCGATTTCGTAACAAACTGGTATCGAGCTTGGGTTGGCTAATCGAGAACATTGAGGGTTTTCGGTGACGTTCGATTGAAAGCAAACGGGATGGCGAGAAGATAAAATCGAATCGATAAGTTCAATGGAGAGGATTTCGGATGGTGGAAACTACAAATAGAGGATTATCTTTATCAAAAAGATCTCTATGCACCACTTGAGGGTTGGAAACCCGAGATGGCGGAAGTGGATCCGACGGCAGGGCCGGATGGAAAATTCTTGATCGAAAGGCGTTAGGTGCGATTCGTCTAGGGTTGACGAAAAGACAGGGTACCACATCGCGAAAGCAAAAACTGCAAAAGAAGCCATGGATATTCTAACAAATATTTTTGAGAAGCCATCCACATCAAATCGGTATTTTTGCTTTGAAGAAACTGGTTAATATGAAGTTATCGATAGAGATTACGTGGCGAGAGCATATTAATAGTTTCACGCAGTCACGGGTCAATTAGAATCCGCAGGCATAAATTTAGATATGAAGCTTCAAGCTTTATTATTTTTATGTTCTCTTCCGAAAAGCTACAATACCGCAAAGCGGGAATTTCGAGCACCATGAAGGATGATTTAACTCTTGATGATGCTGTGAGTAGTATCATGGATGAAGAGATGCGAAGGAAAGTCTCGGTGTGGAGATAATCTTTTTGCATCTACATCTTCAACGGCACTTGCGGTGGAGAACCGTGGAAGAAGTAAAAGTAGAGGAAATTTCAGCGGTCGTGGCGAGATCACAATCAAGGGGTAAGAGACGGGTTGCAAAGATGAGTGTTGGTTTTGTCACAAAACCGGACACGGAGGTTTCAATGTGAAGCCTACAAAAAGAAGCAGCAAGATGAGAATCAAGGTGCTAATGTAGTTAGCGATAAATCTTTGCTAGATAACTTGTGTTTGTCTACGGGGTTTGATTTGACAACGAGATAAATGGTTTATTGATTACGGCGCTTCTTTTCATTGCACCTCGCAAAGAGACATATTTGATGATTATGCTAGTGGAGATTTTGGACAAGTGGTTGTGGGAAACGGCCACATGTGTCCAATTGTTGGGAAAGGAACCGTGACTGTGAACATCTCGGGTGGAGGACATCTAGTTTTGCGTGAAACTAGGCATATTCCGAGAATTAAAGAAAAATCTGATTTCAACCAAGAAACTTGACCAAGAAGGTTTGGTAATAACCTTTGGCTGTGGAGAGTGGAAGATAACCTCGGGGATAAGAGTAGTAGCAAAGGGAAAGCGTACGGTACACTTTACCTTCTCCAAGGAGACAATATCGGTGATATAGTTGCAACTACAATGGCTACGAGTAATTTATCTACTCTTTGGCATTATCGTTTGGGACATCTTGGTGAAAAAGGTGTAAAGCAATTACACTCGAGGAAATTACTTCCGGGTTTACAAAAGTTGAGTTAGATTTTTGTGAGAGTTGCATTTATGGAAAACGAGAAGGCTGTTAGTTTTCAATTGAATGGGCAACAAAATAAAGGCCGAAGCTAGAGTTGGTTCATACCGATGTATGGGGACACCTTTCGGGAACTCTCTTATGGTGGTAAGAGATATTTTGTCACCTTCATTGATGATGCAACAAGAAAGACTTGGGTCTATGCTCTTAAAGAAAAATCAGAAGTATTCGGGATGTTCGGGATGTGGAAGACTATGGTAGAAAAAGAAACGAGGTTATCGATTAAAGCTTTGAAATCGATAATGGTGGTGAATACACAAGTAAAGAATTTGCAAATTATCCGAGTCGAGAAGGCATACACGGGCTAAAGACTGTTCCTAGAACTCCTCAAGAGAACGGTGTAGCTGAAAGAATGAACAGGACTATTCTAGAACGTGCGAGATGCATGAGACTACACGCGGGTCTCCCGCTACACTTATGGGCTGCCACGGTTGATGCAGCTGTTTATCTTATCAACGAAGTCCATCTAGTGCGTTGGATGGAGAAATACCACGGGAGCGGTGGTCGGGTAAGAAGATTAATTATTCACATTTAAAGGTGTTTGGTTGTATTGCATATGCTTTGATTGACGGGGAGGATAGGAAAAAGCTTGATGCTAAGTCCCAGTGCGTCTTTATCGGATACGGTGGCGACGAGTATGGTTATAGACTTTGGGATTATGAGAATAATAAAGTTATCCGCAATGTCGCAATGTGGTATTCCATGAAGAAAAGATGTACAAGGATCGTCGGATAGAGACGAGCATGAGAAGGTAGTACAATCGAATATGTTGAATTAGACACAATGCCCGTGAAGATGTTTCCGGTAGATCAAAGTTCACCCGAAAGAGAGGTTCAAGATGAGCCTATTATCGGTGAAGAGGTAGTTCAAGAAGAACGCAGGTGATTCGGAACAAACGAATGACCTTGAAGTACTGTCTTGAGAAGGTCTACACGTGTGAGAAAGCCAAAGGTAATTTTTTATCCATCAGCTAATACTTGTTCTAAGTCATGTCTTATATACGATTCGGGAGAACCGGAAACTTACAATGAGGCAAAGGCGGACACGTCTCACTTGCAAAGTGGGAGTGTGCTATGAAAGACGAGATGAGCTCGTTGCTTGAACAAAACTTGGGAGTTGACCAAGTTGCCCACAGTAAAAAGCTTTATTAAACAAATGGGTGTACAGGATTAAGAATGAAGCAGATGGTAGTATTAGATACAAGGCGAGACTTGTAGTTAAGGGCTTTTCTCAAAAAGAAGGGATCGACTACTCCGAGATATTTTCACCGTAGTGAAAATGACATCAATTAGAGTTCTGCTAAGTATAGTTGCGGTGGAGGATCTTTATCTTGAGCGAGTTAGACGTAAAAACAGCGTTTTTACATGGTGACTTAGATGAAGAATTATACATGGCACAACCTAAGGGTTTTGAAGTCAAAGGTAAGGAGCACATGGTATGTCGCTTGAAGAAAAGCTTGTATGGCTTGAAACAAGCTCCGCGACAATGGTACTTAAAATTTGATGGTTTCATGCAAGAAAAAGGATTTACACACCGTGAGTCCGATCACCGTGTTTATTTTCGCAAATATGATGATGGTGACATTGTGTATTTATCTTTATATGTGGATGACATGCTGGTGGCTAGTTCCAATATGAAGAGAATCGTAGAAGTGAAAAAGATGTTATCATCACGGTTTGCTATGAAAGACTTGAGAGAGGCCAAGAATATTTTAGGCATGAAAATCATTAGAGACAGGAAAAATAAGAAATTATGGTTGTCGCGGGAAGACTATGTGAACAAGGTGTTAAAGAGATTTAACATGGACAAGGCAAAACCGGTTGCAACTCCTTTAGCGAATCACTTCAAACTTTCCAAGGATATGTGTCCAAGCACTCGGGCTTTGAAAGATGAGATGGCGGTAGTTCCATATGCATCGGCGGTGGGGAGTTTGATGTATGCCATGGTGAGCACGAGACCGGACATTGCACAAGCAAAGTGGGAGTTGTGAGTCGATATATGCGAGAACCCGGGTAGAGAGCATTGGAATGCGATTAAATGGATATTGAGATATCTAGCGGTACTTCCAATTACTCACTTTGTTATAGTGGTACATCTCTAAAGTTGCGGGGTTATGTAGATGCGAGATCATTCGGGTGATCGAGATAGTGGTAAGAGTACCACTTTGGATATGTCTTTACGATTGCGAGGTACAGCGGTGAGTTGGGTATCTCAACTACAAAAAGTAGTTGCTTTATCGACAACGAGAGGCGGAATATGTAGCGATTACGAAGCCTCCAAGGAAATCATGTGGTTACAAGATTATATGGAGGAGTTACATCGAAAACAGCCAGTCGATACACTTTGTGGAGTGATAGTCAAAGTGCGGTGCACTTAGCAAAGAATGCAGCTTATCACTCAAGGACTAGACATATCAAGAAGCGTTATCACTTTATCGGGTCAGCATTGAAAGATAATGAATTAAAGCTACAAAAGATTGATGGCTCGAAGAATCCAGCTGACATGATGACCAAGGTAGTAGACGAGAGAGAAGCATATTTTCTGTACTACTACCATTGGTATTACTCCATGTTGATTGATGAGGAGTATCGCAGAGGCACAAGTTTCACAACTACTATTTTTTGAAGAAGATGGATGCAAAGTTGCTTGGTGCTTGGGTATATTTGTCTTCAAGTGGGAGATTGTTATAGATAAAGCCAAATATTTGTTTTTAGGGGCTTTTTTGTCTTTCTATTAGATTTCCTTTTAGGTTAAAAGTGGTACCTATATATTAGCGATGGCAAAACCCTAGCCGTCAAGACGCCGAAAAAGGAAATAGAGAGGCAAGAAAAAGAGAGAAGAAAAAAAGTGAGTTTTTTCTTGATGAGAGTTCTCAATCTCTTTGTACCCGATCTTGAGAGAAGATCGTCGTTGTATTCCAACTTTTTTCGAAGTCTAGTGGATTCGCAGAGTGCCTCTGCGCGGAGACGTAGCCCAGGTTTGGGTGAACTTCGATAACAAATTTTCTGGCGTGTTCATCTGATTCTGCTCTTTTATTACTATATTCTGTCTGGAGAATTGTTTGCGAGTGTTATTTTTCTGGAATCGACGTGCGATTTCGTAACATGCGCTTGGTCAAGAAACAACCGAGTAGTTTTCGCTATGAAACTCCTCTCCAAGTATACATCCATTTCCAAGTAGAACGCTGGAAAGAACATGGGAATTCACCTAGAGACTATAATTCAAATGTCATCTTGTACAGTAGTAAATGCTTCAACAACACGCCTAAGGTACTTGATGATGCCCTCAAGGTAGTCACCAGTTACTAACTTACAGGATTTCGGCTACCAGTGATATGTAGTGGACGCTATCGGCCTTAGAAAGGATGGAAAGCATTGTCTCTTGCAATTTAGACGATTCCTGCTTGGGCTCACTCAGCCGGGCTCTGCCTTGGCAGCTTCCAGTGCCTTTGCCTTCTCAGCCAAATCTTCCATTTAAAGTTCCAGCTCTTGCCTAGTAGATCCTATGTCTGCATCACGTGTTTCTCTACATGACCTCAATTTCAAGGCAATGCTTTTTGGGTTCTATGGCTTCGGCAATCTCATCGAGCACGTAGCGGAGCCAGCCCACGTCTTTTTCTGCAGCTTCCACATCCCTAACGATGGCCTGCATCTCTTTGATTGTTTGAGAGATTTTTCCATGCTTCGAGGGCTTTTGCGGAGGCTCGAAAGGAGGAGATTGGAGGTCTCCCGCATCTCGAAGCTGATTTGCTTTGAAACGAGCCTTTGGAAACATGAGTTCGGCATCATCCCACGACTCCACCTTCTTGAAAGACGGATCTTTCGGGAATAGGTTATCGGATAGGTTTCGGAATTCTTCAGGACGGGATCGTCGGAGGGCTTTCGCTCCAAATTCCTTCTTCTTCGTGATGATGATCTATTTTAAATGATATATTGTTAAGACTTCCTGGACGTGTTGACCGATATTGATGGTGAAATGATAAGAATTCAAACTCCAACAGAATTCGGTTTTGAGTCCTTATCTATTTCACCGGCCGAATCTTTCTCTCTTAGTTCTCCAATTCTACTCGGGAAGAGTCTCATTCGAAGTTACTTTCGAAACCTCGTCAATTTCCTCGAATCCAGTTTTATTTCCCCTTACCATTTTTCCAACGTTAACCCTTATGACGGATGACAATATGAGAAGGCAATATACATTGTGCAAGGAATATGAACTCTCCTGTTAAAAGCCTACTCTAATGCAAGATAGTCATAAAATGCAAAGAAATGGAATGAAGATACAAATTTTAAATAAAATTTTTGTTCAAGGAAAATTAACATATGCGAAGATAATTTGTTAATGGAAAAGAGAATTTACCCTAAATTTATATTATCAATGATATTTCATGAAAGTAATAAAATGTTAGCAACTTCTGCATTACAAGGCTTTGAGGTCAATTTCAATATTCGAGGGATGATTACTAACTTGCTCAACTGTTTCTTCAATAACTCAATTCTTGAAGTACCTACCAACAATCAACATATCATCAACATAAAGCAAGAGAATAATAAAGTCATCATCATAAAATTTTTGAACAAACACATAGTTATCCGAGGAAGTCTTCTTATAGCATTGTTCTGTCATAACTGATGTAAACTTTTTGTACCAGTGCCTCGGTGCTTGTTTTAGGCCATAAAGGCTTTTCTTCAATTTGCATACATAGTCTTCTTTCCCTTTTGCTTTAAAACCCTCAGGTTGTTCCATGTATATCTCTTCCTTCAAGTCACCACGTAAGAAGGCTGTTTTGACATCCATTTGCTCAATTTCCAAATCTAGAGTAGCTGCCAAGTTTAGTATCACACGGATAGAAGACATTTTCACTACCGAAGAAAATATATCATCAAAATCAATACCATTTCTTTGACCAAATCCCTTAACAACCAATCTAACTTTGTATCGTGGTTGTGAAGTATGTTCATCTTACTTCAACCTATATACCCACTTATTCTTTAAAACGCTTTTACCTTTAGGTAACTTCACCAACTCAAAAATATGATTATCATAAAGTGACTACATCTCATCTCACATAGCATCAAACCAATTGTTTTTGTACTCATCTTCTATTGCTTCTACATAGCACTTTGATTCACCTTCATCAATTAATAATACATACTCATCTTCAGAATATCTGGTGGAAGATCATCGGTCTCTAACGGATCTCTGAACTTGAACATCCAATGAAACATCTAATTGAGCCTTTGGTTTAGGAATAGTATTATCTATTTCAACATGTTCAGGAAGATGTGCGTTATTTGGAATATTGACTTCCTGATACTCTTCATCAACTTATCGTACTGAAATCATCTCTGTTTTCTCAATATCCTCTATTGTTTGATCTTCCATAAACACAACGTCTCTACTTCTTACAATTTTCTTTTCAACCGAATCATAAAATTTGTAGTCAAGCATATCCTGTCCATAACCAATAAATATGCACCGTCGTGTTTTCACATCAAGTTTAGACCTTTCATCTTTGGGAATATGCACAAATGATCTTCCAAACATCTTTGCCTGTCCAAACTCTATTAGAAACATCAAACTCAAAAGGAATGCATGGAATAAGATTTAATACATGCACAACTGTACTTAAAGCCCCACCCCAAAATGATCTAAGTAGCTTTGACTGTGAAAGTAAGCATCTTACCATTTCAACTAGTGTTTTGTTCATTCTCTCAGCTAAGCCATTTAATTAAGGCATCTTGGGAGGTGTCTTTTGATGTCGAATACCTTGTTGTCTGCAATATTCATCAAAAGGTCCAATATACTCTCCCCCGTTATAAGTTCTGATGCATTTCAATTTCTTTTTAGTCTGTCTCTCAACTGAAGCCTGAAATTGCTTAAAAGCATATAATACTTGATCTTTAGTTTTCAAGGTATGAATCCAAATTTTCCTTGAAAAATCATTTATGAAGGTAACAAAATAAAGAGAGTCACCGAGTGATTTTGTTTTCATAAGATCGCAAACATCATAATGCACTAAATCCAATATACTTGACTTTCTTGAAGGAGGAGAGCTTTTAAATGCAACTTTGTTTTGTTTTCCTGCTAAACAGTAAGCACACTTCTTTAACACCGAACTTTTCAATCCTAAAATGAGCTTCTTCTTGGCCAATATTGACAAACCCTTCTCATTGATGTGACTGAGCCTCTTATGACATAACTCAGTTGCATCTTCGCTATTTACTGCATTAATTTTGTCTGTGGACAACTTTGCTTGCATAATATACAACGAACAATATTTTTCACCTCTAGCCACAACAAAAGAACCTTTGGTGAGCTTCTATTGACCATTACTAAAGGTGCTACAATACCCTTCATCATTCAACTTGCCTGTAAAAATCAAATTCAAGCGAATATCAGATATATGTTTAACATTATTCAATATTAAACTTGTGCCATTGCTAGTTTCTAGGCATACATCACCAATGCCTACAGCTTGAGCTAGCCCATTGTTTCCCATCTTCACAGATCCGAAGTCACCTGACATGTATGATGTAAAGAAATCCCTACGAGACGTAGCATGAACGGATACACCACTATCAATTACCCGACAGGTCTCATGAGATACAAAATTCACCACATCACCATAAAAAATAATGAGAAAGTCTTCTTTAAGTGCAGCAACACGATTGTCATCACTGTCATGATCACTTTTCTTCTCTTTACCTTTCTCCTTTTGTTTCTCTCTTTTTAACTAGCGACAAAACATCTGAATATGTCCCTTCTGATGACAATAATGGCACTCAACATTAGCAAATTTATTATACTTACCTCTGCTTTTATCTCAACTTTTATCTTTATTTCTCGAACCTCGAGACTCACTTCTTCCCATTTTTCTCGACAACCAAGGCATCATAATGTGAAGAGGACAATCCTTGTGTTTTACTTCTCATCTCTTCATTCAAAATACTACTCTTGGCCAAATCCATGGTAATTGTACCATTTGGGACATAATTAGACAAAGATGTTCGGAACGTCTCCCAGGAGTCCAGCAAAATACCAAGCAACCATAGTGCTTATATTTCATCATCAAACTTGATTCCCATCGCAACCAACTGATTTATAATTCCTTGAAAATAATTTAAATGATCGGTCAAATGAGTACCTTCTTGATATCTCAGAGCCATCATCTGTTTTATAAAAAATAACTTATTATTTCCAGTCTTTTGAGCATATAACTATCATAAACTGCGTGCACGTGTTTCCTCAATAATATGGTTCAAAACATTATCATCCACCCACTACCTAATATAACCACACACTTGACGATAAAATATAGACCATTCAGCATCAGTTCTATTCTCTGGTTTCTCCTCGCCAAATACAAGCAAATAAAAATCCTTCACATATAAAATGTCTTCCATCTTCTCTTTCCAAATATGATAATTCGAACCATTTAGTGTAACCATTCTACTTGTATTTGTTTCCATTGTCTAACATAAGGTAGAAAAGTTAAGCAATAATCATATGCTTTGATACCACTCTGATAGGATAACAATAACAATTCGAACAATATCGAATCAATACAGCGGAATAAAATAATCTATCATTTTGTATAAAGCTAATAGGAATCAATATAGTAGAGTAAAATAAATACCAAGCACGCGGACACAAGACGATTTTTTTACGTGGAAAATCTCCTTGATGTGAGGAGATAAAAAACCACGGGACTGGAGTTTACCTGAAATTCTTCACTATCAACAAAATTGGGTGAACAATATTCTTCTCTAGCAAATACTAGAGGTACATAGCAGCAAAGACCTCAATAATATAATTCTTGGCAATATACATGAATTTCATAAGAGATCAAGGATAAATCTGACCAAAAATGCAGGTTGTGATTAATCCACGAAAAACCTGATGTAGGGAGCTTCAAACGAAAATCAAACCATTCAGATTCGAGAAAATTACGCCATGAACATGCTAACAAAGTTTCAGCTCAATCAGATCACGAATCAACATACGATGCCAGCTTGATGTAAATCAGATATTGTCCCAACCCCCAGATTTTCTGCTTTCTCTTTTTCTCTTGTTACTATTTCCTTTTGCGGCTACCATTTTATAAAGATAATGAGAAACCCTATTTTTCCATATAACTTATCATATGGGCTCAAGCCATTTTTTGGCTTGCAACTCATTGGGCTTCCTCCACATAAGAGTGAACCCAGCTAACATCAAGTCCTCCACTCTCTAAGGCTCATCAAATTTTGCTGGTCCACCAATTACACCCATTTCTAGGCATCTCCTCTGGGATGTTAATTGATTTTCCATCTTCGACTACCCATCTTATTCCTCCACTAATAGAATCCCTGCCAACTAGTATACTTTCCCGATCCCAAGAAGGATGCGATCCCTTTTTTGCATTCCAAAAATCTCCTTCAAGGAAGTATATTCCTTTGAATAATTGACTCCACAGGGCTCTCCAAGCCTGCTTACCTAATATTGCTTTGTTGAACGAGATAAGATCATGAAAGCCAATCCCCCCACCATATTTTTTGGTCTTGCGTGTTTCCCTTTTCTTCCTATGCAGCCCAAATTTCACCTCATTTTGCTTCCGCCACAAGGAAGTAATCCTTTGTTCAATTGCTCTACACACATAGATTGGGATTTTGAAAATGGACATGGCATATTGTGGTAAGGCTTGCACAATAGTTTTGATCTATGTCTCCTTTTCTGCTTTGGATAAAGAAGATCTATTATTATGGTGGGAGAAGAATCATGTCTAGATACATAGTTTGTTGAAGAGAAATGTGAATGAGATGATAGATGTTTGTGGCCTTTTTTGTCACTAAATTGTTCTGGTTTTGCGTGGCTAATTTCATATGAAGCTCAATATCTCAATTTGCTTTCTTCCTTTCGAGAATATATGTCATTGCCCAACTGAACACAAATATCTTGGGGGTTTGATCAATGATCTGGACCATCTTATTCTGTTAGGATTGCAACTATCTAGAAGACAGTGCTTGCTCCTCTTATCCTTTATTTTAGGGTCCATGACTTGTTCTATGACCATGAGCAATTCTGTGTAAGAGCTTGGAGAAAAGTCAGCTTGCTTTTCTGTTGTATGGTTCAAGTCCACAAAAACACATTAAATTTTTTTCTGAGGTTCTGTTTTCAAAGACTTCCGGGGTTAGTTTAAGTATTTTCCAGACATGCAATAGTAGAGTAAAAATTTGCCTATCCTATGCCTGGTCCAGTTAGTGCTGGTATTTATTTTATCTCTATTCAAAATCAAAACAGCAGGCACAGTGTTGGGTGAAATGCATGGCTCATATAAGTTTCCGTACGCATGTACCTTTGGAGATTCAAATAGTCAAAAGAATTTGAGAAGAGCTGTTTTCACCGATTTGCTGAACCATTTGTCAGGATGTAAAGTGATGAGACACAATTGGTTAAGGCATATATGTTCCGGAAAGCACATTTGAGTGGCCGTCCTGGGGTGCGTGGATGAGAAGGCAAGCTGCTGTAAAGCCTAGGACCATTTGATCTATAGATTCCTCAAGTAAGCACCTGTGCTCTTGATCTAAATCTTGAGGTTCCACAATCTTGTCTTACAGTTATTATGTCAAAGTTGTGTAGTGCATATTACGTGCATGTTTGTTCTCCAGCAGCCAAACAGCATGGAAGTGGAGGAAACAAGTGGGAGAGAAGCTTTGCCAGCTTAGCTTCTATCTCTAAGGTTCTTGAGAGCTGGAGTAGAAACGTCTTCTGAATCTTCATTGTTTATAAATATCATGGAAGAGTTCTTATGATAGCTGGTAAGTTTTGAAATGTAGGGAGTCTTCTTGCATTTCACAGAAGGACTTTAAGTCCTGCATGAGAAACTATTCTGACCTATGTCCTTGCCTTTTAAGCTAAACTCAGAGGATGTCACTACAATGTACCTGAAACATTAATTCTCAATAGGAGTTTTCCAACATTAGAGCGACTTCTGGAATTTCTCAACATAGTTCTTGGAACTAAAACCATCCTTAGTGAGGATATTTTATTTCTGGAAAAATATGCTGGCCGGCCCTGAAAGTGAGGCAACATGATTGTTTGAGTCCAAACTTATGCCACTTTAATGGACACTGGACATAACAATTCTTCTTCATGTATCCTTGGTAGAATGAATAAGATTATGCTATTTCCCTTTTCATGAATTACCTGGTAAATGGAGGTCATCATGTAATTAGCATACAGGTCTTTTAAAAGGGAAAGATGAGGAGGGAAGGACTTAGCCTCCACATAAATCTATTTAGCATTTGAATTTTTCAAAAATGATCATCACTCAAGATGCTTTTGTCTATCTTGGAAGGTGGACATCTACTTTTTACTACACAAGATGAGTGCGGTCTTTTCTCATGTTGCATATCAGAGCTTGTATGATTATGTGCTTTAGACTCTACATGGCCACCCATACAATCATCGATCTTATCCTCTATTGGCTTTGCCGCTGTCAAAATCATGTGAGGGATGTTTACTTCCTTTATAATTAGGTTGAGCACTTAAGATTTGCTTACTTCTTGGTTTGACATGAATATGAGGTTGCGTATTTACAGTAAGGCATATGAAATTCAACCATGCGGTTCACATGTCAGGATTTACCATTGAACATGGATGATGATGCATCATTCATTGCATATTTCCTCCCAGTTTTTATTTCAGATAATTTGCTACGATCTAAAATTTGTAGGTGCATCCATGGTAGATGGCTTTTAGGGTGCCATTGTGGGTATCTTTAATTTCTCATCACACAATTCGTTGTTCTGTCTCCTCTCTTTTTCTGCGGAGAATGCCTGTTTGCTTCATATATGAAAAAATGTGAAATTATGAGGTTTTGCCCTATGCTGATGTGAGAGTGATGACTCTTAGCAGTTGGTGGTGAACTTCCTGGGCAGCTTTTCTCATCCAAACATTGTCAGGCTAATGGGATACTGTTTGTAGGATGAAGAACTACTTCTTGCTAAAGGGTACCCTAAAAAACCATCTCTATGGAAGCAAGGTTCTTTCTTGGGCGACATATACATTTTTTTTTTTGGGTCAAAACTTGGGCGATATGTACATGCTTGCCTTAAATTTATGGCAAATATCATATTTTCTTGTTTAATGTACTACACAAATCACGTGTCTTTCCTGCTGCAGGGGGGCTCGACCATTAAACCACTTCGATGGGTCATGCAGATTAAAATTGCAGAAGGAGCAGCCAATAATCGGCAGAGATTTCAAGCCCTCAAACTTATTGCTGGACTCAGTAAGTTTCGTGTTCGTTACTTGGATTAAATTAAGCAAATACCACATTGTTGTCGCATTGAAAATTTGGTTCCAAAATCTTCTCAGGTGCTGAAATAACTCAAGTAAGTTTGCGACATCCCTCCTTTTGCACTTCCCTCCTGCATTCTGGAATCAGCAAGAGTTTGAAACCTTATGCGTTCAGGTTTTCATTTCGGGACACGACAGTTATTATTGCAAAGCATTTTAAAAACCTGGTTCACCACCCGAGATGATCTTCTGAAATTACATACTCCCGAGCTACTCTTTTCATAGTTAGTTAATAATGCCAGTCGTGAGCCCGAGCTAAGCTTATTAAATCTGTGCATTGTCCATGTTTACTGGTGGATAGATCACGCTAGCAGCAGAAAAGTGACCTTATCCACTTTGACCTGTAGTTTGGCATGTGTTGACAGTCCTATAACACCAATATATCAGATTTTGGTTGGGCAAGAAATGATGGAGATGAGGAAAGAACTTACAGCTACATAGCACCGTATATAGCCACCGGTAACATGATAAAATTTCAGATGTGGGCGCCCGAGTCACCAAGCAAACCTGCCAACAGTTCCTGTGGGTGACGCCTTAACCACATGGTATAGGCAGGATAGAAATGTTAATTATTTTACGACGATGCTTACGTATTTAGGGGTTCCAAAATACTCAAACCTCAACCAAATAATAATAATAATAAATTACAGCAGCAAAATACGTAATGGCAGGACCGGACATCACTGAATGTCAACGGTCGAGATCCGATTCCGAATGATTCTGACATCGTTGACGAATAGGATCCGCAGGACATGCCGGTCCTCCAGAAAGGGCGATTCCTGTCCAACCATCACAACTGACAGGAACGTCTAAGAAAGCTGCTGTCCAATCATTGACATATCCTCTTTTGTCGTGTGGGCTCGATTACTCAGAAATACGTAACGCGACTTTCATTAAATGCTCGTTGACAACGTCAGCTCTCAAAATGGCAAAATTATTGCTAGTGCGGAGTTAAGTGGGGAAGGCGAGTCGGTGCTGCGGCCTTGACATTAATTCTCTGCAGAAGCTTCGTTGTCCATTCCTTCACCTCCTTGGCCTTATACTCCCATACAGCGACCAGTGCCGTCTGCGCGCTCGTCCGAATGCCGGTCTTGCAAAACGTGGCGAAATGCTCGCAGTTATTATTAATGAGGTCGTACTCGCCAAAACTATTGCCCTCGTAAAGCTCTTGAGCCTTGTTGACGACTTCCTCGGGCAATGCCGTATTGGATAAGGTCGTACGGGTCCCCCATCTCGTCAGCCAATACTCCAGCGATGGTCGCCCATATGCATACATGTAGAGGGAACGGAGTTCCTTGCCTTCTCGCTGGAAGGAATCGAGAGAAGTTTTTTTGACTCCCATTCTTGTGAAGTGAATCACATGGTCCTCTCCAACATAGACACCTATTATAATCAAATGTGAACATGTGCAACATAGAAAATAATCAATGGTCCAAATAGGGAGGGAGGGAGGAAGAGAGGGAGAGGAAATGGACGAATCCAAATCCAAGATGGAATGATCAAAAAATACAATTTACTTTGGCGAAAAAATTCTCCAATAACTCTCTCTGGCGATCTTTGACTTTTCCTTTTTAGGCCATGGACGAAAAGGGCTTGCAGACATGATCAAAATACAATTTACTTTGGCGAAAAATTAATGGACGGACTTTGAAATTTCACGTAGGACACCTCTCCACTTCGATCGCGACGCATCCGAGTGAGGCCACTTTCCAGATCTTTTCTTTCTTCTCCAATAACTCTCTCTGGCGATCTTTGACTTTTCCTTTCTAGGCCATGGACGAAAAGGGCTTGCAGACATGGGACAGTAGCGTAGCCGGTCATGGACTGCCAGGCTCGAGAGTGACGCCGGTTTGTCCATGGCTATCATCGGCATTATCCGGGCAGATCTGGAGTTCTCCAGATCCAGACTTGGACAAGTGGCTCGTGGCCGTTGTGGGCATCGTTCTACTGATCCAGTCGGCCTGTCAGCACCGGTGACCGGTGGTGACTATGGGAGAGGCGCGGAGGTCGGGCTTATAGGGCCAGATGGGTTTTTCGAGCAAGAGGGACTGGCAAGCTGACAGCGGAGAATGTGGCGTCAAAGTTGGACAGCTCCTCGGTGGCCATAGGGAGGTCGGTGCAGTTGCCATAGAGCTTTTTGGTAAACTTAGGTCGCGTTTGGTAACGATTCTGTTCCAAGAAGCTGATTTTGACTAGAAATGATTATTTTTTATTCTGCTTCCGGAAACTAATTCTGAGTAAAAAAACGTGTTTGGTAACTATCCAAAATTTTTTATTCTGAAATAGAATTGCGTTTGATACCGTAATAATTGATTCTGTTCCAAATTAATTTCTTTTAATTTTTAAATAATTTTTAAATACTTTTAAATACTTTTTTTCCCTTTTTTTCCTTTTTTTTCCCTTTTCTCCTATTCTTCTTCTTCTTCTTCTTGACCGGCCAAACGAGGGCTAGTAACGCTCACCGGAGCGTAGCCGGCCCTTGGCGAGGTTGGCCCTCGTCGGTCAAGCCTCGTCGGTAGTTGGGTGAGGTAGAGCCTCGCTGGTGGCTAGGCCAGCCTCGCTGGGGCTAGGCAAGGCTCGCCGGTGGTCGGGCGAGCCTCGCCGGGCTGGGTGAGGCCCACCTAGCCACCGGTGAGGCTGGGCGAGCCTCACCCAGCTATTGCCGAGGCTTACTCGGCCACCGGCGAGGCTCGCCTAGTCCCGCCAGTGGCTAGGCTTGCCTCCAGTGGTGGACGGCGGCGGCGGGCAGTGACGGATGGCGGCGGGCGGGGTGGATGGCAATCGCGGGATGTCGGAAGGGAAGAATGAGGCTTTTATTGTTTTGATTCTTTTTTTGATTCTCGGACGGAGAATCGTATTTTTTTTTTTATTCTCAATTCTCTTCCCAAACTGTTCCCGGGAACAAAAATTTTACCAAACGCGATTCTCGTCCCAAACTGATCCTAGGAACAAAAAATTAGAATCAGGCACTATTTGGCACGTTGCCAAACAGGCCATTAGGGACGAGCAGGTGAGGGAGATGGCCGGAGGCACAAGGAGAGAGAGAGAGAGAGAGGCCATTGTTCTTGTAGAGAGCGAGTTGAGAGAGAAAAAAAAATCTGAAAGGCGACCTCACTCGGACGCGTTGCCATCAATAAGTGGAGGGGGAGCATGCCCTAAATTTTCTCGTTTTGGAGATGGGCACCAGCTCATTATGGGACTTCACTCTCATGGAAATGCATGGATGATCAAAATCAGATATATTAGCATCCATTGAAATGAAAAGAGTATGACAAGGGCAAGATTTGATGATCACTGAGTTGATCTATTAAGTATCTACGGCATAAAAAGTTATAATTTAGTCAAGCAGGTAAACCATGTTATGGAAAAAACGATAGTGATGATGGAAAAGGAAAAACGAGGATGAATGGCTAACCGTGGTGGGTGTACAAGCCATACCGCCGGTAAGTGTAGACATGATCCCCGGGAGTAAGCTCTTCCTGCCATATCACGTTCCCCAACAGTAGCATCGATATCGGGAAGAGCTTGTTGTTTCGGGCCCCCTTCTTTTACTCCTCTGCGCTCGTCTGCTTGAGCTGCTGGTCTTTGGGATTAAGCTTGGACGAGCCTAAAAGAGCAGAACCGAATAGGAACCGGGCGTGAGCTGGGTTTGGCAGTGAAGAAAAAGAGGGGAGCGACGTGATACTGGCCCGGGAGGTGGCTTTTATAATAATAATAGTTCATATAGGTGAGCCGTCGGGGAACAAGAAAAAACACAAAAGGGTGTGCTGGTCTGACACGTAATGCCCGACGATGCAGATGAGATCATGTTACGAGGTTGCTGAGAGAGAGAGAGAGAGAGAGAGAGAGATACATCTTTTCCATTTAAGGATACGAGCGTGGCACGAGCCGGCTGTTGTCTATAGGGACGAGCTTTCTCGCTGCTTTCACTGTGACGAACATCGACGTCGCCAGCTGTAGCAGAATGCACCAAGATGAAAGGAAGAAATGATGGGATAAGGTCGCGAGCTGGGGTGGTTGTTGCCTCACAGGATGGTGACATGGTGGAAGAAGGTCGGAGCGGCCGAGGTTTCTGGTCTGTTATCTAGATGATGGTAGGGTCTCTCTTATGATTTTCTCCTCTCCTTCTAATTTTTACACAGCTTTTTTTCTTAAACTCCTTCTAATTTTCACACAGCTTTTTTCTTCAACTCCTATGGAGGGAAGGGTTTGAGTAATATCTCCCCCGCTTCCTTTTTCTTTGGCTAATTCGGTTCTCTTTTTTTTTTCTTGCTTTCCTCTCGTTTTGTGGAGTTTTTTTTTTTCTCTCTTTCGATCTAGTTTAGATTTAAAAACTTCTTTTTGTTTTGAGGAGATTTCTATCCCGATCTAGTCTAATTTAGGGATTTTATATTTATAATTTTGGATTTTTGCTTCCCTTGGATATCGTTGATTTAAAAATTCAGTTTCGAGGAAGATCAAAAGAGTTTTGTGAAGGTTTTGCTCTCACAAGTGTCAGATATATGCTCGTTCAATCTTATTTTTCTAAATGACAATGGTGTTGGGGATCACGAACCTAGTGTGCAATGCCAAAAAGCAAAACCGTAGCAATAGATGGAGATCTTGGTGTGTACTCATTATTAAAGACGGATTTGTTGATCAGCCACTGATTTTAGTTTAAAAAATCTCATATCTGCTCTTTAAGCGAGTGACTCTAAACTTTATTTCGGTGATTCCTCTTGTTATATGGAGCTTATTTTGTTTTAAAATGATCTAGGATTTGTCTTTGTAGTTGGACTGTGATGTTTCTCACTTGTATTTTTTATGAAATGAATGAAATGTTACTTTAACCAAAAAAGAAAAACACAGATCTGACTAGCACCTTAGATCACAAAAAGAAATCGGCATATCAAAGGTGGTAGTTGAGAGTTTAGGGAAATTAGCTAAGCTTTCAAAAGGTAACAAACAAAACTGGTTTCTTCCTAAAATAACATCACATGAGAAAGGTGCTATCTATCTGGGGCTTGGTTTAAAAAGTCTACATTCATGGCAATTAATAATCTCACATGATGTATGTCACACTTCAAATTCCCAGACACGCGCACATCCCTTGGTGGTTAGCTAAATTGCGACATTCCCAGGACGCGTCACCAACCAATTGATTATTGCACATGCGGAAGCGAATTAAACAATCTCCAGACAACAATCAACATGGGATATAAAAGCAAGACAACCAATTTACACAAAACACATTTTATAAAACAACCTAGGGAAGACTTCTTAAGAGTTTAGAAAAAACAAAACCACACGTGTCAAGCAAGCACCTGTGAGACTTGAGGCTTCGAGAGCAAGGCAACATATGCAAGTCCAGAACGATTAGTACAAAACCTCGTCCAAAAAAGATAATGATGACATGATAGTGTCATGGGACGGTAGTTTCCTTGGCCGTGGATCAACCCGTGCAGCGCCTGGCAAGCAGAATTGGCTAGGCCAACCTTCCTTCTATAGTTGTTCCGGTGAACAATACAACAAATAACCTTTTTATACGAGATTGCATCACGCCCAGCTTTGCTCAGAAGTCTAGTCCATCGAGCGAGACAACAGCCCTCGTTAGGCTCAACAATTGGTTTCGGCCTGCCTTGGCCTCATAAGGAGAGCGGCATCAACTCTCGACCAGTTTGTGCACGGAAGGCTAACTCCGCCTTTAAAGCTCCTAAGCAATATACTCCTTATATTCTAGAACTCCTAGTACCAACTATCTTGATGTCACTCCCACGGACCAGTTGTGTTCATCCTCTCTGCGTCCTCACTCTTCACTCGATAACTCCAAGCTTCACTCCCAATGGTACACGAGTACAGGAGGATTCATGTTTGTAAAATTCTAAATGCAAGTGAACGTGTCGAACAAGTAATATAATGATGGGAAAAAGTATCGTCCCACGGAGATCGATGATTAATAAACTAATTAAATACTAAAATAGATTAATTCTAAAATTTATCTAACATATCAAAATATAATTGAAAATAAATTAAAAAAAAAATTTGTAGACTAAATGCAATAAATCAATCAGATAAATATGTTAGAGTATCCGATTTTACCATAATAAAAAAAAATTAGATTATTGTGGGTATAAGAACGATATCAAACATGTGATAGCGGAATTTCCTAATTTATTTACTATATTTTCTCTAGGTATAGCAAACTCACTCAGTTTATTAATCCAATATATTTCTCTGTAAATTAAAATAAACATAAGTGCATTAAAAATTATGAATATTCTCAGTTTACAATGAGTCTTTTGGATCACCTTATCACCGAAAGCTACATAAATAACACGGTATATCTCTATCAACGTCTAATTTATGGTTATATATTATAATGTGCAATTGCATATTATCATTTCTCTATCTCAAACATGCACATTAGATCATTCAAGTGGTGGCCAGTCACTCGAAAGCATTAAGCACAATAATATATAACTCACATGAATAAAATCAATTGCAAAATATAAAAATCATGAAATTCACATCATCATGGTTAGGCTACATCGTAGCCCTAACAAATGAAAATTAGAACATAGTAGAATAAGAAATAAAAATATATATCAAACCTAGCATCTTGAATCAAAAAACAAGAATTATGTCACCATTTTTGTCTTCTCTTCAAAATACTTGAAAAATTCTCAGAACAATGAAAAAACGATCTAATAAAAACTTAGCTTCTCTCTCTCTGGCTCTCAATGTTCTCCCATTTAGAAGATATATCCAAGCTCCAAGCAATTGCGCATAAAATCAGGGAGTAAATCAGATGATTCTGATTTGATATTTATCTTCCACTACTTCTTGATTTGAATTCCTGATTTTTTGTGCAATTGCTTGGAGCTTGGATATATCCTTTAAATGGGAGAACATTGAGAGCCAAAGAGAGAAGTTAGGTTTTTGTTAGATCATTTTTTCATTGTTCTGAGAGTTTTTTAAGTATTTTAAAGAGAAGATAAAAGTGATGACAGAATTCTTGTTCTTTGATTCAAAATGCTGGGTTTGATATATATTTTTATTTCTTATTCTACTATGTTATAATTTTCTTTTGTTAGGGTTACAATGTAGCCTAACCATGATGATGTGAATTTCATGATTTTTATGTTTTACAATTAATTTCATTCATGTGAGTTATATATTATTGTGCTTAACGCTTTTGAGTGACTGGTCACCACTTGAATAATCTGATGTGCATGTTTGAGACTGAGAAGTGATAATATGCAATTACTCATTATAATATATAACCATAAAGTAAACGTAGATAGAGATATACCGTGTTATTTGTGTAGCTTTCGGTGATAATGTGATCCAAAAAACTCATTGTAAACCGGGAATATTCATAATTTTTAATGCACTTATGTTTATTTTAATTCACATAGAAATATAGTTGATTAATAAACTAAGTAGGTTTGATATATCTAGAGACATGATAGTAAATAGATTAAGAAATTCTGCTATCACATGTTTGATATCGTTCTTATACCCACAATAATCTGAAATTCATATCTAGTGGTTATGGTGAAATCGAATGCTCTAACATATTTATCTGATTGATTTATTGCATTTAGTCTACAATTTTTTTTAATTTATTCTCAATTATATTTTGATCTGTTAGATAAATTTTAGAATTAATCTATTTTAGTATTTAATTACTTTATTAATCATCGATCTCCATGGGACAATACTCTTTCTCATCATTATATTACTTGTTCGACACGTTCACTTGCGTTTAACCATGAGTCGTGAGTATCCCCGCTTTTCATGCGGGAGACCCGGGTTTGATCCCCTGCACGTGATCGAACTCGGGTCTCTTGATTTTTTGCCATTCTTTTCATTATCTTCTCAATTTCTCATTATTCTGCACAAATAAGAAAATTCAAATAATCAGAATGAGATCTTAATATTTTCTCATAGATATTGCATTAATTATTGCCTAAAATAGGTAAAATAACTCTATTTTTATAGAGTTATCAATTCATGGACCGTGTCATTCTCCCCCACTCAATTTCGCAACCTCCTTGTTGCGGGCTATTCTGTCACTTCCTTGTATTTTCCTAACCATCAAGTCCACTCCCTGGGATTTACATAGATGGCAACGCAACGCTTGCCCAACAGAATAGTCTCACCCCTCTATTGGTCGCTTCCCCCGATAAAAGTTGTTCACAAATCTTCAGTCACTTGTGCTTCCCGACAAATGTGGCACCCTTGGCCAACTGCACCTATGACAGCACCTTATTTCGCCTACTAAGTTCCTCCTGATCTCAGCAAGCAAATAGAGGGTCCCCTTGGTGGAAACATGATCGTAGATCTCTTCTTAAGATTCGCCCATTAATCTAGAAATGTTATATCCATTCAACGGATAATTTGGTTCCTTCCTATACCTCCATTGCCATCCTAGAAGCTAGATGAGAGCTGCACGTTGTCTGAGCCCCCTGGTCTTGGCGATCACTCTTCACCCTCATAGGACCGGGAAGACCACAAGCTTTCCTTGAATCACCCACCTATTGAAGGGATCTTTGTTATGATACAAAATTGTCACAGGTTGGTAGTTTCCTTGGTCATGGATCAACTCGTGCGGCGCTTGGCGAGCGGAACTCGCTAGGCCAACCTTCCTTCTATAGTTGTTCCAATGAATAATACGACGAATAGCTCTTTCATACGAGATCATACCACGCACAACTCTGCTCGAGCGTCTAATCCATCGAGCGAGATGGCAGCCCTTGTTAGGCTCAACAACTGGTTTTGGCCTGCCCTGATTTCATCAGGAGAGCGGCATCAGCTCCCGACCAATTTGTGCATGGGAGGCCAATCCCACCATCAGAGCTCCTAAGCAATATACTCCTTCTATCCTAGAACTTCTAACACCAATTGTCCTGACGCCACTCCCACGGACCAGTTGTGTTCATCCTCTCTGCGTCCTCACTCTTCACTCAATAACCCCAAGCTTCACTCTAAAGGGTACATGGGTACGAGAGGATTCACGGACCTTGTCAATAGCATAAGCGATTAAAAATTCAAGTGGCTGAGCTCATCTTATGTCGTTGAGTCATACAGGAGAGCCAAAAGCAATACTTGTTTATAGATCAAAGGACGTGACGGACCCCACGCCAAGATCTTTCTAATTTTTAAAAGGTCAAAAAGCTGGCTACCGTTCACAAGCTCCGCCGACCATAACCGAATGTATCGTGCCTTTTTATTGGCTGGGAGGCCATTTTATTAATCACTAACATGAATGGAAGTGACGTCCGGATGTTTTGGTCAAGTCATTATTGTTTTGGAGCTTCACTCCAAAGGGTACACGGGTACGAAAGGATTCACAGACCTTGTCAATAGCATAAGCGATTAAAAATTCAAGTGGCTGAGCTTATCTTATGTCGTTGAGTCATACAGGAGAGCCAAAAGCAAAACTTGTTTATAGATCAAAGGACGTGACGGACCCCACGCTAAGATCTTTCTAATTTTTAAAAGGTCAAAAAGCTGGCTACCGTTCACAAGCTCCGCCGACCATAACCGAATGTATCGTGCCTTTTTATTGGCTGGGAGGCCATTTTATTAATCACTAACATGGACGGAAGTGACATCCAGATGTTTTGGTCAAGTCATTATTTTATTTTATTTTGCTTGTCTCCAAAAACATGTTGAATGTGAAATCACGTCTGAAATCCCCGTGTTATTTTCGTTTTGTTATGTTCTAGAGTTTCGGCCTTTATTAAATTCACCAAATCCCATCAAGTCCGTCCAAAAGCATGTTGACTGTGAAATCACATGTCTGAAATTCCCGTGCAGTTCACGTTGTGTTATGTTCTTGAGTTTCGGCCTTTACTAAATTCACCAAATCCCATCAAGTCCGTTGCTTTCCGACCAATAAAATGGGCTTGCTTGCACCTGGCCAACCACACCCCCCCGACCACCCCCCCACCTCTTGCCTCCGGTCGGCCCCAAAATCAAGCAAATGTAACCAAAAGAGTGTCCTCATCTTTGCTTAATAGTAGTACTATGATATGACGATTCCATGGCTACAATAGCTTGAATAACATGATAAAAGCCATATGATTTTAATATAACTTGAATTAGTTGAATTTGAGACATAATTGGAAGAATTGTATAAGATCTTACCCATCAATTTACATTTAATTCCACTTCATTGTCATCACAAGAATGTGGCAATTGCTCATTAGTTAAACCAACTTCCGCATTTCCATCGTGTCAGATCTCTATGCGCATATGGCTAGGAAGGTCAAGTGAGACGATGAAAGGCAAGGTTCGCTGTGGAAAGAGAAACGGTTCGGATCATTACCTAAGGAAAAATGTTACCGGCTCCTACGCAAGATTTCCATACCTTTTGACCCAAAATATTTCAACTATAGGGTATAAGCAGAAAGCTAGAAGTGGTTTATAAATAAAAAATATCTTAACTTCGATGGTTGCACTTGATGTGATTTTCATATGTCACTTCCATCTAGAATCTGTATTTACCCATTGTTGAAATGTTCATTTTCCCTCTCGTTCTATTTATCCTTATTATTTGATACTAACCAATGTAAATTTGACTTGGAGTTCCTAATATTGATTACGACGTTAGAAATTTGCGTGAAACACAAAAGAAAAACTACACGGAAAGACGGGTCCCATGACCACCCAAAATGTGTTTCAAGTGTCAAAATAGTATACATCATAATAACTGCTTTTTTCTAGTGATGGTGGATAAAATACAAATCGTGGAATATATTACAAGTATACATATCATGGCCCTACAAGTTATGGTATATTACAAGTAAGTTTTTCTCTCTGTATAAGTAAAGAACTGATTTATCTATTGGAGCGAAGGAAGACAACTTCTTTCTGCGAATTATCATGAGATCGGGCCATTCTAGGAATTGCACTGTATGCTGACGCATAAGTTCAGATGCAGAAGGTAAACAATAATGGAAATGAACAGAAAAATCGTATTTACTTCTGGGAATTTGGTACGAGTAATGTCACGTGGACATGTACCATGCATGGATGCATATGTCATCGGCGTTTATTGACAATTTGGTCGGTGGTCTGTTTATTAAAGACAGGCCCGAACAACTGTTGGATTTGTCTCACGCTAGAGACCAAGTCAACTTAAACCATTAGATTTCTTCATGTGTAAGGCAACTATTAAGTCAAGCATGGACATATGACATTATTTCCCGATATGGTGGCGGGGTTGTGAATGGTGGGACCCCATGACATTTAATGGACAGCGGGCCCTGCTTCTTGGCGATAAACGATAGATTACATGTTGATAGCATCAAACCGGTACATTTTCTTCAGGCCTGTAATAGTGGCTCTTTACCAGCAACTTGGGCTTTATCCCCTCCTGTCCCTTTGTTAGACTTATTAGCGCTTGATGCTTTGCACGCAGGTTGTAACTATCGGTTCAGATACTGCAATGTTTCTTTCCGTCAAAAAAAAAAAAAAAAAAAAAAATAGTCGGACGTGAAGATTCCATGTCTATTTTCAAAGGTTTTCCGCGTTGGAATGTTTGATCCTCACTCTCGCCATGTGAAAATTGTCATGGTAGCACCATATTTACATATGAACCATTACTTACGTTTCTTGTTTTTTTTTTTTTTTCCTAATATATTTGACATGTGGTTGGATAGTTTCTATACTTTCTTCGACCGGAGAGCATGGACTTGACTAATTGTCAGTGCTGACAAGACCCTTTCATTTACCTAACTTCCTGACTTCTCCACCAAGTCTCAAAAAGCTGCCCATTGCTTGTATTTTCAGGATTTTCCGTTGACTTGGTCTAGTTCTGAGATTAACAGAGATTCCCAGCAGTTATTTTCACAGGGATAATAAAAGATTAGGCTTTGCCAGGCTGTCGTCCGTGCACAGGAAGAAAGGTTTTAGATTAATTTACATTACCCTGTAGACGGGTGCATTCTCTTCGGTTGTGTATTCACTTTTGAATCAATATTATTTCAATTGGCGTGCCGGATTTTCTATTTCTTAAGAATTAGAGGTCGCTTTGCGAGATTAATTTCGACCCGTTTCGCTTTGCTTTGAAAATAGAAAAATGCTTGTCATGCGTGGCTCTTGCGATTTCCACAATGCACATGTATATTGTCCAGCTTTGATGATTGATTTAATAAGATTAATTGGATGGGTTACGATCGGGCTTCCCCAAAGTTCTTAGGCCCAAGTCACCAACTGAGGCTGGTTTACCCAAACTGGTCACTTCACTATGTCACTGTGGACATACAAATCGAGTTCAAGGGGCTGGGCTTTGTTAGAGACACTTTCACATAAGAAAGACCTTAAATGGAATCATAAAAATTTCTTTTTAGGACAAGGTCGTCCATGACCGACAGTCTGTTCAGGGTTCTAGACTCAACGGTGCCAACCGTTTTGGGAAAATAAAACTTCCATCGAAGAGTTGATCTCCCTTTCGAATTCATCCTCCCTCTCCTCCCCCCCTCGTCCCTCCCAACTGTGCTTATTCTGACGTAGAGGGCAACAATAGACTTTATAACCTAAGTGACAAATGTGCTACAATGGGTGGGACCAATAAGTAATGTTGATCCAATACCCAATCAGAGGGCCACTATGCTACCCATCACGAAGACAATTGTCACAGATCCTATTGAATTCCGAAAGCTCGTAGCATTGGTTCCGGTAAACTCTAATTTATTGCTTCTTCTGGACCAATAATGTCTACCAATTTCCCTGTAGGCCATTCTAGAACTCTAGCAATGTTCACGTTACTAGAATGTCATGTCTGGATTTATTATGTTGATGAGAAGATTCGATGCATCAAAACATGAGCAAATTCTCGAGGCGAACCGAGTCAAAGAGTTTGGAAGCTTCTTTTAAGCACAGCGACTGAGAAACTCATGTGAGATTAGTTGTGGTTTCAAAAGGCAGGCTAAGGATTAAAGAGAGTGTAGAAAGGAAGTCAGTGAAAAATAACTTACCTATTTCAGATTTGCAATTAACAATTTACCCCGGAACGAACGATGAATTGCAGATGAATGACAAACAATATTATCTCACATTGGTCTGAATGTAGTCACTAGGAAAACATCCAATTTCCACAACGTAAATGCCATCGTCCGGAGGTTCTCGTCCTTAATACTTTCAAGGATCCTCACACGAGCACTCCACACACCCCTCGGGAAGGAGGGGAGACGTTCAGGAAAAATAGAGAGATAACGGCGAAACTCCGTTACTCGCTCGGCTTGTTCCCAGCGATCTCGGCGTGGCAATTCCAGCGGCTTGTCCGACAATACAGCGAGTTCCCCATTGCACCCCTGAAGATCCAGCAATCTGACGCTTCCCACTACCGTGTCCTGCTCCGTCGCAGCCGTGCCCACAGCAACCTGATTTGCTTGTGCCGTTCAGGTATATCCTCTTTCTCTCTTGTTTCGTTTACAGTCTATGCATATGAAGTTGAATTTTGCGACTGTCGACCCATGTCAGACCTTTCGCCTATAGATCTGAACAGCCAACTCCATCGTGTATCCCGACTTCATCTATGCCTTCGTTCAAATGTCGTGGTTTTCCTTGTGTAACATTCAACTTCACTTGCCTTTGTTTCTCTCAAAGCGGATTTTGCGCTGACACAAGCTGAAATTCTCAGTTTCCACTGAAATTAGTGAGTCGCCAGCAAGCAGGAAATATTATGAGGTTGAATATGGGGAAGTTGATAGAGACATTGAGAAAGTCAACCCGCGATACAAGCGCTAGAATAGCAACATCTGCAGGATCCGCATCATCTCTTCAGCGGTCATCTCAAAGGTATTCTTGGACAAAACTTTCCATTTCATATCTATTTGAGTTGCTAGGAGATACTGGACAAACCTCAAATATAATTTAAACCAGACCAGTAACGAAACTAAAACCAAATTGATAACTTGTTATCGGTTTGAAGCTTTCCACATCAAGGTGAGCTCAAACATTCATGCCAAATAAGAAGGGATTATTTAGAGGTGAATATTGACATTTACGAATTGCGAGAAACAGTCATTTATAGAAGTGTACCTCTGCAAATTCTAAAAAACTGGATGCGATGCGTGATCAAGATTTTTCTTCTATTATTGTGTAAAACAATTAAGCGGAAGAAATGCTCAACTGCTAGCCAACCATGTGGAAGTCGGGTGCCTGGTCAGTACTTGTGGGGCCTTAGCTCTCTATATCGCGCCTTTTAGCTCCGTTCCATCAGTCTCGATTTTGTTACATTCAATTGAAGCTTCTCCATTGAACAACTGTGACTGAAGCTCAGATCGAACTCGGATTAATCACTCCAAGCACTTCATCATCCGGTTACTGCAACAAGATCAAAGCTAAGTTCTCTCTCATTCACTGACTCTTCTTCTTCGATTTAGTCAATGGCATTGATCCTCAATCTTTTCCTGAATCGCCCCCTAACATCAAAAGCCACCATTAATTGACACCGCTCGCCGCTTTGGGTCCTCACTGGTTGTGCCTTTGTTTTAGTGTGTTTTCTTATTATAGACTTCAAAGAGCTTGACTCCTGCTCGTTTCTTCTTCGCCAATGCCAATCACCAGCAATGACACCTCCAAGACATCAGCTACTTATTTTGATCATCCTTCAATCGACATCTGCATCTCCAAGATAAGTACTTCTGTACTCTGTTCTTGGAGAAAAGACGAAAAATATTAACTACTAATCCCCTGAAAATCGTCTGCCATTGAGATCCTATTTGTGATTTGAACGTGTTTCATTACATATGTGATGATTAGAATATGGATTATGGCTTTGATGAGTCCCGTGGTGGATGGAAATTCTTTATGATGTTAAGTTTTTGAAGCTGGAAAAACGATGAGTAGAATTAATTGAATGATGAAGAAAGCACAAAGTTGACCATGTCTCCATAGTCTCTACAGGATATTGGAAAGAAAATATAAATGAAAGAGTTAAAGGAAAACCAAGCGAAGTATGAGTTCATGTTCTAAAATGGACTGAGAAAGAGGCCGAAAGAAAGAAAGACAATAAAGGAAGGAACACAATAAAAATGAATAAATAAAATTTATAAAGTTATTTTAAAAAATACAAAATAAGAAAAAAAGGAAGAGAGTTTAGCTGGGCAACATATGTTTGGGCGTAAAAGAAGAATAAAAAGGGAAAAAGAAATCAACGGGAAAAAAACATAAAATAATAAAAAGTGATAAAAATTTATTATATATATAGACACACATATATATTAAGAGAGAAATAAGTGCAAGCCTCAGCTAGGTGGTTCAATCTTAAGTTGTAAAGTTAATTGAATTTCATTTTAGTTCGGCTCATTTGTTTAGGGAGATATTTTCTTTGAATTTTTTAAATATTTCCAACTTTGGATAGTCCTTTTCATCCAGATGATATACAGGAAAATAAAGAATGTAGAAAAAGTCAAAATTATATAAAATTGAAAATATCAAAATCTCATTGCATTAATAAATAGATTAGCATTTAAGGATTAGTTCATATAAATGTCATTCCTCTTTGTAGATTTCCATTTACAAAATATCCCTTGTTAGATATTAGAATTAGAATTACACTTTGAATTCTATTTGATTTTAGCTTTTGGGCTCGTGGCTCTTAAGATGAGACCTTCTAATATTTTTTATAAGATAATGCATTGGGTTATTTTGCTGTACCTTACCTTATATTTGTTTTTCATTAGTGTTCTTGATGTATTTGTTGTGATTGCTTTTATATAATTTTTTGTGTTGTGGTTCATTTTTTTGGTTGAATGGTTATGTTACATTTCAGGACCATAATAAACACAATGATCATCACTTTATAGAGTGATAAGAACGTCAACGTTAAACTCCACTAAGCACCTAGTCCAAGGCTGCGCTGAATACGTACCCCAGCACAAGTAGCCTCAGTGGGAAGATTCCCGAATTGTACCCCGATGTGAGGGGGCCAATTGCAATGGTGTAGAATACACGTAGGGCAATATTGAGATGCTAACATGTCAACTCACTGTTGCTCTACGTCGTTTTCTTCACCATTGGGATTTCCCCGAACACATGGGTCTACAGCTCGAAAATCTTTCTGCAGAGGTTGTGTGCGCTGGGGTGCGTAATCTACGTTGTGGTAAATCAGGCGGTGGGTGCAGTGTCATCAATGATGTACGTATCGCTCTACAATGTGATCACCATCGGTAAGGCCTTCTTCTTGTTTGCAGCGATTGCGAGCGGGGTTTAGAAAAGTTCATCTGCACAATAAGCAAAGAGTTACTGGTGAGCTAAGTCCAACATTCTCATTCATGCTGTTTTTTGTAGCTGGTTTAGTTGAATCATGTCACCCCTCTTTTGTTGATTCACAGAGGTATTGCCGTTGAGAATGGCTTACTCACATGCTGCCGCCTTTTACTGGAGTTGTGCCGCCCTCCAGTCTTTTAGGTCTTTTATCACCAACTCATCGTTTGGGTAAGGATAAACTTGATGAATTGAAGCTTAAGAATTTATTGACTTTCTGATTTTGAGTCACTAGACTTTGCTTGACTAACTTCATGATATACATTATTCCAGAAAAATAACACTCGCAATCAATCCACCGAGCAGAATATAATAATAAAGGAACAGAATCAGAAGAATATGCCAAAACATTTGTTAACAAAGTTCATCCAAACCTGGGCTATATATCCACGTAGAGGCACTCCACGAATCCACTAGACTTCAAAAAATGTTGGAATATGATCTTCTTTTAAGATCATGACACAAAGAGATTGAGAACCCTCATAAAGAAAAAATTCACTTTTTTTCTTCTCTCTTTTTATTGCCTATCTATTTTCTTTTTTAGCGTCTTGACGGCGAACATCTTGCCATCGCTAATATAAAGATATCACTTTTAACCTAAAAGCAAATTTGATAGAAAAAGACAAAAAAAACTTCTAAAAATATTTGACTTCATCTATAATAATTTCCCACTTGAAGAGAATTATACTCGAGTACCAAGTAACTTTGCATCCATCTTATTCAAAAACTAGTATTTGAAAAACTTGTGCCTCTATGATACTCATCATCAATTAACATGGAGTAATACCAATGGTAGTAGTACAAAAAATATGCTTCTCTTTGTCTACTATCTTGGTCAACATGTCAGCTGGATTCTTTGAGCTATCAATATTCTTTAGCTTTAATTAATTATCTTTCAATGCTGACCTAATAAAGTGATAACGCTTCTTGATATGTCTAGTTCTTGAGTGATAAGCTGTATTCTTTGCTAAGTGCACTGCACTTTGACTATCACTCCACAGTGTACTAACTAACGGTCACGCCACGAACCCCGAGTATGCGCACATCCCTTGGCGGTTGATTAAAAATGCGACGTCACATGACGCGTCGCCGACCCATTCTTTTTATCTTTCAATTAAATGCATGCAGAAGCGAATTAAATAAACACTTGGCCAATACACAAACATAGGGATAGTAGAAACGCAACCAATGTTGCCAAGACCACATATTCATTTATTCATTGTTACCCCTAGGAAGTTTAATAGTACGAGTCTTTCTATGGCCTTTTCCTATCAATCCTCTCGACCTCCTCAAGGATCAGGGTCATCATAAACTTCGCTAACAGCAGGGCCATCCAAAAGGTGTCGCATCTCACGCCCACCACATCCGCACTCAGCAGATCTCCACACTACGGCCTTGAAAAGGTTAGCCCATGATAGGGTGAGATAAAATCTCAGCAAGTCAAAACCCTAAACCCTAGTTAGGATGCAAATTCACCTTGAAGGCAATTCTAAGCACACTCCATATAGAACTTACCTTGCCTCGGCGCGTACCTGCACATTAGCTCAACATATATACCATCATCAGTGTAGCAAGCGCAATTAATAACCGAAACACGTCAATTCATCCATCAAATAATCACATGGGTCCTGATTATAAGTCAAAACCGTTATGACACATCCCATATCATGCCACACATGGTATTTACATGAGATTCCTCTTTCTTATTCTTAAGCAAGCCAGGCGTGTTCCAGTTATTGTGACCTATCGGCCATGGCCAACTCGACAGTCGGCGGTCATCCAGCATAACTGGGCGTCGTCCCGCTCCATTAGGCATAGCATCATCCCGCGTATTCATATGCATTAGGACAACATTCCACATAGGAGCATCGGTTCGGCCTCTGCCGCGACTGGCATCCGTTGACGTGAGGCATCCAAACTTAGTTAGGCATCGTCCCGCATATTCATACGCATTAGGACAGGTTCATTACCCCACATATTCATACGCATCAGGGTATTAGGTGATCACACGAGCACACTATCAATCAACCCAATTCTTATCTTCCGTCAATTAGCCCAAAATACCAAATTCCTTTTTAAAACAATAAACCTTGCAACTCTTTTTTTTTTTTTGTTCAAAGCTTTCTAAAATAAATTCGTATGTGGTCACGTACTCAAAATCAAACCGTCAAACTTTGCACGCTTCTACCATAAAACCTCATTGTTTTACTGAGCAAATAAAATCTGGCGTCCAAAACCGGCATCTCATTTATTTTCTATTTTCTTTTCCAACCATCCTTTTTTTGCATCTAAATTGGGTAATCCCCTTTTTTTTGTTCTAAACCTTTGGAAAGAAATTCATAGGTGCTCACGTACTCCAAATTAATCCGCCAAACTTTGCACACATCTAATTTAAAACCTCATTGTTTTATAGAGCAAATAAGTTTTGGTGTCCAACCCGACATCTAATTGTTTTTCTAATTAAAAGCCCATAAGGCCATCTTTTGCATCATCAATGAACACTCAAAATAGCACAACCATTCACATGTCATCACGCATAAGTTCTAAGCATGCCACAAGTCAACCACATCACCAAATATACACTATCCAGCAAGCACTACACCAAAAATAACCACAAAACTACTACCGGCCCCAACCGGCAAAAGCTAGGTCACTCGCATGTCTCCAAGTTTAAATCCAGAAACCTAACCAAATGAGTTTGGAAAATTCTCAAATTCTCAAATGTTATAAAGGACACTTAATTTTTTTTTTTATTTTTTTTTATGATACACCTTGACCTAGATCTCTCTAGATTGAGAGCAGTAATTCGCCCAAACCGTTACAAAAACTGTGACCGTGTCCAGAAATTACGTTCTCCAAAATTAGTTTGGTTCGAGATCCAAAACTTGTCATTTTAATCTGAAATTTGACTATGTTAAACTACAAGATGTGAGGAAAAAATTTTGTGAATGAAATATTTCAAAAATCAAACCCTAAGAGTTGATAAAAATCATTTGAACACCAAAATGTCACTGTTTCCAACACAATCTGAGATTCTGTTTTGCAAATAACGAGGCTGAAACATTATTCTTTTAAATCCCTAAAATCATGAGTAAAATATATGTCATAGCTGAAGATGTTTAGGGCGTTTTTTAAGAGGAAGAAACTTCAAAATCACAGCATATTTTTCCCCACAAAAATAGCAAATGGTGAGGGTCCAGTAACTAGATCCGAGGGAAATCCACTAAATTAGACTAAACCACCCTCATTAGTGCTAATCTAACTAATTAGATCAACACTAATTTATCTTAAGGTTAATCTAACCAAACTAGATTAACACTAATCCAACGCGATGGCAACAAGAACTTGAGTCTACCACATCTCGAACGGGAGCTGTGACATCCAGAATTTTCGGTCTTAATTTCAATTGAATTAATCAAGTCATTTCTATGCAATTGGAGCCGGGGATTAAGATGGAATACAAAATTGAGATGCGAGACGAGCTATTGGATGAGGAGAATATTCAATTGAAGCATTGAATAAATTAATGGGGGTCAATTTGATTTAATTCAAGAGGAATTAGGGCTCAATTTGAATGGAAACTTGGCAAAATTCGTATGCCCATAGAACCAAAAATTTAAATTACCTTGGAGCTTCTAGAAGGGCCATTTTTGGCAAGGAAAATGGAGTGGAAGACAGCTGGGTTGGTGGGGCCAAAGAGAGAGAGAGAGAGAGAGAGAGAGAGTGTGAGAGGGAAAAGAGAAATTGGTTTTCTCTTCCTCC
Source organism: Eucalyptus brandiana (assembly GCA_014182725.1). Taxonomy (NCBI): domain Eukaryota; kingdom Viridiplantae; phylum Streptophyta; class Magnoliopsida; order Myrtales; family Myrtaceae; genus Eucalyptus; species Eucalyptus brandiana. The sequence goes on from CM024670.1 coordinate 28,739,553, forward strand.
CTTCTCTCCTCCGTCGGCCGAACGAACCCCTCATCTTCTTCCTTTTCTTCAAACCGCCATGGGAGCTGAAGACCAGCAGAGAAGGAGCTACTGTCGCCGCCTCTCGCCGCCGTCGTCGCCCGCCGAAGCTGGAGCCGCCGCCGCCGCTCCACGGCCGTCCACGCACCCTCCGCCCCCCTGTCTCTCTTCTCCCTCTTGCTGGTGCGAACCAGAGGACAGCAGAAAGTGAAGCAGCGTCCAGCGTCGCCGGAAGGAGCCGCGACCGCCGCGCGGCGCCGCCGCACGGAGCCGCGCACCGCCGCCCGCGCGACGCCGTGCGCTCCGCCGCCTCACGACCGCGCCTGCCGTCCCCAGCCATGCGATCCAGCCCCTGTTTTGCTTCTGCTCGGCCCCATTCGGCCACCTACGGCCGCCGGCCGACCACCTCCGGCCACCACCTACTCCGCCGGAGCTCCGCCGCCCTCGCCCGCCTTTGGCCGCCTCAATCGGCCCGGAACGACCCCAAACAGCAGCGATCAGAGAAGAAGAAAAATGGGTATCGGAGAGGGTTTTGGCCCGTTTTGGGCCGTTTCCCGGCCCCGAACCCGAGGCCCGCTTTGGGAAGAATCGTTCCTCGCGTCGCCGCCGTCGGATTGATCCGATTTGCGCGCGATTTGGTGAGTAATCTCACTAATCTCGGATTAGTTGATTAATTATGCTTTAGGTTGGTTTAGTTTTAATTAATTATGTTTAGGTTGTTAGATTAGAATTAATTAGCAATTATTAGTTAATTGTGATGCGATTTAGATAAATTGATTGTGCAATTAGCAAGTAGACGTGGTCTACTATTTATTGGAAGTGTCTCGGGAATTTTCCGACCCCGAATCGGGCTTCAATTTGGCGATTCGGGCCTAAGTGAGATTTTTGGCATTTAAATATTAATTTTCGGAATTAAATTAAATAATTATTTATTTTCCGAAAAATCAAGGGAGATGGTCTGGAACCGGAATATTATGCTGATGACTGTGGTGAAGTCCGTTTATTTAATCGGGCTTTAGTTTGAGCTAAATTGAATTTTGAATATTAATTATTTAAATTTTGAAATTAATTAATTATTTATTTATTTCCTGAAAATTCAACTGGGATGGCCCGTGACTGGAAAATTATGCTGGTGATCGTGGTGAAGTTCGTTTATTTAATTGGGCCTTATTTTGAGCTAAACGGAATTTTTAATGTTTAATCATTAATTTTCGAAATTAATTAATAATTAATTATTTTTCAGAAATTAAGATTGAGATGGGCGACGACCGAAATTTCGTGCCGATTGTCATGGCGCAATTCGTTTATTTAATCGAGTTGGAGTTTGTGCTGAATTGAGAATTATCCTTTAATGGAATAATCTTTGATTATTGATTGGGAAATAACCGGGTGTCGGTTGACAGCACCAAAAGTGTTTTGTTGGGCTGTAGAGAATGGTGGGATTTATGAAAAAGGAAATTATAATATTTTGGCTAAGGCCGACCGTGTCCCCACACACGGCTATTTTATCGAGAAGGATATCAGATGGAATGGATTGAATGGTTGGGTAGTATGCTATATCATCCTACGGGCTCGATATGTCGCCTTAGCGAGAGCAAAGATATACTTGTGTACTATATCCGCCTACGGGCGATATGTCAGCTTAGCGCGAGCAGTACACTTTATCAGCTTAGTGGGAGCATCGGGGGTATACTATATCGGCCTTCGGGCGATATGTCAGCTTAGCGAGAGCAGTATACCGGTATACTATATCGGCCTACGGGCGTTATGTCGGCTTAGTGAGAGCAAAGTATACCTTAACCCTATCGGCTTAGTGCGAGCTATACTATCTATATATCGCTTAGAGTGAGCAATCTGGACTATGGTCGGACTTATAGATAGTATTGAATGTGCCGACCAAGCATGGGTCGTGATGGCGTGTAATCGACTAGGTCGATTGATCATTGCTTGATCTGATGTGGTGAATTGATCGATTGATTGGAAATGACCATGAGATGGTCTGATTGACTTGTAATCGACTAGGTCGATTGATCGATGATTCGATCTGAGTGTGACTTGATGTGGTTCATTGCTTTGATTTGATGTCGTGAATTGATTGACTGATTAGAATTGACCGTGAGTGGTCTCGTTGGCATTTAATCGACTAGGTTGATTTGATCGATGCTTCGATCTGTGATATGATTGCTTGGGTGCCTATTATGAATTGTACTGACTTGCAGGTGGGATCTGATGCTAAGGTACGTCTTCTGCCCTATGCGTGTATAGGCAGCCTATAGTATAATGGTTTACTAATTAGGCTTAGTGGGGTAGAACTCGCTGAGACATAGTCTCATCCCGGTTGGGGAAAAACATTTCGGGACCCGATGAGGAGCGATGAGGAGGAGTCTCGAGAAGGAGAACTCGGAGGTGAAACTTAAAGAGAAGGATTTTTGGAAGAAGAAGACAATCCCGAGAGGGGCCTTGAGTGCGGCCCGGTTCGTCTAAGTTTCGTCTTCTTTTGAGATCTCTATGTTGTTGTGAATAGTTATGAAGTGGTTTGTGTGTTGTATAAAAGTTTGGTTATAAATTTCAATATGAAAAATATGGCCTTGCTTTTCTATCCCATCGATATATTGTCTGGGGATTTTAATTGCTTCCGCATGTGCTTAATAAATGAAAGGGTCGGCGATATATTGTCCTGGGATATCGCATTATAAAATCGACCAAGTGAGACGGATGTGTGCGTGCCTGAGGATCGGGGCGTGACATCCAGTTTAAGTGGTATCAGAGCTATGGTTAGGCATTGGAGTGATAAGGTGCGATGACCTATGGGATAGTAGTAGGAAAGGCCTTTAAATTCATGACTGGTGTATGTCTTTGATAGCTGATTGATAGAATTGTTTGTCGGGTGTGAATTGCTTGCTTTTAATTATTGTGGATTCGGAAGGCAGAGTGTTGACTCTGGCCAGTTTGAGCGTAAGAGTGCCACCGTGGGTTGGTACTAGTGTAGCAAAGCATTGATTGATCTTAAGCTCGATAAGATTGATTTGATGCAAGTGTTTCTTGGGATCTGGATGAGCCAGTAAGATCAGGATCAAATTGTTGTTGTTGCTACCTTTATTGAGGTCCAACCTGGAAGGATGATCAGGGAACAGATTTCGATATTTGAGTCAAGATTCAGCACAGGCAGACTTGGAATTTGGTCAGGGAAAAGACTGATGTTGAGGGAAGAGTATTCTGTGTCACTCAATAGGAAGGGCGGAATAATAAGGTCAGTATTCAGGCAAATGGAACATGTTGTTCCATGGAAGAAAGGCATGGATTAATCATGTGTTTGGGGAATGGCTAAAACGTACTATGATGGTAGTCAATATGGTCATCGGGTGAAAAACTACCAGTGTGAGTCCAAGGGAGCATTGATACCGATATTGCGAGATAAGATGCCACTAAGATGGCAAAGAAACAGAATGGAATTGACTATGCTTTATCCAATGAATTGATGTCTTGAAATAATTTTAGCGAGAATGGTGACTCGAGTTTCGGAGATTAAGTTGTGGAATTTCAATATGTGTGTTAAGGTGGTAGGAGAAGAACCACTGGCTAGAGTTGCACTCGATGGCTGTTGGTCTACAACTCTATAGTCAAGTGTGGAAAGAATTGGCTCTGGAGCATCTTGTGTTGATGAATTGTTATATTTGAGTAAACGAGTTCATTCCGGGAGCAGGTAGGAGTGCTGAGTTTTATTGAGAGTCGAGAAGGGTTCTTGACTTCTTTAATCTCGCCACTTGAGGCAATCCGTTTGTTAGACGGAGGTTGCCTAGGTTACTTGACAATTGTCAAAAATAAGACAGATTGAAAAATTGAAAATTGAGGACTCCTCGGTAGTCCAAGAATTTCTCGGAAGTGTTGCCGGAAGGATTGTCGGGCCTATCGTCGCAAGTGAGATAGAATTTACGATCGAGTTAATATCCGGAATGCAGAACCATTCTCCAAAAGTTCTTACCGGTTGTTGTTGTTTGAATTGATGAAACCAATGGTGCAGATGTGAGGATTGATGAATGATGAACTCATGCATATCAGTGCATCACTTTAGGGATCATCAGTTTTGTGAAAAGAGAAATGAAGATGGTTCATTGCAATCATGCATCAACCATTGTCAACTTAATTGGGTGACGTTTTATAAAGAGTGTGGACGTCTTCAAGGATCGACTTGTGGACAGGTTATTGTCAGTTGAGAACCAGGAAGGAGGTTATACTGAAGACGGCATTTCACACTTGATTTTGTCCTTGTGAGAATAATGTAAAGTCATTTGATTTGACGAACGTTTCAGCCGCTGTCATAAATTTGACAAACCGAGTGTTCAAAGAATACCTAGATCAATGGTGATCATGTGGTGTAGCGACATTATAGGGTGTTCATTAAGTGTTGAGAATCATGAGATGCCCCTAAGAATGGTCGTGTGATTACAAGTTAAGGAATCTTCATGGAACCAGCCAAGATTGAATCAGTTGTTTATAGACCAAGACCGGCATCAATATCAGATATCAGAAGTTGTGGGAATTTAACAGATTACTACGGAAGGTTTGTGAAAGAATTTTCAACATCAGTATCATCATGGGCTTGACCTCTTGAGAAAGAAGAGAAATTCATGGGCATAGACAAGTACGAAGATAGTTTCCAGAGCTTGAGTAAGAACTGACTATCGTACTTGTGCTAAACTCTTCATTTGGTTTTGAAAAGCATGAAGTATTTAGTGATGTGTCTTGTAAAGGACTGGGTACGTATTGATGCAACATGAGAAGATTGTTGCATAACCGTCTTGCTAGTTGAGACCCAACAAGTTGAATATGAATCAGTATCGTGAATCAAAATTTTGGCAAAACTATAATGGTGTTATCTGGTATCACCTTGGGAGAATGAAAGAAGTAATTAATGTGTTTAGCCGAGAGTCTTAAATTGTGCATAGACTGGCTAAAGTATAGACTTTACTTGAAAATGGTTTGAAATTTGGTTTTCAAATTTGAGGTAGGCTACCTTTTGAATTTTATAGCCGCCCTCAAAATTGAGCCAAATGTTCAAGTTGGAATCATCGCCTAGTTGACGACGAGATGTTTTAGAGATCTTATAAGATGATACGGCAAGAAAGAACCTGATTTTAAGACTTTTGAAGATGGAACGTTTGGGTTCCATGAGTGATTGAATACACTTGACAAAGGTGTAGCACTCGGGAAAATATCTTGTCGGAAGTTCACTATAGTATTGCAGTCTTGACCAGATGGTGCAAGTAAAGCAGAATCGGCATCAGCTAGATTAGTAAGCTGATATGAAGATAGATATTGCTGAGTAGGTTGCGAGTGTCAAAAGTGTCTGTAAGTGGAAGCTCGGTAATGCAAACCGGGATAATTGTTACCATCACTTGAGAGTCCCAAGTGGAAATAGAAATATATCACAATGGAACGTTGTGATAGGATTACGAAGGATTCAGGGGATTATTGATACCATTTGAGAATAGTGGTTGATCGATAGATGGAGTTGGTCCACTTTGATACAGTACGGATAGATCTTGTTTTGAGTGTGTGGCATCCAGATTTCGGACTCTGATTTCGATTAGATAAATTGGGCATTTCATCGACGCGATTACAGTGTTTTTCTCTGAGTTGGCCACTCATGAGGTAACTAGACTAGCTGGGTGAGTTATTAAGGACCTTAAGGCAAATAGACTTGAGAATTCGACCATGGATTGACTTCTCGACCGTGCTCATCTTTAGAGATCATTGCGGCATAGTATAAAATCGATTTGAAATCAAAGATAGATCGGTTCGACTGAGATGAATGACCGATCGTGGGTGACTCCACTAAATTGGAAAATTCTCATCGACCGGCACTAATTTGATGTTTCTATCATTTTGGCGCCTTATGTCCGTATATGAATCTTTGAGATTTTCACGACAATCGAGAGTCGCCAATGTGTCGAGTGGGTTTATTGTGGCTCGAAGAAAATCGACCACGGGTCATTTGTCCTAAAAAGCTCTGAATACTACCCAGTAGGCTAGGTCACATTAAAAGCGTGTCGGAGTGAAATTAACCGCCAATCTAAATTCGATTTCAGAAATTGAAGATCCTACCTTGTCATAGAGTGGGTATACCAAAGTGTGTATGCATCAGATAATTCGCTGGCATGGAGTGCCGAGGATGAATTATATTTCGAATCTAAATCAGAGATTATAAATTTGGCAAAGTTGCAGAGGATTCTTTATTAAGCAGTGTATAGCAGAGGGTACAGAATTTCAGTGGTGAAAAGAAAGTGAATAAAGATTACAGGCCAAGGTCAGTACAGTAGTCAGTGATTGCAGTTGCCAAGATCAGTGCCAGAGTTATATCAGATCTTGACCAGAGGTTCCCGCCAGCGGAGTTAGTTAGATAGTTTCTTTTTAATCGGTGCAAAGCGAGTGTGCATGATTTCAATCGGTTGAGATGAAATCAGAAATCAGAAAATCGCAAGTCCAGAGTCAGCTCAGTGATCAGTATTTGCAGTTGTCAGATCAGTGTCAGAGTAAAAGCTGCTCAGAACTATCAGAAAGTTTGAATCGTTGAGATTCAAAAGTTTATTAGGGAGTCGAGAAACAGAGATCAGATGTGGATGACAGAGGGTCTTATGTGAGAAGCTCAGTTCAGTTGATTCAGAAAGAGCAGAGTTTGTGTACCAAGATGATCTCCTTAGTCAAAGGGGTCAGACAACGCTGCGAGACCGAAGGACCAGCGTGGAAAAGCGAAATTCGATGAGACGACAATGCCCCCACCTTTCGTTTATGAATTGGTAAAGGTTTAAATTTCGATGACGAAATTTTTATAAGAGGGGAAGAGGTGTGACATCCAGAATTTTCGGTCTTAATTTCAATTGAATTAATCAAGTCATTTCTATGCAATTGGAGCCGGGGATTAAGATGGAATACAAAATTGAGATGCGAGACGAGCTATTGGATGAGGAGAATATTCAATTGAAGCATTGAATAAATTAATGGGGGTCAATTTGATTTAATTCAAGAGGAATTAGGGCTCAATTTGAATGGAAACTTGGCAAAATTCGTATGCCCATAGAACCAAAAATTTAAATTACCTTGGAGCTTCTAGAAGGGCCATTTTTGGCAAGGAAAATGGAGTGGAAGACAGTGGGTTGGTGGGGCCAAAGAGAGAGAGAGAGAGAGAGAGAGAGAGTGTGAGAGGGAAAAGAGAAATTGGTTTTCTCTTCCTCCCCTCTCTCCTCCGTCGGCCGAACGAACCCCTCATCTTCTTCCTTTTCTTCAAACCGCCATGGGAGCTGAAGACCAGCAGAGAAGGAGCTGCTGTCGCCGCCTCTCGCCGCCGTCGTCGCCCGCCGAAGCTGGAGCCGCCGCCGCCGCTCCACGGCCGTCCACGCACCCTCCGCCCCCCTGTCTCTCTTCTCCCTCTTGCTGGTGCGAACCAGAGGACAGCAGAAAGTGAAGCAGCGTCCAGCGTCGCCGGAAGGAGCCGCGACCAGCTGCCTGGACGCCGCTGCACCGGAGCCGCCGCACCGCCGCCCGTGCGACGCCGTGCGCTCCGCCGCCTCACGACCGCGCCTGCCGTCCCCAGCCATGCGATCCAGCCCCTGTTTTGCTTCTGCTCGGCCCCATTCGGCCACCTACGGCCGCCGGCCGACCACCTCCGGCCACCACCTACTCCGCCGGAGCTCCGCCTCGCCCTCAGCCGCCTTTGGCCGCCTCAATCGGCCCCGGAACGACCCCAAACAGCAGCGATCGAGAGAAGAAGAAGAAAATGGGTATCGGAGAGGGTTTTGGCCCGTTTTGGGCCGTTTCCCGGCCCCGAACCCGAGGCCCGCTTTGGGAAGAATCGTTCCTCGCGTCGCCGCCGTCGGATTGATCCGATTTGCGCGCGATTTGGTGAGTAATCTCACTAATCTCGGATTAGTTGATTAATTATGCTTTAGGTTGGTTTAGTTTTAATTAATTATGTTTAGGTTGTTAGATTAGAATTAATTAGCAATTATTAGTTAATTGTGATGCGATTTAGATAAATTGATTGTGCAATTAGCAAGTAGACGTGGTCTACTATTTATTGGAAGTGTCTCGGGAATTTTCCGACCCCGAATCGGGCTTCAATTTGGCGATTCGGGCCTAAGTGAGATTTTTGGCATTTAAATATTAATTTTCGGAATTAAATTAAATAATTATTTATTTTCCGAAAAATCAAGGGATATGGTCTGGAACCGGAATATTATGCTGATGACTGTGGTGAAGTCCGTTTATTTAATCGGGCTTTAGTTTGAGCTAAATTGAATTTTGAATATTAATTATTTAAATTTTGAAATTAATTAATTATTTATTTATTTCCTGAAAATTCAACTGGGATGGCCCGTGACTGGAAAATTATGCTGGTGATCGTGGTGAAGTTCGTTTATTTAATTGGGCCTTATTTTGAGCTAAACGGAATTTTTAATGTTTAATCATTAATTTTCGAAATTAATTAATAATTAATTATTTTTCAGAAATTAAGATTGAGATGGGCGACGACCGAAATTTCGTGCCGATTGTCATGGCGCAATTCGTTTATTTAATCGAGTTGGAGTTTGTGCTGAATTGAGAATTATCCTTTAATGGAATAATCTTTGATTATTGATTGGGAAATAACCGGGTGTCGGTTGACAAAGACCAAAAGTGTTTTGTTGGGCTGTAGAGAATGGTGGGATTTATGAAAAAGGAAATTATAATATTTTGGCTAAGGCCGACCGTGTCCCCACACACGGCTATTTTATCGAGAAGGATATCAGATGGAATGGATTGAATGGTTGGGTAGTATGCTATATCATCCTACGGGCTCTGATATGTCAGCTTAGCGAGAGCAGTATACTTGTGTACTATATCCGCCTACGGGCGATATGTCAGCTTAGCGCGAGCAGTACACTTTATCAGCTTAGTGGGAGCATCGGGGGTATACTATATCGGCCTTCGGGCGATATGTCGGCCTTAGCGAGAGCAAAGATATACCGGTATACTATATCGGCCTACGGGCGTTATGTCGGCTTAGTGAGAGCAAAAGTATACCTTAACCCTATCGGCTTAGTGCGAGCTATACTATCTATATATCGGCTTAGAGTGAGCGAGTCCCCGACTATGGTCGGACTTATAGATAGTATTGAATGTGCCGACCAAGCATGGGTCGTGATGGCGTGTAATCGACTAGGTCGATTGATCATTGCTTGATCGATGTGGTGAATTGATCGATTGATTGGAAATGACCATGAGATGGTCTGATTGACTTGTAATCGACTAGGTCGATTGATCGATGATTCGATCTGAGTGTGACTTGATGTGGTTCATTGCTTTGATTTGATGTCGTGAATTGATTGACGATTAGAATTGACCGTGAGTGGTCTCGTTGGCATTTAATCGACTAGGTTGATTTGATCGATGCTTCGATCTGTGATATGATTGCTTGGGTGCCTATTATGAATTGTACTGACTTGCAGGTGGGATCTGATGCTAAGGTACGTCTTCTGCCCTATGCGTGTATAGGCAGCCTATAGTATAATGGTTTACTAATTAGGCTTAGTGGGGTAGAACTCGCTGAGACATAGTCTCATCCCAGTTTGGGGAAAAACATTTCAGGACCCGATGAGGAGCTGATGAGGAGGAGTCTGAGAAGGAGAACTCGGAGGTGAAACTTAAAGAGAAGGATTTTGGAAGAAGAAGACAATCCCGAGAGGGGCCTTGAGTGCGGCCCGGTTCGTCTAAGTTTCGTCTTCTTTTGAGATCTCTATGTTGTTGTGAATAGTTATGAAGTGGTTTGTGTGTTGTATAAAAGTTTGGTTATAAATTTCAATATGAAAAATATGGCCTTGCTTTTCTATCCCATCGATATATTGTCTGGGGATTTTAATTGCTTCCGCATGTGCTTAATAAATGAAAGGGTCGGCGATATATTGTCCTGGGATATCGCATTATAAAATCGACCAAGTGAGACGGATGTGTGCGTGCCTGAGGATCGGGGCGTGACAGGAGCTTGGTGGAGGCTGTGGCTGTCCCACAAGTGCTCAGCCAAGAAGGACGGTTCGGTTTTGAAGAGCTGAGTTGCTGGCCGCGGGTGGTGATGGACGTGGCTGAACGGGCGGTGGAGTTGCTACTGGCCACGTGTAGGTGTGGTGGCTGGATGGATGGCTAGACAGCAGCTTGGTGGAAGTTGCTGGCGTGACTGAAGTTGACGGTGGTGAGAGCTGGGCGTGAAGTGAAGTGGGGTTGGCGGTGATGATGCAGCTGTGACGTGAAGACGGGCGCTAGCAGAAGGTGAAATGGATGGCGAGCATGCAGCAGCAAAAAGAAGAACAAAAGCTGGAAAGGAAATGGGGCCTAGCGTGAGGAGTAGTGACAGACGGTGGGGAGAGAAATGGAGGGGAATGGAATTGTGGGCTGCGGCAAGGATGAAAAGGAAGAAAAACTAAAGCGAGGTGAAAGGAAGATGAATCTAGCGACAGAGAGATGGGGTGAGTTCACGCGTGAGAGAGAGGGGGAGGGAGAGAGAAAGAAAAAAGGAAAAACAAAGAAGTCCAACTAACAACCAATCAAAAAGCCTAAGGAATATCTAAACACTCAAGCGTATGCCCCAAAGTCTTCATGCACAAAGTCCATCACCCAACCAATGGCCATTTTCCCCCTTAATTCTCACAAATAAACCAATTTGAAGGTAGAAAAAACCCATTTTTTGGCCCATACGAATTTCCCTTTTCTTTTTCGTTTTGTCTGAAATTGGTCTTTTCGCAAAATTTCGGACTCGATGAAAATTCTCCGAAAGATGAGACAACGTCCTAAAAATAAATCGTGACACGCTCGAACGTCTGATTCCCAAAACTGAATTCAATTTCGTGGTTAAAATCGATTGAACGTGATTTTAGTACAACCTAACCTATCGGGTAGCTTTTAGGGATTTTAGCGCGTTTGACCCTTGATCGATAATTTTCTATCCACGTTTGTGCATCTTTGACTCGTAGGCGACTCTTGGTTGTCGTAAAAATCACAAGATTTCAATTACATGTCCCGAGTATAAAATTGATAGAGAATCGGGTTAGTGTTGTTCGATGCGAATTTCGTAATCCTGCAGAATCACCCGCAATTCAATTGCGTACTTCCACCGAATTGACTTATATCCGATCTCAATTCGATTATAACGGTGTCATATTAACCCTTACCGAATATTATGGTCGAGTGATTGATTTCAGATCGAATTCCCTAGTCTGTTGCGTTTATATTCCTTAATGGCCTCACCTAATAGATTAGTTAACTTGCGAGTGATAAGTTCCGAGTAAAATGACCATAGGCGCATTGACGAAACAACCATTCCATATATTCGAAACGGGGTTGAATTTTCAGGATGTCACACTGAATGATTTCGATGTAGCTCCTCCATGTAATCTTATAACCACATGATTTCATTGGAAGCTTCTGTGATCGCCATGCCTCTAATGTTGATAAAGTCACTACTTTTTGTAGTTGAGATACCCAACTCACTGTTGTACCTGCAACTGTAAAGACATCTCCAGTGGTACTCTTATTACTATCTCGATAATTCGAATGATCTACATCTACATAACCTTGCAACTCTAGAGATGTACCACCAAAACAAAGTGAGTAGTTTGAAGTACTTGCTAGATATCTCAATATCCATTTCACTCATAGCTCCTACTACCTGTGCAATGTCTGGTCTCATGCTCATAATGGCATATATCAAACTCCCCACTACTGATGCATATGAAACTACCATCTTCTCATCTTTCAAAACCTGAGTGCTCGGACACATACTCGTGGAAAGTTTGAAGTGACTCACTAGAGGAGTTGCAACCGGTTTTGCCTTGTCCATGTTAAATCTCTTTAACACATTGTTTACATAGTCTTCCTGCGATAGCCATAATTTCTTATTTTTCCCGTCCTTAATGATTGTCATGTCTAAAATATTCTTGGCCTCTCCCAAGTCTTTCATAGCAAACTGTGATGAGAACATCTTCTTCATTTCTACAATTTTTTTCATATTAGAACTAGTCACCAATATGTCATCTACATATAAAGAGAGATACACAGTGTCACCATCGGCATACTTGCAAAAATAAAGACAATGATCAGACTCATAGTATGCAAATCTTTTTTCTTTCATGAAACCATCAAATTTTAGGTACCCTTGTCACTAGGGGTGTGCATGGTTCGGGCAGGCGGTTCCTAACCTAGAACTAGGAATCGCCCGCTAAGGATTGGTTCCGAAAAATTGGAACCGGGATCCACCCGTTTGTTGCATGGATCCACTTAGGAACTGGACCACTAGTCCGGTTCGGTTCCCGGGTGGATCCATGGAACCAGTCTCACAATAGTAATAATATCACTTTCTAAATTCTACCATGAGAACTCTTCATATCGAGTAATATACTAGAAACCAAAAGCTACCACAACTAGAAATCAAAACATAATGTGAAAAGTGAAAGAAGGCAAAACTAATTATAAGTCAAGCCATGACTATCATCAAATTGATCACATGAGCTCCATACCATCTCGACGGCACAAGTCTAAAAAATCATACCAAACTAAATTTAAGTATGTGGAACAAATTCATCAAGTAGAGTAAATTAGACAAGTTTACACTTTACAACGACGCAACAATCGCAACAAGATTCGCCTAAAAGTTCACGACTTATAAAACTTTTGAATCTCAAGTTTTGAGCTCTTAAATTCCAAGTTCCAATCTCCTGAAAGTAAAACAATAATAAATAGATGATTGCTCAACATTAGTAAAAATTGAACTCAAACAATTATTGAAAATCTCACCACATATATTCCTCCTACTTCAACTTGTAAACTCTATGGACCGTTAATCTCCGTGTTAACATGATCCGTATCTAACAAAAAGAAGATATTAAATAAAGTATTCAGTTATAAGATAATAGATATACAAAAGAATTAAATGATGAAATGATATGGACTTACCCAATTCAAATTTTTCTGCATTCTTGATACACTCTTCAACATTAATCGGCTCAAGAATCGCTCTTAACCAATCTTGAGTGCAAATCAAAACTTCCACAACTCTAGAAGTCAAAGAACTCCGAAAATCATCAAGCACACAACCAGAAATACTGAAAGTTGATTATGAAGCAACGATAGTAACGAGAATAGACAAAATATCTCGAGCCATCAAAGATAAGATTTTAAACTTTTGGCCAACAACACTCCACCAATTCAAAATTTCAAAATCACGACCATATTCAAGTTCAGCTTTAAGATATCGATCGAGCTCAGATAAGTTGCCATCGGACTTTTTCTTCTCCTCATTAAGAAAGTCATCATACGAAGGCTCTTGCACATAGAAATTTAAGCTACAATCGTCCTCTTCATTTCCCTCATTGAAATAAGAATCGCAGCTACTACCGATATTAGTAGAACTTACCAATTCGCCATCCAAATTTTTGTCTCTAGAAGTGTGACAAGATTTCTCATAAAATTTAAACACACATTCCATGGCAAACTTCACATTATCAAACATCTCATCAACTTTTACAGCATCATCATAAATAAGTTTACAATAATACCTCACATAATTCAGTTTTTTTCTAGGATCCAATGTTACTGCAATCAATACCATCATATTTACTTTTTCGAAACTCCCATAATATTTGTCAAACTTATCTTTCATTTTCACGTCCATAACTCTCACCCTATGATCAAAAGCCTTCGTCGCTTCTCACAAATAATTATACAAAAAAGCTGTCCCCACAAAATAATCATTTGAAGTGATATGCAAAGTTACAGACATCTTCTTGGTGGTATCATAAAACTTCTTCAAAAAAATTAGAAAGAACAATGGCATTTTCCCAATCAACACTACTTGGAGTATCAGAATTAAGCTCAGCTAAGAAAGAAACATCATATTCTTCCATCCTTTTAAAAGCTTTTCTTAGCTTTATTGCACTCTCTAATATTTGGTAAGTGGAATTCTACCTAGTTGAAACATCAAGATAAACTGAACCCTTATAAGCAATCATTGTACTTTCAATGCAATCTCGAAATGTCTTAGCTCTCATAGGAGAACTCCTCATATACCTAATCATGTTTCGAATACGTGTAATGGAATCACGTATCTCGGTTAAGCCATCCTTCACAATCAAGTTTAACATATGAGCCGTGCACCTCATGTGTAAAGATTCACCATCTAAGATCAATAGCCTCTCTCTTGAAAATTTTTCTTTCAAATAACCAATGGCCACATCATTTGAACTAGCATTATCCAATGTGATCGTTGACACTTTTTTCTCTATTCCCCACTCATATATGCATTTCTCAACTATTTTCCCAATATCCTTGCTCTTGTGACTAGGTATCACCACAAAATTGATGATTTTTTTTTGTGCAATTTCAAATTTTTATCAATAAAATGTGTATTAAGACATAGATAGTTCAAATTATGAATGGAACTCTATGTATCGGTCGTGAATACGATCCTATAATTAAGCTTACGAAAAGAAGCCTTCAAATTTTTTCTTTCACAAAAATACAACTTCATGCAATCTCTAACCACTGTAAATTGCAACATATGCTTGAAGAGATGTTATAATTGACTCACATAATCACGAAATCCAACACGTTCAATAATCGAAAATGGTTGTTCATCAATTATAATCATTCGAATAAGCATTTGTCTACATTTCTCCTAATCAAACTTTCATGTCGTTAAAATTCCACCACTCACAATACTACTAGTAGTATCTCTTTCTATCATTTGAGTTCCATCTACTCTTTGTGATGCAAATAATTTTTGTATTTTATCTATATTGCGAGGATACTTATTGCACTTTCTCAAGTGCTTCAACATATTTGAAGTACTATTATCAACGTGGTATGAATATTTGGATCCGCAATAATTGCAAAATATATTAACTTTCCCATTTGTGTGAGTTGTTCCTTTTCGAAAATGAAGCCAAGCTACTGATTTTCGCTTACTAGGAGGAAGACATGGACAAGAACCGGATTACCTTATTTGTTTTGGATGTCTCTTCAATGTTTTCACCTCCTTCATGTTCTTGTGATGTTGATTCCACTATTGGCGTTATTGCATCATAGGATTCCTTTACTTCTATTGACATGTTAATGAATCACCTGCTCGAATCAAGTAACGCGTCATCAACACTAAAACACTTCTCATGGAGCTAAATCATATTTTACTTACAACATAAAATAGATATAAAATGATACAATAAGGAGCTAAATAAACAGTCCAACTTCCTAAAGAACTAAAGAGAAAAAGAACAACTATCCAAATTCATAGCTCTAGTCAACTCCCTTTTTTCCTTTGCATTCTATTGCACATGAACCTTCTCTATAGCCCAGAGCCCAAAGTAAACATGACTAAAGCCTTATCTTTCTGAAGAAGCATTTTCAGAGGAAAGCAAGAACCTCTTAGCATCATTCTTTAGCTATCCAAATTTATCTTTGAATCTGAATCTTCTTTCGTATCCTAATTTATCTTAGAATCTCAAACTTATGCAAACAAAATATTTAGGTTATGTATCATCAACTCTGTCAGATGAATTATATTCTTCTATAAGTAATATATGTAGTTGGTAAAAGAGTAAATGTTCTAGTGCAATAGCAATATATGAAAAATAGAGACAAAAAGAACAAGCTAAAACTTAAAAGAACCAGTACTGAGTGAGGAGAGTCAATTACATTCAATACATAACACCTATTACCATGACATTGCTACCCTTTCCCCTTTGAGTGATTCATAAGAAGCTCTAAAATATATTATTAGCCGCGACTCATCAAGCGAACTAAACATATATTGCATGATATATGCAAGGTATCTTAAGTTATAACATGTAAGACAACTTTGATGCACAAAGAAGCACGTCATTAAAGATATGGATTAAAAATAGTGTATTCAATATTAAATTTACCCTACTTGACTGAAATCTTCCTTACCTGATTCAACTTCTTTGCTAACTGAGGAACACAATAGCGATTAGCGAGGCCGTTGTATACCTGCATAGGATACCAATAAATGTATAAAAACAAAGCTCAAAATCTCCAACAAATACATAATTCCTGATAGGTAGGAGTTCACATATTCATACCGGACAACTACGGAAGAATTTTTCTTCTGCCACAAGTGCATCCCTGATACTCTGACATGCTATGACAAAGAACCCTATGAATCTCGTCTAACCCTATCCTAGTTGATAAAAACATCCAAACAACCGAAATATTCATCTTTCGAAAGTAACATATTCCTAATTGTTCAATAAGCATTCAAAATTCGATCTTCACATACATAAAAGGCTTTCAACCTCTTGAACAGCTTTGACTATGAGTCCTAAACGAATCCTACATAAGCCCCCAGTCTTAACAAGCATTATTAGATCAGCTCCTCCAACAAATATCCCTAGAAAATAAGATCAAACAAAACATCATCATGGATTCAACCCTAACATCTATCCCGCAAGTACACAACCATGCAAAAAACAGCACTAATTCTCAACTCGCACAATCACAACAAAAGTAAGCTCATGTTGCTCCGTCGAGACTCCCAAGAACACTACTCGAATTTGACTTCAATCTCAATCAAAACAAATTTGCATAGAGAGAGACAGAGATAGAGACAGAGAGACAGAGAGAGAAGGTATATGTAGGTGCCAATGAGAGGGATGAGGAGGAGGGTGGCGCTAACCTAGTTCTCGGAGATCTTGTGGTGGATCTTGTTGGGCAGATCCTTCCAAACGAATCTATTGCTAACATACTGTCGAGGGTGACGGTGCCAGAAAATCGACACCGGAGGACCAAATAGAGAGACAATGAAAGAATCAGACGGACAAGCCTGTTGTTGTCGAGGGCGATGGCGATTTTCCAAAGTGCTGAATAGAGAAAGGGACGGGCGTGAAAGTGCTAGTATGAACACCTAGAGGGGGGTGAATATGTGTGAAGATAATTTTTCGTAGAGAATAATAAAAAATATTTTTCTTTTGAAACTGACTTTGAGTAAGTTTAGACTTTAGCAGTGAAATAGAATTACAAGCAAAATAGATGAGTTAGTGAAGAAAATAAGAACACAAAATTTATAGTGGCTTAGCTCATATCAAGCCTACATCTATTCTCCCACGTGATAGCCTCCTGATTGGATTCTACTATGAATGAAAAGAGAATTTACAATCTTGCGATCTCAACTTCACAGTGAAGAGTCTCTATTACTCTCTCACAAAATCACACTATAAGTCTCTCTCTCTCTTTTGAATACAACTTTGAGCTCAGTGTAAGAAATAACAAGAAATTAGGAAGCTTTAGACTTTGGAATTTCTCTTTTACGCACTCTATCAAACAACTAGAGAGTCATCCTTAAATACTCTTTCACGCCTTCTCGACCGTTGGCACTTTCCAAAGGAATTATTCCAATCAACCCGTTGGACAGAATCAATCGAGGAGATCTCGAGCTGTTTAAGATTGTGATGACAGCCCGTCAATCCTTTTCGCCCATACAATCAGGATCTTGGTTTCCATAAGTAGATTCTTTCCATATTTATGTGCTATCCGAAAAGATTTGATATATTTAAATTGATTCCAATAAAGATAATCAATCTCGTAGATGTAGCCGTAAACAATCCATATGAACCGAACCCTTAAAGAAAAAGAGATAATCCCTCATCTGGATAAGTTTTCATTCTTCACTTGCGTTCAGTTTGGAATTCGTCAAAGTTGGTAGACATTTGATGTAGAACAGACTTTGACACAAAAGTCTGGAAATCTTCATAATAGACTTTGGATAAGTTTTGTCAACTTCAAAACATCAAAGGAGTTTTCTCCAAATAGGACAGGCGGATGGTTGCTGTCGAGGGCGATGACAATTTTTTGAAGGGCCGAATAAAGAAAGGGATGGACGAACCTGCTGCTCGACGTTTTGTCAAGGTCCACTTTGGACTTTTTAACTTTTAGACGTCTCCATTTGCTCGGTGTTTTGTCAAGGGGGTTCGTGCTTGCCTTTTGATGCTTTGGGTTTGTTAATTAGTAATTTTAATTTTTTTAATATTAAAAATTAATATATTATTTTAATATAATTGATTTGGTCCGGATGGGCGGGTGGATGAATCCACCCATGGAACCAGGAACCGGACCAGTTCCCTTAAGAACCATCGGTTCCGAGCGGTTCCAGTCCGGTTTTGAGCGGTCCGGGCGGGTCCTGGTTTTTTTGCATACCCTTAATTGCTAAAGCTTGTTTCAAGCCATATAAGTTTTTCTTCAATCGATATACCATGTGCTCCTTACCTTTGACTTCAAAACCCTTAGGTTGTGCCATGTATAGTTCTCCATCTAAGTCACCATGTAAAAATGTTGTTTTTACGTCTAACAGCTCAAGATGAAGATCTTCCACTGCAACTATACTAAGCAGAACTCTAATTGATGTCATTTTGACTATGGGTGAAAATATCT
Organism: Eucalyptus brandiana; assembly: GCA_014182725.1. Taxonomy (NCBI): domain Eukaryota; kingdom Viridiplantae; phylum Streptophyta; class Magnoliopsida; order Myrtales; family Myrtaceae; genus Eucalyptus; species Eucalyptus brandiana. Next base: position 28,758,036 of record CM024670.1, read on the forward strand.
TGAAATAGTCAATCCCTTCTTTTTGAGAAAAGTCATTGACTACAATTCTTACCTTGTATCTAATATTACCATTTGCTTCATTCTTAATCTTGTACACCCATTTGTTTAACAAAGCTTTTTTATCTGTGGGCAACTTGGTCAACTCCCAAGTTTTGTTTTGAAGTAATGAGCCCATCTCGTCTTTCATAGCACACTCCCATTGCAAGTGAGACGTGTCTATCTTTGCCTCATCGTAAGTCTCCGGCTCTCTTGAATCTGTATATAAGACATGTTTCAAAACAATATTAGCCGATGGATAAAAAATTACCTTTGGTTTTCTCATACGTGTAGACCTCCTCAAGATAGGTACTTCAGGGTTGTTAGTTTGCTCCGAATCACTGCGTTCCTCTTGAACCACCTCCTCATTGATCACAGGCTCATCTTGAACCTCCCTTTCAAGTGCACTTTGATCTAGTGGAAACTGTTAAAGCTAGTATGAACACCTAGAGGGGGGGTGAATAGGTGTAAAAATAATTTCTCGATATAAGTGTGCAGCACTAATCAACAATAGATTATGAAAAGGAAATTTGCTTCTTGTAAACAAAACGAGTTATGATCAAAGTAAAAGAGCGTAGAGAAGAGAATATGAACACATAGATTATAGTGGTTCGGCTTAATCCAAGCCTACATCCACTCTTCCACACTGACAGCCCACCGGTTGGATTCCACTATGAACAAAAGAGTTGTTACAGAAAAGCTCTTCATTGATTCCACAGTGTAGAGACTCTGCTACACTTCCTCAAGGTCTCTCAATGATATAAACTCTCTTTTGCGTACAAGATTTCACTCAACAGTTTGATTGACAAAGAACAAAGAGCTTCAGACTTTGGAATTCTTCTATCGCGCACACACTCGAACAACTGGAACGTCTTCCTTATATACTCCTTTATGCAATCACACCCGTTGGCACTTACCAAAGGAATTATTCCAATCTACCCATTAGACAAAATCAATTAGGAAGATCTTCGAGCTATTTAAGGAACATGATGATGGCCCATCAATCCTGCTCACCCATACAATCAGGATCTCGGTTTCCATAAGTAGAGCCTTCCAAGTATACTTCGCCAATCAACGGATCCAAAATCCCTGAATCTATCTTGATTAGAATAATGGATTCCAAAATGCTATATCTAGCCAAGGGATCTTCTTTAGTCGACAAAATTAAATTCTTAACGAAATTCTTCGTTTTAGATAAGCCTTCTTTGACGGTTTTAGAAACAGTCAATGAGGATAGACTTTGAGTCTTGAGTCTGGCAGTCCAGAGGTCTTCAGACTTTGATAGTAGAGTCTGCAAGTCTTCAGACTAGACTGATGGAAACGTTTTGTCAATTTTAAAACACTCAAGGAAGTTTTGTCCAACAGAAACATCTTCACGAGTATTGTGTCTAATTCAACATATTCTGGTTCTACTACCTTCTCATGCTCTGGATGGCGATCTTTGTACATATTTTCTTCATGGAATACTATATTCCGACTACGGATGATTTTGTTATTCTCATAATCCCAAAGCCTATAGCCATACTCGTCACCATCGTATCCAATAAAGATGCACTTCTAGGATTTAACATCAAGCTTTTTCCTATCCTCCTTGTCAATCAAAGCATATGCAATACAACCAAACACCTTTAGATGTGAATAATTAATCTTTTTACCTAACCACCATTCTTGTGACATTTCTCCATCCAACGCACTAGATGGACTTCTGTTGATAAGATAAACAGCTGCATCAACTGTGGTAGCCCATAAATGTAGCGAGAGACCAGCGTGTAGCCTCATGCATCTCGCATGTTCTAAAATAGTTCTGTTCATCCTTTTAGCTACACCATTTTCTTAAGGAGTTCTAGGAACAGTCTTTAACCCGTGTATGCCTTCTCGACTCAAATATTCTGCAAATTCCTTATTTGTGTATTCACCACTATTATTAGACTTCAGAGCTTTAATCAATAACTTGTCTCTTTTTCTACCATGGTCTTCCACATTCTGAACATCTCAAATACTTTTGATTTTTCTCTAAGAGCATAGACCCAAGTCTTCTTGTCATATCATCAATGAAGGTGACAAAATATCTCTTACCACCAAAAGAGAGTTCCTGAGCAGGTCTCCATACATCAGTATGAACCAACTCTAGCTTTTGGCATTTATTTTGTCGCCCATTCAATTGGAAACTAACAACCTTCTGTTTTCCATAAATGCAACTCTCACAAAAATCCAACTCAACTTTTTTTATAAACCCATAAGTAATTTCTTTGAGTGTAATTGCTTTATACCTTTTTCACCAAGACGTCCTAAACGATAATGCCAAAGAGTAGACAAATTACCTGTAACTATTGTAGTTGCAATCATATCACCGATATTGTCTCATTGGGGAAGGTAAAGTGTACCCATACGCTTAGAAAGTTGATGTTCACAGGGATGGAAAAAAGGCTAAGTGAACTTTTGTGGCTTAGAAAGCTGATGTTCGAATTGGGATTTCCTCCTACATCCAAGATGAAGCTCTTTTGTGATAGCAAGGCCGAACCGAGCACATTGAGGTTGATCGTCATTTTATTTACTAGAATTTGGATGCAAAGATAGTTTAATTCCTGTTTGCGAGGTCTGAAGATCAACTAATAGATATATTGACAAAAACAGTCTCGAGTAGGGCCTTCTACAGCTTACTTGACAAGTTGGGCATCAGCAACATTTATGCACCAACTTGAGAGCAAGTGTTAGCATGAGCTGATTTGTAGGAGTGATATGTATATACAGTTAATATTTAGCCTATATTTAGCCTAATATGCAACTGTTACCCAAGCAGTACTTGTATATATAAATACTTGATTTTTAGTCAACACATTAAGTAGATAAAAAAAAATTGAGATTTTGGTTTCCAATCAAGACAGCGTCCGTTTCTTGGCCAAAAAATGTCAATTTTCAATTATTTATTTTACATTGTTGCTTTTAAGTATTTTCCTATTCATTTTTAAGAAAAATTCGGAAAGTCAACCCCGATCAAAAATTGATTTTTCACCTAAAAGGATGTTATTTAGCTTTAATTTCACTTTTCTCAAGTCGATTTTTCAAAAATTCAAAGATTTGACTGAAAAAAAAATCAGCTTTTTAAAAAAGTCAACTAAAAGTTTGACTTTTGATCAAATATTTGACTAAAATTTTGAAAATAATAAAAAATCCACAAAATACTTCTTCTTAGCGTCAATTTTGATTTGTTTGTTGAAAATTTCATAAAATTCGATTAAGAACCTTATTCTCCAATTTTTTTTTTGTTTTAGGTTTTAAATAGACGAAAAAATTAAATTATTTTTATTTTTGTCATAATTAGGTGTAGTTCCTTCCATGACATTTGGTCTAGGGACTATTTTAAATCTACTCGTGTATTCAATTTCATGAATTATCACATCGAAAGGCGATTTATCATTTTAAGCCCTAATTATAAGGTGAAAATCAATTCTCCATAATTTACGAATGGACAATTGTTTTCCACTCATTTTCTTAAAGTACGTCCAAATTCAGGGTTGATTTTGAGAAATTCACATTAGAACTTCTCGATTTTAGGGATTTCACTCTCTTGAAAGTGAGAAAACCGAGCCATCGAGCTTCAATCGAAGAAATGTAGGTTGACCCATTTAAAACTAGGGTTCAATTGCATGCATCTGGGTCCAATTTTAATATTAGATCCCAATTCATTTTTTGCCTACGTTTTGACACTTCAATTCAAGCTCAATTTAAATTTATTAGATGATCTTATACATGGGTAATTAGTTAAATAGGTCTATTGCAGCATTAATTGAATTGAATTTTAATTAATTTGCAATTTTGGCGATAAAATTGCACAATTGCTCGTTTTAGCCCTTAAGGTTCGATTTCATGTACCCATGGTTTTGATCCGTTGTTTTTCATGATAATCACTCAATTAGTTCAATGGAGAATCCATAAATTATGTTTACAAAATTTAATTGGTTTAATTAAATCAAAATTGGATAATTTCCCCTCAAAATGTGCAAGTTTTCTCCTGAATTTGGTCATTGAGGGATAAATTGCATAAAATTTGAACTCACAAGGGCTACAAATGTGTGAACCAACAAGAATCGGTCAAAATCGATCAAGAACCGGTCTAATCGATCCGACCAGTCGTAGGCTGGGCAGGCTAGTTCGGCCCCTCGCCAGTCAGTTTTGGACCTTCGGTGACTGTTTCCAAGATCCTTACCATGTCAATTTCACTCTTATGCCCTCATTTTCTCATGATTTGCAAATTGACCCTCGAATTTTATGAATTTGTAATTTGACCCATAATTAGGCCCTCAAGCGTAATTCTCATTTTAAACTCAAATTTTCATAAATTAGATCTATCCAATCAGTTGCCCGACACTTCTTAATATTGATTAACCCTTTAAATCTTGATAGATTAATTTTTCGACCGTCAGATCGAACCGACAACTAGGATTGACTGATTTGGGGTTAATATAAATAGGATTTTTTCCTCCAAATATAGGAGGGCTCATTTTCTACATATTTTTTCTCACTAAATAGTTTTTCTCTCTCTCACTCTTGAATCTCTCCTTTCCTTCCATCCTTCTCTCACGGTCTGACACTCCCCCACCATCGCACCTCACCACCATTTGCTGGAGCTCCTTTGGCGGCGCACTTGCATCCCTCAGCCTCTACGTCGCCTGTTTGTCCCCGTTGTGGTTGCTGCACTCGCTGATGATCACTGGATCGACATTGGATGGGTCGATCGCTTCCTCGGCTATCTGCGAGCAGGGCAGGGTAGAGTGGAGCTTAACTTGAATGAACCTCTAAAGCCTGGAAAAATGATAAGAATAGAAGGGAAGCCCATCTGGTTAGATTTTCGTTACAAGCGTCTATCCCATTTCTGCTATTCCTGTGGTGTCCTTGGACATTATGCAATGTATTGCAAAGTTATACCCTATGACGATGCTAAAGTGGAAGGCCGAAACCTCTACTTTGGTCAATGGCTTCGGGCGGAAGTCAAAGAATACAGTCCTTTCTAGCAAGCTTTCTATGACACACCAATTAATATAGAAGCAGATGAGGAAACTGTACCTGAAACACCTGCGACAGCACCTCTAATGCTACCTGCCATCCCCAACAATACCAACGAGAATCCTGCACAAATGGAGGTTAGCTCAGATCAGCAAGGTAACTTTCAGCAGCTATCCAGCGTGTTTCACTCAAGGAGATTCCTCAGCAAGAAGCTGAGTTGCAAAAACTTAAATCCCATGTTTCAGAGATATATACAACTATCAGTGATTCAGCAGTAGAATCTTCCAAACCAAAGCAACTAAAAAGTCCAAGGAGACTCACCAGAGAAGCCCACAGAAAAAGCTTAAGCAATATTCGCCTTATGAGTCACATACTCATGGACTAATCGAACTGGATGACAACCAACTCACAGATATCCCTATCCTTAAGCCGAAGGGGTTGGTAGCTAGGCGATGGTGGCTTACCCTAAAAAGCCACCAAAAAATATATGAAGGTCATCAGTTGGAATTGTTAGGGGCTAGGCAACTCCCTGACAGTTCAAGCTCTCAAGGACCTAGTGGTCCAATATCAGCTTGCTCTCATTTTTTTGATGGAAACTAAAAATCAGGACTTAGTTATTAAAAGAGTCTAGAGGAGATTGAAATACTAGAGTAGTTTTTTGGTGAGGCCCTCAGGCCTAGCTAGTGGTTTGGTTGTCTTTTGGAATGACCGGCTTTCTGTGAGTGTGGAGAATCATACATCCCAGTATATTGACTTAATTTGTACTGGTACCCAAGGTGGTAATCCGATGAGACTCACTTGCATTCATGCACCTACATCTTTCCAACAAAGACAACAGTTATGAGCAGACTTGAAATATCTCAGCAGATCAATTACAATGCCATGGGTGTGCATCGGAGACTTCAATGAGATCAGGCTTAACAAATGGTGTCCCACTCTGTCTCACCTATTTTTTGCAGACGATGCAATCTTTTTTATAGATTGTCAGCTTTTTGAATATCAAAATCTATCCAATATTCTGCAGCAATATTGTCTAGCCACAGGTCAAGCTATAAATAGGAACAAATTAGGTCTCTTCCTTAGCAAAAATTGCCCGCTGAGTTTGAAAGAGAATCTGGCTACAGAATTAAGGGTTCCTTTGACACAAAAAACTGGGAAATATTTGGGTATACCGTCTGACTAGGGTGCATCTAAAAAAGATATGTTTGCATGGATTTTGGCTTGAGTCAATACAAAGCTAGCAGACTGGAAAGAGAGCTTTATATCCAAAGCCGGTAAGGAAATTTTACTTAAAACAATGGTGCAAGCCCTCCCTTAGTATGCAATGTCAATTTTTAAGCTCCCTATATCTATCTACAAGTCTATAGAGCAAAGAATAGCCAAATTTTGGTGGCAGACTAATCACACCAAATCAGGGATCCACTGGAAGAACTGGGAACTTCTGAAAGAATGCAAAGACAGCGGAGGAATGAGATTTAAAGATCTAATAGCATTTAACAAAGTACTTCTGGGAAAGCAGGCCTGGAGACTCTCAGCAATCTTCTTCCCTATGGAGTAAACTTTTTAAAGGATTATATTATCACTCCAAAGAATTCTGGTATGCAGAAAAGGGACCAAGACCTTCTTGGGGTTGGCAAAGCCTACTTCTAGGAAGGGACTTTATCATAGAAAAGATTCAATGGTTAGTTGGGAATGGTGAAAAAATACGGGTCCAACAGGACAAATGGCTGGAAAAAGGGGTCATAGGTGGGCCGACACCCAGAAATGAACCCGAGAAAGTGGCTGGATTTATCACTCCAGATCAGCACACATGGGGCATCCTAAGACTCAAACAGAGCTTCAATGATCAAACAGTCGAAGAAATTTCCACCATTCAGTTACAGCCAGATTCTAACTTAGATCAGCTAACATGGATTGGCACGCATACGTGCACGTATTCAGTGAAAAGTGGATACCAACATATTTGGCAGTCAAACCACAACAGAAACAATACCTGAGCTTCATCATCTTATACCACTCCCTGTCGTCTTTGGCAACAGATTTGGAAAATTAAAACAATACCAAAAATCAGAATCTTCCTATGGTTTATATGCCATAACGTGCTACCAACCAAGGAAAATCTCTTCAGGCGACATATCACTAATGATCCGATATGTAACCTTTGCTCAATTCAAGTCCTAGAAACTCTGGAACACTTATTCTTGCTATGCCCTAGAAGTCAGCAAGTTTGGTCACATCACAACATACAGATTATAGTCTTAGCATTTAGCACACACCAAATGGATGCATGTTTGCCTGATATAGTAGAGCATAGAACTCACTTACCCGGTTTGGAAATCATTGCAACACTTCTCTAGCAGATATGGAAAGCACGCAACCTTTATATCTACAAACGCCAATGTTTGAGCCCTCAACAGATAGTGGATTCAGCACTTACATTAGCACGGCTCTATCTCTCCTCCTCACAGTCGAATCTAGACCCAAGGGTACCCTCGCTGAACCCTAATACTTGTTGGATCCCCCCGGAACCTGGCTTCCTTAAAGTGAACATGGATGGGGCTTTTCCTACTGGCACGGAAATGGGTTCGATCGCGTGTCTATGTCGCGATCACCCGGGTACCTTGCTCGACGGCTGCTCCAGCAACGTCCAAGCCTCCTCCCCCCTTCAAACAGAGACCCAAGCACTTTTAATCACCCTCAAATTTCTGTTACAAAGAGGATTGGCTACCACTTACCTAATCCTTGAATCGGACTGTCTGGAGCTGGTGGAGACCGTGAATCATCAACAGCCGCCATCGCTGGATTGTAGACCTTTGCTCGAGAACGCTGCCGCCCTTCTTTGAAGCTGCCCTAATCTACGTTTCTAGCACTGTAGGCGCGAAGCAAATTTCTTTGCCGACTGGGCCGCCAAGGCCCAAGGCTGAGGATCTCTGTGTCCGAATTGGGCTTTTGCTCCCCCCACAACTCTCTTGAATCTACTTTGTAATGATGCCCTGTCTGAGGGTTGTGACATTTTCACTTTGTGAATGATATGCTCAGCTTTCGACCAAAAAAAAAAAGAATACGTGTGCGCCTTGTGCAATTTTTCTAGGAAGTGTGCAATATTTTGGTAAGGTTAAAGTAGATAGATATTTGGTCGAATTTTGATATGTTATTATTAAGCTGTTGAAGTGGGAATTATTAAGAGAGGAAAATTATCATCTAATGTTTGAAATTATCAACTAATTTCAAGACGATTACTTCTCTTATTAGGTTCACATCCCTCTCCAACTAAGCAATGTCCAAGAGGCACGTTATAAGATGCATCGAGACCTTAAAATCAAAGGAAAACTCATGATTGTATCCTATCCCACGTACGTAGTGGGTAGGCTTTTGGCGCTATTTTTCTTATGAAAGAAATAGGTTCTTTTATCGGCGTGAGTCCGGAATTCCAATGTAAATATATGTTATGTGCGAGCATCGGGTAATCTCAATTTACAGTGAATCCAAGGAAAGGAAAAGAAGAAAATACACGGAGAAGAGCAAAGAGAAAAGTCAGAACTCTAGATACTCTTTAACCTCAGCACAACCGCTGGAGAATCTATTGTTTATATATAAGTAGTGCATCGGGTAATCTTTTACAGTCAGTCCTCTACACGATGAAAGCTTCTCTGGCGCTTTGTGGCACAAAAGGACATTCTTCTGGAAAATGAAAATCAATTTGGAAAGGAAAAATGCTCATTTAAAGAAAGAAAAAGGCAATGAAAGGAATAAAGTTAAGAAAATTAAATTTTTTCCATAGTCAACCTAATTCCATCGGGTGACAAGTGTCGACATGATATAATTTTAAAACCCTCCATCATTACATCCAAACCGTTGATGATCTATGAAATGAATAAGGCCATGCAAGATGCATTTTATTTGCCTCGTTTGACATACGGGTTTATATAGCTTGCCAAATAAGGCCGGGATGATTCAATTCCGAATGCATATGCATTTTGCATCACTGAGTATTATGGAATGGACATAACCATCTTATGATTTTTATCCACACTTTCGGCTCATCTAATCTCCACTGAATAAATGCAAAAGGCCCAAGACCATGAAGGAACTCTTGATTAGTCGGCCGACAAAGAAGTCATTAACTTTAATTCACATCCCCCTATTATATAAGCAAATTCAATACTAGTTTCTACCTTAATTCACTTCTCTATAAGATATTGTGGCAAATGTCTTATAGAGAAGAAGCTTATATATATAAACACTTGACGAAATGGTAATTTGAAATGAACGAACACAACCAAATGATTATTGAGAATGAGACTTGTCAAAAACATGCTACAATTTAGATGTGGCGATTGATGAGGAGGACATTCCCACATGGCAATGTAGATGTGGTGACTCAACGGTTGATATATTATGATGTGTGATGAAGACACTGGCCAACCATAGCTGGCTTGTGTCAAGAGAAAAGTCCGTATATATGGGCCGAACATGGGTTGCCTTATAAGGATACAAGACAATTACGGTGCAGAAACATACTATTGGAGTAAGGGCCAAGTAAAACAGCTGAATTTCACTAATCGACTTATGAAGTTGATCGCTTTTCCATTAGAAAAAATACATCAGTGGTAGAAAGCTTTCTGTATAGGTTTCACTCTTACATTTAATATACCTACCTTAACAAAAAAAACATCTTAAAAATCAATAAAATTTGGTAAAAAGCTACGACAAACTCCTAAAAATGCTACTGTTTATGAACAATTGGGCAATTTCATGGCCTTAAATGAGGCTATTCTTGTAAATGAAAATTTTATAAAATGTAAAATCCTCGCCTTGAAAGTTGAACAAGTCCAATGGTAGTAGATGGACAAGGCACCTTTTGTAAGAAGAAGAGTGGCTAAAGGAAGTGCGCATTTTTATGGGTTTCGATACAAAAAGAAATGGGTGAAGGGAAATACAGGAGGAGAAAGAGATATTGATCAGATGTAGTAGGATTTTCATGGGATTTAATAGTAAAAGATTTAGCGAGGCTGTCGAAAAAATCAAATTTTTCTTAAGAAACCACATGTGACTTCAGAGTACCCCAATTACTGTTTTTGTAGCTGTTCTGTGCAAGTGCCACATATACCAGTCACTGCGACGATGCTCCTTCAATCACATGTAAAGACCTTTCGTGCTCCACTACGACCCTGAGTTTGCTACTCAAGATCCTGATGAATGCATTTCCAAAGAGTAAATTCCAACGAGTTTGCTTTAGTACTCATGAATGCTCCTTCGTGCCATCTTCTTAGTACTCATGAGTAAATTTCAACGAGTTTGCTTTAGTAGGCATGTGGCATTTTGAGCTGTAGTTTTTTGACATCTACATGCTTTCTTGTGTAGTTAAAGATTTTCCTCGTTCTGTCGTGTCAATAAAACTTATTGTAAATCAATATATCATAACTGAAAAACTTTGTCATCAACAATGTGTGAACCAACCAATTTACTTGATTTTGTGTAGTGCAAAAAGAATTTTACACAAATGACCTCATCCATCCTCAACTTGTGAGACCCATTTGATCTAATGGTATATATGAGTTGGTGAGATAGTCATTGCTCTCTCTATTACAAGAACTTGTTTTTTAAAAGGAAGCAAGGAAGCCAAAGAAACAGAGAAGAATGAGACTGGCGAGAAGTAGTTTTGGGAAATTTTTTTGTATTTCTTCAATCTTCCTGATGTACAAGGCTCTATAAATATAGTATAAGATGTGCGCAATAAATAGCAATGATATATTCTACAAATCAAACTTGATCTCCATCTAATTAATCTTGATCTCAATCTAATCAATCTCGATCTCAATCTCATCCCTAATTGATTTAGTGCACAATCATCATCAGAAATGGATTCTCAAGCCCATCTTTTAACACTCCCCTCAAGCTGGTGGCTTGTAGATATCAAAGACACCTAGCTTGCTCAACAAATATGCATGTTGTCCTTGGCATAGAGGTTTGATGAAGATGTCGGCAGGTTGTTATATGGTTCCAATTTCTCATGTCTCGATTATTCCCTCTTGAATCTTTTCTCGAGCGAAAAGACAATCCACTTCTATATGCTTAGTTCTTTCATGCACTATGGGATTTGCTACGAGCTTGAGAGCCATATCATTCTTGCAAAATAACTTTGTTGGGCCTCTCCACTGTATTCTGAGATCTTGAAGTAAGTCTCATATCCACACAATTTCACATGTAGTCTTTGCCATGGCTCGATACTCTGCCTCAGCTAAAGATAATCATATGGTCACCTGATTTTTAGTCTTCCATGAAAGAAGAGATTCTCTCAATTTAATGTAAAAGCTAGTGATGGATCTTCAGCTTATGGGACAAGTCGCACAATTCACATCACAACATGCCATCATTTCCATATTGCATTTCTTGGATAGGAGAATCTCGAGTCCTAGACACCTTTTCAAATATTTCACGACCTTTAAAGCATTCATATGAGATTGCTTCGGATTGTGCATAAATTGACTGACTGTCTACACAGCATATGAAATATCGGGCTTGGTCATAGTCAAATATATAAGTTTTCCAATGAGTTTATGATAACTTGAAGGATCTTTGAGTATAGGATCATTATCCTGAGATAATCCTACATCATAATCTGCCGTAGTTAGTTTGGTATTTTGCTCAATTGGAAGAATTGCTGGTTTGCATCTTGATAGACTTGCCTATGATATAATCTCCAGCACAAAATTCTGCTGATTGAGAGAAATTCCTTGATCGGATCGGGCAATTTCAATCCCAAAGGTGCTCCCAAGTCTTTAATATGGAAGGTGGATTGTAGATATTCCTTAAGGCATTCTATAGTAGCTTTATCATTCACCATGATGAGTATATAGTTGACATATATCATCAAGTAGATTAACAACGTACATTTAGTCCATGTGAATAGGGAATAATCATATTTCGACTGTTTGAAGCTTGCAGTTGTAAGGGCATTGGCAAACATGGCATACCATTATCTAAATGCCTATTTCAGGCCATAGAGGGATTTACAGAGACGACACGTTCTATTATCCCCCTGTCTCCATATATGCTATGGAATATCCATGTCAATCTCTTCATCTAGATCACCATGAAGAAATGCATTATGCATGTCCATTTGATGTAACGGCCAATCATGGATAGCTGCAATCGATAAGAATGAACGAACTATGACATCTTTAGTCATGGGAGAGAAAGTCTCGTGATAATCAAAACCTTATTGTTGAGTAAACCCTTTAGCCACCGAACAAGCCTTATAACTTTCAATGGACCTGTCAAGATGATTCTTTATTTTATATACCCACTTGCATCCAATTGGCTTTCTGTTTAGAGGTAGGGTAACCAGATCCCAAGTTTGGTTGTCAATTAACACCTGTAATTCTACTGCCATAGCCTTCTGCCATTGTGGATCACTGGATGCCTCATCATATTAGATGGTTCCCTTTCTTTTGATATGCGACTAATGTAGCATCTATGCTCCAGTGAAAGTTTATGGAAAGAGACATAAGAAGAGATCGGATAGTGAATACCTGGCGAATTGAGTGAGGCGCATACATACTCCTTTGTCCATGTTGGCAGTCGCGTAGCACGGCTGGAATGTCATGGAGGATCCACTCGTGCTGGAGGAGAGGATGTTGATGCTGATGCTTCCTCAATGATGAGTTTCGATGAGACATTAGGAGTACCTTATGCATTGGGCATATCTTCAAGCATAGGTTCTATGACATCTTTCAAGGGAGAATTCTCATAATAAATTGGAGTTATTGCTGGAGGAATGATCTTTTCCAAAAGTGTTGTTGGAACATATTTAAGGGGTAAATCTTCCTCAAATAAAGGATGGTAAGGATTGTTCATGACGCCTAAACTTTGATTTGAGGATTCTTCTTCTCGAAATGGGAAGACATCTTCATGAAAAATGACATCTCTGCTAACAAAGAATTCCCCCATCGATGGATCAAGAACTCGATATCCCTTTGTAAGTTGGGATAGCCCATGAATATACATCGCCGAGCATGGGGGTCCCATCTTGTCCCAAGGGTCCATTATAGCAACGTAGCATAAACAGCCGAAAACCCTTAAATGATCCAATGTTGGTTTCTTCCTAAAAAGTAGTTCGAATGAGGCTTTTCCATCCAATATCTAAGTAGGCATATGGTTGATAAGATAAGCTGCAATGACAATACAATCTCCCCAGTATTTCTTTAGAATAGATCCCTAGAAGATGGCGATTTTACATTCCACTGCCACATTTTTTGTTGTGGGGGTATAAATGCATGAACTTTCATGGAGAATGCCATGAGTCGAGAAATGCAAAGCACAGTGTGGATTCGCTGAATAAATTTTCCGAACTAATTCTTAGACAAGGTGATGAATGTCTTTAAATGGGAGAAAACTTGGCTTTTTGACTGCATTAGAAAGACCCACATGTCACAAGAGTAATCGTCCACAATTATAAGAAAGTAGCGTGATCCATCATGATGCGATGTATGATAAGGTCCTTAAACATCCACATGAATTAATGAAAAAATGTCACCAACATGTGTTTCCCTAGAAGGAAAGGGAGTACGCGACTATTTTGCAAAAGGGCAAATATGACAATGAGAATAAGGAAACAATGAGAATAAGGAAAGGAAGTACTATAACCTATTCTTGAATGCGTAAGAAAATCCTTGTTATTGGCAGTTGTATTACACAATGATATTTTATTCAAGGAAATAGATGACAAATCAAAATCATTTGGGAAATTGGCCCAAAAAAATAGCCCTTCGAAAAGACTACCCAAGCCCATCAATCTACTAGTAAAAAGGGCCTAAAAGAAGCAAGTGTCAGAATCAAAGAACATTCGATAGGAATTTTCCTTGCAAACTTTGGACACAGAGATGAGGTTAAATTGAAATTCTAGGACATAAAGGATATTTTGAAGGGTGATTTGGGGATGAAGTCTAACCATGCTTGTTACAATAACATGAGTAATGTTTCCATTAGGTAATTGCACAGAAATAGGAAGGTCTAGTTTTCTATGCATATTTGAAAAAAATCCTTTTTTGCAAATGATGTGATCACTCAGTCCTGAGTCAATTATACATGTCTTTCTTGAAATAGTATTCATCAAACAGTGAGATATACCTGAAAAACGTTCTCCCTTGTTGGAAGTATCCAATTTCTATAGTGCTTGCATCAGTTATTGATATCGCCCATATGTAATGGGTTGATCAACATTTGGTCCAGTGGGTCCAGTGACTTGGTAAGTTGCAAAAATTCCTTCATTTTTCCTTTTTCTCTAGGCTCTCCATGCAACTTCTAACAACTATCAATTGTTTGGTGTGGACATTCGTAGTATTCACAATATAATTTACCTTTCCCTTTTGAATTTTGTCCAAAATGCTTGGACAACATGGAAAAAACTTGTTTGTTGGATGTCTTAATCATGGGATATCGCCCACCGTCTGATTCAATTAAAGAATCAGCCTCCCGCAAGCCGTTCGTTCCTTCCCTTTTAAGGGATTGAACGTCGTTGCCACCATCTCCATGGAACCCTAGCCCTCTCGATGCTCTCTCTCCTAGGCTAGGGTTTTGATGCCTGGCTCTCTTCATTCGCCGTGGGTTGTGAGCACAATTCTCTAGCCTCCTTTTGTGTACTTCGGTGTCGCAAGCCACTAGCTCTCTTTCTAAACAGCCAATTGGAAGATTCGCCTGAGAGTTGGCATCGGATCCATGGCCAAGATATGTAAACATAAGGTTAAGTAAGATTTGTTCAAAATTTGGAGAAAGTGGTCTTTTCCTTTTCCTTTATGGATCTGTACTGTGCTAGGGTTCCTTTTGGGCCCTTAAGTTTCTCCTCTGCGGCTTCAAGATCGTTCGAAAGTGATGATAGCTTGTTGAAATAGGCCATGACTATCATATTTCCTTACTTGAGTTCGCTGAGTTCCTGCATGAGAGAGAAAATTTTCGCTCGATCTAATTTTCTGTACATTTGTTTGATGTTTTCCCACATGCTCTTCAAGTACTCCGTCGGTGGGAGATTGGCAACGGCTTCTAAAGATATGCAGTAACCGATCCATGTTCATACAAGTTGATTGCACTTTCTCCAATGTCGTGCTGAGTATTCGTCGGAGGGGATCGAGATGGTTCCGTTGAGAAAACCATCTTTGTCCTTTGTCACGAGCACTCGTCGGAAGTCCTGTGACCACCTAGAATAGTTCTCTAGCTTGGTCAATTGCAAACTAATGAGTCGCAATTTTGGTTCGTCATCAATCGACATGTACAAGGGGTCGTTGAGCTCTAGACAACCAATGACGAACTAGAAAAGGCAAAAACCGTAGCGTAAAACTGGGGTAGGGATTTGTCCCTATACCCGAATTGCTTGACCTAACTCCATGACCTGCATTGAAAAATCCCGAGTAGGGATTTCTCCCATACCTGGTTCTCCTGACTCGCCCATTTGCTCTTGATCTGACTTGATGGCTGGGTTTGCCCCACTTCTAGTTGGTGGGCTCCCATCGATTTGGGCATGGCTTTGGTAGCTTTGGACTCTAGGCAATGATGGATTTGGACTTGGCCCAAGGTACCATGGATAAGATACCCATCGGTAAGGATGGCCCACGATGGGTTGGCCTGGAATGGGCTGCCCTAGATTAAACTGAGCCTGGATGGGTTGCCATTGCACGTGTTGGGCCTGAGTGAGCTTTGTTGGGTCGTCGGGAATTTCATAGCTAAATCTTGCATTTTTGAGGTAGCAAGCATGATTTTGCCTGAAGGTTGGTTGAAAGAAGTAGAAGATAAGTTCTGTGGGTTGGTCATGGTAAAAAAGAATTCGCTTGTTTCTTCTTCCTTTTCAATAAATTGATTCCTATGCTAAAGGAATAGCTCTATTTTGCAAGTTAGAGTTCCTTGGTAGGCAATCAAAGCAGAAGCTAAATTAGGAGCTTGGAGGCTCTAATATCACGAAAAGAAGCAAGAAAGCAGAAGAATAGAGAAGAATGGGACTGGAGAGGAGTGGTTCAAGGAAAATTTTTTGTATTTCTTCAATCTTCCCGAATGTACAAGGCTTTATAAATATAGTACAAGATGTACACAATAAATGGCAACTATATATTCTACAAATCAAACTTGATCTTAATTTAATCAATCTCGATCTTAATCTAATCCCTAATTGATTTAGTGCACAATCATAATTAAAAATGAATTCTTGAGAGTGCTGGACACCTAGAGTGCCAAAACTTGGCATGGAGGGACACTTAAGTGCCAAAAGTTAGGAAAGTGACACTTAAGTGCCAAAATCGGAGCAAAATGGATCACTTAAATGTCAATCCGGCCAAAATGTTGATGTGGCAATTTTTCGGCAAGGTAAGTGCAAAAAGATATCGTTTTGTATGCTGATGTGGCTAGAAAATGCAAAAACGACGTCGTTTTGTCTTTGACGTGATAAAAAATTCATTCAACCTAGGGAAGCCAAAGACCAGCGAAGCTAGGGCAGCCGTCGCCGCCTCACGCCACACGCTGTCGCCGTTCGTCGTCCTCCTCACACGTGCACGCCGCTGCTCTACCCGTCGTTCGCCTCCAGCCGCGTCGTCCTTGCATCTCCGTTTGTCTTGGTGATTGTTAGGAGTCGTCGGAGCTCCCTCCGACCGCCGTGCACCACGCCTCAGCCGCCGAAGCTCTGCCTAGCCCTTGCCGCCCTTGCTCGCCTAAATCAGCCACCGATTTCCCCTCCTTCGGTCTCAATAGCAGCAAGCAAAAAATGGGTATGGCAGTGGCTATTTGGCCCGTTTTGGCCGGCTTCCCGACCCCGGAAGCTAGGCCCGCTTTGGAGTGAATCGATCCCCTCGACGTCCTCGACAATTTGAGCCGCTCGGATCGCTAATCGGGTGAGTTTAACTCACTAATCCCTGCTTAGTAGGTTAATCACGTTTAATGGGTGTTTAGATTAGACTAAGTAGGTTTATGTGATTAGATTAATTTATTTAAATGTTAAGTGGATTAAGGGATGTGATTAGTTTAGTGGATAATTAATTAAGGCTAAGTAAATGTTTGGATTAAAGTAATCGTGTTTAAATCTTAATTAATTAATGTAGATTAAATAATTATTTCAATTTATATTATTATTTATTATATTATATTATTATAATAATATTATTTTATTTAATTTTCAGAATAAATTTAATTATTTATTATTTTTCGGAAATTTTGACCAGGGATAGTCGATGACCGAAATTTTATGCTGATTATCGTGGTGCAATCTGTTTATTTATTTGAGTGTTAATTTGTGCTGAATTGAATTAATTGTGAATTTAGGATTTATTCCTAAATTATTTTATTTTGGTTATTAATGGAAAAATAACCAGGTGTCGATTTATAGCGCAAAAAATATGTAATGGGCTGTTAAAATTGGTGGGATATTTGTAAATGAAATTATTTTATTTTGGCGAAGACCAACCGTGTACCCACACATGACTATTTATCGTGAATGATAAAAAAATGATGAATTGACTATATGGTTGGAGTGTTATACTATATCGGCCTACGAGCAATATGTTAGTTTTAGGTGAGCAGTATACCAGTATACTATATCAACCTACGGGTGATATGTTAGCTTTAGGTGAGCAGTATACCTTATTATCAGCTTTGGGCAAGCACATATATATATAGTATACTAAATTGGCCTAGGGGCCCTAATTTATCAGCTTTGGGTGAGCTATGCTTTCTATTTTTAGCTTTGGGTGAACAATCCTAGACTATAGTCGGACTTTATAAATAGTATTGAATGTACCGACCCAGGAAAGGTCATGGTGACAAGTAATCAATTAAGTTGATTGATCGCTGAGTCGATCTGATTGGTGGAATGTGATTGATTGCTGTAGTTATCAATATTATTGATTGAACTGATGTGCAGGAATGAACTGATGCCAAGGTAAGCCCTTTGACCTGTGTTGTGCTTAGGTAGCCCTTATGGCGTATTGGCTTCCTAATCAGGTTTTAGTAGGGTAGAACTTGCTGAGACATAGTCTCATCCCAGTTTGGGGAAAATATTTCAGGTCCTTAGATGACGATCGTGGAGGATCGGAAGTCTTGGAGTTCGGAAGGTGGAGGCTGAAGAATCGGCAAATGGGTCTGACTAGTGGATGTTAAGACAATCCCCTTTTTGATAAGCCGTTAATCTTGTAAACAGCCTAAGTTTGTAATTAACCAGTTTGTCTATAAAGACTCATCTTGGTGTGAAAAATATGATCCTACTTTTCTATTCCATTATTTGATTGTCTGGGGATTTTATTAAGCTTCCGCATGTGTATATAAATGAATGGGTTGACAACCTTCTTGGGACGTCGCAAATTAATTGACCAATTAAGGAATGGGTGCGCGCCCGAGGATCGGGGCATGACAATTTTTTAGTGATAAACAAGACATAATCAACATTATCCAAATTATAGTCTGTTACAGTTGCAATATCATCTATAGACTAAACTCTAATTTTCTTACCATTCTTATTCTTTAGATTAACACAATCCCCTTCAAGATGTCCCCTCCAGCTACAACTTCTAGCAATGCGCGTGAAACTTTAAAAATTCCTCATTGTAAACTCCCATGTCTCTTTGAAAATAAAATTCCCATAATTTCACAACATTCTAGACTACTATTTTTACTTAATTTCACAACTTAACAACCCCTAGATTGAACCTAGAAACTTGTAGTTCACATGAATCCGAATTTAGGGCTTAACTCTGGAAAATTCCTCCTGATTAAATGAACTAAAAGTACGACTCCTTTCCAGACACTATGAAACGGAGTTAATCCGTCTTGTCCTTGTCTCCGAGGCTTGTAGGCACGAATGCTCTTGCTTCGTTTTTCTCCTTCCTTTCTTTTCCCTTTTCCTTCTTTCTTCTTTGTAATCGTGCCCTACTTTTCTACCGTTTTTTTAGCCCACCATTGTTGACAAGCCTGTCGTTTTGTTTCTTTCTTAAACTCCGATGGTTACATTCAGTGTATCATTGATTAGAAAATCAAGAGAGTAATTGAAGATCGAATATTAAAGCGCTTGATATCTACCTGACCTTTCATATTCTAGTTCAAGCAAAATAAAAAGGAATGCTGATTTTCCAACTATATTGGTGAAAAGGACACAAGTTGTCTCATTCGCTGGGGTCTTCTGGTTGTCTCGGTTCACTTTAGTAGCATTTACAGCCCTCACACGTAGAATAAAGAGACGCTTGAGATATTTAATGCTCGAAAGAAATCTAACGCGACAAAGTCTGTCAAATTCTACTTTACCAAACACGCGAGAAGATAAGCATACCATTTACTTTGTCGTTTTCTGCTAAGAGAATCTCTACAATATATTGCCCTGTTTTTTTCCCTCTGCTCCGCTCACTCAGCCTAAAAGCACAGAGGAAGCAATCAATGGATGTGGAAGAGCAGAAACAGCATTTGAAGTCACTCCTGTTAACAGTTCCCCAGGAGAAGGCGGCATCCACATCGGGGAATGGATTCAAGAAAGACGAGATTTTCTCGGAAATGAAGCAGCAACTGTCATTGGCTGGGCCTTTGGTATCGGTGAACCTGATGATATATTGTTTGCAGGTGATCTCGGTGATGTTTGTGGGTCATCTTGGAGAGCTAGCACTTTCCGGGGCTTCCGTGGCCACGTCATTCGCTTCTGTGACTGGCTTTAGCATGTTGGTAAGACCCAACAATTCTTCCTCTTTTAATCTTGAGATAAACCAACTAAGAGATGAAAGACTTTAAGAATTGGAAAGTAGCATCATACTATGTCACTTCTATGAAAGTTTTCTTCCAGGATATTATTTATCTTGAAAGATGTATAGTGCCACTTCTATTATTGACATGATTATAGGAGTTCTCTTTCCTGTTGAATAAACAGAGTTTAGCAATTGTTGGATCAATTAAAACTGCTTGCGGGCCTGCTTTCCAAGTACCATGTATAGATTGCCCGTCTATTAACCTTAGCTCATTTTCAGATTATTGCAGTTTGACAAAGATTGATCTACTGAATATATTATCTCTCAATAAGCTCAGTGTGCTAAATGTGTGATTCTCTTCCTTCTAGCTAGATTTAGCAATGCCAAGATTGGAAACTTAACGTTGGTGTTTGCCACAAATCAGCACAATTGTTAACTGCACTTAAAAAAAGATTGTCAGGGATCCTAGTCCGAAAATGAAATAGATGAAAGAATTTTCTTGTTCAGATTCCTGAACCGGATATAAGTTGAGTGAAATATGGCCACACACTCCTAATGCTCCTAGCAACCTCATTTGGGTTCCTAGGATATAGTGACAAACTTCTTGAATTTCATTTTGGGACGTCTAATTTGCTCCAACCACCATCTTATAGATGCTTGGTCCATGACAGATAGGAATGGCAAGTGCATTGGATACATTTTGCGGTCAGTTTTATGGAGCTAAGCAATACCACATGCTTGGTATACACAAGCAGAGGGCCATGATCATTCTCCTATTGGCTAGCATTCCACTAGCTATCATTTGGGCCAACACTGGCCAAATCCTTCTATTCTTCAATCAAGATCCTCAGATATCAGCGGAGGCAGGATCCTATGCCCGGTTCATGATCCCTAGCATTTTCGCATTTGCGCTTCTGCAGTGCCAGATAAGGTTTCTGCAGACGCAGAACAATGTCATTCCAATGATGATCAGTTCAGGAACCACCACATTTCTGCATATTTTCATATGTTGGTTTCTGGTGTTCAAGTCAGGACTCGGAAACAAAGGCGCTGCTTTGGCAAATGCTATCTCGTACTGGATAAACGTGCTGTTACTGGCAATATATGTTAGAATTTCACCGTCTTGCAAAAGAACTTGGACTGGTTTCTCCAAGGAGGCCTTTCATGGGATTCCTGAATTTCTGAAATTAGCAATTCCTTCTGCTGTCATGAACTGGTAATTCTCTAGCTTTTATGCTTCTCCTAGTTCACTTTTGGCATAAATTATATTATAAAAGATAAAAAACTTGCGGGACAGTATACGAAACAAATGATGGTCATAATTCTTTTTCAGAATCATCAATGGGCTGTCAACCTTTTTATTCAAGTTTATGTTCAGGATGTGATTTTTACGACTTCGAAGGGATACATTTTCTTTATTAATTGACTCTGACACTATTCCTTGTACAATATCGACATGGGTCCTCGTGATTCTGTAGCTCGAAGCAATCATGATGTTTTTGTTTGGTTCTTTGCCTGCAACAGCTTCGAGACTTGGTCCTTTGAAATGATGGTCTTATTATCAGGACTTCTTCCCAACCCAAAACTCGAAACATCAGTCCTCTCAATCAGGTGCATCAGTACTTTGTGTCAACAAGAGGCAAAAAAAGTTGCTAACCTCTTGGCACCAGTTGTTATCATTTTCAAACAATGTGAACTTAGTATCCTGTGCTTGTTTCAGCCTGAATACCTGCGCCTTGGCTTTCATGATACCTCTAGGACTCAGTGGTTCAATAAGGTAATCTTAACTGGTTAACCTTTATTTAATTCAGTGGATCCTGCAGACGATGTAGCTATTCCACAGCCTCACCCTTTCTTGGCCTTATTGTTGGCAGCACGAGAGTTTCAAATGAATTGGGTGCTGGAAGACCACGAGCAGCTCGTTTGGCAATTTATGTTTCCTTAATGATGGTCGCCACGGAAGGCTTGCTTGCTGGTACTCTCATGATCTTCTGTCGAAGGGCGTGGGGCTACCTCTATAGTACAGAAGAAGAAATAGTGAACTATGTGGGAGATATGTTGGTACTAATCGCAACTTCCCATCTTATCGATGGCATTCAGTCCGTGCTTTCAGGTATGCACGAAGTTTGCTTATAATTACAGTTTAATGGTGCACCTGACCTAGTTTAACTTTAACAACTTATTCTGACAATTAGGGAGGGCAGATGGAGAATGTGTCAAATCTCAAATATGTTCAAGTTAAAGCCGATTAGTACTTCGACTTTTTTTATGCTATATGTTACATATTTTTAAGGCATTGCAAGAGGATGTGGATGGCAAAAGATTGGAGCTGTCATCAATTTGGGTGCCTACTATTTGCTGGGTATTCCAGTGGCCGTATTCCTAGCTTTTGTCTGTCACTTTGGTGGAAAGGTATTTACCTTACCATTCTGCTGCAAAACGTCCTTTCCTTTCATCGTAACTGGTAGTCAATCCGATATTCCTATAATTGTTTTTTCTTCTTATCGAGCTGTAGGGCCTCTGGACGGGGATTATAGTTGCACTCTTTGCGCAAGCATTGTTACTTGCGATTTTAACAGGATGTACCGATTGGGAGAAAGAGGTAAGTTACAGTGAATCGATAAATGGAACGTTTTTACCATGTAAAGTACTATCCGATATATGGTTGGTGCTTGACATTTGGCATTGTTGCAGGCAAAGAAAGCCACTGACAGAGTCCATAGCGCCGTGAGTCCTGCCGCTGGATCGTTGTCATAAAGCTACGGTGAAGAAATATCGCCGTTGGAATCGGACGATAGACTAAAGACACTCCGGTTCCTGGTATTGAAACGTAGTGCGAATTGATGAAATAAGACGTACTCATCCCTCTGGATCTCATGCTGCCGCCCATGAGGAAGAGCCACATGTGGAACTCCTGCCAAAAGTCAGAAACAAATGTCAAATCGGTAAACCGCAAGTTTGACCTCAGAAATCCCTTTATGAGGATCTATGTCGCATTCTCAACCCTTCTGCAACATTTATTTGACACACCCAAGCAAAACTCTACGATCAGTTCGTACATACTTAATTGTCTTTTCTATATCCTTTTCTATCAAAGCTCTCAATTATCTAATCATGACAATAGCATTAAACTTGTGCTTAAGCACAAACATTCACATCCTTCTCAATTAGTCATCCACAACTGTTGGTATAAATCTAGCATCATTTCTCGAAGGAAATTATGATAGCCTACAAATATTCAAGTGAATCAATTTTGTAAATTCTGCAGTTTCTCTGATGATTGTATTGAACTGCACTTTCTCCCATTTGTTTGAGTCACCGCACTTGTATACATTTAATTCATTAGACACATAATCACACATCGGATTCCTTTCACTCAAAACTTTCAGGCTTCTCTCGCCAATGTGTCCTAAATGCATCAAGTAACAATTTAGGCTCTCGAATAGATGCATATAACTTCTCTATGGCAAAATCCATCACTCTCACCTTAAAGCTCATGTAGGCCATTTTTGCTTGATTTTTTTAATTATCACCGGGTACCTCGAACAACCGTTATAACTTCACCTTCCAAAAGATAAGCACCACTAAATCTAAGGCACTTCAAGAAATCTAATTATTTTTAAATTCTGGGACATGCCTCACTCCAATCAATGTCTTTGTGATACCATCATTCATTCTGATTCTAACATCACAAACACTCAAGATATTGCACTTTCCCAACTACACTTTATCATTATTCATGCATTAATAAGTAAAAAACCAACGTTTATTTGGTGTAGCATGAAATGAACAAGCAGAATCCATAATATATCTATCAAATGACGAATATCCTATGATAGATAAGACATAATCAATATTATTTGAATTGTAGTAAGCTACAATCACAAAATTATCTGTAGGTTAAACTCTAATTCCCTTACTCTTCTCATTTTCCAGCTTAAGGCAATCCCTTCTTGCCATAACTCCACCAGTTGTAGACTGACTACATATGATCAAATTTATACTACTTCTATAAATACAATTACTTGTTGTTCCTCTACTTTCACCTACTAAAATAGTATATGTAGGTCCATTAGATTCTCTTCTACGAATATCTTCACTCGGAAGCAAGTCATGAACCTCATCAAATGTCAAGCTTCTTGGCCTAGAGGATTACTAACGATAGTGACAATAGTATTCCAACTATTAAGCAATTAAGATAATAGAATCAAAACACACACCTCATCATCAAAGTCAAAATCAACTAAACTCAACTAACTAACAATCACATTGAATTCATTTATATAATAAGCAATTAACACACGATCGCCCATCTTTAAATTAAATAGGCATTGTATCAAATAGACCTTGTTAATCAAAAAGGGCTTATTGTATGTCTAATAGAGCCTTCATCAACCCACAGTAGTCTTCTTTTTAATGATGTTAAACGCAACATTGTGAGCCAACGTCAACTGACTAACATCCGAAGCTTGTCTGTCCAATGATTCTCAATCAGCTTGCTTCATCAACTCTGACTTCTTCCCAAATAGGAGTAAGTGCAGATTTCTTTGGTATTGGTAATCCTCAATTTGCATCTTCTAGAAACTAACATCCTCCCATCAAAGTCCATTCTCACTGTTTCTGCATCATCTCCATCGATTTGCCTAGCTCAGTTAAGTCTAATGCTTATACCAATTGTTGCAAAAAACAAGCAATCAAACAACAATTAAATAGAATAAGAAAATAAATTGGATGCCAGTTTACGTGATTTAATCGAAGTGACCTACATCCACGTGGACAACAAAGAATGCTATTATACATTAAGTGATATAACAAATATTACAATCACACAAATCAATCAAATAACTTCAGTATTTCCCAGCTCTTAATTACATCCACTAAATTCAAACAGAATTTAACCCCACTATTTTACACGATTAATCTCTCAATCTCAAAAGAATTCACAAATCTTATACCAAAATTTAATCGGCTTCAACACTAAAATTATTAGTGTAATTTTACGAAGAAAATAAACAGAAAACCCACACCAAGCACTCGGTCAAAGTCGCTTCACCAATTCTTCGTGAGCAGCCCGCGAGTATATATATATATCTGCCCGTCACAAAAGCAAACGCCCTCAGAACGCACGTATTGATTATTCTGAATTGAAAATAGGAAATTTGTTTCCTCTTCCGACTTGGACTCCAATATTGACTTTCCTTTTTACGTTGAAAGTATCGCCTTAGACTCCAATGCTAAACAGAAAATTTAGATTTCCATGGTGGAAGACAACAAATATTCAACTTTCGGACTTTACGTTAATTTATCTTGGGTCCCTTTCGTTCATTGGCTCAAATTTTAGACATATTTTGACAAACTCTCTTCTACCCTGTTCTCGGGCACAGTTGACGAGGAGCTTGAATTGCAGCTTCCGTTGTCTCTATCACTGATTCCATTCTTAGAAACTTTCTCCGGTGGTCACTTTTCTCATGTTCGGCCGGAAACCACTACGTGTAAACATCCTTCTCTTGATCGATTTGAACGTGCTCTGTTCTCGGTTATTTCTTGAGATAAATAAAATACGAAATCTACAGACACGCTTGTGTGGAAGTCGAATTTCATTACATCAGAAATGTGAGTTGTATGATTTACAAAAACATTATCTGGCTCACAATCAAGACCCAAAATAGAAAACATGACTCTTAACAAGCATGAAGACAATGGTAATATACAAGAAGATCTTGAATAGATGAGTGTAAAAATCAATTCTCTTCCTAGCTTGAAAGTCCACTTATTTCTATGGACAAGCAAGAAAATGTCAAAGGATGGCTGTTATTCGCATCTTGCAAGAAGAAGACAATGTCAATATGTGAATAAGAAAATGATCTATCAATGGAGTTGCCTCTTACAATGAAATCGAGGCAACGGTACATGCCCCATAGTCCCTACTACGGGATTTTGGTATTTGGCCAAGATTTTCTCGTATGAGAAGGCATCATTAAAAGATTGATATATGGCCATTAATCAAATGTCCACTCCATTCTAAAATTTTCATATGCAAAAAGTGACATTAATTTTTGAAAGATTGATTTATGATTTTACTACTACAAAAATGAGGTGATTTATTCCGAGAAATCTATACACATAATGTGATTTGAATTTCAATCCGAGAATGTAAGAATGAAACAATTTGATTAAAAATGCAATTTCAATTTTTGTGCCCCTATATATAATCTCGACTTGGAATTTTTATTGTTTTTCCTTCCCACAAGTGAAAAATTAAACAAAACATGTGTTCAATGGGGCCAAATTAGAGGTGTCTAGAATTTGCACTCAATGTTCACTTATCAAGAGTGATTGTCAATTATTTTTTTATTACAAAGGGCATTTGATTGGTCTCTGCGAATTTCTAAGTGTAAGTTCAATAAAAAATGAGCGACTAGAAATGAAAATGATACTTACAACAGGTGGCAACTTTTATCTCTTTTTTTTTATTTATTAATTACATAGACATGCATATGAGATGTGGTTCGATTTCTAATCTATACAGCTCAAAATGGAGCCACGGGATTATTGACCGTGATTAAGTCGGGGTTCCCATGACTCCGGCTTTGTCACATAGTCGACTTGTGTCACGTGATTGCCGACTAGGGTGGTAACTCTCGATGCCAAGAAAGAAATTTCGAGGTTGAGATGGACGACTTGTGCTACAAGACCATAATTGGAGTGGCATCCACCTCAATACCATCCTAAGAAATCTTGTGCGGCCTAGGTCCGACGATAGGTCGTGTGTGCTAAAGTATAGTGTGATGCAAATAATATATGCACGACAGTTTATAAACAAGCACCACTTCAAAAGTTCAAACCATAAACATTCATTCACAAATCTACACCATTAAGACAAGGGTTAACAACCACTCCCCCCTTATAACTCCCCACTACAAAAAAACATTTAACAGTCACATTAGGGACATGCTTGGTATTCTCGTTGCCAAACAAAAATTACTTTTGAACAAAATAGATTTAGGCCTAAGTCCTCTAAGGTTTGAATCAAGTCCCTGGCAGAGTCGCCAAGCTGTCGCGACCTAGCCCTTGGAGGAGGAAATAGGTTTAGGGATATTGCCTAAAAGATGGGCCTATGGCCCATGATCAAACACGAGCTCTTCGAAGCCCATACCTCACTTGACATTGGAGGGTTCATAAGAATTTTGTAATAATGAATTGTTACTAGTCTATTGGGATCAGCTGAAAGCTAAGTGAAGCATGAGAGTCTACCTCACTTCCTACGCAACTAGAAAATCTAGGTTTGGGGACTTGATTATACTAATTAACTAATTAGTGCCACTTTAGTACTTAATCTTGTTCATTTAAAAAAATGATGTTTTTGTTAAGCAGTCTGGATTGATTTTATACTTATCTACTAACATGTGAAATGATCATACGGGTGCACAATCATTAATGTAATAATTAGCAACCAAGGGAAGCATTAAATACATTTCACGAGATGGCAAAGATTTAACTCTAAGAAAAAGATAAATGCTAATCCCGACTAGACTAAAGGGGAGCCAAAATCAATGTACTAATATTATGCAATTAAGGGTATTCGTCTTTAAGGACAACCAAAGCCTTAAGGTAAAGGCCTAATGGCTTAGTCAATTTTGAGCAAGATTCTAAATTGAAAGACTTCAAATTTTTAGGAGAAAATAACCCAAAAGGCTAATTTTAACTTTTTTGAAGATTTTTAAAATTTTTAACTTTTAGAATTTTGGATTTTTCGAAAAAAAAAATTGAATTTTCGAATTTTCCAAAACATTATGGATTTTTTAAATCTTTTTGAATCTTTTTGTTATTTTTCTAATTACTATTGAAATGTTTAGAACTTTCCAAATTTTGGAAATTTCTGGGACTTTTTGAATTTTTCTTAATTTTTTTAAATATATTTGAATTTTTTAAAAATTCAAAATTTTTAATATTATCTGAAATTTTTTGAATTTTTTAATATTCTCTAAAGGCTTTTGGATTTTTATTATTTTTTGAAAAATTTTTAATTAATTTTTGAAATTTTTTTAATGAGTTTTTAAATATATTTTTAATATTTAATACTATTGTATTCGGGACAGCGGGTTCGGACCATAAACCCGATTTGACTTGCCAAATTGAACCAAACCCGGATCCGACTCAATCAGATTAAAAAAAGAAACATTTCTTTGCTTTTTTAAAAAAAAATTATATTTTTCTTTTTTTTTTCTTTTTTGTCTTTTCCCTATTTTGTCTTATTTCCTTGCACTCCTTTGCGACTCCTCCTGCCAAGCCAACTTTTGCTTCTTCTTCTTTTTTCTTTTTTTTTCTCTATTTTTTCACTTTTTTTTTGCACCTTTTTCTTTTATCTCTTCTTTCTACCCATCTTCTTCTTCGCGACAGCTCCTCTATATCCTCTTCACCGAACTTCTTTTTCCATGGATTTCAATCGAACCCATACCACCCGAAACAATAACATCGTCCGAAGGCGTTGTCACCGGCACCCACAACGAGCATCCATTTCGACCACCACTCGACGACCAACCTCTCCGCTGATTTCTTTTGTCATCGAGTGGCCATTGTCGGCCACAAAGCGGGAAACGCAAAACGACATAAAAGATGATAGTGGCGAGGATAGTGAAACGACCAAACAACCAAAGCCGGGGCATGCTAAATAAAAATAAAATAAAATAAAAACCTCAACAAAACAAATCGACATGAAGACGCTCAGTTTTGGCCAAAACGGCAAAGCGAGACTAGATCTCGATGAAGCTTTTCATTGAGCAGGTTGTGTGCACCATCGAATAAGCAGTCTCCGACTCAACCATGTCTCAAGCCTAGGCTACAAAACCTTAACAAATAGCCACCAACATGCAGCGACCTAGTGAACGACCTATGCGGGCTGGAGTTCGCATGAGCTAGATGGTCAAGAGCTTTGGCCTAGCGAGCGAAAAAAAGGGCAGCAAATAGAGGGAAAAAAACAAAGGTTTACCAGTTCGGGTTTGAGGATGTCTACCGGGAGGGGTTTGTTGGCCACCGAAGCGGCTTTCCAGGATCGACGTAGCTAGAAAACCGAACATGTAGGAGGAGAATACAAAGGTTTGCGTACCTGATTTGGAATCTATCGTTCTTTATGCGGAATGGCAATGATCCAACGCTCAAACAACGAGCTGACGCTCAAGTTCTTCTCCTCTATGACCCTCGATTCCTGGCTCAATGAGACTCCACTCACGGTTTGCCTTATGTGAGGTGAGAGAGAGTTCGTGGAAGAAATGAGGGCTAGAGGAGGGACCTTAGTGCTATTTATAGAGTTTTGGATGGGCTCTCTCATCACGGGCCAGACCCAACTCGGTCCATACAATGCCAGACCCATATTTGACCATTAAGAAAATCTTATGCCTTACCTCATTAGATCAACCCCGTAAAACAGTATTACAATCTCAATTAATGTAACCCACATAAGGAAAACTTTTACATTCTCCCACTTGAGCTATTTTAATTGAGACTGTACTTTACGTGTACACCTTTATGTTGGTCTAGTAGCAATTCTTAATAGTCAATCTTATCCCATAAAGTCTCAAACACAGAATCGTGGCGGTAACCGCATGTATTCATACAGAGCCTTCCATTGTCACAAATACTTTCAACTTTATTGATATTGATTCAATATGGTTGTGTGGCAAACGGATAACACCTCATAAAGAGCAATACTTTATGTGTTATGTCCATTGTCGGTTACTATTCTCTTACCTTAAGTATCATAGAAAACTGGATATGCTACTAAAGAATATTCTTATGGTTCTAATGAACCCACATATGTCTTATCTTTATGGTTAACATTTCTTTATGTGTAATCAAGACATATATTCAAAGCTAATAACTAGATGCCCCTAGCCTTCACTTAAAGCTTACACAATACCTTGAAATTTTCATTACATATAATCAATTCAATATGGTGACCACACATTCATGGACACTTTATTGAATATGCAACATATATAAGCTTTATTAGAGCAAAATCAAAACAGTTCCCACTAAACAACAGCATCCAATGATGCTCCTTAGCCCATGTTCACGACATGTCATTCAAGTACACAAGGGTGAAAATCTTTAATTAGTGGGTCTACAATCACATCATATGTGGAAATATGCTCTACTATAGTGTCATTATTTTGTATTGTTTCTTTATGGTCAGAAACCTGACCGTCATATATCTAAAGCTCTCAAGACCCTTATTGTTGTTAACAAACAATACTGAAGAGTTATTGTCTCGATATAATTGTATGTGTCTATTCATAATATCAAATATGATCAACTCTTTAATGAGGTTCCGAAGTCACATATCCTGAGTAACAACTAAAAGTCATGTTATAAACTCTGTTTATACGATAAAGGATAATATAGATTTCTGTTTATCGCTTTGTCATAACACTGCACATTTTGCTAATACAAAAATATATTATGTTATAAACTTATTGTTATCCTTATAGTTAGTAAAATTTGCTTTCGAATACCCTACTAGCTCTAGATCCTGAACATATTTGTCAGTATATAGTTTTCTTATCATTTTCAGTGTCTCAAAACCTCATTGGTAGCAATCCAATGATCATGTCTTAAATTTGACTGATATCTGCCTAAAAGTTTTGCTGCAAAAGCAACATCTAGCCTAGTGCAGACTTAAGCATGCGTGATACTTGTAAATACACTAACATAAAATGTATCCTTTATTTGGATTTTCCCAAAATTTGAATAAGGACAATGCCAGATATTCAATCTATCAACCCTAACAACAGCAGCAACTCCTGGCTTATTGAATATTTTCAAAATACAATCAACATATGCAATCTGAGATAAATCTAATATACACTAAGAATGATCTCTATAGATCTTAATGCCAAGGACAAAAGGCATTTGACTAGAATCTTTCAAGTAAAAATTCATCGACAATATCTATTTTATCTTATGCAATAATCCAATATTGCTATCGCAAGCAAGTTATCACTTACATGGAATCTAAGAAAATTAAATTTTCTTCTACTAACCTTGTAATATATACACTGATCTACTTTATTCTTAGCAAAACTGAATGAAGTGATAATGCTATAAAACTTCAAGCATCGTCTAATTTACAGACTTTCTTAAGGTCATAAATAAGGATTTTCTGTTTACACACAAGCTTATCTGAATCATTAGCTGCAAAACCTTCGGGTTATACCACATAGACTTATCTATCAAGGTATCCATTGAGAAACACAGTTAGAATAATCTATCTAATGTAACTCCTTATAAAAAATGAGCCAGTAATACCATATTCACTCTGAAATAGTCTTTAGAAAAGACTAAGCTTCTTTTGAGTGAAACCTTTCGCTACTAGTTTGAGTTTAAATTTCTTAATATATCATTTGGAATTCCTTTTAGTCCCATACACCCATTTGCAGCGGATAAGCTTGTGACCCTCAACCAATTCAATAGGCTCTCAAACATTATTACGTTTTAGCATCCTGTCTTTCATTATATCCAACCACAGATTAGACCGATGACAAGAAATAACATTTACATATAAGTCACTAGATCAACCATGCAACATATTTCGTAATTATGCTCTCACAGATAGACTATATAGTCCGATAGTATAACTGAATGTCTTTTCGTAACAAATCTCTTGAGTGGAACTACTATTAGTTTATCTTGCACTTGAGAGGCTTGGGAAACCTTATTAGGAACTATATCAATAATAGTATCCTGAATCTCACAAACTTAGTTTGTTGTGCAAAAGACTCCACAATTATTTGTATAGGCAAAGACAAAGACACAATGGTTCCCACTGTACTATTATCTTTAATAGTCTAAGAGTAGCTACTTTCTGCATTGTTGTCAAACTTTAGAGACTTCACTGTCTGTAATTCCACAATTCTTGTGCCTCCATTGGGATAATAAAACATGATATCCCTTTAAATGATATGGGTATGATATGAGTGGTTCTGGATTCCAACTTACTTGATGTTGGATTATATAATCTCATTTCTTTAGGATGCTCTAAACCTTAAGATGATTTGAGTCAAGTTTACATCCAATCCACTACTTAAAAGGGAGCTAATGGAACACATTTTGTAGTGATACGGTTTAATGCATATTGGGTTGTTTCGCCTCATAGAAAACCTAATAAATTAGTCCTAGTAATAATACTCATTATCATGTCCATCATGGTGGAATTACCCTTTTCGGCCACACCAATTTGTTCCAAGCCTTTTGGGTATAGTAAACTAAGTTATTATCCCAGAATTTTCGAAGTATTTAACAAATGGTCATTTAAGCTATCCAACATTGCCATATTTGTCAAATACTCACCACTGTGGTCATATCTAACAATTTTTAAGATTCATCCCAACTGTTTCTTGGCTTTAGTCTGAAAAAAAAAAAAATTGAATCTATCCAAAGATTTAGACTTTTCTTTAATCAAAAGGAAATAGTCGTCAATATTTCTATACAACTTTACCATATATGGTTACCAATATCAATGTCAATGACCTATAACAGGTTATGACTTCATATTGCAGTTTTCTTCTTTATCTTAATCATCTTGCTTCTACAATAGTCTACTCAAGTCTTTAGGCAACATTTAAAAGTAAACAAAATATCTACATTATCAGTTTTTCTACTTTTTTTTTCTAGACATATAATTAAGACATTCATGCTACAATGCATAATACTGTTCTTCAGGTAAATCTCTATTACTCAAGTCTTTAGGCAACATTTAAAAGTAGACAAAATATCTACATTATCAGTTTTTCTACTCTTTTTCTAGACATATAATTAAGACATTCATGCTACAATGCATAATACTGTTATTCAGGTAAATCTCTATTGGAAACAACATTTTCAATTGTAAAATGACATACATATCCTTAGAAGAAGAGCACAATTGGTACAATTCATTTGACACATTGCAGTACCTAACTTTATTTGACTTGGAAAACATAGAAATAATATTGTTTTTTACTTGAAAAGAATAGCTGTGCACTTTCAAACATGATACGGAAACTAGGTTTCATCTAAAGAAAAGTACATAAAAGTGTTTTTCAATATCAAATGCAAAGTAGTATTCATAGTCAAAACAACAACTCCCACTAAAACAATGTTAAATGTTGTTTTCCGCAATGAGTTATGGTTCATTCTGATTTGACTTCCTTAGAATTATAAATTCCTTTATGGTAAACAACGTAATTTGTTACACCGCTATCTAGCCACCAAGAACTGGATGAGGTTTTTGATAGGAATTGAATTCATAAATGAATGTCAATGAATTATTAACTCTAGACTCATGCTTGGACAACCAAGCTTTACATCATTATAATGTCTTTATGTGTCATTTCTTTCTACAAGAGTGGTAAATGACACCATTTCTTTCAAAAGGTATTATCTTGAGATCAAATTGTCAGAATGACCGACAATTTTATGAATTTCCTTATGAGTATGATTTTGGACTTTAAATCTACTATCCTTAGGACGTAATCCTTAACCTCATTAGAACCATCACACCTTATGTTGAAGAGTCCTTGCATTTATACCAATCTCGGTAATAGACAAGACATAATTTCAAGTCACCAAGACTTTCATCATCCTATTAACAGTGCAGTCAGCTGATAAACGATTTTTAAGTGTTCCAAAAATGAAAAGTCTCATGGATAATGGACAAATTCAATTGCCCCTTCCCAAGCAGCAAGGAATATATTTTAATTCTATATAACTAACAGTGAGATTCTCAGCTTATTCAAAATAAGAGTAATATAAACATTTACCAGCATCCATCTATGATAGAAAATCCTCTTCACTACTTAAAATTTGACCAATAGAAACGTCAATCACAATAGAGTTGCCATTACTGATAATATAACTTAATAACAAGCAGCATATATAATTGGCACCATGTGAGTACTGTGTAACTAGAAAACCTTATAAGTACACATCCTGAGAGTTACACGCATCATCATATAAACACATTTGAGCAAAATACATGATATGCAATTGCATACTCTCCATATGACAATGATCATGAGAATATATTTTGATATTTTGCAAATTCACCATATTTAGGTATATGAACCACTAGGGTCAGTCACTCCTCAACCATATGTTGTACATGCATCCCTCTATGAACTAACACATAATTACCTCATTTGGGAGTATAAACATGCATCAGGATAGGAGACATCCCATTACGATATGAGACTGATGTTTCTTAAATTCAATCAAGTGTGCTACTTTGGCAGTCACAACCCAATTGAATCATTGAAACTCTCTCATATCGAGGATATAAACTTTATAACTCACATTTACTCTATACATGTGGTTTTAGATTGGATGACTGAGGCAATTCGTCAATAAAATCACATATCATGCCAATCATATTACTCCATTCGTTAATACATGCTGAACCTTATACAGGTTATCAATGAATCAATGCTCTATACAATCTTTATGTGATGATATACATGTGAGCTCGCAACGTATTTCCAAAACCATAGAGAAATACATGAAAAATACGCAAAAAAAACCCCCAAAATTACGTACCTTAGGGTTTCACATGAATTTTCATATCCTTAAAGGCATCAAACCAATGCAAATAAATACACCACAAGGAAGGAAATTCACATACGAGCACACCCACATTAACCACGCGCCAAACGAACATCATACGCGCCCTCACGCGCAGCTAGAGTGCGCGGCATGTGAGCGGCACGTGCTAGCATTCTAAACCAGTCCGATCGGCCAATGGTTGAACCGATCAACGACTTGACCGGCTAAGGGTTCGACCGGTCAACGGTCCACCGGGTCGGGTCAACCTGGTCAACACCAGGTCAGGTCTGTGGTGACGTCATTGGTGACGTCACATGCGACATGGTGGTCGCATGTAAGGCGGCTTACGTGACATCATCATCGGACATCTGTCCATGGCGGTGGCGAAGTCGGCGGGATGACGTCACGGATGATGTCATCACCGCTAAGGTGGTCCACACGTCGGCACGCATGAGTGCCCGTGCGAGCGCATGAGGCCGCACGTGTCGTCGACTCCCAACACCACCTTGGCGCGTGAGGCAGATTCCGACATTGTCTAATGATGTTCTACCCACCAAAATTGTGACATCCAAATTTTCGAGTCTTGATTTCGATTACATAAATTAGGCATTTCATCGGCGCGACTAAAGTGTTTTTCTCCGAGTTGGCCACTCACGAGATAACTAGACTAGCTAGGTAAGCTATTAGGGACTTTAAGGCAGATAGATTGAGAATTCGACTAGGAATCGACTTCTCGACCGTGCTCATCTTTAGGGATCATTATGGCACAGTTAAAAATCGAATTAAAATCAGAGATAGGTCGATTTGACTAAGATGAATGACCGATCGTGGGTGACTCCAATAAATTGGAAAGCTCTTGTTGACTGGCACTAATTTGATTTTACTGTCATTTTAGTACATTGTGTCCATATTTGAATTCTCGAGATTTTCACGACAACCGAGAATCACCAATGGGTTGAGTGGGTTCATCATGGCTCGAAGAAAATCAACCACGGCTCATTTGTCCTAAAAAGTTATGAAAATTACCTGGTAGCCTAGGTCATACTACAAACGCATCAAAGTAAAATTAACCGCTAATCTGAGTTCGATTTCAAAAATTGAAGATTCTGTCTTGGTCACAATAGATTTTAGGAACGTCGACTTAGTCTCAAAAGATTTTTCTGACAACTGAGATTCTTTGGGAAAAAGTCAATTTAGGACCATTTTCCTTCAGTTGAAGCCGGGGATTGTGAAATTGAGAAGCATGAGGGATTCTTGGATGAGAAAAATAATCAATTTGATAAGTAAGACATCAATTGATTTTTGAGAGTTATTTGAGAGAAATTCAATAGGGAAATTGGATGCAGAAATGCAAGTGGGGACCGAGTACTCTAATATGAAATTCTTTTGGGAATCTATGAGCTTATTCAAAAGAAAATGAAATAAGAATTTTCTATTTGAGGAGATTCTTTTCTTTTGAATTTATTCCCATTTCTTTTTCCCCATTTGGCCAAACACCTTTTTCCCCACAAGCTCTCTCTTCTTTCTTTCTTTCTTTTTATTTCTCTCTCTCTCTCTCTCTCTCTCTCTCTCTTTTCCCCCTCGTGCGAAAACCCCCCACCGACTCCCTCTGCCGGTTCCAACTTTGCTTCCCCACCTTTTTTACTTTTCAAACTTATCATCTCTCCCTCTCTTATCTCTTCTTCTTCTCTCTTTGTACTCTCTCTCTCTCCCTCACCGTTTGAACGAAGACAGAAATAGAGGAAGAACAGAAGCCACCGAGAGAAGAGGAAGACCAGATCAGCTCGTCGTCGCCGCCCGCGCTCCACCACCCGCACGTCACCCGTGCGCTCCACCACTCGCCGTTCACCTCCACCTCTCCCTTACTCCCCTTAGTCGCCATCGACACTCCCTTTCTCTTCCTCTCTGTTTTGGACGAAGACCAGTGGAAACAGAAGCAAAAGCAGCAATGGACATCACCTGGGACCGAAGCTGCTGTTGTCACCGATCGCCCGTCCCCGTGCAAGCACGCGTGCAGCCATGCTTGGCCGCGCCTCTCACCACCCCGTTGTGCGACCCTAGCTTCCAGCCGCCTCTGTTCAGCTCCATTTTGGCCATCAAAGGCCATGGTTCGGCCACCTCCGGCCACCGTACACCGCCATCTCGACTCGCCGATGCTCCGCCTGGCCCTAGCCGCCCTTGCCACGCCATCTCAGCCCCGAATTTGGCCCCCATCAGCAGTGAACCGAGAGGAAGAAAATGGGTATGGCAGCAACTATTTAGCCCGTTTTGGCCGTCTTCCCGAGCTCGGATGCTCGGCCCGCTTTGAGGAAAGTCGATCATCGCGTCGATCCCGTCGTTTTGAGTGAGTTTTACTCACTAATGCCTTCTTAGTTTGCTGATTATATTTAAATATTGATTAGATTTAATTAAGTGCAATTAGGTGGTTAGATTAGAGTAGATTAGTGATTATTAGATAATTGTGATGCATGTTAGTCAATTGGATTGTGCAATTAGCCAGTAGGCACGTAATACTATTTATTGATTGCTACTTGGGATTTTTCCCGACCCTTATCGGGTGTTAATTAGGCAATTCGGACATAGGTGGAATTTTTAGGAATTAAATATTAATTTTTGAAATTAATTATTTAATTATTTATTTTCTGAAAATTCAACTGGGATGGCCAGTGACCGGGATTTTATGCCGATGATCGTGCTGTAGTCCGTTTATATAATTGAGCTTTATATTGTGCTAAATTGAATTGATTGTATTTATTTATTTAATTTTCGAAATTAATTATTTAATTATTTATTTCCCGGAAATTAAACCGGGATGGCCATTGATCGGAATTTTGTGCGGATTGTCGTGGCCCAGTTCATTTATTTAATTGAGCTTTATTTTGTGCTGGATTGAATTATTTGTGAAATTGGGAATTATTCTTTAATGGAATAATCTTTAGTTATTAATTGGAAAAGTGTCAGTTAACAACACCAAAAGTGTTTTGGTAGACTACAGATAATGGTGGGATTTGTGGAAATGAAATTATATTATTTTGGCTAAGGCCGACCGTGTACCCACGCACAGGTATTTTTATCAAAAAGGATAAAAATGGCGATTTGATTAAATGATTATTTTCAGCATACTATAAAAGTATGACTGGCAGTTTTTGGTGAGCATATATATTATTTTCGGCACACTATAAAAGTATGGTTGGCAGCTTCTGGTGAGCATATATATTATTTTCGGCATACTATAAAAGTATGGCTAGCAGCTTCTGGTGAGCATATTATTATATCAGATCAGTGGATCTGGCAGCTTCTGGTGAGCATCAGGGGTATACTATATCATCTTACGGGCTCTGATATGTTAGCTTAGCGAGAGCAGTATACCGGTGTATTATCTCAGCCTACGAGCGATATGTCAGCTTAGCGAGAGCAGTATACTTTAACCCTATCAGCTTAGTGCAAGCTATACTATTTATATATCAGCTTAGAGTGAACAGTCCTAGACTATGGTCGGACTTATAGATAGTATTAAATGTGCCGACCAAGTATGGGTCGTGATGACATGTAATCGACTAGGTCGATTGATTATTGGTTCATTCTGATGATGTGAATTGATTGATCGAATGGAAATGACCTGAGTGGTCTTGTTGACGTGTAATCGACTAGGTCGATTTGATCGGTGCTTCGATCAGTGATGTGATTGCTTTGGTGCCTATTTGATCTGTGCTAATATGCAGGTAGAATCTAAGGCCAAGGTAAGTTCTCTAACTCATGTTGTGCATAGGCAGCCCTAAGGTGTATTAGTTTACTAATCGGGTCTTAGGGGGGTAGAACTTGCTGAGACGTGGTCTCAATGGTTATTAAATAACCATTTCAAGACCCTAATGAGGAGCTTGAAGAGGAGGAATCTGAAGAGGAGAACCCTAATGTGGAACCAAATTAGAAGGAAGATTTTGGAGAAGAAGATGATCATGAGGAGGATCCTGAGTACAACCCAGATGAGGACTGAGATCCCATCCTGTTTTGTTAGACCTTGATTATATGTGGATAAGGGTTAGGTCAGACCCTTGAAAATAGTATTGCATTATATACTATGAGGTGCTTGTATAAAAGAGTAGTTGTGAATTTCAGTATGAAAAATATGGCATACTTTTCTATCCCATTATTTTATTGTCTAGGAATTTATAACTGCTTCCGCATATGCATATATAAATGAAAAGGTCAGCGATACATAGTCCTAGGATATCGCATTTTAAAATCGACTAAAGGTAAGGGATGTGCGCGTGCCTGAGGATCGGAGCATGACAAAAATGCTTGTATGGAAGAGTAGAAGACATTTATACAATCAAAATTCACTTTCACCGGACCAAAATTCACGAAAAAGGGCGAAATGTTCCAAGGGTAGGTGAAATCTGAAATTCTCATCGCTGGTGCATTTGGCCTCTGCCAGAGGCATGCCACCCACCGAAACGCTTGGCTCGACAAGACAAATCCAAATACACAATCG
Source organism: Eucalyptus brandiana (assembly GCA_014182725.1). NCBI lineage: Eukaryota > Viridiplantae > Streptophyta > Magnoliopsida > Myrtales > Myrtaceae > Eucalyptus > Eucalyptus brandiana. Next base: position 28,796,841 of record CM024670.1, read on the forward strand.
AAACCAAGTTTCAACGGATGAAATTTCCGAAAACAGGCCAGAAGCAACAATTCGGGTTCTTGGCTATGAGGCTCTAATACCAAATGTTGGCCACCGAAGCGGCTTCCCAGGATCGACGTAGCTAGAAAACCGAACATGTAGGAGGAGAATACAAAGGTTTGCGTACCTAATTTGGAATCTATCGTTTTTTAGGCGGAATGACGACAATCCAACGCTTAAATGACGATATGACACTCAGGTTCTTCTCCTCTATGACCCTCAGTTCCTAGCTCGATGAGACCGCCACTCACAGCTTGCCTTATGTGAGGTGAGAGAGAGTTCGTGGAAGAAATGAGGGCTAGAAGAGGGACCTTAGCGCTATTTATAAAGTTTTGGATGGGCCCTCTCATCACGGGCCGAGCCCAACTCGGCCCACACAATGCCAGGCCCATATTCGATCATTAAGAAAATCTTATACCTTACCTTATTAGACCAACCCCATAAAACGGTAATTACAATCTCAATTAATGTAGCCCACATAAGAAAAACTCTTACAGGGTTGTCAACGAAGCTTGTGCACGGCTGAGGCTCCCTCTTCTTCTCCGTTCAATCCCAGCTATCACTTTCTCTCGGCCCTTCACTCACTCGGATCTCTCTCTTTAAACTAAGCTCTCTCTCGCTCTCTCCTTGTGTCTACCCTCAAGCCCTCTGATTCTCACCCTCTACAAAACGTTGCTCTCCTTGGCACCAAAACCCAAAAAAGCCTCAACCAAAAAAACGTGTTTCCTCCCCCTCTCCCTTTCATTGTTGCTCTCTCTTGGCCAAAATCCTAGCCAAAGAAACCCCCCGGAATGAGCCCTCCTCTCTCCCTCTTAAAGGTGACTAACAAGTGCGCATGGCTTCTACCGTTGCCAGCTTGCTGGTCAACCTGATCCCGGCCATCGAATCACTACTATTTTTGCTTTCTACTCTCATACATCTCTGTTGCCAGAGAGAAACATGCGTTGCATGAGAGAGGAAGGAGGAAGAAGATGGTATGTGGGCCGGGCTAAGGAAAGAAAAAATGAGTTTGGCCCAAGTAAGAAAAAGGAAGGAGGGAAGAAGAAGGGAAAAGAGAGAAGGCCGAACTGGCCTAGCCCTAGCCCGATCTCACTTTCTTTCTTTTTTTTAGTAATATTTTTTTAAAAATTTATTTTAATTAATTTTACTTTTTTTAATAAAAGGCTCAATTTCTATTAGTGCAAATGCCTCTAAAGTCTTTATGCCATGCAATTTAATGAAAACATGATACATTTTAATGAAAATTATTTTCTTTACTTTTTACTTCTTCTTTTTTAAATCTTTTTTTAGAGACTAATCCCTAGTTATCTATGCATTAAAGTTTTAATAAAAATGACAAAATTTAGGTGTCAATAGGCCCAGCTTCCAATTTTTGACCAATTAGTCCTTATCCAAAAATTTCAAGCTTGCCAATAAATCGCAAATAATTGAGTCGACACCCAATATGTTGGTCTTGGAATCCTCGAAAGTTTGATGCCTAAAATTGAATTAAAATTCATGGTTAAAATTGATTTAATGCGACTTTAGCATGACCTAAACTATCTTGTGGCTTTTAGGGGTTTTCACATAGTTGACCCGTGGTCGATAATTTTCAATCCACGTTCGCACCTCTTCAATTATGGATGACCTTTAGTTGTCATGTGATTGTGAGGAATTGATGACTACCCGTGAGTACAAGATCAATAGAAAATCAGTTTATTGTCGTTCGCAACGAGTGTCATAATCGTGTAGAATCATTTGTAGACCGACTACGTACTTCTGTCGAGTCATTTTATATTTGTTTGCTAATTGACTTATAACAATGCAGTATTGACCTTTGTCGATTATTATAGTCAAGCGGTCTATCCCTGATTGAATTCTTTGGTCTTTCGCGTTCTAATCCTTTATGGCCTCTCTCAGTAGATTAGTTAATTCATGAGTGATCAATTCAAAATAATTTAACTATCTATGCATTGATAAAATAACTATTTCATATACATTGAGAATAGTCGAATTTCGGGATATCACATGTCCAGTATCTCCTAACAACTCAAATAGACATAACATGGAAAGTTCTGTCCAAGAATACCTTTGAGATGACCGGTGAAGAGAGGATGCGGATTCTGCAGATTTTGCTACTCTAGTGCTCATCCCGCGGGTCACTTTCATAATGTCTCTATCAACTTCCCATTATTCAACTTGATAATATTTCTTCGTTGCCGGTGATTCACTAATTCCAGTTGAAAACGAGAATTAATTGAATACTCTTCATGAACAGAGGTTTTTGATGGTGAGGTCCCTTTGCATTGTTGACACTCACAAAATTCAACTTCATACGCATAGAATGTAAAGGACACGAGAGAAATATGTACCCCGTGCTGCGGATTCTTGAAAGAGGATATATCTGAACAACCGCACAAGCAAATCAGGTTGTCGTGGCCACAGCTGCGATGGAGCAGAACATGGTGGTGGGAAGCATCAGGTTGCTGGTTCTTCAGGTGTGCGTCAGTAGACAGTGAGCAGCAGCTTCAACTGAGCAAGACCGGCGGTTCGGGGAATTGCTGCATTAGTGACGATGCGGCAGCAAGGCTCGGCAAAGAAAGCGTCGTCTAGCGTCAGGGCGCAAGCAGGGCAGGCGGCTGGCCTGTGGTGGCGGAGGACTTGTGGGGGCCGTCGAGTCTTTGGGGAACTCGCTGTATTGTCAGTGAAGCCACTGGAATTTCCATGCCGACGGGTGTGTGGAGTGCTCGTTTGAGGATCCTTAAATGTATTTGAGGCCCGACGGCAGATGAAGATGATTTTATTTCAAGTGAGATAGTGATGATGATGACTCAAAGTACCGATATAAGCGAGATCGGCGATGAGATGATGATAATTTTTTTTTGATATTCAGCATCCAGCCCAGCACACCTTATGGGTGCTCACAGCCACCGCTGGTCCGAAAGGCCCAATGGAGACCACCGACTATACTTGGAGGGAGGCTAGCACAAGACCCCAACACCCATAACCTCTCACTTAAGTCATGTTAGCAACGAGGGGATTTGAACTCTCGACCTCTGTGGTAAAGGAGAGAACGGATACCAACGCGACTGCCCATGGTTTGGGTAGATGATGATAATTCAACTCCAAAAAAAAAAAAAAAAATTATGTTTGAGTCCTTAGGTATTTCATCGCCCGCATCTTTCTCTCTTAATTCTCCAATTCTTCAGTTCTTATCTTCGGCCTTTGACCAAGGATCAGTCCCTCCAATCTTCTCCTTTTCTATTCATTGTCCCTCTCTCTTGAATCTCACGAGTTTTCTTCGAGAACCTCCAAACTTTCGTATCCTTCCATTATGAAACTTACGGCTGGACCTCGGTCTCTATATTTTAAAACCTCGATCTTCAACATCATAAAAGTCCTAGAATGCAAAGAAATGCAATAAGGATCCAAATTATAAATGATATTTTTTGTTTACTGGTCAAGGTTGACTCCTAATTTTTTTTATGCAATAATGATCAATTAAGGTAGCTAAAATTTAAATTTCAACAAAAGAAGAGAGAAATATGGACCCCGCTTTGCAAACTCTTGGAGCTTCCTCGTCATAATCCTCACGAACTTTTATAGATCATTGCTTTTACTAGACTCGTGGATCAATCCTTTCGTACCATTCAGTGGGGGATCACATTCCAATACTAAGACAATCCAGCACAAGAAAATAAATAGCAACGTCGCCTATAATTTAATTGTCCAAGAATAACATCTAACACCCACAACAAAGCCTTTCACGTATACGTGTCTTCTGCATGGCGAGTGGTGAAAAAGTACCAAAATTATGTAGAGAATGGGACTGTCTAGACAGTAGATCCTATGGATTTTACGAGAAGTATGACATGTTACAATATCTCGAGTATTGTATGTCAAAAACTTTCGCTAACACTCGAGAAAATTTAATTGGCAACATGCATACTTAAAGATATTATAATTTGCCCAGTTGATGTTTCCAAATGAAGCAGTGGTAATTAAAATGATTAATGGGAACATCTAGAAATAAGAATGGAGATGGGTCACTACATTTGATATGATGCTCCTATTGATGCCTCAACTACTTCTTAATAGTTGAAGGATGTAAATGAAGTAAACATCAACGATTGTGATGTATTGATACACTCAAGAAAGTATCAGGTCGAGATTAAAAATGTCATCGTAAGTTAATTTTGGCATATCTATTTCGGGGAATTTGGAAATGATTGTTTTTATGCCATAGGGTACTTATGAGATAGGTAATAAATGTACTATACCAATATATAAGACAATTATATATGGATTTTGTAGAGACTGCAATTGATTTTTCTCCACATTGAAAAGAATGTCACTTACTACTTATGTTTTTATATTAACGAGAAATATTTAGACGTTCGGCATGATTAGTCCCTGTGAATGCATGTATCCCGCCCATATACGTTTATTGGGTTAAACGAACATAGGATTTAAATAAGAGGCAAAATGTTAGGTAGGTCTGAGGCCAACCAAGCACAGTATAGGTTTTCCATTAAGAAACAAACACCTATCCAAATTACTAGAAAATCGCCGCATGCTTAAGAGTTCTCGAAATCCTTGTCAGCCCTCCGCCTCTCTCTCTCTTTTCTTTGCAGTCTTAACCATGGTCATGCAGCCACAAGTTACCGACGTCGTGACCATATGCTTCTCATTGCCAATAATATCACAATCGTTCTATCTAATGTGATGCATGACGAGTTCTAGATGGTGCGATTCTATATGAGAGAGAGTTTTGGGGGGGAGAGGATGCTCATCGGCCAACCTTCCTAATTTCCCAAATCTATCCATTTTTCCTAAAGGGGCATTTAGTGAACCTGATGCATACACTAAAATGAATTTGGATCCTTATAGATGTTGTTGAATCCACATGATGATTCATATTTGGTTTAGTACATATAGCACGCTTATCTAATAATTTCTTCTCGGCAAACTAGGACGGTAGCTGAGTTGGTCTCAGCACTCTTCCTTCTCTTCTGAAGGAAAGTCCAGTAACATTTACAGCATATTTGGCTGCAGTCATCAAATAAGACTATAATTTAATAACTATTACATTGGAAGTGTATATTTGGTTTGAGTAATGTGTTACCTATTGCACCGTTGGTTATGTGAATAACATATGTAATAAGGGGGAGTAACATCCAAATTTCCAAAATACCTCTAAGATTAGAATTAGTGGAAATATCATGGTTATCATTTTAATAGTCAATCACGATCTTCAAATTGAATCGCCGGCATATGTATCATTAAATAAAAGGTTTATTATATCATAATTATTTCTACTGTAATAATTTCTATATAATATGATTAAAAGTTAAGCACACAAATGTGATTGTGTTAAAATAAATACTACATTTTATTATAGTAATTACCACTTTAATAAACAATTGGAAGGGTAATAACCCATATATATTAATAATATTTGTTTTAATATATAAATAAAACTCATATTCAAAAGGTTCGTCATTCACCAATGAAGCCAGCTCTTTGCAGGCAAAATAGTTTAGAGATGCAACTCTGCTCGGTTAGTGTTTTACCGGGAATTTTTTTTTCCCGTAGCAAACTATGGCTTCGATAAAATGCCTTGCTCTAATATTGTTTAATTCACTGAAGTTTTTATCAAGTTTCAATTGTGTGCCCCAATGTCATTTATTTAAAAATCCCAAACTCTTTCTGTATTTTCCATTTTTGGATTGTTCTTGTTTAGGTCAGCTTGTCTCAAACTCATCCATTTTCCGTACAAAGGAAAGTCCTAATATTAAATTACTGGACCAACAGTGCCAGCCACTAACATTCTTGTAAGTAACATTAAACGCCACAAATTCACTATGAATCAATAGATATTTACAATGTATGAAGATGGTTTTATCACGCTTTTGCATGTCCGTCAATGTTTTATGATCTGTGAAATTTTCGTCACTTGATGCAAAATGCAAAGTTTACTTTATTCTAAAATTTTCCTAATATGACAAACAAAATTGGGGGAAAGTGTTAAAAAAGTCATAAACTTATTGTATTTATGCCATCCTTAATTTTTTGATTTAGTACCAATTTAATCCTTCCGGCTAATTTTTACTAGATATTACTAACGTAAATACCAGTCAGCCTATGTGGCCTACCGACGCTAACACAAATAATTTTTAATAATACTTTGTTATTTTTTTGGATTTATTATTTTTTTCTTTCTTTTTTTTCCCATCTTTTTTCCTTTTGCTAGTGGCTGGCCACCAGCCATGGCTGAGTTGGCCTCATCTGGGTGAGGCTTGGCATTTCTTGCCACAGGCGAGGCCCGGCCGGGTAAGGGCAAGCTTGAATGAGGGTCAAAAGAAGAAAAGAAAAAGAAAAAAATTTAAAAAATTATTAAAAATTATTTGTGTTGGTGCTAGCTATATCATGTAGGGCGACCGGTGTCCGTGTTAGCAATAATCATCCAAAATTAGCATGAATGACTAAATTGGCACCATTGAAAGATTTGATACTAAATTGGTATAAATACAATAGATTTAGTACTTTACCGACACTTCTCTCAACAACATTGCCATATAGGTCTTATAATCATTGTTGCAAGCACGTGTTTTTTAATTCCTTTTATTGGTAGAAGTTTCGATTTCTATAACGGTATTTGGATACGTATGCACTCAAATCGTGCTCATGGAAAGATCAATGATTTAGTAAAACTACATTTGTATAATTATCATCAATTAAGTTATGCTTTTGTGGATATGAATCCTTCCAATCTGAAATAAGCCTATGCAACTAAGAATTTATATAGCAAACAATGTCAAAGGCAAAAAGGATCCTCTATCATAATACCAAGGAGAGAATGCTATGCTCCTGATCAAATCATTTATGTGAAGAAATTTGTATAGTTATCTTATACATCCTGATAGGATAATGAAGAAGGTCGTGCAATATGTAATTGGCCCTGCTTTTTGCTCATATTTCTTCCATACCTCATCCACTCTCCTTGGATGGTCCCTCGTTCTTTCTTTCCCTTTTCTCACAAGCCCATCCTTTCGTTTTCTTTACAAGCATTGTAGATTAAGTCTTTGAAAGTCCAAGCGATGGTGGAATTTGACCGAGCTCTCCTTCACAATTCAGCCGTGATCTAATCATCAATCGAATTCCACGCACGATCTTGAGAAAGGCCAAAACCGTCCTGCATGCCTTCATGCTTACGAAACAAAATCGCCAACACAACGTGACCATCTCCCATAAGAGTGCACATATTTATGTGCCCAAATAACGTGTAAATAATGCCGAATCATCCTCAATCGGACTCACATCTGAGCATGGACAACACACCACTCAGCCCTTTATCAATATTAGACATGTGCATGCATGGGTCTGGCGAGGAGTTTGCATGTATCCCACACAGTTCGCTCCTACATTTATACTCTAATATAATCGAAATGATATGCAAGTCAAGTCAAATACAATATCAGAGTGTTGTCACGGTTCCTTTGTTGAGATAGTCTTTGTTTAGAAATTCGCTATTTCCTGTACTATGCTTCAAATGCATTGCCATGGCAGAGTTCAGTTTTTAGTTTCTTAAAAAATTGGTGTTGGAATGCCTTTAGGAGATATTTAACATAACCGTCCTCTCAAAGTTTATTGACCTTTGAGATGGAGCCCCTTTCACTTCTGTGGTTATGCTATTAAGTTTACTACTCGGCGTAGCAATTTTTTTGTTTTTGTATTTGCTATTAAGTAGAAACCCAAGCTATGAGACTTAAGGCTCTTAGTTATACCTTAGTTGGCATTTTCTTTCTTTTCATAATTATGTTACTAAACCTGTGATATCCCGAAATTTGGTCCTATTTCGAAATATATGAAATGGTTATTTCATCGATGCACTTATGGTTATTTTACTCTGAACTGATCACTTACGAGTTGACTAATCTATTGGGTGAGGCCGTAAATGATTAAAACACGAAAGACGAGAGAATTTGATCAAAGATTGACCGCTTGACCATAAGGATTGACAATGGTCAATATTATATTGTTATAAGTCAATTAACAAACGAATATAAATTGAGTCGATGAAAGTACGTAGTCAGTTCGTGGGTGATTCTGCATGACCACAATATTTGCGTCGAACGACAATAAACTAATTTTTCTATTGATCTTATATTGATGGTATGTAATTGAACCCTTGTCATTACATGACAACCGATGGTTGTCCACAGTTCGAAAAGGCACAAACGTGGATCGAAAATTATCAGCCGCGGATCAATCGTGTAAGAACCCTAAAGCCACCTGATAGTTTAGGTCGTATTAAAGTCGCATTCAATCGATTTTTAACCATGAAATTTAATTTGATTTCGAGTATCGAACTTTCAAGGGTCATAAGACTAATTTATTTGATGTAATCTCATTATCCGTTAAGTTATCAGTAAGTTTGAAATTTTTGAAAAATGAATTATCGGACGGAAAATTGAAAGTTGGAAAGGAAAAATGGACCCGGTGGTAAAGTTGTAATTTGTTGGCCATAATTTTGGCTTTAAAGATAAAAGGAAAAGAAAAAGAAATTGTGGGGACAAAGAACTTGGCTACGAGAGTTTTGGGGAAGAGTTGGTGTGAGAAATGATAAATTTTAGGGAAAAAAATCTTAGGAATCCTTCTTTTTCTCTCTCTCTCTCTTCTCTTCTCTTCTCTCACGTCCATTCCTACCCCCCCCCCTCCCCTCCTCCCCGCTCCATCCCCGCAGGGTAAGAGAACCCTCCCCCTCCCCTTCTGCCTCCTCCTTTGCTTCTCCTTCTTCCCTCAAACTTCTTCCTTCTCTTCCTCCTAGCGCCAACCCTCATCACCACCACCACACCACCATCCTCATCCACCATCTCCACCACCCGCAACACCACTACACCATCACCACCGTCTCCGAGCCTCACCAAGCTTGGCACCCCTCAACTTCACCGATCCGCCATTGTTGCTGCCGCACCACTGCCGCCCCCTCAACACCTTCGCTCACTCGCATCTCACACATTGTCCGCTGTTGCCGTTGTTCCACTAGTTCACCACCACAAGCCAAGTACCTTCCCCCTTTCTTTGTAGCCGTGAGCCTTGGGAGGCTTTGCCGTCGCCGTTTGAGTTCTCGTTCAAGTCAGGAACGTTGTATTCTCGATGCCATCACACCACCATCACCGCGAGCTCGTAGATTAGGGTGTTAATTACGTTTAGGGGTAGATTAGTTTAGAGATTATAACAGTTAGTATTAATTTTAGTTTAACCTTAATTACGATTAAGGACAATTTATATTAAATTTAAGTGCGATTAGTTTAAATAAGTACAATTAGATTAATTAATTGAGGTTAGACTAATTAATCGATTTTATTTTAATTAATAGTAATTTATTTGATTAATCGTAATTTTTTCATTAATCGTGATTATTTTAATTAACGGGGATTAGTTTTTAATTAATTATATTTAGGTTAATTAATTGCAATTAGCTTCATTAATCATGATTACCCTAATTAATCCTTATTAGTGTAATTAATGATGAATTAGCCGTTAAGTAGAATTTTATGCTCATTTTTCTAGGATGAGATTGTGCTTAATTCCAATCGTTTGAGCTGCTGATGCTATGTTATTAATTGCTCTAAGTTTTATTTATTATTTCCAATAAGGGTTTTATGGGCAATAAAATAGAGAATTTTGAGGTGTTGGGTTTGGATGCTAAATTTTATGTGCTAAATAAAACAATTGAATTTAAAATGGAAGTGTGCAAAGTTTGACGGGTTGATGTCAAATACGTGGCCATGTACAAATATTTTACTAGGATTTTTAAGGAAGAAAAATTGCCAAAGTTGTATTTGAAAACGAACTCTTTTGTTATGGGTTAATTAATGGCAATAAGAATTGGCTTGATTGTTGGTGTGCTTGAGTGATCATTTAATTAAACCCGTCATCCAATAGGAGTTTGGGGACGATTCTCGAATTTTTATCGGATGCTCAACAGGAGCTCGGATGCCGAGTCGCTATTGAGGCCAGATGATACTCCTTTATGGAATGCCATCTAGGCAGGGGTTCTAGACGATACCGTGCCCAATACGGTGGGACAATGCCTGGTCATGCCAGAAGACCGCTGACTCTTGTGTTTGCCATGGCCCGAGGGGTCGTAATAATTGGAACGAGTGTGTTGGCAATGCATTTGGAATATTTGGAATATGTTATTAATATTATTTATGCGTGTTGCATTAATATTGCTATGTGAAATGTACTAATATGCAGGAGTGTGTCAAAGCGAGGTAAGATTGTATGCCGTTGCATGTTTAGGCTACCTCCGAGGCCAATTAGCTTCCTAATCGAGGTTTAAGAAGTTGACTCATTGAGATTTATATCTCACCCCGTTGTTGTTAATTATTTTCAAGGCCATAGCATGGAGAACTACCAAGCACGGTTATGATGGGCGCGAGATGCGACATTTTTTGGCTAATCTTACCGTTAGTGAAGTTTAGGTTAACCTTGACCTTAGTACTTTTTTTTTTTTTTGAGTTGGTCGGTAGGAAGTCGCCCTTTGAATAGACTTGTAATTGTTAAAATTCCTAGGGTTAACAAGTAATAAATAAAGGTTGTGCCTTTGGAAATATTTTCTATGTTTTACTATCCCTGCTGTGATGATTGACTGGGTGTTATTTATTTAAGTTGCTTCCACATGCATTTAATTGAAAGATAAAAAGAATGGGTTAGCAATACCTCTTGGAACGTCACAATTTTAATTGACCGTCGTGGGATGTTGCGTACTCGGGATTCATGGCATGACAAAACCAACATAATCCAACTTAGCTATTTTGGTTTAACAGCATACCTTTAAACTCTAATTGAAAGAACGATTGCATCCGGATTTTCACCATTCAATGTTTCAACAAAAGGGATGCACCGTGAAATTCCTTTTGCATTTGCCTAGTTGGTTTATCCATGAATAAGTCGTACTAGGTTAGGGCTGAGGTTCTTAGATTTCTTATGCGAAGCACTTTTGACCAAAGACAAATGACTGAACCATCATGTATGTCTTTTAGGCAACAAAAAATGACCCGTTAACTATCCAGCCAACAGGGGAAAAGCTCAGGTTAGATTTGAAAAATTCGACAAAAAATTGCATGATTTCAAGTGACTTTATATATTGATTTATATATAGGCTTTTAACGATAGGCAGTGCTATATGAAATAAATGCAAAATCCCATATGCTAGAAAGCAAAAAGTCTTAAAGTAAATGTTACTCCAATTACACCCTTGCTTGTTTTTGTTTATTATTCAGGCAGTAATAATGAAGAAGAGAAACCACCCACCTGGGTGGTGTTGCTGGCTTTGGGCCCTCTCCCCCTCACGAAGGGGAGGGGTTTCAAATCCCCAGTGCGTCGCAAGGTGACTTAACCGCTGGCGTGAGTGTGGTGGCTAGCTTGCGTCAGTCCCAGATTCTTCCCGCTGACTGTCGGCTTTCAAGATTTCCTTGGTCACCAAAAAAAAAATAATGAAGAAGAGAAGGGAAGAAAGAGTGCTTGAAAAGGCTCTATAAGAGGAGGAAATGGTATGTTTGGTGCATTCGCCAAAGCAAGATTTCTCTTGTTGAATTGGTGATGGGCGTGAAACTCTAGAAGTTTACTGTTAAAGAGAGATTTCTATGTATCTGCTTCTTGCAAGCAATGCTAGCCAAAGAGTGTGCTCGAGCAGAGTTTCAAGATTGGAAGAAGAAATAAAAGGAGGTATGGCTACTAGTTATTATGTATTTCAAGTTCTACATCTCCTGTGATCTAGTCTCCAAAGACATCATTTTGACAATCGTTTTTCTCAATATGGTGAGTCTTTCACACATTTTCTCTTGCAGTTTCATTTTGATCAAAGCAAAGTCAAGTCAGAGATCAGATTGCATGATAGGCATGCAGAAGCATTTGATATTTTCTAAGCACCTCAATGGTTCATATTGTTTTCCTCACTATTGATTGTAATGAACCTTATGTGGTCTTCAAGCTGACAATTCAGTTTATTCCAATAGTAAATTACCTATTCTCACGACTTTGCGCTTCCTTGCCTTTCCTACTCGTGTTTTATTTTCTTTGAAAAGCTAAATGATTTGTTACATGTACAGGATATTGGGGATAAGTATACTAGAAGTGTCAAAAGTTGTGTACGGTGCTCACTTTGGTGCCAAAATTTTCCAGTAAATCACTTAAGTACTAAATCTAAGAAAAAAAAATCACTTTGATACCATTGGCAAGAGATTCCGGCCAAATTAGTAATGTGACTTTTGCATTTAAAAAAAAAAAAACTGATGTGGCAAAAATTTAAGAAGACTGTCCATATGGAATGGCAAAAACAACTTTGTTTTCCTTTCTCCCTAAGAAACGGCGTCATTTTCCTTTCTTCCTAAGAAATGACGTCGTTTTGCCATCATACATGAACTCCCTTATAGAAATGACACCGCATAGCTCTATGGCTGAAACGAAGTTGCTAAAGGGGGAGTAGAAGAGGGTTCATTGATGGCACATACGAACAACGATTTTCACCCGACGCCGACCATAGCTTGTCGCCCACCTTTACTCTTATGTTGTTGCTCGACCACTATTACTCGCCTGCCATCACTTGACCACCATCGTAGTTGCGCCATCGTTCGCCGTCGTTTGGTGGCTGTGTCCCCAACTCTCACTCACTCAGGTTTGTCATGTTCTCTACGTGAGGTAATTGAGTGAAAAATTTAGGATTCCAATGGGCAAGTTAAGGGGTAGAGGGCAAATTGAGAGCTCGACTCAGAAGGAAAGTGGTGAGGAAAGTGGTGGGGATCTCACTTTTGTTTACTAACATAATCTACTTTCTTTTAAGGGGACCAAATAGAAAAATAGGGCACAGAGGAAAAAATGAGGGCTCGGCTCAGAGGGAAATAATGGTGGAACCTCACTTTGTTTAATTTGTTAGAGTGCTTCTGTGGGGGACCAAATGAGATTGAATTGAAAAATGGGTGGTGGGGACCTCATTTTGTTTATTCAATTCGACTTCATTTGTTTCTATAAGGGAACCAAATTGGATAAATTGGTTGCCTTTGTTTCTTTCGACAAAACGAGAAGGACAATTTGTTGATTCTCCTATGTGGTCCCAAAAATTAATGACTTTTTTTCTCCTTAGGTGCAGCATCGACATGGACGAGAATCAGGTAGGCGTCATTGTTTGCTATGGTGGAGAGTTTGTTATTGGCGCCAAGGACCGGGAATATGCCGGTGGAAATGAATGTACTATCTATGTCATTATTCAGAAGCCATCATATATTGATTTTGTGAAAGATTTGGTGCATTTTTTACGATGCAAAGTGCAAAAACCGCATTATTATGTTCTTGGGTAGGAACTAAAGGATGGTTTGAGATTTTTTAATGACAATAATAGTATTAAGGGTATCATTTGCCATTATCTTCATGGCGACGAAGCTAGAATATATGTTGAGTATTATAGTGATGATGAGAATGATGAGGATGAGGATGAGCAGATCACCATTGAAAGAGAAAAAGTGAGGAATCCTACTCAAGTGAGTAATCAGGTCAGGGATGAGGTTAGGTCGGATGGAGGGCAAAATGAGATGCAAGTGAGGGAGAGAGGGAGAGAAGTCATATTGATAGAGATGAATAAACAGGGAGATGTGTTGAAATCTCAGGTAAAGATGTGGGCGATAAAGACTTCATTGGATTAGAATGGGAAGTTGTTTTATCCAGTGAATCGGAATATGATATTTAGCTTTAGTAAGTTTCTTAAGTGACGAAGATGATGATGAACTCGCACAGTCAAGACAAAAGCAAAGGGAATTTTTCATAAAAATTTTGCAACTTTAGGAGAAAGGCTTGAGTTAGTAAATAGGGATGGATGGAGCTCCAGGTGAAGGTAATACAAGTGAAAATGAAGAAAGTTGTGGCGATGAAACTGTTAGTTCAGAGAATGAGCTTGGTAATGATGATCAAGAACTTGCGCGTAGAAGAAAAATAATTATCCTTGTTGGTTCGAAAAATTTTTGGAATAAAATCTGTTTTAATGCTGCAATAGTAGCTGGAAGTTTTTCTTTCCTGTAAAAGGATAAGCAGCTTGACAATACCCATGTTTCTCATAATATTAAAGTAGTTTTCAATGCACGCGCTAAGCACGATTCTTTTCATTGCTAGTGTAAATTACGCACCTAGTGTTTCACTAGTCATCAATCAAATCATTTCGTTGGGACTCAAGTCTTTCTCTGGTTTATGCATGGTGCTTCACAGGGGAACCTTTCCTTTTGTGCCACGAACTGGCGCAAGTGAACAGTGAAGACTCTTGCTACGCAATAGCACAGTAGAACGAATCGACTCTCGACACCTTGTATTCCATCAATCCAAACGTAAACTGCGATGATCTCTCCATTGGTCAATATCTTTGCGTCTTCGGGGAGTGGTTCTAAGCCACAAAGATGTCTAGTTTTTTTTTTTTTTTTTTTTTTGGTCAGTCCTACTCTATTCCTACTCTACACTCACTCGCAGACTTGTGCCCTGCCTCTTGCAGGGCGTGGAAGTCGCAACCCACTCTCGAAACTTACACGTCCCTATCCCCATCCCCCCTGAGAAGGTGGGGATTTGAACCCCGCACCTCCCCTTTCCATGTTGGAAGGGTGGCCACTAGGGCGAACCCCCAATGGTTACAAAGATGTCTAGTTTACAGTTCTATGAATGAAGGAGTGGATAAGTGCAACGCGCTCATCACCCAGTTGCTGGTGATGCAAGCGCAGGGGTCTGGTCATCATGTTTTGTTTCAGCGTCATCAAGCAATGCAGTTTGAGCATTGTGACTGAAGGGTGTTAATATTTAATATGATGGGCAATAATTAATATTTAACTACTCCGCATGTGTTTTTTTTTTTTCTATTAAAATTTGTTATTACAAATTGGGAAAAATACCATCTAAAACAAAGATAATATCTAATTCAATTTATGTATTAGACAATGCCAATTCCTAATTTAAATTATAATATTTTCTTGAATATTATAGAATTACTTAAACATGCAATATGACTTAATTAATCTGCGTGCTGTGCAATGCAATCCTTTTGTATTTTCAGGACAAGGAAAGCAATCAGATATTCACATTACTCAATCCACAAAGGTATCATCCAATTGATTCAAGTACGAATACATTATCTAATCACTTGAATTTTTTGCGAATAAAATTGATAAATTGATTTTAAACCTTAAAAATCAAAATATCAATTTTAAGGATACTTGCGCAATCAACAATTCCATTTAAATCTTTATAGATAGAATTAAATATTATGCATGGTTGCAAGTTACGAAGTATATCCTAAATGATAATAGGCCCAACACCGAAAGGGATAGAATTAGATATCAATTTATTCAAAATATGCAATTATCAAAGCACCAGATTCTGAGATAAGATTATTTTTTATGTTTTTTATAATTATGCATTCTTGTTCTGAACATCATGTGGATGAGCTCGTCGACTATCATTTTGCTTGGTAAGCGACACATTTTTCTTGATTTATCGCAATTGAAAAGGACCAAAGGAACACATTATTCGCCAGAAAGAAACTTTGAAGTTCAGACATTCAAATGTCTGGATTTTCCAACAGGCATGGCCACGAAACTTGAGGTTGTCTCCACAGACACCATCAAGCCGTCCTCTCCAACTCCACCTCACCTTAGGAACTTCAATTTTTGCCTCCTTGACCAGTTGTCTCCTCCGTTTTATGTTCCGATCGTCCTGTTCTACTCGATTCCTGACCAAAAGGCAGCGCCGAATTCTGCCTCGGTGACGGGAAACTTGAAAACTTCCATCGCCCAGGCGCTTTCCCTCTTCTACCCCCCTAGGTGGAAGGGTGAAAGGAAATGCCGACGTTGATTGCTTTGATGAGGATGCGCTCTATTTGGAAGTGAAAGCTCGCTTTGAGCTGTTAAGAAGTCATTGGCTCCATTTTTCGCATATTCTTCGAAGAAGAGATACGTCAGATAGCATGCGATACAACACGTCATTCGGACCAATTCTACCAATCAACATCTCTATGATACTTTCCCTCTCTTTGGACATCGTTATTTTTTGGCAATTTTTCCTCTAATAACACACTTTTTATGCTTTCTTCGTACCATTATATCTAGGTAATCTATCCTCACAACAAGATAGAATACAAAATTAGAAAAATTCCAGAACAAATATCACAATATTGCACTGCTTGTGGTATGTATCTAGAAGCACTCATTATGTAATCTGCATGATTACTACCGATTTTATTATTTTGTTACACAAAATTTATATAATTTGAATAAGCAGTAAACATAAAATAAACCACTCAAAATTTTTTACAAATTAAGACGTGTTCATAGAGATTTTCGAGATCCAAAACTGTGTTGGACGAAGACAGCATGCGCCCTTGGCCACGGTTGGACCATACGTGCATCGGAAGGAAAATGTATTTTAAGGTCTTAAGATACACATGGTGGTTGAAAGCGGTCCCCAGAAAGAACCCTTATTCATATAATATTTTACATAATTGAGATATTCAAAGTTCGACTAGGACTTCTATGAATCCTTTCGATGCTTCCACATTAGAAAAATTATCCAAAAAATCTTAATTTTTAAAATTTTATCAATTGATTCCTAAACATTTTCACTTTTTGTCAATTAAATTCAACCAATCAATTTTGGCTAGAATGTGCTGACGTGGATGCCAAGAGTTCTATGTGGCATGGCCGGCATTGACGGGAACAAAATTTATTAATTTGTTATTTTGATTTCTTTTTCTTTTCTTTTCTTATGCTTTTTTTTTTCCTGTGACAGCGCGGAAATCGGTCCCTATTTTGAAATATATGAAATGGTTATTTCGTCAATACGCTTATGGTTATTTTACTCTAAACTAATCACTCACGAGTTAATTAATTTATTGGGCGAAGTCATATAGGGTTAAAGTGCGAAAGGTCAGAGAATTTGATTAGAGATAAACCGCTCGACCATAAGGATCGACAAGGATTAATACTATACTGTTATACATCAATTAGTGAATGGATATAAATTGATTCAACAGAAGTACGTAGTCAATTTGCGAATGATTCCGCACGATTACGATATTTGTGTCGGACAACAATAAACCAATTTTCTATTGACATTATAAATGACAATCAAAAGGCATTCATGATTTGAAGAGGCACAAATGTGGATCGAAAATTATCGATCACATGTTAACCGCGCGAGAGCCCCTAAAAGCCACCTGATAGATTAGGTTGTATTAAAGTCGCATTCGATCGATTTTTAATCACAAAATTTCGATTTTGGGTATCAAACTTTGAAGGATTTCAAGATTAAATTATTGGACGTTGCCTCATCGTCCATTGAATTATCGGCGAGTCCAAAATTTTTGGACGAAAAATTGGAGACCAGAAATAGGGAAAATTCAGATCCAATGCAAAATGGTGATTTTTGGATCAAAAAGCTTGTTTTTAAGGAAAAGAAAAACAAAAGAAAATAAGAGGAGACAAAGCACAAGGCTAGAAGGGTTTTGAGGGAAGTGGACGAGAGAAATCATGGATTTTGTTGGTAAAAATCTAATAAAAATCTCGAGTTCTCTCTCTCCCTCTCTCCCCGCGTGTCCACCACCCCCTCTCCCTCCATTTCCCCTGCTCAGCCGAATCATCCCCTCCCTTTTCTTTTATTTATTTTTTTCTCTCTTCTCTCTCTCTCCATCTTCCCCTTCCCCTCACGTTCTCCCCTTCCCCTTCTGCCAATAAATCCACTCCCCTCTCCCCTTCTCTCTCTCTCTCTCTCTCTCTCTCCTCGAGAAAGAAGTGTGCTCGATTTTATATATAACAATTCTGCCAAGATCCCTTCGTTAATTGGAGGAAGAATCCGCCTAAATCGAATTTTTTGAGAAACAAACTAGATTATCGAGCAAGATTTGATAAGTAATAGTCTGGTCGTAGATTCGAATCTTAATTGGGGAGATTTGATTCTTTTGGAATTAAAAATCATTTCGAATTAAAAAATTTCGAATGAAAGGGGTCATTGACTGTTAAGAGTAAGTAACCCGATGGGCTATCAAAAACATAAAGAAGGTACGATGGACAATTGGTCAGATTGAAGAACGAACCTCCACCAGTCGAAGAACGAACCTCCACCTGTCGAAGAAACTACACTGAAAAGAATACTTAATGTATTCTTGCTCGATAATCTGGTTTGTCAGATCTAAGAACGAACATAGAGGAGGTACGATGGACAGGTGTCTTTCAAGCCACCTTCTGCCACCCTTTTTTATTTATTTATATATTTTCCTTTTCATTTTCTCTTTTTCTCTCTCCATCTCTTCTTCCCCCACCCTTCTACAGACACCATCCCCTCCTCCCTTCTCCTTTCCTCTCAATCTCTTCCCCTCCCTCAACTTCTTCTTCTTCCTTTCCCTTTCGCTTGCTGCCCAACTCAGTCACCATCACACCCCCGCCCACGCCTCCAACTCATCCCACGACCACCATCATCATCCCCAACTCACCACCACCACCACCACTGCACCTCACCTCCACCACCATCATCATTTCCACAAGCCACCACCGCTCACTGCTGCCGTCGTCAAACCGCCCGCTTGCCACGATAAGCCACCGCCCTCGTCCCTCACGCCATTTGCCTTGTCGTCACCGTCGTCCACGGCTCAACACAGTGCCAATCGCCAAGTTGCCGCCACCACCGCCAAGTCGAGCCCCCTTGGCCGTGGGTTTGAGGAGCCGTGGCCATTGCCATCAAGTTCCCGTTTGAGTCGCAAGTCTCGTGTTTTTGTCGCTGCCGCGCTGCCATTGCCGAAAACCGGTGAGTTAACTTCATGGATTAAGGTGTTAATTACATTTATGGGGTGATTAGTTTAATATTAATAGCGGTTAGTATTAGTTAATTTTAGTTTATTCTTAATTGTGATTAAGGATGGTTTAGATTAAATTTAATTGTGATTAGTTTTAATATAATTACAATTATATTAGTTAATCGTGGTTATATAAATTAATTGAGTTTAGTTTAATTAATTGTGATTTATTTATTTAATTGTTATTTATTTAATTAATCAAAATTATTTTAGTTAACGTTGATTAATTTTAATTGATTATAGTTAGGTTAATTAATCAAGTTTAGTTTAATTAATTTTAAGTAGCCTAATTACTAGAAATTAGCCTAATTAATCGCGATTAGTGTAATTAATGACGGATTAGCTTTTAAGTAGAATTTTATGCTCATTTTTCTAGATGAGTTTGTGCATCATTCCGACTGTTTGCACATGTGATGTTATGTTATTGATTACCCAATTATAGATATTATTTATTATAAAAAAAGAGGTTTATCGGCAGGAAAATAGAGAAATTTTAGGTGTTGGGTTTGGACGCCAAATTTTATGCGCTAAATAAAACAATGGGGTTTTAAAATAAAGGTGTGCAAAGTTTGACGGGTTGATTTCAAATACGTGATCACATACGAATATTTTATTGGGATTTTTAATGTGAAAAATTACCAAAGTTAATTATTTGAAAACAAACTCCTTTATTATTCTAATTAATAGCCATAAGAATCGGCTTGATTGTTGATGTGCTTGAGTGGTCATTTAATTGAACCTGTCATCCAACGGGAGTTTGAGGGCGATGGCCAATTTTTATTGGATGCCTGGAAAGGGTTTGGATGCCAAGTCGTTATTAAGGGCAGACCAATGCTCCTTATGAAATGCCATCCAGGCAAGGATTCTAGACAATGTCATGTACAATGGGGTATGACGATACCCAGTCATGCCAAAAGACCATTGACTCTTGTATTGGCCGCAGCCCAAGGAGTCGTAATAATTGGAATACGTGTGTTGACAATGTGCATGAAATTTTTAGGATGTGTTCAATTTATTATTTATGCATGTTGCATTATTATTGCAACGTGAGATGTGTTAATATGCAAGGGTATGCCAAGGCAAGGTAAGTTTGTATGTGGTGTGTGTTTAGGCTATTCTAGAGGCGAATTTGTGTCCTGATCGAGGTTTAGGCTATTAACTTGCTGAGATTTATCTCACCCCGTTGTTGTTAAATATTTTTAGGTCTGTAGTATGGAGAACCGTCATGTGCGGTTTGGGGTCTCGATGGACCAACACGCAGGCATGCTTGGTGTTTCTTTTGTTTAGCCTCATCATTAGTGAAGTTTAAGCTAACTCCGACCCTCTCTGACCCTTTTTGCCCTTTGGTCGTTAGGAAATTGTTTTTTGAGGTAGACTTATAAATATCAAACTTCTTAGGGTTAACAAATAGATAAATAAAGGTGCCGCTTTTGGAAATCGTCTGTTGTGTTTTACTATCCCTGTTTTGTTGATTGACTAGGTGTTTCTATTTAAGTCGCTTCTACATGTGTTTAATTGAAAGATTAAAAAAATGAGTCGGTGACGCATCCTAAGACGTTGCATTTTTAAGCGATCGTCGAGGGATGTTCACGCACTTAGGGTTCGGGGCTTGACATTTCCTCTTCTTCCTCTACTAGTCAACCAACCTCCAATGATTGGCTAGAGGCTACGACTAGTGAGGGCAAGGCCCTCACCCTCCCCTAAAGCAAACAAGGGGCAACCTTGCTGGCGGCAAGAGAGGCTCACCCTTGTCCAAGGCCAGTGAGGTTGTCCCTCACCAGATCCTGGTGAGGATGACCTTGCCTGAGGTCGGCGAGGTCGCCCCTCGGCAATTCTTGGCAAGGCCAACCATTGCCAGCTATTAGTGTTAGCCGATTACTGAAGGTTTGGCGACTAAAACAAGAAGAAAAGGGGAAAAAAAATTAAAATTTAGAAAATTAATAAATTTTATCCATGTCAGCATCGGTGTCTATGTTAGTGAATTTTGATCATTATTTATCGGATGAACTCAATAGACAAAAAGTGAAAAAAAAAAAAATTTAAAACTGAATTGGCAAAATCGAAATATTCATAACTAAATTGACAAAAGAAAATTAGATCGATGATCTTGTGGACAATTTTCCCCTTTCACCATCGTCGGTTGACCTCTTTTTGAGCAATTTCCCATTCCTCTAAAATGGAAATTATGGCCCACATTGTATGTCATCCAAGTTGATGACAATTGCCATTTTGCGCATTTTAGGGTTTGTTCGGTAATATTTACGTTACGGAAACAATTTCTTTTAAGAAATAGTATTTTTCTATTAATGTTTTCTGAAACAATTTATGAGTAAAAGAACGTGTTTGATAACTATACAAAATTTCTATTCTTGGAATAAAAAAGAATAGGAATGCGTATAATACGATCCACAAATTTTTTATAATGTAGTATTTATTTCAATTTTTAATAAATTTTTAAGAATTTTTTTTTTTTTTTTTTTTCTTTTCTTCACTCATCGTTGTCTGCCACTAGCCAGCAACGGCCAGTGAGCGGTGGCGGCCTTGGGGGGGAAGTGGCATGGAAGAAGATGAAAAAAAATAGACTTATTTCTAGAAATTGTTCTTAGAAACAAAACGCCATTTTTATTTTATATTTTTTATTTCTTTTCAAATCTATTTCCCGGTTACTTTTCTATTGCAGGGAATAAAAAAATTAATTGATGTTACGAAATATGTTTCTATGCTTGTTCTATTCCGGAGAGCAAAAGGAGAGATTAATAAAGAAACATAAGCATTGCCAAATGGAGCCTTATCTCGGATGCGGATCCCCAAAATCCATGTTTTTTTATTGTTTTCTTTCAATCATGCGTTCCATTTCTGAACATCTTGTAGATAAAGCCGTTGGCCTTCTTTTCGCTTAAGAAAGCAGCACATTTTTCATGATTTAAAACAATTAAAATGGACCAAAGAAACTTAAAAGTACAGACTTTCAAATCTCTCAATTTTCCAACAGACATGGCCACGAAGATTGAGGTTGTCTCCACAGAGACCATCAAGCCATCCTCGCCAACTCCACCTGACCTAAGGAACTTCAATTTCTGCCTCCTTGACCAGCTGGCTCCACCGTTTTATGTTCCTGTCGTCCTGTTCTACTCGGCTCCTGACCAAAAGGCGGCGCCGGACTCAGCCTTGGTGTCGGGAAACTTGAAAACTTCACTTGCACAGGCGCTTTCCCTCTTCTACCCTCTGGGTGGAAGGGTGAAAGGAAATGCTGGCATTGATTGCAATGATGAGGGTGCACTCTATATGGAGGCGAAAGCTCGCGTCGAGCTGTCTAAAGTCCTTTCGAACCCAGACATGGATCAGCTGCAGCAATTCCTTCCATTCTCTCCGTGCAGAGTCAGTACCAACATTGACGAACAAGTCATTGTAGGGGTCCAAGCCAACTTTTTTGACTGTGGCGGCATGGGGATCGGCATCTGCATCTCTCACAAGATTGCTGATGGGGCATCGGTTTCTGCTTTCCTCAACGCATGGTCTAAAATCGCCAACAGTGGAGTCGATGGTGAAGGGAGCCTCATCACTCCCTTCCTGAAAGCATCTGAGCTCTTCCAACCAAAGGACATAAACTACCAAATGCCATCCGGACTCATCAGCAGAGAGAAGCTTTCGACCAAGAGGTTTTGCTTCAACGGTGAGAGCTTGGCTCGCCTCAGGGCCGGGTTTGGTGGTGCCAATCCTACTCGTGTTGAGGCCGTGACCGCCCTCATATGGAAATCCGCCTTGGCAGCAGCAAGGAAGAGGCCAGAGTGGAAGGAGAAGTATCCCCCATCGTCAGCAGTCATACATGCGGTGAACATCAGAAGCAGGACAAGGCCACAACCATTGCCTGAGACTACCTTGGGCAATCTGGTGCAGGCCGTTGTGGCACCACTCATGGAACCAAACAAGGGTGACGAATTGCAGGACTTTGCAGGCATTCTCAGAAATTCAATAAGGGCAATTGACAGCGAATATTTGAGCGCGCTTCAAGGCGAGAATGGATTGGCCAAGGCCTGGGAGAACCTCATGGCGACACGGAAGCTGGCAGCGTCGTCTGCCATCGAGCTCTACAGGTTCAGCAGCTGGGCGAGGTTCCCGTTCTACAAGGCTGATTTTGGCTGGGGAAGACCTGCTTGGGTATGCACCACCAGTGTTTCCATAAAAAATTCGGTCACTTTGATGGGAGCTAGATGCGGGGATGGGATCGAAGCATGGATCACCTTGGCCGAGCACGACATGATCGAGTTCGAGCACAACGATGAGTTGCTACAATTCGTTTCGCCAAACCCCTGATCATGAGAAGGGCGACGCGATGATGATAGTGATCCTTTATGGTTTGTTTGTCCATTTGCTTAATTTAAGTTTCATATGTTCGTTTGCTTTGTTAGGTGCCATAAACTGGTTAAAGGGTTTGTACGTTATTATCTATGTGTGATTCAAACTGCAAACAAAAGTAAGTTTGAAGTTCAATCCTCGGACATTTTAGTTTGAAAAACCTTGTTGAAATGGAAGAATACTATATGTAATATTTTTTATGTTGTATTATCAACAAAGAAATCTTGTTAACAAATGTCTCAAAGGTAATTTTACCCATTTATAGAATTTTTAAAATCAGTAAATAAAAAATTCAGACACCCTAAGAAAACTTCAATATGAAAGCTATATATATTTGTTATATCAAAGCGCATCAAACCTAGCTCGAAAAATAACCGAAGGGTGCTGCAGTCATAATAGTCATTATTAAAACAAGCAATGCTGCATGTATTAAGAAATTTTACTAAATGATGTGGCAATTTTGTATTGGATATTTCAAGAAGCCAATGATTCAACGCATGGTTTTCATTTATTTATACCCAAACAAAACTTGTTATAGTACTTATTAAGTAAATTTTAGTAAGATTTTTATGTGCATCTAGCATTCTTCTGTTAAATCTTGTTATATGGACTGAATTCAAGATTGCATTGGGTTATAAACCACATAGATGAGTTGACAAAGCCAACAACCCAAATATCTGCCCGATGTTTCCAGCAATTCCATAGATAAAGCAACAGAAAAATAAATAAATAAATAAATAGAGCAGTAGGATAAGAAAATGTAGGCAAGAATTCAAAAGAGGAGAAAATATTAGATAGGAGTGGGATTCCAGTGTGTCAAAATCCCACTTCATTTATTGGCGACATGTGTCATCTGGGGCCCACCGCACCAATAGCCGCCTTACTATCTCACCTCTCTCTTTCCTCTCTTATTTTTTCCTTTATTTTTTCATGAGGGGCAACAAATGTTTGTCCCTTTCCACCACCACCACCCCACTGTTGTCTGAATCCATCACCTCGCCGTTGTTTTGGTCCTCAGTCGTAGAGCTTGAGCTTGGCTGGCAAACTTGGACCTCAGATTTTGGATCAAAGGTCGAGTGAGCCCTAGATTTGTGATCTAGAGCTCATCTAGACCTTGAATCTAACTTGATTCGAGATCAACGAGGTTCGGCTTAGGCAACGGACAACGTGGATGCGGCAGTGCGGTTCATCAACGCAGCATGGGACCTTAACATCTTGATCAACACAAGTGTGGATGTAGAAGGCATGGGAGGAGTTGGACAAGAGGAGGTAGCGTTGGAGGTTAGAGGAGCGGGCGAAGATGGAGGTGACGTGCTAGAGACAGCGACAGTGGCGGTAGGTCTAAGGTCCAGAGGGAGGAAGAGTTGAGAGCATGAGTGGAGAGAGAGAGAGAGAGAGAGTCCTTGAACATTTGAAATTTGATTGGCTGACAAGGTGCGCCCAAGCGAAACGTGTTGCCCAATGAGCGCCTGGTAAGTGGACTTGGAATTTGCCACACTGGCATCAGAGCTCTACCCAATATTTTCTTTCAGAAGAGGGCTGGCTATGATTATTCCCTTTGGCCATGTAATATTTATAACACTTTTTTTTCAATGTCTTCCACATTAAACTCTATGTCACGTCAATCGCTACCAGGGAACCCCGTACAGCCGGCAACCGGCGGGTAAACTCTGGGGCGATGCTAGCGGAGGACCCACCATCCCGACGTCACGCTTAAGTCACCAAGCAACTCCACCAGCCCCCTTGCGTTGCAAGGGCTTCGAACCTCTCACCTCTCTCGCAAAGGACTACTAAAATATTTCATCAACACTTGTGTAAGAATTTATGGGATCACATCAAGTCTTTTGAATAGTTACGCTATCCGAAGAAAGCAATACTTAAATTGTCAAGGAAAAATTACAATTCCGTTCAATTTTGGTTGTATTTATTTTTTCAACAAATTTGGCCCCCAAACTAATATGCAATTATGATTTTTATACAATTTCATATTTATTCGTTCACATGCAAACTAAAAATGCTAAGTGCTAGAGATTAACATATAGAGTCAGACATTTGTAATTAGTTTAGAAAATCAGTGACTTAGTAGTAATTCAATACTTCACTATTGCTTTCGACGAACTTGGCTCATACGGGCCGGACAAATTTGTACAAATCCAGGCTTAAATCATCAAATTTTCATTGTTTATTCCCCATTGACACGAGAAAATATTGGGTAAGTGAAATACTCCATGCAGGTCGTGTAGAAAACCATTTAGTGATGGACACGTGTCGTTCTAGCCCACACTCTCTTCTCAGTCTCTTTGTCGATCTAGGGCCACGTTTGTAGCCTCTCTCTCCTACTTACTCCCTCTCCCCATTGTCACTCCGTTCTGTTACGGAGCGATTAAAAGAAGTAATTGCTCTCTCTCACCCACTCTGTTAAAAATCGGTCCAGAGCTCGAGTTTTTTCCTCACCTCCACCCTTCTCTCTCTCTTTCCTCCGATGCAACATCACCGCCTCCGGCAATTGCCTTTGTCGTTGCTGTCGCCGTCGCAAAACATGTGTACTTTTGGCATTCAACTCTATACTTTTAGCGTTCCTTCTACCACTCAAACGCATTTTCAATTGCTAAATTGCACAACATTCAGATCTTGGTGCCGACGATAACAACAAATCTAAATTCAAATACAAATAGTAAGGCCACATACAAATCCCAGAAACATGGCCTCCACATATCAAAATGAGCTCAGAGAAGTATTTAATCTTTTACATAACCGCGTAGCAACATGAGAGGTCCCAAAGTAGATCATACTTATCCTCCAGCATCGAATCCACAACGTTAAAATACAGGGATGTCATCACCTCACCCCCCATGAACCTCTTGTGAGTTTACTTAATCATGATCGTGAGCTCTCCAAAGCTTGTATCCCGTGTGACAACGAAAGGTGTCACGACCCTACCTCGATGTTATAGTAAGTCTCAATCAACAGTTTTAAAGTTGAAAGGAATCCGGACGTGAAGGTGAGTTTAAGGGTATTTTTAACAATCATGATAGCCCTCTTAAGATGTACATCCATCAAAGATGGCATCATTTCATCTTTATCGGCTTCACCATCTCAAGTTTGCTAAATCACAATTGTCACGCCCCGATCCTCAAGTGCGTGCCCATCCCTCAATAGTCTATAAAATTTGCGACTTCTCAGGACGAGTTGCCGACCCTTTCATTTTATTGCACATATGAAAGCGAATAACAAATCCCATGACAGTAACCATCTCGAGATGGAAAAGCAGGATAACAAATTCTCAAACAAAACATGCTTTTAAATACACACTAAGTCAAATACAAAATTTTACAACCACAAAGACTTCAAAAGACTTACTCTAAAAAAGAAACTGTCTTATCTAACATACACTTCAAATCACCTCAGTTCGGCTCCAGGTTCTCCACTCTACGGTCTTGAAAAGTTAAAGTCCACGACGGGGTGAGATACAAATCTCAGTGAGTTCGTGCTCTAAACCCCGATTATGAGGGTAATATGATGCCTAACTACACAATCATATAATCACAGAGACTTACCTTGTCTCAGATCCTCCTTGTAGGTCAACACAATTCACATCACAACCATATATGTAGTAATAACCCTCAACCCAATAGAGCGTCTCAAATCTCATCTCCGGCAATCCCCACATCTCAATCAATCATGCATTCCAATTGATTACGGCTACACATGCATGATCTAACCATCACACGGCAAATCTAACTGACATACAGTGGATCTATCAGTCACATAGCGAATCTATCCGTCACATAGCGAACCTAACTGACATACAGTGGATCTATCTGTCACATAGTGGATCTATCCATTACACAACGGACCTAACTGACATATAGTGGATTTATCCGTCACATAGCAGATCTATACGTCACATAACGGATCTATCCATTTGGCTGATAATGGAGAAGATCTATATACATTGCCTTTACTTCTTCATACAGAACGGCACAATCATTACCACAATGTAGGATTTAGACATTCTTTTTAAAGGGGAAAATTACTATAAAAAAAAAGTCATAAATCTATTACAATTGTGCAAATTCAATCATAAACTTTTTTTTTTTGGCCAATTGAGTCCTAAATATTTTGTAATCGTGCCAGCTCAGTCCTTCCAGTCAAAATTGGCCGACCAGGGCTAATGTGGCCGCCAGCCGGTGCCAACAACAATTTTTTTAATGATATTTTATTTTACTGAATTTTTTATTAATTTTTTTATCTTTATTTTCCTTTTTTCCTTCTCCCTCCTCCCTCCTTCTTCCATTGGCCTAGCTAGTTGTCGGATTAAGGCGGCCGGGCAAGCTCGCCTTGCCATCACCAAGCGATGGCAAGCCCTCGCCAAACCCAGCGACAACGAGGCCCCCCTCGCCGGATCTAGCAAGGGCTCACCGTGCCATCGTTAAAAGTGCTCACAGCTCAGAACTATTACACTTGCTATGAATTTCACACTGTGTGGATTGCAATTGCAATTAAAGTGTTTTGTTACTTGAGATATTATAAGGAAATTCGATTGTCCCTCTCCTGCAACAAAGAAGTATACCTCGAACTTAAGTCTAACAAAATCACGAAGAAAGGGGAAAAACAATGTGGAAGGTCACTTTGAATCTAAATATTCATTTGCCACGATTTTCTTTTAAAATCAAATGAAGTAGGCATAAAACCAAAATATATAAATAAATAAAGGGTTAATACCCTGAAAAATCCCAAACTAATACACATGTAACAAATTTACTCCAAATAATTTTTTTGACAATGAAAAACTCCAAACCGGTACACATGTAACAAATTTACCTCGACTGACCATAAAAAAAACCCTAAACTAGTACAATTATGACAAATTTACCCCAAACTAATTTATTTGACAGCAAAAAATCCCAAATTGATAAATTTTTGACAAATATACCCTTCGGTAAATTGAATTAATATCACAAAAAAATCACAAAAATTGTAAACTGTGATAATCGGAGCGTAAAATCCCAAATTGGTAAACCAATTAACTGTCACGTGTCATTTAACTTAATAATTTGACAGTAAAATTTAACGAAAACTAACAGAGAATAAATTTAGCATAAGTGTACCAGTTTTTGGTAAATTTGTCAAAAAGTATACAAGTTTGGGGTTTTTTGTGATAAAAAAATAGTTTTAGGTAAATTTTTCACAGGTGTACTAGTTTGGGGTTTTTCAGAGTATTAACTCATAAATAAATAGACAAGTAGTTATAGAAACATTCCCAACAGAAAAAAGTTCTTGCATAGAGAGGGAAGTAGTCCCCTTCCCACAGAGCTTGCAAGGCTAACTTGGAAATGACTTTGAAATATTTCGCAAAACCTCTACTTACCTCTCACAGCCACACCTTTTTGGCGATACCTAGGCTAGACATAATGCCTTGTTCTAGTGAATTGAAGTCTCTTGTGTGTCAAGTCACCCTCTATCCATTCCCATGGAGTTATGACCCTTGATTTTGTTAGTTGAAAATGCATATATGTTAGTTATTCAACTCCGACCAAAATTGAAGGTTCCATTTCCACTAGTAACGTCCCTGATGAAATTGATCTTAGTGATGGACAAGGTTATGTTGATTATGAAGTGTACTTTTATGACAAGGAATGGGAAATGGAGTGAATGTGCTTCTTTTTGGGAGGAGGGGATGGTTAAAAGCTAGATTCAATTAGACAAAATTGTTACGAAATCGTACGTCAATTCTAGAAAAATAACGCTCGCAAACAATTTACCGAGCAGAATATAATAATAAAGGAACATAATCAAAAGAACACGCCATAAAATTTGTTAATGAAGTTCACCCAAATTTGGATTACGTCTCCGCACAGAGGTACTCTGCGAATCCACTAGACATCGAAAGGTTGGAATACAATGATAATCTTCTCTCAAAATCAGGGCACAAAGAGATTGAAAACCCTCATAAAGAAAAAAAGTCACTTTTTTCTTCTCTCTTTTTCTTGCCTCTCTATTTTCTTTTTCAGCATCTTGACGGCTAACGTCTTGTCATCGCTAATATAAAGGTGTAGCTTTTAACCTAAAAGCAACTCTAATAGAAAAGACAAAAAAAAAGCCCCTAAAAATATTTGGCTTTATCTATAACAATCTCCCACTTGAAGACAAATATACCCAAGCACCAAGCAACTTTGCATATATCTTCTTCAAAAACTAGTACTTGAAAAACTTGTGCCTCTGCGATACTCCTTATCAATCAACATGGAGTAATACCAATAATAGTAGTACAGAAAATATGCTTCTCTCTGTCTATTACATTGATCAACATGTCAATTGGATTCTTCAAGCCGTCAATCTTCTGTAACTTTAACTCATTATCTTTCAATGATGACCTGATAAAGTGATAATGATTCTTAATATGTCTAGTGCTTAAGTAATAAGCTGCATTCTTTGTTAAGTGCACTGCATTTTGACTATCACTCCACAGTATACCGACTGACTATTTTCAATGTAGCTTCTCCATGTAATCTTATAACCATATGATTTCCTTGAAGGCTTCTATGATCACCACGTATTATGCCTCTATCATTGATAAAGCTAGTAATTTTTGTAGTTGAGATACGCAACTCACTGTTATACTTGCAACTGTAAAGACATATCTAGTGGTATTCTTACCACTATCTCGATCACCCGAATGATCTGCATCTACATAACCCTGCAACTTTAGAGATGTACCACCATAACAAAGTGAATAATTAGAAGTGCCTGCTAGATAACTCAATATCCATTTCACTGCATTCCAATGTTCTCTGCTTGGTTTCTATATATATCAACTCACAACTCCCACTGCCTGTGCAATGTCTAGTCTCGTTCTCACCATGGCATACATCAAACTCCCCACTGCTGATGCATATGGAACTACCGCCATCTCATTTTTCAAAGCCTGAGTACTTGGACAAATATCTTTGGAAAGTTCGAAGTGACTCGCTAGAGGAGTTGCAACCGATTTTGCCTTGTTCATGTTAAATCTCTTTAACACTTTGTTCACATAGTCTTCCTATGATAGTTATAATTTCTTATTTTTCCTATCCTTGATGATTTTCATGCCTAAAATATTATTGGCCTCTCCCAAGTTTTTCATAGCAAACAGTGATGATAACATCTTCTTCACTTCTACGATTCTCTTCAAATTGGCACTATCCACTAGCATGTCATCTACATATAAAAAAAAGATACACAATGTCACCATCATCATATTTGCAAAAATAAACACAGTGATCAGACTTATAGTGTGCAAATTTTTTTTCTTTCATGAAACTATCAAATTTTAGGTACCATTGCTATGGAGTTTGTTTCAAACCATACAAACTTTTTTTCAAGTGAACCATGTGCTCCTTACCTTTGATTTCAAAACTCTTAGGTTACGTCTTGTATAATTCTTTATCTAAGTCACTATATAAAAAAGCTACTTTTACGTCTAACTACTCCAGATGAAGATCCTCCACTACAACTATACTTGGCAGAACTCTAATTGATGTTATTTTTATTACGGGTGAAAATATCTTGGAGTAGTCGATCACTTTTGTTTGAGAAAAGCCATTTACTACAAGTATCGCCTTGTATCTAATACTACCATCTACTTCATTCTTAATCTTGTATACCTATCTGTTTGACAAAACTTTTTTACCTGTGACAAACTTGGTCAACTCCTAAGTTTTGTTCTGAAGTAACGAGTTCATCTCGTCTTTCATAGCACACTCCCACTGCAAGTGAGACGTGTCTATCTTTGCCTCATCGTAAGTCTTTGGTTCCCCTGAATCTATATATATTACGTGGCTCATAATAGTATTAGTTGATGATCGAAAATTCCCTTTGACTTTTTCACACATGTAAACCTTCTCAAGATAGGTGCTTAAAGGTTGTTAGTTTGCTCCGAATCACTGCGTTCCTCTTAAACTACCTCCTCACTGATAATAGGCTCATCTTAAATCTCTCTTTCAAGTGCACTTTGATCTACTGGAAACATCTTTATGGACATTGTGTCTAATTCAACATATTCTAGTTCTACTACATTCTCATGCTTTGTTTAACAATCCTTGTACATTTTTTCTCCCTGGAATACCACATTTCGACTACAGATGACATTGTTATTCTCATAATCCCAAAGCCTATAACCATACTTGTCACCACCGTATCTGTCACGCCCCGATCCTCGGGCACGCACACATCCTTTTAACTTGGTTGATTTTATTATGCGATATCCCAGAATTATGTATCGCTGACCCTTTCATTTCTTAAGCACATGCGAAAGCAGTTATAAATCCCCAGACAATAAAACAATGGGATAGAAAAGCAGGCTATATTTTTCATATTGAAATTTACAACCAAACCTTTACACATAGCATTAGACAAAGCACTTCACAAACTATTCACAACCTCAAAGTCTCACTCTGTCTACACATATACAAAGGGTTCACAAAGAGATGAGATTTCAATCCTCATCTTGGTCATACTCAGGATCATCCTGATCCTCCTCTTACTCCTCTTCACTCAGATCATTCTCTTCCTCAGTTTCACCTCGGAGTTCTCCTTCTCAGATTCCTCCTCCTCAGCTCCTCATCGGGGTCCTGAAATGTTTTCCCCAAACCGGGATGAGACTACGTCTCAGCGAGTTCTACCCCACTAAGACTCGATTCGGAAACCAATACGCTAACCGGGCTGCCTATGCACACACGGGTCAGAGAACTTACCTTGGCCTCAAATTCTACCTGCATATTAGTACAGTTCAATAGGTACCAAAACAATCACATCACAGATCGACATCTCGATCAATCGATCCAGTCAATCACACGCCAACAAAACCACTCACTGTCAATTCCATTCGATCAATCATTTCACACAGCAAATCAAGACAATGAATCACATCAAATCACACTCAGGTCGAATCATCGATCAGTCGACCTAGTCGATTACATGTCAGTCGGACCATTTCTAGGTCATTCATTCCATCCCATATAACCTCCAATAGTACACTCAGTCACAAAGCCATATCAATGCTCTCGGGCGTTAACTTCACCAAGGTGACGTACAATAAACACTTTATGTGCATACTCTTAGGCATTCCAATTGCCTTCAGCCGCACGGGCACAATACCCGACACACAGAAATACGGCCACGCAGGCACGGTCTACGCCACACAGGCATGTTCTACGCCACATAGGCATGATCAATTATCGCCACACAGGCATGATCAATTATCGCCACACAAGCATGATCAACTATCGCCACATAGGCATGATCAATATTCAACAATTTACGTTCATTCTCTAAGGCATCCTACATGCCAAAGCGATGTAATAATCGCCGAGCCACATCACACAACCTTTCTTCACACAGCATTTCTTTTCATCTTTTATCATCATTGACAAAGTATCGTGCATGAGTACACGATTGGCCTTAGCCAAAATATAATAATCTTGTTTCCACAATTCTCACCCTTATTTGCAACCACCAAAACACTTTTGGTGCCGCCAACCGACACCCGGTTATTTTCCAATTAATTATCCAAATTAATTAACCCAGGAAAATAATATTATAATCACAATTAATTCACTTCAGCATGAAATAAAGCTCAATTAAATAAACGGACTAGGCCACGACGATCAGCACGAAATTTCGGTCGTCGGCCATCCAATTCTTAATTTTCGAAAAATAATTAATTAATTAATTAATTTCGAAAATTAATTAATAAATATTAAAAATTCCATTTAGCTAAAAAATAAAGCCAATTTAAATAAACAGGCTACACCACGATCATCAGCATAATATTCTGGTCATTAGCCATCTCAACCTTAATTTCCGAAAAATAAATAATTAAATAATTAATTTCGAAAATTAAATAATTAACATTAAAAATTCAATTTAGCTCAAAATAAAGCCCGATTAAATAAACGGACTTCACCACGGTCATCAGCATAATATTCCGGTCACTGGCCACCCCACTTGAATTTTCGGAAAATAAATAATTAATTAATTTAATTCCGAAAAATAATATTTAAATACCAAAAATTTCACTTAGGCCCGAATTGTCAAATTGAAGCCCGATTAGGGGTCGGAAAAATTTCGAGACACTTCCAATAAATAGTAGACCATGTCTACTTGCTAATTACACAATCAATTTGTTTAATTCGCATCACAATTGGCTAATAAACATTAATCCATACTAATCTAACCACCTAAACCTAATTAATTAAAACTAATCAACCCTTAAGCATCATTAGTCCACTAAGCGAGGATTAGTGAGATTACTCACCAAATCGCTCGCAAATCGGATCAATCCGACGGGGGCGACGCGAGGAACAACAAACTCCAAAGCGGGCCTCGAGTTCGGGGCCCGGAAACGGCCCAAAACGAGCCTTGAACAGGGGCTGGAAACCCATTTTCCAGCCACTGTTCTTGGCTGGACGAAGCTCGTCCGGCGGCTAGGGCGGCAAGGGGAGGCCGGCGGAGGGCGAAGGGGGACGCCGGGAGGTCCGGTGGGGATGGGCGGCGGGCTGGAGGTGGCCGGACAAGCCGGACGGAGGCCGGGCGCGGCGGGCCGGGTCGCGCGGGGGAACGCCTGGCGCGAGGGACGGGGCTGGCGGCGCACGGCGGCGAGCGGCGCGCAGGGGCGCGAGCGTGGGCGTGCGGTGCGGCGGTGGGACGAGCGGCAACGGAGCAGCGACGACGAGCTGCAGCTTCTGGTTCGCCGTTTCCACGAAGAAGAAAGAAGGAGAAGAAGAAAGAGGGGGGGTTCGGTCACGAGGGAGGAAGAAGAAGAAAAAGAAAGAGAGAGAGAGAGAGAGAGAGAGGATAGGTATTGACCAGTCAAAGAGGGAAAAGAAAGAGAGAGAGTGGGTAGGCGGTGGGGGAATCGCACGAGGGGGAAAGGGAGAGGGGAGAGAAGAGAGAGAGAAAAGAGAAAAGAAAGAAAAGAAGAGAGAGGGAGAGAGAGAAAAGAAAAGAAAAGAATAATACTATTCTCATTTTTCTTTTCTATTTCCATTTCCCTTTCTATTTTCTTTCGGTCTTCAATTTTTTTCCTCCGATAATTTCTTTCTTGAAATTTCGGACTCGGCAATAAATTAACAGATGATGAGACGGTCCTAAAAATGAATTGTGACACGCCCGAATATTCGATTCCCAAAACCGAATTAAATTTCATGATTAAAATCGACCGGATGCGATTTTAGTCCAATCCAACCAATTAGGTAGCTTTTAGGGATTTTACCGTAGTTATATCCCTTAACGGCTTCACCCAATAGGTTAGCTAACTCGTGAGTGATCAGCTCAGAGAAAAAAGACCATAGGCGCGCCGACGATATGCACATTTCACTTTATCGAAACGGGGTTGAATTTCAGGATGTCACAACTCTTCCCCTCTTATAAAAATTTCGTCCTCGAAATTTAAACCCTTACACACTTTGCTCAGAAGGTGGGGGTATAATTGTCTCATCGACTCTTCAGTCTCCCAAGTCGCTCCTTCAGTACCGTGGTGTTGCCAGACCACTTTGACCAACGGAATGGTCTTTGTACGCAGAACTTGCTCTTTACGATCGACAATCTGAACCGGGCTTTCAACGTATAACACACAGTCATCCACGTCCAATTCCTCGAAATTGAGCACGTGGGTCGGGTCAGGCTCACACTTCCTTAACATCGACACGTGAAAGACGTCATGCACTTGCGCCAATCTTGGCAGTAACGCAAGACGATACGCTAGGTTTCCGATTCTTTCAAGAATCTCAAACGGACCTACGTACCTCGGACTCAGCTTGCCTTTCTTACCAAAGCGTGAAGTTCCCCTCATTGGTGACACTTTCAGAAAAACGTGATTACCAACTTGGAATTCCAAAGACCTTCGATGCTTATCTGCATAATTTTTCTGCCTACTCTGCACTGTCTTTAATCTGTCTCTGATTACTGTCACAGCATCTACTGATTGCTAAACCAACTCTGGGCCTGTTATCTTCCTTTCTCCGACTTCATCCCATCACACTAGAGTTCTGCATGCTCTGCCATACAATGCTTCAAAAGGAGCCATCCTAATGCTCTGCTGATAACTGTTGTTGTAGGCAAATTCTACCAGATACAACTGATCTTCCCAACTTCCTTTGAAGTCTATTACACACTCTCTCAGCATGTCTTCAAGAGTCTAAATTGATCTCTACGACTAGCCATCCGTCTGAGGATGATATGCTGTACTGTACTGAAACTTTGTACCTAAAGCACTCTGCAAGCTCTTCCAAAAAGTAGCAGTAAACCTCAGGTCTCTGTCGGATGTTATCGTAACCGGCACTCTATGCATTCGAACCACCTAACGCACATACAGGTCTGCGTGCCTATCAAGACTGAGGTCCTTTCGAACTGCAATGAAGTGAGCCGACTTTGTCAGCCTGTCGACCACTACCCAAATCGAATCATTCCTCTTTGACTCCTTGGTAGTCCAGTCACGAAATCCATCGTAATATGTTCCCATTTCCACTCTGGGATCACAAGAGATTGCAGAAGTCTTCCCGGCTTACAATGCTGGGCCCTTACTTACTAACAAGTCAAATACTTGGCCACATGCTTGGTAATATCCGCCTTCATACCTGACCAACAATAGTGTTGACGCAGATTCTGATACATTTTGGTACTTCCAAGACGAACGCTATAACTGCCACGATGCAATTCAGACAAAACATCCTCTCTAGGCTCTACATCGTTAAGCACAACTAAACGTCCATGGAACCTTAGTGTCCCATCGTCAGAAATCAGAAAGTCAACTTTTCCTTAAGCCCAACCTTTTTATATAGAACATCAAGTTATACATAAACAAAATATTTAGGTACCACTCTAGTCAGTGATTCTTCTCTTTACAACTTCATTTTCATAAAGTGAAATTCTATAAACTTAATCAAAATTTCATTGTGCTACTTCCATAAAGTCACTCCAAAAACGTTCTTCCTCTGAGCGGTGCATAGTCGGTTCGTTCCTGTTCCCTTCACTATTCTAGTGATGCTCTATCTGCGGTGCTTTCCCTTTGTCCTGTCCGTTGGTGATGGCATATGTCTGTCCTTGAGCTGGAGGTCCGAATAGTCTACCCTGCTGTGCAATTAATGGTGGGAGTCCTCGGCTTTGACCCATCTGTGACGGTGGTGGCAGCTGCTATTGTCCCATCTTTCTTTGGGGATAATCTTTGGCTAGGTGGCCGTGCTGGCGACACTCGTAGCAAACTCTTGTCCTAGGAAAGCACGGAGCCGATCCATGTTGTCTTCCGCAGAAACGACACACACCAATCCGATTGGGTTCCGACTTTCCAATTCCACCTTCCTTACTGGGCGGAACATAAGATCTACCTCTAATCATCGGTCTTTTCTCAAACCAATTTCTATCTTAGTTCGAACCAAACCGCGATTCAGATGCGACGGCTCGTTCATTCTGATCCTTCTCAATCTTCTGAGCTCTTTGATATAGATCATTATAAGTCTTTAGATCCAGAAGGACTAAGGCACTCCTTATGTCCGGTCTAAATCCATCTCTGAACCTCCTCGCTCGGTTCACAGGATTCTCAATTAACTTGGGGGCATACCGCAAAAGTTCAGCGAACTTCGCCTCATACTCATCAACAGATAGGGAACCCTAGCAAAGACGTTGAAATTCTGCCATCTTCACCTCTCTAGCAGTCTCAGAGAAAAACTTATCATTGAAGGCTTCACGAAAAGTGTTCCAGTCCTGAACAGCGCCTTCTGGAAAGATTGTTTCACGAGTTGTCATCCACCAAGTGTCTGCAACTCCCTCCAGCTGGTAAGTTGCTAACATTACTTTCTCAGTCTCGTTGCACATCAGCAGTGCAAACGCCTTCTCAAGCTTCTGAACCCATGAAGAAGCAGCTTTGGGATCTCCATACCCAGTGAACAACGGCGGATTTAACCTTAGGAAATGTTCCACCAGCTTATGGATTGGTCTTGCAGTGACCACTATCTCCGGTGGATTTTCAACATTCACAACGACTGGAGCAACGGTAGGTGCGATTGTAGGCGCGGCAGCAGGTGCGACTGCAGGGGCAACTCCGGTGGCGGCAACAGTTGCAGCGGCCTGAGCAACGGCTTCAACAGTAGCGGCTTGCTGATCCATTCTATTACCCATCGCTTCCAAAACACGCAAGATCCCATCTACCCTAGGATCATTAGGGGCTGCTACCTCGACATCTACGACAGGTGGATTCACTCCACTCGCGCTAGCCTATGCTGGCACTCGACCACGTCCGCCTCGGGTTCTGACACGAGTCGGAGCTCTACCCCGAATAACGGCCCTACTAGTCCTCTTTGCAGGAGTTCTCGGCTCCTGATCGCTCATGGTGTAGCTTTACTCAACTAACACCTGTTTCCAATTCAACACCGAATTAGAAACAGAGCGATCCAAACAACTAACAATTTTAGCACTCAGCTAACACAGACATGCACCAGCATGAATTTAAAGGGCTTTCCTACTAACTATCCCATGGTTATCGCTCCTTATCACTCCAATCTTCAACTTCGCTCTAATACCACAAAAAGGGGATGTCACGCCCCGATCCTCGGGCACGCACACATCATTCTAACTTGGTCGATTTTATTATGCGAATCCCAGGACTATGTATCGCCAACCCTTTCATTTCTTAAGCACATGCGGAAGCAGTTATAAATCCCCAGACAATAAAACAATGGGATAGAAAAGCAGGCTATATTTTTCATATTGAAATTTACAACCAAACCTTTACACATAGCATTAGACAAAGCACTTCACAAACTATTCACAACCTCAAAGTCTCACTCTGTCTACGCATATACAAAGGGTTCACAAAGAGATGGGATTTCAATCCTCATCTTGGTCATACTCAGGATCATCCTGATCCTCCTCTGACTCCTCTTCACTCAGATCATTCTCTTCCTCAGTTTCACCTCGGAGTTCTCCTTCTCAGATTCCTCCTCGTCAGCTCCTCATCGGGGTCCTGAAATGTTTTCCCCAAACCGGGATGAGACTACGTCTCAGCGAGTTCTACCCCACTAAGACTCGATTAGGAAACCAATACGCTAACCGGGCTACCTATGCACACACGGGTCAGAGAACTTACCTTGGCCTCAGATTCTACCTGCATATTAGTACAGTTCAATAGGTACCAAAACAATCACATCACAGATCGACATCTCGATCAATCGATCCAGTCAATCACACGCCAACAAAACCACTCACTGTCAATTCCATTCGAACAATCATTTCACACAGCAAATCAAGACAATGAATCACATCAAATCACACTCAGGTCGAATCATCGATCAGTCGATGTTCTACGCCACACAGGCATGTTCTACGCCACACAGGCATGATCAATCATCGCCACACAGGCATGATCAACTATCGCCACACAAGCATGATCAACTATCGCCACACAAGCATGATCAATATTCAACAATTTACGTTCATTCTCTAAGGCATCCTACATGCCAAAGCGATGTAATAATCGCCGAGCCACATCACACCCTTTCTTCACACAAAGATTTCTTTTCATCTTTTATCATCATTGACAAAGTATCGTGCATGAGTACACGATTGGCCTTAGCCAAAATATAATAATCTTGTTTCCACAATTCTCACCCTTATTTACAACCACCAAAACACTTTTGGTGCCGCCAACCGACACCCGGTTATTTTCCAATTAATTATCCAAATTAATTAACCCAGGAAAATAATCTTATAATCACAATTAATTCACTTCAACACGAAATAAAGCTCAATTAAATAAACGGACTAGGCCACGACGATCAGCACGAAATTTCGGTCGTCGGCCATCTAATTCTTAATTTTCGAAAAATAATTAATTAATTAATTTCGAAAATTAATTAATAAATATTAAAAATTCCATTTAGCTAAAAAATAAAGCCAATTTAAATAAACGGGCTGCACCATGATCATCAGCATAATATTCCGGTCACTGGCCATCTCAACCTTAATTTCCGAAAAATAAATAATTAAATAATTAATTTCAAAAATTAAATAATTAACATTAAAAATTCAATTTAGCGCAAAATAAAGCCCGATTAAATAAACGGACTTCACCACGGTCATCAGCATAATATTCCGGTCACTGGCCACCCCACTTGAATTTTCGGAAAATAAATAATTAATTAATTTAATTCCGAAAAATAATATTTAAATACCAAAAATTTCACTTAGGCCCGAATTGTCAAATTGAAGCCCGATTAGGGGTCGGAAAAATTCCGAGATACTTCCAATAAATAGTAGACCATGTCTACTTGCTAATTACACAATCAATTTGTTTAATTCGCATCACAATTGGCTAATAAACATTAATCCATACTAATCTAACCACCTAAACCTAATTAATTAAAACTAATCAACCCTTAAGCATCATTAGTCCACTAAGCGAGGATTAGTGAGATTACTCACCAAATCGCGCGCAAATCGGATCAATCCGACGGGGGCGACGCGAGGAACAACAAACTCCAAAGCGGGCCTCGAGTTCGGGGCCCGGAAACGGCCCAAAACGAGCCTTGAACAGGGCTGGAAACCCATTTTTCCAGCCACTGTTCTTGGCTGGACGAAGCTCGTCCGGCGGCTAGGGCGGCAAGGGGAGGCCGACGGAGGGCGAAGGGGGACGCCGGGGAGGTCCGGTGGGGATGGGCGGCGGTCGGAGGTGGCCAGACAAGGCTGGACGGAGGCTGGGCAGTGGCTAGGTCGCGCGGGGGAACGCCTGGCGCGAGGGACGGGGCTGGCGGCGCACGGCGGCGAGCGGCGCGCAGGGGCGCGGGCGCGGGCGTGCGGTGCGGCGGCGGGACGAGCGGCAACGGAGCAGCGACGGCGAGCTGCAGCTTCTGGTTCGCCGTTTCCACGAAGAAGAAAGAAGGAGAAGAAGAAAGAGGGGGGGGTTCGGTCACGAGGGAGGAAGAAGAAGAAAAAGAAAGAAAAAGAGAGAGAGAGAGAGAGGATAGGTATTGACCAGTCAAAGAGGGAAAAGAAAGAGAGAGAGTGGGTAGGCGGTGGGGGAATCGCACGAGGGGGAAAGGGAGAGGGGAGAGAAGAGAGAGAGAAAAGAGAAAAGAAAGAAAAGAAGAGAGAGGGAGA
Source organism: Eucalyptus brandiana (assembly GCA_014182725.1). NCBI lineage: Eukaryota > Viridiplantae > Streptophyta > Magnoliopsida > Myrtales > Myrtaceae > Eucalyptus > Eucalyptus brandiana. The sequence continues at coordinate 28,837,228 of CM024670.1, forward strand.
GAGAGAAAAAGAAAAGAAAAGAATAATACTATTCTCATTTTTCTTTTCTATTTCCATTTCCCTTTCTATTTTCTTTCGGTCTTCAATTTTTTCCTCCGATAATTTCTTTCTTGAAATTTCGGACTCGGCAATAAATTAACAGACGATGAGACGGTCCTAAAAATGAATTGTGACACGCCCGAATATTCGATTCCCAAAACCGAATTAAATTTCATGATTAAAATCGACCGGATGCGATTTTAGTCCAATCCAACCAATTAGGTAGCTTTTAGGGATTTTACCGTAGTTATATCCCTTAACGGCTTCACCCAATAGGTTAGCTAACTCGTGAGTGATCAGCTCAGAGAAAAAGGACCATAAGCGCGCCGACAATATGCACATTTCACTTTATCGAAACGGGGTCGAATTTCAGGATGTCACAGTATCCGATAAAGATGCACTTCTAGGACTTAGCATCAAGCTTTTTCCTATCTTTCCTATCAATCAAAGTATATGCAATACAACTAAACACCTTTAGATATGAATAATTAATCTTTTTACCTAACCACCATTCTTGTGATATTTCTCCATCCAATGTAGTAGATGGATTTTTGTTAATAAGATAAACAACTACATCAATTGTGGCAGCCCATAAGTGTAGCGAGAGACCCGCGTGTAGCCTCATGCATCTCGCACGTTCTAAAATAGTACTATTCATCCTTTTAGCTGCCCCGTTCTTTTGAGGAGTTCTAGAAACAATTTTTAGCCCGTGTATGCCTTCCCCACTCAAATATTCTACAAATTCCTTACTCGTGTATTCACTACCATTATTAAATTTCAGAACTTTAATCTGATAACCTGTCTCTTTTTCTATCATGGTCTTCCACATTCTGAACATCCCAAATACTTCTAATTTTTCTCTAAGAGCATAGATCCAAGTCTTCGTTGTTGCATCATCAATGAATGTGACAAAATATCTCTTACCGCCATAAGAAAGTTCATGAGCAAGTCCCCATACATCAATATGAACCATCTCTAGCTTTTGGCCTTTATTTTGTCGCACATTCAATTGAAAACTAACGACCTTCTGTTTTCCGTAAATGCAACTCTCATAAAAATCCAACTCAACTTTTTGTAAACCCGAAAGTAATTTCTTCGAGTGTAACTACTTTATACATTTTTCACCAAGATGTCCTAAACGATAATGCCAAAGAGTAAACAAATTACCTGTAGCCATTGTAGTTGTAACCATATCACTAATATTGTTTCCTTGGAGAAAGTAAAGTGTACCTGTATGCTTTCCCTTTGCTACTACTCTTATCCTTGAGGTTATCTTTCACTCTCTGCATCCAAACGTTGTTATCAAACATTATTGGTCAAGTTTACTAGTTGAAATCATACGTTTCTTTAATTCCAAAATATGCCTAGTTTCACGTAAAGCTAGATGTCCTCCACCTAAGATATTCATAGTCACAATTCATTTTCCAACAATGGGACACATGTGGCCGTTTCCCACAACCACTTGTCCGAAATCTCCACTGGCATAATCATCAAATATGTCTTTTGTGAGATGCAATGAAAGGAAGCACCGAAATCAATAAACCATTTATCTGTCGTTAAGTCAAACCTTGCAGACAAGCACCAGTTATCTAGCAAAGATTCATCACTAACCACATTAGCTCCTTAATTCTCAATCTGCTACTTCTTTTTGTAGGCTTCACACTAAAACCTCCAGTATCTGGTTTTGTGACAAAACCAACACTCATCTTTTACAACTTGTCTCTTACCCCCTGATTATGATCTGTAGTGCCTGTTGAATTTTCTTGTACTTTTACTTCTTCCACAATTCTCCACTGCGAGTGCCATTGAAGATGTAGATGCAGAAAAATTATCTCCACCTGATACTTAATTCTCAATCTGCTACTTCTTTTTGTAGGCTTCACACTAAAACCTCCGGTATCTGGTTTGGTGACAAAACCAACACTCATCTTTTACAACCTGTCTCTTACCCCCCGATTGTGATCTGCAATGCCCACTGAATTTTCTTGTACTTTTACTTCTTCCACAGTTCTCCACTGCGAGTGCCGTTGAAGATGTAGATGTAGAAAAATTATCTCCACCTGATACTTTCCTTCGCATCTCTTCATCCATACTCACAACATCATTAAGAGTTAAATCATCATTTATGGTGCTCAAAATTCCCTGCACTACGGTACTATAACTTTCTGGAAGAGAACATAAAAATAATAAAACTTGAAACTTCATATCTAAATTTATGCATGTGGATTCCAATTGACCCATGACCTGCATGAATATATTAATATGATCTTCCATAGAACCTCTATCAGACAACTTCATATTAACTAATTTCTTCAGCAAAAATACCTGATTTCATGTGGACGGCTTCTCATAAATATTCGTTAGAATATCCATGGCTTCTTTTGCAGTTTTCATTTTTGCAATGTGGTACCCTGTTTTTTTCGTTAACCCTAGACAAATCACACCTAATACCTTTCAATCAAGAAATTTCCATCCAGCTTCTACTGTTGAATCCATTTCTGCCATCTCGGGTTTCCAACCCTCAAGTGGTGCATAGAGATCTTCTTGATAAAGATAATCCTCGATTTGTAGTTTCCACCATCCAAAATTTTGCCCATCAAACTTATTGATTCTAATTTTATCTTCAGTCATACCGTTTGTGTTCAATCAAACGTCACCAAAAAACTTCGATGTTCTCATTTAGCCAACCTAGGCTCTAATACCAATTGTTACAAAATCGCACGTCGATTTCAAAAAAATAACGCTCGCAAATAATTCACTAAGCAGAATATAATAATAAAGGAACATAATTAGAAGAACACGCTAGAAAATTTGTTAACGAAGTTCACTTAAACCCGGGCTACGTTTCTGCGTAGAGGCACTCTGCAAATCCACTAGACTTCGAAAAGTTGGAATACAATGATTATCTTCTCTCAAGATTATGGCACAAAGAGATTGAAAACCCTCATAGAAAAAACTCACTTTTTTCTTCTCTCCTTTTCTTGCCTCTTTATTTTATTTTTTAGCATCTTGACAATTAGTGTCTTGCTATCACTAATATAAAGGTGTAGCTTTTAACCTAAAAGCAAATCTAACATAAAAGACAAAAAAAAAAAAAAAAAAACCCTAAAAATATTGGCTTCATCTATAAAAAAAAAAAAAAAAAAATCACAAACAACTGGTCACATTATAGGGGGACTTCTTCAAACAAAAGAGAGAAGGGACAAGCACTGGCTGCAGGAGATAATCTCGTTCACTCAGATGTCAATGGCTTTGGAAGCTCTAAACTCTCATTCTATGACTAAGCCATCATTCAAAACAAAACAATTTAAGGGACTTTTTATCACCCTCGTTTGCTCCCCTATCAATCATCAATGACTACATTGGCTAGAGAGAATGATGTAGGACATCATTGCTTCAGCTATTAGGAAGTTGTCTTTTTAGTATAGAAGATTTTAGCTGCTTAAAATGGGGAAAGTACACTAGAAGTGCCAGAAGTTATGTATGGCACTCACTTTAGTGCCAAAAATTTCCATTGGATCACTTAAGTGCCAAATCAGAGAAAAAACGATCATTTCGGTGCCACCAGTGAGAGATTTTGGCCAAATTAATTACGTGGCTTTTATATTTTAAAAAAAAAGTTGCAATAGCTTTTAAACACCGTCGTTTTCCATCCTCCTTAAGAAACGATGTCGTTTTGCCATCATACATGGACAACTTCACAAAAATGATGCTGTATAGCTCATGTGGGGACTGAAATTAGGATTTTTTTGTCATTCACTGCTCATCCATCATTGTTCACCCACCGTTGCTCGGCCACCGTTGTTCACCCAATGTCGCTCAGCCACCGTCGCTCAGCCACCATCATAGTTGCTCGACCTAGTGAGCGAGGAGAGGCTGAGGTTATTGCTCAAACAAGAAGTGGCGGGAAGAATAGGAGGCGAGGACAGAGGAGGAAGAGGAAGAAGGGGGGTCAAAGATGCCGCTACCGGTACTGCTACTAGTGCCGTTGCTGGTGTTGTTCTTTGAGGAAGAAGATGATGAGGAAGACCATGCCTTCTCTCTCTCTCTCTCTCTCTCTCTCTCTCTCTCTCTCTCTCTCTCTCTCTCTCTCTCTCTCTCTCTCTCTCTCTCTCTCTCTCTCTCTCTCTCTCTCTCTCTCACGGCATTGTTTTTGTTGTTTGGATGCTGACTGTACTCTCCAACGAGCCATGTCAACTTTGAAAATTAATAAAAAAAAATGTCACGTCAGATTTCCGGCCAATTAGATCGGCGTTAGTACTGAAATGATTGTTTTTCAAATTTGTTGGCACTTAAGTGATTCAAAATAAACTTTCAGCACCAAAGTAAGTGCCGTACACAACTTTTGGCACTTCTAATGTACTTACCCCACTTAAAACTATTTGTTGCAAATTGGAGAAAATTGTTTAAAAAATCATAAACCTATTGTATTTTTGCCAATTCAGTCATAAACCTTCAATTCAGTCCTAAACATTTTCACTTCTTACCAACTGAGTCTATCAGGTCAATTTTAGCCAGAAATTACTATCGTGGATATCAAGGGTACTACATAAGATTACCAATACTGACATAAATAATTTTTAATAATATTATAATATTTTTGAATCTTTATTATTTTTTATTATTTTTCTCTTCTTCTTTTTTTCATTTTGTCTTCTTTTTCTTCTTTTTTTTCTTCTTCTGCCTTTGGCAAGTGGCCATGGCCGAAGCGCGGTTAGGCTAGGGCGAGCCCTCACCCCATTGAGGCTTGGCAAGGGTTGCCCTCGCCTCACCCGAACTAAGCAACGCCGGCCATCGCCTAGGCGAGGGCAGCCTCGTCGGGCATCAGCCAGGCAAAGCCAATGCCAAGCAAGGCCACCTTGGCCTAGGTAATGGCCGGCCTCACCAAATTTGGCTTGGGTGATGGCCAAGCCGTTGCTGAGGTCAAGGCAACCTCATACGGTGTCATCTTCGCTCAACCAACGCCTAGCAAAGTTGTTCTAGTTCTCACGACGACGGGTGTTGCCTAACGCCTTACCCAAGACAGATCTAGTGAGGCTAGTTGTCGCCTAGGCCAAGGCAACCTCATACAACATCACCTTTGCCCAGCTAATGCTCGGTGATGCCGTCCTGGCTGAGTGACGGTTGACATTGACTGGTCTGGGCTTGGGTTGGCCTCACCTAGCCTAGGCAAGGCTATGTTGAACCTCGACAGGGTGAGGGCTCCCCTTGCCGAGGCTCCCCCTCGCCTAGCCACACCTCCCCTATGGCAAGTGAGGCCAATTGGTTTGACATGGCCAATGATCAGCCATGGCCTATGGTCAGAGTCCAACGTTGGCCATTGGCCAAAGGAAGAAGAAGAAAAAAAGAAAGGGGAGAAAAAAGGAAAAAAGTGAAAAAGGTGAAAAATAAAAATTCAAAACATATTAAAATATTATCAAAAATTATTCATGTCGTGCCATCAATCTTATGTGGCACTGCCGGCATCTAGGTAAATAATTTCCTGCCAAAATTGATCGGATGTACTCAATTAGCAAAAAGTAAAAAGTTTTGGGATTAAATTGACAATTTTAAAAGTTTATAACAAAATTACAATAGGTTTATGAATTTTTGGATAATTTTGCCTTGTAAATTGAGACATTTTGCAAGTACTCTGTCTAATTAATGTAAAAGAAAATGGGAGACAATAGAGCTTTGAGATAACGTGGTACGAAAATAGTTGAACAACCTACTACAAGCTCAAAACCTTTCAGTTCAAAAACAGGCAATCTGTTTCAGTACTACACTCCCCGCTCCCCATTTTATTTGTTTCACTCTCACTAGCTTCTAGTGATATTTGCGTAAATACTCTATTTGAAGATGTCCCCATTCGGATGACTGGACCATCTCTAAATCTTCTCTTTCATAAGAATCCTCAGTGAAGCTAAATTAACTAGTTGATTGTCTTTAAGCACAATTGTCAGATCATCCTCTAATTGCATGCATGTTATCACATATCCCAACTTTTTCATGATTCCACTTGATACTTCAAGTTGAAGGCTCAATTATAAGTATCTATCATCAAATTGACCAAAATCAACTCCTTCCTCTAATAGTCCCCACAGCACATTTGATTTGAGATACCGAATCCACATGTGATCTGAATCAAATGAACCGAGAGGTTCTAATAGCACATTATGCCTTGCGTCGTTAACATGAGGCGCGATGTTAAAAGAAACTTCCTTTTTTCCATCTTCTACACTAAAAACAACATGGAGAGCCAATCCTAGGAACTTGTCATACAACTCCTGTGAAGCCATGGAAGATGTGGTACTGCCTTCAACAAGGATGAACTCCTCAAGCATCTCTCCTCCACGACAAAAATTTTGGTAATCAGGATGAATTAGGAAATAACAACACTTTTGTTAAATGAGTAAATTGTTAGAAGTACCCAGTTTGTAACTAGCTCAAATAGGAGAGCTTGATTTGAGCATATTCCTTGAAAGTCAACCTTAACTAGTGTTCCATTGTAATTAAAGGTATTGATCCTTGCTTACGTTATATACTCGTGCAAAAGAAATCATTCCCTTGCAAGTGTTGTAACCACCCCTATTAAATAATGTGCAAAATCACTTCATATTAGATTTGTTTGTTTGTCTAGAATTTTCAGCTTTTGCATTATACAAACACATCGTATCAACACGCATGCGCACAAGGGGAGAGAGAGGGAGAGAGAGGGAGAGAGAGAGACCTCAATTGAGTAAGTCAGACTTGTTCAATCCTTTGTGGACTAATTTGCTTGAACTATCTTCCTCTGTGCTCATTTGACTATTTGTAAATCTTCTATTTCATTTGAGATGTCATCTTTGCTGCTTGTTCGATTATCTTCATGTTCCTGCCACCACTATTACATGTAGGTGCATAATCATCCTAAACAAACGTAGTGCACCCAACATAAGACTCTGAATCACTGAGAGAGAGACCTGAAGTGAGAAGTCAGCCATGTTCAACCCTTCGAGGACTAGGCCACTTAAATTATTTTCCTTTGCACTAGTAAAGTAAGTCGTAAATCTTCTCTTTCATTTGACCGTTCTTCCATTGTGTTTGTTTGACTATAATCATGCCGAACCTCGTGGAGTAAAGTTGGATTGAACAACAGATTATGTTGAAGCAAAACCTCCAAATCATTCTCCAATAACTTGCATATTAGTCGGAAACCACATTTTTTCACTTTATTGTGACATGATACTCTAATGATAAACTAAAAATGACTCCAGCCATTTGGACCAAAAGCGTCTTCTTCCCTCCATGTTCTAGAATACATAAGCCACATACGATCTGAATCCACGTCATAAAACCTTTCAATTCCATTCTCAAATTTGCCATCAACGGATGTCAGAAGCTAAAATGCAATCCGATGTCCTTTTTTTTTTGAAATACAATACAGAAAGCTAATCCTATGAATTTCTCAAACAAGTCCTTTGAAGCCATGAAAAATATATGACCCTCACTAATAGGGACCAACCACTCTAACATCTCCCCTCTAGGTAGATAAACTTCCGATATAGATTTGGAATGAAAATGTTGTCATAGATGTAGACTATTAGATAAATTTTGGAAATTGGTCCCTAAAAAAGAGTTTCAATGAGTTAAGTGGGTAGTCATTGAGTTTAGCTACAGTTAGCAATAGTGTTACAAAAGTTTTTTTGTACTTAATTGGTGGAAGTAGGATACATATTGTTAAAGATTTTGTAATTGGATGAACAATGAAGCTTTTCATGGGGTGATGATCCTTATAGTTCCACAGTGAACTACAGTTCTATAAATAGAGAGAATACCTTTTGAGTAGACCTGTCAAATAGGTGGGTCGGGTTTTGGTCGGGTTGAAAATGGGTCGACCCATATTCGACCCATTTAACTCATTTTGACTCATATTCATATAGTGTAAATCTAGTGACCCATACCCAACCTATACCTGACCCGACCCATACCCAACCCATACCCGACCCGACCCAACCCATACTCTATTCATACCCGACCCGACCCATATTGCAAAAACCTATTAATATTCTAGGAAAACCCACACCTACTATATGCTAATTGGATTAAAACTTCAAATTAAATTAAAAATAGTAAATAAAATAAAAAAAATTTTAAAAAAATTGTAAATTGAAATATATATAAAGAATTAGACCATGCACATGCTTCTCCTGTTTAAAATGAACATACTATTGAGTAACTGAAAACTATAACATGAAAAATCTTTAACAAAACCTAAGAAAGCTCTTTTTTATGATATTTTTCTATTAAAAAGTATTGCTAAGACACTTTTATGCAATACAAATTTAATGGAAAATTTGTTTAATTCTTTTAAAAATATTTTTTAAATCAAGATTTTAATTATTTTTTATTTTTTAAAAATATGCGAGCTCGTGGTCGTCGATGGCTGGCGATGCTCGCCGTGCCGCCCACCAGCAAAGGAAGGAGGAAAAAGAAAGAAAAAAAAGAAAAGAAAAAAAAAATTGAAATATGAAAAATAATTATAGTTTCGATTTTTATATAAAAAAACATTTTTATAAAGTTAAAAAGGGAAAGATTGTGTGGGGCTTGGGTTGGAAATTTAGAATTGAGTTCTAAGATTCTAACCCATTTAAATCAAACTCACTTTTTTGACCTATTTTTAGTTGGGTTTTTAAAAGCCTATGACCCATATACAACCCATATAAATAAAATATGAGTCTAAAAATGGGTACATGACACATTTTGACACCTCTAGTTGTAGTCCAAATGTTTTTAAAGACCCTTTCCATGAGAGAATTGAGAAGGCACGGTTTCATAACTCCTTGCTAAAATATTTAGACTACAACTAGAGGTGCCAAAATTAAATTACCATCCAAGGAGTCATAAAACCGTCCCTTCTTAATTCTCCCATGGAAAGGGTCTTTAAAAACATTTGGACTACAACTAGAGGTGTCAAAATGGGTCATGACCCATTTTGAGACTCATATTTTATTTATATAGGTTGTATATGGGTCAGAGGCTTTTAAAAACCAACTAAAAATAAGTATAATTTAAATGGGTAGAAAACATGTCAGAACTTGTAACTCATTTTCGACCCATTTAAAATATCAAATGGGTTAGAATCTTAGAAGCCATTTCTAAATTTCCAACCCAAGCCCCTTACAATATTTTCCTCTTTAACTTTATAAAAATGTTTTTTTTATAATAAATCGAAACTATAATTATTTTTCATATTTCAATTTTCTTTTCTTTTCTTTTATCTTTATCTTTTTTCTTTCTTTTTCCTCCTTCCTTAGCCGGTGACCAGCATGGCGAGCATCGCCGCTTGTCGGCGACCACGAGCTCGCATATTTTAAAAAAAAAAAAATGATTAAAAATTCAATTTTTTTAAAATTATATTTTTAAAAGAATTATAAAAAAATTTCCATTAAATTTGTATTGCATAAAAATTTTTTAGCAATACTTTTTTTATAAAAAAATCATAAAAAATGAGCTTTATTAGGTTTGGTTAAAGATTTTTCATATTACAATTTTCAATTACTCAATAGTATGTTCACTTCAAACAAGAGAAGAAGCATGTGCATGGTCTAATTCTTTATGAATATTTCAATTTATAGGTTTTTTTAAAAAAATTATTTTATTTACTATTTTTAATTTAATTTGAATTTTTAATCCAATTATCATATAGTAAGTGTGGGTTTTCCTAGAATATTAATAGGTTTTCGTAATACGGGTCGGGTCCAGTATGGGTCACTAAATTTACACTGTATAAATATGAGTCAAAACGGGTTAAATGGGTCGATATGGGTCGACCCATTTTCGACCCGACCCACCCATTTGATAGGTCTAACTACAACCAACTATATATCAAGAACATAAAAATCAAATAAAAAGTCTCATGGCATAGCTTGAGCACATCCAGCAATCAAATGTTAAATTACATACCAATACGTTTGTGTTTCAATTTTCGGCTCAAAGTCATGACAGTCTGAGCTCATTGGTTTTTGTTTTTTCGTACATGCAGACCATGCGGCCGCACCCGATCCGCCTCGTCATCTTCCAAACGATCTTTGTGTAGTGGCTGCGCACCTAGCCTTCCTTGCATGTGTTGGTCGCGTACGTGTAATAATTCTCCTCCACGGCCCACGTGCCGATTGCGTCATTTGGCGTCCACGACAAGTCGTTCCCTCCTAGCTTGAACCCGCCTTCCGGGAACGAATGCTCCACTAGTCCGACTTCCTCTGGCCGGCTCACCACCTCCCGCGCCTTTCTTACTAGCAAGTCACATTAGTTGTAGGAATCCATGGAAAATATATCATAGGAGGTTGAACTATATCTAAATGAGATTTTCCTTATTTGTTTCCCATTAGAGATTCTAGCCTGTTCTCTGAAGTTCCTACCAATTTGAACCTGACGTAATTGGCTTAGTGATTAGGAAATGGACACATACGTGTGAAGACTATGTATACTGCACAAATTTTGTTGCCCACTCTACCGAGTGCAAACAATATCCTATTTGAACTAGCCTTCCTATTTTTTGCTCGTGTTCTTTGTAGTCCATAATGTTAATAGTACATGTGCCGGTGATAAATGTAATGTTCCCTCGTCATTTGAAAACATTTATGCATGTGCTGAAGATCCCGGCAAGAAATACCAAAGTCAGACCAAAAAATTGAATTATCAACCAATGCAACAAACTGTGAATGCCAATTAAATGTAATTGTGCAATATCTAACTTGGGATGAGATAAAGGAAATTCACATAAAATTTCCTCGCCAAAGAGGTTGGATAATGGGAAGGTGGATGAATCGGGCCAAGTAAATTGGCAAGTCTTTAGGCGTTTCTCCAGCGTGAGATTAGAGACATAAAGTAAACAAATGATTGAAGGCCTTCTCGTGAAATCAAAGCAAGGTGACTTCTGTTGTTGTGCACCCGTGAACTCGTCTTGTTCAAATTATAGGACAAGATCATCCACCTACAGTCTCTTCAGGGTTCCAAATTTCAACGGTGGCAACCATTATGGAAAAATAAAACCTCCATTGAAAAGAAGTAAAGGGCCTATTTTTTTGTTTGATTGATTGTCCTTTCATATTCATTCGGCCCCACAGCTGATTCTACCATAGGGGGCAACAATAGACCTTATGCCTTGGGGGAGAAACGTGCTACAATGGCTAGGACCTATTGCTCCAACACCCAACCAAATGGCCATTGTGGTACCGATCAGAAAGACAATTGTCATAGATCCTATTGGATTTTGGAAGCTCGTAGCATTGGTCCTGATAAACCCCAATATATTGCTTCTTTAGGACCAATAATGCATAGCCATTGATCCGGTACTAGATGTAGCCGTTCCCCATGGGCCAGTCTAGAACTCTAGGAATGTTCATAAGTCACTAGAATGTTATGTCTGGATTTATTATGTTGATGAGAGGATACGATTCATCAAAACATGCGCAATTCTCTTGAACCGAAGCCCGTCAAAGAGTTTGGATTTATGTCTTCTTTAATCGCTCGAGCTTTCTTTAAGCTCGACCGAGAAACTCAAGTGAGATTAGTCTTGGTTTCAAAAGGCTAAGGCTAAGGATTAAGGAGAGCAAACCAAAATTCTAGATGCAAAACTCCCCTTAATCCATAGCCTTTTTTGTTTGTTTGCGCCTGACCCCGCTATGTAGTTGGACCACACACCCTTTTGCTTGGCCTCCCCGAAATTTCCTTATGTCATGCATTGACCATAAGCGCGTGACGTACATGTTCCACATACATTTTCTTCTCTTTTTTCTTTCAAAATTCATCATTGTAATTCTTTTTTGTCCTCATCCACGTCAGCAAACATAACCCAATTCATATCATCTATAATTAATATAAATATCCTAACAAAGTCATTGATTTTTTACCACATATACCCTAGTTTATAATCATTTTCCTAACTGCCCCTCTATCACGTTGCCATTAACCCCATTTTTTCCTTGCATTTCCATCTCCCTCACCGCAGACCTCCGACTGGTGTATTTACCAATATACTATCCCATCTCCTCCAAGGTCCACCTCTCCGTCTCCGGCATCCTCATGGAAAAGAGCTTGCATGCGATACTTGTGATTGCTGTGAACAAGAAAAAGGCCTCACCAATGTTGATCGCCTTATACAGCAATAAGTACATTATTGATAACACTATACTCGCCGCTTGATTCAGCAACGCTAATTGTGCACACACTCTCTATAGCAAGATCTTCGAGCTGTACATCCAAGTGATTGGCCCCATCCCAAAAGAAAAAGGTCACATAGGACAACACCGAGACAATGCAAATGGCTACTGCCCAAGCTATGGTCAATGATGTTGAGGCACATTCCGAAGGAGGAGAGAGAGAAAATCATCTTGCTAACACTGTTCAGTAGCAATGGCAACCGCCCATCCTGACTGAGGAGGAAGGTGGCGATAACGATGAACATTGTCTTTGCAAAGCTAATTGCAATGGTCAGTAGGAGCTTTTTGTGAAAGGAGGTGATGGCGGCCTTCTCAAAAATACAAGGCTTGTAGAAGACGACAATGTCAGTGCTAGAGAAATGGATCCTAATGATGCAAACAAGCATGTGAGGGATAGATGATATTAGGTGGAGGATAAGATCTAGCCACACTGACTCCCCAGTGCTCCTATTGGTGACCTTGATAACATCGTCACTGCACTCCTCAGGGTTCTTGACAAGAGGTGAATGACATTGTTAATGACATTCCGAAGATGAACCATTATCAAAATTCCTGACGAGGTCAAGGCGACATAGTCAAGGTCACCAAGCGGAGCATCAAAGATGGTGGGTGGCAGGACCCCATCCATCCACCTCATGCTCGTTTGCACATTGGGATCCACTTTTTCCAAAGCGCCTCTGGTATTGACACCAACGTCCTCTACAACCCTCGTATATTCGACAAGGCCTCCGTTGACAAAAAGCTCCTCACAACTATTGCAGTCAACTTTGTAAAGACAATATTCACTCTCATCACAATTTTCCTCCTCAATCAAGTTGGCAAGCAACCATTTCCGCAGAGCTGCATAGTGGGATGATCTTCTCGCTCACCCTCGCCATCATCAACCACAGCCACACGAAGCTCATGTGGGCCGTGGCCATGTGCATCAATTGGATGTTGTCCTACGTGGCCTTCTCCATTGAGATAGGACCAATCTTGTGAGTACACAACTCCGAGATCTTCCCATTGAGGCTGCATGTGTAAGGTTGTGCAATCAACGTCACTTTGAACCAACTGGTGAGTAGAATAATACGTACAGCATTCTTATCGCTGTATAAGGCAATCACCATTAACGGGGCCTTATTCATGTTCGTGGAGATCAGGAGCAAGTTCTTCCACATGATGATGCCAGAATCGCAAAGATGGACGCTCGAGGAGATGCGGCAGTTTTTCGATAAACACAACTAGCAGAAATTTACGGCAGGGGATATGGAGATGCCAAAAAGCAATGGGGCAGATAGTTAGGAGATGGACACAGCAGCAAAGGGTAATTAGGAAATGATTATAAGGTAAAGGGGGATATGGTAAAAAAGATGCCTTTATTAGGGTATTTAGAGTAATTATGCAGGATATGAATTGGGTGATGTTTGCGGATGAGGACAAAAAAGAATTACTACCACAAACTTTCAAACAAAAAAAGCCTATACAAATTTCTCACGAAATTCAATTCCTTTGAGAATAAAGAGTCTTGGATAAAGTGGCTGGGACTCTTTCGTTTCGCCCATTTAAGTCTGGCCTCACTATGCAGTTCGGCCACTCTTTTTTCATTGGCTTCGCCGAAATTTTATTTTATCATGCTTGTGCCACAAATGTGTCGCGCATGCGGTGCACATGCATGGCATGCGCCGTGCAAGTTGAATGCACATTTTTCTATAAAGACTTCTCGCTAAGGATTAAGGAGAGTTTTCCATCTAAAATTTTGATTTACTCATGGTTAGAAAGTGCATTGGTTTTCCAGTGTTGGTTGATGAAGTGGGAAGAACTTTTGGGAATAAGGACACCATTCATCCTTGGAGAGACAAATTCGGGTATCAAAATTCAAGACATGGATGAAGAGCTCGGTTTTCTAAAAATCTATTATGAAGATTTAAATGAAGAGTATTGTTTCACGAAGAATTTGACATATTTGTGGATCATTTGATGGAAATTTGGAAGACGTAGGGATTTATTAACGACATTGATGAGTTTTGAGATACACATGATAATTTGACATATTTGTGGATAATTTTTTTTTATTTTATTATGATTTTTTATTCCCTTTAATTTCTTTTTTATTATTCATTTACGCCCAAACACATGTTGGGCACCTAAACTCTCTCCTCCTTTTTTCATTTCTTTATTTTTTATTTTCTATTATACCTTTTTCATTTTTCATTATTTTCTTTCTTTTATTTTCCTTATTTCTGTCTCTTCTCAGTCCACCTTCTGAACATGATCTCATACTTCGCTTGGTTTCCCTTTGCCTCATTCATTTATTCTTTCGTTCAAACATCCTACAGAGACATGATCAGATCTTTGCTCCGTTCATCATTCACCTACGCCCTGCTTGGTAACTTTTTGTTTCTCTATTTTTCTATTTTTTGTTCCCCAAACCAGAAAAAGTTTAGAATTTTTTTTGGTAATATCAGCTAATTTTTCTATTCCCCAAAACAAATCAATAGCCAAGAAATAGATTTAAAACAAAAACAAGAAGTAAAAAATCTTACTTCTTTGTTCTCGAAACAAAAAGAGAAATAAGGTCATTTTAGAAAAACAAGTTCAACATAGCCTAATGCTCATCCTTACACAATCAACACAAGGTCTGGTCTCCTGACCCGATTTGAGTCCCCATTTTTTTGGAATAAAAAATAAATAATAAAATAATAAAATAATAAAAAATTCAGAAATTTGTGAAATAAATTTAGAAATTAGATTTTGAGTAGTTTTATTAGATTTTAATGTTAATTCTAGTTTATAATTAGTTTAGCATAAAAAATGTGAAAATCTTTTTTTTATGAAAATTGGAAAAATTAAATAAGCTTTTAGGGTTTTATTTTATAGATTATTTAATGTCGTTTTCTTTTAAAGACAATGCTAGGTCGGGAAAGCTTGGTGACTCCAAGCAATGTTTGCTTTTCTTCTTGTAGCTTAAAATGCTCAAGAGGTCTACAAACATGTTTGTTGTAATACTCAAAGATTTACTATCAACCTCCTCATGTTGTGAGTTATAAATCAGTTGGACTCTCTGTTGTCATTTTCAATCATCCATCTTTGACTAACTATTACATTGGATTTTCTTCGGTCATCTTAGAATGATCAATTAAATCATTACAAAAGTCCTATTTCATCCAAACATGAAATGTTAAATCTTCGTTGACATTTTTATAATTAAATAAAAAATTGGGAATATAAAATTTTTGGGTCGTACCAAACGCATTTGTGTTCTTTCTTTATTCCAAAATTATAAAATTTTGTGTAATTATCAAACATGTTTTTCTACTCAGGATTTCGTCTAACGAATAGAAATAGAAAAAACTATTTCTGAACAAAAATTGTTCTGGAGAACAAAAATGGTACCAAATACACCCCCAGCTTTGTCCATGAACTTAACATCATAAAAATTCTTCATCAAGCAGGGAACTCAGCAAAGCCATAATCCATATTCTAATCATCACATATATAACGAAACATGTTCAAATCACAAACAGGAACTCAAAGGCAGACGACTCTCAGGGAACCAGTAATTAAGATTTCTCATCTTTGTTTCTCCAAGTAATTAGATATACTTACCTTGAAGATGTAGATGTTAATTTCGAAGGATGATCAAACTAAGAAGCCGATGTCTTGGAGGCAATCTCGCCGTTGATTGGCGTCGGCAAAGAAGAAGCGAGCGGGAGCGGAGCTCTTTGTAGTCTCTGATAAGAAAACAGAATAAAAGAAGGCGCGATCAGTGAGTCTCCGGAGTGGCTAGTGGTGTCAATTAGTGGTGGATTTTGGTGTTAGGGGGGCGATGGAGAAGGAAAATTGACAAAGAAACCTCTGAAAATTCAAGAAAGGACCGAGGATCAATGTCAATGACTGAATCGAAAAACGAAAGTCTGAATATGAGAGAGAACATAACTTTAATCTTGTTGCAGTAATCGCTGTGTACGATGGAGAAGCTTCGACTGAATGTAACCAAAATCAAGACTGATAAAGAGAGCTTTGCTGTGGCAGGAACCAGAGATCTTCGTCTGAAAGCAAAACGAAGACATTACACGACAGAGACGGCAGAAAGCGCGAATCAGCGAGAATGAAGCTTCCGCGAGGGGCCCAACAGGATAGGCTCGTCCTCACCAGATATGATTTAATACCAATCGATAGCAATTGGGTATCATTGCATTTCGGTGGGCTCAATCCTGTTGTAACTTCTAGCCAGTACTCTGTCCCATTGAAACAGACTGGTTCAAGTTCTTTGGGTCTCAGTTGTTAGTGCGGATTTTAATAAGGTCATTGCGTAATAATCTATCTCGATACTGAGGATGAATGGCATTCGAATAAGTGCGAGATTCATGCCATGATGATTGACCTATATAACCACTTCAACAAGCAGACAATGTCATATGATATTAAAGCCTATGTAAAGCTATATGGTCACATTGTTTATGAAAGAACAAGATATGGCATCGTGACCTCTTTTTGGAAGCTATAGCAATCTTGTTCATGGTCAATGCTTATGGGATTATTCAGATAAAACCCATCTATGCTACTACTTAAATTTAAGACACTTTATCTTTACCTTGAAGATGGGTTTTGGGGACACCAAGAGGCAAAACAAAATAAGGTCGCGACCGTAGACTTGAACGAGGGCCAGCGAAGGGGTGAGGCCAAAAGCAATGACAGTGGCGACTTTGCAAACACAGCGAGGCTTCGCGGGCATACTGAACTGGAACGCCGGAGAAACCTGCAAGGAAAACTCAAGGTGCAGCGAAGCAGTTAGGCGATTGTCAATCACGGCCTGAAGCTCGCTGGAGGCGCTGCTGCTGTGGAGCTCGGCGGACTGAGGCAGCGAAGGGATGTGGAAGCACGCCAAGGGGGCGTCAGTATCGCCAGTTACGCGCAGGAGCGGCTGTCGAGGCGCGGTGCAGTCGCAAGACGTGGCCGCACACCAAGGCAGGTGAGGATGCCTTCTCCTCGCTGGAACCGCTGGGCATGAAGGTGGTGAGGGCCTCGTCAGGATCAGCTCGGGCGATGCTTTGCTACAGGGGCACCAGGAGGGAGCAACGTTGGCAAATGACTGCAGGAGATGTCGGGAAAGCTTCCGAGTTCGCCGGACGGTCCCTGGAACTCGCTGCGGGAGGCGTCACGGGAATCTCGTGGTGGCCGGGCGCGCTGAACACGGCGGGAGCGTCGGCGGAGCGCCACGGCCGGCCGTGGCAGCGGGACTGCTCACGAGAGTTGCGAACAATCGGAAAAATACAAGGATAAAGCTTTGTTGTCTTCTCCAATTTTTGAACGATCGTGCCCTCTTATCGCTGTTGACGCAGAGAGAGAGAGAGAGAGAGAGAGATTCGTTTGAAAGAAAATCTGAGCGTCTTCACCCGTTTTCGATTCCAAGATCCGCCTTTTTCTGTGCAGTTGCGATGTGTATGCTGAGTTTGTTTCGGATCAGTAGAGAGATAGAGGGTGCGTTTGAGAAAACTTTTGGGGAAAGTCTTTAGGAAAATGCAAATACCTTTTTGAGAGTATTTTCCAAAATGTAAACTGTGTTTGGCAAATTATAATTTAAAAGCAGTACGTTTGAGTAAAATAATGTTTGGGAGACAAATGACTTTTGTAAAAAAAAAAATTATCAAAAAAAATAAAAAAATGAAAACCGGCAAGGACAGGCGGCATCCAGCGGCCGGTGGCGACCCTCGGCAACGTCTGGCGACCTCGGATCTGGGCCGGCGAAGTCGCCGGTGTCGCGCGACGCCGTTGCGACCTCCGGCGACCCCGGATTTGGGCCGGCGAGGTCTTGCGACGCCGTCGCGACCTCCGGCGACCCCAGATCTGGGGCGGCGAGGTTGCGCGACGCCATCGCGACCTCCGACGACCCCGGATCTGGGGCGGCGAGGTTGCGCAACGCCGTCGTGACCTTCGGCGACCCCGAATCTGGGGCGGCAAGGTCGCGCGCGTCATGCAACGTCACCTGGACCTTCGAGAACCGTCCGTTGGCCGTCGCGAGGCTACGCAACCCTCGCCGGAGGTCGGGGGACCTCGGCGAGGGCCGCGCCTGAGTCGCGCGACCTCGGCGAGGGTCGCGCCTATGTCGCGCGACCCCGATCGGCCGTCGCCGACGCTACGCAACCCTCGCCTGAGGTCACGCGATCTCGGTGAGGGCTGCGCCTGGGTCGCGCGACCTCGCCGGTGGTCGCGCGACCCGAGCAGTTGCCGCCGGGGCCACCTCGACGGAGAAGATGAGCACTGACCCGAGTAGCTGCGACCGGCGCCACCCTCGACGGAGAAGATGAACAGTACTCCTCACAAGGGCAAAACACGGGAAAACAAAATGTTCGTAAGGATAATTTTGGAAAAAAAAATGAACAGTACCCCAAGCGGGCATGCCGAAAAAGCCAAAAGCCTAAGGCAGGTCCTCCCCTGCCTTGGGCTTTCAGCCTTCACAAGGCTGGCCTTCTCCAAATGGGGCTTCAAATGTTTTTGCCAAACACCCCCACTTTAGCCTAAAGATCTTTAGGGGCTCAAAGATACTTGGCAAAGTGGTTGCCAAACGGAGCCAGAGAGTGATCCGCAAACGTTCTGCTAGCGCATTAAATTAAAACGTTTTTCAAAAATGGGAAAAGGGGATAGAATTTGGCAAAATGGAATTCATTTGGAACGAGGAAAAGATCGACCTTTACAGCCGAGGAGAAAACATTTGATTCGCATGATGTAACCGAGAAAACGAAACATAAAGGCTTGCGTCATGCGGTGTGACATGTATACGTGTAGTTACTTGAAATTATAATGACAAATGGCTTGCACATCATCATCTAGAGAGCGCTTGAATGAAGAAAATCATATTGATACATATCTCATATACATAGATCCAATATTCTTTACCCAATTTATAGGGTGGTTGTCAAGTTCAAGTTTGGAATATGCTATGTTAAAGGGGGGAAAAAAGATGTAACTTATATATGTAATATTTGTCGATGTCGATAGCAATTATATCCAAGCCTCAGCCAAATCCATATAGCTCTATCATATATTGGTATAGTACATTCATTTACTGTCTACAAGACATTGAAGAGAGTATCCCGTGAAGCAGAGCATATTCGACTATTGATAAGCACTCCAGAATTAGAGACATTCAATATGGTCGTTGTCCGACATAGTTTCCCACCGGGTCGTAGTTGCAAGTCATGAACACGTCCCCGTCGTCGCAGACCACGCGGGCGCACCCGATCCGCCTCGTCGCCTTCCAGACGATCTGCGTGTAGTGGCCGCACATTTGGCCTTCCTCGCACGTGTTGGTCGCGTACGTGTAATACTTCTCCTCTGCCGCCCAAGTGCCCACCGCGTCGCTCGGCGTCCACGACGAGCCGCTCCCCCAGTAAATGTTCTCTCCTAGCTTGAACCCGTCTTCCGGGAACGAATGCTCCAATTTGCAGTCCGACTTCCTCTGGCCGGCCCACCACCTCGCGTACCTTTCTCACTAGCAAGTCACATCAGTTGTCGAATTCCACGGGAAAATATGTCATAGTAGCTTGAACCATATCTGAATGAGATTTTCCTTATTTGCTTTTTATTAGAATTTCTAAGATGTTCTCTAGAGTTTCTACCGATTTGAGTACGTAGAACCTGACGTAATTGGCTTAGTGATTAAGAAAGGGACACGTACATGTGTAGACTATGCAGACCACATAAATTTAGTTACCCTCGTCACCGAGTGTGAGTGAACAATTTCCTATTTGGACTGTTGTTAAATTTTTGCTCGTGTTCTTTGTAGTCCATAAAGTTACTAATACATGTGCCCGTGATAAATGTAATGCTCCCCCGTCATTCAAAACATTTATGTATGTATGTAAAAGATCCCGGTGAGGGATACCAAAAGCACTTTAAAGAATTGAATTATCAAGCGATGCAACAAACTGTAAATGCCTATTTGATGTGAGTGCACAATATCTAACTTGGAGTGCGATGCGGGAAATCCACAGAAAATTCATAAAGCATAGTATATATTCGGATAAAAATTACACTGAGAATCCTGCGGTTAAGGAATGAACAGAACAAGAGAAATGCCAGCCAAGCTTTCGAAAGGGGTAATGCATTCGAGGGATGGCCTTTTGAAGCCGATCTTTACTTATGAATAACGATCCTTCTCCCGTCCGATGTGAGATGCGAGACGCCACAGTCGTTATAGATTCAATAGAGTAGAACAACATCGAATATATACACGTACCGTTCGAGCTCAAAGTCCCACATCAAGGGAGCTCCCACTTGGCGGCGCTCACGAGGTTGTGGGCGAACAAGAACTGGAGGGACTCGCCGATGCAGTTCCAGCAGAGCTGCTTGGAGACTCTGTATATCGTCTCGTTGTCTGGCTTTGAAGAGAGCAGTTTGGCTTGAAGCTGTGGAGAGAGATAGGGAGCGGCCGAGACAGCGGAGATTCCGCTGATGCTGCTGCTGCTGCTCATGAGGAGTACGAGGAATAGAAAGAGTGGGAGGTGATTGCCCATGGTGCATGTGGAGCTTATGAGATGTTGACATGTAATTTGTACAAGTTCATGGTTAATGTATCCATTCTTGTATCAAATTAGGTAATTGAGCATGATGTTGTGTTAATTCAGCGATACATATAATTGATAGATTAAAGGTAATACAGCATGATATTGTGACAATTCAGCGAAACATATAATTGATAGTTTATTCCTTCCACCTTGGCAAGGAGAGCTTATCGTAACTTTAAGATTTGTATAGGCTTTACTAATACAGATGTTGGAATTCTTTCCTTCGTTCAGTCTATTCTATGTATGGCAGTCCAGACTGCATTGACATGGAGAAGCTGTCCGAGCTCGGTGGGCGGGCCCGGGCCGGAGCCCGGAATCGGGCCTACGACGCGGTGCCTGTGTGGATTGGGCAGGCCGGGATCAGCCCCGACAGAACCGGGCCGGGGCTTATAACTCACGGGCCCTTGTCGAGGCCCGTCTAGAAGTCGCTCTATTTTGTCGTTTTCGTTCTTTGTTTGTTTGTTTTTTTTTTTTTTGTTTCTCTTCCCCATTGTGTGTGTTGGTGTCCGACGCCTGATGCGCAAATGAGGAATCTTTCATCGGAAATGGCGGCCAATCATCTGACAAGCGCGTGCCAAGGTTCTTATCGCAAACACTAGAAAACGACACAAATAATCTCTTAACTTTAATTTAATATGTAATTTAATCATTAAGGCACTATTTGATAATACTTTGGGGAATAATTGATTCTATTTTTTTTGTTACTCAAAACAAAAATAAAAAAGTAAAAATCAGTTTGCTAATTTTTTTATTCTTAAAAACAAAAATTCATTTTTTTCTCTCAGGAGTAGATTTAAAATAGAATTAAGAAGTAAACAAAAAAAAAGTTACTTTTTATTTCAAGAACAATTTTTAGAATCAAGTCTAATTTTTTTTCTTTCCTCTTCGTCTTCTTCCTTTTGGCCGATTGTCAACCTTGCCTCACTTAGACCAAGCAACGCCAGCCATCGCCTAGGCAAGGGCAGCCTCGTCGGGCATTGACCAGGCAAATCCAACGCCGAGCAAGGCCACCTTGGGCTAGGCAATGGCCACCAAATTTGGCTTGGGCGATGGCCAGGCCATTGCCAAGGTCAAGGCAGCCTAATACGATGTCACCTTCACCCGACCAACGCCCAGCGAAGTTGTCCTAGTTCACACGATGACAAGTGTTGCCTAACGCCTTACCCAAGCCAGATCTTAGTGAGGCCAACTGTCGCCTAGGCCAAAGTAGCCTCATACGACATCGCTGTCGCCCAGCTAATGCTCGGAGATGCCGTCTTGGCCTAGGTGACGGCTGACGTTGCCTGGTCTAGGCTTGGGTTGGCCTCACCTAGCCTAAGCAAGGCTAGCTTGAACCTCGACAGGGCGAGGACTCCCCTTGCTGAGGCTCCCCCTCGCCCGGCCACACCTCGCCTATGGCAAGTGAGGCCAATCGGCCCGGCATGGCCAATGATTGGCCATGGCGTATGGTCAGAGGCCAACGCCGGCCACTAGCCAAAGGAATAAGAAGAAAAAAAAAAAAGAAAGGGAGAAAAAAGGAAAAAAAGTGAAAAAAATAAAAATAAAAATTCAAAACATATTAAAATATTATTAAAAATTATTCATGTTAGTGCCGGTAATCCTATATGGCACTATTGGCTCCAGATCAATAATTTCCTGCCAAAATTAATCGGATGGACTCAATTAGCAAAAAGTAAAAAATTTTGGGATTAAATTGGCAAAATTGAAAGGTTTATGACAAAATTGCGATAAATTTATAACTTTTTGGATAATTTTGCCTTGTAAATTGAGACACTTTGCAAGTACTCTGTCTAATTAATGTAAAAGAAAATGGGAGGCAATAGAACTTTGAGATAACGTGGTACGAAAACAATTGAACAACCTGCTGCAAGCTCAAAACCTTTCAGTTCAAAAGGCAATCTGTTTCAGTACTACACTCCCCCCTCCCCATTTTATTTGTTTCACTTTCACAGGCTTCTAGTTCCTCTATATGTAGGTGATATTTGCATAAGTACTCTATTCGAAGATGTCCCCACTCGGATGACAGGACCATCTCTAAATCTTCTCTTTCATAAGAATCCTCAGTGAAGCTAGATTAACTAGTTGATTGTCTTTAAGCACATTGTCAGATCATCCTCTAATCGCATGTGTAACGTCCCAGGTCCCACTTGTGTGACATTGTCCGCTTTGGACACTGAGTCCTCACGGCTTTAAAACGCGTCACACAAGTTTAAGAGGGACCAAGCCTTATAAAGGCTTCCAGGAACCCCCCCTAAGCGATGTGGGACAAGAGGGAGAGGAATCCCTTCCCCTTCCCTTGCGCACGTCCGAGGACCGGAGGCGCGGACGCACCGCCATCCCTACTCCCCGCGCACCGCCGCTTGGGTCGTCACACTCTCCCCCCTTTGGGAGCACAGCGTCCTCGCTGTGGCCCCACACGCTGTTGGGAGTCGGCTCTGATACCATTTGTAACGTCACGGGTCCCACTTGTGTGATATTATCCGCTTTGGACACTGAGTCCTCACGGCTTTAAAACGCGTCACACAAGTTTAAGAGGGACCAAGCCTTATAAAGGCTTCCAGGAACCCCTCCCTAAGCGATGTGGGACAAGAGGGAGAGGAATCCCTTCCCCTTCCCTTGCGCACGTCCGAGGACCGGAGGCGCGGACGCACCGCCATCCCTCCTCCCCGCGCACCGCCGCTTGGGTCGTCACAGCATGCATCTTATCACATATCCCAACTTTTTCACGATTCCACTTGATACTTTAAGTCGAAGGCTAAATTGTAAGTATCTATCATCAAATTGACCAAAATCAACTCCTCCCTCCAATAGTCCCCACAGCACATTTGATTTGAGATACTGATTCCACACGTGATCTAAATCAAATGAATCAAGAGGTTCTAATAGCACATTCTGCCTTGCGTCATTAACATGAGGCATGATGTTAAAAGAAACTTCATTTTTTCCATCTTCTACACCGAAAACAATATGGAGAGCCAATCCTAGGAACTTGTCATACAACTCCTATGAAGCCATGAAAGATGTGGTACCACCTCCAACAAGGATGAACTCCTCAAGCATCTCTCCTCCACAACAAACATTTCGGTGATCAGGATGAATTAGGAAATAACAACACTTTTGTTAAATGAGTAAATTGTTAGAAGTACCCAGTTTGTAACTAGTTCAAATAGGAGAGCTTGATTTGAGCATATTCCTTGAAAGTCAACGTTAACTAGTGTTCCATTGTAATTAAAAGTATTGATCCTTGCTTACGTTATATACTCATGCAAAAGAAATCATTCCCTTGCAGGTGTTGTAACCACCCCTATTAAATAACGTGCAAAATCACTTCATATTATATTTGTTTGTTTGTCTAGAATTTTCAGCTTTTGCATTATACAAACACATCGTATCAACACGCATGCGCTCAAGGGGAGAGAGAGGGAGAGAGGGAGAGAGAGACCTCAATTGAGTAAGTCATACTTGTTCAATCCTTTCTGGACTAATTTGCTTGAACTATCTTCCTTTGTGCTCATTTGACTATCTGTAAATCTTCTATTTCATTTGAGATGTCATCTTTGCTGCTTGTTCGATTATCTTCATGCTCCAGCCACCGCTATTACATGTAGGTGCATAATCATCCTATATTAGTTTATTTATCTAGCATTTTCAGCTTTTGCATTAAACAAACGTAGTGCACCCAACATAAGACTCTGAATCACTGAGAGAGAGACCTGAAGTGAGAAGTCAGCCATGTCAACCCTTCGAGGACTAGCCACTTAAATTATTTTCCTTTGCACTAGTTAAAGTAAGTCGTAAATCTTCTCTTTCATTTGAACGTTCTTCCATTGTGTTTGTCTTACTATAATCATGCCGAACCTCGTGGAGTAAAGTTGGATTGACCAACAGATTATGTTGAAGCAAAACCTCCAAATCATTCTCCAATAGCTTGCATATTAGTCGGAACCACACGTTTTCACTTTATCATGACATGATACTCTAATGATAAACTGAAAATGACTCCAGCCATTTGGACCAAAAGCATCTTCTTCCCTCCATGTTCTGGAATACATAAGCCACATATGATCTGAATCCACGTCATAAAACCTTTCAATTCCATTCTCAAATTTGCCATCAACATATGTCAAAAGCTAAAATGCAACCCGATGTCCTTTTTTTCGGAATACAATACAAAAAGCTAATCCTATGAATTTCTCAAACAAATCCTTTGAAGCCATGAAAAATATATGACCCTCACTAATAGGGACCAACCACTCTAACATCTCCCCTCTAGGTAGATAAACTTCCGATATAGATTTGGAATGAAAATGCTGTCATAGATGTAGACTATTAGATAATTTTTGGAAATTGGTCCCTAAAAAGAGAGTTTCACTGAGTTAAGTGGGTAGTCATTGAGTTTAGCTGCGGTTAGCAAAAGTGTTACAAAATTTTTTTGTACTTAATTGGTGGAAGTAGGATACATATTGTTAAAGATTTTGTAATTGGATGAACAATGAAGCTTTTCATGGGGTGATGATTCTTATAATTCCATAGTGAACTAGAGTTCTATAAATAGAAAGAATACCCCTTTGGGTAGACCCATCAAATAAGTGGGTCGGGTTTTGGTCGGGTCAAAAATGGGTCAACCCATATTTGATCCATTAACCCGTTTTGACCCATATTCATGTAGTGTAAATCTAGTGACTCATATCCGACCCAACCCATACCCAACCCATACCCGACCCAACCCGTATTGCAAAAACCTATTAATATTCTAGGAAAACCCACACCTACTATATGCTAATTGGATTAAAACTTCAAATTAAAAGTAGTAAATAAAATTTAAAAAAAAAACCTATAAATTGAAATATTTATAAAGAATTAGACCATGCACATGCTTCTCCTGTTTAAAGTGAACATACTATTGAGTAATCGAAAACTATAACATGAAAAATCTTTAACCAAACCTAAGAAAGCTCATTTTTATGATATTTTTCTATTAAAAAAATATTGCTAAAACACTTTTATGCAATACAGATTTAATGGAAAATTTGTATAATTCTTTTTAAAATATTTTTTTTAAAAAAATCAATTTTTTAATTATTTTTTTATTTTTTAAAAATATGTGGGCTTGTGTTCGTCGACGACTGGCGATGCTCGCCGTGCCGGCCACTGGCTAAGGAAGGAGGAAAAAGAAAGAAAAAAAAAAAAAGAAAAGAAAAGAAAATTGAAATATGAAAAATAATTATAGTTTCGATTTTTTATATTAAAAAAAACATTTTTATAAAGTTAAAGAGGGAAAGATTGTGTGAGGCTTGGGTTGGAAATCTAGAATTGAGTTCTAAGATTCTAACCCATTTAAATCGGACCCACTTTTTTGACCCATTTTTAGTTGGGTTTTTTAAAGCCTATAACCCATATAAATAAAATATGAGTCTAAAAATGGACTCATGACACATTTTGACACCTCTAGTCCAAATGTTTTAGCAAGGAGTTATGAAACCGTGCCTTCTCAATTCTCTCATGGAAAGGGTCTTTAAAAACATCTGGACTACAACTAGAGGTGCCAAAATTAAATTACCATCCAAGGAGTCATAAAACCGTCCCTTCTTAATTCTCTCATGGAAAGGGTCTTTAAAAACATTTGGACTACAACTAGAGGTGTCAAAATGGGTCGTATTTTATTTATATAGGTTGTATATGGGTTAGAGGCTTTTAAAAACCCAACTAAAAATTAGTCAAAAAAATGAGTCTGATTTAAATGGGTCGAAAATAGGTCAGAACTTGTGACCCTTTTTCGACCCATTTAAAATATAAAATGGGTTAGAATCTTAGAACCCATTTCTAAATTTCCAACCCAAGCCCCTCACAATCTTTCCTTCTTTAACTTTATAAAAATATTTTTTTTATAATAAATCGAAACTATAATTATTTTTCATATTTCAATTTTCTTTTCTTTTCTTTTGTCTTTCTTTTTCCTCCTTCCTTAGCCGATGGCCAGCATGGCGAGCATCGCCAGATGTCGACGACCACGAGCTCGCATATTTTAAAAATAAAAATAAAAAATGATTAAAAATTCGATTTTTTTAAAAATATATTTTTAAAAGAATTATAAAAATTTTCTATTAAATTTGTATTGCGTAAAAGTGTTTTAGCAATACTTTTTTTTATAAAAAAAAAAAAAACATCATAAAAATGAGCTTTATTAGGTTTGGTTAAAGATTTTTCATGTTACAATTTTCAGTTACTCAATAGTATGTTCACTTCAAACAAGAGAAGAAGCATATGCATGGTCTAACTCTTTATGAATATTTCAATTTATAGGTTTTTTTTTTTAAAAAATTATTTTATTTACTATTTTAAATTTAATTGGAAGTTTTAATCCAATTAGCATATAGTAAGTGTGGGTTTTCATAAAATATTAATAGGTTTTTGTAATACAGGTCGGGTCGAGTCAGGTATGGGTCACTAGATTTACACTACATGAATATGAATCAAAATAAGTTAAATGGGTCAAATATGAGTCGACCCATTTTTGACCCGACCCACTCATTTGATGGGTCTAACTACAACCAACTATATATCAAGAACATAAAAATCAAATAAAAAGTCTCATGGTGTAGCTTGAGCACATCCAGCAATCAAATGTTAAATTACATACTAGTACGTTTGTGTTTCAATTTTTGACTCAAAGTCATGACAGTCTGAGCTCATTGGTTTTTGTTTTTTCGTACATGTAGACCATGTGGCTGCACCCGATTCACCTCGTCATCTACCAAACGATCTTTGGCTACGTTTGGTCGTCCGGATTTCTAATCGGGATAGGATTGGATAAGATAGGATATGAAAATCCTGAGATTTTTTTTATATCCTATACATTGTTTGGTGAATCACAATATTAAAGTCGAATATATTCGCGTTATATTGTGTGTGTGTGTGTGTGTGTGTGTGTGTGTGTGTGTGTGTGTGTATTTATATAAATGGCATGTCATTATAAATGAACCTAAATATTCATAAACGAAGTTAGTGAAAATCTCTCATGACACTATTCCTTAATTATTTTTTATTTTATTTTTCCTCTTATTTATATTATTTTCTTTATTATTTCTTTTTTCCTCTTTCATCATTCTTTAATAAAATTTTATCAAATAGTAAACTGTACTAACATACCTAAAATACAAAAATACCTAAAATATATAATATATATAAATATTTAATTTATAGATTGAATGTTTATTATAAGATAGAATTAAAGTTGAATATATAAACTAAAATAAGATTAATTAAAAATAAATTTATATTTTTTATTTTATATTTTATATTGAAATATAATTTCAATTTTGTTAATTTAATAAGTTTGTTATTCTAGAAAAATAAATTTCCTACTATGGATATCAGAAATCATATCCACTTTTATCCCATCTCCCCCATGAGATAATTTTAACCTGCCTATATCCCCCTTACATCCGACTTTATCCTGTCCTGAGCGAGTACCAAACATAGGATAGGATAAATCATATCCTATTCCGAATTTTATCCCGACTACCAAACACAGCCTTTGTGTAGTGGCCGCGCACCTTGCCTTCCTTGCATGTGTTGGTCGCGTATGTGTAATACTTCTCCTCCATGGCCCATGTGCCGATTGCGTCATTTGGTGTCCACGACAAGTCGTTCCCTCCTAGCTTGATCCCACCTTCCAGGAACGAATGCTCCACTAGTCCAACTTCCTCTGGCCGGCTCACCACCTCCCGTACCTTTCTTACTAGCAAGTCACATTAGTTGTAGGAATCCATGGGAAATATATCATAGGAGGTTGAACTATATCTAAATGAGATTTTCCTTATTTGTTTCCCATTAGAGATTCTAGCCTGTTCTCTGAAGTTCCTACCAATTTGAACCTGACGTAATTGGCTTAGTGATTAGGAAATGGACACATACGTGTGAAGACTATGTATACTGCACAAATTTTGTTGCCCACTTTACCGAGTGCAAACAATATCCTATTTCAACTAGCCTTCCTATTTTTTGCTCGTGTTCTTTGTAGTCCATAATGTTAATAGTACATGTGCCGGTGATAAATGTACTGTTCCCTCGTCATTTGAAAACATTTATGCATGTGCTGAAGATCCCGGCAAGAAATACCAAAGTCAGACCAAAAAATTGAATTATCAACCAATGCAACAAACTATGAATGCCAATTAAATGTAATTGCGCAATATCTAACTTGGGATGAGATAAAGGAAATTCACATAAAATTTCCTCGCCAAAGAGGTTGGATAATGGGAAGGTGGATGAATCGGGCCAAGTAAATTGGCAAGTCTTTAGGCGTTTCTCCAGCGTGAGATTAGAGACATAAAGTAAACAAATGATTGAAGGCCTTCTCGTGAAATCAAAGCAAGGTGACTTCTGTTGTTGTGCACCCGTGAACTCGTCTTGTTCAAATTATAGGACAAGATCATCCACCTACAGTCTGTTCAGGGTTCCAAATTTCAACGGTGGCAACCATTATGGAAAAATAAAACCTCCATTGAAAAGAAGTAAAGGGCCTATTTTTTTGTTTGATTGATTGTCCTTTCATATTCATTCGGCCCCACAGCTGATTCTACCATAGGGGGCAGCAATAGACCTTATGCCTTGGGGGAGAAACGTGCTACAATGGCTAGGACCTATTGCTCCAACACCCAACCAAATGGCCATTGTGGTACCGATCAGAAAGACAATTGTCATAGATCCTATTGGATTTTGGAAGCTCGTAGCATTGGTCCTGATAAACCCCAATATTTTGCTTCTTTAGGACCAATAATGCATAGCCATTGATCTGGTACTAGATGTAGCCGTTCCCCATAGGCCAGTCTAGAACTCTAGGAATGTTCATATGTCACTAGAATGTTATGTCTGGATTTATTATGTTGATGAGAGGATACAATGCATCAAAACATGTGCAATTCTCTTGAACCGAAGCCCGTCAAAGAGTTTGGATTTATGTATTCTTTAATCGCTCGAGCTTTCCTTAAGCTCGACCGATAAACTCAAGTGAGAGTAGTCTTGGTTTCAAAAGGCTAAGGCTAAGGATTAAGGAGAGCAAACCAAAATTCTAGATGCAAAACTCCCCTTAATCCATAGCCTTTTTTGTTTGTTTGCGCCCAACCCCACTATGTAGTTGGACCACACACCCTTTTGCTTGGCCTCCCCGAAATTTCCTTATGTCGTGCATTAACCATAAGCACGTGACGTACATGT
Organism: Eucalyptus brandiana; assembly: GCA_014182725.1. Classification (NCBI taxonomy): domain Eukaryota; kingdom Viridiplantae; phylum Streptophyta; class Magnoliopsida; order Myrtales; family Myrtaceae; genus Eucalyptus; species Eucalyptus brandiana. Next base: position 28,867,217 of record CM024670.1, read on the forward strand.
TCCACATACATTTTCTTCTCTTTTTTCTTTCAAAATTCATCATTGTAATTCATTTTTGTCCTCATCCACGTCAGCAAACATAACCCAATTCATATCATATATAATTAATATAAATATCCTAACAAAGTCATTGATTTTTTACCACATATACCCTAGTTTATAATCATTTTCCTAACTGCCCCTCTATCACGTTGCCGTTAACCCCATTGTTTCCTTGCATTTCCATCTCCCTCACCGCAGACCTCCGACTGGTGTATTTACCAATATACTATCCCATCTCCTCCAAGGTCCACCTCTCCGTCTCCGGCATCCTCATGGAGAAGAACTTGCATGCGATACTCGCGATTGCTGTGAACAAGAAAAAGGCCTCACCAATGGTGATCGCCTTATACAGCAATAAGTACATTATTGATAATACCCCACTCGCCACTTGATTCAGCAACGCTAATTGTGCACACACTCTCTATAGCAAGATCTTTGAGCTGTACATCCAAGTGATTGGCCCCATCCCGAAAGAAAAAGGTCACGTAGGACAACACCGAGACAATGCAAATGGCCACTGCCCATTTTGTATGGCTATGGTCAATGATGGTGAGGCACATTCCGAGGGAGGAGCGCGAGAAAATCATCTTGCTGACACTGCTCAATAGCAATGGCAACTGCCCATCCCGATCGAGGAGGATGGTGGTGATAACGATGAACATTGTCTTTGCAAAGCTAACTGCGATCGTCAGTAGGAGCTTTTTGTGAAAGGAGGTGACGGCGGCCTTCTCAAAAATGCAAAGCTTGTAGAAGACGATAGTGTCAATGCCAGAGAAATGGATCCTAATGATGCAAACGAGCATGTGAGGGATAGATGATATTGATGAGATCTAGCCACACGCGCTCCCCAGTGCTCCTAGTGGTGACCTTGATAACATCGTCGTTGCACACCTCAGGGTTCTTGACAAGAGGTGAATGACATTGTTAATGACATTCCATAGATGTAATTATCAAAATTCCTGACGAGTTCAAGGCAACATAGTCAAGGTCACCAAGTGGAGCATCAAAGAGGGTGGGTGGCAGGGTCCGTCCACCACATGCTCATTTGCACAATCGGAATCCACTTTTTCCAAAGCGCCTCTGGTATTGACACCAACGTCCTCTACAACCCTCACATATTCAACAAGACCTCCTTTGACAAAAAGCTCCTCACAACTATTGTAGTCGACTTTGTAAAGACAATATTCACTCTCATCACAATCTTCCTCCTCAATCAAGTTGGGAGGCAACCATTTCCGCAGAGCTGCATAGTGGGATGATCTTCTCGCTCACCCTCGCCATCATCAACCACAGCCACACAAAGCTCATGTGGGCCGTGGCCATATGCATCACCTCGATGTTGTCCTACGTGGCCTTCTCCATTGAGATAGGACCAATCTTGTGAGTACACAACTCCGAGATCTTCCCATTGAGACTGTGTGTGTAAGGTTGTGCAATCAACATCACTTTGAACCAAGTGGTGAGTAGAATAATACGTACAGCATTCTTATCGCTGTATAAGGCAATCAACATTATCGGGGCCTTATTCATGTTCGTGGAGATCAGGAGCATGTTCTTCCACATGATGTTGCCAGAATCGCAAAGATGGACGCTCGAGGAGATGGGGCAGTTTTTCGATAAATGCAACTAGCAGAAATTTACGGCAGGGGATATGGAGATGCCAAAAAGCAATGGGGCAGATAGTTAGGAGATGGACACAGCAGCAAAGGAAAATTAGGAAATGATTATAAGGTAAAGGGGGATATGGTAAAAAAGATGCCTTTATTAGGGTATTTAGAGTAATTATGCAGGATATGAATTGGGTGATGTTTGCCACAGTGGATGAGGACAAAAAAGAATTACTACCATGAACTTTCAAACAAAAAAAGCCTATACAAATATCTCACGAAATTAAATTCCTTTGAGAATAAAGAGTCTTGGATAAAGTGGCTGGGACTCTTTCGTTTCGCCCATTTAAGTCTGGCCTCACTATGAAGTTCGGCCACTCTTTTTTCATTGGCTTCGCCGAAATTTCCTTTCATCATGCTTGTGCCACAAATGTGTCACGCATGCGGTGCACATGCAATGCATGCACCGTGCATGTTGAATACACATTTTTCTATAAAGACTTCTCGCTAAGGATTAAGGAGAGTTTTCCATCTAAAATTTTGATTTACTCATGGTTAGAAAGTGCATTGGTTTTCCAGTGTTGGTTGATGAAGTGGGAAGAACTTTTGGGAATAAGGACAACATTCACCCTTGGAGAGACAAATTCGGGTATCAAAATTCAAGGCATGGATGAAGGGCTCGGTTTTCTAAAAGTCTATTATGAGGATTTAAATGAAAAGTATTGTTTCACGAAGAGTTTGACATATTTGTGGATCATTTGATGGATATTTGGAAGACGAAAGGATTTATTAATGGCGTTGATGAGTTTTGAGATACACATGATAATTTGACATATTTGTGGATAAATTTTTTTATATTTTATTATGATTTTTTATTCCCTTTAATTTCTTTTTTATTATTCATTTACGCCCAAACACATGTTGGGCACCTAAACTCTCTCCTCCTTTTTTCATTTCTTTATTTTTTATTTTCTATTATACCTTTTTCATTTTTCGTTATTTTCTTTCTTTTATTTTCCTTCTTTCTGTCTCTTCTCAGTCCATCACCTTCTGAACATGATCTCATACTTCGCTTGGTCTCCCTTTGCCTCATTCATTTATTCTTTCGTTCAAACATCCTTCAGAGACATGATCAGATCTTTGCTCCTTTCATCATTCACCTACGCCCTGTTTGGTAACTTTTTGTTTCTCTATTTTTCTATTTTTTTGTTCCCCAAATCAGAAAAAGTTTAGAAATTTGTTTGGTAATATCCGCTAATTTTTCTATTTCCCAAAACAAATCAATGGCCAAGGAATAGATTTAGAACAAAAACAATAAATAAAAAAAGCTTACTTCTTTGTTCTCAAAAACAAAAAGAGAAGTAAGGTCATTTTAGAAAAGGGTTAATACCCTGAAAAACCCCAAACTGGTACACTTGTGACAAATTTACCCCAAACTATTTTTTTGATCATAAAAAACCCCAAACTGGTAAACCTGTGACAAATTTACCCCGACTGACTATAAAAAACCATAAACCGGTACATTTATGACATATTTACCCCAAACTAATTTATTTGACTGCAAAAAACCCTAAACTGGTAAATTTTGTGACAAATATACCCTCTGCTAAATTTGATTAATACCACAAAAAAATCACAAAAATTGTAAACTGTGACAAACGGAGTGTAAAATCCTAAATTGGTATACCGGTTAATTGTCACGTGTCATTTAACTTAATAATTTGAGAATAAATTTAACGAAAACTAATATAGGGTAAATTTGTCACAAGTGTACCAGTTTGGGGTAAATTTGTCAAAAGTATACCAGTTTGGGGTTTTTGGTGGTCAAAAAAATAGTTTGGGGTAAATTTGTCACAAGTGTACCAGTTTAGGGTTTTTCAGGGTATTAACCCTTTAGAAAAACAAGTTCAACATAGCCTAATGCTCATCCTTACACAATCAACAAGAGGTCTAGTCTCTTGACCCAATTTGAGTCCCCATTTTTTTGGAATAAAAAAAAAAACAGAAATTTGTGAAATAAATTCAGAAATTAGATTTTGAGTAGTTTTATTAGATTTTAATGCTAATTCTAGTTTATAATTAGTTTAGCATAAAAAATGTGAAAATATTTTTAAATTAAAATTGGAAAAATTGAATAAGCTTTTAGGGTTTTATTTTATAGATTTTTTAATGTCATTTTCTTTTAAAGACAATGCTAGGTGGGGAAAGCTTGGTGACTCCGAGCAATGTTTACTTTTCTTCTTGTAGCTTAAAATGCTCAAGAGGTCTACGAACATGTTTGTTGTAATACTCAAAGATTTACTATCAACCTCCTCATGTTGTCATCTATCTTTGACTAACTATTACATTGGATTTTCTTCGGTCACTTAGAACGATCAATTAAATCATTACAAAAGTCTAGTTTCATCCAAACATGAAATGCTAAATCTTCGTTGACATTTTTATAATTAAATAAAAAATTGAGAATAAAAAAATTTTGAGTCGTACCAAACGCATTTGTGTTTTTTTTATTCCGAGAATATAAAATTCATGTTTTTGTACTCAGGATCTCATCCAAGGAATAGAAATAGAAAAAACTATTTCTAAACAAAAATTGTTCCGGAGAACAAAATGGTTACCAAATACATTCCAAGCTTTGTCCATTGTTGTTCTAGCTTCAAGAACTTAACATCATAAAAAAAATCTTCATCAAGCAGCAAGCAGGGAACTCAGCAAAGCCATAATCCATATTCTAATCATCACATATATAATGAAACATGTTCAAATCACAAACAGGAACTCAAAGGCAGACGACTCTCAGGGAACCAGTAATTAAGATTTCTCATCTTTGTTTCTCCAAGTAATTAGATATACTTGCCTTGAAGATGTAGATGTTAATTTCGAAGGATGATCAAACTAAGAAGCCGATGTCTTGGAGGCAATCTCGCCGTTGATTGGCGTCGGCAAAGAAGAAGCGAGCGGGAGCGGAGCTCTTTGTACTCTCTGATAAGAAAACAGAATAAAAGAAGGCGCGATCAGTGAGTTTCCGGAGTGGCTAGTGGTGTCAATTAGTGGTGGATTTTGGTGTTAGGGGGGCGATGGAGAAGGAAAATTGACAAAGAAACCTCTGAAAATTCAAGAAAGGACCGAGGATCAATGTCAATGACTGAATCGAAAAACGAAAGTCTGAATATGAGAGAGAACATAACTTTAATCTTGTTGCAGTAATCGCTGTGTACGATGGAGAAGCTTCGACTGAATGTAACCAAAATCAAGACTGATAAAGAGAGCTTTGCTGTGGCAGGAACCAGAGATCTTCGTCTGAAAGCAAAACGAAGACATTACACGACAGAGACGGCAGAAAGCGCGAATCAGCGAGAATGAAGCTTCCGCGAGGGGCCCAACAGGATAGGCTCGTCCTCACCAGATATGATTTAATACCAATCGATAGCAATTGGGTATCATTGCATTTCGGTGGGCTCAATCCTGTTGTAACTTCTAGCCAGTACTCTGTCCCATTGAAACAGACTGGTTCAAGTTCTTTAGGTCTCAGTTGTTAGTGCGGATTTTAATAAGGTCATTGCGTAATAATCTATCTCGATACTGAGGATGAATGGCATTCGAATAAGTGCGAGATTCATGCCATGATGATTGACCTATATAACCACTTCAACAAGCAGACAATGTCATATGATATTAAAGCCTATGTAAAGCTATATGGTCACATTGTTTATGAAAGAACAAGATATGGCATCGTGACCTCTTTTTGGAAGCTATAGCAATCTTGTTCATGGTCAATGCTTATGGGATTATTCAGATAAAACCCATCTATGCTACTACTTAAATTTAAGACACTTTATCTTTACCTTGAAGATGGGTTTTGGGGACACCAAGAGGCAAAACAAAATAAGGTCGCGACCGTAGACTTGAACGAGGGCCAGCGAAGGGGTGAGGCCAAAAGCAATGACAGTGGCGACTTTGCAAACACAGCGAGGCTTCGCGGGCATACTGAACTGGAACGCCGGAGAAACCTGCAAGGAAAACTCAAGGTGCAGCGAAGCAGTTAGGCGATTGTCAATCACGGCCTGAAGCTCGCTGGAGGCGCTGCTGCTGTGGAGCTCGGCGAACTGAGGCAGCGAAGGGATGTGGAAGCACGCCAAGGGGGCGTCAGTATCGCCAGTTACGCGCAGGAGCGGCTGTCGAGGCGCGGTGCAGTCGCAAGACGTGGCCGCACACCAAGGCAGGTGAGGATGCCTTCTCCTCGCTGGACCCGCTGGGCATGAAGGTGGTGAGGGCCTCGTCAGGATCAGCTCGGGCGATGCTTTGCTACAGGGGCACCAGGAGGGAGCAACGTTGGCAAATGACTGCAGGAGATGTCGGGAAAGCTTCCGAGTTCGCCGGACGGTCCCTGGAACTCGCTGCGGGAGGCGTCACGGGAATCTCGTGGTGGCCGGGCGCGCTGAACACGGCGGGAGCGTCGGCGGAGCGCCACGGCCGGCCGTGGCAGCGGGACTGCTCACGAGAGTTGCGAACAATCGGAAAAATACAAGGATAAAGCTTTGTCGTCTTCTCCAATTTTTGAACGATCGTGCCCTCTTATCGCTGTTGACGCAGAGAGAGAGAGAGAGAGATTCGTTTGAAAGAAAATCTGAGCGTCTTCACCCGTTTTCGATTCCAAGATCCGCCTTTTTCTGTGCAGTTGCGATGTGTATGCTGAGTTTGTTTCGGATCAGTAGAGAGATAGAGGGTGCGTTTGGGAAGACTTTTGGGGAAAGTCTTTAGGGAAATGCAAATACCTAGTTGAAAGTATTTTTCGAAATGCAAACTGTGTTTGGTAAATTATAATTTAAAAGCTCTTTGTGAAGTACGTTTGAGTAAAATAATGTTTGGGAGACAAATGACTTTTGTAAAAAAAAAAAAATTATCAAAAAAAAAAAAAAAAATGAAAACCAACAAGGACAGGCGGCATCCGGCGGCCGGCGACAACCCTCGGCAACCTCCGGCGACCTCGGATCTGGGCCGGCGAAGTCGCCGGCATCGCGCGACGCCGTTGCGACCTCCGGCGACCCCGGATTTGGGCCGACGAGGTCTTGCGACGCCATCGCGACCTCCGGCGACCCCAGATCTGGGGCGGCGAGGTCGCGCGACGCCATCGCAACCTCCGGCGACCCCGGATCTGGGGCGGCGAGGTCGCGCGACGCCGTCGTGACCTTCGGCGACCCCGAATCTGGGGCGGCAAGGTCGCGCGCGTCACGCGATGTCACCTGGACCTTCGAGAACCGTCCGTTGGCCGCTGCGAGGCTACGCAACCCTCGCCGGAGGTCGGGGGACCTCGGCGAGGGCCGCGCCTGAGTCGCGCGACCTCGGCAAGGGTCGCGCCTATGTCGCGCGACCCCGATCGGCCGTCGCCGACGCTACGCAACCCTCGCCTGAGGTCACGCGATCTCGGTGAGGGCTACACCTGGGTCACGCGACTTCGCCGGTGGTCGCGTGACCTCGCCGGTGGTCGCGCGACCCGAGCAGTTGCCGCCGGGGCCACCTCGACGGAGAAGATGAGCACTGACCCGAGTAGCTGCGACCGGCGCCACCCTCGACGGAGAAGATGAACAATACTCCTTACAAGGGCAAAACACGGGAAAACAAAATGTTCGTAAGGATAATTTTGGAAAAAAATGAACAACAGTACCCCAAGCGGGCATGCCGAAAAAGCCGAAAGCCCAAGGCAGGTCCTCCCCTGCCTTGGGCTTTCAGCCTTCACAAGGCTGGCCTTCTCCAAATGGGGCTTCAAATGTTTTTGCCAAACACCCCCACTTTAGCCTAAAGATCTTTAGGGGCTCAAAGATACTTGGCAAAGTGGTTGCCAAACGGAGCCAGAGAGTGATCCGCAAACGTTCTGCTAGCGCATTAAATTAAAACGTTTTTCAAAAATGGGAAAAGGGGATAGAATTTGGCAAAATGGAATTCATTTGGAACGAGGAAAAGATCGACCTTTACAGCCGAGGAGAAAACATTTGATTCGCATGATGTAACCGAGAAAACGAAACATAAAGGCTTGCGTCATGCGGTGTGACATGTATACGAGTAGTTACTTGAAATTATAATGACAAATGGCTTGCACATCATCATCTAGAGAGCGCTTGAATGAAGAAAATCATATTGATACATATCTCATATACATAGATCCAATATTCTTTACCCAATTTATAGGGTGGTTGTCAAGTTCAAGTTTGGAATATGCTATGTTAAAGGGGGGAAAAAAGATGTAACTTATATATGTAATATTTGTCGATGTCGATAGCAATTATATCCAAGCCTCAGCCAAATCCATATAGCTCTATCATATATTGGTATAGTACATTCATTTACTGTCTACAAGACATTGAAGAGAGTATCCCGTGAAGCAGAGCATATTCGACTATTGATAAGCACTCCAGAATTAGAGACATTCAATATGGTCGTTGTCCGACATAGTTTCCCACCGGGTCGTAGTTGCAAGTCATGAACACGTCCCCGTCGTCGCAGACCACGCGGGCGCACCCGATCCGCCTCGTCGCCTTCCAGACGATCTGCGTGTAGTGGCCGCACATTTGGCCTTCCTCGCACGTGTTGGTCGCGTACGTGTAATACTTCTCCTCTGCCGCCCAAGTGCCCACCGCGTCGCTCGGCGTCCACGACGAGCCGCTCCCCCAGTAAATGTTCTCTCCTAGCTTGAACCCGTCTTCCGGGAACGAATGCTCCAATTTGCAGTCCGACTTCCTCTGGCCGGCCCACCACCTCGCGTACCTTTCTCACTAGCAAGTCACATCAGTTGTCGAATTCCACGGGAAAATATGTCATAGTAGCTTGAACCATATCTGAATGAGATTTTCCTTATTTGCTTTTTATTAGAATTTCTAAGATGTTCTCTAGAGTTTCTACCGATTTGAGTACGTAGAACCTGACGTAATTGGCTTAGTGATTAAGAAAGGGACACGTACATGTGTAGACTATGCAGACCACATAAATTTAGTTACCCTCGTCACCGAGTGTGAGTGAACAATTTCCTATTTGGACTGTTGTTAAATTTTTGCTCGTGTTCTTTGTAGTCCATAAAGTTACTAATACATGTGCCCGTGATAAATGTAATGCTCCCCCGTCATTCAAAACATTTATGTATGTATGTAAAAGATCCCGGTGAGGGATACCAAAAGCACTTTAAAGAATTGAATTATCAAGCGATGCAACAAACTGTAAATGCCTATTTGATGTGAGTGCACAATATCTAACTTGGAGTGCGATGCGGGAAATCCACAGAAAATTCATAAAGCATAGTATATATTCGGATAAAAATTACACTGAGAATCCTGCGGTTAAGGAATGAACAGAACAAGAGAAATGCCAGCCAAGCTTTCGAAAGGGGTAATGCATTCGAGGGATGGCCTTTTGAAGCCGATCTTTACTTATGAATAACGATCCTTCTCCCGTCCGATGTGAGATGCGAGACGCCACAGTCGTTATAGATTCAATAGAGTAGAACAACATCGAATATATACACGTACCGTTCGAGCTCAAAGTCCCACATCAAGGGGAGCTCCCACTTGGCGGCGCGCACGAGGTTGTGGGCGAACAAGAACTGGAGGGACTCGCCGATGCAGTTCCAGCAGAGCTGCTTGGAGACTCTGTATATCGTCTCGTTGTCTGGCTTTGAAGAGAGCAGTTTGGCTTGGAGCTGTGGAGAGAGATATGGCGCGGCCGAGACAGCGGAGATTCCGCTGATGCTGCTGCTGCTGCTCGTGAGGAGTACGAGGAATAGAAAGAGTGGGAGGTGATTGCCCATGGTTTTGTTCTTTGGAATGGGAAGGAGTGTGGGTGTTGCAGAGCTCCACACTTGTGGCTTTATATAGATGGTCTTGGGAACATATCAATTGTTTCTCAATAATTTCCAAACCCATTGTTAAAAAATTTCCACAGTAATGTTACTTATCTTTGGGACCATGTGGCTTTGGATCTTTTACTATGACAAACTTGTCTAAGGTACATAAGCCACTGACTCGTGAAATGAATTATTGATCCCACAAATCAAATAAGACGAGCGAGCCGGCTCTAACCTCTGAACCTTAATGAGTGGCTCGAATATGGGATTGTTCGCACCGGATGTCGAGGAAATTGAACACATACCCTATAGCACGCATCTCATACAAATGAACGTCTGTTCCTTGAAGACAGACCCGGGTTATTAACAAGTGTTATGAGTTGAAAGCACATGGTAACCCTCATGGCTATAGCATATCTAATATTATTACTGTGACACTGCATCACCCGATTTCAAAGTACGGTGACATCATATAAGACGTTACTTTAAGGGCTTATGCTACAATATATCATGACATAGCTATAATATGAATACACAAATGTGCACAACATCTCCTGTGGGACATCGCATTGATTCTATATTTCATCTTCAGTAGTCTCGTGATCACGATTCGATATGAAATGATTTTCTGAATGGTAGATACGTCTCGACCACATGATGGTACGTGGACATGAAATCTTTTACAATGCGAAGAAGGTCCTATTGATTGGTGGTGACCTCAGAAATATTATTTCATTGCCAGAGGATTCGGTTCACCTGACCGAATGGAGAGTGCAATCGCAGCAGTTGAATGATGGGAAGTTGGATGAATCTGGGCCAAGTAAATCGGCAAGTTTCAAGCACGCGCTTCAGACGTTCCTCCTTCACGAGATCCGAGACCTAAAGTAAACAAATGATTGAAGGGCTTCTCGTGAAATCAGAGCAGGCGTGGCTTCTGTCGTTGAACACCCGTGAACCCTTGTCTTGTTCGCTTTATAGGACGAGATCGCCCGCCGTAGGCCATTCTAGAACCCCACGAATGTTCACATGTCGCTAGAATGTCGTGTCTGAATATATTATGTTGATGAGAAAATTCGACACATCAAGACATGCGCAAAATCTCTTGACGCAAACCTTATCAAAGGGCATGAATATATCTATTCATTAGGGAAAATGACATAAATCATTTTTAAATTTTGATCCAATGTGTAATGTAGTCCATATACTTTTTAATTTATTTAATGTTTAATATTGAAAATTTTCATATAATTCAGGGACTTAGTTAAACATATATCAAAAGCCTAAATGCCACATTAAATAAATTGAAAGTTCAAGAATCACATTACACATAAGTTAAAATTCATTGACCACATTAAGCATTACAAACTGGGCAAAAGTTTACGAACTTCATCCCCATCCTTTAATTGCTCGAGCGATCTTCTTTAAGCATGACGACTGAGAAATTCAAGTGAGATTAGCCTAGTGCTTTTAGGAGTCTAGGTTTATACACCCTGTTGTTGGCCAAAAAACATACAATCATGTCTACTCAATAGATAAAAGACACAAAATTTAGTCATGGCAATTAGGAGTGAGCATGGTCCAGGTTGGGTCAATCCTCCCCCAGCCATACGACCAACCAGCACAATGTTGATCCTCAATTTTTAGGACCGAGGACTGACCCTATTGAGTTTGGGACTAAGGATCAATGCAACCCAATCGATTTAGTCTAATTTTAAGGTCAATTAAGGACCAATTAATATTTTTTTTTGTTTTATTTTTTGTACCCTTTAAAAAAACAAACCTACCATTTCAAATTATATATCCATCAATAATACGATATCGTGCAACCAAACTATAATACATGTACATATTCAACAAATTTAAGATAAGATAATAATAGAAATTTCACACCTACTAAAAGCAAAAAACCATAAAAACACTTAAGACTGCGAGTAGAGATATGGGGACAAGATGGGAACATTGGGAAGTTGAGCGATGAGCGAGGAAGTCGTTTCTTTCAATTTTGGCAAATTGAAGAATAAAAGTACAAAGAAGACAAAAGAGAACAACTACTAGAGAAAGATGCCGTGAGGAGCCGTTTAATGCTGTTTACATCATTTTGGACACCGCGATAAGCCATTTGATACTATTGATACTATTTGACTTAAGGTTTTCGCTTTAGAATATATAAAAAAATTACAAATTATATATTAGATATTTTATGTATATTATATATATATATAATATATATACAATCGAGGAAAGAGTCTAGGTTGGACCAACCCTAAACTTTTAGAATCGATGACCAACCTACATAGTACTAGTTCAAGAATCCAGGACCAAGAACCGACCTAGTCTTTTGGGTCTTGGTAGATGACACCAAGGAAGAAATGACCAAGAAGTTGATGCCCAAACGGAAGGGTGATGACAGGATGGCACAACTCCAACGTCAAGTGGACAAACTAAACAATGCACTGCTACACATGTCAGATAGAGTATAGCTCCACCTTCTCCTCCCAAGTCGGACACGATAAGCCGACTAGAGGATGCCAATGTCGATCCAAAAGGCAAAGGTGTCACAACCACTAATTCTTCCTGAAAGTTGAATGCCACGCTTCAAAGGAGGTATGAAAAAGGTGATCCAGGAGTTGATGCATTAGGACAACCAAGCAGCAAATATGACTATTATAGCATATACTCTAGACCAGCACTTCAAATATGACTATTATAGCATATACTCTAGACCACCAAGTGCTAATATTCATGTCAAGTGTCAACCTTTTGAAGCCTCCAACAATGTGGAGGCTAATAATTTGCTAAGTCTAGGCTTTAACCCGAACTCTCCCAAGCCCACCATTTCATAACTAACAGTCTGAATTATTAATCTACAAGTCAATTTCATTTATAAATCACCACTAATCGATTTACAGTAAGTTGATAAGAAACCCAAATAAAGTATTGAGAGAAATACTACTCTTACGTAACCAAAGAAATTAAAATTTGAGACTTTATCACACTAATTAATCAACTAATGCATTTACGGTGTCTAATCGATTTATAGTGAGTCAATAAGAAACCCATTTTTTAAGTCTTTTGCTAATTTTGAGAAAAATAAATTTTTGGGGATTTTTAAATTTTCATTAAAAAATGTTTTATATTATTATTTTTTAACCGAAAATAGGGACCGGGTGGGTTATCCCGGATCCGGCCGGGTCTGGGCCGAACCGGGCCCCCACCCGGAATAACCAGTCCACAGCCGGACTGGGCTTAAAGTGCGGGCCCAAACCGGCCCACCCGAAGAAAAGAAAAGGGAAAGTTAAATACCCAAGCCCAGCCCACGAACTAAACTAAACCTAAACCTAAACCAAGCAAGCCGGCCCGTTGAAATATAACCCTGATCCAGAAATAAGCTGGCCCTCCAGCGTCTCCGCGATCCGGAACCGATCCGGATCCGGCACAGATGACCCGGCTCGCGTCTTCCAATAGACCCGACTGAGCCGATGACCACGACCGCCGCCGATACCCTCTTGCCCTCGCCGGCCCACTCACGACCGCGCCATCCTTGCCCGGAGCGGCCAAACCGGGACCAAACTCTTCAGTCTTGCCATGACCCCCCGCCGAACGAATACCACACTCCGGCGACACTCGCCCGTTTCGACTTTGACCAGAAAAGAGGCAGCGACGGCCAAGGACAAGACGGCGCGACGAAGAAACAACCTCAGAGACAATCATTCTCAACACAAGTTTTCAGATCTAGTCTAGGCTTTGTATCGAACACTTGGGGTGCGTCAAACGAAAGGCGAGCGCGCACAAGAACGAGACCCAAAACCGGATCAAAACTCGACAGAAATTAGCAAAGAATGCTCAGTATCAACGCAGAACGGCACCAGCGAGTCCGTCGCGCACGCGAAATGGGGCGACGAGCCCCGGGTCAGTAGCTCGGGCGAAAGCAAGGCGCAAAACAGAGAGGAAAAACAGGGGAGGTCGTAGGGTGCCCTCTTACCCTGCTCGGCGACGTCGGGCGGGCGGACAAGCTCGATAGATCGGACTACGTCCGTCCGCCTCGCGCGTCTCCGAGCCGGGATCCTTGGGAAACCGACCTGCACAGAGAAAAACCGAAACACGACCTGCAGTTGGCTTTGGCGTGAAAAAGAAGTGGCGGCGGGCCGTCGCTGTGGCGGCCGACGGTGGCTCTTTCGCTTACGCTCCGCTCTTGCTCACCGCTCTCTTACGGCTCGCCCCGTTTTTGTGCTCGAGCTCAGCCTCCCTCTCAGAGGTCGAGCGACCGCTCTTCCTCTGTCCTCCTTGCGCGCGCGGAAGAGAAGAAGTCCCCTTCTTCTTCTTCTTTTTTTTTCTAAATAATTTTTGTTAAAAAATATTATTATTTAAAATTTTCTAATTATCCTAAATGAAGTAAAATAAAGGAAAATGAAATGTAATAAAAAAAATAAAAATAAAACTAAGTCAACGCCATATTTTTTTTTTTTTTTTATGACTAAGGAATCTTAGAGATCACCTTTCGAGGATTACACGACCCTCCAGTGCCCGATGGCACCGTCAGGTCTCATCTCAAGTCGCTATTTAGACGTAAACCTCGGGGAGGTTAGCCCATAACTCAACACCAGGACCCCGCTTAAGACACTTTAACAATGAGAGGGTTACCTCTATGATGAGGAAGATAACTCACACCAATTACGCTGCCCGTGATTGGATAAGTCAACGCGAGTAATATTGATACTTGAGCTATTTAAGGAGGATATTATTGTTAGGGTCAAAAATTGATACCAACTACGCTGCCCGTGATTAGATAATCTACTGGATAATGAAACTGTCCAAGCAACCGGTTATACTATCTTAGGAGCCTTTCCTTTTTTTCTAAAATTCTTTTGATAGCTTTCTAGAATTTCGATTGCTTCCTGGGTTTGTTTCATATATAATAATTGTTTTCCAGGGTTTCCATTGAAAAATGTTCTTACTGATTAATAAGTGCAAATTTTAGAAAAATTCATGTTATTTCGGACATTGAAGTAAATCAAACTATATTTAAGATGTTGAAGTAAACCAAACTAGCCTTGTGATGGAACCTCTCAGAAGGTTGGGCTTCTGCACAATCCCTACCAAATTTGTAAACTGTTCGACTTCGGAATCTATATGAGTGGCATGACAAATTTCGATGAGCTAGCGGAGGAACAAGGCCCCAAATTCTATAGACGCTCGGAGAATCAAATTCCTGTGCAGACCAAGTTGTAACTTGATTTGATTGAGCCATGCTAATGCTGATTTTGTCTTCACAAGACTGCCCTGGAATATTGTTGCCTCCATTATTTGATTTGGTAAGCGAGGAATGAGAACACAGATGCTAATGTATGTTGCATTTTATTCAGATGACATAAACTCAATAGCACGATAGAGACTAAATCACCTCCAAACATGTCCTTGAGGAAATGGTGAGCTCCAATTTAAGTTCGATTTGCTACGAAAAAATACTCCAGCCTTTTTTCAAAAAAAAAAAAAAATTTCACAGAATTTACAAAGGTAGACAAGGTCATGTAGGGGCAAATCTCATATGGATAAACGGATCATTTTCTGAATGGACGTGACGCCATCTCCAAGGGTGAAAAGGTGTGTTAACTCTTATAAATACATCATACATGCATATTTTGCTTTGTGCCGGGGTAGCAAGCTTGAATGGAACAGATTTACTAAATGGGAGCAAAGGTTCATCTCACTAGGCAAGACAAGTGAGTCTACCTTACTTCTACGAAGTAGATATTCATGACTAGTCTACCTCACTTCTACAAAATAGAAATTCACGAGTCGGGGACTTAATTTCGTTATATTAATCTTGCGTCATTTCGATTCATTTTCTCATTATATGAAAACATTTTTATTAATTTTATATCTAGTCACTAACAAATGAAAGTGATTATGTACGGTGCATGAACATTTAAAGATGACAATCAATTATCAAGGCGGTAAATAAATGATTGAAAATTTAAAGAATCTGAAGCGCACTAAGCAAACTAGAGCAAAGCCTCATTATCAAGTCCCAAGCCAGAACCCGACCACTAAAAACCGAAGAAAAGCATAGATAAAATGACATAATGTAAGCATGGTCTAAATTAGATGCCTATAATATATACAATTATGCATGGGTTACAAATTAAACTCATTTACAGTCGCAACGCAAAATTATTTCATATGCTACCTACTCTAATCCTTTTGTTTTTCTCATTATTTAAAGAAAAGTCACAAAGTCACTTCCCTAAGTGACATGCATCGATAACAATTAATTTAATGCCGTGTATACTATGTAAAACTAATTGCAACCTAGATGCAACATTATAAAATTACACCCGGTGTGACGTGCATTAATTTAAATGACGTGAACTTTATTCATAGATTAATGCATCAACTAACTAGGTATCAACTAGATGAAATACTAATTTAATTGAAATTAATACGAACAAAATTTATTCAATGAAACCTAGGCATGCGACACATACACTTATATGCATAAACTAATGTACAACATGACAAAAATTAATAGTTCAAATAAGCAAATCAATATTCATATAAATTGTTGCGAAGAGTGAGCGATCGAACAATAATATAGACAGAAGAAAAAAAATAAATCGGACACCAGATTTACGTGATTCGATCGTAAAGACCTATGTTCACGGGGAGAGCAGCGATGAATTTCACTATAGATCAAGCGATATGAAGAGATTACACACTCGAGTCACTCAAACACTCTCTCGGTGTTTCCCATACCCCAAAACGCAGTGTTTAGCCCTGAAATTCCTCAAGAAATAATCTCTCAATCTCACGAAGGAATTACACGCAAATTTTACCACAAGATTTGATTAACTTGAACGCTAAATCTTCTTAGATGTAATTCACGAACAAGAACAATAAAGAAAAATCCCTCCCAAGCACTCGACAACAAAACATCGCTGAACACTTCTTCATGATCAACCTTATTCCATCCACGGCCACAAGTCTATATATATATAAGTGAGACATTTATTCTTTTGCCAACTTCTCATAGGATTATGTTTCCTATCTTGAACCAAAGCATATCTCTGTATATTTTAAACAAAATCCAAGTCCTAGTCAAAGTTGGACTTTCCTATTTTAGAGGCCAAATTCTCCAACGCAGATTTGAATTTTGAGAAGTCGATCTTCGGATCTTCTTTGCTCGATTTCGAACGTCCGCAACATATCCAATTCGGAATATTCGGAATTTCGCATTGGGCTCAAACTCGACATATATTTTAACATAAATAATAATTAAGAATATTCAAGTTTATGTCAAGAACATATGGATGCATGTAAGATGTATCGACAATATGTAAGGACATTGTACATGCATAGAGATCATGACACTAATATTGGACTCTTAATAATTACTATATACTATGCATGAATAAAATAATTGAGCCTAATCTTTTGGCTCAAATATCCAATTTTTCAATATATGAAATATATGATGTGAGATTGATAAAATCGTTATGATGCAAGAGAGGAGCAAATAGCTAATGAACTCTCTAGGCATTCCAAAAAGATTCAGTTGCTTTATCAGATGATTTACCATAGGCACCCATGTAGGAGTGAAGCCACGAGAAAAGCAACAATCATGAACATATAACAAAAAGGAAAATAAGCCCAACCAAAGGAACCATTCTGCACGTAAATATCATCAAAAGTTTCAACGCAGATGTCAATAATATGGACACATATGTCTGTCTCTGTAGCATTTAACGAAACTCCACCAATTTGTCTGGGAACCATCGACCTACAATGCAAGCGAGATGCAACAATTGTTATTGACGCCTATGATCGTATCAATACATTCAACCATCCCTTTGTCTAACACGAATCATCCAACCGGGAGCCGAAAGAAATAAAACTACCGTATCGATCAACAGAAAAATGCACTATACTAGACTCAATCGTCATGCTCCAGTTCCGCATCAATCATACACCACCAGGATCAAAATATTGACCTTACCTTAGATAGGATTACTGAGGAAACCAGTCGGACGAGTGTTGAAAGCTAGAGCGCCAATTCCAAAAAGTTAGCCATCGCCAGAGTGGTGCTCTCGATGGAGAAAGCGTGTAATTCGGCAAACGGCAATCACCAGTGTAGATTGATGGATGAACCGGCAAGATCCTGAAGAGGAACAACCGCCTTGACGGCCACGGCGGATGGAGGAAATAGATGCAGAAGGAACAACCACCTTGAACCTCAGTAGAGAGAGCTTTGCGAGAGAGATTGAGAGCTCGATTGCGCTCGGTGTCCCGTGCGTGTTGAGTCTTCTTTTTATATCCGTGAAGGATCATCCCATATATGGGGTTCTTTTTACTAGGCTTCATCTGTTAGGTGCAGCGAGGAGAACTTATATGGTTAATCCAAGTGTACATTGCAATGTTGTGAAGTGGATCCTCCTGATTTTGTTAGGGACCACAGATGTTGGGTGTATTTCAGAGGATGCAATTCAAGTGGCATGGCTGTAACCCGGTTTGCAAACCAGGGTCATGTAGGGAACTTGAAGGATGGTCGTTTTTTGACCAAAGATGCGTTTGCTTCTCTTAGTTGTACCATGATTGAAAGCCATCATTGAGAGATGCGGTGACTTCGTTGACCACTGAGGCTAGGGTGTACCCGAATGTTATGCATTTGAGTCTAGACTAGGGCGTGCCCCAATGATAACATCTAGCATGCAAGAATACGATCTGATCCCGACAAGGTAATGAGAATATCTTATTCTTTCTTTTATTTTCATTTACATACGTGTCGAAAATGTTTCAACTCGCTCAACATGACTAGTGATGATATGCATTTGAGTGTAGACTCCAGTTTGTTCAATTGGAAATTGACCTATTAATATAATGGGTTAAGGTATTTTATGATATTTAATTATGTGTGTTTATGTTAAGATATTTATACACACACGAGTTGTACACTACCGTAATAATTTGGTGCCTTCTAAGTCATCTATTTCATAACTGATGGGTACCAAATATATAGCCCCATGAGATTTTTTCTCTCTCTCGTTTGGAAGAGTTTTTGTGCCCTTGGTGCTGTAACATCCACGATTCTGACCCCATGAGGATCGGCTATGCGTTTGGTGTGGCGATGGTGAGAATCGACCATGAATCATTCCAAGGATCAGTCATGGATTGATCGAGCTAATCGAAAGGGTAATCAAGGGATTAGCCATGGTCCAATCGAAAGATTGGTCATGGACTAATTGAGAGTAGGCCTGAACCAATCCACCAACCATACAAGTGAACCTAATCCATTTGGCCATGGAACGGCTGCCCGACCATAAGAATTGGTTGTGGCATGATCACATACCACTGCGAATCGATAGATGATCATGAATGGATCCCAAGCGATCATGTTACAATCATGGGTGATTATGCTCAGTCGTGTACCGCTCGTGGTCAACCATGAGTTAATCCCATGCGACCGTGTGTCAATCACAGATTGACCAATCTCATGCAACCACATGACAATCGAGGGCCAACCATGGATCAAGTATGCTTAACCATGGACTAATTGAGAACTAGCCCCTTGCGATGAATCATGGACTAGTCCTGGATAGGTCTCGGATTGACTCGGCAACCTTCTCATTAGGCCTTGTGCCAATTCATGAGCCCTACCTCGTACCAGATGATGGATCAGCCTTGGACCAAGCCTTGAGCCCTTTCATAAGGCCGTGGACCAAACCAGGAGCCTGGCCGTGAGCCAAGCCTTGTGCCCAACCCCACACCAAGCTTCGAGTTAGTCATAGGCCCAGTCTACTCGGCCAGTGCCAACCGTGGGGTTGGTCACTGAGTCCACAAGATGGGCCACTGACCTATCCATGCAAGGAGAGTTCAATCACGAATTTGCCCCAGTCGATGGTGATTTGACCTCGAATCTCAATTCGGTTGGAATGGTCACTCATGGATGAACATAAAGAGCTCTCACCCAAACTCATTAACGCTTCCAATGGCCTTATTTCCATGTTTGTTGTGTTCTTTGGAAGAAAACAAAATAGAAGATTATACCACCGCCCGCGGCGGCCGCGATGGTTAGAGCTTTCTCCCCCACCGAGGAGGGAGGGTTCGAAACCCCGTGTCCCCATTGCACGACTCACCTGCGGCTGGGTCTGTAGTGGCGGCCCAGTTCGCCTCGGGTTTGCCCCGCCAGCTGCCGACTATACGGGGGTTCCCAGATCATCAAAAAAAAAAAAAAAAAAAAAAAGACAAAATATGTCGCGACCTCTTTTTTTCTTTCGGCGCCCGCAGTCGAGTACGAGCGCCTAAGGAGGCTAATGGCTCGGCTGAATTTATTAAGCCCGGACTCTCCCAAGTCCACCAATTCACGATTTTAATAATCTGAGTTTTTAACCTGTAAATCAATTTTTTAAGATGGAGTCGCCACTAATCGATTTGTGGTGGGTTGATTAGAAACCCAAGTGAAGTATCGGGAGAAATACTCACTCCTGCGCAACTAGAGAAATTAGGATCGGGGACTTGATTACACTAGTCAATCACTAATGCCCTTTCGGTACCTAATCTTGTTTAAACCCTGAGGTTTTTTGGATGTTCGAGGGATTTTCCATGCATTTTTGGGAGGAAAAATATTTTTTGAGTCATTTTCTAATTTTTGGACACAAAAGGGATTTTTTTGGTATTTTTTTGGGAAATATGAGTCTTTTTGGCTTTTTCTGAAATTTTTGACTTTTTCATGAATTTTTGGCCTTTTTGGATTTTTGGCATTTTTTGGAAAATATGAAATATTTTTGATTTTTTTTTTTATTTTTCGGAAAATAAAATATTTTTGGAAAATAAATTGTTTTTTTATTTTTTTCTCGATTTTTTGGAAAATAAAACATTTTTTGATTTTTTTATTTATTTTTTATTTATTTAAAATATTATTTTATATTAAAATAATATAAAAATCGACCGGCCGGATCCGCGGGTTGGGTCCGACCCGGGCCGATCCGAATGAGGACGAGCCGCGTTGCGGGCCCGACTCAGATTTTTTCATCTTTTTTTTTTTTACTTTTATTAAAACGACGACGTGGCCCAAAAATAGGCCCACTTCTCTAAGGCCCGAAGGCTACCCGGCCCACGCGCACAGGCCCGTCTCAGGCGGAAACCCTACCTGGTTCAAACCCACGCCCGACCCGCTCTCTGACCCGGTTCACAGCCGCGACCCGTCCCGCGAAACCCTACCCGAACAGTGGCCCGGATCCGACCCGGGCTTGGTCCGACACAATGCTTTCTCCCTCCTCGTCTATCCGCGGCGCCGATGGAGGGGCTAGGAGGTCGAACGGCGATGGTCCAGCATCCGGCAACGACGGAGGCTAGGGTCTCGAACGGCGGTGGTCCGGCATTGGGCAGTGACGGAGGCTAGGGTCTCGACAAAAAGGGAGGCAAGCCTCCGAGTGGCGGCGATGGAGACGGCCGCGTGGGTTGAGACACAAAGCGAAAAACGATTAGGGTTTCGAGAGAGGGTGGGAAGCCTCCAAGTGACGGCGATGGGGGCGGTGATGGTGTACGGCGGCAGACGGCGACTGAGCTCATACCTATTTCGGTCGATTTCGCGATGTAGGGCTTTGATTCGGCCGAGTCTTCGAACAGCTGCAAGTCTACGTCGGGGAAGCAGTGGCCGGTGTCGGGAGAAACAGCAGCAGCGAAGCGCGAGGGTGGCAGCACGGTTCGGAGGCGTTGGGCTGGTGCTTGATCACAGCGACGGCGGCGGCCTGGCTCGGGGCGACTCGGCACGGCGGTTTTCCAGATCTGCGCCCAGATCTCGACCCTTCTTCTTCCGGTTAACCTTGCTCAGCTCTGGATGGCGTCGGGGCACGAGTTGGAATTTGGTCCAGGCGACGGCATCAGGGGGACGGCAGCAAGCCTTCGCACCCAGATCCGACCCTCTCTCCTTCGATTCTTCTCTCGCTCAACCCCCTTCCGCTCAGATCTCTCTCTCTCTCGACCAGATCTCTCCCCCTCTCCGGCTGCAAGCCTTCGGATCTACACTTGCTCGACCTCGGCTCCCCTTCTGAAGTCTCTCAGCAGGAAGCTCGAAGCTTTGCAACCCTCGATCGTTCTCGGCCTCCCTTCAATGACGGAAACGGGGGCCTATTTATAGGCGAGGGGCAGCCGGTCGACGGAGCTTCGACCGCCGGTCCTCGTGCGCCAAACGGCCTTCGCCGGCCGAACTAGCGTCCCATCCGCCACCTGTCCGCCAGCTGCCCCCCCACGCGCGTCGCCATCCGTCCGCTCATCCGGCGTCGCGCCCTCTGTGCGTGCGCTGCAGAGGCAGACGGAGGAAGAAGATGACCCGGATGGGCCGGGCTGAGGCAAAAATGGGCCTCTCCGGCCCATGTGAGGGCTGCTTCTGCTTCTTTTTCTCTTTTGTTTCTTTTCTGTTTTTTTTTTCTTTGTTTATTTATCATCCGAAAAAAGATAAAAACAAAAGTAAAACCTAATTAATTAAAATGAAATTTTAGGCGTCAACAAAATAGAAGATTATAAAATTGCTTGGTCATTAAATGCAAAGGGATGAAGCACCCCATTTGGTGATCATCTTAAGATTATGTAATGATGGCCAAATGATTTGCCTTGAATGAGAAGTTAGTGACTTATGCTTGAGTGTACCAATAAGAGAAAGACACTAAGAAATCTTATCATTTCCCTAAAGCTTAGGAGAGTCACGTAACCCTATTAGGCATGCCACCTCTTCCAAATAAGGTCTTCATTAGGGATAACTCGAGGGTTTAAGTGGACCAATTGGAAGAAAGCTTGGTAGGAGATTTTAGAAGGCTAAAACTTGGAGAGCAAGTCTTGATTATGGACATGTGATGAATATTTAAACTTAATGATTACATAAAATCTAAGCATTAAATCAAAAAGCTTAGTCACTAGCTTAGGCATCCACGAAATAATTACATGTCATTATTGTATGGTGACTCAATTTCTTAGGTGGCCTAAAAGGAAGAATGTTCTAGAGAACTTAACCTAGGAGCAAGTTCTTGAATTTAGATATGTGGTAAATATCCAAACCTCATGATTGTCAAATCTAAATATTAAATGAGAGAGGGTGAGTCATAAGACTTAGGTGTCCCATAATTAACATAATCATCATTACTAAAACGACTCAAGCCTCAAGTAGCCCCACGAGAGAATGAGTAAATGTCCTCCTCTAGAAATTAGACTTGCCACTCATCTCTTTAACTTGCCACATTTTCATCCTAAGTTATCCACCTAGAAAAAAGTGATTGGTCCACTTTGAAGAGAAATGATGAGAGCTTTGCCTATATAAAGAGGCACTATCCCCTCATTTTCTTACCCACCTTTTCTCCATCTCTCTCTCTCTCTCTCTCTCTCTCTCTAACGCCCTCTCATCGTCGCCCCTCATCCTCTCTCGACCTTGTTGACCCTCACCTATCGCCTCACTAGATAGCTCTCTCTTGATAAAATCACTTCTAATTCATCGAAGGTAAATAGAATCTCTAGCTCTTAATTAGGGCAATAGCCTATGTCATTGAGTTTAGTTGTATACACACATGTGCCTAATTTTATACATATTAATGATTGATTGCTCATGTGTTTACATTCCTAAGCCAAATCGCGCTCCAGGTCACAGATGGGTCTTGCTTGGTCTTAAACCAGCATTGAGGCATGTTGGTTCAAGTCGTGAGTCACGTTGCTTGGACTTGGCTGTGCTCTCATTCGAGCTTAATTTGTGTACATGCTGACGATCGGTTGCCTCATGCTTTTATATGTAAGTAAAATTCCTAACTCTTGGCTAAGGTGATATGTTACGTTGTCTAGTTCAGTTAGGCCCTGTTTGGTAACCATCCAAACAGGGGCAAATTCTGACTTTTTGTTCCCAAAAATAGTTTGGGCTCAGAATCTCGTTTGGTAAAATTTTTGTTCCTGAGAACAAATTTGTTCCCGGGAACAGATTGGGAGTGGAATCAAAAAAAAAAAAAAAGTTGATTCTTGTACCAGAATCAGAATTGAGAATCAAAACCAACAACTCTTCTTCTTCCCTTCGGCCATCTTGCAACCGCTGTTCACAACCGTCCACCACCCATCCGCCGTCGCCGCCGCCGCCGTCGCCGGCCGCCGCCGTTCGCTACAGCCAATTGCCGCCGTCCGCCGCCGCCGCCGCCGCCAACGCTCGCCACCCGCCGTCCGCTACTGCCGCCGGTCGCCGTCTGCTGATTCGGTGAGCTTGCCGGAGGCTCGCCGAGCTAGGGCGAGGTCCGGCGAGCTCGCCGGGGGCAAGCCCACCACCGGCAAGGCTCGGCCTTGCCGGGTTTAGGCAAGTCTCACGACACCTAGCCCCGGCAAGGCTCGCCCACCCCGTCGGTGGCCAGGTAAGCCTCGCCCAACCCCGGTGAGGCCGGCTTGGCCACCAGTGATGCCAACTTGGCCACCGGCAAGGCTCGGCCGACAAGGGCCGGTGACACCTCGGTGAGGTCGCCGGCCCTCATCATCGGCCGGTCGCTAGTCCACCGGCCACAAGAAGATGAAGAAGAAGAATAGGAGAAAAAGGGAAAAAAAAGAAAAGGAAAAAAGGAAAAAGTAAAAAATTTATTTAAAAATTAAAATAAATTGATTTGGAACATAATTAATGAGTATGGTACCAAACACAATTATATTTCAAAATAAGAAATTTTGAATAGTTAGCAAACGGCTTAAAATGCTTAGAATCAGTTCCTGAGAACATAATAAAAAAGAATCATTTTTTATCAGAATCTACTCCCATGAACATAATTGTTGCCAAACGTACCTTATATGTTCACCCATGTAAAACATGTGTATATTATAATGATCTTTGTATGATTTGTTCATGTTTGCACGCTTGAATGCATTCATGCCTTGAGATGAGGTCAATGTCCGCTTGGCTTGAAATCGACGTCAAGTTTTGATGGCTTAAACTTGCGAGGCCATGGATCAACATTGAGGTGTGCTTGTTCCAAGTCTTATTAAGCGCGGGATCGCCCAAGGCTGTGAGGTCTTGGATCGGCATTGAGGCGTGCTGATTCCAAGTCTCGTTTGGTGTGGAGATTGTCTAAGACCGCGAGATCTTGCGTCGGCATTAAGGCATGATGGTTCCAAGTCTTACTTGGTACAAAGATCACCCAAGCCCATAAGCTCTTGGTACGACATTAAAGCATGTTGGTTCCAAGTCTTGCTTGATATGAGGATCAATCTAGGCGTATAGTTCAAGCTACAAACCAAAAATCATGCTTGGCATTTTGTATGATATGATATTGAGGGTCATGGCACACATTCTTGAATGAGCACGCCTTCAGGCCTTTGTATGCGTTGGCTAAGATGAAGGATGAAAAACTAGCTTGTGTGATGCACCATGTGTGATCACCTATAAAAGAATAAGAACCATCGCCACTCGAGGTGGCCACAATGCCCCTACGCCAATAGGATACCTCGTTAATGAGAGAGAGATGTCCTCGCGACAACGGGATGCCTAGGTTTAAGCCCGGAAGTCTCGGGATACCAACTCTGAGATGTTCTAGTCGAGCTGAGATGCTCTGATTGAGTCGAGAAGCCCAACATGAAGTTGGAAGCCTAGGTCAAGCAGAGAGGGCTTGGTTGAGCCATGACAAAATTAAATGAAACTTTTATGTGTGTTGGTATGTATAATTATGATATGTTGATGTTTTTATTAATAAGCCGAAGGTAAGCATACATTGAAGTATGCTGCAATGGATATTTGTATGTAGTCGAGGTATAGCAATAAGTTTGTTATTGATCTGCCATCGACATTGTATTACGATTGCTGTACTAACTAGATTTTGATGATGAGATGTCCTCCTGGCAAAAATTAGGAGTTTTACTTAATGAGTTCCCCAACTCACTCCCTTATGTTTTAGACTTGTAGGCATGGAAGTCTCACGTCGATTTTAGAAGTTGTAGTCACGCTAGATGAGATAGAAATTCCCAAAACTTGTAGTATGATGTAAAAAAGAAGGACCCTTAGAGAAAAGACTTGTAAATATACTGTTGTAATATAAAGTAACGTGTTCTATGTGATGTATGTCCTAATCTTCTAGCTATTGTTTTCTGGAGAATTTATTTGTTCACACTTTTGCACATGCCTATTAACAAGATAAAAAGAATTAGGAAGGTGACGAGCCTAGGATATCGCAAAAATAACCCTTGCCACTCGTGACCCTAGAAATGGAGGCGGGGTTATTATAAGTGTGGCCATGTCTGCCCCTTCCTCAAACCCTAACATTATCTCTACCCAAAAACCCTAACATTTTCCCTCTTGAAAATCTAATCCCTCTAAATGAATCTTACAGATGAAAGGCACTTGTGGGATTATTATTCCATTGCTAAGTCCTCACACTCTTAAAGGTTCGCTAATGAGATTCGGTATCCCTAAGGACTGGGATACTGTCGTGACGTGACACCGCTTCCCGGGTTGAGTGCACCTCTTCAAGTAGTATTTATCCACTATCTAGGTAGATGAGGGACTAGGGCAATGGATACCCCATTGGTTCCTGGCGTGATTCATTAGGGATGGAGATATGCTAATCAATCCTCTGCAAAGTTTTGACGGGCCGCCCGGTAAGGGCCCTGAGGACGTTGACTAGGATCCCATGGAGCTGGACCCTCCTGATGGTGCCGTGGAGGATGCTACCCCTGCTCCCCTAATGATTGACCCATTCGCTTTCGACTATGACTCGATGCAGTCTAAGTCTATTGGGTCCGAGTGACTGTAGTGCTGCACCCGAGGGTTCTTTTTATGTAAGTTGGATTAGCCTAGCCTAGTTTCTTTTTGTTCTGGCATAGAGGATAGATCGGCCCTATGTTAGGCTTGTAATTCGGAAACGATCCTCCATAAGTTAATCCAATATGAAAATGTATATATGAGTAGTTGTGGTCTTTCTGCTGTTCATCTCACTATCCCTGTTTGAATGCTTGATTGTATGTTGATGGGGAGATGATACGTTTCCCGCTTGCACATAATGAAAGAATAAAAATGAAGGGTCGACAATGAGTCTTGGGAATGTCGCAATTGCTATCGACCACTGCAGGATGTGCGCACTCTCGAGGTTCGGGGCGTGATACCCACTGCATTAGTTGTCGACAACTGGTCGGGCGAGTTCGCCGAAGGCTTGTTAGGCCAAGCAAGGCTGACCCAACCTCGGCGAGTCTCGACCGACGAGGCACGGCCTCGTCGAGGGCCGACGATGCTCCAATAAGGTCGCCGACCCTCGTTTGGCCAGTCGCGGGCCATCCCAAGGCCGACAACCAGGAACTTGAAGAAGAAGAAGAAGAAGAAGAAGAAGAAGAAGAAGAAGAAGAAGGAGGGAAAAAAAGAAAAGAATAAAAAGAAAAAAAAAAGTAATAAAATTATTTAAAAATTAAAAAAAATGATTTGAAGTAGAAATTTTTAACAATGTACCAAACACAATTCTATTTCAAAAATTGAAATTTTAGACAGTTATCAACTATGAAGCACGGACACGTTGCCGAGCCTTCCGAGTCGTGTCCGACACGTGTCGACGTGTCCGACACGCTCGGACACGCTCGGACACGCTCGGACACGCGGTCAACGCGTGTCGAGAAATCCGACACGCGGTCAACTTTTCTCGACACGCGTGTCCGAGAGAGATTGTTGAAGAAGATGACGGTGAGTAGAGAGATGAGGTCGAGTAAGAGGCCGAGGAAGCGGAGGTGAGGCCGCGACGGCGAGGCTGCAGCTGCTGTTGCGAAGGAGGAAGGCCGGAGGCGACAACGAGGAGGCGACCGAAAGAGTTGAGAAGATCGTGAGGAGGAAGAAACGAGGGGGCGGGGGAGAGAGAGCATGGGAAGAACGGGGATGGAGGGGGATTGATGGGGAGCGCGGGGAGCGAGGTGGTGGCGTGGGGGAAAGGGAGGGAGAGGGGAGAGAGGAGAGAAGGGGAAGAAACCGAGGGGATGGGGGCGATTGATGGGGGCACAGGTGATGGGGGGCGCGGGGAGCGGGTGGTGGCGTAGGGGGAAGGGAGGGGGAGAGAGAGAGAGAGAAAGGGGAGAGAAGGGGAAGAGATGAGGGGGCTGGGGGTGATTGATGGGGGCGCAGAGAGCAAGTGGGCGTAGGGGGAAGGGCGGGGGAGAGAGAGAGTGGGGGCGGATCTGCAGAAATCGAGGGGGAGGATTTTGGGGTGGTGGCGTGGGAAAAGAGGGGGAGAGGGGAGAGAGAAACGAGGAGGGAGGATTTGAGGGAAATAATTTTTGTTAGAATAAAAAATATATTTTTAAGTATGCACACGTTTTAATTATGAATATATTTTTAAATTTTTTTATGAATAGATTTATTAATATTATTAGTGTAAATTTATTGTAAGTTTTTATTTATTTATTTATTTGTGACCTTAAATCAAATTAATTAAAAATTAAATTATTTATTTAATATATAACGTGTCGGAACGTGTTGAAATTCTCTACTTTTTAAGAAATGACGTGTCGCGTGTCGTGTCGTGTCGTGTCACGTGTCGCGTGTCGCGTGTCCGTGCTACATAGGTTATCAAACGGCTTAAAATACTTAGAAATTGTTCATAGGAATAGAATAAAAAAATAATCATTTATGATCAGAAATTGTTCCTAGGAATAGAAGCTTTACCAAACGCCATTTATGTGCATTTAAAACATCAAAAGCACTCACACATCGATTAAAGAGACCTCAACGGTATTTGACGCACAAAACAAACCCAATCCAACAAAAATCTACCAATTTTTAATTCACAACTTGTCACTAGATAAACTTAGCTGTTAGGCTTTACCAAAAAAAAAAAAAAAAAACTTAGCTGTTAGGTAAGAACTGGGTAAGATTATGTAAAAAAATTCAATAACAATAATAAAACACATACTTTCATGCCATGTCGTGTCTATTATTTGATGTCAACAACAGATTAATGTAAATGAAATTGAAAAAGTACAAATGAAAAAGATAAGAATATCTCCTGATTCACTGTTAAAGAAATCATAGACTTTATTTTTATTTACTTATTTATTATGTTTTCCTCTCTTTTTTATTTCTTTTTTATTCCTTCCACAAAAATTTTATTAAATGATAAATTATACTAATATACCTAAAATACTAATGTACCTCATATTTTTTATAAATATAAATACTAAATTATATATATAATACAAATTATAGCATAGAAAAAATTCAAACATGTATAAGTAGGAAAAAATGAAAACAAAATTGTTGTTATTTTGAAATTTCTTTTTTATATTAGAATTGGAAAATTAATTATCATTAATTATAATTAATTATTATTTTAATTTTATTAATGTAGGAAGGTTCTTATTTGAGAAAATTAGCTTTTATAACATCGATGTAAAAAATTCTATCCACTTTAATCCCACCTACCCCATTATCTTTTTTATCCAGTTTATATTTCCTTTATTGGGCAAAGACTAAAATATAAATGGGATAATTTTTATCTTATGCTGTCTCTTAGCTGGTTACCAACTGTATACTTGAGGTGTTTGATGGTCAAAAGAAATCTGACTGGACAAAAAACTGCCAAATTACATGTCACGAAATAGGCATTGCTGTCGGAGGAAAGTGTGTTGATGTTCTTTAAAGCCCTCTACTTGTTCATTTTCTGCTGAAAGAATTCTAGGATCTCTATAGCCATTAGCCTCTTTTTTTTCCTTGTCTTTGGCTCTGCTTCGCTCACTCTAATGGATGTGGAAGAACGGAAACAGCATCTGGAGTCACCCCTGTTAGCAGTTTCCCAGGAGAAGGCTGCGCCTGAACCGGGGAATGGATTCAAGAAGGACGAGATTTTCTCGGAAATAAAGCGGCAACTGTCGTTGGCAGGGCCATTGGTGGCGTTGAACCTTATGATGTATAGTTTGCAGGTGATCTCAGTGATGTTCGTGGGTCATCTCGGAGAGGTGGCACTTGCCGGTGCTTCCATGGCCACATCCTTCGCTTCCGTGACTGGCTTTAGCTTGTTTGTAAGACAGAACAGTTCTTCCAGTTTTAATCTTGAGATTAAACCATTTTTCTCTCCGAATGCGTTGCTAAGACATTGAAGATTTTAAAAATTGAAAGTAGCATCATACTGTTTTACTTCTATGCAATCCCGCTTCTATTCTCAATGTGATTATTGGGAGTACCATGAATAGATTGCTTGTCTATTAACCTTGGCTCTTTTTCAGATTCTTGCAGTTTGACAAAGATTGATCTACTGAACATGTTATCTCTCAATTAGCTCAGTGTGCTAAATGTGTGATTTTTCCCCTTTAGCTAGGTGTAGCAATGCTGAGATTGCGAACTGAATGTTGGTGTTTGTCACGAATTAGAACATTTATTAACTGCACTCAAAAAAGATTGTTCGGGGCCCTAGGACAACAATGAAATAGATGAACTACTTTTTCTTGTTGAAATTCTTCCATTGCACGTCAGTTGAGTGAACTATGGTAATACTCTCCTTCTGATACTCCAAGCAAGGCCTCATTTGAGTTTCTAGGACGTACTGACAAGACTTTTTGATATTATTTGTGGACATCTATGAATTGCTCCAGACATTTTCTTATAGATGCTTGGTCCATAACAGATAGGCATGTCAACTGCATTGGAGACGTTTTGCGGTCAGTCTTATGGAGCTAAACAATACCACATGCTCGGTATCCACAAGCAGAGGGCCATGATTGTTCTCCTAATAACTAGCTTTCCGGTCGCTATCATATGGGCTTACACAGGCCAAATCCTTCTCTTTCTCAAGCAAGATCCTCAAATATCAGCGGAGGCAGGATCCTATGCTTGGTTCATGATCCCTAGCGTTTTTGCGTTTGCGCTTCTGCAGTGCCACGTCAGGTTTCTGCAGACGCAGAACAATGTCATTCCGATGATGGTCATATCAGGAGTCACCACATTGCTACACGTTTTCATATGTTGGTTCCTGGTGTTCAAGTCTGGACTTGGAAGCAAAGGCGCTGCTTTGGCGGATTCCATCTCCCATTGGATAAATGTGTCATTGATGGCGATTTATGTTAGACTTTCACCGTCCTGTAAGGGAACCTGGACTGGTTTCTCCAAGGAGGCCTTGCATGGGATCTTTGCATTTCTGAAATTAGCAATTCCTTCAGCTGTCATGATCTGGTACTTCTCAAGCTCTTAGGCTTCTCCTAGTTCACTAACGGCAAACCAAAAGACTTATAAAAATTTCAACAACTCACAGGACCAGTGTATAAGACAACTGATAGTCATAATCCTTCTTCAGAATCACTAATGGGCTGTTTACTTTTTCATTCTTATTTACGTTCATGATCTGATTTTTACAACTTCGAAGGGATTTCATGTTCTTATTAATTGGCTCTGATGCTATTCTTTGCGGGCAAATATATGATCTTACATTATTGACATTGGTTTTCCTGATTCTCTGTAACTTGGAGCAATGATGATATTCTGTTTGGTTCATCGCCTGCAACAGCCTCGAGATGTGGTCATTCGAGATGATGGTCTTATTATCGGGACTTCTTCCAAACCCAAAACTCGAAACATCGGTCCTCTCAATCAGGTACATCAATACTTAGTATGTCAACAGGAAGTGAACAAAAAGGCTAACCTCTTAGTACCAGTTGCTATCATTTCCAAACAATGTAAACGTGGTATCCTGTGCTTCTTTCAGCCTGAACACCTGTAGCTTGGGTTTCATGATACCTCTTGGACTCAGTGGTTCAATAAGGTAAGGCTGACTGGTTAAGCTCTATTTACTTAAGTGGATCTTGCAAAAGAAGCAGCTATTCCACGGTCTCACACTTCCTTCGCCTTACCTTGGCAGTACGAGAGTTTCAAATGAATTGGGTGCAGGAAGACCACGGGCAACTCGTTTGGCAATTTATGTTTCCTTAATGATGGTCGCCACAGAAGCCTTGTTTACAGGTGCTCTCCTTATCTTCGGTCGGAGGGCGTGGGGCTACCTCTATAGCACGGAAGAAGAAGTAGTGAGATACGTGGGTGATATGATGGTACTACTCGCAATTTCCCACTTTTTCGAAGGCATTCAGTTGATCCTTTCAGGTATGCGCGGACTTTGCCTATTTTTGCAGTTCATGGTGCACCTGATATAGTACAACTTCGACTACTTATCCTGACAATTAGCGAGGGAAGATGGAGAATATGTCAAATCACAAGCATTTCAAAGTCAAAACCGATTTGTATATGGACCATTTTTCATTCTATAAGTTACATTTTTTTTTTCAGGCATTGCAAGAGGATGTGGATTGCAAAAGATTGGAGCTTTCATCAATTTGGGTGCCTACTATTTGTTTGGTATTCCTGCCGCCGTACTCCTTGCTTTCGTCTGTCACATCGGTGGAAAGGTAAATACCAAGTCACCCGACCATTCTACCTCCTTTCGTCCTTTACTTTCATCGCAGATAGTCTAGTCCAATATTCATATAATTGATTGATCTTCTAATCGAGCCGCAGGGCCTCTGGACCGGGATTATAGTTGCACTCATTGCGCAAGCATTTTTACTTGCTATCCTAACAGTATGTACCAACTGGGAGAAAGAGGTAAGATACAGTGAATTGATAAATTGAACCTTTCTATCGTGTTATTCAACTTGTGGTTGGTGCTTGATATTTGGCATTGTGTCAGGCAAAGAAAGCCACGGACAGAGTACACAGCGCTGCGAGTCCTGCCAGTGGATTGTTATCATAAAGCTATGTTGAAGAAATATCATCCTCGGAATCGGATGGTAGACGAGAGAGACTCTGGTTCCTAGCGTTGAAACCTAGTGGAACTGGAAATAGATGAAGTAAGACAGTACTTATGGTGCTGTTTTTCGTGAGGAAGAGTCACATCAGGAACTTCTGCCAAAAAGTCTGAAACAAATTTTAAATCTGTATGCCATAAAGTTGATCTCAGAAGCTCTTTAGCAAAGACCTAATGTTGTAGCACAATCCATGTCTCGTGTTTTCCTTATTCATTCTTGACTTCCTAGACTCTTGGGGGAATCGTGCGCTGGCGGATCCTACATTTTCTTCTTTAACCTTGATCAATTAGTAGGACATGAATAAAGTGCCCTGAAACAGCTACTGGAGACCATCTCAAATTTGAGCATTTTTTCTCGACCCTTTTAACTGAAGCCTGACATGAATCTCCAGGAAGCATCAAGACAGTTTGAATTTCCCCTTTTTTCTCGCAACAAAAATCCTCGCTCGCTCGCTCTCTCTCGGGGGAACCTTTTAGGGATCAGACCACTTTCGTGGTCCAGGACAATCTCCTCAGTCCGGTCAGAGGTAGGCTATAAATGCCAAGATTACGAAATCGCAGTTGCTTTCTGACAATCATAATCGAATCTCAAGAAGTTGTAATATAAGTTGCACCGATACGGACACGTGACACAACACAGTACGACACGCCGAACACGTCATTTCTCATAAAAAGAGAATTTCGATACATTAAGACACGTTGTATATTAAATGAATATTTTTATATATACATGATTAATTATTATATTTAAATTAATTTATTCAAATTCATAAATAAATAAATAAATAATAAAAAAGAGCCTATAATAAATCTATACTAATAACATTAATAAATTTATTCATAAAAAAATTAGAAAGACATTTTTTGACTTTAACAAAAGTTATCGATGAAATAAATAACTAACAAGAGATTAGAGTCAAAATAAATTTATATTTTTCTACAATGATCAAAATTTATCATTATTTAACATTTAGTGCTTTTATTTTTCGAAATAACTTTTTAACCCGCCTATTTATTTATTTTTTAACCTTACCATTTATTAATAAGGTTATTTAACATTCAATATTTTTTTTTGGGCTAAATGGGTCTCATCCATTTATTTCACCCTCTGTTTTCTTCCTCCACCCCACCCACCACTTGCCCCTGTCACTTCCCAAGATTGAAGTCACGCTGCACGAGGCTTTCGTTTCTTCCCCGGAAGCCGTCGTCTCTCTCCTTGCTCTTCTTCCTAAAATTGAAAAAGCAATCAATAAAGTAACAACCAAAAGGGCAAAAACCCTAGCAATTGCCTTCTCCTCTCCCTTGCTTGGTCTCTATCTCTCTCGCCGCTGCCTCGCCTCCGTTCCCCCTTTGTCATCGTAGCCTCGCGTCCAGCCCTCCATCGCGACATTGCAGTTCTTCATCTCAGCATTGCAGTCGATGGTCGCAGCCCTCCCTCGCCATCGCTTGCGATGTCACCTCAGCTCCCTCACTCTTGCCTCCACCCTCCATCACCTTATTCCCTTCGCACCTGCAGACCCCCCCAAACCTCCGAACATGCGCGTCGGAGCGTGTTGGAAAGAGTTGATGTGTTGGAAACTCCGACACGTGTTAACCGCATGTTCGACCGTGTCTGAGCATGTCCGACACGACACGGAGGCCCTCTGAACGTATCCGTGCAACATAGGTTGCAACAAGCATTGAGACCTTACAATTAAGGTAAGATTCTTCATGGATCCATTCACCGTATCAATTGTTACCGATCCTGTTAACAGATGTTACCTTCTTTGATTGTTCTCTACAGATCACTTGGCCATTGGGATGACTAGAATTGATATTGATTTAAGCATTCATGTTGCGTGAATCAAGAATAATCTCATATTACAGCATAGTAAGTTATCAATGAGAGATTCCGTCCTTCAGCACAAAACTCTAAATCGCAAGAATCTAAAGATATTTGCACTATAAGTCCTACAACTTATCACAAAATGCAATCAAATTATAAAGCTTTCAAAATGTATAATCAAAACTTAAAACTTGTTAAATTGGTGCAAATGAATCATTCCATTAACACTATCAATTTGTCTAACTTAAAATGCAATGTTATGATTTACCACTTTTCCTTAAATCTTATTTAAATAATATTAAAATTAAATAAAAATTTTTAAAAAATGCTTTTTAAAAAAAAAAGAGGGTAAGGACTCGGCGATGGGCATTGTTGCTACCACTGCTCATCTTTATAGGGGCCGACGAAATTCATTAGACTAATTGAGGGTCGTCGGTCCTCATCGACGCTAGCCCCAAGTGAGGCCTCACAGGTCCTCAACTGGGTTAGTGAGACCTCCCTTGAGGGCGACAAGGACCGACCACCCTCAATTAGACTAGTCACTAACCCCAGGTGAGAGTCGACATCACTCAAATCTGAGTGCCCTCAACCCAATGTTGGCAAGCCACGTCGACCCTTGCCTAGGCCAACCCCCTTCATCTAGGGCCAACAACCTTTGCCAAGCCCTTCGATGATGGGCAGCGGCGCCTAGTCGCAAGTCCTTAACATTTTCTTTTCTTTTTTTCCATTTTTTTTACTATTTTTACTTTTTTTAAATATTGATATTATTTAAATAAGATTGGAAGAAAAAAATTAATAAAAAAATGCCACGTATGAGATAGAAATTAGCATAAAAATGCTATGTCAACATTTTTCGTTAAATAAATTGACAAAGTGTTAACGAAAAAAACTTAATTGAATTAATTTAATAAATTTTAGGACTTTATTATACTTTTGGAAAGTTTTCAAGACTCAATTGCACTTTCGCAACAAATTTTAGAACTAAATTGATGCAATTGAAAAGTTTATGAATGAATTTATACCAATACAATAGATTTAAGACTTTTTTTTTGTACTTTTCTAGATAATAAAGTGGTAATGCCTATATGCTAAGTAACTAGAGTTCTCAAAATCAAACAAAAGAATTTTCCAATCTCCAAGTTATGATAAATAATAATTTTTTAATGTGTTAAGTCGCCAAGATGACATCCGATTCCTATATCCGAACCTATGGCCCAACTTTCACCATTCCTTTTCCAGCAGCGGACTAGGAAGAAAGAGCAACACAAAGACGAGGAAAAACGCCCATCCAATGTCTTTTTCTTTCTCGACAAAAAGGTATTTTCTCTCTCGACAAAAAGGTCTTTTCTCTCTTCTTTCTGGAAGGCGAATCCTCCCAGTACAAAGTGTACCATCAATCTCTTCTCCTAAGGCTCTTTCTTTACACTTGAGAACAATATGGCTTTACCTCATTGCTTTCTGATTTCTTCTGTCTGATCATATAAAATTGACATATCGGGTGCGTTTAGGAAAACCTAAGCATTTCAAAAGCTTATATAGAGAAAGTATTTCAACTCCAAGCGTAAGGGTGAAAACAATTGAGTGTTTCATAAACTATAATTAAAAAGTGATTTGAAAGCAACCTTAGAATATGCCGTTTAGAGATGACTATATATCAACCTTGATATCTGCCCCTTTTCTTACAAAAAAGAATAATTTTTTCATATCACATACTTCCTCCAAAATTAAACCATTGTACCTTTGTATGGTTTTTCCAGTCCTGAAAGTACTCTACCTATATCATGTCCAAAAATGTAAAGAAAGTCCTAGCATTTCTGCAATATTAGTATTGCTAAATCCTTTGAGAACCTATTGTGTTTCTGAGTCATGTATTAGATTATTAAATAAAATTCTATTAATGCTACAAATTTGATAGCACCTCATCTTACTACACCTTTGCCCATCGACTTTTTTCGCCATGCATTTCATCTATACTATAAGGTCATTTAAGCTTTATGAGTGTATTTTACATGATAAATCAACTATAGCATTGGTGGCGGCTGAGACAAATTATCGAAATTCATCTTCTTCTTCTGCATAGTTTTCCTTTTATCAAGAGAAAAATCATCAATCATTATAAATATGCAAACTCCACCCAATAAAGATAATACCAACTAGAAGTGCCATATTAAAACACAATAGAGACGGTGTTCACAAATAGTGGAAATAGAGTTAAACAATGTAGCATGCCAAATATTACAAATTAGTTGCTATGACTAGTTATCTTTTGCTCGTACTTAAGCTGCGTAACTCTTCTTTCATTACTGTTTAAGCTCATAAAGATCTGTCTATTGTCTTTGCTTTCATTAAATAGATCAAGTGCAAATAAATAAATAGATAACTCGTTGTCTTGCTCAATCTCAAATATGGTTCAACACTATGAGCTCCATGTAGGTTGAGCCCAATCCCTCCTTTGGTTAGATATGCGACTATTCCTACTTTCAGCAACTTGCTCATACTTTAGCCACGCAACTCTTCTTTCATTTTTCGGCCAAAAAAAGAGAAACTTCTTTCATTTCTTTTTAATCCCATGAAGATCTGCATATTGTCTTTGCTTTCCTTAAATAGATCGAGTGCAAAAAACTATAACTCATTATCTTACTCAACCTCATATATGGTTTCCAACAACTCTATGAGCTCCTTGTAGTTGATGAAGTGGAGACAAATGAGCCTTCGTTTTACTCTGAGGCAATGGCTAGTTTGAAGTCATTGCAGTGACTAGGGGCTATGAGTGAAAAGATGGAATCACTCCATCAAAATCAGATATGAGAGCTAGTCAAAGTACCCAAGAGCCAAAAGATTGTCAGAAGTAAATGGATCTTTAAATAGAAAGAGGGCATTCCCGATGTTGAGGTAACGAGGTATAATGCGAGACTTGTGGCGAAAGGGTATATACAATGTGAGGGCATTGACTACAATGAGGTATTTTCTCCTATAATAAGAGATACTTCTATTTGTGTTTTACTTGCTTTAATTGCTTCGCAGGATCTCGAGTTAGAGCAAGTAGATGTGAAAACTGCGTTTCTTCACGGTGAGTTGGAGGAGCAGATTTACATGAGGCAACCAGAGGGATATGCTACTCCGGGTAAGGAAGATCATGTTTGCTTGTTAAAGAAATCTTTGTATGGGCTAAAACAGTCTCCTAAGTAGTGGTATAAACGTTTTGATACTTTCATGATTAGTCAAGACTATACAAAAAATCATATGAATAGCTGCGTTTACTATAAGAGATTGGAGAATGGTTCTTTAATTTATCTACTTTTATATGTATATGTTGATAACAACTAAGAATATGTCTGATATTGATGTGCTGAAGAAGTAATTAAATGCTGAATTTGAAAGGTACTGTAAGGAAAATTTTGGATATGGAGATTTTGCGCGACAGGGCCTGTAGGAGTTTTACGTCTATCTCAAAAGAAATATATTGAGAAGATTATGGCACATTTTAATATGCAGTCGGCAAAATATATAGGTACACCTTTAGCGGAGCACTTTAAACTTTTAAATAAATTATTACCGTAGACTGAGGAAGAGGAGGAGGATGATATGTCCCGTGTTCCTTATTCTAATGCCATTGGTTGTATTATGTATGCTATGGTGTATACTAAGCCTGATATTTCTCAAACTATAAGCATGGTTAGTTGTTATATGAAGCGTTTTGGTAAAACTCATTAGGAAGCTGTGAAGTGGATCCTCAGATATTTGAAGGAGACAACAGATGTGGGTATAGTGTACCGGAGGGACAGCAATGGCAGTGAAACCATTAGTTTTGTGGATTCGGATTACGCCGGTGACTTGGATGATTGCAGATCTTTAGCAGGGTACGTATTTACACTAGCGGGTGATGCAGTTAATTGGAAAGTGTCCTTACAGGATCACATTGCCTTGTCTTCGACTAAGGCAAAGTACATAGTACTAACTTTTGTAGCAAATAAGGCGATATGGTTACAAAGTTTGCTCACAGAATTTGGGTTAGAACAGAAAAGTGTGAATATACACTATGATAACCAATGTGCGATATATTTGGCGTATAATCTAGTTTATCACGAGCGAACGAAGTATATCAACATCAAGTACCACTTTATTTGAAATATCTTAGCTAAGGGTAACAACAAGATTGCTACAGCAAATAACCTGGCAGATATGATGATTAAGTCTGTTCCTTTAACAAAACTCAAGCTCTGCTTGAGCTCTATTGACGTCTGTGGAGAGTGAGCGCCCATCGGGGTGTTGGGAGAGCAGCATGGATGATGGGTACTATAACTTAGCTTCAAACATCGAATCAATGTGAAGAATTATTAAATTAATATCTCAAGTTTGAACATTTACAAAACGCAAACACGATTTGCTGGACTCCTTAAAAGAGGAGGATGTGATTTGCCACTACAAGACAAAAGGGGCACACTTTATTTTATATTTCTATTTATCTTTAAGGAGAAAAGTTGACTTCGTTGGAAGAGATAAAAAAGAGGAAATTTCCTTTCAGAAGCAAAATTGCTCGCAAGCGTTGGTTTGTCAAGTGGTGGGGCCCAAGGTCAAACTTTTGACCTTGGGCACACACACAATATCGCAGAGAGTTTTTCTTTTCTTTCTTCGTGGGACTGCCGAAGCCCTTTACGTAGAAACAAGCCGCAGAAGGGAGCCGCCAAAGAGGGGAAAAAAAAAAACCTAGAGAAGCCGCGCCATGTTTTTTGAAGAGATATGCGAAGCCATATGTATGCGGACCAAATACGAATGCTGGAGTTCCTGCTTTTTGGTGTACGTAGAGCGTATTATTTAAAGCTTGAATGCATGGTAATTTTGTGCCGTGAGTTTATATTCAAGCGAGTTGTTTATTTATAAACACTTGTTTGGGTTAAATCTAAGTGTAGGAAACACTTGAGCGTTTGAGCGATTGTAAACTCCGATTCTCCGATTATAGTAGATTATTTACTGCTGGCTCTCCCCGTAGATGTAGATACCGATACTCGGACCGAACCACGTAAATTTTTGGTGTCCTTATTATTTCTCGTTTATTTCTCTAGTAATTTTGCATTGACGTAAATTGCAATATCCTATCGTTTCCACATATTATATTCCAACATTGAAAAGTACAATAGATTAGAATTCGGGTTTTGTCTTAAAAGGAATAAATCTGGAATCACAATTGTCGAGTGAAAGTGTGATGGGAAATTTTTAAAAAAAAAAAATCACTAACTCACCTCTCAATATGTCAAGAAAGCTGAAAAGCTAAGTTAGGTCTGTCCTTGACTCCCTTGCGTATGCATTTGATTCAACAAATGTGCTTTGAATCTACTTT
This sequence comes from Eucalyptus brandiana, assembly GCA_014182725.1. Classification (NCBI taxonomy): domain Eukaryota; kingdom Viridiplantae; phylum Streptophyta; class Magnoliopsida; order Myrtales; family Myrtaceae; genus Eucalyptus; species Eucalyptus brandiana. The sequence continues at coordinate 28,906,611 of CM024670.1, forward strand.
ACCAAACACATGGAATATTTGTCAAATGCCTTCTAGGGACTCAAGGTGCATTGCCAATGCTTTGCCAAACACACCATGGAAATTATCAGGTCAAGCAATTTCTTAGGCCTGATTATTCTTTACCACAGGCATTGAATGGCAAAGACAACAAATGAGAGAGCAGCTACGTGTTTGCAGCAAGCAACTTTGACCTAATAATGGATCTAGAAAGGAAACAACGTGTAGTATGTGACTCCAACTTGTAAATTAACTCATTACTGCAATATCCTGAAAAATTCGACCACCAACTTCACAATAGCAAACTGTTTTCTGCTTCAGCTCTTTGGCATTTAAAACTCTCTGATTCAGCTAAGCAGGGAATCAAGCCCATCCAAAACCTATATTTATTCTAGCCAATTATATGCACATCACAAACAAACGGATCGGAGTTTGTTATCCTGATTAAAACGCCCATAGAACCAAAATTTAGAGAAAGAGAAAGTGGGGTTACCTTCTTTGTAGCCAATCGCCCCTATAGCTCCTTTTCCTAAAAGTGGCACACCTTGTCTATTCAGGTTCATGACTTTCAGGGATAGAAAATTATCCCAATAATTAAATTAGAAAAAGTCTCTACATCTCAATGGATGGTGATTGACACATTAACATTATTATATGTTTACTCATGAAAATGGATAGAATTGTACTAGAATTAGATGACAGTTACAATGGTGAATATTAAGAGCAAGTCGTTTGGCATTAACAAGGAATGCAGAAGTCGCCATATTTTTACCAACACATGAGAAGGGGGCAATCTCGTAATGATCTTGACCCAAACCAAAAACCAAATTTAATTAGCCATATATAATGCAAGAGAAGTTAAAAAGTAAAGATCCAAATTTCTTGATGATAACTCTGCAGTTAACAGAAACAAGAACTACTACACTGAGGTTGAAGAGACCTACAACGGTTCCATCACAAACATAAAGTAGATCTCAGTTGAGCATGTAGCGTGTTCTAAGTTTGAAGGGCTTTTATACGTAGCTACAAACTTTGTCGAATGCATCGTCGGATAGTTCTATTAATGTCTAGGAATTCGATATATAAACCTTTCACTTACTCAGAAAGTTCTCTATCGCTTCTGCGTTAGCCCACGGTCTCCGAACCCAGTTGGAAACAAGTGAGGCTGCTACATGAGCTGATTTAGAAGTCAACTAAAAACAAGGACCTCCCCTGCAATGCAGACGGGATGAACACACTTAAGCCAAATTAAACCATTTCCCCAGCTCTTCACCACACCCAACCACCCAAAAGAACTACAGAACAGTGCAAAACATTACAAATTATGCTCAGACAAGGCAAAGCAATTTGTACTTAGTTAAATCTACATATCAAACAAGAGAGAGAGAGAGAGAGAGAGGGAGCGAGAGAGAGAAGGAGGGAGGGAGCGAACTCACCGAGGAAATCTAGTGGTTGAAGCCCTCGCCGCCTTCCGCCGAGTGCCGGCTGCAGGCGGCGGTTCCGGACGCAAGCCCCTGACGGCGGTTTTTCCGGCGGTCATGAGCGAGCGAACTGAGAGCGACGGCCGTGAGACGAAAGGGAATCGACGAATGGAGAGAGGGGGGGTGGAGAGACCTGGGCCGTCGGATGAAAACCAAGCCACCAAGGTTCGCACGTGATCATGGGAATGTTGGAGGGCTTTGATGAGCTCACTATCCGTCAAAATTGTCTTTTCTTTATTGCAAGTACAGAGATTTTTATAATAGAGACCTTGTAGAGAATAGGGAAAAAAAAGAGGAAATGGAGGACTTAGGCCCTGTAACAAGTAAAAAACAAGAGGTTGTGAAGAATTGTCTAGAGGGGGAAAAAGAATGGTTGTTAAGAATTGTCTATAGGGCTAAAAAGTCAGCATTCCTTTTCGGGAAAATACCTTTCCACAATTCGTCATATCAATTCACGAATAACACGTCTTTTATGATTAGACAGCCTGTCGTTTGCACGAGATTTTTAATAATTGTTAGAGGGGTAAAAAGTCACAATCTTTTCTGGGAAAATACCTTTCGGTGATTTACCGTATTGGTTCACGAATAATATATGTTTTTTTCTGATTACACAGCATGTCATTTGATAAAGAGATAAACGATATTAAAAGTGTCGGGACCTTTTGTCGTTTTTTGCAATCAAGTGTTCCGAATAATTTTTTGTTCCATCAAATACTTCTAACTTTTCTTTTAAAAAAAAGTTTAAGTAAATAAGAGGCATCCATTAAAATCGCAAACTAAAAATTGCCATTGTAAGTACTAATGTCATTGACTGTTCCACCAGCATTGGTTGTGGACTTTTGAGATGACACCATATTACTGTAACATATCAGATGGTTAAGAGCATCTGATTCAACACACGATATCTTTTATCATCAATCGTCGCCTAAATGGAGATGCCACAATCACGTCCACAATCATGCTTAACTTTTGGTCAATGATCGAGTCAAATCAACAAAATCATATGACTTTGGAGGCCTAACATTAAGTCGAGTAAGGTGGGGAGAGGAGTCAAAAGACCGTCCACATCATAGACAATCGCAAACTCTATGGACCTCCAAATCTAATATTAGCACATGAAACTCAGCTTTTTCCACAATCAGTCCACTTAATCTCTGCAAAGCTAACAAAATTGAACACAAAACCAAGTCCATCAGAATACAAAGAACATTGCAGTTTTGAGGATGCGAGATTCATGAAAGTTTCCATGAAATGAAAAGGGAGTAAATAGTCACTATGAGCGTTAGATTCACTCTATAAGCTCCATTTGTAGTACTAACATATAAAACTTCGCTTTTTCTGCCATCACTCCGCTTAATCTCTACATAGGTCACCAAATTGAACACAAAACCAAGCCCATCAAAATACAAAAGAACAACCTGGCTTTGAGGATGCAAGATTCTTGAAATTTTCCGCGCAATGAAAAGCAAGAAAAGCCGAAGAAATAAAATCATCAACAGCTTAGGATCTACTCTGATTGACAAGACAAAACAAAACAAAACAAAAAGAGCTTCAAAAGCAATGGAGGAGAAAACGAAAAGAGGAAAAATGTGGCGACTTGTTCGAGGCCATAATCAAAACCAAAAGAGATGTGATAGGCATGGAGAATCGCCGATTTATCACCAACCTTCAATGCAATTTGCACCATCGATTTTATATCAAAGCCTTTGCTCTGCAAATTGGCTTCTCCGTCACAAATGTGTGGAATCAAAGAAGCTCACTAGAAAAAAGACTTAAGAAGAAACATAGTTGAAGATGATTGAAGCTGGATTGGCAAAACCGACAACGTTCTTCAGCGATGTAAAGATTCAACAAACAACAAAGTTGACGATGGAGGAAGAAAGGAAAAATAAGAGGAGGGGCTAGTCTTTGTTCTTCGAAAAGTACAATAGATTAGAATTCGGGTTTTGTCTTAAAAGGAATAAGTCTGGAATCACAATTGTCGAGTGAAAGTGTGATGGGAAATTTAAAAAAAAAAAATCACTAACTCACCTCTCAATATGTCAAGAAAGCTGAAAAGCTAAGTTAGGTCTGTCCTTGACTCCCTTGCATATGCATTTGATTCAACAAATGTGCTTTGAATCTACTTTACCAAACACATGAAATATTTGTCAAATGCCTTTTAGGGACTCAAGGTGCATTGCCAATGCTTTGCCAAATACACCATGGAGATTATCAGGTCAAGCAATTTCTTAGACCTGATTATTCTTTACCACAGGCATTGAATGGCAAAGATAACAAATGAGAGAGCAGCTACGTGTTGCAGCTAGCAACTTTGACCTAATAATGGATCTAGAAAGGAAACAACGTGTAGTATGTGACTCCAACTTGTAAATTAACTCATTACTGCAATATCCTGAAAAATTCAACCACCAACTTCACAATAGCAAACAGTTTTCTGCTCTAGCTCTTTGGCATTTAAAACTCTCTGATTCAGCTAAGCAGGGAATCAAGCCCATCCAAAACCTATATTTATTCTAGCCAATTATATGCACATCACAAATAAACAGATCGGAGTTTGTTATCCTGATTAAAACGCCCATAGAACCAAAATTTAGAGAAAGAGAAAGTGGGGTTACCTTCTTTGTAGCCAATCCCCCCTATAGCTCCTTTTCCTAAAAGTGGCACACCTTGTCTATTCAGGTTCATGACTTTCAGGGATAGAAAATTATCCCAATAATTAAATTAGAAACTTAAAAGTAAATGCAGTCTCTACATCTCAATGGATGGTGATTGACACATTAACATTATTATATGTTTATTCATGAAAATGGATAGAATTCTACTAGAATTAGATGACAGTTACTATGGTGAATATTAAGAGCAAATCGTTTGGCATTAACAAGGAATGCAGAAGTCGCCATATTTTTACCAACACATGAGAAGGGGGCAATCTCGTGATGATCTCGACCCAAACCAAAAACCAAATTTAATTAGCCATACATAATGCAAGAGAAGTTAAAAAGTAAAGATCCAAATTTCTTGATGATAACTCTGCAGTTAACAGAAACAAGAACTACTACACTGAGGTTGAAGAGACCTACAACGGCTCCATCACAAACATAAAGTAGATCTCAGTTGAGCATGTAGCGTGTTCTAAGTTTGAAGGGCTTTTATACGCAGCTACAAACTTTGTCGAATGCATCGTCGGATAGTTCTATTAATGACTAGAAATTCGATATATAAACGTTTCACTAACTCAGAAAGTTCTCTATCGCTTCTGCGTTAGCCCACGGTCTCCAAACCCAGTTGGAAACAAATGAGGCTGGTACATGAGCTGATTTAGAAGCCAACTAAAAACAAGGACCTCCCCTGCAATGCAGACAAGATGAACACAGGTGAGCCGAATAAAACCATTTCCCCAGCTCTTAACCACACCCAACCGCCGAAACGAACTACAGAACAATGCAAACATTACAAATTATGCTCAGACAAGGCAAAGCAATTTGTACTTAGTAAAATCTACATATCAAACAAGAGAGAGAAACTCACCGCCTTCCGCCGAGTGCCGGCTGCAGGCGGCGGTTCCGGACGCAAGCCCCTGACGGCCGTTTTTCCGGCGGTCATGAGCGATCGAACAGAGAGCGACGGCCGTGAGACGACAGGGAATCGACGGATGGAGAGAGAGAGAAGGGGGGTGGAGAGACCAGGTCCGTCGGATGAAAACCAAGCCACCAAGGTTCGCACGTGATCATGGGAATGTTGGTGGGCTTTGATGAGCTCACGATTCGTCAAAATTGTCTTTTCTTAATTGCAAGTACAGAGATTTTAGAATAGAGACACTGTAGAGGATAGGGAAAAAGGAGGAAATTGAGGACTTAGGCCCTGTAACAAGTAAAAAAACACGATGTTGGTAAGAATTGTTTAGAGGGATCAAAAGTCGCATTCTTTTTGAAAATTCATCTGTTATGATTAGAATTGTTTGGAGGGGCAAAAAGTCGCATTCCTTTTCGGAAAAACATTTTTTTCATGATTCACCATATCAAATAGCACATGTCTTTTATGATTAGACAACTTGTCGTTTCTACGAAATTCTTAAGAATTGTTTGGAGAGGCAAAAATTCACATTTTTTTTTTTTCAAGAAAATATATTTCCATGATTCACCATATCGAATAACACGTCTTTTATGATTACACTTCCTGTCGTTTGCATGAGATTCTTAAGAATTGTTTGGAGGGTAAAAAGTCGCAATCTTTTCCAGGAAAATACCTTTGGGTGATTCACCGTATTAGTTCACAAATAGTATATGTTTTTTCATGATTAGACAGCATGTCGTTGATAAAGAGGTAATGATATTGAAAGTGTCGGGACTTTCTGTCGTTTTTTGCAATTGAGTGCCCCAATAGTATGTTGTTCCATCAAATACTTTTAACTTTTCTATTAAAAAAAGTTTAGGTAAATAAGAGGCATCCGTTAAAATCGTGAACTAAGAATTGCCATTGTAAGTACTAATGTCATTAACTGTTCAACCGACATTGGTTGTGACCTTTTGAGATGACACCATATTAATGTGACATATTAGATGGTTAAGAGCATCCAATTCAACACTCAATATCTCTTATCATCAACCATTGCCTAAATGGAGATGCCACAATCACGTCCACAATTGTGCTCAACTTTTGCTCAATGATCGAGTCAAATCAACAAAACCATATGACTTTGGAGGCCTCACATTAACTCGAGCAAGGCGGGAAGAGGAATCGAAGGATGGTCCACATAAGAGATACCACGAATTGGGCGAATATTGGCACTATCTCGCATTCTCATTCTCCTGCATTTGGAAATTAGGGGAATTAAGAGTAGTCTAACCATACGAAATGTCATATGGGACGGCTAAGAGCATCCGATTCAACACACGATCTCTCTCATCACCAACCACCGCCTAAATGGAGATGCCACAATCATGTCAAGAGTTATACCTAACTTTTGCTAAGTGAGTGAGTCAAATTAGCAAAAATCATATGACTTTGGAGGCCTCACATTAAGTCGAGTAAGGCGCTCTCCCCCCATGAAAGAAGTGACTTAGGCTACACCATCTGTTCATTGGAAACGACCACGAAAAATCCCAACCACTCTAGGCACGATTCCTTGCCATCTCAAGCTATCCTAAGTAATGCAAACATACGATCGACAATCTCAGCTTCCGGGAGGAAGGGGGGATGCCCCTGATCGTGAAAAGAAAGGGAAAATAGAAGAGGAATCGGTTCGCACATCGACAAGTAAAGGGAAACCGACCGTCTCATGGAACCTCGGATCCAGATTGGAGAGGAATGAGCAAAAGAAATCTCAGCCATTGAAAGTCCGGTTCAAAAGTCTGATATAGCTTTGACAAATTTGTACGATTTTTTTGGGGAGAATTTTCAGAAAATGCAATTGAATTTCTTGAAGACCCTCCAGATCAAGGTAGGTTTGGAAATGCTTCGACTTTTGACTATTTTCACTTTACCAAATACCCATGTGCATTTGAATAATCCTTTTCACGTAAAATCCTTTACATTTCCTTGGAAAGCTTTCTATAAGAGTCAATCAAAAGCCAACCAAACGCATCCTAACTTTAACTTTATGTCGGTATTCCAGGAATGTTGTCTTTGCATTTTGTCAAAAGCTTTTCCTCAAAACCGACCCAAACGCGCCGGTATTGCGGCTAGACCGTTCTTCCCTCCATTCTTACCAGAAGAAACAAGGAAAGCCGCAAGGACCTCGTCCGTCGTCGGCGGAAGGTCAAACCGGCGCCAACCAGAAGGACCCCGTCACCCCCTCCCCCTTCCCTTTCAAACTCCCCACGTTCATCACGTGCCGAAAAAACCGAGAAAGCCCGACAACATTCTAGTAAAAACTGTTTCGCGTTTGTCCGAAGAAGAACCTTTCCTTCGTCTGGAAGAACGCCAACTTTACTTTGACTGTGCAAGAAGCCGTCGCCAACTCGCCATGGCCACGCACTTCCCCCGCTAAAACCTTGGAATGCCGATCGAAGAGAAGATAAAAAAGGAAGGATTTTGAGAAGACCCCATGAATGGTTCGCTCCCCCTCGCACTCTGCCCTACATGTTCGCCTCTAATCTCCCGCTCCGAGCCGCCTCCACGCCGCTGCCGCGCCCGCGCCAGCGCCACCGGCGCCACCACCACCACCACCTGCGGCTGAGCCGCCTCGATCCCGATCTCGGGTCCTGGCTCGTCGTCCGGAGGCTCGGGCTCGAGTGCAGGAGGAAGCTCTCGGTCGCGGTGGATTGGGGCAGCAGGGTCGACCTGGTGGGGAGGATGGGCGCCGGGTGCTTCAGGGTCGCGAGGGAGAGCGACCGCGGCGGGGCGGGGGCGGTGGCGGTGAAGGTGGAGTTCGACAGCGGCGGGCAGGACTTCTTCGACGCCGATGCCGTGGAGGCCGGCGGCGGCCGTGGCGCGCCGGAGCATCTCGTCATCATGGTTAATGGGATGGTTGGAAGGTACGGGTGTTTGGTTGGGTTTTGATCTGGGTTTTGGGGGGTTTGAATTGTGCACATTGGGACCTCCGATATTTAGTTTGTTTAGAATCTAAAATGTGATTCTTGGAGCAATTTGGGTCATAGATCATCTTAGAATTGTGGTTCTGGTGTTATTTACCGTCGAATCGCGTAGTGCATGTTTTGGTGGCTTGAATTATGATTTTGGATTTGTTGTTTGCTTGAAGGATTCATCTTGCCGAAAGCATAGTTGTAGTAGTTGTGGTACTGTTTGTTTGGCGTCAGAGTGATCGTTCGGAAGCATGCTAAGTTGTTGACATTCTTCCTTAGATATGATATTCAATGCAACGGTTTTATAGTGGTCAGGAGAGCTTCTTCGCTCCGTGGAAAAAATAGATGCGGTCAATAGGTGATCTGATAATTATTAGGATAATTATTGCTGCCTTCCTGAAAAAAAGTATTGACTGAGGTGATGAATCATGAGCCGAAAACTCATACACAGTTATTCAAATCTTTCAGTGCCAAAGATTGGAGGTATGCTGCCGAGCAGTTTGTGAAGAAGCTTCCAGATAGAGTGATAGTCCATCGTGAGTACTCCTTTGCACAAACAGTTTTCTCTCTTCAATCCCCCGTGTTTGATTGTAGAAGAACTACATCAAGTATCGAGTATTTCTGGTTTAATATACGTTCTTCTCAACGAGAAGTTACAAATGCCCTGTTAGAATTTTTAAAGTCAATTATATGTGACTTGGATTGTATGAAGGCACCTGGATAATTTGCAAGCAGAAAGGACTGGATGATATATTTGGTTTTGCCAAATCTACATATTGGAGGTTTAATTTCCGATAATATTTGGAGGAACTGGACATTAGTTCCTATCTTTGTGTTATCTCCATGATAAGCATAAACATAATGGGTATCTATCATGAGTGATAACTTTGTTAGGGCTAATATGAATGGGCTTTCTTGGTCGTCCTGTGGACATTTGCATGCTGGCATGAAGCAGGTACCGATGACACCCTAGGTGTGATGGAAGAACACATGAGAGAAGCTCCTCAAATTCTTTTTCTGAGCTGGGGTTATAATTTATTATTTTGGTCCAAAGCTAGGTTATAATTCATTACCCCAAGAGAGGCAGTTTCTCTTTCTGCAAATTCGCTGCAAGTTTTAAGCTATCATTTTGACTTTTTTCTTTAATCTGATCTTTGTTGGTTGAATCTCATGCATTGGTTGAATCTCATGCATTCAATATTCAGCTTTAAATAACCCTATAGCATCACCTCCGGGGGAAGTGTATTAGAGTGGGATAATAACACATTAATCTGTGTCCTCCGTGAATTATTTTTATTTGTGCATGATGTTTTGCTTATTCCAACTTACTAATTTCCTCGGGATGTTTTCTGTTGGCTGCAATAGTTTAATTGCCGAGCGTTAGTAAATAGGTAAACATTGTGGCTTTGATTGTATACCCAAAAGGTTACTGCTTTAAGAGTCCTGTAATGTTTCAACTTGTTGTAATGTCACTTTTGAGTATCTGTGGATTCCACCAATATTTGGAGCTTCTTTCTGCCAAAATAGCATTATTTCATCATTTCTTATCTCGCAATCTACATTGGTGTTTTGAGTCGTAATATTGAAGCTTGATAGCATTGATTTCTACTGCGTCATTTTCTGCACATTTTTTTCTTTTTTTTCAGAATGGCCTTGATGCTGGTTTTGTTACTTCTTCTAAAATCCTCATATCTTTTGTAGTATACTCATCAACCTTATATGCACATGTTATTATATTCATACTTATGAAGTGCTTCCACGTGACCAAGAACAAGTTAACAACCAAGCCTCATTATTCTCTTCAGGTAGTGAGTGCAACTCCTCGAAGTTGACTTTTGATGGTGTTGACATGATGGGTGAACGATTGGCAGAAGAGGTATTATTATTATTAGTATTTGTTTTTACTCAAGTTTGTTATCTGTTTGCTTCATTGTGTTTGGAGTGGAGAATGTGATTGTCTGCATAATCGTGTGATATTGAGTGGATGTTCAGAGAATTGTAGATATTTTGAGCTTGATTCTCTTTGATGCAGGTTTTGGATTTTGCTTTGTCTTGTTTTTTGATCATTAATGCAGGTATTGGGTGTTATCAGGCACAGACCTGGGGTTCGTAAGATTTCCTTTATTGCACACTCCTTGGGAGGCCTTGTTGCAAGGTATGCTATTGGGAGACTTTATGAAGAACCTTCACAATCAGAACTCTGTACTGCTATTAGGCACTGCCCAAGTGGAGAGCAATCAAATCATCAGATGGAAGTTCTGGAGCCTCACGAAGTCAAAGTTGCAGCGGTGGAGCCTCCTGAAGGCAAAATTGCAGGTTTGGAGCCAATGAATTTCATAACAGTTGCTACTCCACACCTTGGGTCAAGAGGACATAAACAGGTAACACTGATCATTTTCCTGCCCTGTGTTTACTCTGAAGATGCAGCTGTATAGAACACGAACACTAGTTCCTCCATCACTGTTTGAGTGGATGTCCATTACACTTATTTTGCCTACTTCAACTTTCCTTTCTAGTCGTGTGAGGCATTCACATTCATTGTATTTGTTGTCTATATGGTAAATCTAACTTCTATTCTATTAATGATAATATGTTGCATAATACTCATAGTTAGAATGTCTCTGATGCCCATCTATTGAGATGCTCTGGTCTTGTTTTCTATGCAAACTTATACTTTATCTTTTCCCATTGGCATTGGCATTTGGATAGGATATAATGATAGTACAAGTGGTACTGAAATAGTTTATTACCCTGCAAAATTCTTATATCTATCTATTCTTTGTTTTTCCTGTAGCTGCCTTTCCTTTGTGGTCTTCCCTTTTTGGAGAGAAAAGCACCTCAAGCAGCACATTTGATTGTTGGGAGGTCTGGAAAGCATCTCTTTCTTACTGACGGTGATGATGGGGAACCTCCTCTTCTTCTTCAAATGGTCAAAGATTCTGAAGATTTGAAATTCTTGTAAGTAGGTGTATTGACTGCCCTCTCCTCATCAGAAGTCCAAAGTTTTGGCTTTTTTTCCTCCTCATTTATGTTACAATAACAGCTCGGATCCTGTGTAGGTCAGCTTTACGTGCTTTCAAACGGCGTGTAGCATATGCAAATGTCAATTATGATCGTATCCTTTTCTGCTTCTACTAACTTTTATGAGGTTTATAATTGAAGATGATCTTTGAACCTGCCTTTTCTTTCTTTGTGTGGATCTTAACTATAATTACAAAGAAGTAGTTGGGTGGGGAACATCATCAATCCGGCGTCAACATGAACTTCCTAAGGTAGGTGGCCCTTCACTTTTTGTTTGTCATGCCTGCAAAAGATAAATTAACATCTGAGAAGTACGTTCAGAACTTGTTTTAGTGATAAATTTTCTGCCATTTCATTTCCAGTCCAGTCTTCTGGTAAAAGATGAGAGATACCCTCACATTGTCTATGTGGAGAAGGAAGCTCCCGAGAACTTTCAAAGGAGAGTGTCTTCTCTAGTCACTGAAAGAAACACTGATTTGGAAGGTTTGTTATACCCTTTAACTCCATTTAATACTTGACTACCATTATTCTGTTTGCTTGTTTCTTGATTAGCTGTGAAGTGTAAGGGCAAGTCCTTGACTTTGCTCTTTGTAGTTGATAGAACAATTCTGCAAGAGATGAATTTTGAAATGTTGCAACGGAGGAAGCCGATTATTTTAGGAAAAAATGATACATTTTCCCTTCTCTTTCCCTGTAAAAATGGTAAGCCTGTATTTATATGGATAAACAGTCAGGGAAAGAATAAAATAGATTTGGTAATACAAAACTGTAGTTTTGTGCTTTTGTATTCTAAAGATTCGTAGAAGTTTTGTCTTGCTGGATTTGATCCCTGGCTTCTGTAGGAAAAATGTAACCTCTTTTCTGTTGTTTACTTCCGATGACATTGACATGTTGCTGTTAGCCTGTTCCATGACTCCATAGTACATCACAGGGTTGCCATAAGTCGCTCATTGCCCTGTGATTGGCCATCTGGCTATTAGGTTCCAGAATGCAGATCTTTGGCTTGAAAAGCCAGATTTGCAATTTTTGGCATTTCAAAGAAACAACACTCTGATATTCTTCTCCTCCATTAGACAAGCAAAAAGAACAGATGGAGGGAGTCTTGTATGAAAACTAAGAGACCTAAACCAGAATCTGATTTTTGGGGAATGAATCTTGATAAAAATTTGGAGAATATTTATGGTGTTGGTTTTCAAGTCTTGATGTTTCGAAAGATAATAACAGAGGATGAAATTAAAAGAGGGAATCATGTATTTAGGAACGATTTTGACAGGAAAAGAGGCCATCTTTCAAATTTGATTTGCAATGAAGTTTGGAGGAAGAGGAGTTTTCATCCCAACTTTTCAATCATGGGTCTATTAGATCTTTTTACCTTGAGGTTTTTTTCTAGGAAACAACAGTTCTAGTTTGGCTGGATGAAAGTCCTTAATGAATATTCAACTGCGTGAAACACCGTTTGGTTTATTTCCTTCATATTTTATTGCATATTAGAAGTTTGTAAATTAGAAGTTAGTCAGAATGACCTTGAGGTCGTATTAATGTCACCATTTGATGTAAAAGGAACAGCTTTTACTTTAATTAACCTATCCACATATTATAATTTAAGTCATTGAATTTAGTCCTTGAAGCCATTCTACTTTCCAGATAAAAGTATTGCATTCCAAAAACATTTTCTGAAGAAGCTACCCTTACGTACCATGTTTTAGGCAAGTAGCGTCCTGCATTCAGCATGCCGAAATAAAGCACAATATCAGGCAACCGTGGTACTTCCTCTAGTTTTTGAGAGGATTCCACATTTGGATTAGTCACATTTTCCTTCTTCATCTTCACCTGAAGATATGTGATAAATCCGAAGCTCTAGGCAGGAGTCCTTTCTTGTCCATGTTATATAAGACTCTTAAATTAAACTAGGTAATTATGCCTAGTAGTACATCTTTAAACGGTTTGGAGAATCTAGTTCTCTTGTCATATTGTTGTTGATCTCCCAGTGCACTAGAGAGGATCTGTAGTGCCTCTACTGCCTTTCCCCGCTTTCTTTCTTCTGAAATTTCTTTTTTTTGTCAATTCATGGCAGGCCACTAGGGTTATTTTAGGTTGTGCAGTTTCTTTTGTTTTTCTTGATGTATCTAGTCAGATCTGCATGAGGAGAGATCGGTTTCCCTCTAGTTGCAAAAATGGCTATCATAAAGATAGAAAGATCTGGCAATGGTTGCTCATTATTTTTATCTTCTTGGAGCGGTAGTGCAAGAATCTAAGTGGTTTTTTTTTTTTGGTCAAGGATGTCATTCTGTCACCTTGACTTGGCTTTGGTTTGTGCTATGGAGCTTGCAAAGCCATTTGGGTTCTATACTGTTCGCTGAATACTAGACTTTCAAGTCTTAACAATTATACTCACTGAAGGGATGATTGGGCACTTGTAATTATTCATAACTTCACTTTCACCTAGAGCTGTGATTGTCAAAGATTGAGCTGCATAGATAAGAGGACACAAGCTTGTGATTTCAGGATCAATCTACTAGTCTAGAATGGTTCATGATTTTGCTACCTGTCCCCAATGGCAGTGCGGAGTACTTAGCAACTCAATCTCCCAGTGAAGAATATCACCATGCTGCAGTTTGGATTTTTGATATTTAGAGGCTTTGACATTTTTCCATTTAGTAGTATCTAGGAGATGAAAGTAGAGTTGAGAGAACTGGATTTGACTCCTGCAGCTTGTTTGCTTGAGTTTACTGAAGGGAAAGGGAGAACATTTTGCCAACTGTTGTTGTTTTCTATTTCCTTTTATTCTTTTTTGATGATTGGGGGTGGGAAGAAGCAGTTGAGTTGTCAAATCAGCTAATTGGAGGAAAACATGCCTAATGAAATAGCAAGACGGCTATTGAGCACAACTTGTGTGGGTAATAGCTTGAGTGGCAAGTATAGATACGTTCTGGTTCTTTTCTTCTTGAGATTCATTGCAATATTAGTCATAAGAATAAGTGTTGGATGAAGGAATAACAGTGCAATTTAGGAAATGCTGATTCTATGTCTGATGCAAAGTTATTTTGCTTAGGATTCTCTCTCTTTGGTATCTTATATACTTTTTTTTTGGCTGGCAGCAGATAATGTAAGTTGCATAATTAGATATTGGCGAAATATTTTTGAAAAGCCAAAAGTTTCTGTGCCCCGAACCTTGAAATCTATCCAGGAGATGTTAACTTTTATCTGTATTATGTATAACTTTGGTGCAGCCGTTTAAAGCTCAATTAAAGCACAGATGTGGCAGATGATGTGGCTAATTGTCTCCATTAAGCATCACTAGTTAGTCAATTTATTGAGTAATAAAATTCATTTAAAATTTTAGGAAGGGAAAAAAAAGTTTCTTTTAAAAGAATCAGGTTAAGCAGAAAATTTTATTTTAAAAATTCAGGTTAGTAAAAAAAGTTTGTAATTTTGATCATTTTCATTTGTCCATCCAACATTTTTTGCAATTGAGTTTTGCTTGTTTGATTTTGCTATCGTGTTTTTGATCTTCATCTCTTTGTTCCATTGAATTTGTACAAACCTTGCTTATGTGAACATATTCCTAATTCTAGTTTAGAAAGGAAAAAAATTGGCATTTATAAGCACGACTTTAAGTAGACAGTAGTAAGAGGATTTTTGGTGGATTTAATTGGTAGTCACTATACTGAGTATAACTTGTATATCGCATGTCAATACTGGCAGCACTTTCAGTTTAAAGAAAAATCTCTGTAAATGTCTCCTTGTAGCAGTAATGTGGGCCCATCAGCTGCAATGGCTGTTATTTTGTGGAGAAAAAAATTCTTTTTTGCTGTGCTAGTGGCGATAAGGTCTGTCATGAGCGGTATTGGAGTTATGAGATGAAACTGACACTTCATTATGCTATTTTAATCTCATCTAATCTTTTAATCGAAATGAAAAACCTCTTATGTGAACATAGTCCTAATTCTAGTTTAGAAAGGAAAAAAATTGGCATTTATAAGCACGACTTTAAGTAGACAGTAGTAAGAGGATTTTTGGTGGATTTAATTAGTAGTCACTATACTGAGTATAACTTGTATATCGCATGTCAATACTGGCAGCACTTTCAGTTTAAAGAAAAATCTCTGTAAATGTCTCCTTGTAGCAGTAATGTGGGCCCATCAGCTGCAATGGCTGTTATTTTGGAGAAAAAAATTATTTTTTGCTGTGCTAGTGGCGATAAGGTCTGTCATGAGCGGTATTGGAGCTATGAGATGAAACTGACACTTCATTATGCTATTTTAATCTCATCTAATCTTTTAATCGAAATGAAAAACTAGCTTTTCTGGAAGTTATTGAGGAAGTGCTCTATCTCAAAGTAGACCATTCATGCAAATTATGTAATTGATGATGGTAATCGTGTTAATCAGAGAAAGAATTGTGAAGATACTACAATATTTACAGTCTTATGAGATCAATGCTTATGTATGAGAAAGCCTGTTCTTCTGCTATGTAAAGAACAGTTTGTGAAAGAGAAAGAGAGGATAAAGGAAAGTTTCTGAGGAACTGTGCCTTTTGTTTTCCTCCTTGAGATCTTTAGATTAATTTCAGAGTGTTTTCAGTAGATTTAACTGTTGAATATGATTGATTAATAAGATCTGGAATTAAATCAAAGTAACATGTTTCTGGGAGTCTATTCCCGTTATGTTCTTTATCTATAGTCTGATCTCCATTTTCTCAAAATTTAAACTTGCAATTTGAGTCTTGTTTCTGTACCTTATCTTGATGTTGGAACTTTTGATTGTCTCCTCTCGTATGAGACATAGCTTTGTCTGTTCTTCCTCTTCTTCTGCTATTCCTGCTAATTTATGGACCTGAATATTACATTTCACGTCATTTTTATTCTCTGACTGACTTTTGTGACCTTTCTTCATCTTCTGTGCAGAGGAAATGATCAGAGGCCTCACGCAGGTGCCTTGGGAGCGTGTAGATGTCAGTTTTAGCAAAAGCAAACAGCGGTATTCTGCACATAATACAATCTTGGCAAGTTTCGAACTACATCTTATGCGACTAACTTTTTGGCTATCCATCTAGTGATCACTCAGTCTCACACTCATAATTTGATTGGAATACTGTCGTGTTGTTTGCTCTCTCATAAGTGGATTTCTCATTCTTTATTTTGTCATTTGAGAGGTAGATTGTCACTTGCAGAAGATAGAATCCTTCAAGTACAGATAATACTTGCATGTTTGAGAGCTAGAAATTTGGATTCTATTGAACATATCCAATTGAATGATTAAACCACACCCAAAAGTTTCCATCGCAATTCTTACTTTAGAAGATTATTTCACCCCCAATTTTTATTATAGTCTGTTTGCATGAAGGATCTGATAAATATTCCCACAATGCCTGAGGCATGAAAAGTTAAGCAATTAAAATTGAATTTTTGGTTCCTTCCATGTTCCAGAATGGCTGTAGAATGATAAAGTTAAAAATATTTGACCCAGTTTCTTCTAATTTTGATCCCGTCCTAGTGATTCTTTGTTAAAATGTCTACGCTTCTGATGTGTGCATGTGGAACATTTGTTGGGTGTTTCATTTTCGTAGTTTACTTATTGAGTGACCAAAAGGATGAAAAGAGAGAGAGAGAGAAGCTAAATTGCAAACTGATGTCTAATCGTATGATGCTTTGGTTTTCAGGTGAGGAGTTACAGGGTAAATTCTGATGGTGCCGATGTTGTATTCCATATGATTGACAACTTTCTTCTATAGCTTTCAATGGTCAACCATTTGTGCTTCTGGAGAGGGGTTAGGTTTATTCTCGGGGACAAAATGTTCATTGCTATTACAAGCTACTCTTCACTTTGGGTTGCTTGATTTCTATGTTTTTTGTCTATATGGTTATGCCCTGTAATTGTACTTTAATTCATTGTTAATCTTTAGAAAAATGTATTCTTTTATGAGTTTGTGGCTAATCTTCCAAAGCACTGGGTTTCACCTTAAAGCATTGCCTCTGTGTGTGTGTGTGTGTCGCGCCTCTGTGTGTGTGTGTGTGTCGCGCACATGCGTGTGTCCTGTAGGAGGACTAAGTCATTGTTTTGAGACTACAGTAAATGAGCTGGAGGACTAAATCCTGCTACAAGCCCAAACCATAAAAGTGTCAGAGTACTAGTACTCTCCTGTCATCACACAAAGATCTACGCAAATAATTGGCAATCCTATGACTTAGATCAGGTAAAGCCAATAATCTAAGCCTCAAATCAAGTGTAAAACTAGAAAAAGTAACTTGTGCCAATAATTTGATATTGATGTCCAATCATCCCCCCCCCCTCCCCCCTTTTTATATATATATATTTCCTGGAGTTAAAGTTCAATGGAGCAACAATGAGTTTTAGTTTTTCAAACACAGCTTATAAGTTCCTCGCATGAATGCCTCAAGCAACTGATGCCCGTTCTGCTAAAAGTATGGTCTATGTGTGTAGCACAAGCACATTCATTGTCACATGGTGATGATGTAGCTGTAGCATTGACGGATTGTTGATGAGATGGCAATATCGAACATGTGATCAGTATTTTTGTAGAGATGCGTGTCTACTGTTTAGGCTTAATCCATTTGTTCCGTATGAAGTTCATGCTTTAGAGCATTTCTTTACTTTCTGATTTTTTGCAATGCCATATGGGGTTAATTAGTGCTTCTTCTATTTACTATGTCAACAAGAGATACCTAGTTGTGATCCAATATCCGATATCACTGCTTAATGGTTTCCTTCAGATAATTCATCTAATTCACACTTAAGGTGATAATCCAATTACTTATATTTGATTCATCGGAAGCTCGGGCCTCTCATTGCTCAAGATCATGAGGCTTTAGACAATGATACTGTCAGCAGGTCTTCACTTTGAAGACAATTAATTTAGTAATAGCTGCAGGGATGAGCTTCTATTTGTATCCATAGATGCCTATTCTCACTTTCATTGCATATGTTTTGTTCCTATAGCTTTAAATTTTCAGTTTTCTTAGATGTTAAGGATCAGAAGACCAGTGTTGCATCCGTAATCAGTAATCTTTCTTATTAGCCATTGTCTCCAACAGGTAGAGCTTGATGACACGGTAGCTGGGGATGAAAAGCTTCATCATTGACTGTACAGTTATACACGTAGGCATATGAGGCATCTTTTTGTTCTCAACACGATTCTTCATTTGATTTACAAAATCAAGGGTTGGGTTCATTGAGATGTTAGGTACAACTAGCTAGGGTCTGCTAACATGGGGTCCCCCCTACATCATTGTGCCATCAAGTTTCACAGGTCATGTTAATTCCTTCCTACTGCTTGACTTGTCCTCCTACCATTAAAATTACTTCTGCCTCTCGTGGCATCATGAAGTGATTGCTCAGATGGTCAAACCATCTTAAGGGGGTTTCTCTCCTGTTATCTTTCAGTAGACTGCTCCGTTATTATGCAGACATATTTCTCTCTACTCGTTTTGTGCATGTCTGGACATCCGTTTAAATCTCCTCCGCCAATATTATGTTCATAGTGGTACTTGATCTCTCTGCTTACCCCTCTAAGCTGGAGCAGACTATAACTGTGAAATGATGCACTTCATTGACCTACTAGTATTGTGCAAGCGGTTTGCACAAATTTCTCCATTTTTTGTTTCTGGAAAAGTACCCAATGTATTGTAGGTGTTTGTGTTGATACGCTTCCCTCAGCAAATGTCTGGCATTGTGCAAAAAGAAGTGTCAACAGAGCCAAGATAGCTAAGAGTTGTAGAACATCTGGGAATAGGGTTATCTACAAGAGAATGTTTTCACCCCTTTGTGTCACATTAATCTCTGTTAATCTGCATTTGCGGGAGGGTTTTTTTAATATTAAATAGTGTTGAATGTAGATCACTATTTGGAAGAGCATCTCTTAGGTGAGATAACAGTCAGTGGAGCTGAATGCCTGGAGTGTGTCGCATTTATTTGAGGAAAAGTGGAAAGTGCTGCTCATCAATTAGATTATTTCTGGTTGGCTGCTGCTCATCATTTATATTATTTCCAGTTGGGTGCTGCTCATCATTTAGATTATGTCTTGTTGGATGATGCAGTAAAAAACTTTATGACTTCCCTTCCTAACCTTTTAATGTCCTGCTGTCTTACGAAATTCAAAATTTCTACTTGTGGGAAAAGGTGGTAATAGGAACTCTCTCAGATCTTGTCAATTGTGTCTCACGTTAACCAATTCTTGCCAGGAAAAAGGGGGGAAAAGCAATTTTATATGCAATTAATTACCTTCTTTTGATTGTATGTAATTGAATGCAGATAAAAGATAAACATCTCCTGATAATACTTTGTGTGGTTGACCTCATCGATTTTGCTCTGGATGGTCAAGAAACTGAAATTCCAGATTCATGTGAATTCTACTTCGGAAATTGTTAGTATTCTGTTACCATGTAGGCGTCATGTTCTCAGTTTATTTTGATTTTAGATTCCGATTTAGTTTTGGTAATCTTATGTTTCTCTGAACTAGAAGAGTCTAGAGAACTGTCTCGGATAGAGCTTCTTGTCCTGGCTCCACATGTCTAGTGTAATCAAATAACCTCATGCAGAGACTCCTTCCTTTGTTTACCCAATAGCATGAGCTAATTTTGGGTGGGTTGAATCCATCTTATACAGAGATAAAGAAAGGATGAGTTAAACCTATCTCTACGGCGAACAACTTTATTTTCTTAGGGATGCTAGTCCTGGAGAATTTATCTCATAAAAAAACATTCATGATAGTGATTTCAGAGAATGTGCTTTTTAATTGAGACAGCATAAAATTTTTATGGTATATTAGTTCTGGGTTTTTTTTTTTATTTATTCAGATGCTGTTTCCTTCCTCACCAACCATGCTACATTTTCTGTACTTGATTTTGGACTTTATTCAATAGCCATTCAATAGCCAATACCATACATATACCTTTGTGATTCTAGGTCTCTAAGCCTGCTAGCCTGAAAACAAGTTTGCATGAATCATTTATGTAGAAATTCAGATTATCTTTATGGACCTATTCTAGTCTCATAACCTAGAAGTTTAGGTTTGTCTTGTTAAATACTGAAGTTAGATATAAATGGGGTCAGGATTTCTTGTCAATTCTGGTGAGGCAATGCATAATAATGATTTAACCTTGTGGTAGCTATAAAATGACAAAATTATACTGAAATGTGTCATCTTGTTTATTTCTCTTAACATTTTCAAATCTAGTTAGTGACAAGGGCATGGTGGTACTGAATTTTGTTGAAGATCAAAGGTTTTTTTGTGCATATGTCATCCTTGAAGCACCTTCAATATTTCTTATCATTCTTCTACTAAATAAGACGGTGGAGATGTAATGCTATACATCATTCGAGACGATCCTTAGGTTTTAAGAAGAGACATAACAACCAGAGAATTTTTGTTATCCATTAAGTTCATTGAACTTGGTGCAAAAGCTTTGCGTAAATTTCTCAATGTACAGTTGAAATAGGCTTTACATTCTTTCATCAGCATGATCCTGAGTCCTGAAAGGTGCCCAGCTTGATCATAAGGAGGATGAGTAACTTTGGAGGTCCTCATCATCATCAATTTCCTCTTTAGAGCTGCAGAACAGACAGTACAAGTAAGTTGGCTATGGAATATATCAAAGATTTATCCCTTTTCAGGAGCTTTAGCTTACCATCCTGCTCTGACTATGTCCTCGCATTGGATTAAGCTCTCTCGAGACGTTGGACTCTCTAATGAATCGCATGATTTCTCAGTCAGCAGGCTTGATAAACTCCGGCAGAACTGATCACAAGAGAAGCACTGTTAAGTAACATGAAGAGAAATAAAATTGATATAGTTACTCATACAGAAGATGCTGCTATTTACCTCTTTATACATTCCTAGCTCGCCTGCTGATTTCGAGATTTCTACTACACAGTGCTCAGGAGTAACTTCAATCACCTGAGAAATAAAATTGATATAGATGGGCCTCATTTGGCTCATTTAATTGGTACTTCTGAGCATGTCATAACTTACTGCACTGTTATTGAGCTTAATTACCTCTGCTGAAAAATCAAGATAGGATCTAGCACATCTAGTCATCTTTTGCCTTGGATGCATCTTCATCTGACATTATCAAGCAAATCAGTGTTTGTATAGCTTTGAACTAATAGGAAACGCTCATGAATATTAGTAAACGCTCATGAATGTTTAGTACCTTATTATTTAATCTTTCAATTGAAAGACTCATATCTGTTGCAGCAACTTCTATTTTTCTGAAGGTATCACTAATTGTATTTTTGGATCCAAGCCTTGTTTTTTGTTTCTTCTCTTCCTGTGGTACAAAACAAACACCATGACTAAATAAAACTTGTAAGGGACCAATGTGTTCAAAGCGTTGTGCACATCTTGTCTTGCCTGTTCTTCAAAAAGTCCTGATAAATCCAGGTCGCGTGACATTGCGATCAATTGAAAAGCATTTATAAAATTGTTGGACTTTGGCATTGTCTTCTCTGCATCGCTATCCTGTTCAGAAGGACACATGATTTAGTTGAATCACTATGTACTGCTCTTTGCTTGTCTGTGACTTATACCTCTAGTGCGTCAAAAGCAGCATTAACATCATCCAGGTTCTTTGCATCGCATTCGCCTCCACAAGCAGGTATGTAGTTTTCCTGGAACCAAGCATCCTCTAAAATCTCCAATATTGTTATTCGCTGCATTGTGGTTGAGGACTATGGTTGAATTATTTGACAAGGAAAGAGGCATTCTGAAACATTTGGAACGTTCTTACCCTTGTAGGATTTGGATAAAGTATTCTAGAGAGGATCTTCTTTTGACTGTCTGTGAACCATGGTGGACATGTGTATTCTGCTCTTGCGATCTTAAGAGGTATGAAGATCAGTTAGGGAAATTGTTTCTAAGGGAAACTCTGTCAGCATCTGGTTATGAAGAAGCATACCTTCTTGTATAAATTCATCAGGCTACGGTCATCAAACGGCAAATTCCCTGCCAGTAATTCGAAGAGGATCACCCCACAAGACCAAATGTCTGCAGCTGCTCCATCATACCCTTTATCCGCAAATAGCTGTTTAGAAGTCGAAAGTATCATTAATAACAGGATTGGGAGAAAATTCATTTATTAACTCTGACCATGCAATGTCAAGTTCACTGTGTTCTGGTCACTTTTTTTGAAGTCCTCTTCATGTAATGGAGAACGTTGAAATGTTGACGCATGGAATTAAATATTGGGTCCTCACCTCGGGTGCAACATAGCATGGAGAGCCACATGCTGTCGATAACATGTCTCCAGGCTGTTGAATTTAGCCAAGCATACTTGAAATAGTTCAACGTCATATTGACATGGGCTAATCAAATTTAGTAGAAGATTGTCTTAACCTTTCGCAAAGCACCAAGTCCGAAATCAGACACCTTCAGATTCCCCTTGCTATCCAACAGCAGGTTTTCTGGCTGTGCACAAAGGATGATAACCCCATTGATTTGCATGACTTTCTTCCATCAAAAATGGATAATTGAGTGAAAGAGAGTCGTCTAATGCTAACCTTTAGATCCCTGTGATATACCCCTCTGTGATGGCAATAGTCCACGGCGTCGATCAACTGTTGGAATAGCTTTCTCGCCTCGCTTTCACTGAATTTCTTCAGATAAGACTGAGAAAAGCAAAGAGTTCTTGAGAAAGTATGGCAGAAAACCTGTAATTGTACTTCCTTTATGAGTTATGACTGTCTCACCAGCTTTTCTGATAGTTGTCCTCCGGCTACATATTCCATTACTATGTATATTTTTGTCTTGGTTCCGATGACCTGTTGATGAGAGCCACCGTGTGAGAAACTAATGATCTGCAAATTTTTCAATGCGGAAAAGAGGTGGCAACCCAGAATTCTGCAGAACAGCTGCTACCCAGATAAACATACCTCGTGTATCCTTACAATGTTCGGGTGATGTAAAAGCTTCATCGTCTGAATCTCTCTTTTTACCTGCAGTGTATAGTTTCAACGGTATTAGGAGATTTTGAAGTTTTCTGTATCTCAGGTTTCGCTTGCACGGAAGATCAAAACGAAGGAAAAGAAGCTTCAAATGAAGCACAGGAGTTGAGACTCGCCTGATGCTTAAGATTGTTCTCCATCACCATCTGCTTATCAATGACCTTGACGGCAACGTTATGGCCATCCGAGCTGTCGATGGCCAGCTTGACCTTGGCAAAGGTGCCTTCTCCGATCGTTTGCCGGAGCTGATACTTCCCTATGTTGCTGACGGGGGCCATTTTCCGGCAATAAATCGAACGACTTTCCTCTCCTTCTTCGGCTCCCCTTCTTCCAACTTCCTGTGTCTGCCTTTGTCTCTGTCGTCGCCGTCCTTCTTCTTCCTGCTGAGACGGCCAAAAAGGAAAGAAATCGGAATTCGATAATTCCTCCACACTTCTTGCAGGTGCGCCTTATAACAAGGGCGTCCAGAGTCTTTGCTTAAATGCGAAGTGATCAGATTTATCCTGCCCGTCCTCTTCCTTGCAGCGGCCACCCTCGTGGCTCTCATGTCCTCTGAGAAAATCCAGCGGTCGACAGTCACGTTTTCTCATCTTGGACAAGTCATATTTCTGTATTTTCGATTATTTTGGAGGCCTGTGAGTCCCCACTTTGGTAGATCCTCTCTGCATGGAGCGGGGGACGACCGGTTGGTCAGCTGATGAGGAGAGCGAAGAGGAGGAGGAGGAGGCTCCTCTTTGAACGGAAGGTAAACTTTTCTTTACATTTTTTAAACAGCTTTTGATGTGTTCAGATTCAAGATCCGGGATTATTCAAAACCCACCTCCCTCCATTAGAAACTCGCCCGCCGTGCCGTGGCGTCGAAGTGGTGTCGAAGTGACGTGGGTTCGGGAGGAGTCGCACGTTAGCGAGGGCGCTTGCTGCCATGTGCCGCGCCGCGATTTGTGGCGTCCCGGCCAGTCAGCAAGTTCCGATTAGTAATTGGATGAGGGTGGTCAAAATGGATTATGTTGTGGATAAACATACTTTTAGACTTATCATCGACAGAGCTTATCAGAGGAGTTATGAAATGAAAAGCAAGTTTGCATCTTCTTTGCTTGGTTGATGGAAACGAAGATTTAGGTTCGAAAAGTCTTTATCCCACCTGGGGTTCTAAATTCAAACGCATGCTAAATGTTGTTCTAGCTGCCACACAGAAATCGTTTTTCTAGTCAAATGCCAATCAGAATCACTCTTTTTTTTTTTTTGGCCTTAAAACAACATTTTTAGCATGCGTTTATTTCCAAATTGACAGGTTAGTGTGAGCTCATCCATGAGGTCGGAAAGCAGATGATTCTTCATCTCCTTCTCGTGTTCCGTCAATTAGCCGGCAATTTATTCAAAACCCCAACTCACGGAAAACTGAAAATTCGGATAACGTTTCTTAAATAATGATTAGTGTATTGCTTAGAAAATTAATTAATGAAAATTGTTTTCATTATCAATAATTATATATTTGTGGGTGATGGAAATATTTTGTATTTATTCATTTTTGTGATCAGTATAGACAATTAATTTTTGAAAAATATTTTCCAAATCGCGAGTTTTCCATCAAACAAACGCACTTTTAGGTTCTGTTTGTTTAACAAAAAATGAATAATTTAAAAAATATTTCTCTAAAAATGGTCATTTGTATCATTTAGAAAATTGAATAAGTAGAAAATAATTTCATTATAGGCAACACGCACACATTTTCATGAATGATGAAAAATATTTTTTATTAATTTTTTGAAAAATATTTTTCAAATCGTTTATTTTTCTCGAAAAAAAAATTGAGTTCCTCTATTTATCAATTGGTCAACGCCACATTTTTTGGATGCAACCTACCAGGCTACCACCTCATCAAGTACTTGAAGGCCCTTTTGAGCAAATCTACCCATTAGAGAGCTTCTGTCGCTTGGTCGGAGTAGGTGGGAAGAAAGATTAGTTTGAGAATGGAAAATGTATCAAAAAAAAGAATAAGAAAGAAAGAACGAAATTGGAAATGTCGGTTTGAGGAACACGAGATTTTCCTATTGGCTTTTTCCTTGTTGCTGGATCGTTGGAAAATACAAAAGACGCCTGAAAAAGCTTAGCAACGTAGAAAAGGGAAATCGACCTTCTTCACAGCTGGATGCTAATTGCGTCCCGGCCAATTTGCACCACCAATTTGTCTTTTGTCCGTCGTCTTCAAATGTCAACGTAAAGGTGCTGCCAGCTTGTCCGTTTGATATAATGAAATTAGAAAGAAATAATGCTAAAACATCATTGGAGTAGGATCTAAAAAGCTAAATGTACTCTTCTTTAAACGGTGAGTACTATAAAAAAAATTTCAAATTGATAATCATCACGAATTTATTTTAAATTAATTTTTTTTTATAAAACTCTAAAACCAATTTTCTTATGATGTATTTATTCCAAATTAATTTCTGTCCAATAGAATATTTCAAACTAATTTTCGTCTTCCTAAAAAAAAAAAAAAAAAAAAATCCGAACCAGTGCCCGTGGTGTTTGACAAATCTGACATGGGAAATTCTTAGGCTGACACCAAATAACTATAAATTTTGCTAATTTTATTTTATCGTGGGATAAGGAATTTTCTGCTAAAAAGTAATACAAGTAATCCGATTATGCAGCTATAATGCGTCACACGGATATTTTTAATATTATGTGTACGATTGCGGAAAATCTGGGGGACATATTCCTCATAGTATAGAACTAGCTG
This sequence comes from Eucalyptus brandiana, assembly GCA_014182725.1. NCBI lineage: Eukaryota > Viridiplantae > Streptophyta > Magnoliopsida > Myrtales > Myrtaceae > Eucalyptus > Eucalyptus brandiana. The sequence goes on from CM024670.1 coordinate 28,932,337, forward strand.
CGCTTATTATAGTCCTGAGATCTCCTATTGCTTGCTAGAAAAGTGTGGACCGAGCATTAGGTTATGTAAGGGCTTGGAACAGCGATGTTAGATGCACTTATCATTCACAGATTTTCACATAAAACATTTTATTTTGGCACTGTCGAAACATGCGATTACCTAACTTTCTGTAACTGCGAATTTGTCAAACCCTAAATCATCATGATGAGAAGTATAATTATGACTATGATATGATCAATGTTTTCAGCATCAATAGGAAGCTGTGAAGATCATTGGCAGTTATTGCATGGAGTGGAAGGTAGGATGAAGGAATACTTACCCAAAAGTGGAAAGTAAGGTGAATTCCGACCGGCATTTTGGAATGGAACATTTGTTAGAAAAGCGTATGATAGGGTTGGTAATCAAACGACTCTAGAATTGAGCCAAGAAGGTAAAATGACCAGAGAACAACTCGTGTGTCGATAGTGTCTCCGTCGTCCTAGAAACAGTTTGCAGAACTCATTTGGTTAGTTGCCGCGATAGAAAGGATTGCTTCGAGAGTTCGTTTACAATGTCATTCCGACTCAAGGCACATTTCGAGGAGAATATTGCTTTGGTCCGTGGAGAGCATGGTAAGATGAAAAGTCGATCGGTGAAGCAACGAGATTCTTGATGTTCATAGGCAGTTTGATTCAAATTATAGATATCCACTCTTTTGCTCCGATGGCGTGGAATGATGCTTTGCCTTGCCACCATGTCTCTCCAAAGGAACCAAGAATGGGGGCAAAGGCATCCTAGGAAGTTTGTTTGTGGAATTTTTCTCAAGCGTTTACCCTTTATTCTAGGAAGTTCGAGAATGTTGAACTATGACATTTTCTTTAATGATAATCCAGAGGTATGGAGATGGAGATTGCGTTAACTCGAAGGCCAATGAAAAACTTTGTAAAGCCTATGAACCAGTTAGTTTTGGACTTTTCGCCTATTGAAATAATTTTGATTCAAAACAGTTTGCATATAGTTATTATTCATTAAAATTAAAGTCAAAGTTTTTTAGATCCCTTTAAAAGACATATAGGTTGCGTTTGGGAGAGTTATGATGAAATTCAAAGTCATTTCCCCAAAAATCTTTGGTTCAAGATGTATCTGCTTACTATTTAGTTAATGACTCTCATTATACTTCTTTTCAAGATAGCTTTAAAATTAAAAGGAAAAAAAAAAAAAGAAGAAGCACAAAATGACAAAGGGCTATTCGTCATCTCCATCGTGGAAGCAAAGGGCTGTCGCGAGCCCTAGCGAGGGCTTCAAGGTCATGTGGTCCAGGCGTGGCAACACCGAGGACACCTGACCTCGGGCAACATAGATTTAGAGGCAAAAGGCTTGGGCAACCATCGACCTCAATGACACTTGATACAACAATTATTGACTCGACAGCCCTTGACTTGCCAGATCTCATCTGAGTTGTGACCCTCAGGATCTCACCTAACATATCCACGACTATCTTGATGAGCCTTTTACCTTGGGTAACCGTTACCGATAGTCTACGAGGCTTGGTAACCCTTGGTGGAGCTTCATTGACGACCTATATCTGCAACAATGGAGAAGATGAATAATTTTTACGAGGATGAGTGTGGAATATAATAATATTAGTGAGGGCAATTTTGAAAGAAAAGAAGTTATTAACCCTAAGAGTGCCTCCTGAAAATGCTAAAAGCTCATAGGCTCTCAGCTTTAGCAATACTAGCTTTTACTCAATGCTCTCCAAAAAATAAAAAATGAAAAAAAAATTACCAAATACTCAAGATTTCATTAAAGGGATGTGAGGCCCAAAATACTTTGGGAATACCGAACATTTGTGTCAACAAGAGGTCATTGATTTATTTATTGGATCACTTCGTGGGGTCATGATCCGCCACTAGATCTGTCCGCCATTACGAAGAGGGAATTAGTTGTGCAAAGAGGCCAGCACCGATGGTACAATAAATAATAATTGGTTCTTCCATTACCTGCCAATAAAATATCATTTCCTAAATCAAGTTTCTGGGAAGTGAAGGACAAGGTTTGACAGCGATTATTACATCAAGTCTTAGCACTAGGTTTTCCGTTCCAAGAGATTAAGTAGTAAAATAAGATTAAGTCAAAAGGATTAGTTGCTTCGCATATGGAGGAGCACGAGGCTTAGTTCCGGTTCGACCTCAGCATTATCTCTCTTGAAGCCAATTCATGATAGAGTAATTTCTCACGAATCTTCTAACACGAGCGTTAGAAAATGGTGTCTTAGAATTTTAAATCATTGCCAACTGATTCAAAAGCTTAATCTAATTTGTTGAGGTGGGGGTTTAATATTAATTTTGCCCTAGTCAAATTGAATGTCTGGTGGGGATGGACTTTGTTTTGGGTAGCTTTGTTTGGATGACAGGAGGAGAGGGTGTTGTGAGGGTAGGTGTGAACGATTTGAATGGTTAGTTTAATCTTTTCTTCTTTTTGTTTTTTGTCGAAAGCGATTGCATGGAAAATTTATTTTCTATTTCGAACCCCATATTTTCCTTCCTCTCTATTCTCACAAACAAATCATAAATATCATGGGACCACAATAATCGATTTTGCTCAATTTGTAACTCCAACGTATATTTCTACTACCGAATAATAGATGGAAGAGAAGTCGGACTTTAGGTCTCATGAAAAAAAGGGTGAGAAGGGACGATCAGCATGACTGCCTCCCTTAGAATTGCAGTCCAATTCGGTGTGGATTTTTTTTTTTTTTTTGACGAGAAAGAAAGCTAATATTATTAGATAAAAGCTGAAGCTAATACAGCATGTGTATCAGTACAAAGTAAATTCAAAAGAGCAGAGGGGGTTGGAGTTCAATTGTTGAGCTTGTAGTATTCAAACATTTGACCTCCCAAGTAAAAGCACACGGGAGTAAGCCCTTATCCAGCCGAGTTACCTCTTCCAATGTTATTTGACAACATTAGGAGAGATACATAAATTGAGAACTAAATTAGTGCAATCTATTTTGCCAAATACATAAGATAATGCAAAGTCTTGTAGGAGCCTTCGAGAAAATGGTTAAACATAGAGGGAGTTGTTATTATTATTATTACTTTAGATCTGGTCCTATCCTATATCTATTCTACATGTTACTATGTGTGTTATGTGTAAGTTGCAAAACTCTACTCCTTCACTCACATGTTCCACCTTGGTATTCCTCTTGAGAAGGTGGGAAATCAAACTCTCCACCTACTTTTGTCAAGTTTTAAGAATGGCCAACTTTAATAATTGGACAATGCCGGGAGCCTGCCATTCTATGAGCCTTTCACAAGATGCATGAACAATAACAATTCGTGTACGTCATTGGGATTTAGTAAAGCCAAAGCCTCATTTATAGCTGGTCGATGGCCGTCATCAAGGCTTGGCAATTGAGTAAGGAAGAAAGAAAAAGAAAGAAAAGAAGAAAAAATAATTAAAATTAATATTTTAAAAATTTTGTTAAAATTGAAATCAACTTCAACTATGTCCGTAAGACAGTCAATGTCCATATTAATAATTTCCAACCAAAATTGATTGAAAAGACTAAATTGACAAATTATTAAAAGATTGAGGACTCAATTGGTAAAATTGACAAATTTAGGTCTGAATTGGTATAAATGTAGTATGTTTATGATTTTTTTGGGAACTTCCACGATTTTGGTTGACAACCCATTTAGATTGTAGCTCTAGCAGATAAATTTATGGCATAAGTAGATCGATATATCCATTTGGAGATTGCTTAAATAAGAAATTTGTACGTTTTTACAGCGTATGTAATATAAATCCTAAAGATAATAGCCATTTCGATATCGAGAACGGGCTATCATAAAAACAAGAAGCAAGTCATTGATTATCATCTTCAACGTATTACTTATTTGATACATAAGATCACTCGATATTCAAAACAATTTGGGTTGAATCAAATAGGACCCTACGTTGCGTTGCATTTAAGAAAAGATCACTTGATATTCCCGCAAACACTTGTAGATCGCGCGGAAGCTTTGACGGAATATTTGGGTCGACGAGCTGGAAATATATTCTTTCAAATGCGCTGGATGAAATTAATTAGCAGATGGTGCTTATATTATATTATACATAACTTCGCTTTTCATGTCATTCTTTGCATGTGGGCTTCCCACGTAATTTGACGGTGGAGGAAGAACATGCTTTGATGAGGTCCAGCAAAGAAAGTTATGAAAATGGTTAGTTTGTTTCACGAAAATATATATTGCAAGAAAAAGTTCTTAATTCCGATCCTTTATATTGTTCGGAAAATGAGTTCATTCAATATTTTTTCACTTATAACCTACGCCTTAAAATATTTTTGAAAAGAAAACGTTTTTTGTTAAGTCTTTTTCCTAATGATTTGAACAATTAGAGATTAGGAAAATCTTTTCTGAATTATTGATTTTTTTTTTTGTGCGGAATAAATGTTTCCAAATTAGATGAATGTTCAAAGTGAGACAGGCATTGAGCTGTACTGAAAAAGCTTTTGCGATCGCTTATGACTTAAAACTTTTTGTATATTTTGATTTGTGACGATTATTTGTGGGCTTCTCTTTGGAATTTCTTAGTGATGCTCTGAGAAACATTTGCTTTGAGTTTGGAGCCAGGGTTTTGAGCGAGTGATCTTTTCTTTTCTGTATCTGAATTTATTGTATTGAAATTTCTGCTCCTCATTATACCCATGGATGCTGTAAAGTTCAAAAGCGATTCACCATCAAATTGTGTGGCGTGATGAGATATTTGTTATCCTAACTTCTACTTTGAGTTTTTAGGAGGGTTTAGTTCAAATATTGAAAGTTGGACAGTTCTTGGTGTCGAATTCTGTGTATATTGGCTTTCTCTATTTATATAATTACCTTTACCAAAAATATTTATATATATATATATTGAAAGTTGTAATTAGTTTGTAGATTAAATGCTAATCACCCTGAAAAGTTGAAGCTTTCACATTGTTGACTTGTTCTTTAGTTTGTAGATTAAATGCTATCACCCTGAAAAGTTGAAGCTTTCACATTGTTGACTTGTTCTTTATACAGCACCGCAGCAACTAGGCCATTTCCCCACAATTTTTACGGACTGAATTCACTGTCCTTCCTTGATCCACATGGCTTCTAATGAATCCGAGGCGACAGATAATTCAATCAAGAAGTCATGCCTCACATGAGTTGACCCGGTAGATACGAATGATCCATTCTATGTTCACCGAACTGATAATCCACGTATGAGTTTAACCTTTCAACCGTTGATCGTCAAGAGAGCTATTCATCTTGGAATAGAGCCATGGCTTTCACGCTCCAGGCAAAGATAAACTTGGACTTGTGGGTGGGAAGATTCCCATGCCAAATGAGGCTGCGTGGATTAAATGCAATGTGCTTGTTCATTCGTGGATGCCCTATTCAATTTCAAAGCAAGTGTCCCACCTCAACTAAATAAGTGTGGTTCCCTTTGAAAGAGCTTTACTACCGAAAATCTGCACCTAGTCTCTTTCAGATTAAAATAGTGATTTCAAATCATAACCTAAAGAAAATCACATTGCCTGAAGGCAATCTTTGAGCATCAACAGAATGATCAATCGATGCAATTTCTAATGAGTAGACCTGTCAAAATGGGTTATAGCCTCATTTCTTAACCCATATTTGATGACTTTTTCTTCACTCTCTTTTGTCCTTACTCAATCTTGCATTGCTCACTCCATGCTCTCACGTCAGCTTGGGCTTGAGTTTTACTAGCTTAGATTAAATATGAAATTGCTTTAGTAATATGGTTGGGTCATGTATGAATCACTATTAGACCCTAACTTTTTCACTCTCTCTTACTTTCACTCGATCTTGGTTTGCTCATTCCGTGCTCTCACATCAATTTGGGTATAAGTTTTTCTATATTAGATTAAATATGGAAGTCTTTTAACAATATGAGTCAAGTCGGGTATTAATCACTATATTTGTATTCCAATTTGGGTCAAACTATTTTTGACCTGATCCACCTGTTAATTGATCTACTAATGGGTCTTAACCATTCAAATAATAGTATTTGAAGCTAAAACTATAATTATGGATCCGTTGCCATCTCTAAACAAAGCCTGTCAATTGAGTGTCAAATATCTAAAGTGCCAAAACTTAACACAGGGAAATATTAAGTATCAAAAGTTATGAAAGTGACATTTTTTTTTTTTTTGAAAAATGAGACACTTGAGTGTCAAGTCCAGCAAAAGTGACTAAAAATACTACGTGGCAATTTTTTAATAATATAACTTGCCTATGTGGCATTCTGGAGAGCTAAGTCAGCAATAAAGAACCAAAACAATGTTTTTTTTGTCTTTTTTTTAAAAATTAATTTAATATAAATATTAATTGAATATAAATATTTATACATAAAAATAAAAATAAAGATTAAAAAGAGAGAGAAAGGAGGAGGAGGCAGAAGGTGAGGGTTGAGCTCTCGCTGCCGCCTCCCCACCATCGGGGAAGGGCTGGTGACGGTGGGGGAAGGATGGTTGTCGGGCCTTAGCAAGGGGTTAGTGACCTCAACCGATCAGCGGCAAGGGTTTGCGAGCCCTCGCTAGATTTGGGACGAGGGTTGTAGTCCTCACCTAGATCTAGTGAAGGTTGTCGGCTCTTGTCCAACTGGGCCAAGGATTGCCCCCTAGGCTCTTGCCGCCGGTCGGCCAAGGTCGTTGGCCTCTAGCCAAGGGCCAACAACCTCGACCGACCCTCCCCTCCTCTCATCATCGTCGGCCCTTCTAGCAATAGTGAGGAGGCGGCGGCAAGGGCTCACATCGGAAGGGCTCAACCTTTAGCTGCCTGCAATCTTTATCTTCTTCCTTTTATTTTTTCTAATTTTTTAAATTTATTAAAATAATATTTAAATAAATTTAGTTTTAAATTAAATTTAATTAATTTTTATATTAATTATCTAGCCACATCAGCAAAATAACGTCGTTTTTGCACTTGTATAACCACGTCAGCGTGCAAAACGTCATCATTTTTTGCACTCGTTTCACTGAAAAATCGTCATGTCAGCAATTTAGCCGGATTTTGGTCGGATTTTCTTGCCGTTGGCACTTAATTTATTCATTTTACTCCGATTTTGGCACTTAAGCGTTACTTTCGTAACTTTTGTCACTCAAGTGTTCCTCACTCTAGGTATTCTTTTTCCCTTATCAATTAGTAAGGTGAGGTGAGAAGCGGAGAGGAATCTTATCCGCTTCTCATCGGCTTTATCCGACCTCTATGAGGGGTCGACAAATGATGATTAAGATGATAAGAACAAAAAGAGATTTCGAGGCCCCACAACCCATTGTGATTATCTTCGTCGGTCTGGTGACACCTTGGATAGATGTTATCTGTTTCGTGAATATCTTCCGGATCACAGATACCATGCTGGACCTGCAAATGGCAACAATGGAGGCCTTGCAGCTGCAACCATGGCCCGCACTCAAATGGAGCCGATGGGACAGAGCACCATTCTGCGAGAGACAATTGGGAGCAATGTTTCTGGATCGTCAGCTATGTTAACTTTTGACTCTAGAGCGAGTCCTACTACGAGCTTTGCTTCCTTAACGTCAGAGCCCCAATCAATCACCTTCGTACTTTGTAGTTAATTCATATTCTCTAATTATCAAGTGGCTTGAAATTTTGGATATTAGATACATGAGCAACTGAACATGTGGCCTCTCCTCAAATTATTTTGGAAAATGTTCACAAAATTGAGTTCAAGAGAATGCAATTACCAAATGGAAATTTCTGCATGGTATAGCCGAGGAACTTGACAGTTAAATGAATGTATTGCTCTTACAGAATGTATTGCGGGTTAAAGATAATTGAATTCAAGACCAAAATTCGATTTTGAAAACTTGATCTGATGAGAATCATTGTGATGTTCGTCCTCGGGCAAAAGCAAATTAATTTGTGTTTCGAAAGTTCAATTATTTCCAGTATACACCAATTTGATCTGAATAATTTTGATCTTTGGGGGTCCATATTCAAAGCTCCCCAGAGAAGGGGCTAAATATTTTATGACCATGGTGGATGACTATACTTGAGGCACATGAACATATTTAATGAAGACTAAAGCATGAAACATATATTTAGCTATTACGAATTTTTGCACAATGATAGAGAATTGATTTGATACTAAAATTAAAATAATATGATCCAACAATGGACATGAATACGAAGGAAGTGATCTAAGTATCTTTTGGGTCGATGATGAATTATTCGGCAATTAGCATACCCTTATGCTCCCCAACTATATGGACTTGCAAAAAGAACAGCAAAGGCACTTACTTGAGGTGGCTCAAGCATTATTGTTTCAAGCAAATCTACCAAAATATTGTTGGGGGAGATTGACTTATAGAGATATCCAAGTCCACTCTTAGATGGTAGGTCACCGTATGAAAGGCTATTCAACAAGAAACCAGACAACGAACGTCTTAATGATTCCGGATGTTTGTGTTATATTGTCATAACACTCCGCATTATTTAAATTTGATTATGGAGGGTACAATTGTGTATTTCTTGGATATCCTCAATTTACGGGAAATTGTCCAATCAGTCATAAACAAATTGTGTATATGCCAATTTAGTCATTTAAATTTTAGTTTTGTCATTTGGTTCCAAACATTTGTGTGAAAATTTCGATGTAGTTATTCAAGCCAATTTTCGCCGAAAATTGCAGACATACCACATAAGACAATCAACAATGATTGAACCGCCATGTTTCGTGGTATCTGATGAAAATTGATCAAAAGAACTATATTGAGATGTCTCGTAAAAGTTGAGGATTTCATTGGCAAATTGGAAAGTTTAGAATTAAATTGGCATATGTATACTATAGGTTTAGATTGATGGGATAATTTTCTCCCCCAACTAAAATAGGTTATAAAGTATAATTTGGAAACCAAGAGAGTACGAGTCTCTAGACATGTAAAATATCATAGACATATTTTGCCCTGTCAATTTGATAAGGAAGAAGTGGATCACTAACCATATTTTCCAAAGTCCCGCACTGTATTTGGGTTGATAATCATCATGAATTAGCAAAAGCTAGGGACATTGAAATTGATCACGGGATGGAAAGTGAATCCCAAATTGGTCAAACAAATGAGAAGGGCAAAAGCCAATCAAATGAAATGATATTGTTCGTTCAATGATCGAAACCGGAAATTATTATCGGTTTTCAACAATCAATAATTATTTCATGTCATCACTTTCCGTAGCAAATAAGCCAATTAGCTCAAACGAAGCAATCGAGTACTATACACGGTGGACAGATGCACTGCAAAGTGAGGATAAGGCATTGGAATCGAATGACACTTGGACCATCATTATTGAGCCGCAAAATGTACATCCAATTGGATGGAAATGGGTCTACAAATTAAAGTTTAGGAGTGATGGAAGTCGTTAGAAAGTCCATCAACATATCCCATTATCGACAAATGTGAGTGGCACGTGTAGCTTGACTGATGGGGTGGACAAATACATGAAAGGAATAGAATCTGACTTTGATACTATAATGAAATGTCCATCTCAAAGTTAAAACAAATAAATTACGTTTATAAATATGATATAAATTTCATTATCAAGCGATGTGAGATATTTCAATAATAAGTATTGAGGGATAAATTATGTTTAGTAGCTAAAGGATATACCAAAGAGGAGGGTATATATTCCATTCCCTATTTAGAGGGTCTAGAGCACGTTTAGTTTTAGTAGGTTTCCGAGGTGGTAGATAGAAATTAAGGAGTAGGTGCAAATGCTGAAGATAGTTGGCAGAAATCTTCCATCTAACTTGTCAACATATCGCGTGACTCATGCCTGTTGTGGATCCGAAGGACAGTTAGCAAATGAAGATCAAAATGTTAAATTGCGTTTTTCTATTAAAGTTGAAAGCGAATCACTCCAAGTCTTAATCACAAAATAATTGGATCATTTATCGCCCTAAGATTTTATTTTTGGTTCCCCTAGTTTAGTTTTTTTGAGCCACCAATAGATCTCATGTGACATATGTAACTACAATGGAATAATGGACAGGGAACTTATGGGTAAGCTTCAGAAGTTTAGACTTCCACCATCATTTAGTTGGACTTTAAAGAAGACAATTGACTTTCCCTTTTAAAGTTTAATTTTGTTGGGTCAAACAAACTCCATCGCTAATCCCGTCCCGTTGGCTTGCATAAGGGTAAATAGGTATCGTGCAATCTCAAATTAGCACAACAATTTTCAAAGCCGTGCAACTGTCGACAAGCAGCGAAGTAGCTTTAGCCCAAGTGAGGCTGTGGGATGTTGCGCGTCAATTGTGGGCCGCTGCTCTAATGGATAAGTTTTGCGCAATCTTCAAATCACAAGACGAGCGCGGGCCTCGATGAGTCATGATCAAGACAGTCCTGATGAGGCTGCCAGTAATGTTAACAGGCTGCAAATACAATTCCCCAGCTATAGTCCTAATATGCATGTGTGAAACTTTTGGAAGTTAGTTCTATTTTGTAGGGTTAAAACTGGAACATTGTTCCATTTTGGTAAAATATTAGAAGTGTCGAGAACTGTCAAAATCTCGTTGGTAATAAAAATTTGACTGGCAATTTATGTAGTTGGCAACAAGTTATTACGAACAATTTTAAAAATGTGCCTGGAGTCACTATATTATTTTAAATTAACAACTATGTAAGAACTTCCAACATTTATTTACGTAAATCACCAATGTGTTAAAATAGTTACTTTTCTAGAAATTTGCCTACTCTTGTTTGAGTTCACTTTTATTTTATTTGAGTCAACATTACCACGATCATTGGATTGTTTTGAAATTACAAATAGTTCCGACAATTTGCCAACATTTATTTGTTACACTTGCCAATGGGTCGAAGTTACTAACTCTTATAGGAAACAGCCAGCTTTGATTTGGGTGATTTACCAGCTAGTTTGAGCTTTACTAATTCTTATTTGAGTGAGTTATTAACATACATTCGATTTTTTTTTCTAAATTACCAATGATTTTATTGATTTATTAACATTTATCTGCGGAGCTTAACAGCGTGTTAAATTTACCAACTCTTGTACAAAATTACTAACTCTTATTTGAGTCCTTTCAACCACGTCTATTTGAGGAGATTGCCTTTTTGGTATGAAAGATGTCAAGTAAATGGGGTAGCTAAATCCATGAGTTGAGACATTCAAGCGAAGAACCAAAACTCCTTAGCATCAATGGAAAGAGAGGGATTCGCTTCTGTTCAGGTCTTTGAAGTTCAGTTATGAACACTCGATCAGAGATGAGGTTTTGAGAGAGTGCTTCACATGCTACGCTCTCTCGTCCCACCAGACCAATGCAGGTCTACTGCAGTGCATTGAGGACATCCATCCTGGGCATTAAACATGCATCACGTTTTCTGGGATACGGTCTTCTATATGATCAGTTCCCATGATCATTTTCCTCGTGGGCGTTTTGGCCTGAGATGTCGTGGTCTGAAAATCTTGAGTTATGAATTTTTCTCCCATTGTCTAAATTCTAAACCATCTTATTCCATGTTGTCTGTTATGAACTTTGTAAAACCGAAGGCTCTGTTGCTCTTGCCTGTGAAGGAATAAGGCACGATGAACTTGATCTTTCCTACACCTCTACTGCTGATAAACCTGAGATAGAGAAGTTGGTCAACTATAACGACCCCACCTCATCTCCAGAGTCACAAACAGTAAGGGTTATATTTTTCGCGACATCCCAAGTGTGTTGCCAACCCGTACTTCTTTCTTTTTGTAAGTTTATGAGTTATGCACGTGGAAGCAATAAATCAACACCCAATCACCATAGTATTGCAACATCAAAAGTAGTAGGAAAACACACGCGCAACCATATATTTACATATACATGGCATACTACATATAATTACATATGTTTCCTTTTAATATTAAAAGCCCTTCTACTTGAGCTAAGCTTTACACTACAAAAGCGTACAGCCCTTTCCAAAAGTACATCAACTTTGGGGTAACCCTATCTCCTCTAATGAGATCCTAACCATAAATGGTTCCCTCCTAAAAGGACTAGCTAACTAGTAGTCATCTACAGCACCGTTGGGTGGAGCATCTCCATCAGGCCATGGCAAACCATTGAAGCCACAGAGCAGACCAACAAAATCCCCATCGAGACACTCGTACCAAGCTCGGTACTTGTGGGGAATGAGTTCAATCACGATCGATTATCTTATTTGACCTAAGGTTTGTGCCTAAGCCATGATCGGATAAAGCCGAATGCAACAGGGCTTAACCGGTGAAACCGAGTTAGGATTTCCCCTCTATCAAGAAAAGGCTCGCAATGGGGTCCAAGGGCCAAGCCTTGGATTGGTTGACCGGTCCTCTGGTTGGTCTGCGGGTCAGTCCAGGGTCCTGCGCCACAATTTATGGCCAGTCTGACACTGAACCGCGTTGAGCTTATTTGATTCATAGTCAAATCTCAGTTGTCATGTAATCGTGTAGGATGGATCGATCCGCCTCAACTCATGGTCGAATTGATTGGTCCATGATCATCCCTGACTGATACAATGACCAGGCAGAATCACCCGCGACCGGTACAATGACCGGGCAAGGTCGAGCCACGATCGTCCACCGATTTGTAGTGGTGCGGTGAAATCGTCCCACAACCGATCCTTATGGTCAAATAACATTTCCATGATCAAATACTCTATAACCAATTAGGTTGCCAATCCCCGAACAAGCTACTTGGCTCATGACCGACTCTCGGGCCGGCTCATGACCTAGTCCCGTCATTGGCATACCGATCTTTGGCCTACTAGTTGGGCCAAAATAAGGGTCGAAATCAAGAATGTTACATCAACTTGATCAATCTTAATCTTTACTCTGCTTTCTTCTGTGGTCATTGAATTCCAAAGTTGTCTTGTCCAGATTACTTACGAGTTCAGACTCAAGACTCTGTCGTGATCGAATGGACATTCCCTGTGTCCGGCTGATACAGAAGGAGTGATGTGTGTTGCGGGTTGACATTTAAGACTGCGATCATGCAGCATTTATTCATTTCTCGTCGGAGTCCCCTAGGCCTTGCTCTCTGGCTCGCTTCATCTGTTATCTGGCACATTGTTTTAGGAGTCTTTCAGGTTATGTACAGTCTCTGACACTCATCTGCGTAAAAAGTCTGATTTATCAGTTTGAGGATGAGGTGTCCTTGGTTTGAAGTTTGGTCACTCCGAAAGATGTATATCTAAAGGGTCCATTTAAAAACTATTTTCAGGAAATTAGTTTCCGACTTTTCGCTATTTTGATGATGAAAAACTAATCGATCTACAAAAATGTTTTGCATGAATAAAAAGTAATAAACTCAAATTAAGGGAAAACAACTTTCTTTTCTAGTAAAAAGGAAAGCACTCTCCATAAATCACCAAATAAATGAAAACTTTCATAAAAAGTATTTTCCTTTGTTATGAAATTTTCAAAGAAACAAACGCACCTAAATTATCATTTAACATACGGCTTTGTCTATTTGGTCATATAGTCCGTTGAAGGATGATAATTTTGTCAACTTCAATTGGTGGTGGAAAGTAATAGAACCTTGCTCCGATTCCTTCATTTTTAACCAGATTTGTCTTGTGCATCCTCCCAAACAAGACAGGCAAATTAGTTGTTCATGTACCATACTTTTTTCAATGAGTATATTGTTTTTTCTTTTTTTTTTTTTTTTTTTGGTAAAGGTAAGAGATATATTAACTTTTGCAAAACACTATACAACTGTACAACAAGGGGAGCCCTGGCACTAGCTTGCACAGAGAGATAAACGCAATGAGTGGAGGGGTGCGTGGATGGGGGGGGGAGGGAAGAAAAAAAGAAGCTACGGTGAGGATACATAGCACGGGGACCACCAACAGCGGAAGGGCAACAAGGATGCCATCAATTTGATAATTTTCTAGATAGCTAGTATTTTAATTGTTACTTTTCTCAAATAATGTACTTCTCTTGACGAAAGTACAACTGAGTCCTAAATATTTTAAAAGTTATCATAGAAATGCAATTGAATTATAAATTTAAATAAAAAGTGTAATTACCATATAAAACTTATTAAATTTGTGCAATCAAGTCATTTCGTTAACTTCATCTAACTTGAATAACGAAAATTGTTGATGTGGCTTTTATTATTATTTTCTCTTTTCTATGTGGTGGCGATGTGACTGAAATAATGTCATTTTAGTCCAAATCTTATTTTTAGTACAAATTTTATTTAAATTATATTAAGAAAGAAGCAAACTCTAAAAAAAAAAATATACTAAAAAGGAGAAAAGCAAGACTAAAAAAGCAAGATACAAGCCCTTACCGTCACCCCTTACCAACGCTGGGAAGGGCCAACAATGATGGGAGAATGGTTGACAAGGGTCACCAAGTCTACGCCAGTGATTGGCAACCTATGGGCTTAGCAATCCCTGCTAGCCATCCCCTCACTATCGTTGACCATTCCCGACGATCATGGATTGGCAGTAGCTAGGGCTAGCCCTTCCTTGATTTTCCTCTCTCTCTTTTTTGTGTCTTTTTCAAGTTTGCTTATTCTTTAATATAACTTAAATAAAATTTGTATGAAAAAATCAAATTTGGATCAAAATGACATCGTTTTAGTTGTATGTTTCATGTTGTAGCCACGTAGGAGAGAGAAAATAACAAAAAAAACCATATGGATATTTTCAATTAGCTAAGTTGGATGAAATTAATGGAACGATTTGATTGCACTAATTTGATAATTTTCAAGACTTAATTGTAATTTTTGAAAATTTTAATATTCAATTAAACTTTCGTGATAAATTTTACAATCATTATCGCACTTATGTCCTAACCTTCCCAAAGGTGAATAACCAAAAGGAAAACTAATTGATTGCTAAACCCAAAGACTCAGTGTAGGTTTTCCCAAGCCCATACAAATTGTAACTTTTCGGTTTTAATTTAATCAATTTAAACATGCAAATTTAATTTATGTCAAAGTTGATACTAATCTATTTTGAGTCAATTAGAAATCCAAATAAAATGCAGGAGAATACTTCACTTTTTAGAAACCAAAGATATCAAAGGTATAGGAATTTGATTCATCTAGATAATCTAGCAGCCTTTTGGTACATTTTCTCTTTATTTTCAAAATTTTTTTTTGCAAGTACTCTGGTCATTTTTAAAACCTAAATCACTAATAAGTGATGGGTGTTCATGCGATGACACAATTAATGATGTAACACTCAATAAATCAAAGTAATAAATAAATTGCTAAAAATAAAGTTAACCTAAATGCATGGCAAAGCGCAATCTTACTATAATTAATTTCCATTATCCGTAAGATATTAATTAAAAAATACATGCATATCCTAAACAAGATTTTTACACATAATGATATTCATTTCTTTTTTGGTTTTTATCTCTTTTTATAAAAATTAAACTATAAGCATCGCACGAAATGTGACTTAATTCTAAATTATGACTAAGTGATCTAATTTAACATGACTTGTGATATGCAATCTATATGACGTAATTTTAATTAGAGGTGTGCAAATTTTGTCGAATTAGGTTGAATTTCTTTCTACTTTCTAATTTAAACGACGAACTGAACTGTAAAGAAAATAAAAGAGGAGGCACTAAAATTTAGTGTATACAAAAACATATAATATATAATATATTATATATATATATATTATGTACATAGTTGTACTAATCTTAAATTCTCAAAATCAAAACAGGATCTGAGAGGTCTCAAGACTAAGGGCCAACTCAGTACTCTTGAGAACCGGACTAGGACTAGGATTGGCCGGAGAGGGCCACTCCAGGATCGGTCCTAAGAATCTGTACCGATGCTCACCCCTACACATAAATTGAAAAAAAAAAAAGACAATACGGAAAGAACAAAAAATTACATGGAAAACACGACAACCGGAAAAGAAAAAATCGAGCGACGTTAAAGAATTTCGCACGCCTCCCTCCGCCCACAGTGGCTCCTCGCTCCCCACCGTCCACGGCCCTCCCGTCGCGGAAAAAGGGGGAGAATCCACTCGGAAGAAGAAGAAGAAGAAGAATCTTCAGGCGACTACCCAATTCGCAGATCACGGCAATTGCGGTCGCAGAAGGTCGCGTGCGCTTGCCTGCCGGGGTTCGACTTCACGGCGCTTGGTTTCTTTTCGCAGGGAGGAACGGGGTTACGGGGGGGCGCTGCTCTTTTGTTCGCAGATCTGGTGTTCTGATCTCGTCTCGTGTTTTTGATTCGTGGGGGGAGGGCGCCGGAGCTAAGGATGGGGATCCTGTTCTCGCGCATGTTCTCGTCTGTGTTCGGCAACAAGGAAGCTCGGATCCTCGTGCTCGGGCTCGACAATGCCGGGAAGACCACGATCCTCTGTAGGTTCCTCCTGGTTCTTGCGGTTTACCCTTTTCGTGTTTCGTGGTTTCGAGTGGTGGGTCGGTGTCGGAATTTGTTGATCGTTTCTGATGTGGTGATTTGGGTTGTTGCTTCAGATCGGTTGCAGATGGGTGAAGTTGTTTCCACTATTCCAAGTGGGTATCCCTTGTCTTTGCCGTATCTTTCTTTGTGTGAGTTTGTCGTATGTGTGGGTGCTAAGAGATGTGTTTGTGATCTTGTATCTGATGCAGCGATCGGATTCAATGTGGAAACAGTCCAGTATAACAATATCAAGTTTCAAGTCTGGGATCTCGGTACGATACTTTCTTTTATCAATTTAGATAATTTTTCCTATCTTTACTTTTCCAGGATCATATTCTTGTCATTGCTGATAGAATCAAATGATAGAGCAAAGATATTATGTTGAATTGAATTAGCTGAGAGACATTGTTTAGTCGTTGGATCCATCTTGGTTACGCTGCAACTTTATCAATTTTTTGAACTTGTCTGGGAATTGCTAGAAGAACTGCATATTCATTTTCTTACTCCTCTTTGTGCATTTTATGGTTTCTTTCTGATCATATACTCTGAACCCTCGATGTCATATCAGTGTCTTGTCTGTGGATAAATAGTAAAGCTATCTTTATGACACAGAATGTTGAATTTGATTGTGATATTACCAATTCGGATTGGATAGTGTTATGTTAGTTAAGATGAGAGAAACATACTGGATGTAAATATACTTCTCCATTCAATACCATGAAATGCTGAGCTTATTTTTACTCAATCATTCCTTCTGTGAAAGGACAAAGTTTGAAATGTATCTTGGAGGCCTATGTTATGTTTAGGAACTAGATTTGCTTATATTTATCTGATGCATAGTCTTTCTTTCATAGTGTTGCACATAAAAGCAATAGCAAGTAAGTGACTTAAGGGGTTGTGAGATTGCTGAAATAATCATGTTCCATTCAACTATTTCATCTTTATGGTTACTTTCCACATCATAAACATGGGTAGGTCATTCAAATAAAAGGGAGGGTTAGGTCAATAATGTTTTCCTAGTGCACAGTATAATTTGTGGACTACAAATCTTTGTGCAATTGAAAGGAGAGGGAAAGTAGGCAAGAGAACTGCTCTGTATCAATCTATATTTTCTCATTGGCTTTTCTATGGACTGGTAGTTAGCATCTGTTAGCACAAATTTGTTCACTTTGCAAAAGAGAAACGTGTTTGGAAGAGTATGAGAAGTGAGAATACTCAGAAACAGATTAGGAAATGTTTTACATAGTTATTGAAAATTTTGGATTGCAGTGCATGTGCATTTTCATTTACACTTACTTAGATGTTTTATGCTGTTGATGGTATCAAAACCTCTTTGTAGATCTAAAGGAAAACCAACATGCACAAGCATGTGATTCCTTGACAAGAACATTGAGAAAGAAAGTAAACTGTGTATCGAGTTGCCACAACTGTTGCTATACCTCATCTCTTTCTGGAGTCTAGGCTATCTATTGACATTAACTTCTTATGGTTACTGGATAACTGGTTTTGATATTTGAATCGGATTTAGAAATATGATTATTAGAACAAGGAATGGAAGTTTAAGATTCTTATACTGTCTACCTGCCAAAAATAAAACCAAAAAGGAAAGACTTGAAGCATATTTGTATTTAATTTCGAATTGCATAGACAGAAGTTTTATTTTTCATTGACCTTGTATGAGCACACAAAAAGATAATATAGTCCTTGTTTATTTGTCAGGATATGAATTGATAACATGCTGTCAACTCTACTGGATATTGTGAGAGGTTGTGTGTGTGTCTAGTGTCCCTCTCTCACCTTATCAGTTTTTTTTATCTCCTTAGATCTTTCGCCTATGGTCTTCAGTGCTCTTCAAATGAATGATGTGGCTAGTGCTTGTCTTAAATTCTAGACTTCTCTGGTTCAGTTTCTATGCTTCCTCTCCTTATACTTCCCTAGCCAAAAAGAGAAAGGACCATGAGAACCATCAATACATCATTGGGGGTGATTACTTTGTTAATGATGATTTCATGCTTTTAGTATATATCATGCTTTATATTGAGAAACATTTGCTGAATGGTTTCTATGAGTGAATTAAACTTTATGCTGATGGTACTGTTTTTGTGTATTGATGCAGGTGGGCAAACAAGTATCAGGTAACTGCTGCATTTGTAGGGTTACTATTTCTTAAGCTGATTGAAATTTCGGGAGATTATAAATTTTATTCTTGTTATTCTGCTGTTTTGTTTGGAAGTTTCCCTTACTTTTCAATGTAGAAGGTCTATGCTGATCCCTAATCTTACAGAAGCATGATTTATTAATGTTAGATAATAGATATTGCTTTGTCTGGATGGCACTTTCATGTGCAAGATCCATTATTTTTAGGATGATCTGGCTGGCAACAACAAAGTGTGGTTAAGTAGGTTTTGGACTAGAAGCCCTGGTTGTGGAACTATAAAATATAATACGTGAAGATGTACATTTTAATTAAACGGGGGAAGTGAAAGCTTTGCTTTTTTAATGAGTACTATAGTTACTGGATAAAAGAAAGGAAGGATTATCCATTTGTCATTTGCTGATTTAAGGTTTCACTGCATTGAACAAATAAAATTACCATGGCTTTTACAGACATTGAACTTGTTTAACTGTTAGATATTACAATGTCTGTTTTCGCTCCTCAGTTTGAAATAGGCCAAAACCATGTCATTATATTCTTAATGTCTCTAGCTTTTGTGATTTCGTCAATACTTGTTTAGGAATTGTATAGTATATCATGTTATCAATTCTCTTTATAAACATCCAAAATTATGATCTGTCCAGGCCATATTGGAGATGCTATTTCCCTAACACTCAAGCCATCATCTATGTGGTTGATTCAAGTGACACCGATAGGCTTGTGATAGCAAAAGAAGAATTTCATGCTATCTTGGAGGTATCCCCTCTTCACTTTTCAGGATAAATGCATGGAAAGTACGTGCCTTGTTTAGTTAGCTTTTTGAGTTTGTTGGAATTTCCCAATTGAGTACATCAATTGTTAAATATGTTAGTCATGAGTTAATTCGATGTATGAAAATGCTTACATGGATGGACATCAACAATATATATTGTCACATCATGTTAGATTAAGTTCTTAAACTAGAATTTTTGAAAGTTTATCTATTCATACACAATTACCATTAACTATGAGAAAAATTAGAGGTAAAAAAAATCTGAAGTTGCTTACAGTATGATGCAAAAAAGAAAAGACGGCATATAGGTTTTGCATCAATCTGCATGAAGAGGGGGTAAATAGAGAGAGCTCTCATTCTAACAAAAGCTGAGTGATGTAACTGATTGTTCTTCTTTACAGGGATTTTTGTTGCATAATAAGATGTGTATAAAGTTGAAGCAATGACCTTATTTTCTGCTGTCTCCTTAGGGTTAGGAATGGCTATGTACCTTTCCAAGAATTCTTTTTTCTTTTTCTTTGCAAAAGCAAATTGTTCTCTCATATAATTTTCGCTTTACCATTTTGGAGGAAATTACAGCCAATTGCATAAATTTTGTAATTTAAACCTTAGTAATCAGTCAAACATGACACAAGGACCTTTGTGGTCAATGTTATCCATGTCAGCATTTCTAGTCGATCGTCACTATGGTTTGATAGTACATTGAACAGTATTTGGAAAACCTTTAGTCTCAGGTTCTAGGATGGAAATCTCAAAAGTACATGCACTTGTCTCTTGTTTTTCTATGACAGTCAGGAATCACAAGGATCATTTATGGAGCCTTTTTGTATTTTCAGCCTACGATAATTCAAAACATGGCAAATCTAGCTTATAGTTAGTCCTCTTATATTTTAACAGCTTAGCAGTGGCCTGAGGCCTTAGAAGTTTTTATTACGAAGTGTGCAAAGTTTGCCACTGAAAAGTTGTAGACATCAGAACAGTGAATCTCAATTATCCAAGGCCATTTTATTTTTGTCCATATTGTTGAAATTGATGACTCCTCAAGTACCAATCTTTAGGATCTTACCAACTTCTTGCATCACTAACAGTTCTAGTGTTTTGGCAGGAAGAAGAGTTAAAAGGGGCTGTTGTCCTGATTTTTGCTAACAAGCAGGTACTTACTTTGGCGATCTTCTAGCGAATTGTGATTGTGAATAATGTTTGTACTGATATCATGTGATTTCAGCACTCATCAACATCTAAAGCTTTTTCTTATTCATGAACTGGAGTTTACATAATGAATCTCTCTGTTTAACGTTGCTTGAAATCCTTTTTGCACGTCTTCCTCTTTCTTTTGCCCCTGGGATTCTTTTGATATTCACTTTGGTCTTCCCAGGACCTTCCTGGAGCGCTTGATGACGCTGCAATAACTGAAGCATTGGAATTGCATAAGATTAAAAGTCGCCAATGGGCTATCTTTAAAACTTCTGCTATTAAAGGGGAGGGCCTTTTTGAGGGCCTCGACTGGTAAGCCACTGTAGCCAAATTGATATTTTGGTTTGCAAGCTTGGTTTGCTGAGTAATCTAAGCTTGATGTTTTCATATATGTTTTAAATACATGGGAAAGCTGGATGCTTTCCTAGAAGGTTTATCAATGTGTTATGATGTACTGCCAACCAGTCGACCACAGTCCAACCAATTCCTAGCAGACCTCACATCTCCATGTCTTGAGTTGAGATTTCCCATGTAGGACTCAAGGAAAAACTTTTCCACAGTTACAAGCGATCCCATCATAACTACTCAGCAATCAGCACATATCCTGGTCACGTGAATATGTATCTAATTTAGGGTGAATTGTATCAGCCATGGCCAACTTGTCCTTCGTCAGTTTTCTCATGCAGCATCAAGAGGAAACTTTCTTTATGACGTTTTCTTCATCACTATCTCGTTTTCTCTCTGGGATAGAACATACTTTGATTTGTGACTGCTATATGTATGTTTTGTGTGAGGGGTCTGGATTTTCCAAAAGCTATCCCATGGTCAGCCTTCGGATGTGAATGTGCCAAACCCAATCTCCCTAAGTCTACAAGCCTCATGAGACACTTCATATCCTGTGTGGTTGGTCTTTGATAAATCTTTGATGTTTTTTTGTGGCTATCATCTACCTTCTTACGTATTTTAGTATTGAATGCTGCTTTGTCTTGCTTTTACTTGAGGAGCAATAGCAGTTCTTTGAGGGCTAATGCTGATATTTGCTTTGCTTGTGTGCAGGTTGAGTAATACGCTGAAGTCAGGAGGAGGCTAAGGTCGATTATGGGTTTTTGGGAGATGAAAATTCGGCTGGTGCCGAGCATGAGATAGAAAGGGTCTAGTCTTTACTTGGTTAAACTTGGTGATTTAGTTTGACATTCATCCACTCGAATGATATAATCTGATGTACTGATTTTTAGGAATTTTTGGGTGACTTACTTTCAGGAATTGTGAACTTTTCATCAATCACATGAACAAATGGCTCACACTTTTCACTTGTTACATCTTTCCTTCATAATGTGTGTAATCTCATCAATTTTTTTTGTCCTTCGCCTCTTTGTAAGACATATTTTCTTCCAAATGCTTTGTTCTTCAGACTTTCGCATTTTTAAGCCTGGGGTAAAATGCACTAATGGTCGCTCAATTTTCAACCTTTCTTTCATCAGCCCGCACAACTTTTTACTAGTTGAAAATTTGAGGTGGTGGTCTATGTGGTTTATTTTACTATTGTTTTAGTCTTAATTGATGTGGCATATAAAGCGTGCAGTGATAATGTTGAAATATAAAGAATGCTGAATTGAGCCTAAACTATCTAAAGCTGTGTGACCTACGAAATTCATAAAGTTCAGTGCTTACAAGTAAGTTAAATTATATTTGCCCGCATCTCCTGGTAATTTTGCAGTGCGCAAAAGATTAAAGTAGGTCCCGTTAGCTGCTACATTAGATTGTGGATGTAATTTTGGTTGGCCTGGTGGTCCGGTTTTGTCGAGATTGACTTGATCGAAAGTCTTAAGTGAATTAGAGTAACACATTCGCGTTTGAATGGAGAAAACAAGTCTGCATATCATGTTTAAAGCTGAGTAACCTGGGTAAGTTTCTTTCTACCCCACATTGGTCAAGTTTGCTGTTGGGAAAGGAAGAGATTCTGGGTTTGATTCCAACGGTTTTCCTTCTCTTTACCTACTAAGAAGATGACATCCTCCAAAGGTTGAGGTGTCGAACATTACTTGTCCAGAACAAATCTGCAGGAGTACAATTGGTAGAAAGAGGATTTGGAGTTTAAAAATAGACAGAAAAAATGTGAGGAAGACAAGAAGAGAGACAAAGAAGATCGGCTCAAGTTTTGATCTTCAACGTTCAGTCATGATCATCAAAAAAAAAAAAAAAAAAAAAAAAAAACAGCATTTACCCCTAATTTCTTGGTCTATAAGACCTAAAGAAAGACTCAGCAAATTAGGCGAGAGTGCCAATAAAATCCCTATCCTGCATTCTCATGGTCTCCATGCACTTCTACCATGTTCCCAGGAGACTTCACTTCCAGTTCTAAGTTGTGAAAGAAAAACATAAAGAGGTGGAGCAATGAAGGGCAGTAAAGATGCGAGAAGGGGTGACGGTGGGCTAACGACGATGGTTGCGGAATAGGGTGTGGAGTTTACATGGGATGTCGCTGTGAAATGGATAGTTTGAAGAAAGCCATTGTTTTAGGAACTCCACAAGGATGGCGTGATTGAATGCGGCATCAAAATCAGGTATTCAAATGCTATCAATTACGTGCAAACTGTTTTGATTGGGGGATACTTGTACAACTGAAAGTTTTGAATTTAGTCAATTCATGGAGTTTGCAGGGTACTTGTGCTCGATATAAAAGAGAGTGTAGTGATAGGACTGCATTCATTGTGCTAGTGGCAAAAGTAAATGGCATTGAGATTGGGATTTTTGTCTTTGGCTTGGCGGTAGTGGAGTTTGTTGTAGAGGGAACGCGATTGCGACAATGGCTTTGTAGAAATGTCGCTAGTGGTGGTGGCGAAAGAGACTGGAGTTTTGAATGATGATTATGGTGAGGGCCACCTTGCCTGTCATAATAGGAAAAAAAGAAAAAGAAATAAGAAATAAAAACTTATAACTTTTTTTTGAAAAATTTGTAAAAATTGACTACATCCTTGCCGGCCATGTCAATTAGACAACCATCGTTCATATCAGCAATTTCCTATCAAAATTGGTTGAAAGAAGTATATTAGTAAATCGTTAAAATGTTTAAAATTAAATTGATCAAATTGAAATGTTTATAACTTAATTGACTTTTGTATAATGGATTAAGATTTTTTTTTTTAGGATTAATGTATTCGATAGATGTATTATAACAAAATATGGAACACAGAATGAAGAAAGAACGCGAGTCTCTATTGTCCTACTCTTAAGCATTCAAATGCCATTGCATTTCAAAGCTTGTTTTCCTAAAGTTGAGTTAAATTTCGACCGACCATTTGAAGAGGTGTTATCTACGGATTCTACACTAATAATAATAATAATAATAATAATAATAATAATAATAATAATAATAATAATAATAATAATAATAATAATAATAATAATAATAATAAAATTTACACGCTTTGAGATTTAGTAATCTATACTCTCAGTGGGAAAATCACCAAAAAAAAAAAAAAATCCCAAATCTATTATATTTTTGTATATTTAGCCTTAAATCTTTTAATTTTGCCAATTAAGTTTTAAACCATTTTTACGTTTTGTCAATTGAGTCATTCAGTTAATTTTGGCAGAGAATCGCTGATATTGACATAGATGTGGCATGACTAGTATTGAAGTAGACGATTTTTCTAACTTTTTTTTTTTTTTTTCAAATTTCGTTATTTTTGCTAGCATTGAAGTGGACAATTTTTTTTTTTTTAAATTTTTAAAAATTCTTTTTGTTTTTTTCTTCTCATTTCCTCCTTCTTCTTCTTCTTATTTCTTTTTTTACTATGGTCAACAAGGATCATGACCTTTGCCTGTAGTTGGTGAGGTTGGCCTCACCCAAATCTGGATAAGGTGGCCTCGTCTGTGGCCACAATGGCCTCACTCATGGTTGTGATGGCCTCGCCAGGATCTAGGCAAAGCCGAACAAGGGTCGTGATCTCATTGGCTACAATAAAAAGAAGTAAAGAAGGAAAAGAGAAGAAATAAAAGAAAATAATAACTAAATTGAAAAAAAAATCTAAAAACTGTTTATGTTAGTGTTGGCCATGCCATATATAATGATCGACATTAATGTTAACAATTTCTAATCAAAATTGGCTGGATGGACTTAATTAGCAAAACATGAAACAATTTAAAATTTAATTGACACATTTGAAAGGTTTAAGGCTAAAAAGGTAATAATGTAATAGGTTTAGGACTTTTTTCACATCTAAGTGAAAAATCTCTTTGGACAACACATGTCATAGATCAATACTCAGATCACAAACTTGGGACACTCGCATCTCGATTTCACTAATTTGGTCTAAGTAAACCTTATTTGCTCTTATTCACAATCTCACATTCAAAGAATATAATTCTAGAGAGAGAGTATTTAGAAAGAAGCTCTAATAAAAGCCTAAATTGTTCAAATTCTTGGTTGGATATGAATGAGAGGGAGGACACCACATATTTATATTTCTCTTTATAACTATAGATTTACAATCAAATCTGATAATTGAGATTATTGGGAAGCTTTTAGAACACAAATATAACTTCTTATACTACCACCATGAATGTTCCCTATATCCCCTAAAAAGCCTTAAATGCAAGAAGGTTTTAGGTTCCATGATTCACTTGGCCAACTCATAATTATCTTGTCTCATTTTCTTGGTACATGTGATCAATTTTGATCTTTCGCAAGGTGTGTTTAGTAATGCTTCCTTGATCACAACAAGGGCAGGTGAGAGAGTTTACAAATGATCATGTCTCGAATGCAATAAAAACAAAGACACGAAGAACGAAAGGGATGAGCCCAATGACTTTTTGTTTGTGATACATGTGGCTTCTCACTCTACTTTTGGAAACATGCTTGGGTGTACTCGGCACACATGGGTAGAGTGCGTGCACGAGAATTGGACCAACCCTAAATCAAATCGGTCAATTTTGGATGGTCTCTAATTCCAAATTTTTAGGAATGGGGAATGATCGGTGTCCTCGATTCCCCGTGTAAAACCGAACTTTCCGTAACCAATGGAATCGACATGTAAAGAAGAAACTTATCAAAAACCTTAAATCAGATCGATCCAATCGGGAACTAGACAGGACTGATCGGTCTGATTTCGATTCTTGAGAGTTACCGGCCCCATCTGAAATCGATCACTCTTACTTTCGGGCCCTTACTAGGCTCACATGGGTCCCACATTAGCCCCCATCGACATCAAGGGCTGGGGGGCTTCAGAAGGCTCACGTGGCTATGGATCACCCAAGATCTTTGCCTACTTCTCTTCGTTCTGACTCCTGACTCTGCCGATCTTATCTTCCTCGTGCTCCAGCTCAGTTCGGACCACGCGACAGCTCCTTCGAAAAAGAACACCCTCGTCCCATAATCCATTCGAGTGGCCCGGAATCGCCCACGTTTCCTTATCTTCCTCGCTCGGCGACTCTCTTTTTCCGCTTCTATACATCCCTCCAAGTTCTCATCCCGAAGCACCGAAATTATCAAAACCCAAGAATCTGTTCACGGCTCAGTGATTCAAGCACAGTCATTTGGCAACAGCTGACGATGGATTTCCATGGAACTACGGCGACGACCAGGAGCTTCGGCGGAGGGCGCCGGGCCGGCAGCGCCAGGCCCTGCGACAACTGCGGGTCCGCGGCGGCGGCGGCCAAGGTGTTCTGCGAGGCCGACGCGGCCTTCCTCTGCCTGGCCTGCGACGCCGGCGTCCACGGCGCCAACGCGCTCGCCTCCCGCCACGAGCGCTCATGGGTGTGCGAGGCGTGCGAGCGCGCGCCGGCCGCCTTCGCGTGCAGGGCCGACGCGGCCGCCCTGTGCGCCGCGTGCGACGCGGACGTGCACGCCGCCAACCCCCTCGCCGGCCGCCACGTGCGGGTCCCCCTGGAGCCCTTCCGCGACGCGGCCGCGGCCGCCGCGGGGCCCTTTGGGACGGGCTCCGTACCCGACGTCCCCGCCGCGCCCGCGATCGGCGACCGCTGCTGCGGCGCGTGGGGAGGGCAGCAGGAGGAGGAGGACGAGGAGGACGAGGAGGAGGCGAGGTCTTGGCTCTTGCCGAACGCGAAGAAGATCGCGAAAGGTGCCGGAGCGGAAGCCGGAGATGCGTTCTGGAGTGAAGTCGACCCGTTTCTCGAATTCGACCGCGAGTGTCTCGTGCCGGTTCGAGCAAGAGCAGTCGATCCTCCGGTCATGGTTCGGTACCCTCATCAGTCCGGCGAAAGCTTCGACGTCGACTTCAGCACTTCCGGCGACCTCTCGCCCTCGAGCCAAAGCGTAAGCCTCCTTAACGAAACGTTTGATCACGCAACGTTCGAATGATTCCATCGATCCAACTGGGTTTCGTCGCTCTTCCAGGTATCGACGTCGCTCGATTTCGGCGTAGTCCCCGACGAGAACCCCGCGCCGCCGGAGACGCCGCGCTCCTCCGGCCGGGCGGCTCACCAGTTGAGCGGACCGGATCGGGAGGCGAGGGTGCTGCGGTACCGAGAGAAGAGGAGGAGCCGGCGGTTCGAGAAGACGATACGCTACGCCTCGCGAAAAGCCTACGCGGAGGTGAGGCCGAGGATCAAGGGCCGGTTCGCGAAGAGGGATCGGGTGCTCGAGACGGAGGACGAGAGCATCGCCGCCGCCGCCGCCGCCGCCGCCGCCGCCGTCGTCCCCACGTTTTCGCATGTGCCGATGAATTAAGCTAACGATGCATGCGAGGTAGTCATGGTTCAGTGCAGGTTGGATGTATTTTGGCGGGGGTTGTTTGACCGATGACGCCGGAACATTCAATACTTCATGTGAGCTTGTCGTTATTCCTTTTTTTTTTTTTTTCTTTTGTTCTTTTTCTTTCTTATGAAAATGTTGGAATTAGTCTTCGAATTTTGTTTTTCTGAATTTGTCATTTTGTTGTAATATATATGAATCGGGTGCTGACGTCGAATTTCGCATTAGGTCCACGTCATCTCTAAGTGGATAGATAGTTATGATGTCAACTTTTTTTTTATTTTTTCCTGATGGGATCGTAGGCCCAAGGCGAGACCGAGGGTTGTTAGTCTAATTAATTGTGGGAAGGTTTTAAAGTATCTTGTGTATGAAAATGACAGTTTTGTGATGATAAGATGGACATTATTTCATGGTACTTCATACGGGCATATGTGTAATCTATATTAATTTCCATCTTCTAGCCAACAATGGAGAGGATATGATATAAAAATATACTGTTTCAAATCTCCGGTTAATTGAACAATAGATAATATATAACAAAATTTAAGGATTTTTTATTCTATCCTATCCAATCCATCAAGTATTAGTATTTTTGACTAAATGGAGGTTATTTCTCCAAATTTTCCCCACAAATTTAACGTATAATTTGATTCCCTAATTTTTAATTTGTTCATTGGTCCTTGAATTACGGCTAAATGTTCAATTTAATTTGTAAATTATATGAAAATATTTAATGTCATGTTTTAGTTAATTCAAATTAATGAAATATGCTAATGTGGCTTCTAATCGCGAAATTTGAAGGAGACCCCAAAAAAAAAAAAGTTATCTGTGGATTAGCTACATAAAAAATCATCCCTAATCAGAATATAATAGTCCATGCCATCTAATATTGGTGAATATTGCTGGACATGTTAATGCCTTAAATTCTTTTTTCTTGTCTAAAGTAGATTGATAAAAGGATGAATATGTTGATGAAACGATGAATATGTTGACTCATTATTATTAAAAATCCAACTTAGCATATAATAGTCCACGTCATCAAAATAGCATTTGATTTGTCATTTAAGCAAACGGAATGACTACATTGAACACTTGCCAATAATTCATAGTGACATCGTACATTAAGCTAAAGTTTAAGAATTATTTGTGTCATTTTTCCAAATTTACGAAGGGAAATGATACATATTTTTAGCTCAGAACTAGTTTCCTGCAGTCAAAATTAGCAAAACTTCGAATCCAAGCGCTACGCACGGGTCTTCGACTAGTTCATGAATTGCTCAAAAGGTTCCCCTTATTTCTGGGGTAACTGGTTAAAGGAAAGCATTATATAAGTAGGGCTGAAGTGTCAATAATACAAGAAAAGTATGCCGGAGAATCATTGCTCAAACACTGAGACCTTTCTGCAGTATACATTTGAATTTCTCATGGATTTCAAGATTCCAGGAGTGGTCAGAGCATGCTTTGATTCTAAGCCAGGAGGTTATGATCCTTGTCATCTATCCTGTGATGTAAATAACCAAGAAAGCTTGAAACGGTTCGTCTGAATCTGTTAGATCCTTTCTAGAACAGAACACATTATGTCTGAGTTGACTTCATTGATTTCTATTCTGGGGACAGCAGTGCTAACTTCGCTAGTTAAGCCGGTCTGTATCGAACATGAAATCGTCAATCTGTCCCAAGTCCAGTAATCAAGCTGAGTCATTCAAAGCGCGAGAGATGCTTCCTCCTCAGCTTGGGGTTTCTTTTAAGACAATGGGTACAAAAAGACATTTGTAATTTGAATTGAGAAGCACATGCACTGTCTCTTAATTCACACGAGCAGAATCATATGACCTTCTCAGTTACAGCAAGCAGCACTAGTCACTAAATTGGCAATTGGCATGGCATACTGCTAGAGGAGGATGTCTGTAAGAACATGACTACCATATTTCTTGGTGCACTTTCATAATCTTGACAACTAAGCTAATGTATATGTAAACGAGCAAACAAGTAACAACCTGTCGCTTTACTGGCAGTCAAGCTAGATACATCCTCTATGTTTCAGTACCTCGTTCGATAAAAGATTTACATAACTGAAGTCACAAATGAACCAAAAAAAAGGAGTCACAAATGAAGGAGCTTGGTGTAAACGCAACTGCATTATGTTGAATATGCTTCAATCTTGTAAACAAAGAATTCTGATGACATCTAGAACATAATGAATTGCCAATGCGATCGCCTATTCACACGGAATCCTCCAAGGAAATATCGGTTGGAACCTCGTACCCAAATACCATGGAGTAGTCATCCATCTCATCAGAAAAGAATTTGGGTATCCTCCAGCTTTTTGCTACGTCGGAGTCAAGGCCATTATTCAGGAGCTCTAACACCTGGTTCATGAGATTATTCATTCAGACAGTGCAAACTTTATATAGTGACATGCTTTTGTCTAAGCTAAAAGGTTTCATGTACCTCGCTCATCGTCGGTCGCAATATTGAGGATTGTCTCACACAATAGGAAGCAATTAACACCACTCTGCTCAATTGATCAGAGTCGTACTTTCCCTCCATTTTCGGATCAGCCAGTTCCGCAATGTTTCCGGATTCCATGAGAGGCATTGCCTACAATGTTAATTAGCAAAACAGATACAGGCGAGAGTGAAAAGGAGATTGAGGAATAGATTATTTTTCTTATTGTTGTGATTCGAATCACTGCAGTGGCCTCTTTGACTGATAGAAATGCAAAAATGAAGATAATGTACCCAGAGGAGAATGTTCTGCTTTGATGAATCGACAGGCCTACGGCCAGTCACTATTTCCAACAGCAGCACACCAAATGCATACACATCTGTCTTTTCGTCCACAATCCCATGCATGAAATACTCCGGTGCAAGATAACCAAAAGTGCCCTCGATTGGAATCACGGCGTGATGAGTCCACTTGTTTGGTAGCCACTTTGCTAGACCAAAGTCAGTAATCTACAGAGTAAACACTGACGTTCATTCAGAATGGTTGAAAAATTGCTATGCAGCTTGAAACTGCGAAAGTACGATCATTTTCTACCTGTGGTTCGTAGTCAGGCCCGAGAAGGATATTTGACGCTTTTATGTCTCGATGTATGATGCGATGCTTGCAGCATTTGTGAAGATAGTGCAAACCTCTCGCGATG
The DNA here is from genome assembly GCA_014182725.1 of Eucalyptus brandiana. Classification (NCBI taxonomy): domain Eukaryota; kingdom Viridiplantae; phylum Streptophyta; class Magnoliopsida; order Myrtales; family Myrtaceae; genus Eucalyptus; species Eucalyptus brandiana. Next base: position 28,962,725 of record CM024670.1, read on the forward strand.
CCCACAACAATTCTGTAACGTATGGGCCACTCAAGTGACTTGGTTGCTTTACCTGAAAGAGAGAGAACTTTAATACCACTGAAATATGGAAATTTTCAACTGAAAGAACTGTACCACTTCATAAACGATGCTTTTGGACAAATAATTCCCAGATTCTTGCTTACCCTATCTTTTACTTTCGTTTTATCCTTCTTTCTTATCTTTCTTAGCTTCTTAACTATAATGAGGATTAGGCTTGACCTTCCTCTTGCTCTCTACAGAATGATTAAAGTTCCTGACTTTTTTTCAGCAGTTTATGGGTATGACAGTTACTTTGGCCAAGGGAAGTAATACTCACCATGTAACGCAGAAGCTAAATTTCCATTCTCAGAGAAGTGGAAAACCAGGTAGAGCCCATTTTCAATACAGTAACCAACTAAGCTGGCGGTATTGGGATGACTGACATGGCCTATTGTGCCCAATTCCATCAGAAACTCTCCTTCCTTGTTCTTATCATTGGCCAACCTCTTCACCGCTATTACTTGTCCATTAGAAAGATCGCCTCGGTATACCTCTGAAAACCCACCTTGTCCCACTATTCTATCTGCAGGATGAATTGAAAATGGAAATACAAATTAATACACAAATTTCCAATCTCGTACAGTGTTTTTATTTTTTTTTCAATGCTGTATATCTTCATTGGTTAGCTAACACGCATACATGGAGAAAAACCAAAGAGATTGAGTATTTGGTCACTTCTAGTTGGAAGTTTACCTGGATGGAAATTATTTGTAGCATTCAGGATTTCCTCGTGGCTGAAGCACCGCAGTGGAGGCTGACGACTCTCTGTTTTAGTATTTCTTTTTCTAAATGGTGAAATAAATAAAGAGTATATGAATTTGCAGAGAGATGCACATTTCCTTCTGTTTGATCGTGCCTTAATATTTTGAGGCTGAGGAGGGGTTGCTGCCACAATAGAGTCTCGGAAGCTGGAGGTATATTCATCTGTGGTTGTCCAAGAATCCTTTTCAAGATCATCAAGAACTGTTGTCGGTGAAAAGGTTTTAGTCTTTGTTTCTAGATCGGTAAACTTAATGTGGGATCGTTCTCTGCCATTACAGATTGTCTGATTTGGCCATGTTGAACTTAGTTGATGAGTTTTAACTGTCAGAAGCAAACACAGATACTTTCAGCTGACAATGACTTCCATCGGAACATTAAAAGTTAATTTTTTTTCTAGCACCAACCTTTTGATTGCTTGGAAGGTATATAAGTCTGTTGTTTCGTGGTACTTTTCCCCACCGAGATGACCGCACAGTCTTGAGGTGCGTTCTCAAAACAGTACCTTAGAATCCTATGTGAGTATCTGATTTGAATTAAAGGAAAAGGAAAAAGAATCAGAAATTGCAGGTCATAAAGCAGATTTTCGCAAGAAAACCGTTACCTAGCAGATTCTCCTCTTGATCCCTGAAGAAGGAGATATTCTGCTGAAATAGATTTTGCTTCTTTAACCAGACCTCTCCCAACACTTGTGCTGAATCCTACTCTGGCTTCCAAGTTTATCTGAAAGTAAAACGACAATCACCTCTGAGAAACAGAGACTCAAAATCGATTAAGCGGATACAGTTCCATAAAGAATTTCAAGATAGTGCACCTGGTGTGACTGGCAGGTCTTAGCGAATTCGCCTAGCACAGATATAACATATGCTTTGGCTTTGCGGATTTTGGACAAACGCTTCCGGGTGATTTGTCCCTTCTTCATGTATCCACCTACAGTTGTTTACAAGGAAGTGCAGTAAATATGATTAGATCAAAGATTACCGGTTGAGGACCTGCATTTGTCAATAGGGAAACGAAAGCACCAACATCCCTGTTGGCAATTGCAGTGCACATATTTTGTCAACTTCTCACATATTCTACTCAAAAGAACAGGCGTGTAAACTGACCCAGAACATGGAGGGCAACGATGTTGTCGCAAGGACGAGCTAAAGCAGTGACTGCCCAAGAGAGAAGATCTCTGCTTTCAGATGGGTCTGAAGAGATGCCTACTAGTATGTTAGCAGGACACAAAGGCCTCATTTTTTTTAGCTGACAGAGGAATCTGGGGAGGCACTTCACTTGCTTATGTCACTATCTTGCCCTTAGGAACACTCCAATCCAAGCTTATAAATGAATGGGGAATCACTACATAATGATTGAGGTCAGTCAGATCCCTCATTCCATCATTCGTGTTTAAGAAGCATGAAAAACCTCTTTTGCCGTGTCAGACAGTTGAAAAAAGTGATTACCCTCTCTCTCTCTCTCTCTCATGGGATCCACAGTACAGTGAAAAAGAAGAAAGATGAGATATGCAGACTAGTAAAATGTGGTAATAAATCCAATCTCCGCAGTACTTACTCTTTCTTCTGTGCCCGCGCCCGCCTTCTTTTCTCTCTAATTGGTTATGGTGGACTTTTTGGGGATATACAATTAATTGCAACGGTTGGGTGCTTTGGAGGATAAGCAAAGGTGGGTTGGCGGGACACATTTGATTTTTCTTGCTGTGGAAGCCATAAGGGGAGGCCTCGAGGCCTCCAAAAGGGGTCAGATAAAGGTACTGTTATTGGGGTTTGGTGGGAGGGGGGGTCTGAGAAGAGCCCGCCTCTAAAGGCCTCTTCTTTCCATGATGATTGGGAAACTTGGAGATGTTATCTGTTCACTGATTTCTTGCCATTTCAGTTTTGTGCATGAGACGACACATCATCCTTTCCATAATTGTATACAACCAAGATAATAACAACAAATTGTTCTTTGCTTAATGTATAATGTGGTCCCTAAACTTTAAATTTTATCAATATGATCATGAACTTTTAGTATATGTTCAATTTAGTTTATGAATTATATGAAAATATTCAACGTTATTATTTTATTAATTTATGTTCAATGATAATATTGAACATTTTCATATAATTCATGGATTAAATTGAGTATGCATCAAATCAAAAACCAGATTGAATTAGGATCAAATTGAATAAATTAAAAGTTTAGGGAATGCATTGTGCATTTAATCAAAGTTCAAGGATCTTTTGTGTCATTTTAGAGTATACAATGCTAGAGAGAGAGAGAGAGAGAGAGAGAGAGAGAGAGAGAGAGAGAGAGAGAGAGAGAGAATGGCTTCATGGTTTTCCCAATCGCACGTGCCAACAGGACGTGTCCTCATGAAATGTTGATGAGAGAGTATGGCTTCAAGGTTTTCCCAATCACACGTGCTAATGATACATGTCCTCATTCTCCTTTCCCGCTGGAATTATGTCTCAATAGCTCAAAAAAATTATGGAGATGGACAAGCAGGGTGCTTCAATATCGAGTTTGGAGGGAAGCATGATATGACTAAATTGAGAGACGTCGGAGTTGATATTTACATTTTACATTCTCTTTAATCAAATCTTGCGGCTCGCTCACTTTGGCATTTGTTAAATTCAAAGCACTCGATATGTTCACAAAATGCAAATGCCAACCCCTACATTTTCTACTTTAGTTTGATATTTTGAATTTGGCAAAAGAGTAAAATTTTACTTTTAGCTAAGCTTAAACAACCAGCCCCCTTAGACTTGGTTTGGCCACATGAAGCTGGTTCTACTTGCATTGCAAGTATGACTGATGATTCCATTTGATAATTTTCCTTCTCATCGTAGCACTTCCTTGCAATGTGATGCACCATATTGCCTTTCTTATATCTGTCTCATCACCAGTCAAATAATATGAATTCTATGCATTGACATCTGCCTGAGCTACATCTGTATGGCTTTATGAGTCATTTGCTGGCAGATTGGAAGAATAAGTACAGAGCGAAATAAGAACTTTGCTTGCATACCATTAAAGTAGCTCTTCAATATTGTGAACATGGATAGAAAAAAAGGGTCGAGAAAGAGGCAATGTCACACAAGTGTAACCTATTCCCAAAAATTTCATCCATACTGAAAAGGAAGAAAAGAACTACTAACAAGCAAAAGCAAGATCAATTAGACAATAGCAACATCTTTGTTGCTACCAAAATCGGACACACGGCTGACCTTTTTTTGTTTGGGTGGCAGTGGAAATCTCCAGCAAATGACAATATTCCTAGCACATTGCCCTTGGGTTTGATTTCCATTAAAGCACTAAGCAGTGAAATTTAGAAACTCCTGCCTTTGCACTTTTCATATTACCTGATACAATAACAAAACGATGCACAGAATCAAGACAACTCGACAATCTCAGGCCTCTTTTGCGGTTGCTTTTTTGACCGTTTCCTTCCGATCGATCCACGTGAATCTTCTTTGCCATTTTCAGATCTTGCATGCTTTACAGGAAGGCCTGCTTGGCTAGTACCACAATTGTCATCACCATCCTCACTGCCATCATCGCTATCATCATCATCATCATCGGTAGTGTCTTCTGAATCCATTTCACCAATGCTGGCAGCTAAAGGATTCAGAGGATGATGACTTGCAACTGCAGATTCTGCAGCAGCTACTGCCTCGGGGGTATGAAGATCAGCAATCCCCAGCATTAAGTCCTGTTTTAGTAAGGTCCAAAGCATCAGGTGACCATTCCATAAACCAAAATCATACCAGGGAAGTTCATAAGCAGCAGAAAGATACCATTTCTATTATTTCTGACTCATTCCCGTCGAGAACTTCAATGTCATGTCTTTTGGGATTGTCCTATACAAACCAAGAATTGTGCATGGTAGGTCACAACGAGACAGAGCAATCATACTGAAAAAGGCAAAGTCACAAAGGACTGAGATGATTTCACAAACCTTGACTTCAACCTGCAGTTTTTTGTTAGCCTCAGACAGGACTCCAAGAAAATCTCTCACTTTTCCAAGAACTGAAGCAAAGCCAAAAGATGAAAATTATTAATTTTCCCCTTTTTGGGAATAGAAATTCCAATTAAAAGCAAAGGCTATTGAGACCAAAGGCTACATGTAGACATGGCACATAACTCATAGACAAGCAAATAAGCTATTGAGACCAAGCTAACACATTACACAACCATATCAAATCAATCAGAATATTTTGAAAGTCCTATGTCAGCAAAAATCTCCACTGAAGCCCATAATATTATTCTAAAAGAAATTAATTTGACTAAACAATATCTTGCATAAATTATTAAGAAAAGCATAAAACATGTATTATTCTGATCAAAAAATTAGACAGGCAAATTCAATACCTTGGCTAGAAGGAACTGGACTTGTTAATGGCCTTCCATTGTGGGGCGGCTGTTTTCTTTTAGAGTCTGAATCCTTTTCTTTACATATGAACAAGGTGGACTCTGCATATTAAAACACGTAATCAAGAAATTAAAAAGAATGGCAACATTGGACACGCGTATTTGACCCATGAGTAAAGAAGCCAGCATTACTGCCCAAAGATCAAGGTAAGAGCCATACCTAGTGATGGGGAAGAGAAACTCTTATTCTCTAATTTCAGAAGCTCTTGACTAGTAGTCTCCATCTCTGCTGGCTATGTACAAGTACTACAGCAAGAGTGAAGTTGAGGGATTGAAGTTGTCGCTGAATGTAGAACAGGATCAGATCATAATCATTTGGACAAAGAAAGTACTTAATATCCTCCTAACTTATAAGGCCTCGGTAATTAAACAACTCGCTGCGAGAATTAACAAAAGTTTGTCCTAGTTGCCTATAATAATACCATGAGGACATAAAAGCAATCGCGCAAATACAACTCATCCTAATACAGAACAATTCTAACTTCAAAGTTATCCCACTGCTCTCGTTTCAACCGCTTCGTCTTCAATCCTCTTCGAACCAAGGCTTAGTATTTCATATGAACGTCCAAACCCCATTATTTTTTGGCAAAGAAAAAGAGGAGCCTTGGACGGCTAACTTACCAGTTAACCGCAATCACCTCTTCAGCACCTAAACTAACTAAACAAAGACAGCCAGGAAAGAAGAAAGAAAAGGTTCCCACGGTGCTGTTTTGCAATGAACACAACAACATGAGCCCGAATTGACATCAGTAAGGATTACCCATAACTAGCTCACTACAAGTCAAAAGTATGCACCAAAAGAAAGTACCCAAGCTAGTTCAAAACTTAAACTTCTCGATTCCTTGAAGGCATGAGTCACCCATTGCAACCGGAAGTTCCTATTGTGCATAACTGGGGTGTCAAAAAAGAACTGATCTTGACGAGGCGTTTTCTCGGCACTCAAAAGGGGTGAAAAGAAAGAGAAAGGAAAACTAGAGAGAGAGAGAGAGAGAGAGAGAGAGAGAGAGAGAGACCTGTCGGTGCCTTAGCAGCTAGCGCACGGTGGTGGCGCGCGGGTTCTTCTGGCGTCTGAGAGAGGTGGACGATGAAGATGATGGTATTCGAGTTGGGCCGGGTTGCGGTTCGGGTCGGCCCATTATTCTTCTGCTCTTGTCATTGTTGTATGCTTGGGCCCAATATTAGGGACTCATCATGAATTACTAAGACTGGATTTACTGCTCTTCCCATCTTATATAGGTTTTCACATCAGTGACTCCATATATGGAAAACAATGCAATTGTGCAGTATGCCATTTCATTTAGTATAGTAATTTCATAGATTAGTTTTAAAACAACTATACATTTTATGGACCAACCTTAATTTTACTAACCAGGTAGCAGCTTGTCATACCACTAGACAAGCTGAAACATTCTTGATACACTAGCATTAAACGACAATTACATTGATAGTGTTGGGGAAAATCAGGGCAACAACTTATCAAACACTAAACCCAATCCGAGATCAATATCTTCCCAAAAACTAAACTAACCGAAATCGACTTAACTCTAGAAACAACTAGCACAATACAACCTTGCAATAAGTAGATATAACGCTGAAATCATAAAGAAACAAAGGTAGCAACAATACCAAAATTTTATGTGGAAACCTAATGTGGGAATAACTACAAATTGCCAAAAAATTTCAAAAATCATCAAGAATAGTAAGATACATAAAGTGTTTCTTTAGTTACACATTAGAAGCTCAACATTAACAATACATCAGTATTTCATCATCACTAAGGTGGATTACCATAAATAAAGCAAGAAAACCCCAATTGCAATTGAAGAATTCGAAAAAGGTTCTCAATGAATGAAACCTATCAACTCGGAACTATTGGTCTCACAAATAATATATTCAAATTTGAGCTAATTTTGACAATGTTTAGCTTTCGAACCGAGACTAGAAGCCTCTGCCTTTTTCCTCTTCTCCCCTGCATGCTCTCTCTCGGGGGAACACTGTCTCTCCCCTCTTGAGCTCTCTCTCTATCTTGCCCGAAGCAACCCCACCTTTTATTCTTTCTACTTTTTGACTTCCTTTTTTTCTTTGTTTTATATGTCAGCCGGCCCCACAAATGAGGTGGACCCAGCCAACATATAGATCTTAATCTTCTCAAAATTCTCGAAGAGATCACTTTACCTCGTATAGAACTCTCGAAACCTCTCTCAGTGTGTTTGAAATGGCTAACTTCATATGGCTAAATATAATTTATATATGGAACATGGAAAACATTCTTGTTGCAAAAGTCCATTATCATTGTGGTCCTAAATGTGGCTCTGATCACTCATTCAAACCTATTCATAACTCGAGAAAAGTCGACCACCTGAGTCTAAGAGCTCCAAACATAGATTCAATTTTGCCTGCACATTTAACTTTTGAGTTCTACTGAATCCATATACTAAACCGGATGGGGGTCCTCTGGTCCCAAGTCTCCTACATTGCATTGTCCTTTCTTATGTATGTGAAACTAGGTTAGGTCTCGATACCGCAAACTAAGACGTGGTTACCGCATATAACAAAAAAGGTAAATGAGAAAGAAATTATGACAGAATAATATGCAAGTGATTGAATGGAAAAAAAAAATGTATATAAGGAACGTCACTTAAATCATTGCGAATTCAGGAGAAATTTCTCAATAATTCAAGTAATAAATGATTCAATTGTCGTGTTCTAAAATACGGAAATCATTGATTAATTTTCGATAAAAAGCGTATGAAATCGATAAATTTTACCTTAAATGGAGAAATGAAGAGATATATGTAAGCCTATCATGGATTCTATTGTATTCAACAAGAGTAGACGAAGGAGAGAGGGTGGATAAAGCAGGAATAATATTTAGCTCTTTTTCATTGTAGATCATAAGATTTGGACAACTTCTTGCAAAGGTCAGTCAATTTCTCTCCTTTTCGCGTTTGATTTTATGAGTCCTGGATAGTGGATTGTGAATTGTTGTTTACAGGGAAATTTGTGATTCTGTTGAACGATTCCAGAGTTCTAGAAGTAAGTGCTCAGAAATTTTCACGCGGTTTTCACCCGATCGTTTTCAGTACAATCGAGGACGATATGTACATGTGCTGGCGTTTGTGTTTTCCTTTCGCCTTCTCTTCTGGGGCAATCTAGGGAGGGGGAACTTTTTATTTCGTTAGGTTATCACCATTAGATTCAACGGACTTTTACCTGATGCTACAGGCCGTCTTTAGAAAAGCTTTATCTCGTGGGGCAATTTTGATATCCGTTGGTGGCTGATGTGAAGGACGATTTGTGATGTGGTTGTCATGTCACTGCACATCATTACATTGGATTTACTCCGGCCTGCGAGAAAAATTGACAAACAACGATTGTTGGATCTAGGTTTAAATTTAAGGGAAAATTGTAACGACTATAAGGCTCTTTCTCTCAATCTCACCGCCGCTTGTGCCCACTATCATTTTAACCGATCTTTTCTTTTGCCATCATCGTGATTTGGAATGTTAGCATCAGCAATTTGGTACCAATGGTCGGCGGCGAGGTTATCGCCCGAGTGCTGACCTCTTATCTCTTTCAATGGTGGTAATCTATGTGGCTGTTTGTTTGGATGTGTGGAGCGTGGAATTATTATCTGTTCATGTAAGAATGAGGTAGCTTATCTTATTTCTTCAATCTTGAATTTACGCGGTATATCTTCTTTTCATTTTCTTGAAACAATAGATTGTTCATTTATATTAAAAATAGGAAAAGAAAAAAAGCTCTTTTGTGTTTGTGCAAGTTAGAATCATGTTTACCTTTTCAAGAAACAAAAATTGTCGGAAGCAATCGATGAAGAGGTAACAGTAGTGTAGAAGGATACATAGGAAGAGGGAATCGCAAGAAGAAGTCGGAGATAAAACGAGAATCATTAAAGGTGAGATGATCTATCTTATAGATCACATCCGTTTCACGTAGGGCAAGAGAAGATTTCATGGGGTGTTGAGACCCGAGTACAATTTTATCATGGCAAAATGGACACGCACTTCATTTCATCTTCAGGGAGTGAGTTTATGTCTTAGCATATGGTCCCACTGGCAATGAAAGATTTGAAACACTACGTGGACTTTGTATTTTTCAGGATGAGAAAGAGAAAGCGGAACGATATCGCATGGCAGTATTGCACTCTGGTTGATGGCAACGTCGGGCGTGTCCGTTGCAACTTCTGTGGACACGTGATGTGGGGAGGCGTGACTCGGCTTAAGCATCATCTGGCAAGTATCAAAGGCAACGTGATCCCCTGCAGGAGCTGCCCTACCGAAGTAATGGCGCAGATTAAGGAATATCTTGGCCAGGGCTCGCAAAAGAACGAAGAAAACATTGACGGCGGTGGGGAGCAAGTGAATGACTGGAGAGGTGGAGGAAATGAAGAGCAATTTCAGCAGGACAACGAATATTGGCAAAATTTTATCGGTCAGGCTCAAGTATATCTCGCTCCTTGCTTGCAAGAGAACGAAGAAAACATAAATGGCGGTAGCGAGCAAATGATTGACATGAGAGGTGGAGGCAATGAAGAGCAACCACAGCCGGTGCAAGAATGTTGGCAAGAGTTATCTGATGACATTTATAAATTTGTTAGCGAGGGTTTCAAAGAGAACGAAGAAAACATAGATGGTGGTAGCGAGCAAGTGAATGACATGAAATGGGAAGGAAATGAAGAGCAATTCCAGCGGAAGCAAGAATGTTGGGAAAAGAGTGACGATGACAATATGTTCGAATATTTTTTCCTAGTATTGTCTTGCCATGGTCAGGAAGATAGAAATCTAGAGATGGAATTGAAAGCAAAGAATGATGAGTATGAGCGTGTGCTTGAGACTGTGAAACGTGTCCGTGAGCTTACTCTGTGGTCGGACGGAATCTGGCGCGGCGAAAGTTGTAGCGGAACCAAACCTCTGCTTGCTTCCTGGGAGGATGGAATCTGGCGTGGCGAAAGTTGTAGCGGAACCAAACCTCTGCTTGCTTCCTGGGAGGATGGAATCTGGCGTGGCGAAGGTTGTAGCGGAACCAAACCTCTGCTTGCTTCCTGGGAGGATGGAATCTGGCGTGGCGAAGGTTGTAGCGGAACCAAACCTGTGCCATCTTTCCAAGAGTATGGCATGATCGGTAATGATTCAGATGATAGCTGTCAGCTGGGGTTGTAAGCCCGGATCCATGTGTGCCTTTAAAAGGGAGAACCATCAAGTTATGTCTTTTCTGTTTCTTTTAGACAGTGGTATTTTATCTAACTTTGGCATGCTCTGTGCCTATGCAATTTAATTTGGGACAAAGTGACTGTTTATTGTAGTGTTGTTGGTGATGTAGCGTGCTGGAGTTGACAGGTGCATGGTGCTATGGTTTAGCTCATTGTTTTGAAACTTTTCTGATATGTGATTTGCCGACTCCAAAATCATTTCGAAACATTTATGTGCAACATTGCGATATTTGCAATATGTCAAGGTCTTGAAATCTGGTATATGATGATTGATTCAGGTGGATGGTGATGATGAGTATTAGATACTTAGTATTTAAAAGTACTCAAGAAGTGTGGATCATGCTGGTGTAGATATGAAATGGATGGGCAATTTTTTTTTTTTCCCCTTTTAGGATTCAACACTTTGGGATGGATTAAATTCTTAGAGAATCAATAGATTTTAGATTATTCAACTATCATTGTGTGCTCCTAGCTAGGTAATCCCTCATGCAGATTTATATTCAATGTGACGTTGAATTAGGAACATGATTGGAGGCATCTACATCAAAGATGTGATATAGATTGTGCGTGGATACACTCTAAATCCATCTATATCTTTGAATCCAGTTAGCTCATTGAGTAAATCCAGTAGACTCTATAAGATCATGTACTTGAGACATGCCCCCCGCGGTCTGTGGTAACTTCTTGTCTTATAGGATGGTCATGATTTACACATGAAACCAGATCATTCGCTGATCAAACAAGGAATGGAACCAAAGAGAAAGTGACAACGCGACATATGACTTCTAGTAGGCATCTAAGATGGTGAATTGGGTAAAAATAAACTGGTTCACCCGTGACACGGATAAATATTGTCGCACGATATTGTTGTATGATATTAACAAGGAGCAAGTGCTTTAATGATGGAATGTCTAACATTCCAATTCTCAAATTGGATGTAAGAGGAATTATGATGTTGTTCATGAGTAAAGACTCCAGTGGATATCACTCGAGTACTTCTTTTGGAGGGCTTAAAGCCTGTGGAGGAGGCAGGGTTTTGTTACCTCAGACTGAGTTATGGCGACAACAGTGCAGTCTAAGGCGACCAAACATCAAATTTGTCGACTTATTGCTAGGGGTGTTAGGAACCGAACCGAAAACCGAATCGAACCGAAAATTTCGGTTTTTTCGGTTCGGTTCGGTTTTCGGTTCGGTTCTCATTAAAAACCAATATTTTTTTATTGGTTCGGTTTTTATCGGTTAACCGAACCGAACCGAACCACAAACCGATAATATCTATCCTCTCCTTCGTGACTTTCAATCTCCTCCAGCTTCCAGAAGCACGATTTCCTCCGGTTCTGTATCAACAAACCGAGAGTGAACTCTCCCTTGATCGAGGGACACAATTTGCCGGCGCTTGAAGCGGATCTCCGCCGGCCCCAGACTGAGCTCTCTCCGATTCAATTTCGGCTTCGTGCTTGACAACAGAGTCTCCTTGATCCTCTTCGCGGCATCCGGATCTCTTCCGATCCCCACAACTTGCTTCGGCTCCTTGAACTTGGCCGAGACGACTCTCCCATGGGGCTTCTTCTCGTCCCTGGCTTTGGCCTTCTCAAGGCGAAGCGCCTCGAGCCTCGACAACAGGCGCGTGATCTCCTTCTATACCTCCTCAATCTCCGCATCTATAGTCCTGCCATTGCCTTCTTGATCTATGGCTTTGGCCGACAGGGGCTCCAGCACGCCCTGCTTCCACTGGATCTTGGAAGGAACGGAGGATTTGAGGGAAATCTGGGAATTGGCGCACTCGGGGCTCTGGTTTTCCTTGCTGAAGTCGTTGGACTCGAGCGAGTCGGAGAGCTTCACGAAGACGGGGTTGACAGACGACTAAGACGCTTGGACGGCAGTGGCGACGGCGGCGGAGTCTTCAGACTCGCCGTTGTCGAAGGTGGCGTTGTTCCACACCTGAAGCTCCGGTGCGTTGAACGCATCTGGGTACCCAAGAACACTCATCTTTCGGATCCCATCAGGGCAAAACGAAAAGAAATCTGGAGATTCTTTCTTCTCTGGGGTGGTGATGATTCTTGAAAAAACGTAAAAAAAAAGAAAACCGAAAACCAAAAAGTTAAAAACCGAAAACCGAAAAATCGAACCGAACCGGTTTCGGTTTCGGTTCGGTTCGGAAGATTTTTTTAACAGTTCGGTTCGGTTCGATTTTTCAAAAAAACCGAACCGAACCGAACCGTTGGCCCCCCTACTTATTGCTACCCTACGGTGACAATTCTTAGTTTGTTATATTACGAGAGCTCTGAGATATTAGATTATTCTTTCATTTTAAATTTGGATACTCTCTCTTGAAAGTATCCTTTCTCATGACACTGGCTTGGTCCGGTGAGCTCGCTAGCGATCGGCGGCGGTGGGCGGCGGACGACGGCGTTCGGTGGGGGGCAGTGGCGGCAGCGGTGGCAGACGGCAATGGCAATGGCAGCAACACTTGAAGAATAAGAAGAAAGAAGAGGGACAAGAAAAAATAGGTAGATTTGATTATGGAATTCTTCCCAGGAACAAAGAATCAACTTTTTTTTTTAATTCTTGATTCTACATCAAATCTGTTCCTGAGAACAAAAATTTTACCAAACTCGAATTTGTTCCAAAACTACTCATGGGAACAAAAGAATAGAAATAAACATTGTTTGGTCAGTTATCAAATAGGCCCTAAATACTCGACATTTCATTGGTTTGGTCAATTTTACTGACATTCACAACGAAAGTAGGAAGCCCCAACAAAAATCAGATCCTTTGTGCAGGCAAGAATCTCACAAGCCTCTCTCAATGTATTATTGGTGTCTAACGTCATATGATCAAAAGACCCAATAAAATATGGGAAAATACTTTATTTCTACGAACTAGAAATTCAGTAGATTCGGATATTTGGTTATGTTAAATTAATCCAACGCTCTTTCAGTAATTTTTCTCTTTATTTTGAAAAATATTTGCAAACAATTTTGGTTGATTTAAGCCCAAGCCTCTGACATCTAAGAATAATCCTGTGGATACGCAATCAATATTTAACCCCCCATAAACCAAAGCAATAAATAATTTGCTAGAAAAGGGCAAGAACTTAAATACATGAAGCAAAGTAGAGCATAAATTCACTTATGCCTCAATATCTGCAAGATTTTTTTTTTTTTTAAATGCATTCCTAACCAAAACATGGTTTCTAAATAATTAAGCGATTGTAACTAATTCTTTTTTTTTTTTTTTTTTTTTTTTTGTTTTCTTGTTTATGAAAACTAAACTATATGCTTTGCTAATCTAAATTTAACATGCATGAATTACTAGACTAATGACATGTGACATGACCTAATTTTAATAACGAGCAAAAAGAAATGCACTAATCTAACATGAAATGCAATTTAATTCATATAATCCTAAACAAGCAATCACCAAATAACATGAAAAAAAGACATGGAAATATGGTGACATGGCAACAATGATGACGTGGCAATAACATGGAAACAATGATGACTTAGCAACTAATTCTATATGATGCATGCGCATTATTTTGTGATTTTCTTTTAAAATTAAGGTAAGGAACTCCCTAAATATGTAATTACCTAATTCAAACTAGGAAATAATTTAAATCTCATCCTATTTTAAAATTAAGAAATTTCCTAAATTACCATATCTTTCCTAAACGAGCAATTCTAACTAGGAAACTCATCTATTCTAAGATGCCATCTAATTTTAATATTTTTCTAAATAGGAAAATTTACCAAGTAGGGGAGAGTATATAAAATCGAACCGGAAATTGCCCCAACCAGATCGAATCAACTGGTTTTGGGTGGTTTGAGGGGACCCTGTTCTAGTTCCCATCTCCATAAAGTTAGAATATATGATTTTTGATCTAGTTCCTGATTCCGGTGTGGCAACAAAATCGATTGGGCGACTTTATATATATATATAAGAAATTAAAATGTAAATCTAAATCCCAGTCTCCTCTCTCGCCTCGCTTATTCCAAATGATGAAGCAAACTTGCTCCTTTTTGTCTTTTGCTTTGTTTTTTTTTTTTGTTTTTTTATTTTACTTTCTTGTTTCCTAATTTTACCTCTCTGGTTCCTTAAATTTGTGAGTCCATCGTTTATAGAAAAGAATCCACCGCATCCTCCTTTTTTTCGAGTGTGCCCCTTCCATCAAGGTCTCATCATCTCTCAGTATCCTTTGCAAATCTTGGAGGAAATCCTAGTTTCAAATTGCAACATGGATTAGCAATTCAATTAATTCAAAACTTTTGATTAAGATATGTGAATCCATCAGTTCTATTGGATCACTCGAGAATCGGTGCGGCCCCCTGTTCTAGAAATGGGGAACTAGGATCACCCCTAAGTAAAAGACATTAAACATAATAAATGCACAATGAATTATTCATCAAACTCAAAATAGGAAACAACCATTATCGGTCAAATCTTAAACCTTAAAGATCAAAACCATGATATCATGCAAAACTCAAAACACTAAAATGTCTTAATTGGATAATGCCTAAAAATATAAAAAATATCAAGTTTGAATTTATAAACTGAACTCTAATTTTGGTAACAGATTAATTGAATTGAATTCGGTTTCATAATTACGTAAAATTGGAAAATTTAGTTCCAAATGGGACAGGGGGCGCTTGGCGAGCAAAGACCGGCAAGGCTAGGGTTCGATGACGAGGGGCACAAGGATGACGGCCAGCAAGGGTCAAAGAATTCGGGGTGGTGGTGCTGACGTCGTGGACTGAGCTGCAGTTTTGCTGATCGTCCCGGTGGGGATGTCGTGGCAGGTGAGCAACGTCGGGGTTTCGCTGGGCTTTCCGTCTGTGCTCCTCGGACTAGACTTGCAATAGATCAGCTGCTGGCTGAGGAGTTTCGCAGCAGACCTGGAAGAAAAGGCAAGGACAACGACCTGGACGGGGGCGTTGGGCAGGCAGCAGCAGCAGCATCGGGTGGTGCTGAAATTAGCGTCGCTACTAGTGGATTGACTGGGTGCTGCGGTTGCCGGATGTCCAGCAAGCAAAGGCGTGAGACTCCAGCGAGCTGCTGCTGGACGGCGATGATGGACGAGATCCGCGACTAATCTGGAAAACCTGTGGAAGACGCCTGGGTTGGACCAGTTGCCGGTGCTGCTACAGGGGCACCAGAAAACCTACAAGATAATTCAAACATGGCTGCAGGTGGGGAGTCTTGAACTAAGACGGTGAGGGGCTGCCACTAAAAACCTGAGACGTGGGGGAGCTTACCGGTGGGAGAGTTGGTGCTCGTAATAAATAGTGAACGTCCTCCCCTCATTGTGATTCAATGCATTATAGGTAAAGTCTAGGGTTTTTATTTACTAGTCATGACATTCAACTTGGGCAGTTTTCTGGTTATTTCCTCTAGTTGAATGTTCATAAAATAATTTGAATTGTCCTCCAAGTATTCAATTTAATAATTTAATTATTTCAACTTGGCTTAATGATGCTAAGTTCTGTCATATATGTATTCCACGGGCTTGACCAAAATTTAATGCTCTTGTAGACTTAGTCTACTTTATTAATTTTAAAACTATTTAAAAAAGTCTACCCTCCCCACCGATTCAATACAAATATAAAGGTTTTATGCTCATAATATTTATATGCAACTTAACTAATATTTTTGTTTAAGGGTCATAACCAATCACTAATTTTTCTATGTAATAGATATTTATATGAACTCCCAAAATTTAAGTGTCAACAACTGTCCTTTTTTGAATGTGAGTTCGCATAAGTTTCATTCAAAGATAAAATGATACCCATATTTGATTATACAAATCAAGTACAATGAAAATAAATATTTTTTGTTTGGATATATATTTTAATGAGTCCACGCCCATTTTTAAAATGCAATGAAAGTGCAAATATTAATGCAAATATAGAATACGTATTACCAGGAAGTCTAGGAAAAAAATTTGGGCACAAGCGAATTTATATGGACTTGACATGCATCTGGATGTTCGACAGAGATCTGACAAGTTTAGAAGTGATGGAGAGAGTAAGGGCGCGCTTGATAAAATTTCTGTTTCTCGATTTCTCTGTTTCTCTATTCCCCGGAATAGGTTTGGAACAGAAATCTGTTTGGTAACGATTTGATTTCTCTATTTCTAAAACAGATTTCTATTCTAGAAATAGAGAAATCGAAAAAATCAAAAGCTGAAA
Organism: Eucalyptus brandiana; assembly: GCA_014182725.1. Taxonomy (NCBI): domain Eukaryota; kingdom Viridiplantae; phylum Streptophyta; class Magnoliopsida; order Myrtales; family Myrtaceae; genus Eucalyptus; species Eucalyptus brandiana. The sequence goes on from CM024670.1 coordinate 28,979,378, forward strand.
TTTTTAACTTTTCAGTTTTCGAAATAGAAATAGAAATTTTTTTTCTCAACTTTCAATTTAGTTAATTTAGTCCAAAATATTTTAATGATTTTTAATATAATCATTTCAATCAATATTGATTAAAAATCTTAACCATTGGGTCAGATGGTGGAAATTGAATGAACAAGGCTTCATTTGTTGCACGCAAGAGATTTCAAGCATGGTAATAGTCAACTTGCCATATTCATATCTAACGAGTCTTTCTTCACCTATTCTTCCGTAGTACGCCGGACAACGGCTTTATCGGCTAACTATTTTTTTAATCATAAACTTTATATTGAGGAAGTAAAAAGGGGTCAAATCATTAGGGTTTCATCCAATTTTTCTTTTATATAGTGTCCTCACTTATCAAGATGCGGGTAAAAAGAGATCTAATAAGGAATTTGTTGTTCTTGTAAGAGTGTTGATGAAAATAGAGATTTTGATAATAAATTTTTAAATATTCCTAGTGTTGATAATTTTGAACAAAACTGGTGATGATTTTTTTAACAAAATTTGGAAAGAAATTGGAATTAGACTTGAAGTTAGAATTTCTTTTTAGGAGATTAGACTATTATAATCATGGCTATCATTAGACTTATTTGATTAATGTGAAATCAATTTCGGCAAAAACATAACAGCATATTCGCTACAATTGAATTTCAATTGATTTTTTTTTTTGCCATGTTGTTTATTTTTCGAAAGAAAATATTACGTAATAGGAAACATAAGCACATGTAATAGGAAATTCCATGAAATTGTATTTTCAACTTTTGTAATGTATTAGTATGATTTCGACTATTATTTTGTATTTGAGGATTTCCTATGTTGTTATCTAATCAATTTCTATTCCTAGAAATAAAAATTTTATTCTGTTATCAAACGGATTTCTGTTCCAAAAATAGAAATTTTGATTTATTATCAAACGGATTTCTTTACTCAGAAACTTATCTGGGGAATAGTAATTGATAAATCAATTTCTGATCAGAAATCAATTTTTGAAACATAAATTTTGTCATGCGCGCCTTAAGATTCCTATGAAAAATCTTCAAGATCCTGGGTATCCGACATGTTCTGAAAATCTCAAAGAAAAAGTACTTGTATAGACGACAAGCACTTTAAAAATTGTAAAAACTGCCAAAGACAGATATTTGACAAGTTAAATTGGGGAGAGTTTTTTCAAGCATCTGGATAGCCGACAGAAAACTCAGAGGATATGATGGGTCCTTGAATGAAGATATCTAGATATCTGGTGCAGAGAGGTGATGTAGGCGTGAATTTGACGGTCCATCTTTGGATTTGAATTCCCGTAGACTCTCCGGAGCGGTACCTCATGGTGTCTCTAAAAAACTGCCTTTTTTTTTTTGTCAAGTTTGTTTTCCACCATTTTGGAATTATTGCTTGGGTTTCGGTGTGGGCATGTTCTTGAACTTGATGATGCTAACAATCCGATTCTTAATTCACTTTTCCTCTCGGGCTTGGGTTCGAGCTCAACCTTTCCTTTTTGTTCATGAATTTCCTGCCGGATTATTTGTCGATCTCGCCTTTAGCTTGCTAATCAATATGCTATGCTAATCTAAATGATGTAATTGATGGTTTAGGGATCTGGGTCAAGTCCTAATTTTTTATAATGCAAATGACTATTACAATAACTAAATTTTAGATGCCAATAAGTTAAATTATATCTAATAATGACATTTGCCACATATCTAGTTATACTATTACATCTACATTTTACTAACGATACCACATGTCAATTTCCATTTGCAGCCTATGTGTTAGCATCAAATGTATGTATTTGATGACAAGCACAACTCATAACTACTTGTGTCCATTGCATATTAAAATTTGATACTAATTTCTAGTTATGTAGAAAGAAAATTTCATCGCCTATCAATGACGAAAAATATTATTTTCATCATAAAATGAACAATGTGTCAATTCAATAGCGACAAAATTTACTTGTCTCCTTAAGCACACCCAAAAGTGATGAAACAAATATTTTTGTCTCTTTAGGCAAACTAAAGTCAACAAATTCAAGGTTTGTTGTCTTATGGTCGAATTAGAGTCAATTAAAGGTGACCAAAACCTAATTTTGTTGCTTTAGTTGTGGCACGCCTAATTCACCTGAGGTCGCCATAGGTGATCTCTCTTAATTACTCAATCTCATATAACTTCACAGATCGATACCCTTTGACTAGGGATTTTTTTTTTTTGAAAGCGGTCCCAGCGCAACTTATTAGCGGAAGCATAAACAAGTTTCACCATCTCTCTCTCCAATAACCATAATGCAATACACACCAACTATGCACCATAAGAAAAGATAATGGCGATTCACTCTTATTTATATTTTCATGATGGACATCAAGATCGATACAACAAAAAGGCCAAGGTTTTAACTATACTTGGCTACCACCCCAAAAAGGACTCGATTCTACATCGAACATGTACCACCCTCCATCAACGAGCGTCGGCTATCTCCAAAAAGTGTCAGCTCTCATCAGCTATATGCGCCATCATACCCAATCCGGTGCATCGGGTGGCGGCGGCGTAACATCCCTAACATAACTCTGTCATGTTGGACATGGACAGATAAAAACTCCCAGATGACCGGGCCATCAGCTCGACCCACGTCGTACATCATTAATACTCGGACTTGAACAAAAACTAAACCAGGAGCACTGACACAGACATGCTCAGTACACTCCACATCCACATCAGTAGGTATGCCATAGTAAATACCACGTGCAACTGGTCGTAACGGTATCTTTCTAACCTGAAATGTTAATCCCCAAAAGAGGTGAGTACAACCACTTAGCAGTAAAGATCCACTACACTACTCAATGCGTCAAACAGAACAATCAAGAATAAAACACATATCATTCATGCATTCAAGCATACATTACCTTACAGCCATACGTATATCACCATGCCATATGTGCATATACCACAATGCACTCATCATCAAGCATTCATGCATATACCCATGCTATATGTGCATATACCACCGTGCACTTATCATCAAGTATTCATGCATACTCATGCCATATGTGCATATACCACCATGCACTCATCATCAAGTATTCATGCATATATCCATGCCATATGTGCATATACCACCATGCACTCATCATCAAGCATTCATGCATACTCATGCGCACGATACAATCTCAATTTTTATCCTTCTAGGGACCTGTGTTTTCATCCCACAATTTATCGCTCGTATCCAACTTGGCATCACGAGGAATCTTCGACACACACCTCCGGGCATCCGGCACCCCCACACTCTGGGCATCTCGTATCCCAACTAGTATCACGAGACATCCCCCCGGCACACACCTTCGAGGCTTCCGGCACCCCCACACTCCGGGCATCTCGGAACTTCCGAGGACATCCAGCACACACACTCCGGGCATCTGGCACCCCCACACTCCGGGCATCCCAACACTCCCGAGGCATTATCGGCTCACATCTTCGACAGTCTCGTTATTTCCTCAAGTTATATCCACACATGTATCTCAATTTTCAACATGATATTCGATGCAATAATATCAAATATATCAACCAACTTTTCATGCCATATAACATGTCATATGTCATCACATATGCAGCAAGATCAACCACTCAAGGTATTACATCACATGGATAATTTCATTCATTTTTCTTTCAAAACACATCAATGTTTCGGATAAATCAGAATGCATTCCTCTAATTAAAACTCCAGAAAAATTAGTAAATGACATTAATAAATTCTGAAAACTTGACACATTATAGACGAGGCCTAAAGGCAGATATCTCATGAATAACTCCATGCCAAAAGAATCTCACACAAAACAGTATGGTCCATACATCACAGAATTCAAAACTTCAATATTTCAGCTTTTATAGTTTCGGGAGTAATTTAAATTAAATACCCAAATGAACTCCAAAAATTCTGAATTTTTGACATGTTATAGAAAAGTCCTAGAGGTAAATATCTCATGAATACATCGAAACCTAGATCGTTCTATATTAATAGATATAGACGATTTATTCCCCCTGTTCTCGGTGTTATCTTTTCCAGATTATCATATTTCAAAAGAAAATCATTTCACCGACCTACATATGTTCATTTCTTCTAAAGTTTTAGTATGTTATTCCTAAGGATATTATCTACAACTTTCATTGAGGACACACGAACCAATTTTAATTGTATGATTTTATAAAAATCATGAAATCATGCTGGGTTGAGGTAACGTTTTTCCCAGATCCAGTTTCTTCAAAAGACAACGATTTCACCGACCTATATTTGTTCATTTTCTCTAAAATTTTGATATGTTCTACTCAAGAAGTATAATACAACTTTCATTAAGAGATCAAAATGAGATTTTCACTAAAAAGTTACTTTACAGATCACGAAATCTCTAAAGGTCATCACAACGAATTCCAGATCTAAGTCCTCCAAAGAAAAATCATTTCACTAACCAATACTTGTTCGTTTTGCCTCAAATTTTAGTATGTTGTTCTTTGAAATGTTCTCTACAACTTTCATGAAGAAATCTAAACAGGATTCCAACTAAAAAGTCACATGCAACACACAATCTCATGGACGGTTGGACTGGTCTTTCCAGAAACAGCATGCATGGCCAACAAATCTCTCTTCAAAGCTCCGAAATCTCATCCCATCAACCATAACCAAGACTTACCATCTACTACACATACACATAGCAATGGAAGGGGTAGGTTTAGGACTTCACTTGCCTTAAACTCAAGCACAAACAGCAACAAGAACGGCGGCAAAGCGGCGAACGGACGGTCTTCTTCTTCTTCCTCTCTTTATCTCTTCCTCTCTCTCGGTTCCCTTTCTCTCTCGGACGATACTCTCTCTCTCTCAGCCACACTTGGCTTCTCCTCCATGCCACTTGGCAACTCACATGCAAAGTTGATGGGCTTCAAGGCTGGGCCGGCCTTGGGTCTTCTGGGCCGGTCGAATAGGGGGCTAGCGTGGGCTGGTTGGACGGTCTTTGGGCCTAGAAATCAGCCCACCCTCTCCTATTCCTATCCCATTTAATCTTTATTTAAACAAACACCTAATCTCAACCTATAAATCCACAAGACTTTGTAATTTAAATCAATAAAATTCTACTTATAAAGTGCACCACCAAGAATAAGATTTCTATGTCAATTTGCACCTTAATAAAATCCTTGGGTCACTTGTAGACAATCTCCATCCAAACAATCATCCATTACAATGCTCGGCCTCAAATTAAATGAAATTCATTAATTCAATGGCTAATACAAAATCAAACGGCACTTCCATTACCTAATTATGGTTCATGGTGCTCCAGAAGTTGTCACGAGATTTTAGGATGCCACATTAGTGTCGACCTCAAGGCAACAAATTTGTTGGTTTATTGCCTTGGGGTCGATCAGAGGGGCCATACCTAAACATTTGTTGATGAAACACTAATTTTGTTGACTTATATCATAAATTTATTTGAAAATATAGATAAACTATTACATGAGATAAAACTATTACAGCTACAGCCTCATTAATGAATTTAGACATCTATCTCATGAAATCAATAATAATCTTCTTGAACTCATTTCGTGAAATACAACGAGCCATTATCAACTCATTCTTCTCCTTTCCCAGAGTTGCAAGCAATTCATCCCTCTCTTCCACTGCCAGGGCCTTCCACAAACCTCGTGTCCTTAGCATTGCGTACATCTTGATCCGCGTGTCCTTAGCATTGTGTGCACCTTGATCCGCCATACACTACCTCATAATGAACTTCTCCATTTCAAGTTTTGTCATTGGAATTCATGTAGTTGGCTTCGAACCAAAAATAATGGACGTAGGAGTGAACATCCAATACACGGCATTTGCATGGTTTAGTATATTTTACTTACATTCACAACAAGAGTAGAAAGCCCCAACAAAATTTACAAGGACTCCATGTCTCTTTGTATTATATAAACAACAATTACATTGATAAAATTTTAACCTTCTCAAAGTCCTCAAAGAGATCACTTTACTTCATATAGAACCTCCAAAAAAAAAAAAAAAAAAAAAAAAAAAGGCATGGCCCCGAGTTTTCACCGACAAGTTCACTTAGGTCAAAACTCAAGATTTGAGATCCTTGATCGCGACCTAGCCCATTTTTTGACCCCAAAAAAAAAATCATTTTTGTGTCTTTAGAGTTCCATTTTCATATAGTAACTAAAAGCATTCCATTTTATTAGCAATTGGGTGTCGTTTCTTAATAATTCAAAGGTTGACTTTTTGTTCAAACTTAAAAAGTCAATTCTAGGTCAACATTCGATAATATTTGTGAAAAACACAATTGATGTCTATTTGATCTTAACATGCATTATTAGCCTTAAATATTTCAGATTTTCATAAAAAGGATTGAGGACTGACTTTTTCATCAAATTGAAAACATTGACCATCCATTAGAAATTCTGAAATTCATTTAATTTCATTAATTTGATTCATCTTTTTCATAATATGATAATGTAACGCTCTTCTTAATTTAAATCGGCCAAAACCTGAATCACTCTCTATCGGCAACCCAAATCTTTGAAGTTGAGAGCTTGCTTTGTTTTGCTTTACTTTCCTTTTCTAGGCTTTGATTTTTCTCTCCTGATCTAATAGGGGACTCTTTCTTCGCCTCATTTGGTGCATCCTTTATCTTGCTATTGTTACTTCTCTTCGTTCATTGTGGTGAATAAATGTACTTGTAGATGAAAACTTTATGAGAGCATTGTCACCAGTTTAGCTAGTAAGATGCTTGAGATGTGATTCCATGACTTCTCTAAAATTCAATGGAAGCTCTCTTCTACTGATTTTGGTCTGCATCTAAATTTGCGAGCTTTTCTCTTCGACCTCGATCTAGATTTGAGAGTTTCTTAGACGTGTTTGATTTATGCTGGTTCAACATGTTGCTATTGTCTTCATATAGCGATATTGTTGAGGATTTGCAAGCCATTACTTGATCTTGAGGTGCCATACGTTCTACTTCTAATCCTAATTATTAAGTGTGCCATGTCATCTATTTCAATCATGTGACTAAGAAAGAGACAATCACATCAACCCTTGCCCATTAAACAAAGGATGGAAGCCATTGTGAGATCTTGAGGTGAGTTATATGGCTAAGATTAGCTCTTAAAATTGATTTTCGCTCCAAAGATTACTATGGCCGAACCCCTCTGAGATTACAATTGAGCTTGAATTTGAGGATTAAGTTCTCTCTCTCTCTCTCTCTCTCTCAAAAAATCGAATTCTTTCTCTTTCCCCTTTCCTCTCTCCCGCAGGTGTGAACTCTATCGTCGGTTCCAAGTATGGTGAATTCCTGAGGCTATCTAGCCAACCTCTTCATGCAGCCAATATCATCGATGAGTCCCCGAGCAAATTAAGCCAAGTGTCGCCCATCCTTGTCACGGGAAGAGCCACAATTTTGTTAGTGTTCTTAGCCACTTGCCGAGTTCAATTCAAAGGTAGGTTACAGTAATCTTTGAATGCAACTTTCATATAATTATCCTAGGACCCATTTACGATAGTTATAAATTGAAATGATATTGCCAATCTACAATTAACACTAAGTGAGAATATGATTAAACTCAATGAAATTGAGATGGAATTGCCTATAGACTTTGGTATGTTTGATGACACTGAATGTCATTCCATTTTTAGACAACCTTAGAGCCTTCAATTGCATGTGACCAAAACATCCGGTAAGAGAATTGATGAGGATGTTGGATGATTGTTAATTCAAGCTAGATGTTACATGTTTAAGTATAATTAGTTGATAATCCTTAGGAATTCAACCTAGATCAAGCTTAATTGAATTTATTTTATATCAATGCTTATTGTCTTTATGTGCCCGAAATCTTTAGAGTCTAAGTTAATTTTTTTTTCAGTCGAAAAAGTACTTTCATTCGTTCATTATGACAAGTACTACAAGAGTAATACATACGAGTTTTAGTACACAAAATATTTTATAAAGGTTGAGGGGGTAAAGTAAATCAATTTGGAAGAATGGTTTTCAAATAGTGGGGCTTAGCTAGGGGTGATCGGGTCCAGGGTGGGTAGGGTCTAGACCTGGACCCTGTTCCCGACCCTGTTATAATCGGTTTCCTTTTTTTGGACCCTGTTCCCTACCCTGTTTGCATTGGACCCTGTTCCCGACCCACCCTGTTTTTCCGGTCCGGGAACGGGGTTAACCCCGTTTATATTGGAACCTGTTTTGCAAAATTTTTCTGTTTTCACCATTCTCACGGACCTTGAAACAACTCTATAACAAAGATGTGAATGGCGGACGAAAAGAAGAAACACAAGTAATGAAAACAACTAAATGTAGAGAGTCCATAGTTAATGATTGTGGCCTTGTCAACCACTATCGGTGAGCTTCTATTTCGAGAGGCAACCTCTCACTCGGTCACCGGCCACACCTCATACACAGCAATGACACATCAAAGTGATACGGACGGGGAAAATGAGATATAATAGAAAAATCTGAGCATACAAGCAACGATTCCAACATTGAACTCCGTTCGTATAGAAGACACAACTCAAACCAGAAAAATCAAGACGCAATTTACAACATGAGAATCATAACGCCAATTCAATAACAAATGAGCATTGTATTCCAACTCAACCGGCCACAGTGAGATTTCATAAGTCAAGAATAAGTTGAGTTGATGCATTACAACTTTCGGCTCAATGATCTACTAGAAACACATCCGGATCTGGTTCCAAAGATTTCATCAAACACATGATATGCATTTCCATCAAGGAGTTTATACAATAATATGAACCAACGATTCACTTTTAGAACCATATAATCCCTGTTTTCACCATCTCCCAATCCAGATTTATCATTCTACATTCAACAAAACCAAGTCAACCCACGAGAACGCCAGCAAAATTCACTAAGTAAGAAGCCTGTGGCATGAATCGCCGTCCCGTTTGGCAGGGAACAGATACCAACGGCCTAACGAGGGGGCTCGACTTCGTACACATGTAGGGCTGTCGGTGGGGTGCGGGGCGGCAAGGACGGCCGGGACCGGGAAAAGAAAACGGGTACAAATGCAAATCGAAACGACGCCCGGCAATTGGGTTGGAGGTAGGATTCAAAACAAGGATTCACAAGATCTTCAATTACGAAAAATCAGCACGAAAACTTCTTCGCCCGTCGATTAAAACACTTTGGAAGATCTTGAATTTGGAAGCGGCAGCACACGACGCCCAACAAAAAAAAGCGGGTACGACTCAAAAACCAATCGGCCTATCGACCAAGTACACGGAGATGCTTTGCAAGATGGAATCAAGAACTCGAACAAAGCCACCCGAGACAATCCAAAGAATCTACAAGAGTCCAAACACGAGAGAGAAGTACGAGTCAAGAAGAAGGGAAGGGAAGGAGACTTCGGGTCATCGATGAAGGGAAAATGTGAAGTGTTGGACGGAAGGAGGAGGGAAGAGACGTGCTTAAGCCACGCCAACACCAAGCACTCCTCGTTTGAAAACCGAAACTCGCAAGGAAATTACAGGCCGGCACTAATGGGAGGACGGAGATGAAGCCGGTGTACGACGAGTCAAGCTTGGACTTGGGGGCGGCGGCGTCGAAGCCCACCTTGCCGCCCTAGAGGTCGGTGATGTTGATGAAGCCGGCGTCGCGGGAGGAAGGCGACGGTGGGCGCAAAGCACTCGGATGGATGGATCGGCGGAGGTGAGACCATGAGAGCTTGAGAAGTTGAGAGTAAAGATAGAAAGAAACGAATTAGGGTTTTACCTTAAAAACCGGTTCTCAAACCGGTTCCCGAACCGGTCCGGTCGATCCGGTTCTCGGGTGGGTATTCCCTCGGAACCGGTTCCCCGACCGGTTCAAACAAGGTCTGAGTTTTGCGAACCGGTTCCCGGACCGGTTTCAACCGGAACCGGTTCCCGACCCTGTTTTTCGGGTGGGCCGATCCGGGAACCGGGTTAACCCGGTCCGGTTGCACACCCCTAGGCTTAGCAACCCATTATGTTGCTTGGTTAGTTTCCTTCAGATGATTGACAATCTTCACTTCTTTCAGCTGGGCCATAAACATCTTGTACTCATCAATTAAGTCACGAGGGGCCATGGACTCAAATCTTGACCTGTGAGGAATTCCACAAGTGATAAGCAATTTGACTTCAACTCCACACTTAAATCATCAACATTACACAGATTTTTTTTCTTTGGCAAGTACAACACCAAGCCATTCATAGTTAGGTTTTAAGCTAGCACAACGAAGAACGTGCAAATTCCTTCCATAAACCTCGCAAGTACCAAGCTGTTCAAGTCTTCACAAATTCTCATGATTAAGCTTTCTAATTAAATGTGTTAGGAATGTGGTGTATTGGTATTGATGCAGGAATGTTTAGGAAAATGGAGATTAAATGTGCTAGGGATGTGGGTTGTTTTTAAAGTAAGAAGATCAATGCATGACCAGTTATAAACATCGCGGATTGCTGGCTATTGTGTTCCTAAATGGGTGAATAGAGATTGTGGGTGGATTAAATAGAGAATCGAGATGATTTGAATGGATGGCTAGGGATAAAATATTGAAATCGTGGAAGGGGATTTAGGGTTTTGGTATGACAAAAAAATGAGGATTTGGGGATTTATGATTTAGGGATGGATAGGGTTTTAGGAAAATTATCACCATGTAGATAGGGAAGAGCTCTCACAAAGGAGAGAAAATAGCTCCCACAAAAAATGAGAATTTGGGGATTTATGATCACTTTTGAATTTGAGTAGTAATTAGCCTTAAATTGATGATTAATGGTCATATGTTTGATTGAGAACAATTTATATTGAATTCGTATTGATTACTTAGGAAGTTATGGTTCAATTGATTCATGATGATGAACAATGGATGTTTAAAGTTGTATGAATGTCTAATTAACTGAGTTGAATGTAGTCTTAGTTGAATGATGAGGTTCATGTATTAGGTAGTTTTTTTTTTTTTGGTCAGAAAACAACGCTTAAATTAAGATCACAGCGAAGCAGGTACATTAAGGTCAGAATACAGAAGATCTTGCAAAAAAGGAGGGGGCTGAAGAACCCAAGTCGGAGGGAGTAAGAAGGCCCGATGGGCCTTCGCCACTCTATCCGCAAAAGCGTTTGCTGCTCTAGGGCAGTGAACTAGAAGGAAAGTAGGGCACCGTTTGAGCAACGCGCAAATATCTTCGAGGAGAGGTCTGATTGTCCATGGTCGTCGGGCGGGGTCTCGAACGGCTTCCACAAGGAGTAAACGGTCGGATTCCACCACGATCTTGTCCGTCTGTCGTCCTCTCCGAATCAGAAAATGCAGAGCGAGATTTAGGGCGATCGCCTCAGCTTGCAGGGCAGAGGAGGCGCGAGCAGACTGCACCAAGCCATCGATCAATCGGCCTGATGAATCTCTACAGACACAAGCCACAGAGGCGTCGGGGCTGGATGGGTGGTAAGCTGCATCAATGTTGACTTTTAAAACATCTTTGTCCGGTGGATTCCATCTGTGATTGAAGATGCCCTGTTTTGAACCAGATCGCGACACTGGAGTATTAAAAATACACCTGGATCGGGCTTCTGTTATCGCCACCTGCACAACTCGGTCGGCCTTCGGCTCCTGTTTACGGAAAATAAAAGCATTACGGGCTTTCCATATGTGCCAAAGGACAGAAGTGATCGTTTCAAGAGTCGGTAAGTTGCCTTTACTGTCAATAAATTGAAGTAGCCAGATTTCTATGCGATGCACAGCCATGATAGGGCTTGTTATAGCTAATTCTGGATGGTTCCAAACATCACGTGTCCATGGGCGAGAACAAAAATAGGTGTTACGAGGTCTCGGGTACTTGATTAGCACATATACACAAGCCGGGGTTGTCAAGATATGTCGTTTGTAGAGATTTTCTCTTGTCGCCAAAGCATTATTACGAGAGAGACCGGAGAAATGACCCGAGTTTAGGCATAGTGTGTTGCTTCCAGTTGCATTCCATAATCGGCGGGGTGGCTGAAAAGATGAAGAGGCCTGGTTAGTGATAATACTTTTTTGCTGAGCTCTAAGCTGGTTGTAGCAGTTCTTCACTGTAAAAATTCCATTTTGTGTTCCTCTCCAGATAAGTTTATCTTGGGTGCATTGAGGTCGAACAGGAATAGATAGAATTTCATCAACTGTTTGACTATCAAAGTGCTGATTCAAAAGTGATATATCCCAAGAGTTAGAATCTAGTAATATAAATCCTGCAACCATTTCTGGTTCATCCCTAGGAGCAGGGCCTCCAATAATACCACTAGGTAACCAATGATCCTCACGAATCTTTATATGTGTACCATTTCCAACAGACCATAAAACCTTATCTGCAATAGATTCTCGGCCTAGTAATAAGCTTTGCCAAACCCAAGAGGGCCTAGCACCTTTAGAGGCATGCCAAAAATCATGAGATGGAAAATAAAGACCTTTTAATAGTCTACTGTATAATGAAGTAGGATCTTGAGCTAGGCGCCAAGCTTGTTTACCCAGAAGTGCTCTGTTAAAAACCATAAGATCACGGAAACCTAATCCCCCTTCATCTTTTCTACTCTTAATGCAAGCCCAGTTCTTCCAATGGATGCCTTTCTTGCTGTAATCAGATTGCCACCAGAATTTAGCCATTTTCTGTTCTATGACTTTACAAATAGCATCAGGGATTTTGAAAATCGACATTGCATAATGAGGAATTGCTTGCACAACGGTTTTAATAAGAACCTCCTTGCCTCCTTTTGAAATAAGTTTTTCTTTCCAACCTTCAAGTTTTGAATGCACTCGACCCAAAAGCCAAGAAAACATCTCCCGTTTTAATTAGGTAGTTTGAACGCTTGAAGTTTGCTGGAAAATTCGAATATGTTTCTCACCTCTTTGTATTGATTTTTTTTGTATTGATTTTTTTTTTATATAGAAAAATTGACTTAGGGAAACTGATCTTCTAATGAATCGAAGTTAACATCCACAACTTTAATTTGAAATAAGTTTCATAAAATTTTAAGAATGGTAAGACAGTGAAATTTAGTTCGTAATCACCGATTTTCTTGAGAGTCAGATTTGGAAAATTGAACTGCAAGTTGATTAACTTGTTTTGTAAATCAAAAGTAGTTGAAGGACTAAGTAGCTGTGGCATTCGGAAATTTTGACGACCCTCAAATATGCAACGGCTGTGAGTAATAGACGGGAGTATCATCAGTACCACATTTGGCCTAGTCTCAACGCCACTCGACGTTCCGAAATATTTACTTTTGGAGAAAAAAAAAAAAGAAATTCGTCTTTGAATGGCCATATGAACAATCTCACCAACAGCCACGTTATTTTGTCTTTTGGACCGAACCTCCTATGTACATCGTCGCGACCCCATGCAGCCTTGTCGATATCTTTCCCAATGCAAGAATTTCAGTATACTTGTACATGAAGTGGACTGAATAGGAAGAGATTAGTTGATTCCCATGGAAAACCATGAAACCGAAATGCCCCTTGCATGTACCGAAATTGAGGATTTAATCTTTGGAGGGATTGGGCCGTGTATTAAGGACCGTACGGCCACAAAAAAAATCGCCGACCCAATTAACCCAAGCCTCCCTTAATTGTCGACAACATGGAGTCAACGAATCATGGGATTGTTGACCGAGAGAAGCCCAGCAACAGCAACGTTGCTTCCCATTCGGTTGCCAGCAAGGAAATCCAAGGAGTTGCAAGCTGAAGACACGCCCTCCACAGCTGTCTTCGGTTTCTGTTGCCACCGAAAACTCCCATGCAATTGACTGAAAAGTCAACAAACCAAAGAAACAAGAGGGTTCGGAATTGAGGGGAGGAGAGAGAAGAACCGAGCAGAAATTCGAGCGAGTGAGAGAGAGAATTCGAGTGAGCAGAACCGCGAACAGAGAGTGAGTTTGAGCGAGAGAAGCAGGCGCGCGAGTGTGAGCCGTGAGGAAGGAAGAGAAGGACCGCCTTCTGCCGTGCTCGAGTTGCCGCCGTTGATGCCACTAGTCTCCGCCGCCGTTGAGCCGAGCCTGAGACCCACAAGCCCCTGTTTTGCTTGCAATTGAGCTAAAGAGCTAGAGGCAAGTGAAAGTCCATTAATCTATATCATGTTGTGCTGTTGTTGTCTAGTGTAGTGCGATAGACTTGGAGATGTTTGGGTTGTGGATGTTGGATGATGGATTTTGGATGAGTAGACTAGAAATGGATTGAGAAATTGAGGAAACGCTTTGGTTTTTATTGGTGCTTTTAAATTCCTTTGAATGACATTATGAAATATAGTTTTGGATGGATTTTTGAAAGTATTTGCCAAGGAATAGGCATCGGATTCCATTGAATCCCTGTGGTCCGGAGTTGCTCATGTGTAGCCTAGTGATCTTGTCGATTTTCTATAGAAATCTCTAGTATGAATTTGGTCTTGATTTCTTCATGAAAGCTGTAGGGAATTGTTTAAAATATAACATATATTTTAGTCAGATTTTTCGAAGTTCATATATAGTGGCATAAATTTATTTTAATGTTTGGCACTTTACTGTGGAAGTATGAATTCTGGAATAAATTCTGGGTTGAGTCATGCGATCTGTTGCAATTCGTACACAACTATTTTGGCCTAGTGTTCTCATGAAATTTTTTCCTTTAGTTCTTATTTATAACATATCAATATTTAGAATTTTCTGAGTTCATTTAGGAGTTATTCCGAAATTGTTACTAAAACTGTGCATTGTGATCTTTGAGCTGTATTATTCCGAATTTGCTCAATTGGTCCCAAAGGTGAATGCATCTTGAGTTGTTATTTGACATGATGATATTAGCATTCAGCATATCATGAAATATTGAGATTTGATGAAGACTCATGGGACATCTTATCATTGCATTGAAAAGTGTTTTTGATATTAAGATGTTAATTGTTACCGTTGGACCCTCGGGTCAACGATGCCCTGGGAGTTGGGAGGCCCAAGGGATCGAATGAGTTGATGCCTTGTGGATGCCTGGGGTCCGTAGTGCCCCAGAGGTTTTCTCCGGGAGCATCGGGAGGCCCGATAGTAGGTCGGTACGTAAATCTGGAGGGTAGGCGTAACCATGTTCATGGCGTGCCCCAGAGATTCCTCGTGACGCCAGGTGGAGTGCGAGATACTTGGAGGTGTAACGCAACACGCTCTGGATGCCCGGTGGCCTAGTGGCCAGATGCCGGAGGCTTTCGCGACGCCAGGTTGGGTGCGAAATCCTAGAAGGACGCAAACATTGGTCCTCTGGGGGGATAAAACCTTTTGAATATTAAAACTGAGGATTATACTAAGTGTGAGTGTGGTCTGGTTATGGGACTAAATTGTATGGCATGGAATGAGATGTGTTATAATAGTTTGGCCCTATGATCGGGACTTGTGTGATTGAGCATGATGCATCTTATATGTTGGAATTGCACTGGTCATTGCATTGAAGAGTTATATGGTTTAAATGCATACTCATTCCTTGATGACCTGTCTTGTCTATCTTGCATCAAACTGGATCGTGATGGCTTGCACAGTATAGTTTAATGGATCTTTTATTGTTAAGTGGTTGTACTCATCCCGTTTGGGGACTAACATTTTAGACTAGAAGATATGCCTCTACTACCAGTCACCCTTGGCACATTCTATGGTATACCGGTCGACCTTGAGTGTGAGTGTATAGAGCACCATCATCCTGAGATACGAGGGTTGGTTTTTGTTTGAGTGAAGATACTGATCATGTATGACATCGGTTCTCCCGCCAGCCTAGTGATTTAGGAGTTTCTGACTGTGTTCGTTTGCTGTGATGGGAGTACGCTGGGGCCGTTGCCGCCGCCACCAGCTAATGGACCAGACTGGGTGTGACCGAGAGTGATGGTCAGCAAATGAAGCATTTTTGGACCGCCGACACTGACTGATGGGCCTATGTACAAGGTTGTTATAGTGTTGAGTACCTTTTGAAAATAGTCGAGTTTAGAAAGATTTTGGCATTTTGATGTACCGACCTGTGACGTCCATCTAGTTATATAAATAAAAGTGTTCGGCTTTAACTTATAAAATGTTTAGTTGGTGTGCATTGTTTTTGAATATGGGATAGCGAGATGTTGAATATGCTTCCGCTATATAAACTGCGCAGGGACCTATAAAAAGAATATAAACCCCCAAGATTCATGGATTTGTTAAACTTCTATGGTATTAGAGTAGTAGACTTTCAGGTTAATAGAAAGCAAAGGTGAGTGTGATCTGTGGCGACCCTAATGGAGCGGGGGCTGTTCAGGGGGTGCCACATTAGCAAAAGTGAAAAACACATAAATTGAAGGGGAGCTCTTGAAATTTACTTGAAATTTAATTACCAATGTCATCAAAATTCACCTAAGATTGGTTGGTCAATTTAATTGAACAATGTCAAAGTCAAAATTGACCTTCAAAATCGGTACAAAGTGAGTCCTTTGAATAGATCGTGTGATTCCATATAATTGGAGGGCTAGTTTTTAAAAATTTTAAAAAATAAAAGTTATTAACATGTGATGAGATGTTTAAATATTAAATTTGGCGTCATTTAGTGGTTGTTTGATATTTTTCCCAAATATTTTATTAAAAAAGGGGTCATAATAGGGTGAAACTAGGAGTAGTTTGGCTTAAATGATTTTTTCTTACCAATTAGACCATAATTAGAAAAAGTGATTTGAATAAAAGTTGTAGAATACATCGTATGCTTAATTGGAATCACTCAATTTGAAATGCAATAACGCATTCAATTGAATTAAACACTAAATGGTTAGAAATATAGGTAAAACTGAGAAGTTGACATTTTGGTAAATTAATTGATTTCATGAATGTTAATGTTGATTAGTCTCAAAGTATGTCTAATTGACCTTGTTTGTCATTGAATTGATGTATGATGTAACCAATTTCGATCAGTTATGCATAATACCATTGGCAAGTAGTTAGAAACGAGTGATTAGATCTTAATTAGGTATTAAGTGACCGAGCCCACCACTTGAAGAATTTGCAAGTAGGTTTTAATAGTCATTTGACATTAATTAATTAAATCTCTAGTTGATTATGAGGTGGATGAGTAATCGAATTGCATATCAACATCTAGATCTTGAATCCAACCAATTTTTTTTTTTTTGGTCATCGAATGATTGGATGTACTTTCTAATTGGTGAATTGAGTAATTGTATGCCTGAACGGTTGGAATATTGATGACTACCAAAGGTTGGCAGTTGAGAATCCTTGGAAGTGGGGTTCATGGCGGCTTAGGCTTGTAATATTAGTGTCACACCCTGAACCTTGAGCATGTGCACATCCCTCGGTGGTCGACTAAATTTTTTGACGTTTCTAGGACGCATTGCCGACCCAATCGATTCATGCACAAGAGGAAGCGAAATAAACAATTCCCAGACAACAATCAACATGGGATAGAAAAGCAGGACAGCCATTTTCAACAAACGACTTTATAAACAAACAGGTTTATATACAAACAAGCCAACCCTAAGGTTTATGTACAAAAGTCCGGATCAATAACTCGAGGATCATCCTCATTCTTTGAGTCGGAATAATCGGGTTCATCAAAATCTTTTGAATGCGAATCCGAGCCATGCAAATGACTAACATGATGTGAAATGTCATGCCTGAGATGCAATCAAAAAATGGTTAGTATATATACATATAAACGAATGCAATGTAAGTAAATGCCATGAAAAATTTGTTTACAAATTCAAGTTTTCGAAAAAAAAATTATTGGGAACTAGCCCTCATGTCATTGGACGTCCTCGTTCCACTAAAACATTTTAAAACTATAGATCGTGTGGAGGCTCAGATCTTAAAGCATCATCATAGGACTGATTTGGAAAACCTCCCACGTTTATTAACAAAATGTGAATTTTATTGATTTCCAAAATTGCATTACAACGTATATCATCTTGGATCCATAGAGTTTATAATCTAGATTATTACAAGTGTAAACAAATGAAATGAATGGAATTCCCTTGCAGGGGAGAAATGAATGGAATACATCTAAAAATGAAATGGAAGAACTAGAAACATCCCTTACACAGCGGGAACTGTAGGCTCTTCATCTTCACCAATAGTGCCAACCAAACCATCTTCAAACAAATCAGCAAAGTGGTAGACATTGGCCTCTTCTTCTTGTGAGAACTTTGGTGGACCAGGAAAGAAATCCTTCAAAGGTGGAGGCAAGAGACGTTGGTAGCTCTTACCTTTAATGTTTGGGCCTTTATGATTACATTGACCCGGTTGCCCTGATAACCAAGGCCTTGATGCTTGTTGATCTTGACCACCTTAATGGGATTTGGTATCTCTTGGGCGAGCTTACCCAAACCTTTCCCAATAACAAAATTGTTCTTGAGCACTTCTTTACTTGACATCAAGGATGCCTTTGAGAATTGAGGCTTCTTGATGATTGACCCAACAGGCATATGAGTGACAAACACCATCTCAAACGAGTGGTAGCTCGACTCTCCCTCAACCTCAGGCTCGATGAAAGGTATGGCGGTGTTATGGAAAGTCTCCACATCTCTTTCACATTGGATAGTCACGATCTTTCCATCAATGGGAAGTTTCATCATCTGATGAAGATTGGAAGGAATGATCCCTGCAGCATGGATCCAGGGCTGTCCCAATAGCAGGCTAATGTTACTTGGAATATCCAGTACTTGAAATTTTTGAGTAATGGTAATAGGGCCAATCGTTAGTGGTAAGTCAATTTCCCCCATTGTTTCTTTTCTCATCCTGTCGAAGGCTCGGCGGAAATCTTTGGAGGGGAGACATTTTCCATTCCTATCCCCAATTGACGGAGGGTGGATAATGGGCAAATGTTCAAGGTAGAACCATTATCGACTAGGATCCTCGAAATCCTAGTCCCAAAATGTTGAGTGGACATATATAGCACCTTAGTGTTTGCTTAGCCCTCAGGAGGGAGGTCTTTTTCAGAGAAAGTAATTTGATTTCTAAGTAGTATAACACCCACAAACTCCTCCAACTATACTTCTCCAATGGTCTCGGGCACGTGGACTTCATTCAAAATTTTGAGGAGAGCATTTCTATGCTTTTCAGAGGTCTTGAAAAGCTCCAATAGGGAAATTTGCGCAGGCATCTTATGCAATTGGTTTATCACTTCTACCTCACTTGTCTTGAGTGTTTTGATGAGTTGTTCAGCTTCCTCATCAGTTACGGCCTTCTTTTCCACACCCTCACGTAGTGGGTAGATTCAACCCGATCGGGTGACGCCGTTGATTTCATTTGTATTATAGTTCCAAGGGACCGCCTTAGTGTCATAAGTAGGAGTCACCTTAGTATTGGAACATTCACCAACTTTTGGTGGCAATTCAATCACAACGGGTCCAAAACTCACACTTGAGATCTTCATGGCTCCAAAATTATCAATCAATGAGCTGACTTCGATGATGCCCTTGTCAGTTGCATTAGCCCCATGGGGGATTTTCTCCTTAGTCAGATCTATCACAACAGGCTCAATCATAGCCACAAAATCATCCCTGAACTCATTTCCCCATCCACAAGGGACGATGTCTTTGGGGTTTTGAAAATAACTTGAAGGAGGAGTATACTTGACCATAAAGTCATACTTCCCACTTGGTTGTCCCAAGGTGTCTACCACTTCACCTCTCTCATGGGCTTTCCTTACGAACTCATGATCCGAATGAGGAGTTTTATATTGATCCTCATCCCCGTCATTGGAGTGGACCTCTTTATCTTTTGGCAAATTTAAAGTAAGGTCTTCTGCATCATCCCATCCACTCGGGACAATATCCTTCACGTCAATGAAGAAACTTGGTGGTGGTGTGAACTTCACCTTAAAGTCATATTTACCACTTGGTTGGCCAAGGATACTAACAACTTCACCATTTTCGCTAGCTTTTCGAACATACTCACGGTCTATGCAAGCACCTTTATATTCATACTCGCTTCCAGTGTCAGAGTCTTAGTACATAGGGGTTTTGCTTTTCAAGGCTCGATGATCCTCCTTTCAAGTGTCATTCTGACTAGGATTCCCAACCTTCTTTATGACTTTTAAGATTATATCTTCGCCAGACAAATCGACTTCAACTAGAGACATCCGTCTTAGAGCGGGCTCACCATCTTCATATTGGATAATTCGAAGCTCAGCTAGCTTCGCTAAGCAAGCTATCTTCTCATCACAAGTGATGTCACCTTTTAGCCGGCAATCAGCAAATGGCGTGATCTGTTCCAACTTTTGGATATCCATCAGGAGTATATGCTTGTCATCATCCCCAAGAATCATGTTGACATCTTTAGAGTGTTTCAGAAGGGGATTTTGTTGGACATTCGGCATTGAATCCTTAAAAGTGAGTAGTTTTTTTATCTAGCAAGTTATGGATCTTGGAACGAAGCACCAGATAGTTGGCCACATGGTGACCTTTTTCTCCCATGTGATACTCACACGTCTTATTAAGGTCGAACCCAGCAAACTTCGGCGGATTATCCCTCGGGATCTCTCTCGCCACGAGATGACTTTTAATTAGCATTGGAAGTAGCTAAGACATTGGTCTGGGCAATGGAGTAAATTGCCTTTAAGAGGCTTTTCCTTTATGTTTAAAATTTCGAGAGGAGCTCCCTACCTCTACGGCAGGTTTATGAACTTGAGGATTATATGGTTTCTGAGAAGAGGAGTTTTGTATATAAGCAATCTCCACAATTGATTCCTTATCTCTCTTCGAGGCATATCGATCATTCGTGATCTCGGTTAACCTTCCTTCACGCATGATCCCCTCAATGCGTTCACCTAACTCCACTAATGTGGCAAAGTTGATACAGGTGTGGTTGTACATTTTCTCAAAGAAATGTCGAGGCATGGCTTGAAGCAGTAATTTCACAGCCTCCTTCTCAGACAAGGGTGGCTTTACTTGAGATACAGTAGATCTCCCTCTTTGAGCATAAGCTCTAAACATTTCAATTCTCCTTTTCTCAACCCGAACTAATTTCTCTCGGGTCAGGCGATCTGGGTGTTGAACTTATATTGTTGGAGGAATTCTTCAACGAGATCCTCCCAAGTATGGATCTTCTCCAAGTCCAACTCTACAAACCATGTCAATGCAGGACCAACCAAGCTATCCTGAAAAGAATTAATTAGGAGTAGAGGATTGTCTGAGTAATGGGCCATCATGCCTAGATAGTACTTTAAGTGTGTCTTGTGGCATCCAATACCGTCATACTTTCTCGTAAACTCGGGCTCATTGTAGAATTCAGGGACTTTAAACTTAGCGAAGGGTGATAGCTTATTGAACCCTTGTAGTTGATAGCCTTATAGCATGCAAAGGCATTCCTCAATCTTTACGAGGCGTCTTGAACTTTCCTCATCAAAGTATGGAGTTGAAGTCTCCTTAGATGGAGGCTTTAAATCAATAACTGTCGAGGTTGCAGTAGGAACCTCTTCAGTAGGCCCTTTTCCCACAGGTTCTGTTAGCAGCACTTCAGAGGGCATGATAGGAGGATTCATGGTAGGAGAAGCAGGAACTATAAAAGTTAAGTTCTTGACTTAGTTGGAGAGATCAGCTAACAACGCCATCATCTGCGCCATTTGGTTCTCCATGCTAATAACACGAGCACGGGTATCTTCGTTCTCTATTCTTGCTTGGTGGCGAGTATGTATAATAGACCGTTTTTCAGCCGTTTTTTAGTTATTTGTAAAAGAAGATGACTTGATTAGTATAAGTTAAAAGAAATCACGAAAATACAAAACCTAGTCAATTTTATATTTTCTTGAGATGAAATAATAATAAGAAGTGTATGTGATCCCAGTATCATATAACATCCTCTCATCAAAATTTCTTCAAAAGAAATTATACAATTGAAAGGGAACGACGACAAATATTTAATCAAAATGCCCATTTTCTAAAAATTACATGAAAATGTTCATGGATTTTATTCATTTCATTGAACAATTACAAGGGAAACAGAACCTCGGAATCTTGAAGCTTACAAAGTGGTTCGATTTTACATGTGATATGAAAATGAATATAGGGAAATCTCAATAGAAAGGAGGGAAACACAGAGGAAGTTCCTTTACAAGAAAAGAATATAAAATGAAAACCTAAGGACTAGATAAGATCATGTGGAGACGCTTGTTATCATGGGCCAAGCGTTCCTCATCGATCAAGGCATCGTCTTCTTGCTCCCTAATATGAGCTCGCCGAAAACCTTGAGGCTCGGGAATATCAGGCAACTGAACCTTAAGCTTAGATTCTACTTGATGGTATATGTAATCAATGGTAGCTTGATGAGTCCTCATCTCTCCTTCCAAGTTAGCTTCATCGATGGCAACCACGTAATGCGAGGAATGGGAGTACCAAATTCCACTAGTGGCTTGAATTGTGGCCTTGATATGGTCAATTTGGTTTTCCTCGATGACTTTATCATGATAATCAATATGATATAACCCTAGCTTGAGGATTGGCGGGATCATTTGAAGCGTGTGATATTGGCGGAGCACCCTTAAAGGGTAATATGATGTTAAACCTATCAATCCCACAAGGGGAAGTGGGTCGTCAACTCCACTAAAAAGGCGCACCTCAGGATTCCCAAGCCACCAAACATGCCATTGAATTAAGCTAGGGTTGAGGCTTTTGAGGTAACGAAACCATATAGAGAAAGACCAAGATGGAAAAAATTCATTTCTTTGGCAAAATCTAAGAATGGGATGATGATATTTCGTGACATCGACAATCTTCATGTGAGGAGAAAATTCTTTGATATGTGAAAAGAGCCAAATTTGGAGAAGTCCTAATGGGGCTTTAAGAGTTCCTCGGCCATTTGCTTTGAAATGATTAAGAGACACAAAAATTTCGGCAAGTATCATGTGTGTAAAACAATTAAAGGTGCACACTTGATTGACAATGTGAGTGACTAAAGGAGCTATTATTTTTCGGGTATGTGGGAATACCACAAAGCCAAAGAACATGAGTAGGAAGACACGAGAAATTTGATTCCCAGATTTAGGCTTAAGGCAAAGGAAATGTTGTTCAAGGAAATTATAAGGCATGGAATGAGAATTTCCTATAAGAATAGCCCCAATTTTGTCGGTAGGGATATTGAGGAATTGACTTAGTAGAGATATTGGATCTTGACCAATAGGAGGAGTGACGAAACCTAAAGAAGCTTTACCTAACCCGATGGCTTTTTAAAACTCCTCAATTGTAGGGGTCAATTCATATTGATTAAACACGAAAGTGGAAGTCATGGGATTCCAAAAATGAATCAATGCTTTCACCATTGCGATACGTGGTTTGACTTTTAATAAAGTTGGGAGGAAGCCTATGTGTTTTTCCACGTAGTCTTGATGTCTTGGGTCAAGATTCTCCCATAGAGTCTTGAGATTCCCCGGTACGGGGACCACGTCCACTTTGGGTTTACCCATCTAAACCTAAACCTAAAGGGGCATCCATGATTAAAACGTATCATCGTTGAAATATAAAATACATAATTGAAATATGGAGAGTAAGAAGATAAGAATGATAAAAAAGGAACAATATCTTACCCACTCAAAACACATGGCAAGCACAAATCACATGTCGCATGAAACTGTGAGGTTATGATGCCTAAGGTGAGGGTGCTAAAGGCTCAAAGTACCAATCCCAAAAAATAAAAATAGTTTACCCACCGCTACTATTGTTGGTTAGTGCTATTTTTATCAGTTGGGATGAGCGGGTTTATGTAAGTAATGGATTACCACGAGTATTCACTCGCAGATTCCACCCATAAACCCTTTTAAGGTCCTAGATTGGGCGATCGGAGTTTTAGACCACTGTTGTGTGTGCGGTGTCGTGCTAAAGCTTGTAAACATGCATTTAAATTTAAACATCCAGCACTTCAATATAAACCCTCATACATTCATACATCCTTACACCACCTGCAAAACAAAGGATTCACAAGCATGCCTCTCCTTATAACTCCCACCTACAAGACAATTTAACACGAGGTTAGCGATTAACCTGATTTTCCACCCGGCTTTGACATGCAGGTGATCCTATACGAGACATGTTATTTAAAACATAACAACCATTTTTAAATGGCTTCAAGTCCTCTAAATCTAATAAATAGTCCCCAGTGGAGTCACTAGGCCTGTCGTGACTCAATCTCGTCGCCCTCAAATCCCTTATTATCACGAGGAGAGAAAATTGGGAAATGTTGAGTTTAGGGGTACTTGATCACGAGAGTTCCCTCATGGCTAGCGTTCCAAAAAGTGTCATCACCTTGCCTTTTGGATCAAGCCTCTTTTGAGTTCCATCCACGAGATCATGAGCTCTCCCAAGCTCGTATCCCGCGTGACAGCGGAGTGTTGTAATCCATACCCACACGGGCGACACACCTTAGAAGAAGGGGTTGGGTGTGGATATCGAATTTAAGGGTACCTTTACCATGGTAGCCCTCTCGACAGTACGCCTTGCTCATAAGGATGGCATCACTTCATCCTTTGGGGTACTCCCATATCGAGTATGCTAAACCATGGTGAGTTTCATCAAAACTCATACCCCGCGCGACGGGTTTATTTATACAGTCAAGTTGTTTATGACAACCTAAAAATAAGATGGTAGTCACCACTAGCCTCATTTTAGGGGTCGGCTAGAAAACCTAATCAAGGGTTGAGAGTGTTCCCTCGATTCCTACGTAACCAAATATCTAGGTTCGGGGACTTGGGTTACGTTAATATTTCTATTAGCGCCCTTTCGGTGCCTAAACAGTATGTTGTGTTTTTCTAACATGTCCATGCATTTCTTTTTACATTTTCAGGATCATTAGTTCTAAACTAAGCGATCATGTGTGGTTGGTCATTTTCATTCTATTCTATTTCTAGAAAAACAAGAAAAGAAAGCAATCAATGGAATTTAAATTACAAGACAGTAAGTAAACAATCGAGGAAAGCAGTAAATCTATCATGCAATCCTAGAAAATATAAAGGAGAAACACAACTGAAAAAGATGAAAGAAAGAGAGAAAACTCGCAACTCGTAGCTTTATACAACAAATGGAACCCGAGACATATGTTGGGGAAATGAATAGTACATGATAATGGTTGGAATGGACATCGACCTCCACCATCTTCGCACTTTCTCCATCTTCGGGGTCCTAATCTAAACCTAATCTAAGAAACTTATAACTAGGTGCATACAATGGAAATAAACAAGCATACACATCAAAATAATAAAAAAGAAGACATCATGTTGAGATCAATCATTTAAAGGAAGTGCAATACGAAAGTTAAATTTTGGGGCCTCGAGGTCGGCCTTTATCTTTCATGCGAGGGTCCCACTAATACACCTACCCAATCCATTTTTTTTTTTTGTGACTTATAGTAATTGTTGATCAATTGTATTCTCGCATGGCTAATAACGATTATAAGTCTCCTAATCAAGCGATCTATGTGATCCCAGGGTTTTCTCTTGATATCATGCCTCGACCCTATCATTCATCTAAAAGTCACATGCGTTACAAAAATTTAAACATGCATGTAGGTCTTTTAAACCTTGTTTCTCAACCAATCAAGAAAGAAAGTGAAACGTTGGTGGGTCACTTAGTACCAAGGGCATGCGACAATCACAAACATAGGCAATTTTTTGTACATGATGAGATTATATGTATAAAGGGTACATGTGATATTTCAAAAACATATCTCGAAATCATTCATGAAAAGTTTTGAGACAAAGTGACGTCTCAGTTATGAAAGGCATTCAATTGCCAAGGCTAGTCCGAGGCTCGCATAGATGCACTCACAAGTATCGCAGGCATTTTGAATATAATTCAAACCGTGACTTTCACGATGTCGAAACAGGATTTTAAAAAGGTTTCAAAATATTTAGGATTAAGGAATATCTAGGCTATGGAACACATTCAATTGCCAAGGCTAGCCTGGAAATCGCATAAATGCACTCACAAGCGTCGCAGACATTTTGAATATGGTCGAAACCATGATTTTTCCTTAAGCCAAATCGAGTTTTGGAGAAGAACTTTTTCATAAATTGTTTTTTGAGAAACATCACGTGTACCAAAGCATTTTTTGAAAGATGCAATTTGAAAGGGCTGATTATTTAACAACAACGATCAAAGAATTTAGAACAATTTTCATGAAGATGGCATGTCCTAATTTTATGCACAAACTAACCTAAAATGTATAGCTAAACAATCACAATCATGTTTATATCAAGAAATTTCAGAACAAACGTGTAAAGACAGCAAAATTGGGCAATATGTAATGATAATTTGGCAATGAAAAAAATTTCTAACATGAATGATATGATGATGAACAACTTTTGTGAAGAAAGTTTTCTTAAACAATCTATACATGATTTTACAAAACTCAAACAACAAGCAACAACACATCAGAAATTTGTCAAAAAAAGAGGATGTTCAGCTAATGTCACGAGAATTTGTCCTATCAAATAACGTCTAAAAATCATCAAATTTACACACAACATAGTCAACATGATTACAAGAAATTTTTATTAAGAGGTCAAGTTCAGATTCCAAATAGAAAAAATGGAACAAATATATCAAAAGTCTGTCTAAACAGGGTTTAGAACAGGGGTCCGAATTTGATCCCTTGTCCAGATTATGATTCAGCTTTGAAAAAAATGGAAAATAGTCTAAATGATGAGCGATTGGCATGAAATCAGTGGCATTAGAAACTTCTAAGTGTGTCCTATGTCTTCCTAGAAGAGCTCGAGTCCAAACTAGGTCAATTTGATATCCTAAAATCGAGATCTCTAAAAGTGTGCGCATCAGTAACTAAGAAAACAGAACATAAGTATTCATTAAAAAACCTTAAAATCACTCAAAGAATGCACAAACGGCATGAAGAAAGGATTGGATGTGACAGAAAGTTTGGATAGCCATCTAATCCTAAGTTGGCATGGAAAATGTCATACAATTTAAATGACATTATGAGATGATTCATGATTCCTAATGATATGCTTGGGAATTCTAAGTGTGATGAACACTTTTTGTGAGACAATTTAATGTGCAAGGTGAAATTCAAATGACATGACCTAAACACGTATGCAAACCTTGCAATATGCTGTTCAATCATCAAGAAGGCATGATTGTAAAATTTGATCTCTAGATGACTCAAACAAGTATGGAAATGTGCGCATATGACAATGTTTCATTTCATTATTAAGTTTACAGAACAAGCATGATTGCAGCCATCCTCAAGACATGCCTAAATCCTACAAAAAATCTCACATACAGAGCACGCGATGATTAATATTTCTCGTTAAGAGGTTGAAAATCAATTAAGATCAAATGAGTCGTGGTGAAAATGGCAAAACAGACCAAATTATATGTCCAGCACATATTGCTGCAGTACCTTTTACTCTAATGCGTGCAATTGACTCATTTTGCCAATGTAAAAACCTTGCAAAGCATGCATCAATTGAACATATATATTATGTATTTCAACTTTCATGAAGGATTTGAGACCAAATAGGTGCATTTATGAACTCAATATCATCAAAACAAATCTTGGACCGATGTAGGATAGATTGACCTATGTTTAGAATTAAGCGATTTTGACCTAGCTAAACAGGTCTAAAAATTTTGAAAAAAAAATTACAGAACATGTACAACACTTGTATGAGCAACTTTCATGAGGAAAGTTGTTCCAAAACTCAATACAAAAAACAAAACAAAAATAGCAAAATCAGAGATTGATATGGAATAGATTGACTTAGGCTTAGATCTAAGTAGATCTGACCTAGTTGAACAGATCAAAAGCTCTTGAAAAAATTAGATAAGATGTATGAGACAATTTGGAACAAAACTCATGAAGACAATTTTGTCAAAAAATGATCATGAAAGTTGGTACAAAAATAACAAAGCCAGAAGGCAGAATAGAATCAGAACCGAAAAAGACCTAAAATACTTCGGAGGTGCTTTGAGGCTCAAACGATGCTCGATTAGGGCGTGCAACGTATTTTTTTGAAGCTCAGGATGTGTATTATGTAATCCTAAGAGGACTCGAGCTGAAACAAGGTCCTTTCGGACCTTGTTTTGGCCAAAATAGTGACCTATGTACAGGCCTACGAAAATCACAGATTAGGGTCAAAATCATAATCATCGTTCAAATCATCAACAAATCATTGACATTCATATTCATCGATCTTAAGCATGTAAAAGCTCCTAATCTTGAATTCTAGCCCTGATCGATTAACTCGATCTCGCTTTATCGGATTCGAGTTTCGAATCGTTACCTTCATTGCAAATTTCGTTAATTTCTATCGCGATCAATCGAATCAAGCCGCCGGATCATGATCCGGACTCAAAGAATGTAGATTAGGTCACTACGGCTCGGATTAGGATCAATCGAACCTCCAACTCAAGGGGAAAAGGAAGAACTAGTCCAAAATGGACCGGCCTTGACTCACCGGCAAAGATTGGGCCGCCGGTGAAGATCCGGCCACCGATCTAACCTTCTCTGTCCACAGCAAGGTCAAAGACCTTTGCTACTGTAGATCATCAGCAACTTGAATGCTTGGGAGCTCTAGCGACCGTTGGTTCGAGCCTAGAACGAGACTAGTCCAAGAGATGAACTGAAACTAGAGAGAGAATGTGTGTGATTTGTTTGGGCGAGAGTTTAGAGGGAGAAAAGAGAGAGAGAGAGAGGTTGAGGAGAGAGAAAATTTTTGTGCAAAATGAACCCCCTTAGCTGAAAATAGAAGAGCTTTCATTTATATACTCCCACATTAAGCGATTTTGGCCGTCGATTGGACCCGACGGTCGAAATCTCGATCCAACGATCAAAAATCCATTTCGAATGCTCCATTATGATCTCGAGCTATCGGGTAATTGATCTAGTGGGTTTGATTTGCAAAAAACCAAGCCAAAATTAGGAATTGCGTCAAAATGTCTAATTAGGGGTTAATTTGCAATTTGTTGAAATTCGAGGATCAATTTGTAAAATTTTGGGAAATTGAAGGTGTAGAAGTGAAATTGGGAATAAGAGGGTTCTAGAATTGATGGCCAGAGGCCAAGAATTGGCCAGCAAGGGCCTGAACCGGCCAGTCTCGCCAGAGGTTGGTTAATTGGCCAGCAAGGGCCTGAACCGGCTAGTCTCGCTAGCGGCTAGTCAGACTGGCCAGACCAGTTCGGTCCAGTTCGGTCTAGTTCGGCCAAATTTTGATCGGTTCTTGATCGGTTTGGTTCGGTTCCTGCTATTTTGTCCACTTAGGACCGTTGTGGGTCAAAAATTTATGCAATTTGACCCCTAAAGGACCAAATTGAAAAGTAATTTTATCATTTTATGAAGAAATTGACCAATTAAGATACAATTAAGCTAATCAAACCTTATGAACGTGATCTATGGGTCTTTTATTGACTTAATTGAATGATTATCGTGCAGAAAAATGAGTTGAAACCATGGGTGCTTTGAATTGGGCCTAAAGGGCTAAAATGGTAAAATTTGCAAT
This sequence comes from Eucalyptus brandiana, assembly GCA_014182725.1. NCBI lineage: Eukaryota > Viridiplantae > Streptophyta > Magnoliopsida > Myrtales > Myrtaceae > Eucalyptus > Eucalyptus brandiana. The sequence goes on from CM024670.1 coordinate 29,008,847, forward strand.
TCAATGGGTAAAATTGTAAATTAACTAAAATTGAACTCAATTAGTGTCACAATTGCCCTATCTAATGAGCTACGCATATATAAGATTACTTATCATATTCAAATTGACCTTGAATTGAAGCGCTTGAGCTTAGGTAAAAAATGGATCTAAGCCTAATATTAAAATTGGACCTAGACTCATGAAATTAAACCATAGTCCCATGAATGGGTCAATTCAAAATTTGTCGATTGAAGCTTAATTGCTTGACTTTCTAATGCTTGGGAGGATAAAATTCTTCAAATTAATGAGTTCTTGTGTGAATTTCACAAAATCAATCTCAAATTTGGACTTATCTTAAGAACATGAGTGAGAAACAATCATCCGTTCGCAAGTTATGAATGATCGATTTTGGTCTCCTAATTAGGACTTAAAACTACAATTTGTATTTTGACTCAATAAATCGCAAAGTTAAATGCTCAAACAGATTTCAGATAATTCCTAAACCAAATGTCAAAGAATGAACTACTCCTAATTATGACAAGCATAAAAGTAATTTTACTTTCGGTCAATTTAGAACCTAAAACTGATAAATTCAGAAATCAAGGTTCTTAATCGAATTTTGTGAAATTTTTGACTCAAAAGTCATATTTGGTATTAAAAGAAATGTATTTGTGCATTTATTATTTTTTTTGGGTCAAAGGTTTGACCAAAAGTCAACAATTTAGTTGACTTTTCCTAAAATGTTGATTTTTTGATCAAGTCTTTGAATTTTCAAGAAATTGATTTGAATAAAGTGAAATTAAAGGTAAGTGGAATTTTTTTCGGTAAAAAGTCAATTTTTGACCTAGGGTTGACTTTTTTTTTTTTTGGTAAGGTAAAAATATATTGAACTTTAACCAACTATATAAAATATGGGGATCTCGGAACCAAAACTTACACTCAAAAGACAAACTAGTCAGTATGAGTGGAAGGGTGCTGAGACAAAAGAATCAGCCAAATAGAGGTAACAAGAAACAACAAGGCAAAAGCAAACCCAATCGGGATGTCGCCCACCCAATAGCAGCACACAACAGCCAATGCAGCGGCAAGAAGTAGCACGGAATAGCGACTAGAGAAGAGCAGACTGGAAAAGTCCACCTCAACCAGCGACAACCAGAGCCAGCGACCACGAACGAGATGCTATGGCAAGCCCTTCACCCGAATAGAACGGAAAAACAACAGCGAACAGAGACGCAAGGCGATCAAGAGGAAGGATCCGACGAACTAGGAGCAAAAATAGAAGGGTCAATGCTCCAATTACGCTAAAATCTTTTGTTTCTAGTAGTGTCGGCAACATTTGCGAACGTCAAGGCATTGTCCATGACAACTTTGATGAAGTGGTTCTTCAAAGCCGAGACCGCTAAAGTTTCTTCCCTTAAGAGAATGCTATTCCTCTTTTTCCAAATCAAGTGGCAAAGGGCTCCAAAGGAGAATCGGGCAATGCATTGATGAAAGTCTTTGCCCGAGAGATACTTCAAAGCCCATTGAAGGTTTTCCGACCAAGACCTGTTCTGCCAAGGGAGGTTGCACCTCGCGGCCCAAAAGAGCGCAATCCCGGCAGTGATGCGACAACAAAAATATAAGTGATTAACAGAGTTAGGTCCAGAATTGCAAAAGGCATAAGCCGCATTCTTAATCCTCCCATAGGAAAGTAGAAGAGCCTGAGTGGGAAGCCGATTTTTAGCGATATGCCAAAGGATAAATTGATATTGTGGAATAATGGTGCTACTCCAAATGAACGCACTCCAAGGCACCAAGGCCTTCTTTAATCTGATGGTTTCCCATGCAGAAGCAACCGAGAACAAGCTTGAAGGGTTCTTCATCCGACACAACTAGTCCGGGTTCTGAGATAAAATGGGGAGGGGAGTCCCCCAAGACTCCAGAACAGTCCTGATTGACTGTCCAAGAATAGAGTAGAGGTCTGCCACCTTTGCAAGCCTGGATAAACCTGAGCTATAAATCAGAGAATCCGACAAAAACAAGTTAAGGGGGCCTCTAGGGTGCCAATGGTCAAACCAAAGAGACACGGAAAGACCATCCCCAACCCTCCATTGAAAGGACTGCCGAAACTCCCTCCTAAGTTGAAGAATCTTCTTCCAGGACCAAGAGCAAACATCAGGTTTCTTGGCTATCCAGAAATTATTCCTTTTTAAAAATGTCAAATGTATCCATTTACACCACAGGGACTCCTCGTCAGAGAAAAGGATCCAGATGTGTTTGAGCATGGCTGCAGTGTTACAGTCCCGCAGCCTACGAATACCAAGGCCTCCTTCCTCTTTTGGAAGGCAAATTTCCTCCTAGGAAACTTTAGCACCTCCAGTACCTAGGCTCGGGCCCTTCTAGAGGAACTGTCTCAGAATTTGTTCGATCCGATCTAGCACGGCTTTAGGTAAAGTAAAAATACTAGACCAATAAGCTTGGATCAAGTGAAGGACTGACCTGATCAGTTGGACCCGCCCTGCAAAAGAAAGGAAACACTGGGCCCAAGATTGAACCCTTACCGTAATGCGACTGAAGTGGGAGCTACAATCTATCTTACCTAGCTGCGAGGTAATGATGGGGACTCCTAAATATCGGACCGGGAGACACCCTTCTTGGAAACCCAGGGCAAGCGTAATCTGGTTACGCGATGGAGTTGATCCCTAAGCAAGGAAGATCTCACTTTTGTTAATGTTAGGTCTCAGCCCACTCCAGGAGGAAAAGGTATTAAGGCCTTCCTTCAGGATAGAAACTGAAGCCATATCTGCTTCACAGAAGAGGAAGACGTCATCCACAAAGAATAAGTGCGAAATACTCGTTGCCTTGCATCTCCAGAAGAATTGGAACTTCGGCTGCCTTGAACAACGGTCTAGAATCCCCGAGAAAATCTCTATGACCAAGGTGAATAAATACGGGGACAAAGGGTCCCCCTGACGGAACCCGCGACCACTCAAGAAAAAAACCATTCAGTTCCCCATTTAAAGAAATGGAGAATTTAGGCGTACGCACACAAACCATAATAAGACGAATAAGTTGATCAAGAAAACCAAAAGCCTATAACACAAGCTCAAGAAAATCCCAATCCACCGTATCATAGGCTTTTTGGAAGTCCACCTTAACTGCACATTTAGGCGGGGTGTAGATGGAAGCCACTAAAGAGCTCCTGGGCCAGGAGAATATTGTCCCTGATCCGCTGTCCCTTGACAAATGCACTCTAAGAAGGGCTTATAACATGTTGAAGTACGGTGGCCACTCGGTTGGCCAAGATCTTGGTAATACATTTATAAATAGTATTACAGCAAGCTATAGGTGTGTAGTCTGAAACTGCAGAGGCATTGGGCACTTTTAGCACTAGAGCTAAGATAGTGTTGCTTATTTCACGAAGAAGCCTACCTGAAATAAAGAAGTCTTGATCGCTTCCAAGACCAAAGGCCCTACCGTCTCCCAATTTTGTTTGAAGAATTCAGCAGTAAATCCATCAGGCCCAGGTGCCTTACCTCGAGGTAAAGAGAAGAGGGTGTCTAGGATCTCCTGGTCGAAAACCGAGTGAGAAAGAGAGGTAACTTGCTCCTCATTAAGGGGGCACTGAATGACCTCCTGGATCTCTTGCACAGCCGGCCTCGACGCCACCTCCTGTAATGCCAGCAAATCCTGAAAGTAGTTGACAAATAGTTGCTGAACCGCACCTGGGTTAGAAATAGGAACACCAGAGGGATCTAAGATCGAGAGAATCCTATTTCCCAACTGTCTTTTATTGACGGAGTGATGAAAAAACTTAGTGTTCCTATCACCTTCTTTTAGCCACTTAACTCTAGACTTTTGCCTATAGAAAGACTCTTCCTGACTCCGCAGATCCACAAAGGTACATCGATGAGTCTTATCCAACTCTGTGAGTGCAATGTTGGACGGGTCTAGCTCGAGGCTAACCTAGGTGGCACATAAAGCATTCCTAGCCTCAGCTATTCTAGCTGAGATGTTTGAGAAAGATTCGCTATTGAGAAGCTTGAGCCGACCTTTGAGGGTCTTCAGCTTGTTTACTAGCCTGTACATGGGAACCCCCACCCTCGGGGTCTCCCAAACTTGAGTAACAATAGAGTGGAAAGATGGGTGCTTAGTCAAAAAGTCAAAGAACTTGAAAGGCTTCTGCTGAGAAACAGGGTTCAGGACTTTAATGACCATGGGAGAATGGTCGGATATACAAGGGGCGAGGAATGAAGCTTTCGAGAAGGAGAAATCTTGGCTCCACTTTGTATTCACAAGGATCCTATTGATTTCCTTACTTTGCAATTAGGCCCAGAGGAAGTAGCCCAGGTGAAACGAAAGCCAACATATCTCAGATCTTCCAGCTCCGATTGAGCTATGCATTGTCTAAACTCATCAAAGCAGGGTTCCAAATGTTAGAGCTCCCAATCTAGTTAGATGGGTCCATGATGGCATTGAAATCCCCAGCAACCAACCAAGCGGAGTCTTGGAGGGCAGAACTCCTAAGAACTAGGTCTTCCTAAAGTGGCTCCCAGGAGATGAAGGTATGCTCGGCATAAATGACCGATAAATAGCAATCCATACTTGAGCTAATAAACTTCAATCTCCAATGAATTGCCTGAGAGTTGGTCAAATCAATATCAAAGCTTACAAATGTTGGGTTCCAATTGACCCAAATTCTCTGTCTCAGTGAGTACTCATAATTAGCCACCCAGCACCAACCCATTAAGAGTCTCGCAGAAATCGAAAGGAAGAGAGACTCCGGGATTTTAGTCTCCAACAAACAAATAACACAAAGACTATTAGAGAAAGCAAGGTTCCGAACCTCAGCTTGTTTAGAGGTATCATGAAAATGTTCCAAACTCCTATGTACATAGTAATAGTAGATAAATATATACAATCGGAACAGGAGGTTACCTTTGCTTAGAAGATTGACGCCGACTGGCCACCGGACCAGGGGAATCATCAGGTGGCTGAGTAGGGCAAGGGGGCAAAACCTTATTCTGTCCCATCATCCAGTTCCGCCAAGGACTCGAATGACTCAGCTAGTCTCCTCAGCAACTTCAATGAAGAGAACTAAGATGTGCAGTGCCCTACACAGGTAAGTCTTCCAGTCGAGCAGATGAGAGGGCGAGGGAATCCTCAGCCTTTGACTGCCTTCTTTGAACCTTGTAGGCCTTACGGGCATAAGTGGAGGCCAAAGCAATTCCAGGATTGGAATCCTTCAACTTTAGAATCTGTCCTGCTTCACTAGGATCAACCAGTAAGTCTTGTGATCCCCTCTTTAGATCCAAGGGCTGCTTTTTCTTTTTCCTCATCACCTACTTCCATCCTGGTTTAGAAAATCCTTGATCTACCACAACCTTAGGAACAGGGGCAGAAACCTGGTCACGAGCAACAGGAGCCTCATTGATCGGAACATGCTGAAGGCCTACCTCAGCGTTAAGTGAAGATTCAGGAGTCGCACACTTGTGGCCAAAAGTGTCACATTTAGGATAAGCCACTGGTCTCCACTCATATTCGACCTCCACAGCTTGAGTTACTCCATTGATGACAACAACGATTGAGTTACATCGAGGTTGCCTCGCATTGATCTCGACACACACTCGAGCGTAGGATATCATCCTCATTTGTTTTGTGCGTTGGTCGACATAAATGGGTTTCCCCACAGCACTGGCAATCCCACTTATTGCTGGTGTGGACCAAAGGTCAAAGGGGAGGTTCTTTAAGCGAATCCAAATCAGAATGGAGGAGTGGTTGTCCTTCTTTAATTCCAATAAAGGCTTCCATTATTGCAGGATAAGGGGCACCCTAGCAACTGTTAGAGGACCATCCTCAAGGATCTTCCTACTAAACTCCGAGTCCGGGATGTGGAAGAAATAGAACCCTTGGTCATTCGCCATCACTTCCGAAAGCTTTAGTCCCCAGGCGTGTTTTAGAGCTATCTTTGTAAGCTTGAATGGCATTTTCCTCCCAATGTAGTACCCGACCAAGCATTGGTGCCATTTCGGGTCCATGGCCTCTAGCACATCCTCAGAGAGAGTAACAATAGGCTTGTTGTCAAAATAAGAAGGGGGAACGAAAGTTAAGTCGTATCCTTTCATTGCTGCTTGCGTGACATTGGCCCAGGATTGGGCGGGTGAAGGTTTAGAGCTCCAAGCTTGCTGGGTCTTGGGTTAGGGTCGAGTGGAAGACGACCTAGCTCGACTACGTCCCCGAGGACCATCCAAACCATGAGGGGCGTTACGGGCTCCTCGCTTGCCTTCCATCAAAGTCTCTGTTTTTGCTTTGGACGAGCCCACTTGTCTCGCGACCTCAGAGGACCGGGGGTTTTGGGCACAGGGGATAAAGCTTCGCCTACTTACACCATTCACACCAATATGGGCCTTTCCCAACTGGTCACACACCTCTACAGATGAAGAGGCCATAACAACTGTCGAAACCCACAAATAATCCCCTAAACCTTAACACAGAATGTACATAGCTGGACTTGCAGGGCATACTAGGACAAATGCTTCAGTGAAGTTGTAGCGGGAGGTCAGGCGAGCCAATCCTCCGAATTTCAGCCCCAACAAACGACTGGAACTCCAGCAGCAGCAAAAACCAGAGGAGGGTGAACAGTAAATCGGGTGCCCCTTGGAGAGAGCATGATGAATAGTATAGCGAGTTGGTCATAGGGTTAACTTTTGGTTAAGGGGTTGACCAAAAAGCAACCTAAAAGTCAACAGTTTGACTTTTCAGGTTTTTCTTGAAAATGAGCTAAAATCTGCTTAAAAATGACAATGAAAAAGAAAGAAATGAAAACAACACTTTTTGGTCGAGAGATAGGGTTTCGTCGCGATCAGAAACCTAAATCTCAACTTTTTTACCTTTTAATGATGCGTCGACTAAAAATCAGGTGTCAACAGTTATTAGAGCATTCCACATGTTTATTCCTATTGAGGAGGATGCTTCTTTATGAGTCCTGGAGTATCGGCAGGCATGGTTGGCTGAGGTCAATTTGATGGTTAAGCATAATGGGATGTGTCTAGTCCAAGGATAAGGACAGAGGTCCTTGATCATAGGGATCTTGAGAGAGAAGGCCTCTTCATTGGGCATAAGGGTCTTAGGATGATTGTGTAGGATCGACCGTGTCTGCCATTTCCTGCTCTTATGATGGAGGTGTCCTTACTTGGTCTTATGCTTGTTCAAATTCCTTGAGTGCTTCTTTGGCTTCTGGTGCAAGGCTATAATGATCCCAATGAATAGGTATGAAGTAATTCCATACATCTTCGGGGATGGTCTTGTTCTCTTGGCATAAAACTCTCTAGAGTTGTCTGTATTTGTATTCCTCAGAACTAACACAGCCAGGGAAGGAATTATAAATATGGGCTTCCATAAGGTGTGGTTGAGGTTTGTAGGTTGTGGTTCCTACTCCTTATGGCGCATTCGTAATGGTGCCATTATTTCGTACAAAAGCTCATGGACATTAGAGAAACACAACAGTGTGTATTTTTGGTTTTGGTCGAGTAGTTCTCAGTTTTTGTTAAAAGAGATGCTTCCAATGAGTGGGAGGATAGAACTAGTTGAGTACATGTCACAACTCGATCTCACTGCCCTCGAATCCCTCATCATCACGAGGAGAGAAAATGGGGAAAGGTCGAGTTTAGGGGTACTTGATCACGAGAGTTCCCTCACGGCTCACGTTCCAAAAGATTTCATCACCTCGCATTTTAGATCAAGTCTCTTGTGAGTTCCCTCCATGAGATTAAGAGCTCTCTCAAGCTCGTACCCCACATGATAGCGGAGTGTCGTAATCCATACCCACACGGGCGACACACCTTAGAAGAAGGGGTCGGGTGTGGATATCGGATTTAAGGGTACCTTTATCATGGCAGCCCTCTCGATAGTACGCCTCACCCATAAGGATGGCATCACTTCATCTTTTGGGGTACTCCTATATCGAGTATGTTAAACATGGTGAGTTTCATCAAAACTCGTACCCCATGCGATGGGTTTATTTATACGGTCTAGTTGTTTATGACAACCTAAAAATAAGACGGGAGTCGCCACTAGCCTCATTTTGGGGGTTGGCTAAAAAACCCAATCGAGGGTCGGGAGTGTTCCCTCGATTTCTACGCAACCAAATATCTAGGTTCGGGGACTTGGGTTACGCTAATATTTTTATTAGCGCCTTTTCGGTACTTAAACAATATGTTGTGTTTTCCTAACATGTTTATGCATTTCTTTTTACATTTTCAAGATTATTAGTCCTAAACTAAGCGATCATGTGTGGTTGGTCATTTTCATTCTATTTCTATTTCTAGACAGACAAGAAAAGAAAGCAATAAATGGAATTGAAATTACGAGATAGTAAGTAAACAATCAAGGAAAGTAGTAAATCTACCATGCAATCCTAGAAAATATAAAAGAGAAACACAATTGAAAAAGATGAGAGAAAGAGAGAAAACCTGCAACTCGTCAGGCTTGAACCCGAGACATATGTCAGGGAAATAAATAGTATATGATAATGGTCGGAATGGACATCGACCTTCGCGCTTTCTCCGTCGTTGGGGTCCTAATCTAAACCTAATCTAAGAACCTTATAACTAGGTGCATACAATGGAAATAAACAAGCATACACATCAAAACAATAAAAAACAAGACATCATGTCAATATTAATTATTTAAAGGAAGTGCAATATGAAAGTCAATTTTTTGGGCCTCAGGGTCGGCCTTTGTCTTTCATGCGAGGGTCCCACTAAGACACCTACCTAATCCATTTTTTGTGACTTATAGCAGTTGTTGACCAATTGTATTATCGCATGGCCAATAACATTAATAAGTCTCATAATCAAGTGATCTATGTGATCTCAGGGTTTTCCCTCGATATCATGCAGCGACTCAACCATTCATCTAAAAGTCACATGCATTGCAAAAGTTTAAACATGCATGCAGGTCTTTTAAACCTTGTTTCTCAACCAATCAAGCAAGAAAGTGAACCGTCAGCGAGTCACTTATTACCAAGGGCATGTGCCAATCGCAAACACAGGCAATTTCTAGTGCATGATGGGATTATATGTATGAGGGGTACATGTGATATTTTAAAAACATATCTCGAAATCATTCATGAAAAGTTTTGAGACAAAGTGATGTCTCAGCTATGAATGGCATTCAATTGCCAAGGCTAGCCCGGGGCTTGCATAAATGTACTCACAAGCATTGCAGGCATTTTGAATACAATTCAAACCGTGACTTTCATGATGTCAAATCAGGATTAAAAAAAAAGATTTTAAAACATTTAGGATTAAGGAATATCTAGGCTATGGAGCACATTCAAATTGCCAAGGCTAGCCTGGGGCTCGCATAAATGCACTCACAAGCGTTGCGAGCATTTTGAATATCGTCAAAACCACGATTTTTCCTTAAGCTAAATCAAGTTTTGGAAAAAAAATTTTTAGAAATCATTTTTCAGAAACATCACATGTATCAAAGCCTTTTTTCAAATATGTAATTTGAAAAGGCCGATTGTTTAACAACAAAGATCAAAGTATTTAGAACAATTTTCATGGAGATGGTATGGCCTAATTTCATGCACAAACTAACCTAAAATGTATAACTAAACAATCACAATCATGTTTATATCAGGAAATTTGAGAATAAGCGTGTAAGGACAGCAAAATTGGGTAATACCTAATGACAATTTGGTAATGAAAAAATTCCCTAACATGCATGACATGATGATGAATAACTTTCGTGCAGAAAGTTTTCTTAAACAATCTATACATGATTTTACAAAAATCAAACAACAAGCAACAACACATCAGAAATTTGTCAAAACAACATGACATTCAGCTAATGTCACGAGAATTTTCCTACCAAAACATGTCTAGAAATCATCAAATTTACACACAACATATCCAACATGATAACAAGCAAGTTTCATGAAGAGACCGAGTTCAAATTCCAAATAGAAAAAATGAAACAAAAATTTCAATGGTCTGTCCAAACAGGGGTTAGAACAGGGGTCCGAATTTGATCCCTTGTCCATATTGTGATCTAACTTTGAAAAAATGAAAAATGTTCAAATGATGAGAAATTGGCATGAAATTAGTGGCATTAGAAACTTCTAAGTATGCCCTACATCTTCCTAGAAGAGCTCAAGTCCAAACTAGGTTAATTTGGTATCTTAAAATGGAGATCTCTAAAAGTGCGCACATCAGTAACTAAAAAAACAGAACATAAGCATTCATTAGAAAACCTCAAAATCACTCAAAGAATGCACAAATGGTATGAAGAAATCACATGGGACTTAGGATTAGATGCGATAGAAATTTTGGATAGTCATCTCATTCTAAGTCGGCATGCGAAATGTCATACAATTCAAATGACATTATGAGATGATTCATGATTCCTAATGATATGCTTGGGAATCCTAAGTGTGATGAACACTTTTTTGTGAGACAAATTTAATGCATAAGATGATAATAAAATGACCTAAACATGTATGCAAATCTTGCAACATGCGTTCAATCATCAAGAAGGCATGATCATAAGAATCGAACAAAAAAACATGGAAATGTGCACATATGACAAGGTTTCATTTCAGTATTAAGTTTACAAAACAAGCATGATTTTAGCCATCCTCAAGACATGCATAAATCCTACCAAAAATCTCACATACAAAGCATACGATGACAGAGATTTCTCATTAAGAGGTTGAAACTCAATTAAGATCATATGAATCATGGCAAAAAAAGAAAAACAGACAAACTACATGTCCAGCACATGTTGCTACAGTACCTTTTACTCTAATGCGTGCAATTGACTCATTTTGCCAATGTAAAAATCTTGCAAAGCATGCATCAATTGAACATATATATCATGTATTTTAACTTTCATGAAGGATTTGAGACCAAATAGGTGCATTTATGGACTCATTTTCATCAAAACAAATCTCGGACTGATGTGGGGCAGACTGACCTATGTTCAGATCTAAGCGATTTTGACCTAGCTAAACATGTCTAAAAATTTTGAAAAACAATATAGGACATGAAAAACACCTGTACGAGCAACTTTCATGGAGGAAAGTTGTTCCAGAACTAAATACAAAAATAGCAAAATCAGAGATTGATATGGAACGGATTGTCCTAGGCTTAGATCTAAGTAGATCTGACCAAGTTGAACAGATCGAAAAATCTTGAAAAAATTACAAAAGATGTATGAGACAATTTGAAACAAAACTAATGAAGGAAATTTTGTCAAAAAATGATCATGAAAGTTGGTACAAAAATAACAAAGCCAGAAGGCGGAACAGAATCAGAACTGAAAAAGAATCAGAACAAATCAGAACAAATCTTTGGAGGTGTTTTTCGAGGTTCAAACAATGCTCGATTAGGGCATGCGACCTATTGTTTTGAAGCTCAAGATGTCTATTATCTAATCCTAAGAGGACTCGAGCTGAAACGAGGTCGTTTCACACCTCGTTTTGGCTAAAACAGAAAGTTACTTCTGATGTAAAAAATGTGCAGAAATAAGAATGATTTTTTTAGGATCGACCTATCCAAATGATTTTTACAAATTCTGGAAAAGAATGTATGTTGTAGAGAAACATATTTTGAACAATTTTCATGAAGGCGATGATTTAAGATTCAAAGCACAAAAATCCAGAGAAAATCGACAAGCAGCCAAGATCAATCAATACATAACAGTGAACTAAAACATGTCAGTTTTCTAGAATCATTTCCTCACTTTCGAAGCAGATTTCAGATAGCAAACGACATCGGATCGGGACATGCTATAGGTCATTGGAAAGCTAATCAAGTCATCTTTGACTCTCACGAAGGAGAAAATATTCAGTGGTTGCTAACCACCAGCTCATCAGCCTACATGGCGCACGTGACCCACTCAAAATGCGACACTTGTCCGGTGACTTGGACACGAATAGAAAATTCAAAAAATTGAAAAAGCTTTCTTTTCCCCCTCCTCTGGCTTGCAGAAAAGTATGGAGCAGCAATTAAATGCTCACTTTCAAACTCCCGCCTAACATTCTCTCTCCTTTTTTATTTTCAATTTTCACGGGTTTTAACCTGCTCTTCTAGAGAAGAACATCGACAGTCCACTCCCTCTTTCTCTCTCTCCAGCACGTCCCTACCGCCTCTGCCTCCCCCAACAGCCACCGCCGATTGCAACTGTTGGTCCTGAGCCCCCTCCGCCTTTGCCGTTGCCTCCAGAGCCCATCGACGGCTACGTTCATCAGCTGGCTCCTCTCTCTCTCAAGCACGATTACGCTGACTTGCCATGGACAGAGCCAAATCCCAGGCTGTTCCTGACGCGGCAATCGAGCATGAGGTCTGTGCTCACGTTAGTCTCTTGGGAGCCCTAGAGACATCTACTATGGCCAAGTTTTTCCTTCTTAAGAGCTTGTTACCATCGTGTAAGAATACCCAAAAGCCAAAAGATTAGTCTTTTACCTTGAATTTTTATCAACCGTCTCTGTTTTATATCAAACAGCCAGTGAAGTGGATATGACGGCTGATCTGCGCGAGGATATAAAGATTTAGCAGACAGCCAGTAAAGTGGATGCCTCTAAGAGAGGTGGCCGACATGATGGTTCCAGGTCCAGTGGGAGGAGGTCGGAGAATGAGGGGGGGAACAGCGGAGCAGGCATTAGAACTTAAGATGTTTGCATTTGTCGTGAGTTCAATATGAGTCTTCCACCTCTCTCTCTCTTGTTTTTTTTTTTTTTTTGAGGGGATTGAGCGTTTGGAGCTTTTGCATCTTCGTACTCTGCTGTTGTTGAGCTACAAGTTTCCTAAGTATGTGTACTGATAACATTGAATATGGTTATGTTTAGTTCATCTTTCAACTATTCCCATTATGTATGAAGATTTCGGCAAGTCTTTGACGTGTATGTATTTATCAATTTTATGCTCCTTTCTCCTTACAACATAAGACATAAGATGGAGTATATTCATGATGAGTATAATGGAAGTTCTTCAATGGCTGATTTGACCAGCTTCCTGATCCATTTCCTTGAGGGACCAAAACGTTATTGCGTGCTTATTGCATAGGGAAATACTGACTTGCTATTGATTCCACTAGAAAAACATGAGAAAAGTTTTGGGTTGGGGGGATGGCACCTCAAACTAGCATGACGTTGAATCGCGATATGAATCATCAAAAACCATCCACTTTTGTGATATCTAGATCTTGCTATGAAAAAACTAACTTTTTTGCAAGTGGCATGAAGAAATGTTCCACATGCTGCAACTCATCTGTCACACTCCATGACAAGAAGGCAAGCCAATTTATGATCATATTGAATTACTGAACAAAGATGCACGCCACAGCATTAGGACATAAATCATGTACGTTGAACGACTTTCACAGCCACAACAATGGAAAAGAATATTTTCTCAATTGAAATCAGCGGATAGACCCATAGATAGAAAATTATATACATTCTGGTACAATAGCTTGATCCCTAATCTATCTTTCACGAAATGGATAGAAATCTCACAAGCTTCTAACACAAGCAGAATTTGTAACTCAAGTTATTTCAGAATGGAAGTGACTAATATAAAAGAACTTAATTTCATATAAATCTGCGACCTGGTATCTTTTTACATGTAAAGAATGAATAAAATGCTGTGAGAGCCTCAATGCATTCCTTTTCATCCTCCCTACAAGGCCTATGATCAGATGTGAGAGCCTCCGCAGTGCTAGTTCTACAAAGAACAGCTTGACAATCTCCAACATTAGACACGAAGTGGTTGCACCTTCTAATCAACGCAGCTACACATCATGAGCCGCCTCGTCCTTCCTCATTCAAAAAATCCAAATCGGTCTTTATGTGACCATGTTTCACAGCCGTCTCTGTTTCATCCTCGTCTCCTCACCACTTCATCTATGATACTCTTATTCAAGTTTTCCGCAGCAAACTCAGCAGCATATTCAACAAAAGTTGAGCGCATTGCAAAAAGCAGTCACTCGTGGAGAGTACAATGGACGGCTGATGCAAATTCAAGGAAAAAGACTGATCTTTTGGCTTCTGGGTATTCTTGCACAGCAGCAACAAGCTCTTAAGAAGGAAAAACTTGGCCATAGTAGACGTCTCTAGGGCTCCCCAAGAGACAGACGCGAGCGCAGACTTTATGCTTGATCGCCATGTTAGAAACAGCTGGGGATTTGGCACCATCCATGGCGAGTCGGCATAATTGTGCATGCGTGAGAGAGAGAGAGAGAGAGAGAGAGAGAGAGAGAGAGAGAGAGACCAACTGAAGAATGTGGCTGTCAATGGGCTCTAGAGGCGACGGTGGAGGCGGAGGGGGCTCGGGACCAGCAGTTGCAACCGGTGGTGGCTCTTGGGGGAGGCGGAGCGGTAGCGACGTGTTGGAGAGAGAGAAAGAGGGAGTGGGCTGTCGTTCTTCTTCTCTAGAAGACTAGGTTAAAACCCTTGAAAGTTCGAAAAAAGGAGAGAGAATGTTCGGCGGGATTTTGAAAGTGAGCATTTAATTGCTGCTCAGTACTTTTCTGCAAGCCAGAGGAGGAGGAAAAGAAAGCTTTTTTAATTTTTTTATTTTCTACTTATGCCCAGGTCACCGGACAAGTGTCATGTTTTGAGTGGGTCATGCGCGCCACGTAGACTGATGAGCTGGTGGTTAGCAACCACTGAATATTTTCTCCTCACGAAGGCATTGACACAAAAAAGCACATCTACTAGCTCGTTTCCAGACATATGCACAAAGAGATTCGTCATGGATCCGAAATTGCAGAACAATGATCATCCAAGCAATTAAACATATTATCATCATCACAGCCTATCTACTTCCTTCGCAATACATCCTAAATATCATCAAGTCATCATAGACCTCACAAATCAATCCCTAAGATGAGCTCTAGCCCCGATCCCCTATTGAGACCTTGCTTCATCGAGCTCGAGGCCAAAGAGTTTACCTCTTAATGTTTTTGTATGAAATGAACTCCTGTGAACTATCACCGAGCCATCATGACACCTAGGAACGTCAAGGACTGTCTCAGAGGGATTGAGATCGCCGGAGATGCTGAAGACGACGCTAGATTTGCTCCGATTTGCTGCTGGACAAAACAACTATTAGATCGGGCATCGAAAGACCACTGATGACTTTTCGGATTAATCCCAACCACCTAGAACTCGAGGAAGGGCAGAGGAACATTGTGGTGGTTGGTAGCACTAGAGAGCTCGCCAGCGAGCGGCTAAACGCCGGCGAGGGATGGTGCGGCCAAAGGAAAAAAAATGCGCGCGAAGATGATAAGGAGAAAGTGGGCAAAGCGAGATGTAGAGAGAGAGTTTTTAGTAAGAGAAAATAGATCTGAAAAAAATGGCCCTCCTTTTTCAAAGAAAAATGATATTAATATGTGCATGAGAGAGGCCATCCTAGCCCTTCCAAGGGTTAGGATGCTATCTTTCTTCTTAACAAACTTAATAGCCATAAGATGACACCCAAATCTATCACAATTGAATGGTCACGATGCATTCTCAATGGACGGTGATGATCCAATCTTGAGGTAAGAGATTAGTTGGGGTCCTTTTATAATTTCATCAAACTTGGGGGCAAATTTGCAAATTTCGTAAAATTTGGGGAAAATTTTGAAATTTGAAAATTAAGGGCATAAATGCATTGGCCATGAAGTGGGTTAGCTGAGGGTGGTTTTCGGCCAAAAAAATGATAGGAAAAATTCGTCGGTCAACACCAGTCAAATATGGTCAACACAGGTCAACACTGGTCAACGCTGGGTTGATAGGGTTGAATTTTTGTCTGAATTTTATTATGATTTTTCTGGTTTTACCCAATTTAAAAAAAAAAACCAAATATTTCTACATGAATCGAATCAAAATGAGATGCAATTGGGCTATCTCAAATCGACTAATTATGCACAAAATGTTTAAATCCATTGAATTCCTATTGAAGTGAGGCCACAAGCTAAACTCATATTTTTAATTGAACCTTAATTGGCCAAATTGAAGCTTAATTATTTCAATAACATTATAGTCTAGAATGGGCCAAGTCAAATTACATCAGTTGAAGCATCTTAATTGGGTTTCCTAACCTCTGAATAAGTCAAATCGACCAAACTAGAATGTACTCAAGTGAATCTCTCAAAATTGACCTTGGATTTAGACTTATCTCAAGAAAATGAGTGAAATGCAATCGTCCGTTGATAAGTCATGAAGAATTGATTTTGGTCTCCTAATTAGGGCTCAAAACGGCAATTCGCATTTTGACTTGATAAATCGTGAAAGTGGATGCGCAAGCAGATTTCAAATAGTCCCTAAACCAAATATCGAAAAAGAAACTACACCTAATTATGACTAGAATAAAAGTTATTTTATTTTTTGTCGATTTAGAATCTAAAATTGAAAAATTCAGAAATCAAATGGTTGACTAAAAAGTCAACCCGAAAGTCAACCGCTGAAATTTTTGGGTTTTTTCTTGAAATTGAGCTAAAAATTGCTTAAAAACGACAATAAAAAAGAAAGAAATGAAAAATGACACGTTTTGGTCGAGAGATAGAGCTCTATTGCAATCATAAACCTAAATCTCAATTTTTTACATTTTTATGATATGTCGACTAAAAATTAGGTGTCAATAGTACAGCTAGGAGGTTCCTATCATTTTCCTCATCAATGTTTCAGCCAAGCACAAATATCCTAGTTAGGTTGGCGATGAACTTTTTGGTAGGAAACTCAATAGTTTCAGTGCTTATTAGTCAAGTACCATAACAATCATAAGAGTTTATCGAGGAAATCATCTTCTTTCCAGATTAAAGGATGTATGAATGGATACCCGAAACTTAATCCAAAGGAGGATTGAGCCTCCATGGAGTATGAATAGATCCGTGTAGCACTGCAACATGAGGTTATCAAGATTTTCAGTAAGGCTGTCATTCTAGATTTGTCCAATGATTTATTGGGGGTAATCCAAACTTGGCCAGTCTCGCATTCTTTCAATCTTATACTTTTTGTTGTGATGAAAAGTATGGAAATCATGCCTCATAATATACATATTAATCTCTATTGGTGTCTTTGACCCGGATAGAAAATTAGCAAGCACATTCTTCTTCCCGGCAACGTGTTTGGTTTCGAAAGAGTATTTCGAAAACTATTTAGCCCATTGAAACAGTTGAGAATTTGGAATCTGCTTTTATTTGAACTTGGTCATATGGGGAAAAGATGCCACCTCCAATTCTACCAAGAAATGATGGTCAATGAGATGGAACTTGAACTTTTTTATTCCATTTTTTATTGCCAAAGTTTCCTTGAAAGTAGAATAATGAATTCCCGCCTGGGAAAACTTTCCACTTTTGTAAGCATAGAGGTGTCGCTTACCATCAATTTCTTCAAACAGTATGGCCGCCCAATATTTATCACTAGCATCATTCTGGAGGATTCTTTTTCTTGTGGAGGGAATTTGCAATGGAGGAAGAGTCTACATGATTTCCTTAAATTCTGCGACTACTTTAGTCTGGGATTTTCCCCAAGGTGGGGGATTCTTCTTCAGCATTGTTTGTGGTGAAGTCAGCAATTTCGTAATGTTGGGAACAAAGTCTCTGAAACAATTTATTATCCCAAGAAATTACTGAACTTGTTTTGTCGTGAAGTTTTCTTTTGGGAATTTTACTATCATGCCCCGAACCTCGAGCTCGTGCCCATCCCTTTGTGGTCAATACAAATGCGACGTTCCCAGAACGCGTCGCCGACTCAATCATTTAAGCACATGCGGAAGCGAAATAATACACCCCTGACAGCAAATAGCATGGGATAGAAAAGCAGGGCAACATTTCACAAAAGCCACACTTTTATAAACAACTAGATTTAGGTACAAAACGAGTCTAGTCAAAAGTCTACAAAAGATTCGCTCTAAAAAAGAAGCTGTCCTACAGCATACTAGTTGTACACATATGCCAATCCTTCAGACTTCACCTCAAAAGACTCCGGGCTTTGAGTCCTCCACGACCACCATCTAAGGACCTGAAAAGTTAAGCCCACGATGGAATGAGACAATGTCTCAGCAAGTTTACCCCTTAAACCCCTATAAGGAAGAAAATACACCTAAGGGTGGCCTAGCCACATAATACAGAGGACATACCTAGCCTCAGTTCCTTCTTGCACGTCAGCACAGTTCATATCACAAATGCATATAATTGAAGCACACAACAATTGAAATGCCTCACTCAACTCAATCAATCATAGGGGTCTTGATTATAAGGCCAAATTATTATGACACGTCCCATACCATGCCACACAGTTTTGTCTCATAATCAGGTGCATCTAATCCAATCAATCATGCATTCCAATTGTTAATTTCACCCCTTGAGGGCACAGCCTACTCATAACTTCGGCGGTCTATTGGCATAGCTAGGCATCGTCTCACCACCTTTGAGCATAGCTACATCTCTCAAAAACAACTTTCCCGAAGGAGTATAGGTCCAGAATTTACTGCGACCCAAATCGCGTTCAGTGGGTAAGCTATATAGGGCAACGTCCAGCGTAAACACTAGGGACGAGTTCTATTAACTAACACACAACTATTCAATCTCAGCCCAAGATACCGTGCATTGTATTCAAATGCCTCAATTAAAATAGTGATCCTGGCCTATTTTCTCCGTATTAAAAACATTAGAGAAAATAGTCGTGTGTGGATACACGGTCAATTCAAACCTTAAAAAGTGAAATCTTTCCTCTTCAAATCCCACTATTTGATATAGTACTTAAAAACCCTTTTTGGTGTCAAAAACCCGACACCCGGTAATTTCTGATTAAATACCATAATTTTCACAATCATCACTCAATTTCACAATCCAACAATCAATTGCAAAATCTGATCAAACCACAGCAGTCAGCACGAAATTGTAACAACCAGCTATCTCGGCGTAATTTCTGGAAAATATTACATAATTAACTAAAATTTAAAATTAATTAAATAATATTAAATAATTAAATATAATATAATATAATATAAATTTAAATAAATTCAAAATAATCAATTAAGTCAAAATAATTAATTAAAAGCCTAATTAAGCTTACACTAATTTAATTTCCTAATTAGCTTTAATTAATTATCCATTAAACTAATCAAATCTCATAATCTAATTAGCCTCTAATTAGACTAATCTAACCACCTAAATCATGCTTAACCTAATCTAAACAACCCTTAAGTATAATTAACCTCATAAGCAAGGTTTAGCAAGTAAACTCATTGGATTTGCGAGTCGGTGAGTCCACGGCGACGGCAACGCCAAGGCGGGCAACAAACCTCCTAGCGGCGACATCAACCAAGGCCGGGAAGGGCTCGAAAACGGGCCACGAAGTTCCAGATCTTGCGGGAAGCTTTGTTGCTGCTTGTTGGTCGAGGGAGCAGAACCATTGGCTTGGCTTGGTTGAAACGAGCAAGGCGGGCTGGCGGAGCTGCTACGGGCTACGACGAGCAATGGTGGCGGTTGGAATGGCGGCTAGGGTCCTCGACGTCGACCAAGGGAGCTTGGGGGATGGCGAGGAGATGCGAGACAGGCGGCTGGGCGCAAGGACAGCGGGCTGCGCACGTGCGCTCGCGGCTGGGCGCGTGACGAGTGAACGGCAATGATGGAGGACCGGTGGGTGTGCGACGGCAAGGAGGGCTGTTATGCTCGGTTTCTTTGGTTTCTCAAGCTCTCCAACAAGCACAACAATGGAGAAAGGAGGGGAAAAGAGGAAGAAGATGGCTGCTGAAGAAGGGGGATCCCAAATGGCTTCCTAGGCTTCCAACACTTGGCCAAACACTTGAGAGCTGCCCCCACCACTTGCTCAGCCATCCGCAGCCCCTTCTCTCTCCTCAATGTTCCTTAGGAAGCTTCCCTTCATGGCTAAAATGTCGTACCCCTCCAAGGCTACGAATTTTGTGCATTTCCCTCTTCAATTCATTTAATTCCTACTCAATTGAGCTCAAATCAAAGCCTATAAATTCAGCCAAGGTGTCCTCACTTAAATCAATATTTTGCCTTGTCCAAAGATCCCACTTGACGACCAAAAATTCAACCAAAAACGGGTCTACGAATTTCCCGATCCAAAATAACCTTACTTTGACTTTTTGCCGAAAACCACGGTTTGCAAAAAAATCTTTGGAGGATGAGTCGATGTTTCTAAAATAAATTGTGACATAATAGAATTTTCAATTTTTGAAATCGAGTTTAAATTCACGGTTAATTTCAATCTGGCGCGATTTTAGCGTGTCCTAATCTATCGGGTAGCTTTCGGGAATTTTTAGTGTATTTGACCTATGGTCGGTTATTTTCGAGCCACATTGTACATCTTCGACTTATTGGCGACTCTCGGTTGTGGTGAAAATCTCGAGATTTCAAATACGGGCACAAAGTACAGAAAAGACAGAAAAATAGGTCTAGTGCCATTTGACGAGAATTTTGTAATTAGGTGGAATCACCCACACTTAATCACATACCTCTGTTGAATCGACCTATCTCCGGTCTCTGATCGATTTTGATAGTGCTGTAATGACCCTTGTAGATGAGCACGGTCAGACAGTCGTTTTCTGGTCGAATTCTCTAGTCTACTGCATTATAATCCCTTAACGGCTTCACTTGATAGGCTAGTTATCTCGTGAGTGACCAACTCAGAGAAAAGAACTATAGGCGCATTGATGAAAAGCTCGACTTATTAAATTGAAAACAGAATGGGAAAATCAGGATGTTACTTTTACAGTTCTTGAGTAATGTGTAGCCCTGGATAGTATGTACCCTTATTGAGGTGTATATCAAGAAATTCGATTTCTGTCTGGATAATGTTCATCTTTCTTTGAAAAAGCATGATCCCATACTTTTTCAAAAGTCTGCAAATCACTTAAGGAGTTGGCAATGGGATTCTTTATCAGGACTGTAGAGTAGGATATCATCAATGTAGACTGTTGTACTCGATAAAATTGGCTGGAAAATTCGGCACATGGCCTTTTGGAATATAGGGCTACTTTAAGGCCAAAAGGGAGGACTTTTCATTGAAAATGCTAGTTTGGAATACATAACCCTATCTTGGGTCTATCCTTAGGATGGATGCCCAATTGTCAAAATCTAGCTTTGAGATCAAATTTGGAATAAATGTAGGTTTTGGGTAATCCAGCAAAAAGGGAGTTTCTTGATGGTAAAGAGAACTTGTCATCTTGAAGAAAAAGGTTGAGGGGCTAGTAGTTTATTACTAACCACATTTTATCTCTATTTTGCTCAACTCATTTGTTAATATAAAAAGCTTCACAAACCCATTGAGAATCCAATATTCTTTAGGAATAACCTTTGTGTCTAGAATTGAAGAACTTGCACTAGTATCTATAAGAGCAATGACTATGATTGGTTTAGCAAACTTTAAGGTAATGACTTTTACAAGGAAATTGGGACAATGAACTTGGCTTGAAAATATGTTAAGGTCTTGTTCTGAAGAGGTGAAGAATATATGGAAAAGATCTTCAAAAATTGAGTTAGAATTAGTTTCACTAGTAGTTTGATATAACACAAAGAGTTTGCTCAGATGGATCTTCATCAATGGAGAACAATGATTCAATATTACAATTTTCAGGTGAAACACCTATTTCAATTTCAATGTGATGTATCAAGTGGTTCTCACTTGGAGCAGTTTTTGGCGAAACGATTCTTTTGTTGCAAATGAAGTATTGAGTTGATTTTTTGCTATTTGAGCGATCTTTCCTTCTTGGCATGAATTGCCATTTCTTCCTTTTTCGGAAGTGCTTGGATCCGTATGACATCCTGAATTTCAGGTTTTGTTTTCAATTGAACGAGTCGGGCTTTTCATCGACGTGCCTATAGTTCTTTTTCCTGAACTGATCACTCATGGGATAACTAGTCTATCAGGTGAAGCTGTTAAGTGATTTTAACGCAATAGACTTAAGAATTCGACCAGGACTTAACTGCTCGACCATGCTAATCTGCCAAAGTCATTATGGTGTAGTTAAAAATCGATCATAGATCAGAGATAGGTCGATTCGACTGAAATATGTGATCAAAGTGTGAGTGATTCCACATGATTACAAAATTTCTGTCAAACGACACTAGACTGATTTTTCTGTCGTTTTGGTACCCTATGTCCGTATTTGAAATCTCGAGATTTTCATGATAATTGAGAGTCGCCAATGTGTTGAAGATGTACATTGTGGCTCGAAAATAATCAACTACGAGTCAATTGCACTAAAAATTTCTAAAAGCTACCCGGTAGGCTAGGTCATGCCAAAATCGCGCCAGATTGAAATTAACCGTGAATTTAAACCCGATTTTAGAAATTGAAAATTTTGTCATGTCACGATTCATTTTAGGAATGTCAACTCATCCTCTGAAAATTTTTCTGCAAATCGAGATTTTTGGCAAAATTTCGAAGTAGGGCCGTTTTTAAATGGAAAAATTAGAGGACCATTTTTGGTCGCGTTTTTGGGATTCAAGTTGGTCAATTGGTGAGGAAAAATGTTGATTGGGATGATGGCACATTGGTGGGATTTATAGACATCAAATTGGATCCAATTGGAGGAAAATTGAAGGGGAATTGAATGAATTGAGTGGCAAATGTTCCAAAATTCGTAGGTCCATTGGGGTGCAACATTTGGACCACTTGGAGGCTTGTTGAGGAAGCTTTGAAGGCTGCAATTTGGTTGAGGATGACAGCCATGGGTGGTGGGGGCATGTGGTGAGTGAAGGCTTGGAAGCCATTTGGGGTCCCCCTCTCTTCAACAGCTTCTTCTTCTTCCCTTAGGCCACTTTATCCATTGTTGAGTGTGCTTGGAAGCTTAGAAAACCAGAAGAAACTGGCCATCTCCCTCCCCTAGCTCGCCGACTGCCTGCCGAGCCACCAGAGTCATCACATGTTGCCCGCTTGCGCCTGCTCGCCCGCGCGCACCGTCCGGCGTTCCCCATGCCCAACTGCCTGTCCCGCACCTCCTTGCCATACCCCGAGCGTCCCTAGTTGCCGTTGAAGCCCCCTGGTCACCGTCCAGCCGTTGTCCGCCTCCACCTGGGCCTTTGCAGCCTCCGCCAGTCCTTCCTCACCATTTCAGCCATTGGTTTCGTCCCCTTCAACCCAAGTTAGTAGCTGAAGCTAGCAAGGGCCCTAGAGCTTCTAGGCCCATTTTGAGGCTCTTCCAAGCGTTCTGTCCCGCACCTCCTTGCCATACCCCGAGCGTCCCTAGTTGCCGTTGAAGCCCCCTGGTCACCGTCCAGCCGTTGTCCGCCTCCACCTGGGCCTTTGCAGCCTCCGCCAGTCCTTCCTCACCATTTCAGCCATTGGTTTCGTCCCCTTCAACCCAAGTTAGTAGTTGAAGCTAGCAAGGGCCCTAGAGCTTCTAGGCCCATTTTGAGGCTCTTCCAAGCGTTGGTTGGTGTCGTCGTGGGGTTGTTTATCGCCTATCTCCACGTCGCTATCGTCGTGGATTCACCGGATCGCTAAATCGGTGAGTTTACTTTCCAAACTCTACTTAGGAAGTTAATGATGCTTAAGGGGTGATTAGTTTAGGCTAATTATGGATTATGTGGTTAGTTAGATTAAATTAGTGATTTAATTATTCATTTGTGCATGTTAGGTGATTAGAATAGACTAATTAGGGACTAGATAGATCGTGCTATTTATCTAGATAGGTTTGAAAATTTTCTAGGCCCATTTAGGAGGTTAATTAGGCATTTTTGGCCTAAGTTTGTACTTTTGGCATTTAATTGTATTTATTTAATTATTTTTGGTATTTATTTAATTATTTATTATTATCTAGAAATTATACTGGGATAGTCGATGACCGGAATTTCGTGCTGATTTCAGTGGTGTGCTTTGTTTATTTAATTGAGTGTTAATTTGTGCAAATTGAGTGGTGATTGAAATTTTGGGTATTTATTCCAAAATTGTGAAATTTGGTATTTAATTAAAAATACCGGGTGTCGGGGTTTGACATTGAAAATGGTTTTATGTACTATGTCAGCTTGTGTGATCAATAGTGTAAGTCAGCTTGTGTGAGCAATGATCTAAATCAGCTTGTGTGAGCAATGAATCGTTAGCTTGTATGAGCATTGATCTGTCAGCATGTGAGAGCATTATTTTATATCAACTTGTGCGAGCATTAATGTTTATCAGCTTGTGCGAGCATTGATATTTATTAGCTTGTGTGAGCCGCTATTGAATTGATTGTTGAGTATATGAATTGTACTGACTTATAGAAGGAAACTGAGGCAAGGTAAGTCCTTTTTCTTGTGTGTATAGCTGACTCTAGGCGTATTTCCTTGATATTCGGAGTTTAGGGGGTGAACTTGCTGAGACATTGTCTCACCCTGTTGTGGGCTCAACATTTTCAGGTCCTTAGATGGTGGTTCCTCTGGAACGTTTTGGTTAGCCCAAGAGGATCACCAAGCAGGTCACCTATATCCTTGTTCCCGAGGGACAAGGAGTCTGGGTCTATGAATTCGTGATGACCACCGTTTGGGTCGATGCGGGCCTACCTTAGAGGGTACCCCATCGATTCAAAGCGTGGTATCGTCGCAGGCTCAATGGACCTAGAGAGGGTCCTTTACAGAATTTTGAGGTCCTAGTATTGGTGTTAGAGGTCACTTTTTGCGAGGGTATAGCTGACCCTCCTAATGGTGCAGTGGTGGACTTAAATCCCAAGGAGACCTCGGAGTTTTTAGTTGGGGATTCAAGTGCCTAGAGGACTTGTAGGCTTTTTTGCTTTTGTAGACTCTTGTCTATAGACCAGTGCTGTATATAAACCGGGGTATTATAAAAGTATTTTAGTTGTGAATTTGTTTCTTGCTTTTCTATCCAGTGTTGGTTGTTGTTAGGGGTATTAGTTCGCTTCCGCATGCGCATTAAAATGAATGGGTTGGCGACGCGTCCTGGGACATTGCAATTCAATTAACCACCGAGGGATGGGCACGTGCTTGAGGATCAGGGCGTGACAATCCGTTCTCGGATTTTTCCGCCCAATACCTTTTGAAATACTTCTTCTTTCTAGAAGTTTTTTCGCAAGAGCCATCGCAATATCTTTTTGAGCACTTGATCTTCAAACCTTGACGTAAACAGGCTTCATCAAGTTCTCAATTGTCTTTGACGTAAATTTTCATCATTTGACGCCTTAGACACAAGTCATCAAGGCACGAATGGATCTCTTGCTGTATTTCTCCCAAGAGAATATCCACAATTCTTCTTTGCTTGTTGAAGAAAGATCTCTCAACTTACTAGGATAGCTTTCTAGGAATGGAGGCTAGGAAAACCTGTTTAGGTTTGCATCAGCTCCAAGGGTATAGAAGACTCCAAGGCTATAGAAGAGTTTGAGCATTTCTCGATAATACTTATCTAGATGTTTTTTTTTTTTTTTGGAGAGAGTAGCATTTTCTTTCAAAAAAATCTCTTCTCTTGAGCTCATGGAGGTTAGAAGGTTTACCAATAAAGAAATGGTATAGGAGAGCTGTCATGCCCCGAACCTTGAGTGCGTGCGCATCCCTCGGCGGTTGACAGAATTTTGCGACATTCCCAGGACTCATCGCCAATCCTTTCAATTTTATTGTACATGTGGAAGCGAATTAACTAATCTCCTGACAACAACAAACATGGAATAGGAAAGTAGGACAACCGGTTTCAAATCAAATACACTTTCATAAACACCTCAAGCTTATACAGAAGGTCTATCTCATAAAGGACTACTAAGCCACCTATGCTCCTGACCCTTTCGCTTCAAGCTCCGGGTTCTTCACATTGGGGACCTAAAAATGGTTATTCAATAACCAGTGAGATGTAAATCTTAGCGAGTTCTTCCCCTAGTCCCCTGATTAATATACCAACTCAACTCGGGGTATCTCTTCAGAACCATCCCACAAACAAACCAAAGATTAACAATCAACAATCAATAGTCGGTTCACATGCAACCTTACTTGGTATGCCATACCCTGCATATCATAACTTAGCACGATTGCGCATGTCCATTAGATGATGCAGTTCATTAATCACATACGAATCGCGTTACAAGCGATCTCACCTGGCCATTGCCACACGAACGCGTTGTTTGGGGTAGAGGCACGGACGCACCACCATCCCTCATCCTAGCCCAATATTGCCTCCTTGGGCCCCGCACTGGCGCGGACGAACCGCCATGCTAGTCAGGCCACCCCTCAAGGCCTTGTTTTCAGCACAACGGAAGCATATGTGAAACGCGTTATCGATTTATGCATGCGTGCTATAAACAATGTGCTCAACTCATGCATGACTAGAATTAAAGATGCCATGATTCTCAAGCGTTCTTGCACATTAGTGCGTCACACAGCACACATCGATCAATCACATGGATCCCAGTCAATGCAATAGATAACAGTCTTCCGGCATAACCGGGCATTGTCTCGCACCATCGAGCACGGCAACGTCTACATCTAGACAGCATTCCATATAGGAGCATCGGCCTAGCATCCACTGCGACTGACATCCATCGACGTGGGGCATTCTCGAAGGAGCATCGGCCCAGCATCCATTACGACCAGCATCCGTTGACTTGGGGCATTCCCGAAGGAGCATTGTCCGGCCCCAAAGGCTTGTGACAGCATCTCATATCATTCACGCATTCATTCAATTTTGGCTCAGGACACTGTGCATTGCACTCAAATACCTCAATTAAAATGGTGATCCCGACCTAATTTCTTCATATTAGAAATGCATGGTAAAATACTCGTGTGTGGGGACACGGTTAGATCGAATCAAAAAATTTGTGTCATCTCTTTTAAAATCCCACAGCTTGGTATAATATTTAAAAGCACTTTCGGCATCCAAAACTTGACACCCGGTATTTTCTAATTAAATACAAATAGTTTCCAATCACCATACTATTGCACAAAACATCACCCAATTCATGCAGATACCCATGCATTTATACATCCATTCACTTCATAAAATCAATACACATGAAATTTGACCACTTTTCATTCTCGGGTGAACAGTGCACGTGAACAGTGTCGAGTGAACAGTAACTCGTGAAAAGTGCATCATGAACAGTGAAATTTCAGAATTAAGTAACTAATAAATTAAATCCACAAGTCATTAAAAACACTAATTAAAGCAAGCAAAGCATCAAGAATCATCATCAAACTAAATTCAGTTCTAATTTACGGAAACCGGGCCTTTGCGCATCTCTATGTTTAAATCCAAAAACCTAACCAATCGAGCTCGGAAAATTCCCAAATTTGAATATGTGGCAAATGACACGTAAATAAATTTTCTTTTTTATGAAGAAACTGAGACCCAGATCCTTTTGGATTCGGCCCAGTAACTCACTCAATCCAGCGCCAAAATCAGGTCCGTTCTCAAAAAGTCAGTTTTCCTAAATCAGTTTGGTTCGAGGTCTTAAACACGTCCGTTTGATTTGAAATTTGAGTATGTTAAATTAAAAGAGGTGAAAAACAACTTTTGTGAAGAAACCATTTTAAAATTCGAACTCCAAGTGTCAATAAAAACCCTAGAATCCTAAAAGGTCACTAGTTCCAGCGAAAATTGTAGTTCTATTCGAAAATGGCGGAGCTAATATCTCCTTCTTCCGAGTCCCTAAAAATCTTGAGAAAAATATATGTTGTAGCTTATGATGTTTAAAACATTTCTCTTGAAGATGTCGGCTTCAGATTCGTGACCTATTTCAATCTACAAAAATTACAAACCGCAAGTGTCTAGGAACCAGTTCTGAAGAACAGCCACTGTTTTCAACCAAATCATCCTCCACGGAGCAAATCTCCCTAATTAGACTAATATTAACCCATTCTAATACAAATATAACTATTATAGACTATCATTAATCCCTATTTAAGCCAACCTAAACCATCCTTAAGTCTAAATCAACCTCCTAAGCAAATTTAGGCACTAATCAAAGGATTAGGAGGTAAACTCACCCAACGACAATTCCGACGACATGAGCGCGATGGCGGTGGCAAGGGCTACGCTCGGTTATGTTCAAAACGTCATGGAGGCACTCGGCTAAATGGGTCTCAGCGGAGGTGGTTTCTGATTTGGCATGAACGGCAGGCGGATAACTCGTGGATGGGTGGTGCAGCTCTTTGGCGGTGGACGGCGGTTTGTGGACAGGACAACAGCACACGGTGCTGTTTTTGGGAGCAAAACAGAAAAGAAACTAAAGAGAAAATGAGAAGAAGAAGAGGGATGTGGGAGTGGGGTTATCGAGAGGAGGAAGGGAGGAAAGTGGGAGAGATAAACAATAAAGTAAAAGGGGGAAGTTGAGGGGAAATTGCTGCAGAGGGGTTGGCGTGAGTGAGGGGGTGGAAAAGTGGGAGAGAGAGAGAAGAAAAGAGGGGGAAAGAAAATGTGAGAGAGAGAGATACGTGGGGAGTGGGGCGGATGTTGGGGGAAGGAGAGGAATGAGGAGAGAGAGAGAGAAAAATAATAATACTATTGTTATCATTTTTCTTTTTCTTCCAATCTCCGATTTTTCATCCGATAATTTCTTTTTCCGAAATTTCGAGACGTCACAAGAGCAATAGCTTGGCCAAAATCTATTAAGAGCAGAAATTGTACCTAATTTTGCTCTATAACTGATCACCACCAATGTTTGAGGCTACTTGTGAACCTTGTGACAAACCCAAAAAGGACATCATACTTATCGTGGTTTGTGAGAGCTTGGGCATTTAGTCAAGTATGAAATTCTTCAAATCTTTCTGGCCATTTGAAATAAGGAATATCATCAATAGTAAAAAACTATTTGGAAGAAGAGGTTAGATTCTGGGATGGGTTATTTGATTGGATGACCTCTAGTTCAGAGGGATTTGAATCCGTTTCCTAATTTGGAGGATCAGCCATAAATATTAAAGAAGCGACTAGTACGATTGGAAAGGATTCAATGGCGGGGATTGAAAAAAAGGAGGAGGATGAAAAAGATGCCGAGTTTGATTTCGAATTTGAGTCGATCGAAAGAATCGGGATTGATGGAGGCTAGATCTGGTCTTTCAAAGTAGTAGAATCAGGCTATTCCTAGTTGCCAAGAACTCTTAGGAATGATTCCAACGGGTTCGATAGCATCATTTGATCTAGCTTCTTCTTTATAGAAGTTGAAGATTCTTTAGGAATCTTCTCTTTCCCTTTTTCTTTCCTTAGCCGATCGAGTTCTCTAAGGTGGTTTCGTATTTTTATCACATCGGTTTTGTCTTGTCTGGTAGAAGTTTCTATGAAAGCAGCAAATATTGAAGTGCTCTGTGGTGGTGGAAGAGAATACTCAGTTCTTGACACAGTTGGGAATGGATCACAGGGTTTGAATTTCCCTTCTTCAAGAAATTGGATTTGCTTTTTGAGCTTCTCTATCTCTGTCTTTGGGCTTTCGAGATGATGATACTCCAAATGTTGTCCAGATTTCAAGGCACGAAGCCTTTTCTTGAAGTCTGAAAGCATTTTCTTTGTGGTTTCATCATATCTCTTAAGATCTTTTTGTACATCGATGATTTTGCAATCAATTGTCTTGAAAGCATTGTTGCATGTTGAAGAGTCTTTGATCACCAAATCAATACAAAATTCAGGACAACTTCAGCAATAGGAGTTCTTTTCTGCCTCTCATGTTCATCCACATCAGTCGATGTTGATATTTTTGGAACATGATGATATCTTCCTTGAGGATCGATGAATTCTTCTGAGGTAAGGAAAGAAAGCTTGGAACTTTCTTGAATAAGAGGAGGAAAATCTGCCTCTTGAAACATGGCGATAGAGGAGTTAACCTCCTTCTCCTAATTGGGTGGTGATTTACTTGGAATTTCAAGTGAGTATGAATGCTTTTTCGCCCATTTTAATATTGGCTTGTAGAATGAGAAAATAGCTGATTTTTTCTGAGGAGGTGAGGAGGGTGATGTAAGTGGTAAAGCTAGTGGAATGAGAGGTGATGATGTGTACTTTGGTAGTGGAGATGGAGCATAGAAAACTATGAATTGAAACTTATCACGCTCACCGATGGTATCAATAGAAGGGTCTTTGTTTATATACCTTTGGTATACACTATCGTTTGGCCTTTTAGGTTTTTGCCTAGGTCTTGTATTTGGGTCCACTTCATCAGGAGAATTTGTATTGTAGGGACACTAACAGAAAGGGTCCCAAAAACAATGACCATATCGGTCTATATAGTAATGGACAAGATTTTCATTACTCTAAAAGTATTGGACATGCTTCTTAGGATTAGGCTCATAGATTGATTGTGGAACACAAGGTTCAATCATAAACAAAGTTTGGAAGATGAATGGGCTTTCTTCTTTTTCTTTGCCAAACTTTATGGCAATAGTGCCATCCATTTTCCTCACAAATTCAGAATCGGAGGATTGGAGAGGCTTGTTGTTCTGATGCAACTTTTCATAGTTGGTAATCCAAGTCTCCAAAAGGAGTTTGGCCAACTTTTCTTTAGGAATTTGCCTGGGAACATGGATGCAGGATGCGTGGTCATTTTGCATGAAGATAAAAAGGGCATCTTCATTTCCATTTTGGAAATTTAGATAAAGGGCATGATTCTGCACTCGATAAACCATCTGGTAGTGTAGTGTTTCTACAATAGAATCAGTAATCTGAGATGCTCTAATCAGCAAAATTTGAACTTCAAAAAAGAGAGCAGCTGCAGATCTAAGAGAGTAACATTGAAGTTTGGATATAGGGTCACAAAGATTGTTCTAGCATTTAAAGTGGTTTCGATAGTGCTGATAGAAGCATGTTGGTATTCTAAGAATCAAGTATCCAATAGAGCCATTTTGGCCACAAAAAGCAAGCCTTTTCGGCCATGAAAAGTAAGGGCAAGACGGACAACTCCATAATGAATACGGGAGTATCCCTATTGGGTCATTTGTTTAAAAAATTATAGGGAAATTAGACTAGTAATGAAATACTCCTTTTCAGTGGCTAGGATGGGATGTTGATCAAACTTGGAGGATTGTATGTATTATTTCACTTCTTTAGGAGCCTGATGGATAAGATGTCTTATAAAATGGATTGGAGAAAATGATGAAGCGGGTTTAGCAAAGGCATAATATGGGTTCATAAGAGGAAGTTGAGTTTCAAAGGTCTTGGTGTCTTCACTAAGAGAGACTTCATAAAGGTAGCCAATCTTTGTGGCATTTGACACACGAAATTTTGAAGGAGAGGAGGAAGATGGAGGAGAAGTAAAAGTGACAGGTGCATTAAATGTTTCAAGGTCGTTCATGATGATGAGAGGGTTTTCTTAACACTAGATTCACCTTCTAAGCGCATGGAACAAACTATTACAAATGAAACCATGGCTCTGATACCAATGAGGGGACCTACAATGAACAATGTAAGATTGATATTGTTCACATTGCCAAAATACTTATTAAATTTGGTCTTCATTCTTTCAGCCATTATCTGTCAATCATTATATAAATCCCATATACATCTTTCGTCAAATAATTATTAATGACATAAGAAGAACCCGAAACTTTTAAAATTGTGTCAAAAAACAACTTTAGGAAAGGAAGAAAGTGATGGGCATACTCCCAATCTTAACTAGTGGGCATCCCTTTTGCCTTGGAAAGCTCTTTGGCACATTTGCTATCTTCAAATTCCAACAAGTTAAAAGCTCTTTTAAACTTCAAAGCTACTTCTAACATCATGTATATTGAGTTCTAACGTATCTCAACATCCAAACAGACGAGACTCTTGTACTCAATATTCTCTAACTTAATACAGTCCTTGAACCTTTTCAACCTCTTAGGAGAAAATCTCATATAACTCACAGCCAAACGTATTCTAATAATGGAATCATTAATGTCCTTCAACCCTTCTCTAACAATCAAGCTCAATATATGAGCACAACACCTCATGTGAAGTAACTCACCTTTCAATGCCAAAGAGATCCTAGAGTTAAGTTTCTTTTTCAAATTTTGAATTCGTAAATTATTGGAACTCGCATTATCCACAGTGATAGACAAAATGCTTTAAATCCCCCAATCAATGAATCGTTTTTCAATTGCTTTTCCTATTTATCTCCGCAGAATGACCCAGGATTTGACAAAATTTAATAATTTCTTCTGTAGCTTCTAATCAGCATCAATAAAATGTGTAGTGAGACACATATTTTGACACGAGGTCCACGTGTCGATTGTAAGACATGCTTTTGGAGATGTATTAGGCAAATATTTCTTCCATCCTAGAAAAATATTTCTTCAATTTTACTTCTTTATTCTGTGTATAAATCATAATAATTACGCCTCAAAGTGTTACGTGACGGGATTATGAAGTTTGGCTGGATTTTTTAACAAATCACCGAAATTCCTCATGCTCTACCAACTTGAAAGGCAATTCATCAAGAATAAACATAATCGCTAATTCTTTTCCACTAGATTCTTGGTCAAGTTTCCATGGGCCAGAAGAACTAATAACTTCAACAAGCTGAACAAGCTGACCTAATGCACTTTTTTGGCTTTTCTCGACATCTGCATACGGGAATTGCTTGCATCTAGCTAGATGACGATGCATGGTGTCACGACCCCAACTCCATCTCCAGGGTCACAAGCAACGGGGTAATTTTTACGACGTCCCAAGCACATCGCCATCCCATTCTTTTTATCTTTTCATTAAACACATGCGGAAGCATTACAAACAACACCCAGACAGCAATAAGCAGCCAAGAAAATAACCACTTATAAATATGCAATTATATCAGTTACATTTACAAGCCCCATTATCACAGGCCATTATATTTACAACCACTACATTTTCTATGCTTCAAAGATTGAGTAAACCTTAGCTCCTCTAACAAGATTGCAACTCCAGCATTAGTGGGAGACCTCAGTACCTACAATTCTGAAAAACAATAAGGTGAGCCGTGGACTCAGTAAGTAAAACCCACTAATTTCCGGGTAGGAGGATGTCTCGCCTATCAACAAGCATATAACTCATCCAAGACATTAGTCGATGGTAGATCAATAGCAAAATAAAAGCTTCATCTCGGATGGAACATGAGAAATCCTCAGTCAACAATACGCAAGCATAACTCGATATTGACCCACAACATGAGGAACTCACGCCTCAATCAATATTATACCAGCATAAACAAAATCGATTCCATAATACGAGGAACTCACACCTCACTCATATGCAAGCATAACCAAAATCCATTTCATAATATGAGGAATTCGTACACACGAGATTCATTTATTAACAGTCGAAATCCATCGACTCTTCC
The DNA here is from genome assembly GCA_014182725.1 of Eucalyptus brandiana. Lineage (NCBI taxonomy): Eukaryota > Viridiplantae > Streptophyta > Magnoliopsida > Myrtales > Myrtaceae > Eucalyptus > Eucalyptus brandiana. The sequence goes on from CM024670.1 coordinate 29,042,017, forward strand.
GAAATTCACCGGGCATCCGAACTCAACTGAGCAACGTCCCTTAATCGAAGGGTGACAACTAGAATCATCACAACATCTTGTCCTTCTAACGAGGCATCCTGTTGGCGTGGGGGCATCTTGTTCTTATTAACAAGGCATCTCAATGGCGTGGGGGCATCCTGTTAGTGTGGGGGCATCTCGTTCTTATTAACGAGGCATCCCGTTGGCGAGGGGGCATCGTCGCTGAATTCATCAGTCGATGGCATAAATTAGTCCATCGTGTGTCCATGCATGAAGCATCACAATTCGGTTCTTATCTTCACTTTTAGTTCAAGGGCTTGAGAGCATGCCATGCTTAGTGTGTGAAATGACTTACCGAAACCGAGACGTTGAACACGCTGGGCGTGAATTAAGGGTCACAGCTTGATCCGACACGTTTGAGCATTGATCTAGTACTTAACTTGGCTCGAGAACGATATTCCTCGATATCGCACCGAGACCATGAAAGGACTAATCCAATGTGATCTCACGTATGTTCAAGACCAACGAGACCTTTTTTCGGAGCTTGGGGCGTGAACTAGAACATGCATTTGTGAAAATGATTGAAAATAGTTTTGTAAGGAAATACCAAGCTTTCACAAAAACGCTTTTCAAATAGGTTTGTATCAAAGCAAAAATCAAAGCATATTCAATAAACACATGAACCAGGCTTCTTCCAAAGCAACTCAAACCAAAGCACAAGCCAAATCTCATCAAACAAAAATCAAACTCAATCAAGGAACAAGGTCTAAACTGATCCAAGCAAACACAACTGAACCTCAAGCAAGAACATAGTCACAACATTTCAATCAAGGACTCGTTACACACTTGGATTAGCATAACACAACACCCTAATAAAAAATTAGTAAGTTCTACTTACAACACTTCAAGGAATGGCCTAGGTGATCGAGCAACATGCAAGCGAGCAAATGGGCAAGAGGGGTGCGGCCATGAGAAAGAGGGAGAGGGCGGCGGCGAGGGTGAGGTCGAGAGAGTGAAGAAGAAGAGGAAGTGGTGTGGAAATGATGGGAGGGAATGCCTCTATTTATAGGCAAACCCCTCATGATGATCTTTCCAAATGGACCGATCATCTTCATGTAGGTGGACAATCTAGGTTGTGGAGGTGGCAAGCTAAAGAGATGGGTGGCAAGTCTAGTTCCTAGGGGCGACACTTGCTCGTCTTTCCATTGGTCCATCTAAGGGGTTGAGTCATCATGGAATAATTACATGTAATTATTATGGGGACACCTAAGCAAATGACTAAGTCTCTCTCATTTAATATTTGGATTTTGAGTAATCATTAGGTTAGATATATACTACAAACTTGCTCTCCAAGTTTTTAGGTTAGGAGGCATTATGGTCTATTACTTTAAGGGACACCTCATCTTAGCATTGAAGAACTAAAGTCCAAAGATATTTAATGCATCCTTATCCTAAATCAAGAAGACTCTAGATTGGCTTGCTCCTCAAGTTGGGCGTGCAGCCCCCTTACCCTCCAAGTTGGGCGTGTGACTCTCTTATCCTGGGGTGAAAACAGTTTTGAGCAATTTTCGAAATTAGTGTCATTACCCTATCAAACGGGCTTGAAAAATTATGAAATTTTAATATGTTGTAGATAAGACCCTAATTAAATTTTTCATGAAGAAAGCCAAGTCCAAATCGTGCTGTACAAATATCAGTAAATCACTGAACACAACCCAAAAAAATTCGTCCGTCAAGCAGATTCAATGGTCGAAGAGAGAGACTCATTTAGAAATCCAAAACTTCACAAAACTCTTTGAAATTTCTATATATTATAGAAATGGATGTCCTTTAAAATTTTTGTGAAGAAGGCATGTTCAAATTCAAAAGGGAAAATTTTATAAAAAATCAAGAAGGCAATCTGGTTACTGTTTTTACTACACCAGGCAGGTTCCAAACGGTAAATGATTGGGCTTTTGCCCCAACCATTTCACTTTAGAGAAATATGAAATTCAATTATGTTGTATGGAAATATGTTTTGAACAACTTTCATGAAGGAAGTTTCTCCAAATTCAAACTACAAAAAGCTCTGTAAAATTGGAAATTGGAGAAGGTCTAGGAATTTCTAAAAACTGGAGAGTTAAAACCTATGAAACCTTAAGTGGCAAGTCTAAGGAGGAGGGTGGTGCCCTACTTGGCCTTCAAGATCCATTGTCATCATTCTTCTAGGCCATGAGTCACTCCCTACCATTAATGAGCTTATGACACACCCTCTCTTAATATGTAACCACCCAAAATTTCATGATTACCTTTCAAGAGTAAGACTAATTGTGCCAAGTGTCCTACTTAGTCATCATGCATTAATAGGCTACTTTCCAAGCACATTAAATACACCGTGGGAAATATCAAGTTAGAAGGTCATGAAACCTTAAGTGGCAAGTCTAAGGAGGAGGGTGGTGCCCTACTTGGCCTTCAAGATCCATTGTCATCATTCTTCTAGGCCATGAGTCACTCCCTACCATTAATGAGCTTATGACACACCCTCTCTTAATATGTAACCACCCAAAATTTCATGATTACCTTTCAAGAGTAAGACTAATTGTGCCAAGTGTCCTACTTAGTCATCATGCATTAATAGGCTACTTTCCAAGCACATTAAATACACCGTGGGAAATATCAAGTTAGAAGGTCATGAAACCTTAAGTGGCAAGTCTAAGGAGGAGGGTGGTGCCCTACTTGGCCTTCAAGATCCATTGTCATCATTCTTCTAGGCCATGAGTCACTCCCTACCATTAATGAGCTTATGACACACCCTCTCTTAATATGTAACCACCCAAAATTTCATGATTACCTTTCAAGAGTAAGACTAATTGTGCCAAGTGTCCTACTTAGTCATCATGCATTAATAGGCTACTTTCCAAGCACATTAAATACACCGTGGGAAATATCAAGTTAGAAGGTCATCTCATTGGGCGGGAGTTGATCGAGTCTAACCACGATCGATTACCTTATTTGGCCCAAGGTTCGTGCCTAAACCATGATCGAATAAAGCCGAACGCAACCGGGCTTAAATGGTGAAACCAAGTTCGGACTTTTCTCTGTAAAGGGCTCGAAGTTGATGATGTTACACATAGAACTGGTCCCTTGACCACCAGCACAACCAATAAGGGCCCCATAATATATACATTCAGCTTTTTCTTAATTAAGACTCACTTTATAGTGTTCACACATAGATCTCATCCTTCTTCTCATGATAGTAGAAGTACTCATTTCAGACATCTTCGTATTCATTTTAGACATCTCTCTTGATGATATTAAGCTAAAGGTCTCAAAAGTTCACTGGGACATAACGCATATGAAGTTAATTGATTTAGAAAGGGATGAGCCAATTTCACAAAATTAAAGCAAAAGCAATATGATAGACTATAGTGAGCAATAGCTACCCTAAAAGCCTGAAAGTAAGTTTCATGCATGCATAGATAGGGGGAGCATGCGCAGCAACAGGCACCAATCATCACTATAACAAATTGAAATTGATCATATGCCCAAGGACAAATGACACCGACTCACGACAGACAGGTCCTCTTAAATAGTTCAAATATCATGGTTAACAGGGGGAAAACTGACCTTGTACTGATCTACCCGTCTTCTGAGCTTCTGCTTATTAAATTCTGTTTCAATTTTCGAAGAAGAACTATAAAGGGCAGTTGGCTATCTGATATAATAGGAAAGACTCCCACTTCTCCAGAGTTATAGAAGACAAGATGACAGCATGAACAGTCTATGGCAGGGCTGTCCAGAGCTACTATATCTTTTCCTATACGTAATTGATGGATTTATTAGATGGGCTTAAGGCCCATCCGCTCAAGTTGGGCCCAAAAAGGCCCGGCCCACGGGAAAAAGGGCCCGTGGAAGGGGAGAGGTATAAAAGGGAGGAGAGAGAGAGAGAACATAACGCTTGGCAATTCAACGTACGCTTCTCTCCCGCGCGTTTTCTCTCCCGAAGAACAAAAGAGGGCATACGGCTTCCAATTTCTTCCCTTCAAGGCTTCATCGACCGGATTCTCTTCCTCCATTGACGACGGTGTTTAATCCGTGGCTAACAAGGTACGCTCGAATACGTGGTGTGCTTTACGATCGGTGATGCGTGTTTTCCCGGGCTTCGTCTTCCGCATTGAGTTTAGGGGTTCGATTTAGTGTCGAATCCCGATTTTTCGGGGATCAGTTATTCCCAACATTGGTATCAGAGCCCTAGTTCACGTTTTCCCGATCAATTTGATATTTTTTGATTGAATTTTCGTGAAGAAATTCTCGGCCGTACGGATCGGGGCGTGAAATCCCGACACCCGAGTACCGTACGCCGTTTTTCTGAGTTTCTGTAAGTCGGAATAAAAATCTGAAGGCACAGGAAGAAAGGCGACGTCGAGACGAGTCCGGGGACATGTCGCCGGCCGCCAGGAGACGCCGCACGCGCCCGGAAGCGCTGGCTTCGCCAGCGCGTGCGCCACACGCGCCGGTCGGCGAACCGGCACGTGCGCGCCGGCGACCGGCGAAACGGCACGCGCCGGTCGGCGAGCCGACGCGTGCTGACGTCACCCGATGACGTCATCGTGACGTCACCCAACGGTCGATAACCGTCGGGATGACGTCATCGATGACGTCGGTGGCCGGGTGGCGACCCGACCGACGACCCGACCCGACCGACGACCGACCCGACCCCCGGGCACGCGCGCGGCACGTGCGAGCCGACGTCCGCGTGACGTCGGCCGGCTCACGCGCGTGGCACGTGCAAACGTCTGCGTGACGTCGCCCCCGAGCACGCGCGAGGCACGTGCGCGGTCGGTCCGCGCGAGCGAGCGGCCGACCGGCCGACCGGCATGTCCGGTCCGACCGGTTCGACCGTCGCGACCGGTCCGACCGGTCTGACCCGCGCGCCCGTTGACCGTTGACCCGTTGACCGTTGACCGTTGACTGACCGTTGACCGGCCGTTGACCGTTGACTTTGACCGTTGACCGTTGACTCGAAAAAAAAAAAAAAAAAAATTTGTTTCTTTTTCAGTCATGCCTATGTGGGTATCCATTTTTTATTCTGCATTTGTTGCATGAATTTTGGAAAATTATGTATTTTCCTTATGAAAATTATGGATTATTCTCGCATTTGTTGCGAACTATAATGAGTTATGCACGAGATACCTACAAGCCCGAGAAGGGACGAGGGAAATGCAAGACTTAAAAGGCTGATGTCGATTTAGCTAATTATCGGTGGCATGACGGTGATTTAGTATCACATGTGATCAAGGTCAATCGATGATACGGAAATCATCTGGAATGATTATCTTATGCCGGATTTTCAGAAGGTGCCGGCTTTGATGAACACTCTTCCACCTGAATGGCAAGCAGTGTTGGATCGGCTATGGGAGGTCAACGTGGTCCCGGATTATAGGAAGCTAGTGGAAGCTTTTGTAAGAGAGTACTATAGGATTGAGTTGGCCAAAACTTCAACCCTTAGATTGAGCGCCACATGGCGCCGAGTGAATGCGCCTTGGTGGCGACATGAAAGCTCTCCAAAAGTTTTTCCATGGTTGTCAAATGTGCCTTCAGTTTTCTCAGATGTTTTGAATGACAGATTAGAAGGGATATTCCCTATTTATCCCTTGGATTAATTATGTAATGTTTACTACCTGATTGTTGTTGATGTAATAACTGATATGTTAGTCGTATCATGTGAAAGCATTGTTATTTTATTAGATATTAGATTTTATTTGCTTTTCATTATTCTTTGGTTCTTTGTGGGTAATTAGTCATGTGGGTAGTTTTAGAAGCTTTTGTAGCTTCATAGAATTGATTTTGCATAAGACAATCATATTAATGATAGTTTTTGAGTTAGGATTTTTCAGAGGATGATTGGAAACATAGTGACCTTTTGATTCTGAAACCTTACTTGAAATTATTTATTAATATGATGGGTCTATGCAAATAGGGATGCATAAATGAGAGGCATTAATTATTCGTGCATGGATGTCGATGTGTTCGAACGATGGTTCAAAGAACTAAGAACGTGATTGCTGATATGAATGGTAACAATTGTGAAATATTGAATAAGAAGATTCAATATGTGCTGGAAAAGCAAGAAGCACTAGAAGCTCTTGACCATATTATGGAAGATCTTAAGGATGCCATGCGCCACCTTGAGCTGGTAGAGGATCGCCTAACGGCATTTGAGCCGAAAACGGACATTTGCAATGCTTTGGTTCTAGCTCGAAAGGGCTTTGTGCTCTAAGCGCAAACGTATTGATTCGTTCAATATGTGGGAATGCAAAGGATCAAGTCCTTATTGCAAGAAATCAAGAGTTGACCAACACAAGAGAGGAAAACGTCCTCAAGTGAAGAAAATGTTAAGGGTGAGGTGTTACAATTGTGACAAGAAATGCCACTATGCTTGCAAATCGTTGTGAGTCAAAAAAGGTCGACACCTCTTGTACATTTGAGAACTTTACTTATGTGTCAAGTTCAATATTATTGGCTGAATCCAATCCTTTGTGGACTGTAGATTCAGAAACGACAGACCATAGAGGGAAGGATAAAGGATCCTTCGTGGAATTCCGACGATACCAACTGGAACTAAGTGGATCCATATGGGAAACAACTCCAGAGATGAAATTAAAGGAATTGGCACCGGCCAATTGAACATGAGTGGTGGACGCACCTTTGATGTTCTATATGCTCTGGAGATTCGTCGAAATTTAGTGTCTGTCTTAGCGTTGGTTAAGCTTGGTTTTGGTGTGAACTTCCATAATAGAAGTGTAGATTTGTATTTGGATACAAACTACTATGGTTGTGATTATTTTCTGGATGGTTTTATTGTACTAGATGTTGACTATGGCGGTGTCAATATTTGTTATTCCCTTGTTTCACGTCTTCTACTTCATATGATAATGATGTGAATATGGTGGCATGCTAGACTTGGTCATATGGGCCAACAACATATGAATAGACTAGCCAAAGAGGGCTTGTTGGGCAATATTGAAAAAGTCGATTTGTCCATAAGTGAGCATTGCCTAGTAGGGAAAATAACAATGAAACCATTTAGAAAAAGATAAAAGAGCTGGATTTCCTCTCGCATTTAATCCATTTGGACGTCGTGGTTCAATGAATGTGAGAGGAAGGCAATGGGCTGTTTATTTCATCACTTTTATATATGATTATACTCGAAATCGGACATGTCTATTTGATTTCTCATGAATCTGAAGCATAAGTTGTTTCGGAAGGTTTATGAACCCGCAGAAAATCAATTAGACAAGAAAATAAAAGTATTGAGATCCGATCGAGATTGAGAATATTTATCGATGTGTTCAGAAAATTATGTGATGAAAAAGGAATATAAAGATAGTTGTCTATTCCATATACTCCTCAACAAAATGGTGTTGTGGAAAGAAGAAACAGAACCCTACTGGAATGGTTAAGTCCAAGATGGCGCATGCTAACTTACCTATCACTTTTCGGAGTGATGCGTTGTTAACTGCTACCTATATACTTAACCGGATGCCTTCCAAATCAGTTACTTCCACCCCATATGAGTTATGGACAGGTAGAAAACCGGACTTAAGTTTTCTTAAGGCATGGGGTTGTGCTACCTATACACATGAGTCCTCTCACAAGTTTGGGAAATTGGGTCCCAAAGGAAATAAGAGTATTTTCATGAGATACTACGAACACTTGAAATGGTATGTGTTCATAGGTGAGCAGGAAAGTGGGAGTATAACTGAATTTGAATCACGAGATGTCACATTCTTAGTGGATGAATTTCCTAAGAAGGGCGAAATAAGGGAAGATTGTTCCCTATTTGAAACCTTGGATCAAGATAATGATGTTAGTAGAGTTCGTCCAAGTGGGAGTAATATGAGATGTGATGAATTGAATTCAACTCATTCTCAATTGCAACCACCCGATGTGACAATATCATCATTACCTAATCCAAGTGGGAGCATGATGGGGAATGATGTGCTAAGTGTACAATCTCCCATACGGTGAACAAGTCGCCAAAGTATTTCCCGTCAATGTTTTGACATTGAAAGGGAAACTTTTATGGTTGCTCCACAAGATGAGGATGAGCCAAGAAATATTAATAAGGCTCTAAATTGCCCTAATAAGGAAAAATGGATTCATGCAATGAAAGAGGAAATGGAGTCAATGAAGTCAAACCATGTTTAGGAACTGGTTGATCTTCCAAAAGGACGCAGAGCTATTGGGAACAACTAGGTTCTCAAAATAAAGCGAAAGGCTGATGGCTCGATAGAAAGGCATAAGGCTCGCCTTGTGGCGAAGGGGTATAATCAACAGGAAGAAATTGATTATGAAGGATATGGGTGAGGCTGCATACATTCTTGAAGTTAAGATTTCAAGAGATCGTTCAAAGAGATCATTGTCTCTTTCGCAAGAAACCTATATAAATAAGGTTCTTGAACGATTTCGTATGCAAGACTGTAAACCCATAGACACTCCTATTGCAAAAGGTGAAGGATTGAGCCATAATCTGTGTCCAGGGACTCCACAAGAGAAGGAATAAAGGAAACATGTTCCTTATGCTAGTGCTGTTGGGAGCTTGATGTATGCTATGATGTGTACAACACCCGACATATGTTTTGCAGTTGGAATGGTGAGTAGATACCAATCCAATCCAGGTCTAGCACAATGGAAAGCCGTTAAGAGAATACTGAGGTATCTAAAGGGGACTGCTGATTATACGATGAGTTATAAAGGAAAGGATCTGCGACTTTAAGGCTATCCTGATGCTGATTGGGGAGGAGATTTAAAAGAAATGAAATCTACCTCTGGGTTTGTTTCTCTTACCGAATGATGGCACCATATGTTGGAGCTGTAAGAAACAAACATGCATAGCCTTGTCCACGATAGAAATTGAGTTTGTGGCATTATCAGCAGTAGTGTAAGAAGATGTTTGGCTTTAGAGATTTTTTGGATCATTTAGGTGTTATTGGAAGTGCTGTAGATTTGTTATTTGTTAACTATGATAGTCAAGCAGCGAAAGCGTACACCAAAGATCCAAAATATCATGGCAAGACCAAACAAATAGATACCAAGTATAATTTTGTAAAGGATATGGTTGCACGAAAGGACGTGAACTTAGAGTACATACTACGCATAGAATGGTAGCGATCCTATGACAAAGCCAATACCCGAGAGATGTGTTTTGTGGCCATATGAAATCTCTAGGGTTGCGTAGAGGCCGATGTACTTGAATATTGTAATTTCCCTAAGTGTTCACATTTGATGAATTCGTATTTTCATCATTAATGCTTATGAATCTTTGTTTGATCTTTATGCATCTTAATGCTCAGTGCATTATTTTAAGTTGAGAAGTATGTCGGACAGATATAAGATTAGCCCACTCACACGGGTAATCGCCTCTGTTTACTGTGTGATAAATAGAGATGAGACTGTTTTTTAAGCTTATTATCTAGGTGATAATCGAGAGCTCAAGCTTAAAACACGTATGTCGCCTTAACTGAGTGTTAAGATGAGGACATAATACTTACTATGTCTGAAAGTAAAATACCCCACATATTTTACCTTATCTGTCTAAGATGCCAGATGTGAGTTCTGATGAATTTTGTGAATGAGTAGATACGTGAACTCAAGTTAGACATTGGGTATGTCTGAACTATCATCTGTACGGTATTGAAAAGAGTAGACATACGCTCCATGGGAAAGGAGTTAATACCGTAATACGTATTTCATACTACGTATGCATGAGACGACCAATAAGAGTGGCAAAAGTTTGATCTCAACTTTTATGTCGTGTGAGACTCTTGAGGAAAAGTGTTCCTCAATTTTTAGTCCCCTCATGACTCTTACTTATTCTCAAGATTTCTATTTAGTGTTTGCTATCTTAGGATGTTGCCAATGGTCATGAGTGATTCGATCTAATGGGGCATTTCTAGAAAAGCAAGTTGAACTGAAATTGAGAGTTTGAAGGAAAGAGGAAGATCGATTTTGGAGAATCACATTGTAGTTTTGTATTCACCGGTTAACCAATTATGACTGTCTTTGTGATAATCATAATTGTGAGTACAATAAATATATCATTGTTTAAAAGAGATCAAAGAGAGATATAAATGTGATCAATCGATCTAGGGTACTGCATACTAAATCTACTCAGGATGTGAAGCCCATTATGAGCTGCTATATATTCCTAACAGATGTATGGCAACGAGCTCTCAAAGTATGCTGGTCGCACGGATTATTCACCGGTATGAATGTTGAAGAGAGGAAAAGAGGATTATGTTCGGCCCACCATGTTAAGTGAAAGTCTATGCTGGATTTTTCTCTGATGGGGATGAGTAGGGCCTGTCCGCCCATGTTGGTTTTTGCACCACCATGTGCGAGTGGGAGATGATGGATTTATTAGATGGGCTTAAGGCCCATCCGCTCAAGTTGGGCCCAAAAAGGCCCGGCCCACGGGAAAAAGGGCCCGTGGAAGGGGAGAGGTATAAAGGGAGGAGAGAGAGAGAGAACATAACGCTTGGCAATTCAACGTACGCTTCTCTCCCGCGCGTTTTCTCTCCCGAAGAACAACAGAGGCATACGGCTTCCAATTTCTTCCCTTCAAGGCTTCATCGACCGGATTCTCTTCCTCCATTGACGACGGTGTTTAATCTGTGGCTAACAAGGTACGCTCGAATACGTGGTGTGCTTTACGATCGGTGATGCGTGTTTTCCCGGGCTTCGTCTTCCGCATTGAGTTTAGGGGTTCGATTTAGTGTCGAATCCCGGTTTTTCGGGGATCAGTTATTCCCAACATAATAAAAATTGAACTGGAGAAGAAATATAGAATCCGAGCATGTATGTAAGAAGTAATATGCATGGTTCGCCAAAATAGAGACACAACAATCAAAGACTATATAGAGAGAAATAAGACCAATCACCCCTATAATAGTACACCACGAAAGCATAGGGAGAAATTAAATAAAGGGCTCACTATGTAACAGAAAATAAAAAAATAAAATAAAAAATCATATGATTTTCTGAATCAGCATAAAGGTGCTTACGGTGTATAAAAGTTACTGACTTCCTCTATGCAAATCCCACGACGCTTGAAAGAAAAGCCAAGCCAAACTCGTTGATAAAACTTCCCAAGATTGTAAAAGTGTAATCCCCCTGTTTTCATGAAAGCTTTTCTGGTAATGTCAGAGATTTTTCTTTTCATACAAACATCTAAGACACCTGCAGTCTAACAATGCGGGCATGCATCGTGTAAAGACGTTTGCAATCTATTTAAAAGATCAATAAACAGACAGCTGCAAAGCATACACCATGTTCCCATTTAAATTTTCAAACTAGAGAGAAACTCAATGTAAATAAAGTTTTTTTTTTTTTTCCATTAACAAACAACTGGAAACGCTACCAATGACAAGGAAAGTACCAAAGGAAAAGTTGACAAAGCCAAAGAACAACAATAGATCATCATTAACAACAAGCAAAGAAGGTAAGAAAACTTTCTGCTTGTAAATATTCCTCAAAGGAACATCAGCATCCAGAAGCAAAAGACATTGATGTTGAGTAAAACCAATAGAAGCAACTATAATATCTTGATGTCAGATGTGTCAATAATAGTCACTACTCATGAAAGAATAAGCCTTTTGCGTCTCACCACAATCAGTCCTATTCCGTAGATGAAATGAATTATAGATGCACTGAATTAGCCCAAAATGAAATGCAGAGCTACCTCATTCAGCATCCTATGCAACTCATCTCTTGCCTCAACACCTCGATCCCTATCATTGCTATCCACGACAAAAACTAAACCCTGCGTGTTTTGGAAGTAATGCCTCCATGATGGATGGATTTGCATTAGGAGCAAATTAGAAGCTGCATCAGTCTACATGATGAAAAGCTTGGTTTGGATGTGCAAAAAAAGATAGGGACAGCACTTAAATAATTTCAGTGCTCACATAAAATGTGAGATATGAGCATATGCTTACTGATTTGGACTTGATGTAAATATCCAACATTAATAAAGGCCATATATGCCTAGGTTGGAGTGGTCAATGAAAGACAGCCGAACTAAAAAAGAACAGAATGGGTAAGGAAGAAAAGGAACTTAGTTACATAACTTTAACAGCATCTAAGGTGAATGTCAAGGTTAATCAAAAGAAGGCTGAGCTGAAGATCACGTCCCACTTAGGAGACAGGGTTTTAATATTTACAGGTTTTGCTGCTTCTATACTTGCTTGCACTTACACGTTAGTGGTAATAAAAAACACGTGAAACGTTACAGAGATAAAAATCAAGAGGGCAAATAGAGCAACCTTGGCCACCGACATCCCAAACTGTGAAGCTAATGATCCTGTATTCAACGGTCTCTATGTTAAAACCTACAAATACAAAAAGGCTCTGTTAGTTACTGTTGTACTTTAGCTGGTATGTCCATGATGGGGTGCGATTGGATCGCACCGTATCGACTTGATACGTTATGTTGGAAAGACATTAATGGAGGGGTATGAAGGGAGACGTATAAAAGCCTCCCAAACACAACCGTTGGAGCGGTTGGCAGATCATTCGCACCAAAATTTTCTCTCCCTTTCCATTAAAGAAGAAGGCATTCCATTTCAGTTTTGCAAGAACAATTTGCATTTACGCCGTGGAAATCAGGTGTTTTCCTTGTGATTGCATCCAGACTAATGTGAGTAAGGGTTGTTCGTGTTTCATTAGCAATTCAACGTTCGTTCCAGGGCCATTTGCTGTTTGCGCATCGGAATTAGGTAAGTCGTCTTTCGTCGACTTGAATTCCTACATTGGTATTAGAGCCAGGTTTCGATCCTGGGACCTGTGGGTTATGGGCCCACCACGCTTCCGTTGTGCCACTCAGATTTCTGGCTTGTTTTTCATCGAGTTTTATCATTTACCATTTGATATTAAGATCGAGAGATTGTATTCTACACTGTTTTTGATGTATATTGGTCGGAATTGCAATCTAAAAACTCGAATTCGAACCGAAGCTAAGAACGGGTTTGGGGTCGCGTGCATCCGTGAGGTTTTGGCTGTTTTTCAAATTATTTTTTTGGCCGAAATCAACTTTTGAATATGCAGGATGAAAGTACTCCTCGAGATGAGTCTGACGGTGGTTCGAGCGCGACTAGAGGAGGCCGAACGCGCCCACACGTGCGGCCAGAAGCTGCTGCGCATGGGCCTCACGCACCTGACGCACTAGGGAAGCCAGCGCTTGCGCAAAATGCGCCGGTTGGCGAACCGACGTGTGCACATCGCGCGGAGCGACGCGACGCTTGATGATGTCACGGATGACATCATCGATGACGTCAACGTCGGCGGTAGTTGGCCGGCTGACGACCTGACCCAACTCGTGAACCAACCCGACCCGAGATTCGACCCAGTTGACCCGACCGGTCCAACCGATCCAACCGGTGACCGGTTTGACCGCCGGACCGGTTGACGGTCCGATTGTTGACCGGTCAACGGTTGGACTGGTTGGGTCAACCGGGTCGGATCTCGGGTCGATTTGGTTCACGGGTCGGGTTGGGTCGCCGGCCGGTGACTGGCCAGCAAACTGCCGCCGGTGCTGACGTCATCGATGACGTCATCCCAGCGGTTACCGACCATTGGATGACGTCATCGATGACGTCATCCGTGAGGTCATCAAGTGTCGCATCGCTTTGCGCGACGCGTGTGTGACGCGCACGCGTTGGTTTGTCGACCGGCACGTGTTGCGCACGCGCTGGCGTCCCAGTGCATTAGGCGCGTGAGGCCCATGCGCAACGGCTTCTGGCCGCTTGTGTGGGCGCGTTCGGCCTCCTCCGGTCGCGCTCGAACCATCATCGGACTCGTCTCGATGAGTACTTTCATCCTGTATATTCAAAAGTTGATTTTGGCCAAAAAAATTATTTGAAAAACGGCCAATGGTTAGAGCGGTCAGACCGGCCAGGAGCCGTTTGGCTCGCTGGTGCGTGCGCCACACGCCCTGCGCACTCAGGCGACGCGTGGGGGCACGTACGATCTCTGATTGGAGTGTGGTTAGCGGCGTTTGGTTCATATGAATGTTCTCTACACAGTGGTATAATTATTTTATACTTTTGAATTTTATAAATGTATGAAAATGTGTAGGAAACCCTATGTACGCATATCTTTTTGGGGTTTAATGCATAGTTTATTCATTTGTAGCTTGTATTTTCTTTTGATTTAAGAAATACATTAGCTAGCTTGTGTGCAAATGATGTTATATATGCTGTGTAGAGCTTGGTTCAATGATATGATATATATATTTTAATATACTAGCAATTTTCTAGTTGCTAGAAAATTAGAACAATGGTAGGAAATCCATTACATGTTGAATTACAATTTTGATTATAGTTGAAGCATGATTGTTATTTATACGTTGGTTATTATCATGCTATGTTTTTGTGTTAAGGAAAAATATAGAAATTACATAAGGTCATGTAATTATTTTTCCTAGTGGGAGTTCGTAGGTTGGTAGAATTTGAAATAGTTCTGACCTAGAACTTAAGATTTGCCCAAATTAAACTAATTAATGATTATAGAACAATTGTATATAGAAGTTGATTAGGAATATAGTGAACTTTTGCTTTTGTGTCTTTTATTGAATTATCATTGATTTAGTTTGTCTTTGCTGCAAATTAAATATGTGTATTACTCTATAAAGTGTGCTAGTATTGATTCTACGTTTATTATGTCAATGTGTTATAACAATTGATTATGACTTTGGCATTCAAGACCATTGTGGCTGACCTCAATAAGGGTGAGAAGCTGAACGGTGACAATTATGATACTTGGCATCGAAAGGTTCAGTACATCCTTGAGGAGCAAGAGGTTTTGGAAACCCTCAACCATACCATGGATGAACCTGAGCATGGAACTTCAGCTCAACACAGGAGAGATTTGGAAGCTTATCAAGCTTGGAGAAAGAAAAATAGCATTGCTTGCATCACGTTGCTGAACTGTATACAAGATGATCTCATGTGTGAGTTTGAAAGTTATAATAAAGCTCAAGTTATGTGGGTTGCTTTGAAGGATAAGTTTGGGGGTACGTCTGCCACTAAGCTGAGGAGACTCACCATCAAGTTTGACACATTCCGAAAGCGCCCAAATGTAACGATGACGCAGCATCTTCGGGAGATGTCAAATATGATTCGTGAGTTAAGGACGGCAGGTCACTCCCTAACTGATGAACATCAAGTCCAAGCTGTTATAAGGTCTTTTCCTGACAATTGGGAGCATATGAAGATCAATATGACGCATAATGAGAATATTGTCACTTTTGATAATATTGCACGTCACTTGGAATTAGAGGATGAGCGCCTAGAGGCTGCAAGATCCTCTACCCATGCTTATGTTGCTGAATCGAGTTTGTGCAAGGCTTCGGGCTTCAAGCGCAAAAGGAATTCTCAATTTAACAACAAATGGAAGAGGACTCATCAGGCACCTAAGAGGGCTAAGATCTTCCGACGCAAGAAGCGTGGTGGGAAGAAGGACAAGGCCAAGATGGAGTGCCACAATTGTGGCAAGATGGGTCACTTTGCTCGTGAATGCATTAAGCCGAAAAATGTAACCTATGTGGCATCCCAAAATTCATAATGACCTCTAGTTACATTAAAGTCTATGAATAGGTGATGGAAGTACCATCAAGTTATTTTATGGCCATTTAATCCATAATTTGCAATAAGAATTATGGCCAAGCTTTGAATGGATAATTATGTGATAGGAAAGAAAATCCTATCATCGGCCATGTGTTTTGTAAGTAGGAGTTTATTGAATTATGATTTCAAGATTTATGGCCAAGTGAATAAGAATGATTTGAGTATTTATATAAATGGATAATTATTGTTGTTGGAAACGCATCCTATGTCCATGCGAGACCAAGGATTCTATTTGATGAGGAAATTATGTTTTTGGCCATGAATTTTATAAGTTGGATTTTATTAAACTATGTTGCTAAGTCTTTTGGCCATTTTATTATGCAATTTAGTATTTATATAAATGGGGATTTAAGGTAAATTATTAAAAGTAAAATGGACTTATTTAAGAAAATCTTGGGCCATTTAAGTTTGGGCCTTAGGCCCAAGTGAGATGGGCCTAAAGTGGGCCATAAGCCCGGCCCATTGTCGCATGGAGTGGTAGCCGCATGGCCTCCAAGTGTCTTCAACCAAGGAGACACTTGTCTCCTTCTTAGGGACAAGTGTCCCCATGCAAAGAGGGGATACATGCAATATAAAAGGGGAGGAAAGGAGAGAGAATGGCTGGTTAGCCATTCAGCCAAGAGAGAAAGGGAGAGAGAGAGAGAACCGTGCGAGAGAGAGAGGAAGAGGGTGCGGCTGAGAGAGGAAGGAGCCATCGCCGTCCGACCGCCGTGCTCGCCGCCGTGTGCCGTCGTTTTCTTCGGTCTAGAGGCAAGTGGGAGTCCTTTAGCTTCTCTTGCATGCTTGTATGTTGTTTGCATGTCGAATTTTTGGATGTTAGATGAGAAAAACCGAAGCATGGATGAGTTGTGTGTGAAGAGTGTGACTGTTCTTGCTCGGATCGTGTGAGTCAGTAACTTGTTTGAGCTTTCATGTGTGTTTGGAGTCAGATTTTGGCTTTGATTTCTTCATGAAAGTTGTAGCTAACATCTTGTACTATAACATAATAAAATTTCGTGGAAAATGATGGAGATTTGAGGGGTTAAAGTCGCATCTTACGGACACCTCAGATCTGGAGAGTTTTTACTGACCTTTTGCTGGATTCATGGTTGCATGTTGGTTTTTCTTGAGAATATCACTTCGATTTCTTCATGAAAGTTGTAGGGAACATCTTAAAATACAACATACTCAAATTTGAAGTGAAAAGAACAAGTATAGCTTGGTAAATCGACTAGATCTTGAAGACGATGATTCTGGTGATGTATTCCGAGACACCCGAGACTTAAAGGACTAAAATGAGGACTATAATCTGGTTATTTGCCCTAGATATCTTCATGAAACTTGTAAAGGACACCTTGACACATAACATATCCAAATTTCAGAGGAAACGAAAGAGAATAGATTGGTGAAATCTTAATATTTCGGAGATGGAGGCACTGGACGATGCGGTAATAGATCCAGAAGCTTCGTGAGGTTGGATAAAATAATCTATAAGGAATCTGGTTTGGAGTTCGTCATGAAAGTTGTAAAAAAATTTCTTGGCTATAATCCAGTAAAAGTTTATAATTTTTGAAGGCCATATGGATATTTTAATTGAATTTATTCGGAAACCGTGCATTCTGGTTTCATCCGAGAAGCATAGGATGTTTTGTGAAAATTATGGGATTTGTAAAAAATTCAATTCGGCCATGAATTTTGCAAGTAATTATCATCCTATGGGTTTGTTTAATAATTTCTTGAATTTTGATAATTTTGGGAATTTATAGTTATAAAAAAAATAAAATAAAATAATAAAATAATAAAATAAATAAATAAATAAAATGGATTATTTCATTGGCCATTAACTCATGTTGCATGTGTGTTAAAGTCTTGATATGTGCATGGCATTGAATTGAGATGTGAATGTGATAAAGTCTTGGTAAGTATGTGACATTGAATTGAGATGCATATGTGATAAAGTCTTGGCATATGTATGGCATTGAATCAATGCATGTGTGAATGTCATGCCTAGTATGATTTGTTTGATATCATGCCATGTGCCATGTTAAAATGAGATTAAAATACTGGTAAACATGGATGATGGTAAATCAGGAGATGGTTGTGATGGCGGATGATGCTCGGTGGCCTAGTGGCGTAATTCCGGAGATTCCCCGGGAGTGTCGGGATGCCCGGTGGTATACGGTACGTAATTCCAGGGGAGGCCTGGTGGTATGTCGGTACATAATTCCGGAAGCCCTGTCAGAGGTCTTTGCCCGAAGGGAATGCCTCGCGATGCTAGGATTGGGGTGCGAGATGCCTGGCTAGAAGGGTAAAGGCCGGAAGCCCTGTCGGAGGTCTCTGCCTGAAGGGAATGCCTCGTGATGCTAGTTGGGATGCGAGATGCCCGGAATGCGGGGGGCCGGATGCCCGGTGGCCTGGGAGGCTGAATGCCGGGGAACCTCGGAGGTCTTTGCCCGAGGGGATGATGAAATTGATGATTTGAGAAATGGGTGATGTGGTGATCAATTGAAAAGCAAAAACTGGAAATCAAACCATGATATGATATGCATGATGATATGCAAAATGATGATGATGACGATATGCATGATGATATGCATGATGATATGCATGATGATGATCATGATATGTGATGTGAAATAATGATGATCACCCATGATATGATATGCATGATGATATGCAAGATGATGATGATGACGATATGCATGATGATATGCACGATGATGATAAAGATATGTGATGTGAAATAACGATGATCACCCATGATAATATGATATGCATGATGATATGCATGATGATGATGATGATGATATGCATGATGATATGCAAGATGATGATGATAACGATATGCATGATGATATGCATGATGATCATGATATGATATGCATGATGATATACATGATAATGATGATGATATGACATGCATGATGATATGCATGGTGATGATAATGATGATGATATATGATATGACATGTGTAATGTGATGATGTCATGATGATGATGACATGTATGATACGATGATGATACACATGTATGTGTTATAAACTGTTATGATGATGGATGATAGTATGCGCATGGCTTCAAGGTGAGTAACGCCTGCAATGCATGTATGATTTGCTTGATGCATTGAGTTGTTACTGGATTTCCCTATCTGCTGAGTGGTTGTACTCACCCCTTTTGGGGATAACATTTCAGATTAGTAGATGGTTTGAATGGTTAGATATGACCGTGAGGAGAAGGATAGCAAAGGAAGGAACCTTTGGACGCCGACACTGATCGATGGACTTAAAGTGTATGACTGTTGGAGGAAATGTCGGTCATCTTTTGGAGTGTAGCCGAATATAGAAGACTACGGCATCTTGATGTACTTGATGAATTATGTCCATTTGATTTAAGTAAATAAAAAGTGTACGGCTTTTACTTATAAGATGTTTAGTAGGTGTGCATCGTTTTCTGAATATAGGGAAGGGAGTTGTTGGATGTGCTTCCGCATATAAATTGCGCAAGGGACCAATCGAACAAAAAAAAAGAAAAAAAAATGTAAACCCCCAAGTTGTATGAACCCGCTGCAATTGAAATGGTATCGGAGTAATATATTAATACGGAAAGTTAATGGTAAGCGAACGGTGGTGACGCTAATCGGATCGGGGGCCGTCGAGGGGTGCCACACCCTATTACTCCATTACTTTGACTAATGTTTTTGTTTCTAGTACTGTAATGCTTGCTGAATCTCATCCAATGTGGATTGTAGACTCAGAAGCAACATACTATGTAGCTAGAGACTGAGAAGCATTTGTGGAGTATCGTCGGACACCGCCTGGAAGAAGATGGATATATGTTGGGAATAACTCAAGAGTTGAAGTGAAGGGTATCGGCACATGTAAATTAATCTTACGCAGTGGTCGAAACCTATTCCTGGATGATGTCCTTTATGCTCCAGATATTCTACGAAACTTGGTTTCTGTAGTTGTTCTTCTTAGCTTAGGTCATGTATTGAATTTTCATGGTGATTGTGTTGACATTTTGTATGGAATAGTTTATTATGGTTCATGTCATGTATTGAATGGTTTTATGGTGTTAGACATTGACTATGATCAGTACAATGTTAATGTTGATGGTTGTTTTTCTTTAATTGCATCTTCTAATAATGTTGAGATTGATGCAAGTACTTGGCATGCTAGATTAGGTCACATTGGATTGCAAAGAATGCAAAGATTAGCTAGAGAAGGTCTTTTAGGGTCACTCACTAATGTTAGTCTATCCGTATGTGAACATTGTCTGGTGGGAAAAACAACTAGAAAACCATTCGATAAAGGGACTAGAGCTGAATTTCCATTGCATCTCATACATTATGACATTTGTGATCTTTTGAATGTGAGGGCGAGGCATGGAGCCTCATATTTCATCATTTTCATAGATGACTTCACACGTTTCGGTTATGTCTTTCTGATCTCCCATAAGTCAGAAGCATTAGACTGCTTAAGACGATATATAGCGATGGTAGAGAATTAGTTGAACAAAACAATAAAGGCATTAAGAACCGATCGTGGACGTGAGTATCTATCGGAGCAATTCAAGGCTCTTTGTGATGAAAATGGAATTGTACGACAATTGACTATTCCTAATACTCCACAACAAAATGGGGTAGCTGAGAGAAGGAATAGAACCATATTGGAAATGGTTAGGTCTATGATGGCGCAAGCAAATTTACCTATCTCCTATTGGGGAGATGCGTTATTGACTGCTGCCTATATACTTAACCGAGTGCCCTCAAAATCGGTCACTTCCACCCCTTATGAATTATGGACTGGTAGGAAACCAGACTTGAGTAGTTCACGTCTATGGGGATGTGCAACTTATGTTCATGATTCTTCCAATAAATATGGCAAATTAGGTCATAGAGGGAAGAAATGTATCTTATAAGATATTCTGAGCACTCCAAAGGATACGTGTTCATAGGTGAACAAGCTGATGGAAGTGTGACCGAAATTGAGTCACGAGATGTCACGTTCTTGGAGAACGATTTTCCTAGTAGAGGTGAGATTGATAAGGACTTCCAATTATATGAGATGGAAGATCCTGATAACACACCCACTGATGTTGTAGAGGGAAATGAAGATTTACCTCAACACACAAGACAAAGTGAGAGTGTTGCATCACCTGATGAATTGAATTCAAGAGAAATTCAATTGCATAAAAGTAATCGTAAAAGTATTCCTTGTCGTCGTTTTGAGATTGAAGGGGAAGTATTTATGATTGCTCAAAAGGATGATACCGAGCCTAAGACTGTTCAA
Organism: Eucalyptus brandiana; assembly: GCA_014182725.1. Taxonomy (NCBI): domain Eukaryota; kingdom Viridiplantae; phylum Streptophyta; class Magnoliopsida; order Myrtales; family Myrtaceae; genus Eucalyptus; species Eucalyptus brandiana. The sequence goes on from CM024670.1 coordinate 29,062,952, forward strand.
GAGACTCTCTCATCATCTGATAAGGAAGAATGGAGAAAAGTTTTGGAAGATGAGATGGAGTCTATGAGGGCAAATCATGTCTGGGACTTAGTTGATCTATCACCCAATTGTAAGGCCATTGGAAACAAATGGGTCTTCAAGATTAAGCGTAAGGCAGATGGATCCATTGAAAAGTATAAGGCTCGCCTTGTGGCAAAATGTTATACTCAACAAGAGGGTATAGATTATGAGGAAACTTTTTCACTAATTGTAAGGTTTGCCTCAATATGCCTTATTCTGGCCATCGTTGTACATTTGGATCTTGAATTACATCAAATGGATGTAAAGACGGCATTTCTCAATGGAGAACTAGATGAGGAAATTTATATGAAACAATCAATAGGTTTCATAGTTAAAGGTCAAGAGCATAAAATTTGTAAGCTTCATCACTCAATATATGGCCTTAAGCAATCATCTAGACAGTGGTATCTTCGTTTCATCGAGCAATAATAACTTTTGGTTTCACGATGATCGAGGAAGATCACTGTGTATATATTAAGCAGTCCGAAGATAAATTTGTGATTTTATCACTTTATGTGGACGATATTCTATTGGTTGGAAATGACAAGGTTTTTGTTATCACCATAAAATAATGGTTGTCCTCCAATTTTGAGATGAAGGACATGGGAGAAACTGCTTATATATTAGGAGTTAAGATCAAAAGAGATCGATCGAAGAAACTCCTTACTTTATCATAAGAGTTTTATATTATGAAGATTCTTGAGCGTTTCAATATGTAGCATTGTAATCATATTGATACCCATGTCATGCAAGGTGAAGGCCTAAGTATTGAGATGTGTCCTAAGACTCTAGAAGAAATCAAAGTGATGGAAACTGTTCCTTATGCTAGTGCAGTCGGAAGTTTGATGTATGCTATGATGTGTACTAGACCCAATATATGCTATGCCGTGGGATTGGTGAGTCGATATCAATCAAATCCTGGTCAAGCACACTGGAAAGCAGTGAAGAGGATCCTGAGATACTTGAAGGGCACCATGGACTATCGACTTTGTTACCAAGGGAATGATCTACGCCTATTAGGCTATTCAGATGCCGATTGGGGTGGAGACCTGGATGAGCGTAAATCGACTTCTAGATATGCATTTTTGCTCAATGGAGGTGCGATTTCTTGGAATAGCAAGAAACAGACATGCACGGCCTTGTCTATGATGGAGGCAGAATTTATTGCATGTTCTGCTGTAGTGCAAGAAGCAGTATGGCTAAAACGTTTCTTGGAAAATTTAGCCACTGTCACTGAAGTTCCAAAACTGGTGATAGTTTATTGTGATAGTCAAGCAGCCATTGCCTATATGAAAGATCCCAAGTATCATGGAAGGACATAGCACATTGACATAAAGAATAACTTCATCAGAGATATTATAGCGCAGAAAGAAGTGATCTTGCAATACATTTCAACCAATAGAATGGTTGTTGATCCATTTACGAAGGCTATTCCTAGAGACATATTCTTGACTCATAGGATGTCACTAGGATTGCGTAAAATGTGATATCTGTTATTGTAGAGGATCATTGGTTTATGTATTTGTGGATAGATGTATTGTACTTGTTTATTTATTAGTGATTTGATGTTCTATCAATAAGTACAAATCCACTATGAGACTAGCACAAACACACATGTATTATTGAAAAGTATGTTAGCAGGCAATGATTGGCTCACTCACACGAGCAATCGCCTCTAGTGCTTTAGATAGCACGTTGAGATAAGACGTTATGTACAAATAAATGTTGAAGAGCAAGTCTGGTATATAAAATATGTCGCATTGATTGGAGTCAATATGAGGTCTGTGATTTGGTTATAATAAGACCGAACATGATATTCCCACAATCATGTATGCTTGAAAGATGCCAGATGTGAGTATTTAATTGGACACTATAGAAAGTGAGCTGATATAGCACTCGGGCTAAACATGAGTACGTGAAACATGAGTACGTGAGAAGTACGTGACTATGTTTAGGCTAAGATCTGTATTATGGATATATTTGATAAATGACATACGCTCTTATAGAAAGAGTAATCCACTATAGCATGTAATTCATACTACATGTGCATTGTACGACCAATAAGGGAAGATAAGTAAAATTATTCCTATTTACTGATCGTGTGAGCCCTTGAGGTAATTTATAATTTACCTCAATTTTGTGTCCTATGTTACTTCTGATTATGTTCTTGAAGTGAAAGATTAATGTTGCTACTTTAGCATGTTACGGGCGGTCATGAATAGATATGACCTATGGGACATGTCTAGGAAATCAGTTGTTCTGAAATTGAGAGAGATATGAGTGCGAAGGAAGACTATTGTTGTTTTACATCTACCACATGTATTTACTGGTCGACCAATTATATCCCCTTATGTGGTTGCGGATGTAATTGTAAATACATGGAGTTTTTTAGGATAGTCAAGTATAGCCTTTAAGGGATAGGTATACTTGGAATGATGTAACAAAATATGTCTGGGATACTGTGAGACATCGATTATTTATTTCTTTTCGGGGTTGTAGCCATTATGTCATCCCTAACAGGTGCATAATTTGAGCTCCCAAGTGCAGGTGTACTCATTGGTCGCATGGCTTATTTGCTAGTATGAATTGTTTTTGTAAAGTTAATGAATGTTGAATGCCTTATATTCTTGACAGAGCGCTATCAAGCCCATCATGTCCGAGTGGGAGATGTTGTACTTTAGTTGGTACGTCCATGATGAGGTGCGATTGGATCGCATCGTATCGACTTGATACATTACGTTGGAAAGACACTAATGGAGGGGTACGAATGGAGACGTATAAAAGCCTCCTGAACACAACCGTTGGAGCGGTTGGCAGATTATTTGCACCAAAATTTTCTCTCCTTTCCATCAAAGAAGAAGGCATTCCATTTCAGTTTTGCAAGAACAATTTGCATTTACGCCGTGGAAATCGGGTGTTTTCCTTGTGATTGCATCCAAACTTACGTGATGAAGTGTTGTTCATGTTTCATCGGCAATTCAACGTTCGTTTCAGAGCCATTTGCTATTTGCTCATCGGAATCAGGTAAGTCGTCTTCCGCCGACTTGAATTTCTACAATCACTAAATTGAAAAAAATCAACATGGGCAAGCCTCACCAAATGACAAGGGATACAACAACATATTAGACATATAGGCAACAAAACAAAGGATGACCCAAAGCTATCCTATACTGTTAAAAAATTAAACAAAGATAGTCTTTGAATTGTTCCTGTTGGAAGAAAGTTGGCGGAAGAAACAACTAACCTCTTTTATGCGCAATGAACAATTTACCCTGGAATGAACGTTGATTTACGGGTGAACGACGAATAATATGACTTCACGATGGTCTGAATGCAATCACGAGGAAAACATCCAATTTCCATAGCGTTAATGCTGATTGTCTTCGTAAAGGAGTAATGGAATGCATTTTTTTCTTTGATGGAAAGAGCAGAAGAAGAGAGAAAAATTTCTTTCTGAAATGCCAACCAACCCAACGGTTATCTTCTGAAGTTATTTATATGACTTCCCTCATACCCTTTCAAAAGGTGTCTCTCCATCATAACTTATCAAGATGAAACGGTGCGTCTTAATCGCACCCCATCATGGACGTACAACTAAAGTACAACAGTTCCGATTAACCACCATTAAGCATTAATGGGCGACAACAAGCATGTATGAAGATGAGGTAACTTGGGCTAATATTCCAAATTTTAGCCAAAACCTAGTGAGAGAGAAGACAGGAACCTGTTTGGGAAGCGATTAGGCGGAAGAATCTGGACAAAGCATGGACTCAGTTGCGCCTCGAACGAAACCGTGGGCAACCTGCCAAGGCAAACGACCTCTAGCATGCGACAGAGCTCGGCTGAGCTCGGCTGAAGAGTTGACTGTTGAAGATTATCGAGTCCCTCGTGGGCAGAAGGTGAAGTCATAAAAGGCACCCGAGTCCTGAGCTTTGATTCTTGGCTCGATGAAAGGAGGAGGGGAGGTTCGAGCTTTCACTCTCCTCCGCGTCTCGCCACTATGGACCCTTGAGCTTCCTTTCCTTGGCAACGGTGATGGCTGTGGCATCTGGGTTTTCGTCAGACCTCGAATAAGTAACGGCTCGTCACGGTCGACGGGAGTATCAATAGACTGCGTCATTGGCACCATTTGCGGACACTATTTCGTCATTGTCATCGTCGGTATAGCATTAGGCCATCGTTTCATCACCACCCGTCATTCCGAAACATCAACTATCGGAGAGGAATTTCCAATGCACGGCCTTGCACACGTCCGATATTAGTCCCGAGCGGCCTCGCAAATCAATCGAATTGAAGACTTGGATAACGTACTCATCGACACGGACATTCCTCTCCTCGGATAGCCCTACATTTCCCATGCACGTTCCCTTTTTGTGTTGATTAGCAAGTGGAGAAATTGTCCATGCAAGACTATACGAGCAATGAAGGCCACGCTCACGGGAATCAACAAAAGAAGAGTTGAAGACCTTATTCATGCATAACCATGCACGTACCCATTGATGGTCAACAAATAAGGGACCTTTGACCGAGAGGAAGCCCACGCATATGGCCCACACGAATGAGGACAAGTCCATACATGGCGTAAAGGCCACGACCGCCGAAGGACAACTCCATTCAATTCCCCTCTCCATTCCGCGAAGTCAACTAAGGAGAGAAGTCGGCCATTTGCCGCCACGTCCAGTGCATGAAGGGGTTGAGCTGGCGTGTGCATGCGTGAGCTACGGCGTTTCTTCGGTCAATAAGTCACGACAGAAGTATACACCCGCTGAAGACACGCAGCAACGGTTTTGAGCTGGCGAGCGAAGGCCGAACGATGGCCACCTAATCCCCCACCTGTCCTCACTTCCTTCTGCTGCCGAAGCACCCTCTTTTGTTGACTGGTTTTTAACAAAACCACTGACCAAAATGCTCGTAAATGTGAGCAAGAGAGAGAAGGAAACGAACAAAAAGAAATTTAGGCAGAGAGGGAGCGAGTGAGCGCAGCGAGCGAGAGAGTGAGTGCATTGAGTGAGCGAGGGAAATTAGTGAGCGAGCAGTGAGCAAGAGTGAGGGGGGAGGAAGGAGACCACCCTCTGTCCGTGCGCGCGTGCTGCCGCCATTGACGCCACTCGCGTTTGCCGTCGTTGAGCCATGTCCATGACCCAAGTTTTCTGTTTTGCTTGCTGTCAACAGCGTAGGATCTAAGCCAAGTTGAAGTCTACTAATCTATATAGTGTAGTGCTGTTGTTGTCTGAGGAAGTTCATTGCTAGATTGGATTGTTTGAATTTGATGCTGAATGGTGGTTGAGGAGTGACAGAAACTGTTTTTTTTTTTAGTAAAGGTAATCTTTGAACCAACATTTACAAAAGAACTGGCACCACAAAACTTTCACTCAAAAAGACAAAGGTCTTCAAGAGTGGAAGGGTGCCGGCAGCAAAAGAACTCCGCAAAAGCAGCCAAAGTGAGAAACGCCTAACAAACGGCTAAAAGCTAACAAGGAAAGCGCAGGCCACGCAGGGCGAAGGAGACCAACCTCACAAAACAACCAGCAATAAAACAAGAAGAACTAAAAGAAAGACACCAAGGAGGCAGTGCCGCCAAAGCTAAACCACCGTATCCCATCCAAGGTGTACCACTAACCGTGCCGAAGGTGGAAACCGCACGTTTACTACAAGGAGGCTACGGAACCGCTGGGGAGGAAAAGAAAATGGATGGATCCAACCCCCAATTCCGTTGGAGTCTTCTACTTCTTGGGTTGTCTTCTACATTCCTGAAGGTTAAGGCTTTATCTTTCACCACTTTAATAAGATGTTTCTTGACCACTGCTATAGCAACATGATGACCTCTGAAGAGAATGTCATTCCTGTACTTCCAAATAAGGTGGCATATAGCTCAAAAAGAAAAATGTCCAATGGAGTGATAAAATTCCTTACCAGAGAGAAATTTTTTCGCCCATTGAAGGTTTTCCGACCACGTCTTGTTCCGCCACGGGAGATTGCATTTAGCCACCCAAAAGAAAGCCATGCTTGAAGTGATGCAGCATCCAAAGTAAAGGTGGTCTATGGAATTTGGCATCAACTTACAAAAGGCACATACCTCCCTTCCAATTCTACCATATGACATGAGAAGGACTTGGGTAGGGAGCCGGTTCTTGATGATAAGCCTGAGATTAAATTGATATCTCGGTGTGATTTCCTTGTCCCAAATAGATGATGCCCAATTAACGCTATCCTTCCTCCTTCTGATGATATGCCAAGCTGAGGATACCGAGAAGAGGCCAAAAGGATTGTCGGTCCAAAGAAATCGATCCGGAACTCCAGAGAGAATCGGAAGGGGGTGGTTCCAAGATTCAATCACCATCTTGAACGCCATACCGGTTGATGAAAAAAGGTTAGCCATCGTGGCACACCTAGATAGACCAGAATCCGAAATAATCGTGTCAGAGCATATAAGGTTTAAAGGGCCTCTTTGATGCCAATTGTCAAACCAAAGGGAAATAGACCAGCCATCTCCAATCCTCCATCGGAAAGATAGTCGGAACTCAGATCTAAGGTAGAGAATTCTCTTCCAAGCCCAAGAGCAACATGCGGACACCCCAACAACCGAAAAACTCTCCCTTTTGAGGAAGGTTGAGTGGATCCACTTGCACCATAAGGATTCCTTATCCGTAAACAAGATCCAAATGTGCTTAAGCATCGCAGCCTTGTTGCTATCCCGAAATCTTTGAATCTCAAGGCCTCCTTCCTTCTTGGGTAGGCACACATCATCCCAAGATACGTCGGCACCCCATTTTCCAAGGCTAGGGCCTTTCCAAAGGAACTGTCTGAGTATCTGTTCAATGCGCTCTAGGACTGCAACAGGAATAGTAAAGACACTTGCCCAATAAGCTTGGATTGCATGGAGGACTGACCTTATAAGCTGAACTCTGCCAGCAAAGGAGAGGAAACGCTGCGTCCAAGATTGGACTCTGGCTGTGATGCGATCAACTAGAGATACGCAGTCCACCTTGCCGAGCCTCGAGGATATGATAGGAACTCCCATATAGCACACCAGCAATTTCCCTTCGAGAAAACCAAGGGCATTCTTAATCTGATTCTGCAACTCCTCCGAGCGACCTGCCAGGAATATCTCACTTTTGTTGTTGTTTGGCTTCAATCTGCTCCATGTGGAGCATGTATCCAAACCGTCTTTTAGAATAGAGACTAATGCCAAATCCGCTCGGCAGGAGAGAAATACATCATCTGCAAAGAAAAGATGAGATAATCTTGTGGTCATGCACCTCCAAAAGAATTGAAATCTAGGTTGTGCTGCACACGCACTGAGGATCCCTGAGAAAACTTCCATAACCAAGGTAAAGAGATAAGGGGACATGGGATCTCCTTGGCGAAGGCCCCGTCCACTTGGGAAAAAACCATGTAGATCTCCATTCAATGAGATAGAGAACCTAGGAGTGCGCACACATACCATGATAAGTCGGATGAGATGGTCTGGGAAGCAAAAGGCAGTCATCACCAATTTCAGAAAGTCCCAGTCTACTGTATCATAGGCCTTTTGAAAATCAACTTTGATGGCACATTTAGGAGTGTACAGCTCTAGATGGAAGCCAGCGAATAGCTCCTGAGCCAAAAGAATATTATCTCTGATGCGGCGACCCTTGACAAAGGCAGTTTGAGAAGGGCTAATAGTGTCATGAAGCACTGTAGTGACCCGATTGGCTAAGACCTTATTAATGCATTTATAAATAGTGTTGCAGCAAGCAATAGGCCTATCGTCATTAACCAACGTCGCATTAGGCACCTTAGGAATCAGCACAAGAATGGTTGTATTGATTTCCCTTAAAAGCCTCCCTGTGATGAAGAAATCTTTCACTGCCTCAATAACCGAAGGCCCTACCAGCTCCCAGTTGCTCTTGAAAAATTCTACAACGAACCCATCCGGCCCAAGAGCCTTCCCCCAAGCTAGGGAGAACAAGGTATCTTGGATTTCTCTATCTGAGACGGGCCGTGAAAGAAGATCAATCTGATCCTTAGTGAGAGGACGTCAAATAGCTTGCTGCAAGTCAATCAAAGTCGGTTTGGCCGGGAGAGTGCGCGGAGCAAAAAACTCCTGGAAGTGAGATATGAATGTATCCTGAACGTGCCTCGGATCAGTGACCAAGTTACCATTTCTGTCAAGAATTGATAAAATCTTGTTCTTCAACTATCTTGAAGTAATATAATGGTGAAAGTACTTGGTATTCCTATCACCATTCTCTAGCCATCTGATTTTGGATTTTTGTCTATAGAAGGACTCCTCTTGGCTTCTCAACTCCATAAAGCTCTTCCGATGATTCTTCTCTACATTCGCCAAAAGCTCATTGGTTGGATCTTGTTGCAGGTCAAGCTGAGCTAGCCTAAGAGCATTCCTGAATACAGCTACCCTCTAGGAAATGTCATAGAAAGAATCTCTATTCAACTGTTTGAGCCTACTCTTTAGAGCCTTTAATTTACTAACTAGCCTGTACATAGGGACACCTTCTACCGGGGCTTCCCATACCTAAGCTACAATATCATAAAAGGATTGATGCTCCATCCAAAAGTCGAAGAACTTGAATGGTTTCTTGCGAATAACCGGTTGAGTGATCTTTACCACCATAGGGGAATGGTCTGAAATACCAGGAGGTAGGAACAACGCTTTCGAGTAGGTGAAATGTAGGCTCCATAAGGCATTCACTAACACCCGGTCAATTTTCCTAGCCTTGCAATTTACCCTGGATGATGTGGACCAAGTAAACCGAAGTCCAACATATCTCAAGTCCTCCAATTCCGCTTGGAGCAAACACTGATTGAATTCATCAAAGGCAGGTGGCCAAGCGGATGACCCTCTAATTCTATTAGACGGATCTCTAATGGCATTGAAATCCCCAACCACCATCCAAGGCATATCTTGGACGCAAGAACTCATCCTTATCAGCTCTGCCCATAAAGGCTCCTAGCAGCAAATGAGTGTCCAGCATATATTACCGAAGTACAACAACAAAGTCCTAATGTAAGAATCTTCACCTTACCATGAATAGCCTGATCGTTGAATGAGATAACTTCAAAATTAACCTGTAAAGGGTCCCAACCAACCAAAATCCTGTCTCCTGGGGAAGAGTCATAGTTGGCAATCCATTTCCATCCCGATAACAAGCCAAAAGACAGGGAAGGAAAAAGATACTTCGGAACTTTAGTCTCCAACAATCCGACCATACATAGGCCGTTAGAATGAGCTAGGTTCCGAACCTCAGCTCTCCTCAAAAGATTCATAATACCTCTAATATTCCAGAATCCGAATAACATATATAACTAATATATACATACTACTCAAAAGAGGAAGGGAGGCAAGGCCTACCTCTGCTTTTGCGGTTTCCGACATGGCGTGGCCCTATGGTTTGCCGGAGGGCCCGGATCCGGAGTTAACGCAAGAAACCTATCCTGGATGGTCTCCACCTTCGTCATAACTCGAGGAATTGGGAAGGACGAATCAGGAGAAGAAATGTCATCTTCATCCGAAGAACTATAAGTGGCCGCAACCTCCGACTCCACCCCATGATCTATGCTCGAGGATGGGCCATGGTTCGGTCAAGATTCAGCAGTGAGCGATAGAACTACTTTGGGGGGGGCACTTGATCCTCTTTGCACTTTTCGAGAATGTTTGGGTATCCCCGCTTCAGCAAGAGGTGCTTTGAGCGGACGGGAGAACACCTTAGCTACCTCGGATGGATGGGATGATTCTCTCATCTTGGTTGATCAGTTCTTCTTCTTCCTACTTCCAAGGCTGTTCCGAAGCACCCTGGGAATCATTCATCACCAGCTCTAAACTGCCTACCACAGGTGGAACCAAGGGAGCAGAATCATTCACGGCCTGAGGCTGAGGAGGAACGCTCAAGGCCTAATACGGAGCTGGATCAACGAGATCCTTTGGCGAAACATGAGCCAATCCCTCATTTGCCGAATCAGGAATGGCGGGCTGATGGTGATCCGTCGCACCAACCACTTGCGGAGCCAGAGCAGTCTGAGTATCGGGCATGGCCATAGGTTGCCTTGGAGTGGGGGCAGGCATGGCCAAAGGCTGCGTCAGAGTGGCTATATGACCAGCGGGCTGCCTTGTATTGGTTGTGCATCTAGCGGGGTTGTTCACTCGAGGAGGTGCTCTGCAATTATGGCCAAATGTTCCACAATCCAAGCATTCGGCTAGCAACCATTCATATTCAATGCTTATTGACCTTGAGACCCCTTTCAAAATCAGTTCCGCAGTCCTACATCTCGGCTGGTTCAACTTAATCTCCACACAAATTCTCGCAAACGAAACTATCTTTGCTTGGTCCGTTCGTTGATCCACATAAAGTGGCTTCCCCATGACACTCGCAATTGCACTCATCCCCGACACAGTTCAACAATCAAGTGGTAGGTTTCTCAAGCGAATCCAAACCGGGATGGAGGACTGGTTTTCCTTCTTGAGGTCCACGAGGGGTTGCCATTGGCGAAGGATGAGGGGAACTCTAGCCACTGTAGTCGGTCCATCCTCAAGAATCTTTCTCCTGAAGATCGGGTCTGGAATGTTGAGAAAGAAGAAGCCCTGATTATTTGCAATGATCTCCTCTAGCTTGGAGCCCCAAGCATTCTTCAGCGATTGTTCCAAAAGGCCGAATGGGAGTTTTCTCCTCCCAACCAAGTAGCCTACTAAGCATTGATGCCACTTCGGGTCAACAGCATCAAGAGCTTCATCTGGCAAATTAACCACAACTTTCCCATCTACAAACATTGGAGGAATGTAGGATAAATCGGATCCCTTCACCGCGAGCCTAGCCACATTTGCCCAGGAACGTGTTGGAGCATTTTGATGGGCAGCTGGACGATGCATGGGATGTTTAGAAGCAGACCGCATTCTGCTCCGGCCCCTGGACTGGTGTGGGCGAGCTTCAGGTTCGTGCAGGGCTTGCTACTTGTTTTTTTATTTCTGGAGGGCCAGAAGAGGACACCACAGCGATGGTATGCTATTTCGATAGTGAGCCAAGGCTAGAGGAGGGGTTGGGATGTCCTCTTGAGGCAGCAGCCATAGGCCGTCCTTCACCAGCATCGTTTCCATCCCCCACAGCAATTGCATACATTTTCACAAACACCTTGTCTGCTTTCTACTCACAGCAAACGAAAACACCATTGAGGGGTGAGGACTTACCCAGAATAACTTCAGCAACACGCCTAGGCCTAGTAAAAGACCAATTTCACACAGTAGAACCAGCAAAAAACCAAAAGAAAACCTTGTAGTTTTCGTGATTTCATGTGATTTTGGACTCCAATTATACCTCAATTTAGTATTTGTAAAGCTTTAAAAATTCTGCTTGTAAACAGTTTGGAAAACCTCCCGATTGATGCTGAAATCTTTATGTACCAAGGCACCGTTCACCAATTTTTCAAAAAGGAAAGGAAAATGTTTTGGTGCCCTCGAAATCTCAAATTTTTACATAAACTAGTTTCTAAAAACCTTGAAGTCGGGAGTGAGGTTTAGACTTACTAATGTGCCAATTTTCAAATTACTTATGTTTTGGTAACTCTTTTCAATTCTGGCCGTGAGGTGCAAGTACGGCCTGAGAAATTTTATGTGGATTTCGAAATACATTGGAGGGTAACCATGGAAGTGGAACTTATGAGTTTGATATTGTGCTGCTGAGTTTTGTGAATTGATTTCATTGACTTGAAAATGGCATTTGTTGTTGCATTGACATGCCTTTGATAATCTCAATTTACATTACTTGATATTATACAAGGGAGATTTTCAAGAATTCCAAAAGGATTTCAATGTTGTTGTTGTTTTGAAAATGGTTTTCACATTGAAATTATTTGATTGATATACCATGGTTGAGATGTGATTGATGCCGTCGGACCCTCGGGTCGACGATGCCCCGAGAGTCGGGATGCCCAAAGGTTCGCAAGGGTCGATGCCCTTTGGATGCCTAAGGTCCGTAGAGCCTTAGAGGTACCCCGGGAGCGTCGGGATGCCCGGTTGTTGTGGCATCCCAGAAATTCAAAGCCAAGCCATAAGGTGTGTTAAAGTCTTTAATTAGGTGATAGAATTTCCATGGCTTATGCTTTAGCCATTAGTCTTTTAATTTGATGATTTGTGCTTGTGATTGTGGAAATTTAAATTTAAAAGATTAATAATCTATGCTTGGCCATATGATTTAAATTTCAATGAACAAAAATGCCCTAAGACTTTGGCCAAGATGAAAATTGGAATTTAAAAATAATTATAGAAAGGAATTCAAAAAAAGAAAAAAAGAAAAAGCGGGTTAATTTTCGAATGGGCCTTGGACCCATTGGCCTAAGCTTGGTGGGCCAAGCTAGTCGGCCCAAGAGGGAGTTCGACTGGCCCATTAAGGCCCAAAGGAAGAGGTGGCCGGCCCATGCATGGATCAAGACAAGTGGCAAGGGGGGAAAGCCATGCATTGGTCCATTTAAGTGGCATGTAATCATTAGCAATGATGGAGATTTGGGGATATAAAAAGAGAGAGAAAGGAGAGTGACCGGTTTTGCTTCATTCGGCTGAGAGAGAGGGTGAGAGAGAGAGAGAAATCGCGAGAGAGAGGGAGAGACTGAGAGGGAGAGGAGGCGGAGCCGAGGAGGAGCCGCCGTGTGCCGCCGTCCGTTCGCCGTGGACACCGCCGTACGCCGTCATTTGTCCATCCTAGAGGCAAGTGGAGTCCTCTAACTTCTCTTGCATGTGTGTATATGGTTTGCATGTTCGATTTTGGGTGTTTTTAGTGAGAAAAACCGAGGTAAGGTTGGTTTGTTCTCAAGCCGTGTGACTGTTCTTGCTCGGGTTGTGGGAGTCAGTAACTTGTTTGAGCTTCCATGTGTGTTTGGAGTCCGATTTTGGCTTCGATGTCTTCTAGGAAGTTGTAGCTAAAATCTTGTACTATAATATACTAAAATTTTGTGGAAAATGATGGAGGTTTGAGGGGTTAAAGTCCTATTCTATGGAGACCCCAGATCTGTGAAGTTTTCACTAACCTCTTGCTGGATTCTTGATTGCATGTTGGTTTTTGTTGAAGATCTCACTTCGATGTCTTCATGAAAGTTGTAGGTAACACCTTAAACTACAACATAATCAAATTTGAAGAGAAATGAACAAGTATAGCCTAGTAAATCGGCTAGATCTTGGAGACGATGATTCTGGTGATGTGTTCCGAGACACCCGAGACTTCATGGACTTAAATGGTGACCATACTTTGGTTATTTGACCTAGATCTCTTCATGAAACTTGTAAAGGACACCTTGATACATAAAATATCCAAACTTCAAAGGAAACGAAAGAGAATAGATGGGTGAAATCTTAATATTTCGGAGATGTGTATTCTGGACGACGCGGTAATGGTTCCAGAAGCTTCGTGAGGTTGTATAAATTAATATAAAAAGAATATGACTTGGAGTTCTTCATGAAAGTTGCACGAAAATGTTTTGACTATCACCCTGTAAAATGTCGTAATTTTTGGAGGCCGTATGAGTATTTTAATCGAATTTATTTGGAAACTGCGCATTCTGGTTATTATCCGAATATCATGTGCTATTTTGTGGAAATTGTGAAATTGTGTGAATTTCAATTTGGCCATGAATTTTGCATGAAATTGTCATCCTATTGGTTTGTTTAATGATTATTTGAATATTATGATTTTGGGAAAATCATAGATATTGAATTTAATATTTATTTATGAAAATAAATAAATATAATATTAATATTTAAATAAAAATATTAGTAAAATAATAATAAAATGAAAAGGGATTATTTTATTGGCCATAAATTCCATTGAATTTATTAATAAATAATTATGCATTGTTACATGTATGATAAGACATTGGTGTATGTATGACCATGAATTGTGATGCATGTGTGAAATCATATGCCATGTAATAATGTGATCAAAGGGATGATAAATGTGGATAATGATAAGTGAGTAAGTGGTTGTGGTGGAGGATGAGGCCGGAATGTACAGAGATGCATTGCCGGAATTCTCTGGGAGTTTCAGGATGCCCGGAATGTGGGGGGCCGGAAGCCCTGTCGGAGGTTTCTGCCCAAAGGGAATGCCTCGCGATGCCAGGATTGGGGTGCGAGATGCCTGGCTAGAAGGGTAAAGGCCGGAAGCCCCGTTGGGAGGTTTCGCCCGAAGGGAATGCCTCGTGATGCTAGTTGAGATGCGAGATGCCCCGAAATGTGGGGGCCTAAGCCCATTGGCCTAGGAGGCTGAATGCTGGGAACCCTGTCGGAGGTCTTTGCCCGAAGGGATGATGAAATTGATCATTGAGAAATGGGTGATGTGGTGATCAAATTTAAAGATAAATATGAAAATTAAATCATGACATGATATGCATGATGATGATGATGATGATGATGATGATATGTGATGTGATATGATGATCACCCATGATATTATATGCATGATGAAATGCATGATGATGATGATGAGGATGATGTGGTATGATGATATGCATGATGATATGCATGATGATGATATGGTATGGTGATATACATACTTGATATGAAGATGCCATGATGACGATGACGTGAATGATGTGATGATGTCATAATGATGATGACGTGTATGTTATGGTGATACATATGTACATGTTATGACTATGATGATGATGCATGATAGTATGCGCATGGCTTCAAGGTAAGTAATGCCTGCAATGCATGTATGACTTGTATGATGCATTGAATTGTTATTGGATTCCTTATCTGCTGAGTGGTTGTACTCACCCATTTTGGGGACAACATTTCAGATTAGAAAGATGCCGCTTCCTACCGTCACGCGAGGTACCTTCTATGGTCTCCCATCGGATGTAGAAGTAGATTGTATGGAGATCGACTGCATCACTATCCCGGGACTGACATATGTGCGAGTGCGTGTGCTGATCATGTATGATGTGGGCCTGACTGGGGGCCCAGTCATCCAAGAGTTTTTGTCCGTTCATGTCCGCCGAGACGGAGTGATTAGGGGGATGTTGCCGCCGCCGCCACCACCACCCGACGCACCTAGATGGGTGTGATGGTTGCGTGAAGGGTAGAGAGCTGGTGTTTCTTTTTGGGAGTAGCCGCCGCTGTTAGATGGAGGACGTCATGTGATTTTCTTTAGGGGTCGTAGTTTGGGGTGTGGCCGAGTGTGGCTGAAAATCTTGGCCTTCTTTTGTTGTATCGACCCGCGAAAGATCCATCACGATAATATGTAAATAAAAGTGGCATGGCTTGTTTTTTTTTATCATAATGATTAGTGGTGTGTATTTGTATCTTGGTTGGTAGGGGGAGAGATGGTGATGTTTTGCTTCCGCTAATGAGTCGCGCTGGGACCGCCTTTAAAAAAAATGCCTGAAATTAAGGACGCTTTTGTTATAAGTATAAGTATAAGAAAGTAAAAAGGTGTAACACTGGTGCTTGTGGCGACCGCCGAAGGGTTCGGGGTGTCACAGTTGTATTTTGAATACATGCCCTGAGGGTAGGGATAACCATCTTCATGGCAAGCCCTGGAGATTCCTCGTGATGCCAGGTGGGGTGCGAGATGCTTGGAGGTGTGACGCAACATGCTCTAGATGCCCGGTGATTGAATACCGGAGGCTTTCACGATACCAGGTTGGGTGCGAATGCCCGGAGGGACACAAACACTAGTCCTCTAGGATAGACGTAGGGAAATGAAAATAAACCGAGTTTTAAAACTGATGATCCTATTGATAACCGTGCCTGATTATGGGACAAAATTGTGTGGCATGGTATAGGACGTGTCATAATAGTTTCGCCTTATAATCGGGACCCGTGTGATCGAATTGGTGCATTCTGGTTTTGAAACTACAATTGCCATTACTTTGAAAAGTTCTATTGATTTGATGCATACTCATTCCTTTGATTATATGTTTTGTCTATTTTGCATGAAACTAGATAGTGATGGTTCTGCACGATATAATTTAGTAGATCTTTAGCTGTTGGGTGGTTGTACTCACCCCTTTGTGGGGACTAATATTTCGGACTAGACAAGATGCCTCTGTTGCCCGCACCTTTCGGTGCATTCTATGGATTCCCGATTGACCTGTAGTGGGAGCGGTCGGAATATCAGAACCCTGAGGTGCGAGGACTGACGTTCATATAGGTGGGAGTGATTATGATGTTCGATACTAGTCCTCCCACTGGCCCTGTACTCCAGGAGTATGTTGCCATATTTGTTCGTCGGGATGGACGAACGCTGGGACCATTGCCACCGCCACCAGCAAATGGACCGACTGGCTAGGTGTAACCGTGAGATGGGGACTGGCAGAGGAAGGAATTTTTGGACGCCAACACTAATAGATGGACTTTATGTATATGACTGTTGGAAATGTTGGGTATCTTTTGAAGTATGGTTGAGTATAGAAAACTATGGCATTTTGGTGTACCAATAAACAATTGTCCATCTAGTTTTATGTAAATAAAAGTGTTTAGTTGGTGTGCATGGTTTCTGAATATGGGAAAGGGAAATTTGGATATACTTCTGCCATATTTTGCGCAGGGACCAATGAAAAAGATATAGATCCCCATAACTCATGGACTTATTGAAATCTTATGGTATCAAAGTAACTGACTTTTAGATTAAGAAAAAGGTAGTAATGTGTGGTGACCCTAACAGATTGGGGGCCGTCGGGGGTGCCACAGTGGCAACAACAATAACCTGGGTGGTGGCAGTGGCTGTGCATTGGTGGCTTGAAAAGTAGGGTTGAAAAACACTAAGTGACAGAGAGAGAAAAGGGGATAGAGAAAGAAAGGGCCTAAAATGCCTGCATCGATCCATTTTGACTCGACCCTAATCACACCAACTAATACCAATCCAAAACTTGATAAAAAGTTTGGCCCGACCCCAAAATACCCTAAATTTAAGGTCGGGTCGGGTAAGGTTGGGTCGGGTTAGGCCAGGCCAACGCTAGCCTTTTTGACACCCCTATCACAAAGGCCGACCTCGAGGCCAAACTTGATCGATTATGCATATTGCCTTAGTTTTCTGATTGTTCTTATTTGTTTTGTGATTGTGAATATTTTTGTATGTTTGTAATGATAAATGTTTCTTTCACATCGTATGTACCTAGTCTTAGCATTAGATTAGACTTAGAATAGGTCCATGGAGGTAGTGGCTCTCGAGATTTGAAGACAATGAATGGTTGATGTCCAATCCGACCTTATTATTGTACCATTTCTTCCCTGAGATATGTTTCAGGTTATCCCATGTTGTATAAACACCCGACTTGTTGCAAGTTTCTTTATTTCGATTCAATTTTTGTTGAAGGTTGCATATTAGATTTACTACTTTCCTTAAATAGCTTTTTGGGTTTTTACTTACCACATTGTCCGTAAATTTCAATTGTTTGCTTTCCTTCTTTTCTCTTTTAATAGAAATAGAATGGTATGAAATTGACCATCCATGCATGATCACCTAATTAGTTTTATTGGCACGAAAAAATAAAAAAAGACATGCATGGACGCTTTAGGAAACACGACAAACTGTTAGGTACCAAAAGGACACTAATAAAAATATTAACGTAACCTAAATACCCAAACCCTAGAATTTCTAGTTGCGTAGATATCGAGGGACCACTCCCAACCCTTGATTGGGTCGTCCCCCAAAAACGAGGCTAGTGGCAACTCCTAACATTTATCTAGGTTGTCTTGAAAAATAATGAAGAGGGGTATGGATCTCGACGAAACTCACCGTAGTTTAGCATATTTGACGTGGAAATCTCCTAAAAACTGAAGTGATGCAATCCTTATGGATGAGAGTCCTATTGGGAGGGTATACTATGGTAACGATACCCCTAAATTCGTTATTCACATCTGAACTCCTGTTCAAGGTGTATTGCTCATTTGGATGCGAATTACAACAACTTCTGCTGTCATGCGAGGTATGAGCCTAGGAGAGCTCACAACCATGATCGAGTGAACTCACGACCATGATCGAGTGAACTCACATGTTCAACCACATAAGATGAAGTGATGACATCTTTTGGGACATGTACCGTGAGAGAGCTCCCATGATCAAATACTCCTAAACCTGACCTTTCCACCATAAGCCCCAAGGTCGGGTCGAAACAGAGTACATCTGGCATTTTTATCCCTAAGAAACAACAACATCCTAAGCTCTACCTCCATGTAGATAGAATCTGTCGGATCACCTTTAAACAGAAGGAAAAAGTAGCTCCTGTGAACTAATGAGACATTGCATTCCTTCCACAATTTGACGATCTCCTTTTGCAAGTTTTTGAAATGTGAACACCATTCCGAAGAACCTAACATCCTTAACAAGTTTCGTAGGTGCAATCACATTTGGTTTTATTTCATGTACCTATCATTCAAAAGAGTCCACACTGAGCAAAATGTGCGTATGTTGACAGAACTTACATATCTAACAGAAGTAACCAAACACTAAGTTCTCCAAATTTCAAAGAACTTTATATTTAAGTGAATGGTACTCCAAATTTATTTGCATGTCCACATTTATGTATGACAAGACTCATATAGCTAAAACCATAGCTGGGCAATATCACTACTTGGTCATCAATTGTACACAGGTTCTCCAAATATAAATCTAACAGTAACAACTGAACACTAAGTTCTCCAAATTTCAAAGTCACTTCATATTTAAGTGGATGGTACTCCAAACTTATATGCGTGTCCACATTTAAGTATGACAAGGCTTATATAGCTAAAACCACAGCTGGGCAATATCACCACGTCGGCTATCAAAAATTTATACACAGCTATCTTTAGACGAATCAAAAGTTTCTAATTCAAAATTTTTAACAAACTTTAAACACCTAAAAACCCATAGCTTCTGTACCCTCTCCGTATTATGTTTTCGAACACAGTGTAAAAAAAGACCCACACGGGCCAAGCCCTAATAACTCCTACCCACTTGAGTCATGGGGTGTCACACCCAAATGTTTAAGTCAGATAGCAGAAATAAAACAATCTTTGACATGGACAAAGCATAATAACTCCTATATTATAATTAATTTCTAATGGAGAAAATTAAAATTTTAAAGGCCCTCCAGAATAATAAATCGACTGTTCATAATATAGTTCAAACATGCCTGATAAAAGGAACAAGGAAAGGCAAGGGAGCAAAGCTCACCCCATGCTGACCAGGTTGATCCTCCAGCTGAACAATGGACTCCTCTATTTCAGAAGTGGAAGGAATACTGCTGTCACAATTCTCAACTGTCCGAATTATCTCTGTTTGAAGCTCATTATCCACGGTATCCTCCAGTGAATTATGAGAACCACTACTGGGCAAATTTTCTTGGAACCCATACTTCAATGAAGGGAACTTTCTCTGACATCCCTTAGGTCTTCCGGGACATTCTTTTTCGTATTGAAGGGGAGTGTGCTTTGGTTTAACTCCATCTCCTCAATTGAAAAGGAAATATTAGTGAGGCCTAACTCACAACTTTTACTCCTAATTAGCATGGAATTTCTTGATGTAGGTAACTCTTTCTCTTGCATCATTGAATATGGTTTTTCAAGAGAAGGTTCTACATAATCTTGGGGGACACTATAATGCTTGATATTTTTTGTGACATCCCAGATTTTCAATCTTGTTTTCTATTGACTAAATCGAGCATTTCATTGACGCGTCTATAGGGCTGTTCTCAGAACTGATCATTCTAGAGATAACTAGACTATCTGGGGAAACTATTAAGAATTTTAAGGCAAATAGACTTGAGAATTCGACCAGGAATCGGCTACTCGACCGTGTTTATCTGCTGAGATCATTACGGCACATAAGTAAATTGATTAGAGATCAGATATAGGTCGGTTCGACAGAGATGTGTGGCTAATCGTGGGTGACACCACTAAATTGGAAAATTCTCGTCGGCCGACACTAAATTGAATTTTCTATCGTTTTGGTACCTTGTGTCCGTATTTGAATTCTCGAGATTTCTACGACAATTGAGAGTTGCCAATGTGTCGAGTGGGTTCATTGTGGCTCGAAAAAAATCAACCACGGGTCATTTGCACTAAAAAGTTCTGAAAACTACCCGGTAGTCTAGGTCGCGCTAAAAACGCGTCGAGTGGAAATTAACTGTGAATTCAAACCTGATTTCAGAAATCGAAAGTTCTGTGGTGTCACGAGCTATTTTAGGAACGTTGATTTAGTCTCAGAAGATTTTTCAGAGATTCTGAGATGTTTACGGAAATTTAATTCGGAAGTTGCGGAAAATTAGCGGAAATTCGTATGGGCCAAATTAAAGGAAATTTGGATTTCCAAGTCAAGCCTTTGAGTGTCGGGGACTGGTAGAAAATTGTACGGGATTTTTCGTCATCGAAATCGGACCTCAATTTGGGGAATTGAGTAAAGAAATTGAAGCTTAAATTATGAAATTCGGATCCATGGGAAGGGCTTCAATTTTAGCTTCAATTTGGACTATTTTAATGGAAAATTTGGGTGGAAAGTATTAAGGGGGGACATGCCATCAATGCAAGGGATATACATGAGGACTTTTGGCCTAAGCTATGATGATGAATTAGATATTTTCTTCTTGACCTATCTCCTCCCCTACGGCAGCTTCTTGATCACGCCTCCTTCGCCCCGTCTTCTTCACATTTCTCTGGTTCTACTTTCATTTTCTCTGCAACCGAAGTTGCCCATCATCTCGCCCACATCCACCACCGAAATTTCTCCACCGAGCTGCCAACTGCCCATGATTCAGCCTCCGCAGTCAACAATTAAAGACGGTGTTGACTCCTTGCCACGAACTCCCACCCAGCAGCGACAAAACACTACAACTCCACTTCATTTTGCCGCTACCAGCATCTCCACGTCCGCACGATTCCACCGAAGCAATTCCCACCGAGTTTTTCTCTCCAAGCTGCCACGTCCGGGTCAACTAAACTTCAAGCGAAGCCCCATCATTGACCTTGAAGCTTCTCCGTGCGCCACGCCTACAGCTCCATCAATCTCATCATCCACCGAAGTTGCTCCACCAAGTCTTGTCTTCATGCTGGTTTGTTGACCCCAGAATCAAGCCGCGGCGTCCTCCATCGGGTGAATCGCCCACGCGTCTGAAGCTGCCGCTGTGTTGACTCCAACTCGTGGCCACCGAAGTGAAGACCCAGCAAGCTGCTCCCTTTGTCCGCGTTGTCTCTCTCTCGCTCGTGAATTTCCTTGCCGAAGCTGCCCCGTGCGTGACACCAGCGAAGCCAGCCCAATGCCTCCACGTTTTCCTTGCTGCATCGACGTCCCCTGCAAGAGCAGTGTTTTCAGCCCGTGAAGACCAGTAATCTTCACGCCCACGAGCTAGCAGGTCCGTTCGAAGCCCTCATTCGGCCCAATTGAAGTCAAGCCCAACCGGGACTTTAGCTGCAGCAGTCCATGAAAGTTTCTTGTTCAGCCCACACAGATTTGTTGAGCCCATCTTTAGCAACTCAGCCAGCCCAGCAGCAGCCCACGCAAACCTTCGGGCCCAGCTCCTTCGTGGATCAGCCCAAGTCTTTGGCCCAAAAATCCAGCAGCTCAGCCACTTGAAGCCCGGCCCAGTTCAGTTTTGTTTCAAGTCCATCTTCGGCCCAAGTCCAGCCCGCGAAGAGGCCCAATCGCAGCCAAGCCCAAGCCCAAGAGCGAGCCTAGTGCAGTGCAAGAACAAATCTCACTTGGGCTGAGATTTGTTGGGCCAAGTTTAAGGCCCGGTCCAAGCCCGCCGGTGTTGTTGAAAGTTCGATTTCGGCCGCCATCGCATCGCCGTCGCGGTATCCCAGTTCCCGCTTTTAATCAAGTGAGTAATCTCACTAATCCTTGCTTAGTAGACTAATGATGCTTAAGGGTTGATTAGATTTAATTAAGTGCAATTAGGTGGTTAGATTAGTTTAGAACAATTAAATTAGTGACTTAATGATGCATACTAGGTGGTTAGACTTAATCATTAGTAAGTAGAGACGTACTATTATTTATTGAATGCATCTCGGGATTTTTCCCGACCCTTAGTGGGCTTCAATTAGGCATTACGGGCCTAAATTGGATTTTTAGTATTTATTTATTAATTTTTGAAATTAATTATTTAATTGATTATTTTTCGGAAATTAGGCAAGGATAGCCAACGACCAAAATTTCATGCTGATTGTCGTGGTGCGGTCCGTTTATTTATTTGAACTCTACGTTGTGCTGAATTGAATTAATTGTGCAATTTGAGGAATTATTCCTAAATTAATTAAGATTGAGTAATTGAGTTGCGGATGACCGAGTATGATTATTTAGTGTCAATAATGCTTTGATGGGCTACTAAGTGGAGAAGTTTGTGAGAGTGAATTGAATATGCTCTTGGCTAAAATCCATCAGGTATGTTACTATCGTGTGAAAATTGAGTGAGTTGATGAGTATGTGGGGATTTATCCCAAGATTGATCAATGTCAGTATTCAATTAGAATTTGACCATGAGAGGTTGTGAGTTGAACCTCGGAAGCCGCCGAAGTATGGCTATGCCAGTTGGGCCGAGTTCTGCCACCGAATTTGGAGTCAGTCGCGCCATTGGGGCCGTAATCTGCCACCTGATATGGGTTGCGCCTGATAAGGCCGTAATCTGCCACCTGATATGGGTCGTGCCTGATAAGGCCGTAATTTGCCACTCGATAGGGGTCGCGCCTGATAAAGCTATAATCTGCCACCTATTAAAGGTCGCGCCCATTGAGCCGTAATTTGCTACCTAAAGATAGGTCGTGTCCTTTGGGACTGTAATTTGTTGCCAAGAAATTTGGTAGTCTATGCTCGTGAAGTCGTGAGTACAATTTGAGAATGAATAAGGGAAACGACTGGGGAATAGTCGAATTGACATGAAATCGACTAGGTCGACGGATCGAGATATTGATCTGTGATGTAATTGCTTGGGTGCCTATTGAACTGTGCTAATATGCAGGTGGAATCTGAGGCCCGGGTAAGTCCTCTGACCCGTGCGTGTATAGGCAGCCTAGTTAGCATATTGGTTTCCTAATCGAGTCTTAGTGGGGTAGAACTTGCTGAGACGTAGTCTCATCCTGATTGTGGGACAACATTTCAGGACCCTGATGAGGAGCCTAAGGAGAAAGAAACCGAAGAGAAGTACCTGGAGGAGAACCCCGATGATGATCCG
Source organism: Eucalyptus brandiana (assembly GCA_014182725.1). Taxonomy (NCBI): domain Eukaryota; kingdom Viridiplantae; phylum Streptophyta; class Magnoliopsida; order Myrtales; family Myrtaceae; genus Eucalyptus; species Eucalyptus brandiana. Next base: position 29,086,139 of record CM024670.1, read on the forward strand.
AGTACGACCCGGATGAGGACTATGATCCCATCCTCTTTGTGAATCCTGTCTAAATGTGAATAGTGTGAGACTAGAAAATTATGAAAAGTTTTGTGAAGTACTTTGAGGTGTAGTTGTATAAAGGTTTGGTTATAGATTTCAATATGAAAAATATGGTCTTACTATTTTATCCCATTGTTTTATTGTTTGGGGATTTATAACTGCTTCCGCATGTGCTTAATAAAAGAAACGGTCGGCGATACTTAGTCCTGGGATATCGCATAATAAAATCGACCAAGTAGAATGATGTGTGCGTGCCCGAGGATCGGGGCGTGACATTTTTGGACCAAGTTCAAGTGGTGGGACCCACCAAAAAAAAAAAACAAAGAAAAAGAAAATCTCAAGTGTCACGACCCTGACTCCATCCCCAAGGTCACGAGCTACAAGGGTTATTTTCACGACATCCCAGGCCTGTCACCATCTCATTTCTTGTATCTTTTCATTAAGAACATGCGGAAGCATACATACAACACTCAGACAACAACAAACAATCATTAAAATAATCACTTGCAAATACAATGTACATATTTCTTTCGATGATACTACACAACTATACCACCTAAGTGTATATGGAATAAGAGAGGAATTTGGACTTTGATCAATTGATTTTTAGAGAGCCAAAGGAATGGAATTCGACCATGCATGAGGAACATGCATGCCCGCGTGGAGAGGAGGAATCGTCTGCGTCCAATGCCGCCCAAGTTCTTCTCCATTTAGTCGACATATTAGTCAACCATGAAGAGAAAAGTTGACTGAAGCAAGGCCAATGATGGCCACGTTGCTTCGGTGTGGGGCTGCCAACGAAGACCAAGAAACCCCAGCTGAAGACACGCCTCCCCCACCTTTCTTCTTCTCTTGCGGCCACCGAAAGAACCTGCATGCAAAGGTTGATTAATCAACTAATCAAAGAACAAAATGGCTCGTAAGTGTGAGCAAGAGAGAGAGTGCTCGAGCGAACCTAGGCAGCAAGTGAGAGAGATAGGGAGAGAGCGAGTGAAAGAGAGAGCGACGAGTGAAAGTGAGAAGGAAAGGAGAGGAGGTCGCCCCTCCGTCCGTGCTTGTGCGCTGCCACCGTTGACACAACTCGCCTTTGCCGCCATTAAGCCGTGTCCGCAACCTGCAAACCTTCTGTTTTTGCTTGCCGTCGAGCCGTAGGACCTAAGGCAAGTTGAAGTCTACTAATCTATATTGTGTAGTGCTGTTGCTGTCTTAGAAAGTGTATTGATAGGCTGGATTATTGGATTTGGTTGCTGAATGATGGTTTATTGAGCAACCGGGACTATTTTGAGGCTAAAAGATTGATGAAAATGCTCGGGTTTCTCGTGCATGCCTCCGATTCCCTTGAATTTTTGTCAAAACAGATTTGGCGACTATGAAATCTTCAAGAATTCGGCCATTAATTTGAGTTGAAAAAGAAAAACCTCCCGATCCGTATTTGAAGTTTTATCTACCATGGCACTGGCCTCAAATGTTTTAAGAAAATGTACGGTGCTTTCATATTTGAAATTTTGAATCAATTCTTTCAAAACCGTTGGAGATCAGGTTGACATTTCGGACTTACTATACAAGTTTTAAAACTTATTTATCATTTTGAACAAAACTTGGCTGTAGACTAATTTGGAAAACCTCCCGACTCTTGCTGGAATTTTTACATATTGAGGCGCCGTTCATCAATGATTCAAAATGGAAAAGAAAAAGTTTTTGATGCCCTCGAAATTTCAAATTTTTGCAAGAACCAATTTTTTAAAATCTTAAAGTCGGGAGTGTAGATTTGAATTACCAATGTGCCGATTTCAAAATTACTTGTGTTTAGTAACTCTCTTTGATTTTGGCCGTGAGGTGCAAGTGCAACCCAAGAATTCTCACGTGGATTTTTTTGAAATGTTTTGAAGGTGAAACATGGAAACGGATTTATGAACTGATACCATGTTGCTGAGACTTTGTGAATTGATTTCATCGATATGGAAATGTCATATGATTTCAAAGCCTGCTGTTGTTGCATTGATATACTTTTGAAAATCTCAATTTGCATTTTTCGATATCATGAAGGAAGATTTTCAAGCATTCAAAAGGAATTTTAGATGTGGTTGTTTTAAAACTGTTTTGGCATCAAAACAACCTAATTGATATATTATGGCTGAGATATATGATTGATGCCGTCGGACCTTCGAGTCGACTATGTCCTGGGAGTGTCGGGATGCCCATAGGATCGAAAGGATTGATGCTGTTGGATGCCTGGGGTCCGCAGTGCCTCAGAGGTTCCCCGAGAGTGTCAGGATGCCCGGTGGTATGTCGGTACGTAATTCCGAAGGGTAGGGGTAACCATTTTCATGGCGAGTCTTGGAGATTCCTCATGATGCCAAGTGGGGTGTAAGATGCTTGCAGGTGTGACCCAACATGCTCTGGATGCCCAGTGACTGAATATCGGAGGCTTTCGCGATGCCAGGTGGGGTGTAAATGCCCAGAGGGATGCAAACACTGGTCCTCTGGGGTAGACGTAAGAAAATGAAAATAAACAAAGTTTTTTCTAAAAATAACGACCCTGCTAATAATTGCGCTTGATTATGGGATAAAATTATGTGGCATGGTATGGGATATGTCATAACAGTTTGGCCCTATAATCGGGACTTGTGTGACTGAAATAGTGCATTTTGGTTTTGAAACTACATTGCCATTGCTTTAAAAGTTTTATAGATTTGATGCACATTCATTCTTTTGATTTCATGTTTTGTCTATCTTGCATGGACTTAGATTGTGATGGCTTGCATAGTATAGTTTAGTAGATCTTCAACTGCTAGGTGGTTGTACTCACCCCTTTTGGGGACTAACATTTCAGACTAAGACAAGATGCCTCTGCTGCTTGAACCTCCCGACACATTTTATGGAATTCCGATTGATCTACAATGCGAATGGTCGGAGCATCACCATCCTAAGGTGCGAGGGCTGGTGTTTATACAAGTGCGGGTGTTGGTAGTGTTTGATATCGGTCCTCCTGCTAGCCCAGTACTTCATGAGTACCTTACTATATTTGTCCGATGAGATGGACACACGTTGGGTTGTTGCCACAGCTGCCAGCCGACGGACCGGATGGGTGGGTATGACTGAGAGCGAACGACAGCAGATGAAGCATTTTTGGACACCGACATTGAGTGATGGACTTTTGTAGATGACTGTTTGGAAAAGTAGTTGGTTATCTTTTGAAAGTAGCCGGGTATAGAAAACCTTGGCAGATGTACCAACTTGTGATGTCCATCTAGTTATGTAAATAAAAGTGTTCGACTTTAACTTATAAAAAGTTTAGTTGGTGTGCATCGTTTTAATTTCAGGAAGGGAAGTTGATGGATGTGCTTCCACTGTATTTCTGCGTAGGGACCAATGTAAGAAATATAAACCCCCAGGTATAAACCCCCAGGATTCATGGACTTGTCAAGTTTTTAATGGTATCATAGTAATAGGCTATCAGGTCAAGAGAAAGGCAAGTGAACTGTGGCGATCCTAACGGAACGGGGGCTGTCAGGGGATGCCACATAGGGACAAGTGGGGGAAAACGTGGCCTCTCTCTTTGACTACATGGGGCCTTGATGGCCTTTCTTCCAGCAGTTGTCCCCCCTACGTTCCACTGCTGGCCATTAAGAAGAAGGTCTCGTGGCTCTCCAGTCAACCTTTCACTTCTTTGTTGACCCAATTGTCGACCAAATGAAGAGAAGGCTCAGGTAGCTTGGGCGGAGACATCCCCCATGAAGCAACGTGGTCGTTGCTAGCCATGCTACAGTCAACCGCTCCCTCGGGTTGACTACCTAGCGCACGTCGCGTGGAGGGAGCCACGTGCATGCATTAATGGGGCTTCGGTCTTCATGTAAGCGAGGGGTTAGGTAGGGTTGAGAAATATGATGGTCTAATGGGAGGGACGGTTGAAGTTAGTGCGATAGATAAGTCGTTGACACATCGTTTGAAATGAACCTCAATCTCGCTAGAAATGTTACGTAGGGACGATTTTCGACGGAACTATAGTTTATTCAATGATCGGACCATTACCAAATGTACTTCTCGGTCCGATGATGATGACAATGAAACGGCGTTTGAAGAAGGGTGTCAATGACACGATCCAACAGCAAATCTGTTGATTCGTGACAAACCGTGACGTTTCCGAAGTCTAGTAAAATTCTAATATCACAATTCTCCTCTCCTTAGAGAATTTCGTCCCTGAAATGGTTCACCTCTTACATATCATTGAAAAGATGAGGGTACCTCTACCTCATTTCTTCTTCACTTTCCCATGTGGCTTCCTCCACATCGTTGTGTCACCATAAGACCTTAACTAGTGGAATTTTTTTTGTCCGAAGGACTTGCTCATTTCGATCTAGTATCGGATCGGCTCTTCCAGGTACCTTACTTTCTTATCCACTTTGATGGCTTCATGATCGAGTATGTGACCAGGGTTAGGCTGGTACTTCCTTAGCATCGACACATCATGTAAATTTTCTAGCTTAGGAGCTAATACTAGCCTATAAGCTACGTCTCCTATCCTTTCAAGGATCTCAAAGGGTCCTGTTGGAGAAATCTATCCAGAGTATTTTGAAGCTGACAAGACGTTTCTATCAATCTAGTCTGGATAATTGCAAGACTTCTGTTTAGCGTCTGAAGACTTTCAAGATCACCAGACTCAGCACTCAAGACTCAAGACTCAAGACTATTCTCATTGACAGTTCTTCTAATCCAGTGACGAAGGAAATCTAGAGCCGAAGTATTTGGTTGAAGATTTATTCCTATCCTCTGGAGAAGATCTCTTGGCTGGAAAATTATAACGGATTCATTCATTCGTTATCAAGATCGTTTGAAGATCCGATGATCGACGAAGTATTCTTGGAAGGTTCTATTCTTGGAAACCAAGATCCTGATTGTATGGGCGAACATGATTGATGGGCTATCGTCAAGTTCCTTTAATAGCTCGAATGATCTTCTTGATTGATTCCGTCCAACGGGTAGATTGGAGGAATTCCTTTGATAAGTGCCAACGGGTATGATGGCATAAAGGAGTATAAAAGGAAGTCGTTCTAGCTGCTTTAGTAATTGATCGATAGAAAAATTCCAGAGTCTGAAGCACCTTGATTATTAGTCGATTCATTCTGAGCGAAATTGTACACACAGAGAGTGTCTATACTTAGTGATACCTTGAGCGAGTGTGGAAGATCATCTACACCGAGAATTCAAGGGAGAACATCGCTGTAACATCTCTTTGTTCATAGTGGAATCCAGCCAATAGGCTGTCAGTGCAGAAGAGTGGACGTAGGCTTGAAATAAGCCGAACCACTATAAACCGCTTGTTCAATTCTCTTTTCTCTCAGTCTTACTTTGATTATTGTTTGTCTCATATCTATTAATTGTCTAGTATTGAGCAATTATCGAGAAAAATCTCGCATATACCTATTCACCCCCCTCTAGGTACTTAATCTAGCTATATCAATTGGTATCAGAGCCTGTGTACTCACTTTATTTGAAGTGTTTTACTTCAGAGTAAAAGATCCATGGCTAGTATACTAGCACCAGGGCTGGTGGAAGGTTAGAGCAATACCAGACCACCCTACTTTGATGGAAATGATTACAACATCTGGAAGAACAAGATGAAAGCCTTCTTACGATCAAAGGATCCTCTGAAATGGGACGTTGTAGAAAGAGGAATTACCCCTACAAATGCATCGATCTCGAAAGAGGGAAAGAAACTGTTGAGACCAAATGGAATGACTCGGGAAGAGATTATCAAGAGACAAGCACTCGATGCAAAAGCAATTTACTCTTTATACTTGTGCTTTATCACCTACTGAATATAACAGAATATCTTCTTGTGTTACAAAGAAAAGAAGTTTGGGATAGATTGCACATCACCTATGAAGGAACAGATCGAGTGAAGGAGACCAGAATTAACATTCTCCTCGGTCAAAATGAAGCCTTCAAAATGAAACCAGGAGAATCAATAACTAACATGTTTAGCCGTTTTATAGATATTGTCAATGGTCTTGAGAATCAAGGACAGAAAATTTCTGATCCCATGAAGGTAAACAAGCTACTGCGTGGACTCTCCAAGGATTAGAATCAATCAGAGAGACGCAAAGAATTATGCCACTATCTGTCGACGAGCTGATTGGAACTCTTCAGTCTTATGAAGTGGAACGAATCAATGAAGACGAAGATCCAAAAGGTAAGAAATCCATTGCATTAAAGTCAATTGATGATTCTGATGATATAGATTCTGAAGATGACATGGATGATGAGGAGCTTGCTCTCATGATAAGAAGATTCAGAAAACTGAATAGAAAAGGAAGAATGTTCAACTCAAGGAAACAAAGTTTTCAAAGACAGCAGACTAAGTCTATTGATGATGAGGAACCAAACAAAGATGTAGTTTGCTTTGAATGTAAGAAAAAGGGACACATTAGACCCAATTGTCCTCTTCTGAAGAAGAAAAGAGGAAAAGCTGAAAAGTTTCGAAAAGCCCTCAAAGCCGAAACCTGGAGTGATATAGAGTGTGAAGAAAGTGATAATGAATATGCCAATCTATGTCTAATAGCACATTCAGACTCAGACTCAAACTCTGGATCAGACTCAGACAGTGAATTCGAGGTAAGTGATTTTAAAATTCTAGTCAAAGTCTCTAAATACATTGATGAATTATGTTTTAGTCTCAAGACTTCTCTCAAAAGAATTTCCGAACTTAAAAAGGAAAACTCAGCTCTAAAACAAAAGGAAATCGTTTTAGAAGAAAGGGTTACAAGTTTAGACTTAAATGTCTCTTCTCTTAAAGAAAATAAAGAAAATCTTTTGAAAGAAAATTCTCTTTTAAAAACTGACTTATCGAATATTTCAAAGAAATTTTCTATAAGGTCCGAAAAGCTTGAAAAAATTCTTTCAGCTCAAAGACCTTACTTCAATAAGTCAGGTCTAGGCATGACACCAGAAACTATTCCCTTGATTGATTTTCCTAAGGTAAAAGAAAGAATTAAGAAAAGACCCCCGAGAGAGGCTTACAAAAATCATTTTAAGAAAGTTTTTGTTAAGTCTGTAGGTCGAAATGCCCTCAGGTGTTCAAAGTACAAAAGTCCGGATCACTTTGAAAAAGAGTGTCCTATGATTTGGAAACCCATTAAGAAAGTATGGGCTGATACTGTTTATTCTACTAACACTAAAGGACCCAAGAAAATTTGGGTACCAAAGAAAACTTGAGATTTTCTTTTAAATGCGGTCTCCGTCAAGAAAAAGGTAAAGTGGTAACTTGACAAAGGATGTTCAAGACACATGACGGGAGACTCAAATTGCTTCATAAAGCTTGTGCAAGTAAATGGTGGAAAAGTTTCATTTGGAGGGAACAAAGAAAAGGAAGTATTATGGGATTTGGAAATGTGAAAATTGGAAATCTCACAATAAGTAATGTTTCCTTAGTGGAAGGACTTAATTACAATCTTCTCGGCATTAACCAATTGTGCGACACTAGTTTTAAGATCTTCTTTCAAGAAGGAACATGTTCGGAACCAAGAAAGACTCTACTCGCCTTTCATGGGTCGAAGACATGGAAATATCTATCTTCCGGATGTGAAACCAGATGAATCGCAATGCCTAATCTCAATACAAGACGAAGCAAGCTTATGGCACAGAAAGCTTGGTCATGTCAACATGAAGTAGTTAGCCAAAATTTCATCAAAGTAGCTTGCTCGAGTTGTTGCATATGGATCTCTTCGGACCAACCAGAACTCAGAGTATTGGAGGTAAGAAATATTGCCTAGTAATTGTGGACGACTTTTCCCGCTTTACTTGGGTATATTTTGTGACACCCCGAACCCTTCGCAGGTCGTCACCAGCGCCGGTGTTACATCTTTTACCATCTCTATCTCTTGGCTATATTAAGCCTTGCCGGATTACATGGCATTTTTTTTTTTTTTTTTTAAAACGGTCCCATGCGCGACTCATAGCGGAAGCAAATAAATATCACCATCTATCTCCCCTCTATCCCATGATACAAATACACACCGACTAAACACCACGATTTTATAAACAGTGTTGACGCTTTGCTTACATACATCATATAGCGAGATGGGGTTTTTTTCCTCGGGTCGGTACAAAAGAAACAGAAAAGGTAAGGATTTTGCCATATCCTTCCTAAAATCTCAAAAAGGAACTCCGACCTCTAACATCATATGAGCACAAAAACCCTCCCATCACGAGCGTCAACTATCTATACCAAAAAGCGGTCTAGCTCCTACTCCTCGCGTGCGATCTCACACCCATCCCGGTGCGTCAGGTGGTGGCGGCGGCAGCATCCCCCGCATCACTCCATCCCGTCGTATGTGCACGGACAAAAACTCTTGCATGACAGGGCCCCCAGCCAGGCCGATATCATACATGACTAAGCATCGTACTCGGATAAAAGTCAATCCGGGTACCGAGGGACAGTCTATCTCGCCATCTCCACCTCGACGTCAGACGGAATACCGTAAAACACGCCACGCGAAACAGCAGGCAGCGGCATAGTGCTAATCTGAAATGTTATCCCCAAAAGGGGTGAGTACAACCACTCAATAGATAGGGAAATCCAATAACAACTCAAATAAGCACCATGCATACCATCATACAATTCAGGCGTCACTTACCTTTTTGATGACAAGCTTATTCATGCATCATCATAGCATACATATCATCATTAACCATGCATCACCATGCATATCACATCATATCATCATTAGCCATGCATCACCATGCATATCACATCATCATCAACCATGCATCACCATGCATATCACATCATATCATCATTGGCCATGCATCACCATGCATATCACATCATCATTAACCATGCATCACCATGCATATCACATCATCATTAACCATGCATCGCCATGCATATCACATCATATCATCATTGGCCATGCATCACCATGCATATCACATCATCATTAACCATGCATCACCATGCATATCACATCATCATTAACCATGCATCACCATGCGAGATCACATCATATCATCAGTGGCCATGCATCACCATGCATATCACATCATCATTAACCATGCATCACCATGCATATCACATCATATCATCATTGGCCATGCATCACCATGCATATCACATCATAGATCAATTTTCACTTTTATTTATCAATTGATCCCACATTATCTTTTCTCAATTCATCAATTCCACCATCACCATCCTCCCTTCGGGCAGAAACCTCCGACAGGGATCCCAGTATCCCAGCCATCTCATGGCCACTGGGCTTCCGGCCCCCCACATTTCGGGCATCTTGCACCTCAACTAGCATCACGAGGAACCTCCCTTCGGGCAGAAACCTCCGACAGGGACTTCCGGTCTTTACCCTTCTAACCGGGATCTCGCACCCCAATCCCGGCATCGCGAGTCATTCCCTTCGGGCAAAACCTCCGACGAGGGATCCGGCCTCCCACATTCCGGACTTCTCGTACCCAATCCGGCATCACGAGACATTCCCTTCGGGCAGAAACCTCCGACAGGGCTTCCGGCCTTTACCCTTCTAGCCAGGCATCCTGAAACTCCCAGGGAATCTCTGGAATTACGCCACCAGACAACATCCTCCACCACAACCTCATTCTTATCCACATTTATCTTTTATCTCAATTTAACATGGAAATTTGGCATGGCATCAAACATATCACACTTGCATTTCAATTCACATGTCATGCACATGTCATAGCTTAATCACATAAGTATTTCAACTTAATGCATGTACAAAGACCTCATCACACAAGTGCCACACAAATGGAATTGAATCCATGGCCAAATAAAAATCTATTTTATTTTATTATTTCATTATTTTATTATTATTTTATTATATTTATTTATTTTCATAAATAAATATTTAATATTTATGATTTTCCCAAAATCATAATATTCAATAAACATTTATAGGATCACAATAAAATTCGTGGCCAAGTCGTATTTTTCACAATTTCACAATTTCCTCCAAAGACATCCTAAAATTCTCGGATTTAAATCCACTGCACAGTTTCCGAATAAATTAAATTAAAATACCCATTCGGTCTTCAAAACTTACGAAACTTTACAGGGTGATAGCCAACACATTTTCGTACCTTTTTCATTAAGAAATTTAAGCCAAATTATTTTTAGATTAATTTTTATAGCCCTACGAAGCTTCTGGAATCACTATCGCGACGTCCAGAACACACTCCTCCGTATTTCTTAGATTTCACCCATCAAATCTCTTTCGTTCCTTCTGAAATTTAATTATGTTATGTAAAAATGTGTCCTTTACAATTTTCATGAAGGGATCTAGGTCAAATAACCAGATTATGGTCACCATTTTAACCCATGAAGTCTCGGGTGTCTAGGTACACCTCACCAGAATCAACCATCTCCAAGATCTAACAGATTCACCAAGTTATACTTGTTATTTTTGCTTCAAATTTGGGTATGTTGTAGCTTAAGGTGTTTCCTACAACTTTCAAGAAGACAACAAAGTGAGATCTCCAACAGAAATCAACATGCAACCAAGAAATCAACAAAAGGTCAGTGAAGATTTCACAGATCTGAGGTCTCCGTATAACAAAGCTTTTGACCCCACATATCACCATAGTTTTCCATGAAATTAGAGTATGTCATACTTCTAGATGTTAGCTTCAACTTTCATGAAGACACCGAAGCCAAAATCGCACTCCAAGTACACATGCAAGCTCGACTAAGATACTGACTACCACAAACCAAACGAAAACAGTCACATAGCTTGAACACATCCAACCCTTACCTCGGTTTTTCGCCCAAATCACACCTAAAACCGAACATGCAACCAACAAAACAGACATGCAAGAGAAGTTAAGGACCCCACTTGCCTCCAAGATGAACAAACAGCGATGAACGACGGCGTACGGCGGTCGGACTAGGCGGACGTACGGCGGACGGGCGGCGGCAACTCTCGGCTCCACCTCCTCTCTCTCGGTTCGTCTCTTCCGCTCAAGCTCTCTCTCTCGCACACCTCTCTCTTTGGACGGAAATGAAGCAAGCACCCGGCCATTTCTCTTTCCTAACCCCTTTTATATCCCTTAATCCAATCATTTGCAATGATTGATCCACCTAATGACCAACCAATGCATGCTCTTCCTTTGGCCACTTGTAATTTTTTGTTTTTGAATTAATTGGGCTTGGGCTTAGGCCCATCCGGCCATTCCCCCTTGGGCTGGTCGAGCTCCCTTTCTTGGCTTCCATTTGGGCCGGCCATTCGGCCCACTAGGCTTAGGCCAATGGGTCCAAGGCCCATTTCGAAAATTAATCCCCTTTTCCTTTCTTTTTTTTTTTTTTTGAATTCCTTTCTATAAATATTTCTAAATTCAAATTTCATCTTGGCCAAAGTCTTGGGATATTTTAATTATTGAAATTTAAATCATATGGCCAAGCATTTAAATTTAAATTTCCACAACACAAGCAAAATTCATCAAATTAAAAGACAAATTGGCTAAAGCATAAGCCATAAAATTCTATCACCTAATTAAAGACATTTAACACACCTTAAGGCTTAGCTTTGAATTTCTGGGATGCCACATATTTCCTTGCAAGTAAGTCCGAATCCTTTTCGTATTTTGAAAAATTTGCTAAAAAGGTTCAAAATGAAAAAGGATGTGTTATCTCAAGAATAAGAACAGATCATGGAGGTGAATTCGAAAATCAAGATTTTACAAAACTTTGTGATGAATCTGGATTTAAGCATGTGTTCTCTTCTCCATACACTCCTCAGCAAAATGGAGTTGTGGAAAGGAAGAACAGATCTCTTCAAGAAATGGCTAGAACTCTTTTAATTGAAAGTAAGATTTCTTCACGATTTTGGACTGAAGCTGTTTCAACAACATGCTATATAATCAATAGAGTCTTTTTAAGACCTTCTCTTGAGAAAACCCCTTATGAGTTATTCAAAGGTAAGAAGCCTATTGTTTCATATTTTCATGTGTTCGGTTGCAAATGCTTTATATTGAAAAATGCTAAAGATCAAATTGGTAAGTTTGAAGAAAGATCAGATGAAGGCATCTTCCTTGGATATTCTTCATCAAGCAAAGCCTACAGAGTTTACAACAAGAAGAGTCAGTCTGTGGAGGAGTCAATGAATGTCAAATTTCAAGACTCTATGTTAGACGAATCCAGTCAGACTCATCATGAAGAATCTGAACCTGCTCCAAACCCTCCAAAGCCTACAACTCAAGAAGCATCTCAGACTCTGGAAGACCAGCATCAAGATGATCGTGAAAATTCAAATAAAGAAAGAGATCATCAACCTGACAAATCAACCAGTAACTGGAAGCATAAGTCCAGTCATCCCAAAGATCTTATCATTGGCGACATCAATGAAGGAATTCGCACAAGATCAAAAAGGCATGAAGAGTCTAGTGCTGTGGCTCTCATCTCTGAAATTGAACCAAAGAGCATAGAAGAGGCTTTATCTGATGAAAGCTGGATTGAAGCTATGCAAGAAGAGCTCGGATAGCTTCAACATTAATGATGTCTGGGAATTGACATCTAAGCCAAGAGGTAAAACTGTTATTGGAGCCAAATGGGTGTTCAGGAACAAGATGAATGAGAAAGGAAAAGTTGTACGAAACAAAGCAAGACTCGTGGCCAAGGGATATACACAAGAAGAATGAATAGACTATGATGAGACCTACGCTCCAGTAGCAAGGTTAGAAACTATTCGATTATTACTTGCATTTGCCTGTTACAAAAATTTCAGGTTATTCCAAATGGACGTCAAAAGTGCCTTCCTAAATGGATTTATCCATGAGGAAGTTTATGTGGAACAACCACCAGGGTTTGAAGACTCAAAGAAGCCAGACTCAGTCTTCAGACTGAAAAATGCCTTGTATGGTTTAAAGCAAGCACCTCGAGCTTGGTATGACAGGCTAAGTAAGTTCTTAATACATAATGGTTTTGTCAAAGGTAAAGTAGATACTACTTTATTTATCAAAAAGGAAAACAAAAGCTTTTTACTTGTTCAAATATATGTGGATGATATTATTTTTGGATCATCTAATGAAATTCTCAGTGCAAGAAATTTTCTAAGTCTATGCGGGATGAGTTTGAAATGAGTATGATGGGAGAGTTAACATTCTTTCTTGGACTTCAAATAAAACAATTGAAGGAAGGAACTTTTATTTATCAAGAAAAATATGCTAATGATCTTGTCAAAATGTTTGGATTAGAAAAGTGCAAAAAGATCGACATACCAATGTCAAGTTCGATGAAGATAGATAAAGATGAAGAAGGAAAGAAAGTTGATCAAAAGCTGTACAGAAGCATCATTGGTTCACTTCTCTATCTTACTGCTTCTAGACCTGACATTTTGTTGAGTGTTTGCATATGTGCTAGGTTTCAATCAGATCCAAGAGAATCTCATCTCGGTCTTTGCGAAACGTATTATTAAATACGTTGCTTCATCTTCGAGCTTCGGTCTTTGGTATCCTAAGAAGGGAGACTTTAGTCTTCCGGGATATTCGACGCGATCCGGCGATTGCGAGTCGATAGAAAGAGCACTTCGGGAACTTGCCGCTTGCTTGGAAACAGGGCAGTATCTTGGTTTTCAAGAAAACAAAGTACTGTGGCTCTCTCAACAATAGAAGCAGAATATGTAGCTCTTGGAAGTTGCTGTTCGCAAATTCTATGGATTAAACAACAGCTACAAGACTTTGGAATAGAAGACTCAAGCACAGAGATTAGATGTGACAACACCAGCGCAATTAATCTCACCAAAAATCCAATTCTTCACTCAAGAGCGGAGCATATAGAGATTCGACATCATTTCATCAGAGATCATGTTCAAAATGGAGAAATCTTGATTCAGTTTGTTGATTCAAAAAGCCAACTAGCGGATATATTCACAAAACCTTTGGAGAAAAATCAATTCGATTTTATCCGTACCGCACTCAACATTCGAAGCTTGAGGATGTTAAAGTCTAGAGACTATCCAACCCTCGACTTAGACATTCATGGCTATCAACCGTAAGTTGTTATATTCAATCTCGAAAAGGTATGATTATTAGTTCAGTTAATTTATAATTTCCGTGATAAATGGAATCGTGTCTTTTCAAAAAGATTAACTTAAAATTGGCATTTATCAATTTCAAAAAGATACGTCTGTTCACTTTCCTTGTGCCGATTGGTTATATACATACAGTTTTTCTCGACTAAACTTCAAAACCCTAGAAAAGCATTCTCCTCCCAATCCTGTCTCCACCTCGTGTTCATATTCGAGAAAGTAGTCAACTTTTCTTGGGAAAGCGAGTGAAAGAATCTTTCATCGACAAAGAAAGATGTCATCTTCAAGAAAGTCATCAAGAATCGCGAACAGGGGACCACAGAGAATGGGAAAGGGGCCTACCCATTTCGATCTCACCGAGGAGGAAGATTTACCGAGTCAGCGATAGAGCCCGATTCACTCTCCTCCACGTAAATCTTCACCTTCTACCCCACAAGGTGTGGGTCATCAACTGGAGGAAGAAATAATCGAGGATGCCGACCCTGTAAGAGTCCAAAAACCCACTTTTATTTATAGGCTCTATCGTTCGTTAAAAAGCATTGGGACTCCGCTGAATATAGTAGATGAATTTCTTAAAGATAAGAACTATGGGAATGAGTATATTTTTCTGCGGAAAATGGAGGATTTGGGAGTTGCTCCGAAAGGAAAGGCAGAGGAAGCACTTGCGAACATTCCAAGTGACCCTCGTGTACCAAGACATAATCTGACTGAAGGGAACGATGATGACAGAATGTTCCTTGAATTCCAACCTAGATTAGGTGTGGCAGCAAAGGTGAAGGGAAATCGGATGGATTTGTTCAAATCGAAGGATCAGGAGAATCTATATTTCAGACTGTTGAAAAGAGGGGTGATAAACCCTAGGAGTGTCGATTTCGACTTCTTGGATGCCATCAACGTGAACTTAAGAGAGAAGTTCAATTTGCTTCAACTTGAGAAATTTTGCTCCGACACCACAGACGGTTATGCACAATTAACAAAATACTTCTATTCGAATCTCAGCTTTTTAGATGTGAATAGAATATCATTCAGTGTTCGAGACCAAGTCTACGTGGTAGATGTGGACATGCTGGCAGACATAGTTGGAGTTGAACGAGGACGTTATCAACCAATCAAAGTTTCGATTGCTCGTACTACACTGGAGCTTGTCAAAGACAGGGATACAGAGAAGAGAATTACCTACTCGAGGATGAGTGCCATCAACATCGTGCTTCACAAAATTGTGATCAACTGTCTCAGGCCAAAGTCTACATCAAAGACTGACGTGTCTAACTCTGAAGCAAAATTGATGTACGCAATCAACTCAGGAAGGAAGTTCTCTCTCCCTCACACAATTCTCTTTCACATGTACAGAGCAATGGTGAAGGACAAGGGCCAATTGCCTTACGCAGGTCTTGTGACCAAGATCTTCAGACACTTGAACATTGAGCCTCCACACACTCTTTGTGTTCGACCATGCGAAAAAATGGTGGTAGGTCTGAAAATACTGATAAAAATGCGTCTGAAAGAGCTTAGCAAGGCAATGGAGAAATTCAAAGTGAAGACTCCAGCATCTTCTGCTTCAAAGAAGAAAGGGAAGGAGCCCATGAGTGCTCCAATCAAAAGAGAAGAACTCTTATCTTGGAGGATGAAGATGAAGAGGAAGATCTCTCTATTCCCGCACCGAAAAGAACTGGACGTTACGTGCACGGAATCAACGAACGAGAGAAAAAAGAGGGACAAGAGAAGAACGAGAGAAGTCAAGAGCATCACGAGAAAGAGAAAGAGATTGAAGAAGGAGAAGAAGAGGAAGCAGTGAAAGAAAAAGAAGGAGAGAAAGGGAATGAAGGCGCTGAAGAGCATGACCATCACTCTTCCCCAATCGAGGTCCTAGAGACAGGGGGAGATGGAGAGCAAGAAAGGACTACACCAGAAGCAGTTCACAATGAAGGTGTGAGTCGCTCAACAGCAAATCTAGAAGAGTTTCAGGCTTCTCAAATGCCTGAAGAAGGACATGATACATCAACACCAAATTTGCTCGATGTCACCGAAGCTCCATCGTCTGTCGGCACTCCATCTCGAAAAAGCACATGCAAGCACACGGACGGACAATACAAAGCAGATTTTCGTCGTATCCTTGATGTTCTTCTGGAAATGCGTGGTCAAATATATGCTCTGGACTGCGAAATTCAAGTCTTGAAGAATGCTGGACAAGCATCTTTTGATTCCCTAACAAATCAAATGAAAGACCTAGCTCTTCAAATTCAAGCCAATGCCAAAGGAGAAGAGGTAGCTCATTTACGGGCAGACTTGAAGAGGCTGGAAGGCATCATTCAGTCGATGGGAGATTTCCAAATCGTGCGCATTCCCAAGCAGAATTGACTATTCTCACCTTTTTAATGATGACAAAAAGGGGGAGAATTGCAATTTGAACTCAACTCTGAACTCAATCTTTGACTTTAAATTTGTTTTTGTTTGAATGTTTTTGATTTTGAGTATGACTTGGGTGTGAACTTAAATTTGGCTGATTTGGATGTGGATTTTGAATGTTTGACTATTTGCATCAAGTATTGCCATATGGTTTACTCATGAAAGACTAACCAATTTGCTGTGGATGCAGAGTCTGGTTGTTGATTTTATTAATCTTTATGAGATAGCCATATTGCTTGAGTAATGTTTTGCAGGTCAAAGTTGTTCAAATCTACAGGAAAGTTTTGTCACCATCAAAAATGGGGAGATTGTTGGAGAAATCTATCCATAATATTTTGAAGCTAACAAAACGCTTCTATCAGTCTAGTCTGGATAATTGCAAGACTTCGTTTATCGTCCGAAGACTTTCAAGATCACCGACTCAAGACTCAAGACTCAAGACTCAAGACTATTCTCATTGACAGTTCTTCTAATCCAGTGATGAAGGAAATCCAGAGCCGAAGTATTTGGTTGAAGATTTATTCCTATCCTCTGGAGAAGATCTCTTGGCTGGAAAATTATAACGGATTCATTCATTCGTTATCAAGATCGTTTGAAGATCCGATGATCGACGAAGTATTCTTGGAAGGTTCTATTCTTGGAAACCAAGATCCCGATTGTATGGGCGAACGGATTGATGGGCTATCGTCAAGTTCCTTTAATAGCTCGAATGATCTTCTTGATTGATTCCGTCCAACGGGTAGATTGGAGGAATTCCTTTGGTAAGTGCCAACGGGTATGATGGCATAAAGGAGTATAAAAGGAAGTCGTTCTAGCTGTTTTAGTAATTGATCGATAGAAAAATTCCAGAGTCTGAAGCACCTTGATTATTAGTCGATTCATTCTGAGCGAAATTGTACATACAGAGAGTGTCTATACTTAGTGATACCTTGAGCGAGTGTGGAAGATCATCTACACCGAGAATTCAAGGGAGAACATCGTTGTAACATCTCTTTGTTCATAGTGGAATCCAGCCAATAGGCATCGGTGCGAAAGAGTGGACGTAGGCTTGAAATAAGCCGAACCACTATAAACCGCTTGTTCAATTCTCTTTTCTCTCGCCTTACTTTGATTATTGTTTGTCTCATATCTATTAATTGTCTAGTATTGAGCAATTATCGAGAAAAATCTCGCATATACCTATTCACCCCCCTCTAGGTACTTAATCTAGCTATATTAGGTCCAACAAATCTAGGGCTCAATTTACTCTTTATTATGAATCGTGATATTCCTTTCATTGGGGATACCTTAAGAAACACGTGATCTCACATGTTATATTTCAAGGGTCTTCTACACTTATCCGCGTAGCTTTTCTGTCGACTTTGGGCTGTTTTAAGTCTTTTCCCGATGAGGGCAACAACTATCTGGCCTTGTAGTCCTCTCCCCCAACATGTTTCGAGGCATGAGTCTTATGTGAGTGGCTTTCTAGTCTTTGATTGGAAATATCATTGCATTTAGGGAGTAGTTTAGGACATATTAGTGATTATCTATGTTATTTGGATGATATGCCAAGTGGTTTAGCGGTTATCTATGTTATTTAGGTTATGTACCATGTGGTTTAGGGGTTAAAGATGTTACTTGGTTGATGTTCCATGTAGATTAGTGGTTAACTATGTTATTTGGGTTATGTGCCATTTGGTTTAGTGGTTAAACATGATATTTGGATGATGTGCCATGTAGTTTAGTGGTTATCTATGTTATTTAAGTCATGTGCCATGTGGTTTAGGGGTTAAACATGTTATATGGATGATGTGCCATGTGTTTTAGTGGTTATCTATGTTATTTAGGTTATGTGCCATGTGGATTAGAGGTTATCTATGTTATTTGGGTTATATGCCATGTGGTTTAATGGTTAAACACGATATTTGAATGATGTACCATGTGGATTAATGATTAAAAATGATAATTGGAATATGTGCCATGTGAATCAGTGGTTAGACATGATATTTGGATTATGTGTCATGAATTTGAGAAGTGAATGGTGCATATGTGTGTGATATAAGTAATATAGTTGTATGGAATGAAGGCATATGACAAGTGAAGTTGCATGTCGCATGAGCACCACATGAGTTAAATGAGAAAGATAAGAAATGGATTGTGTGATGTTATGCCTGTATAATTACTTAAGACCTTGATGCGTTTTATGCAGGGTGTGAACCCATCTTGAACCGTTTTACGCGGGACGATGCCCAATTAAGTTTGGATGCCCCAAGTTAACGGGATGCCGTTCGTGGATGGATTTTGAAACAAAGCTCCTTACAAGAATGCTCCCAAGTCAATAGGATGCCGTGCTCGATGGGGCGAGATGATACCTAGTTACGCCGGATCATTGCGAACCTTCAAGTTGGTCTTGGGTCCTAAGTGGCTGTAATAATCTAGACAAATGTGTATGGGAAGTCCATGAGATTTGTCACGCCTCGACCGTCGACCGTGTGACATCCCTTGATCTCTTTGGTCTTGGAATTGCGACGTCCCAAGACGTGTCACCGACCACTTCATTTTATCTTTTGATTATACGCAAGTGGGAGCAGAACAAACATCTCCCAACCATTACCAAACAATAAGGATAGTAAAAGGCATACATCATAACACAATTTTATATTTATGCATCTATCGTCAAACATAATCTTTCATCACAACAAAAGCTTAGCCATTTACACATCCGCATAGCTGATTCCTTCATACTTGTCCAAGAACCAGGATTGGTTTTAACCTAGCACCTCTATTCTACGAAGGCAACCACACGAAATGATATCCCCTACGTGTCTACTACGCGTCCGCCTCAAATTACTTTGGCTCAAGCTCAGATAGCCATGGTTAGGGCCTGAAAAAGTTAGACAATGAGGAATGAGATAAACACAGCGAGTAAACTCCCTAAACCTCGTATAAGAGGGTTCTTCGCCTTGGAGATGCCCTAAACATGCAACTTATCTATTGATAGCAGATCAATAGCAAGGCATTTGCTTTGCATTATCTATTAACAGGAATTAGGCCACTTAACATGCGACACTTATCACGTGTCCAATTATAGTATAACAATCACTACGTAAGTGCACCATTCCATTAAGCATACGATGTTCACAATTTAATAATACAGGCATGAATAATAATAATTCCATGCACAATGTAGCAACTTAAATCTCACGAGTCCTAATCAAAGACGTACAAATCCACAACTTTATATGTGCCTTTTTGACTCGAATATCGACCTACAAGACTTCCTCATGTCTCTCAATTCATACATAGGGTCGATTAAAGCATGCATGTGCCATATAAGTCACTGAAATGACATTTAATTCATGCACTTTTGTCATGTAACTCTATATATCCATGCTACATATGTGCAGACTATGGCATAATTCTCATCATATGCTTTCAGCATTCATGCACTTTACACATGTTGATGTCTCAAGAATATCATGGCATCTCATACTACCATGTTATCCTCAAGACCATGATGCACAATATAATATAGTCATGCACCCATGCCATGTCATAATCCGAACCTGCTCTCCGACATCTTGATTTTCAGGTTCTATTTTCGATTGAATAAGTTGGGTTTTTCATCGACGCGCCTATAGTTCTTTTCCTTGAGCTGATCACTCACGGGATAACTAGTTTATCAGGTGAAGCTGTTAAGGAATCTAAACACAATTGACTTGAGAAATCGACCAGGAATCAACTGCTCGACCATGCTAATTTGCAAGGGTCATTACGGCAGAGTCAAAATCGATAAGAGGCTGGAGATAGGTCGATTCGACAGAGGTATGTGATTAGTGTGTGGGTGATTATACCTGATTGCAAAATTTCTATTGAACGGCACTAAACCAATTTTTCTGTCATTTATGTACCCTATGCCAGTATTTGAAACCTCGAGATTTTCATGACAACCGAGAGTCACTAATGTGTCGAAGATGTACAATGTGGCTTTAAAATAATTGACCATGGGTCATGTGACGTCCCAAGGCGTTACGTACTAAGCGCAAGTGGAATTATAATTATCATTATCGTCTTGCCTAATTTGTAAACTCCTTTAGATAACCTATAGTGTTTATCATTGAAGGTTAGCATGTATAACATGGAATATTTAATATCTCAAGTTTATATTATGAGGTTGTCCTGCAATCACTCTACCTTCAATTCTAAGTATTGGCCAAATCATTCATGCACATAAACCAGAACACGAGAAGCTTCATTTCTTCTTATCATCATCAGGGCTTACAAAATTTATCAACCTGGACTCTTTCCATGTTCATTGCCTATATATATAACATATACATAACAAAGTCAGGCGTAACAAAAGTCATGGATAAAGGGTGAGGGTATCTACTCCACGAGTTCCCCACACAAGCCCGCATCTAACAAAAACAAAAGTCAGTCAGCTTCTACAAGATCAAAGGCGTCTGGGCACCGTCCATCCCCGCTCCAGGTCCTCCTGCTCCAAAGGGTAAATGGCCAAATATCTCCAATTCATGGTTGATAAACCTTGCAACGAACGTCATCGGTATCAACTCAGCTCTACCGTCATCCATCCATAAAGTAGCCTCATACTTGGAAAAATTCTTGTCAATGTCGGGATCATACACGTCATGAAGAGAAACATCAAGACGCACTACTGCCCCGTATCGAGCTACTGGCGGTACATCCATGCCATCAATATGAAAATGTAAGGTATGAGCAAATAACCTTGCCTAGTAAAGAATGATAAAACTCTAACTTAAACAATCCTCAACCATCAAGATGACAAGAGAATCATCAAACAATTTAGGATGCTAAAGGAAGTATATTACAAGCATAAACAATTGGATATTGACACATTATGTATATAATCACCTTATGTGCATCCATTTCTATACTTACCTTTCTCAAGCTCAATCTCATATCAAGATGTAATGCAACAATAATAAATGGACTCACTCGCCAAATAGAATTATATTTAGTGTGTATACGATCCACCCTCGATCAATCTCTAACCGAAATTCAACCGGCCCGACCGAGTCACTTCCGGAAGTTACCTTATCAGGACTTCCACAATATTTCTATTATGGGCATCTCACTCCGAGGCATCCCGGTATCACACAACCGAGGTCCTCCCAAGACCACTCAACAAGGGGCATCTCACTCCGAGGCATCTCAGTATCACACAACTGAGGCATCCTTGATCACACACAAGGGCATCTCACTCCGAGGCATCCCGGTATCTCTCTACCGAGGCATCCAAGACCACTCAACAAGGGCATTCCAAACTTCCGGGGGCATCACCGGTATCTCTGTACCGATGGGTTGATTCACTCACTTATGCACACATTTCACACCACCACACCTTTGATTAATGCATTTATCGTATGCAAAAGAAAAGACTCCAAAGTATCTAACTATATATCTAACTCTCATGAACCTAGCACACGTGCGTGTCCAAATTATAAGATAAAACCCATTACGACATGTCCCATTCCATGCCGAACAGATATTTACCCCATAATCAAGCACTATGCACCGCACTCATTGCACACGCATGATACTATATGCACCTATATCTCAAATGATATATGAGACTTACTCTTATATGACTAACTTCTATTATGAGGTTTGTTAGACTCTACGTGCTTCACAAAAGCCTAATATAAAAGACACAACATCTAATATATGTTCTCGGTTCCAGACAGTTTACTAACTAAATGTACAGTTTCGTTTTCGGACACAGAAGGTATATCAATTCTTGTTGAAATACTACCAAATTTTAGTATGTTATATTTAAGACATAGAATAACAATTCCCATGAAGAAACTTAAGTCTAATTCTCACTGTATTAAGAGTAACAATTGCCATAATCTTTACTAGCACCCTGTATCGATGTCCAGATTCGTTATCTACAAAGAAAATTTTTCCACTAGCCAACTCTTATCCATTTAATCTCAAATTTTGACACGTCATTTCTTAAGATGTGTTCTACAATTTTCATTAAGGATTCGAAGTCAAATTCTAACTAGGTAAATACAGAAAATTCGTATAGTCAATAAAGGTCAAACCGTTTCTCACAAGAACAGTTTACTGGTTTTACTAAGTTCACTTCTATCTCTACGTTTTATATATTCATATGGTTATAGCTACGTGTATAACTTGATCTTATAGATGTTCTATCATGTAGAATGGTTTCTTGCTTATTTCCATTAACATACATAAAGAAAATAACATAGAACAGAAGACTCCATAACTGTTTTCACCTAGAACAGAATAGGTACACGATTTCCTTTACTTCTAACCCAGCTAAACCACTTATTTTTTCAGAAACTTCTTCTACAATACTTCAATGCCTAATGACAGCAACTTAAGGACCTTCGGCATGTCTTTCTCTAATAAATAATCAATCCACAACTCCGCTTGAAGTGTTGCTGCATCTGTGAGTTCACTGACCACGATTTATACCAAATCCATTCACTCGGCAACCATTTCATCACTTCACTCAACAAAACAGCATACTCACACTTGGATTTCAAAACATGCAAGGCTCAAAAGTAACATGCAATGGCTTCTACCTTCAATCTAACACTTACTAAGCTTAGATTAACCACAAAACAGCAACTACAAATCAAATCCTTCACTGTTTGGTTAGATCCGCAAGCTTTCTTGACAAAACAATGGATAACTTTTAATTTAGAGTTATCTTTCCTTACCTTGCTTCAGCTACTAAACAACACAAAGATGCTTCAAGATCAACACCAAAATCTCGCATGCAAGAAGAAGAAATCGCTGGTTTGCTTCTGGTTCTTCACTGCTCGACCGAGAGAAAAACAGAAAGAAGAAGATGAAGATGGGTTTCTCGGTTTTTATATGGAGAGAGAGAGGGTTACGAAACTTAAGGGGGAAATAGGTCTACAAGGCTAATCCCTAGGCTAGACTAATGATGAAATTTGCTAATGATTATGTCTCTTGAGTTTGCATGTCTCGGTTTGTAGGAATCAAAACCGTGGGTGATGAGTACATGGAGAAACGAGAGAGAGAGATGTCGTGGCCTCCAAGTTTGTTGTCTCAAATTCAATTTGTCTCTAATCCATGTCATTAGTCGGTTCATTAGTTTCTAATGTTTTTCAATTAGTTTCCTTTTGGTTCTACTTGATTTCAATCCTTTTATGATTATACAAAGTCATGACATAACATATCGACTAGTCAATGTTAGTCTATAAAGAATTCATCACAAAAATGCTAAAGTTAGAAATTGATATTAGCATTATAAACATTAATCAGGTTATCATAACTATAATCTATAAAATAATATCATTCAAGCCTAAATATTCATCTCTGGCCTAACAGGCTTAATCTATAACAATTCCGGCCCACTAAACTAAATCTACAAATCTAATATTTCCGAACCTTGGCCCACTTCATGCCAAGTCCAAGCCCATAATCTCTCATTAGATTTCTTAAGTCCAAATCGTGTGGCCCACTCATTTCTCAAGCCCACACATTTCTCATGATCCATCGGGTTCACTTTCTAGGCCAATCTAATTAATCTAAGTTCCTAATGATCTAATTACAATAATGAAGGTCGGTGAAACTTGGGATGTCACAGGTCACGCTAAAATTGTGGCATGTTGAAATTAACAGCGAATTTGAACCCGATTTCAGAAATTGAAAGTTCTGTCATGTCACAATTCATTTTCAGGAACGTTGACTCGTCCTCCGAAGATTTTTATGCAAACCCGAGTTTTTGGCGAAATTTCAAAGTTGAGTTGTTTTGGATAGGGAAAATTAGAGGGCTGTTTTTTGTCGCATTTTTTGTAGTCAAGTTAGTTCAATTGACGAGGAAAAAAACATCATGAGATGGACAATGGCACCTTGGCTAGTTTTATGGGGGCCAAATTAAGCTCAATTGGAGAAGAAATTGAATCAAATTGGATGGCAAATGTCCAAATTCGTAGGCCAAGGGGTGGACAACATTTGGACCATTTGGGAAGCTTCTAGGGGAATTTTGGTGCAGCAAAATGGCTGAGGTTGAGGGCTGATCAAGTGGGGGCCAAGCAATGAGCAAATTGAGATATTTTGGTTAACATTTGAGGCTTTGGGTCCCCCTTTTGCTATAGCTATCTTCTTCTTCTTCCTTGGAGTGCTTTATTAATTGTTGAGACCATTTGAGAGCTTGAGAGAACCAGAGAAAGCAAGCTGCAACCCCTGACCGTCGACCACTTCCCCTGCGGCTGTCGTGCGCTAGCTGCGCGCCCGTCGGAGCTGCTCGATCCCTCTCGCGTGTCCAGGTAGCCGTTCCACCTCCTACCTGCGCCCAGGCTGCCATCGAGCCCTTTGTCCAGCCAGTCGAAGCGTCGCCGTCGCTGTTCCAGCTGCCGTTCGCCTCCATCGAGCTTGTTAGGAGCTGCTACAACCGCCGCCGTCCCGCTGTGGCCGTTTTAGCCCAAGCCGAGCCTCGACTAGCCCCCTTCGGCCCAAGGACAAAGGCCGAAGTCCAGCAAGGGCTGTTGATCTTCTAGGCTCATTTTAAGGCCTGTACGGATCTCAGTTGGTGTCGCCGCAGGCTTGTTTATCGCTCACCTCTACATCGCCGTTGCCTGGACTCACCGACCCACTAAACCGGTGAGTTTACTTGCTAAACTCTGATTAGGGAGTTAATGACATTTAGTATGTAATTAGTTTAGACTAAGTGAGGAGTAGGTGGTTAGTTAGATTAGAGATTTAATTACTTAATTATGCATGTTAGGTGGCTAGAATAGATTGATTAGGGGCTAAAGAGGTTGTGCTATTTACCTAGATAGGTGCATTTATTTTCTAAGCCCGTTTAGGTGGTTAGATTAGTATTTCCAGCCTAGGTTAGCATTTATTGTATTCAAATTGCATTATTTAATTATTTTTGTAATTCATTGAATTATTTAATCTTTTTCGGAAATTATACCGAGATAGCCGGTGACTGGAATTTCGTGCTAATTGCAGTGGTGTGCTTAGTTTATGCAATTAAGTGTTATTTTGTGCAAATTGAGTGGTGAATGTGATTTTGAGTATTTATTTCAAAATTACGAAATTTCGGTAATTAATTAGAAATTACTGGGTGTCAGGTTTTGACACCAAAAATGGTTTTAAATACTATATCAAACAGTGGGATTTTAAAAGAAAGGATATCAATTTTTCTAGTTCAAATTGACCGTGTACCCACACATGATTATTTTATCGTGTGTTTTTAATACGAAGAAAATGGGCCAAGTACATTATTTTAATTGGGACATCTAAGTGCAAAGCACGATGTCTTGGCCAAGATTGGATGGGTTCATGAATGGTTATGAGAACCCGTCCTCGATGTGAGTCGGGTGGACGTTGCCCCTATATGGGATGCCTTGGACAACGGATGCTGGTCACAGTAGATTATGGATTGATGCTCCTTCAAGATTTGCCGTCTTGTGTAGATGTTGCTGTGCTCAATGGGGTGAGATGATACTTGGTTACGCCAGAAGACCGCTGAACGTCGAGTAGGCTGTGCCCATTGGGTCGTGATAAAAATTGGAACGCATGATTGATTGAATTGACGCGCCTGATTTTGGGACAAAATCGTGTGGCATGGTATGGGACATGTCATAATGATTTGGCCTTATAATCGGGACCCCTGTGGTTGTGTGAGATTTGAGATGTGGCGTTCCAATTGATTGAGCTTTATTACCGCATATGGTTGAGTATATGAATCGTGCCGACATGCAGGGAGGAAC
The DNA here is from genome assembly GCA_014182725.1 of Eucalyptus brandiana. NCBI lineage: Eukaryota > Viridiplantae > Streptophyta > Magnoliopsida > Myrtales > Myrtaceae > Eucalyptus > Eucalyptus brandiana. Next base: position 29,112,378 of record CM024670.1, read on the forward strand.
TGAGGCAAGGTAAGTCCTCTGTATTGTGTGCATATATTGCCTCTAGGCATATTCCCTTCCTACTCGGGGTTTAGGGTCTAAACTTGCTGAGACGTTGTCTCACCCTGTCGTGGGCTTAAACTTTTCAAGTCCTTAGATGGTGACCCCTTCGGTACATTATGGTCAGCATCAGAGGGTGACTGAGCTGAGTACTATCTATCCTGGTCCCGGGAGCCACTGGGTCTATGAGCACCGTCTGGGTCGATGAGGGCCTACCTTAGAGGGTACCTCATTGATTTAGGGCATGGTTTTGCCATGAGCTCAATGGATACAAAGTTGGTCCCCTCCAGGGTTTTGAGATACATTCTATGGTGGTCGAGGCTGCTCTAGGCAAGGACGCAACTGACCCTCTTGATAGTGTTGTGGAGGACCCAGAACCCCCGGAGGCCTCGGAGATTTCGGATGGGGATTCATGTGCCTAGAGTGCTTGTTGGCTTTTCTTTTTTTGGAGCGGGCTTTTGGTTGTAAACTTTTGTATATAAACTAATGTGTTTATAAAAGTGTTTTGGTTGTGAAATTGGTGTCCTGCTTTTCTATCTCATGCTGTTTGCTGTCAGGGGATTGGTCGGCGATATGTCCTGGGACGTCGCAATATTATCGACCACTAAGGGATGTGCATGCGCTCGAGGTTCGGGGCATGACATGCTCGTATATCAATCTCAAATCACACGTGTGCCGACAATAGCATTGCTTCTCAAAATATGCACTCATGCACTTTTCACACAACCATGTCCAAATTATTACGGTCACTCGGGACCTAAGGCCAACCTGAAGGTTCGCAATCATCCAGCGTAACCAGGCATCGTCTCGCCCCATCGAGCACATCAACATCTTGTGTATTCATACGCCTCAGGATGGCATTCCATTAGGGAGTTTCGTTTCGAAATCCATCTGCGAACGGCATCCCGTTGACTTGGGGGCATCTAAACTTAATCAGGTATCGTCCTGCATAATCATACGCCTCAGGATGGAACTATCACCTCGCATAATCATATGCATCAGGGCATTTATGTGATCACACGAGCATACCATCACTCAAGCCCATTGTTTTCTTTCTCATTAGCCAAGCATGAATGCCCCAATAGCATGCCAGGCAGAGTGTGTCTCATGATCTGTCGAAACTACAACAATAAAATGTGTCGAGCATGAAGCGAGAGTCCATGATTTGACACGATACGTTGAGCATTGGCCCATGTCTAATTCGAATCGGAAACGATACACCTCGAAATCGCACCGAGACCAAAAAAAGGATCAATTTGTCGTGACATGATCACCAGCCTAGTACCAAACTTAACTCGGGAATGATATGTCTCAATATTGCACTGAGGCCAAGAAGGACCGACCTGTCGTGACATAATCACCGATTTAGTATTGAACTTCATTCGGGAATGATACGCTTCAGTATCGCCGATCCAAGAGAGAGACTTGACTTGGTGTGCTTCCACGCATGTCCAAGAACCATCGTATATCCCGTCTCGGAGGCTCAGAGTGTTCTCACGCATCGACCATGGATAATGAATGTATGTGTAAAGACTATTTCCAATGAACACATATAAAACATTGCCATTAATACCAAAGAACATCACATAGAACAAGTGCATCCAATAACATCACAAGTCGCTTCCAATGACAATATCAGATCGAACAACCTTAGCATATTACCTTTCAAAATAGTCTTTCATTACTTATAATTATATAATGCTACGAAAGCTTGCCCCTTTCAACTTTGGAATTGCATCAGCATATATCATCTTTAAAAGCTAGCATTCAACAAGCATATACACTTTAGAATTCACAACATAATGAACACTTATCATTTCCAAAATAAGGGATTGCATAAGCATCTACTATCTTTAGAATTAGGCTTTAGTAAATACATATCACATTAAAAGTCACAACGTAATATGCATTTATCAAAATCAAGATAGGTTATTGCATCCAACGATAACTTATAACTATAGCTTATCGCATCTAACAATAACCTATGACGATAACTTATTGCATCGAACGAAAACCTATCATGATAACTTGTCGCATCTAACGATAGCCTATCACGATAGCTTATCACATCTAACAATCACTTATTGCACTAACCTATAGCATCCACTTGTTGCTTATCATGATAGCCTATCACCATTATTTATCACTTTAATCCACTTATCACCAAATCTAATCTCCACTAACCATAAACAGATCCTAACTTTACTCCTAAGCATAATTACTGCCCTAATCAAGGGTTAGGAAGCTACTCACTTCCAAAACTAGGCCACGGCAAGTGGTAGCGACGACAGCAAGGCTCACGACGTGGTGGTGACTCTCGATGAGGCTCCATAAGGCATGGTGGTGGCTGATCGGTGGTCAGTAGCCCACAACAAGGCTAGAACAGCCACGGAACAGCAGTACACAGCTTGAGGGAGGTCCGGCAACGGCTTGGGACTCGCGGCCAACATGAGGGAACGATGGCACAACGAGATGTCGTGGCAAGGGTAGCTTGGCGAGTAAAACGGTGGATGGTGGCTCACAGCCACACAACCAAGAGGAAAAAAGAGAGAGAAATGGGTATGAGATGAGGGAGAGTGATGGAGGAAAATTCATCCAATGAGGGGTAGAGAGAGAAAGTGAAAGAAATGATGGAAAAAGAGGAAAACTTGGGGAAGAAGTTGGTCATTTAATGCCTTTGACTTAATGTCCCAACTTGGGGAGCAAGAACACATTTTGGCCCTCCATTCCAACCTAGGGAGCAAGAATAAATCCTATCCCTCCATCTTGCCACAAAAGTCAAAACCTTCGAGATGCTAGGTTACTGTTCACGTGCACTATTCACATAGGTAACTGTTCATGTACATGGGCTAGGTCCAAAATGGCCCAATTGTCTTAATGGGCTTGTCAAACTTGGGCTTGGGCTTAATTAATCCAATTTGGGCCTAAACAAGCTTAATGGGCCTTAAAGGACAAAACTGTAATTTCCACCTACTTGGGCCCTTATGGCCGAAATTTAAATGAAATGTGGTCCATTGGACCTCTCCAAATTCGTGGGCCCCCTTTGGGCTTCCAATTTTTGGCCCAATATCACTTATCCAAAAATTCGGGGCTTAACAATAAATAAGGAATTTGATTAAGTAACGTCCAATGATTGTCTCTAAATTCTTTATAGTCCGATATCTTTAACCGGATTAGAATTTGTGGTTGAAACCTATCAATTGCAGCTTTAGCATAATTAAAACTAATGGGCAGCCTTTAGGAGTTTTGTGAGTTCGACCCGTGGTTAATTCGATATCAATGCACATTTAAGCCCTTTTCAATTCATGGATGATCTCCAATTGTCATGTAATTATGAGGGGTCAATTGCTTGTTCCGAAGTACATGATCATTCATAATTGGCTAAGGGTCGTTTGTAATTAATATAGTAATCGTGTAGAATCACTCGCAATCCGATTATAAACTATTATCAAATCAATGTATAACTGTTCCTAGATCGGTTTGAAACGGCATAAGATTATCCCTCATTGATCCTCATGATCGAATTATCAATCCATTGTTGAGTCCTTTGGTTGTGTGCATCAAAATTCTAAATTGCCTTTCCCAAAAGGTTTAACACTCTCGAATGGTTCACAAACCAATTCAAAGTGTAATTCTAATAATTGTGCAATGATAGAAGTAAACCCTTATCATATCCTGAATATGGTTGAATTTTGAGGACGTCACAAGATTTGTATGTGTTGAGGTCCAGATTATGGCATGGCATGAGTGCATGACTTAGATCCTAATGTGTATTCACATGTTTGGCTCGAGAACATAAAGTTTATGTTATGAAATTGTCTATGCATCTACATTGATGGCCTTGTATAATAGACAAGTTGTTACGAGATTGATGAGAGTAAAGCGAGAAATGTGTTGCTATGTTTTACCATCGATAGATAATTGCATGTTTAGGGCACCTGCAGGCTAAACGACTTCTCCAGCGAGAAGAGACACTGTCCTATTCGTAGCTTCAACAGTCCGTCAGGTGTTGAAGGCTCTAAGGGTGACATCAACTAGGATGCCAAGGATGGGGATGTTCTCGATGGGGAGGTGCCCGACCCCGAGATCGACCCCGCACTGATCGTTGAGTCAGAGGCCTGGATCCCAAAGGCCATTTGGGATTAGGTAGTCATGGGGTGTTAGCACTTTTTGAACCACCCTTGTAATATTAGAGGCACAGGTATACCCCCGGCCCTTTTTGAAGGAGGTCATGGTGAGGCAGTTAGGCGTGTTGGAGGTGAAAAAGCTAGTTGATTAACCCAAACTCGTGTTGTATGAGACGTTGACTCGTAACGCATTTCTATATATGAATATGTTTTTAACTATCCCTGCTATTTGATGATTGGAGATTTGTTTACTTTTCCAATTATGCGTTTTAATGTTATTATAAAATTGGGTCAACGACACCTCCTAGGACGTTGCAATTGAATGACCAAAGGATAAGTAAAGGCTCGATGGGCGCGGGTTGTCGTGCGGCTGTAGAGATTCAGGGTGTGATAGAAAGCCAATTCAATTCTCCACATATTCTTGGTGCTTCGGGTTGAGGTTATCCCATATGGTCTTGAGACTCCTTAGCATGAGAATAACATCAATATCAGGCTTGCCCATCTAAACCCTAAGCTTAGAGATGCATTCAAGATTAAAAACTCATCGTCGTTGGAAATGTAAAGTACATAATTGAAATGCAAAAATTAAGAATAATAGTAACGATAAAATGGGAACGATGTCTTACCAACCAAAACCATGGCAAGCACAACCACACATCGCATGAGGACTTGTGAGGTTTCAATGCCTAAAGGTAAGGATGTTAAAGGCTCAAGGTCCCATCCCAAAGGATAAAAGTAGTTTATTCACCGCTACTATCATCGGTCAATGCAACTTTTATCAATCAAGATGAGTGGGTTTATGGAAGTATGGATTACCATAAGTGTTCATTCATGGATACCACCCACAAACCATCCTAGACGTTTTAAATCGGGCGATGGAGGTTTTAAACCGCGGTTGTGTGTGTAGTGTTGTGCTAAAGCTTATAAACATACATTTAAATTTAAACAACCAGCACTTCAACATATCGCATTATTCATGCACACATCCTTTCACCACCTGCAAGGCAAGGGGTTTATACAAGATTATTTAACACGTGGTTAGCAACTTACCTTATTTTCCACATGGCATTGACATGCAGACGACCCTACACAAAACATGTTAGTTAACAACACAATCATTTTAAACGGCTTCAAGTCCTTTAAACTAGTAACAAGTCCTTCATGGAGTCACCAAGCCTATTGCGACCCGACCTCCTCAACCCTTAGATGGGGAAAAAGGTCATGTTTAGGGGTAGATGACCATGAGGTTTCCCTCACAGATCATGTTTCAAAAGACATCATCATCTCCTTTTTCGGGACGAACCTTTGTGAGTTTGCTAGTTCACAGTCATGATCTCTCCCAAGCTCTTACCTTGCATGACAACGGAAGGTGTTGTGATTCATACCCACACAGGTGAAACACCTCAAAAGAGGAGATCGAGTGTGGATGTTGAATTTCAGGGTATCTTTACCTTAATAGCCCTTCCAATAGTACTCTCTTCCCTAAGGATGACATCACTTCATCCAATAGGAGTTTTCCACAATAAGTATGCTAAACTATGGTGAGTTGTCGAGACCCATACCCCTTGTAATGGGTTCATTTTATTATCTAGTTATTTAGAACAACCTAAAAGATAGGAGTCACCACTAGTCTTACTTTTGGGGGTTGGCTAAAAATCCCAATCAAGGGTCAAGAATAGTCTCTCGATTTCTACGCAACTTGAGATTCTAGATTCAGGGACTTAGGCTACGCTAATATTTCTATTAGCACTCTCTTGGTACCTAACAATATATTGTGTTTCCTAAGGTGTCAATGCATTTCTTTTTTACTTTTTGGGTAAATAAATAAAACTAAGTTATCATGCGTGGATGGTTGATTTCGTGCAATTCTATTTCTATAAAAGAAAACAAAGGCAACAATTGAAATTTAAAGACAACATAGTAAGTAAACACTCAAGTGAACAGTTTAGGGAAAGTGATAAATCTAACATGCAACATAAATAATGAATGAAAATAAAATGGAAGAAATAAACTCGCAACTCGTCGGGTATTTATACAAGACAAAACAATCTAAAATATATATCGGGGACAAATAGTACAAACATACGATCGGGTAGGACATAGACCTTCCATCGTCTTCATGTCTTGAGGGAGATCCACCTCCAAGGACTTATTCAAATCCTAATATAAAACTAGGACTAGGTACATACAATATGAATGAAATAGTCTTTCATAGCAAAAACAATCACAAGATAATTGAGAACAATCAAACAATTGAACCTATTTGCAAAAGTGAACAAATTTAGCCTTGGGGTCAGCCTTTGCAATTCATGTGTTGATCCCTCTAGGACTTCTTTCCCAAATCATTTTTATGGCTTATAGCCATTGGCCACTATTTGTGTTCTCGTATGGCAATCGGCGCTCATGAGACCCCGGGACATGTTCTAAGTGAATCCCAAGATTATCCCATGGAATCATGCATTATACCTATGCATATAAAAAAACACATGCATAGTAGGAAATAAACATGCAGGTAGGCCCTCAAGTCTTGGTTCTCAATCAATTAAACAATTTTAGTCAGTCAACACTGGATCACTTATTCAATTGATAGGTGCTAAACACAACTACATGCATTTAAAAAGTAAACAAGTCAAAGGTTTTAAGAGTTCAAATGATGCTCAAAAGTCACTTGAAGCAATTAATAGTGAATTGTGAGACAATATGCTAATGGTATAGCAAAGATACGTCATAATTATGGAAAGCATTTAGCTACCAAGGCTAACTCGGGTGCAACGATGGGCACTCTGATCAAGTTTTGCAGGTGCCCTAAATATGGTCCAAACTTTAGACAACATCACTACTAAACTAAGAGCATAGTTTAAAATTTTGGAATTCAAAGATGACATGAAAAATGTGTGCATAAGCATCACTTGAACTAAAATCAGCTTCAAAACAACAAAAACAAGTGAAATTCAAACGAATTCATGACATTTGAAGGGTCTAAAAAACACACTAAAGTGCTTTTATTTTCCAAAGATTTTGTGCAAAAAGTTTAAAAGGTGAGGACCAAAGTCCGTGAAGACATGTGAAGCAAATTCAGCATGCAAATTGACCTAAAAAAAGTTCTAGAAGGAAAACACAGTAGAAAGTTGCAACAAAATATCATGGAACGAGGTAAACAAAAACCAACACAATTAAAAAGGAACCCATGGATAATCAACTTTAATAAAATTAAACAACATCGAGAACATCATAAAGAACAAACTTCATGAAGAAATTTTTCTAAGGCGAGCTATGTAGGGATTTATAAAAATTTAAGAACGCGCAACATCGCATCAGAAACACAGCAAATCAGCAGGTTATCATGGCACATTGACAGAGATTAGGCCTAGTAAACAAAATCTAAAAACTGTGAAATTTTATCACAACGTAGACAACAGAAAGATGAAAAAACTTTGTTGAGCACCCGACCTCAAATTCCTTAACAAGAAAATCACACAAAATTGACAGAAGGTCAGACTTAACAGGGGTAAAACGGGGTTGCCGAATTTTGTCTAAGTCAGATTTCTAACCTAACTTGACAAAAATGGGAAACGGGTCAAATGATATGCAAATCGCGCAAAATTAGTGTCATTGGAAAGATAAAGGCGTGTCCTAAGACTTACTAAGAGGCTGAGTCTAATAGAGGTTAAATCAATGATCGAAAAGTGATAATCGTGAAGGCATGCAAATCAGCCACAAACAAACGAGAATGTGATGTATGATTAATGGTCGATAAGATCACCTAAACAATGCATGAAAAGTGTGAAACTCACCCATGAAAAAGGGTTGAATGTGAAAAAGGTTTGGGTAATATATCTAGCCCTAAATCAAGGTGTAAAGAAGTCACACAAGTCATTAACACTGAAAATTGACCTATTACTAAGAATGACATGCATAGCTAATTTCAATCACAATTGGCTAAATTGATGCATGATTTTCACAAATTAAACGAGATTCAAATACGACATGCCATACATCGATGCGAAACTTGTAAGACATACTTTGAATGCCATGAAGACATCAATGCATGATTTGATCCTTAGGAGGCTCAAACAAATGAGTTTTGGTAGGCTCATGATAAGCCCCTAATTCAACATGACTATCACAGAACACGATTAATTTTTAATGACCTAATGATGTGCAAAAATCTTAGGAAAAATCTTGTGTGGAATGCAACATGACGAGCTTTTTTCATGAGGCATTCAGACCTAATTTGGCTCACACTAGTCTACAGGAAAATGACAAAACAGAGGCAGGTGCTGAAATGCACGAATCACATCAGCACTCAAACACTTTTGTGCATGCGATTATCATGGTAAATGATGTTCAATTCACGCGAATTATATCTTGCTAGAACAGTCGCAATGCGTGTTACGAATTTCATGAAGGATACAAACTCGAATGGGCTCATCTAAAACCTTAATTCCAAGCAAACACAAGTCAAACCAAGTGTAGGGCGAACTGACCTAAGGACAATTTTTGATGATTTTACCTAACCAAATAAACTTTAAAAAATATAAAAAAAGATATGTTGTAAACAAAATAATTTCATGTAAATATCAGAGAAAGTTTTTCCAAATTCTATGCACAAAAATCAGTATAAAAATAGCTAAGCAGAAACCCATAGCAAGTCAAAATAGCAAATCAACATCAAAATCATTGCAAAATCGACAAACTTCGGAAGTCTTTTTCAATGACCAAACAATGTCTGCTCGAGGCATGCGACCTATTAAATCAAAGCTTGAGAATCTTGTTTATATGTCTAGAACGGCTCAAGGCCAAAAAACACCATCGACCACCTTATTTCAGCCAAAGTAGAAAGTCTCATCACATGAATACGAAATTGTAGATCAAGGTAAATCAAGCTCATTCAAGTATAAGTTCATAATCAATGATCAGCAACTCATTGCAAATCATCACTTAACATCCTAAACCTCATACCTAAGTACAATATTGATCCTAGGATTGAATCTTAGCCCTGATCAATTAATCCGACCTCGCTTCATTGGATTCGAGATTAAGCGGATTACCTTTATGATTTTCGTCGAACTTTAAACATGATCGGTCAAAACTTGAACCCCCAGATCGAACCTCAAACTTCAAAGATACCGACCAAACCTCCAAAAGATCGAATCAAAGGCGGATCAGACTAGATCGGCGCCAATTTATAGCTAAATGGCAGACCGATCCGTTTCGGACCGGCTTGGAACGCTGGTGGGAGATTGAGCCATGAAGGGCTTTTAAAGGCTGTTTCGTCAATTCCTGACCACGGTGAGGTCGGGATAAGTCCACTAAGTGATTGAGAATAGCTTTGCCAAGAGGCTATGGTGATCGAGAGGAGCTGCAGTGGCATTGATTGGCTAAGGTGAGGGGTGGTAGTCGTTGGTGATGGTGGAGGATGGCCGGCTGGACCTCCAATCGTCATTAATCATTACGACAAGGAAAGCGGTCGATGGTGACACACAGATGGGAATGAGGCGAAAAGAACAGGAAAAGGGAGATGGGAGAGAGAGAGAGAGAGAGAGAGAGAGAGAGAGAGAGAGAGAGAGAGAGAGAGATTTTTGTGTGTAGATATGAGAAATGTTCCAAATGAGCCCCACAAAGGTTTTTGCGTGTAGATATGGAAAAGGTTCCAAATGAGCCCCTAAGGTTTTTTTGGAGGGAAAACCTTATATATCTTGATTAATCGTTGGTTCGATCCGATGGTCGAAATTTGATCTAATGACCAAATTAATCTCATCAAGAGCTAATCCTACTTCAAATGAGTCTTATGATCTATCGGATTGTCTTTGTCACACCCCGAACCCCGGTCACGCAACAACCCCTTCCTTGGTTGATAGAAAGCAACGTCCCAAGACTCATTGCCGACCCATTCATTTTAAATGCACAAGTGGAAGCGGATTAACTAATCCCCTAACAACAACATACATGGGATAGAAAAGCAGGACAACCAATTACAAACCAAACACACTTTTATAAACTATTTGGTTTACACACAGAGGCCAACCCCAAGGTCTATGTATAGGAGGTTCATTTCAAAAGGAAACTTCTAGGCTATCCATGCTCCTGACCTTTCCTTCTATAGCTCCGGGTTCTTCACACTAGAAACCCAAAAATGGTTATACAATAACCAATGAGATATAAATCTCAGTGAGTCCTCCCCCTAGTCCCCCGATTAGGACATCAATTCAACTCGGGGTATCTCTTCAGAACCATCCCACCAATAAAGCAACGACTAACAACCAACAATCAATAGTCATTTCGCACACAACCTTACTTGGTATGCCATACCCTGCACGTTATAACTCAGCACAATGCACACAATGCACATGGCTATTAGATGATGCAGTTCATCAATCACATACAAGTTGCATTACAAGCGATCTCACCTTGCCATTGCCACACCCTGCACGTTATCGATTCATGCGTGCATGCTATCAACACTATGATCAGCTCATGCATGACTGAAAGCAATGATGCCATGATTCTCATGCGTTTTTGCACAATAGTGCACCACTTATCCTACCTCAATCAATCACACAAGTCCCAATTATAAGGTAAAATCGTTATGACACGTCTCATACCGTGCCACACAGTTTTACCCCATAATATGGTGCAACTACCTCACTCACTCTAGCGTTTCAATTATTATGGCCCAACGGGCATGGCCTACTCCATGTTTGGTGGTCTTCCGGCATAGCTGAGCATATCACGGCCCAATGGGCACTGTCAACTCCCAGTTGACGGTATGACTAACTTCCCAATCAGCGATCCGGTCAACTTCCCAGTTGACAATCCAGTTATTTATGACCTCCTGGCCATGGCCAACTTCCCAGTCAGCGATCTGGTTAACTTCCCAATCAACAATCCAGTTATTTATGACCTCTCGGCCATGGCCAATTTCCCAGTTAGTGATCATCCGACTCTCACCAAGCTACTGATAAAAATCGGGCTTCCTCTCGCTCCATCGGGCACGGCAACATCTAGAACTCCTGCCTAGACGGTATCCCTAAGAGGGACATCAGTCCAGAATCTACTACGACCGGCTTCCGACTCCCATTAGGTATCACCCCCAAACTCCCGTTGGGTGGCGTTCCAATTTGATTATTGCTTGCACATCAATGACAGGTTCGATTTATCGATCACGCAAACATACCCCCGTCACATCCTTTTCTCATAAAGCGGTCCATTTCCAATGTCCCTCGAACAACCCTTTACTCCCTTTTTGTGCAAATCACTCGATTCATGCGGATGCCCATGCATTTACACATCCATTCACTTCATAGGATTAACGCACATGAATTTAGGCAACTTTTCGCATTCTAGATGAACTATGCATGTGAACAGTGCGCATGAACATTACTCCATGAACAGTACCTCGTGAACAGTATTTTGTGAATAGTGTCGCGTGAACAGTGAATTTCCAGAATTTAATATATAATAAATTAAACTCTAAAATCATTAAAAACATTAATTAAAGTAAACAACCAATCAATTAAAGCTAAACATACTTAATTAAGCACATAACCATCATTAAGTAAATAAAGCAAGATCAAGATAAACTAATCTAATCCATTCATCTAACCTCCTATCTTAGGGCTAATACAACTTAATTAAATCTCCTAAACTAGAATTAACTCTAACTAAATCAACCTTAAGCAAGTTTAGGCATTAATCGAAGGATTCAGAGCTAAACTCACCCGTTAAATGGGTCGGAGACATGGACGTGATGGCGATGACGAAGGCTACGCTCGGGAACCTCTACCACGACGATCCAAGGTGGTCCCAAGCTCAGAACAGCAACAATAAACTCAGACTCCCTCTACAACTCTAGAATACTACACTGCCAGAGGAGAAAAAGAGGTGAATGGGCTTGGCCGGAGCTCTGGCGAGGGGTTGGCCAGTGACCGGCGACACCTGGAGGTTTAGGGAGACCTGCTGGTGGCTAGGCTAGGTGAAAGCTTGGTCAAAATGGGTGGAAAAATGCAGAAATCGTGAAACAGTGCAGACCAACTGGGCTCTAGGTGGGATGGCTAGCTGTGGCTTCTAGCTAGCTAACGGGTCAGCTGGTGGCTCTGTTCGGCAAGCGGCGAGGTTGGTATGTCTGGTCTTGGCCTTTTGGACACGATGGTAGGTGGCACGGGTGCTGATTCACACAGGAAGGCAATGAACAACTCAATTTTTCACAAAAAAGGTCAGTTGGAGCAGAATAGGGCCAAACGGTCAAACTTGCACTCTCTTCTGGTCGGTCAGTGGGTCATCCGGCGGTTTCGACCGGCGAACAGCCGACTCCAGGTGGATGGTTTGGATGTCCTGAGCACGGTGGTGGGTGGCACGAGCACTGATTCTCACGGGAAGCCAACAATTAACTCCTCTTTTTGAAGGAAGGTCTGCTGGAGCTGAAGGAAGAAGAAAGGAAAATAGGATAGAGAGAGTGTCCGGTAGAGAGAGGCTGAAGAGGGGGGGAGAGAGAGTGAAGTGAGAGCTGCTGTCAAGCCTCATCAAAGCCCCATAAAGCATGCCCCAAGTCTTATGCACATGACCTCATCTTCTCTCTCTTCCTTTGCCCTTATCCACATGCTTTTGGGGGCAAAATGGTCATTTCCACATTGCATAAATTCCCAATCTGCCCTTGGGCCGAAAATGATGGGCAAGCCTAAGAAATGGGCTAAGAAATGAATATGAATGGGCTTGGGAATTGATTGGGCTCAAAAGGGCTTAAGGCTTGGTAATGGGCTTGGAAGATAAAATGGTGGGTTTGGGCCCAATGGGCTCACTTGCTTGTCTTGAGCCTACCATGGTGGCTGTCCCACCTTGGGCCTAAGGCCCACACTAGCGTTGCCCAGCCCACGTCCTCATAGGCTCGCTTCCTCGGTCCGTAAATCCTTTTTTCCAAGTACTCGGCTTAACTGTCGCTGTCGACCGTTGAAGTAACTTCATCCAATGTCCGTTCGGACATTCCTGATAATTTGAAGTCTAATCTTGGACTCTCATGCCATGTCAATTTCGCCCTAATGCCATTTTGGGTACAACTCTGATTGACAGGCGGCTTTGAGGATTCACGCATAACCGACTCGTGCCAAACCACGTTCAAGACATCTTGACACATGGACGTCCTTGACTACATGAAATTACGGAGGATAGATTATTATTTCAAAGTACATGATTACCAAGGATTGACCTAGGGTCGTTCGCAGGCTTGACAACTGTAAACGGAATCACCCTTCATTCCATTATGTTCTGTCCGTGAATCAACTTCTAGTCGTCCTTGAAATCGGCATGCCTACTACAGGATCATCCTTACGTAAGTCTCATGGTCATGTCGTTTTCCCAGGTCAAGTTCTTTAGTCGTATGAGTTTTGTCCTCATTAGCCTTTCCCCTCAAGGTCAATATCTTAGGAGTGATCAATTTTGAGTGAGATCAACCAACAATGCATTGACGAAATTCATATTCATTCATCCCTTAGAGGGCTCGAATTTCAGGATGTCACAAGCTTGATTGTCCAAAAACGGGAGTTAAAACGGAAATTGTGATTAGGACCTAATTAAGGGGGATATCATAAATTTGCAAAATACAAGGGTAATTTTGCAAAATTTGGAAAACATAAGAGCGTGAGAACGAAATACACATGACAAGGATTTGATAGGCGGTCGTCGACAATCAAGAATCGATCAGCAAGAGGCCGAACCAACCTATCTTGCCAATAGCCGATCAGACCAATCGGGTCGGTTCACACCAGTTCGATTGGTTATTAATTGGATTTGACCAAGTAGTCCTTATGGGCTAAAATTTTATGCAATTTGGTCCCTCAAAGAGAAAACTTATCCAATTTGAGGAGAGATTGTCCAATTGCAATTGAATTAAGCCAATTAAACCACATAAATGCAATCTATTGGTTTTCTATTCACCTAATTACCCGATTATTGTAAAAAATTTGTGGACCTAAACCATGGGTACATATCATTGAACATTATAAGCCAAAACGAATAATTTTGCAATTCCTCACTCGAAATCGCAAATTAATTAGAATTGAATTCAATTAATATTGCGAGATACCTATTCAACTCATTGCCCATACTTGAGTTAACCTATTGTGTTCAAATTGACCTTAAGTTGATATTATGAAACTTAGGCCAAAAATGAATTGAGGTCTAACATCGAAATCAGACCTAATTCACAAAATTAGACCTTATTCTCGAACACGTTAACTTGAGTTTCGTCAATTGAATCTCAATAGCTTGGTTTTCCTATATTCAAGAGAGCGAGATTCCTAAAATTAGGAAGTCCTCTGGTGAATTTTTCAAAATGGACCCCAAATTTGGACTCATCTCAAAAAAATGAGTGAAATAAAAATGTCCGGTCGCAAAGCATGAAAAATTGATTTAGACCCCCTAATTAGGGCTTAAAATGGTAATTCACCTTTCAACATGATTGTTCTCAGAATTGAGTGAACGAGTGGATGAGAAATAGTCTCTAGATCAAACGTCATAAAAGAAACTAGACCTAATTATGACTAGAATGAAAGTAATTTTTTTTTGTCGATTTCAAACCTAAAACCGAAAAATTCGAAAAACAAGGTTCTTAATCAATTTTCAGTAAATTTTTTACACTAAAGTCAAATTAACACTAAAATGAAGTGTTCTGTGGAATTTTTATTATTTCAATTTTTTTATCAAAGTTTTGACCAAAGGTCAAGTTTCCTAAAAGCTTGATTTTTGTGTTAAATCTTTGAATTTTTTTAAAGTTAACTTGGCCAAAGTGAAATTAAGATCATTTGACATCTTTTTGTGCAAAAAACCAAATTTTGACTCAAGCTTGACTTATGGTCAATAGGTTGACTTTTGGTCAATTGATTGATCAAAAAGTCAACAAAAAAAATTGTGATATCCCGAAATTCGACCATTTTTCGATAAAGTGAAATGTGCATTTTGTCGACGTGCCTATGGCCCTTTTTCTCTGAACTGATCACTCACGAGTTAACTAACCTATTGGGTGAAGCCGTTAAGGGATGTATCTGCAATAAAATCCCTAAAAGCTACATAATTGGTTGGATTGAGCTAAAACCACGTATGATCGATTTTTAACCACGAAATTGAACTCGATTTCGGGAATCGAATTTTAAGCGCGTCATAATTCTTTTTTTTTAGGACATTGTCTCATCATTCGTCAATTTATTGACGAGTCCGAAATTTCAATAAAGAAATTATCGGAAGAACATTGAAGTTCGAAAAGAAATTAGAAAGGGAAAGAGAAAAGAAAATCAAATAAGAAAAGTATTATTGTTTATTTTTCTTTTTCTCTCTCTCTCCCTTCTCTTTTCTTTTTCTCTCTCTTTCCTCCCTTCTTTCCCTTTCCCCCTCGTGCAGATTTCCTCCCCACCGCCTCCCCTCTCTCTCTCTTCCCTTTTGACCGGTCAATACCTATCCTCTTTCTCTCTCTCTCTCTCTCTCTCTTCTTCTTCCGGTCAATACCTATCCTCTTTCTCTCTCTCTCTCTCTCTCTTCTTCTTCCGGTCAATACCTATCCTCTTTTTCTCTCTCTCTCTCTCTCTCTTCTTCTTCCTCCCTGTGCGTCCGAACAAGCGAACAAAAAGCAGAAGCTCGAACCAGAAGCTGCAGCTCGCCGTCGCCACCCGTCCCGCTGCCGCACCGCACGCCGCTTGTCCACCGCTCGTTGCCGTGCACCGCCTGCCCTCTCCTCCGCCCAGATGCCCCTCCCCCGCGCGAGACAGCCCTGTTCGGCCCCTGTTCAGCTCGGTTTCGCCTCGTCCAGCTGCCTTCGGCCACCGCCCAGCCCCGCCGGACCTCCCCGGCATCCCCCTTGTCCTCCGCCGACCTCCCCTCGCCACCCTAGCTGTCGGATTAGCTCCGGCAATCCTTGAACCGCAACCCACGGAGTGGGTATCCTGCTGGTTCGTGGGCTGTTTCGAGCCGTTTCCGGGCCCCGAACCCGAGCCGTACTTTGGAGTTTATTGTTCCTTGCGTCACCCCCGTCGGATTGATCCGATTTGCGTGCGATTTGGTGAGTAATCTCACTAATCCCGAATTAGTTGGCTAATTATGCTTAAGGTTGGTTTAGTTTTAACTAACTATGTTTAGGTTGTTAGATTAGAATAAATTAGCAATTATTAGTCAATTGTGATGCGATTTAGATAAATTGATTGCGCAATTAGCAAGTAGACGTGGTCTACTAATTATTGGAAGTGCCTCGGGATTTTTCCCGACCCTTAGTGGGCTTCAATTAGGCTTTTTGGGCCTAAGCGGAATTTTTAGTATTTAAATATTAATTTTCGGAATTTAATTAAATAATTATTTATTTTCCAAAAATTCAACTAAGATGGCCAGGGACCCGAATATTATGCTGATGACCGTGGTGAAGTCCATTTATTTAATTGGGCTTTATTTTGTGCTAAATTGAATTTTTAATAATTATTAACTAATTTTTGAAATTAATTAATTATTTATTTATTTTTCGGAAATTAAGATTTTGATGGCCAACGACCGAAATCTCGTGCTGATTGTCGTGGCACAGTCTGTTTATTTAATTGAGCTCCACGTTGCATGGAATTAAATAAATTGTGATATTTTGGGGATTTATCCTAAATTGATTGGAATTGATTGAGATTGAATTGTTGATTGGTAAATGGCCAAGTATGTTATTTAGCATTTATAATGTTTTGTTGAGTTGATTTAATTATTTGATTGAGAAGTCGTTGGGCATTGGTTGTCGGTATTGAAAGTAGATTGGTAATCACCTGAAAGGAAATACGTGGGCTCGGTGAATTGGAATATCACCTAGAGAATGCACGTGAATTCGGTGATTGATTATGTCATCTTGGCGAAGAGGTCGCCTGGGAGAATGCACGTGGCTCGGAGACTCGGTATGTACTCTTGGAGAATGCACGTGGTTCAGTGATAGAGTTTGGCATCTAAAAGGGCACGTGGCTCGGTGAATTGATGCATCACTTTGGTGAGATAGCACCTAAGAGAAGGCACGTGGGCCCGGGCATCGTAAAAAGGACACGTCGCTCGGTGATTTGATGCGTCACTTTGGTAAGCGAGTACTTTAGAGAATGCACGTGGGTCCAGTGTTTGAGAACGGCATCTAAAAGGACACGTGGCTCGGTGATCCGATGCGTCACTTTGGTGAACTAGTGCCTTAGAGAATGCACGTGGGTCCAGTTTTCGAGAATAGCATCTAAAAGGGTACGTGGCTCGGTGACTTGATGTATCACTTTGGCGAAGAGGTCGCCTTAGAGAATGCACGTGGGCCCAAGGTTCGAGGCACGTGGACTCGGAGACTTGGAATGTCGTCCTGGAGAATGCACGTGGCCTAGCTTTTAGATACTCCTCCGTGGAGAATGATTTATATGACATGTAATCGACTGGTTCGATTTATTTGGAGTAAATGGGTGCCTATTGTGAATTGTACTGACTTGCAGGTGGGATCTGAGGCCAAGGTTAGTCCTCTGCCCTGTGCGTGTTTAGGCAGCCTATAGTATAATGGTTTACTAATCGAGGCTTAGTGGGGTAGAACTCGTTGAGACATAGTCTCATCCCGGTTTGGGGAAATCATTTCAGGACCCCGCTGAGGAGCCGATGAGGAGAAGTCTGAGAAGGAGAACTTAGAGGTGAATTCTGAGGAGAAAGACTTTTGGAAAAAGAAGATATTCCCGAGAGGGGCCTTGAGTACGACCCGGATGGACTGAGAGTCTATCTTCTTTTGAGATTTCCTTTTTGAAGTGAATAGTTATGAGGTGGTTTGTGTTTTGTATAAAAGTTTGGTTATAAATTTCAATATGAAAAATATGGCCCTGTTTTTCTATCCCATCGTTTTATTGTCTGGGGATTTTAACTGCTTCCGCATGTGCTAAAAAAATTGAAAGGGTCGGCGATACTTAGTCTTGGGATATCGCATTATAAAATCGACCAAAAGAGAAGGATGTGTGCGTGCCCGAGGATCGGGGTGTGACAAAATTAACCATTTGACTTTTCAGATTTTTGATTGAAATGAATGAGAAATTGTTTAAAAACCATAAAGAAAAAGAAAGAAATGAAAAACAATATTTTTTGGTCAAGGAACGGGCTCTATTGCGATTGGAAACCCTTATCTTGATTTTTTACCTTTAATGATGCATTAACTAAAAATTAGATGCCAACACACTATCACCTGGAGAGGTTGGATAGGTGATTATGAACAATTTAAGCATAATTCAAAACAACCAAGTGCAATATCACAAAAAAACAAAGTCTAATGAAAAACCACGCAATGACCAGACTTTAATGTGTGGAATAAACAAAATAAATGAGAGATTAAAGGATAGAAAAAAATTGCATAGAACAATTATAGTGGTTTAGCTTTGACAAACATATGTCCACTCTCCTACGTTGATAGCCTATGGGCTGGATTCTACAAAATGAATCAATCAGAGGTTACAATAACCGAGTACTCTCAACTTGAGTAAGTGTGTTTTAAACTTCTGATCTTACACTCTCAATAACAACCTCTAAGAGATTACAAGTTATGTCACGCCTTGAATCTTGAGCGCCTGAACATCCCACAGTGGTCGATTAAAAATGTGACGTCCTAAAATGTGTCACTGACACATTCTTTTTCTCTTTCGATTAAGCACATGCAGAAGCAATTTATATAATCACCCAGTCAAAGCAACAAAGCATAAGGATAACAAGGCACAATAGACAATTTCCAAATGCGGCACATTTATTTGTCAACTTGTTAACCTAGGAGTTTAACATTTACAAGTCTACATCAAAAGGTAACTCATAGATAACCTATAAGCAAAAAAGGGCCAGAAGGGTTAGGGTTAACTCCATCTTCATTTAAATGGGGGATGACACGCCCCAAACCTCGAGCGCGTGAACATTCCACGATAGTCGATTAAAAATGCAGCATCCTAGGACATGTTGCTGACCCATTCTTTTCCTCTTTTGATTAAGCGTATACGAAGTAATTTATATAACCACCTAGACAAAGCAACAAAGCATAGGGATTGTAATGCAGAACAAATAATTTCTAAAAGCAGTGCATTTATTTGTCAACTTGTGTCATGCCCCGATCCTCGGTCACGCACACATCCTTCTCTTTTGGTCGATTTTATAATGCGATATCCCAGGACAATGTATCGCCGACCCCTTTCATTTATTAAGCACACGCGGAAGCAGTTAAAATCCCCAGACAATAAAACGATGGGATAGAAAAGCATGGCCATATTTTTCATATTGAAACTTATAACCAAACTTTTATACAAAATCCAAACCAGAGTACTTAATAACTTTTTACTCTATCTCTATTCACTTCAAAAGGAAATCTAAAAAGAAGATAGACTCTCAGTCCATCCTGGCCGCACTCAAGACCCCTCTCGGGATTATCTTCTTCTTCCAAAATCCTTCTCCTCAGGTTTTACCTCCGAGTCCTCCTTCCTAGACTTCTCCTCCTCAACTTCTCATCGGGGTCCTGAAATGTTTTCCCCAAACTGGGATGAGACTACGTCTCAGCGAGTTCTACCCCACTAAGCCCAATTAGTAAACCAGTATACTATAGGCTGCCTAAACACGCACAGGGCAGAGGACTTACCTTGGCCTCAGATTCCATCTACATATTAGCACAGTTCAATAGGCACCCAAGCAATCACATCACATGTCAATATCTCGATCCATCGACCTAGTCGATTTCATGTCAATTCGACCATTCCCCAGTCGTTTCCCTTATTCAGTTCAAATCGTACTCACAACTTCACAAGCATAGACTACCAAATCTTGGCAACAAATTACAGTCCCGAAGGATACGATCTATCTTTAGGTAGCAAATTACGGCCCAATGGGCGTGACCTTTAATAGGTGGCGGATTACGACCTTATCAGGCACGACCCGTATCGAGTGGCAAATTACGGCCTTATCAGGCGCGACCCATATCGGGTGGCAGATTACGGCCTTAACAGGCGCGACCTTTAATAGGTGGCAATTTACGGCCCAACGGGCGCGACCTTTAATAGGTGGCAGATTACGGCCCAATGGGTGCGACCGACTCCAAATTCGGTGGCAAATCTCGGCCCAACTGGCATAGCCATACTTCGGCGGCTTCCGAGGTTCAACTCACAACCCCTCACAGTCAAATTCTAATTGAATACCGACATTGATCAATCTTGGGATAAATCTCCACATACTCATCAACTCACTCAATTTTCACACGATATTAACATACCTGATGGATCTTAGCCAAGAGTATATTCAAATCACTCTCACAAACTTCTCCACTTGAATGCCCATCAAAGCATTATTGACGCTAAACAATCATACTCGGCCATCCACAACTCAATTACTCAATCTCAATCAATTTAGGAAAAATTCCTCAAATTGCACAATTAATCCAATTCAGCATAACGTAGAGCTCAAATAAATAAACGAACTACACCACGATAATCAGCACGAGATTTCGGCCGTCGGCCATCTCAATCTTAATTTTCGAAAAATAAATAAATAATTTCGAAAATTAAATAATTAATATTAAAAATTCAATTTAGCTCAAAATAAAGCCCGATTCAAGTAAACGGACTTCACCACGGTCATCAGCATAATTTTTCGGTCACTAGCCATCCCAGTTGAATTTTCGGAAAATAAATAATTAATTAATTTAATCCCGAAAAAACTCCACTTAGGCCCGAAAAGCCTAATTGAAGCCCACTAAGGGTCAGGAAAAATCCCGAGGCACTTCCAGTAAATAGTAGACCACGTCTACTTGCTAATTACAAAATCAATTTATCTATATCGCATCACAATTGACTAATAATTGCTAATTTATTCTAATCTAACAACCTAAACATAATTAATTAAAACTAAACCAACCTTAAGCATAATTAGCCAACTAATCCGGAATTAGTGAGATTACTCATCAAATCGCGCGCAAATCGGATCAATTCGACGGGGGCGACGCGAGGAACAACAAACTCCAAAGCACGGCTCGAGTTCGGGGCCCGAAAATGGCCAAAAACGAGCTCGAAAGGGGCTGGAAACCCACTCGTGGGTTTCTGCCCTTGGCTGGCCGGAGCTGATCCGGCAGCCAAAATGGTGAGGGGAGGCCGGCGGAGAGCAAGGGGGACGCTGGGGAGGTCGGGTGGTGCTGGGCGGTGGCCAGAGCTAGCTGGACGGGGCGGAACGGCGGCTGGGTCGTGCGGCTGGGAGAACGCCAGGGCGCGAGAGGCAACGGCTGGCGGAGCTCGCGGCGAGCGGCGGACACACGGCGTGGGCGCGGGCGTGCGGTGCGGTGCGACGGCGGCGAGCGGCGGCTTCGGCGAGCTGCTGCTCTTGGTCTTCCCCAGCTTCTGGTTCGCTTGCTCGCACGCGAAGAATGAAGAAGAAGAAGAATGCGGTCACGTGGGGTGGGAAGAAGAGAGAGAGAGAAGAGAGAGAAGAGGGAGATAAGGGTTGACTAGTCAAAAGAAAAAGAGAGAGGGAGAGGGCAGGCGGTGGGGAGGAAATCCGCACGAGGGGGAAAGGGAGAGGGGAGAGAAGAGAGAGGGAAAAGAGAGAAAAGGGGGAGAGAGAGAAAAAAGAAAATATATAATACCATTATTTCAATTTTCATTTTCTCTTTTCCTTTTCCTTTCTATTTTCTTTTGGTCTTCAATTTTTCTTCCAATAATTTCTTTCTTGAAAGTTCGGACTCGTCAATAAATTGACAAGCGATGAGACAATGTCCTAAAAAAAGAATTATGACACGCTTAAAATTCGATTCCCAAAATCGAGTTGAATTTCGTGGTTAAAAATCGATCAGACGTGATTTTAACCCAATCCAACCAAATAGGTAGCTTTTAGGGATTTTACAGCTGATACATCCCTTAACGGCTTTACCCAATATGTTAGTTAACTCGTGAGTGATCAGCTTAGAGAAAAAGGGCCATAGGCATGTCGACGAAATGCCCATTTCACTTTATCGAAACGGGGTCGAATTTCAGGATGTCACAACTTGTTAACCCTAGGAGTTTAACATTTACAAGTCTACATCAAAAGGTAACTCCTAAATGACCTATAAGCAAAAAAGGGTTAGAAGGGTTTGGATTAACTTTAACTTCACTAACTCTAGGCCAATCCATCACCTCCAAAGGGATCTCAAACCGCATGTGACGATTCTCCAAACTACAGGCCTGAAAATATTTAAACAATAATGGGGTGAGATATAAATCTCAGTGAGTTAAAAGCCTAAGTCTCGATTAGGATGCTAATTCGCCTCAGTGGCAGGCTAAATAATCTTACCTCACCTTGGCACACTCCAACATATTAATATATCACATATGCTAATATCAACGCATCAAGCATAACCAATAATCAAAACACATTCATAATATCCCATGCACAATACCATCACATGTGTTCTAATTATTACGGTCTCTACAAGGGTTGTTGGTCTTTCGATATGATTGGGTATCATCTCACTCCATCAGACACGACATCGTCTAGAACCCCCGTCTAGACGGCATTCCATAAAGGATCATTAGTTCAACCTCAACTGCAACTCGGCATCCGAACTCCCGCTGGGCATCAATAAACATAGAGCATCACTCCTGAACTCCTATTGAGTGACGGGTTCAATTAAACGGCATTCAAGAATGCCAATAGTCAAGCCAATTTTATTTACCATTAATTAGCCTAGTACCAAAGAGTTCGCATTCGAATAACCAACTTTGGCAAATTTTCACACTTAAAATTCTAGTAAAATGTTTACACACTATCACATACTAAAAATCAACCTGCCAAATTTTACACGTTTTCATTTTAAAACCCTGTTATCCCATTTAACACCTTAGAATTCACTATTTTTTTTTTTTCATAAAACCTTCATTGGAAATAATAAATAGGGCACATACATTGGACATGTTATTGACACTTGATTTTTAGTTGACATGTTATTAAAATGTAAAAAATCGAGATATGAGTTTCTGATCGCGACAAAGCCCCATTTTTCGGTCATAAAGTGTCGTTTTTCATTTCTTTCTTTCGCATTGTTGTTTATAAGCAATTTCTAGTTCATTTTCAAGAAAAACCCGAACAAGTCAAATGGTTGACTTTTAAGTTGACTTTTTTGCCAATCTTTTGATCAAGAGTCAACCTTAGGTTACAATTTGGCTTTTTACCCAAAAAGACACTATTTAGCTCAATCTCACTTCAAATATTTGATCAAGAAATCAACATTTTTGGAAAAATCAACTAAAGGGTTGACTTTTAATCAAATCTTTAACCAAAAAAATAAAATAAAAATAAAAAATCCATAAAACACTTCATTTTAGTGCCAATTTGACTTTAGTGTCGAAATTTTTTCAAAAATCGATTAAGAACTCTGTTTTCTAAATTTTTCAATTTCAGATTCAAAATCGACAAAAAATAAAATTACTTTCATTCCAATCTTAACTAGGTCTAATTCCCGAAATTTGATCTAGAGGTAATTACCCATCCACTTGTTCAACCAATTTTGAGATCGGGCATTTCAAGCGTAAATTGTTGTTTTTGTCCTAGATTAGGGATCCGGATTGATTGTTAATGATTTGTGTGTCGACACTTTCATTTAACTCATTTTCCTAGTGACATTCCAAATCTTGGATCAATTTTGGAAGATTCATTTAGGTGCATTCTAATTTAGTTTTGTTTTTTTGTTTTCTTTTATAACCCAGGGGAATCCCGTACAGCCGGTAGCTGGCGAGCAAACCCTGGGGTGACGCTAGTGGAGGACCCACCACCCCAGCGCCACACTTAAGACATCAAATGCCTCCTTTGGGTTTCGAACCCCTCACCTTTGGGGAAGGATCAATGGAGCTCTTATCTAGCAGAGCCACCACGGCCGGTGGTTCTAATTTAGTTTTGTTTAAATTGGGTAAAATCAGAAAAATTAGAACAAAATTTGGACAAAAATTCAACTTGGTCAACCTAGCATTGACCAGCGTTGACCATATTTGACCAGTGTTGACCGGCGAATTTTGCTGTCATTTTTTTGGCTGGAAACCACCCCTAGCTAACCCACTTCATGGCCAATCCAATTATGCACTTAATTTTCAAATTTTAAAATTTTCCCCGGATTATACGAAATTTGCAAATTTGCCCCCGAGTTTGGTGAAATTACAAAAGCACCCCAACTAATACCTTACCTTAAGATTAGATCATCACCGTCCACTAAGAATGCATCATGACCATTGAAATTAACATGTGCCTAATTAGGATGTTATTTAGGGTTTGTTAAAGATAAGATGACATCCTAGCCCTTAGATCATTCCAAGGGCTAGGATACCATCCCCTAAACACATATAAATGGGATTTTTCTTTTCTTCTAGGGGGCTGATATTCTGCAGAAATACAGATATGAAGAGAGAGAATATCTCTCAAAAACCTCTCTCTCTCTTTCCCATTCCCGCGTCACTCTTCTCCCCCCATTGCCTCACGTCGTTGCGTTATTTGCCGCTCATTGGAGCTCTGATCATCGTCGCACCACCCACAGTGTATCTCACCGACTTTCATCCTTTCCTATTGTCTTCACTCAATCACCAGAGAGGCATAGGAGCCTCCCATCCAGCCGGTTTTTACCTCAGATCCGAAGACCTTTCTCTGCGCCAGTGATGAGTCCGCCTTTTTCTTCACCCCGATCAATGATCTGGTGACTTCCTGATGTTCTCTAGCTATTCAACAATGGTCTTTGACCTATCCAGAAGTTCCAGGTGGTTGGAAATCTACTGAACGATCACCAGAAGGTTTTTGTCCAGCCGATCTTTCTGTTGGTGTCAAACTGAGCGCCCAATCTTCTGTCCAGCAGCAAACGGGAGCAAATCCGGTGTTGTCTTCAGCATCTCCGGTGATCTCAGTCCCTCTCGGACGGTCCTTGATGTTCCTAGGTGTTACGACGGCTCAGTGACAGTTCGCGAGAGTTTGTTTAACATGAAAACATTAAAAGGTAAGCTCTTTCGCCTCAAGCTCGATGAAGCTAGGTCTCGATAGGAGATCTGGGCTAGAGCTCATCTTAGGGATTGATTTATGAGGTTTATGATGACTTGATATAAAGGAGCGGGTGCAGTGAACTGTAATTGTGATGTCTAGGATGTATTGGTATGGAAATATATAGGCTATGATGATGATGATATGTGGCACCCCACGAACGGCCCTCGAACCGTTAAGGTCGCCACAAGTCACTTACATTTCACTTGACTTGATAATATTTACTCCGATACCATAGAGTTGTAGTAGGTCCGTATATCCTGGGGGTTTATATATATATATATATATATATATTTTCTCAATGGGTCCCAACGCAGTTCATATAACGGAAGCATATTCGACATCTCCCTAACCCATACTCAAACTAAGTAATACAAAGCAATGCACACCAATTACACATGTCATATATATATAGAAGTTAGAGCTGAACCACTTTTATTTACATAATTTGATCGGACATCAAAAGTTGGTACATCAAAAGGCCAAGGCTTTATTAAGCTCGGCTATAACCTAAAGTACCCGACCCCACAGCAGTCATGTACACCGATCCATCATCTAGTGTCGGCTATCCAAAAAGTGTCATCCGCTACTCATCACACGCACAATCACACCCAGCCCGGTCCATCGGCTGGTGGCGGTGGCAGCATCCCCGTCATGATGCCGTCATGACGAACATGCACGGACAGGAACTCCTGGACTACGGGGCCATCAGGTAGACCCACGTCATACATAACTAAAACTTGAACACAGATGAACACCAGTCCATGAACACCAGTCCACGAACACCAACACAGGAGTGCTCCAAACACTCAACCTCGATGTCGGACGGTAAGCCATAAAAGGTACCATGTGTGACAAGTAACAGAGGCATCTCTTATTCTGAAATGTTAGTCCCCAAAAGAGGTGAGTACAACCACTCAGCAGTAAAAAATTCATCAAGCTATATCAAGCATTACTATTAATATCCATATTCAAGTGTGGTAGAGAAAAACAAGAACTTAGAGAACAAGTATGTATAAGAATCATGAAATCCTTAAATGTGACGACAATGTAGTTCTTAATGTGTAGTGCAACATGTCCAAGATGAACAAATTTCAATCATAAGGCCAAACTGAAATATCACGTCTCGTTCCATGCCATACACTCAATCTTATATTCAAACCCCACACATTTATAGTAGAATCATTCATTTTATCATTCAAAAAGGGTTTCATCCCAGGAGGACTAATGTTTGCGTCCATATTTTCAAAGCAAAAATTATAGCTGCCAATTCTAAGTCATGGGTTGGGTAATTCAATTCATGAGGTTTCAACTGTCTAGATGCATAGGCTATGACCTTGCCATGCTGCATCAAAACACATCCCACTCCTTTGTGAGACGCATCACTATACATTGTAAATCCATAAGATCCAGATGGTATAGTTTGAACTAGAGCCGTAGTCAGTCTCCTTTTGAGCTCCTAGAAACTCTTTTCACATTCTTCATTCCATTCAAATTCTACATTCTTTCGAGTCAATTTTGTTAATGGCCCAGCAAGTTGTGAGAATCCTTCAATAAATCTTCTATAATAACCTGCCAGTCCTAAGAAATTTCGTATTTCCGTGGGTGTTGTTGGTCTTGGCCAATTTATTACCATCTCGACTTTTGCTGGGTCTACTATGATTCCTCCTCTTGACACCACATGTCCTAAAAATATTATCCGGTCCAACAAAAATTCACACTTACTAAATTTGGCGTACAAGTTATGGTCTTTAAGGGTCTGTAACACTATTCTGAGGTGTCGCTCATGTTCTTCAGGTCCTTTAGAATATACCAGGATATCATCAATGAAGACAATCACAAATCGATCCAAATAAGGCTTAAATATCTTATTCATCAAATCCATGAATGCGGCTGGAGCATTCGTTAGTCCAAAAGGCATAACTAAGAACTCATAGTGTCCATAGCAAGTTCTAAAAGCAGTCTTAGGAATGTCTTATTTCTTAATCCTTAATTGATGGTATCCTAACCTTAAATCAATTTTAGAAAAGACCGAACTTCCTTGCAGTTGGTCAAATAGGTCATCAATTCTAGGCAAGGGATACTTATTCTTAACGGTTACCTGATTCAGTTGCCTATAGTCAATACATAAACGCATTGATCCATCTTTCTTTTTCCCAAACAAAATTGGTGCACCCCAAGGAGAAGCACTTGGCCTAATAAATCCTTTATCAAGCAACTCTTGTAGTTGCACTTTCAACTCTTTCAATTCCATCAAGGCCATCCTATACGAAGCTTTCGATATCGGTCCTGTTCTAGGCATTAGTTTGATCTCAAACTCAATCTCTCGTTCCGGTGGTAACCCAGGCAGTTCCTCAGGAAATATGTCTTGAAATTCCGTGACTACTCGAACTTCATCGAGCTTAGATCCTTTCTTAGTATAGTCCTTTACCATTGCCAGGTATCCTTGACATCCTTCGTCAAGTAATGCACGGGCTTCTATTACTGAAATAAGTGCCACGGATGGGTTTGTCTGCCCTCCGAAAAATTCACAACTAGATTGGTCAAGTAAAACAAATTGAATTACTTTTCTGTGGTAATCCACCTTAGCTTGATACTTATGGAGCTAGTCCATTCCGATAATAACATCAAAGTCATGCATAGCCATTACGACTAAGTCTATTTCCATATCCAGTCCCCCTATAGTTATCTTACATCTTTCACATACCAACGTAGACAATACCACATTCCTTAGGGGTGTGGAAACGCAAAGAGGCGTCTCAAGAGAGGTAGTTTCTATTTTACTCAACTGTCTATTTTTTTCAGACACAAAAGAATGCATAGAACCCATATCAAACAATGCATATGCCTTTTTTCCATTTATAGAAATCGTACCTGAGATAACATTTTTGGAAGCTTTCGCTTCCTCTTGGGTGACCGCATACACCCTTCCTTGTGCTGGTGGCCTTTGTGGATTCCTTGATAGATTCGACCCAATAGTACGTTGTTGCACTTGTCGTACTGAGTTGACACTCAACTGTGATCTCTCTTGTGGACAATTTCTCTTAAAGTGCCCCATCTGTCCACAACCAAAACATTTTGGCAAACTATTACAAAATCCTGACCCATGCTGTCCACCACACCTCTGACAAATATTACCCTGGTAGGGTACCTTACCTAGAACCGGGCCACTCTTGGCTTTTCCAAAATTTCCTAAATTATTCCTCTTCTTAGATTCCCAGGGCTAACCTTGTCCAGGATAGGGTCTCTTACCCCTTCGAATATCACTAAAGGTCATTTGCTTTTTGGATTCCGATCGCTCTCTCACTAATTCTTGCTCTACCAACTGTGCCCTTTCATAAATTTCGTTATAATCTCTTATATTCAGAGGCACCAGTTGTTTCCCGATATTAGTCCTCAACCCTTTGAGGAATCTCTTTGTCTTTTCCTCTCGATCCTCAATCAGCGTGGGAGCATACCTAGACAATTCATAAAATTTTGCCTCATACTGGTCCACTGTCAGCTCCATTTGTTCTAACTAAACAAATTCAGTGATCTTCTTATCCCTGGCATAGTCACAAAAATGCTTCATATTGAAAGCTCTAACAAACTCATCCCAGTTTATTTCAATACCTGGTGGAAAGATCGTGTCTCTTGAAGCTCTCCACCAAAACTTTGCATTTCCCTCCAGTTGGTACTCTGCCAAAGTTATTTTCTTAGCATCATTGCAGTCCAACAACCTGAAAATTCGTTCCATTTCATCTATCCATTGTTTCACCTCCTCAGGACTTCTTGTTCCACTAAACTTAGGTGGCTTCAGTTTCAGAAATTGTTCCACCAATCCTTGAGGGCAACGTTCCACTCTAGGTTGTTGCTGTGCTTGTCTTTCCATCAGATTTCCTATATTGGCCAATGCCTGCAGGATGTCTTCCATTTGGGGTTCAACCCTTGCAGCAAAGGCTTCAACCCTCGATGGATAAGAACTTTTAGCTCGTACCATGATTTTCCTGTTGTTTCTAAGCATTTGCCTCAAGAATAATCTGAGACTCAATGTCTCCATTTAAAAGCAACTTCAACTATATATATATATATATATAAAAGTAACATAAACATGTTACTGGCACTTAAAGACAACTCATTAAAATTACTAAGGATCTATGAGTGAATACCCATCACCTGTTGTTCAAAGTTAGTCAACTATCCTAGTTAGTATCCTATGGTGTGCATTGTCATTATATTCCTCAATTTCCAAATGAGGCTCCTTATCACTCCACATATAACCATTGCTCTGACACCAAAAAGGGGATGTGGCACCCCACGAACGACCCCTGAACCATTAGGGTCACCATAGCTCACTTACCTTTCACTTGACTTGGTAATATTCACACTGATACCATAGAGTTGTAGTGGGTCCGTATATCTTGGGGGTTTATATATATATATTTTCTTAAACAGTCCCAGCACAACTCATATAACGGAAGCATATTCGACATCTCCCTAACCCATACTCAAACTAAATAATACAAAGCAATGCACACCAACTACACATTTCATATATATATAAAAATTAGAGCCGTACCACTTTTATTTACATAATTTGATTGGACATCAAAAGTCGGTACATCAAAAGGCCAAAGCTTTAATAAGCTCGGTAATAACCAAAAGTACTTGATCCCACAACAGTTATGTACACCAATTCATCATCCAGTGTCGGCTATCCAAAAAGTGTCATTCGCTACCCATCACACGCACAATCACACCCAGCTCGATCCATCAGCTGTTGGTGGCGGCAGCATCCCTATCATGATCCCGTCGCAACGAACATGCACGGATAGGAACTCCTGGACTACGGGGCCATCAGGTAGACCCACGTCATACATAACTAAAACTCGAACACAGATGAACACTAGTCCACGAACACCAACACAGGAGTGCTCCAAACACTCAACCTTGATGTCGGACGGTAAGCCATAAAAAGTACCATGTGTGACAAGTAACAGAGGCATCTCTTATTCTGAAATGTTAGTCCCCAAAATGGGTGAGTACAACCACTTAGCAGTAAAAGATTCATCAAGCTATATCAAGCATTACTATTAATATCCAAATTCAAGTGTGGTAGACAAAAACAAGAACTTAGAGAACAAGTATGTATAAGAATCATGAAATCCTTAAATGTGACGACAATGTAGTTCTTAATGTGTAGTGCAACATGTCCAAGATGAACAAATCTCAATCATAAGGCCAAATAGAAATATCACGTCCCGTTCCATGCCATACACTCAGTCTTATATTCAAACCCCACACATTTATAGTAGAATCATTCATTTTATCATTCAAAAAGGGTTTCATCCCCGGAGGACCAATGTTTGCGTCCTTCGGCATTCACATCCCTCCAGGCATCACGAAAGCCTCTAGCATTCAGCCACCCAGAGCCACCAGGCATCTGGAGCGAATCACGCCTCTAGGCATCTCGTATCCCACCTGGCATCACGAGGAACCTCGAGGGCCTCCCATGAAAATGGTTACCCTGGCCATCCGGATTTACGTACCGACTAGCATACTACCGGGCATCCCGAAGCTCTCGGGGAAAAACCTCCGGCATTCAGCCATTTAAGGCCACCGGGCATCCACAAGGCATCGACTCACTCGATCCTTTGGGCATCCCGACTCCCGGGGCATCGTTGACCCGAGGGTTCAACGGTAACAATTTAGCATTTTAATTTACAAAACATTTTCAAATGCTAAAACAAGACGTCTCATGGACTCTCTAACACATCTCAATATTGCACAAATATCCACAGCCAATACCAACATATCACATAGCCATTCGAAACACCTTCACCTTCGGACACTTTGTGAAAAATTCGAGAACGGAATAGCCTGATTTTTACAATGCACAGTTCTGGTAAAAATTTTGAAATAAATACTGAATGGACTCAGAAAATTATGATATTTTGACACATTATCAATGAGACCTAAAGGAAAAAATTTCATGCAGAACACCAAGTCAAATTCCATACATATCGAGAGTAAAAAGTTCGGTATTTCTTGCTAAGGTTTCTGTAAAATTTCCAGATTTAGCATTTTCATAAAAAATCATTTGGTCGACCAAATCTTGTCTATTTATGCTAACATTTTGATATGTTACTCTTACAGATGTTCTCTCAAACTTTCATTCAGGACTCGAAGTCAAATTGTGGCTAGAAAAATCCAGAAAAATCGAGAAATCACCGGAGGTCATGCTGTTCTTGCGAATACAGATTACTAGCCTAAAGAGAACTATTCCTACACTTTGAGTCTTGGTATCCAACGTCCACAGTCAAGATTTACAAGCATATTACACCACAATGCAGCCTCTTTACTTCCCAAAAATCCACCATAGCTAAATCCTGGAGTTCTTATTTCAATTCAAAAGCGAAATCCACCAAAACTTGCTCTATTTTTGCTCCATTACTTCGGCCAGCTTCATCTCCGTCATCACAAATTGACATGCAACTCCAAATTCCATATTTTCTCACATCTACCAACTCCTCACTAGATAAAACAGCAAGCAAAACATAGATTGAAGAACTTCTACTTGCCTCAAGTCCAGGGCAACCGCAACAAGCAAATTCGGCAACTTAGGGCTCTGGGCACGGCTCGATCGACGGCGGAACTAGGTGGTGTCGACGGTGGCAGCTAGGACACGGTGGAAGACAGTCTTCCTCTTCCCCCTCGCGGCCCGCACTCGCCCCTTTCTCCCTCGCTCGAACTCTCCTCCTCTCTCTCTCGCTCACTCGCCCGCTCGGTCTCACTCTCTCTCTCTCTCGGCGGTTCCTCAATCAATCCGCCTCCCCCTCTTCCTTTTGTTGGCTTAATAGCTAGCAATCATTTGATTTTGCATGCAAGAGACACTTGGCTCCAAGAGGAAGACAAGTGTCTTCAACAAGGAGACAAGTGGAGGAGGTGGCGTGGCCTCCATCCGGTTCTCCTCCATGGGCTGACGGTTTGGGCCTCTTGGCCTACTTTGGGCCCGAAAATTTTGGGCCAAGTTGTCCCATGTCCAATTTAAATAGTCCATAGAAAAATATCAATAATAAGCCCATAATTCCTACACCACTTTAGGTTATTTGATTTTTATATAGGAATCAATATTATATTCCCATAACAAATTTCACATAGGGGGTTTGGTCCAAAAGATAAAATAAGGTGGCCGATGATATAATTGTCCCTATGGCCATTCGAAGACAAATCTCCTTTCCTTAAAATTAATATTTCGGGTTGTCAAAATTCCCGGATGCCACATGATATATTTGATTGCTTGGATGATGATTGTTCTGTAATTTCAGATCCATGATGGACCTCTCTGTGCATGTGCCTGGAAACGAGCTAGTAGATGTGCTTTTTTGCGCTCGATGTGTTCGTGAGAGTTAAAGATGACTTTATTATCTTTACAATGAGCTATAACGCATTCCAATCTGATGTCATTTGCTATCTAAAATCTGCTTCGAAAGTCAGGGAGTGATTCTGGAAAACTGACTTGTTTTGGTTCACTGTTATGTATTGATCGATCCTGATTGCTTGTCCATTTTCTGTGGATTTCTATACTTTGAATCTTAAATTGATGCCTCATGAAAATTGTTCAAAATAAGTTTCTCTACGACATACATATTTTCTAGAATTTTTTAAAATCATTCGGATAGGTCGATCCTCAAAAATCATCCTTATTTCTAGACGTTTTTGACACCAGAAGTGACTTTTTATTTTGGCTTAAACAAGGTTACAGATGAACTTTTTTAACTTCAATCCCTGCTAGGCTTAGAAAATAGATATCACAAGCTTCAAAACAATAGGTTGCATGCCCTGATCGAGTGTCATTTGACACTCGAAAAACATCTCTAAAAATGAGCAATTCTGCAGTAGTTCAGGTGGATTTTCAGTTCTGTTCTTGTTCCGAAATGGAATTTTACTATTTTTGCGTAGCCTTTTATGATGATTTATGGACACTCTAGCTTTCATGAGTTTTATTCCAAATTTTCTTGTGCTTGTTTTGTAATTTTTTCGTGATTTTTGGATGCGTTTAACTAGATCAAATCTACTCAGATCCAAGTCTAGGTCAGTCAGTTCCGTGCTGATCTCTAATTTTGTCATGTTTGTACTAATCTATGTGTTGATATATGGAAAACTTTCATGAATGAAAGTTTCTCATATTAGTGTGAAGCATGTTCTATAATTTTATTTTTTTTTTAAATTTGTAGACATGACTAACTAGGTCAAAATCACTTACATCCAAACATATGACAGTTTGTCCTACATTGCTCCTAATTCTGTTTTGGTAAAATTGAGTTCACAAATGAGCTTGTTTGATCTCAAATCCTTCATGAAAGTTGAAATACATGATGCATGCTTTACAAAGTCTTGACGTTAGCAAGTGAGTCAATTGCATGAGTTAAGGTGAAAATGTTCTGCAGCAATACATAGCTTAATATACGCATCTCTATTTTGTCATTTTTGCTATGATTCATGCGATCACATTTAGGTTTCGAACCCCACAAGAAGCATTCATCATTGCATGTTCTGTATGTAGGATATTTTGTAAGATTTTTTCACATCTTGAGGATAGCTGAAATCATGCCCGTTCTATGAAGTTAATGCTGAAATGAAATGTTACCATAGATACATCTTGCCATGCTTGTTTGGGTCTTTTAGAGACCAAATCTTGCAATAGTGCCTTCTTGACATTTAAACTACATATTATAAGGTTTGAGTACATGTCCACATCATTGCCTTTGAATGTTATCTTGCACGTTAAATTTGTGCCACAAAAGTGTCCATCACACTTAAAATTCCCAATAATATCATTAGGAATCTTGAATCATTTTATAATGTCATTTAAATTGTATGACATTTTGCATGCCAACCTAGGATTAGATGATTATCCAAATTTTCCATTGCATCCGATCCTAAATCCTATGTAATTTCTTCATGCCATTTGTGCATTATTTAAATGACTTTGAGGTTTCTAATGCATGCTTGAGTTCTATCTTTCTTAGTTACTAACATGTGTGCTCTTAATAATCTCGATATTAGAGCACCCAATTGACTTATTTTGGACTTGAGCCCTTCTAGGAAGTTGTAAGGCATGCTTAGAGGTTTTCAATGCCGTTAATTTCATGCAGATCGCTCATCATTTGAACCACCTTTCATTTTTTTCAAAACTAGATCAAAATCTGGACATGTGATCAAATTTGGACCCCTATTCTAATCCCTGTTTGGACATACTTTTGATATTTTTGTTATATTTTTTTATATCATGATTTTGTACTTGGCCTCTTAATAAAACTTGTTTGTCAACATGTTGGCTATGTTGTGTAAATTTGGTGATTTTTAGGCTTGTTTTGATAGGATAAATCCTTGTGATATTGACTAAGTGACCTGCTGTTTTGAAAATTTTCTCACATGTTATTACTTATTGTTTGAATTTTGTAAAATCATATGTAGCTCATTTAGGAAAACTTTCTTTAGGAAAGTTGTTTGTTATCTTATCATGCATATTAGGGAATTTTTTCATCACAAATTGTCATTAGACAATGCCCAACTTTGCTGTCTTTACATGTTTGTTTTGAAATTCTTCAATATGAACTTGGTTGTGATTGTTTTGATAAACTTCCTAGGTTAGTTTGTGCATGAATCTAGGCCATTCCATCTTCATAAAAGTTACTATAAATACCTCAATATTCATTATTAAATGATTTTTGACAAATCTTCTTTTCAAATCAAATTTAAAAATGCTTTGGTACATATGATGTTTCCCAAAAACAATTTGTTAAAAAGTTCTTTTCCAAAACTCAATTTGACTTAAGGAAGAATTGTGGTTTGGACCATATTCAAAATTCTTGTGATGCTTGTGAGTCCATTTATGCAAGCTCCGAGCTAGCCTTAGCAGTTGAATGTGTTCCATAGCCTAGATATTTCATAATCCAAAATATTTTCAATTTTTTTCTTAAATCCAAATTTGACAATTGTAGAAGTCACAATTTGAATTGTATTCAAAATGCTTGTGATACTTGTGAGTGTATTTATGCAAGCCCCGGACTAGCCTTACCAATCGAATGTCTTTCATAGCCGAGACATTACTTTGTCTCAAAACTTTTTGAAAATGGTTTCAAAAGATGTCTTTAAAACATCACATGTACCCTCATGCATATATTCGCACCATTCATTAGAAACGTTTGTGTTTGTGATTGGCACATGCACTTGGTAATAAGTGATTTGCCAACGGCTCACTCATTTGTTTGATTGATTGGGAAAAAAGATTCAAAAGACCTGCATGCATATTTAATTCTTGCAATGCATGTGATTTCTAGATGAATAGTAGGGTCGATGCATGATATCGAGGGAAAACCCTAGGATCACATAAATCACTTGATTAGGAGACTTATAAGTGTTATTAGTCATGCGTGAACACAATTGGTCAATAATGATTGTAAGTCATAAAATGAACTGAGTAGGTATCTTAGAGGGACTTGCACATGAATTTCAAAGGCCAATCCCGAGGCCTAAATCTTCTTTTAGCATTGAATTTCTTTCGAAAGATTGATTTTGGCATAATGTTGTGTTTTTTATTGTTTTGATGTGTATGCTTGTTTCTTTCATTGTATGAACCTAGTTATATAGTTTTGTAGTCTAGGTTTAGTTTAGGATCCTGAAGATGGAGAAGACATGAAATCGGTGGAGGTCGAGGTCCATTCCGACCATAATCATGTACTATTCATTTCCCTGCCATATGTCTCGAGTTCTTTTTGTTGTATAAAGCCCGACAAGTTACGGGTTCTGTTTTCCTCTTATCATTTTCAATTGTCTTTCCCTTTTATATTTTCTAGGATTGCATGGTAGATTTACCGTTTTCCTTGATTGTTTACTTTATGTCTCGCAATTTTCCATTCAATTGAGTGTTTTCTTTTCATTTCATTGGAAATAGATTAGCATGAAAATGACCAACTATGCATTATCGCTTAGTTTAGAACTAACGATCCCAAAAAAGTAAGAACAAACGCATAGATATGTTAGGTAAACACAACATACTGTCTAGATACCGAAAGGGTGTTAATAGAAATATTGGTGTAGCCTAAGTCTCCGGACCTAGATATCTGGCTGTGTAAGAATTGAGACAGTACTCCCAACCCTTAATTGGATTTCTAACTGACCCCCAAAAAAGAGGCTAGTGGCAACTCCCATCTTATGTTTAGGTTGTCCTAAATAACTAGACCACATAAATAAACCCATTGCACGAGATATGGGTCCCGATAAGACTCACCATGATTTAGCGTACCCGCTTGTGGAAAATTCCTAATGGATGAAGTGATGCCATCCTTAGGAAAGAATACTAGGGGGAGGGCTTCCATGGTAAAAGGACCCTTTAATCCGATATTCACATCCGACCTCCTCTCTCGAGGTGTGTCGTCCGTGTGGGTACTGTGGCATCTTAAAATTTCATAACGAACCCTGGATACACTACGACCTATGGCGAGATGATGGAAGCATTAACAGACTATATTATAATCATTAGACCAATGGATTACAATTAAGCAAGGGCCGAGCATTGAATGGACTATTGTTTTGTTGGAAATATATCCTATGTCCATGTGTGATCAAGGATTGTATTAAAGGATAAATTGATAAGAAATTTTTTATACTTGGCCATGTACCCTAGGAAACGAATTTCCTTTGATTAATGTTGTAATATTTTATGGCCATGTGAATATTTGTGATTATGTAATTATAAGTGGGGATTAAAGTAGAAAAATAGGAGCAAGTGTGGGCTGGACACTTAAGCCCCGAAACAGCCCAAAGCAGCCCACCATTTTCCCCTATTCGGTTGACCAAGGCCCGGCCCAAATAAGGCCACCTCCATGCA
This sequence comes from Eucalyptus brandiana, assembly GCA_014182725.1. Classification (NCBI taxonomy): domain Eukaryota; kingdom Viridiplantae; phylum Streptophyta; class Magnoliopsida; order Myrtales; family Myrtaceae; genus Eucalyptus; species Eucalyptus brandiana. The sequence goes on from CM024670.1 coordinate 29,149,431, forward strand.
TGAAGTTTGACAAGTGGCGAGAGGGATTCTATAAGTGTCACTGCCCCTATTGCTTCACCGGAAACCTCCATGCAAACCTAATAATTACAAGCAATTAAGAGAATAAAAGAAAAGGGGAATGGGGCGGCGCGACCGAGAGAGTGATCAAGAAAGAGAGATTGAGAGAAAAAGGGAGAGTGATCGAGAGAAAGAGAGAGGGGTGAGGGTGCTTTGGCGAGGGGAAGAAGGAGACCACGCCGTGCGTGCGCCTACTGCTGCCGTCGATGCCGCCTAGCTTCGCTGTCGATCGAGCCATGCCCGAAGCCCTCAAGTCGCCGTTTGCTTGCTGTGGTTGTGTGAACTTAAGGCAAGTGAAGTCCATTGATCTACATGATGCTTGTTGTGGTTGTGTGTGAAGTGTAATAGATTTTGGATATGCTGGATGTTGGAATTTTCGAAAGTATAGGAGTAGTTCTTTAGGCTAGCAAACTGTTTCATGGAAAAACAGCTTGACCTTTGGTAACTCCGTGAATTTTATGGGATTATCTAGCCAAAATCTGACTCCGTGTCCTTGATGAAAGTTCTAGATGACATCTTGAGGAATTACATACTAAAATTTGGGAAGAAATGGACAAGTATTGGTTGGTGAAACGAATTTTCTTTGAAAGTGTTAGATCTGGAAACTGTTACCGAGGGTTAGGGAGAGTTATAATAATTATAGCTCTTGATCTATTACGAATCCGACTTCGAGTTCTTCACAAACATTTTACCTCTATGTTTTATCTATAATATATCAAAATTTCATAATTTTCTGAGTTGAATTATTGGTTATACCGAATTTGTTATTAAAACTGTGCAATAAGTGACGTTTGAAGTTTTATGGCTGTGATGCATGGACCATAGCGACTCGTACGACGTTTTCTTGACATGGTGTTCTTCATAAAACCTTTTATCTAGATCTCATTTATAACATGTTAAATTTTTAGAATTTATTAAGATCTTTTACTAATTTTTCCAGAATTTTAATTAAAGGAGTGCATTCTGTTTTGTCCGAAAATTGCTTTATTTTCAAGAACAAATGAATTACTCTATGAGATGTGGTATCTTGAGTTGTCATTTATACAGCATATGTGGTGACATTTAACATATCATATGACATCAAAATTTGATTGAAACCTTTGTCATTATTGCACCAAATGCTAATTTGAAAGTGAGACATACATATATACATTGTGATGTTGATGATACCGTCGGACGGCTAAGTCGACGATGCCCCGGGAGTGTGCCAGATGCCCGAAGGTGTGTGCTGGATGCCCGGAGGTGTGTGCCGAGGGCCTCGTGATGCCAGTTGGGGTGCGAGATGCCCGGAGGTGTGTGCCAGAGGTCTAGCGATGCCAGGTTGGGTGCGAGAGTTATGAGGGATGCAAATATTGGTCCCTGGAAAAAATGAGATCCTTTTGAAAATCAAAATGAGAAATGAATCATGCGCATGTGTGTGCATGTGGCATGGAACATACATTGTTTATGTATTTGAGTTGGTACTATTTGGCATTGAAAATGTGGTCATTAAGGCATTGAATGGATCTCATGGAAATATATGCATGATTACATGGATGATATGTGCATTTCACATGAAATCTTGGTTGTCTTGCTTGTTGCATTGTGTAGTTTGATGGATCTTTTACTGTTGAGTGGTTGTACTCACCCCTTTTTGAGGACTAACATTTCAGACTAGGAGTTATGTCTCTGTTGCCAGTCACCCCCGGTACTTTCTATGGCATTCCGACCGACGTCGAGGTTGAGTGTACGGAGCATCATCACCCCGAGATATAGGGTATTGTTTTTGTTCGTGTGTGGGTTTTGGTTTTGTACAACGTTGGATCACCCGACGACCCTATCATTCAGGAGTTCTTGTCCGTGCATGTCTGCCGCGATGGGGTTATGCAGGGGATGTTGCCGTTACTGCCGGCTAACGAACCAGGTTGGGTGTGACTGAGCGCGATGGAGGGAGGATGGAGCTTCTTTTTGGATGGCCAACATTGGATGATGGACCGATGTACAAGACTGCTGTGGAGTCGGGTGCTTTTGGTTATAGCCGAGCTTTAGAAAGGCCTTGGCCTTTTGATGTACCGACTCATGATGTCCATCAAGTTATGTAAATAAAAGTGGTTCGGCTCTAACTTATATATAAAATATGTTGTTGGTGTGCATTGCATTATTTTGTTTGAGTATGAGATAGAGAGGTTTTGAATATGCTTCCGCTATATGAACTGCACTGGGACCGATTTAAATGATATAAACCCGAGGACATATGGACCCACTATAATTCTATGGTATCAGAATGACATATTATTAGGGCAAGTGAAAGGTAAATGAATTGTGGCAACCTTCGCGGATCGAGGGCCATTTCGGGGTGCCACAGGTAGGCCTGGTATCGGAGCAATGGTTATATGTGGAGTGATAAGGAGCCTCATTTGGAAATTGAGGAATATAATGATAATGCACAGCATAGGATACTAACTGGGATAGTCGACTAACTTTGAACAACGGTTGATGGACATTCACTCGTAGATCCCTAGTGATTATTGTGAATTGCTTCTTAGGTGCCAGTAACATGTCTATGTTACTTATACATATCTAGTTGCAGTTGCTTTTAAATGGAGACATTGAGTCACAGATTATTCCTGAGGCAGATGTTTGGAAACTGCAGGAAAATCATGGTACGAACTGGGAGTTCTCATCCGGCGAGGGCTACAGACTCTGCTACAAGGGCTGAACCCCAAATGGAAGATATCCTACGGGCATTGGCCAATATAGGAAATCTGATGGAAAGACAAGAGCAGCAACAACCCGAAATGGAACGTCGCCCTCAAGGATTGGTGGAACAATTTCTGAAGCTGAAGCCACCTAAGTTTAGTGGAATGGGAAGTCTTAAGGAGGCGGAACAATGGATAGATGGAATGGAACGAATTTTCCGGTTGTTGGATTGCAATGATGCTGAGAAAATAACTTTGGCAGAGTACTAGCTGGAGGGAAATGCAAAGTTTTTGTGGAGAGCTTCAAGAGATATGATCTTTCCACCAAGTACTGATATAAACTGGGGTGAATTTGTTAGAGCTTTTAATAGAAAGCATTTTTCTGATTATGCCAGGGATAAGAAGATCACTGAATTTGTTCAATTGGAACAAAGGGAGCTGACAGTAGACCGGTATGAGGCAAATTTTTTTGAATCATCCAGATATGCTCCCAGGCTTATTGAGGATCGAGAGGAAAAGGCTAAGAGATTCCTGAAAGGGTTGAGGACTGATATCAGGAAACCACTGGTGCCTCTGAATATAAGGGATTATAATGAAATTTATGAAAGGGCACAGTTGGTAGAGCAGGAACTGGTGAGAGGGTAATCAGAGTCTAAGAGACAGATGACCTTTAGTGATATTCGACGGGGTAAGAGACCCTATCCTGGTCAAGGTCAGACCTAGGATTCTAAGAAAAATAGTAATTTTGGAAACTTTGGAAAAGCCAGGGATGGCTTGAACTTAGGAAAAGTACCCTATCAGCAAGATGCCTTTCGAAGATGTGATGGGCAACATGGCCCAGGACCTTGCAATGGACGGTTGAAATGTTATGGTTGTGGACAAGTAGGTCACCTCAAGAAAGATTGTCCACAAGAGAGGTTGCAGCCGAATGTTAACCCGATGCGACGAGTACAGCAACGTACTGTTGGACCATATCCACAAAGGAATCCACAAAGACCACCAGCACAAGGAAGGATGTATGCGGTCACCCAAGAGGAAGCGGAAGCTTCCAAAAATGTTATCTCAAGTATGATTTTCATAAATGGCAAGAAGGCATATGCATTGTTTGATACAGGTGCTACACATTCATTTGTATCTGAAAGATATAGGCAGTTGAGTAAAATAGAAACTACATCTCTTGAGACGCCTCTTTGTGTTTCCACGCCTTTAAAGAATATGGTATTATCTACGATGGTATGTGCAAAATGTAAGATAACTATTAAAGAGTGAGATATGGAAATAGATCTAGTCGTGATGGCTATGTATGGCTTTGATGTTATCATAGGAATGGACTGGCTCCATAAGTATCGGGCTAAGGTGGACTGCTATAGGAAAGTGATCCAGTTCATGTTACCTGATCAGTCTAGTTATGAATCTTTCGGAAGCCAAACAAACCCCTCTATAGCCATTATTTCAATGGTAGAAGCTCATGAACTACTTGATGAAGGATGTCAAGGATACCTAGCAGTAGTAAGAGATCTTACTAAGAAAGAGACTAAAACCGATGAGATTCGAATAGTTAGGGAATTTTAGGATGTGTTCCCAGAGGAGTTGCCTGGATTACCACCAGAACGAGAAGTTGAGTTTGAAATTGAACTAATGCCTGGAACAGGACCAATATCGAAAACTCGGTATAGAATGGCCTTGGGGGAACTAAAGGAATTGAAGGTACAACTACATGAATTGCTTGATAAGGGATTTATTAGGCCAAGTGCTTCACCTTGGGGTGCACCGGTCCTATTTGTGAAAAAGAAGGACGGATCGTTGCATTTATGTATTGACTATAGGCAGTTGAACCAGGTGACTGTAAAGAATAAGTACCCCTTGCCTAGAATTGATGATTTATTTGATCAATTGCAAGGAACTTCAGTCTTAAGGAAGTTCAGTCTTTTCTAAAATTAAGGTCAGGATACCATCAGTTAAGGATAAAGAAAGAAGACATTCCTAAGATTGCATTTAGGATATGGACATTATAAGTTCCAAGTAATGCCTTTTGGATTAACAAATGCACCAGCCGCATTCATGGTTTAGTGAACAAGATATTTAGGCCTTACCTGGATCAATTTGTAATTGTCTTCATTGATGATATCCTGATATATTCTAAAGGACCTAAAGAACATGAACAACACATTAGGATAGCATTGCAAATACTAAGAGATCATATGTTATACGCTAAATTCAGTAAGTGTGAATTCTAGCTAGACTAGATAATATTTTTAGGGCACGTGGCATCGGTAAATGGAATTGCAGTAGACCCTGCAAAAGTTGAGATGGTAGTGAACTGGCCGAGACCGATGACACCGATTGAGATACGGAGTTTCTTGGGACTGGCTGGCTATTATAGGAGGTTTATTGAAGGATTCTCACAATTGGCAGGCCCCTTAACGAAATTGACCGGAAAGAATGTAAGGTTTGAATGGAGTGGAGAATGTGAAAGAAGCTTTTAGGAAGTTAAAAGGAAGTTTACAACTCCAATTCTAACTATACCATCTGGATTTGAAGGATTCACGGTGTATAGCGATGCATCTCATAAAGGGCTGGGATGTGTTTTGATGCAGCATGGCAAGGTCATAGCCTATGCATCGAGGCGATTGAAACCTCATGAGTTAAATTACCCAACTCATGATCTATAGTATTTGCTTTGAAAATATGGAGACATTATCTGTATGGAGAGAAGTTTGAAATCTATACAGATCATAAGAGCTTGAAGTATCTATTTTCACAAAAGGAGTTGAACATGAGACAGAGAATGTGGATGGAATTATTAAAAGATTATGACTGTGAAATACGGTACCATCTAGGGAAGGTAAATAAGGTGGCAGATGCCCTTAGTCGAAAGTCGGCTATGGACATGGCTAGTCTAAGAATAATAGAGTGGACTCTGCTAAAGTCAATTGTGGATTCAGACTTCAAGCTGGAAATAGACCACCTTACCGGTATGCTCACTGCATTAAGAATCGAGCCCGAAATTATTCAGAAAGTTAAGATTCTACAGGAATTTGATTCGAAGATTGTGGAAATACAAAACGTTGTGTCCTCAGGAAAAGACCAAAGTTTCAAGTCTTTAAGGATGGAGTAATAAGATGCCAAGGACGGCTGCGTGTTCTCGATAATGAGGAATTAAAAAGGGAAATTCTGTCGGAAGCACATAAGAGTAATTATAGTATTCATCCAGGTAGTACAAAAATGTATAGATATTTACGCCAGCAATTTTGGTGGAATGGCATAAAGGCAGATGTAGCTAAACACGTTTCTCAATGTTTAACATGCTAGCAAGTGAAAGCAGAACACCGCAAACCCGCAGGACTATTGAGACCATTGGACGTATCAGGATGGAAATGGGAGCATGTGACGATGGATTTTGTGCAAGGATTACCAAGGACATCTGTGGCATCCCAAAATTCATGGCAACCTCCAGATGCATTAAGGCCTATGGAAAGGTGATTGAAGTGTCATTGATTCATGTTGTGATCATTAGACCAAAGAATTGTAATAGATTAAGACTGAGTACTTTAATGGAAATGTATCTTGCGTTCATGGGTAAATTAAGGTTGGTGCATAGGACAATTTGATAAGGAGGATTATGGTTCTTGACTATGCACCTTATAGATTTGATTCTTATGGTTTAACGCTGTAAGTTTTATGGCCAAGCAAATAAGTGTAATTAGGTAAATTATATGATGGGCAATTAGATGGAAATTAAATGGGAGCAATTAGAGAAGGGTGGGCCAAAAACCCTTAGGCCAAGACCAGCCCATAGCCCCACCCAATCGGCCATATAGGCCTAGCCCGCGAAGCCCAAAGGAGAAGGAGGAGCTGCCGTCGACCAAGTAGGCCTAAGCCCAGCCGAATTGAAGCCCATCTTGCATGGAAAGTGCCAAGTGTTCCTTCCTAGTTGCCAAGTGTAGCAAGCCATGCATAATCTAATGATGGGTAATGATGAAGGGAAGAAATTAGAGGGGAAATAGGGGGCGGATTAAGCGAGGAAAGGGAGAGAAAGAGAGGGAGTCGTCCGAGAGAGAGAGAGAAGAGAAAGAGAGAAAGGAAAGGAAGAAAGGAAGAGAGAAAGGAGATGCTATGCGTGCGAGAGGAAGGAGGGAGGTCCGTTCGCCGATCGTCCGCCTAGCTCGCCGCCGTTCATCGCTGTTTTGTGCTTAAGTTTGAGGCAAGTAGAGTCCTAGAACCTACCCTTTGCTTGCTGTGGTGTGTGTGTAGAAAATGGCAAATTTTGGTTGTGATGGAAGAGATGAAATTTCGGAGCTTTGGAGAGAGATTTGTTGGCCTAGCATGCTGTTTTTAGAAAAATCAGTCCGACCTTTCAAGAGTTTGTGAGCTTCATGCGACTTTTTATTTGGAATCTCATTTTTATTTCTTCATGAAAGTTTTAGAGAACATCTTTTGGAATAACATACTAAAATTTGAGGCAAAAAGAACAAGTATTGGTTGGTGAAAATGATTTTTCTTTGGAGAAATTAGATCTGGAATTTATTGTGCTGACCTTTAGTGATTTCATGGTCTGTAAAGTAGCTTCCTTGTGAAAATCTCACTTTGATCTCTTAATGAAAGTTGTAGTGTAATTCTTGAGGAGAAACATATAAAAAATTTAGAGGAAATGAACAAACATAGGTCGGTGAAATCATTGTTCTTTGAAGAAACGGGATCTGGGGAAAACGCTACCTCGACCTAGTATGATTTCGTGATTTTTATAAAATCATACGGTTAAAATTTGATCATATGTCCTGAATAAAAGTTGTAGGTAATATTCTGAGGAATAACATACTGAAAATTTAGAAGAAACGAACATATGTAGCTCGGTGAAACGAGTTTCTTTTGAAAGATGATAATCTGGAAAAAGACGACACTGGGAACAGGAAGAATAAATCGTCTATATCTATTAATCTAGAACGATCTGGGTTTTGACTTATTCATAAGATATTTACCTTTGGGACTTGTATATAACATATCAAAATTTCAGAATTTTTAGAGTTCATTTGTATATTTAATTTAAATTACATCCGAATCTGTGCAAGCTGAAGTGTTGGAATTTTGAAAACTGTGATGCATGGACCATACTGTTTTGTGTGAGATTCTTTTGCTATGGTGTTATTCATGAGATATCTGTCTTTAGGTCTCATCTATAACGTGTCAAGTTTTTAGAATTTATTAATACCATTTACTAATTTTTCTAGAGTTTTAACTAGAGGAATCCATTCTGATTTATCCGAAAAATTGATGGATTTTTTTTTAAATAAATAAATTTGTCCATGTGATGTAATACTTTGAGCAGTTCATTTTGCTGCATATGTGATGATATATGGCATGTTATATGGCATGAAAAGCTAATTGAGACCCTTGATATTGATACATCAAATGCCATGTTGAAATTGAGATACATGTGTGAATATAAATTGGGATAATAACGAGACCGTCGGAGGTGTGAGTCGACAATGTCCCAGGATTGTTGGGATGCCCGGAGTGTGTGTGTTGGATGCCTGGAGTGTGTGTGTTGGATGCCCAGAGTGTGTGTGCCGAATGCCCCGGGAGTGTTGGGATGCCCGGAGTGTATGTGCCGAAAGCCCTAGAGGTGTGTGCCGGGGGGGATTCCTCATGATGCTAGTTGGGGTATGAGATGCCTGGAGTGTGTGAGCTGGATGCCCGGAGGTGTGTGCCGGAGGCTCCTCGCGATGCCAGGTGAGATGCAAGCGATAAATGTGGGATGCAAGGATTGGTCCCTGGGAAGAAAATGATGTGATCTATTTGAAATATAAAGATCAAGAATTGAATCATGCGCATGGAGGTGTGCATATGGCATGGTGATATATGTATGGCTATTTAATGATGAGTGCATGGTGGGATATGCACGTTGCATAATGATTTATGCATGGCTGCTTGATGATATAAGTACAAGTGCATGGTGAATTATGCATGTCGTGTGGTGACATATGCATGGCTGTAAGGTGAGGTATGCTTGAATGCATGAATGATATGTGTTTTATTCTTGATACCTTGATTGTTCTGTTTGACGCATTGTGTAGTTTAGTGGATCTTTACTGCTGAGTGGTTGTACTCACCCCTTTGGGGATTAACATTTCATATTAGAAAGATGCCTCTTTCACCAGTCATGCGTGGTACCTATTATGGCATACCTACTGATGTTGATGTGGAGTGTACGAAGCACATCTGTGCCGGTGCCCCTGATTTGGTGTTTGTCCGAGTCCGTATCTTGGTGATGTACAATGTGGGTCTTGCTAATGGCCCGGTTATCCAGGAGTTTTTTGTTTGTCCACGTCCGGCGCGATGGAGTGATGCTAGGAATGCTACCGCCGTCGCCGTCCGATGCACCGGGTTAGGTGTGATGGTGCACATGACTGGTGGGAGCTAACACTTTTTGGGGATAGCCAACACTTGTAAATGGAGGAGTGTACATGTTCGATGTAGGGTCGAGTCCTCTTTTGAGTGATAGCCAAGTATAGTTAAAAAATTTTGCCTTTTGGTTGTACCGACCCGAAATATCCATCTTGAAAATATAAATAAAAGTGACTCGGCTTTATCTTTTCATTTGGAGCATAGTTGGTGTGCATTGCATTATGGTTATTGGAGTAAAGGATGGTGAGACTTGTTTATGCTTCCGCTAATGAGCTACGCTGGGACCATTTCAAAAAAAAAAATCTCTATTTAAAGGGTATCGGTCTGTGAAGTTGTAGGAGATCGAGTAATAAGAGATCACCTGTGGCGACCTCAAGCGAATCGGGGGTGCCACAACATCAAGTGGCCACGACTCAATTTGGGTGATAGTAGATCGTTTGACTAAGTCCGCTCATTTCCTAGCGGTCCGCGTAGACTACTCAATGAATGAACTTGCCGAGATATATGTGAGCCAGGTAATACGCTTACATGGTATTCCTGTAACAATCACATCTGACCGAGACTCTAGGTTCACTTCAAATTTTTGGCAGATCTCCAAAATGCCTTAGGGACGAAGCTTCAATTTAGTACTGCTTTTCATCCCCAAACAGATGGACAAACGAAAAGAGTGATCCAAACTTTGGAAGATATGCTGAGGGCTTGTGTTATTGATTTTAAGGGAAGTTGGGATGAAAGGTTGCACTTGATAGAGTTCGCCTATAACAATAGTTTTCAAAAAAGTATAGGCATGGCTCCTTATGAAGCATTATATGGAAGGAGATGTAGGACTCATGTCTGTTGGAATGAAGTAGGTGAAAGGAGATTGACAGGACCTGAACTGGTACAAATTACTACTGAGGCTGTTGAAATTATCAGGAAAAGGCTTAAAATAGCCCATATTAGGCAGAAAGACTACGCAAATAAGCGTAGAAGACCCTTAGAGTTTAATATGGGGGATCATGTATTTCTTAAAGTATCTCCAATGAAAGGAATATCTCGATTTGGAATAAAAAGAAAAATAAGCCCCAGATTTGTTGGACCCTTTGAGATACTCGAGAAAATAGGAGATGTAGCTTATCGTTTAGCACTGCCTCCTAAGTTGAGAAATTTACATGATCTGTTCCATGTGTCGATGCTAAGGAGGTATCAGCTAGATCCTGGTCACATACTTGATCAAGAAGCCATCAAAGTGGATGAGAAAGTGAGGTATATTGAGGACACTGTACAAGTACTGGATTGAAAGGAGCAAATTCTTAGAACCAAGAAAATACCATTGGTTAAGATATTATGGCGACATCATGATGTGGAGGAAGCCACATGGGAAAGTGAAAATGAGATGAGGGAAAGGTACCCTCACTTGTTTAAAGAAACATGAGCAATGTTTAATGTCGAGGACGCATTCTCTAAGGAGGGGAGAATTGTGGCATCCTAAAATTTCATAACGAACCCTGGATACACTACGACCTATGGCGAGATGATGGAAGCATTAACAGACTATATTATAATCATTAGACCAATGGATTACAATTAAGCAAGGGCCGAGCATTGAATGGACTATTGTTTTGTTAGAAATGTATCCTATGTCCATGTGTGATCAAGGATTGTATTAAAGGATAAATTGATAAGCAATTTTCTATACTTGGCCGTGTACCTTACCAATCAAATTTCCCTTGATTAATGTTGTAATATTTTTTATGGCCATGTGAATATTTGTGATTATGTAATTATAAGTGGGGATTAAAGTGGAAAAATAGGAGCCAATGTCGGCTAGACACTTAAGGCCCAAAACAGCCCAAAGCAACCCACCATTTCCCCCTATTCGGTCGACCAAGGCCCGGCCCAAATAAGGCCACCTCCATGCATGAAGTTTGACAAGTGGTGAGAGGGATTCTATAAGTGCCGCTACCCCTATTGCTTCATTGGAAACCTCCATGCAAACCTATTGATTACAAGCAATTAAGAGAATAAAAGAAAAGGGGAAGGGGGTGGAGTGACCGAGAGAGTGATAGAGAGAGAGAGATTGAGAGAAAAGTGGAGAGTGACCGAGAGAAAGAGAGAGGGGTGAGGGTGCTTCGGCGAGGGGAAGAAGGAGACCAACCCCGCCATGTGCGCGCCTGCTGCCACTGTCAATGCCACCTAGCTTCGCTGTCGATCGAGCCACACCCGTAGCCCTCAAGCCACCATTTGCTTGCTGTGGTTGCGTGAACTTAAGGCAAGTGAAGTCCATTGATCTACATGATGCATGCTGTGGTTGTGTGTAAAGTGTAACAGATTTTGGATTTGCTGGATATTGGAATTTTCAAAAGTATAGGAGTAGTTCTTTAGGCTAGCAAACTGTTTCATGGAAAAACAGCTTGACCTTTGGTGACTCCGTGACTTTTCTGGGATTATCTAGCCGAAATTTGACTTTTTGTCCTTGATGAAAGTTGTATATGGCATCTTGAGAAATAACACACTAAAATTTGGGAGGAAATGGAAAAGTATTGGTTAACGAAACAAATTTTCTTTGAAAGTGTTAGATCTGGAAACTGTTACCGAGGGTTAGGGAGAGTTATATTGATTATAGCTCTTGATATATTACGAATCTCACTTCGAGTTCTTCACAACACTTTTACCTCTAGGTTTTATCTATAACATATAAAACTTTCAGAATTTTCTGAGTTGATTTATGGGTTATACCGAATTTATTATTAAAACTGTGCAATAAGTGACATTTGAAGTTTTATGGCTGTGATGCATGGACCATAGCGACTCGTACGATGTTTTCTTGACATGGTGTTCTTCATAAAACCTTTTTCTCTAGATCTTTTTTATAAAATGTTAAATATTTAGAATTTATTAAGATCGTTTACTAATTTTTCCAGAATTTTAATTAAAGGAGTTCATTCTGTTTTATCCGAAAATTGCTTTATTTTCAAGAACAAATGAATTACTCTATGAGATGTGGTATCTTGAGTTGTTATTTATACAGCATATGTGGTGACATTTAACATATCATATGACGTCAAAAGTTGATTGAAACCTTTGACATTGTTGCACCAAATGCTAATTTGAAAGTGAGACATACATATATACACTGTGATGTTGATGATACCGTCGGACGGCTAAGTCGACGATGCCCGGGAGTGTCAGGATGCCCGGAGGTGTGTGCCGGACGTCCTCGGGAGTTTCGAGATGCCCGAAGGTGTGTCCCGGAGGCCTCGTGATGCCAGTTGGGTTGCGAGATGCCCAGAGGTGTGTGCTGGAGGTCTCGCGATGCCAAGTTGGGTGCGAGAGTTATGAGGGATGCAAATATTGGTCCCTGGGAAAAATGAGATCCTTTTGAAAATCAAAATGGGAAATGAATCATGCGCTTGTGTGTGCATGTGGCATGGGACATACATTGTTTATGTATTTGAGTTGGTACTATTTGGCATTGAAAATGTGGTCATTAAGGCATTGAATGGATCTCATGGAAATATATGCATGATTGCATGGATGATATGTGCATTTCACATGAAATCTTGGTTGTCTTGCTTGTTGCATTGTGTAGTTTGATGGTTCTTTTACTGCCGAGTGGTTATACTCACTCTTTTTTGGGGACTAACATTTCAGACTAGGAGTTATGTCTCCATCGCTAGTCACCCCCGGTACTTTCTATGGCATACCGACCGACATCGAGGTTGAGTGTACAGAGCATCATCAACCCGAGATACGGGGGATTGTTTTTGTTTGTGTGTGGGTTTTGGTTTTGTACGATGTTGGATCACCCGCCGACCCTATCAGTTAGGAGTTCGTGTCTGTGCATGTCCACCGCGACGAGGTTATGCTGGGGATGCTGCCGTCGCTGCCAGCTGACGGACCAGGTTGGGTGTGATTGAGCACAATGGAGGGAGGATGAAGCTTCTTTGTGGTTGGCCGACACTAGATGATGGACCAATGTACATGACTGCTGTGGAGTCGGGTACTTTTGGTTCTAGCCGAGCTTTAGAAAAGCCTTGGCCTTTTGATGTACCGACTCATGATGTCCATCAAGTTATGTAAATAAAAGTGGTTCGGCTCTAACCTACATATAAAATGTGTAGTTGGTGTGCATTGCATTATTTTGTTTGAGTATGGGATAGGGAGGTTTTGAATATGCTTCCGCTATATGAACTGCGCTAGGACCGATTTAAATGATATAAACCCACAAGACATATGGACCCACTATAATTCTATGGTATCAGAATGACATATTATTAGGGCAAGTGAAAGGTAAGTGAACTGTGGCGACCTTTGCGGATCGGGGGCCGTTTCGGGGTGCCACAGGTACGGATCGCGACACTCCGCTGTCATGCGAGGTACAAGTTTTGGAGAACTCACGACCTTGTAAAAGGAACTCACAAGAAGTTTGTCAGGGGATGAGGTAATGACATATATGTGGTTGAGAACCATGAGGAAACTTTCATGCTTAAGTATCCCTAAATCTGACCTTTCCCCTTTCCTTTGCTCCTGAGGGATCGAGGGCAATGAAATCGAGTTGCAACACATGTCAATAACATGGCATAACAAGTTCAAACAATTGGAATTATACATAAGTCCATCCAATAAAATAAGCATCAAAATCCTACTTAACGGCTAATACGTCATTAAATTCCACTAATGATGATTAATTAGGTTAATTATGGTTAATTAAGCTAATCACGATTAATTAAACCAAACTCGATTAATTAAGCTATCTATGATTAATTAAAACTTAATCATTGTTAATTAAATAATTACGATTAAATAAATAAATTCTGAATAATCAAAGAAATCACGATTAATAAAGACTAAGCATAATTACTTAGTCTAATCATATGTAACTTTAATCTAAACCATCCTTAATCGCAATTAGGGTTAAACTAAAATGAACTAACGCTAAATGTCATTATCCTTAAAGTTAGCTACCCCCTAAACACAATTAACTGCCTAATCAAGGAATAGGAGTTAACTCACGGGTTCTCTGATGGCGATGGACTCGGGGTGACGGCGGTGCAACGATATTGAGGATGTGACGCTCATGGCTCAATCGAAGACCCGACGGTAGTGGCAAAGCCCTTCAAGGCTTTCGGCCACCAAGGAGGAGGGGTTCGATGGTGGTGAGGTGGGTGAGTAGTGGTGCAAGGGATGGTGAGCAACAACAGCCCGAGCAATAGTGAAGGTAGCTCAAGCAGTGGCAACACAGGCGGCTCGAGTGGGCGACAAGAACAACGATTTGGAGCGGGTGATTTAGTGGCATCTAAGGTGGTGATGCGGGTGGTGGTGGATGGTGTATGGGCAGCAGTGTTGCGGGTGGTGGATGATGGTGATAAGGTGGTGTGGTGGTGGTGATGAAGGAGGTGGTCGATGGCAAAATGAGGGAAGGAAAGGGGCAATCTTGAAGAGGATGTGAGGAGGAAGGAGAAGAAGGTTGAGGGAAATGAAAGGAAGAAGCGAGAGGCTGGTTTGGCTGAGGGTTGCGGTGAACAAGAAAGGGGCTGGTTCGGCTGAGGGTTAGGGTGCAAAAGATTTTGCCAAAATTTTCTTCCAAAACCATAATTTCCCTTCACCTACTCTCCACAAAATCCTCATTGCCAAGTGCTTTGTCCCCTCAATATCCTCTTCTTCTTCTTTTTTCTTTTTAATCTTTAAAACCAAGACTTTGGCCAATAAATCACAACTTTGCCATTGGGTCTTAGTTCCCTTTTTGACTTCCAATTTTCGTCTGATTATTCTTTTTTCCAAAAATTTCAAACTTGCCCATAATTCGACATCCAATGATGCGACGCCTAATAAATTAGTCTTGAACTCCTCGAAAGTTCGATACTCGAAATCGAATTTAATTTCGTGGTTAAAATCGATCAAATGTGACTTTAGTATGACCTAAACTATTGAATAGCTTTTAGGGGTTCTCGCACAATTGACCCGTGGTCGATAATTTTTATCCACATTTGTGCCTCTTTGAATCGTAGACACTCTTAGTTGTCATGAAATTGCATATACTATGAGTACAAAATCAATGGAAAACCAGTTCATCATCGTTCAACACAAGTATCGTAATCGTGCGGAATCATCCATGAACCGACTACGTGTTGGAGAAAACTCCTATGTTGTTTTGAAGCTAACAAAACTTATCTAAGTTCTATTATGAAGATTGCCAAACTTCGGTGTCAAAGTCTATCTTACATTAGAAGTCTACCCACTATGACAAGTTTCAGACTGAACGCTAGAATGAAGACTTAATCAGACTCAAGATTATTTTCTTCAAGGTTTCAGTACGAACAAGTTATATCAGGCTTTCTGGTTGGAAATATCACTTACCATATTGGTCATCTTAATTGGAATTAGTTTCGAAGAAGCAAATCATTTTGGAAGGCAAGCTTATTTGGAAAGAATCTACTTATGGAAACCAAGATCCTAATTGTATGGGCGAATAAGATTGACAGGTTTTCATCTCAATCTTCAAACAGCTCAAGATCTCTTTGATTGATTATGTCCAACGGGTTGATTGGAAGAATTCCTCTGGAAAGTGCCAACGGTCGGCGAGGCATGGAGGACTATTTAAAGGGATTTCTCAAGTCATTCGAAGCGAGCGTGAAAGAAGAATTTCAAAGTCTGAAGCTTCCAATTCTCTTGTCCTTCATCTTTTAGTGCTTAAACTTGTATTCGAAAGTGAGAAACTCTAGAGAGTGATCTTAAGAGAATAGTAGAGACACCTCACTGAAAAGTCGAGATCACAGTGTTGTAACATTCCCTTTCGATTTATAGTGGAATCCAGCCAAAATGCTGTTAGCGTGGGAGAGTGGACGTAGGCTTGATCTAAGACAAACCGTTATAAACCTTGTATTCATTTTTCTCTTCCCTGAATTCATTTTACTTTATTTGCTGCGATTTACTTCTGTGCTTTGAGATAGTTGTTAAAGTCTGAATCCTTCTGCAAAGTTTGTAGTCAATTAAAACTCAATTTAAAAGTAAAACATTTTTACTGCATTCCGCAAAAATCTGTTTTCACACCTATTCAGCCTCCTCTAGGTGTTCTACTAGCTCTTTCAATTGGTATCAAAGCTTGTGTGCTTACTTTGTTGTAGTGTTTTTACGTCTAAATCTAAAGATCTTTTATGACTTGTATTTTGGCTCCAGGATTGGTTGAGGGACAGAGCAACACCAGACCTCCTTATTTCGATTGAAATGAGTATAACGTATGGAAAAATAAGATGAAGGCATTTCTCAGATCCAGAGATCCCTTAGAGTGAGATGTTGTTGAAAGAGGAATCAATCTTAAAGTAACATTAGCTTCAGACAAAGGGAAAGAAGTGATCAATGCTGATGAATCAACTCAAGCTAAAATTACCAAGAGACAGGCTCTTGATGCAAAAGCAATCTATTCTCTATACTATGCTTTGTCTCCTATTGAATATAACCAAATTTCTTCTTGTGAAATAGCAAAAGAAGTTTGGGATAGACTCCATGTTACCTATGAGGGGACTGACCATGTGAAGGAAACAAAAATAAACATTCTACTTGGACAGTATGAAGCATTCATAATGAAGCCTGTAGAATCTATCTCTGATATGTTTAGTTGCTTTACAAAAGTTGTGAATGGCCTGGCTTATCAAGGCCAACTAATTTCTGGACCAATGAAAGTCAACAAACTACTGCATGGACTTTCAAAGGACTGGAATCATGTGAAGACCTCAATTAGAGAGACTCATAGGATTATGCCCCTATCAGTAGATGAATTAATAGGGCACACTTTAGTCGTACGAAGTGGAATAGATCAATGATGAGGAAGATCCAAAATGTAAGAAATCGATTGCTTTAAAATCTAACATTGATTCTGATGATACATATTTGGAAGATGATATGGATGATGAAGAACTGACCCTCATGATAAAGAATTTCAGAAGACTGAATAGAAAATGTAGAAGGTTTAATTGGAAGAAGCAAGGCTCGCAGAATTCCCAAAAGAAATCTACGGAAGAAACTGAAATAAGCAGGGATGTAATATGCTTCGAGTGCAAGAAAAATGGGCATATCAGACCAAACTGTCCCTTGTTAAAAAAGAAGAAAAGGAAGACTGAGAAATACAAAAAGGCTCTCAAAGCAGAAACTTGGAGTGACACCGAATGTGAAGAAAGCGAAAAAGAATTTGCAAACATATGTCCAATGGCTCACTCATAGTCAGACTCAAAATTAGAGACAGACACTGATTCAGACTCTGACAAAAAAATTGAGGTTAGTAACTCTGAAATTCCTATTAAAGTCTCTATGTATATATATGAACTTTGCCTCGATCTTAAATCCTCTCTTAAAAGGATCTCTGAACTGAAGAACTGAGAATTCTAAGCTCAGGCAACAAGAAGTTTCTTTGAAAGAAAAGTTTGAAAATTTGAAATGAAGTTTTGATGATTTGAAGCAAAATTTTGATTCTCTCTCAAAAGAAAATGTTGTTTTAAAAAGGGAGATTTCAAATATTTCAAAAAGGTTTTCAAATACTCTATTTTAACAAGTCTGGTCTGGGTATGAGTAATGAGATTGTTCTTTTAATTGATTTTCCTAGAGTAAAAGAGAGACTTAAGTAAAGGCCTGTAAAGACCATTTACAAAAATCATTTTCAAACAGTGTTTGTAAAACCTGTTGGCCGAAGTGCACTTAGATATTCTAAGTGCAATAGCTCAGAACATTTCGAGAAGGATTGTCAAAAGGTTTGGAGACCAATTAAGAAAGATTGGGCAAGAACTATTTTTAATACTAACACTCCTACACCCAGGAAAATTTAGGTACCAAACAAAGTTTGAGTTTTTATTCTAATTGCATGTCACTATCAAAAGAAAAATCAAATGGTATTTGGATAGTGGTTGTTCGAGGCATAGATAGGAGACTCAAGCTGTTTCGAAAAGCTTGACAGGCTAAAAGGAGGAAAAGTTTCTTTTTGAGG
The DNA here is from genome assembly GCA_014182725.1 of Eucalyptus brandiana. Taxonomy (NCBI): domain Eukaryota; kingdom Viridiplantae; phylum Streptophyta; class Magnoliopsida; order Myrtales; family Myrtaceae; genus Eucalyptus; species Eucalyptus brandiana. Next base: position 29,167,527 of record CM024670.1, read on the forward strand.
AAATAGTAAAGGAAATATTATAGGCTGTGGAGCTATGAATACTGGAAGTTTGACTATCAACAATGTTTCCCTGGTGAAAGGTTTAAAGTACAATCTTCTGAGCATAAGTCAGCTTTGTGATCCTAGTTTCAAAATAAACTTCCAAGAAGGCATTTGTTCTGGGATAAGTCAAGACTTCTCTCAATCCTTTACTGGGCGAAGGCATGACAATATATACCTTCTAGATGTAAATCCAGAAAGTTCATTGTGTCTTATTTCCATTCAAGATGAAGCAAGTATTTGGCATCAAAAGGTCAGTCACATAAATATGAAGTAGATTGCCAAGATTTCTTCTAAGAAGCTGGTTCAAGGGCTTCCTAATCTGGGTTATCCAAAGACTGAGTTATGCACTCCCTACGTCTTGGGAAAATAGGTCAGAAGTTCTTTCAAACCAGTAAAGCAAGTTACTACCAGTCGAGTGTTGCAGCTTCTTTATATGGATCTCTTTGGGCCAACAAGAACTTAGAGTCTTGGTGGAAAGAAATATTGTCTGGTAATCGTGGATGATTATTCTTATTTCACGTGGGTGTGCTTCTTAGCAAATAAGTCTGAGACTTTTGCATACTTCTCAAACTTTGCCAAGAAAGTTCAGAACGAGAAAGGTTATGCAATCTCAAGCATAAAGACAGATCATGGAGGTGAATTTGAAAATTAAGATTTTGTAGACTTCTGTAATGAATCTAGTTTTTAGCATGTTTTGTCCTCTCCATATACTTCAAAACAAAATGGGGTCGTGGAAAGGAAAAACAGATCTTTACAAGAGATGGTCAGAACTCTTTTGATAGAATGCAAAATACCCTCTCGCTTTTGGGCAGAAGCAGTTTCTACTGCATGTTATATTATCAACAGGGTGTTTTTAAGGCCTTTCCTAGAGAAGACTCCCGATGAAGTATATAAAAGGAAGAAACCAAATGTTTCCTACTTTCATATCTTTGGTTGTAAATGCTTTATTTTGAAGAATGCAAATGATCGATCTGGAAAGTTTGAAGAAAAATCAGACAAATGAATTTTTCTTGGCTATTTAACTTCAAGCAAAGCTTACAGGGTTTTTAACAAGAATACTCAATCTATGGAAGAATCTATGAACGTCAAATTTCAAGAAAATATGCAGATTCAACTAGATCGGGTTTAACTTGAAGAATCTGAACTAGTTCTAGACTTAACAAAGTCTGTCTCCTCAAGCAAAGTTCTGACTTTTGGAGCACAACAACAAGCAAAACAAGAAGATTCAAATGGAACAGAGGATCAACAGACTCTCAAGCCAAATAGCAACTGGAAGCATAAGTTAAGTCATCCTAAAGAACTCATCATTGGCAACATTGATGAAGGAGTTCGCACTGGGTCCAAAGCAAGAGAAGACTCTAGTGCTTTAGCACTTGTTTTTGAAATAGAACCAAAAGGAGTAGAAGAAGTATTGTCTGATGAAAGCTGGATAGAAGCTATGCAGGAGGAACTTAGACAATTCAGCATTAATGATGTGTGGAAGCTTATTCCAAAACTTAAAGGCAAATCTGTTATTAGAAGGAAGTGGGTTTTCAGAAACAAGATGGATGAGAAAGGAAAAGTGGTCAGAAATAAAGTATGACTCGTGGCTAAAGGATACACACGAGAAGAAAGGATTGACTATGACGACACCTATGCACCAGTAGCTAGGTTAGAAGTAATTAGATTATTACTTGCTTTTGCTTGTTTCCAAAATTTCAAGTTATTTCAGATGGATGTCAAATGTGCCTTCCTCAATGGATTCATTCAAGAAGAAGCTTATGTGGAACAACCATCAGGATTTGAAGATCCAAGAAAACCAGACTCTATCTACAGACTGAAAATGGCATTGAATGGTCCGAGAGGTATGACCCTTCGATTTGAACGCCCCATATTTCGTGCCACGCGGAGCGTGGCATTTCCTTTTTTATAAAGTCCGTATAACCTCTAACATAGGCTCCACGAGCTTGGTATGAAAGGTTGAGTAAGTTTCGAACTCATAATGGTTTTGAAAAAGGAAATGTTGATGCTACTTTGTTTATAAAAAGGGAAGGAAAAGATTTTCTACTTGTACAAATTTATGTAGATGATATAATCTTTGGTTTTACTAACGAAAGTCTATGCAAGAAATTTTCAAGATCTATGCAGGTTGAATTCGAAATGAGCATAATGGGTTAATTGACCTTCTTTTTGGGATTGCAAGTAAGACAATCAAAGAAAGGTATATTAATTCACCAGGAGAAATTGTGGCATCCCAAAATTCAAAGTCAAGCCATAAGGTATGTTAAAGTCTCTAATTAGGTGATAAAATTTCCATGGCTTATGCTTTAGCCATTAGTCTTTTGATTAGATGAATTATGCATATGATTGTGAGAATTTAAATTTGATAGATTAATAATTAATGCTTGGCCATGTACTTTATAAATTAAATTTCAATAAACAAAATGCCACAAGACTTTGGCCAAGATGAAATTTGGAATTTAAAAATATTTATAGAAGGAATTCAAAAAAAAAAGGGAGGACAAGGTTAATTTTTAGGATGGGCCTTAAGCCCATTTGGCCTAAGCTTGATGGGCCAAGCTAGTCGGCCCAATTAGGCCCACTAAAGGGGGCTGTCGACCAGCCCAAGAGGAGGCCCAAGAAGTGGCCGAATGGCCCAAGCCCAAGCCCAAAAAGCCCAAGCCCATTATGCATGCAATAGGATAAGTGGCACAAAGGAGAAGGCCATGCATTGGTTGGTTTGTAGGCAAGTAATCATTATCAATCATGAGGTTTAGGGGGGAATAAAAAGGGAAAAGAGAGAGAGAGATGGCCATTTGCTCGCCCAAGGAGAGAGTTGAGCGAGAGAGAGAGAGAGATCGTGCGAGAGGGAGGAGCGGCCGAGAGAGAGAGGAGGAGGGAACCGCCGTCCGTCAGCCGTGTTCGCCGCCGTGTGTCGTCGTCCGTCCGGTCTAGAGGCAAGTGGGAGTCCTCTAGCTTCTCTTGCATGCTTGTATGTCATTTGCATGTCGAATTTTTGGGTGTTAGATGAGAAATACCGAAGCATGGATGAGTTGTGTGAGGATGGTATGGCTGCTCGTGTTCGGACCGTGTGAGTCAGAAACTTTTTTGAGCTTGCATATGTGTTTAGAGTCAGATTTTGGCTTCGATTTCTTCATAAGAGTTGTAGCTAACATCTTGAACTATAACATACTAAAATTTCGTGGAAAATGATGGAGATTTGAGGGGTTAAAGTCCTATCTTACGGAGACCCCAGATCTGTGAAGTTCTTACTGACCTCTTGCTGGATTCTTGATTGCATGTTGGTTTTTGTTGAAGATCTCACTTCGATGTCTTCATGAAAGTTGTAGGGGATATCTTAGCCTAGTAAATCGACTAGATCTTGGAGACGATAATTCTGGTGACGTGTTCCGAGACACCCGAGACTTCAAGGACCTAAATGATGACTATATTCTGGTTATTTGACCTAGATCTCTTCATGAAACTTGTAAAGGATATCTTGTTGTATAACATATCAAAATTTCAGAGAAAAGGAAAGAGAATAGGTAGGTAAAATCTCAATATTTCGGAGATGTGTATACTGGATGATGCGGTAATGGGTCCAGAAGCTTCGTGAGGTTGAATAAAATAATCTATAAGGAATATGACTTTTAGTTCTTCATGAAAGTTGTACGAAAATATCTTGGCTATCACTCTGTAAAATTTCATAATTTTCGGAGGTCATATGGATATTTTAATTGAATTATTTCGGAAACTGTGCATTCTGCTTCTATCCGAATTTACATGCTGTTTTGTGTGAATTGTACCTTCTTGTGTGGAATTCGATTGGGCATGTATCTTTCATGAAATTGCTATCTTATTGACTTGTCTACCACTAGCCTTCATTTCATGATTTTTGAGAATCATATGAATATTTAATCTAAATATTTTCTGAAAGTGGTATTTGCTGGAATTTTGTATGGATTGGATGATGATGTATTGATGCATGCATGACTATTAATTTAGATGCATGTATGAACTCAATGATGAATATGATCTTGATTTTCCATCACATCACATGCCATGATAAATTGAATTATAATGATATGAATTGAGATAAATGAGAAGACCATCGGGGGTGAGCCGACGATGCCCCGGGAGTGTCGGGATGCCTGGCTAGAAGGGTACAGCCGGTTGCCCGGTGGTCATGAATGGCCGAATACCGGAGGGTCCTCGGGAGACCGAGTGGTATCGAGATGCTCGGAGAGTGGGGGAGCCGGAAGCTCGGCATGGTAATTATGCCGAGGGATACCTCGCGATGCTGGATTGGGTGCGAGATGCCTGGCCTGAAGGGTGCGGCCGGTTGCCCGGTGGCCTTAAATGGCTGGATGCCAGAGGGTCCTCGTGATGCCAGTTGGGGTACGAGATGCCCGGAGAGTGGGGGAGCCGGATGATCTGAATTGTATCTTGGATACATGTGGGACGCAAACATTGGTCCCGGGAATGAGAAATGTGGTGGTCCAAGATGAAATTGGGATAAAATCATGATGATGATATATGCATGACATTATGCATGACAATATATGTATGATAATGATGATGATATGCATGATGATATGCATGATGATGATAATGATGATGATAATGATGATGATATGCATGATGATAATGATGACGATATGCATGATGATATGCATGATGATGATGATGACGATATGCATGATGATATGCATGATGATGATGGTGATGATGATGATGATATGCATGACGATGATGATAATATATGATGATATGGCATGATAACATGTGTAATGTGATGATGTCATGATGATGATGACATGTATGATGTGATGATGCATGATAGTATGCGCATGGCTTCAAGGTAAGTAACGCCTGAAATGCATATATGATATGCATGATGCATTGAGTTGTTATTGGATTCCTTATCTACTGAGTGGTTGTACTCACCCCTTTTGGGGACAACATTTCAGATTAGAAAGATGCCGCTTCCTACCGTCACGCGAGGTACCTTCTATGGCCTCCCATCTGATGTAGAAGTAGATTGTACGAAGATCGACTGCGTCACTATCCCTGGACTGACATATGTGCGAGTGCGTGTGCTGATCATGTATGATGTGAGCCTGGCTGGGGGCCCAGTCATCCAGGAGTTTTTGTCCGTTCATATCCGCCGAGACGGAGTGATTAGGGGGATGTTGCCGCCACCACCACCCGACGCACCTGGATGGGTGTGATGGTTGCGTGAAAGGTAGAGAGCTGGTGTTTCTTTTTGGGGAGTAGCCGCCGCTGTTGGATGGAGGACATCATGTGATTTTCCTTAGGGGTCATAGTATCTTTTTGGTATAAGGCCGAGTGTGGCTGAAAATCTTGGCCTTCTTTTGTTGTATCGACCCGCGAAAGATTCATCACGATAATATGTAAATAAAAGTGGCATGGCTTGTCTTTTAATCATGATGATTAGTGATGTGTCTTTGTATCATGGTTGGTAGGGGGAGAGATGGTGATGTTTTGCTTCCGCTAATGAGCCGCGCTGGGACCGCTTTAAAAAAAAAATGCCTGTGAATACGACACCTCTTCTAAGGAGAAAGGTAATAAGGAGTAACATTGGCGCTTGTGGCAACCTGCGAAGGGTTCGGGGTGTCACAGAAATATGCCAAAGATTTCATCAAGAAATTTGGACTAGAAAATTGCAATATGACAGAAACTCCTATGTCGAGTTCATCAAAACTGGACAAGGATGAAGGAGGGAAGAAAGTAGATCAGAAACTATACAAAAGCTTGATCGGCTCTCTTCTTTACCTCACTGCCTCAAGACCTTATATCTTATTTAGTGTGTGCATCTGTGCTAGATTTCAGTCTAATCCAAAGGAATCTCATCTTAGTGCTGTTAAACGCATCATAAAATATGTTGCGATTTTTCCAAAGCTGGGTCTATGGTATCCAAAAAAATGAGACTTTACTCTCCTTGGTTATTCTGACGATGATCTAGCCGGTTGTAGAATCGACAGGAAAAACACATCTGGCACTTGTCAACTGTTGGGACAAATGCTGGTATCTTGGTTCTCAAGGAAACAAAGTATGGTGGCTTTATCAATAGCAGAAGCAGAATATGTTGCTATTGGAAGTTGTTGTTCTCAAATTCTTTGGATAAGACAACAAGGAAGAGACTTTGGAATAGAAGAATCCTACACAGAGATTAGATGCCACAACACAAGTGCTATCAATCTCACCAGAAACCTCATTCTTCATTCAAGGGCGAAGCATATAGAGATTCGACATCATTTTATAAGAGATTATGTCCAGAATGGCAAGATTATGGTTCAATTTATTGATTCAAAGAATCAGCTGGCAGACATCTTCACAAAACCGTTGGAGAAAAACTTATTTGAGTCTATTCGCAGCAAGCTGAATATTATATGTGACAGTAGCATCACGTACTAAGCGCAAGCGAAAATTACATGGATTATCATCTTACATGACTTATTGATTTCAAATGTCGGACTACAGTGTCCACCTTTAAAGGTTAGCATGTATAACATGGATATCTTAAGATCTAAATTTTATATCACAAGGTTACTCTGCAATAGTCTTGTCAACTAGTATTAGACAATCCAACTATAATCATAGATAAAGATCATGAGAAGCTTCATTACTTTACTGTTAAAAACATTCGGGCTTACAAAAATCAACCTGGATTACCTACAAGTTCTTAACTTATATACAACATACTTACATGTTCAAACAAAAGTGTAACTAAATAGCCAGGGAAAAAGGGTGAGGGGTTTTCTAACTCCAATATCCCACACTAGCCCACGTCCATAAAAAAATAAAAATAAACAAAAGACGTCTCCTCTGGCTTCTACACAATCTGGGTGCCTAAGCACCTCCCATCCCGGCTCTAGGTCCTCCGGCACCAAAATGAAGGGGGCCAAACAACTCTCCTTCATGGTTTATGAACCATGCAACAAATCTCATTGGAGTCATATCTACTCTGCCGTCGTCCATCCACAGTGTAGCCTCATACTTCGTATAGGTCAGCTCCATATCAGGATCATACACATCATGGAAAGAAACATCAAATATGCGCTATCACCCCGTAACGAGCAATCGGTGGCACGTCCATACTAACAATTTGAAAAAAAGAAGGAATGAGCGATGCCTAGTAAAGAAATAATAAGACCCTAACCTTGACAATCCACAGCTGCCATAGAAAACAAAAGAACATAACCAAATAGCTTAGGATACTAAGACAGGATTGTCACAAATATAACTAAATGAATACTGAAACAACACATGAATGATCACTCCATACCAAATATGCGCACATGTATACCTTAGGCTCTAAATCTATACCAAGATGAAATGCAACAACAGCAGGTGAAACTCACACGCCAAGTGAAATTACATTATAGTGTGCATATTAAGTCCACCCTCGATTAGTTTACCCACCAGAACGCAGCCGGCCCGATTGAGTCACTTCCGGAATCCCACATCCGGACTTCCACAATATTGCTATCATGGGCATCTCACTCCGAGGCATCCCAGTATCACACAACTGAGACATCCCAAGATCACTTAGCATGGGGCATCTCACTCGAGGCATCCTGGTATCCCACAACCGAGGCACCCTGATCACCTATAGGGGCATCTCACTCCGAGGCATCCCGGTGTCTCACTCAACCGAGGCATCCAAGAACACACAGCATGGGCATCCCATTCCCCGGGGCATCACCGGCATCTTAGTACCGATGGAAATCTCTTACTCAATTAAAGCACACATTCCACACATTACACCTTTGATTAATGTCACATCACAACATACACAAGACCTCAAGAGCACACAATTTCGTCAAGCAGGATGCATGCTCACACAACACTTCACTCACGCCGCACTCATTGCACGCACATGTTACCATCGGTAACTATACAATGACCACATTTCAAATGATGAAAGATGCATGCTCATGCACAAACTAACCACTATCATGAGATCATTAGACTCCACATATGTTATGAAAGTCAGGTACAAGAGACACAACAACCAATGCACATTCTCGGACCAAGGCAGTATATAAGCTAATATGGGCAGTTTCAAACACAGACACAGAAAATACATCTAATATTATCAAAATGTTATGAAATTTTAGTATGTTATAGCAGAGACATAACTTAACATTTTCCTTGAAGAAACCTAAGTCTATATCTCGATGTATAAAGAGCAGTAATTTTCTTTCTTTCTTAAAATTCTACAGCAACTTTCCAGATTGATTACCTACAGAAGAAAGATAATTTCACTACCCGAAACTTGACCGTTTGTTCTCAAATTTTGATATGTTGTTTCTAAAGATGTTTCCTACAACTTCCATGAAGGGTTTAAGGTCTAATTATTTCTAGAACATCACATAAAATTCATAGAACTACCTAAGGTTTTGCTGTCTTCTGCAGAACAGCTTATTGTTTCAAAGAAAATGCTCTCGCCAATATGCTTTCGCATGAATCTCACTGTAACTAGAGGTAGAAACCTAAAGTAGTTAGTGTATTCTTAAGTAAACTTGTTCTTTCCTTTAACTACATCTTTAAAATCCAGACGACACATAACTAAAGGGTTTTCCATCTCTGTTTTTCCAAAGCAGAAGGTTTTGAACCATTTTACTCATCTATAGCTCAACTAAACCATTTAGTTCCTCTACAATTTCTCTTTTAATATCCTGACTCTTCTCCAACATCATTTAAGAGTAACGACAGTAGCTCTTCACCTACATACAGTCATCCACAGCTCGATTCAAGACAAGTACTCACATCTTGACTCATCTACAGCAACATGCATTACATTTCTTCACTCGGCAGTTGGCTTTTCACTTACTCAACCAACTCAGCTTGCTCGTACTCAATTTCTAAACTATCGAAAGCTTTAACATAACATGCAAGGACTCATAGCTTCAATCTAGAGTTCATCTAGCCTATTTCAACACAAAACAACATCATCACACCTAATCCTCCACCATTCAGCTAGTTCCGCAAGTTCCCTCGACAAAACAGCCGATAACTTCTAGTTTAGGAACTTATCATTTCCTTACCATTGCTCGGCTTTGTTGGTGACTCAAAGCTCTCCAAGAATCTGCTCTTAAACTCACGCAAGAAGAAGCAAAAATCGCTCGAGTTGCTGTGCTTCGTTTCTGCTCGAATTGCGAGAGAGAGAGAAGAAGAAGAGAGGGTTTTGGTTCTGATTTTAGAGAGAGAGAGAGAGGGAATGACGTGAACTTTGAGGGAAATGAGGCTATAGGTATAATCCCAAGGAAAGTAATCATTAACAAGCTTAATGATTATGTTTCTTCTGTAGCTTCGGTTTTGGGGGAGAAGAAAACCGAGGGAGAAGAGAAAAAGAGAGAGAAATGTTGTGGCCTTCATGCACGCTTCACTCTTTCATGGTCGACACCTAGCATTCGATAACGATTAACTTCTAATCCGTGTCGTTAGTCAGTTTATTAGTTTCTAATGTCTTTCATTTAGTTTCATTCCGAATCCACTAAATTTTGATTCCCTCATGACTATACGAATGAAATGGTGCGTTAACATCTCAGTACTAATCTACGAAGAATTTATCATGAGAAATACTAAAGTTAGTAGTCAACATTAGTATTACAATCACTTATAAGTCTTTAATAAAATTTCTAATTAAATCCTCATAACGGTAATCTATAAACTTAATCAAAAATGAAAACACTCGGGCCTAAATTCCCGTCTCTGGCCCACCAAGCTCATTCTACGATAATCACGGCCCACTAGCCTTAATTTACCATTCTAATGAATCCAATTCTAGGCTCGCTCCAAGCCAAGCCCAAATCCATAACCTATCCTTCGGCTGATTGAGCCCACCTTGATAACTCATGTGGCCCACTAACTACTTGAGACCACTCATTCCTCACAACCCATCGGGCTTGTCTTCTGGCTTGATTTAAATATAATCCAAGCCCTTAATGATCCAATTACACTAATAAGGTCGGTAAATTTTAGGATGTCAGATTATCTCTTCTATCGATTAAAGTTTGAAGTTGGTCAAACTTAGAACTTCAAGAAGATGCTTCAATTGAGAATCTTTCGAATCTAGGTATTTTCTTTTTGGTATGAAAAGGTATGATTATCTGAATCGTCGCTTGCCTATTTTAAATTACTTTTTATTTGTAATTTTTGGATTTTGAATTTTTAGCAGTTACCTTTTTAAAATTTTCTTTGAAAATGCATTTTTTCTTTATGATGCGTCGTATACCCCCCCTTTTGTTGTGACGTTTCATTTTCTTTAAATACTTTCTAGTATTTATTTTGAGCACATCTTTTCAAAACCCTAAAATACCGATTCTCTCTCACTCTCGATTTTCACTCTCAAAACTCCTCTACAAGTTTCGATCGTTTCTTCACTCGAACATGTCTATGAAATCTTCCAAGTCTGCATCCATGTCACACCAAAAGAAATCTTCTCGGATCGCAAGTCATGGGCCTTGGAATGTGCCAGAAGGGCCGACTCATTTTGATCTTACTGGAGAAGACTCTCCTTAGGACTCTCCTCGTCAACCTTTGGAGGAAGAAGTTGAACAAGATGCTGCTCCTCTCAGAGTCTTGACACCCCAAGTTCTTTACAAGCATTATGATTATCTGAAACAGGGTGGTTCTCCAATGTCTTTTATCACTAGTTTTTTGAAAAGCCATGGGCATGGAAAAGAAACTTTGTTTTTAAGAACCATGGAGAAAATAGGAGTGGCGCCGAAAGGATTGATAGAAAAGGCTATTTCTTCATTTTCCTTCTGATCCTAGATTTAGTTCTAAGAATCAGCTTGAAAATGAGGATGGTGATGAGCAGATGTTTTCGAATTTCCAACCCAGGGTGGGTGTGGCTACAAATGTCCTTGGTGAGAGAACGAAATTGTTTTGTTCTAAGGAGCATAAAAGGGTTTATGCACAAATGCTGAACAGAGAGGTGATAAACCCTCGAATAATAGATTTTGACTTTTTGGACTTGATAAAGGTTAACTTGAGGGAAAAGTTGGCCTTTCTTCAACTTGAGAAGTTCTGTGCTGAGATGGCTGTGGCTTATCTAGAATTGACAACATACTTCTACTCAAATTTATCTTTCCTTGATCAGAATCGCATTCAGTTTATTGTGGTAAAGCTTTTGTTGTGGATGTTGACATTCTGGTCGATATTCTAGGAATGGAAAGAAGTGGTTTTCAACCAATCAATATCTCCATCAATCAAGCCACTAGATTCCTGGTAAAGGACAGATTGCCAAGTGGAGGTATCACTTACTCTCGATTGTCATCCCCCAACATTTTGTTGCACAAAATTGTCATCAACTGCATCAAACCCAAGGCAGCCTCCAAAACTGATGTTTCCAGATTTTAGGCAAGAATCATGTGGGTAATTAGCAATGGGATGTGTTTCTCACTTCCTCATACTATCCTACTGCATATGTACAGGACAGTTATGAAAGAAAAAGGCCAATTGCCCTATTATGCCTTGGTTACAAAGCTGTTCCGCCATTTTCAGATCCAGTTTCCCGCTTCACTTTGTTCCCGAACTGTTGCTCCTATGGAAATAGGAATAAAGATGATATCAAAAATGAGGCTGAAGGATCTGACTAAGGCCATTGAGATTTTAAAGAAGGAATCCTCGAGCAAAACCAAGGAAGACCCTGCTGTTGTAAGAAAGCGCAAAGGCAAGGAAGTTGTGCAAGAAACTGCAAAGAAAATGAGATCACTTATCCTGCAGGATGAAAATGATGAAGATGATCTAACCATTTCTACCATTGCCCTAAGGAATCTTCAAGGTGGTTTCGAGAAATCAAAGGAAAGAGATGGAAGAGACAGAGAAGTAGAAGAAGAGGAAGAAGAAGCAAAGCAAGAAGAAGCAAAAGAAGAAGAAGAAGAAGAAGGCAATTATGAAGAGAAATGTGAGGATGACTCTGATGGAGAGACTATTGCAATACCATTATCAGATGACTCTGAAGCAACCGGGGATGACCATGAATGAGTACGAACTGAGAAGTACATCACTCTAAAATCAAAAAGGCACAAGAAGAAGGAATTTCTTCTCCACCTGTAGGCACAGAAATAGGGGGAGGTAATGAGAAAATAGGGACTTCAGTTCTGCATATTGCAAGTGATGGCATAAGTAGATCTCTTGCAGAGCCCGAGGATGTTTTTGCATGACAGTTTCCTGAAGCTGAGGTTGAAGAATCTTCTCCAAGTTAGGGTGCAAGACAAACTGCCCTCGATCAAGTTGATGTTCCCTCATCTCTCAATTCTCCAAGAATTTAATTCGTTGAAGCTAGTGCTCATACTGAACCTAATGCAGACTATCCAAGGATAGTAGAGCTCTTTTTGGAGGTTAAAGCTCAGTAATATGCGCTGGAGGTTGAGATCCAGAAGCTTCACACTGCCTTGAGATCTACTTCAGATTTTCTCATTAGTAAGGTACAGTCTCTAGACACTCAAGTTCAGACTTTGAATTAGCAAGTTTCACAGACTATTGCCAAGGTCGAGAATGTTTTTCATCAGTGCCAGAAACTTGAGGAGGCAGTGCAATCGATTGGGGTTTTCCGACTCGTTCGAGTTCCTAGACAACCCTGATTGCATTTATCTTTTTAATTCTTTTTGAACTTTCTCTTTCTTTTTGCTGCTAACAAAAAAGGGAAGAATGAGTGCAGATTTGAACTATTTGTAGATTTGATTTGTTTGAATTGTTTGTGTGTTGGGATTTTATATTCTGCAGTAACCTTTTGTGGTTGTGATTATGGATTTGGATTGAATCTTTGTCTAAATGGTCAAGATTAATGTGTTTTCTGTGGTTGCATAATCGATGTTATCCAGATCTATAACAATCTTTTTTATAAGTTATCATGTACTGCTAATGTGTTGTTTTGCGGAATATAAGTTTTTAAATCTGCTAAAAAGTTTTGTCACCATAAAAAAGGGGGAGATTGTTGGAGAAAACTCCTATGTTGTTTTGAAGTTGACAAAACTTATCTAAATTCTATTCTAAAGATTATCAAACTTCGGTGTCAAAGTCTATCTTACATCAGAAGTCTACCCACTCTGACAAGTTTCAGACTGAATGCAAGAATGAAGACTTAATCAGACTCAGGATGATTTTCTTAAAGATTTCAGTACGAACAAGATATATCAGGCTTTTTGGTTAGAAATATCACTTACCATATTGGTCATCTTAATTGGAATCAATTTCGAAGAAGCAAATTATTTTGGAAGGCAAGCTTATTTGGAAAGAATCTACTTATGGAAACCAAGATCTTGATTGTATGGGCGAACATGATTGACAAGCTTTCATCCCAATCTTCAAACGGCTCAAGATCTCCTTGATTGATTCTGTCCAACGGATTGATTGGAAGAATTCCTCTAGAAAGTGCCAACGGTCAACAAGGCATGGAGGGGTATTTAAAGGGATTTCTCAAGTCATTTGAAGCGAGCGTGAAAGAAGAATTCCCAAGTCTAAAGCTCCAAATTCTCTTGTCCTTCATCTTTTGGTGCTTAAACTTGTATTCGAAAGTGAGAAACTCTAGACAGTGACCTTGTGAGAACAGTAGAGACACCTCACTGAAAAGTCGAGATCATATTGTTGTAACATTCTCTTTCGATTCATAGTGGAATCCGGTCAGAAGGCTGTCAGCGTGAGAGAGTGGATGTAGGCTTGATCTAAGCCAAACCACTATAAACCTTGTGTTCATTTTTCTCTTCCTTGAACTCCTTTTACTTTATTTGCCGCGATTTACTTCTGTGCTTTGAGATAGTTGTTAAAGTTTGAATCCTTCTGCAAAGTCTGTAGTCAATCAAACTCAGTTTAAAAGTAAAACATTTTTACTGCATTTCGCAAAAATCTGTTTTCACACCTATTCACCCCCCCTCTAGGTGTTCTACTAGCCCTTTCACTACGTACTTTCGTCGAATCGATTTATATCCGTTTGCTAATTGACTTGTAATAGCGTAGTATTGACCCTTGTTGATCCTTATGATCGAGCGGTCGATCAATGATCAAATTCTCTAGTCTTTGTTTTGACCATCTACGGCATCACCCAATAGATTAGTTAATTTGTGAGTGACAAGTTTAGAGTAAAATAACTATAAGTGGACTGATGAAATGACCAATTCATATATTTTGAAATAGGGGCCGAATTTCAGGATATCACGAGTTAAGCTCACAAAGACAAATTTGTAAGACGAACCTCTCTTTGAACTTTGGAATTTGTGGACTACTAATGTCTTTTTTCCCTTTAGCATCATGATCTCCTTTTATATTCCTCGTTGTCCAAAACGACCGTTGGATAGAATATCTAAGGATCATTAAGCTAATCTACCCGTTGGACTTGAATGTTGCTAGAAAATTTGATTCCTTCAAGGTTGTCGAGAATAAAGTCTCCCTTGATTCTGTTGCCCATACAACAGATATTAGGATTCTGTAAGTAGAGTTCCACGTATAGTAAGTCCATCTTGTCTCAAATTGATTGAACATGGATTACGAATTTTTATCAAAGGAAAGATTACGTTGACATACGTCCCTCCTAGACAATCACTAATTATGGCAAGAAACCTAGGCCATATCCCCAACTGTTGCGTAAAGATTTGATATCTTCTCAAATCAGTTTAACGTGCATATCTTCTGGGTAGATATTCATATGAATTAATCCATTGTCTTTGACACAAACCTATCACATAATCTGATGAATATATGCTTCAAGATCGTACCTGGAAATCTTGTCATAAATCATAAAATGCTCATAGAAATGTTTTGTCAATCTTTAAAATGAATTTGACAAATTTCCTCAACAGTTTGTGAATTAAATTTGCTGCTTTTTATGTTCATGCCTACTGTCCATATCCATTCGTTGTGCGAACAACAATTGCCGAGACTTGTCTATGTGTTATCTTGGTCATATGAGTTGAAATGAGGAATCCATGTTAATTTTCGAGGGAGATTGTCATGTTGTCATGCTTCAATTTGCTAAAATTAAATATGGGCCCTCCGTAAAAGGATTAATGATCTTCATTTGACTTTAATTTGTTCTCATGTTGAGCATGTGAGCCCATATACACCTGCAGGAAGATATGCTTCAAGTCCATTACTTAATATATAATCATGAATTTCGGTCTTTAATGTTTTGATTTTATTCTAGATTTTGCTGACTTCGCTGTTCATGAGGTGTGCTAGTGTAGTTCTCATTTGAGTGTGGTTTTGATTACCCATGAAAAGGTGACAATGTATACTTGATTTGCTAGTTATAAGGAGATGTTTGGATATTATTAGAGTGGGTAATTTGTAAATCTTCCGAGCTTGATGAGCTGGATGCTGCAGTGAATTCTCTTAGGCATGAATTTGAATGATTTTATTGCCATCTGTTGATTGGTTTGATGCTTCTTCAGTGCATGTTAAGTGTACAGTTCATCTCCAGCCACCTAGACAATTTTGATGAACAAGTTACAAATTGGATGTCATTTATGTGGGTAGAGTAATGATATATTTGCTGGGTGTTGTCATGGGCTATGGATTGAGCGTGATTTAAGGGGATTTTGATGATATTTCTAGCTCGGTTTAGTGGTTCATTAGGTACGTAGACATATAGCTCTTCATGGAATTTTGATATAATGAAATGTAGTTTTTGTTCAATAAATGGGCAAGCTTACACGTGGGCCTTAAGCTTAGTATAAATTCAGATGGTGCCTCGAAACAAGGAGAACATGGATAACTACATACTTCCACGTGGGTCAACATTTAGACCTATTAGACGGTGGGTATAGTTGGGTTTGGTGGGTCGAAAAATGGGTCCAATCTAAATAAACCAATTTAATCAAATTGACCTACTTTTATGTAATATAATTTAACAATCCATGCTTGACCCGATTTGAATTCAATCCATACCCAACCTAATCGATGTGCTTCTTCTACTTCATCATCTCGCATCTTTTTTTATCTTCGCCTCTTCCTCACCACCAAAGCCCCCTGCAAAACGCTCTCCTCCCCACCACTAATGTCAAGACTTGTCAAATAATTGAGTCGAATCGGGTTTGAGTGTTGAGTCTGGATTGGGTGGGTCAAAAAAAGGTCCAACCAAAAGTAACCAATATTGCCTCATTTTGTATGATACAACTTTAGCGATACATACCCATTTCAATCCGCGCTCAATCCATACCCAATCCAACTCAATCCGGCCCATGCTCTTCTTCTTCTTCTTCATCTTTATCTTGCATAGCTCTTCATCTTTGTCTCTTCATTATCACCAAAGCCCCCAACAAAACTCTTTCTTTCCCACCATTTATGTCTAGACTGGTCAAATGGTCAGATCTGGTTAGGTTTGAGTGGGTAAAAAATAAGTCTAATCTAAATTGCCCTTTTTTATGTAATATAATTTTGGTGACTCATATCTGACCCGAGTCAGATTCGAACAATTTTCACCCCTCCCCATGTCCTACTTCATCATCTCGTGTTGCTCTTCATCTTTGTCTCTTTTTCATCCCCTAAGCACCCACAAAACTCTTTCCTCCCCATCACCAATATCCAGTCACTGCCTTCCTTCTCCTTCTCTCACTCTCCACCTCCTCCTTCAACCTTCCTCGATTCAATCTCACTTCTGACCGAGCCACACTCCTCTACCTTTGCTCCACTATTGGTGGCCTCCTCTTCCTCTGGAGCCTCTCTAACTCGCCTTGCTCTAGGGTGACTTTTTTTTTTTTACCTAAAGAATCATATGTACTTCAATTTTGTCCCTTTAATTGTTCATAATTTCATCCCTTTAATTATTCATAAATTACGACACTTGACTTTAACCATGAAACTATATACGCTCTTATGTGCATTCTTGTTATCAAATAAGCCAGAGAAATTATCCAAAAAAGGGCAAGACATCAGAATTTCTCTGGTTTATATTTGTCTTGTATCTATAGTGTTATTTAGTCAATTATTTTTCTCAATAAAAATATGGTTTTTATCCGCATGATTTTCTAGTGAGGTAACCAAACAAATGAAGGCCACATTGATAACATTATTAAATTGAATTGGAGATTGAAGAGATGGTATTCCACAACATCATTAGCATAAAAACAAAGATTCCCGTTCAATGGTAAGAGCGACTCCATCAAGCTAGTGTCCATTAATAGTTTTGCCGCCTTCACCAAATAATTTGTGGGAACAAAAAAAAAAAAAAAAGCCCACAACATCTAGTCTCATCATCAATTGAAATAAAAAGGTTTAAATCATGAGTATGATCCATTATCTCAATAAATATCCTAACCAAAATCTTATCCGAATTTGACTTGATTTTAAATAGTCAAATTGAATTGGAACCCCGCTGATTATGATGTTTTGGTTTGGTTAGATACTTATCGAATCCAATTTTATTTTTTCATTTGTGAACTTCATGGTACATCAATATGCTCTCAGCGTACTTGCCCGTTTAAGATGCGTGGATTTGTTGCCTCACAACTATTAGTATTTTTTTTATGATAACAATGATTACAAGTATATGTTATAGAACTTAATAAGACTGTTATTTTTTTCTGGGAGACCCGTCCACCATTTGATGCGCATGGTCGCTATTGTCCAAAATCTACAAGATATGAGTGAATTTGTAAGCTCGGCCCGACAATAGCCCAAATTGCATCAACTAGCCCAAACATGAGGAGGCATTGTTTGGTGGGTTGCAAATGTGTATAACCCAGACCCATTAAAACTCATATAATATTTGGGCTTTACTACACTAAAATCGCGACAATCCGTTACTCGAATTATTAAGTTACCAGTCTTCTGGATTCACACAAGCTAGCAAGTCACTCCAAAAAGAAAATGATGTTTCAAAAAGTTAAAAGGGATGGCAAACCTTGAATCGATAAGAGAAATTTGCTTGATTAGCAAGTGACCCAACTTGATCAATATGTGATAGTAATTTTCATGCAAAAGTATAGGACTTTTAAAAATTATAGATAAGACGTGACTTCTGTTAAAATTTATAGACGTGACTTTCTTATGGTGAGCTTGTCCTATATATTAGGTTTGTCATAATCATCCTAATCATCATTTTCATTCTCCTTGCAAAAATGAATGAATGAAAAATATTTTTATTATCTACGAAATGTTTAGATATAAATTGTCATTGATAATAAAATTATTTTTTATTGGCTAATTATTTCAAGGGATACAAGCGACCATTTGAGAAAAATATTATTCAAATCATTCATTTTTTGTGAAATAACGAAGCCTAAAAAAGATATATGGAAGGAGCTCAGCTGAACATGGAGATTTGAACTCAACCGAGCGAATTGGGCAAAGCCAAGGAAATGAGGGAAGGCCTTCCCTCATTTCTTTAGCCACTACACCAGCCAATGTTGCCTCCATTGACCTTAAGGGTTGGCGTCATGGAGTGTACAAAGGATTGGAGCAAAATACCAATTCAAGACGCATATTATTACAATAAGTACAAATATCTTATCCATTTGGATCTTCTCTTATTTGCTAGAGGAATATTGTGCAAAGAGGCACAAAATAAACTTAAAGTGTCTCCTTGGAAAAGAAAAGAGTGAAGTCTCATATTCTAAATCTAATGATTGGAGGATAGTGTCATACAAGATAGGTATCATATTCTTTATTGGGGCAACTCACCATAGGTTATTCTAAAGCACTCATGATTGGCAATTCCTTGTGTGTCATATGAGATAAGTACTAGATTCTTTATTGGGGTCATTCACCACAAGATTCATTGTGTGTCATATGATATAAATACTAGATTTCTCATTGAAGCCATTCATCACAAGTTATTCTAAAACTCTTGTGATACTAGATTCACCATTGAGGCCTTCCACAACAAGTTACTGTAAACCCTTCATAATCGTCAATTTCTTATGGGTCATATGGGATAAGTACTAGATTCACCATCGGTGCCATTAACAAGTTATTTTAAACCTCCCACGATTGGCAATTCTTTGCATGTCATATGAGATAAGCACAAGATTTTCCACTAGGTTGTAATTACTAGATTCTCCATTGAAGCCATTCACCACAAGTTGTTCTAAACCTCTTGTGATCAGGAATTCCTTCTGTCATATAAGAGAAGTACTAGATTCTCCATTGGGGCCAATCACCACAAGTTATTCTAAACCTCTTGTGATCAGTAATTCCTTGTGTGTCATATGAGATAAATACTCGATTCTCCATTGGGCCTATTCACCGCAAGTTGTTCTAAACCTCTTGTGATCGGCAAGTTCTTATGCGTCATATGAAATAAGTATTAAATTCTCCATTGAGGCCATTCACCACAAGTTATTCTAAATCTCTTGTGGTACTAGATTCTCCATTGGGCCATTCACCAGAAGTTATTTTAACCATCTCGTGATTGGTAATTCCTTATGTGTCATATGAGATAAGTATTGATTCTCCTTTAGGGCCATTCACCATAAGTTATTCTAAATCTCTCATGATACTAGATTCTCCATTGGAATCATACATCATAGGTTAATCTAAACTTCTCGTGATCAGCAATTCTTTATGTGTCATATGAGATAAGTATTAGATTGATTCTTCATTAGGGCCATTCGCCACAAGTTTCTCTAAACCTCTTGTGATCGGCGTTCCTTGTGTGTCATATGAGATAAGTACTAGATTCTTCATTGGAGCCATTCACCACAAGTTATTCTAAGCCTCTCGTAATCAGTAATTCCTTGTATGTCATATGAGATAAGTACTAGATTCTCCATTTGGGCCATTCACTACAAGTTATTCTATATCTCTTACAATCGGCAATCCCTTGTGTGTCTTATAAGGTAATTACTAGATTATCCATTGGAGCCAATCACCACAAGTTATTCTAAACCTCTCGCAATCGGCAATTTCTTGTGTCATATGAGAAAAGTACTAGATACTTTATTAGAACCAATAGCCACAAGTTATCTTAAACTTGTCATGATCAGCAATTCCTTAAGTGTCATGTGAGATAAGTACTAGATTCTCCGTTGGGTCCAATCGCCACAAGTTATTCTAAACCTTTCGCAATCAGCAATTCCATAAGTGTCATATGAGATATGTACTAGATTCTCTATTGGAACCAATTGCCGCAAGTTATTGTAGACCTTTCGTGATTGGCAATTCATTGTATGTCATATGAGATATAAAATAGATTCTCCATTAGACCATTCACCATAAGTTATTCTAAGCATATTGTGATTGGTAATTCCTTGTGTGTCATATGAGATAAGTATTGAATTCTCCTTTGGGGCCATTCATCATAAGTTATTCTAAACCTCTCACGATACTAGATTCTCTATTGGAATCATACACCACGGTTTATTCTAAACTTCTCGTGATCGACAATTCCTTATCTGTCATATGAGATAAGTATTAGATTCTCCATTAGGGCCATTCGCCACAAGTTTCTCTAAACCTCTTGTGATTGACAATTCCTTGTGTGTCATTTGAGATAAGTACTAGATTCTTCATTGGAGCCATTCACCACAAGTTATTTTAAACCTCACGTAATCAATAATTCCTTGTGTGTCATATGAGATAAGTACTAGGTTTTCCATTTGGGCCATCACTACAAGTTATTCTATATCTCTTACGATCGGCAATCCCTTGTATGTCAATAAGATAATTACTAGATTATCCACTGGAGCCAATCACCACAAGTTATTCTAAACCTCTCACATCGGCAATTTCTTATATGTCATATGAGAAAAGTACTAGATACTTTATTAGAAGCAATAGCCACAAGTTATCTTAAACCTTTCACAACCGACAATTCCTTAAGTGTCATGTGAAGTAAGTATTAGATTCTCCATTGGGTCCAATCACCACAAGTTATTCTAATAATCTTGCGATCGGCAATTCCTTGTGTGTCATATGAGATAAGTACTAAATTCTCCATTGGGGCCAATTGCCACAAGTTATTCTAAACCTCTCGAGATTTGCAATTCCTTGTATGTCATATGAGATAAGTACTAGATTCTCCATTAGGTTCATTCACCACAAGTTATTATAAACCTCTCGTGATCGGCAATTCCTTGTGTGTCACATAAGATAAGTACTAGATTCTTCATTTGGGACATTCTTCACAAGTTATTCTAAACCTCTCATGATTGGCAATTGCTTGTGAGAAGAATAATCATGCGAGCAATAATCTAAACTCTAAAGTTAGATGGTGAAATGAGATAGTGTACGAGTTAACTTGAAGATGTCCACTTACGCAATGTTTGATTGAAAATTAGAACAAAGAGAAAACGGCTCGAGACTCTAAACCCATGTTAAGGGGTATACGATGAAAAAGATAAAATTGCTACTCATGGGAAAACATATACATAAGACCTTGAAATTACATAGAGGTCGTTACTTTCCACAAATTCACCCTATACACGAAAGGGTTAATTTTGCTAACACTAGTGTAGCTTATAAAGTTTTGTTAAATGTAATTTGATTTGTCTAGTAGAAAACTCAATCATGTGATATGATGTTTGCATGGGGAAAATGAAAATGAGATCTTTTATGATTGATGTACCACGCAAAATCTTATGCTTTGTCATCCAAATTACAACTTTTGGAAATAAAACAGATTTCACTTTTTATTTTTACTTTTTTTTTTTTGTCATTTATAGTCGTTTCACTGGAATAAAAGAAAGCATGCACAAAACGTTCCAATTCAACGCTATTTGACTATGTAAATGATGTGGAAGTAGCAATTAATGTCACACCCCGATTCTCCGAGCGCGCGAACATCCCACTCTGGTCGATAGAAATATGCGACTTCCTAGGACACGTCGCCGACCCATTCTTTTTATTATGCATGCGGAAGCGAAGCAAATCCCCTGACAACATTTAACTTGGGATAAAAAAGCAGGCAATCAATCACAACCAAACAAGCTATCTTATAAACACATAGGTTTATATACAATACTGGATTTACTACATAATAAATCGGCTCAACAAAAAGGGAACTATCCTATGACCAACTAGTGAGACACGTTCACCGATTATTCGGTCTCCACCTCCACAAATGTTCATGGCTTCGATTCCTCCACGATCGTCATCTAAGGACCTAAAAATATTATCCCACAACGGGGTGAGATAATGTCTCAGCGAGTCCTACCCTCTAAGAACCGATTAGGAAGAAAATATACTCCATGGCGCTTTAGCCACACAAATAGGATAGAGGACTTACCTCGCCTCAATCCCTTCCTGCACGTCAACACAATTTATAATTCAACTAGTCAAATCAGTCCCAATGATTCAACTCAATCATACTATCTATCTTTTAATATCGTCTATCAAACCAGTCGTTAATACGACACACGCTCTCCAAAGCTGTAATATATAGACGGTAGCTCGCTCAAGCTATAATATCTATAGATCTTTTACTAAGGGTTTTGATAAAGTATTTTATTTCGCGCCGTGATGCAAGTGCGACTCAAGGCTTTACACATGGATTTCGAAAAACATTTGAAAATTTAAACGTGAACATGGATTTTATGGATTTGGTATCATGCTTTGATTTTGTGAATTGGTTCCACCGATATGAGATTTACCTATTTTCAAATACTATTATTGTTATATTGCTGTGTCTTTGAAATCCCCATCTTACGTCATAAGTGGAATTTTCGAGAACTCAAAGGATTTTCCACATCGGTGATTTGAAAACGTTTTGACATGGAAATGACATATAATTTCAAAGCTTGCTGATGTTGTTGAATGCTTTTGAAAACCCCAATTTGTATTGTTTGATTTCACGAAGGAAGATTTTCAAGCGTTCAAAAGAAATTTCAGATGTGGTTTTAAAACTGTTTATGGTGTTGAGATAAATTAAGACATGTTAAGAGCTTGCATCCTTAACTTAAGAGGAAGTATCAGCCCGATTCAGGACACATACTCGATCATGACTCCATCAAAGTGGATGAGAAAGTGAGGTACATCGAAGAGCCTGTGCAAGTATTGGATCGAAAGGAGCAAATTCTCAGGACCAAGAGAATTCCCTTGGTTAAGATATTATGGCGATATCATGATGTGGAGGAAGCCACATGGGAGAGTGCAAGTGAGATGAGGGAAAGGTACCCTCACTTATTTCAAGAGACATAGGAAATGTCTAATTTCGAGGACGAAATTCTCTAAGGAGGGGAGAATTGTGGCATCCCAAAATTCATAATGATCTCTAATTACATTAAAGTCTATGAATAGGTGATGGAAGTACAATCAAGTTATTTTATGGCCATTTAATCCATAATTTGTAATAAGATTTATGGCCAAGCTTTTAAGGGATAATTATGTGATAGGAAAGAAAATCCTATCATTGGCCATGTGTTTTATAAATTGGGATTTATGGAATTATGATTTCAAGATTTTGGCCATGTGGAATTTAGTAATTAAATTCTTAAAAGAAAGAATTAAAGATGAATAATTGAAAGGGAAATTGTGGGTTTAATTAGGTTGGGCCTTAGGCCCAAGAGTATGGATTTTGGAGGGCCAAATGGTCGGCCCATTGGAGCCAAGGAGGGGCTGTCGACCAGCCCATTTGCTGGCCCAAGATAGGCCCAAGAAGAAGGCCCATCAACCTTGCATGTAATCGGACAAGTGGCATGAAGGAGGTGAAGCATGGTGGACACTTGTCTTCCTCCACAATTACACTTGTCCCCCATGCAAAGAGAAGATTGCATGCAATATAAATACAACTAAAAAGAGAGAGAGAAAGGGAGAGAGAGAGAGAGTAGCATTCGGCCAAGCCAAGTGAGAGAGAGTGAGTTGAGAGAGAGAAGAGGAAGCCGAGAGAGGAGGAGCTCGCCCGTCGCCGCCCGCACGCCGTTCGTCCGTCGCCGGTGTGCCGCTGTTCGTGTGGTCTAGAGGCAAGTGGGAGTCCTCTAGCTTCTCTTGCATGCTTGTATGTTGGTTGCATGTCGAATTTTTGGGTGTTAGATGAGAAATACCGAAGCATGGATGAGTTGTGTGTGAATGGTATGGCTGTTCGTGTTCGGACCGTGTGAGTCAGAAACTTGTTTGAGCTTGTATATGTGTTTGGAGTCCGATTTTGGTTTTTATTTATTCATGGAAGTTGTAGCTAACATCTTGTACTATAACATACTAAAATTTCGTGGAAAATGATGGATATTTGAGGGGTTAAAGTCCTATTTTACGGAGACCCCAGATCTGTGAAGTTTTTACTGACCTCTTGCTGGATTCTTGATTGCATGTTGGTTTTTGTTGAATATCTCACTTTGATGTCTTCATGAAAGTTGTAGGGGACATATTAAACTACAACATACTCAAATTTGAAGAGAAATTAAAAATTATAGCCTAGTAAATCGACTAGATCTTGAAGACGATGATTCTGGTGATGTGTTCTGAGACACCCGAGACTTCAAAGACCTAAATGGTGACCATATTCTAGTTATTTGACCTAGATCTCTTCATAAAAATTGTAAAGGATATCTTGATTCATAACATATCTAAATTTCAGAGAAAACGAAAGAGAATAGGTAGGTGAAATCTCAATATTTCGGAGGTGTGTACACTGGACGTTGCGGTAATGGATCCAGAAGCTTCGTGTGACTGTAGAAAATAATCTAGAAAGAACATGACTTGGAAGTCTTCATGAAAGTTGTACGAAAATGTCTTGGCTATAACTTGGTAAAATTTCATAATTTTCGGAGGTCATATGGATATTTTAATTGAATTATTTCGGAAACTGTGCATTCTGCTTCTATCCGAATTTACATGCTGTTTTGTGTGAATTGTACCTTCTTGTGTGGAATTCGATTGGGCATGTATCTTTCATGAAATTGCTATCTTATTGACTTGTCTACCACTAGCCTTAATTTCATGATTTTTGAGAATCATATGAATATTTAATCTAAATATTTTCTGAAAGTGGTATTTGCTGGAATTTTGTATGGATTGGATGATGATGTATTGATGCATGCATGACTATGAATTGAGATGCATGTATGAACTCAATGATGAATATGATCTTGATTTGCCATCACATCACATGCCATGATAAATTGAATTATAATGATATGAATTGAGATAAATGAGAAGACCATTGGGGGTGAGCCGACGATGCCCCGGGAGTGTCGGGATGCCTGGCTAGAAGGGTATGGCCGGTTGCCCGGTGGTCATGAATGGCCGAATACCGGAGGGTCCTCGGGAGACCGAGTGGTATCGAGATGCCCGGAGAGTGGGGGAGCCGGAAGCTCGGCATGGTAATTATGCCGAGGGATACCTCGCGATGCCGGATTGGGTGCGAGATGCCCGGCTGAAGGGTGTGGCCGGTGCCCGTGGCCTTAAATGGCTGGATGCTTAGGAGGGTCCTCGTGATGCCAGTTGGGGTACGAGATGCCCGGAGAGTGGGGGAGCTGGATGATCTGAATTGTATCTTGGATACATGTGGGATGCAAACATTGGTCTCGGGAATGAGAAATGTGGTGGTCCAAGATGAAATTGGGATAAAACCATGATGATGATATATGCATGACATTATGCATGACAATATATGCATGGTAATGATGATGATATGCATGATGATGATGGTGATGATGGTGATGATGATATGCATGATGATGATGATGATGATATGCATGATGATATGCCAGATGATGATGATGATGGTGATGATGGTGATGATGATATGCATGATGATGATGATGATCATGATGATGGTGATGATGGTGATGATGATATGCATGATGATGATGATGATATGCATGATGATATGCATGATGATGATGATGATGATGATATGCATGATGATATGCATGATGGTGATGATGATATGCATGATGATATGCATGATGATGATGATGATGATATGCATGATGATATGCATGATGATGATGGTGATGATGGTGATGATGATATGCATGATGATGATGATGATGATGATGATGATATGCATGATGATGATGGTGATGATGGTGATGATGATATGCATGATGATATGCATGATGATATGCATGATGATGATGGTGATGATGATATGCATGATGATATGCATGATGATATGCACGATGATGATGATGATGATATGCATGATGATATGCATGATGATGATGGTGATGATGGTGATGATGATATGCATGATGATGATGATGATATGCATGATGATATGCATGACGATGATGATGATATATGATGATATGGCATGATAACATGTGTAATGTGATGATGTCATGATGATGATGACATGTATGATGTGATGATGCATGATAGTATGCGCATGGCTTCAAGGTAAGTAACGCCTGGAATGCATGTATGATTTGCATGATGCATTGAGTTGTTATTGGATTCCTTATTTGCTAAGTGGTTGTACTCACCCCTTTTGGGGACCAACATTTCAGATTAGTAGATGGATTGAGCGGTTGGATATGACCGCGATCGCAAAGGAGGGAACTTTTGGGCGCCGACACTGATTGATGGACTTTAAGTATATGACAGTTGGAGGAGATGTCGGTCATCTTTTGGAGTGTAGCTGAGTATAGAAACATTGGCATTTCGATGTACCGACTAAAAATGTCCATCTGCTTTATGTAAATAAACGTGTTCGGTTTTAATTTATATAAGATGTTTAGTAGGTGTGCATCGTTTTCTAATATAGGGAAGGGAGTTGATGGATGTGCTTCTGCTATATGGATTGCGCAAGGGACCTATCAAAAAAAAAAAAAATGTGTAAACCCCCAGTTTGTATGGACCCGCTGCAATTGAAATGGTATCAAAGTGACATGTTATTAAGAAATGTGAATGGTAAGCGAACTGTGGCGACCCTAATCGGATCGGGGGCCATCGAGGGGTGCCACACACGGCGACCACAACGCCAAGGTAGTCGACAAACCTCGAAGCGGCGACACCAAGCGAGGCCGGGAAGACACCTAAAACGGGCCTTGAAGCTCCCACAGCTTGCTGGTCTTCAGCCACTAATATTGAACCCAGAAGGCT
The DNA here is from genome assembly GCA_014182725.1 of Eucalyptus brandiana. Taxonomy (NCBI): domain Eukaryota; kingdom Viridiplantae; phylum Streptophyta; class Magnoliopsida; order Myrtales; family Myrtaceae; genus Eucalyptus; species Eucalyptus brandiana. The sequence goes on from CM024670.1 coordinate 29,194,500, forward strand.
GGAACCGGCGGCAGTTTGGCGTGGAAACGGCAACCGACGAAGGTCCGGCGGCTTGGGGGCGGCGTACGGTTGATGGACAGCAGCAAGGAGGCTCGGGAACCTCAACCACAGTGATCCAAGGCAGTCCCAAGGCTGAAATAGCAGCCACAAATTCGGACTCCCTCTGCAACTTTGAAAAACTGTACTGCCAGAGGAGAAACAAAGCTAAACGGGCTTGGCTGGAGCTCCGACGAGGGGTTGGCCGGAAACCGGTGGCACTCCCGGGTCGTGGGGGACCTGCTAGTGGTTGGTATGAGTGGAGGAAGGGTCGGAATGGAAGAAAAACGAAAACACTGAAATGGCGAAACCGAGCGAACTGCCTGGCAAACCGACGGACCGGCGACCGGCGGCTTGCGACGGCTGTACAAGACGAACGGTAGCTTCGTTCAGCATGAAACTAGGCTCTTTGGAATGGTCTGGATGTCTTATTCGTGGCAATGGGTGGCTCATTTGCTAATTCAATCGGGAAGTTAACTTTTTACTCAGATCTTTGGCGAAAGGTTGGCTGGAGTAAAAACTGGAACGAGGAGAAAACAAGGGGAAAAATAGGTCCGGCGGGCAAGCGACGGTCTTGGGCGGCTGATGGTTGATCTCCTCTAGTTCTTTGAAGCTCAAGATGCACAACAACAATGGAGAAAGCCTTGGATTATGGAGGAAGATGGGTTGCTGAAACAAAGGGGTCCCCAAGAGCTCTTCTAGCTTCAACACGTGTCTCTCTCTTCCTTGGCTTGCCCCCACCATCCATGGCCCTCACCCTTTGCCCTTCGCAGCCACCAATCTTCCCCAACAAGCTTGGTTAAGTGTCCAAAATGTTGTGTGCCATGTGAGTTACGAATTTTGGACATTTATACTTCAAATCCAATCAATTCTCTCTTAATTCCAATCAATTGAAGCTCAATTGAAGCTCAAATAAATCGGTCCATGTGTCCTCGACCTTCTTATGACTTTTCCCCATCAAATGATCCAACTTGCATCACAAAGATTCGATCAAAATTGGCCCTCTGACAATCCCAAACAAAAACGGCCTTACTTTGCTTTTCCGCCAAAAATCCTGGTTTGCAGAAAAAAATCTGAGAATGAGTCAACATTCCTAAAATGAATTGTGACATGGCAGAACTTTCAATTTCTAAATTTGGGTTTAAAATCACGGTTAATTTCAATCTGGCGGGATTTGAGCTCGTCCTAATCTATCGAGTAGCTTTTAGAAATTTTTAGTGCAATTGACCCGTGATTGATTAATTTCAAGCCATGACATAATTTTCGAGACATTAGCAACTCTCGGTTGTTGTAAAAATCTCGAGATTTCAAATACGAACACATGATACCCAAAATGACAGAAAAATCAATTTAGTGTCAGTCGACGAGGATATTGTAATTAGGTGGAATCACCCACTCTTCAATCACATATCTCAATTGAATCAACCTATTACTTATCTTTGTTCGATTTTGGCAGTGTCGTAATGATCCTTGCAGATTAATACGGTCAAGTAGCCGATTCATGGTCAGATTTTCAAGCCTATTGCATTTAAATTCTTTAATGGATTCACCTGATAGACTAGTTATCTTGTGAGTGGCCAACTTAGAGAAGAGTGCTATAGGCGCGAAGATGAAATGCCTGACTTATTCAATTGAAAACAGAATTGGAAAATTAGGATGTCACTCTTCCTCTCTTACAAAAATTTTGTCCTCGAAATTTAAACCATTAAAATTCTTCTTCAAAATGGTGTGGTATTGTCATATGATCAATTCTGCTCCTTCATTCAGCTTCGTAATGCTATTCAAAACTCTCGGTGCCGACAAGTCACTTCTAATTGTCCAGACCAATTCTTGATTCCAAAAAGCTAAGCACTTGACCAAATTTACAAAAATGAAAGCTGCAAAAATTTGGCTTTTTTTTCCTTTCCACTAAGCGGCTAACTGCCACTTCGGGGATTCGAACCCTTGATTTCATACTTGCGGCTTCATTCCGGGTACCACTCAGCTAGAGGTGCCAACGGTTTTCCAAACTGCTTTATTTTTCCTTTTAAAGCCAAATTTCATAATTGATCCCAAACTCCAAATATTCCACCGTTTAAACAGTTCCAACTCTCCTTTCTTCACAATTTGAGATGTCCCTATCCTAGGCAACATCCAAGGAAGAACATGATTCTTAACCTGAAAATTCAAAGGTTTTTGATGCTTAACTGCGTAAATTTCCCAGTGGCTCTAAGCAGTCTTTAATCTGTCACGGATATTTGCAACTACGTCCACTGACTGCTCAACTGACTCTAGGCTGCGAACTTTCATTTTCTGATCTCAACTTAACAACTGAAGTTCTGTACACTTTGATCTATACTGCCTCAAAAAGAACCATCTAATCGATTTGCTGAAACTGGTAACCTCTAGTCTAGACCTGATATAACTCTGACACTGACAGTCTATGCAAACGAATTATCTGATGCACAAACATCTCTGCATGCTTAATCAAATCAAGATCCTTCCGCACAGCCACAAGGTGGGCTGATTTCATCCATTTGTGAATTACTACCCAAAATGAAATTATTACCACACTGACTCATCGACAAACCTGTCACAAAAATCCATTTTGATGTGTTCCCACTTCCTCACGGGGATCTCGAGAGATTATAGAGGTCCTCTTGACTTGCAATACCTTGCTTTCACTTTATAACACATCTGACACTTGCGACCTGTCAGTGATATGTCTTCATACCGGTCTGCCAATCCTGTTGATGCAAATTCTAACCATCTTCGTACTGTCTGGACAACGCTGAAGCTACTACGACTTGCTTCCGATAAGATCTCTTTTTCTCGGTATCCTCTTGTAGAATCTTTTGAATTTCTGAGTCTGTCCACTGAAGTGTCTGATTCTAACCTGAATATCCAGTTCAATTTTGAGGGTGGCCATAAAATTCGAAGGTGGCCTACCTCAGATTAGAAAACCGAATTTTGAACTTTCTCAAGTAAGGTCCATATTTTAACTAGCATATGCACAAATGAAGACTCTCGACTCAACACATTAGTGACTTCTTTCATCCTTCCAAGGTAATACCAGATACCACCATCCTAGTCCTTCAAACGATCTGGTTCACAACGGTATCTCACAATTAATTCCTTTTGATAGAATAAATACTTTGAGACTTTAACGGTCAGCGAAGATCTGGAGTCTTTCTTCACACCAACAATATCTCTAAATCTTCAGAGTGAAAATTATTGCTGCAAGTTCCAAGTCATGTGTCGGGTAATTTATCTCATGAGGTCTCAACTGACGAGATGCGTATACAACAACCTTACCATGTTGCATTAGCATGCAACCCAGTCCTCTATACGACGCATCACTATAGATCTCATAACCTCTAGGACCAGATGGTATGGTCAACACAGGTGCGGTAGTCAGCTTCTGCTTAAGCTCATGGAAACTACGCTCGCACTTGTCTGTCTACACTAACTTCTTTTCTTTCTTCAGTAGTCGAGTAAACGGTGACGCCAATGTTGAAAACCCTTCTACGAACCTTCTGTAATACTTTGCTAAACCCGAAAAATTTCTGAGCTTCTATCATTGTAGTCAATCCCGGCCAACTAATCACTGCTTCAATCTTGGATGGGGTCCACGGAGATTCCTTCTCTAGAAATCACATGACTTAGGAACGTAGCACGAGTCATACAAAAACTCTCATCTGCTAAGCTTATCATAAAATCCAAGAGTCCTCAAGGTCTGAAGTACCATCCTCAAATGTCTCTCATGCTCCTTAGCACTCTTTGAACACACCAGGATAACTTCAATGAACACTCTATTCATCAGATCCATACAAACAACTGGAGGGTTTGACAAATCGAGCGATAATACAGTAAACTCACAATTGCCATATCAAGTGCGAAATGCGAACTTCGGTATGTCTTTCTTCCTGATTCTCAACTGATGATACCCTGTCCTCAAGTCGATCTTGGAGAATATCGATGCTCAAACACAACAAACCATCTTTCTTTTCCATGAACAAAATGATGCGCTCCAAGGTGATGCACTGGGACGTAAGAATCCCTTATCTAACAATTCTTGCATCTCCACCTTCAGTTCTTTCAACTTAGATAAAGCCATCCGGTAAGGAGCCTTAGAGACAAGCTCTAATCCGATTGTAAATTCAATCACAAACTTTATTTCCCTTTTCGACAACAGACCTAGTAGTTCTTTTGGAAACACCTCAAAAAACTTATGTACCATAGCTAAGTTCTCCTTACTTAGTCCCTCAACTGTTGCATCCACTACAGTTGCCATATAGATTTGGCAACTTACAACCAGAACCAGGTCGTCTTCAGTGATGAATAACAGGGATCAAAGGTCCTTTCTGACTTTTAGTAATTCAAAACTTTCGTATACTAATTGAACCAACTGAATTATATCACTGCCACGATTCATAACAGCAGAAAGCTCCTTGAGCCAAATATTTTTATAAATGACTTCCAGGTCATATATAAGCAAACCCTTCAGGTACAACTATAGTCAGAGACTCATCTTCATTTTACTTTATTACAACAACGGAAACTCCACAACTTTCACTCAAAATCCAGTTGCGCTACTCTGATAATAACTCCTCAAAAACATTCTTCCCTTGATCAATGCATAATCAATCCATTCCTATTCCTTTCGTCATCCTAGTGGCGTCCTGTCGGCGGTAGCGATGCTTGAGTTCTTTTGGACTTATGCGGACAATTCCTAGCCCAATGGCCATGCTGGCCATATTCAAAGCATGCTCCTGTTATACTCGGACACTAGGCTGACTCGAGCTTCCTTTCACAAACTTAGCACACAAATAGTGAGCCCTCTACCTCCTATCAGGTGACAGCATGCACTCTTTTTTGTACTTAAGGCTTGTTCTAAATATCCCACGATGCGTTCTATGGCGCACTCCTTTCGATCTATCCCATCGACTTTCTAAGACCGTTTCTGGCCAGGTAATTCTGTTGGTCACACACAGAACAAGCACCCGTCTTACCAGGACATGGGGCTGATCCATGTCGGCTTCCATCAGCACGACACACTCATTCTGATTCATTACTGACTTGACCATCCCACATTTCTAGTTGGACGGAAATGGGATACTTTTCTCCAACCATAGGCTCCTTCCCAAATTGGTTTCCATCTTTACAGAATTTGAACCTCGACTCGGGTGCAACAGCTTGCTCCCAGACCATATTCCATGCTCGACCTCAGCAAGTATGTCAACAACAGCGGTGACAACACTGGCGGCATTAGTAACAGCGGCAACATTAGTAACAGTGGCAATAGCGATGGCTCGGCCCTAAGCTTACCGGCTCAACGAGCTCTCAAAGAACACTAGCGCCGGAATGATCCCATCGAACCTAGGATCGCTCAATCCTGCTACACTAGTACCAACTTGCAGTGGTACTCTTACATTCGCATTGTTCTAAGCCGGTGCTCCACCATGACCACCTCGGGCATTGACCATGGTCGGCATACTACCCCGAGTAACTATTCTAAAGGTTCTCTCTCAAGGAGACCTCTGCCCCTAATCACTCAACCCTAGGATCTTTACAGAAACCTATTTCCAATTCTAATCCCAGATTAGAATTTGAGTGATCCACACCAAATAATTTACTAAACAACTATCAAACACATGCACCAGCATGAATTAAAAGCCATTCCAACTAACTATCTCATAAACCATCACACCTTATCAGTCCAAACACAGACCCGCTCTGATACCACTTAAACGGGGATGTCATGCCCTGATCCTCCGAGTACACGAACATCCCACTCTGGTCGATAGAAATATGTGACTTCCCAGGACACGTCGCCAACCCATTCTTTTTACTATGCATGTAGAAGCGAAACAAATCCCCTGACAATATTTAACTTGGGATAGAAAAACAGGATTTACTACAAAATAAACCGACCCAACAAAAACGGCCTTACTTTGCTGTTCCGCCAAAAATCCCGGTTTGCAGAAAAATAATCTGAGGATTAGTCAACGTTCCTAAAATGAATTGTGACATGGCAGAACTTTCAATTTCTGAATTCGGGTTTAAAATCACGGTTAATTTCAATCTGGCACGATTTAAGTGCGTCCTAATCTACCGGGTAGCTTTTAGAAATTTTTAGTGCAATTGACCCGAGGTTGATTATTTTCAAGCCACGACATAATCTTCGACACATTCGTGACTCTTGGTTGTCGTGAAAACCTAAGGGATTCAAATACGAATACGGGGTACCCAAAACGACAGAAAAATCAGTTTAGTGCCGGTCGACGAGGATATTGCAATTAGGTGGAACCACCCACTCTCCAATCACATATCTTAGTCAAATCGACCTATTGCCGATCTATGTTCGATTCTGACAGTGTCGTAATGATCTTTGCAAATTAATACGGTCGAGTAGCCGATTCATGGTCAGATTCTCAAGCCTATTGCATTGAAATTATTTAACGGCTTCACCTGGTAGATTAGTTATCTTGTGAGTGGCCAACTCAGAGAAGAGAGCTATAGACACGAAGATGAAATGCCCGACTTATTCAATTGAAAACAGAATTGGAAAATCAGGATGTAACAATTAAGGCTAGTTTAATTCGTGAAAATGTGATTCATTTTCAGTGAAAATATGAACAATCATGATTTTGTAATTTTAAATTTTTCTCCTTGAAAAGGTCATGCTCAATTAGTGAAATTATATATCCTCAATATAGAGAGAACACTATGAAAAAATTGTGACTGATCATGTTAGAAAAAATAACATCACAAGTGTTATAATTTTCATATAACGCATACTTGAGTGCTACAACTTTTTTTCATCATTAGTGTCATAACTTATATACAACATTCACTTGAGTATCATAACTTTTTTTCTTTCGATTACTTGAGTGCCTTAACTTTTAAAAATTATTCACCATAAGTGCTTTAGCACGTAGGATTTTTGTCACTTTGGTGAATGTTTTCAAAATTTTTAGCACTCGAGTGATTAATTGAAAATTATAGCACACAAGTGAACATTTTATAGAAGTTACGACACTTAAATAATCAAAAAAAAATTATGACACTCAAGTAAGCATCGTACAAAAATTATAGTACTTGTAGTGTTCTCATCCCAATCGTGTTGACTACAAAGTTAAGACATTTCATCGAAATGAAAGTTTGTAAAAACAAGATATAATTTTTTTTTTTTTTGTACTTGGCATTATAAAAAGTGGAGAATAGTTTATCATTCTCTTAGAATCAACTTAAAATATAAGAAAGACATGTTTTCAGCGTGGTCTTCATGACATAATTGTATTAGTCTTCTTTACCAAACACCCAAACAAATATAAGGAAATACAAGTTGCTTGTTTCTAATAAGGTTCAAATTTTCAATTGCCGAAAGAAGGAAGGAATTATTTCAAGAGTGTCATCTCACGATGACTTGTCACATACATGTTGGCAAAAGAAGGAAGGAATTATTCCAAGAGTGTCATCTCACGATGACTTGTCACATACATGTTAAGGAACAATTGAGAATTATTTATTGCTAACCGAAAGATCAAATTCTTTTATAGAGGAATCACCACAAAATTTTAATGGAGCTCTCACAATGGAATAACAAATTCTTTTTAGGTTGCCGAAATGCAAAGCAGGAACAAATGATATTGTCTATTATATGTGCATCTTCTTCTTCGAGGTGCACTATATACTAGTAATTTAACCCACTCTATGCACGAACTTGCATGTCTATTTGCGCATTTTTGAATCATATTCATTAATAAAATACATCAATGAACAATAATTGAAAGATATCTTTATTTATCTATTCAAGTTTAAACTAAAATGTTTAATTGTAGATTAAAAACATTTGTATTAATAAAAGTAAGCCCTCCAAATTTATCCTTATCCATAATTTCAAAATTTTGAAATTGAATTTCTTCAATCATGATTTTTTTTTTATGCACTGAATAGTTTAAATTACGTACTTTGATTGTAATGCAATTTTTTTAACTTTTAGTAAGAGGTTTATCACATTAGTAAATTCTTTTGAAAAGTAAACTGCAATTTTTAATATTATATTTAAAGATATTTACTCTATATCTATTTTTTTCATGAAATTTTTTATGATATTAAATCAAATGAATTTCCCTAACATTGTACATTTTTTTCACGTATGAAATAAGTTATAACTTAAAATAGCAATAGTTTATTTAATAATATGTATATAATATTTTCAACATTTTTATTTTTTAAGCTATTGTATGTATGTTTAGTTTGAAATTATTATTTTGTTTTATTCTTTTCTTGGTTTAAGAATTTTTGCTGAATAAAAATTTATATCATTCGACAATCCTGCACACACACAAAAAAGAAAAAAGAAAGCATTATGAAATGTAGTGTAGCAAATCTGCGGGCGAAGTACGGTCAAGTCTGTAATAAGCTTTGCGGAGGGACACTTAAGTGCCATAACTTTAAAATGGTACACTTGAGTGCCAGTTTTAAAGTTAAATGGGACACTTAAGTGCCACTCCGGTGAAAATCCGGCCAAATGGCTAATGTGGCGACTTTCCGGCGAGTTTGGTCTAAAACGGCGTCGTTTTGCATGCTGACGTGGCGGAGAAAATGCAAAAACGACGCCGTTTCGTGTCTACGTGTAAATAATAATATAAAAATTAATTAAATTAGATTTAAAATTAATTTTATTTAAAATATTCAAAAAATTTTAAAAATTTTAAAAATTTTAAAAAATTTAAAAAATTTTAAAAATTTTAAAAATTTTAAAAAATTGAAAAATTTTAAAAATTTTAGAAATTTTAAAAAAATTTAGAAAATTTAAAAATTTTAAAAATTTTAAAAATTTTAAAAAATTAAGAAAGAAAAAAAAAAGGGGGAGAGGTCGAAGGGGCGGGCCGAGGGATGAGCCCTCGCCGCCCCTCCCTCCGCCGCCGCCGGAAGGGGCCGGCGACGGAGAGGGAGGGTTGGCCGGGGTTGCCGCCCCCGGCCGACCGACGGCGAGGGCCGCGAGCCCTCATCGGATCGCGGCGGGGCCGCGACCCTCGCCCCCGGATCCGGCGAGGGCTCGCGGGCCCTCACCGCCGGCGGCCGTGTCGGTCGGCCCCCCGGCCGAGGCCGCCGCGGGCCGGCCGACCCTCCCCACTCCGTCGCCGACCCTTCCCGGCGGCGGGGGGAGGCGGCGAGGGCCCGCGAGCCCTCGCCGAATCCCAAGGGCCGCGACCCTCGCTCTAGATGCGGCGCGGGCCGCGGCCCTCACCCATCCGGCGAGGCCTCGCGGGGCCTCGCCGCCTCCCCGCCGCCACCGGGAAGGGCCGGCGACGGAGTAGGGAGGGTCGGGCCCTCGCCGTCGGTCGGCGGGGCCGCGACCCCGCCAACCCCCCCCTCGTCGCCGCCCTTCCCGGCGACGGCGGGGAGGCCCTTAGCCGCCCCTTCGACCTCCCCCACCCTTTTCTTTTTCTTAATTTTTAAAATTTTTAAAATTTTCTTAATTTTTTATAAATTTTAAAATTTTCTTAATTTTTTAAAATTTTAAAATTTTTATTAATTTTTTAAATTTTTCTTATTTTTTAAATTTTTCTTAAATTTAAATAAAATTAATTTTAAATCTAATTTAATTAATTTTTATATTATTATTTACACATAGACACGAAACAGGCGTCGTTTTGCATTTTTTCCATCATGTCGGCGTGCAAAACGACGCCGTTTTTTTGAACAAAACTCGCCGGAAAATGGCCACGTCGCCATTTGGCCGATTTTCGCCAAGTAGCACTTAAGTGTCCCATTTTACTCCGATATTAGCACTCAAGTGTACCATTTTAAAGTTATGGCACTTAAGTGTCCCTCCGTGTCAAGTTATGGCACTCCAGGTGTCCCAACCTCCAAATCTGCATTACTTTAAGAAAGGGCTACAATCACTAATTTCCAAATCGAATAAAGAACCCATATAATTATTTTTCTTTAGTAATGAAAAGACAATTCTGCAAGCCTTAGTGATACAATTTACAATGGAACAATACAAACTTTGATTCTACTTTGAATGTGGTTCGAGGGACTTAATAGTATGATCTCAAGTCACCTACTATCTTGGATTCTGTACATGAGCACAATTCAATCGTCTCACTGGCTTGGTCTCAAATGAGACAGCACAATCTTTTGATTCCACGAACTAGATTTGAGGGCCTTGAAGGCTTGTTGTCTAATCGAAGATACTTAAGGTATAAATGACCTAAATAATGATGAGGTCTTGATCAAAATCTTGATTGAGATCGTGATAACGTAAATCCATATACAAGCTTTTGCATGTTGAAGTTTTTTAACTTTCAGGAACATCTTGATAGCAAATCTATAGAATTTAAAGTTTCCGTCTTTCTTCTCAAAATGAATAGAGAGGGCTCCTAGAGAATTTCCACCAATATTTATTTTGATTTAAATGAATATCCAATCCATTTTGTATTTAATTGGATAAATGCCTGTCGCCAATATCTTAATTCAGGTTTTATTGTAATACATGTGAATATGTATCCTGATTTGATTGGACAATTACACTTGCAAAAAAGAATTGTTGGGCATTGAAATATTATTGCAAAATTTCATGATTGGCTCAAAATTTTCCCAATTAAAATACATTTAAGAAACTACATTTAAAATAAGAGAATTTTTTAATTGGCTTATAATTTTCACTGAGTGAAAATGTTTTCTTTAATTTATCCCATTTTTTACAAGTTTAAACTCAATAAGAGATAAGATATGCGTATACTTTCTTTATATCTATTTACTAGAAATTTAAATTCAATGAGAGATATAAGTGATTCATGACAAGTCACTAAGCTAAAACCTTACTGGTCAATGTGAGCCATATGGCAAAATGGACAATCATAAAGGTAAAATGAAGCATCATGTGACGAGCATATAAGAAAACATCTATTTGAGCTCCGATTTTAACTAGATAACATATTCTCCAAAGTTAAATGGATTTTCAGTACACCTTACCCTATTAGCCTCCCATGTTCTAGGCTAGTTTCTATATACTCAACGGTCAAATGGCATGCGATCTACTTAGACCTCGCATTTGGAAGTTTCACAGCGATTTCATTGTCAATTTTTCATTTGATTTAAATTAACTGAGGCTGAATCTCGAACCAAGAAAAGAAAAATATAAGGAGAAAAAAAGAAAAAAATACTTGAAAAACATAAATGGTTCGGCCCATGTGAAGGGGTGAATTTCTATTAACAGATTTTGTATGTTGCTCCATTCAGCTATTACTAGAAATATGAGCTGGCAAAGCAAGGCTTTTTTTCTTTTTTTTCCTCAATATGTAATGACTAGCTTTTTAGCCTCTCCTAGGTGCGTGCTATCCACATAAATTTTTCGTGTTTTAATAAAATAATAGATAATATTATCTCAAAGAGAGAGGATTTTAAAGATGATTATCTTGATTATTTATGTTCATTAAAAGGATATGCAGCTTTCATTGTAAAATTATGCAAGGACGGGCCTAATCAAATACTTAATGCTTAGCAAATCACTTTGCAATATAATTTTATTGAACTTAGCCATTGGTTGAGAAAATACTCAAAAGATGCAATACCTGTTAAGAGATTCACAGTACATATGGATCTCACCATTGAGTGCAATGATCAACACATCAACGTATGATTTTTCTAGTCAACTATCCAATCTTCCCTCTTGTCATTTCTTTTTGGTATTCTTTCATCGAATTCTCAGTACTAATTTCTCTGCTTGACTAGAGGTTTTTTTTTTTTTTTTTTTTTTTTAACCTTGGATTTTCTTTGTCTTTTTCTTGTATCCATTTCCTATTATCCTTTCGAATTGTTGCAAGAGTTTCCTTTTTTTATCCCTTTTCTCTTAAAAGTTCATTCTTAGATGATGCATGTTTTACTTTTATTCTTCATTCCTTGTATTGCTCCATACGGTGAAAACTCTTGAAAACTTATATATTAGGTAATGCATATTACTTTCACTTTTCTCTAAAATTACTTGTACACAAATTTGTAGCTCAAATGACTTGTTTTGGCTTTTCATGTAATAGTTTGGTTCTTTTTTTCAAACTTGCACAAATGGATAACTTCATTTTTTGATTTTTTTTTATTAAACTACACATTTTAAATATTGAAGTTCTCCAAAGGTGTTCTCTGCAAATATTTCAGATGTGGCTTTTAATTTTTTTTCTTGCTCTATCTTTCATATATCATTTTTTTAAAATAGATTTTTCTACCCAAAAAATGGATTTCAAAAGAAAAAAATAAGAAAAGAAAGAAGGTGGAGGACAGATGTTAAGGAATGTTTAGGGTGCGTTTGAGAAGACTTTTGGGAAAAGTCCTTGAGAAAATGTAAAGACCTTTGAGTCAAAGGAGTTTTTCAAAATGCAAAGTGTGTTTGATAAAATTAAATTTGCAAAAGACTTTTGTTATTTAAAAAAAAAAAGAAAAGGAAATGAGAGTTGGTCGGCCAAGGGCTGTACTGGTTACTGCCGGCCAAGGGCTAATAGTTGCTGGCGAAGGGTAGGTGGTCCAGCAAGGGGGAGGCAGCGTGGCGAAGGGCAGCGTCTGGCTAGGGTCACTGTGCGGAGGACACGGCGACCCTTGCCGCGCCGTCTCGGGACCCACTGCATTGCGGAGGTCGCCCGTAACCAAGGCAACCTCTATAACCTCCGCGACCCAAATCTGGGTTGCGGCGAGGTCGTGGGTCGCTGAAGGTCCCAGCAACAGACCTCACCGCGATCCAAGCGACCTCCACGACCCAAATTTGGGTCGTGGCGAGGTCGTGGGTTGCCGGAGGTTGCGGCGACCGACCTCGCTGTGACCTAGGCGAACGGCGCGGTTGGTTGGCGACAGTCACCGGGGTGCCGCGACCACGTCGGCCTCTCTCCAGCCCGTCGCCCACCCATCGCAACCTCGCCGGCTGACCCTTCCAAAAATGTGATGAAGAGGAAGATGAACAATGTGGTTGACCCTTCCGAAAATGTTGAAAGCCCAAGAGAACCTAGGACCTGCCTTGGGCTTTCAGCCTTTGGAATGCCAACATTTCTTCAAGGCAGGTTTCAAAAATGTTCCCAAACACCCAATACTTGAGCAAATGGGCTTTGGACTCTGAAAGGTACTTGGCAAAGCTGGTGCCAAACGCACCCTTAGTCCTGAAAGACACTCTTCCCAATTCTTGGTCTTAAATTCATAATGAAGTAAAGGCATTTTTTTTTATTTCCTAATTTTGGGAGTTCTATTACTTTTAAGCTTTGTGAAAGGTAGAAGTCTGGAAGATGTGTCACCCAATGGGGGGGCCACTTCTCAATGAACCGCTATGTGCACCAAAATACTTATAAAATCAGTAGGGTCGTACGCAAGGACTAAAAATCATCGATAAAAAATATTGCAATGCTCTCAAACATTTTCTAGTAATATGGCCAAATCTTGATAAATGAGTTTAGTAAATGTACAGTTTCATTAACAGGTAGCTTCCACTTTTGATGCAGTTCCAAACAAAATAAAAATAAAAATTGCAGAAGTGACTTGATTGATGATTATAAAAATATATATAAGTAAATTAATCATTATTGAGCAGAAAACTTAATGATCTAATCAAAATTGGATGATGTACAGTGTAAATTTTAAAAAATGGAATGATAGATGTAATCATTGCTATAATAAGGGATAAGACTTTCCTAACTTTAACTACCTAATTCATTATGAAATATCAATTGTTATTTCAATATTTGAATGTGAAATCTAAGTTCTCTAACTACTCAGCAATTTAGGAGAATATGGCTCTTTACCTCGTAATTAATTTTTTAAATCTCATTTGGAGATTAATTTTTTTAGATAAGTTAACCTTTATTGACTTAAGTATCTAAAAATAAATAAACAATTTAATCATTTCTTAGTGAAATTGGTTTTGCCTTTTTTGGAAAAGAAGCAACCTACTACAACGACAAATAACAAATTAATTGTGGACTCTCATATTCCACTTTCTGAATTTATTTTTGACCAAATGATCGTACTATGATTAATTTGCAATTGTAAAAATAAGCAAGTGATACAAAACAACGACTTGGTCTAAGAATAAAAGAAAAAGAAAACAATTGGGGTCAACTAAGGGAGAGGCCACCTGTCAACTCCTTAGTGCCTCCCTCTCAATGCACCAAAGTACTAATATTATAGATTCCATTTGATCTATCGCATCACAGCAACTTGAGGAAAATGGGATTCCCAAAATTATCCATAAAACGTGATTTTTTTTCCATAGATTAATTTAGCTAAAAGGACAATGATGTAGAGGAATTGATGGGGAAGTTGAGACTCGGCCAAACCATGTAACCTTATATGAGTGCAACATCGAGTAGTGCCTTACTGAGATGCGGGAGTGAGAAGTGCATTTGTGTCGTTGACCTTGCAAATGCCAAAAATTCGATTCTTTCCATGTTGTGACTAGGAGGCAGTTGTCGCCGTAATGCCTCTTCTTGGATTGGTGTGATTGTATTTGGTTTGGCAGATGTTCTGAATAAGAGAATCCAATCAAAATGAGTTTTCAACAGTGGATATATCTAGCTTTTGTATTATGTGGGAAGATATATATATATATATGGTGGAATTTGATCTAACGAATAAACAGAGAAGAATTTGAGCATTTAAAATGCTGCCGATGAATACAGAAGATCACGACCCGTACAGCTCCCAGGAATTTTTTTATTTTATTGAAAGGTTCAAGGAGTTCAAGCGAATACAAAGATTTGTGTTTTCCCATCGGGTTGGTGAAGAGAATAAGTATTATCATTAAAATATTGTGTTCACGAAGATCTGGTGAAATGGAGAAGAAATTAAGGACAGATTTACTTAAGCTGCTAAAAGCAAGTTACTTAAAGAAGTGAAATTTTGTACGATTGTCAATCCAATTCAAAACTTTTCAATTTTGCTAATGTAAATCTAAAATTTTGAGCGAAATTTCAATATAGTCCTTACTATTAATTTTCCATTGAAAATGCTGATGTGACAGTACATTTATTACTAACCGTCTTACGTGACACGGCTCTCAGTTTGACAAAATGATCTTTGTTGTTTTGATTAATTTGATGAATTCTTCTTTTTCCCAGCCATCTTTATTTTTCTCTTCTTTTTTTTTTTTTCCCTTTACTGGTGATCTTCTTCTTAATTTAAATCAACTGTTCATTAGCTTCCAAATCAAAGTTCTCTTAGCATCGACTCACCTTGACATCAAAGCCTCCCAACGAGCTTCAGTATGTGGAATTTGACTTCCATAACATAACTTTGGAAAGTCTAGCTCAAAAATTTAAGTAGATAAATGAAGGAAACTCACATTATATAAAATCTCATTGTCTTGGATATTTCAATACTATTGTTTTCTTGCTCTAAAACGCCACCAAATTTGCCATGCACCATCTCCTTAATGCACAGCCTGATTTTTCTTTCTTTTTACATCTCCACTTGCAATCTCATGGCTCCTTGCCCGAACTTTTTTTTTTCACTCACTGGCCCCATGGCATTCATGTTCACACCCTGATTGTTTAGCTAGAAAGTTGAACAGACAAGACCATCAAGGCCAATTGTGTCTTTTTCCTTGCAGAATTTGAAAATTCTAAAATCGGAACGTCAATAACTTAATAGCCTCACACGTGGAGTAAAAGTTGGTCTTATATGGTTTATAGATCACGTGGACCGAGTCTATTTGATCTGTTGATTATGTTGGCCCCACTATGTCTTTCCTGTAATCCTTTTGTTTTCCCAAGCATAGTGTTTGATGGCTCCCTAAACTAACTTTTGATAACTTAGAGAGTACGATATTCTTACTTGTAACAAAGCACAGCATGGAATTGGTAAATTAGATTTTCTTCGTCTTTTCTTGTCCTTTTTTTGCGTACAATTGCAATAAACTTATTAGTATGTACTGCAGCTGGTACACTGAATCCTAGAAAGAAAATGGAAGCTGGAGCTGCAACAAATGGTGGTTCAACTTTTGCTGACAAGGATACTAATAGCGGAAGCAGAGGAAAGGAGGGAGGGCCTTCTCTCAACTTAGCCCTCGCGAGAAAAGCAACCCGACCAGCCTACTTTCCGTCCGACATCAAGAAGTGGCATCGCGTTGTATACGAAGGAGTGCTCCCAAAGGACAAAACACAGGCAAAGTCTCATTTCCCTTTCAACTCCATCTATCTATCTATCTATTAGTACTAACTGCGAGATGTGTGGTCAGGTCAGTCTATTGATCGCATGGGGTCTTGAAGGACCTTTTATGCGATAAATTGAACCAATCCAGAAACTAATTAAGTACACTGCACACCATATTCCGAAAAGGAAAATAGTGGTTAGCGAGAATTTGCATGACGTCAAATGCATCGATTTTGTTCAATGATACCTTTTTTGTTTCTTTAACTCAGGGAGGTACATCATACATTTATGTAATAAGAACAAAACTCTTACAATCAGTTATACTGATTATCTATGAAGTATTTTTCACCTCACAGTGAATTTGATAGAAGTTTTAGTTTCCGCAGCGCCGTCAACATACATGTCCCCAAATCGAAGAAGTTATCCTGACTCTTAATTCAGGGAAGATTCAAGACAAGAGCGCTCTCTCCCAAAGCTACGTATGAGGTCGCATTCGTGGTCAAACTCAATAGAACTGGCTTCGAAAGGCATTCTCCGGTGGAGCTCGAGCAAGACCTACAGGATGGGACCAAACAAACCGGGACGGTGTATCTGCGTTTGATGCCGGTCTATGAATGGATAAATCTCCGCACCGGCAAGTTCATGATAGGCCCAAAGATCATGGGAACGATTTATTTCGACCACCAGGGGACGGTCAATCCTCAAAAGACTGGCCTCATCCTCAAGGGCGTTCGTATACATCCCAGGGATTAAGCAAAGCATAACCAATTTGATGCAGTGGTGGAAGAGTTCTTGTAGCTAGATCACATTATCCTTAATTACAAAAGAGATTTTTATATTCATTTAATGTGACATGAACACAATGAGAAAATCATATCCTTCTATTCTTGAAGTAAGGAATTCCTGTCATGGGACTATAGAGGAGAGGATCTCCATCTATGTTGAAAATAATCTGAAGTATGGGATTTTGTCACGCCCTGAACCTCAAGCGCGTGCCCATCCCTCGGTGGTCGAATAAATTGCGACGTCCCAGGACGTGTTGCCGACCCATTCATTTTAATGCGCATGTGAAAGCGAATAAATAAATCTCCAGACAACAAACAACATGGGATAGAAAAGTAGGAAACATAAGCACAACCAAAACACTTTTATAAACACCTTGGTTTATATACAAAAGGTCTACAACCCGAAAGATCAACCCTCAAAAAGGAAACTGTCCATGACCCACTAGTCTGACACGTTCACCGATCCTTCGGACTCCACAGGCTTCGGGGGTGCCCGATCCACCATAGCACCATCAGGAGGGTCAACTGTACCCTCTCCAAAAGCGGCGTCGATTACCACCGCGGGTGGGACATCCAGAGTTTTCAACCCTGTCTTCTACTGAATAAATCGGGCATTTCATTGACGCGTCTATAGGGTTATTCTCAGAGCCAATCACTCTTGAGATAACTAGACTATCTGGGGAAACCATTAAGGAATTTTGAGGCAATAGATTTGAGAACTAGATCAAGAATCGGCTTCTCGACCGTGTCCGTCTTTAGAGCCATTACGGCACAGTTAAAAATCGATTTGAAATTAGAGATAGACTGGATCGACAGAGATGTGTGGCTAATCATGGGTAACACCATTAAATTGGAAAATTCTCGTCGACCAGCACTAGACTGATTTTCTTATTGTTTTGGTACCCTGTGTCCGTATTTGAGTCCTCGAGATTTTCACGACAATCGTGAGTCGCCAATGAGTCGAGTGGGTTCGTAGTGGTTCGAAGAAAATCGATCACGGGTCATTTGCTCTTAAAAATATCTGAAAGTTACCCGATAGTCTAGGTCACGCTAAAAACGCACCGAATGAAAATTAACCGCCAATTCGAGTCCGATTTCAGAAATTGAAGTTTTGGCCATGTCACAATAAATTCTAGAAGTGTCGACTCAGTCTCAGAAGATTTTTCTGACAACTGACACTTTTTGGGAAAAAGTCATCGCCGGGTTGTTTTAGTGTAGACAATGTTGAAGATGATCTTTGGTTGCAAAATTGAGAAGTATGATGGATTCTGGAATGAGGAAAATTATCAATTAAGGCATTCAGAGGTCAAGTGATTTTTGTTGAGGTCATTCGAGATTAATTCAAGAGAGAAATTGAATTCATTTAAGCCAATTCCCCTCCCCAAATTCGTGTACCCCCACCTAGCCACAACATTCGGACCATTTTGGCTTCTAGAAGAGTGCATGAGTGGTCCATTGTGAGCCAAAGAAACTATACATGGCTAAGAGTGGTTCTTGGGGAGATATTTGTTGAGAATTAAAAGCCAAGGCCCCACCTCACTCCTTATCTTTATCTTCTTGCCTTCTCCCATCCACCGACCACCCCTTCTCTCCCGATTACTTCGTGCGACGCCACCACCAGCAGAGAGAAAAGAATCCAGCTTCTTCAATCTTCGGTCAGCTTGCATCAAAGGAAAGCCCACGTCTTCCCTCCACCGAAACCGAAGCTGCTCCATCGTCCACGCCAGCACACCCCCATCTTGGTCAAACTTCCACCGAACGAGATCTCCCCTGCCAGCAGCTACAACCGCCCTGCTCCACTACTGCTTGCTCCCCACTTCCCTTTGTCTCCTGGCGGTGTCGCTTCTCCATTTACTCGGTCAACAACGAAGCCGCCAAGACTCCTAATTTGACCGAGTGGCCGTGCCTTGCTGCCACTTGGCAGCACTTGCATGTGGTTCGGTCAACAAGCGGCATTGAAGACCACCGAAAGGAGATCGCGCCATCCCACCGAAACCCATTCGAGCTTGCAGCGACATCCACATAGCCTTCAGCCGCGCCCATCGTCGCTCGTGGATCAGCTCGCCAGCAAGCCATAGCAAAACACGGAACAAGCCGTGAATTCACGAGTCTTTGGCTCAGCAGTCTCCGGCCCAAATCTGCAGACCAGCGAAGCCAGAAGCCTAGGCCCATTTTGCAGTCTTCAAGCCCAATTGAAATTTCACCAGCAGCAGGCCCATCCAGTTCAGCCCTTATTCAATTGAATTGAAGCCCAATTTTCCAGCACTTGAAGCCCATCTTCAGTAGGCCCAATCTAACTTGGTTTTGGCCCTAAAGCAATAACAAATCTCAGTTGGGCTGAGATTTGTTGGGCCTAAGCTTAAGGCCCGATCCAAGCCCGCCGGTGTTGTCGAAAGCCCGATTTCGGCCACCGTCGCGTCGCCGTCGCGGTGATTCGGTCCCCGCTTTTACCAAGTGAGTTTTACGCACTAAAGCTTTCTTAGTTTGCTAATTATACTTAAGGTTGGTTAGATTTAATTAAATGCAATTAGGTGGTTAGATTAGTTTAGATCAATTAAATTAGAGACTTAATGATGCATGTTAGATGGTTAGAAATAGACATTAGCAGGTAGACATGCCATGTTATTTATGGAACGAGTCTCGGTAATTTTCCGGGCTCATCTCGGCGTCCAATTCGGCATTATGAGCCTAAATTGGATTTTTTTATAATTATTTATTTAATTTTCTAAATTAATTATTTAATTATTTATTTTTCAGAAATTCAACCGGGATGGCCAGTGACCGGAATTTTGTGCTTATTGTCGTGGTGTAGTCCATTTATTTATTTGAGTTTTAATTGGTGCTAAAATAATTTAGGAGTGAATTTAAGATTTATTCCTAAATTAAATCTTGAGAGAGTTGGGTGGGACCGTAAAGCCACTAGATCTTGAGAGGGTCGGGTGGGACCGTAAAGCCACTAGATCTTGAGAGGGTTGGGTGGGACCGTAAAGCCACTAGATCTTGAGAGGGTCGGGTGGGACCATAAAGCCGCTAAATCTAAGGAATTGCTTGGTGTGGGATGAATGACCTAGAAATGGTCCGATTGACATGAAATCGACTAGGTCGATTTGATCAATGTTTAGATAGGTGATGTGATTGTTTGAGTACATATTAAACTGTACTAATATGCAGATGGAATCTGAGGCCAAGGTAAGTCCTCTGACTTGTGTTATGCTTAGGCAACCGATTAGTGTATTGGCTTACTAATCGAGTCTTAGGGGGCAGGACTCGCTGAGACGTGGTCTCATTGGTTATTGAATAACCATTTCAAGACCCTGAGGAGAAGCTGAGGAGGAGGAACCTGAAGGGAAGAAGACTTTTGAAGAAGAAGATGGTAGAAAGAGGGATCTTGAGTATAACCCGGATGTAGATTGAGATCCCATCCATTTTTGTAAACCCTGTCTTAGTGTAGATAGGTGTGAGACAAGTATGCTGTGAATAGTATTGTAAATATACTATGAGTTGTTGTGCTGTTAATGAAAGGTTTGTTGTGAATTTCAATATTAAAAATATGGCCTGCTTTCCTATCCCATTGTTTTATTGTCTGGGGATTTATAATTGCTTCCGCCTGCGTAAATAAAAAGAAATGGTCGGCGATACTTAGTCCTGGGATATCGCATTTTAAAATCGACCAATTAGAAGGATGGGCGCGTCCCCGAGGATCGGGGCGTGACAGCGGGGATCTCAAAACCCCATAAGGGACCCACCCTAAATCCATTGGTTCCGTAGCAAAACCACGCTCTGAATCGATGAGGTATACTTTAAGGTAAGCCCTCATCGACCTAGATGGTGGTCACCACGAGTTCAAAGACCCAGTGACTTTCGAGATCAGGGTAGTCAAGAACCCGCTCGGAAACCCTCATCGGCCGACCAAAACGTTCCAGAGGAACCGCCATCTAAAGACCTGAAAATATTAAGCGCACGATAGGGTGAGACAATATCTCAGCAAGTTCACCCCCTAAACCCTTATTAGGAAGGAAATACGCCTAGAGGCGTCCTAACCACACAACCACAGAGACTTACCTCGTCTCAGATCCTCCCTGCTTGTCAGTATAATTCATATCACAGTTGCATAAAGCAATTACACACATAAATTGGAACGTCTCACTCAATCTTAATCACAGGGATCCTGATTATAGGACCAAATCGTTATGACACATCACATTCCGTGCCACACAATTTAATCACATAATCTGGCGCGTCTATCTCAATCAATTATGCATTCCAATTCGATTACTACCCGCACAAGCAGTTTTACCCGACGCACATTGGTCCTCTGGCGTAGATAGTGTCACGCCCTGAACCTCGAGCGCGCGCACATCCCTCGGTGGTCAATACAAATGCGATGTTCCCAGGACGCGTCGCCGACCCAATCGATTAAGCACATGCGGAAGCGAAACAATAAACCCTTGATAGTAAACAGCATGGGATAGAAAAGCAGGGCAACATTTCACAAAAGCCACACTTTCACAAACAACTGGGTTTAGGTATAAAACGAGTCTGGTCAAAGTCTACAAAAGATCGACTCTAAAGAAGAAGCTGTCCTACGACATACTAGTTGGACACCTACGCCGATTCTTCGAACTCCACCCCCACAGACTTCGAGACTTCTAGTCCTCTACAACCACCATCTAAGGGCCTGAAAAGTTAAGCCCACGACGGGGTGAGACAATGTCTCAGCAAGTTCACCCCCTAAACCCTTATTAGGAAGGTAATACACCCAAGAGTGGCCTAGCCACAAAACATAGAAGACTTACCTCGCCTTAGTTCCTTTATGTATGTCAGCACAGTTCATATCACAAATGCATATAATCGAAGCACACAACAATTGAAACGCCTCATTAAACTCAATCAATCATAGGGGTCTAGATTATAAAGCCAAACTATTATGACACGTCCCATACCATACCACACATTTTTGTCTCATAATCAGGCACATCTAACTCAATCAATCATGTGTTCCAATTATTAATCTTGCCCCTCGAGGGCATGGCCTATTCCCAAGTTCGGCGGTCTACTAGCATAGCCAGGCATCGTCTCACCACCTTTGAGCATGGCTACGTCTCTCAAAGACAGCTTTCCCGAAGGAGCATAGGTCCAGAATCTACTGCAACCTGAACCCTATATAGGGTAATGTCCGGCGTAAACACCAGGGACGGGTTCTCGTAACCAACACACGACCATTCAATCTCAGCTCACGAGACCGTGCATTGCACTCAAATGGCTCAATTAAAATAGTGATCCTGGCCTATTTTCTTCGTATTAAAAATATCAGAGAAAATAGTCGTGTGTGGGTACACGGTCAATTCGAACTAGAAAAAGTGATATCTTTCCTTTTCAAACCCTATTACTTGATATAGTACTAAAAACCCTTTTTAGTGTCAAAAACCCGATACCTGGTATTTTCTAATTAAATACCATATTTTCACAATCATCACTCAATTTCACAATCCAACAATCAATTGCATAATCTGATCACACCACAACAATCAGCACGAAATTCTAACGACTAACTATCTCGGCGTAATTTCCGGAAAATATTAAATAATTTAATAAATTCCGAAATTAGTTAAATAATACAAAATAATTAAATACAATATAATATAATATAATTTAAATAATTCGAAATAATTAATTAATTTAAAATAATTAATTAAAAGCCTAATTAAGCTTACACTAATCTAATTGCCTAATTAGCTTTAATTCATTATCCACTAAACTAATCAAATCTCATAATCTAATTAGTCTCTAATTAGACTAATCTAACCATATAACCATGCTTAACTTAATCTAAATAACCCTTAAGCATAATTAACCTCCTAAGCAAGGTTTAGCAAGTAAACTCACCGAATTTGTAGCCGGTGAGTCCACGGCGATGGCGACACGAAGGTGGGGGACAAACCTCCTAGCGGCAACACCAAGCGAGGCTAGGAAGGGCTCGGAAACGAGCCACGAAGTTCTAGATCTTGCTAGAAGCTTCGTTGCTGCTTGCAGGTCGAAGAAGCTAAGCTGAGCGACTCGGTTGGCTGGAAAAGATCTGGCGGGACAGCGGCTACAACGGCGGAGCTACGGCAAAGGTTCGGCGGTTTGGACCGTGGCTCACGGCTATTGGACGACTAGGGGCTCGAGATGAGTGAGCTGTCGCACGGACGGCTGGGCACGAACGGGACTAGCACGCGGGAGCTCGGGTGCGCAACGGCAGCGTGCTGGCAGTCCGACAGGGTTGGCGATGGAAAGGGGCTAGCTTCTTTGGTTTCTGCTAGTTATCTCAAGCTTTCTCAACTCCTTAATAATGGAGAAAGGGGCTGCTGAAGCAAGAAGAAGGCTGCTGAATAGAGGAGGTCCCCAAAGGCTTCTAAGCCTTCAACACTTGTTCAACACACACCTCGCAAGTCCCCACCACTTCAGCCTTCATCCTTAGCCATTCTTTCTCCTCAATCTTCCTCAAGAAGCCATTGAAGTAGGCCAAAATGTTGTTCCCCCCATGGCATACGAATTTTGTGCATTTCCCTCTTCAATTATTTCAATCCATACTTAATTCAATCCAAATTGAAGTCCGTAAATTCAGCCAAGGTATTCTCACTTAAAACCACATTTTTCCTTGTCCAAAGATCCCACTTGACAACCAAAAATGCAACAAAAAATGGGCCTACGAATTTCCCGATCCAAAATAACCTTACTTTGATTTTTTGTTGGAAATCTCGGTTTGCAGAAAAATCTTAAGAGGATGAGTCAACGTTCCTAAAATAAATTGTGACATAACAAAACTTTCAATTTCTGAAATTAGGTTTAAATTCGCGGTTAATTTCGATCTAGCACAATTTTAGCGCGTCCTAATCTACTGGGTAGTTTTGGGAATTTTTAGTGTATTTGACCTGTGGTCGATTATTTTCGAGCCACATTGTACATCTTCGACTCATTGGCGACTCTCGATTGCGTGAAAATCTTGAGATTTCAAATACGGGCATAGGGTACAGAAAATATAGAAAAATCGGTCTAGTGCCATTCAACGAGAATTTTGCAATTAGGTGGAATCACCCACACTTAATCACATACCTCTGTCGAATCGACTTATTTCTGGTCTCTGATCAATTTTGACAGTGCTGTAATCACCCTTGCAGATGAGCACGGTCGAGCAATCATTTTTTAGTCGAATTCTCAAGTCTACTGCATTATAATCTCTTAACGGCTTCACCTGATAAGCTAGTTATCTCGTGAGTGGCTAACTCAGAGAAAAGAACTATAGTCACGTCGATGAAAAGCCCGACTTATTAAATTGATAACAGAATTGGAAAATCAGGATGTCACAGCCAGGCTTCGTCTCACTCCTTTGAGCACGGCAACATCCACCGACACACATTGGGGACAACATTCCCGAAGGAGCATCGGTTCAAAATCCACTGCAATCGGCTTCTGTTGTCTAGGGCATCCCATATAGGGGCAACGTCCTACCGACGCACATCGGGGACAGGTTCTCTTAACCAGCACATGATCAATTAATTCCGGCCAAGGACATTGTGCTTTGCACTCACATGTCCGATTAAGATAACGACATTAGCATGTTTTCTTTGTATTAAAAACACTTAGTGAAAATAATCGTGTGTGGGTATACAGTCAGATCGAACCTTAAAAATTGATATCGTTCCTTTTAAAATCCCACTATTTGATATAGTCTTTAAAACCATTTTCAATGTCAAAACTCGACACCCGATATTTTCTAATTAAATACAAAAATTTCACAATTTTGAAATAATAACACAAAAATCAAAATCACCATTCAATTGCACTTAATTGCATAAACTAAGCATACCATTGCAATCAGTACAAAATTCCGATCACCAGTTATCCCTGAATAATTTTTGGAAAATTTTAAATAATTAAATAAACACTAAAAATAATTAAACAATACAAATAAAATACCAAAAATGCTCACATAGGCCGGAAATGCTAATCTAGCCACCTAAACGAGCCTAGAAAATTTCCAAACCTATCTAAATAAATAGTACGATCTATCTAGTCCTTAATTGATCTAATCTAACCACCTAAGATGCATAATTAAGCAATTATATGACTAATCTAATCTAACTAACAACCTAATCCAACATTAGCCTAAACTAATCAATCCTTAAGCATCATTAACCTCCTAAGCAAGGTTTAGCAAGTAAACTCACCAGTTTTGCGATTTGATGAGTTCACTACGACTGGGACGCGAAGGCGGGCGACAAACACCCGTGCGAAGACACCAACCAAGGCCCGAAAGAGCTTGAAAATGGGCCACGAAGACCAAGCACCCTTGTTGCCCTTCGGCTTCTGCTCTTGGACTGTAGGGGCTGTACCGACGGTTGGTTGGGGCCGAAATAGCGAGGATGGGAGGCGGACGGCAGCAGCGGTGCTACGACGGCTTGGGGGCGGCGAACAACGGTAGTGGCGTGGCTGGACGACCAGAGATGGTGACGGACAGGGGCTCTGGACGCGGCTGGACGGCGAACGGTGCGTGCAGGCGAGCGGGCGAGTGATGGGCGGTCGGATGGCTTCGGCTGCTTGGACAGGGCACGGTGGCGGTCGGACGAGCAAGGAGGAAGGCTGGCCGGTTTTTGCTAGTTTTCTCAAGCTTTCCAAGGCCCTCAGCAATGGAGAAAGGAGCCGCTGAAGGAGGAAGAAGGCTGCTGAAGAGAGGGGGACCCCAAAGGCTTCCAAGCTTCAACACTTGTCCAATTCTCCCGTTGCTTACCCCCACCAGCCATCAACCATCCATAGTAGCCATTATCCACTTTAATCTTCCCCAACAAGCTTGCCAAAGGGTCCAAAATGTTGTCTCCCCCATGGCCTACGAATTTTGGACATTTGGCCTTCAATTTCATTGAATTCTCACTCAAATGGGCTCAAATCAAAGCCTAAAATTTCAGCCAAGGTGTCATTGTCCATCTCAACATTTTTCCTCATCAATTGAACCAACTTAAATTTCAAAAATGCGACTAAAAACGAGCCTACGAACTTTCTTGTCCAAAATAGCCTTACTTTGAATTTTTCGCCGAAAACTCAAGTTTGTAGAAAAATCTTCTGAAGATGACTCATGACATGACAGAACTTTTAATTTGTGAAATCAGGTTTAAATTCGCTGTTAATTTCAACTAGGCGCGATTTTAGCGCGTCCTAGCCAACCGAGTAGCTTTTAGGAATCTTCATTGCAATTCAACCGTGTTCGATTATTTTCGAGCCACATTGTAAATCTTCGACACATTGACGACTCTCGGTTGTCGTAAAAATCTCCAGGTCTTAAATATGGACACAGGGTACCAAAACGATAGGAAAAATTGATCTAGTGCCGATCGACGAGAATTTTGCAATTAGGTGGAATCACCCACACTGAATCACATGACTCGGTCGAAATGACCTATCTTTAGTCTCTAATCGATTTTTAACTGTGCCGTAATGACCTTTGCAGACTAACACGGTCGAGCAGTCGATTTCTAGTCGAATTCTCAAATCTATTGCGTTAAAATCCCTTAACGGCTTCGCTGGATAGACTAGTTATCTCGTGAGTGATCAGCTCAGAGAATAGAACTATAGGTGCGTCAATGAAAAGCCCAACTCGTTCAATTGAAAACAGAATCAGAAATTCGGGATGTCACAACTCTTCCCCTCTTATAAAAATTTCGGCCTTGAAATTTAAACCATTACAAACTTTAAACAAAAAGGTGGGGGTACAGTTGTCTCCTCGAATCTTCACTTTCCCAGGTTGCTCCTTTTGTGCCGTGGTGTTGCTAGACCAATTTCACCAACGGGATCGTCTTGGTACTGAACCTGTTCCTTTCGATCCACAATCTGAACCGGTCTTTCCACGTACGACACTTTGTCATCCACGTCTAATTCCTCAAAATTCAGCACGTGGGTTGGGTCAGGTTCATACTTTTTCAATATCGACACGTGAAAGACATCATGCATTTGCGCCAACCTCAACGGCAATGCAAAACGATATGCTAGAGTCCTTATCCTTTCCAAAATCTCAAAGGGACCTACGTACCTCGGACTCAGCTTTCCTTTCTTACTGAAGCACAAAGTACCCCTCATTGGTGACACCTTCAGAAAGATGTGCTCACCAACTTGGAATTCTAATGATCTTCGACGCTTTTCTGCATAGCTTTTCTGGCGATTCTGAGTGGTCTTTAATCTGTCTCTAATAACTGCAATTGCATCCACTAAGTACTGAATCAATTCTAGGCTTGTGATCTTTTGTTCTCCAACCTCATCCCAACACATTGGCATTCTGCATGTTCTGCCATACAACGCTTCGGAAGGTGCCATCTGAATGCTCTGTTGGTAGCTGTTGTTGTAGGCAAACTCGATAAGATGAAGCTGTTCCTCCTAGCTTCCTTTGAAATCTAGCACACACACTCTCAACATGTCCTTGAGAGTCTGAATCGTCCTCTCAGACTGGCCATCTGTTTGCGGATGATAGGCCGTATTGTATTGCAGCTTCATTCCTAAAGCGGTTTGCAAACTTTTCCAAAAGGCAGCTGTAAATCTCGAATCTTTGTCAGATGTAATCGTCACTGGCACTCTATGCAAACGAACTATCTGACGCACGTACAATTCAGCATGCCTGTCCAAATCAAGGTCCTTTCGAACGACGATGAAGTGAGCCGACTTCGTCAGTCTGTCGACCACGACCCAAATAGAATCATTACCCCTCTGACTCCTTAGTAAGCCTATCACAAAATCCATTATGATGTGTTCCCATTTCCACTTGCTGACACGTCAGACACTTGGCGACATGCTTGGTGATATCTGTCTTCATACTGGACCACCAATAGTGTTGAAGCATATTCTGATACATCTTTGTACTACCAAGATAAATGTTGTAACTACTACGATAAGCTTCTGATAAGATTTCCTCTTTAAGCTTTGCATTGTCAAGTACACACAATCATCCTCAGAACCTCTTGCAGGATCTTTTGAACATCCGGGTCTGTCAACTGAAGTATCTTGATTCTGATCTACACTTTTGGATCAATTCTAAGAGTGGCCATAAGATTTGAAAGGTGGCCTACCTCAAATTTGAAAACCGAATCTCGCACTGTTTTGAGCCCATTCCTTAACCATCATCTATGCAACTGAAGACTTCCGACTCAAAGCATCTGCGACCTTATTCACCTTTCCAAGGTGATACAAAGTATCACAATCATGATCCTTCAGAAGTTGCATCCAGCGATGCTGTCTCATATTCAGCTCCTTCTAAGAGAATGGTACTTTAGACTTTGATGGTCTATGAAGATCTAGAATCTTTCTCCAAATCTTCAGAGCGAAGATAATCACTGCGAGTTCTAAGTCATGCGTCAGATAATTTAGCTCATGAGGTCTCAACTGACGGGACGCGTATGCAACAACCCTATCATGTTGCATTAGCACGTAACCCAGTCCTCTAAACAATGCATCACTGTAGATCTCGTATCCTCCAGGACCAGATGGTATGGTCAACACATGTGTGGTAGTCAACTTCTGCTTAAGTTCTTGGAAACTACGCTCGCACTTGTCCATCCACATGAACTACTCTTCCTTCTTCAATAGTTGAGTCAACAGCGATGCTAATGCTGAAAATCCTTCCACAAACCTTCTGTAATAACCTGCCAAACCCAAAAAACTTCTGATCTCTATCATTGTCGTCGATCTTGGCTTGTTGATAACTGCTTCAATCTTGGTCGGGTCCACGGAGATTCCTTCGCCTAAAATCACGTGACCTAGGAACACTGCACGAGTCAACCAAAACTCACACTTACTGAACTTGGTGTACAGCTCATGATTCCTCAGGGTCTGAAGTACTATCCTCAAATGCCTTTCGTGCTCCTCTGAACTTCTTGAATACACTAGGACATCGTCGTTGAACACGATCACAAATTGATCCAGATACTCTTTAAACACTCGGTTCATCAGATCCATAAAAGCAAGTAGGGTGTTTGTCAAACCAAACGGCATCATAGTAAACTATAATGGCCATATCGAGTACGAACTGCTGACTTCGGTATGTCCTCCTTCCTGATGCTCAGCTGATGATATCCCGTCCTCAAGTCGATCTTCGAAAATATCAACACTCCTTGTAGTTGGTCAAACAAGTCGTCGATTCTCGGTAGCGGATACTTGTTCTTGATCGTCACCTGATTGAGTTAGCAATGGTCGATGCATAGGCGCAATGCACCATCTTTCTTCTTCACGTACAGAACTGGTGCTCCCCAAGGTGATGCACTAGGACGTATGAATCCCTTATCTAACAATTCCTGCATATGCACCTTCAGTTCGTTCAACTCAGACAACTATCACGCCCCAACCCTCGAGCGCGCCCACATTCCTCGGTGGTCGATACAAATGCGATGTTCCCAGCGTCGCCGACACAATCAATTAAGCACATGCAGAAGCGAAACAATAAATCCCTAACAACAAATAGCATGGGATAGAGAAGTAGGGCAACATTTCACAAAAACCATATTTTTATAAACAACTGGGTTTAGGTACAAAAAGATCGGTCCCAAAAAGAAACTGTCCTACGACCTACTCCTTGGACACATCCACTGATCCTTCGAACTCCACTCCAACAACCTCTGGGGCTTGGGGTCCTACATCTAAGGACCTGAAAAGGTTGAGCCCACGACGAGATGAGACAATGTCTCAGCAAGTTCACTTCTTAAACCTCTATTAGGAAGGAAATATACCCAAGGGTGGCCTAACCACACAATACAGAGGACTTACCTCGCCTCAGTTCCCTCCTGCACATCAGCACAGTTCATATATACAATGCATATAATCTATGCACACAACAATTGAAACACCTCACTCAACTCAATCAATCATAGGGGTCCCGATTATAAGGCCAAACCGTTATGACACGTCCCATACCATGCCACACAGTTTTCTCTCATATTCAAGCACATCTAACTCAATTAATCATGCGTTCCAAATGTTAATCTCGCCCCTCTAAGGCATGACCTACTCCATGTTCAACGATCTACTGGCGTAGCCAAGCATTGTCTCACCCCATTGAGCATGGCTTCGTTAGTACGTCGACAGTGTTCCCGAAGGAGCATCGATCAAAAATCTACTGCGACCAGCATCTGTTGTGTGGGCATCCCATATAGGGTTAACGTCCGGTGTAACGCTCACGACGGGTTCTCATAACCAACACACGACCAATCAATCTCGGCCCAAGACACTATGCATTACACTCAAATGCCTCAATTAAAATAGTGATCCTGGCCATGTGTGGGTACATGGTTAATTTGAACAAGAAAAATTGATACCCTTCATTTTAAAAGTCCCACTATTTGATATAGTATTTAAAAACCCTTTTTGGTGTCAAAAGCCCACACCCGGTATTTTCTGATTAAATACCATAAATTTCACAATCATCACTCAATTGCACAATCCAACAATCAATTGCATAATCTAATCACAGCACAACAGTCAGCACCAAAATTCTAATGACTGACTATCTCGGCGTAATTTCCTGAAAATAATACATAATTAAATAAATTTCGAAATTAATTAAATAATACTAAATAATTAAATATAATATAAATTAATATAAATAAATTAAATAAATTCGAAATAATTAATTAATGCAAAATAATTAAATTACGTAATCTATTTAGCTTCTACTAAACTAATCTAATCACCTAAACCATGCTTAGCCTAATCTAATCAACCCTTAGGCATAATTAATCTGCTAAGCAAGGTTTAGCAA
This sequence comes from Eucalyptus brandiana, assembly GCA_014182725.1. Taxonomy (NCBI): domain Eukaryota; kingdom Viridiplantae; phylum Streptophyta; class Magnoliopsida; order Myrtales; family Myrtaceae; genus Eucalyptus; species Eucalyptus brandiana. Next base: position 29,225,211 of record CM024670.1, read on the forward strand.
GTAAACTCACCTATTTAGCATTCCGATGAGTTCATGGCGATGGCGACACGGAGGCGGGCAATAAACCTTCTAGCAGCGACACCAAGCGAGGTTGGGAAGTGAACTAAAATGGGCCACGAAGTTTCAGATCTTGTTGGAACTTCAGCTGTAGTCCAAGGCTGAATCAAAGGAAACCAAAGTTGGAACGGCGGCTAATTAAGGCAGGCGGGAGGAGGATGGCGACGGTGGACCAGGTGGAGGTGACGGCTGGCTGAACGATGACGGTGACGTGACCTCCAGGCTGGTTCGATGGTTGGACGACCATGCACAAATCGCGTAGGCAAAGGACGAGACGCGGGCTAGACTCGAGCGAGCGACCGGCAGTGTGCGGCTGCTACGGGCGATCGGCGGGCACGAGCGGGCAACGGTGGGGCTTTGCTGGTTTCCAGACGGCCGGACGAAGCTCGACAACTCAGGTAGGCGGCTAGGTGAACACTTAATAGTAGGTGGACGGTTGGGACACGCCAAGGCAGTAGTTGGCAGACGAGTGGCGCAAGGGGCATGCAACGGTTATAGGGGCTCTAGCGGCTTGCTGCTGGCCTCTTGGTTGGTTCCTCTAGTTTTTCTTGAGCTCACAACTCCTCAACAATGGAGAAAGTAGTAGCAAGGAGGGAGAAGATGGAGTGTTCAGCTGAAAAGGAGGGGACAAGCCTTTAATGCCCCTCCAAAGGTCTTCAAACACTTGAGTAGTGCCCCCACCATGCTCAGCCCTTGTCCATAGCCACTTCTCTCTCCTTAATCTTCCTTAGGAAGCTTCCCATGTGTCCCAAATGTTGCACCCCACCATGGTCTACGAATTTGCACAATTGCTTCTTCAATTTCATTCATATCCTCCTTCAATTTAGCTCAATTGGTGTCCAAAAATTCCAACCAATGTACCCACATCAAATCCACATTTTTCCTTGCCAAGTAGTCCATGTTGGATGCCAAAAATGCTACCAAAACGGGCCTACGAATTTCCCGATCCAAAATAACCTTACTTTGATTTTTCGTTGAAAATCTCGGTTTGCAGAAAAATCTTCAGAGGATGACTCATTGTTCTTAAAATAAATTATGACACAACAGAACATTCAATTTCTAAAATCTGTTTAAATTCGCGGTTAATTTCAATCTGGCGCTATTTTAGCGGTATCTAGCCTATCGGATAGTTTTCAGGAATTTTTAATGCAATTGACCAGTGGTTGGTTATTTTCGAGCCACATCGTAAATCTTTGACTCATTGGCGACTCTCGCTTGTTGTGAAAATCTCGAGATTTCAAATACGGACACAGGATACAAAAAAGACAGAAAAATCGGTCTAGTGCCGTTTGACGAGAATTTTGCAGTTAGGTGGAATCACCCACACTTAATCACATACCTATGTCGTATCGACCTATCTCCGGTCTGTAATCGATTTTGATAGTGCCGTAATGACCCTTGCAGATGAGCACAGTTGAGTAGTCATTTTTTGGTCGAATTCTCAAGTCTATTGCATTATAATCCCTTAACAGCTTCACATAATAGGCTAATTATCTCGTGAGTGGCCAACTCAAAGAAAAAGAACTATAGGTGCATCGATGAAAAGCCCAACTCATTCAATTGAAAACAAAACTTGAAATTCAGGATGTCACAACTCTTCCCCTTTTATAAAAATTTCGTCCTCGAAATTTAAATCATTACAAATCTTTAAACAAAAAGGTGGGGGTACAATCGTCTCATCGAATCTTCACTTTCCTAGGTTGCTTCCTCTATGCCGTGGTGTTGCTAGACCACTTTGACCAACGAGATGGTTTTGGTGCGCAAAATCTGTTCTTTTCAATCCACAAACTAAACCAGGCTTTCCACGTATAACACTCTGTCATCCACGTCTAACTCTTCAAAATTCAGCATATGGGTCGACTCAGGTGCATACTTCCTCAACATCGACACGTGAAAAACATCATGCATTTGCGCCAACCTCGGCGGTAATGCAAGGCGATACGCTAGAATCCCGATTCTTTCAAAAATCTCAAAGGGACCTACGTACCTCGGACTCAACTTTCCTTTATTGCCGAAGTGCGAAGTACCCCTCATTGGTGATACCTTCAGAAAAACATGATCACCAACTTAAAATTCCAATGGTCTCCGGCACTTATCAGCATAACTTTCCACTTGGGAATCTCGAGAGGTTACTGAAGTCCTCCCGGCTTCTAGCCCCGTGCCTTCACTTGCTGACACGTTAGACACTTGGTGACATGCTTGGCGATGTCCGCCTTCATACTGGACCACCAATAATGTTGACACAGATTTTGGTACATTTTCGTACTACTAGGATGAATGCTGTAACTGCTATGATGAGCTTCTGATAAGATATCTTCTTTAAGCTCTGCATTGTTAGGTATACACAATTGTCCTCGGAACCTTAGTGTTCCATCCTCAGAAATCTGGAAATCAACCTTTCTCTTTTCGGTACCCTCTTGTAGGATTTTCTAAACATCCGAGTCTGTTGGTTGGAGTGTCTTAATCCTTATCTGCACTTCCGGCTCAATTCTGAGGGTGGCCATAAGATTTGAAAGGTGGCCTACCTCAAATTTGAAAACCGAATCTCGAGCTCTCTCGAGTAAAATCCATTCCTTAACCATCATCTAAGCCACTGAAGACTTCCGATTCAGTGCATCTGCGACTTTGTTCACCTTTTTAGGATGATATAGAATATCACAGTCATAGTCCTTTAGAAGTTCCATCCAACGATGCTGTCTCATATTCAACTCCTTTTAAGAGAATAAGTACTTGAGACTTTGATAGTCAGTGAAGATCTGAAATCTTTCTCCACACAAATAATGCCTCCAAATCTTCAGAGTGAAAATGATTGCTGCGAGTTCTAAGTCATGCGTCGGGTAATTCAGTTCATAAGGTCTCAACTGACGGGACCTATATGCAACAACCCTGCCATGCTTCATTACCACGCAACCCAATCCTCTAAACGACGCATCATTATAGATCTCATATCCTCTAAGACCAGATGGTATAGTTAGCACGGGTGCGGTAGTCAGCTTCTACTTAAGCTCTTGGAAACTATGATTGCACTTGTCTGTCCACACAAACTTCTCTTCCTTCTTGAGTAGTCGAGTCAACGATGAAACCTAAAGCTGAAAATCCTTTCACGAACCTTCTGTAATAACCTGCCAAACCCAAGAAACTTCTGATCTCTGTTACTGTCGTCCGTCTTGGCCAGTTGATCACTACTTCAATCTTGCTTGGGTCCATGGAGATTCCTTCACCTGAAATCACATGACCTAGGAAAGCAACACAAGTCAACCAAAACTCGCACTTGCTGAACTTGGCATACAGTTCATGATTCCGTAGAGGCTGTAGCACTATCCTTAAGTGCTTTTTATGTTCCTCAGGACTACTAGAGTACACACGGATGTCGTCGATGAAAATAATCACAAACTGATCCGGGTACTCCTTGAACACACGGCTCATTAGATCCATGAAAGCAGCTGGGGTGTTCGTCGAACCGAACGACATTATCGTAAACTCATAATGGTTGTATCGAGTATGAAACGCCGTCTTTGGTATGTCCTCCTTTCTGATCCTCAATTGATGATGCCCTGTCCTTAGGTCGATTTTAGAAAATATCGCCACTCCCTGCAACTGGTCAAACAAGTCGTCGATCCTCGGCAATGGATACTTGTTCTTGATCATCACTTGATTGAACTGACGATAGTCGAAGCACAGACGTAACGAACCATCTTTCTTCTTCACGAATAGAACTAGTGCTCCCTAAGGTGATGCACTGGAACGTATGAATCCTTATCTAACAATTCTTGCATCCGTACCTTCAGTTCTTTCAGCTCTGACTAAGCCATCTAGTAAGGAGCCTTAGAGATTAACTTTATCCCGGGTGCTAACTTGATCACGAAATCGATCTATCTTTCTGGCAGCAAACTCGGCAATTCCTTTGGAAACACGTCTAGAAACTCTTGGACCACAGCGATGTCCTCGATCTTCAGCTCCTCAACTGTCGTATTCACGATAGTTGCCGAGTAACCTTGGCAAGCCCCGTCTAATAAATGGGTTGCCTCAAGCGACGAGATTAAGGTAATCGAGGGTCCTCCTCGACTCTCAATAAACTCGAAGCTCTCACCCACTAATGAGTTAAACTAGATCGCTTTACGATAGCAGTCCATGCCAATTATCACATCAAAATCATACATGGCTAGGAGTATCAAATCTATCTTCCCCTCTCGCTCACCAATCACTAACTTGCAACCAAGACAACCCATCGTAGATAACACCTTATCCTTTAATGGTGTAGATATACTAACCACTGACTCCAACAACTCAGGACTCAATCCTACTAGCTTAACAAATTGCTCAGCTATAAACGAATGAGTTGCACCAGGGTTGAATAAAGTATAAGCAACGTGGTTGTTTAGCGAGACTGTACCTGTGACCACATCAGGCGAGTCCTCAGCTTGTTCTCTAGTGATGGCGTACACCTTTCCTTGTGCTGGAGGTCGGTTCAAATCACACTGCGATGCATTCAGTGGCGTGATTCCTCGGTTCTGACCCATTAGTGGCGACAGCGGTAACTGCTGTCCCATTTGTCTTTTGGGACAATTCCTAGCTATGCGACCCTGCTGGCCACACATAAAACAAGCACCCGTCCTAGAAGGGCACGGGGCTGATCCATGTCATCTTCCGCAGGAACAACATACTCCATTCTAGCTCGATGCTGACTTTCCTATCCCACCCTTCTTGTTGGGTGGGACAGGATACCTTCCTCCTATCATCGGTCTCTTCCCAAACTGGCTCCCATCCCGGTTAGACCCAAACCGCGATCCAGAAGTGGCAGCTTGTTTGTTTAGATTCCTCTCTATCAGTTGGGCTCGTCCGTACAGTTCATTATAAGTCTTTAGATTAAGTGGTACCGGCGGATTTTTCAACTTCGGTTGGAGGCCATCCCTAAGCCTCCTCGCTTTGTCCTCAGGATCCTTGATTAATGTAGGAGCGTACTGCGATAACTCGGCGAATTTGGCTCATACTGGTCCATAGTCATTTGACCTTGACGAAGGCATTGAAATTCTGCTATCTTTTGTTCTTTGGCACAACTAGAGAAATACTTGCCGTTGAATGCTCCAACGAAGGCGTTCCACACCAGAACCACGCCTTTTGGGAAAATACTTTCTCTCGTGGCCCTCCACTAAGAACTTACATTACCTTGCGGCTGATATACTACAGGGACCACCATCAGAAACTACTCAACGAGCTTATGCATAGCCCTCTCGGCAACTATGTTCCCAGGTGGAACCTTGGTAGGTGCAGTAGCGGTTGCGGCTTGATTCTGGGCTTGCTGCCCCATCAAAACTCTAATCGTCTCAAGTGCCTACATGATACCTTCGATCCTGGGATCATCAGGGGCTACTACCCCAGCACCAACCGACGATAGTGCTACTCCACTCGCACTAGCTTGAGCCTGCACACTACCTCGGGTATCGACCCTCATCGGCATCCTACCCTGAGTTGTAGGTCCTATCGACCTCTTCCTAGGAGTCCTCTACTCCTGGTCACTCATCTCGTAGATTCTTTACAGAAACCTACTTTCTAATTCCACACTGAATTAGAAACTGAGTGACCACACAAACAAGCTATCAATCAGCTATCAATCACATGCATCAGCATATTAAAACAGTCTTTCCTACCAACTATCCCATGACCCATCACACCTTATCACTCCAGACATTGACCAGCTCTAATACCACTAAATGGCGATGTCACACCCCGAACGTCGAGCGCGTGCTCATCCCTCGGTGGTCGATACAAGTGCGACGTTCACAGGACGCATCGCTGACCCAATCTATTAAGCATATGCAAAACTAAAACAATAAACCCCGAACAGCAAACAACATGGGACAGAAAAGCAGCGCAACATTTCACAAAAGCCACACTTTTATAAACAACTGGGTTTAGGTACAAAAAGATCGGTCCCAAAAAGAAACTGTCCTACGACCTACTCGTTGGACACATCCACTGATCCTTCAGACTCCACCCTAATAGCCTCTGGCGCTTTGGGTCCTCCATCTAAGGACTTGAAAAGGTTGAGCCAACGACGGGATGAGACAATGTCTCAGCAAGTTCACCCCCTAAACCCCTATTAGGAAGGAAATACACCCAAGGATGGCCTAACCACACAATACGGAGGACTTACCTCGCCTCAGTTCCCTTCTACACGTTAGCGCAGTTCATACATACAATGCATATAATTGATGCACACAATAATTGAAACGCCTCACTCAACTCAATCAATCACAAGGGTCCCGATTATAAGGCCAATCCGTTATGACACGTGTCATACCATGCCACATAATTTTGTCTCATAATCAGGTGCATATAACTCAATCAAGGATGCATTCCAATTGTTAATCTCGCCCCTCTAGGGCACGGCCTACTCCATGCTCGGCGGTCTACTGGCGTAGCCAGGCATCGTCTCACCTCCATTGAGCACGACTTCATTAGTACGTTGATAGCGTTCCCGAAGGAGGATCGGTCAAGAATCTACTGCGATCGACATCCGTTATGTGGGCATCCCATATAGGGGCATCGTCCAGCGTAACTGTCATGGCCAGATCCTCCGAGCGCGTGCCCATCCCGGCTTGGTCAATTAAATAGTGACGTCCCAAGACACATTGCCGACTCATTCATTTTAATGCACATGCGAAAGCGAATGATAATATCCAAACAATAACACAATGGGATAGGAAAGTAGGGCCATAATTTTGAAAACCAACATCACACTTATATATACATATCACAAATAGTTATATACATTACAAACGATATAATTATATATATATATATATATATATATATATATATATATATATATATATATATATATAGTTATACAACAGAGGGGGGGTTCACAACACTACGGATCCTCATCCTCGATTTGACCTTCTTCCACACTCCAACTGGAGCCTTTGGCAGAAACACCGGGGACTCTGGTTCTTCAAGAGCCGAGTCTATCGCGTCTACGATCGAGCCTTGAGGAGGATTTGCTGTACCATTTCCAAAAGCGACCTCCAGAACATATAGAGGTATCTTAGACTTCGAAATAGGACTCTCTCTCCGGCCATCCTGAGCCTGATGGTACCATGATCTGTATCGGTGGAGCACCTTCTGGGTGAGACCCGCATCGACTCAGACTATGGACCTCACCAGCTCATAGGTCCAACCTCTAGGGCTCTCATATAATGGAATGTAAGATGTTTGCTCTGTAACGCTCCCAGGTCGTCCAAAAAACTTAAGAGCTGCCATCTAAGGACCTAAGATGTTATCCCACAACTGGGTGTGACAGCGTCTCAGCAAGTTCAACCCCCTAAGAGTCGACTAGGAAGAAAATACGCCCTGAGGGTTGCCTAAGCACAACCACGAGTCAGAGGACTTACCTTAGCCTTAGTTCCTTCCTACAAGTTAATACAATTCAGATAACTATCCAATCACTTCAACCACTCAGATCGAATCATTGATCAATCGACTTACTCGATTCCATGTCATTGACACCATTCCTCGATCATCTCAATCGATGCTATCTATAAAGTCTGATCATAATCACGACTGTTCACATTAAACTTATAATAGATAGTATAGTTCACCAGAAGCTGCCGCAAATACTTTATAGTATACTATATGTGCTCACCAGAAGCTGCAGGACCAAAGTCCGCGGGTTGGTATAATATACCATCCTGATCATCTAACAATTTCGCCATTTTTGTCATACCTGATAAAAATAATCGTGTGTGGGTACACGATCGGCCTTAGCTAAAATACAATATTTTCTCACTTGAAAATCCCACTAATTTCAATAGTTCATAAATCCATTTTTGGCGCTGTGAACCGACGCCTGATGATTTTCCAATAAATTACTGAAATTAAACAATTCCCAGAGTCACAATATACGTCCAATCAACACAAAATAACAGTTAATTAAATAAACAGATCACACCACTGCAATCAATACAAAATTCTAGTCACTGGCTATTCCGGTCTAATTTCCGAAAAACAAATAATTAATTAAATAATTACAGAAAATAATTAATAAATGCCGATAAATAGAACTTAGGCCCGTAAACCCTAATTAAAAGCCGAGATGGACCCGAAAAATTTCTGAATTACTCTAGATTAATAATAGAGCTTGTCTAGGCTATAATTGCATTAAACTAACCTTCTAACATGCAATAACAATTAATTAAATTGCATATCTACTCTAACTATCCACCTAATCCATACTTAGTATAAACTAATCAACCCTTAAACGTCATTAACTTACTAAGCAATGATTAGTGAGCTAAACTCATTTATTAATTGATCTGCTCAGATCAAATCAACGAGGACGAGGCGATGCTTGATCTACTCCAAAGCGAGCCCGGTAGACGGGGTCGGGAAAGCCTTGAAAATGGCCCTGATAGCGGTTGGAATACCCACTAGTTCGGGTTTTGATCAACGGCTGAGGAGGGCGGCCGGTGGCTGCGGTTTGGCTCGGAAACGGTGAAGGAAGGCTAAAGCGGCCTAAGTGAGCAAGGGCGGTGGCATATGGCGACTTAAGAGCTCTAGTGGCTACCTGTGCTGGTCTGGAGCATTGCTAGGAGCGCGGATTGGGCGAGACAACACTGCTGGAACGACGGTGAGGCGCGACGGGCTGGCGAGCGCACGAGGGCAGCGAGCGACAGTGCGGTGGTCAGATGCTTGGCTTGGTTGCTCTGGCGGCTTGCTAGCTTTCAATTCTGAGTTGCTGTGACTTTAAAGCATTAAGAAGAAGGGGGAGAGGGGAGTGCTCGAAGGTGGGAAGGGAAGGAGAGAGGAGGGGACCGGTTCTTGCTTGGAGGGGACCACCAATGGCTTCAACTCCATCTCCTTGTCCCCTTAGGGGCTCCACCTTGCATGGCTGTCCACCACCTTTGATTTTCGGCCATTCAATCCCTTCTAGAAGCATTTGAGATGGTCCAATAATCATGGGTGAGGGGGCATACGAATTTCACACTTTTTCCTCCCAATTAGACTTTAAATGCTTCTTGAATCACTCCAATTTGGTTCTTAAAAATCCAATTGTCAAACCCACGATCATCTTAGCATTTTTTCTCACCAATACATCCCACTTGCATCCCAATTTCGCAATAAAAAATGGTCCTCTGAATCTTCTGGACAAAAACGACCCTACCTCAACTTTTTCCCAAAAAGTCTTGGTTTCCAGAAAAATCTTCGGACACTGAGTCGACATTCCTAAAATGATTTGTGACATGACAGAACTTTCAATTTCTAAAATCGGATTCAAATATGCGGTTAATATCAATTCGGCACGATTTTAGCGTTACCTAGGCTACCATGTAACTTTTAGAATTTTAGTGCAAATGACCCATGGTCGATTTTCTTCGAGCCACAATGAACCCACTAGACACATTGGCCATTCTCGATTGTTGTGAAAATCTCCAGGATTCAAATATGGACACAAGGTACCAAAACGATAAAAAAAAATTAGTCTAGTGCCGGTCGACGAGAGTTTTGCAATTTAGTGGAATCACTCACGTTTAGCCACACATCTCAGTCAAACCGACCTATCTCTGATCCCTGATTGATTTTTAACTATGCCGTAATGATCTCTACAGATAAGCACGATCGAGTAGCCAATTCCTAGTCGAATTCTCATGTCTAATGCATTAAAATTCCTTAGTGGCTTTCCCAGATAGTCTAGTTATCTCACGAGTGATCAGTTACGAGAATAGCATTATAGGTTCGACGATGAAAGGCCCAATTAATTTAATTTAAAGCAGAACTGAAAAATCCAGGATGTCACAACTCTTCCCGTCTTATAAAAATTTCATCCTCAAAATTTTAACCATTACAATAATTTAAGCAAAAAGGTGGGGGTATAAATGTCTCATCGACTCTTCAATCTCCTAGGTTACTCCTTCAGTGCTGTGGTATTGCCAGACCACTTTGACCGATGAGATGGTCTTTGTACGCAGAACCTGCTCTTTCCTATCCACAATCTGAACCGGGCTTTGAACGTATGATACTCTGTCATCCACGTCTAATTTCTCAAAATTAAGCACGTGGGTCGGGTCAGGCTCGTACTTCCTCAACATCGACACGTGAAAGACGTCGTGTACTTGCACCAGCCTCGGCAACAATGCAAGACGATACGCTAGGGTCCCAATTCTCTATAGAATTTCAAATCGACCTACGCACCTCGAACACAATTTTCCTTTCTTGCCAAAGTGCGAAGTACCCCTCATTGGTGACACATTCAAAAAAACATGATCACCAACTTGGAATTCCAATGGTTTCCGACACTTATCAACGTAACTTTTCTACCTGCTCTGAGCGGTCTTTAGTCTGCCTCTGATAAATGCAACTGTATCCACTAACTGCTGAACTAACTCTAGGCTTATGATCTTTCTTTTCCAGACTTCATCCCAATACACAGGTGTTCTGCACGATATGCCATACAACACTTTGAAAGGAGCCATTTGGATGCTCTGCTGATAACTGTTGTTGTAGGCAAATTCCACTAGATGAAGCTGTTCTCCCCAACTTCCCTTGACGTTTAGCACGTAAGCTCGCAGTATATTCTCAAGGGTTTGAATTGTCCCCTTGGAATGGCTATCCATCTGAGGATGATATGCTGTACTGTACTGTAGTTTCATACCTAAGGCACTTTGTAAGCTCTTCTAATAGGCGGCAGTGAATCTCGGGTCTCGATCTGAGATAATCGTAACCGGCACTCCATGCAATCGCATTATTTGGTGCACGTACAACTCAGCGTGCCTATCCAAGCTGAGGTCCTTTCGCATTATAATAAAGTGAGCCGACTTTGTCAGTCTGTCGACCACTACCTAAATCCAATCATTGCCTCTCTGACTCCTCGGTAATCCAGTCACGAAAGCCATCATGATGTGCTCCAATTTCCACTCTGGGATCTCGAGAGGTTGCAGAAGTCCTCCTAGCTTGCAATGTTGAGCCTTGACCTGCTGACACGTCAAACACTTGGTGACATGCTTGGCGATGTCTGCCTTCATACCTGACCACTAATAGTGTTGATGCAGATTCTGATACATCTTTGAACTCCCCGAATGAATGCTGTAACAACTACGATGAGCTTGTGATAGATATCTTCTCTGAGCTCCACATCGTCAGGTACAATTAATCGTCCTCGGAACCTCAAGGTTCCGTCTTTAGAAATCTGAAAGTCAGCTTTTCTCTTATCCGTATCCTCTTGTAGAATCTTCTGAACATTTGGGTTTGTCGGTTGGAGTAACTTGATCCTGATCTAGACATCCGGCTCAATTCTAAGGGTGGCCATAAGATTCGAAAGGTGGCCTACCTCAAACTTGAGCACCGAATCTCGAGCTCTCTTGATTAAATTCCACTCCTTGACTAGCATATGAGCGGCTGAAGACTTTCGACTCAACGCGTCAACAACCCTATTCGCCTTACCTGGGTGATATATAATATCATAGCCGTAGTCTTTTAGCAATTCCATCCAACGTCGTTGTCTCATATTTAACTCCTTCTGAGAGAATAGGTACTTGAGACTTTGATGGTCTATGAAGATCTGGAATCTCTCTCCACACTGATAATGCGTCGGGTAGTTTTGTTCATGAGGTCTCAAATGATGAGAAGCGTATGCAACAACCCTACCATGTTGCATCAGCACGCAACCCAGTCCTTTGAACGACGCATCACTATAGATCTTGTATCCATCAGGACCAGATGGAATGGTCAGCACAGGTGCGGTAGTTAGCTTTTGCTTCAGCTCTTGAAAACTACGCTCGCACTTATTTATCTAAAAGAACTTCTCTTCTTTCTTCAGAAGTCTAGTCAATGGTGATGCTAAAGCTAAAAACCCTTCCATGAACCGTCTGTAGTATCCTGCCAAACCCAGAAAACCTCTAATCTCTATCACGGTAGTCAGTCTTGGCCAGTTAATCACGGCTTCAACCTTGCTCGAGTCCACGAAGATTTCTCCGCCTGAAATCACGTGAACTAAGAAAGCAACATGATTAAACCAAAACTTGCACTTGCTAAACTTAACGTACAATTGATGAACTCTCAGAGTTTGCAGTACCAATCTTAGATGACTTTGATGCTCTTCATCATTTCTCGAATACATTAGAATATCATCGATGAACATGATCACAAACTGATCTAGATATTCCTTGAACACTCGGTTCATTAGATCCATGAAGGTAGCTGGAGCATTCGTTAATCCGAACGGCATTACAGTAAATTCATAATGACCATATCGAGTACGAAATGCTGACTTTTAGGAATGTCCTCATTCTTAATCCTCAGTTGATGATATCTGGTCCTTAAGTCGATCTTCGAAAATATCAACGCTCCTCGCAACTAATTGAACAAGTCATCAATCCTCGAGAGTGCATACTTATTCTTAATCGTCACCTGATTGAGTTGTTGATAATCGATGCATAGGTGTAACGAACAATCTTTCTTCTTTACGAACAAAACTGGTGCTCCCTAAGGTGATGCACCGGGACGTATAAATCCCTTATCTAACAACTCCTGCATTTGCACCTTCAATTCTTTCAACTCATAAAATGCCATCCGGTAAGGAGCCTTACAGATTGGCTCTGTCCCAGGTGCTAGCTCAATCACGAACTCGATCTCCCTTTCTGGCGGTAACCCTGGCAATTCCTTCAGGATAACATTTGGAAATTCTTGTATCACTGCGATATCTTCAATCTTCAGCTCCTCAACTGTCGTATCCATGACAGTCGCCAGGTAACCTTGACAATCCTCGTCTAACAAATGAGTTGCCTCAAGCAACGAGATCAAGGAAATCAAGGGTCCTCCTGGATTTCCAACAAACTCAAAACTCTCACCCCTTAACGGGTAAAACCGAATCGCCTTGCAATAACAGTCCATTTTAGCTCGTTCCTTGGTGAGCTAATCCATGCCAGTTGTCAAATCAAAGTGATACATGGCTAGGACTAATAAGTCTATTTTCCCCTCTCGCTCACCAATCACTAACTTGCAACCAGAACAATCCAAAGCAGCTAACACCTTATGCTTCAATGGTGTAGATATGCTAACCACTGACTCCAATAATATAGGAATTAATTCTATCAGCTTAACATATTGCTAGGCAATAAAAGAATGGGTTGCCCCTGGGTCGAAAAAAGTGTAAGCAGGATGGTTGTTCAGCGAAACCATACCTGCAATAACATTAGGCGCGTCTTCTGCCTGACCTCGAGTGATGGCATACACTATCCCTTGAACTAAGGGCCCGATTTGTCCACCTTGCGGCGCGTTCTGAGGCGCGTACCCTCTGATTTGTCCCAAAGGTAGTGACAGTGGTAACTGCGGTTGTCCTCTTGGTCATCTAGGACAATCCCTGGCCAGGTGACCCTATTGGCCACACTCATAACAAGCGCCCATCCTTCTAGGACACGGGGCGGTATCGTGTCGCCTTCCACATGTGCGACACACATCATCCTGACTTGGCACTGACTTGCCAACTCCAACCTTCCTATTGGGTGGAACCTGAAATCTTCCTCCGACCATGGGCCTCTTCCCATGTCGGATTCCTTCTCTACTCGATCCAAACCGCGATCCAGATGCGGTGGCTCTTTCATTTTGATCTCTCTCGATCATCTGGGCCCACTCGCACAGGTCATTGTAATTTCTCAGATTCAGCGAAATTAGTGTACTCCTCAAGTCCAACCTGAATCCGTCTCTGATTCTTCTCGCTCGATTTGCTGGATTCTCTACCAGCTCAGGAGCGTATTGCGATAGTTCCGCGAACTTTGCCTCATATTGATATACAGTCATGGAGCCTTGGCGAAGGCGCTAAAACTCTACCATCTTCATCTCTGGCAATCTTAGTGATTGAAGTGTGCCAACTAATTCATCTACTGAAAGAGGCATGATCCTCTGGGTTTCTCTTATTGAAGTCTTCGCGTGATTCCAGCCTTTGGAGAGTCCACGCAGCAATTTATTGACCCTCATTAGTCCTGACATTAGCTGTCCTTGATATGCTAGACCATTTACAATCTCCGTGAAATGACTTAACATGTCAGTGATGTATTCTTCTGGCTTCATCTTGAAGGCTTCATACTGTCCAAGTAAGATATTGATTTTTGTTCATTTAACTCGATCAATTTCTTCATAGGTAAAGTGCAACCTATCCGAGACTTCTTTGGCTGTTTCACAAAATGAAATTCTGTTATACTTAGTAAGAGATAAAGCACAATATAAGGAATAGATGGCTTTAACATCAAGAGCTAGTCTCTTGGTTATTTCTGCTTATGTCATTTCACCAGCATCTGCAACTTCCTTTCCTCTTTCTAAGGTTGATGTAACTTTGGGAATAATCCATTTTTCAACCACATCCCATTCCAAGGGATCTTTCGATATTAGGAATGCCTTCATCTTGTTTTTCCAAACATTGTATTCTTTCCCGTCAAAGTAAGGAGGTCTGGTGTTGCTTTGGCCTTCAACCAAACCTGGAGCCAAAATACTAGCCATAGATCTTTAGCTTAAGAAGTAAAAACACTTCTACAAATAAGTGCACAGGCTCTGATACCAATTGAAAGGGCTAGTGTAAACACCTAGAGGGGGATGAATAGGTGTAAATAAAAATTTTCACAAGACTTAGTAGAAGTTACTTGCCTTTAGAAAATAATAGACTAAGGACATAATCAGCTTTAAACAATTATATAAATCTACCAATAAAAGTAAAGAGTTCAAGGAAAGAGAATTAGAATACAAGGTTTATAATGGTTCGGCTTAAACCAAGCCTATGTCCACTCTCCCACGCTAACAGCCCACTGAATGGATTCCACTATGAATCAAAAAAGATTTTACAACAATATGATCTCGACTTCTTAGTGAAGAGTCTCTACTGGTCTCTCACAAAGTCTCACTATGTGTTTCTCTCTTTTGTATACAACTTTGAGCTCATTGAGTGAAAGAGCAAGAAATTAGAAAGCTTCAGACTTTGAAAATTTTCTTTTTACACACCCACTCAAACAACTAGCGAGTCCTCCTTATATACTTCTTCATGCCTTCACAACTATTGGCACTTTCCAAAGGAATTCTTCCAATCAATCCATTGAACAGAATCAATTAAGGTGATCTCGAGTCGTTAGATGAGATGTGATGAAAGCCCATCAATCATGTTTGCCTATACAATCGGGATCTTTGGTTTTAATAAGTAGAACCTTTCAAGTTTGCTTCGCCTTTCAAAAGATTTGATTATTAGAATCAATTCCAATAAGAATAAGCAATCAAGTAGATGCTATATCTAGCCATAAGGTCTTCCAAAACCCATACGAATTGAATCCTTGAAGATAATCCCGCATCTGGATAAGTCTTCATTCTTCGGTCTGGAAACTTTCAGTGAGGGCGGACTTTGAGATTAAGTTCTGGCGGTCTTCAAACTTTGACAAAATAGTCTGGAGATCTTCAAACTATAACACTTGAGTCTACAAGTCTTTAAACTAGACTTTTGGAAATGTTTTGTCAACTTCAAAACAGTAAATGAGTGTTCTCTAACAAGGCTCAAGAAGACTGCGCCTCTCAGTTCCCACTCATTCCACGTGTCAATCGAAGAAGAGAGCGCCTTCGTCAGCCTCCATGCCCTCATAAGGACCAAGCTAGTAATGACTGCGAGACATGTTTCCCATAATAAATAAGCGAATGCTGAATGATTCAGGGATGAGAAGTAAGGGCTAATGGAGAGATGGAGAGAGAGAGAGAGTAATGACTCAAGCATGAAAGGCAGCAAGCTTTCACAGGCTCTAGCAGTCATTAGAGGGTGATGTACTGGTTAACAAGCAAAATGCGACTCATCGTTTAGCTATGCGAAGAATTAATGATATAGATAGTAAATGAATCAATACTGAGTAGAAGTTAAACATCTTCTTCAGGTTTATTCAAAAGGATCA
Organism: Eucalyptus brandiana; assembly: GCA_014182725.1. NCBI lineage: Eukaryota > Viridiplantae > Streptophyta > Magnoliopsida > Myrtales > Myrtaceae > Eucalyptus > Eucalyptus brandiana. The sequence goes on from CM024670.1 coordinate 29,241,179, forward strand.
CCACATTAAATGTCTTTAGTTCTCGTTGAATTGCAACATACCAATCGTTAGCATGGTGAGCGGTTGAATACGTTGCCCTTGATGGACGGATGGACTCTCTTCACCACGAACTGTGTCTCGTAACCAATCAAAACCCAAACGAGAAAAAAAAAAGTAGAGAGAGAGAGACGTGTAGTGGACAGTAAACCAATCTCCTCACGATGATGGGTATGCCTATTGAAAGTTGGCAAAGCCATAAACCTCTATAGTGCTGAAACGAAGTGTCTAAATAAAAATTAGTAATGTAAAAATAAATATTAATTTCATCTACAAAAAAGTTGGTAACATAAATCAAGTTGGTAACTTCCTACAAGGGTGGACAACTTCAACAAAAGTTGGTAAGTTATTATGATAGTTGGAAATTCGGAATAAATCATCTAAATGTTGGTAAATGGCTACAATAAGAGCACGAATGATAATTATTTCATTTTTAAAATTAATTTTTGACCAGAAATAATTTTTTTTTAATTTTTATTTCCTAGACGAGTTTTTGAGCAAAATTACGTGTTTAATAGTGATACCAAATTTCTTCCTCCTAGGAAATCGATGATAGTGGATGGTAGGCAGCTAGCAATTGCAAGGGGCGGCTAGTAGTGAACGGCGAGAGGCCGGCTAGAGTGCGAATAATAGCCATTGTATTCCATAAATTAATTTATGGCTAGAAATAGATTTTCTATTTTGATTCACTAGATGAGTTTCTAATAAAAATACGTATTTGATAACGACACAAAATTTTTGCTCCCGCAATAGAAATTCATTTGGTAACGACTCAAGATTTTTGCTCCCATCTGCTCACGGAATAGAAGTTTGTTTGATGATGGCACAAAATTTCTCCTCCCGCAATAGAAGTTCATTTCATAATGACATAAAATTTCTATTCTCAGAACAAAAAATTGTTTAATAACAATATAAAATTTATATTCCCATAATAGAAATTCATATAATAACGACACAAAATTTGTCCCTCTCAAGCGGTTGGTGGGCTGTGGCAAGAGGAGGTCGTTGGGCGAGCGGCTTATTAGTAGCAAGGGCGAGTGATGATAAGAAATTTTATTTATCATTTTGGTTCTAGAAATAGAAAAGTGGAAAAATTTTATTTATAATTTCTATTTCAAACCTATTTCTGGACAAAAAAATTATTCTAGGAATAGAAAAATGACATTGCATTACCAAATTGATTTATATTCCAAACTTGTACCCAGAAACAGAAAAATAAAAATAAAAAATAGAGAAATAGAATATTTATCATACGCGCTCCTAATAGCATGAGGAATAGAATAATTATCATATTTCTCATTTTCGTTAGCATGAGAAATAGAATAGTTATTGTACACGCCTCTAATAGCATAATAAATAGAATAGTAGCAAGGGCAGGCGATGAAAATAATTTTTATTTCTCATTTTTGTTTCAAAAATAGAAAAGTAGAAAATTTTACTTCTCATTTCTATTCCAAACCTATTTTTGGAGAAAAAAAATTTATTCCAGGAATAGAAAAATGGCATTACGTTACCAAATGGATTTATGTTCTGAGTCTGTTCCTGGAAACAGAAAAATAAAAAACAGAGAAATATAATAGTTATCATACGTGCCCCTAATAGCATGAGGGAGGGATGAGGAGTTTTTATTTCATTACTGTTCTAGGAATAGAAAACTATTGCATTACCAAATTGATTTCTGTTTCAAACCTGTTCTCGAGAATAGAAAAAAAAAACGAATGGTTATCATTCATGCTCTAAAGATTAGTTGGTAACTTTGTTGAACAAATGTTGATAAGTATCTCAAATAAAAGGGGGTTATTTCGATAAAGAAAATTACCAATAAAAGCCAAAACCTATTGCTCTTGTTCTAAATTAGTACTAAACCTATTAATAATTTGTTAATTTAGTCCACTCGGCCAATTCTAGTCAGAAATCGTTAACATGGATGTCGGCCATCCTCCGTGGCACGACCAACGCTAACATGGATAATTTAAAAAAAAAAATCCTGAATTTTTCTTTTTTGTCCTTCTTTTCCTTTCTTTGTTTTTCTTTCCCTTTTCTTTTTACCAGTGGCCATTCGCCGGATTTGTCGAGGCCTTGATGACTGACGAAGGAAATAGAAACAGTTTAAAGGAAAAAGGAAAAAATTCAAAAAAAATTATAAAATTTGCAAATATCGTCTACATCAATGCTGCCTGTGCCACATAAGATGGTCAACATCCACGTTAATGATTTTTCAACCAATCATTGGCAAATTATTAAAAGATTCATGAGTATAAATTAGTAAAAATTTAAGATTGACTTGACATCTGTACAATTATTTAAGAATTTTTTTAACCTTTGGAATCGTTAAATCCCCACATATCAGAAAATCCAAATTTCGCCCCACATTTAGAAAATTGAGCCCCCACCACCCTCCTTCTTCACATGAATATACTATACCTTAAATATTTTTAGGTCTTCAAAACATCACTTGACATTAAATCTTGCAAGATATTCTTCTTTTAAGGTTATTGGGGTCACACCCTATATCTTATAAAAATAGGATAATGACGCAGCTATCCTTCTCTTTACCTAAAGTACGCAGTCTCAAAGTCAAACAATATATCAAAGTTTCTATCATCCATCAAAAGAAAATATATATTTTTCTAAATGAAGAAGCTAAACTTCAACATATAGCAACTTAGACATATCCAAAAATCTATATTTATATTCATAATATAACTACCAAAAAGTCCTCCATCGATATTGCTCTTGTACTACTTATCACTAATTGAAGAACCTAAAAAAGATTGGAAGGAATTGGGTGAGCAATCATAGCTTAGTAAGTAATGCATCTCTTCTAAACGGATCGAACATTCACTATGCACATTTACAAAACAATATCAAAACTCGCTTATCTCAAATCTAGTATATAATACATATGCAAGATAAGAATGAGTTATATTACTTTAACATAACCATATGTATGTCACAAAACATTCATTAAATTAATAATATCATAACAAACATTAATGATCTAATCCATTGATTAATCTCAACAACTTACATATCGATAGTCCATTCCATTGACCAAACTCAAATCACAAGTCAATGGTCTGCTCCATTGACCAAACTTGTGTTCAAATATCTAACAATGATCACACGTAACGCCCTGTAAGAAGGCAATCAAAATTCCCCCCTTGACTAGGTCTCCACCTATGATGCCGATAGCTCAGCACAAAAGAATGTCGAAACAAAGTATATGCAAACCCACAAAACTTCAACGGGGTTCACAGCGATGTTGAGCACCAAACTCACATCCTTCAATACTAGGAGTCAAATCCACAATCAATATCACCGATTGATTTCACAAAACAAAACGCATGATTTTTCTCAACTCCGTTTATCAACCATAATTCATTTCACATGGCCTTTCTCAAACATTTCAGAATCTATTTCATAAACTGGGTTTACAAATTAGTATATAACCTTTAATAACATTTTTTTTAAAACAATTGTCAAACCATTCACAAATGCCAAATTGTAGTAAACATCCGATTTAGATTTTATGTAATAACTATGCTTATTCATAACTCATAATATATCAAATCTTTATCACTTTGAAGATATGAGTTTACAAATTCAAAGTAGAGATAGCACCACACACCTAAAAAAGTTGAAACCCAATCTATAATGGTTACTCAAGCTGACATACTCGAATTTCTATAAATTAACCAAACAATGATATCAAAATTCGAATAAAACACTACTCCAACCAACGATTTGACTAAACTATGCTCAATTGTCAATGAATCAACTCCTATGTGTTAATAAAGAAACTCGTTTATAATAGATGTTCATCTTTTCCGTTAGGCGTGTTGTTTGTTATGCCTAGCTCACACGCAAAGACTCAGAATTTTGTCTTGATCAACTCATACTTCAAAATAGATTGTTATCAAACCCCACAACTTCACAACGTCATAAACTATCCTCATAAAAATCGTAGCCTAATAGCTCCTCAATCGAATCTCACAATTCAAAATCGACATAACTTTGGAATTTAAATGTTAACTTCAAAAATTACTCTAATTAAACTAATAATAAGCTTGAATACTCACTTGATGTTGCAATTCACGGTTTATTCGGCTTGTCATAGAATCGGATCAGCCGTGCGCTATTTTTTTTTTTTTTCTTTTTTCACCTTTTCCGCTTCTTCTTGCTCACGGGACGAGCTCCCTTGTATTTTCCTTGTTTTGTCCGCTGAAGACCTCTTACACAATCTGTTGAAGAAAATTAAAATGGATTGGGGCTTAGGAGACATGGGCTTGGGCTTGTTGGGCCCATCTATTACAATATGAAAGCTCACAATGTTTGATACTTCATAACTAGTTAGGTGGACAGTCATGTGATATTTCGAGTAGGAGTCTGCAAAAGAACCTAGACCGGCTTGAACTACATGAACCAAACTAGAATCGCCTGGAACCAATAATTCTTAAGGGAACTAGTCCGGTTCCCGGTTCCATGAGAAGATCCACCCGCCCGTCCACCCAAAACCAAACCAATTATATTATAATAATATATTATTTTTAATATTATTATTTTTTAAATTGGCAAATATAAAATAGTGCTCCAATCTCCATTTTGTCTTAGTTTACTGCTCTCCTACTCCTTCTCGTATCTCTCAATTTAAACTCTCCCCCAACTCCCTCTTCCTCTCCAATTCACGTTCGGATCTGCTCATCTCCCTTCAAGTCCTAGTCTGGACTCGATGAAATAGTGAGTCGATTCTCTTTTCCCCCCTCGAACTTGAACACTGTCTCCACGTCGTCGCCATCCTCATCACTACCTCTGCATTCACTGTCACTGTCGTCCTTGTCATTGCTGAGCTCATCCCACTTCCTCCTCCCCTTTCTCGGGCTTCTCCCTGTTGTCTTCATCTTTGGGGGTAAGGGCAAACTCCAAGTTGAAGAATGGCCTGTCATCCCTGTTGTCCTCCTCGTTGTCGGTCTCAAGGGAAGAGCGGGAGACGGCGGGGGCAGTGGCGAAGATGGCGGTGGTGGCCAAGCCTAAAGTGGCGCAAAGGTCGTGGCCACCGCAGGGCCAGTACTTGAGAAAGCTAAAAGCTACCATGGCCAAGAGAGCCAAAATAAGTAGATGTGGGAGGGCAAAAAGGGGAAGGCACGAAGGTTGGACTGGTTCCATGGATCCACCCGAGAATCGAACCGGACTGGCAGTCCGATTCTTGAGTGAATCCATGCAATTAATTGGTGGTTCCTAGTTCCAATTTTTTCGAAACCGGTCCTTAGCATACGGTTCTCGGTTCTAGACTGAGAATTGCTCACCCAAACCATGCACATCCCTAATTTCGAGTGATCATAAAAATATCTCCATTGATGTGCCATTATTGCATTTATTATCCATCTCGTGTTGTCCCAATAATATACTCCGATATTGACGTGGCACCTTTACCTACCATGTTCAAGAACGCCGACATGCATTTCATGCAATAGACTAATTTTTTGGTGAAGAAAAACTTCAAATTAATATATTTTTTGCTAAGTTGAATGACACATAGCAATAACTCAATTGACATGACAAGAATGCATGGAAATCTAGTTTGTGATAAATTTGTCACAATTATATCAGTTTGGAGTTTTTGATGACCTAAAAATTAGTTTTTGATAAATTTGTCACATGCCTATCAGTTTGGGGTTTTTTGTAACTCAAAAATTAGTTTTTGATAAATTTATCATATTTTATCAGTAATATTACCACAAAAGGATTTCTTTATTAATGAAATAAATATTCATTTAGCGCTACAGTCTCTACATTCCTCCCAACGCACACCCAAAGAAGATGCGGAGATTAGAATTTTCTTTCCTTCCTCCTTTTCATCATGGGACTACTAACTTGAATTACTCCCACAAAATATTCGTCATGCATCCCATAAAGACATACTCGCCTCTTTTTCTCCTTTCTTCTTCTTCATTGTCATGGATAAGAAATAATATTCAGCAAAGTGAAATTATATTATTTATGTATATTTCGGTATATGTTGAAGAAAAGTACAGGACCTTATACATAGGCTTTTTTATATGATTATCAAAGGCAATCAAGTCAAGACATGCGCAATCAAGTCATGACATACACAATCAAGAGGAGATATGCATGCAATCTTGAGAGATAAATAATAAACAGAAATATTGTAATTGTAGGAAATCTTAAGAATCTCTAACATAAATATCGATAACGATCATTATTGTCTTGTTCATAATAATCAATATCATCATCATCTTCTTCGAGATGGAATTCATTCACTATGGTCATCTCCAGTCTTTTCTTCTGATGTCTTCTTCATCTGATTGCTCCCCTTTATTTCGTTCTGTCCATGACCACGAACACAAACTTACATTAACCATGACATTAACAATCGCACACCTCGCCACTAACAATATAAAACCTTAACTATATGTTCTATGAGGCAAACCGCGACGGACACATGCACGCTCTTACCTGGACTGTTCGTTATTCGCACATATGAAACTCAGTGGCTAACGCCCCCTTTTTTCTGAACAAAATAACATGTTTGAACACCATATAGCTAAAAAAGAAGCACCTCTCCAGATTCTACATAATGCAAGTACAACTGGGAGTTAAATCAAGCAAATTAGTATTTGCACGGTCAAGGGATTTTCCCTGTGAATGACTGCTTAAATGCATAACAAACATATAAAGCAACAAAGAAGAAAGAGAGCTACCTACGGCAAACTCATTACGAAATTTTTCATTATGATCGGCACATTAGGCTGCATATCTCTGACACTCCGTTCAAGTTCATCTGGCACTCTAACCAATGTGATTACTTTCAAGGTCTGGATCTGCTGCAGTCCGTCGATCTCCTTCAGCTTCTCGCAGTCCTTAATTTCCAAGTCTGCAAGGCACGGCATTGCATTTGCCTGTATAGTCCACTCAGTCAGGTTCTTCAGCTTCCACAGTTTCAATACACGGAGGCTCGGAAATGTTTCTTTGGAGACGCTCAATTTCTTGCCACCGTATGAGGACGCAAATAATCGGAGAGTGGTCAAACTATTCAGCTCCCCCAGGGCTACCATTGGATCGGCTTCTAGTCCCGACATGGACAAGGTTAGCACTTTCAGGTTCCGAGGAATATACCACTTTGACAAGCTTTGCAATTTCCCCTGCAAGTACAAGTTGGAAAGTGATTCGAGGCTTGTCATGTCAATCAATTCAAGATCTGAAGGCTCACAGAATCGATCTTCCCATCGCAATGTGAGGGATTCAAGCATCTTCAGATTCAGAATGGGCTCCGTTGCTTCCGATATCGACCTGCCCCTCCACGTCAGAGCCAGCTTCCTCAGGCCCGTCAACCTGCGCAGCACTTCCCACATGAGACTTTCACGACCTTCAGCATCTTCTATGTATAAGCCCCAAATGGTTTGGATGTTGTGGTTTAATGATTTCCTGGGAGGTGAATAATAATATTCAGAGGGATAAAATTCCACGTTGGGCATATACAGGTGTTGCAGATTCTCTGCCTCCCAGATTGAATGCGGTAGATAAGATATGTCAGTGTACTTCAGATCCAAAGTTTGCAGGGGTGACAATAGCACCACCGACTCCGGAAGCCGTTGGAGAAGAGTCCACCTCAGTCCCAAGTACTTTAGGTTCGGCAATATGTTGCCAAGCTTCACCGGAAGCGAAGGCCTATAGACACCCTCAAGATCAAGTACCCTCAGCGAACTCGAGTCCCTCTTTGGCACTAGCGGTTTAAGTAACACCTGTATCTCTCCGGCCATTATTCCTAGCTTCAAGGTGTTGAATGACACATAGCAACAAAGCTGTTGGACGTTGTATGGAGTGGAATTGTCACCGACGGACATACTTTGATGTGGCTCGGCAGGAGTTATCTCCATTTGTGCTTCTTGTGCATTTGTTTTTGATCGCTCTCGTCCTGCTTCCGGCATGTTTATTTGCACATTTGCTTCTCCTCCTCCAGAAATATTACAATGTATGGCGATACGCGGGGCATCGAACTTCTTTTTGTCATGAATAGAACAGTCATAGATCTTGAGGAATCTTTCAATCTTAGCCATCTGATAAAAGACATCATACAACGATCCAGGCAAGCGGCATGATCGGGCACTGCCGTCCCATTTCTGTCGAGCTACATGGACCATATTTCTAGACACCAGAATCTCGAAACATTTCTCTGCATCGACTCTGTTTACACCGTTCTCCAGTGCTGAAGATACTAGATTTTCAGCAGACCAGAGTCTGAAGAGCCTCCTTGTGGGAATCTCAGATTCCTTAGGGAACAGAGTCAAGTACAGAGCACATTGCTTCAACCCCTCTGAAAGGTCATTAACACTCAAACGCACGACATCTTGGAGTGTGGGACAATCGGGAAGCCCAATGGCAAGCGCGGTGCATCTATCCAAAGTGGTGGTTGATAAAAGTCCTCCGAGAAGAAGGATCTTTAGGGGAGAACCGCCCGATTTGCTAAGAATCCTCTCTTTGAGATAGAGGACTTCCAAGGAGGGATTGGCCACATCGAAGGTCGGGCTGCATTGTTTCAATAACTTCTCACTCTGTTCTTGGTCAAGGGGCCTCAACTCGAGATCGATGGAAGGCGGTATGTCGGGGTTGCAAGTCGTGATGATTACTTTGCTCCCGTTCCTCAAGTCCGAAAGCACCTTCATGAGCTCATCCGTGAGATGGAGTTCACACACGTCATCCAGGACTATTAGATAACAGCACTTCATCAGGACTCCTAGGAGCATTTCGGACAGCTTTTTCTTGTCCATACGATCCACGTCTTGCAATTGCGGGAGCCTCAGCTGCTTGAGCAAGTCGGCCATGAGATGAACCAGGTTCGGCTCCGGTCCAACCTGGACCCAAGCACAGCAGTCGAAATGATTCTTAACTTCTGCTTGGTTGTAGATGCTCCTCACTAGAGCTGTTTTGCCGATGGCTCCCTCACCGACCACTGAAATAACTCTCGCTTTGCAAGAGTCGCCTCTTTCATCAATCAACTGTGACACGAATTCCCTCACAAAATCTTCACGACCCACGATATGGGACTTATCCTCCATCTTCCTTGCTCGGGGCAGTTTGCTTGGCGATGAAGGTACAATGCTCCTCCCGGCACTGAGCGGTGAAATTCCTACGTCTGGAGCTGACACCTTGCACGTCTCGCCCTTTCCTCGTTGTTGGCTCCTAGTAGAACAAGAGCAGACCCAAGAAAAAGTCTTTGCCAGAGGATTTTGCGGTCTTGGTCCCTCGGATGCCTCCATAAGGAACCGATCAAAGGAAGTCTGCGCAACACAAGCGGGCTCAAGAAAATGAGATCGTGCACCAGTGACCGGAGGCTCCCGGTGCTGGCCGTTCGGTTTTGAGCTGCTCAAGCCCCAAGAAGCGTGATTTCTCTATGACATTGGAAATGGCCACTTCATGGGGGAGATAAGAAAAAAGGAAAAATTGGAGTGTCTGAGCTTGAATGATATGGGGAAGAAGGCTGTTTGGATGGGGAATTGGCACCGAGCAAGCTTTTTATAGGAGGTGTGATCCCCACCAGCTTCTAATTAAAGAATACGGCGTCTCTAATTCTCGTGCGATGGCACAACACGGCGACGTACACGAATCGACCAACCTGTCCACATCTACTTCTCGGCGTCAACATGCTTTTACCCAAAAAGCCCATCCTTACTATTTTATTGAGACACCATGATGTCATATCGTATTGTAATAAGGAAAATTGTGAATTTCATTTTGTCAATAAGATGTCGATAAAAAAAAAAAAAAAAAAAAAAAAAACCCCACAAACATTTAAATACATATCTGCTTTCGATTTTTAATCTCCAAATCTCTAAAATAATTAAAATTACCCAAAATTTTTCCATTTCTGTGTAGCTACTGACACATATGACCTTCCCGATTTTTCTCTTGTTGATACATAAATTTTGTCCATTCATTTATGATTTAAGTTGTATTGAAAATTTTAGGAATTAATTTTTTATTCCTAAAAAAATAATTTTAATTATATTGCATAGCATATAGATTTTATAAGAATTTGCATTAATAGTGAAAGCATTAATTAAATTTTGTTAAATTAAAAAAATATTAATTATTTAAAAAAAGAAAGAAAAGAAAATGGGAAGCAGGACTGAGTCAGGTTCAGGCGAACCCAGCCTCTGTTCCTCTCCCTCTTCTTTTTCCGCATGGCCGGTCCATTTTACCCTTTTCCCCGGCCCGGCCCGGCCCGGCCCGTGCGCCTATCTCTTCCTATTTCCTTTCTCGTGCCGCTCTCGCGTCTTTGTGGCAAGAAGGACATACGCAAGTACAAAGCAGAGCAGCTGTGGGAGTGAGAGACCACCATCCACTGTGCTCAAATCGCGACCAACGACCAGCTACCATGCCCTGTCCACGCCGAAGCCCCAGTTTGTATTAGCTTGCCTTTTTTCTCGATTTCTCCGGTTTGGAGTCGATTTCCCAAGGATCCCAGCTCGAACGCGTGCAAGGAGACCGGATGTGGTCCGATCTATCGAGCTCGCCCCATTCACTGCTACCGAGCTGGATAGGGAGCACCATCGACTGCCTCCCCTAGTTTCTTTTATCACCCTATTCAGGACATGCTGAGCCGAAGCTCGTGGCTGTTCGATTCACGTGGACTTTGGCCCAGCTGGTCCTTCGTGCTGTTGATGTGTCGTCTTGGGCCGTTTGTTGAGAGTTCTGGCGCAAGTTTGAGTCCCAATTGAGCTGGGAGCCTCTCGTTCAGTGTCGCATGCCACCCGCTCGACGAAAAGCATCATTGAGATCTAGTTTTTGTGTCCCCATTTTTTGCTGAAATTGAGTATTGCGTTCTATTGTTATGTTCCTGTGGTGTTCCCGTAATGTTCACCGGCAAAGGATGACCAAAGTGAGCGGTGTTGGTGTAGACGTCCGGAAATGTCGAGACAAGTTCTGCTGCATTAACCTTCTATTGTTCATTTTCCTCATGCTTGTGAAAGCGGTGGCCTTGATTAAGAGTGGTAGCTACTAGTGATACTCGGCAAAGTAGGCGTAGGTTGTGATTTTGGTTTTGCCTGCATATAGTCGAGTAATTTAGTCAAGTAATTTAGTTGGGAAAAAGTAACCAAAAATCAACTTTGCCCAAAGTAACAAATTTACCTCAAACTTTTTTTATGATATGAAAAACCCTAAATTTTGTCAACTGTGACACATTTACCCTTAACTCTTTTTGCTTTTTTACATAAAAAACCCGAAACTTGTATCCGCATGACATATTTACCCCAAACTATAAGGCATTTTCTTCTTTTACTTTATAATTTTTTTCATTTTCATTTTTCTTTCTTTTTTCTTCTTCTTTTCTCTTCCCTTCGTCGGCCATGGCGGAGGGAGGCCGGACTCAGGTGAGGGCCGCCCTCGTCGACGTTGGGCGAGGGTTGCCCTCGCTTGGCCTAGCGAGGGCAAGGATAGGCCTCGCTAGATTTGGCGAGGGCAACCCTCGACTGATACAGGCGAGGGTGACCTTCCCTGGGCCCTCTCTTGGGTTGGCAAGGGCTACTTTCATCGGAATCAGCTGAGGCCGACCCTCGCCTGCATCTCAGGGTTGCCCTCGATGGATTTGGCAAGGGCCGTCCTCGCCTACGTTGAGCGAGGGTTGTCCTCACTGGATCTCACGAGGGCTATCCTCGTCCGACCTAAGCAAGGGTCACCCTCGCCCAACCTAGGTGAGGGCTGCTTGACACTTGAGTTCGGCTTCCCTCTGTTGGCCATGGCAGAGGGAAGAGATAAGAATAAAAAGGAAAAAAAGAAAAAAAGAGAAGAAAAAGGAAAAACATAAAGAGGAAGAAAAGACGAAAATGCCCTTGAGCAAAGAGTTTAGGGTGAATGTGTCATGATTAGTAAAGTTTGAGATTTTTTGTGTCACAAAAAAAAGTTTAATGTAAATTTATCATTTTGAACAAAGTTTGGGATTTTTGATAGCCTTTTCCCAATTTAGTTTGGTTGGTTATTGGAATGGTGTGCACGTGGTTATCGAGTAATCCAGGAACAAAGGCATCAAGGTAGAAGTTTTGATGTTTGAGAAGAGGAAAAGGGCGTGGGAGGGATATCTAAATGGGCTTAATTGGTTGAATTAGGTTTGGGCTAGTCATGGGTTTAAGTGGGCTAGAACGTGTCTGGTTTTTGGTAGAAATTAGCTTGTTGAATTTGGGCCCAACTTCAGTTATAATAGCGTTGGAAGAGATTGGAGTAAGTGGGCTGACGTTAAATTTAATGAACTTCGGGCTTAGTTAGACTGGATGGATCTTGGGCTTAAGAAGGTTTAATGAGTTTGGATTTCGCTTGGGCTTTGGAGGAATCGGACTGGCTTTAGTCTTAGACGTGCTTGGGCTTGGTGCATTTAGTTTCAACAAAATGGGCCTGATGAGTTTCCTTTTGAAACAGGTTGATTTTAATAAGCCTAGGTCCGTCTATTAGGGGTGAACATGGTTTCAGAGTAAAATCTAGAACCTGAGAATCGTACAGGTGGGAACCTGTAGGTTCTAGTTTTCAAGGTATGCAGGGTGGGTTTCATATTCCAAAAAATTAGGAATGTGTTTCAACGATTAGGTTCCAGGTTCTTAGTTAGAGGAATTTGGAACCTGGAACTTGGAATCTACAATCTGGAACAAGTTTTAATGTTTTTCCTGATCTATGTCTCAATGCAATTCTCCGTTATTTCATGCCGTTCGATGATGAATGTATAATTTGGAAGTATTAGTCTGAGTTTCCATTTGATGGCTAAGATTTTTACTTTATTAATGTTCGTATTTTTTATGTGTCTAAATATAAATTATGCTTAGTGAGTTATAATTGTTCAAATAATAATATAGGTAATAGGGGATGCTCTAGGGCATGCAAGGTAGATTCCTGATTCCAAAAAATGAGAAATCTATTCCAACAAGTAGGTTCCAAGTTCCAGATAGAACTTGTACGGAACTTGAAACCGCTCACCCTTATTTTTATCTAGTTGAATTCCTTGCCAAGAATTCTTTTTCCTCTGTTGATAGTTTTATTCATTTTGTATTATTTTTTATGAATGGCAAGCTTGTTTAATATTGTTGCGTTCATTTTCATTTTATTTAACTAAAAATTATACAAAAAAAAAAAAGACTTGTTGTACACTGGAATACATCTTAGAACCTATGACAAGGTAGGTTTCAGGTTCTAATGGGTAGGTTTCAAATTCCAAACAATGAGAAATCTGTACCCAAGAGTAGGTTCTAAGTTTTAAGCAAAACTTGTAAGGAACTTGAAACTACTCACCCCCAACGTCTATGCCCAAGCTATCGAGTCTAGGTTTAGTTCATTCCCGGGTTGGGCCTTAGGACCCAGTCCAATATCCCTATTTTTGGATTAAAAAAATATTTTTTAAGAATATTTTAAAAAATCGAAATAAATAAAAAATTCCTAAATTTTTTGCTTGTTTCTAAAAATTAGGAAAAAAAACTTTGAAATTAAATTTCGAGTGGTTTCCTCTTAAAATGTGTGAACTTCCTTAATCAAAAAATTGTGCTCGAAAATTAACAAGCCATAGGGTTTACAATAGGGTGTTGTTGTTTCTAAGAGACAAATCTTGGCATGCATAGCTTTCACTTATTGAAATATATGACTTTCTTTTCCATTTCATATATTATGTATGTCCTAATCATCTTGATCATCATCTTTATTGTCAAAATTTAGCCTACAAGTCATTGAAGGTGATTAAAAAGAAAGGTCAAAGCAAACATTAACAAAGACGATAATTTGTCCATATTAGTGTAGAAAACATGTGACACAGCCCAAGGAGGAGCATGATCCAAGATCATCCACGTGATGAGGCCATGTCCATATAAGGGCCAGCCTACGAGCTGCCCATAAGCGACCCGCAAATGACCCATGATCAATGCAATATGCCCCATGCGCAATGTGGGGACAAAGTTTGTGACTGTTTAGCTCCCTTGTGTCTGGTGGACTTGCCATTTCTTCTGACAAATGCCCCATGGGCCTTCTTGAGGCCTCGGGCCATCAAGTAACCTAATGTAGAAAATTGTAATGATGGCATAGATTCAAATACCACCATCGGATCGGAGAGGGGATTAACAGTCGGGATTAGATCTAAACTTGTATAAATAGGGGCCCCTTCCCTTCATTGTATTCAGTTTGATCACAAATAAATATACTACACTCCTTTGCTCCATACTACTCTTATGTTTGAGTATGTGCATGTAAAGCTGACTTGGGAGAAATCCTAAGGCCGCACAAGTGTGGGATCGTTTGGAATTGCCCGACCCATGACAAGTGGTATTAGAGCTTTGGTTTCAAGCATGATGGCTGACCAACATTCTGATGTTGCAATTGCTAAAGGTGAGGATCGCGAGGACCACGAAAGGGCCAACTATAAAGCAAGTCAAAGAAAAGCCGTGGTGCCTCGAGTTTGAGGGACCAAGTGAGTGACTTGGAACACCAAAAATTGGTCATGGAGGAGACTGTCTCATATGTCCAAGGGACGGTAGAGGACTTGAACCAGACCATTGAAGGAGCGGAAGTCAGAAGGGAGGAGCTCTTGGCCGAGATACAAGAGCTCAAGGCCCACGTGGGAGAACTCTATGGCAAAGTGCTGGGGTCCCTAATCCACGAGCTAAGGCAACGGGACGAGACTTGGGAAGTCGCGATGGCAGCCATGCAACGGAAATAACTGAGCTTAAGGGGAAGCCCGCGGAGGTGGAAACGGCATGCGTGAATGGGGTGATCACCATGCAGCCACGTACCGACGTACCCAAGCTGAAAGAGTTCAAGGACTCGTGGGTGGCGAAGGACGTGGACAACTTCCTGTGGTACATGGAGTGGTATTTCCAAACCATGGGAATGAATGACGATGCAATTCGGATAAACATCATAGCAATGTATTTAGTTGATGATGTGTTGCTGTGGTGGCATCGCAGGTTGGATGATAGGAGTGGCATCCATATCATGACATAGGCTAGGTTTGTGGAGGAATCTTGGTGGACTTACTATCTCGACTATGTGGAGGAAGAAGCTCACAGTGAGCTTAAATGCCTTGAGCAGAAGGGCCAAATTTGAAACTACATGAAACAGTTCTCAAAGCTACTTCTCCAAATTCCATCCATGATTGAGACGGAGGCATACCATCAATTCATGAGTGGACACAAACCATGGGTCAAGCAAGAGCTCAAGCGGTATCACATGGTGGATCTTACCACGGCTACATCTATGGGTGAGTCCCTTGTGGAGTACAATCCACTGTCCATGGTTAAATCAACCTCTCGTCCAAGAGAAAAGGCTAATGGTGGGGGAGATTAGAGCCAATATAACTGTCCGAACGGAGGCAAGCCACCATCGGCCCCTCCTAAAGTTCAACAAAAAATGAGCAATGGAGGATATCGTAAGACATGCACCTATAAGTGCTTCTTCTTTGATAGGCCACACATGGCTCGAGATTGCCGAAAGAGGGGCAAACTTGCAGTTTTATGCAAAATGGATGAACCGTGAATGGAGGCGTGGTTGGGTTCGCTACAGATCCTTAGTTCAATCAAAACCGAGAAGGTGAAGGTGTGACATCTTGGGATGTCACCGGACACATGTCTCTAATATTATTACTTTCATTTAACGTACATAAGCGAAAACAAACATTGACAAATATTCTTTTAACAATTAGAGTCTCACAATTATAACGAACATACTTTTGCTTCTTTTATTTATATCACATTGAGTTCACAACTTCGTTACATTTCAAGCAAAAGACAAAAGTCTGAGTAGGGGTAGGGAGACCTATCTCCAGATTATACTATATTTTCAAAAGTCTTCCTATACAAACGTTCCAGATTGAGTCATAGGTTGATAACTTCTCCGTTTGTTGTGCCTCCATAGACCAGATGAAAGCTACTCAATGAACTGACTAATTTTCCATCAAGATTCCGGTACCAAGCAACGAACCGGAAAGGAACCTACTTTGCGAAGCCTCCTATATCAACCCTTATCGTAGAATTACACTTTGTATATATTACTCTAGACTTTGGTTCAAGCACACTTTCATAAAAAGCTTCATGATACAAAGGGACTCCATAGTGCAAGAGTTTAGGGGTGTTCATCCTACACGTCTAAAAATTAAAAGAGATGAGCCAAAGCCCAGTAAATGAAATCTCTAGTTTTAAGTTAGAAAAATCATCTTACCACTTCACCTGGTATACACAAAATGAAGGCATAATCATCCGATAAGTATGATACAAACATAAATAGACTTCACCTTTCATGTTCATCTACCACAGAAATTGTTAACCAACAAACTATCCATCCAGACTTATGCATGTGCACACTACGTTTCACACAATAATTTGGTTCTACTCATGATAATGCATTTTATTCATTAATGCTTCATCATCCCAACACATGGGGCATCCCGACTCATGGGATATCTTAACTCCAAGATATCCTGCAAACTTTCACCACAATGCATTCCGATCATGAGGCGTCTCAACTCTCGAGGTATCTTGAAATGCTCCTCAGGGTATCCCAACACAAGGGACATTTCAACTTTGAGGCATCCTACAAACTTCCACCACAGGACATCTCGGCCCATAGGGCATCTTGACTCCCGAGGCATCTTGAAACACAATACGGGGTATCCGACACACGGGCCATTGTCACTCATCGCTATACGGGTGATGGAATCATGTTAATCTCATTCAAGCCATGATGTATGCATAATATCAAGCATAGCACATGTATCTCAACTCAATTTAATGCATTTGTCAAATAACCACATGTGAAATAACACACAAACATATTCTAGTTATTAAAGTCTGGACATTCGGATGAGTATATTCTAAGTCTAGACATCAAGTAAGTTCTGGACATCAAAATTTAGTAAATCAAATAGGTATGTTCTGAGTATGGACGAACAAGTACATTCTAGTAGTAAAGTTTAGACAACTAAAAGGGTAAATTTTGGCTTGATAAAATCTTATAGAACAAAAGAAAAAAAAATAGATCCAATAATGAACAGACCTGCAAATGGACAATTTAGCAATGGACATAATCAACAGATGAGCGGATTCAATGAGAATTAAATTCAAATTCACTAAAGTCTGCTTGAACTAATAAACAGACTTATGAACAAACAGATTCATAAGTTGGAAGATTCAAGAAATGAATAGACTCATCAATGAACAAATTCGAGCAGACTCATAAATGAATAGATTATGTCTTAAGAAATTTCAGCAGAAACAAGTGAAACAAACAGATTTTAACCAGTAGAATTCTAGCAAAATGAAGCAGAACAAACATACAATATGCCATATGAGATTCCAACTACTCAAAATAAAGCAGAAATAAGCAAAACGAACATGCAATGGGTTATCAAGACAAATATGACAGAATGACCAAATTCTAACTACCCAAAATAAGGCAGAAAGAAGTAGAACGAATATGCAGTAAGTCATCAAGACAAAGATGGCAAAATGACTAGATTTTAACTAACCATAATGAGGTAGAAAGAAACAAAATGAACATGCAATGGTTATAAAAGAAAAAAAATGACTAAATGTCCAGATTCTAACTACCCATAATGAGGCAGAAAGAAGCAAAACGAACATGTAATAAGTCATTAAGACAAAGATGGTAGAATGGTCAAATTCTAACTACCCAGAATGAGGCAGAAATGACCAGAACGAACATGCAATGGGTTATCAAGACAAAAATGGTAGAATAAGTAGATTCTAACTACCTAGAATAAGGCAGAAAGAAGGATAACAAACATGCAATAAGTCATCAAGACAAAGATGACAAAATAACCAGATTCTAACTACCTAAAATGAGGTAGAAATGAGCAAAACGAACATGCAATGGGTTATCAAGGCAAAAATGGCAGAATGGCCAAATTCTAACTATCTAGAATGAGGCAAAAAGAAGTAGAATGAACATGCAATAAGTCATCAGACAAAGATGGCAGAATAACCAAATTCCAACTACCTAGAATGTGGAAAAAAGAAGCAGAACAAACATGCAATAAGTCATCAAGACAAGAATGGTAGAATGGCTAGATTCTAACTACCCATAATGATGTAGAAAGGAGCAAAATGAACATGCAATGGGTTTCAAGAAAAAAATGGTAGAATGGCCAGATTCTAACTACCTAGAATGAGGTCGAAGGAAGCAGAATGAACATGCTATAAGTCATCAAGAGAAAAATGGCAGAATGACCAGATTCTAACTATCCATAATGAGATAGAAATGAGTAGAACGAACATGCAATTGGTTACTAAGACAAAGATAGCAGAATGACCAGATTCTAACTATTTAGAATGAGGTAGAAAGAGGCAAAACGAACATGCAATGGGTTATCAAGGCAAATACAAACCAAATTTTAAGCACTTAGAATAAGTTAAGAAGAAGCAAAACAAACATGAAATGAGTTATTAAGACAAATATAGCAAACTAAGCACGTTTTGACTACTAAAAATCACACAGAATGAGCAACAACAAACAAAAGCAAAGCTGAACAAACTTGCAAGAAATTATCAAGCCACTTAACAACCACCATATCCACATCAAGACTTCACCTCTCACCCAGCCAACCAACCAAGATAGAAGTAACTAAGTAGATTAAGTTAACTTAACATTAGAAATTTTACTTACCTAGAACGGATGCAAACCGTAAACCACTAATTGCCTTACCACCCTAGTAGCTCTTGAATATAAAGTTTGCTCTCCATATTCTTGGAGTGAAAAGCAATACTAACACATGCAACTTCTGTTCGGGTTTTTAGAAGGAACAAAAAATGGGGTTTTTGGTAATATAAAAAAAAATGGGGGTTTATAGTTCCATTGGTTAAAAGTCAATATACATCTTATCTTAGCAAAAAAAAAAAAAAAAAAAAGGGTTTTGGTAATATCAAATGAGTTTTGTTAAAATTAATTAAGATAATATGATTTCGTGGAATGCTGGGTGTAAATTTGCATGTTAACCTTCAAATTGTTGTGGCACAAATGCAAGGCAAGCCCTTGCACGTGGCCAAGGGGAATGCATGAACAAAATGAGTTATCTTAGAATAATTATCACTTAAATTAGATATAGGAGAAATTAGCCACAAAATCTTACTTTGTAAGACACATGGCCATGCAAAGCTTTGTTTGAGGACATGTGGCACTTCTGATTTTAATTAATATATTTTGAAATTGAAAATGCAGCAAGCAAAACGTACTCTCATTCTTCTAGCGCTATTAACATAAATGATTCACTATTATTATCAATTAACTAAAACTTACACGATTAATAACAACAATTAATTAGTAAGACTATAGTAATTTAATTAATACCGTTCTATTATTAACAAACACATAATTTGATTTACACGTCGAACCCAAAACGATATACATTCACAAAAATTACCGGCCACGTCTCACAAAGTTTACAAATTCGATTAAAGTCTCCGTGTGCTTGTCCAAATACTAAGGCAAATAATACTTAGCTTAAAATCTAAGTATCATTATCATAACACAAATTTCCGAATTGTAAATATGGAAATTCCGGATGTCACAAAAGGAACCCCAAAGGCATGATGTTTATGGATGTGAAGATCAGAGGTACCACAGTGAATGTGCTCGTGGATACCAGAGCATCCGACCTCTTCATATTTCAAGAGACCATGAAGAAGTTGAATCTTCCAATCGAAAAGGGAAGAGTCGGTTGGGTCAAAATGGTGAGCTCCAAGGAAGTCCTAACTAGTGGCATGGTTAGGGATATGGAGCTCCATCTTGGTTAATGGACTAGTAAGGAGGATATTGAGGTAATCCCCCTTGATGATTATGACTTTGCGCTGGGTCTTGGATTCATTGACAAGATCAATATGGGCATTATGCCATTCGTGGACTGCATATGGATCCTCGACAAATGGTGCCACTGCATGCTCTCGATCTATCATGAGGCAGGACGCGATAGGGAAATGTTATCGGCCATGCAGCTATTGAAGAGAGCAAAGAAGGGTGAAGTGATCTTCCTAGCGGCCTTGAAGGCTAAGAATGCTCGAAGTGAAGGGAGTGTTGTCCCGAAAGAAGTGGATCAAGTCCTCAACGCATTCAAGGACGTGATATCACTTGAGTTGCCTAAGAAGTTGTCATATTGAAGAGAGGTGGATCATCGAATCGAGCTTGTGCCGAATGCTAGACCACCCACTGTCACACCCTGATCCTCGAGGACATGCCCATCCCTCCATGGTCGATAAATTTTGTGACTTCCTAGGATGCATCACTGACCCATTCATTTTAATACGCATGTAGAAGCAAACAAATGCCCCTGACAACCAAAAGCTTGGGATCGAAAAGCAGGCAATAATTCATAACCAAAACAAGTCTTTTATAAACACACAGGTTTATATACCATACTAGGCTGTCTACAATAGACCGGCTCAACAAAAAGGGAACTGTCCTATGACTAGCTAGTTAGACACATTCGCCGATCCTTTGGTCTCCACCTCCACAGACTCTGGAGCGTCGGGTCCTCCACAACTACCATCTAAGGACCTGAAAATGTTGAGCCCACGATGGCGTGAGACAATGTCTGAGCAAGTTCACCCCCTCAACTCCGACTAGGAAGCAAATACACCTAGAGGCCTAACCACACAAGTCAAAAGACTTACATTGCCTCAGTTCCTTCCGGCACGTTAGTACAATTCATAATCAATCATTACTCGCACAGGCATGAACTACCGACACACATCGGTCCATCAATTCTATCAATTCAATTGATACTATACGATTGATACCATCTATCAAATCATACCATCCATTAAACCATACCATGTGGCATCCCAAAATTCATGGCAACCTCCAGATACATTAAGGCCTATGAATAGGTAATGGAAGTACCATCAAGTTGTATTGTAGCCATTTGATCCATGATTCGCAATAAGATTTATGGCCAAGCTTTTAATGGATAACTATTTGATAGGAAAGAAAATTCTATTATTGACCATGTGTTTTATAAGTTGGAAATTATTGATTTATGATTCCAAGTTTTATGGCCAAGTGAATAAGGGAAATTAATTATTTATATGAATGGGAAATTACGTGATGATTAAATGGGAAAAATTAGAGAAGAGTGGGCCAAAACTCTTAGGCCAAGACCAGCCCACAAGCCCCCACCATTCGGCCATTTGGGCCTAGCCGCGAAGCCCAAAGGGGAGAGTAGTTGCCGTCGACCAAGGCTGGCCCAAGCCCAGCCGGATAAAGCCCATCTTGCATGGCAATTACCAAGTGTCACCTGCATGCAAAGAAATGATTACAAGCTAATCATGAAGGGGAAGAAAGAAGAGGGGGGCGGATTGAGCGAGGAAAGGGAGAGAAAGAGAGAGAGAGTGGTCGTTTGAGAGAAAGAAAGGAAGAGAGAAAGAGAGCGAGTGCGCGAGAGAAGAAGAGGAAGAAGGAGGAGGAGTTCGCCGCCTAGTCGCCGCCGTTCGTTCGCCGCCTTGCCTGCCTTTTGTGGTGAATGGTCGCTGTGTTTGTGCTCGAATTTCAGGCAAGTAGAGTCCTAAAACCTACCCTTTGCTTGCTGTGTTATGTGTGTGGTGAATGGTAGACTTTGGTTGTGGTAGAAGTGAGGAAATTCGAAGCTCTAGGGAAAGGTATAGTAGCTTTGCATTCTATTTTCTAGGAAGGCAGTCCAACCTTTGATGAAATTGTGAGCTGCATGCGACTTTTTGGTTGGAATCTTATTTCGACTCCTTCATGAAAGTTGTAGAGAAATTCTTGGAGAGTAACATATCAAAATTTCAGAACAAATGAACAAGTATAGTATGGCGAAACTATTTTTCTTTGGAGAAGTCAGATCTGGAATCGAAATGCTGACCTAGTATGATTCTGAGAATTTTATAAAATTCTTCGTTTCAAATTTGATCTTGTGTTCTGAATAAAAGTTGAAGATGACATGTTAAGAAGTAACATACTAAAATTTTAGACGAAATGGATGAGCTTAAGTTGGTGAAATGATTTTATTTGAAATGGTCAGATATGGGAATTTTTGCCGAGGGTTAGAGACGGCTACGGTGATTATAGTTTTTAATCTATCACAAATATAATTTCGAGTTCTACATGAAATATTTACTTCTGCACCTTGTCTATAACATATAAAAATTTCAGAATTTTTTGAGCTGATGTAGGATTTTTATCGAATTTGTGAATGAAACTGTGTATGGCAATATTCCGAAATTTTAAGGACTGTGATGCGTGGATTGTACGGATTTGTGTGATGTTCTTTTGATATGATGTTCTTCACGGAATACTTTCCTCTAGATCTTGCATATAACATGTCAAATTTTTTGAATTTAATCAGGCGGTTTACAAATTTTTCAAGAATTATGACCAAAGGAGCGTAATCTGTTTTTATCCGAAATTTAGTTATATTTTCAAAAATAAATGAAATTGCTCCATGTGATATGATGCTTTTAGTGGTTGATTATGTTGCATATGTGGTGACATATGGCATGTTATATGACATCAAAAGCTGGTTGAGACTCTTGATATTGATGCATCAAATGCCATGTTGAAATTGAAATACATGTGTAAATATAAATTGAGATAATAAGAAGACCGTCGGAGGTGTGAGCCGACGATGCCTTTAGAGTCTCGAGATGCCCAGAGTGTGTGTGCCGGATGTCCTCGAGAGTTTTCGAGATGCTCGGAGGTGTGTGCCGGGGGATATCTCGTGATGCTAGTTGGGGTACGAGATGCCCGGAGTGTGTGTGCCAGATGCCCGGAGGTGTGTGCCGGAGGTTCCTCGCGATGCCAGGTTGGATGTGAGTGATAAATTGTGGGATGCAAACATTGGTCCCTGGAAAGAAAAATGATGTGATCTCATTGAAAGATAAAGATCAAGAATTGAATCATGCGCATAGATGTATGCTTGATAGCATGGATGATATGAAGCTTGGTGATATAAGTTTGGCTACTTGATGATACATGTATAAGTGTATGATGGTATATGCACATTGCATGATGATATGCATGGCTGCTCGATGATATAAGTACAAGTGCATGATGGTATATACACGTTGCATGATGATATGCATGGCTGCTCGATAATATAAGTACAAGTGCATGGTGATTTATGCATGTTGTATGGTGATATATGCATGGTTGTAAGGTGAGGTATGCTTGAGTGCATGAATGATACGTGTTTTTCTTCTTGATACCTTGATTGTTCTGTTTGACACATTGTGTAGTTTGGTGGATCTTTATTGCTGAGTGGTTGTACTCACTCCTTTTGGGGATTAATATTTTAGATTAGAAAGATGCCTTTGCTACCAGTTGCACGCAGCACCTATTATGGATTGCCATTTGATGTCGAGGTGGAGTGCATAAAGCATTCCTGTACTAATGTACCTGGTCTGGTGTATTTTCGAGTCCATGTCTTAGTGATGTACGATGTGGGTCTTGCTGATGGCCCGGTTATCCAGAAGTTTTTGTCTGTTCATGTCTGGCGTGGTGGAGTGATGCTAGGGATGCTGCCGCCACTGCCGCCCGATGCACTGAGTTGGGTGTGATGGCACGTATAGCTGGTGGGAGCTGACACTTTTTGGGAATAGCCGACGCTTGTTGATGGAGGGGTGTACATGTTTGATGTAGGGTCGAGTTCTCTTTTGAGTTATAGCCAAGTATAGTTAAAAATCTTGGCCTTTTGCTGTACTGACTCGAAATATCCATCGTGAAAATATAAATAAAAGTGACTCGGCTTTGTCTTTTCATTTGGAGCGTAGGTAGTGTGCATTGCATTATGGTTATTGAAGTGATAAATGGTGAGATACGTTTTTGCTTTCGCTGATGAACTGCACTGGGACCTTTACAAAAAAAATGGTAAAGAATTCCATTGATCGACCCCTATGAATTATGATTTCACTTTAATTAAAAAGGTTACCTTACTGGTATGTAATAGGATGAGTGACAAGTACCTGTGGTGACCCTAACGGATTGGGGTCCGTCGAGGGGTGCCACAACGGTTTTGGTATCAAAGCAATGGTTATAGTTGGAGTGATAAGGAGCCTCATTAGAAAATTGAGGAATATGATGGCAATGCACACCATAGGGTATTAAATGGAATAATTGGTTAACTTTGAATGACGGGTGATGGGTATTCACTCGTAGATCCCTAGTAGTTAGTATGAGTTGCTTTTAGGTGCCAGTAACATGTTTATGTTACTTATGTAGTTATAGTTGCTTTTAAATGGAGATAGTGAGTCTTAGATAATTCCTGAGGCAAATGCTTGGAAACTGCAGGAAAGTCACGGTGCGAGCTAGAAGTGCTCATCTATCGAGGGCTGAAGCCTCTGCTGCAAGGGCTGAACCCTGAATGGAAGATATCCTGCAGGCATTGGCCAATATTGGAAATCTGATGGAAAGGCAAGCGCAGCAACAACCCGGAGTGGAACGTCGCCCTCAAGGACTGGTGGAACAATTTCTAAAGCTGAAGCCACCTAAGTTCAGTGGAATGGGAAGTCCTGAGGAGGCGGAACATTTGATTGATAGGATAGAACGGATTTTCTGGTTGTTCGACTTCAGTGATGCTGAGAAGATAGTTTTGGCAGAGTACCAACTGGAGGGAAATGCAAAGTTTTAGTGGAGAGCTTCGAGGGATACTATTTTTCCACCAGGTACTGATGTGAACTGGGATGAGTTTGTCAGAGCATTTAATAGGAAGCATTTCTCTAACTGTGCTAAGGATAAGAAGATCATTGAATTTGTTCAGTTGGAACAAAGGGAGCTGACAATGGATCAGTATGAGGCAAAATTTTTTGAATTGTCTAGGTATGCTCCCAAATTGATTGAGGATCGTGAGGAAAAAGCTAAGAGATTTTTGAAATGATTGAGGACTGATATTAGGAAACAATTGGTGCCTTTGAATATAAGGGATTATCATGAAGTTTATGAAAGGGCACAGTTAGTGGAGCAAGAGCTGGTGAGAGAGCGCTCGGAGTTTAAGAGACAATTAAGCTTTAGTGATATCAGAAGGGGTAAGAGACCCTATCCTGGTCAAGGTCAGACGTGGGATGCGAAGAAAAAGAGCAATTTTGGAAATTTTGGAAGAGCTAGGGATGGCCTGAATATAGGGAAGGCACCTTATCAACCTGATGTTTGTCGAAGGTGTGATGGGCAACATGGCCCAGGATCTTGCAATGGACAGCTGAGATGTTATGATTGTGGACAAGTAGGTCACCTTAAGAGAGACTATCCACAAGGAATGTCGCAAATGAGTGTTGGCTTGGTGTGACAGGCACAGCAAAGTGCAGTTAGACCAAACCTACCAAGGAATCCTCAGAGGCCACCAGCACAAGGAAGGGTGTATGCGGTCACCCAACAGAAAGCGGAAGCTTCTAGAAATGTTATATCAGGTGCGATTTTCATAAATGGCAAGAAGGCATATGCATTGTTTGACACAGGTGCTGTGCATTCATTTATATCTAAAAGATATAGGCAATTGAGTGAAATAGAAGTTACGCCTCTTGAGACGCCTCTTTGCGTTTCCACGCCTTTAAAGAATATGGTATTATCTACGATGATGTGTGCAAAATGTAAGATAACAATAGGAGGAAGGGATATGGAAATAGACCTAGTCATAATGGCTATGTATGACTTTGATGTTATCATAGGAATGGATTAGCTTTATAAGTATCGGGCCAAAATGGATTGTTAAAGGAAAGTGATCCAGTTCATGTTGCCTGATCAGTTTAGTTTTGAATTTTTCGGAGGTCAGACAAACCCCTCTATAGCCATTATCTCGATGGTAGAAGCATGTGAACTACTTGACAAAGGATGTCAAGGATACCTAGCAGTGGTAAGAGATCTTACTAAGAAAGAGGCTGAAATCGGTGAGATTCAAGTAGTCAGGGAATTTCAGGATGTGTTTCCTGAGGAGTTGCCTAGATTACCACCAGAGCGGGAGATTGAGTTTGAAATTGAACTAATGCCTGGAACAGGACTGATATTGAAAGCCCCGTATAAGATGGCCTTAGTCGAGTTGAAGGAATTGAAGGTACAACTACAAGAGTTGCTTGATAAAGGGTTTATTAGGCCAAGTGCTTCACCTTGGGGTGCGCCAGTTCTATTTGTGAAAAAGAAAGACGGGTCGATGCGTTTATGTATTGACTATAGGCAACTTAATCAAGTGACTATTAAGAATAAATATCCTTTACCTAGAATTGATGATCTATTCGACCAACTACAGGGAAGTTCGGTCTTTTCTAAGATTGACCTGAGATCAGGATACCATCAGTTAAGGATTAAGAAAGAAGACATTCCTAAGACTGCATTTAGGACTCATTATGAACACTATGAGCACGAGCAACACTTGAGCATAGTTTTGTAAACTCTGAGAGATCATAAGTTGTATGCCAAATTCAGCAAGTATGAATTTTGGCTAGACCGGATAATATTTTTGGGACACGTGGTGTCAGGAGGAGGAATTGCAGTGGACCCGGCGAAAGTTGAGATGGTAATAAATTGGCCGAGACTGACAACACCCACTGAGATCCGAAGTTTCTTAGGACTGGCTGGTTATTATAGAAGATTTATTGAAGGGTTTTCATGATTGGCAGGCCCCTTAACGAAATTAATGCGGAAGAATGTAAAGTTTGAATGGAGTGGAGAATGTGAAAGGAGCTTTCGGGAACTTAAAAGAAAATTGACCACGGCTTCAATCCTGACTATACCATCTGGGTCTGATGGTTTTATAGTATATAGTAATGCATCTCACAAAGGATTGGGATGTGTTTTGATGCAACATGGTAATGTCATAGCCTATGCATCGAGGCAATTGAAACCCCATGAACTAAATTACCCAACGCACGATTTAGAATTGGCAGCTATAGTGTTTGCTTTGAAGATATGGAGACACTATCTATATGGAGAGAAGTTTGAAATCTATACAGATCATAAGAGCCTGAAGTATTTATTTTCACAAAAAGAGTTGAACATGAGACAAAGGAGGTGGATGGAGTTATTGAAAGATTATGACTGTGAGATACGATACCATCCAGGAAAGGCAAATAAGGTGGCAGATGCCCTTAGTCGAAAGTCGGCTATGGACATGGCTAATCTAAGAATAACATAGTGGAATCTGGAGTTTCGAGATGCCCAGAGTGTGTGTGCCGGATGTCCTCGGGAGTTTTCGAGATGCCTGGAGGTGTGTGCCGAAAGCCTCGGAGGTGTGTGCCAGGGGGATACCTCGTGATGCTAGTTGGGGTGCGAGATGCTCGGAGTGTGTGTGCCGGATGCTTGGAGGTGTGTGCCGGAGGTTCCTCGCGATGCCAGGTTGGATGCGAACGATGAATTGTGGGATGCAAACATTGGTCCCTGGAAAGAAAAATGATGTGATCTCATTAAAAGATAAAGATCGAGAATTGAATCATGCGCATGGATGTATGCTTGATAGCATGGATGATATGAATCTTGGTGATATAAGTTTCGCTACTTGATGATACATGTATAAGTGCATGATGGTATATGCACGTTGCATGATGATATGCATGGCTGCTCGATGATATAAGGACAAGTGCATGATGGTATATGCACGTTGCATGATGATATACATGGCTGCTCGATGATATAAGTACAAGTGCATGGTGATTTATGCATATTGTATGGTGATATATGCATGGTTGTAAGGTGAGGTATGCTTGAGTGCATGAATGATACGTGTTTTTCTTCTTGATACCTTGATTGTTCTGTTTGACGCATTGTGTAGTTTGGTGGATCTTTACTGCTGAGTGGTTGTACTCACTCCTTTTGGGGGTTAACATTTCAGATTAGAAAGATGCATTTGCTACTAGTTGCGCACAGTACCTATTATGGATTGCCATCTAGTGTCGAGGTGGAGTGCACAGAGCATTCCTGTACTAGTGTACCTAGTCTGGTGTATGTCCGAGTCCGTGTCTTAATGATGTATGATGTGGGTCTTGCTGATGGCCCGGTTATCCAGGAGTTTTTGTCTGTTTATGTCCGGCGTGGTGGAGTGATGCTAGGGATGCTGCTGCCGCCGCCGCCCGATGCACCGAGTTGGGTGTGATGACACGTATAGCTGGTGGGAGCTAACACTTTTTGGGGATAGCCGACGCTTGTTGATGGAGGGGTGTACATGTTTGATGTGGGGTCGAGTTCTCTTTTGAGTTATAGCCAAGTATAGTTAAAAATCTTGGCCTTTTGCTGTACCGACCCGAAATATCCATCGTGAAAATATAAATAAAAGTAACTCAGCTTTGTCTTTTCATTTGGAGTGTAGATAGTGTGCATTGCATTATGGTTATTGAAGTGAGAAATGTTGAGATACGTTTATGCTTCCGCTGATGAACTACGCTAGGACCTTTACAAAAAAAAAAATGGTAAAGAATTCCATTGATCAACCCCCATGAACTATGGTTTCACTTTAATTAAAGAAGTTACCTTACTGGTATGTAATAGGATGAGTGACAAGTATCTGTGGTGACCCTAACAGATTGGGGACCGTCGAGAGGTGTCACATGCCATCAATTCATCCATCATTATAATCACTACTCACACAAGCTGAAATAGATGCAATGCTCTCACAAGCTGATATATATATATGGTAGCTCACACAAGCTGATAGATAGATGATAGCTCACACAAGCTGATAAATAGATCGTTACTCTCACAAGCTAATAAACGATCATTGCTCCCACAAGCTGACCTACAATGCTCACACAAGCTGACAATGATGCTCACACAAGCTGCTATGGTACTTAAAAAACCACTTATAATCTCGAAACCCGACACCTACTATTTTCGAGTTAAATACAAAAACTTCACCAACATCACTCAATTTCACAATTTAACAACCAATTTGTACAAACTAACCATACTACTGTGATCAGTACGAAATTCTAACGACCTGCCATCCTTGAGCAATTTCCGGAAAATATTAATTAATTAATTAATTAAATTCGAAAAATCAAATTTTGTTTATATATAAAATAATATAATTAAATAATATTTAATTTAAATAAATAATTGAATAAATAAAATAATTAATTAAAAATGTAATCATGCTTACATTAATCTAATTGCATAATTAGACTAATTAATCCATCCACTAAACTAATCATTCATCTATTCTAATTAATATTTAACTAAGCTAATCTAACCACCTAAACATGCTTAGCATAATCTAAACACCCCTTAAGCATCATTAACTTTCTAAGCAGAGTTTAGTGAGTAAACTCACCAGTTTAGCATTCCGGTGAGTCCACGGTGACGGTGATGCGGAGGTGGGCGACAAACCTCCTAGTGATGATACCAGCGGAGGTCGGGAGGCTTGAAAACGAGCCTTGAAGTCTCAAAGCCCTGCTAGTTTCTCAACTTCTATTTGTTGGATCGGGAGAGAGAACCAGCGGCTAAAACGGTGAGGAAAGGCTGATCGGAGCTTTGACGAGCGGGTGGCCGGCAACCGGCGGCACCTAGGGGTTAAGGGGGATTACTGGTGGTTGGGATGGGTAGAGGAAGGGTCGGAATGGCAGGAAAATGGTGAAAATCGCAAAACAATGCAGGCGGGCAGGTGGACCGACTGACCGGCGAGCGGCGGCTTCCGACAGGCAGGCGGGTCGGCCGGCGGCTCCGTTTGATGAGCGGCGACCTCCGTTCATATGGATTGGATGTGCTGAGCACGGTGGTGGGTGGCACTAAAGCTGATTCGCATGGGAAGACAACTTTTAACTTGGGTTTTTGGTGAAAGGTTTGCTGGAGCAGAAATAGGAAGAAGGAGAAAATAGGGGAGGAAAGGGGTCCGGCGGGCGTGCGATGGACTTGGGCGGCTTAGCTAGTCTTCCTCTGATTTTCTCAAGCTCTCAAGTGACCTCATCCATGGAGAAAGGAGGGGGATAAAGGAAGAAGATGGCTGCTGAAGAGGGGGGACCCCAAAGGCTTCTCTAGCCTTTAACACTTGCCCTTTTCACTCAAGTGGCTGCCCCACCACTTGCTCAGCCATCCATAGCCACTTTCTCTCTCCCAAAGCTTCCTCAACACACCACCCAAGTGGTCCAAATGTTCCCTCCCCCATAGCCTACGAATTTTGCAACATTTCCCTTCAATCTCATACAATTTCTCTTCCAATCCTCTTCAATTGGATCCAATTGATGTCCATAAATCCAACCAATGTGCCATCATCCCAATCAGCATTTTTCCTCATCAATTGAACTAATTTGACGGCCATGGGTGCGTTCAAAAACGGTCCCTCGAATTTTCCTGATCAAAATAACCTTACTTTGGATTTTTCGCCAAAAATCTCGGTTTGTAGAAAAATCTTCGGAAGATGAGTCGATGTTCCTAAAATGACTTGTGACATGACAGAACTTTCAATTTCTGAAATCGGGTTCAATTTTGCGGTTAATTTCAATTTGGCGCGATTTTAGCACGTCCTAATCTACCGAGTAGCTTTTAGGAATTTTAGTGCAATTGACCCATGGTTGATTATTTTCAAGTCACAAAATGCATCTTCGACTCATTGGCGACTCTCAGTTGTCATGAAAATCTTGAAGTTTCAAATTTGAACACGAGGTACCAAAACGATAGAGAAATCGGTCTAGTGCCAATCGACAAGAATTTTGCAATTAGGTGGAATCACACACACTTAATCATAGACCTTTGTCGAGTTGACCTATCTACAGTCTCTAATCAGTCTGTACCGTAATGACCCTTGCAGATTAGCGCGGTTAAGCAGTCGATTTCTGGTCGAATTCTCATGTCTATTGCATTTAGATTCTTTAACGGCTTTACCTGATAGGCTAGTTATCTCGTGAGTGGCCAACTTAGAGAAAAGAACTATAGGCGCGTCGATGAATAGCCAGACTCATTCAATTGAAAACAGAATTGGTAAATTAGGATGTCACACCTACCATGGCACCATATTGCATGGTGCCTCCTGAATTGGAGGAACTAAGGAAACAACTCAAGGGGTTGCTCGACGTGGGCTATATCCGGCCATTCAAAGCTCCATTTGGTGCCCCGATCCTATTCTAAAAGAAGCACTACTAGTCCCCTTTCGGATGTGCATTGACTACCAGGCATTGTATAAGCTCATCAACCAGAACAAGTACTTGATCCTTCTCATTGTAGACTTGTTCGATCAGCTTGGGACACATGATGGTTCACCAAGCTTGATCTTCGATCGGGCTACTACCAGGTTCAGATTGCTGAAGAGGATGAGCTGAAGACCGCGTGTGTGACATGCTATGGGTCATACAAGTTCCTCGTCATGCCATTTGGCTTAACTAACGCCTCGGCCACATTCTACACTCTGATGAATAAGGTACTCCATCGATTCCTTGATTGGTTTGTTGTAGTCTACCTTGATAATATTGTCATGTATAGTTGGACACTCAAGGAATGCGTCAAGCACTTGAGGCAAACGTTCCATGTCTTGTAGGAAAATGATCTATATGTGAAACATAAGAAGTGCGGCTTCACGCAAAATGAAGTTCCTTTACTCAGGCACATTGTCGGGGGCAGACGAGTGTAGATGGAAGTGGCCAAGATCCGTGCCATTATTGAATGGGGACTGTCGACCAAGGTAACAGAGCTAAGGTCGTTCATTGGCTTCACAAATTATTATCGGCACTTCATCTAAGGATACTCGAGCATCACCATGCCACTCACAGACATGTTGAAGAAAGAAAGGCTGTGGGAGTGGACGGATAGGTGTCAAGAGGTGTTCGATCGGTTGAAGCGAGCTATGACTAAGGAGTCGGTGCTCATGCCGCCTGACCATGCCAAACCATATAAGGTAGAGATTGATGCCTCTCAGTTTTCTATTGGTGGTGTCCTCATGCAGGATGGGCACCCGGTTGCCTTCAGGTCTCGAAAGTTAAACGATACCGAGCGACGATACACAATCTAAAAGAAAGAGATGTTTTAGATTGTGGTGGTGCATTGTGTTAGGGAAATCCCTTATGATGTTTTGAAAATGACAAAATAAATCAAAGGCTATTAACATGTTTAATGGTTGAGTAATAGACTATGCAGATGATAGAATATGTAAATGAGATTATCGAAGTCTATGCTAAAGAAGAACCAGAAGACAGACTCTATGCTGAAGTTGAACTTATTTAGACTGTGTGTAGACCTTAAAGCTAAATCTGTTCGGAAACAAAATATGCTCAGACTCATATTGTAAAGTCTATCACTCTCACACTTTACATTCAGAAGGAGACATATCGTAACACAAACCCTAAATGTATAACGGCTAGTGATCTGATTTAGATTCTACATCAAGATAGATTTGATTGACTCAATCTAATTGATTGAAAATTGGATCTTAAAGACAAGAACTTTCTATAGAAGAAGCTCTACTTATGGAAATCAAGATTCTATTTGTATAGGCGATCGGAATCAATTTGGGATTCTACTTCTATCACTCAATGGCTACCAAATCTTTTAGATACAGATCTGTCCAATGGGTAGATTGGAAGACGATCCTCTAGATACTGTCCAATAGCTAGTTTGGAAGTGGAGGAGTATTTAAGGAGATCAAGGATTGATGAGCAAGTAAGAGATGGAGCGTAGAATTTATAATTCCAAAGTCTGAGCAACCTTCGATCATACACTTGTCTTTGGTGAGCTTAAACGTTTGTGATCGTAAGAGAAATACCAAAATAGTGACTTAGTGAGATAGTGTGATTTACTACTAAGTGTTTGCACTCAAAGTTGTAATCTCTTGCTGATTGCATAGTGAAATCCAGCAGAAGACTGTTAGCATGGGAGAGTGGACGTAGGCTTTATCTAAGTCGAACAACTATAAACCTTATGTTCTTATTCTCTTTCCTGAACTTTATTTTATTCCACATATATTTTCCAAGGTTTCATTTAAACACCTATTCACCCCCCTCTAGGTGTTCATACTAGTATTTTCATATTGTTTTCATATGTCGAGACAATATCTCTTGGGATCTCAGTTCATTGTGAGGACAGATAATGTGGCCATGAGCTACTTCCAAACCCAAAAGAAACTCAGCTTGAAATAAGCTCGGTGGCAAGATTTATTGGCTTAGTTCAACTATGTGCTGGAATATAAACCCGGGAAGTCTAATTTCGTGGTCGATGCCTTGAGACGAAAGATGGAGCTGGCTAATCCAATTGCCTGTGGATCGGCTATATCAAGGAGGGCCTTAAGCATGATCAAAAAGCCCAAGCGTTCCTTTGGTTTGACTGAGAAGAGGTGATTTTGGTGTGAGGACGACCTCCTCTATACCAAGAGACAACTTTATGTGCCACTCCATGGAAAGCTAAGAAAAGAAGTGTTGCATGAGTGCCACGATTCTAAATGGGCGGGCCATCCGGGAATCCACCACATCATGGCACTCGTCAAGGATCAATATTATTGGCCTCACATGCGGGACGGCGTTGAAGCCTACATGCAGACATGACTCGTGTGCCAACAAGACAAGAATGAGCAAAGATTGTCGGCGAGGCTCCTTAACCATTACCAATTGCGGAGCATCTATGGGAAAGTGTTTCCATGGACTTCATAGTGAACCTGTCATAGTCCAAAGGATGTCGAACTCTCATGTTCGTTATGGATCACTTCTCCAAGTATGTGAGGTTCGTGCCAGCAACCAAAAATTATCTAAACAAAGAAGCGGCCAAGCTATTCCTCAAGCACATTGTTAAGTACTAGGGAGCACCCCGCACGATCATGAGTGATCATGACCTTTGATTCACCAAGTGGTTTTGGACCGAGCTCTTAAAGCTACTAGGGCTAAACCTCAACTTCTCTATGATTTTGCATCCCCAAATTGACGATTAAACGGAGAGGGTGAATACGCTCATAAAAGTGTACCTTTGGCACTATGTGAGTAACACTCAAGGGAACTGGGTGCAACTGATCGATGTGGCTCAACTCTCATACAACTTGCAGCGAAATGAGTCCACAAATCAAAGCCCATTCAAGATTGTGATTGGGCAACAGTCACTCACATTGAGCATGATTGCCTCGGGCTATCGAGGGAGTAGTCCATCCGTGTACAAGCTCGCGAAGGAATGGGACGAACATGTAGACTTGGTGCGGCGTGCCTACACAAGGCCGTGAAACACATCAAGAAGTGGGTTGACTAGAAGCGAGGGCATGTGAAATTTCAAGTTGAGAACCTAGTGTTGGCCAAAATATACTTGGTCCTTTGGTACCACGACGTGCACAGAAGGTTGATCTGTCACTATTAAGGCCCTTTCATACAAGCTGGACTTGCAAACCAAACTCAAGATACATTTCGTGTTCCACGTGAATATGCTCAAACCTTTCATGTGGATGAAGAGGACTCGGACCAAGGCATATCTCAACAAGCGCTCCCTAGGGCCAAAACCTTGTACGATCGGTACGTCGAATGTATCATGACAGACTAAGTCATTCGGGAGACGTACTGCGGGCCAAAGAAGGAATACTTGGTCCAATGGAAGGGCCTCCCGAAGAGTGAAGCGAATTGGGAATCCTCGAGGCTTTATGGAAATTCTAGAAACACATCGATTTCATGTCGTAAATCTGATGAGGGCGTCACCTGAATAGGTGGGGGAGATTAACACGGCCCAAGGACGAGCATGATCCAAGATCGTCCAAGTGATGGAGCCGTGTCGATATAAGGGCCAGCCCATGAGCGACCCATGATGAATTTAGGCCGGCCCATGCGCAATGCGGGAATAAAGCACGTCCCGTTCAGCTCCCTTGTGTCAGGCGAGGCGACCCTGCCATTTCTTCTGACACGTCCTTTGGGCCATCAAGTAACCTAATGTAGAGACTTGTAATGATGGCATAGATTCGAATACCACTATTGGATAGTAGAGGGGATCAATAGCCGTGGTTAAACCCGAACTTGTATAAATAGGTGACCCTCCTCCTCATTATATTCAGCTTGATCACAAGTAAATATACTACACTTATTTGCTCCATACGACTCTTGTGTTTGAGTGTGTGTGTGTAAGGCTGATTTGGGAAAAATCCTAAAGCCACACGGCTATGGGATCATTCGGAATTGATCGACTCATGACACATGACCAACAGAAGTGACAATAATAACAATCAAGCTCCCAAGAGTTACATCCAGCCCATTTCCAGCTTAATCCAGCCCAACCTATTTCAGTCAAAACTAGGGCTGATTTTATCCTACTTCATCATCTATTCAATTGATTTGTTTAAAGTCATAGGCCCATATCGAATTTTTAGAGTAAATGAAGAGATGATAAAGGCTAATACAACGGATAGAGCTGTTTTGTATGTTTGCCAATTCACGAATAGAAAATCTACACACACACATATATATATATATACACACACACACATACATAGGATCCAAAATTGGGCTCCCATCCGCACACGTGATGACACTTTACAAAGCATTTTCTAGTGGGCGCTAACGTCATGAGTGGTTTTGAAATGAAAGATATTTCAAAGAAGGAAAGCGTGTTATATATAAAGCATATATATTAATTCTTGAGATAATATGATGAATATTTTTTGCTAAAAGTGTTTAGTACTCTCACTCCTAAGATATGATGAGAACCAACCTATGTAGGTCGAGAAAGAAGGTTACGAAATGGTAAGTAATTAATAACGTATAAGTTGGATACTTATCTAAAAATGATGGTATCCCTATTTTTTCATTAGCGGAGACCGAATCACCGCAACAGCGGCCGAAATCGGGCTTTTGACAACACCGACAGGCTTGGACCGGGCCTTAAGCTGGGCCCAACAAATCTCGGCCCAACTAAGATTTGTTCTTGCTTTTGGGCTGGACCCAAATTGAATTGGGCTTGCTAAAGATGAGCCTCAATTTGTGGGCTGGGTTGAAATTGATTTACTGGAATTGGGCCCACTCTTGGACTTTAATTGGTGTGGGCTTGGAATTGGGCTGCAGCTGATGAAATTCGACTGGGCTTGAAGACTATTGGGCTGCACATTGAACTGAAGTGGCTGAGGTGGACTGGACCTCAAAACTCAATTGATGGGCTGCTTCTTGGGCTAGGCTTAAGCTGAGATGGGCTTTGTTGGACTCTTGGGCTTGCTGCAGGTTGGGCTAATCGAAATTTGCTTGGGCTCGTGGACGGGCCCAACTGCTGGACCGTTGAAAATCTGCTGGGCTCAACACACCCGGACCAGCTGGACGAAGGAAAACGCACGTGGAGCAGCTGTTTCGGTGGACTGCGGGCTGACGTCGACGCCTGGATTGGAGTCCATTGCGGGACTTCGAGGGAGAGAAGCTAACTCGGGGACGTTGGGCCAGGTGGCGTCGTGGACCACCAACTGTGGAACTTGCGGTCAATTTTGGTGGAGAGTTTCACCGGTTTGTTGACAGTGAAGACAAACCGAAGTGGAGCTGCAGGTGGGATGGCTTCGCTGGCATGGTGTCGCGGATGTTGGGAAGGAGCTGCTGCGGTCGAAAATCGATGGAGAGAGACTCGGCTTCTATTGATTGGTGGGCAAAGGAGGAGGTGAGCCACTGATGAAGGTGGACTCGGTGGACGCGTCGGCTTGCTGGAATCTTCAGTCAAATTCGTGGGTGTGAAGATGGGTCAACAAAAAGGGAATTACGGTGGGTGAGGGTTGACCTGCATGGGACATCCGTGGGTGGAGAGGGCAGCAAATAGAGAGAGAGGGAGTGGAGGAAAGATGATGATGGATGAGGGGCATGGATGAGGGATGAGCGAGCGGTGTTCGAAGGGGGCAAAAAGAAATGAAAGAAAAGACAAAGGCTGAAGGAGATGGGATTGATCGAATGAGGAAGAAGACAGAGGGGACGTCGCGGGCGTGCACGAGAAGCCACCTGAGAGGGAAGCAAAAGTCAATAACCTTAGCCAATATATTGAATGCTTGGTCCCCCCAAAGCCTACACACATATCTTTAATGTCCCCAATACTTTTTAGCATGTAATTTCCACAAATTAATCCACTTTTGTGCCAAAATTCCAGGCCTCATATTAGCATCCGAATTTCACAATTTAAGCTACGATTTCTTCTCCGATTTCCCCAATTGAGGACCAATTTCGTCGAAGAAAATGCCCATACCATTTCTACAAGTGCCCATCGCCAACTAGCTCGACTTATAAGTCAAAATTTCCTTTAATTTGACCAATCCGAATTTCCGCAAATTTTCCCCAACGTCTGCAACGGTTTTCTATAAAAATCTCGGAATCTCCGAAAAATCTTCTGAGGGTGAGTCAACGTTCCTATATTGTGACATAACAGAGACTTCAATTTCTGAAATCGGACGTGAATTCGCGGTTAATTTCAACTTGGCACGTTTTTAGCGTGACCTAAACTACCGAGTAGTTTTCTGAACTTTTTAGGGCAAATGACCCGTGGTCGATTTTCTTCGAGCCACTATGAACCCACTCGACTCAATGGCGACTCTCAATTGTCGTGAAAACCTCAAGGATTCAATTATGGGCACAGGGTACCAAAACGACTGTAAAATAAAATTAGTGTCGGTCGATGAGAATTTCCCAATTTAGTGGTGTCACCCACGATTAGCCACTCATCTCTATCGATCCAGTCTATCTCTGATTTCAAATTGATTTTTAACTGTGCTGTAATGACCTCTAAAGATGGACACGGTCGAGAAGCTGATTCCTGATCGAGTTCTCAAGTCTATTGCCTTAAAATTCTTTAGTAATTTCCCAAGATAGTCTAGTTATCTCGAGAGTAATTGGCTCTAAAAATAACCCTATAGGAGCATCAATGAAATGCCCGATTTATTCAGTAGAATACAAGGTTGAAAAATCTGGATGTCACATTCATACGACAATCCACCTAGAATGCCTACCCCAATCAATTTTTTTATGGCTTATATCTATTGGTCACCATTTGTATTCTCACGTGACAACCAATGCTTAAAAACCCTTAAAAAATGTTCTAAGTGAGACCCAAAGTATCGCACGAGTTCATGCATGGTACCTTTGCATATATCTAAAAATCACATGTATATTTGAAAGTAAACATCCTGGCAAGCCCTCGGGCCTTGGTTCTCATTCAATCAAGCAATTTTAGTGAGCCAACATTAGATCACTTATTTAGTCAACAAGCGCCAAATACAATCACAGGCATTTAAAGAAAGTAAACACATAAAAAACTAAGGAAAGTTCAAATGATGCCCAAAAATCACTAAAAGAACAATTAAATGGTGAATTGTAAGGAAAATTTGTTAATGGCATAGCAAAATTGTATCATGGCCATGGAACACATTTAACCATCAAGACTAACTCGGGTGCATCCCATGCACACTGATCAAGCTTCGCAGATGCCTAAATATGGTCCAAACCTAGACAACACCAATGACGAGCCAAAACATGATTTGGAAATTTGGGATACAAAACACAGCATAAGGATTTGAGAATTTTGTACATGAGCATCACTTGAACGAAGTCGAGTTCAAATGAATTAGATCAT
This sequence comes from Eucalyptus brandiana, assembly GCA_014182725.1. Taxonomy (NCBI): domain Eukaryota; kingdom Viridiplantae; phylum Streptophyta; class Magnoliopsida; order Myrtales; family Myrtaceae; genus Eucalyptus; species Eucalyptus brandiana. The sequence continues at coordinate 29,279,663 of CM024670.1, forward strand.
GAAATTTCATATTGATTTCACACGTTCAAAAGGTCTGAAAAGGCATGGTAAAGTGCTTTTTCTTATTTTTCAAGATTTTTTGTGTATGAAGTTTAGAAAATAAGGATCAAAACTCATGAAAACAAGTGATCTCAATTTAGCATGCATGATATTCTAAAAAAATCTTAGAATGAAATCACAGCAGAAAACCATAACAGAAATCATAGAGTAAGGCAAATAAGATCAAAGCAATTGAAGGGGAACCCATGGATAAGAGGCTCCAAGAAAATTACAGAACATCAAGCACATCATTGAGGAACAGCTTTGATGAAGAGAGTTTCCTAAGGTTAGCTACGTGAGAATTTGTAAAAATTCAAGAACACATATCATCACATCAAAAACTTAATAGGATAGCAAAATATCATGGCAGATCAACAATGATTTGTCCTAGTAAATGAAGTCTGAAAAATTCGAAATTTTATCACGATATAGGCATGAAAAAGAGGAACAAATTTTTTTAAAGACCTGACCTCAGAATCCCTACCGAAAAAATCATACAAAAATAAAAAGAGGTCTGACTCAACAATGGCAAAGCGGACATTCCAAATTTCACTAGAAACAAATTTCTAGACAAACTTGACAAGGATAGAAAACAAGTCAAATGACATGTAAATAATGCAAAACTGGCGTCATCAAAAAGATTAAGACGTACCCTAAGACTTTCTAAGAGGTGTTGAGTTCGATTAGGGTCAACTAGCGACAATTGCAAAAGTGTGTAAATTGGCTATCAGTAAATCTGAAAATGATGCATGATGATTAGTTTGTAAAGCCACCTAAACAATGCGTAAAAAATGCGAAATTCACACACGATATAAGATTAAATGTGACAAACAAGTTTGGTTAACACATTTAACCCTAAATCAAAGTGCAAAAAGTCACAAGAATTCATTAACATTGATTGGTGACTTGTCATTAAGGACAAGATGCATGACAATTTCAGTTATGATATGTCAACTTGATGCATGATTTCCACATGGTAAATGATCCTTAAATGAGGCGTGCTATGCATTACCGAGAAGCTTATGATATGCTCTAGACATGTTTAGAAGACCTCAAGCACTAATTTTGCTCTTAAGGAGCTCATACCACAATGCTTTCATAGGTTCGTGATTAGCCTTAATCGCACAAAGTAGCATAAAACATGAGTCATTTTCAATGACCTAACGACATGCTAAAAAATCCTACATGTAGATGTGATGTCATGATTATTTTCCATGGAGACATCTAGGTCATGTTTGATTCACACAAGCCTACATGAAAATGACAAAATAGGACGATGCAATTAACTTCACAAAGTGCAGCAGCATGAACATGTATTCGCAGGCATGATTAGCTTAGTAAACGACGATCATTTGGTGTGAACTACACCTAGTTAGAAAGCTTGTAATGCGTACAACAACTTTTGTGAAGGACGAGAATCCAATTGAACACATTTAAGACCTCATTTCAGAGCAAACATGAGTCAGACTCAAACAGGGTACACTGACGTAGGGATGATTTTTCAAGGTTTTGTCTAACCAAATTTACTTAAAAAATTCTGAATATATATATGACCAATACATTTTCATACATCTTCCATGAAGAAACCATATCCAAAATCTCAACACAAAAATCAGTAGAAAACTAACAAATAGATAGCACGCTCAAACATCAGAACACCAGAACACTACACAAAAACAGCAGAATCATCCAACTTCTGAGATGTAATTCAGGTATGAAACAAACTTCGCTCAGGGCCTATAACTATCAAATCGAAGCTCATCGCACATAGATCATATGTCTAGAACTACTCAAGGCTAAATAACGAAGTTTAATATTTCAGATCGGCCTTAACAGAAGGTTACCTTTCAACATACAATTTTTGCAAAACAAGGTAAATCATGAATGATTGTGTTCAAACTCATCTTCAATCAACACAATATCAACATATATTATCATATCACATTCAAATCTTCAAATCTGAGAATGAGATATGATCCTAAGTTCAAATCCTAGCCCCGATTGACTATTTCGATCTCGCTTCATCGGATTCACGTTTCGGTTTGCTGCCTTTTGCAATTTCGACTAACTGAACATGAACGGTCGAGGATCAAAGCTCCGGATCGCCTCATGAGCTTTGAGGATCACCGGACGAATGTCATGTGGCATCCCAAAAATTCATGGCAACCTCCAGATGCATTAAGGCCTATGGAAAGGTGATGGAAGTGTCATTGATTCATGTTGTGATCATTAGACCAAAGAATTGTAATAGATTAAGACTGAGTACTTTAATGGAAATGTATCTTGCGTTCATGGGTAAATTAACGTTGGTGCTATAGGACAATTTGATAAGGAGGATTATAATTCTTGACTATGCACCTTATAGATTTGATTCTTATGGTTTAATGTTGTAAGTTTTATGGCCAAGAAAATAAGTGTAATTAGGTAAATTATATGATGCGCAATTAGATGGAAATAAAATGGGAGCAATTAGAGAAGGGTGGGCCAAAAACCCTTAGGCCAAGACCAGCCCATAGCCCCACCCAATCGGCCATATGGGCCTGGCCCGCGAAGCCCAAAGGAGAAGGAGGAGCTGCCGTCAACCAAGCTGGCCCAAGCCCAGCCGAATTGAAGCCCATCTTGCATGGAAAATGCCAAGTGTTCCTTCCTAGTTGCCAAGTGTATCAAGCCATGCATAATCTAATGATGGCTAATGATGAAGGGAAGAAATTAGGGGGAAATAGGGGGCGGATTAAGCGAGGAAAGGGAGAGAAAGAGAGGGAGTCATCCGAGAGAGAGAGAGGAGAGAAAGAGAGAAAGGAAAGGAAAGGAAGAAAGGAAGAGAGAAAGGAGAGGCCGTGCGTACGAGAGGAAGGAGGAGGGCCGTCCGCCGATCGTCCGCCTAGCTCGCCGCCATTCTTTCGCCGCCTTGCCCGCTGTTCGTCGCTATTTTGTGCTTAAGTTTGAGGCAAGTAGAGTCCTAAAACCTACCCTTTGCTTGCTGTGATGTTTGTGTAGAAGATGGTGAATTTTGGTTGTGGTAGATCTAATGAAATGTCGAAGCTATGGGGAGAAATTCGTTGGCCTAGCATGCTGTTTTTGGAAAAACCAGTCCGACCTTTCAAGAGTTTGTGAGCAGCATACGATCTTTTAGTTGGAATCTCATTTCGATTTCTTCATAAAAGTTTTAGAGAATAACTTGAGGAATAACATACTAAAATTTGAGGGAAAACGAACAAGTAGTGGTTAGTGAAATGATTTTTCTTTGGAGAAATTAGATCTAGAATTTATTGTGCTGACCTTTAGTGATTTCGTGGTCTGTAAAGTAGCTTTCTTGTGAAAATATCACTTTGATCTCTTAATGAAAGTTGTAGTTTACTTCTTGAGGAGAAACATATAAAAATTTTAGAGGAAATGAACAAAAATAGGTTGGTGAAATCGTTGTTCTTTGAAGAAACGGGATCTGGGGAAAACGCTACCTCGACCTAGTATGATTTCGTAATTTTTATAAAATCATACAGTTAAAATTTGATCGTGTGTCCTTAATAAAAGGTGTAGGAAATATTCTGATGAATAACATACTGAAAATTTAAAAGAAACGAACATATTTAGGTCGGTGAAACAAGTTTCTTTCGAAAGATGATAATCTGGAAAAGACGACACCGGGAACAGGAGGAATAAATCATCTATATCTATTAATATGGAACGATTTGGGTTTCTTTTTCTTCATAATATATTTACCCCTATGACTTTTCTAAAACATGTCAAAATTTCAAAATTTTTGGAGTTCATTTGTTTATTTAATTTAAATTACTTCCGAAACTGTGCAAGCTGAAATATTGAAGTTTTGAAAACTATGATGCATAGACCGTGTTGTTTTGTGTGAGGTTCTTTTGGTATGGTGTTATTCATGAGATATCTGCCTTTAGGTCTCGTCTATAATGTGTTAAGTTTTCAGAATTTATTAATACCATTTACTAATTTTTCTAGAGTTTTAACTAGAGGAATGGATTCTGATTTATCAAAAAAAAAAATTGATGCGTTTTTAAGAAAATAAATGAATTTGTCCATGTGATGTAATACTTTGAATGGTTGATTTTGCTGCATATGTGATGACATATGGCATGTTATATGGCATGAAAAGTTGGTTGAGACCCTTGATATTGTTGCATCAAATACCATGTTGGAAATTGAGAACCATGTGTGAATATAAATTGAGATAATAACGAGACCGTCGGAGGTGTGAGCCGACGATGCCCTGGGAGTGTTGGGATGCCCGGAGTGTGTGTGCTGGATGCCCCGGGAGTGTTGGGATGCCCAGAGTGTGTGTGTCGGAAGCCCTGGAGGTGTGTGCTGGGGGGATTCCTCGTGATGCTAGTTGGGGTACGAGATGCCCGGAGTGTGTGTGCCGGATGCCCGGAGGTGTGTGCCGGAGGCTCCTCGTGATGCTAGGTGGGATATGAGCGATAAATGTGGGACGCAAGCATTAGTCCCTAGGAAAAAAATGATGTGATCTATTTGAAATATAAAGATCGAGAATTGAATCATGCACATGGAGGTGTGCATATGGCATGGTGATATATGTATGGTTGTTTAATGATGAGTGCATGGTGGGATATGCACGTTGCATAATGATATATGGATGGCTGCTTGATGATATAAGTACAAGTGCATGGTGAATTATGCATGTCGTGTGGTGATATATGCATGGTTGTAAGGTGAGGTATGCTTGAATGCATGAATAATATGTGTTTTATTCTTGATACCCTGATTGTTCTGTTTAACGCATTGTGTAGTTTGGTGGATCTTTACTGCTGAGTGGTTGTACTCACCCATTTGGGGATTAACATTTCAGATTAGAAATATGCCTCTTTCACCAATTGTGCGTGGTACCTACTATGGCATACCTACTGATGTTGATGTGGAGTGTACGGAGCATATCTGTGCCAGTGCCCCTGGTTTAGTGTTTGTCCGAGTCCGTGTCTTGGTGATGTACAATGTGGGTCTTGCTGATGGCCCGGTTATCCAGGAGTTTTTGTCTGTCCACGTCCGATGTGATGGAGTTATGCTAGGGATGCTACCACCGCCACCGCCCGATGCACCGGGTTGGATGTGATGGCGCACATGACTGGTGGGAATTAACACTTTTTGGGGATAGCTGACACTTGTAGATGGAGGGGTGTACATGTTCGATGTAGGGTTGAGTCCTCTTTTGAGTGATAGCCAAGTATAGTTAAAAATCTCGGCCTTTTGGTTGTACCGACCCGAAAATATCCATCTTGAAAATATAAATAAAAGTGACTCGGCTTTATCTTTTCATTTGGAGCATAGTTGGTGTGCATTGCATTATGGTTATTGGAGTAAGGGATGGTGAGACTTGTTTATGCTTCCACTAATGAGCTACGATGGGACCATTTCAAAAAAAAAAAATCTCTATTTAAGGGGTGTTATTCTGTGAAGTTGTAGGAGATCGAATAATAAGAAATCACCTATGGCGACCTCAAGTGAATCGGGGGTGTCACAACTCGGCTTTGGTATCAAAGCAATGGTTATAGTTGAAGTGATAAGGAGCCTCATTTGGAAATTGAGAAATATGATGACAATGCACACTATAGGATATTAACTGGAATAGTTGAGTAACTTTGAATAACGGGTGAAGGGTATACACTCATAGATCCCTAGTAGTTAGTATGAGTTGCTTTTAGGTGCCAGTCACATGTTTATGTTACTTATATACCTATAGTTGCTTTTAAATGGAGACAGTGAGTCTTAGATTATTCCTGAGGCAAATGCTTGGAAACTGCAGGTGTGGCACCCCTCGACGGCCCCCGATCCATTAGGGTCGCCACAGTTCGCTTACCTTTCACTTTCCCTATTAACATGTCACTCTGATACTATTTCAATTGCAGCAGGTCCATACAACCATGGGGGTTTACACATTTCCTTTTTTTTTTTTTTGATAGGTCTCTTGTGCAATTCATATACGGAAGCACATCCAACAAACTCCCTTCCCTATATTAAGAAAACGATGCACACCTACTAAACATCTTAATAAGTTAAAGCCGAACATGTTTATTTACATTAAGCAGATGGACATCTTTAGTCGGTTCATCGAAATACCAATGTTTCTATACTAGGCTATACTTCAAAAGATGACTGACATCTTCTCCAACAGTCGAATGCTTAAAGTCCATCGATCAGTATTGGCGTCCAAAATTTCCTCCCTTTGCTATCCTCCTCCTTGCAATCATATCCAACTACTTGATTCATCTACTGGTAGCAGTGGCAGCAGAGGTATCTTATCTAGTCTGAAATGTTATTCCTCAAAAGGGGTGAGTACGACCACTCAGCAAGTAAAGGACCAATAAACCACTCAATACATCATGCCACACAATAATCACAATCATAGCATCACATGTCATTAAAGCATCCATGCACAACTTACCTTGGTATCATGCACATGTCATCGTACCTCATGTACATACCTCATCATATAGTCATCACCATCATATCATACACTTACCATCATCATGTCACATGTATCATCATCATTACCATGCATCCATGCACTCATCATCATCATATCACATGTACCGTCATCATTGCCATGCATCCATGCATGTAACATCATCATCATATCACATGTACCATCATCATTGCCATGCATCCATGCATGTAACATCATCATCATATCACATGTACCATCATCATTACCATGCATCCATGCATGTAACATCATCATGTCATGCATATATCATCATGCATAATTCAATTTCAATTTCATTTTTGGACCGCCACATTTCTCTTTCCCGGGACCAATGTTTGCATCCCACGTGTATCCAAGATACAATTAGACATCCGGCTCCCCCACTCTCCGGGCATCTCGTACCCCAACTGGCATCACGAGGACCCTCCGGCATTCAGCCATTTAAGACCACTAGGCAACCGGCCGTACCCTTCTAGCCAGGTATCTCGCACCCCAACTGGCATCGCGAGGCATCCCTCGGCACAATACCTGCCAAGCTTCTGGCTCCCCCACTCTCCGGGCATCTCGATACCTCTCGGTACTCCCGAGGACCCTCCGGTATCCGGCCATTCAAGGCCACCGGGCAACCAGCCGTACCCTTCTAGCCAGGCATCCCGACACTCCTGGGGCATCATCGGCTCACACCTCCGACGGCCTTCTCATTTATCTCAATTCACATCTTCAATTATGGTTCAATTTTAACATGGCATGTGATGTGATGGCAATCAAGATCATATTCATCCTTGAATTCATACATGCATCTCAAATCATCATCATACATGCAGTAAGACACAATCACTCATAACAATACAATTCATGGAGTCCATACAATTTAGAATAGTCCATTTATCATGCCTTTTTAAAGTTTACAAAATTCCAGCTTGTATCATTTTAGAAAATATTTAAATTAAATATCCATATGATTCTAAAAAATTATGAAATCAGGACATGTGATAGACAAGACAATAAGTTAACAATTTCATGAAGAACACATTCCCTAAAGAGTTTCACACAAGAATATATAATCCACTCAAATACAGCATGCAATTTCGAATAGGAACAGATTGTGCAGTTTTTGAAATAATTCGATTAAAATACCCGAATGACCTTCGAAAATTATGAAATTTTACCAGGTTATAGTTAAGATACTAAAGTAGATTTTTCATGAAGACATCTAGGCCTGATTCCCTCTACATAATTTTCTACAGACGTCCGAAGCTCCTGATTCTAGCACCAAAACGTCCAGAATAGCTATCTCCGAAATATCGAGTTTTGACTCACTTTTTTTTTTTTTTTTTTTTTTTGGTATTGGAGGAACTAGCTTGCAGCCGACAGCCGCGCCGTAAACCCCCAAGTGACACTTAAGCAGGAGGACCCACCACCCCTGAGTCACACTTAATACACCTAGCGCCTCCCCTGGGTTTTGAACCCTTCACCTCTTCGTTGAGGATCAGCAGAGTCTTAACCAGTGGAGCCACCGCGGCCGGTAAATTTGGATATGTTGCACTTCAAGAGGTTCCCTACAACTTTCATTAAGGGATCTAAGCCAAATTTCCAAATAATAGTCATCATATGGGTCCATGAAGTTTCGGGTGTCCAGTACCGTGTTTCCAGATTAACCATCTTCAAGAGTAAGTCGATTCACTAGGCTACACTTGCTCATTTTACTTAAAATTTGAGTATGTTAGTCTTTAGGATGTTATCTACAAGTTTCATGAAGAAGTAGAAAAGATATTCTTGGTAAAAATCGACATGCAGCCCACAAAACTACCAAAAGGTCAGCAAAACAGTTCCAGATCTAGTGTCTTCGTAGGAAGAGGGTTTGACCCCTTAAATCTCCACCATTTTGTCCCAAATTTTTGTATGTTGTAGTTTAAGATGTTGGTTATAACTTTCATGAAGGAATCGAAGTCAAAATCCAACTCGAAACATGCATGCAAGCCTCCACAAGATTCTGGGTCGAGCAGTTTACACGAAATCAGCAAGCATTTTCAAGAACAAGTCACATTCTAGCTTCGGTTTTGCCTACCCTAACCTCCGAAATCTACCACCAACAAATCACACATGCAAGACACACACACAAGAGTGAAAATCGATCCCAAATTGCCTCTAAGACCAAGCGGACGGCGGCAAACGGACGGCACATCGGCGATGGACGGACGGCGTGCGGGCGGTGATGGGTGGACGGCTCCTTCTCCTCCTCGGTTCCTCTCCCTCTCTCGGCGATTCTCTCTCTCTCTCTCTCACTCTCTCAAAACCAGCCACTCCCTCTCTCTCTTTCTTTTTGGTGGCTTATATACTTGCATGCATCCTCATTTTGCATGGGGGACACTTGTCCCCATGGAGGAGACAAGTGTCTCCCTTGTTGAAGACACTTGGAGGAAGCCATGCGGCTCCTCCTTCCCCCTCAATGCGCCGACAGCCCAATTGGCCCACTTTAGGCCCATCACACTTGGGCCTAAAGTTCAAACTTAAATGGCCCAAGTTTTTTTTTAATAATACATCTTAATCCTCATTTAAATAAATACTTAATTGCATAATAAAATGACCAAAAGACTTTGTGACATTAATCCATAAAATCAAATCTATCAAGTGCATAGTCAAGAACAAAGTCTTCTTTATCAAATTGTCCTATGTCCAATTTAAATAGCCCATAGAAAAATATCAATAATAAGCCCATAATTTCTACACCACTTTAGGGCATTTGATTTTGATTTTTATTTATAAAAATCAATTAACATTCTCAATTAACATTTTCATAAGGGGTTTGGTCCAAGAGATAAAATATTGTGGCCGATGATGTAATTGTCTCTATGGCCATTCAAAGATGAATATTGTTTCCCTCAAAATCAATATTTCGGGTTGAAATTCCCGGATGCCACAGCAGGAAAGTCATGGTGTGAGCTGGAAGTGCTCATCCATCGAGGGCTGAAGCCTCTGCTACAAAGGCTGAACCCCGAATGGAAGATATCCTATAGGCATTGGCCAATATTGGGAATCTGATGGAGAGACAAGCGCAGCAACAACCTAGAGTGGAACGTCGCCCTCAAGGACTGGTGGAACAATTTCTGAAGTTGAAGCCACTTAAGTTTAGTGGAATAGGAAGTCCTGAGGAGGCGGAACATTGGATTGATGGAATGGAGTGAATTTTCCGGTTGTTGGACTGCAGTGATGCTGAGAAAATAGTTTTGGCAGAGTACCAACTAGAGGGAAATGCAAAGTTTTGGTGGAGAGCTTCGAGGGACACGATCTTTCCACCAAGTATTGATGTGAACCGGGATGAGTTTGTTAGAGCTTTCAATAGGAAACATTTCTCTGACTGTGCTAAGGATAGGAAGATCACTGAATTTGTTCAGTTTGAACAAAGGGAGCTAACGGTGGATCAGTATAAGGCAAAATTTTCTGAATTGTCTAGGTATGCTCTCAGATTGATTGAGGATCAAGAGAAAAAAGCAATGAGATTTTTGAATTGGTTGATGATGGATATTAGGAAACAACTAGTGCCTTTGAATATAAGGGATTATCATGAAATTTATGAAAGGGCACAGTTAATGGAGCAAGAGCTAGTGAGAGAGCAATCGGAGTTTAAGAGACAGTGGAACTTTAGTGATATCATAAGGGGTAAGAGACCCTATCCTGGTCAAGGTCAGACGTGGGATGCGAAGAAAAAAGAGTAATTTTGGAAATTTTGGAAGAACTAGGGATGGCCTGAATATGGGGAAAGCACCCTATCAGCCTGATGTTTGTCTCTCCACGTCCGGCGTGATGGAGTGATGCTAGGGATGCTACCGTCGCTGCCACCCGATGCACCGGGTTGGGTGTGATGACGCACATGACTAGTGGGAGCTAACACTTTTTGGGGATAACCGACACTTGTAGATGGACGGGTGTACATGTTCGATGTAGGGTCGAGTCCTCTTTTGAGTGATGGCCAAGTATAGTTAAAAATCTCGGCCTTTTGGTTGTACTGACTCAAAAATATCCATCTTGAAAAAATAAATAAAAGTGACTCGGCTTTATCTTTTCATTTGGAGCATAGTTGGTGCATTGCATTATGGTTATTGGAGTAAGGGATGGTGAGACTTGTTTATGCTTCCGCTAATGAGCTACACTGGGACCATTTCAAAAAAAAAATATATATATATATATATATATCTCTATTTAAGGGGTATCAGTTTGTGAAGTTGTAGGAGATCGAGTAATAAGAAATCACTTGTGGCGACCTCAAGCGAATCGGGGGTGCCACATGTCACGGATCATGAGAGGGTTAGATCGAGGACCGATCAAACCGGGTCAGCACTAGTTCACATGATTAAGGAAGGCCAGTCTGGTTCAGACAAGTTTTGGTCAGTGAAGGGGGATCATGCCACCAAAAGACCTCTGATGATATCCAGTTGGGCTTCAACCACTAGAAGGTCAAAGATGAGTCTAGGAATCAATTAGCAGTGGTTGGTTTGGCTTTAGATCACCGTTGGTCATCGATCTTCAAAGAAAGGTCAACCAGAGCAAAGACCGACTCGATCATCATTCTTCCAAGCCACGATAGAGAAAGGCTTGGACGGGAGGTTGTGATGACTAGGAGGAGTTGCAGCAACGTTAGCTGACTAAGGTGGAGGAATGGCTATCGTCAATGGGGTGGAGGATCGTCGGCAGGGACCTTGGCCTGTCACGCCCCGGAGCTCCGAGCTCGCGCACATCTCTCGGTGGTCGATAAAATTGCGACATCTTAGAACGCGTCGCCGACCCAATCAATTCATGTACAAGCTGAAGCGAATTAACTAATCCTCTGACAACAACAGACATGGGATAGAAAAGCATGACAATCAAATCACAAAGGCCACGTTTATATAAACAAACTAGTTTATACACTGAAGCCAACTCTAAGGTCTACGTACAGGAGTTCTATCTCCAAAAAGAACTACTAACCCACCCATGCTCCTAACCCTTTCGCCTCAAGCTCTGGGTTCTTCACACTAGAGACTTGAAAAGTTAAGCCCACGATGGGATGAGATATAAATTTCAGTGAGTTCACGCCCTAAACCTCGATTAGGAAGGAAATATGCATAGGGGCGGCCTAATCACACAACCACAAAGACTCACCTCGCCTCAGTTCCTCCCTGCATGTCAGCATAGTTCATAACACATATGCATATAATTAGATGCACACATCAACTGGAACATCTCCCTCAATTTCAAACAATCACAAGGGTCCTGATTATAGGGCAAAATCGTTATGACACGTCCCATACCGTGCCACACAATTTTGTCCCATAATCCGGCACGTCTATATCAATCAATCACACATTCCAATTTTAATCACGGCCTAATGGGCACGGCCTACTTGATGTTCGGTGGTCTTCTGGCGTAGCTAAGCGCCATCTCACCCCATTGAGCACGGCAACATCTTTACTAGACGGCAATCTCGAAGGAGCATCAGTCCAGAATCTACTACGACCAGCTTTCGTTATCCAAGGGCATACCATATAGGGGCAACGTCCATCCGACTCACATCGGGGACTGGTTCTCTTAACCAACACATGATTATTCAATTCCGGCAAAGGATATTGTGCTTTCCACTCACATGCCTCAATTAAGATAATGACCTTGGCCTGTTTTCTTCGTATTAAAAACATTCGATGGAAATAATCGTGCGTGGGTACACGGTCAGATCGAACCTTAAAAATTGATATCCTTCCTTTTAAAATCCCACTATTTGATATAGTATTTAAAACTATTTTCAATGTCAAAACCCGACACCCGGTATTTTCTAATTAAATACCAAAATTTCACGATTTTGAAATAATAACTCAAAAATCAAAATCACCATTCAATTGCACTCAATTGCATAAACTAAGCACACCACTACAATCAGCACGAAATTCTGATCACTGGCTATCCCGGTATAATTTCCGGAAAATATTAAATAATTAAATAAATTACAAAAATAATTAAATAATGCAAATTAAATCCCATAAATGCTAACCTAGGCCGGAAATGCTAATCTAACCACCTAAACAGGCGTAGAAAATTAATGCACCTATCTAGATAAATAGCACAATCTATTTAGCCCCTAATCAATATATTCTAATCACCTAAATGCATAATTAAGCAATTAAATCACTAATCTAAACTAACTAACCACATAATCTCATCTTAATCTAAGCTAATCAACCCTTAAGCATAATTAACCTTATAATCAAGTTTAGTGAGTAAACTCACCAGTTTGGCAGGTCGGTGAGTCCATAGCGACGGCGACGTGGAGGCGAGCGACAAACAAGCCTGTAGCGACACCAAGCAAGGTCTGGAAGGGCCTAGAAAAGCCTCACGAAGTCTCAGCTAGGTTGAGATCTTCGACTTCTACTTTTGGGTTGCTGGGCTGGACTAAGGCTCGGCTTGGGTTGAAACGGCACGGGAGACGGACATGGCGGGACAGCGGGCTGCAGCGGTCGATAGCAGGGGTGATGGACGGCTTGACGACAACATACAGCAGCTGGCATGGACTGATGGAGGCCTGGCTTCGTTGGACAGGGGCGTGGGTACGAACAGACCTGAGCAAGGGCACGCGAACGGCACAATTGCTCCTACAAGCGTGCGGCTGCTCGGGCGACTTCGGCGGCATGCTAGCTTGCTGGCTGGTTCTCTAGTTTTTCTTGAGCTTTAAAGTACAACAACAATGGGGAAAGTAGCCAAGGGAAGAAGAAGAGAGGAGCTGCTGAAGAGGAGGACACAAAAATGCCTCTAAAGTCCACAAACATATCCAAATTCACTCATTTCTTGCCCCCACCATGCTCAGCCATATCCACAGCCCATTTCTCTCTCTCAAAACTTCCTTAGCAAGCCAAGATGGCTGTCCAAATGTTGCACCCCACAAGGCCTACGAATTTTGCAACATTTCCCTTCAATCCCATTCAATTCCTCTTCAAATCAATCCAATTTAAGCCTAAACAATTCAGCCAAGGTGCCTACATACAATCCACATTTTTCCTTGCCAAATGATCCCATTTGACGTCCAAAAATGTGACCAAAAACGGTCCTCTAACTTTCCCGGTCCAAAAATGCCTAAATGCGATTTTTCGCCAAAAACTTGGGTTTACAGAAAAATCTTCGGAGGATGAGCTGACGTTCCTAAAATGAATCGTGATATGACAAAATTTTCAATTTCTGAAATCGAGTGCAAATTCGCGATTAATTTCAATCGAGCGTGATTTTGGCGTGACCTAGCCTACCGAGTAGCTTTTAGAAATTTTTAGTGCAATTGACCCATGGTCAGTTATTTTCGAGCCACATTGTACATCTTCAACTCATTGGTGACTCTCAGTTGTCGTGAAAATCTTGAGGTTACAAATACGAGCACAAGGTACAGAAAGGACAGAAGAATTAGTTTAGTGTCATTCGACGAAAATTTTGCAATTAGGTGAAATCACCCACACTTTAATCACATACCTCGATCGAACCGACCTATCTTTGATCTCTGGTCGATTTTGGCAGTGCCGTATTAACCCTTGTAGATTAGCACAGTCGAGCAGTCGATTTTTGGTCGAATTCTCAATTCTATTACGTTAAAATCCATTAACAGCTTCACCAGATAGACTAGTTATCTCGTGAGTGATTAGCTCAGAGAAAAGACTATAGGCGCATCGATGAAAAGCCCAACTTATTCAATTGAAAACATAAGTGGAAAATCAGGATGTCACATGGCTAGTGGCAATCAGGGCAATAAAGAGAGAGGGATGAGCCGCGCAAGGAGAGGGAGAGAGAGATTGGGTGAGAAATTGCAAGGGAGAGAGAAATTCTCTATGTTCAGATCTGTAATATGTCAAAATGAACCCCCTATGGTTTTTGGAAGGAAAAACCTTATATAGTCTCCATTAGAGATCAAATCTCGACAGTTGGTTCGATGAGACGATTGAAACTTGATTGTATGGTATAACTAAGCTCATTAGGGGTTAATCCCAATCAAAATGTATCCCATGATCATTCGGATGGTATTGATGCACAAGAATCAAGAGTTTAAACTCAAATTGCGATTGAGGCCTATTTAAGAGCAATATTGTAATTTCACAAAAATCTGGGATTACTTTTGCAAAATCTAGAAAATTGGGGGACATAAGGATGAAATACACATGATGAGGAGTTGATGGGTGGTCATCAACAATCGAGAGCCAGTCAACAAAAGGCCGAACTAGCCTCCTTTGCTAGTAGCCTATTGGATCGATTGGACTAGTTCAAGCTAGTTTAACCAGTTCTTGGGTGGCTTAGGCTTGCTGGTTCTCAAGGCACTAAATCTAATACAATTTGGTCCTTTGGAAGGAAAACTCACTCAATTCGAGAAAAAAATGATCAAATTCTAAAGAGATTAGGTCAATTAAACCATATAAAAGCGATTTGGTAATTTTCTATTGGTCTAATTGCTTGATTATCATAAAAAAAAAAAAGAATATATTGTGGACCTACACCATGGGTACACATAATTGGACATTACAGGTCAAATTGGATAATTTCACATAATTTCCCGATCAAAATCGCAAATTAATTCAAATTGAAGTCAATTAATGTTGCGAGACACTTATTTGACTAATTGCCCATGCTTAGGATAACCTATCGCATCCAAATTGACATTGAATGGATATCATGACTCTTACACTAAAAATGAATTGAGGCTTAATAATGAAATTGAAGCTTGATTCGTGAAATTAAATCTTAGTCTCAAAAAGTCAACTTGAATTTCTTTAATTGAACCTCATTAGCTAGGTTTCTCTATACTCAAGAAGGTTGGATTCCTCAAATTGAAAAATTCCCAAGTGAATCTCTTAAAATGGACCTTGGACTCAGACTTATCACAAGAAAATGAGTGGAATGAAAGTGTCCGTTTGCAAATCATGAAGAATTGTTTCGGACCCCCTAATTAGGGCTAAATGTGGCAATTTGTATTTCAACATGACCGTTCTTGAAACCGAGTGAATGAGTGAATGAGAAATGGTCCATAGATCAAATATTGTACAAAGAACTAAGCTTAATTACGACTAGAATGAAAGTAATTTTGTTTTTGGCCAATTTCAAGCCTAAAACCAAAAAATTCAAAAAACAAGGTTCTTAATTGATTTTCACAAAAATTTTTACGCTAAAGTAAAATTAAAACTAAAATGAACTGTTTAGTGGATTTTTGATTTTTTTTCAATTTTCTTTATTAAAAGTTTGACAAAAAAGTCAACCATTTAGTTAATTCTTCCTAAAAGGTTGATTTTTGGGTAAATCTTTGAAATTTTTGAAAATTAACTTGGCTGAAGTGACATTAAGATCATTGACGATCTTTTTGTATAAAAAGCTAACTTTTTGGATTGACTTTTTGATTAAAGGGTTGACCAAAAGGTCAGTCGTTTGACTTTTTTTTTTTTTTTATGGAAATGAATAGAAAATTATTTAAAAAAGACAAACCAAAAGAAAGAAATGAAAAACGAAACTTTTGGTTTGAGAAATGGGACCTTAATCTCAATTTTTTACCTTTAATGACGCGTTGGCTAAAAATAAAGTGTCAACATAATTAACCTCTAGAAGATGGTCAAACCTTGACTACTGCTTTGAGGTATTGAATTCAAACTATATGAAACACTTGCTGCTATTGTAAAATTCACAGTAGGAGCATTGTAAGTCTGGTATTTTATTGTGCTGAACAGCATACAAATTCTTCGTCGGGAGAGGCAGATGCTCACTGAGCAGTTGCAAAAGAAGCTCACCAGGAAAGAAAGAGAGATGCCCTTTCAAACTTGCGGGATCGTTTTGAATACAAGGCATAGAAGTTTGCAGTCAGCCCACCGGCTGTGGGCCTGCACAGAAGATATGGACCATATGCCGAGAGTGCCAAAATTGTCGCAAAGCTTGTTGGTTTTGTTCAGCCAAAGGAAGCTTCCAAGGAGATGTTTGGCCTCAACTTTACTCCTCGGCAATTAAGCACCAAATTTCATAAGTGGAAAAGCACCATGATGTCTTTCGTCTGGAGCTTTGTTTTGGATAGTTTTACTTTTGTAGAATGGCGACACAATTGGTCCTCCAACCGCTTGAAATGGTATGACTTCTTTTTAACTAATAATATGTATGTGATTTAGATGCAGGTCATTGTACAAAAGCTTTGTAATTTACTCATGAACAGACGAAGGCTTGCAGGTCTTCAGACCTCTAGGCTCTTCAACATAAATATTGGCGCCTGATTGATGTTAATTGACTAATATGTAATGTTACCATTTCTTCCATCCTCTTATATGTTTTTTTTTTTTTAAATTTAAAAGCTTGTGGTTGATTAAATTAGTTAATAACCTCATGACTCGTGCGGCATGCGCACATTAGTTGTGACTCCTAAACTTCATTTTAGCCATTTTATTTATTTTTTCTCTTGTGCTTTTCTGACCTCATTGGATTGAGTATATGCCGACATAGATGTCTAAGATTGAAGAAAAAATATCTTATGTTGGGTGAATGATGACATGTCAGTTGATCACATAAGCTAACAGTTACATGAAATTATTTAATCGCACACTTAGAGAGAGAGAGAGAGGAAGAGAGAGAGGAGGGGATGAGGGGGTTGATGTTCAAATCCAAAGATCATTGTAGTGGCTTGTATTCAAGGAGAAGCGTCCTCGTCCTCGTCACAGTCTGTAGGAGCCAAAAAACCACTAAATATGTAAGCTTCACCCACACAAATACATGCAAAGATTTCCTAATAGTACTCCTACCAATGAAAAGAAAGCAACATTGTAGATTTGTTCCTATATACTTCTTTTATTAAAATATGATATAGTACGTTAATGATAGGTTTCAATTGGTATGTATTCTTCAGCATTGTGTACGGCAGCTATGTGAAAGGCTCACTCGACATGTGTCAGCTATGGTGAGTAAGGTTGGTTTCAAGGTTACTTTTGGATCTGACATTGAGTTCCACAAGGATGTAATGACACCGCCCACATGATTTAGTATTGTGATAGTGACTGGAAAAAGTATAAATGTAGACTTGTTTCTAAGAGCTATGTGATCAATTATAGTGTAGAAATTGTATGAAAATTTGTGTTTTTCTGTAGAACTCATTGTAGAATCACATAGATGCTTGTTATGCATTAACTAGACATGGTAGAACGAGTCAAGAAAATATTACTTGACAAAAATCATGATTGTTCATATTAACCACTAGTAAATAATTGTTGAGATTATCAAGTCTAAAATGATTTTGACCATCTTGCATGAAGAACATGTATGAGATTTATTATTATGCCATACCTGTCGTCATCATCCATGGGTTCAAGTGTCTCAATCTCTTCTATTTTGTACAGATTCGTCTTCTCTCCCTTTTCCTCGTTAAGACGGTGAACATAACCAGGAGCAGCCTTTTTGAATACCACACATACAGTCTCCAATTCCGTACACTCTTTGATCCCCTCAACAGTTTTCAACCTCTCGAGATGCCTATGCTCGAGTTCTTTGAGATGTAGCATTGCTCCGTGTTCAATAATCACCTTCTCAAGCTTAGGCAGCTTCCAAATCTTCAAGATCTCGAGGTTCGGAAACCCACCTTTGATGAACGTCAGACTAGTGCCTAGGAAAGAATTGGCCAAGAGCCTGAGTGTTCTCAGGTTCCTCAGGAGACCACCCAACTCCGGCATCATGTCTGTCTCTACCTTCGAACCCGACAGAGTCAATACCCTGAGGGAGCCAGGCAAGAGCTGTGTCCAGATGGGTTTTTTGAGTTGGCCCAGCAAGTAGAGCTCCAACAGTTTGTGATGCTGTTCAGCCAACGACAATTCCGGTAACAGGCCTATCTGCGATGCCGCGGGCTTTGTTTCTTTTATGGGCTTGGGTTCTTTGGTGGGCTTGGCTTCTTGGATCACCCCAAAGGTCAAGGACTGGAGATTGGTGAGACTGACGCTAATCCAATCGGCTACTGCTTTTTCCGCGGCGGCTGAGGTGTCCGTATCCGAGAGTTTCAAGTAGAGCTTGAGCGTGGTCAAGCTGTCCATTTGGTCCCTCATCAAGTTGTCCTTGACCTCACCGACAACTAGCCCGCTTAAGGTTTGGAGTTGAGTCAAGGACCCGACATTGTTGCTGCAAGCCTTGAGGATCTTCTTCAAGTCGATGTAGAACCAGTTGAGATGCAGGTGCCTCAATTTCCTTGACTTCCACAAGGAGCTCGGCAGCGAAGCGATGTTGGTGTGCTTTATGTCGAGAGTCTCAAGATAGTGCAGATCCCCAATCTCGAGTGGGATCGAGTCCAACAACGTGGATCTTAATCCTACGTACCTTAGGAACACCAGCTTATGGAGAACGCCTTGCAAGGATGGCTTATACACACCCTCCAAGTCGAGCACCCTGAGCCAGCTATAGTCAGTCTCGGACGTCATCTTCCTAAGGAACGTACTGATGTCTTTGGTAAGCACGCCTCTCCTCAGGTAGAACGACAGAAACGAGCGGACGTGGCTGAGGTTCAATTTGGGGTAGCGGCCGCCATGGTCATTTGTGACTATGTTCGTGTGCTCTGCAAGCCACCTGACCCTGGCTTTCATTCGCAAGTCGGCTGGCAGCTGTTGCTGGCTGGTTGGGTTGCGGTTGGTGCCATCTCTCGACTTGCTAGCGATATGCAGATGGAGGAACCTCATGCACATCGCGTTCGGGCGCATCATGTCATACAGAGAGGTGAGCATTTGACAAGCTTTGGGGGATCCATCCGCCCTCCAGCTCACCACATCGATCACATTCCTATCTGCGAGCTCTAGGATGAACGTCTCTCCCACATCCTCTGGTAGCCTTGTCACTTTCCCTTCTCTGTCGCAACAATGCGAATCCAATAAGCCCTCAGCCAACCACAGCCTCACTAGCCTTCTCGTTGGAATCGGGGTTGCTATGGGGAACAAAACCATGTAGATGAAACACGGTTTTAGATAAACTGGCAATCTATGGTGACTCAATTGCAGAAGATCAGATAATTCCATCTTAGAATCACTTGTCGCCAACATTGCGCATTCTTTCTCTTCAGCATTTGACAATAACCCACATAATAAGGATATGCAGAGCGGCAAGGCAGGAAACCGGTTTAGGATTTTATCCTCCTCTGTCGTGAGGCTCAAAACATTGGGTTCTCTATGCAACTTTGTAGCAAGCATCTTCTGGCTTGCTTCACTGCACAATTTTTCTAGCTCTATTGGATTGCGCTCGGCTGTATTCATGATCCTGGCTATCTTGTCGCACTGAGTAGTGGTAATTATGTGGCCCTGCGAGGGGAAAGGGATGATCATCATTAACTCTTGTAAAAGTTGCTGGTCGGACAGGTGCACGTCATCCAACACAATGAGGAACTTCTCCGTCCTGGCCAATTTCTGGCACAGCATCTTCTTTATCTCGTTGAAATCCATCAAGTCCCTCGATAGGTTGTATACTTGCTCAAGTATCTCGAACAGGAACTCCTGCTTGTCTGCGCTGGCCGAAACGCGGACCCAAGCGCGCGAATCAAAGCCCAGGTACATCGCTTCCCTGTAGACCCATCTCGCAAGGAATGTCTTGCCGGAGCCTTGCTCGCCCAAAATCGAAATCCCAAGGACGTCCCCTCCCTGCCTGATCCGCTTCATAATTTCCTCTTTCGCTTTTTTCTCAGCCTCGCCACATAGGAAGTTCTTTGACGCTTGCTGATCCCATAAACGAGTCAGCCTGGCCAATTTTTGGCCTCCCCGTGGAGCACTGGAACTAGCACGGGAGGAAGAACTAGCAGGTTCCTTTTTCCTCTCGCCCATGGCCTCCTTGTCTGTCATGTAGTGAACTTGACACAACTTCTTTATGGCCTTCACCTGATTAGACAAGTTCCTCCACAGCATGTACTTGTGGACAAGCCTGGCGAGCGGCCTAGTGGCAACGTGCAGGGCCTCCCTACTCCCGCTGGCCACTTTGAGGTGGAACTTATCGAGGATGTCCTCAGTCTCGTACATGGCTTGAAGAAGCCACCCCGACCAGTCTCTGCTCTTGTACGGTCTGTCTCGTGTGGATAAGAACTCTTGGATCATGGCTAGCATTGCCTTGGCGTCCTTCACGAGGGTTTCCATTGCTAAGCAATCAACCCACTCCGAGCGAGAGAGAAGGATCTCCAGTTTCTGCGACACGATCACAACGGCGGCTTCAGCGACCATCGTGTAGCTTCTCACGCCGGAAGCAGCCATGGCTGGTCAATACGTTTGTTTCGAGCGAGGTCGCGTGTGTTTGTTGGCTTGTTTGCTTGGATTGAAATACTTATGCGGGGACATTTCTCTCTCCCTCTGTATATATTCTTCATTGTCCTTATGCTTTTCTTCATTGTCTACAACAAGCTTTGTAAATTCTTCTCTTTTTTTTTTTTGTCAAAAGCTTTGTAAATTCTTTGCTTGTGCAACTCTTGACCGTGAGACGGGAGAAAGTATCTGTCAGAATTGTCGGGTAAAAGTTCTGCGCTTGTGAAATATATCGCATCCCTTAATATAACAACTATGCATATCCAACTTTTGTTCTTTGCTCTTAAGAGTGAAAATAATTAATTACATCTTCATAGTCGGATTAGGAGTTGCAAAGATAAAGAAAGGGCTAATATCACCAAAAATCCCAAACCAGTATATTTGTGCCACATTTACATACCACATTTTCCTCAAATAAATTTTTGTATCACAAAAAATCTTAAATTAGTACACCCATATCGCATTTATCCCTAACTGATATATCCATGTGATATTTACCCTAAATTACGGTAAATCTAAAATTGTTTGGGGTAAAAGTAACACAGATGCATTAGTTTAGACTTTGTGATATAGAATAAGATAAGGTAAATATGGCATGGGCACACCAGTTTGGAAGTAAATGCGGCATAAATGTACCAATTCGAGAGTTTTTGTGATACAAAAATTCATTTGAGGTAATTGTGGCACGAGTGTAGGGATTTATAATTTTTTGTCGTATTAACCCTAATAAAAAATGGCCCATCAAGAATTTCAAGTTTTAATGAAATTCCACCTACCTTAAAAAATTTAATGTTGTACAAGCGTAATATTTCACATGACATATCAGAGACGCATTCAACGAAAACACTTAATCAACTAATTGGATAATCGAAATCACGCCAATAGCTATATGTCAAGTCTTCGTTGCAAAGGAGAGTTCCTCCGATAAATAGAGAGGAAGCCCCATTATCCTTCTTTCTTCAAGCTACAAATAAGAACCATCAATTAATCGTATCAAAGGGAAATTAGTAAACAGCTAAATTTTTGCAGTGATCAAACCTATCTCTTTTCTATAATCTATAACTATTGAATGAGAACATTTGTCGGCTTATTTTATCTAAAATGGAATACTAAAACCAATATAAAGAAAATCATTATTTTTCTTCCAAATTTCTGTAATTAAGGATTTAGCCTTCAAATTGATGGAGATACACAACATTTAAAATTTTTTGGATTTGATTACACAATTTTACGAATATTACAATTCAATTACACCTCATATATCAGCTATACTTCAATATGCTTGGGGAAAAAGTGACGCGTGTGCTCTTACACACATGATCAACTTGGCCATAAACATAGTTGCTCAAAGAGAATTTTTGTTATGATGTCGATATTCATATCAAATGATGTGCTCAAGTAAAGTACGTCACTATTACCTCGTTATCACATATTAGATATTGCACGGTATAATTGTTACCCTGTCGGGGGTGCAGGGGTATTTTTTCTGTGTTTTGTTGTTTTACATTTTGTTCATTGTTTTTCTATGCTTTTCTTCAAACGGGTTGCTTCTTCTTTAGATTGATTATTTACTAGGCCAAATCTTAACCGAAAGACAATAAAGTATCTGATGCTTTCTTTGTTGATAGATTAAATAATTAATAAGCCAATCAAGGTTTGCTAGAGTCCAGATTCAAAAATGAGAGAAGGGACACTATGATGCACTCTGCTCCGGGTATAATGACACAGCAAGTGTCATAATTTACATATGACTCTCAATGAAATGTCATAACTTTTTTTTCATCACTTAATTGTCATTTTTTTTCCGGTCACTTGAATGTTATAACTTCTTAAACTGTGTTCATGTAAGTGCCGTAACTTTCAATTAATCACTCAAGTGCGATAACTTTTAAAAAAGATTTTTGGCACTTGTGGTGAAGGTTTTTTAGAAGTCAAGATGTTCAAATGATTAAAAAAAAGGTTATCTCACTCAACTAAATGCCTTAAAAAGCTAGGGAAAATGACACAAATGATCTATCCCTAAACTTTTAATTTGTTCAATGTAGTTCTTGAACTTTAGTTCAATGTGCAATGTCGTTCTTGAATTTTGAAATTGTTCAATTTGCCCTTAAACTATTGGTACATGTTCAATTTAGTCCTTAGATGTGGCACCTCCTGAATGGCCCCCGATCCGTTGGGGTTGCCACAGATACCTCTCACCTTTGCTTTCTCTTAACCTTATAACCCATTACTCTAATACCATAGAAATTTAACAAATCCATGAATCCTGGGGGTTTATATTCTTTCTATAGGTCCCTACGCAGTTCATATAGCGGAAGCATATCCAACATCTCCCTATCCCATATCCAGAAACAATGCACACCAACTACACATTTTATAAGTTAAAGCCGGACACTTTTATTTACATAACTTGATGGACATCACGGGTAGGTACATCAAAATGGCAAGACCTTTCTAAACTCAGCTATTTTCAAAAAGTACTCGACTCTACAACAACCGTGTACATAAGCCCATAAGTCAGTGTCAGCGGTCCAAAAAAATGATTCATTTGCTGACCATCACTCTCGGTCACACCCAGTCCGGTCCATTAGCTAGCGGCGGCAGCAACGGCCCCAGGGTACTCCCATCATGGCGGACGAACACAGTCAAAAACTCCTGGATCACTGGGCCGGCGGGAGAACCGATGTCATACAAGATAAGTATCCTCACTCGAACAAAAACCAACCCTCGTATCTCAGGATGATGGTGCTTCGTACACTCACACTCAAGATCGACCGGTATACCAGAGAATTTGCCAGGGGTGATTGGTAGCAGAGGCATATCTTCTAGTTTGAAATGTTAGTCCCCAAATGGGGTGAGTATAACCACTCAACAGCAAAATATCCATAAAACTATACTATGCAAGCCATCACGATCCAGTTTTATGCAAGATAGACAAAACAAGTCATCAAGGAATGAGTATGCATCTAAACTATATAACTCTTCAATGCAATGACCAGTGCAGCTCCAACAAATAAGATGCATCATGTCCAGTCACACAAGTCCCGATCATAGGGTCAAACTATAATGACACGTCCCATTCCATGCCATACAATTTAGTCCCATAACCAGACTACACTCATACTAAATATAATAATCAGTTTTAATCGTTCAAACGGTTTTATCCCCCCAGAGGACCAATGTTTGCGTCATTCTAGGATTTCGCACCCAACCTGGCGTCGCGAAAGCTTATGGCATATGGCCACAAGGCCACCAGGCATCCAGAGCATTGCGTCACATCTCTGGGCATCTCGCACCTCACCTGGCATCACAAGGAATCACTTGGGGGCCATAGTGTGGCATCCCAAAATTTCATGACAACCCCTTGATATACCATGAACCATGAATAGGTGATGGAAGTGTTATTGATTTATGTTATGGCCTTTAGACCAAAGAATTTTAATAGATTAATGTTGAGAATTTTAATGGAGAATTATTTGGGTAGAAATACATCTTATGTTAATGGATGATCAAGGTTGATGCTATGGGACAATTTGACAAAGAAGACTTTGTTCTTGACTATGCACTTTATAGATTTGATTTTATGGATTAATGTCACAAAGTCTTTTGGTCATTTTATTATGCAATTAGGTATTTATTTAAATGAGGATTAAGATGTATTATTAAAAGTAAACTTGGGCCATTTAAGTTTGGACTTTAGGCTCAAGAGTGTTGGCCTAAAGTGGGCCAAGAGGCTAGGCCCAAGGAGCCCATGAAGTAGTCGGCCAAGGCTGGCCCAAGCCTAGCCAAATGAAGGCCCATCATGTGCATGGCAAAAATGCCAAGTGGCAAGAAAGGCTTGCCAAGTGTTGCCCCTTTGTAACCAAGTGTCCCTCCATGCAAGAAGTAAAGCATGCAAGGGTTTTAATTCAACTAAAAGGAAAAGGGGGAGGGGGATTTCGACCGGAAGAGAGAGAGGAGAGAGAGAGTTACCGTCCGAAAGAGGGAGAGCAAGCGAGTGACTGAGAGGAGAAGAGGAAGGAGGAGTTTGCGCGTCCGCGTCGTTCGCCGCCTCGCCCAGCCTTGTCTTGCTGTGTTTCCTTCGATTTTGAGGCAAGTAGAGTCCTAAAACCTACCCTTTGCTTGCTGTGATGTGTGTGTAGAAGATGGTGCATTTCAGTTGTGGTAGATGTGATGAAAGGTCAAAGCTATGGGGAGAAATTCGTTGGTCACGCATACTGTTTCTGGAAAGACCAGCCCGACCGTCCTTGAGTTTGTGTGCTGCATGTGACTTTTTAGTCGGAATCTTGTTTCGATTTTTTCATTAAAGTTGTAGAGAACACCTTGAAGAACAACATAATAAAATTTGAGGCAAAATTAACAAGTATTGGTTATTGAAACTATTTTTTTTGGAGAAGTTAGATCTGGAATCCGTTGTGCTGACCTTTAGAGATTTCGTGGTCTGTAAAGTAACCTTTGTGTGAAAATATCACTTTGATCTCTTAATGAAAGTTGTAGTATACTTCTTGAGGTAGAACATATAAAAATTTTAGAGGAAATGAACAAAAATAGGTCGGTGAAATCATTGTCTTTTGAAGAGACTGGATCTGGGAAAAACGTTACTTCGACACAGTGTGATTTCGTGATTTTTATAAAATCATACAGTTAAAATTTGTTCATGTGTTATGAATGAAAGTTGTAGGTAATATTCCGAGGAATAACATATTAAAAATTTAGAAGAAATGAACATATGTAGGTCGGTGGAATGAGTTTCTTTTGAAAGATGATAATCTGAGTAAAGTTGACACCGAGAACAGAGGAAATAATCATCTATATCTATTAACCTAGAACAATTTGGGTTTCAATTCTTTCATAAGATATTTACCTCTAGGACTCGTCTATAACATGTCAAAATTTCAGGATTTTTGGAGTTCATTTGTGTATTCGATTTGAATTTCTTCAGAAACTGTGCAAGCCAAAATATTGAAGTTTAATAATCTGTGATGTATGGATCATCCGTGTTGTGTGAGATTCTTTTGGTATGGAGTTATTCATGAGATATCTGCCTTTAGATCTCATCTACGATGTGTCAAATTTTCAGAATTTATTAATGCCATTTACTAATTTTTCTGAAATTTTAATTGGAGGAATGCATTCTGGTTTATCCGAAAAATTGATGTGTTTTGAAAAATAAATGAATTTATCCATGTGATGTAATACTTTGAGTCGTTGATTTTGCTCCATATGTGATGACATATGACATGTTATATGGCATGAAATGTTGGTTGAGACCCTTGATATTATTGCATGAAATGCCATGTTGAGATTGAGACACATGTGTGAATATAAATTGAGATGATGACAAGACCGTCGGATGTGTGAGCCGACGATTCCCCGAGAGTCGGGATGCCCAGAGGTTCGAATGAGTCGATGCCCTTTGGATGCCTAGTTGTATTACGAATACATGCCCGGAGGTTTTCCCCGGGAGTGTCGGGATGCCCGGTTGTATTATGATACATGCCCGTAGGGTGAGGGGTTGTATTATGATGCATGCCCGGAGGGTAGGGGTAACCATTTTCATGGCGAGCCTTAGAGAATCCTCGTGATGCCAGGTGGGATGCGAGATGCCCGGAGTGTGTGTAACGGATGCCTGGAGGTGTGTGCCGGAGGCTCCTCGCGATGCCAGGTTGGGTGTGAGCAATAAATTGAGGGATGCAAACATTGGTCCCTGGAAGAAAAATGATGAGATCCTTGTGAAAGATAAATATTGAAATCGAATCATGCTGCATGGGTGTATGCATATGGCATGATGCATGATTTACTTATAAAAGTAAATTGATGTTATTTGACAATGAGAATGCGATCATGAAGGCTTGAATGGATCCCACGGGGATGTATACATGATAGCATGGATGATATGAATCATGCGTCTATATGTGCATATGGAATGGGATGAACCTCATGGAAATGCAAGCATGAAGTGCATGGTGGTATGTGCACGTTGCATGATGATATATGCATGGCTGCTTGATGATATATGTACAAGTGCATGGTGGTATATGCACGATGGCATGGTAAGATATGCATGACTGCATGGTAATATATGCACGATTGCATGGTGATGTATGCTTGATAGCATGGATGATATGAGTGCATGGTGGTATATGTACGTTGTATGGTGATATATGCATGGCTGTAAGGTAAGGTATGCTCGAATGCATGAATGAAATGTGTTTTATTCATGATACCTTGATTGTTCTGTTTGACACATTGTGTAGTTTGGTGGATCTTTACTGCTGAGTGGTTGTACTCACCCCGTTTGGGGAATAACATTTCAGACTAGATAAGATACCTCTGCTGCCACCGCCACCGGTAGATGGATCAAGTGGTTGGATATGACTGCGAGGAGGAGGATAGCAAATGAATGAACTTTTGGACGCCGACACTGATCGATGGACTTTAAGTATACGATTGTTGGAGGAGATGTCGGTCATCTTTTGAAGTATAGCCGAGTATAGAAGACTATGGCATTTTGGTGTATCGATGAATGATGTCCATCTGGTTTAAGTAAATAAAAGTGTATAGCTTTTACCTATAAATGTTTATTAGGTGTGCATTGTTTTCTGAATATAGGGAAGAGACTTGTTGGATGTGCTTCCGTATATGAAATGCGGAAGGGACCAATCTAAAAGATGTAAACCCCCATGGTTGTATAGACCCGCTGTAATTGAAATGGTATCAGAGTGACATGGAATTAGGGAAAGTGAAAGGTAAGCGAATTGTGGCGACTCTAACGGATTGGGGGCCGTCGAGGGGTGCCACATCTTAGTGGTATCAGAGCTATGGTCTATTTGGAGTGATAAGGTGCCTCAGATGGAAATAAGGATAGAATGATGCACACCATAGGTTACCAACCAAGAGTAGTTGGGTAACTTTAAACAACGGGTGATGAGTATTCACTCGTAAATCCCTGGTAACTAGTGTGATGTTGCTTTTGTGTGTCAGTAACATTCTATATTACTTATGTGACTTTAGTAATAACCTTAATTAATGATCTGACTAGTGACAGCAAGTTGCAAATTATTCTTGAGGCAAATGCTTGGAAAACTACAGGGAAATCATGGTACAGACTAGGAGTTCTCATCCATCGAGGGTTGAAGCCTCTGCTTCAAGGGCTGAACCCCAAATGGAAGATATCCTGCAAGCATCGGCTAATATTGGAAATCTGATGGAAAGACAAACGCAGCAACAACCCGGAGTGGAACATCACCCTTAAGGACTGGTGGAACAATTTCTGAAGTTGAAACCACCTAAGTTGAGTGGAATGGGAAGTCCTGAGGAGGCGGAGCAATGGATTGATGGAATGGAATGGATTTTCCAGTTGTTGAACTGTAGCGATGTTGAAAAGATAACCTTGGCAGAGTACCAACTGGAGGGAAATGCAAAATTTTGGTGGAGAGCTTCAAGAGATACAATCTTTCCACCAGGTACTGAGATAAACTGGGATGAGTTTGTTAGGGCTTTCAATAGGAAGCATTTCTCTGATTGTACCAAGGATAGGAAGATCACTGAATTTGTTTAGTTAGAACAAAGGGAGCTGACAGTAGACCAGTATGAAGCAAAATTTTCTGAATTGTCTAGGTATACTCCTAGGTTGGTTGAGGATCGAGAGGAAAAGGCTAAGAGATTCCCGAAAGGATTAAGGACTGATATTAGAAAACAACTAGTGCCTTTGAATATAAGAGATTATAATGAGATTTATGAGAGGGCACAGTTGGTGGAGCAAGAGTTAGTAAGAGAGCAATCAAAATCTAAGAGGCAAATGACTTTTAATGATGTTCGAAGGGGTAAGAGACCTTATCCTGATCAAGGTCAGCCCTGGGAATCTAAGAAGAGGAATAATTTTGGGAATTCTGGAAAGGTCAAGGGTGGCCCGGTGTTAGGAAGAGTACCCTACCAAAGTAATATTTGTTAGAGATGTGGTGGACAACATGGACAAGGACCCTGTAATGATCGATTGAAATGTTTTGGCTATGGGCAGAGAGGTCATTGTAAGAAAGATTGTCCACAAGAGAGGGCGCAGCCAAATGTCAACTTGATGCGACAGGTACAACAAAGTACTGATGGACCAAACCTACCAAGGAATCCACAGAGGCCACCAGCACAAGGACGGATGTATGCGGTCACTCAAGATGAAGCGAAGCTTCCGAAAATGTTATCTCAGGTACAATTTCTATAGATGATAAGGAGGTATATGCGTTATTTGACATGAGTGGCACGTATTCATTTGGGTCTGAGAAATATAGATGATTGTGAGAAATAGGAACCAAATCTTTAGATATGCCTCTTCGTATTTCTACACCACTGAAAGATATGTTGTTATCTATATTAGCATATGAGATGTGTGGGATAACCCTAAGGGAATGAGATCTAGAAATGGACTTGATAGTGATAGTTATGTATGACTTTGATGTCATCATATGAATGAACTAACTCCGTAAGCAATGGACTAGGATGAATGATCTCCTAGGATAATACTTGCCTATGCGCTAAGGATAAAACCGCGAGGCTAAGAATGGGATAGGCCAAAGCGGATAATATCTCTGTAAGTTAGTCCCTATCGAAACGAGACCCTCTGAGGGATGTGTAGTTTGGGTTCGAACCAGGCGAAAGCTGGTGTACCTGTAATAACCTGGTCCGATGAGGGCGGGGAGTGGACGCCGAGGTCAGAGGACCTGAACAAGGAGCAACTCCTGGCAGGCTTCTAGGATGGCAAATGGGGGCAGGAATTAACCGAACTATGAACTGAACTGGGAAGGTGGTGTTTCTGGGATAATTTTATCAGAGTGGCACAGCGGAAGCATGGCTAAGCTTGTAGAACTTTGTTTGTGAAAAAGAAGGACGGGTCGATGTGTTTGTACATTGATAATAGGCAATTGAATCATGTAATTATTAAGAGCAAGTACTCATTACCTAGAATTGATTATCTATATGACCAACTACAGGAAAGTTCGGTCATTCCTAAAATTGACTTGAGATCAGGATATCAGTTAAGGATTAAGAAAGAAGACATCCCTAAGACCGTATTTAGGACTTGCTATGGACACTATGAGTTCCTAGTTATGCTATTTGGATTGACGAATGCCTTAGCTGCATTCATGGATTTAATGAATAGGATGTTTAAGCCTTATTTGGATCAAATTGTGATTGTCTTCATTTGATGATATCTTGATGTATTCTAAAGGACCCGAAGAACATGCGCAGCATCTAAGTGTAGTGCTACAAAACAAGGCTTAAGAAGTTAATTATGGAGAGTGAGTTATGAATTTGAGGATTAAGTTATGATCATTTGAGCTAAGTAGTGACTTCCTATTAGAGGATCTCATTGGAAGTCTTGATGCATTACATGGAGGCATTTAGTATGTATAGATTGATCTTGGAAGTAATGAGTTTGAGTGGTTATATGAGACATGAAATTATTTGTGGTTTATATGTCGGAATAATAGGTTTAATCGATGGTGGTCAACTTTTAATTTTAGGTGAAGATCTTAGTTTGAAAAGGTTCTATGGAATTAGTGGATATGATCAATTGTGCTTAGTCTTTCCAAGGTGAAATGGTGAAAGTTCAAGTTGTGGATTTGATTAGTGATTAGTCCAAATGATGATCCTTTAGGGTGAGACATGAGATATACTCGATGGAAACTAGACAAGTTTTATTTTGGTGAATTGTCAACCTTTGAATTGAATAAGTCTTGGTGGACTATCGATATTTGAACTGAATGAATGGTGCTATATTTTAGGCTTGAATCTATATTGCAATGAATGCGTAGTGAATGTCTTTGTTGGACTGAACCAAATGAGTTATTGGTGGTGTCAATTTTGATGGTTCTAGGCTTGAATTGATGGTGACAAAGGTATAGGAATAATTCGACTAAATGATGTGTTAGATTGAGACCGTTAGATATACCAGAATGAAAATGGGATCATGTGATGATGGATTTCGTGCAAGGATTACCAAGGACATCAAGTGGCCACGACTCTATCTAGGTGATAGTAGATTGCTTGACTAAGTCTACCCATTTCCTAGCAGTTCACGTAGACTATCCGAAGGGCAAGTTAAGCCTTAGATTTGTTGGACCTTTTGAGATACTTGAAAGAATAGGAGATGTAGCTTATTGTTTGGCGCTACCTCCAAAATTGGGAAATTTACATGATGTGTTTCATGTGTCGATGCTGAGAAAGTACCAGCCGAATCCTGGTCACATACTATGGCATCCCAAAATTTATAATGATCTCTAGTTACATTAAAGTCTATGAATAAGTGATGGAAGTACCATCAAGTTATTTTATGGCCATTTAATCCATAATTTGCAATAAGATTTATGGTCAAGCTTTTAATGGATAATTATTTGATAGGAAAGAAAATCCTATAATTGGCCATGTGTTTTATGAATTGGAATTTATGGATTTATGATTTCAAGTTTTATGGCCATATGAAATCGTAATTTAGTATTTATACAAATGGGGATCTAAGGTAAATTATTAAAAGTGAATGGACTTATCTTGGGCTATTTAAGCTTGGACCTTAAGCCCAAGTGAGATGGGCCTAAAGTGGGCCATAAGCCCGGCCCATTGTCGCATGGAGGGGTAGCCGCATGGCTTCCAAGTGTCTTTGGCCAAGGAGACACTTGTCTCCTTCTTAAGGACAAGTGTCCCCCATGCAAAGAGGGGATACATGCAATATAAAAGCCACCAAGAAAGGAAGAGAGAGAGAAAGGGAGAGAGAGAGAGTGGCATTCGGCCAAGCCAAGTGAGAGAGAGTGAGATGCGAGAGAGTGGGAGGCCGAAGAGAAGGAGCCGTCGCCGCCGCACGCCGTTCGTTCGTCGCCGGTGTGCCACCGTTCGTGTGGTCTAGAGGCAAGTTGGGAATCCACTTTCTACTCTTGCACCAATGTTTTCGCATGAACTGTTTGGAGTCAGAAACTTGTTTGAGCTTTCATGTGTGTTTAGAGTCCGATTTTGGCTTCGATTTCTTCATGAAAGTTGTAGCTAACATCTTGAACTATAACATAATGAAATTTCGTGGAAAATTATGGAGATTTGAGGGGTCAAACCTTCATCCTACGGAGATGCTAGATCTGGAATATTTTCGTATGAACTGTTTGAGTCAGAATGTTGTGAGAGCTTGCATGCATGTTTAGAGTTCGATTTTGGCTGTGATATCTTCACGAGAGTTGTATCTAACATCTTGTACTACAACATACTAAAATTTCGTGGAAAATGATGGAGATTTGAGGGGTTAAAGTCTCATCTTACGGAGACCTCAGATCTGGCGAGTTTTTACTGACCTCTTGCTGGATTCTTGATTGCATGTTGGTTTTTGTTGAATATCTCACTTCGATGTCTTCATGAAAGTTGTAGGGGACATATTAAACTACAACATACTCAAATTTGAAGATAAATGAACAAGTATATCATAGTAAATCGACTAGATCTTGAAGATGATGATTCTGGTGATGTGTTCCGAGACACCCGAAATTTCAAGGACCTAAATGATGACTATATTCTGGTTATTTGACCTAGATCTCTTCATGAAACTTGTAAAGGATATCTTGGTGTATAACATATCTAAATTTCAGAGAAAACGAAAGAGAATAGATAGGTGAAATCTCAATATTTCGGAGGGGTGTACACTGGACGTTGCGGTAATGGATCCAGAAGCTTCGTGTGACTGTAGAAAATAATCTAGAAAGAATCTGACTTTTAGTTCTTTATGAAAGTTGTACAAAACTGTCTTGGCTATAACCCAGTAAAATTTCATAATTTTGGGAGGCCGTATGGATATTTTAATTGAGTTTATTCGGAAACTGTGCATTCTGGTTTCATCCGAAAATTACATGCTGTTTTGAGTAAATTATGGATTTGTGTGGATTTCTCATTGGCCGTGTATTTAGCATGAAAACATTATCCTATTGTCCTATTTATTACTTGCCTTAATTTTATGATTTTTGAGATTATATAAATAATTAAATTTAATATTTTTGAAAATGACATAAGCGGGAATTTAAATAAATGAAAAAGGGCATGATAAATGGATTATTTTAATTGGCATACATTCCATAGATTATATTTTATGAATAATTTCACCATGTAATGTGTGGGTGATGGGGTCTTGATGTATGCATTGAGATGCATGTGTGAATTCAATGTTGATCATGATTGATGATTGCCAATACATCATATTCCATGCTAAATTAAGACCGAAATTGGTAAACATGGATAATGATAAGTGAGGAGGTGGTTGTGGTGGATGATGATGCCCGGTGGCCTAGTGGCGTAATTCCGGAGATTCCCCGGGAGTGTCGGGATGCCCGGTGGTATACGGTACGTAATTCCAGGGGAGGCCTGGTGGTATGTCGGTATATAATTCCGGAAGCCTTGTCGGAGGTCTTTGCCCGAAAGGAATACCTCGCGATGCCAGGATTGGGGTGCGGGATGCCCGGCCAAGGAGTGTAAATGCCGGAAGCCCTGTCGGAGGTTTCTGCCCGAAGGGAATGCCTCGTGATGCTAGTTGGGATGCGAGATGCCCGAATGTGGGGGCCGGATGCCCTAAGTGGCCCGGGAGGCCGAATGCCGGAAGCCTCGAAGGTCTTTGCCCGAGGGGATGATGAAATTGATGATTTGAGAAATGGGTGATGTGGTGATCAAATTGAAAGCTAAAAGTGGAAATTAAACCCATGGCATGATATGCATGATGATATGCATGATGATATGCATGATGATGATGATGATATATGATGTGAAATAATGATGATCACCAATGGCATGATATGCATAATGATATGCATGATGATGATGATGATGATGATGATATGTGATGTGAAATAATGATGATCACACATGGCATGATATGCATGATGATATGCATGATGATGAAGATGATGATGATGATGATATATGATATGGCATAATGATATGCATGATGATATGCATGAAGATGATGATGATGATGATATATGATATGGCATAATGATATGCATGATGATATGCATGACGATGATGATGATGATGATGATGATGATGATATATGGTATGGCATGATGACATGTGTAATGTGATGATGCCATGATGATGATGACATGTGTGATGTAATGATGTCATGATGATGATGACATGTATATGATTATGAGATTGATGCATGATAGTATGCGCATGGCTTCAAGGTAAGTAATACCTGCAATGCATGTATGACTTGTATGATGCATTGAGTGGTTATTGGATTCCTTTACCTGCTGAGTGGTTGTACTCACCCCTTTTGGGGAATAACATTTCAGATTAGTAGATGGTTTAAGCGGTTGGATATGACCGCAAGGAGAAGGATAGCATAAGGAGGGAACCTTTGGCCGCCGACATTGGTTGATGGACCTTAACCATACGACTGTGGGAGGAGATGTCGGTCATCTTTTGAAGTGTAGCCGAGTATAGAAGACTGCGGCATTTTGATGTACCGATGAATGATGTCCATCTGGGATAAGTGAATAAAAGTGTACGGCTTTCACTTATAAATGTTTAGTAGGGTGTGCATCGATTTCTGAATGTAGGGAAGGGAATTGTTGGATATGCTTCCGTTATGTAAATTGCGCAAGGGACCGTTAATAAAAGATGTAAACCCCCATGGTTGTATGGACCCGCTGCAACTAAGAATGGTATCAGAGTGACATGTTATTTGAGAAAGAAAAAGGAAAAGCGAACTGTGGTGACCCTAGCGAATTGGGGGCCGTCGAGGGGTGCCACACAGACTCAATCATGAAGCCATCAAAGTGGACGAGAAAGTGAGGTACATTGAAGAGCCTATGCAAGTGCTAGATCAAAAGGAGCAAATTCTTAGGACCAAGAAAATCCTGTTGGTAAAGATATTATGGCAACATCATGATGTGGAGGAAGCCACATGGGAAAGTGAGGAATCGATGAAGGAAAAGTATCCCTACTTGTTTCAAGAGACATAAGTGATGCCTAATTTCGAGGACGAAATTCTCTAAGGAGGGGAGAATTGTGGCATCCCAAAATTTCATGACAACCCCTTGATATACCATGAACCATGAATAGGTGATGGAAGTGTTATTGATTTATGTTATGACCTTTAGACCAAAGAATTTTAATAAATTAATGCCGAGAATTTTAATGGAGAAATATTTGGGTAGAAATACATCTTATGTTAATGGATGATCAAGGTTGGTGCTATGGGACAATTTGACAAAGAAGACTTTGTTCTTGACTATGCACTTTATAGATTTGATTTTATGGATTAATGTCACAAAGTATTTTGGCCATTTTATTATGCAATTAAGGATTTATTTAAATGAGGATTAAGATGTATTATTAAAAATAAACTTGGGCCATTTAAGTTTGGACTTTAGGCCCAAGAGTGTTGGCCTAAAGTGAGCTAAGAGGCCCAGCCCAAGGAGCCCATGAAGTAGTCGGCCAAGGTTTGCCCAAGCCCAGCCAAATGAAGGCCCATCATGTGCATGGCAAGAAAAGCTTGCCAAGTGTTGCCCCTTTGTAACCAAGTGTCCCTCCATGCAAGAAGTAAAGCATGCGAGGGTTTTAATTCAACCAAAAGGAAAAGGGGGAGGGGGATTTCGACCAGAAGAGAGAGAGGAGAGAGAGAGTTACTATACGAAAGAGGGAGAGCGAGCAAGTGAGCGAGAGGAGAAGAGGAAGAAGGAGTTTGCGCGTCCGCTGTCGTTTGCCTCCTCGCCCCGCCTTGTCTTGCTGTGTTTCCTTCGAATTTGAGGCAAGTAGAGTCCTAAAATCTACCATTTGCTTGCTGTGATGTGTGTGTAGAAGATGGTGCATTTTGGTTGTGGTAGATGTGATGAAAGGTCAAAGCTATGGGGAGAAATTCGTTGGTCATGCATGCTGTTTCTGGAAAGACCAGCCCGACCGTCCTTGAGTTTGTATGTTGCATGTGACTTTTTAGTCGGAATCTTCTTTCAATTTCTTCATTAAAGTTGTAGAGAACACCTTGAAGAACAACATACTAAAATTTGAGGCAAAACAAACAAGTATTGGTTAGTGAAACGATTTTTCTTTGGAGAAGTTAGATCTGGAATCCGTTGTGCTGACCTTTAGAGATTTCGTCGTCTGTAAAGTAACTTTTTAGTGAAAATCTCACTTTGATATATTAATGAAAGTTGTAGCATACTTCTTGAGGTAGAACATATCAAAATTTTAAAGGAAATGAACAAAAATAGTTCGTTGAAATCGTTGTCTTTTGAAGAGACTGGATCTGGGAAAAACGTTACTTCGACACAGTGTGATTTCGTGATTTTTATAAAATCATACATTTAAAATTTGCTCATGTGTTCTGAATAGAAGTTGTAGTTAATATTCTGAGGAATAACATATTAAAAATTTAGAAGAAATGAACATACTTAGGTCAGTGAAATGAGTTTCTTTTAAAAGCTGATAATCTGGGTAAAGATGACACCGAGAACAGAGGAAATAATCGTCTATATCTATTAACCTAGAATGATTTGGGTTTCAATTCCTGCATGAGATATTTAGCTCTAGGACTTTTCTATAACATGTCAAAATTTCAGGATTTTTGGAGTTCATTTGGGTATTCGATTTGAATTTCTTCAGAAACTGTGCAAGCCAAAATATTGAAGTTTAATAGTCTGTGATGTATGGATCATACCGTGTTGTGTGAGATTCTTTTGGTATGGAGTTATTCATGAGATATCTGCCTTTAGATATCAACTATGATGTGTCAAATTTTCATCATTTATTAATGCCATTTACTAATTTTTCTGGAATTTTAATTGGAGGAATGCATTCTGATTTATCCGAAAAATTGATGTGTTTTGAAAAATAAATGAATTTATCCATGTGATGTAATACTGTGAGTGGTTGATTTTGCTGCATATGTGATGGCATATGGCATGTTATATGGCATGAAATGTTGGTTGGGACCCTTGATATTATCGCATCAAATGCCATGTTGAGATTGAGACACATGTGTGAATATAAATTGAGATGATGACAA
This sequence comes from Eucalyptus brandiana, assembly GCA_014182725.1. NCBI lineage: Eukaryota > Viridiplantae > Streptophyta > Magnoliopsida > Myrtales > Myrtaceae > Eucalyptus > Eucalyptus brandiana. The sequence goes on from CM024670.1 coordinate 29,316,468, forward strand.
GACTGTAGGAGGTGTGAGCCGACGATGCTCCGGGAGTCAGGATGCCCAGAGGTTCAAATGAGTCGATGCCCATTGGATGTCTGGTTGTATTACGAATACATGCCCAGAGGTTTTCCTCGGGAGTGTCGGGATGCCCGGTTGTATTATGATACATGCCCGGAGGGTGAGGGGTTGTATTATGATGCATGCCCGAAGGGTAGGGCTAACCATTTTCATGGTGAGCCCTGGGGATTCCTCATGATGCTAGGTGGGATGCGAGATGCCCGGAGTGTGTGTGCCGGATGCCTGGAGGTGTGTGTCGGAGGCTCCTCGCGATGCCAGGTTGGGTGCGAGCGATAAATTGAGGGATGCAAACATTGGTTCCTGGAAGAAAAATGATGAGATCCTTGTGAAAGATAAACATTGAAATTGAATCATGCTGCATGGGTGTATGCATATGCATGACGCATGATCTGCTTATGAAAGTAAATTGATGTTATTTGACATTGAGAATGTGATCATGAAGGCTTGAATGGATCTCATGGGGATGTATACATGATAGCATGGATGATATAATCATGCGTATGTATGTACATATGGCATGGGATGAACCTCATGGAAATGCAAGCATGAAGTGCATGGTGGTATGTGCATGTTGCATGATGATATATGCATGGCTGCTTGATGATATATGTACAAGTGTATGGTGATATATGCACGATGGCATGGTAAGATATGCATGACTGCATGGTAATATATGCATGACTGCATGGTGATGTATGCTTGATAGCATGGATGATATGAGTGGATGGTGGTATATGCACGTTGTATGGTGATATATGCATAGCTGTGAGGTAAGGTATGCTCGAATGCATGAATGAAATGTGTTTTATTCATGATACCTTGATTGTTCTGTTTGACGCATTGTGTAGTTTGGTGGATCTTTTCTACTGAGTGGTTGTACTCATCCCGTTTGGGGAATAACATTTTAGACTAGATAAGATACATCTGCTGTCACTGCCACCGGTAGATGGATCAAGTGGTTGGATATGACCGCGAGGAGGAGGATAGCAAATGAATGAACTTTTGGACGCCGACACTGATCGATGGACTTTAAGTATACGACTGTTGGAGGAGATGTTGATCATCTTTTGAAGTGTAGCCGAGTATAGAAGACTATGGTATTTTGATGTACTGGTGAATGATGTCCATCTGGTTTAAGTAAATAAAAGTGTACGGCTTTTACCTATAAATGTTTATTAGGTGTGCTTTTTTTTTTCTGAATATAGGGAAGGGAGTTGTTGGATGTGCTTCCGTATATGAACTATACAAGGGACCGATCTAAAAGATGTAAACCCCCATGGTTATATAGACCCGCTGCAATTGAAATGGTATCAGAGTGACATGAAATTAGGGAAAGTGAAAGGTAAGCGAACTGTGGTGACCCTAACGGATTGGGGGCCATCGAGGGGTGCCACACATAGACATGGTTACCCTTAACCTTCGGAATTACGTACCGACATACCATCGAGCATCCCGATGCTCCCGAGGAAAAACCTATAGGGCACTACGGTCCCCAGGCATCCACAAGGCATCGACTCATTCAATCCTTTGGGCCTCCTGACTCCCGGGGCATTGTTGACCCGATGGTCCAACGGTAACAATTAACATCTTAATATCAAAAACACTTTTCAATGCAGAGACAAGATGTCCAATGAATCTTCATCACATCTCAATATTGCATGATATTCTGGATGCCAATATCCTCATGTCAAATAACAACTCAAGATGCATTCACCTTTGGGACAAATTGAGCAAATTTGGAACAAAATAGCTCAAACATCACAATGCACAGTTTTAGTAACAATTTCGGAATAACCCTAAATGAACTCAGAAAATTCTGAAATTTTGTTATGTTATAAAAAAGACCTAAAGGAAAACATTTTATGAAGAACACTAAGTCAGATTCATTGTATATCAAGAGCAGTAATTGCTATATTTGTTACTAACATTTTGTAATAGCTTCCAGGTTTAACATTTACAGAGAAAATCATTTTACTGACCAAACCTTGTCCATTTATTCTCAAATTTTTATATGTTATTCTGAAGGATGTTTCCTAAAACTTTCATTAAGGCTTAAAAGTCCAATTCTAACTAGATAATTATGAAAAATCCACGGAATCATCAAAGGTCATGCTGTTTTCTATGAAACAATTTACTAATTCTATGAGAACTACTTCTACTCATTCAAAATCCAGCATCCGACATCCACAACCCAAACATCTCCAAGTCTATTGCACTCCACTAGACAACAACACCACAACATGATATAGGTTAATGGACTTTCACTTGCCTCAAGTCCTATGGTTCAACAATTAGGGGTTCGGTTCAGTGATGCGGCTCGACGGCGGCAAAGACAAGTGGCGTCGATGGTGGCAGCTCAAGCACGACAGAAGGCGGTCCTTCTCTTCCTTCCTCACGGCCCACACTCGTGCGCCTGCTTCCCCCACGAATTCCCTCGCTCGAATTCTCTCTCTCTCACTCGCTCACCCACTTACTCTTGGTTTCTCTCCTTGCACAATTTTAATTTGGTTCCTTCTCTTTCCTCGTCACCTCTCCGAGAGTTTTGTTCCTTCATTTGTTGACTTTGAGAGTCAATTGCATGGGATTCCTTCCGTGGCAACCAAGGCTGAAGATAGGTGGAGAGAGCGTGGCTTCCGCTTGGTTCCTCCTCCATGCACTGGCCACCGAATGGGAGGCAACTTGGCCGTTGCTGGGCATGCTTCGGTCAACCATTCCCTTCCTTAGTTGACTCATGTGTTGACCGAATGGAGAGAGATTGGGGGGGCATTGGACATGGACGAGTCCTCCTCTTCGCGCGGGCATGCATGTTCCTCATTCATAGCCGAATTCCATTTCTTTCAGCTCTCTCAAATTGATTGATCAAAATCCAAATTCCTCTCTTATTCCACATACACTTAGGTGGTCTAGTTGGGTCATGTCATCGAGAGAAATATGTACATAAATCGGCAGGGTCTAACATCGGTGTCAACGACGAAGTCTGACAATAAATTCATTAATCCACGATGTGTTGTCATTTTTCTGAAGTCGGCAGAATTATTGATGAGATTGGTCTTACCAACAACCTTAAGTTAAGGGATTCCGACAAGGCTATGATTTATTCGACAATCGGACCATACTAAACGTGACCCATCAGTCCGATGGTGATAACGAAACAATGTCCGTACATGATACTAATGACACGGTCCGATGATGCCTCCGTCACTTAGTCTTGCATCGTGGTATATTCGAGGGTCGTCACAAAATTTCGGATGCCACAATTCTCCCCTCCTTAGAGAATTTTGTTCTCGAAATTTGACATCACTCATGTCTCTATAAATAGATGAGGATACCTTTCCCTCATTTCTTTCTCACTTTCCCATGTGGCCTCCTCCACATCGTGATTGTGGCATCCTAAAATTTCATGACCACCCTTGGATATACCATGAACCATGAATTGGTGATGGAAGCACCATCGAATTATATTATAGCCATTAGACCGATGAATTACAATAAATTAAGGCCGAGCATTTTAATGGACAATTATTTGGTTGGAAATATATCCTATGTCCATGAGTGATTAAGGATTGTATTAAAGGATATATTGATAAGGGATTTTTGTTCTTGGCCATTAATTTTATAAGTTGGATTACCATTGATTAATGTTGCAAAATTTATGGCCATGTGAATATATGAAATTATGTATGTAAGTGGGGATTAAGGTGGATTATTAGGAAAAGGAGTGGGCTGATTTTTTAAGGCCTAAAACCAGCCCACAACCCCCACCATTTGGCCAACCAAGGCTCGGCCCAAGGAGCCCAAAGGGGCTGTCAACCGAAGGAGGGAGAGGCCTGGCTCATTGAGCCCATCAACCTGCATAAAAATGAAAAAAAAATGACAAGTGGCCATTGCATGCAATCTAATGATTGCTAATCATGGGTGAAGGAAGAAAATGGGAGAGAGAAGGGAGGGGGCGGATTGAGCGAGGTGTGCCCAGAGAGAGAGAGAGAGAGTGTTTGTGTGAGAGAAATGGAGAGAAAGCCGAGAGAAAGCGAGCGTGCAAGAGAGGAAAGGAAGAAGAAGACCGGCCCGTCGACGCTGCCTAGTCCTGCTGTCAATCAAGCCCGCCTAGCCTCGCCATTGTGCTTGCTGTGATTTTCTTTGGATTTGAGGCAAGTAGAGTCCTTTGATCTACACTTTGCTTGCTGTGATCGTGTGTATTGTATGGTGAATTTCGGAGATGCTGGAAGTGAGGATTTTCGAAGTTATGGGAGTAGTGCCTTAGTCTAGTAACCTGTTTTCTAGAAAAACAGTCCAACCTGTGGTGATTTTGTGAGCTGCGTGCAATTTTCTAGTTGAAATCTCACTTCAACTTCTTGATGAAAGTTGTAGAGGACTTTTTGGAGATTAACATACTAAAATTTGAGATGAAATTGACAAGTATTGGATGGTGAAACCATTTTCTTCAAAGATACTAGATCTGGAAAACTGCTATGTTGATCCCTTGTGATTCTGTGAATTTTGTAAAATTATTCAGTCCGAATTTCATCTTATGTCCTTGGTAAGAATTATTGATGACACCATAAGGAGCAACATACGGAAATTTGAGAATAAACGGATAAGTATTGATCGGAGAAATGATTTTTCTTTGAAAGGGATTAAATCTGGAGATTGAGCCGAGGGTTAGGGTGAGTTGTAATAATCATATTTGTTAATCCAGAATGAATTAGACTTCAATTTCTTCATGGGAATTTTATCTCTAGGTCTCAGTTATAACATATTAAAATCTCAAAATTCTCGGAATTCATTTAAAGGATTAATCAAAATTATTTTTGAAACCGTGCAAAAGTGGTGCTGGAATTTCTTTCGTTGTGATGCATGGATTGTAGTGACCCATACAAAGCTCTTTTGACATGGTGTTCTTCATGAAACCTTTTTTCTCTAGATCTCGGATATAATATGTTAAATCTTCAGAATTTATTGAGATTTTTACTAATTTCTCCAGAATTTTTATTAAAGAAGTGCATTATGTTTTGTCCGAAAATTGTTGTATTTTCAAGAACAAATGAACTGCTCTATGAGATAGGATGTCTTGGGTGGTTAATTATGCTGCATATGTGGTGACATTTAGCATGTCATGTAACATCAAAAAGCCGGTTTAGACCTTTGACAGTATTGCATCAAATGCTATGTTGAAAGTAAGACATATATGTGAATATATATTGTGATGTTGATGACACCGTCGGAGGTGTGAGCCAACAATGCCCCAGGAATGTCGAGATGCCCAGAGTGTGTGTACCGGATTCCCGGAGTGTGCGTGCCGGATGTCCTCGGGAGTTTTGAGATGCCCAGAGTGTGTGTGCTGGAAGTTCCTCATGATGCCAATTGGGGTACGGGATGCCCGAAGTGTGTGTGTCGAATGCCCGGAGGTGTGTGCCAGAGGTTCCTCGCGATGCCAGGTTGGGTGCAAGCGATATATGAGGGATGCTAACACTGGTCCCTGGGAGAAAGATGAGATCCTTTTGAATATCAAAATGGGAATTGAATCATGCACGCGTGTGTGTGCATATGGTATGGGTTATAATTGCCTATGAAATTGAGTTGATACTATATGGCATTGAGAATGCGATCATGAAGGCATTGAATGGATCTCATGAGAATATATATATATACATGATTGTATGGATGACATGAATTATGCGTATGGGTGTGTGCATATGGCATTAGATATAATTGTCCATGAATCTTGAATTGGTATCGTTTGGCATGGGAAATGTGAGTATTAATATTACGAATGGATCTCATGGAGACATATGTATGATAGCATGGATGATATTTGCATTTCACATGAAATTGTGGTTGTCTTATTTGTTGCATTATGTAGTTTGATGGATCTTTACTGTTGAGTGATTGTACTCACCCCTTTTGGGGACTAACATTTCAGATTGAGAGAGATGCCTCCGCTACCCGTTTCATGATGCACTTTTTACGGCGTCCCGGTGGATGTCGAGTGCTCATGCTCGAAGCACATTTCTATTAGTGTCTGGGGTTTGGTATTTGTGCACGTACGAGTCCTCCTCATGTATGATGTGGGTCTACCTGGAGGCCCCGTGGTACATGAGTTCCTATCTGTACACGTTCGCCGTGACGGGATGATGATGGGGATGCTACTGCCGCCACCAGCCGATGCGTCAGGCTAGGTGTGATCAATTGTGAGTGATGGGTAGCTGAGGAAGCCTTTTTTTTTGGACTGCCGGCACTATCTGATGGACTGAAGCTTATGACTGTTGTGGAGTTGGATGCTTTTGGTTATAGTCGAGTTTTAGAAAAGCCTTGGCCTTTTGTTGTACCAACTCATGTTGTCCATCAAGTGATGTAAATAAAAGTGCTCGGTTTATCTTATGAAAATGTGTAGCTGGTGTGCATTACATTATATTGTTGGAGTATGGGATGGAAATTTGATTATGCTTCTGCCATATGGATTGTGTAGGGACCAACCTAAAAGATATAAAATCCCAGGATTGATAGACCTTCAGGTCAAGCAAGAGAATGGTAATTCGAACTGTGGCGACCCCAACGGTTCGGGGGCCGTGTCGGGGCAAGGGGGTGCCACAGTGATGTCACCATAATACCTTAACTAGTGGGATTTTCTTTGTCTGAAGGACTTGTTCCTTTTGATCCAGTACTTGCATTGGCTCTTCCAGATACCTCATCTTCTCATCCACTTTGATGGCTTCATGATCGAGTATATGTCCAGGGTTAGGCTGATACCTTCTTAGCATCGATACATGGAACACATTGTGCAAACTTCCCAACTTAGGAGGTAATGCTAATCGATAAGCTACGTCTCCCATTCTTTCAAGTATTTCAAAAGGTCCAACAAATCTGGGGCTCAACTTGCCTTTTATTCCAAACCGTGATATTCCCTTCATAGGAGATACTTTAAGGAATACGTGGTCTCCTACATTAAATTCCAACGGTCTTCTATGCCTATCTGCGTAGTCTTTCTGTCGGCTTTGGGCTGTTTTAAGTCTTTTCCTGATGATCTCTACAGCTTCTGTAGAAATTTGCACCAATTCAGGTCCTGTCAACTTCCTTTTGCCTACTTCATTCTAATAGACAGGGGTCCTACATCTCCTTCCATACAATGCTTCGTAAGGAGCCATGCCTATACTTTTCTGAAAACTATTATTCTAGGCGAATTCTATCAGGTTTAACTTTTCATCCCAACTTCCTTTAAAATCAAGGACACAAGCTCTTAACATATCTTCCAGTGTCTGGATCACTCTTTCTGTTTGTCCATCCGTCTGTGGGTGAAAAGCAGTACTAAATTGGAGCTTAGTCACTAATGCGATTTGAAGATTTCGCCAAAAATTTGAAGTAAACCTTGAATCTCGATCAGAAGTGATAGTCATAGGTACACCATGTAAGCCTACTACTTGGCTTACATATATCTCAGCATATTTATCCATCGGATAGTCTATGCGGACTGCTAGGAAATGAGAGGACTTAGTTAGACGATCCACCATCACCCAAATAGAGTTGTGGCCACTTGATGTCCTTGGTAATCCTTGCACAAAATCCATTGTTACATGATTCCATTTCCACTCTGGTATATCCAATGGTCTTAACAGTCTTGCGGGTTTGGGATGTTCTGCTTTCACTTGCTAGCACATTAGACATTGAAAGACATGCTTAGCTATATCTGTTTTCATGCCATTCCACCAGTACTATTGACGTAAATTCCTATACATTTTTGTACTACCTGGATGAATACTATAGTTACTTCTATGTGCTTCCGATAGGATTTCCCTTTTTACTTCTTCATTATCGGGAACACAGAGCCATCATTGGCATCTTACCACTCCATCTTCAGAGACTTGAAATTCTAGTCTTTTTCCTAAAGACACGGCATTTCGCACTTTTACAATTTCCAGGTTAGATTCTCGCAGAATTCTAATTTTCTGGACAATTTCCGGTTCAATTCTTAACGCGGTAAGCATTTTAGTAAGGTGATCTACTTCCAATTTAAACTCTGAATCTGCTACTAACTTTAACAGGTTCCATTCTGTCATTCTCAGACTAGCTATATCAGTTGACTTACGACTAAGAGTGTCTGCCACCTTATTCGCCTTTCCTGGATGGTACCGTATTTCACATTCATAATCCTTTAACAACTCCATCCACCTCCTCTGTCTCATGTTCAGTTCCTTTTGTGAAAACAAATATTTCAAACTCTTATGATCTGTATTGATTTCAAATTTCTCTCCATTCAGATAATGTCTCGATATTTTCAAAGAAAAAATAATAGCTGCCAACTCTAAGTCATGGGTTGGGTAGTTCAATTCATGAGGTTTCAACTGTCTAGATGCATAGGCTATGACATTGTCGTGTTGCATCAGAACGCATCCCGGTCCTTTGTGAGACGCATCACTATACACTGTCAATCCGCCAGATCCAGATGGTATAGTTAAAATTGGGGCTGTAGTCAATTTCCTTTTAAGTTCCTGAAAGCTCCTTTCACATTCTCCATCCCATTCAAATTTTACATTCTTCCTAGTCAATTTTGTCAATGGTCCTGCAAGTTGTGAGAATCCTTCAATAAACCTTCTGCAATAGCCTGCCAGTCCCAAGAAACTCTGTATTTCAGCTGGCATTGTCGATCTCGGCCAATTTACTACCATCTCAACTTCTGCCGGGTCTACTGCAATTCCTTCTCCTAACACTACATGTCCCAAAAATATTATCTGGTCCAGCCAAAATTCACACTTACTGAATTTGGCATATAACTTATGATCTCTAAGGGTTTGCAACACTATCTCCAGGTGTCGCTCATGCTTTTCGGGTCCTTTAGAATATATCAGGATATCATCAATGAAGACAATCACGAATTGATCCAGATAAGGTTTAAATATCCTATTCATCAAATCCATGAATGCAGCCGAGGCGTTTGTCAATCCAAATGGCATAACTAGGAACTCATCGTGTCCATATCATGTACTAAATGCAGTATTAGGAATGTCTTCCTTCTTAATCCTTAGCTGATGGTATCCTGACCTCAAGTCAATTTTAGAAAAGACTGAACTTCCTTGCGGTTGGTCAAATAGGTCATCAATTCTAGGCAAGGGATACTTGTTCTTAATAGTCACTGGATTCAATTGCCTATAGTCAATACATAAACGCATTGACCCGTCCTTCTTTTTCACAAATAATACCGGTGCACCCCAGGGAGAAGCACTTGGCCTAATAAATCCTTTATCGAGCAACTCTTGTAGTTGCACCTTCAACTCTTTCAATTCCGTCAAGGCCATCCTATACGGGGCTTTAGATATTGGTCCTGTTCCAGGCATTAATTCAATCTCGAACTCAATTTCTCGTTCCGGTGGTAACCCTGGTAGTTCCTTAGGAAATGCGTCCTGAAATTTCCTAACCACTCGAATTTCATCTAGCTTAGTCTCTTCCTTCGTATAATCCTTAACTACTGCCAGGTATCCTTGACATCCTTCATCAAGTAATGCACGGGCTTCTATCACTGAAATAAGTGCTATAAAGGGATTTGTTTGACCTCCGAAAAATTCAAAACTAGATCGGTCGGGTAAAAGAAACTGGATCACTTTCCTATAGCAATCCATCTTAGCTTGATACTTATGGAGCCAGTCCATTCCGATGATAACATCAAAGTCATACATAGCCATCACGACTAGGTCTATTTCCATATCCCGTCCCTCTATAGTTATCTTACATTTTTCACATACCAACATAGACAATACCACATTCTTTAATGGTGTGAAAACACAAAGAGGAGTCTCAAGAGATGCAGCTTCTATCTTACTCAACTATCTATATCTTTCAAACATAAAAGAATGCGTAGCACCCGTATCGAACAACGCATATGCCCTTTTACCATTTATAAAAATTATACCTGAGATGACATTTTGGGAAGCTTCCGCTTCCTCTTGGGTGACCGCATACACTCTTCCCTGCGTTGGTGGCCTTTGTTGATTCCTTGGTAGATTTGTTCCAACAGTACATTGTTGTACTTGTCGCATTGAACTGACATTCTGTTGCGACCTCTCTTGTGGACAATCTCTTCTAAAATGTCCTTTTTTCCCACAACCATAACATATTGGTGGCCTATTACAAAATCCTGGCCCACGTTGTCCACCACACCTCTGCCAAATATTTCCCTGGTAGGGTACTTTCCCTAGAACCAGGCCACTTCTCGTTTTTCTAAAATTCCCATAATTACTCTTCTTCTTAGATTCTTAGGGCTGTCCTTGACTAGGATAAGGTCTCTTACCACTTCGAACATCACTAAAGATCATCTGTTTCTTAGATTCGGATTGCTCTTTCACTAACTCTTGCTCCACCAACTATGCCCTTTCGTAAATCTCATCATAATCCCTTATATTCAAAGGCACTAGTTGTTTCCTGATATCAATCCTTAATCCTTTCAGGAATTCTCTTAGCCTTTTCCTCTCGATCCTCAATTAATCTGGGAGCATACTTGGATAATTCAGAAAATTTTGCTTCATACTGATCTACAGTCAGCTCCCTCTGTTCCAACTGAACAAACTCTATGATCTTACTATCCCTAGCACAATCAGAGAAATGCTTTCTATTGAAAGCTCTAACAAACTCATCCCAGTTTATGTCAGTATCGGGTGGAAAGATCGTATCCCTTGAAGCTCTCCACCAAAATTTTGCATTTCCCTCAAATTGGTACTCTGCCAAGGTTATACTTTTAGCATCGCTACAGTCCAACAACCGGAAAATTTGCTCCATTCCATCAATCCAATGTTCCACCTCCTCAGGACTTCCCGTTATACTAAACTTAGGTGGTTTTAACTTAAGGAATTGTTCCACTAGTATTTGAGTAAGGCGTTCCGCTCCGAGTTGTCACTAAGCTTGCCTTTCCATCAAATTTCCTATATTGGCCAATGCTTGCAGGATATCTCCCATTCAGGGTTCAGCCCTTGAAGTAGAGGCTTCAGCCCTCGATGGATGAGAACTCCCAGTTCATACCATATCTTCCTGCAGTTTGCCAAGCATTCGCCTCAGGAATAATTTGTGGCTTGATGTCATTGGTCAGATAACATAATAAGGTTATTGCTAAAGTCACATAAGTAACATAGAATGTTACTGGCACGCAAAAGTAACTCGCAACCGTTACCAGGGATCTATGAGTGAAAATCAATCACCCGTTCTTCAAAATTAGTCAACTACTCTTAGTTAGTGTCCTATGGTGTGCGTCATTCTATCCTCAATTCCATTTGAGGCACCTTATCACTCCAAGTAAAACCATGCTCTGATACCACCCACTGTGGCACCCCCTCAACGGCCCCCGATCCGTTAGGGTCGCCACAGATACCTCTCGCCTTTGCATTCTCTTAACTTGATAATCCATTACTCTGATACCACCCGCTGTGGCACTCCCTGAATGGCCCCCGATCCGTTGGGGTCGCCACAAATACCTCTCGCCTTTGCCCCCGCCCCCCTTTTTTTTTCTTCTTAACCTGAAAGTCCATTACTCTGATACCATAGAAATTTAACAATTCTATGGGTCCTGGGGGTTTATATTCTTTCTATAGGTCCCCGTGCAGTTCATATAGCGGAAGCATATCCAACATCTCCTTATCCCATATCCAGAACCAATGTACACCAACTAGACATCACGGGTTGGTACATCAAAATGCCAAGACCTTTCTAAACTTGCCTATTTTCAAAAAGTACTCGACTCTACAACAATCGTGTACATAGGCCCATCAGTCAGTGTCAGCGGTCCAAAAAAATGCTTCATCTGCTGACCATCACTCTCGGTCACACCCAGTTCGGTCCATCAGCTGGCAGCAGCGGCATCGGCCCCGGCGTACTCCCATCACGGCGGACGAACACAGTCAAAAACTCCTGGATCACTAGGCTGGCGGGAGAACTAATGTGATACATGATCAATATCCTCACTCGAACAAAAATCAACCCTCGTATCTCAGGATGATGGTGCTCTGTACACTCACACTCAAGATTGACCGGTATACCATAGAATGTGCTGAGGGTGAATGGTAGCAGAGGCATATCTTCTAGTCTGAAATGTTAGTCCCCAAATGGGGTGAGTACAACTACTCAACAGCAAAAGATCCATTAAACTATACTATGCAAACCATCACGATCCAGTTTTATGCAAGATAGACAAAGCAGGTCATCAAGGAATGAGTATGCATCTAAACTATATAACTCTTCAATGCAATGACCAGTGCAGCTCCAACAAATAAGATGCATCATGTCCAGTCACACAAGTCCCGATCATAGGGCCAAACTATTATGACACATCCCATTCCATGCCATACAATTTAGTCCCATAACCAGACCACACTCTCACTTAATATAATAATCAGTTTTAATCATTCAAACGGTTTTATCCCCCCAGAGGACCAATGTTTGCGTCATTCTAGGATTTCGCACCCAACCTGACGTCGCGAAAGCGTCCAACATCTGGCCACAAGGCCACTGGGCATCTAGAGCGTTGTATCACATCTCCCGGCATCTCGCACTCCACCTGGCATCATGAGGAATCACTGGGGGCCATAGACATGGTTACCCCTAACCTCCGGAATTACGTACCGACAATACCACTGGGCATCCCGATGCTCCCGGGGAAATACCTCTAGGGCACTACGGTCCCTAGGCATCCACAAGGCATTGACTCATTCGATCCTTTGGGCCTCCCGACTCCCAGGGCATCGTTGACCCGAGGGTCCAACAGTAACAATTAACATCTTAATATCAAAAACACTTTTCAATGCAGTGACAAGATGTCTCATGAATCTTCATCAAATCTCAATATTGCATGATATGCTGGATGCCAATATCATCATATCAAATAACAACTCAAGATGCATTCACCTTTGAGACAAATTAAGCAAATTCGGAACAAAACAGCTCAAACATCACAATGCATAGTTTTAGTAACAATTTCGGAATAACCCCTAAATTATCTCAGAAAATTCTGAAATTTTGATATGTTATAAAAAAGATCTAAAGAAAAAATTTTGGTGAAGAACACTAAGTCAGATTCATTGTACATCAAGAGCAGTAATTGCTATATTCGTTACTAACATTCTGTAATAGCTTCCAGGTTTAACATTTACAGAGAAAATCGTTTTACTGACCAAACCTTGTCCATTTATTCTTAAATTTTTATATATTATTCCTAAGGATGTGTCCTACAACTTCCATTCAGGGTTCAAAGTCCAATTCTAACTAGATAATTACAGAACATTCATGGAATCATCAAAGGTCATGCTGTTTTCTACGAAACAGTTTACCAATTCTAGGAGAACTACTTCTACTCATTCAAAATCCAGCATCCGACATCCACAACCCAAACATCTCCAAGTCTATTGCACTTCACTAGACAACAATAGCACAACATGATATAGGTTAATGAACTTTCACTTGCCTCAAGTCTTATGGTTCAACAGTTGGGGGCTCGGTTCAGCGATGCAGCTCGACGTCGGCGAAGACAAGTGGCATCGACGGCGGCAGCTCAAGCATGACAGAAGGCGGTCCTTCTCTTCCTTCCTCATGGCCCACACTCCCGTGCCTGCTTCCCTCGCGAATTCCCTCGCTCGAATTCTCTCTCTCTCACTTGCTCACCCGCTCACTCTCGGTTTCTCTCCATGCACAATTTTAATTCGGTTCCTTCTCTCTCCTCCTCACCTGTCTGAGAGTTTTATTCCTTCATTTGTTGACTTTGAGAGTCAATTGCATGGGATTCCTTCGGTGGCAACCAAGGCTGTAGACAGGTGGAGAGAGCGTGGCTTTCGCTCGGTTCCTCCTCCATGCGCTGGCCACCGAATGGGAGGCAACGTGGCCGTTGCTGAGCATGCTTCGGTCAACTATTCCCTTCCTTAGTTGACTCATGTGTCGACCGAATGGAGAGAGATTGAGGCGGCATTGGACATGGACGAGTCCTCCTCTCAACGCGGGCATGCATGTTCTTCATGCATAGCCGAATTCCATTTCTTTCGGCTCTCTCAAATTGATTGATCAAAATCCAAATTCCTCTCTTATTCCACATACACTTAGGTGGTCTAGTTGGGTCATGTCATCGAGAGAAATATGCATATAAATCGGCGTGGTCTAACATCGATGTCGACGACGAAGTCCGATGATAAATTCATCAATCCACGATGTGTCGTCATTTTTCTGAAGTCGGCAGAATTACTGATGAGATTGGTCTCACCAATAACCTTAAGTAAAGGGATTCCAACAAGGCTATGATTTATTCGACGATCGGACCATACTAAACGTGACCCATCGGTTCGATGGTGATAACGAAACAATGTCCGTACATGATACTAATGACATGGTCCGATGATGCCTCTGTCACTTAGTCATGGATCGTGGCATATTCGAGGATCGTCACAAAATTCCAGATGCCACATTGGATCATATGAAAATGTTCAATATTGTCCTAGAAAATGACACCATTAAGCATATATATAATTCAGGAACTAAATTGAACATGTACTAAAAGTTTAGGGACTGCATCGAACAATTAAAAATTCATAAACCACATTACACATTAGGCTAAAGTCCAGAGATCATATATGTCATTATCCCAATTGATTGGAAAAAAAGTTATGACACCAGGGTGAGAGCCATAGGAAAATTATGACACTTTTTGGTGTCCTTTTCCCTCCACTCTGGGATAGCAATGTGTCGAGAAATCCTCCTAACAAATTTTGAAGTTACAAAACCATCCATCTATTTCTTTAAAGTCTAATAAATGCCTTTAAGTTCCTGTGATTCAGGAGACTATATTAATCCTGACTTTGTTTAGACTCAACTCTAAGTCTATTTGGATATCGTAGATTGTGAATGGATTATTAGTTTGTGGATGTCATCAAAGTCATTGAGTGGGTATCATCAAGCAATAGATGGATATCGAAGGCTTATGCATGGATGTCATCAAACGTATTCAGACGCTAAGACTATGAACTGAGCATCATCAAGTTGTGGAGCTTGCTTAAGGGGAAATATAATCAGACTTTATACTGAAGATAAATTTTAGGCTCTAGAAACTACTAGTAATCCATTCAGACGCAAATAAAAAAATATAATAGTTTGTAAACTGGCCCGGATTTCGTTCTTAAGATAATTTTACTGACTATCATTCTCAAAGATTGTTTTGCAACAGATCAATATGCAAAACATCTTGATTGATAGGCAATTAAACTCAAGACAAGTTACTTTCTGAAATTGAAGATCTCTACTTATGGAAACCAAGAATTTGACTATATGGACGACCAAAAATCAACGGAGATTCAAATTTTGTCTCTCAATGGCTGCTAAATCTTCTTCATACAGTTTAGTTCAATGGGTGGATTGAAAGACAATCCTCTGAAAATTGTTCAATGGGTAGATTGGAAGTGGAGAAGTATAAAAGGAGGCCAAGCTGCCAAAGAGAACAAGATGAGATCTAGAACCGAAAAATTCAAGGCAAGAGAACTTCATAATTGTCTTTCATGAGATGCAACTTGTAATCTTTGAAAGGCATTGTTAGAGTGATCATGTGAGTTAGGGAGATAAATCATACATACTTGAGAAGTGAACACTCATACATTGTCACTTCTTATTCATTGACAAGTGAAATTTAGCTAGTAAGATGTCAGCGTAGGAGAGTGGATGCAACATCCTTGATTCCAACCCTTATTTTTGTCTCGACTAGTAGGCTAAAGATCGAAGCTAACGACAAGAATAAGCCATGAATTGACCTGAGGGTCATTTATGGGCCATTTAGCCTAATTGAAAAAGGAAACTAAGGATTGGTTATGTTCGAATAGAGTGTTTGACCATAGATAGATTATTCGACCATAAAGGTTGGTTGTGGGTCGATCTCACATCGTCACAGATTGATCAGTGGACGATTATGGATCAATTTCCACACAGTTGTAAATCAGTTACGGGTGATTCCGCATGTCTCTACACTAGTCATGAACAACCATAAATCGATTCAATGCGGTTGTGTATCGCGATGGATCAATCAACCCCATATGATTATATGATAACCGAGAATTAACCATATATCAATTAAACTCGACATGTATTGGTTTTGAATTGCCTGTAAACTATGGCGCAGGACCCTAGATAGGCCACATGACTGCTCCTAGGATTAGTTGACAGGCCCAAGGACTTGACCTTGGACCTAGCCGAACCTGCTTGTACATAGTAAGGAGAATTTTCGAACTAGTCTTGTTAATTAAGTTCGGTTGTGTTTGGCCTCATCCGATCATGTCTTAGGCACAAACCTTGGATCAATGAGGTACGATGATGATTAAGCTTGAAGAATTCCCATCCAATGAGATGGCCTTCAATTTAGTTGTGCATTAAATGGTTTTGGAAGCTAGCTAATTAATGAGCTTAATGACTCACCTCACCCAGTGGCACAAGAGGGTCTTGCTTCTTGAAGACAATCATATTCTTTCGCTTCTAGCAAGTTATAGTGGGGATGAGTCACACGCCTATTAGAGGGACTTGGAGACCAAGCAAGACAAGCCTTAGACTTCATGATGAACAAGTGATGTAGCTAGTACGAACACCTAGAAGGGGTGAACAGGTGTTTAAAATAAATCTTGGCAAGTATATGCGGAATAAAATAAACTTCAAACAAAGGAGTTATGGAAGAGAATAAGAACACAAGATTTATAGTGGTTCGGCTTAATCCAAGCCTACGTCCACTCTCCCACGATAACAGCCTTCTTGGTTGGATTCCACTATGCAATCAACAAGAGATTACAACTTCGAGTGCAAACACTTAGTAGTAGATCACACTATCTCACTAAGTCACTATTTTGGTATTTCTCTCATGATCACAAACGTTTAAGCTCTCAAGAGACAAGTATATGATTGAAAGTCGCTCAGACTTTGGAATTATAAATTCTACGCTCTGTCTCTAACTTGCTCATCGGTCCATGATCTCCTTAAATACTCCTCCACTTCCAAACCGGAGAATCATCTTCCAATATACCCATTGGACAGCTCTGTATCTAGAAGATTCGGTAGCCATTGAGTAACAAAGGTAAAATCCTAAATTGATTCCAATTGCCCATACAAACGAAATCTTGGTTTCCATAAGTAAAGCTTCTTCGTAAATAAAGATCTTGTCTTCAAGATCCAATCATCAATCAATTAGATTGAATCAATCAAATCAATCTTGATGTGGAATCCAAACCAGATCACTAGCCGTTGTATGATTAGGCTTGTATTACGATTCATCGAATCTGGATGTAAAGTCTGAGAGTCTTTAGACTTTACAATCTGAATCTGAGTACAATAGACTTTACAATCTAGGTCTGAACATATTGTGCTTCTGAACAGATTTAACTTTAAGGTCTGTACCCAGTTCAGCTTCAGCATAGAGTCTGTCTTCTGGTTCTTCCTTCACGTTGAGTCTTGAATTTGTCAGAGTTGACAAACTTCTGATGTAGAACAGACTTTGACACTAAAGTCTGGCAGTCTTCAGGCTTTGAGTCTTGAGTCTGGCAGTCTTCAGACTTTGAGTCTTCTGGTCGTCTTCGCACTTTGATAGTATCCTCTACATGTTCTAACATCTGCATGGTCTATTACTCAACCATCAAACATGTTAGTAGCCTTTGATTTATTTTGTCATTTTCAAAACATCATAAGGGATTTCCCTAACAACAAGATCCAAGGTCATCAATGAAGAGGATGACTCAAAAAGGGCTAGTAATAACACCTAGAGGGGGGTGAATAGGTGTAATAAAATTTTCACGAGATTCATAAGTAATAATTGCTTGTAAAAATCACAGACAAATTCAGACTTAAACAATTTTAAGTTTAAACAAATAAACAAAGCTACTAATCAAAGTAAAAGAGTTGAGGGAAGAGAATTAGAACACAAGATTTATAATGGTTCGGCTTAGATCACGCCTATGTCCACTCTCCCGTGCTAATAGCCTATTGGCTGGGTTCCACTAAGAATTCAAAAGAGATTTTACAGCTTGATGATCTCGACTTCATAGTGAAGAGTCTCTACAAGTCTCTCACAAAGTCTCACTATGAGTTTCTCTCTTTTGTAAAAACTTTGAGCTCAGCAAATGAAATGGCAAGGAACTAGGAAGCTTCAAACTTAGAAATTTTTCTTTTACGCATTCTATCGAACAATTAGAGAGTCTGCCTTAAATACTCCTTCATGCCTTCACGACCGTTGGCACTTTCCAAAGGAATTCTTCCAATCTACCCGTTGGACAGAATCAATCAAGGAGATCTCGAGTCGTTTGAAGATTATGATTAAAGCCCGTAAATCTTGTTCGCCCATACAATCAAGATCTTGATTTCCATAAGTAGAACTTTCCAAATGTGCTTGCCTTTCAAAAGATTTGATTATTGGAATTGATTCCAATAAGGATAACCAATCATATGGATGCTATATCCAGCCAAAAGAACGTCCGTGAGCCACACGAACCGAATACTTGAAGAAATAAGAATAATCTTCGCATATGGATAAGTCTTCATTCTTCGGTCTGGAAACTGTTAGTGCGGTAGACTTTGAACCTAAAGTCTGGAGGTCTTCAGACTTTGACACTAGAGTCTTACGATATTCAGACTTTGATACTAGAGTCTGGAAGTATTCAGACTAGACTTTTTGTAAATGTTTTGTCAACTTCAAAATAATAAATGAGTTTTCTACAACAATCTCCCCATTTTTTATGGTGACAAAACTTACCTGCAGATTTGGTAACCTTTGACCTGCAAAACAACTCTAGGCAATACATAATACTTTATAAAATTG
Organism: Eucalyptus brandiana; assembly: GCA_014182725.1. Classification (NCBI taxonomy): domain Eukaryota; kingdom Viridiplantae; phylum Streptophyta; class Magnoliopsida; order Myrtales; family Myrtaceae; genus Eucalyptus; species Eucalyptus brandiana. The sequence goes on from CM024670.1 coordinate 29,335,321, forward strand.
AGTTGATTATGACCTAGATAGCATCAATTCTGCAACCACAGAAAACATGTTCATCCTGAAAAGATAAGACAATAAACTATCCAACCACAATCAGTATTACCAAACTAAGTTACTACAGTCATCAAAAAGTCCAAAAGATCCAACAAACTTCAATAGTCAAAAAAATAAGTCAAACGAGTCAAATCAAATCAAATTTGTGCACATTCTCCCCCCTTTTGTCAACAACAAAAAGTGGAGAAGAATTATAAAAAAAGGTTGATGAAATTAAGGCTGTTTAGGGATGTGAGTGAGCTTGAAATCTCTCATCGACCGAACTGTGTCCTCCTGCTTTTGCAGTGACTCCTACAACTCCTTAATATCTGTAGCCTTGGCAGTCGCCTAAACTTGAAGCGTCTTTTACCTGATCATGAAGAGAGACTACATAAGCTTTTAACTCAGATTGAAGGGTCTGAATGTCACACTCCAATCCATATTATTGTCCCTTCAACTCTAAAAGGAGCTCTAGCAACCTTTGAAAGTCTGTTGTTGGTTCTATTGGAACACTAAGTCTAGGCACATTAATTCCAGGAGATTTGAGATGGGAGGGAACATCAACAGTTCGATCACCAAAACTTGGAGAGGATGGCTCAACATCACCTTCAGGATATTGAGAGGCATAGACATCATATGGATTTGCTGGAAATCTGCTCATATCATCACTCGTAAAAACAGGTGAAGAAGATGCACCTATTTTCTTAGCAGCTCCCCCTGTCTTTGTGGTTACAAGTGAAGAAGAAAAGTCTTCTTCTTGGTCTTGTTTAGCTTCCAAGTGATGTTCTTTCTCTCTTGCATCTCCTGCAGTTCCACTCCGAGTCTTCTTTGAGTCATCTGTCAAAGAGTCACCGTAACCCTCTTTCTCTTTTGCTTCCTTTCTTTCTTCTTGTTTTTCTTCTCTTCTTTCTCTTCCTCTTGTCTCTGCACTTCTTTCTTCACTTCCTTTTCTTCTCTCTTCTCTTCCTTGCTCTATCTCTACTCATTCTCTTTCTTCTCTATCCTCTAGCTGCTCAAAACTAATAAAACTCTGTAAATTCTTCAAGGAAAATGCGGAGAGTGTGAGATCATCATCATCTTCTTCGTCCTAAGAGATAACGTTTCTCCTCTTCTTGATATGTGCACTCATAGGCTCCTTGCCTTTCCTCTTCTTCGCGGCAAAGTCTTGTTTTGTCTTGGTTGGGGACTTCTCCTTCAAACACTCCAATGTTTTATTCAACTCCTTCAGTCTCATCTTCGAAATCATCTTCAAACCTATCTCCATAGGAGCTATGGTTCTGACATAAAGAGCTGCTTGAAATTGAATATCAAAGTGTTGAAACAACTTGGTCACCAGCGTGGAGTAAGGTAGTTGTCCCTTGTCCTTCACAACAGTCCTGTACATGTGCATCAGGATTGTGTGTGGTAGTGAGAACTTCATTCCATTGTTGATAGCAAACATCAACTTTGCCTCAAAGCGAGAGACATCTATATTGGAAGTAGACTTGGGTCGGATGCAATTGATTACAACCTTATGCAACAGAATGTTGGAGGCAGACAATCTAGAATATGAAATTCCTCCTTCAGCAAGTCTATCCCGAGCAAGAGACATTGTTGCATGACCAACATATACGTTTATTGTTTGGAAACTCCCTCCTTCCACACCAATGACATTGGCCAACGTTTCCATATCCACCACAAAGTCTTTTTCCCTTACCGAAAAACGAAATCTATTCGCATCAAGAAAAGATAGATTCGAATAGAAATAAGCAGTTAATTCAGGGTATGCGACAGACGTTTCAGAACATGATCTTTCAAGTTGATGTAGTGCAAGCTTCTCCCTCAAGTTCACCTTCAAGGAATCTAAGAAATCAAAGTCCACAGTGCGAGGGTTCATCACCCCTCTTTTTAGCAATTTCAAATAAACTTTTCTATGGTCCTTAGAACGAAACACACTCGTTCCTTCACCACTTACAGTAGCAACAATGCCCATCCTAGGCTGAAAATTCTCAAACATCCTTTCATCATCATCGTTTACCTTTGGCTGATCAAAGGCACCAAAACATGGATCACTTGGAAAATTGGCAAAAGTCCTGTCTGCCAAACCTTCAAGCACAAAGTGCCTAACTTTTCCATATGCCGTAGAAACAAGGTCTCATTTTTATAACCTCTCTCTCGCATAAATTTGTTGACACCTGAAATTTTTGTTGACATTTTAAGCATTCATTTTGTAAGAAAAATATAAAAAAAATAAAGAGCAAAAAAAAAAAAACGAACAAAAAAGAGAGAAAATAAAAGAAATAAAGAAATAAAGAAAAAAATATATAAAAGGGACGCTCGTGAAGTAAAGAAGGGGAGGCCATTTGACGATTTTTTCTCTCTCTTGGAGGTCTCTCTCTCTCTAAAAAAAACCGTTCGCGCAGGGATTCTAGCTCCTGCTCTTTCTCCATGGAGGATTCTGGGGCTCGCTCGCTTAGGGGGGCACTCCTTTCTCTCTCTGCAACTCCTCTCGGAATTCTCTTTTGCGGAGCCAATTTTTAGGGTTCTTCGAGCTCAACTGAGGACCTCGGAGCTGACAATCGAACACAGTGGTAGAGGCGGCGATGGTAGCGGCTCCTTCTCTTCGCCCGCCCTTCAGATGAAATCGGATCGCGACCTCCTCCTCCGCTAAAATCCCTATCTCCGGTTGAGTAAAGTGGGAGTTCGTTGGGGATTTTGTCGCTGGTGTTCGTTCACGCAAGAAGGCAGAGAGCTGGTTTTCTCTCGGGAGCTGGCTATCTCTCGATTGTTTGTTCTCGGGCTCTCTCTGGGAAAACGGCCGAAGAGACTCTCTCGATCGGAGTCTCTCCACAAATCTGTTTGGTTCAAAGGATTTCGATCGATCAGAACTGACTGATGAGGATCGACGGCGACGGCGGCGACGGCGATGACAATGACGCTTAACCGATCTTCTCTCTGGATCGGGCTCACTAGATCGCTCGAAGTGCCGGGGTTCGAAACCGCACCGAGTTTGGAGGTTTTGGTTCATCCCTAAGGAAAAAACTCTGAAACCCCTCAGCGACAGCTGCTCTCTGTTTCTGGCTCGATCAGGTTCTTCCTATCGATCACTTTTTTTCTTTTGATTTTGTACTTATATCTGCTTTCTAACTCCGAAGTTGCATGCCTTCATTAGCTTCTTTCGCCAAGTCACTTTAGCTTGCGTGTTGTTCATGATAATTGCCGTGTTTGTGATGTTCTGTTTGCTGCCATTTGCTCCATAACCTGGAAATGTCCTCCACATGTTTGATGTAATAAACAACGGCTGACTTATCCTTGTTGAAGAAAAATGGTCTTTCGAGGTGTGTATGGAATATTTGTTCATTTTGATATGAAAAGTTCGAAGCTCGATCTTTAGCTGAGGAAGATGATACATGGTTAGATTTTGTTCTGTGGAGATGCCGGTGCTACTCACTTCTAACTTGGAATTAATGGTTATGGATGCTTCTTTTACTGATATCTTGCAATGGGAAGCTGATGTAGACCATTGAAAGCCTGTTGCGGGTGAAAATCATAGGCATTCCATTCTGAACTTGCTTTAGATTTGTTGGAACCTCTTCAACACATGCTGATTTGTAACTGTTGTGGCCCTGAGCTAATGTCCGTTGACCCTTCGTTTGATGCTATTCCATTTAAGTAAGCATGAGCAATGACATAAGATTGTGTTATAATGAATTTCATGTTCGCTTGGAAAAGATATTATGTCAGGGACGAATCAAATTTTACTGGAAATCAATCTATGGATGCTGACCATGTCTTGATATCCCATGATTGGGTGTCTTCTGCTGCTGTATTGTGTTAAGCTTCCCCTACTTATCCTTTTCTTGGATTATGCTTTCGTATGATGATGGTTCAAGTAACACAGAAAGCCGGTTGTCTTGATATGATTTAGCCGGTTCTGTTAACTGATTTTGCTGTTTCCTTGTGTGTTGTTTTTGCTGTTTCTTTAGGTACTAATTTTGCTGGTTCTTTGCTTTGAGAGGCAAATTGTCTTGAAAAGATATACAATGATAGATTGAAATGTTTGAGAATTCAAATCGTAAGTTTGTTATCTGATTGTGGGAATAACGTAGCCATATTTTTTTAGCAAGTTGTGAAAAAAGTTGGAAATTTGTACCAACCCTGCCAGTATGTTGCCGCGCTTTTCTCTCGCATGATTTGCAATGAGTTGATGATTATTGATGATGAACTTGATTTGCCTTGATCTGCAATTTCGTATGCCTGATATGTCACTTTCTGTTCTGGCTGAAATGAGGTGCTAGAAGAGTTTTTTTGATCTCAAGCCCTTCTAGACATAAAAAGATACACTTCTAGAGCTTCGATTTGATATGTCACATGCCCTGAACGGATGTCATTCGGTCATCGAAAAACACCTATAAAATCTGTCAATTTTGCAGCAGTTTTAGATTGATTTGCTATTCTGACTTACTGCGATTTTCTGTTTTAATTGGAATGAGCTGGTAGATGATGTTATTAGGACTTAATGTCTTATGGAGATTTGTAATAGACTTCTCAAGCGTTCCATAGACATATAATACGCTTGATTTGGCAATCGTTTGCCCTGTCATATGTTTGTTGAAAAGTAGAAGTCAATGTCTTCATGAATTCTGCTCCTCATATCTGAAAGTCTGTTGTCCCAGAATGATTTTTATAAAATTGTGTGTTCTCAATTTGACAATAAGGTCATATAGCTTGAATGCTTGTCATGTTATACGTTTCACATGTGATTGATAGATGAATGATTTAGGTGTGACATATAATAATGCCGAGACTTTGTGACTTTAGTTACTCTTCTTGAACGCAAAAGATATATTGCTTTTGATTGTTTTAATATGTGATGGTTGTTTCTTTCATTTGTATACACCTAGTTATTAGTGTCTTAGATTAGGTTTAGATTAGGACCCAAAGATAGAGAAGGTGTGAAGGTGATGGAGGTCAATGTCCATTCTGACCGTTGTCATGTACTATTTGTTTTCCCGACATATGTTTCGGGTTCCATGCATTGTATAAAACCTGATGAGTTGCGGGTTTCCTTTCTTTCCTAATTGTTTTCTCTTTTATATTCTTTAGGATTGCATGACTAGGTTCACTGCTTTTCTTGATTGTTCACTTCATGTCTTGCACTTTCAATTTCATTGATTGTTTTCCTTTCTATTTTTCAGGAATAGAATATAATGAAAGTAATCCACCACGCATGGTCACTTAGTCAAGGAATTGATGATCCTGAAAATGTAAAAAGAAACGCATGGACATGTTAGGAAAAACACAACATACTGGTTAGGTACTGAAAGGGTGCTAATAGCAATATTAGCGTAACCCAAGTCCCAGAACCTAGATATCTGGTTGCGTAGGAATCGAGGGAATACTCCCAACCCTCGATTGGGTTTCTAGCCGACCCCTAAAAATGAGGCTAGTGGCGACTCTTGTATATTTTAAGGTTGTTATAAACAACTAGATCGCATAAATAAACCTACTGTCACGCGGGGCATGAGCTTGGGAGAGCTCGCGATCTTGAGATCAAGTACCCCTAAACCCGGCCTTTCCTCCTTTGACATTCAAGGGCGGCGAGATCGGGTCACGACAAAATTCAACAATGAGAGTCATTGCACTACCACCACGCTTCAAATTATTGTAGAGCTTAAAGAGAAATTGGGGTTTCAGCGTTCTTACGGGTTCAATATTTTCCACAATTTCTTCTTTTGCTTGATGATGCGGAGGATCTTGAGTCGCACGCTGACGTTGTTGAGAATGTTGTTGTTGATGAGGTCGAGGAGTATCTTCTTCTTCAGTTAAGTCAAAGTGCGTAGAACCCTCTGGCATGTGCTGTGGTCCCTTGTTAGCGATTCGAGAAGACTTCCTCTGGAAAGACATTGTCACTGTCGAGGAGGATATGGCATCCCAAAAATCCAAGATAGTCCTAGAGGGATTAAAGCCAATAATTAGGTAATGAAATTACCTATGGTTTATGTTTTAGCCATTAGTTTTCTCTTAAGGCTATGTGTTATATGCTTGTGTTCTTGAATTTTTAAATTAGAACTATAGGATAAATTAATGAGAATAACCTATGCTTGGCTATGCACCTCATAAATTAAATTCCTAGAAATAAAATGTTACAAGACTTTGACCATGTGGAATTTAAAATTTAAATTCCATAAAAGAAAGTATAAAAAGGGAAAAAAAAATTTAATTTAGGTTTGGGCCTTAGGCCCATTGGCCTAAGCCTTAGTGGGCCAAGCTGGTCGGCCCAATTAGACCCACAGATGGGGCTGTCGCCGGCCCAAAAGGAGGCCCAAGAAAAAGAACGCCCAAGCCCATGCATGTGTTGTGACAAGTGGCAAGAGGAGATGGCATGCATTGGCCAATTAAGAGGCAATCTAATCATTACTAATGATGAGGTTTAGGGGAAATAAAAGGGAAGAAGAGAGAGGGAGGTGGCCAGTTAGCCATTCGGCCAAGTGAGAGAGAGAACCGTGCGAGAGAGAGGGAGAGAGTGTGGCCGAGAGAGGAGAAGCCGAGAGAGAAAGGAAGGAGCTCGCCCGTCGCCGCCCGCACGCCGTCCGTCCGTCGCCGGTGTGCCGTCTCTTTTTGCTGCTGTTTGTCCGGTCTTTGAGGCAAGTTGGGACTGATTTCTGCTCTTGCATGTGTGCCTTGCATGTGTGATTTGTTGGTGGTAGGTTTGGGATCATATGGAAGGCAAAACCGAAGCTTGGATGACTTGTTCTTGAGTGGTGTTGCTGTTTTCGCATGAATCCGCCTGAGCCAGAACTTTGTGAGAGCTTGCATGCATGTTTTGAGTTCTATTTTGACTTTGATCTCTTCATTAAAGTTGTAGCTAACATCTTAAAATACAACATACTAAAATTTGGTACAAAATGATGGAGATTTAAGGGGTCAAACTCTCATTCTATGGAGATGCTAGATCTGGAATGTTCTCGCATGAATTCGCCTGAGCCAGAATCTTGTGAGAGTTTGCATGCATGTTTCGAGTTTGATTTTGACCTTTATTCCTTCATGAAAGTTGTAGCTAACATCTTAAACTACAACATAATAAAATTTGGGACAAAATGATGGAGAGTTAAGGGGTCAAACTTTCATCCTACGGAGATACTAGATCTGGAATGTTTTCGCATGAACCGCCTGAGTCAGAATCTTGTGAGAGCTTGCATGCATGTTTTGAGTTCGATTTTGACTTTTATTTCTTCATTAAAGTTGTATCCAGCATCTTAAGCTACAACATACTAAAATTTGGTGCAAAATGGTGGAGATTTAAGGGGTAAAACTGTCATCCTACGGAGACACTAGATCTGGAACTGTTTTGCTGACCTTGTGGTAGATTTGTGGTTGCATGTTGATTTTATCAAGAATCTCTCTTCGACTTCTTCATGAAACTTTTAGAGAACATCTTAAAGACTAACATACTCAAATTTGAAGTAAAATGAACAAGTATAGCCTAGTGAATCGACTTACTCTTGAAGAAAGTAAATCTGGAGACGCGGTACTGGACACCCGAGACTTCATGGACCCGTATGGTGACTATTCTCTGGAATTTTGGCTTAGATCCCTTAATAACAGTTGTAGAGGACCTCTTGAAGTAAAACATATCCAAATTTCAGAGGAAACGAAGGAGAATAAGTGGGTAAAAACTCGATATTTCGGAGATGACTACACTGGATGTTTCGGTGCGAGAGCCAGAAGCTTCGTACGACTATAGAAAATGATCAAGAACGAATCTGGCCTAGAATTCTTCATGAAAAATCTTCTTTAGGGTCTTAACTATAGCTTGGTAAAATTTCATAATTTTCAGAGGTCGTTCGGATATTTTAATCGAATTATTTCGGAAACTGTGCATTCTGTTTCTATCCGAAATTTCATGCTGTTTTTGTGTGAATTGTATCTTCTTATGTGGAACTTTATTGGGCATGTGTTTCTACGAAATTGTTATCTTATTGTATTGTCTACCACATGCTTTGATTCCATGATTTTTGAGAAGCATATGGGTATTTAATTTAAATACTTTCTAAAGATGGTACATGCTGGAATTTTGTAAATTTTGAAAAGGCATGGAATATGGACTGTTTAAATTGTATGGATTCCATGAATTGTATTGCCATGGATGATTGTCTTGCTGTATGTATGATGATGAGTTGAGATGCATGTATGAACTCAGTGATGAATGTGATCTTGATTTGCCATCACATCACATGCCATGATAAATTGAATTATAATGATGTGAATTGAGATAAATGAGGAAGCCGTCGGAGGTGTGAGCCGACGATGCCCCGGGAGTGTCGGGATGCCCGGTGGTATACGGTACGTAATTCCAGGGGAGGCCTGGTGGTATGTCGGTACGTAATTCCGGAGGGCAGGTGAAACCATTTTCATGGCGAGCCCCGGAGATTCCCCGGGAGTGTCGGGATGCCCGGTGGTATACGGTACGTAATTCCAGGGGAGGCCTGGTGGTATGTTGGTACATAATTTCGGAAGCTCGGTAGGTATTGTGTCGAGGGATGCCTCGCGATGCTAGATGGGATGCGAGATGTTTGGCTAGAAGGGTAAAGGCCGGATGCTCGGTGGCATAGTGGCATAATTCCGAAGGGTCCTCGTGATGCTAGTCGGGATGCGAGATGCCCAGAGAGTGGGGGTGTCGGATGCCTGGTGGGAATTGTGCCGAAGGGTTCTCACGATGCCAGGATTGGGCGCGAGTGATGAACGTGGGATGCAAACATTGGTCTTGGGAAAGAGAAATGTGGTAGTCCAAAATGAAATTAAAATTAAATTATGCATGATGATATATGCATGACATGATGATGATGTTACATGCATGGATGCACGGTAATGATGATGGTACATGTGATATGATGATATGATGATGATGTTACATGCATGGATGCATGGTAATGATGATGGTACATGTGATATGATGATATGGTGATGATGTTACATGCATAGATGCATGGTAATGATGATGGTACATGTGATATGATGATATGATGATGATGTTACATGCCTGAATGCATGGTAATGATGATGGTACATGTGATATGGTGATATGATGATGATGTTACATGCATGAATGCATGGTAATGATGATGGTACATGTGATATGGTGATATGATGATGTTGTTATACACATGGATGCATGGTAAGGATGATGCCATATGTGACATGATGATGGTAAGTGTATGATATGATGGTGATGTCTATATGATGATGATGGTACATGAGGTATGATGACATGTGCATGATGCCATGGTATGTTGTGCATGGATGCTTGTATGACATGCGATGCTATGACTGTGATGATTGCATGGCATGATGTATTGAGTGGTTTATTGGTCCTTTACCTGCTGAGTGGCTGTACTCACCCCTTTTGGGGAATAACATTTCAGACTAGATAAGATTCATCTACTGCCACCCCTCTGCTGCCACTACTACCAGTAGATGAATCAAGTGGTTGGATATGATTGCGAGGAGGAGGATAGCAAAGGGAGGAACTCTTGGATGCCGACACTGGTCGATGGACTTAAGTATTCGACTGTTGGAGAAGATGTTGGTCATCTTTTGAAGTATCACCGAGTATAGAAACATTGGCATTTCAATGTACCGACTAAAGATGTCCATCTGCTTTATGTAAATAAACGTGTTCGGCTTTAACTTTTATAAGATGTTTAGTTGGTGTGCATCGTTTTCTAAAAATAGGGAAGGGAGTTTGTTGGATGTGCTTCCCTATATGAATTGCGCAAGGGACCTATCAAAAAAAAATGTGTAAACCCCCATGGTTGTATGGACCCGCTGCAATTGAAATGGTATTAGAGTGACATGTTATTAGGAAAAGTGAATGGAAAGTGAACTGTGGCGACCCTAATCGAATCGGGGGCCATCGAGGGGTGCCGCAAAGGATTTCTTCAAACTCGTTCGGTGAAAAAGGTGAAAACTTTGAAGAGTAATCTTGAGAGAAAAGGTAAGAGAATAGGAATTCTGTCTACTAGGGTTTTGAAAAACGTAATCGAAGAAGACCTTCGACGGTATTTATAGCAAGTGAAATGTGGTATATTAACTGTCATGAAGGAAAAAAAATTAATTGCCTTTTTCAAAAATGAAAAACTGCCAAAAATTCAAAAATTCAAAAATAATTCCTAAAAATAAATTAAGCAAGTAACGATTCAAAAATCAACATACATTTTCAGATTTTTCATGCGAAAATTACATTACTTGTATTGAAGAGAATTTAACTTACAGATGTAGTTTCTAGACATTCTAAGTCTGACCACTTTCAAACATCAACTAGTTAATGTTTTTTTTTCTTTACCAAAAAAAAACATTAACTAGTAAAAGATATAATATTTAGTCTGGTGCAAATAAACTCAAATAAACTTTTCTCCAGTGGCTTTGTGAATATGTCTACCAGCTGATTCTTCGAGTCAATAAACTGAATCATAATTTCTCCATTCTAAACATGATCTCTTATGAAATTGTGTCGAATCTCTATATGTTTTGCTTTTTAATGAAGAATTGGATTTTTCGTGAGATTGATAGCATTGGTGTTGTCGCATTTGATCTTAGTGCATGATTCTTCAATTCAAAAGTCTCTTAGCTGTTGCCTTATCCACAGAATTTGAGAACAACTTCCAAAGGCCACATACTATGCTTCTGCTGTTAATAGAGTTACAGTACTCTGCTTCCTTGAGAACCAAGACACCAGCTTGTTCCCCAGCATTTGACAAGTATCAGAAATGCTTTTTCTATCAACTCTACAATCTGCTAAATCTGCATCTGAATATCCAAGGAAAGTAAAGTCTCATTCCTTGGGATACCACAGACCTAACTTTGGAGTAGTTGCAACGTATTTAATGATGCGTTTTGCAGCACTTAAATGAGATTATTTGGGATTTGATTGGAATCTAACACAAATACAAACACTAAACAAAATGTTAGGTTTAAATGCAGTAAGATAAAGAAGTGAACTAATAATACTCCTGTAAAGTTTCTGGTTAACATTCTTTCCTCCTTTATCTTTGTCTAACTTCGAAGAACTTGACATTGGTATCTCTGTCTTTTTGCAATTTTTTCATCAGAATTTCTTAATGAGATCTTTTGCATATTTTTCTTGATGAATGAAGATATCTTTCTTTGTTTGTTTAACTTGCAATCCCAGAAAGAATGTTAATTCACCCATCATATTCACCTCGAATTCATCTTGCATAGACCTAGAGAATCTCTTGCATAGATTTCCATAAGGAGATCCAAAAATAATATCGTCAACATAAATTTGAACCAGTATAAAATCATTTCCTTCCTTTTTTATGAGCAATGTAGTATCTACCGTTTCTTTAGTAAAACCATGTTGAGTTAGAAATTTACTTAACTTTTCATACCAGGCTCGAGGTGCTTGCTTCAGTCCATACAAGGCCTTTTTCAATTTATAGACTAAGTCTGGCTTTCTTGGATCTTCAAAACCAGGTAGTTGTTCCACATAGACTTCTTCTTGAATAAAGCCATTTAGGAATGCACTTTTTATATTCATCTGGAATAACCTGAAATTTTCATAGCAAGCAAAAGCAAGTAATAATCTAATTGCTTCTAACTTTGTACTGGTGCATAAGTCTCATAGTCTATCCCTTCTTCTTGCGTATATTCTTTGGCCACGAGTCTTTGCTTTGTTCCTTACCACTTTTCTTTTCTCGTCCACCTTGTTCCTGAAAACCCATTTAGTCCCAATTATAGACTTACCTTTAGGTTTAGGAATTAGCTCCCAAACATTGTTGATGCCGAATTGTTTAAGCTCTTCTTGCATAGCTTCAATCCAACTTTCATTAGACAGGGCTTCTTCCACACTCTTGGGTTCTATTTCAAAAATAAGTGCTAAAGCACTAGACTCTTCTCGCCTTTCAGATCTGGTTCGAATTCCTTTATCAATATTACCAATGAAGAGTTTTTTTGGATGACTTGACTTATGCTTCCAGTTGCTGGTTGGTTTGACAGTCTGCTGATCCTCTGCTTCAGTTGTATCTTTTGGTTCTGCTTGATCTTTAGAAGTCTGAGCTACTTCGAGGGAAATAGACTTTAAAAAGTCTGGAACAGGTTTAGATTCTTCAAGTTGAGTCTGATCCAGTTTAATCTGCATAAAGTCTTGAAACTTAATGTTCATAGATTCTTCTACATATTGAGTCTTCTTGTTGAATACTATGTATGCTTTGCTTGAGGTTGAGTAGCCATGGAAGATTCCTTCATCTGATCTTTCTTCAAACTTCCCAGTTCAATCATTTGCATTTTTCAAAACGTAACACTTACAGCCAAACACATGAAAGTAAGAAACATTTAGTTTTTTTCCTTTAAACACTTCATAAAGAGTTTTCTCTAGAAGAGGTCTCAAGAATACTCTATTGATGATATAGCATGCTGTAGAAATTACTTCAGCCCAAAATCAATAAGAAATTTTGCTCTCAATTAAAAGAGTTCTTGCCATCTCTTGTAAGAATCTATTCTTTCTTTTCACAATCTCATTTTGTTTTGGAGTGTATGGAGAAGAGAAAACATGCTGGAAACTAGATTCATCACAGAATTTCACAAAGTCTTGATTTTCAAACTCACCTCCATGGTCTATACGTATGCTTGAAATAGCATATCATTTTTCATTCCGAACCATCTTGGCAAACTTTGAAAGTAAGAGAAAGCTTCAGACTTACTTGCCAGGAAGTAAACCCAAGTAAAGCGAGAGTAATCATCCACGATTACTAGGCAATATCTCTTTCCACCAATGTTTTGAGTCCTAGTTGGTCCAAAAAGGTCCATATTCAGAAGCTGCAAAGCTCGATTAGTAGAAACTTGATTTATGGGTTTAAAGGAATTTCTAACCTGTTTTTCCAAAACACAAGGCATGCATAACTCAAACTTTTGATATGTCATATTAGGAAGACCACGTACAAGCTTCTTGGGTGAAATCTTGGCAATCTGCTTCATGTTGACATGACCAAGCTTTCGATGCCAAATATTTGTTTCATCTTGAATGGAAATAAGACATTGAGAACTCTCTGGTTTTATGTCCATAAGATAAATGTTCCCATGTCTTCATCCAGTGAAAGATTAAGAGAAGTCTTTACTTGTTCCCGAACAGATGCCTTCTTGGAAATTAATTTTGAATCCAGTATCGTACATCTGACTTATGCTGAGTAGATTATAGTCGAGTCCTTACACCAATGAGACATTGTTGATAGTAAGACTTCCAATCTTCACAATTCCAACTCCAACAATTCTTCCTTTACTGTATCCACCAAAAGAAACTTTTCCACAATTTATTTGAATAAGTTTTATAAAGCAATTAGAATCTCCAGTCATATGTCTCGAATAGCCACTATCCAAATACCGTTTGATCTTCTTCTTGATAGTGACTTGTGCTCAAAAGAAAAACTCAAGCTTTCTTTGGTACCCATATTTTCTTGGGTCCAATAGTGTTAATATTAAAAACAATATTTGCCCAATCCTTCTTAACAAGTCTCTAGACTTTGGGACATTCTTTCTTGAAATGTTCTGAGCCGTTACACTTTGAACATTTGAGATTACTTCAACCAACGGGTTTTACAAAAACTCTTTGAAAATGATTTTTGTAAAATACCCTTGTAGGTCTTTGTTTAATTCTTTCTTTAACTTTGGGAAAATCAATTAAATGAATGGTTTTTGGAGTCATACCCAAACCAGATTTATTAAAATGAGGTATTTGTATAGAAAGAATTTTCTCCAGTTTCTCAGATCCTTTTCAAAATCTTTTTGTGATATTTGAAATATCTTCTTTTAAAAAGGAATTTTCCTTCGAAAGAGAATCTGAATATTATTTTAGATCAACAAAACTTTTCTTTCCAAGAGATTTCCTGTTGCTTCAGTTTAGAATTCTCTCTCTTAAGTTCGGAGATCTTTCTAAGAGATGTTTTGAGGCTGAGATAGAGTTCATCTATATACTTCAAGACTTTAACAAGAATTTTTAAATTGCTAACCTCAATTTCTTTGTCTAAGTCTGAATCAGAATCTGTATCAAGGTCCGAGTCTGACTCTGAATTAGCCATTCGACAAATGTTGGCATATTCTTCATCACTTTCTTCACATTCAGTGTTACTCCATGTTTCTGCTTTGAGAGTCTTCTTATACTTCTCATTTCTTTCTTTCTTTTCCACGCAGTAGTTTGTTGACCTTCATTGGTCCTGAGATTGGTTGTCCTTGATATGCTAATCCATTCACAATTTCAGTGAAACGACTAAACATATCAGTGATAGATTCTCCATGCTTCATATCGAAGGCTTCATACTGTCCAAGTAGAATGTTGATTTTTGTTTCCTTTACTCGATTAGTTCCTTCATAGGTGACGTGTAATTTATCCCAAATTTCTTTTGTTGTTTCACAAGATGAAATTCAATTATACTCACTAGGAGATAAAGCACAGTATAAAGAGTAGATAGCTTTAGCATCAAAAGCTTGTGTCTTGGTTAATTCTTCTTGTGTCATTTCGCCATCATTTGCAACTTCATTTCCTCTTTCTAAGGTTGACGTAGCTTTGGGATTGATTTTTTTTTTTCTACTACATCCCATTCTAGGGGATCTTTAGATCTCAGGAATACCTTCATCTTGTTTTTCCATACATTATATTCATTTCCATCAAAGTAAGGAGGTCTGGTGTTGCTTTGCCCTTCAACCAATCCTGGAGCCAAAATACTAGCCATAGATCTTTAATTCAGAAGTAAAAACACTTCAGTAAAATGAGTACATAGGCTCTGATACCAACTGAAAGGACTAGTAATAACACCTAGAAGGGGGTGAATAGGTGTAATAAAATTTCCGCGAGATTCAGAAGTAATAATTGCTTGTAAAAATCACAGACGAATTCATACTTAAACAATTTTAAGTTTAAACAAATAAACAAAGCTACTGATCAAAGTAAAAGAGTTGGGGGAAGAGAATTATAATACAAGGTTTATAGTGGTTTGGCTTAGATCAAGCTTACGTCCACTCATATGTGAAGAATCTTGACTTCACAGTGAAGAGTCTCTACAGGTCTCTCACATATGAGTTTCTCTCCTTTGTAAAAACTTTGAGGTCATCAAATGAAATAGCAAGAAACTAGAAAGCTTCAGACTTTGAAATTTTTCTTTCATGCATTCTATCAAACAACTAGAGAGTCCGCCTTAAATACTCCTTCATGCCTTCACGACCGTTGGCACTTTCCAAAGGAATTCTTCCAATCTACCCATTGGATAGAATCAATCAAGGAGATCTTGAGTCGTTTGAAGATTATGATGAAAGCCTGTAAATCCTGTTCGCCCATACAATCAGGATCTTAGTTTCTATAAGTAACACTTTCCAAGTTTGCTTGCCTTTCAAAAGATTTGATTATCGGAATTGATTCAAATAAGGATAACCAATCATATGAATGCTATATCTAGCCAAAAGAACACCCATGAGCCATACGAACTGAATACTTGAAGAAATAAGAATAATCTTCACATTTGGATAAGTCTTCATTCTTCGGTCTGGAAACTGTTAGTGCGGGCAAACTTTGAACCTAAAGTCTGGAGGTCTTCAAACTTTGACGCTAGAGTCTTGCGATCTTCAGACTTTGACACTAGAGTCTTACGATCTTCAGACTTTGACACTAGAGTCTAGAAGTCTTCAGACTAGACTTTCTGGAAATGTTTTGTCAACTTCAAAACAATAAAAGAGTTTTCTCCAACTGACTCAAGGGCATATGTGTCCCTATTGACTTAGGATCATCATCACCCTAAAACAAGCCTTAAAAGTAAACAAACTAGGTGCAAGAAAGAGAGCCACACGCCCAACTTGGAGGGCAAGCAACTCTAGAACCTTGTTGTCTTGAAGATCAAGTTGCATTAAATGACTTTGGACCTTAGTTAATTAATGCAAGTGATGAATCATATGCCCATACGTCCCTATTAGCTTAGGACCATCGTTTCCCCTACTTTAAGACTTGGAAAACAAGTTCTTCCCAACCTTAAATTCTTGGTGAAGACCATTAGGGGTGCCACTTCACCTTCTTAGCCTTGCCACCCAAAGAGAAGCTATTGGACTATTTAGAAATTCCATCATGGAGGGTTTGCCTATAGATAGAGGTGCCACCCATTCATTTCCCTAAGGCTAGGGTGATTTCCTCCATTCCTCCTATCTCTTGCATGCCCTCACTTTCTCTCTTGGCCACTTCCTCTCTTGCTAGTCACCCCTCGCATTTAGCCACCGCCTGGCTATAGCCATCGCTCAATCAAGTGTAAGTGAAATTACTAACCCTTTGCTAAGCTGATATGTTTTGTTGTTGGGTTTGGCTGTATTCTTATCTATGCTTAGTCATGTGCATGTTTATGGTTGTTTGTATGGTTTGCTCATGTCCTTGGATTTACAAGTGAAATTCTAATCCCCTATGCTATGTTGATTTGCTCATCGTACAGATCGATGAGTTTGTCTTTGATGTGCTATAATGCTGGTTTTTGTGTGTTCTTGAACTAAAATTCGTGGGATCAAAGCTTTGAGTGGTTTCTTAAGTTTTGA
Organism: Eucalyptus brandiana; assembly: GCA_014182725.1. NCBI lineage: Eukaryota > Viridiplantae > Streptophyta > Magnoliopsida > Myrtales > Myrtaceae > Eucalyptus > Eucalyptus brandiana. The sequence goes on from CM024670.1 coordinate 29,351,908, forward strand.
TTTTGATTTCCATTTTTCGAAACCACTGGACCCTCACTGTATTCCGATCTTATAGAGCTTTTTCTGGTTTGAATCTGACAAAACTTCCTCATGGAAGTTGTTCAAAACATCTTAATCTACAACATATTTTAATGTCAAATTTTTCTAAGGTAAAATGGTTGGTACGAAAGCCTAGTCATTTACCGTATTCAATCTGTCCAGTGCGGTAGAAACAGTGACCCAATTGTCTTCTCAGATTTTTATAAAATTTTATCTTTCAAATTTGGACATGTTTTCTTCACAAAGTTGTAAAGGACATCCACATTTAAACATATAAAAATTTCAAAGTGTTTTGTGAAGATTTGGATTTTGAAATGGGTTTTCATTTATGGTCGTTGAATTTGTTTGATGAACGAACCTTAGGGTTGTCTTCAGTGATTTACTACTCTTTCCAAAGAATGATTTCGACTTGGTTTCCTCATGAAAATTGTTATTTAAAGTCTTCTCTACAAAATGTTAATTTTTTATAATTTTTCGAGCCCATTTAATAAGGTAATGACACTGAAAAAATTGTTCGAAACTATTCTGTCGTATCTATTTTCGAACATTCATGAATTTCTATTCGAGTTTAAATGTGGATCGGTTCATAATGAGTCTTGGTGAAGTTGTGGGTCTTGTTGGTTTTGGCTTAGGTTAGTGTTAATAAAGTCGATTCGTTGATTTCAGAGCAATATGCTACGTAGTTGAGTTATGATGTGTGCTCACTCGTGCTTCATTGTGTGTATGATAATGAATGTTACATTGCCTCCTTCACGAGAACAAGATGCCCCCATATGCCAATGGGATGCATTGTTAATGAGAACGAGATGTTCCCATGCCATTAGGATGCCTCTTTGGAAGGACGGGATGCCTCGTTCATGAGAAGGAGGCCCCTAAAAGTATAGGAAGTTCCTAAAAGTATAGGATGCCTGGTTTGATGGTCGGATATCTTGGTTAAGCCAAGAAGCCTCCGAAAGTATGGGATACCTGGCTTGATGGCCAAATGCCCAGCTTGAGGTTGGAAGCCCTTAAAAGTATGAGAAGAACCATTTGAAATGATTAATGCACTTTTTGTGCATGTTGCCATGTGTTGTTTGATAAACTTGTTTGGTAAGGTAGCTTGTTTGAAAAGTTGAAGGCAGCTAGTATGGTAAGGTAGTTTGTTTAGTAAGTTGAAGGTAGCGTGTTCGGTAAAGTAACTTGTTTGGTAAGTTGAAAGGTTGTTAATTGAGATGTCATCATAGTGCGATGCCCTGGTTGATGTTAGGAAGCCCCTGGAAGTATGGGAAAAACCATTTGACGACGGTTAATGAACCTTTTATGGATGTTGATATGTGGTCAATCAGGCATTGATGGTAAGCCATAATTGATCATATACACATAATCAAGATATTGCAATGAATTTGCTATTGATTTGCCATCGACGCTTTAATGAGGTTGAGGATCATATGCTTGATTTGATGACGAGACGTCCTCCTATTTGAGAATTAGTGATTTTACTTCAACTCACCCTGTTTTTTTCCTCAAATTTGTAGGTATGGAAGTCTCATCTCTCCGAAGCCAAGATCACGCCAAAGAAGATATGAATCGCTTGGCCTACTACTAATAGAAGTTTAATGTAATTAAGAAGACCCCCATGGAAAAAGGCTTGTAAATGTACTTACATAATATAAAAGTAGTGTTATGTGATGTGTTTTCCTAGCTGCTTGATTGTTGTGTGGTTTGGGAGATGGTTGTTGTACATGCTTATACATGTCGAAAAGAAATGGGTAGATGATGTCCCTGGGACGTTGCAACAATAACCCTCTACCTAGTCGCATCCCCATGGCTAAGGAGTCCAAGGTTGTGATAATAGACGTATGCTTGATCTAAGCCGAACTAATATAAATTTTCGTGCACAATTTTCTCTATCCTTCTAATCTTGTTTATTGTTTATAGTAGAAATTCGCACACTAGTGGTCACCACCCTATCTCGACCACTTTTCAAATTATAATTTTGTTTAAGTTTGAAGTTTCTTATCTTGGCTATTTAATTTCGCTTCGTTTGTCAAGAGTTTTCAAAAATTCATCTATTCATCCCCTCTAGGTGATACTGCTAGTTTTAACACAATGTGCCCAAGAAACCATGAAGTCATCTTCTCCTCAAGCTCATGCCTCAAGCAATAATTATAAACCCTTGGATAGCTAGAACAAAAAGGAAAAAAGAAAAAAAGAAAAAAAGAAACCAAGCCAAGCACTTCCCAAATTATATGTCAATGCTTTATGGAAGCAAGAATGAGTACTAGATTATATTCCTTTGAGATCATACAAGCAACACCTAGAGCTCAAATCAAGCATGAGTGTTAAATCTCGGTTGTTTGTGCTTAACCTAAGCCTTAGATTTGGATCTAGGCGAATTGACCTCCATCTGACCATGCTGGAATTGCCATCAAGGGAGGTGGGCAAACGAGATCTACGATGTTGATAGTGAGGCCAGCAAGGAGGGGGGAGACGGGGAAGAGAGAGAGAGACAGAGACTTCGGAGGAAAAGATCCATAGAGCGAGGGGCATTTGTGACATCCGAAAAATTCCTATCTTATTAATACATAGGAATTTGGTTGCGATCAATGTCACAAGTTAAAATTTTTATAAGGTCGATCAATAGGATTGTTTTGTATGAGCGATGGCTTAGAAAGTTACTAAGTTAATTATTTACTATGTTTGAAAAGTTTTGCCAAATGTTTTGATGGGTTCAAAAATTAATTATTAACTTATGTTCAGAACGTTTTGCTAAGCATTTTGATAAGTTCAAAATACTTTTCCGATTTATCAATATTTGGAAGAGACATTGGTTTTCATGTTTATGTACTGATTTCCTTGATAATCTAGTATTTCAACCGAAAAAGGCTACTTTGGAAAGTTATTTTTGACTCATTCTTCCATCAGCAAGTCTCATTTTTGACTCATTCCTCCTGGCAAGTCTCCCTTGAACTTTGCATTTCTATCTTTCCTTCCATCGGCAAGTGAAATATTGAACTTAACCTTTGTTGATGACATGCCTACTTCATCTATATTAACTTCTACTTTATTAATGTAAGGCATGACTCACCTCCTTACTTGGCCAAAGAAGATGAACCCCTCCTAGATATCTCCTTTTTTGGCTTATGAAATTGTGGCACATGCCTAGGCTATTCACTTAGGGGACATATGGACTATTTTGATTGGAACAACAAGCCTCTCTCCTCATAGACTTCTTGATTTACCCTTGGTTCATTAATCAATTCCATCAAATTAACTCTTAAATACTTACCCTACCGAAGGGTAAGTGCTCAACTTCAAAAGAAAGAAAAATAATTTCCAAGAGAAGACCCCAGTTCATTTCTCACTCTCCATTTTCCTTTCAATTCTTGCTTTCAATTTCAATAGTAAAAGCAAAGGATCCCCTGTGCATTTTTATTAAAGTCTCGAGTTCATTTCTGGGTTTGAACGAAGTAAAATCATTTATTTCCTCTACTCTTCATAAAAGGGTTTGTCATTTTCAAGATAAAAATCATTGATTTCGGTTTTGTCTTATTTTGAAGTAAAACTAATGCTTTTATTTTATGCAATCTATTTTTGAGGTGAGTAAAAACTCTAGGCATTAAGCTAGGTTATTCTAATGAGTACTTGGCTTGGTTGCCTAATGGATGTTTATTTTTTATGAGTTTTATGAACATATGTGAATAATTTTGGTGATAGCATGTTGGGTTCTTCATTTGTGTGAATCTTGATGATGATATGTTGAATTTTTGGTATTGATGATTTTAATTGTTTTAATAAGAAGAATGAGTTTGTTTTTTTGGGGATTGGTGGTGTTTTGTGAACAGAGTTTTTTTTTTTTTTTTAAATAAAGGTTACCAAATATGGTAGTACCGATTACCGCTTACTGAATATGGCAGTATCGATTACCGATTTTTAGTGGGTTGCCAATTATGGCAATATTGATTATGGATTATGCATGTACCGAATATGTTGGTGCCAACTACCGATTATAGCAAATACTAAATGTGATATCCTTGATTCGAACCCCTATCTTAGGCATGAGGAATGGACTAAGGATCAGTACACCAATAATGAGAATGGGTTGTGAGTCACTCCTAGGGATTGTTCACGAGCCAACTAGCTAATTGAGGACAAGTTGACTCAGGACCGGGGTTACGTTAGACCAGAGCATTCGACCATGAAAAGACCGCTCAATCATAAGGATTGATGTGGATGATCACATGCCATTATGAGTCGATCAAATGATAGGTATGGATCGATTCAACTCGAGTATATACTAGTCGCGAGTGACTCCGCACGGTCACTATACCGTTTGTGAATGACCCTAATCCGATTCCATGCAATTGTGAGCCAATGCAAGTCAATCAATCCTGCACTATTATATGACAAGCAATGGTCATTCATGGATCGATTGCGCTCGAACATGGGCTGGTTCTAAACCTACCATAGGTCATTCGTAGAACCTTGGATAGGTGCCGAGTATCACGCCTCGATCCTCAAGCGCGTGTCCATCCCTCACTGGTTGTTTAAAAAGCGATGTCCCATGACGCATTGCCGGCCCATTCATTTTAATACACATGAGAAGCAGATATAAAATCCCCAGATAATAAAAAAATGGGATAGGAAAGTAGGGCCACAAATTTTAAAAACCAACAACCACACTTATATACATTGCAAACTAGAATGTATATATTACAATACAAACTATAGAAGTTAGGTTCTATACAAGCTAGTCAGAAAACAAGGTCTGCAAATAGGGGTGGGGGTTTCCAATCCACTATGGGTCCTCATCATCCACGATTTCTCCTTCTTCCACACTCTAGTTGGAGCCTACTGCTGATTACATCGGAGAATCTGGATCATCAAGCTTAGGGTCCTTTGCGTCCACCACTAAACCATCCTAAGGGTTTGCATACCCTTCCCGAACACAACCTCTAACACATACAGAGGTACTTCCGATTTCGGTATGGGGCTCTCTCTCTATCCATTACGATGTAGGCAATATCATGCCCTGTATTGATTGGGTACCTTTTTGTGTAGAGCTGCATCAACCTAGATTATGGACTTCACCAGTTTGTACTCCAGTCCCTCCGGGTGCACATGAATCGGAATGTAGTACTTATGTTCGGTAATCTTCTTGGGTTGCCTAAAATATTCATGAGGAGCTACCATCTATGGACCTGAAATGTTATCCCACAATGGGGCGAGACAACGTCTCAACAAGTTCAACCCCTTAAGACCCGACTAGGAAGAAAATACGCCCCCAAGGGCTGCCTAAGCACAAACACGAGTCAGAGGACTTACTTTGGCCTCAATTCCTTCCTATGAATCAATATAATTTAAACAATTAATCAATCATTTCAACCAATCAGAACGAATCACCGATCAATCGACTCAGTTGATTCCATGTCATCACGACCTTCCCTTGGTCGGTATACTCAATACTATCTATAAGGTCCTATCAAATCAGGACTGCTCACTTTAAGCTAACGATAGATAGTATAGCTCACCCAAAACTGATAATATAGTATACTGCTCACCCAAAGATGATATATTAGGGCCCCCAGGCCGATATAATATACTAATAATGCTCACCCAAAGCTGATAAATTATTGCTCGCACAAAGTTGATCAATTATTCTTTTTCTCACCATTTGAGAATGTCACCATTTTTATCCTTCATGATAAAAATAGTCGTGCGTGGGTACACGGCCGGTCTAAGCCAAAATATAATAATTTTACTTTCCATAAATCCCACCATTTTATATGGTCCACCAAAATAATTTTGACGTTGTAAACCAACGCTCGGTTATTTTCTAATTAATTATAGAAATTAATTGCTGAAAATTAATAAATTTAGGAATAAATTCCCAAACTCCCAATTCACACATAATTAGCACAAGTTAGAACTCAATTAAATAAACAGATCTCACCACAACAATTAGCATAAAATTTAGGTCGCCAACTATCCTAGTCAAATTTCTGGAAAATAATTAATTAATTAAATAATGCCAATAAATAGCAAAAATGCCAACTTAGGCCTATAATGCCTAATTAAAAGCCGAGACGAGCCCGAAAAATTTCTGAATCACTCTAGATAAATACTAGAGCTTGTCTAGGCCCTAATTGCACTGAACTATCCACCTAACATGCATCAATAATTAATCAATTCACTAATCAAATCTAACTAACCACTTAATTCTAGCTTAGTTTAAACTAATCAACCCTTAAACGTCATTAACTTACTAAGCAAGAATTAGTGAGTTAAACCCACTTGTTCGACGAACCGCTCAGTTCAAAACAATGGGGATGCTGCGAGGGATGAGAAACTCCAAAGCGGCCTAGGCTTTCGGGGTTAGGAAGCAGGCCTAAATAGTGCTGGAAAACCCACAACTTCAGCTGTTGTCCAAGGTCGAGAAAGGCAGAAACGAGAGCCAGTTGAGTCGAGGACGAGCTGAGATGGATCAAGGAAGTTGAACCAGGCCTAGGCGGGCAGCTTCGAGCTTCTAAACGGCTCTGGCGGTGAGCCACATCAGCTTAGGTGACCTTAGTAGCCTACTGGAAGAGAAGATGACAACAGTGGCATGCGGCGAGGCAAGAGCAGTGGTGGAGGGACACGACGGGCGAACGGTGGCTTGGCGTGCGCGGCGACAGTTCGACTGGGCTGCTGGCTACTCCGGCAGCTCCTCTGGTTTGCTGGGCGTGAAGTAGCGAATGAAGGGAGGGGGAAGAGGGCTGTCGATGGCTGAGGGGGAGAGAGGAAGGAAAAGGGAACAAAGTGAGGACACTTGGTCTAACTTATCCTATTTTGGTCCCCTTGACCAATGCCCTCCACCAGTTGGGTTCCATGGCCAAAATTCAGCCACCAAGGCCCTTCTAGAAGTCTTAGAAATGGTCCATAAGTCATGGGCGGTGGGGGCATACGAATTCATACAAGATTTCCCCTCAATTGGACTTTAATTCCTCTTTGAATCCATCCAATTTGGCTTCCAAAATTGTAATTGTCGAACCCTTGATCAAATTGGTATTTTTCCTCACCAATTGATCCTACTTGCATCCCAATCGCGTGATCAAAAACGGTTCATAACATTTTATGAACAAAAACGGCCCTAGGACGACTTTTTTCCAAAAATTCTCGGTTTGCAAAAAAATCTTCGGAGATTGAGTCGACATTCCTAAAATGACCTGTGACTTGACAGAACTTTCAATTTCTGAAATCGGATTCAAATTCGTGGTTAATTTCACTCTGGCACATTTTTAGCGTTACCTATGCCATCGGGTAGCTTTTAGAAATTTTTAGTGCAAATGACCCGTGGTTGATTTTCTTCGAGCCATAATGAACCTCTTCGACACATTGGCGACCCTCGGTTATCGTGAAGATCTCAATGATTCAAATACGAATATAGGGTACCAAAACGATAGAAAAATCAGTCTAGTGCCGATCGACGGGAATTTTTCAATTTAGTGGAATCACCTACATTTAACCACACATCTCAGTCGAACTAACCTATCTCTGATCTCTAAGCGATTTTTAACTGTGCCGTAATGATCTCTGCAGATGAGCCCAGTTGACTAGTCGATTCCTAGTCGAATTCTCAAGTTTATTGCATTAAAATCTCTTAATGACCTCCTTAGATAGTTTAGTTATCTCGCGAGTGATCAGCTCTGAGAATAACATTATAGGCGTGTCGATGAAAAGCCCGATTAATCTAATTGAAAGTAGAATGAAATTTCAGGATGTCACACCGACTAAGGTTTGGGGCTAGCCACTTGAGCACTACTGAAACCACCTAACTTGCGTATACTATGTCAAAAACCTCGGTTTGATTATGGGTGTCGATCATGAGTGATTACAAGATATTTCTCTTAAGTTAAGACGATATTTAACTAGTCCTCGAAAATATGTTTTGTCCTCTTGAATTTGGATCAATTAAGAGGGAACAATTCTTGGAAGCCAATGAAGCCCCCCTTCAAAAACATGCCTAAATAGGGAAGAACTTGAGGATTAAGTTGTTTTTGAAAGTTAAACCTAGCCTTGGATTTTTGGAAGGCAGTACATGAGTGCAACAAGTTGGGACATGTGCTAATTTAGGGATTTAGGCTATAATAACCCTAATGGTGAGACTTACATAGCTTCTTGAGGATAAGTTGAGAGAGGACCAATGTTTGGTGGCCATGCAAAGGGGAATAGGCACCACTTTGAAGGAGAATGGGAGGGGAAACAAATCTAGTTTTTGTAATTAGGATACCATGGTTGACCATCCAATCTATCTTTGATCCCCATGCAACAAGCAGTTTTCTTCAAGACGTCGATTTGTAGAGGATCAATGCACAAACCATTAGCTACTTGTAACATCGATGATATGTCACACCCCCACTCCACCTCTGGCATGAGAGCATGACCCGGTAGGTTAGCATCGATGGCCTAGGCAACATTGAACGTCTTGAAAGTCTTTTTATCTTTAGTTAAGCACATGCGAAAGTGATCATAAACGATCCTCGTACAAACAAACATGGAAGCCGGGCAAGACATATGCAAGCCAAACAAATAAAAGCAACATATTTATATGCATATTCACGTATCAAAAGTTGTTTTGATTACATGCCCATCCTAGTCCTGGGCTCTTCATTTTCGTTTCCATTTATAGTCAAACAAAAGGCTAGGGTAGCCTAACTCCTCTACCGAGCTGCTCTCTTAAACGGCCCCCATGCTAGGTTCATTCGCTTCTTGGACCCATAGGGTAGTAGTTTTCTTCCGATAAGTGATGTCTGTTATGGTGGTAGTCATATTTATAGGTAGGACGAGACGAACGAGCAGTGGGATTGGTTCACCCATCACACACTTGAAATTGTGAAAACAGAAGAGTGAGTCAATGACTTAGTAAGTAAAAATCCCTAATTCTCCTATAGGAGGACATCTCGCCATCGATTGTTGGATACAAGGTCACCACCCACTTGTCAATGGCAAATCAATAGCAAGGTTCGTGCCTTGCCTTCCTTATGCATATGAAAGGCTCTCAACCGTCTATGTACTTTCAAGAATCAAAGACAAGGAGTTAGTGCATATGAACAAGCTTTCCAAAGATCCGTGGCTTATGATCGTTTTGATCACAAAAACCATGTGACCCAATTCAAACATATACTCAAATTGATGCAAGGACTTAACAATACATATCAAAACAAACCCAGCTTTTGCAAACATCATACATCAATCAGTCATGGACCACATGTGGACTTTCATTTTTCTTTTTTAGTATCATATTAGTCTAAATTAATCGACTCTTTTGGTAACAACTGAGTAACGGTCCCCCCTGGCAACTAGCATCATCCCGATCTCATTATCAAGATGGCATCTAGGGCGACCCCCAGGCATTAGCCTCACTCGGGCCATCATCGTCCACGATCTCAATATTGAGACGGCATCCAGGGCTTTACCCTAGGCAACGACCCAGCATCTCCCAGCATCAGCATATAAGTCCATTGTGTGTCCATGCATTTTAAGCATCAATTGATTCATTTTATCTTTGAATTTTTAGCCGGATGAAAGGCCCAAAGGCATGCCATGCAAAGTGAATAAATGAACGACTCTTATTGTGACATCCTGATTTTCCAATTCTATTTTCAATTTAATAAGTCGGGCTTCTCATCGACGCACATATAGTTCTTTTCTCTGAGTTGGCCACTCACGAGATAACTAGCCTATAAGGTGAAGCCATGCAGTAGACTTGAGAATTCAACCAAAAAATGACTACTCGACCGTGCTCATTTGCAAGGGTCATTACGACACTGTCAAAATCAATTAGAGACCGGAGATAGGCCGATTCAGCAGAGGTAAGTGATTAAGTGTGGGTTATGCCACCTAATTGCAAAATTCTCATCGAATGGCACTAGACTGATTTTTCTGTCTTTTCTGTACCTTGTGTCCGTATTTGAAACCTTGAGATTTTCATAACAATTGAGAGTCACCAATGAGTCGAAGATGTACACTATGGTTTGAAAATAATCAACCACAGGTCAAATGCACTAAAAATTCCCGAAAGCTATCCGATAGATTAGTACTCGCTAAAATGGCGCTAGATTTAAACCCGATTTCAGAAATTGAAAGTTCTGTCATATCACAAATCATTTTAGGAACATCGACTCATCCTCCAAAGATTTTTCTGCAAACCGATATTTTTAGCAAAAAATCAAAATAAGGTTATTTTAGATCGGGAAATTCTAGGGACTGTTTTTGGTTGCATTTTTGGACATCAAGTGGGATCTTTGGACAAGGAGAAAAATGGAATTAAGTGAGGACACCTTGGTGGATTTTATGGACTTCAATTTGACTCAATTGGAAGAGGCATGGAATGAAATTTAAGAGGCAAAGTCCAAAATTCGTAGGCCGTGGGGGGAGGAACATTTTGGACCCATTAACAAGCTTGTTGAGGAAGCTTGTGGGCTATCAAAGGGCTGAGGATGACAGACCAGCTGGTAGGGGCAAGGCAAGGGAGAATTGGACAAGTGTGGGAGCCTTGGAAGCCTTTGGGGAGCACCTCTCTTCAGCAGCCCTTCTTCTTCCTTGAATCCCTCCTTTCTCCATTGTTGTTGAAGTTTAGAAGCTCCAAAAACTAGAGAAGCCAGCCCCTTTGCCATTCGACCAAGCCCCACACCCGTCCAACCACCCTTGGCCACCATCCGTGCAGCCGAAGCCACACCCGCTCACCCGCACACCAGCCCATGTTTGCTACTCGCCCGTGCGTCTGTGGCCATCGTCCTTGCCCTGTTTGCACGTCTGAAGCCCTTGTCCAATGTCGCCAACCTCCGTGAATCGCCGTCAAAGCCCTTCCTGGCCTTGATTGGTGTCGTCGCTAAGAGGTTTGTCACCCACCTTGGTGTCGCCATCGCCGTGGACTCACCGACTTGCAAATTCGGTGAGTTTACCTGCGAAACCTTGCTTATGAGGTTAATTATGCTTATGGGGTGTTTAGATTAGGCTAAGTATGTTTAGGTGGTTAGATTAACTTAGTTAAATGTTAATTAGATTAAGGGATGTCATTAGTTTAGTGGATAATTAATTAAGGCTAATTAGATTATTAGATTAGTGTAATAATTATTAGGCCCTTAATTAATTATTTTAAATTAATTAATTATTTCTAATTTATAAATATTATTTTATTAAATTATATTAATATAATATATTATTTATTTATTTTATTTAGGAATATATTTAATTATTTATTATTTTCCGAAATTATACCGGGGTAGCCGGTGATCGGAATTTCGTACGGACTATTGTGGTGTGTTCAGATTATGCATTTAATTGTTGGATTGTGCAAATTGAGTGATGATTGTGAAAATATAATATTTATTCAGAAAATACCAAGTGTCGGGTTTTGATACCGAAAATGGATTTTAAGTACTATATCAAATAGTGGGACTTTAGAATGGAAGGATATCACTTTTCAAGGTTCAAATTGATCGTGTATCCACGCACGCCTATTTTCCCAAATCTTTTTAATATGAAGAAAATATGCCTGGATCACTATTTTAACCGAGGCATTTGAGTGCAATGCACGGTGTCCTGGGCCGAGATTGAATGGTTGTGTGTTGGTTAAGAGAACCTGTCCCCGAATTGAGTCGGATGGACGTTACCCTATAAGGGTTACCCACTTATTGGGTCTCGGGTCACAATAGATTCTAGACCTACGCTCCTTCGGGAAAGCCGTCTTTGAGAGACGTCGCCGTGCTGAATGGTGGCGAGACGATGCTTGGCTACGCCAGTAGATGCCAAACTTGTGAGTAGGTCGTACCCTAGAGGGGTCAAATTAACAATTGGAATGCATGATTGATTGAGTTTGATGCGCCTGATTATGAGACAAAACTGTGTGACATGGTATGGGATGTGTCATAATGATTTGCCTTTATAATCGGGACCCCTTGTGATTGATTGAGTTGCTGAGGTGTTTCAATTGTTATTTGCATTAATTATATGCATTTGTGATATGAACTGTGTTGATGTGGAGGAAGGAACTAAGGTGAGGTGAGTCTTCTGTTCTAATTGTGTGGTTCTGTGGCTAGAGTGACCTAAGGTGTATTTTCTTCCCAATAGAGGTTTAGGGGGTGAACTTATTGAGACATTGTCTCACTCTGTTGGTGGCTTAAATTTTAAGGTCCTTAGTTGGTGGTTGTGGAGGACCCGAAGCCCTGGTGTCCTTGGAGGTGGAGTCTAAAGGATCGGCGTATGTGTTCGGCTAATATGTCGTAGGACAACTTCTTTTTGAGAGTTGACCTTTTTGTAGACTTCAATTAGACTCGTTTTGTACCTAAACCCAGTTGTTTATAAATGTGTGACTTTTGAGAAATGTTGCCCTGCTTTCCTATCCCATGCTGTTGTTGTCAGGGGTATTTATTTTGCTTCCGCATGTGCATTTAGAAATGAGTGGGTCGGCAATGCGTCCTAGGAACGTCGCATTTGTATCGACCACAGAGGGATGTTCATGCACTTGAGGTTCGAGGCGTGACACTTATACCTTGTTAGACTCATGCCAGATGCGATTCGGCCTTGTGGTCTTGACTTGGAACTGCTCGCTCCGGCTTTGGCATCGACCCATGACTTGTCTCGAGTAACAACACGCCTCAATATTGTCCTAGGATCAAGTGTGAGTCATGTACCTACTTCGGCATACGTCCAAAGTCACCGAGACCATTCCTCGACATTTGGGTGTGCTCGACACTCAAGTGAGATCATGAACTTACTCGATGCAACAACAAGCAATAGAAACACAACAAGCATCACAATACAAAACCAACACAAGCAAACGATGACATGATCATAAAATCGATAAGTGTAACACACCGCCTTATCGAAGAGTTAGGAAAATCTAATTACTACTTTTTGGACCTTGCTCCAAGATGCTTCTTTAGTGGTGGGTCGGCATCTAGGGTGGCTTGGAAGAGAAGGGCATTAAAGAGAGGAGAGAAAGGGAGAGGAAAAGAGAGAAAGGCCAAGCCTTAAAATGTGAGCATGGCTCTTCCTATTTATAGGTCTCCTCCTCTTAGATTTTTATTGCAAACTCATGATAATGCGTAAATGACGAGTTGGCCTACCTATATTGTCGAGTTGATGCCTAGGTCCTTTGGTGTTGGCTTGTGATTGGTCCACCTATTTGCTTGCTGTCCAAGGCTCAATCTAGGCTCGTTATTGCCTATGGCACCTAAGGGACACATAAGCCCCTTTCATGCCTAATGTCTTCTTCTAATTGGTTGGTTCTTGCCTTGCTCATCAAGGCTATATTATAGGGTCTTCATACCCTAAGATTTACCTAAGATTTGCTCATCAAGAAACTTGGACTTTGGACAACTTGTTCTTTAAGTTAACCACATGAGCATGTGACTCATTAAACTCATTAATTAGCTAACTTCCAAAAGCATTTAATATATTTTTATCTTCAAACCAAAAAGATACTAGATTGGCTTCTTTTTCAAGCTAGGTGTGCAGCCCCCTTCCCCTCCAAGTTGGGCATGTGGTTCTCCTATTCTAAGGCAAAAATAATTTTGCGCAACTTTCAAAATCAGTGCCATTACCTTATCAAATGGACTCGAAAAATTATAAAATTTTAATATGTTGTAGAGAAGACCTTACAAAAAAAATTTCATGAAGGAATCCAAGCCAAATTCATTTTTTGGAGAGAGCAACAAATAAATGAACATAACCAAAAAATTCGTCTGTCGAGCATATTCAACGGTCAGAGAGAGAGAGAGAGAGAGAGACTCATTTTGAAATCCAAATCTTCACAAAACAATTTGAAATGGAAGATTTTAATATGTTGTAGATATGGATGTCATTTAAAATTTTTGTGAGGGAGGCATGTCCAAATTTGAAAGGGAAGATTTTATAAAAATTCGTGAAAGCAGCTTGGTTACCGTTTTCACTATACTGGGCAGGTTCTATACGGTAATTTATTGGGCCTTCGTCCCAATCATTTCACCTCAGAAAAATATGAACTTTAAGTATGTTATAGATTAAGATGTTTTGAACAACTTTCTCTAAATTCAAAGCACAAAGAGCCCTATAAAAATGGAAAGAAGGAAAGATCTAGCTGTTTCAAAAAACTGGGAAGTCAAAACTTATGAAACTCAAGGTGGCATCAAGGCTATAGGATAGCCATAATTAGCTCCAATATGTCCTATTTTTATTGGGACACTTGACTTGGATACATTTATTAATTCCCAAGGTAAATCCTTAGTAATCATGACCATATCTAGAAAAATTTAGGTGGAACTATAAGTCAACCTCCTTCATGAAGAAGTTAGGGTGTTCTAGATAATTCCATTTTGTCATTTTCTTCCTCAAGAAAGCGGTCCTAAGAAATCCATCGTCTAGGTTGGTTCTGGGGCTGGAAAAGGAATCATTAGGTACACCTTGAAAAACCAAATCACGTACACCTGAGGTTCGACCATCACGCCCCATGCTCCCCGAACCGTTCCTTTGGACTATTAGTCGGCCTAAAGGGTCGATTGTCCTTCAGTCAGTTCAAGGCTAATCCTAAGGCTACCCATGGCCTAGCACTAAGCCAAGGCACTCATGGACCTTAGAATTAGTAACGAAATAGCTGGGTCTATCCCTAATCTCATTTTGGTCGACACCCGATGCATCTGTATGGTTCATTGTCAGCACATTACCGATCCACGATCGAACATCACCAATTCAAGATTTGTTTCCAATCAGTAAGAATTAAATAGGGAATGATGCATTTTTGGTCGGAAGACGATCACACGTGATCGAGTTGGATTGTTCGTGTATTTGTGCATAGCCAGGTGGAATCACCTACGGTTGGGCACTACAACCAATTGGATCAACCCATGATAATCCATTGATAAAAAATCATCCATTGACCATTGACCAATCTTCATGATCAAAAGGTCATCTTATGAACTAGTGATCCTATCCGATCAGTATGGTTGGTAGAAAATTCACGGTCGACACCTCGACTAGTTCGTGACCGGTTGGTCAGTTAGTTGGTCAGTCGAACCATGACAAATCCTTGATGCCTTACCCATCGAACTGATCAATCCCATGGCCAATGGCCCATGGTCGATCCATTCAGGATCTTATGGCCGATCCTTACAGGGTTGGTATCAAGGGTGTTGCATAAGGTCACCAAAGCATTAGAAAACTAATTCTGAGATCTTGGTAAGTAATTAAAGGAGATTTCATCAAATTCCTTGACCAAATCGTCAAGATACTCATGGTAAGGAATCGGCTTCGAGTCTCATGTCTGCCATTCACCATATATTTGAAGAAGGTGAGTGCAGAATCACCATAGACTTGTAGTCTTTTGATCCTCATATCAATGGCTAATTGTAGGCCAAGGATGTAGGCTTCATATTCGGAGATATTGTTGGTGCAGGGAAATACCAACTTCGCGGCTACTGGATAATGTTGACTAGTTAGGGATACTAAAATTGTCCCAGTGCCAAAACCGAAAAGGTTAATGGCTCCATCAAAGTACATGGTCCACTTATCATGTGAAACCAGGTGAATCCATTCATTAACTTCATTCCAATCATCAAACTTCTCGGGATTTGTAGCCGACGTGTCAATTATGGCTCAAACTTTGATGAACTTTTGTGCCATGCTTCAGATGTCGAATTCAGAAAGTAATATTTGCCATTTTACAAGCCTTCTAACCAATGCAGGCTTCTCCAAAAGATACTTGATTAGTTGTTCTCAGTCACCAGTAGGATGCGGTGGTGAAGGGTATATTGTCTTCAATAGCGTAATACCAAAATTTGGGCTACACGTGTCTTTTCTACTTCAGGATATCGAACCTCACAAGTAGTGAACCTCTTACTGAGGTAGCATATGGCATGTTCTATCCCATCTTTTGGTCCTTTTCATGCCAACATAGCCCTTAAAGACTCTTCACGGATGGTGAGATACAAAGTCAAAGGTATGCCTTGAGTATGAGGTACCAAAACAGGTGGCTGTGAAAGATATCGCTTGATTTCTTCGAAGGACCTTTGGAACTCTTCGTCCCAATTGATTTTGGTGTTCTTCTTCAATAGCTTAAAGAGTGGCTTCGCCATTTCAAATAACTAGGAAATAAACCTTGCTGCGTAACTCAATCTTCCTAATAAGCTTCGACCTTCCTTGACAGTGGAAGGAGGTTTCAAGTTGCAAATGGCTTTCACCTTTGAGGGATCAGTCTTGATGCCCTTACTACTAACCATGAATCCAAGACTTTGCCCTAAATATGTATTTTACGGGGCTAAGCCTCAGCTTGAACTTTCTAAGTCGATCGAATAATTTTCTCAAGACTTCAACGTGATCTTCACGTTGTCTTGATCTAGCAATCATATCGTTGACATAAACTTTAATTTCTTTATGTATCATATCGTGGAACAAAACTACCATAGCTCTTAATAGGTTGCCCCTGTGTTCTTCAAGCCAAATGGCATGACTTTGTAACAAAATGTCCCCCATGGATTGATAAAAGACATTTTATCCAGATTTGGTTATGACTGGAGAATCTCTCCATGAAAGAGAATAACGTGAATCCTGCCATACCATCAACTAGAACGTCGATGTGTGGCAAAGGAAAATTGTCCTGAGGACTTACTTTATTCAGGTCACGATAGTCAACGCATACCCAGACTCATCCATCTTTCTTCACGACTGGAACAATATTGGCAATCCAATCGACATAATGGGTGACTTCAATGAAACCCACTTTCAATAGCTTCACGACTTCCTCCTCAATCTTTATAGAAAGCTCAGGCTTCATCCTCCTAAGCTTTTGCTTCTTAGGTGAAATGTCAAGATTGAGAGGGAGTGCATGTTCCACGATTTCGGGATCTAAACTTGGCATATCGACATAGGACCAAGCGAAGATGTCTTGGTATTTCTTTAGGAGTTTAATCAGTCTATCAACATCTATTTAAGAAAGACCGATGCCAATCTTCATTTCTCTAGTGTTTTTAAATCCCCTAAATTCACGGTGACTGGCCGTTCTGTAGTGGAAGGTTTAGATTCATCATGCCTAATCCATTCCTTTCAATAACCTTGGGATCATCTTCATACTCTTAATTAGAATAATCGGGTCTGCAAGAATATCTTGGACATGAATCTGAGCTATGCATATGACTATCATTATAATGCAAAGTGTCATGCTTAAGATGCAATAAAAAATAGTTAGTATGTAAGGATGACAAATGCAATGCATGCAAATGCCAATAAAAATTTGTTTTCAAATTCCAGGTTTTCGAAAAATTCATCGGGGAACTCGTCCTCATGTCATTAGAGATCCTCGTTCCAATAAATTGTTTTGAAACTATAGATTGTGGTGGAGGTCCACGCCTTAAAGTGTCATCATAGAAATGGTTCGGGATACGTCACACATCGATTAACAAAAAATGTGAATGTTTTATTTGATATGCAAAAACTTGCATTACAACATACATTGTCTTAGACCATCAAAGTTCATGATCTAGACTATTACAACATGTAAATGAAATGAACAAATGGTATTCCCTCACAGGGGAGAATTGAATGGAATGCAATTGAAAATATAGCAGAACTAGGAACATCTCTTATGCAATGGCATCAGTAGGCTCTTCATCTTTGCTAATGGCACCGATAGGGCCATCTTCAATGTCACAACCCTGACTCCATCCCTAGGGTCATGAGCAGCAAGGGTTATTATCGCGACGTCCTAGGCTCGTCGCCATCCTACTTCTTTTTATCTTGTTATCATGCACATGCGGAAACGTGAATAAACAACTCCCTGAACAAACTACAGCTGGAAGACTAGGACATACATCACACAGAGCACACTGATTAATATTATAATAAGACTTTTACATGCCATTTCTCTATGTGCCCTCCTTTCTTTTTATTTTTTACATTGTAGTATGAGTTTTCCACATAGGCCGAGGGAAATCTTATCTCCTCTAGCATGACTACAGCTCCCAAAATTGACGTGAGACTTCCATGCCTACAAGACTGAAAAATGAGGGGTGAGTTTTGGGGAAACTCAGTAAGCAAAACCCATAATTCTCCACTAGGAAGACATCTCATCATCGAAATCTAGTAGTTACAACACTCGCAATGCAATATTGATGACAAATCATTAGCAAACTTATTGCTACACCTCAACTAGATGCAGATGTCCGTTACTTCATATTTCAATGCATGCTTACCTTTTGTTTGTCAATGAACATATTAACATATCATGCTTATGCATAAATCGGCACTCATGTAAATTCATTTAGCGTCGTCTTGGCTCAACCAAGTCCTCTCAACTCAACCGAGGCATCTAGCTTCAAGCTAGGCATCCTGGCTCAACCACGACACCCCGGCTCAACTGAGGCATCCTGGCGCTAACTCACTAAGGCATCTAGGCTCAACCCAGGCATCCTGGCTCAACTAGGTCATCCCGAGGCTAGCTTACCCGAGGCATCCGGGCTCAAACCTAGGCATCCTGGCTCAACCAGGGCATCCCGTTCAATGAATGAGGCATCGTCGCCAACGTTATGTGGCGACGGACACTTTTTCCTCTTTAAGTGCACACACAAGTGCATTACACAAGTCAGTTTTTCATCTCTTATCTTAGCCAATATATGCAAGACCAGAGGGCGTGCTCATACAAGTGAATGTGTCATGATTCTCAACATCATATTGTAATATATGTTGGGAACGATTCTTAGTTCGTGGCTTGGGTCACATGCTTAGGCCATCGCAACTTGACGTCGATTCCAAGCTGAGCGAACCTTGACCTTGTCCTGGGACATGAACACACTCAAGCATGCAAACATGAGCAAACGAACATAAGAACATTAGAACATACACACGGCTTACACGGGTGAGCACACCACTAAACTCGATGATGTAGGCTATCGCTTTAAGCAAGAGTTAGAGATTCTACTTACCTTCGATGAACCTTGAGCTAAGACACGAACTACAAGGGAAGGGCGGGTTACTTTGAAAGTTAAGAGAGAGAGAGACGTGAGGTGGAGGGTGTGACATCCTGATTTTCCAATTCTGTTTTCAATTTAATAAGTTGGGCTTTTCATCGACGTGCCTATAGTTCTTTTCTCTAAGTTGGCCACTCACGAGATAACTAGCCTATTAGGTGAAGCCGTTAAGAGATTATAATGTAGTAGACTTAAGAATTCGACCAGAAAATGACTGCTCGATCATGCTCATCTGCAAGGGTCATTACGGCACTATCAAAATCGATCAGAGATTGAATATAGGTCGATTCGACAGAGGTATGTGATTAAGTGTGCGCGAATCCACATAATTGCAAAACTCGCATCGACCAGCACTAGACCGATTTTCTGTCTTTTCTGTATCCTGTGTTCGTATTTGAAACCTTGAGATTTTCACGACAATCGAGAGTCGCCAATGAGTCCAAGATGTACAATGTGGCTTGAAAATAACCAACCATGAGTCAATTGCACTAAAAATTCCTAAAAACTACCTGGTAGATTATAACGCACTAAAATCGTGCTAGATTGAAATTAACCACAAATTTAAACTTGATTTTATAAATTGAAAGTTCTGTTGTGTCACGATTTATTTCAGGAACATCAATCATCCTCTAAAGATTTTTCTACAAACTAAGATTTTTTGGCGAAAAATCAAAGTAAGGTTATTTTGGATTAGGAAATTCGTAGGCCCGTTTTTGGTCGCATTTTTGGACGTCAAGTGGGATCTTTGGACAAGGAAAAATGTGGAATTAAGTGAGGACACCTTGGCTGAATTTATAGGCTTTGATTTGAGCTCAATTGAGTAGGAATTCAATGAATTGAAGAGGCAAAGGTACAAAATTCATACACCATAGGGGAGACAACATTTTGGACACTTTGGGTGGTGTGTTAAGAAAGCTTGTGGGCTGTCAAGGGGCTGAGGATGACAGACCAGCTGGTGGGGGCTTGTGAGGTGTTTGTTGGACAAGTGTTGAAGGCTTAGAAGCCTTTAGGGACCCCCTCTCTTTAGCAACCTTCTTCTTCCTTCAACAACCCACTTTCTCCATTGTTGAGGCTTGAAAAAACTTAGAGAAACTAGAGGAGACCAGCAGCAAGCCGCCAGAGCAGCCCTGCCCCCCATCCAAGATGTCACGCCGCCCGCAAGCCTTATTTGTTGCTACTCGATCCCATCCACCCATCTGACCACTAGTCGTGAGCCTAGCCGCGTCCCGAGCCCCTATCCGTCGTCGTCCCTGGTCATCCAGCTGTGCCACCATCACCATTCGCCTCGCCTAAGCCGTCGTAGCCCCGTCTGGACTGCTGCTGCCCGTTCCTTACTGTTTCGGCCCCAACCAACCGCCGATTTTGCTCCCTCGACCAGCAAGTAGCATCGAAGCTTCCAGTAAGATCTGGAAGTTTGTGGCCCATTTTAGGTTACTTCTCGGCCTCGCTTGGTGTCGCCGCTAGGAGGTTCGTCGCCCGCCTTCGCGTTGCAGTCGCCGTGGACTCACCAACTCGCAAAATCAGTGAGTTTACTTGTTAAACCTTGCTTAGGAGTTTAATTATGCTGAAGGGTTGATTAGATTTTGTTAAGCATAGTTTAGGTGGTTAGATTAGTCTAATTAGAGGCTAGTTAGATTAGTCTAATTAGAGGCTAATTAGATTATGAGATTTGATTAGTTTAGTGAATAATTAATTAAAGCTAATTGGCTATTATATTAGTGTAAGCTTAATTAGGCTTTTAATTAATTATTTTGAATTAATTAATTATTTAGAATTTACTTAAATTATATTATATTTAATTAATTTAGTAATTTGTTTAATTATTTATTATTTTCTGGAAATTATGCCGAGATAGTCAGTCGTTAGAATTTCGCGTTGACTGCTATGGTGTGATCAAATTATGCAATTGATTGTTGGATTGTACAATTGAATGATAATTTGTGCAATTGTGTGGTGATTGGAAAATTTGGTATTTATTTAGAAAATACCGGGTGTCGGGTTTTGACACCGAAAATGGTTTTAAAGACTATATCAAATAGTGTGATTTGAAAAAGGAAGGGTATAAGTTTTTCTGATTCGAATTGACTGTGTACCCACACACGACTATTTTCCCGAAAGTTTTTAATACGAAGAAAATAGGCCAGGATCACTATTTTAATTTAGGCATTTGAGTGCAATGCACAGTGTCCTAGGTCGGGATTGATTGGTCGTGTGTTGGTTAAGAGAACTCGTCCTAAGCGTTTACGCCAGATGTTATGCTATATGGGATACCCACTCAATGGGATTCGGGTCACGGTAGATTCTAGACCTATGCTCCTTTGGGAAAGCCGTCTTTGAGAGATGTAGTCGTGCTGAAAGGTGGTGAGTCGATGCTTGGTTACACTAGTAGACCGCCGAACTTAGGAGTAGGTCGTGCCCTCGAGGGGCGAGATTAACAATTGAAATGCATGATTGATTGAGTTACATGCGCCTGATTTTGAGACAAAACTGTGTGGCATGGTATGGGACATGTCATAATGGTCTGGCCTTATAATCTGGACCCCTGTGATTGATTGAGTTGAGAGAGACGTTTCAATTGTTGTGTGCATTGATTATATGCATTTGTGATATGAACTGTGCTAACGTGCAGGAAGGAACTGAGGCGAGTTAAGTCCTCTATATTGCATGGCTAGGCCACCCTTGGGTGTATTTCCTTCCTAATAGAGGTTTAGGGGGTGAACTTGCTAAGACATTATCTTACCCCGTCGTGGGCTTAACTTTTCAGGTCCTTAGATGGTGGTTGTGGAGGAACCAAAGCCTCGGAGTTTGTGAATGTGGAGTTCGAAGGATCGGCGTATGTGTCTAGACAGCTTCTTTTTGAGAACCGATCTTTTGTAGACTATGACTAGACTCATTTTGTACCTAAACCTAGTTGTTTATGAAAGTGCGGCTTTTGTGAAGTGTTGCCCTGCTTTTCTATCACATGTTATTTGTTGTTGGGGGTTTATTGTTTCGCCTCCGCATGTGCATTAAAATGATTGGGTCAGCGACGCGTCTTGGGAACATCGCATTTGTATTGACCATCGAGGGATGTGCGCGCGCTCGAGGTTCGGGGAGTGACAGAGGGCGTTCAAGGAGATGGAGGGTGGAGAAAATGGGAGCAAAGTGAGGAAAATGAAGAGAGCTCCCATATTTATAGCCCTTGGATCCATCATTACCATGCCAAGCGGTCCATTCCAATGTTTCCAAGTGTCCTATCTAAATTCCTTGGGTGGCAAGGTTATGGGTCCAATAATTGAAGCCTAAATGATGAGTTGGAAGGCTAAAAAGCCTTACTTAGCAACTTAAGCTCATTGGCATCATCGATGATGACACGCTTTTCACTTTTCCATTGGTCTACCTATACGCCGCATTAAATGAGCATTTAATGAAGTTTGACAATAATGATGCCAAAGTTACCATCTCAGCAAATTTTAGAATCTTCAGTCATTAATGAGGGCCCGTGTATCGCTCTCCAATTGGTCCATGTGTATGCCACTTTTCTAGAATATCCAAGATATTTTGGACCACAACCATGACCTTTGAAAGTCAAGGGACACCTCACCTTCTTCACGAAGGAATTCTAGAGTTTTCTTTCTACTTTCCTTTCCTTCTTTAAGAAGGCAAATTTTCCTTCCGCAAGAAGGCAATCTAGAAAAGTCTATCATCCAAGTTGATTTTGGGGCCAAGGAAGAGATCATTAGGTATACCAAATCACGTACACCAAGGTTCAGCCACTGCACCCCATATTCGCCTTAACTACTCCCTAAGGAGGTTGGTCAGCCTAGAGGGTCGACTACTGGTCGGCACCTAAGCCTTATGACTCAACCTAGCATTAATGCACTATGGTCCAAGAGCATTTAATGCATCTGTATCCTAATCCAAGAAGACTCTAGGTGGCTTGCTCCTCAAGTTAGGCGTGCAGCCCCTTCTTCTCCAAGTTTGGTGTGTAACCTCCCATTCTAAGTTGATAAACAATTTCAAGCAACTTTCGAAATAAGTGTCATTACCTTATCAAATAGGCTCAAAAAATTATAAAATTTTAATGTGTTATCAAGAAGATCTTAAGAAACATTTTTCATGAAGGAAACTTGGCCAAATTTGAGCTGTGGAAAGAGCAAAAATTCACTGAACACAACCTAAAAATTCATCCGTTGAGCAAATTTAATAGTCAAAGAGAGAGACTCATTTCAAAATAAAAATCTTCACAAAACTCTTTGAATGTTTAATATGTTGTAGATATGGATGTCATTTAAAACTTTTGTGAAGGAAGAATGTCCAAATTCAAAAGGAAATATTTTATAAGAATTCGAGAAATAAACTTGGTTACCATTTTCACTACACGAGACAGGTGCCAGCCGGTGAATGATTAAGCCTTCGTCCCTACCATTTCACCTAAAAAAAATATGAAATTTAAGTACGTTTTAGATCAAGATGTTTAGAACAACTTTCATGCAGGAAGATTCTTTAAATTTGTATCACCAAAATCCGTGTAAAATTGGCAAATTGCGCAGGTCCAGTAATTTCGAAAATCAAAGGTGGTAGTCTCAGTTGGAAAACGGAGGCGTCCCACTTCGTCAAGAAGTATTAATTGTCGGGCATCGTTATCTCCCAAGCTTTCAACTAGGTCCTAGGTTAGCTTTGACACTTCATCTTGGCATTGAATAACTAGAAGCCAAATGTAATTAATGTGCACTTAGCTTGTCTAAGAAGGTTTGACTTGCTTGCTCTTTCTTCCAATGGATGTGTAGTCCATTTCTTGGCCTCCAAGATCTCCTACTTAGTTTAGGGTTATAACTAGTCTAGGCTATAGGGACACATAAGCCTTTATATTCATCATCCTCATTTAATGATTTTCACACTTGTTCATACTTATTTTCTAAGAAGGTTTGACTAACCTAAGGCCTATCAAGCTTACCCTCCTAGTTGGGACCAAAATAATGGTCAAAATCGAGGATGTTACATCCAAACAGGTTGGCGAAGTGATGAATGATGGCTTCTTCATCTTGCAGCAACTTTGGCGGTTCAAGAAAGAAATCCTTCAATGGAGGGGGTAGAAGGCATCAATAGCTTTTGCCTTTAATATTCAAACATTTTTGGTTGCCTTGGCCCTCTTAGTCACCTTGATAACCCAAGCCTTCACACTTCTTCCTCTTAATTGCTTCAATAGGGTTTAAGATGCCTTGGGCGAGTTTGCCCAAACCTTCACCAAAAGTAAATCCATTCTCGATCATTACCTTACTAGACATCATAGACGCCTTTGAGATCTAAGGCTCCTTTATGATTGCTCTAGTAGGTATGTGAGCTCAAATGAATGGTACCTCGATTCTCCATTGACTCTAGGCTTTATGTAAGGTATTGTAGTGTTGCAGAGAGTCTCTACATCCCTCTCGCATCGAACGATTATGATCTTGCCATTGACCACGAGACACATCATCCGATGAAGGCTTGGGGGAATAATCCTAGCAGCGTGAAGATTTGAGTAAACGTGACAAGACCAATCATCAGTGGCAAATCAATCTCACCTAATGCTTCTTTCCTCATCTCATCAAAAGCTCTTACGAGAGTCTTCGAAGGGCAGATACTCTCCATGCTTATCCCTAATTGGTGTAGAGAGGACAAAGGGCATATATTCAAAGTGGATCCATTGTCCACTAACACTCTCGAAATCTTGGTATGGAAATGTTGGGCAGAATTTGTGTGCGCTTGCCCTTCAGGAGGAAGATCCTTCTCAGAGAAGGATATTTGGTTTCTAAGTAGTATGGCACCAACTCTTTCAATTGTACCTCTCCAATTGTTTCGAGCACATGAGCTTCAATTTGAATCTTGAGGAGGGCATTCCTATACTTCTCAGATGATTTGAAAAGTTCCAATAAGAAAATCTAAGTTGGCATCTTTCTCAGTTGTTCAATTACTTCGGCTTCACTTGTCTTGAGTGTCTTGAGGAGTTGTTCAACCTCATCATCGGTCATGGCTTTCTTCTCAACACCCTCTCGAGGTAGATAGACTCGACCTAATCGAGTAACCGCATCAATCTCATTAGTGTCGTGATTCCATGGGGCCGCCTTGGAACTATAGTGGAAGGCTCTTTGAGCATTGAACTTTTGCCATTTTGTGATGGCAATTCGATAACAATGGGTCTAAAACCCGCACTTGAAATCTTCATCACTTCAAGGTTGTTGACCAAAAGGTCCAACACAACAAGATCCATGTTAGTCATTTGGGATTCACAAGTAACATCTTTCTCGGCCAAGTCAAGTACAACGGGCACGATCATGGCCACAATCTCATCATCGAACTTATCCCCCTATCCACTAGGAACGATGTTCTAGGGATTCTCAAATAAACTTGGAGGAGGAGTATATTTAACCATGAAGTCGTACATTCCACTTAATTGCCCAAGGGTATCGACTACTTCACCCTTTTCATGGGCCTTCCTTATGAACTCATGATCCCAATGGGAGGTTTTGTACTTGTAGTCATCATCATTGAAATAGACTTCTTCATCCTTAACAAGGGTGTAGCGGGATTGTTCTCATCCTCTTCATCGCCCTACCCACTTAGGACAATGTCTTTAACATCGATAAAGAAGCTTGGCAAAGGTGTGAACTTCACCATAAAGTCATACTTGCCACTTGGTTAGCCAAGAGTATCAACAATTTCTCCTTTTTTGTGAGCCTTTTCAATAAACTCATGATCCATGCGAGAAGCTTTATACTCATCCTCATTCTCGA
This sequence comes from Eucalyptus brandiana, assembly GCA_014182725.1. Classification (NCBI taxonomy): domain Eukaryota; kingdom Viridiplantae; phylum Streptophyta; class Magnoliopsida; order Myrtales; family Myrtaceae; genus Eucalyptus; species Eucalyptus brandiana. The sequence continues at coordinate 29,377,655 of CM024670.1, forward strand.
TATCAAAGTTTTCCTCTTGGTAAATCAGGGCCTTTGCCTTTAAGGCTCGACCATCATCATCTCGGGAATCATTCTTGTTCGGGTCTTCAACTTCTCTTATGACCTTTAAGATCATATTCTTGTTGGACAAATCAAACTCGACCACAGCCATCAACTTTTAGGTCGCATCTTCAGCATCATATTGAATTACACCTAACTTCACTAACTTAGCCAAGAAGGCTATCTTCTCATCGCGGGAGATGTAATCGCCTTTTATTTGACAGTTAGCTAAGGCCATGATTTGACTCAGCTTGTGAGTATCAATAAGAAATAGGCATTTGTCATCGTCCCCAAATATCACATTAACGGCTTTAGCGTGCTTTGGAAGCGTGTTTTGTGGGCATTTGGCATCAAGTCCTTAAAGGTGAGCATGTTCTTATCTAGTAAATTTTGGATCTTCAATTGAAGAACATGACAGTTGTTGACATTGTGCCCCTGTTCTTCCATGTGGTACTCATAGGTCTTATTGACATTGAACCCAGGGAACATTGGCAAATCATCTCTCGAGACTTCTCTAGCTATCAGTCGATGCTCAGTCAACATGGGGAGTAATTAGGATATTGGTTTTGGCAAGGGAGTAAATTGCCTTTGCGGGGCCTTCCCTTTGCGATCAAAACTTCGGGAAGAACTCCTAGCTTCCATGGTAGGCTTATGAGTGGGAGGAGTATACAGCTTTTGAGCGAACGGATTCTGAATGTAGGCAATCTCCACGGTGGACTCTTTATCCTTCTTTGGAGTAAACCTACAAGCTGTCATCTCAAACAGTCTTCCATCTCACATAATCCCCTCTATACGTTCCCCTAGTTCAACTATCGCGAGGAAGTTTATACGGGTATTGTTGTACATCTTCTCAAAGAATTCTTGAGGCAATGCCCGAACGAACAACTGCATGGCTTCCTTTCTGGATAGGGGAGGCTTGACTTAGGATGCAGTAGCTCTCCACCTCTAGGCGTTTGCTCTAAATATTTCAGTCCTCCTCTTATCGACTCAAACCAGCTCCTCTCAAGTCGAGGCGATCTCAGTATTGAACATATACTGTTGCAAGAATTCATCTGTCAAATCCTCCCAACTATAAATCTTTTCTAAACCCAACTCAATAAACCAAGTCAAGGCAGGACCAGTCAAGCTATCTTGAAAAGAATTGATTAATAATGGAGAGTTGTCAGAATAAAAAGCCATTTTGCCCAAGTAGTACTTGAGATGGCTCTTTAGACATCTAGTCTCATCATACTTCCTCAAGAATTTAGGCTCCTCATAGAACTCTGGGACCTCCACTTTAGCAAAGGATGACAGTTTATCGAACCATTGATAACCTTGCAACATACACAGTCATTCCTCGATCTTCATGAGGTGTCTTGCACTTTCTTCATCAAAGTAGGGAGTAGGAGATTCCTTTGGTGGAGCCTCTAAATCTATAACGATTGAGATAGTAATAAGAACCTCCTCAGCAGGTCATTGAGACCTCCTCAGCAGGTCCCTTCTCAATGGGATTGGCCACTGGCACTTCAGCAGGCACATTGGAAATAGTTGCCGCAACAGCAAGAGCTACGGGAGTGAGATTCTTAACTTGATTGGAGAGATCAACCAGTAACACCATCATCTGTGCCACTTGGTTCTCCATAGTGATGGTACGAGCACAAGTGTCCTCGTTCTCCATCCTTGCTTGACGACGAGTGCATTTAGTGGATTGCTTTCAACTATGTTTTAGTACCTTTTGTAAAAGAAGGAACTCAAATTAGCATGTGATCAGGGAAACCAAGACAATACGAACCTTGTCAATTCTATATTTTCTTGAAATGAAATAGTGATAAGAAGTATATATGACTCCACTATCATATAACATCATCCTATCAAAATTTCTTCAAAAGAAATTATATAATTGAAAAGGACAGCATTGAATGTTTAATCCCAAATGCCCTTTTTTTTTTGAAAATTACACAAAAAAGAGTAATTCCATGAACTTTCATTGATTACATCAAACAATTACAAGGCAAATAAAACCTTGAATATCAAAGCTTACAAAGTAGTTTGACTTACAAGTAATATGAATACAAGGATATTTCAATTACAACAAAATGAGAAAAATACAAAGAACCCTCCTTTACACGAAAAGGGGAAATACATGAAAGAAACTCTAGTAGAAATCCTAAGAACTAGACGGGATTGTGCAAAGACTCTTGTTATCATGGGTCAAGCGTTCCACATCGATCAAAGCTTCATCTTCATGCTCCATGATGTGAGCTTGTTGAAATCCTTGAGACTCAGGAATGTCAAGTAATTCAACCTTCAAGCTCAGTTTCCACTTGACAATAAATGTAATCAATCGTGGCATGGTGTGTCCTCATCTCTCCCTCCAAGTTAGATTCATCAATAGCAACTACATGATGTGAAACACGGGGATACCATATCCCAATAGTGGCTTGAACCATGATGACCTCCTTGTGATAATTAATATAGTATAATCCCAGCTTGAGGATTGACAGGATTGTTTGAAGTGAGTGATATTCATGGAGCACCCTCAAAGAATAATATGATGTTAGACCTGTCAACCTCAAGAATGGGAATGGATCGTCAACTCCGTTAATAAAGAACACCTCAGGATTCCCTAGCCATCAGACGTGCCATTGGTTTAGGCTCGGAATGAGTCTTTTAAGGAAATGGAACCATAAATAAAAGGACCATGATGGAAAGAACTCATTCTTTTTCGTAGAACATGAGAATGGGATGGTAGTTTTTCGTAACATTGATGATACTCATACGAGGGGAAAACTCTTTGAAGTGTGAGACGAGCCAAATATGAAGAAAACCTATTGGGGCTCTAAGAGTTCATCATCCATTTGCTTTGAATCGGTTGAAGGATACGAAAGCCTCAGCGAGAATCATGTGTGTGAAGCGGCTAAAGGCACATATTGACTAACAACGTGACTAACTAAGGGATCCATTATTTTTCGAGTATGTGGAAATATCACAAAGCCAAAGAACATAAGGAGAAAGGTACGGGGAATTTGATTCGCAGACTTAGGCTCAAGACTAAAAGGATGTTGCTCAAGAAAAGTGTAAGGCGTGGAAAAGTGTAAGACTAAAAGGATGTTGCTCTAATTTTATCGGAAGGAATGTTTAGGAATTGACTCAGAAGAGAGAGAGAGGATTTTGACCAATAAGGGGAGTGGTGAAGCCTAAGAAAGCCTTACTTAACCCAATGATTACCTCTAATTCCTCAATTGTAAGGGTCAACTCATATTAATTGAACACGAAGGTAAAAGTCATGGGGTTCCAAAAGTGGACTAGTGCCTTCACCATGGTGATTTGGGGTTTGGCCTTCACTAAGGTCGGGAGAAAGTGCGACATCCTTGTTCCGACCCAATTTTTCAGAACGGAATTATTCCCACAAGTTATCGTCGGACAAGAGTGTCTTAAGGATCGATAGACCACGAGGACATTAAGAAGGGCCATTTAGGGGCTAAAAACTTGGTTTTTCATCGCCAAGGGTATATAAGTGCGAAAAAAGTGGAAACGGGCCATGGACGAGGACCCATTGGGCCAGAGCCCAAATGGGCAGCCCAAGGCCCACCCACCCAAGGGGTGCGTGGCCAAGGGAGGCCCATGGGCCCCACAAAGCCTACCAAGCCCTTTCTGACACAATCTTGGCATTAAATGCACGAAAAGACATGAATAGTACATGAACAGTGCAAGATCTTGGTGAAATGACTGAAGTGCCCTTCCATTGGATTAAAGAAAAAAGGACAAAAATGGAAGAAGGACAAGGAAGGGGTGGCACTTGAAATTGGGTGGCAAAGAGGAGGGGAAAAAGGCCACCTAGACCTAACCTAGTCACTTGAGTGCAAATCCTCCCATTTAATGCTAGATCTTACTTTTTCTTTGGGCAAACTTGATGGACAAGAGACAATGGAAGTAATGGGGCGTTGATGGGAGACAAGACTTCACTCTCTCTTCTCCCTCTCCCTCTCATCGCTGGCTCTCTCCCTCACTCTCATTTTTCTCACTTGCAATTTTCAAAACACTATCTCTCTCTCCCCCTACCTTAGCCAAATGCACCCTTCCATTTCTCTCCTTTTCAAGCTTGTTTCTTCAATTTTTCCTCTTGTTTTCCTCGCCAGTGACCACCTGTCAAACCCCTGACACCGTACCACTACCAAACCACTGCCATGCAACCTCTGGACCACTGTTTAGCTGCTATCTAGCTCACCCGCACACGGTGGACGTGAGGCCAGCTACTGTTTGGCCTTGTAGCCCTTTCCCCTGATGTGTTTCGAGGCTCGAGTCATCCATGAGTGACTTTCTAGCCTTTGATTAGGGCTTTTGTTGCATTTAGGGAGTAGTTTAGGACATATTAGTGGTTATCTATTCTATTTGGATGATGTGCCAAGTAGTTTAGCTGTTATCTATGTTATTTAGGTTATGTGCCATGTGGTTGAGGGGTTAAACATGTTATTTGGATGATGTGCCATGTGGTTCAGGGGTTAAACATGCTATTTGGATGATGTGCCAGGTGGTGTTTAATGGTTAACGATGTTATTTGGGTTATGTGCCATGTGGTTTAATGATTAAACATGATATTTGGATGATGTGCCATGTGGTTAACTGGTTGTGCATGTTATTTAGGTTATGTGCCATGTGGTTTAAGGGTTAAACATGATATTTGAATGATGTGCCATGTGGTTTAGAGGTTATCTATGTTATTTGGATTATGTGCCATGTGGTTTAGTGATTAAACATTATATTTGAATGATGTGCCATGTGGATTAATGGTTAAGAATGATAATTGGAATATGTGCCATGTGAATTAGTGGTTAAACATGATATTTGGGTTATGTGTCATGAGTTTGGGAAGTGAATGGTGCATATGTGTGTGAAATAAGTAATGTACGTGTATGAAATGAAGGCATGTGACAAGTGAAGTTGCATGTCGCATGAGTATCACATGGGTTAAATGAGAAAGACAAGAAATTGATTGTGTGATGGTATGGAAAAGAAATTGTGTGGCACCCCTCGACGGCCCTCGATCCGCTAGGGTCACCACAGTTCGCTTTTCCTTTTTCTTTCTCAAATAACATGTCACTCTGATACCATTCTTAGTTGCAGCGGGTCCATACAACCATGGGGGTTTACATCTTTTATTAACGGTCCCTTGCGCAATTTACATAACGGAAGCATATCCTACAATTCCCTTCCCTACATTCAGGAATCAATGCACACCTACTAAACATTTATAAGTAAAAGCCGTACACTTTTATTCACTTATCCCAGATGGACATCATTCATCGATACATCAAAATGCCGCAGTCTTCTATACTCAGTTATGTGACACCCCTCGACGGCCCCCGATCCGATTAGGGTCGCCACATCGCTTACCATTCACTTTCCTTATTAATAGATTACTTTGATACCATTCATTTTTTTTTTGTTGCAGCGGGTCCATACAACCTGGGGGTTTACATTTTTTTTTTGATAGGTCCCTTGCGCAATTCATATACGGAAGCACATCTAACAACTCCCTTCCCTATATTCAGAAAAACGATGCACACCTACTAAATATTTATAAGTAAAAGCCGTACACTTTTTATTTACTTAAATCAGATGGACAACATTCATCGGTACATCAAAATGCCGTAGTCTTCTATATTCGGCTACACTCCAAAAGATGACCGACATTTCCTCCAACAGTCATACACTTTAAGTCCATCGATCAGTGTCGGCGTCCAAAAGCTCCTTCCCTTGCTATCTTCCTCCTCACGGTCACATCCAACCGTTCAGACCATCTACTAATCTGAAATGTTGTCCCCAAAAGGGGTGAGTACAACCACTCAGCAGATAGGGAAATCCAATAACAACTCAATGCATCATACAAGTCATACATGCATTGCAGACATTACTTACCTTGAAACCATGCACATACTATCATGCATCATCATATCATACATGTCATATTCACATGACATCATCACAACACACATGTTATCACGCCATATCATATATCATTATCATTATCATCAACATCATGCATATCATCATGCATATCATATTTCATCATCATATCATGTCGTATATCATCATTATCATGCATATCATCATGCATCTCATACCATGGGTGATCATCATATCACATCACATATCATCATCATCATCATGCATATCATCATGCATATCATCTCATAGGTGATCATCATATCACATCACATATCGTTATCATCACATCATCATGCATATCATCATGCATATCATCTCATAGGTGATCATCATATCACATCACATATCATTATCATCACATCATCATGCATATCATCATGCATATCATCTCATAGGTGATCATCATATCACATCACATATCATCATCATCATGCATACATCATGCATATAATATCATGGGTGATCATCATATCTCATCACATATTATCATCATCATGCATATCATCATGCATATAATATCATGGGTGATCATCATATCTCATCACATATCATCATCATCATGCATCTCATCTCATGCAATAATTTCCATTTTTATCTTTAGATTTGATCACCACATCACCCATTCTCAATTATCATTTTTATCATCCCTTCGGGCAAAGACCTCCGACAGGGTTCCCAGCATTCAGCCTCCCAGGCCACTGGGCTTCCGACCCCCCACATTCCGGGCATCTCGCATCCCAACTAGCATCACGAGGCATCCGGGCATGTATCCAAGATACAACCGGGCATCCAAAGGGCATCGACTTATTCGAACCTCTGGGCATCTCGCATCCCACCTGGCATCACGAGGAATCTCCGGGGCTCGCCATGAAAATGGTTACCCCTACCCTCCGGGCATGCATAATGATACAACCCCTCACCCTCCGGGTATGTATCATAATACAACCGGGCATCCCGACACTCCCGGGGAAAACCTCTGGGCATGTATTCATAATACAACCCGGGCATCCAAAGGGCATCGACTCATTCGAACCTTTGGGCATCCCGAAACTCCCGGGGAATCTCGGAATTATGCCACTCGGCCACCGGACATCATCCTCCACCACAACCTCTTCCTCATCCACATTTATCCTTTTATCTCGATTTAACATGGCAATTGGCATGGCATCAAACAAATCACACTTGCATTTCAATTCACATGTCATACACATGCCAAAGCTTTATCACATATGCATTTCAACTTAATACATGTACAAAGACCTCATCACACAAGTGCCACACAAATGAAGTTGAATCCATGGCCAAATAAAAATCTATTTTATTTTATTATTTTATTTTATTATTATTTTATTATTTTATTATTATATTTATTTATTTCCATAAATAAATATTAAATTTAATATCTATGATTTTCCCAAAATCATGATACTCAAAAATCATTAAACAAACAAATAGAATCACAATTTCATACAAAATTCGTGGCCAAATTGAATTTCTCATAATTTCACAATTTTCACAAAATAGCACCTTATATTCGGATAATGGCCAGACTTGCACAGTTTCCAAATAAATTCGATTAAAATACTCATATGGCCTTCAAAAATTACGAAATTTTACAGGGTGATAGCCAACACATTTTCGTGCATTTCTCATGAAGAACTATAAGCCAAATTCTTTTTAGATTAATTTCTACAACCCTACGAAGCTTCTGGAACCACGACCGCGACGTCCAGAACACACTCCTCCGAAATTTCTAGATTTCACCCATCTATTCTCTTTCGTTTCTTCTGAAATTTGAGTATGTTATTTACCAAGGTGTCCTTTACAAGTTTCATGAAGAGATCTAGACCAAATAACCAGATTATGGTCACCATTTTAGTCCATGAAGTCTCGGGTGTCTCGAGATACTTAACCAGAATCATTATTTCCAAGATCTAGCCGATTCACCAAGCTACACTTGTTCTTTTTGCTTCAAATTTGAGTATGTTGGAGTTTAAGGTGTTTCCTACAACTTTTAAGAAGACAACAAAGTGAAATCTCCAACAGAAATCAACATGCAACCAAGAAATCAACAAAAGGTCAGTGAAGATTTCACAGATCTGAGGTCTCCGTATAACAAAGCTTTTGACCCCACATATCACCATCGTTTTCCATGAAATTCGAGTATGTCATACTTCAAGATGTTAGCTTCAACTTTCGTGAAGACACCGAAGCCAAAATCGCACTCCAAGTACACATGCAAGCTCGACTAAGATACTGACTACCACAAACCAAACGAAAACAGTCACATAGCTTGAACACATCCAACCCTTACCTCGGTTTTTCGCCCAAATCACACCTAAAACCGAACATGCAACCAACAAAACAGACATGCAAGAGAAGTTAAGGACCCCACTTGCCTCTAAGATGAACGAACGGCGACGTACGGCGGACGGACACGGCGGCAACGGCGAGACACGGCGGCTCCTCCCTCGGCTCCGCCTCCTCTCCCTCTCGGTTTCTCCCTTTCTCTCAAACTCTCTCTCTCTCTCGCACACCTCTCTTGGCCGAATGAGCAAAAGAACCGGCCATCTCTCTTTCCTCACCCCTTTTATATCCCCTTAATCTCATGATTACTTGCCTCTCAAAGGGACCAATGCATGAGGACTTGTCTTGCCACTTGTCATTTTATTTTTGAATTGATTTTGGGTTGATGGGCTTTGGAGTTGGGCCATCCGGCCACTCCTCCTTGGGCTGGTCGACAGCCTCCCTTGGGCTCCCATGGGCCGACTAGCTTGGCCCACCAAGCTTTAGGCTAATGGGCCCAAGGCCCATTTCGAAAATTCAACCCCTTTTTCCTTTTTTTTTTTTGAAATTCTTTTATAAATATTTTCAAATTCAAATTTCATCTTGGCCAAAGTCTTGGGATATTTTAATTATTGAAATTTAAATCATATGGCCAAGCATTTAAATTTAAATTTCCACAACACAAGCAAAATTCATCTAATTAAAGACTTTAACACACCTTATGGCTTGTCATTGAATTTTGGGATGCCACAGGCTACACTTTAAAAGATGACCGACATCTCCTCCCACAATCGTATGCTTAAGGTCCATCAACCAGTGTCGGCGTCCAAAGGTTCCCTCCTTTGCTATCCTTCGCCTCGCGGTCATATCCAACCGCTCAAACTATCTACTAATCTAAAATGTTGGTCCCCAAAAGGGGTGAGTACAACCACTCAGCAGGTAAAGGAATCCAATAACAACTCAATGCATCATACAAATCATACATGTATTGCAGGCGTTACTTACCTTAAAGTCATGCGCATACTATCATGCATCATCATATTATACATGTCATCATCATCATGGCATCATTATATCATACATGTCATCATCATCATGACATCATCACATTACTCATGTCATCATGCCATATCATATATCATCATCATGCCTATCATCATGCATATCATGCCATGGGTGATCATCATTATTTCACATCACATATCATCATCATCATCATCATCATCATCATCATCATCATCATCATGCATATCATTATGCATATCATGCCATGGGTGATCATCATTATTTCACATCACATATCATCATCATCATCATCATCATCATCATCATCATCATGCATATCATTATGCATATCATGCCATGGGTGATCATCATTATTTCACATCACATATCATCATCATCATCATCATCATCATCATCATCATCATCATCATCATCATGCATATCATTATGCATATCATGCCATTGGTGATCATCATTATTTCACATCACATATCATCATCATCATCATCATCATGCATATCATCATGCATATCATGCCATGGGTTTAATTTCCACTTTTAGCTTTCAATTTCATCACCACATCACCCATTTCTCAAATCATCAATTTCATCATCCCCTCGGGTAAAGACCTCCGAGGCTTCCGGCATTCAGCCATCCTATGGCCACCGGGCATCCGGCCCCCCACATTCCAGGCATCTCGCATCCCAACTAGCATCACGAGGCATTCCCTTCAGGCAGAAACCTCTGACAAGGCTTCCGGCATTTACACTCCCTGGCCGGGCATCTCGCACCCCAATCCTGGCATCGCGAGGCATTCCCTTCGGGCAAAAACCTCCGACAGGGTTCCGGCCCCCCACATTCCGGACATCTCGCATCCTAACTGGCATCGCGAGGCATTCCCTTCCGGCAGAAACCTCCGACAGGGCTTCCGGCATTTACACTCCCTGGCCGGGCATCCTGAAACTCCCAAGGCCATCCGGCAATGTATCTCTATACATTCCGGGCATCATCCTCCACCACCACAATCTCCTCATTTAACATTATCCATGTTTACCAATTTCGGTCTTAATTTAGCATGGCATATGATGTATTGGCAATCATCAATCATGATCAACATTGAATTCACACATGCATCTCAATGCATACATCAAGACCCCATCACCCACACATTACATGGTGAAATTATTCATAAAATATAATCCATGGAATGTATGCCAATTAAAATAATCCATTTATCATGCCCTTTTTCATTTATTTAAATTCCCTCTTATGTCATTTTCAAAAATATTAAATTTAATTATTTATATAATCTCAAAAATCATAAAATTAAGGCAAGTAATAAATAGGACAATAGGATAATGTTTTCATGCTAAATACACGGCCAATGAGAAATCCACACAAATCCATAATTTACTCAAAACAGCATGTAATTTTCGGATGAAACCAGAATGCACAGTTTCCGAATAAACTCAATTAAAATATCCATACGGCCTCCAAAAATTATGAAATTTTACTGGGTTATAGCCAAGACATTTGTGTACAACTTTCATGAAGACTTCCAAGTCAGGTTCTTTCTAGATTATTTTATACAGTCACACGAAGCTTCTGGATCCATTACCGCAACGTCCAGTGTACACACCTCCGAAATATTGAGATTTCACCTACCTATTCTCTTTCGTTTTCGCTGAAATTTAGATATGTTATGCATCAAGATATCCTTTACAAGTTTTATGAAGATATTTAGGTGAAATAACCAGAATATGGTCACCATTTAGGTCTTTGAATTCTCGGGTGTCTCAGAACACATCACCAGAATCATCGTCTTCAAGATCTAGTCGATTTACTAGGCTATACTTGTTCATTTCTCTTCAAATTTGAGTATGTTGTAGTTTAATATGTCCCATACAACTTTCATTGAAGACATCGAAGTGAGATCTTCAACAAAACCCAACATGAAATCAAGAATCCAGCAAGAGGTCAGTAAAAACTCTCCAGATCTGAGGTCTCCGTAAGATGAGACTTTGACCCTTCAAATATCCATCATTTTCCACGAAATTTTAGTATGTTGTAGTAAAAGATGTTAGCTACAACTTCCATGAAGACATCGAAGCCAAAATCGGACTCCAAACACACATGCAAGCTCAAACAAGTTACTGACTTACACCATCCGAGCCAAAACAGTCATGCGGTTTAAGAACAAGCCAAACATACCTCGGTTTTTCTCACTTAAACGCCCAAAATCTAACATGCAAACAACACACAAGCATGCAAGAGAAGCTAGAGGACTCCCACTTGCCTCTAGACTGGACGGATGACGGTGTAGGGCGGCGAACACGGCGGCACACGGTGGACGGACTCCTTTCTCCCCCTCTCGGCTACCTCTCTCTCTCGCACGATTCTCTCTCTCTCTCCCTCACTTGGCCGAATGGCTAACCGGCCATTCTCTCTCCTATTCTTCCCTTTTATTCCCCCTTAAACCTCATGATTACTTGCCTACAAACCAGCCAATGCATGGCCTTCTTCCCTAAGCCAATGCATGAGAGTCTTGTGCCACTTGTCACAACACATGCAAGATGGGCTTGGGCCTCCTTTTGGGCCGGCGACAGCCCCCTTTTCGCGGGCCTAATTGGGCCGACTAGCTTGGCCCATCAAAGGCTCAAGCTATTGGGCCTAAGGCCCAACCCAATTAAAAATCAATTTTACCCCTTTCTTATTCTTTCTTTTATGAATTTAATTACTAAATTCCACATGGCCAAAATCTTGTAACATTTTACATATAGGAATTTAATTTATGAGGTGCATAGCCAAGCATAGATTATTAATTTATCCTATAGTTCTTATTTCAAAATTCATAAACACAAGCACAATAACACATAGCCTTAAGAAAACTAATGTCTAACACATAGACCATAGGTAATTTCATTACCTAATTATAGGCTTTAATTCCTCTAGAGGGTGACTTGAATTTTGGGATGCCACAATTCTCCCCTCCTTAGAGAATTTCATCCTCGAAATTAGACATTTCCCATGTCTCTTGAAATAAGTGAGGGTACCTTTCCCTCATCTCATTTTCACTCTCCCATGTGGCTTCCTCCACATCACGATATCGCCATAATATCTTAACCAAGGGAATTCTCTTGGTCCTGAGAATTTGTTCCTTTCAATCCAATACTTGCACAGGCTCCTTAATGTACCTCACTTTCTCATCCATTTTGATGGCTCCATGATCGAGTATGTGTCCTAGATCGGGCTAATACTTCCTCTTAAGTTAAGGATACAAGCTCTTAACATATCTTAATTTATCTCAACACCATAAACAGTTTTAAAACAATAACCACATCTGAAATTTCTTTTGAACGCTTGAAAATCTTCCTTCATTAAATCAAACAATACAAACTGAGGTTTTCAAAAGCATTCAACAACATTAGTAAACCTTGAAATCATATGTCATTTTCATGTCAAAACGTTTTCAAATCGCCAATGTGGAAAATCCTTTGAGTTCTTAAAAATCCCACTTTATGATATCAAATAATGCAAAATAGGAATTTCAAAGACACAGCGGTATAACAATGATAGTATTCGAGAATAGGTAAATCTCATATTGTTGAAACCAATTCATAAAATCAAAAGCATGATACCAATTCCATAAAATCCATGTTCACGTTTAAATTTCAAATGCTTTTTGAGATCCACGTGTAAAGCCTTGAGTCGTACTTGCATCACGGCGCGAAATAAAATACTTTATCAAAACCCTTAGTAAATTTAAATCAGTATGTTGGTAAATTCCAATCTCAATCCCAACTCCAATGGGTTGGAATGTTTTCTATAAAAAGTTCAGAAATCCTTGAAATAAAAAACATTTCTTAAAACATTTGGGCACGATGTCATGGTACTCATAAATTTTGATGAAATTCAAGAGATTTTCTAAAATAGTTCACAATCAAAATCTGCTTTTCGATTGAAGTTCAGAACTTGGGATGTACAGGTGATAATTTTCTCCAAAAACCATAAGCATTTCTTGAAGTATTGAAAATCATAGTTCGGCGAGTCGATAATATTGGTCCCATTGTAAAGATTTTTGAAACTAAAAACTTTGAGATACCAAAATCCTAAGCCTTTCTTGAAATACTGAAATCAACACATCGGCGAGTCATCAAACTCAGTTTCGACCTTAAGATTTTTCAAAGTAGTTTGCATGTAAAATCTTAGAGCTTTGAAAACGTCCTAACTCAAGTATTTCCAATCTAATTGCGCTACATCAGACAACAATGGCAATGCATTATATAGGTTAGTAGACTTTCACTTACTGGCATGTTAAACACTAGGAAACGTGTTTAGCTACATCCACCTTCATGCCATTCCACCAAAACTGTTGGCGTAATTTCTGTACATCTTTGTACTACCCAGATGAATACCATAATTACACCTATGTGCTTCCGACAGGATTTCCCCTTTTTACTTCTTCATTGTCAGGAACATAGAGTCGTCCTTGACATCTTACTACTCCATCTTCAGAGACTTGGAACTCTAGTCTTTTCCCTAAAGACACAGCATTTCGTATCTTCACAATTTCCGGATCAGATTCTTGCAGAATCTTAACTTTTTTAATATTTTCAGGTTCAATCCTTAATGCAGTAAGCATACTGGTGAGATAATCTATTTCCAACTTGAATTATGATTCCGCCATTGATTCTAATAGATTCCATTCTTTTATTCTCATACTAACCATGTCTATAGTCGACTTACAACTAAGAGCATCTGTCACCTTATTTACCTTTCCTGGATGGTACCGTATTTCACAATCAAAATCTTTTAATAATTCCGTCCACCTCCTCTATCTCATGATCAGTTCCCTTTGTGAAAACATATAATTCAAGCTCTATCCTAAGTGCAACTATCAATGAGATTCAAATTTAAAGAATTTCACCTTCTCGACTCAATCGAACACACCATTTAGCCGAATTATTCCTATACCTTTGTCACCACCAATTCAAGCCTAGAACCATCAAGATCAGCACCACCAATAACTCATTTGGTTCAGTCCAACAAAGACATTCACTATGCATTCACCGCAACATAGATTCAAGCCTAAAATATAGCATCATCCCTTCGATTCAAATATCGATAGTCCACCAAGACTTATTTAATTCAAAGATCGACAATCCATCAAAATAAAACTTGTCTAGTTTCCACCGAATATATCTCATATCTCATCCTAAAGGATCATCACTTAGACTAATCATTCATCAAATCCACAATTTGAACTTCCACCATTTCACCTTGGAAAGACTATAACCACAAATAATCATATTCACTAATTCCACCAAACCTTTTCAAACTGAGATCATCACCTAAAATTAAAAGTCGATCACCATCAATTAAATCTATTATTCTGACATATAAACCACAAATAATTTCATATCTCATATGACTACTCAAACTCATGACTTCCAATATCAATCTATACATACTAAATACCTCCATGTAACGCATCAAGATTTCTAATGAAATCCTCAAATAGGAAGTCACTACTTAGCTCAAATGATCATAACCTAATCCTCAAATTCATAATTCACTCTCCATAATTCACTTCTTAAGCCTTACTTGCAACACCACGCTTAGATGCTACGCATGTTCTTCAAGTCCTTTAGAATATATCAGGATATCATCAAATGAAGACAATCACAACTTGATCCAAAAATGCTTAAGTATCCTACTCATTAAATCCATGAATGCAACTAAGGCATTCATCAATCCAAATAGCATAACTAGGAACTCGTAGTGTCCATAGCGAGTCCTAAACATGGTCTTAGGAATGTTTTCTTTCTTAATCCTTAACTGATATCCTGATCTCAAGTCAATTTTAGAAAAGACCGAAATTCCTTGCAATTGGTCAAATAGGTCATCGATTCTAGGTAATGAGCACTTACTCTTAATAGTCACTTGATTCAATTGCCTATAATTAATGCACAAACGCGTCTACTTGTCCTTCTTTTTCACAAACAAGAGTCCTACAAGCTTAACCATGCTTCCACTGCGCCACTCTGATAAAATTATCCCAGAAACACTACCTTTCCAGTTCATTTCAAAGTTTGGTTCACTCCTGCCCCTTTTGCCATTCTAGAAGCCTGCCGGGAGCCGCTCCTTGTTCAGGTTCTCTGACCTCGGCGTCCACTCCCCGCCCTCATCAAATCGGGATGTTACAGGTACACCAACTTTCGCCTGGTTCGAACCCAAACTACACATCTACTGAAAGGTCTCGTTTCAATAGGGATTAACTTACAGAGTTATTATCCATTTTGGCCCATCCCATACTAGGCCTCATGGTTTCATCCTTGGTGCATGGGCAAGCACTATCTCAGGTAGCTCTTCATTTGAATAGAGTCTCTTACCTTATCGCGCATCACTCAACGTCACTTGTCTCCTTGATTCCATTCATTCTCTTAACATCTCTTGCTCTCCAAGCTGAGCCCTTTCATAAACTTCATTATAATCGCTCATGTTCAAGAGCACTAGCTGTCTCCTACTATTTGTCCTTAGGCCCTTAAGGAATCTCTTAACCTTTTCCTCCCAATCCTCTATCAATCTAGGGGCATACCTAGACTATAGACAGCTTAGAAAGTTTCGCTTCAGGAACAATTTGCGACTCAGTATCACTATTTAGCTAAGAAAGAGAAGTAATGTTCATACGTTACTAAAGCAATATAAGTAACATAAAAAGTTACTGGCACACAAAGGCAACACCACACTAGTTACCAGGGATCTACGAGTGAATACCCATCACCTGTTGTTCATAGTTAGTCAACCATTCTTGTTTAGTATCCTATGGTGTGCATCTTTCTATCCTCATTTCCATCTGAGGCTCCTTATCACTCCAAATGAACCATAGCTCTGATACCAACAAAGGGCTATGGCACCCCTCGACGGCCCCCGATCCGCTAGGGTCACCACAGTTCGCTTTTCCTTTTTCTTTCTAAAATAACATGTCACTCTGATACCATTCTTAGTTGCAGCGGGTCCATACAACCATGGGGGTTTACATCTTTTATTAACGGTCCCTTGCGCAATTTACATAACGGAAGCATATCCAACAATTCCCTTCCCTACATTCAGAAATCGATGCACACCTACTAAACATTTATAAGTAAAAGCCGTACACTTTTATTCACTTATCCCGAGATGGACATCATTCATCGGTACATCAAAATGCCGCAGTCTTCTATACTCGGCTACACTTCAAAAGATGACCGACATCTCCTCCCACAGTCGTATGCTTAAGGTCCATCAACCAGTGTCGGCGTCCAAAGGTTCCCTCCTTTGCTATCCTTCGCCTCGCGGTCATATCCAACCGCTCAAACTATCTACTAATCTGAAATGTTGGTCCCCAAAAGGGGTGAGTACAACCACTCAGCAGGTAAAGGAATCCAATAACAACTCAATGCATCATACAAATGATACATGCATTGCAGGCGTTACTTACCTTGAAGTCATGCGCATACTATCATGCATCATCATATTATACATGTCATCATCATCATGGCATCATTATATCATACATATCATCATCATCATGACATCATCACATTACTCATGTCATCATGCCATATCATATATCATCATCATGCCTATCATCATGCATATCATGCCATGGGTGATCATCATTATTTCACATCACATATCATCATCATCATCATCATCATCATCATGCATATCATTATGCATATCATGCCATGGGTGATCATCATTATTTCACATCACATATCATCATCATCATCATCATCATGCATATCATCATGCATATCATGCCATGGGTTTAATTTCCACTTTTAGCTTTCAATTTCATCACCACATCACCCATTTCTCAAATCATCAATTTCATCATTCCCTCGGGTAAAGACCTCCGAGGCTTCCGGCATTCAACCATCCCATGGCCACCGGGCATCCAGCCCCCCACATTCCGGGCATCTCGCATCCCAACTAGCATCACGAGGCATTCCCTTCGGGCAGAAACCTCCGACAGGGCTTCCGGCATTTACATTCCCTGGGCGGGCATCTCGCACCCCAATCCTGGCATCGCGAGGCATTCCCTTCGAGCAAAAACCTCCGACAGGGTTCCGGCCCCCCACATTTCGGACATCTCGCATCCTAACTGGCATCGCGAGGCATTCCCTTCCGGCAGAAACCTCCGACAGGGCTTCCGGCATTTACACTCCCTGGCCGGGCATCCTGAAACTCCCAGGGCCATCCGGCAATGTATCTCTATACATTCTGGGCATCATCCTCCACCACCACAATCTCCTCATTTAACATTATCCATGTTTACCAATTTCGGTCTTAATTTAGCATGGCATATGATGTATTGGCAATCATCAATCATGATCAACATTGAATTCACACATGCATCTCAATGCATACATCAAGACCCCATCACCCACACATTACATGGTGAAATTATTCATAAAATATAATCCATGGAATGTATGCCAATTAAAATAATCCATTTATCATGCCCTTTTTCATTTATTTAAATTCCCGCTTATGTCATTTTCAAAAATAGTAAATTTAATTATTTATATAATCTCAAAAATCATAAAATTAAGGCAAGTAATAAATAGGACAATAGGATAATGTTTTCATGCTAAATACACGGCCAATGAGAAATCCACACAAATCCATAATTTACTCAAAACAGCATGTAATTTTCGGATGAAACCAGAATGCACAGTTTCCGAATAAACTCAATTAAAATATCCATACGGTCTCCAAAAATTATGAAATTTTACTGGGTTATAGCCAAGACATTTTTGTACAACTTTCATGAAGACTTCCAAGTCAGGTTCTTTCTAGATTATTTTATACAGTCACACGAAGCTTCTGGATCCATTACCGCAACGTCCAGTGTACACACCTCCGAAATATTGAGATTTCACCTACCTATTCTCTTTCGTTTTCTCTGAAATTTAGATATGTTATGCATCAAGATATCATTTACAAGTTTTATGAAGATATCTAGGTCAAATAACCAGAATACGGTCACCATTTAGGTCTTTGAAGTCTCGGGTGTCTCAGAACACATCACCAGAATCATCGTCTTCAAGATCTAGTCGATTTACTAGGCTATACTTGTTCATTTCTCTTCAAATTTGAGTATGTTGTATTTTAATATGTCCCCTACAACTTTCACGAAGACATCGAAGTGAGATCTTCAACAAAACCCAACATGAAATCAAGAATCCGGCAAGAGGTCAGTAAAAACTCTCCAGATCTGAGGTCTACGTAAGATGAGACTTTAACCCCTCAAATCTCCATAATTTTCCACGAAATTTTATTATGTTGTAGTAAAAGATGTTAGCTACAACTTCTATGAAGACATTGAAGCCAAAATCGGACTCCAAACACACATGCAAGCTCAAACAAGTTACTGACTTACACCATCCGAGCCAAAACAGTCATGCGGTTTAAGAACAAGCCAAACATACCTCGGTTTTTCTCACTTAAACGCCCAAAATCTAACATGCAAACAACACACAAGCATGCAAGAGAAGCTAGAGGACTCCCACTTGCCTCTAGACCGGACGGACGATGGCGTAGGGCGGCGAACACGGCGGCACACGGCGGACGGACTCCTTTCTCCCCCTCTCGGCTTCCTCCCTCTCTCGCACGATTCTCTCTCTCTCTCGCTCACTTGGCCGAATGGCTAACCGGCCATTCTCTCTCCTCTTCTTCCCTTTTATTCCCCCTTAAACCTCATGATTACTTGCCTACGAACCAGCCAAAGCATGGCCTTCTTCCCTAAGCCAATGCATGAGAGTCTTGTGCCACTTGTCACAACACATGCAAGATGGGCTTGGGCCTCCTTTTGGGCCGGCGACAGCCCCCTTTTCGCGGGCCTAATTGGGCCGGCTAGCTTGGCCCATCAAAGGCTCAAGCTATTGGGCCTAAGGCCCAACCCAATTAAAAATCAATTTTACCCCTTTCTTATTCTTTCTTTTATGAATTTAATTACTAAATTCCACATGGCCAAAATCTTGTAACATTTTACATATAGGAATTTAATTTATGAGGTGCATAGCCAAGCATAGATTATTAATTTATCCTATAGTTCTAATTTCAAAATTCATAAACACAAGCACAATAACACATAGCCTTAAGAAAACTAATGGCTAACACATAGACCATAGGTAATTTCATTACCTTATTATAGGCTTTAATTCCTCTAGAGGGTGACTTGAATTTTGGGATGCCACAAATTTATTGTGTGATGGTATGCTCATGTGATCACCTAAGACCCTGATGCGTTTTACTCAGGGTATGAACCCTCCCTGAAGAGTTTACATGGGACGATGCCCGATTAACTTCAGATGCCCCCAAGTCAACAGGATGTCATTTGCGATTTCAGAATGAAGCTCCTTACAGTAATGCCCCCAAGTCAATGAGACGCCATGCTTGATGGGGCAAGACGATGCTCGATTACACTGGATGATTGCGAATCTTCAAGTTGGCCTTGGGTCCTGAGTGGCCGTAATAATCTAGACAAATGTGTATGGGAAGTGAATGAGATTCGTATGTGCTGAGGTCCAGATTATGGCATGACATGAGTGCATGACTTATATCCTAATGCGCATTCGCATGTTTGGCTCGAGAACATGAAGTTTATGTTATGAAATTGTCTATGCATATACATTGATGGCCTTGTATAGTAGACAAGTTGTTACGAGATTAATGAGAGTAATGCGAGAAGTGCATTGACATGTTTCGCCATCAATCGATAATTGCATGTTTATGGCACTTTCGGGGTGATCGACTTCCCTACGCAAGGTTTGAGAAGTTTACTCGTTGAGTTTATCTCATATTTGTTTGTTGAAATATTTTTAAGCCCTAACAATGGCTGAACCATTTTGTTAGATTTGTTTTGGCCTCCTTGTTGAGTATAGTGAGGAGGTGATGGAGTACCCGATTCTAAGAGTGGCCGACGCGTACTATAAGCGATATGACTCAACCATTTGAGCCAATGAGAGTTTGCCTAAGCTCATGCTACACTGATTCGTGGCCTGGTACTTTTAGGTAGGCAACAAGAGGCACGGTCCTATTCGCCACTTTGATGGTCGGCCGAGTGTTGGAGGCTCTAGGGGCGGCATTAGCTAGGATGCCAAGGATGGGGACGTGTGACGACCCTCGACCCGTTGGGGTCGCCACGGCGTTTCCTTGTCATTACTATTATTTTCATTAGGGAAGCGTGTATCGACTATCCCACCATATCTTAGAACGACACACATGAAATATAAAACCAGACACTTTTATTTATTTACATTTTCAGATGACTTCAGTTGGTACATATAGGCCAAAAAGTCCCTATTTCTGGCTAACCCAAAATTTGTCCCAACTATCCTGCAATCTATTCACACGATCGTCTTCACATCACGTCCTAGTTGTTCAAAAATGATACCATCCTCCCGCGGGTCCTCTTCCTACTCGACCCCACTCGAACTGTCATCATCATACGGAAGTGAAAGCGGCCCCACAGTACGCCCATTAACTCGGGCATACAGTATTATGAACCCCATCAGAATGGTGCTCGTAGGGAGATTGGCATCCACCGTCAAGAAAACCATAATCCGGATGAATGTGACATTCGGGAAGTCGGGGTCTACATGCTCCACCTGATCCCACCTTAGGTCAGTGGGGATGCCATAGAACATGGAGGAAGACGCGAGCTGGAGCGGCATGGCCACGTCTCTGAAATGTAATAATCTCACAAGGGGTGAGTAAGACTACTCAGCAAATGAAAGCCTGTTAGACCATATTACACAAGTCTACCACTACTCAACCAATGATGTTTTAAACATGCAATGTGGGGAGGTCGACATAACTCGACTGACCGTCACTCTAAAAGAATAGCACAACATAACATGACAGAAAATGAATAAACACTCATAACAACTTCAATAATCGACTCGACTTTGGTTCTAACTACCACCATCCTCCAAAGGGACTCATGTTGCACCCCTCCAGGCATCTTGAATCCCACCTGGCATCACGAGGACCTCTGGTTCCTTATTTCAGTCTCCGGGCATCTAGAGCATGTCATGTTACACCTCCAAGCATCTCACATCCCACCTAGCATTGTGAGGACCTCCGAGGCTCAATCACAGTCCATAGGCATCCAGAAGGCATCGTTTTCAAACCCCTCCAGGCATCCCGACACCCGGGGCATCGTCGCCACGATGGACCAACAGCATCAATATCACTTTCATCCATGGCATAGCACCTACAGGTTTATTAATGCCATCCCATGCGTCTAACCCGAACCACTATAGACGCATAAACTGAAGTCGACCATCTAATCGGAGTTTGTACCATTCTATATTCGACTCGATTCCAACGACTCACCTAAGGAATTCTAGCATCCGAACCCTAACCAAAACACGTCGAATAGCCATAACATTACGATACTCACCCACTTAACCTCAAACTCGAGAAAGATAGTGACGGAGCCGAACAACTAGCAATGATTCGACTATACCACAACCGGTGCAATCGTCCTACGATCACTAGGACTCACGACTTCACGCCCAAATTAAGACCGACTGTGCCGACAGTCGTCACACGCACGACATGGCATTTCAACAATGGATCCAGCTCAAACTCGCCTAGGACGGACCCAATCGTACCTGTACCACCTAGGCGTCACACACCTCAAGCTCAGAAAACACCACACCCGTACCGGATCACCTTGTTGGAGAAATCTTCGTAAAGTATTTTGAAGCTGACAAAACATTTCCATCAGTCTAGTCTGAAGATTTGCAACTCTTCTATTTAAAGTCTGAAGACCTCCGAACTGCCAGACTCAAGAATCAAACTCTATTCTCATTGACAGTTTCTGATCCATTGAAGAAGGGCTATCCAGAACTGGGTGTTTCATTAAGGATGTGACCTTATTGACAGGAGAAGATCTCTTAGCTGGATATGACATAATGGAATCCTTTATTCAATCATGATTGATTCGAAGATTAAGGATCCGATGATTGGCGAAGTATATTTGGAAGGTTCTACTTATGGAAACTAAGATCCTGATTATATGGACGAACAGGATTGATGGGCTATCGACATGTTCCTTTAATAGCTCGAATGATCTTCCTAATTGATTCCGTCCAACGGGTAGATTGGAGGAATTCCTTTGGAAAGTGCCAACGGGTATGAAGGCATGAAGGAGTATATAAGGAAGACGTCCCAGTTGTTCGAGGATGTGCGCAATAGAAGAATTCCAAAGTCTGAAGCTCCTTGTTCTTAGTCAATTCATTTGTTGAGCGAAATCTTGTATGCAAAAGAGAGTCTATATTCGTGAGAAATCTTGAGGAAGTGTGGTAGAGTATCTATACTGTGGAATTAAGGGAGAACTTTACTGTAACATCTCTTTTGTTGATAGTGAAATCCAGCCGGTGGGCTGTCAATGCGGAAGAGTGGACGTAGGCTTGAAATAAGCCGAACCACTATAAACCCTGTGTTCAATTTTCTCTTCCCTACTCTATGATTTACTTTGATCAGAATACCTTTTTGTTAATCAGCGGAGAACTTCCTTTCTATTGTTAATTTTGTATTGCTCACTTATCACGAGAAATTATTATACACCTATTCACCCCTCTCTAGGTGCTTATACTAGCTATCTCAATTGGTATCAGAGCTTGTGTACTCACTTTGTTTGAAGTGTTTTACTTCAGAGTTAAAGATCCATAGCTAGTATGTTGGCTCCAGAGCTGGTAGAAGGGCAAAGCAATACCAGACCGCCTTACTTTGACGGAAAGGATTACAACATTTGCAAAAACAAGATGAAGGCGTTCCTAAGATCAAAGGATCCTCTGGAATGGGACGTTGTAGAAAAAGGAATCATTCCTAAAGCTGCATCTGTCTCAGAGAGAGGAAAATATATTGTTGAGTCTAGTGAAATGACTCAGGAAGAGATAATCAAAAGACAAGCTCTTGATGTAAAAGCAATTTATTCTTTATATTGTGCTTTGTCACCTACTGAATATAACAGAATATCTTATTGTGTTACAGCAAAAGAAGTCTGGGATAGATTTCATATTACCTATGAAGGAACCGATGAGTGAAAGAGACCAGAATCAACATTCTCCTCGGTCAATACGAAGCCTTCGAAATGAAATCAGGAGAATCTATAACTGACATGTTTAGTCATTTTACAGAAATCGTGAATGGTCTTGAGAATCAAGGTCAACCAATTTCTGATCCCATGAAGGTAAACAAGCTATTGCGTGGACTCTCCAAGGATTGGAATCACATAAAGACCTCAATAAGAGAGACACAAAGAATTATGCCACTATCTGTTGACGAGTTGGTTGGGACTCTTCAATCTTATGAAGTGGAACGAATCAATGAAGACGAAGATCCTAAAGGTAAGAAATCCATTACATTAAGATACAATGATGATTCTGATGTTACAGATTCTGAAGACGATTTGGATGATGAGGAGCTTACTATCATGATAAGAAGATTCAGAAAGCTGAACAAAAAAGGAAGAAGATTCAATCCAAAGAAACAGAGTTTTCAAAAGCAATAGACTAAGTCTGTTGAGGATGATGAATCAAACAAAGATGTAGTCTGCTTTGAATGTAAGAAAAAGGGACACATCGTACCCAACCGTCCTCTTCGAGGAAGAAGAAATGAAAAGCTGAAAAGTATCGAAAGGCTCTTAAAGCGAAACACGGAGTGATACAGAGTGTGAAGAAAGTGATGATGATTATGCCAATATATGTCTGATGGCACAATCGAATTCAGATTCAAACTCCGATACAGACTCAAATTCAGACAGTGAATTTGAGGTGAGTAACTTCAAAATTCCTATTAAAGTTTCTAAATACATTGATGAGTTGTGTTCTAGTCTTAAGACTTCTCTTAAAAAGATTTCCGAACTTAAAAGAGAAAATTCTACACTAAAACAAAAGGAAAATGTTTTGAAATAAACGATGAAATGTTTAGACATAAATGTCTCTTCTCTTAAAGAAAGTGAAGATAATCTTTTAAAAGAAAATGCATTCTTGAAAAATGATATCTCAAATATTTCTAAAAGATTTGCTATAGGATCTGAGAAACTGGAAAAAATTCTTTCTGTTCAAAGACCTTATTTCAATAAATTTGGTCTGGGAATGACTGTGGAAACAATTCATTTAATTGATTTTCCTAAAGTAAATGAAAGAATTAAGCAAAGACCTACAAGAGATGCTTACAAAAGTCATTTTAAAAAGATCTTTGTAAAACTAGTAGGTCGCAATGCTCTCAAATGTTCAAAGTGGAATAGTGCAGATCATTTTGAAAAAGAATGTCCTATCGTTTGGAAACCTGTTAAGAAAGTATGGGCAAAAACCGCATATCATACTAACAACAATGGACCCAAGAAAATATGGGTACCAAAGAAAGTTTGAGTTTCTTTTCTAAATGCAGGTCACTATCAAGAAAAAGGTAAAATGGTAGCTGGATAGTGGATGCTCAAGACACATGACAGGAGACTCAAATTGCTTCATAAAGCTTGTTCAAGTAAATGGTGGAAAAGTCTCATTTGGAGGAAACAGCAAGGGAAAAATTGTGGGATTTGGAACTGTAAAGATTGGAAACCTCATAATCAGCAATGTTTCCTTAGTTGAAGGACTTAACTACAATCTGCTCAGTATCAGTTAGCTGTGTGGTACCGGTTTCAAAATCAACTTTCAAGAGGGAATATGTTCAGGAACCAGTAAAGATTCGACTCAGTCATTCATAGGTCGAAGACATGGAAATATCTATCTCTTGGATGTGAAACCAGATGAATCACAATGTCTAATATCAATTCAAAACGAAGCAAATTTATAGCACAGAAAGCTTGGGCACATATATCTGAAGCAGATAGCCAAAATTTCAGCAAAGAAGCTTGTTCGTAGTTTACCCAATCTTTCATACCAAAAGTTTGATCTGTGTACACCATGCATATTGGGAAAACAGGTAAGAAATTCCTTTAAACCAATAAATCAAGTTTCCACTAATCGTGTACTGCAGCTTCTGCATATGAATCTCTTTGGACCAACCAGAACACAGAGCATTGGAGGTAAGAAATATTGCCTAGTAATTGTGGATGACTACTCATGATTTACTTGGGTATATTTCCTAGCAAGTAAGTCTGAAACTTTCTCTTACTTTGAAAAATTTGCTAAAAGGATTCAAAACGAAAAAGGGTATATGTTATTTCAAGTATAAGAACAGACCATGGAGGTGAATTTGAAAATCAAGATTTTACAAAATTTTGTAATAAATATGGTTTTCAGCATATGTTCTCCTCTCTATATACTTTAGAGCAAAATGGAGTTGTGGAAAGAAAGAATAGGTCGCTTCAAGAAATTTCTGGAACTCTTTTAATAGAAATCAATATCTCTTCACGTTTTTGGGCTGAAGTAGTTTCTACAGTATGTTATATTATTAATAGAATTTTTCTAAGGCCTATTCTATAAAAAACCCCCTATAAGTTATTCAAAGAAAAGAAGCCTATTGTTTCATATTTTCATGTGTTTGGATGCAGATGCTTTATATTGAAAAATGCAAATGATCGAGTTAGCAAGTTTGAAGAAAAGTCAGATGAAGGCATCTTCCTTGGATATTCAACCACAAGCAAAGCGTACAGAGTCTACGACAAGAAGACTCAATCTGTGGAGGAATCAATGAATGTCAAATTCTAAGATTCTATGCAAAATAAATCTATTCAAACTCATCTTGAAGAACTTGAACCTGCTCCAGACTCTACAAAGTCTAAATCTCAGGAAGCAGCTCAGACTTTGAAAGACCGGCGACAAATGATTGTTGAAGATTCAAATGAAGGAAGTAATCATCAATCTGACAATTTAACCAGCAACTGGAAGCATAAGTCCAGCCATCCCAAAGATCTTATTATTGGCGACATTAATGAAGGAATTCGCACAAGATCTAAAAGGCGCGAAGAATCTAGTGCTGTGGCTCTTATTTCTGAAATAGAACCCAAAAGCATAGAAGAAGCTTTATTTGATGAAAGCTGGATTGAAGTTATGCAAGAAGAACTCAGGCAATTCAGCATTAATGATGTCTGGGAGTTAACTCCTAAACCGAAAGGTAAATCTATCATTGGTGCTAAATGGGTTTTCAGGAACAAGATGGACGAGAAAGGAAAGGTCATAAGAAACAAAGCAAGACTCGTGGCCAAGGGATATACGCAAGAAGAAGGGATAGACTATGACGAGACTTACGCACCAGTTGCAAGGTTAGAAGCAATTCGATTATTACTTGCTTTTGCTTGTTATAAGAATTTCGGGTTATTCCAAATGGACGTCAAAAGTGCTTTCCTGAATGGATTCATCCATGAGGAAGTCTATGTGGAACAACCACTTGGGTTTGAAGACCCAAGGAAACTAGACTCAGTATTCAGACTCAAAAAGGCTTTATATGGACTAAAACAAGCACCTCGAGCTTGGTACGACAGGCTGAGTAAGGTTTTAATTGAAAACGGCTTTGTAAAAGGTAAAGTAGACACTTCTATTTATCAAAAGGGAAAGCAAAAGTTTTGTGCTTGTTCAAATATATGTCGATGATATTATTTTTGGATCCCCTAATAAAAGTCTATGCAAGAAATTCTCTAGGACTATGCAGGATGAATTTGAAATGAGCATGATGGGTGAATTAACCTTCTTTCTCGGGCTTCAAGTAAAACAACTGAAGGAATGAACTTTTATTCATAAGAAAAATAATATGATAATGATCTTGTCAAAAAATTTGGACTGGATAATTGCAAAAAGGCTGATATACCAATGTCAAGTTCCTTGAAGATAGACAAAGATGAAGGAGGAAAGAAAGTCGATCAGAAGCAATACAGGAGTATCATTGGCTCACTTCTTTATCTTACTGCTTCTAGACCTGACATTTTGTTTAGTGTTTGCATTTTTGCCAGATTTCAAGCAGACCCTAAAGAATCTCATCTAAGTGCTGCAAAGCGTATTATCAAATACATTGCTTCAACTTCAAACTTTGGTCTCTGGTATCCTAAAAGGGGAGACTTTACTCTTCTTGGATACTCAGACACAAACCTAGCCGGATGCAGAGTTGATAGAAAGAGCACATCGGGTACCTGTCAACTACTTGGAAACTGGACAGTGTCTTGGTTTTCAAGAAAGCAAAGTACAGTGGCTCTCTATACAGCAAAAGCAGAATATGTAGCTCTTGGAAGTTGTTGTTCACAAATCCTGTGGATAAAACAATAGCTAAGAGACTTTGGAATTGAAGATTCATGCACAGAGATTAAATGTGACAACACTAGCGCAATCAATCTCACCAAAAATCCAATTCTTCACTCAAGAGCAAAGCATATAGAAATTCATCATCACTTCATTAGAGATCATGTTCAAAATGGAGAAGTTTCGATTCAGTTTGTTGACTCAAAGAACCAATTGGTGGACATATTCACAAAGCCTTTGGAGAAAAATCAATTTGAAGCTATTCGTTCCAGACTCAAAATCTTAAAGTCTGAGGAGATTCAGACTCATAACTGAAAGTTTAAAGATACCCAGTCTCAGACGATCAAGTTTTTCTTTAGTAAGTTATTTTATCTTATATCTCGAATCTCATCTTGAAAAGGTACGATCATCAACTGTGTTTGATTATTTTTATCTTTAATTGACGTGATTATTGCAACATTTCCTTTTCGAAAAAGTAGTTATTTCTTAAAATGACTATTATCTAATTTCTCGAAAAAGGCAGTTATTTTTAAAGGGCATCTTTTTACTTTCTTTTATGATGTTCCATATGCCTCTCTTCGACTATTTATATACTGTTGATTCGCTTTACTCTCAAAAACCCTAAGAGAGCACCAATCTTCCATTCCTGTTTTCTTCTCTTGTTTAATCTTCAAAAAAGTTTTCATCTTTCTTGGGAAAGTCAAGTTTGGAATCTTTCAAAGACTGTGAAAGATGTCGTCTCAAAGGAAGCCTTCGAGGATTGCAAGTAGGGGACCGCAAATGCGTGAGGGACCTACGCACTTTGATCTCACCGAGGAAGAAGAGTCTCCCAGTCAACAGCAAAGCCCACAACATTCTCAGCAGCGTCATTCTCCTCCATCTAGTCCACAGGATGTTGGTCATCAAGAAAATGAAGAAATCATCGAAGAGGCAGAACTTGTAAGAATTCAAAAGCCCTCTTTTATTTACAAGCTTTATCATGCTTTGAAAAGAGGTGGAACTCCATTGAACTACATTGATGAGTTTCTTAAGGACAAAGGGTATGGAAATGAGTACATTTTCTTGCGAAACATGGAGAGTTTGGGAATTGCCCCTGCGGGGTTGGCAGAAGAAACCCTTGCTAATATCCCAAGTGATCCGCGTGTTGGAGGACAAAATTAGCTAGATGGGAATGATGATGATAAATTGTACAGTCAGTTTCAACTGAGAATGGGTGTTGCAGCAAAAATTCGGGGAAAAAGGACCGACTTGTTTCGATCGGAGGAACAAAAGATTTTATACTCTAAGTTGTTGAAGTGTGGGGTGATAAACCCTAGAAGTGTGGATTTTGATTTCCTTGATGCTGTGAATGTTAATTTAAGGGAAAAATTCAATCTTCTTCAACTTGAACAGTTCTGTTCTGACTCTACAGAAGCCTACGCTAAACTCACTGCATGTTTATATTCTAATCTTAGTTTCCTAGATGCAAATAGATTCTCTTTTAGTGTCCGAGATCAGGACTATGTGGTGGATATAGATATGTTGGCTGATGTCATTGGGGTTGAGAGAGGGAGATATCAACCTATAAATGTCTCAATTGCTCGTGCTACATTGGAACTTGTTAAGGATAGAAGGATAGAGGAAAAGATTTCCTACTTGAGGATGAGCGCATATAACATTCTGCTTCACAAGATTGTCATTAATTGCCTCAGACCAAAATCTACTTCAAAGACTGATGTTTCAAACTTAGAGGCCAAGCTGATGTATGCCATCATTGCTGGGAAAAAGTTTTCTCTTCCTCACACTATTATGTTCCACATGTATAGAGCAGTGATGAAGGACAAAGGTCAACTTCCTTATCTAGGACTTGTGACAAAGTTATTCAGACATTTGAATGTTCAGCCTCCACGAATTCTCTGTACTCATTCTTATGATCATATGGTGGTAGGATTGAAAATGGTGACTAAAATGCATCTGAAGGAACTCAGCAAGGCATTGGAAAAATTCAAGGAGAAAACCCCTGTCAAAACTCACCAAATCTCTTCTGCAGCAAAAAGAAAAGGGAAGGAGCCAATGGTTGCTCCATCCAAGAAAAGAAGAGCTCTCATCGTTGAGGATGAAAATGATGAGGAAGACATCACCATTTCTGCAATGGCATTAAAGAATCTGAGCCGTTCTATTCCAAAATCAAAGGAACAACAAGAGAAAGACTCAGAAAAGAGGACTAGAGAAAGAGAAGAGAAAGAAAGGGAAGAGAAAGAAGCAGAGGAAAGAGAAGAAGAAGAAAGAGATGCTGATGAGGAAAGAAATGAAAAAGAAAAAGAAGAGAAAAGAGATCAAGAGGAAGGAGAACATGAGGAACACTCTTCTCCACTTGGAGGCATGGAAACAGGGGGAGACCATGAGAAAAGAGGAATGTCCTCATACCCTGCTACCAGTGAAGGAGTCAGTCGCTCTCCAGCAGATCCAGAGGACATTTATGCTTCTCAATTTCCTGATGAAGGACATGATGTGTCATCGCCAAATCTGTGTGACTATGCTGATGTACCATCGTCTGTCTTTACTCCATCTGATCGTGCAGAAGCTAGTACGTAGACTGATAATTCAGCAGATTTTCGCAGAATTCTGGATGTTCTCTTAGAAATGCGGGGTCAGATATATGCTCTAGGATGCGAAGTTTAGAATTTGCAGAATGGAGGACAAGCTTCTTCAGTTTCTTTGAATGATCAGATCCAAGCCCTTGCTCTTCAGATTCAAGCAAATGCTAAGGGTGAAGATGTAGCTCAACTGAAGGAAGAATTGAAAAAGCTAGAAGGCATTGTCCAGTCAATGGGAGATTTCCAGCTTGTTCGTGTTCCCAAGCAATCTTGACTTTATTCCATCTCCATCTGAACCTTTTTTTTATGATGACAAAAAGGGGGAGAGATGCAAGATTTGAAACTTTGAACCTTAATCTTTTTGAACTTTTGGATTGTTTTGATGTTTGACTTGACTTTGTATCTGGATGTGGACTGAATTTGGGATTTGAATTTGACTGCTTATATTAAGTATTATTGATATCTTATGGATGGCTTTACTCACATGCAAAACTAACCTATTTTCTGTTGTTGCAGATTCTAGTATTATCTTTAAGCCATTTATCTTTATAAGATATCCATGTTTGTTTGAGTAATGTTTTGCAAGTCAAAGTTATCCAATGTTTGAGTAAAGTTTGTCACCATCAAAAAGGGGGAGATTGTTGAAGAAATCTTCGTAAAGTATTTTGAAGCTGACAAAACGTTTCCATCAGTCTAGTCTGAAGATTTGTAGACTCTTCTATTTAAAGTCTGAAGACCTCCGGACTGCTAGACTCAAGAATCAAAGTCTATTCTCATTGATAGTTTCTAATCCGTTGAAGAAGGGCTATCCAGAACTGGGTGTTTCATTAAGGATGTGACCTTATCGACAGGAGAAGATCTCTTGGCTGGATATGATATAATGGAATCTTTTATTCAATCATGATTCATTCAAAGATTAAGGATCCGATGATTGGCTAAGTATACTTGGAAGGTTCTACTTATGGAAACCAAGATCCTGATTGTATGTGCGAACAAGATTGATGGGCTATCGACATATTCCTTTAATAGCTTGAATGATCTTTCTAATTGATTCCGTCCAACAGGTAGATTGGAGGAATTCATTTGGAAAGTGCCAACGGGTATGAAGGCATGAAGGAGTATATAAGGAAGACGTCCCAGTTGTTCGAGGATGTGCGCAATAGAAGAATTCCAAAGTCTGAAGCTCCTTGTTCTTAGTCAATTCATTTGTTTAGCGAAATCTTGTATGCAAAAGAGAGTCTATATTCGTGAGAAACCTTGAGGAAGTGTGGTAGAGTATCTACACTGTGGAATCAATGGAGAACTTTCTTATAACATCGCTTTTGTTCATAGTGAAATCCAACCGGTGGGCCGTCAGTGTGGAAGAGTGGATGTAGGCTTGAAATAAGCCGAACTACTATAAACCCTGTGTTCAATTTTCTCTTCCCTACTCTCTGCTTTACTTTGATCATAATACGTTTTTGTTAATCAGCGAAGAACTTCATTTCAATTGTTAATTTCGTATTGTTCACTTATCACAAGAAATTATTATACACCTATTCACCCCCCTCTAGGTGCTTATACTAGCTATCTCACACCTGACATAATTCGACCTATGAAAATCCCATACCATCAATCTGACGATTAGCACCATCCACCACCTACCCGACAATCCATGCATGCCCGTCATTCAACCCAGCCCCATTCGACACACAAACGGACCCCAAATTCTAGTTGATTCTAGGATGGACATGCGAGTAAGGCATCGATATGCAATATAGAGCAACAAAACCACCAATTGCCTCAAGTCCACGGAACGTGAGCGGCGGGCGTGGCTGGTAGCGAGATGACGCGACGGCGGTGCGACGGTGAAGTGGCGGAGCAGCGAGCGACACGGCTGAGCTGCGAACTGTGGCTCTCCTGGTTGACAGTGGGCTGAGGCGAGACGACGGTGGAGTTGGTGGTGCGGCGGTCAGTGGCTGGAGGTGAAGCACGGGTGGTGTGACGGAATTTCTAGGTGAGGTTTTTGGCTGAAGATGCCGCTGAAATGGAGTAAATGCTAGGCGCCGAGAGAGAGAAGGAGAAGTGGTCTTCTTCAGCTTCGTGTGTTCCGCTAGTTGACTAATCAAGTCAACCTTTTCATTCAATCCGTGGTAGTTAAAAGAATGGACAGCTCACGGCATCAGCAGTCTCATGCAAGGATGTGGCTGCACTTGGCCCAATGTGGCACCCCGTAGGTCGCCACAAGCGCCAATGTTACACCTTATTACCTTTCTTCTTAGAAGAGGCGTCGTAATTAGTAGACACTTTTTTTTTTTTTTATAAAACGGTCCCAGCGCGACTCATCATCGAAAGCAAAATAAAACATCACCATCTCTCCCTCTAGCAACCATGATACAAATACACACCACTAATCATCATGATTAAAGGACGAGCCACGACACTTTATTTACATATATTTTCAAGATGGGACTTCTTTTGGGTTGGTACATCAAAAGGAAAAGCCAGGACTCAGCCACGCCCAGCCTAAAACCCCAAAAAGAACCCTCCACCCACTACATCTCACGTGCACAACCCCCATCATCAGTGTCAGCTAACTATCCCAAAAAAAAAACAGCTCCTACTCGTCACGCATGGGCCTCACACCCAATCCGGTGCATCAGGCGGTGGCGGTGGCAACATCCTCTCATCACACCGTCGTGACGAACGTGGACGGAGATGAACTCCTGGACAACCAGGCCCCTAGCCAGGCCTACGTCGTACATGACTAAACAGCGCACTCGTATATATGTCAATCCAGGAACAGAAGGACAGCCGAACTCCTCGCACTCGACCTCTACATCGGATGGTAGATCAGAAACACACCCTGCGTAACGGCGGGGAAGCGACATGCTTCTAATCGAAATGTTGGTCCCCAAAAGGGGTGAGTACAACCACTCGGCAGGTAAAGGAATCCAATAACCACTCAATGCATCATACAAGTCATACATGCATTGCAGGCATTACTTACCTTGAAGCCATGCATATACTATCATGCATCATCACCACAATCATAACACATACATGTGTATCATCATGTCATACTCATATCATCGCATGACATTATTATATCACACACATGTCATCATCATCATATACATGACACCATCATACCATACACATGTCATCATCATCGTGGCATCATCATATCACACATGTCATCATCATCATGACATCATCATATCACACATGTCATCATCATCATATACATGACACCATCATACCATACACATGTCATCATCATCGTGGCATCATCATATCACACATGTCATCATCATCGTGACATCATCATATCACACATGTCATCATCATCGTGACATCATCATATCACAACATATATGCATGTCATCGTGCCATATCATATATCATCATCATATTATGCATATCATCATGCCATGGGTGATCATCATCGTATCACATCATACATCATCATCATCATGCATATCATCATGCCATGGGTGATCATCATCGTATCACATCATACATCATCATCATCGTGCATATCATCATGCCATGGGTGATCATCATCGTATCACATCATACATCATCATCATCATGCATATCATCATGCCATGGGTGATCATCATCATATCACATCATACATCATCATCATCATCATGCATATCATCATGCCATGGGTGATCATCATCGTATCACATCATACATCATCATCATCGTGCATATCATCATGCCATGGGTGATCATCATCATATCATGTCATATGCATGTCTCAATTTTCACTTTTTATCTTTCAATTCGATCACCACATCTAGCATCGCAAGATAACCGGCCGGCACACACCACCGGGCATCCGGCCCCCCACATTCCGGGCATCTCGCATCCCAACTGGCATCACGAGGCATCCTCTCGGGCAAAGACCTCCGACGAGGCTTCTGGCATTTACACTCCCTAGCCGGGCATCTCGCACCCCAACTGGCGTCACGAGGCATCCCCCTGGGCACAAACCTCCGGGGCTTCCGGCACCCCCAACTTTCCGGGCATCTCGAAACTCCCGAGGACAATCCGGCCTTGTATCTCAATACAATCCGGCTTTCGGCACCCCCCATCCCGGGCATCCTGATACTCCCAGGGCATTATCATCCGCCATAACAGTTTTCCTCATTTATCATTATCCGTGTTCACCAATTTCGGTCTCAATTTAGCATGGCATATGATGTAATGGCAAACAAAATCATATTCAACATTGAATTCATACATGCATCTCAATTCATTACCATGCATGCATCAAGACCTCATCATACATGCAACAAGGTACTATTATTCATAAAAAAAATTTTATGGACTTCGTACCAATTAAAATAGTCCATTTGTCATGCCCTTTTTACCTTTATTTAAATTCCAGCTTGTGCCACTTTCGAAAATATTAAATTTAAATATCCATATGATTTTCAAAAATCATAAAATTAAGGCGAGTGATAGACAAAGCAATAGGATAATGATTTCATGCAAAATACATGGCCAAATAGAATTCCACACAAATTCATAATTCACACAAATACAGCATGTAATTTCGGATGAAATCAGAATGTACAGTTTCCGGAATAATTTAATTAAAATACCCAATCGACCTCCAAAAATTACGACATTTCACCAAGTTATAGCCAAGACACTAAAGTATATTTTTTATGAAGACTTCCAAGCCAAATTCTTTTTAGATTATTTTCTACAGTCACACGAAGCTTCTGGATCCAACACCGAATCGTCCAGTACATGCTTCTCCAAAATACTGAGTTTTCACCTACCTATTCTTCTTCGTTTCCTTTGAAATTTGGATATGTTCTACATCAAGATGTTCTCTACAAGTTTCATGAAGAGATCTAAGTCAAATAACCAGAGTATAGTCGTCATTTAGGTCCATGAAGTCTCGGGTGTCCTGTAATACATCTCCAGAATTACCGTCTTAAAGATCTAGTCGATTTACTAGGTTATACTTGTTCATTTTGCTTCAAATTTGAGTATGTTGTATTTTAAGATGTGCCCTACAACTTTCATGAAGAAATTGAAGAGATATTCTTAGCACAACTCAACATGCAACCACAAATCCATCAAGAGGTCAGTGAAATCGTTCCAGATCTGAGGTCTCCGTAGGACGAGAGTTTAACCCCTTAAATCTCCATCATTTTCCACCAAATTTTAGTATGTTGTAGTTCAAGATGTTTGCTACAAATTTTATGAAGAGATCGAAGCCAAAATAGAACTCTAAACATGCATGCAAGCTCTCACAACATTCTGACTCGAGCGGATTCAAACGAAAACAGCAACCTTACTCAAAAACAAGTCATCCAAGCTTCGGTTTTCCTCTCCTAATCACCCAAAATTCGACATACATGTAACACACACACATGCAAGAGCAGCAAGAGGACTCCAACTTGCCTCTAGACCGGACGGACAACGGCACACGGCGGCGATCACGGCAGCACACGGCGGACGGACGGCGACTCCTCCTCTCGGCTTCTCCTCCCTCTCGGCCACTCTCCCTCTCTCATGAAATCTCTCTCTCTCTCTCCCTCTCTTGGCCGAACAAGCAACCGGCCACTCTCTCTCCTTCCCTTCTCTTTTATCCCCCCATTTCCTAATCATTAGTAATCATTGTTTGCCACTCCAATTGACCAATGCATGCCATCCCTCTCTAAGCCAATGCATAAAGGCCTCTTGCCACTTGTCTTAATGGGCTTTTGGGCTTGGGCTTTTGGGCTTGGGCCGGCCACTCTTGGGCCTCCTCTTGGGCTGGTCGACAGCCCCCTTTCGTGGGCCTAATTGGGCTGACTAGATTGGCCTATCAAGGCTTCGGCCAATGGGCCTAAGGCCCATCCTAATAAAAATCAATTTTATCCCCTTTTCTTATCCTTTATTTTAAGAATTAAATTACTAAATTCTACATAGCCAAAGTCTTGTGATATTTTATTTATAGAAATTTTAATTTATAAAGTGCATGGCCAAGCATAAATTATTATCATTAATCTATCTAATTTAAAATCTCATAAACACAAGCACAAATCACCTAATCTTAAG
The DNA here is from genome assembly GCA_014182725.1 of Eucalyptus brandiana. Lineage (NCBI taxonomy): Eukaryota > Viridiplantae > Streptophyta > Magnoliopsida > Myrtales > Myrtaceae > Eucalyptus > Eucalyptus brandiana. The sequence continues at coordinate 29,413,779 of CM024670.1, forward strand.
AGAGACTAATGGCTAAAGCATTAAACCATAGGTAATTTCATTACCTAATTAGAGGCTTTAACATAGCTTATAACTTGACTTTGAATTTTGGGATGCCACACCCAAGCCCTCCGTCTATTGGCCGGTGGAGAGAAGCAAAACGTGGCCAAAGAATTGGGGTTGACGGTCTTTGGTTTTGCGTGAGGAACAAGTAGCCGACGTGAGGCGACTTCAGGTTAAAATTTTCTTTCATAGTTGACCACATTGAATGTGTTCATGGGTTGGAAAATTGCATGGAACTCAACTTGGCGACGTACCAATGAGAGTGAACGTTGGTCTCGCTTGTGGCGTTTCGTAAGGAAATTTCAAATGAGGTGGTAGGCTAAACAGTGATCGGATCGTCATGATGCAACGGAGGCGTGACGATGAGGGTATGCCGTGAGGATGTGATGGTCTAGTATGGTGATGGTGGTGACGGAATGGTGGCAGCAAGTGGTGCAAGTGACATAGTCCAATGACAACTTGTCGACGTGGCACGGACTGTTACATACCCGAGGCTCGGGCGAAGTTCGAATATTGCAGGACGTTCCTAGCGGGGAGGTGTCCAACTCAAGATTGACCCCACGCTGATTGTCGAGTCGAAGGCCTAGATCTCGGAGGCCATTAGGGCTTAGGTAGTCATGGGGTATTAGCACTTTTTGAACCACCCTCATAGTATTAGAGGCGTAGGTATACCCCCGGCCCTTTTTGAAGGAGGTCGTGGTGAAGCAGTTATGCGTGTTGGAGGTGAAGAAGCGATCCCTATTGTTTGATGATTGGAGATTTGTTTATGTCTCCGCTTGTGCATTTTAATGTTAGTATGAAATTGGGTTGGCGATGCCTCTTGGGACGTTACAATCGAATGACCAAAGGATAGGTAAAGGCTTGATGCGCGTGGGTTGTCGCATAGTCATAGAGGTTCGAGGCATGGCATCCCTGCTTGGCTTGGTATCAAAGCATGGTTACTTCCTGGAGTGATAACGTGTGTTGAGACCTTGGGATGTTAAATAGGAATGCTTATGAGATGTTTGTAATTGATTTTCTTGCTAATTTGTTATTCTCAGTTCCTAACTGTATTGTTGGGGATTGTGGAATTAACTGTTAGTGGAGTTTCGCCCGAAATAAAGATGCAGTGAGGAAGGGTAGCTCCTGGGCTAGCTAATAGCCGAGGCAAGGCACGTAAGGACCCCTGATTTGATGGGATTCTACAAGCCCTAGAGATTGTGACATCTTGATTTTCCAATTATGTTTTCAATTGAATGAGTCGGGCTTTTCATCGATGCGCCTATGGCCTTTTTCTCTGAGTTGGCCACTCATGAGTTAACTAATCTATCAGGTGAAGTCATTAAGGAATTTAAACGCAACAAACTTAAGAATTTGACCAGAAACCGATTGCTTGACTGTGCTAATCTACAAGGGTCATTACGGCACAGCCAAAATCAATCAGAGACTGGACATAGGTCGATTTGACAGAGGCATGTGACTAGAGTGTGGGTGATTCCACCTAATTGCAAAATTCTCGTCGAACGACACTAAACCGACTTTTTTGTTATTTCTATACCCTATGCCCATATTTGAAACCTCGAGATTTTCATGACAACCGAGTCACCTATATGTCGAAGATGTACATTGTGGCTTGAAAATAATCAACCACAGGTCAAATGCGCCAAAAATTCCTGAAAGCTACCCTTTATATTAGGACTCGCTAATATCGCGCCAGATTGAAATTAATCGTGAAAATGAACCCGATTTCAGAAATTGGAAGTTCTATCGTGTCACAAGAAAATTTTCAGCGAAAATCAAAGTATGGTTATTTTGAATTGGGAAATTTGTAGGCCTACTTTTGGTCGCATTTTTGGGATCCAAGTTGGTTCAATGGACAAGGAAAAATGTGGATTTAAGTAAGGAAAACTTGGATGAATTTATAGGTTTTGATTTGAGCTCAATTGGATGAGAATTGAAGAGGATTGAATGGAATTGAAGAGGGAATTGTACAAATTCGTATGCCATGGGGGACACAACATTTTGGACACTTTGGGAAGCTTCTTGAGGAAGATTGAGGAGAGAGAAGTGGCTGTGGATAGCTGATGGCTGGTGGGGACAAGCCAAGGGAGAGAGAGACAAGTGTTGAAGGCCTAGGAAGCCTTTAGGGACCCCCTCTCTTCAGTAGCTTTCTTCCTCCTTGAAGCCTTGCTTTCTCCATTGTTGAGGCGTAGGAAAAGCTTGAGAAAACTAGAGGAGAGCAAGTAGCCACCACTCAGCAGCCCTGCCTCTCGTCCAAGCCGTTGCATGCCCGCCAAAGAAACTAGACCCTCTCTCTCCCCTGTTTTATTTTCTTCCTGTTTCTGCTCCAGCTAACCTTTTACCAAAAACCCGAGTTAAAAGTTGTCTTCCCATGCAAATCAGCTCTCATGCCACCCACCACCATGTCCAAGAGGTCCAATCCGTATGGATGGAGGTCACCGCTCGTTGAACGGAGCTGTTGCCCGACCTGTCGGCCGCCTGGAAAAAGCCGCTTGCCTATTTATCGGTCTGCTCATCGGGTCCCCCTATTTCGCGATTTTGACAAATTTTCTCCCATTTCAACCCTTCCTCGGCCTAGCCCTGCCACTAGCCACTCCCCCTCGACCCCCAAGTGCCACCAGTTGCTGGCCAACCCTTTGTTGGAGCTCCGATCAAGCCCGTTCAACTCCGTTTCACCTCCGGCAGTCCAGTTTTTAATGTTTCAGTGGGAGTCCGAGTTTGTGGTTACTATTCCAACCCCGAGACCGCCTTGGATCGTCGTGGTAGAGGTCCCTCAGTGCGCCACCATCGCCATCCAACCGTTGTCAACCCGTCCCTTGCTGTTTCAGCCTCAATCGATAGCTCGTGTGGCCCCGTTCAATAGCGAAGAGAAGCATAAGCTAGCAAGGGCTTTGAGATTTCCAATGAGTTTACTCACTAAACCTTGCTTAGGAGGTTAATCATGCTTAAAGAGTGTTCATGTTTAGGTGCTTAGATAGTCTAATTAGAAGTTGATTATATTATGTAGTTGATTAGTTTAGTGGATAATTAATTAAGGCTAATTAGGTGATTAGACTAGGTGGTTAGATTAGTGTAATATTTATTAGGCCCTTAATTAATTATTTTAAATTAATTAATTATTTCGAATTTATAAATATTATTTAATTATTTTTATTAATATAATAAAAATTATTTTATTTAATTTCAGAATATATTTAATTATTTATTATTTTTCGAAAATTATACCAAGATAGTCGGTGACTGGAATTTCGTGCTGACTGTTGTGGTGTGATTAGTTTATGCAATTGATTACTGGATTGTGAAATTGAGTGATGATTGTGAAAAGTATGGTATTTAATTAGAAAATCCCGGGTGTCGGGTTTTAACATCTAAAGTGGTTTTAAAGACTATATCAAACCGTGGGATTTTTAAAAAAAAAAAAAGAGCATTGGTTTTCAAGGTTCAATTTGACCGTGTACTCACACACGATTATTCTCACTGAGTGTTTTTAATACGACGAAAAAAGGCTAAGGTTGTTATCTTAATTGTGAAATGTGAGTGCAAAGCACAATGTCCTTGGCCAAAATTGAATGATCATGTGCTGGTTATGAGACCCCTTCCCCGGTGTGTGTCAGTGGACGTTACCCATCCTAGGTGTGTGTCGATGGAAGTTAGCCGTCCTCGGTGTGTGTCGGTGGATGCCGGTCACAGTAGATTATGGACCGAAGCTCCTTCGGAAAGGCCATAAGGAATGCCATCCCCGGTGTGTGTCGGAGGATGTAGCTGTGCTCAAAGGAGTGAGACGGAACCTGGCTACACCAGAGGACCAACATATGTCAGGTAAAACTGCCTGTGTGGGTAGTATTAATCAATGGACCGCATGTTGAGTGAAATTGATGCACCAGATTATGGGACAAAATTGTGTGGTATGGAATGGGATGTGTCATAATGATTTGGCCCTATAATCAAGACCCTTATCATTGAATTGATGGACCGATGTGTGTCGGTAGTTCTTGCTTGTGTGAGCAGTGATTGATTTAGACGTTCCAATTGATGTGTGAAATTGCTATATGCATATGGTTGTGATATGAACTGTGCTGACGTGCAGGAAGGAACTGAGGTGAGGTAAGTCCTCTGTTCTAATTGTGTGGTTGTGTGGCTAGAGCACCTTAAGGCGTATTTTCTTCCTAATAAGGGTTTAAGGGGTGGACTTGCTGAGACATTGTCTCACCCCGTCGTGGGCTTAAATTTTCAGGTCCCTAGAGGATGGAGCGGCCAGTTCATTTTGGTTGGCCTTGAGGAGTTGTAGAGCTAAAGTCCGAAGGATTGGTGAACGTGTCCGACTAGTAGGTCGTAGGACAATTCCTTTTTTAAAGTTGGTATTTTGTAGACTTTTGGCTGTAGACCTCTGTTTGTAAATTCCGTTGATTTATGAAAGTGTTTTGGTTGTAAATTTGCTGTCTTGCTTTCTATTCCATGCTGTTTGTCGTTAGGAGTATTAATTGTTCGCTTCCGCATGTGTACTAAAATGAATAGGTCGGCGATGCATCCTGGGAAGTCGCATATTTTATCAACCAAAGAAAGATGTGCATGTGCTCATGGATCGAGGCGTTACAGAGATCATTGGGTACTTGATGGGCATGAGGCCGAGCAATAAGTTGTTGTTGCTGCTACTCACAATGATGACCCGCTAGTTGGAAACGAGATCAAGAAGTTAGTGGAGCAATTTCTTAAGTCGAAGCTACCTCAACTCAGATGGAAGGGTGATCTCGAAGTTGCTGCTTCATGGATTAATGAGCTAGAGAAGGCCTTCGCCTTAGTGAGGTGTATGGAAGAGGAAAAAGTGACCCTGGCGGTCTACTAGCTACAAGGCAACACTTAATATTGGTGGGAGGCCACTCAGAGAAAGGTATTTCCTCAAGGTACCATCTCAGCATGGGGCGCATTCATGGAAGCATTTAATGGAAAATACTTTTCCGAGTATGCCCGAGAGTAGAAGATGTCCGAGTTCCTGCGACTTCGCCAGAATTACTTATATGTGGATCGGTATGAGGCTAAGTTCGTGGAGCTGTTGAAGTATGCTCCAAGGATGATTAAGGATCTTGTGGATTGAGCTAGGAGGTTCTGAGACGGGCTGAAACCGGAAATCCGAAGCCAGTTGGTGCCTCTAAACCTAAAGGACTTTGATGAACTCTATGAGAGAGCTTAGCTGATTGAGAGGGATATGGCCAAGCGAACAGCCGCATTTGGATCATGGTTTGCTGCTAACAACGATAACCATCAGTTTGGGAAGAAGCTAATGACAGCAGGAAGGCATCTTATCCCTTCCAATAGAAAGAACAACATTGGAAAGCCGGCACCCCACTTGAACTAAAGTTACTGATTTTGTAGCAAGTTTCATGGATCTGCACTATGCCGCACCCAAAGGGGACCATGCTTTGGATGTGGCCAGCAGGGCCACCATGTTAGAAATTGCCCGCAACAACCAGCTGAAGCATAGACGGGAGCACTATTCACGGGATAACGATCAGGAGCCGCGCCGTAGGACAATTCGACTTGACCCCTAGCCCAGAGTAAGCTGTATGCGATGACTAGAGAGGAAGCCAAAGATTCCGGGGCCATGATTAGAGGTACGGTTTCCTTACACCAGCATGCCACATACGCTTTGTTTGATAAGGGGGTGTCACATTCGTTTGAAGCTGATCAATTTGTAAGTTAGCTGAGTTGGAATTGAAATCATTTGAAACAGTCCTTAGTATCTCCACCCCTTTGAATGATAAGGTGCTATTTGTTTTTGGCTGCCAAGGGTGGGAGATGGTTATTAATGGGCAAAAGGAATTGACAGATCTAACTATCTTGGTTATCCGTCATTTTGGTGTTATAATTTGAATGGATTGGCTTGATAAGCAATGAGCCATGGTTGACTATATTAGTAAGGCTATACAGTTCAATCCGGCTAGTAGCTCTGGTTATGAGTTTGTAGGACACAAGGGTGGATTGTCTACACCATTAATCTATTCACTTGAGATAAAACGGTTGCTTAAGGAAGGTTGCCAAGGCTATTTGGCAATAGTTGAGGATTTGATGATCGAGGAGCCAAAGTTGGAGGACATCATTGTGGTACAAGAATTTGTGGATGTCTTTCCAAAAAAAATTGCCAGCATTGCCTCTAGAGCAGGAGATTGAGTTTGTCATCAAGTTAGCCCTTGGGATAGAACCAATCTCCAAGGCACCATATTGGATGTTACTCTCCGAGTTGAAGGAGCTGAAGGTGCAAATGCAGGAATTGCTGGATAGGGGATTTATTTGCCCTAGCACATCGCTATGGGGAGCACCTGTGCTGTTCGTAAAGAATAAGGATGGATTGTTGCGACCATGCATTGATTACTGATAGCTCAATCAAGTGACGGTCAAGAACAAGTATCCGTTGCCAAGGATAGACGACCTGTTCAACAAACTTCAAAGAGCTTTGGTATTCTCGAAGATAGACCTAAGGACGGGCTAGCATCAATTGAGGATCAGGAAGGAGGATATCCCAAAGACAGCGTTTCGGATGCAATACGACAATTACTAGTTTACAGTGACACCGTTCTAGTTTACCAACGCCCCAACAGCTTTCATGGACTTAATGAACAAGGTGTTCAAGGCGTATTTGGACCAGTTCGTCATGGTCTTCATCGATGATATACTAGTGTACATGAGGAGCCCGGAAGAGCATGAGCGGCATATAAGGATGGTATTAATGACCCTTCGAAAACACGCACTTTACACCAAGTTTAGTAAGTGGGAGTTCTCGCTTAATCGAGTAGCATTTCTGGGTCATGTAATATCGAGCAGAGGAATTTTAGTGGACCCAGCCAAGATCAAAGTGGTCATGAATTGGCCAAGACCACGACAGTGACCGAAGTTCGGAGTTTTCTGGGACTGGTCGGCTATTACCAACAATTAGTGGAAAGATTCTCCAGAATAGCTATGCCACTGACGCGACTGCTAAAGAAGGAAGTGAAGTCTGAATGGACGGACAAGTGCAAGAAGAGTTTCCAAGAGCTTAACCACAAGTTGACGACTGCCCCAGTGTTGACAATACCATCTAATCCTAGAGGATACGAGATCTATAGTGACGTTTCGTATAAAGGATTGGGTTGCGTCCTGATGAAACATGGACAAGTTGTAGCCTACGCACTAGGCAGTTGATGCCTCATGAGTAGAATTACCTAACGCATGACCTGGAATTGGTGGCGATTATCTTTGCTTTGAAGATTTGGAGACACCTATGTGGAGAAAAGTTCACAATCTACAACGACCATCAAAGTCAAAAGTACCTATTCTCACAAAATGAATTAAATATGAGACAAAGGCGTTGGATGGAAATTCTCAAGGACTATGACTAGGACATCCTATACCATCCTAGGAAGGCCAATAAAGTAGTGGATGCACTCAGTCGGCAATCATCAATTGCGCATATGATGGTTTGAGAGTGGATACTTCTCAAAGGTGTACATGATTCAGCTTTCAAATTCGAGGCAGGCCATCTTTTTGGTCTTATGGCTACCCTTCATATGACATCTTGATTTTCCAATTTTGTTTTCAATTGAATGTGTCGGGCTTTTCATCGACGCGCCTATAGTTCTTTTTTCTAAGTTGACCACTCACGAGATAACTAGCCTATTAGGTGAAACCGTTAAGGAATCTAAATGCAATAGACTTAAGAATTCGACCAGGAATTGACTGCTCGACCGTGCTAATATGCAAGGGTCATTACGGCAAAGATCAATTAAAGACCGGAGATAGGTTGAGCCAACAAAGGTATGTGATTAAGTGTGGGTGATTCCATCTAATTGCATAATTCTTGTCGAACGGCACTAGACCAATTTCTCTGTCATTTTGGTACCCTGTGCCTGCATTTGAAACCTAAAGATTTTCATAACAATTGAGAGTCGCCAACGTGTCGAAGATATACATTGTGGCTCGAAAATAATCGACCATGGGTCAAAAGTGTTAAAAGTTCCTAAAAGCTACCCGGTAGGTTGGGATGCGCTAAAATCGTGCCAAGTTTAAATTAACCGTGAAAATGAACCCGATTTCAGAAATTGGAAGTTCAGTCATGTCACAAGTCATTTTAGCAACGTCGACTCATCATCCTAAGATTTTTCTGCAAACCGAGATTTTCGGCGAAAAATCCAAAGTAAGGTTATTTTGGATTGGGAAAGTTCGATGACCGTTTTGATCGCATTTTTGGGATTCAAGTTGGACTAATTGGTGAGGAAAAGTGTTGATTGGGATGATGTCACCTTGGTTGGATTTATGGACATCAAATTGGATCCAATTGGAGGAGAATTGAAGGTGAATTGAATGAAATTGAAGAGCAAATGTTACAAATTCATAGGCCATGGGGGACATAACATTTTGGACACTTTGGGAAGCTTGTTGGGGAAGTTTGGGGCTGCAAGTGGGCTGTGGATGACAGCCAAAGTGGTGGGGGCAGCCACTTCAGTAGATGGCCAAGTGTTGAAGGCTTACTAGGCCAAAGGGGACCCCTCTATCTTTAGCAGATCCTCTCTCCTTCCCTTGGCTACTTTCTCCATTGTTGGTGTGCCTTGGAAGCTTAGAGAACTGGGGAAAACCATAGCTCCCTCCCCCTTGCTGTCGAACAGCCTGCCAAGCCACCAAAGCTCCTTTGCCAACCGCTCGAGTGAAGAGACTGTTGTGTCTGGTTCAAGTTTCAGTTCAAACAGAGATGGTAACCAATTCGAAAAGAAGCCCATGACCGGAGGAAGGTACCATGTCCCGCCCAATAGAAAAGGTGGAATTGGAAAGTCAACACCAAGTAAGAATGGCATGTGTCACTTTTGTGGAAGGTGACATGGATCAGCCCCGTGCCATTTTAAGGATGGGTGCTTGCTTTAAGTGTGGCCAACAAGGTCATTTGGCCAGAGATTGTCCTAGAAAGCCGAGGGGACCACAACAATTATTACCGCCGCCACCCTTGGGTCAGAATAGAGGGTTCGCGTTGCAGATTGCACAGCAAGGTGGACTGAACAGACCTCCAGCTCAGGGAATGATGTATGGTATCACGAGAGGACAGGCTGCGGACTCACCTAATATGATTACAAGTACGGTCTCGATGAGCGACCATGCTGCATATGCTTTATTTGACCCTAGTGCCACTCATTCCTTTATAGCTTAACAATTTGTTAAGCTGGTAGGATTGAGTCCTGAATTATTGGAGTAAGTGGTTAGCATATCTACATCTTTAAAGGATAAGGTGTTGTCTGCCTTTGGGTTGTTCTGGTTGCAAGTTAGTGATTGGTGAGTGAGAGGGGAGGATAGATTTGATAGTCCTAGTCATGTATGATTTTGATGCGATAATTGGCATGAACTGGCTCACCAAGCAAAGAGCTAAGATGAACTGCTATCGCAAGGCGATTCAGTTGAACCCGTTAGGGGGTGAAAGTTTCGAGTTTGTTGGGAGTCGAGGAGGACCCTCGATTACCCTGATCTCGTCGCTTGAAGTAACCCGTTTGTTAGACGAGGGTTGCCAAGGTTACCTGGCAACTGTCGTGGACACGACAATTGTGGAGCTGAAGATCGAGGACATCATAGTAGTCCAAGAATTTCCAGATGTGTTTCCAAAAGAATTGCCAGGCCTGCCACCAGAGAGAGAGATAAAGTTTGTGATTGAGTTAACATCCGGGATTGAGCCAATCTCTAAGGCTCCTTATCAGATGGCGTTATCGGAGTTGAAAGAACTGAAGGTGCAGATGTAGGTTTTATTGGATAAGGGATTCATACGTCCTAGTGCATCGCCTTGAGGAGCACCAGTTTTGTTCGTGCAAAAGAAAGATGGTTCGTTGCGCCTGTGCATCGACTATCAATAACTCAATCAAGTGACGATCAAGAACAAGTATCTACTCCCGAGGATTGACGACTTCTTTGACCAGCTGCAGGGAGCGTCGATATTTTCGAAGAACGACTTAAGGACGGTGTTTCATCAGCTAAGGATCAGAAATGAGGACATGCCAAAGTCAGCATTTCGTACTCGATACGGCCATTATGAGTTCACTGTAATGCCGTTTGGTTTGACGAACGCTCGAGTTGCTTTTATGGATTTGATGAACCGAGTGTTCAAAGACTATCTGTATTAGTTCCTAATCGTGTTGGTCGACGATATCCTAGTGTATTCGAGAAGTCCTGACGAGCATGAAAGGCACTTTAGGATAGTGCTTCAGAATCTGCGAGATCGTAAACTGTACGCTAAGTTCAGTAAGTGCGAGTTTTGGTTGACTTGAGTGGCATTCCTAGATCATGCGATTTCAGGCGAAGGAATCTCCGTGGACCTCACTAAGATAGAAGCAGTTAACAACAGGCCAAGACTAACAACCGTGACAAAGATCAGAAGTTTCTTGGGTTTGGCATGTTATTACAAAAGGTTCGTAGAAGGGTTTTCAGCATTATTGTCGTCTTGAACTCGACTACTGAAGAAGGAAGGGAAGTTTGTGTGGACAGATAAGTGTGAGCGTAGTTTCCAAGAGCTTAAGCAGAAGCTGACTACTGCACTCGTGCTAACCATTCTGTCTGGTCTTGGAGGATACGAGATCTATAGTGATGCGTCGTTTAAAGGACTGGGTTGCGTGTTGATGCAACATGGTAGGGTTGTTGCATATGCGTCTTGTCAGTTGAGACCTCACGAGCTGAATTACCCTACGCATAACTTGGAACATGCAGCAATCATTTTTGCTCTGAAGATTTGGAGACATTATTTGTGTGGAGAAAGATTCCAGATCTTCACTGACCATCAAAGTATCAAGTACTTATTCTCTCAGAAGGAGTTGAATATGAGACAGCGTCGTTGAATGGAACTCCTAAAGGATTATGACTGTGATATCTTGTATCACCTTGGAAAAGTGAATAAGGTCGCAGATGCATTGAGTCGGAAGTCTTCAATCGCATATATGATGGTCAAGGAATGGACTTTACTTGAGAAGGCTCGAGATGCGATTTTCAAATTTGAGGTAGGTCACATTTCGAATCTTATGGCCACCCTCAGAATTGAGCTGGAAGTGCAGATCAAAATCAAGACGCTTCAGTAGATAGACCTAGAGATTCAGAAAATCATGCAAGAGAATACTGAAACGAAGAAGGCTGAATTTCAGATTTCTAAAGACGAAACACTAAAGTTCCGATGACAATTGTGTGTACCTGATGATGCAACAGTTAAGGAAGAAATCTTATTAGAAACTCATCGTAGCAGTTACAGCATTCATCTTGGCAGTGCGAAGATGTATTAAGATCCGCATCAACACTATTGGTGATCTGGTATGAAGGTGGATATCGCTAAGCATGTCACCAAGTATCTGACAGGTCAGCAAATGAAGGCACAACATTGTAAGCCGATAGGATTTCTACAACCTCTTGAGATTCCTGAGTGGAAATGGGAGCACATCACAATGATTTTTGTGACAAGTTTACTGAGGAGTTAGAGGGGTAATGATTCCATTTGGGTAGTGGTCGACAGACTGACGAAGTCAGCTCACTTCATCACAGTACGAAAGGACCTTGATTTGGATAGGCATGCAAAGTTGTACGTGCGTCAGACTGTTCGTCTGCATGGAATGCCGGTGACGATTACTTCAAACTGAGACCCGAGGTTCATAGCTGCATTTTGGAAGAGTTTGTAGACCGCCTTAGGAATGAAGTTGCAGTACTATACGGCCTATCATCATCAGACGGATGGCCAGTCTGAGAGAATGATTCAAACCATCGAAAACATGCTACGAGCTTGCGTATTGGATTTCAAGGGAAGCTAGGAGGAACAGCTTCATCTTATTGAGTTCACCTACAACAACAGCTACCAGCAGAGCATCCAGATGGCTCCTTTCGAAGCGTTTTATGGCAGAGCGTGCAAAACGCCAGTGTGTTGGGATGAGGTTGGAGAACGAAAGATCACAGGACCAAAGTTGGTTCAGCAGTCAATGGATGCAGTTGCCATCATTAAAGACAGATTACAGACCACTCAAAGCCGCCAGAAAAGCTATGCTGAAAAGTGTCGAAGGTCTTTGGAATTCCAAGTTGATGATCACGTTTTCCTAAAGGTGTCACCAATGAGGGGTACTTCGCGCTTTGGTAAGAAGGGAAAGCTGAGTTCGAGGTACGTAGGTCCCTTTGAGATTCTGGAAAGAATTGGGATCCTAACGTATCATCTTGCATTGCCATCGAGACTGCCGCAAGTGTGTGACGTCTTTCACGTGTCGATGTTAAGGAAGTATGAGCCTGACTCGACCCATGTGCTGAATTTTGAGGATTTAGACTAGAGGATAAAGTATCATACAGGGAAAGCCCGGTTCAGATTGTGGATCGAAAACAACAAGTTCTGCGCACCAAGACCATCCCGTTGGTGAAAGTGGTTTGACAACACCACAGCATTGAAGGAGCAACCTGGAAAGTGAAGAGTCGATGAGACGACTGTACCACCACCTTTTTGTTTAAAGATTTGTAATGGTTTAAATTTCGAGGATGAAATTTTTATAAGAGGGGAAGATTTGTGACATCTTGATTTTCCAATTCTGTTTTCAATTGAATGAGTCGGGCTTTTAATCGACACGTCTATAGTTCTTTTCTCTAAATTGGCCACTCACGAGATAACTAGCCTATCAAGTGAAGCCATTAAGGAATCTAAACACAATGGACTTGGGAATTCAATTAGGAATCGATTGCTTGACTGTGCTAATTTGCAAGGGTCATTACAGCACAGACCGATTAGAGATCGGAGATAAGTCAACTCGACAAAGGTATGTGATTAAGTGTGGGTGATTCCATCTAATTGCATAATTCTTATCGATTGGCACTACAACGATTTCTTTGTCGTTTTGGCACCCTGTATCTGCATTTGAAATCTCGAGATTTTCATGACAACCGAATTTTCCAATGTATCAAAGATGTACATTGTGGCTCGAAAATAATCGACCACGGGTCAAAAACGTTAAAAGTTCCTAAAAGCTACCCGGTATGTTAGGATGTGCTAAAATCGCACCAGATTGAAATTAACCGCAAAATTGAACCCGATTTCATAAATTGGAAGTTTTGTCATGTCACAAATCATTTTAAGAATGTCGACTCATCCTCCGAAGATTTTTCTGCAAATCGAGATTTTCGGCGAAAAATCCAAAGTAAGGTTATTTTGGATCGGGAAAGTTTGACGACCATTTTGATCACGTTTTTCGGATTCAAGTTGGACTAATTGGTGAGGAAAAATGTTGATTGGGATGATGGCACCTTGGTTGGATTTATGGACATCAAATTTGATCCAATTGGAGGAGAATTGAAGGGGAATTGAATGAAATTGAAGAGCAAATGTCACAAATTCGTAGGCCATGGGGGAGACAACATTTTGGACACTTTGAGAAGCTTGTTGGGGAAGCTTGGGGCTACAAGTGGGCTATGGATGACAGCCAAAGTGGTGGGGGAAGCCACTTGAGGAGATGGCCAAGTGTTGAAGGCTTAGGAGGCCAAAGGGGACCTCTCTATCTTCAGCAGCTCCTCTCTCCTTCCCTTAGATGCTTTCTCCATTGTTGGTGTGCCTTGGAAGCTAAGAGAACTGGGGAAAACTGCAGCTCCCTTCCCCTTGCCATCGAATAGCCCGCCAAGCCACCGGAGCTCCTCCACTTTCTACTCGAGCCCGTCGCTGCTTTCTCCATTGTTGGTGTGCCTTGGAAGCTTAGTGTAAGCATAATTAGACTTTTAATTAATTATCTCATTTATTTAATTATTTATTTAAATTAAATATTATTTTATTATTTTATTTTATATTTAAATAAATTTAATTTTCGAAATTTAATTAATTAATTAATATTTTCTGTAAATTATGCCGGGATGGCCGATCATTAGAATTTCATGCTTATCATAGTGGTATGTCTAGTTTCTGTAATTGAATGTTATTTTGTGAAATTGAGTGATGATTGTGAAATATAGGTATTTTAATCAGAAAATATCGGGTGTTGGGTTTTGACACCGAATGTGGTTTTTAAGTACCATAGCAGTTTGTGTGAGCATTGAATTTTCAGCTTGTGTGAGCATTATATGTCAGCTTGTGAGAGTAACGATCGTTTATTAGCTTGTGAGAGCAACGATCCATTTATCAGCTTGTGCGAGCTATCATCTATCTATTAGCTTGTGTGAGCTACCATCTATATATATATCAGCTTGTGAGAACAATGCATCCATTTCAACTTGTGTGAGCAGTGATTGTATTAATGGATGAATAGATGGTATGGTTTAATAGATTGTATGAATTGATAGATGGTGTCAATCATATGGTATCAATTGGATTGATTGAATTGATGGACCTATGTGTGTTGGTAGTGCATGCTTGTGTGAGCAATGATTGATTGATTGAGTGTTTAAATTGTACTAACTTGCAGGAAGGAACTGAGGCGAGGTAAGTCTTCTGACTTGTGTGGTTAAACCTCTAGGCATATTTCCTTCCTAGTCGGAGTTTATGGGATGAACTTGTTGAGACATTATCTCACCCCATCGTAGGCTCAACATTTTCAGGTCCTTAGATGGTGGTTCCTCCAGAACATTTTGGGTAGCCCAAGAGGATTTCCAAGCTGGTTACTCGTTTTCCTATTCCTAGAGGCCTCGGGGTTTGGGTCTACGAACTCTTGATGACCACCATCTGGGTTGATGAGGGTTTACCTTAGAGGGTACCCCATCAATTTAGGGCGCGGTATCATCGCAAGCTCAATGGATTCTGAGAGGGTCCACTACAGGATTTTGATGTCCTAGCTGCGGTAGTAGATGTCACTCATGGCGAGGGTATAACTGACCCTCCTAGTGGTGCAGTGCTGGACCCAAGTCCCAGGAGACCTCGGAGATTTCAGTTGGGGATTCGTGTGCCTAGAGGACTATAGACTTTTATGTTTGAGTCGACTCTTGACTTTAGACCAGTACTGTATATAAACCTATGTGTTTATAACAGACTTGTTTTGTTTGTGAATTGTTTCTTGCTTTTCTATCCCAAGTTGTATGTTGTCAAGGGTATTGTTTTGCTTCCGCGTGCGTATTAAAATGAATGGGTCGGCAACGCGTCCTGGAATGTTGCACATTTATCGACCACCGAGGGATAGTCACACGCTTGAGAATCGGGCCGTGACACTTTGAATTGAACCCGAAGTGCAAACCAAGATTAAAACCTTGCAATCGATGAATCCGAAGATCCAAAAGATTGTACAGGGAAACCTTGAGAAGAGGAACCCAGATTTCCAAGTGACGGATGATGGGATCTTGAAGTTCTAAGGACGATTGTGTGTACCTAATGATACGAAGCTCATAAAAGAGATTCTAGCAGATGCCCACCGAAGCAACTACGGTATCCATCTAGGCAGTATAAAGATGTACAAGAACCGTTTGGCAGTATTATTGGTGGAATGGCATAAAAGCTGACGTCGCGAGACACGTGGCGCAAAATGTTTGACATGCCAGCAAGTAAAAGCCCAACACTACAAACTTGATGGACTGCTGTGACCATTAGAGATCCCGGAATGGAAATGGGAGCATATCACGATGGACTTCATGATGGGACTGCCAAGGAGTCAGAGAGGTAATGATTCCATTTGGGTTGTGGTTGACTGACTGACCAAGTCAGCTCACTTCATTATGGTACGTAAGGATTATGCCATGGATTGATATGCCAAGCTATATGTGAGGTAGATAATATGGTTGCATAGGGTTCTAGTAATGATCACTTATGATCGGGATCCCAAGTTTACTACCACATTTTGGAAAAGCTTGCAAACGGTTATGGGAACGAAGCTGCAATTTAGCATAGCTTATCATCCACAAACTGATGGACAATCCGAGAGAACAATCCAAACTCTCGAGGATACGTTGCAAGCCTGTGTCATAGATTTCAAGGGAGGATGGGAAGATCAACTACACCTTGTCATGTTCACGTATAACAATAGTTATCAACAGAGTATCAGAATGGCACTGTTTGAGGCCTTGTACAAACGTGCCAGTAGAATGCCTATCTATTGGGATGAGGTCAGAGAAAGGAAGATCATGGGCCCCGAGCTAGTGCAACAATCCATAGATGTAGTCCAGATCATTTTAGAAAGGTAAAAGACAGTCCAAAGTCGCTAGAAGAGCTATGCAAACAAACGACAAAGACCTCTAGAGTTCCAAGTTGGCAATCGAGTGTTTCTCAAGGTGTCGCCAATGAGAGGTACGTCTTGTTTTGGCGAGAAAGGGAAGCTAAGCCCTTGATTCATAGGACCTTTTGAAATTTTGGAAAGAATGGGGACTTTAGCCTACCGATTGGCACTACCGCCAAGTCTTGCCTAGGTTCAGAACATGTTCCACGTTTCCCGAGGTGATGCACTAGGACGTATGAATCCCTTATCGAACAATTCTTGCATCTGCACATTTAGTTCTTTCAACATCAAACAACGCCATCGAGTAAGGAGCCTTAGAGACTGGCTCTGTTTTGGGTGCTAACTCAATCACGAACTCTATTATTCTTTCTGACAGCAGACCAAGAAATTCTTTAGGAAACATCTCAGAAAACTTCTATACCACGGTTATGTTCTCCATACTCAGTTCCTCAACTGTTGCATCCACTATAGTTGCCAAATAGATTTGGCAACCTACATCCAAAAACCAGTTGCCTTAAGTGACGAAATAAAAAGGGATCGAGGATCCTCCTTGACTCTCGATAATTTGAAACTTTCGCATGTTAATGGATCAAACTATATTATATTACAGCCACAATTTTTTACAACAAAAAGCTCCTCGAGCAAAACCTTTTCATATATGGCTTCCAAGTTATACATAAGCAAACCCGTCAAGTACAACTATAGTTAGTGATTCTTCTTTCTAATACTTTATTACAACAATGGAAATTTTACAACCTTCACTCAAAACCCTGCTGCGCTACTATGATAAAAATACCTAAATAAACATTCTTCCTTTCTTCAGTGTATGGTCGGTCTATTCTTAATCCTTTCGTAATCCTAGTGGCGTACTGTCAGCAGTAGTAATGCTCGCGTTCTCTTGGACCTTTGCGGGTAGTTCCTTGCTAGATGGCCATGCTAGCCACATTCAAAGCACGTTCTAGTCACACCGGGACACGGGGTCGGTCCATGATTCCTTCCACAAGCTCATGACACATCTAGAGAGTCCTCTGCTTCCTGTCAGATGACAACATGCACCCTTCCTTGCACTGGAGGCCTGTTCCAAGTACCCCACTAAATGTCCTGTAGTGCATTCTCTCTGTTCTGTTCTATTGACAGTGGTGGTTGTTGCTGTGGTTCCATCTGCCTATGCGGACAATCCTTAATCAGGTGGCCGTACTGGCGACACTTGTAGCAAGTCTTTTCCTGTGGTATCCTAGAATTTCTTGTCAATCCTTAGAGGTGCTCTAATTAACGTATTACATTGAGATTTTTTTGGCCAAGCTATTGGTGGGTAATTATTTGACAGGAAAATTCTATTTTTGGCCATGTGAATTATGGATTGGAATTTATTAAATTAGGTCACAAAGTTTTGTGAATTATAAATTCCAATTAGGTGTTTATATAATTAAGGATTAGGTGGATTATTAGGATGAGGATGGCCTGGACATTTAAAGGCCCAAACCAGCCCATAGCCTCACCCCATTCTCGACCAACCCACGAAGCCCAAGAGGGAGGAGCTGCCGTCGGCCCATGGCTGGCCCAAACCCAACCGGATGAGCCCATCATGTGCATGGGAGAATTGAAGGGGGGGTTGTCGACCGAGAAGGAGAGAGAGAGAGAGAGGGTTACCGAGAGAAAGAGAGAATCGAGAGAGAAAGGGAGAGTGAGCGTGCGGGAGAAGAAAGAAGGAAGCCGATCGCCGCCGTTCACCGCCGTCGAGTCCGCCTCGCCCACCGTTCGTGCTCGCTGTTTGCTCAGTTTAGAGGCAAGTGGGATCCTTGATCTACTCTTGCATGTTGTGTTTAGTGTATGTGATTCAATGGTGACAAATCTCGGATGTTTAGGATGTGAAAAATGGAAGTTTTAAGAGTGGTGTTCTAGATTAGTAAACAGTTCTTGAGAAAACAGCTCGACCTTGGATGTTCTAGTGGCTTGCATGTGATGTTCGAGTTGGATTTTGGCTTTGACTTCTGAATGAAAGTTGTTAATGACTTCTTGGAGTATAACATACTCAAATTTGGGATAAAACAAGCAAGTATAAGTGGGTGACATCTTCATTCTTTGGAGAGACTGGATCTGGAGATTTCGGTAACTACCTTTGATGAATGCATGGACTGTAAGGCTATCTTTTTGTTGAAATTTCACTTCGACTTCTTAACAAAAGATGTAAAGGAAATCCTGAGGTTTAAAATATCAAAAATTTAGAGAAAAAAAAAACAAAAATAGGTAGGTGAAATATTAGTCTTTCGGAGATGGGTAGATCTGGAAATTTCGGTACTGGGAACAGAAGTTTCAACCACCTATATTTCATTACCTAGGACGAATCTGACTTCGATGTCTGCATGAAGTATGTAACTTATGGTCTTTTCTATCACATAGTTGAATTTCATAATTTTTTAAGGTAATTTGGATATTTAATCGAAAATGTTTCTAAAACTGTGTGATCTTATGTGTTCTGACTTGATAACGTTGTAATGCGTGGTCTATACCGTCTTGTACGAGATTATTTTGGAAAAGTGTTCTGCATGAAATATCTTTATTTATTTCTTGACTATAACATAATCAAATTTTGTGATTTTTGAAGTTCATTTGCCTATTTAACCAAAAATGTTTCAAAAGCTGTGCAATTGGAATGGACAGAATTAGTAGTGCTGTGATGCGTGTTCTGTATTGAGTTATATGGGAATCTTTTGGCACAGTGTTCTTCATGAAGTATCTGACTTTATGTCTTGACTATCACATAGTTAAATTTCATAACTTTTTAATGTCATTTGGGTATTTAATGAAAATATTTTCTAAAACTGTGCAAGCCAGAATTTTTTGAATTTCAAAAGCTGAAATTGACCTTGTTGCCATTACATCATGTGCGATATTGATATTGAGACACAAATGTGTATATGAATTATGAGAAATGAGGATACTGTCGGAGATGTGAGCCGACGATGCCCCGGGAGTGTTGGGATGCCCGGAGGTGAGTGCCGAATGCCCGGAGTGTGTGTGCCGGATGTCCTCGGGAGTTTTGGGATGCTCGGAGGTGTGTGCCGGAGGTTCCTCGTGATGCCAGGTTGGGTTCGAGCGATAAAATGTGGGATGCAAATTACTGGTCCCGGGAAAGAAAAATGTGGTGACCCAATTGAAAGATAAAAAGTGGAAATTGAATCATGCACGGTATGGTGATATGTATGCATGGCCGTAAGATATAATATGATGAGTGCATGGTGGTATGTGCACATAGGGCATGGATATGCATCAATGCTTGATGATGAGTGCATTGTTTTATATGCACCTATGGCATGATGGTATATGCAGGAATGCTTGATGATGAGTGCATGGTTGTATATACACCTATGGCATGATGGTATATGCATGAATGATATGTACTCTACTATGATGTTATGATTGTTCTGTTTGATGCATTGGGTAGTTTATAGATTCTTTACCTGCTGAGTGGTTGTACTCACCCATTTGGGGACCAACATTTCAGATTAGACAGATGCCTCTCGATCTGGTCACGCTGGGTACCTTTTACGGCCTTCCATCTGACGTGGAGGTCGATTGTATGGAGCTTGATAGTGTCACCATCCCTGGTTTGACATTCATACGGGTTCGGGCGCTGGTTATGTATGATGTGGGCTTAGCTGGGAGCCCGGTCGTCCAGGAGTTCTTGTCTATCCACGTCCACGCTGGGTACCTTTTACGGCCCGCGTGAGGAGAGGGAGTTGACATTTTTTTGGATATAGCCTACACTTGTAGATGGAGGGTTATACATGATCGATATAGGGGGTCAAGGTCTCTTTTTGAGCTGCTGCCAAGTTTAGTTAAAAGTCTTGGCTTTTCTTTTTGGTTGTGCTGACCCAAGATGTCCATCCTAAAGATGTAAATAAAAGTGGTTCGGCTTATGTTTTCCTTCGATGTGTAGTAAGTGTGCATTGTACCATCATTACAAGAGTAGAGGGATGATGAGTCTCGTCTTTAATTTCGCTATGAGCTGCGCTAAACTCTTATAAATAAAAAAAATGTGCTTCCGCTAAGAGATGTAACTGGTATTTATAAAGAGGAGCGATAGGTAGCTGTGGCGACCTTAGCTGTTCGGGGGTGCCGCAGGCCGGTTTTGGTATCAGAGCAATGGTTATAGATTGGAGTGATAAGGAGCCTCATTTGGGAATTGAGGAACATGATGACAATGCACATCATAGGAATAATTGGTTCACCTTGAATAACGGGTGATGAGTATTCACTCATAGATCCCTAGTAGTTTATTTTGAGTTGTCTTTAGGTACCAGTAACATGTTTATGTTACTTATGTAGTTGTAGTTGTTTTGAATAGAGACAGTGAGTCTTAGATTATTCCTGAGGTAATGGTTGGAAATTGCAGGAAAGTCATGGTGCGAGCTGGAAGTGCTCATCCATCGAGGGCTGAAGCCTCTGCTGCAAGGGCTGAACCCCGAATGGAAGACATCCTACAGGCATTGGCCAACATTGGAAATCTAATGGATAGGCAAGCGCAGCAACAACCTGGAATGGAACGTCGCCCTCAAGGACTGGTGGAACAATTTCTGAAGTTGAAGCCACTTAAGTTTAGTGGAATGGGAAGTCCTGAGGTGGCGGAACATTGGATTGATGGAATGGAGCGAATTTTCCGGTTGTTGGACTACAATGATGCTGAAAAATAGTTTTGGCAGTGTACCAGCAAGAGAGAAATGCAAAGTTTTGGTGGAGAGCTTCGAAGGATACCATATTTCCACCAGGTGCTGATGTGAACTAGGAAGAGTTTGTGAGAGCTTTCAATAGGAAGCATTTCTCTGATTGTGCTAAGGACAAGAAAATGACTGAATTTATTCAATTGGAACAAAAGGAGCTGACAATGGGTTAGTATGAGGCAAGATTTTCTAAATTGTCTAGGTATGCTCCCAGATTGATTGAGGATCGTGAGGAGAAAGCTAAGAGATTTTTGAAAGGATTAAGGACTGATATTAGGAAAGAACTGGTGCATTTGAGTATAAGGGATTATCATGAGATATATGAAAGGGCACAGTTAGTTAAGCAAGAGTTGGTGAGAGAGTGATTGGAGTTTAAGAGGCAGTCGAACTTTAGTGATGCGAGAAAGGGTAAGAGACCCTATCCTGGTCTAGGTCAGACTTGGAATGCGAAGAAAACGAGCAATTTTGGAAGTTTTGGAAGAACACCGTATCGAAATGAGGAATGCCAAAGGTGTGATGGGCAACATGGCCCAGGACCTTGCAATGGACAACTGAGATGTTATGGTTGTCGGCAAGTGGGACACCTTAAGAGAGATTGCCCACAAGAAAGGTCGCAAATGACTGTTGGCTCGGTGCGACAGGGACAGCAAAGTGCTATTAGACCAAACCTACCAAGGAATCCTCAGAGGCCACTAGCACAAGGAAGGGTGTATGCGGTCACCCAAGAGGAAGCGGAAGCTTCCAAAAATGTTATCTCAGGTACGATCCTTATAAAGGATAAAAAGGCACATGCATTGTTTGATACGGGTGCTATGCATTCATTTATATCTGAAAGATATAAACAGTTGAGTAAATTAGAAACTACGTCTCTTGAGACGCCTCTCTGTGTTTCTACACCTTTAAAGGATATGGTATTGTCTACACTGGTGTGTAGAAAATGTAAGATAACAATCGGAGGAAAGGATATGGAAATAGACTTAGTAGTAATGGCTATGTATGACTTTGATGTCATCATAGGAATGGACTGGCTTCATAAGCATAGGGCTAAGGTGGATTGCCATAGGAAAGTGATCCAGTTCATGTTGCCTGATCAGTCTAGTTGTGAATTTTTGGGAGGTCAGACCAACCTATCTATAGCACTTATTTCAACAATAGAAGCCTGTGTGTTGCTTGACAAAGGATGTCAAGGGTACCTGGCCATGGTCAAAGATTATACTAAGGAAGAGCCTAAGCTTGATGAAATTCGAGTGGTTAATGAATTTCAAGATGTATTTCCTGAGGAGTTGCCTGGATTACCACCAGAGTGGGAAATTGAGTTTGAAATTGAATTAATGCCTGGAACAGGACCAATATCGAAAGCCCCGTATAGGATGGGCTTAGTCGAGTTGAAGGAATTGAAGGTGCAACTACAAGAGTTGCTTGATAAAGGATTCATTAGGCCAAGTGCTTCACCATGGGATGCACCAGTCTTGTTTGTGAAAAAGAAGGATGGGTCGATGCATTTGTGTATTGATTATAAACAGCTGAATCAAGTGACTATAAAGAATAATTATCCTTTGCCTAGAATTGATGATTTATTTGATCAATGGCAAGGAAGTTCGGTCTTTTCTAAGATTGACTTGAGATCGAGATACCGTCAGTTAAGGATTAAGAAAGAAGAAATTCCTAAGACTGCATTTAGGACTCGTTATGGACATTATGAGTTCTTAGTTATGCCATTTGGATTGACAAATGCACCAGCTGCATTTATGGATCTAATGAATAGGGTATTTAAACCTTATTTGGATCAGTTTGTGATTGTTTTCATTGATGATATCCTAATATATTCTAGAGGACCTGAGGAGCATGAGCAACACTTGAGTATATTTTTGCAAACTTTGAGGGATCATAAGTTGTATGCTAAATTCAGCAAATGTGAATTCTAGTTGAACCAAATAGCATTTTTGGGACATGTGGTGTCAGGAGGAGGAATTTCAGTAGACCCGGCGAAAGTTGAGATGGTAATAAATTGGCCGAGATCGACAACACCCACTGAGATACGGAGTTTCTTAGGATTGGCTGGTTATTATAGAAGGTTTATTGAAGGGTTTTCACGATTGGCGGGCCCTTTAACAAAATTGACTTGAAAGAATGTGAATTTTGAATGGAGTGGGGAATGTGAAGGGAGTTTTCAGGAACTTAAAAGAAAATTGACTTTAGCTCCAATCCTGACTATACCGTCTGGATCTGATGGTTTTACGGTGTATAGTGATGCATCTCACAAAGGACTGGGATGTGTTTTGATGCAGCATGGCAAGGTCATAGCTTATACATCGAGGAAATTGAAACCTCATGAGTTGAATTACCCAACGCATGATTTAGAATTGGCAGCTATAATGTTTGCTTTGAAGATATGGAGACACTATCTGTATGGAGAAAAGTTTGAAATCTATACAGGTCACAAGAGCTTAAAGTATCTATTTTCACAAAAGGAATTGAACATGAGACAAAGGAGGTGGATGGAGTTGTTAAAAGATTATGACTGTCAGATACGATATCATCTAGGAAAGGCAAATAAAGTGGCAGATGCCCTTACTCGAAAGTCGGCTATGGACATGGCTAGTCTAAGTATAACAGAGTGGAATCTGTTAAAGTCTATTGTGAATTCAAACTTTAAATTGGAAATGGATTGCCTTACTGGTATGCTTACTGCATTAATGATTGAACCCAAAATTATTCAGAAAGTTAAGATCCTGCAAGAATCTGACCCGGAAATTATGAAAGTAAAAGATGCAGTGTCTTTAAGGAAAAGACAGGAATTTCAAGTCTCTGAAGATGGTGTAATAAGATGCCAAGGACGACTTTGTGTTCCCGACAATGAGGTAGTGAAGAAGGAAATTTTGTCGGAGCCACATAGGAGTAATTATAGTATTCATCTAGGAAGTATAAAGATGTACAGGAATCTGCTTCAGCAATTTTGGTGGAATGGCATGAAAAAGGATATAGCTTAGCATGTCGCTCAATGCTTAACGTGTCAGCAAGTAAAGGCGGAACAACGCAAACCCGCAGGACTGCTGAGACCATTGGATATACCATAGTGGAAGTGGGAACATGTAACGATGGACTTTGCGCAAGGACTGCCAAAGACATCAAATGGTCACGACTCTATTTGGGTAATAGTGGATCGTTTGACAAAGTCTACTCATTTCTTAACTGTTCGTGTAGATTACTCGATGAGTAAACTTGCTGAGATGTATGTAAGCTAGGTAATACGCTTGCATGGTATTCCTGTAACGATCACTTCTAATTGAGACTCTAGGTTTACTTCAAATTTTTTGCGAAGTCTTCAAGATGCCTTGGGGACAAAGCTTCAATTTAGTACTGTTTTTCATCCTCAAACAGATGGACAAACAGAAAGAGTGATTCAAACTCTAGAAGATATGCTGAGAGCATGTGTCATTGACTTTAAAGGAAATTGGGATGAGAATTTACACTTGATAGAGTTCGCCTATAACAATAGTTTTCAGAAAAGTATAGGCATGGCTCCGTATGAGGCATTATATGGAAGGAGATGCAAGACTCCTATTTGTTGGAATGAAGTAGGTGAAAGAAAATTGACAGGACCGGAGATAGTACAAGTTACTACAGAAGCGGTCGAAATAATCAGGAAAAGACTTAAGACAACCCAGAATAGGCAGATAGATTATGTTGATAGGAGTAGAAGGCTTTTAGAGTTTAATGTGGAAGATCACGTATTTCTTAAGGTATCTCCTATGAAAGGAATATCTCGATTTGGAATGAAGGGTAAGCTAAGCCATAGATTTGTTGGACCTTTTGAGATACTTGAAAGAATAGGAAATGTAGCTTATCATTTGGCGCTGCCTCCTAAATTGGGAAATTTACATGATGTGTTTCATGTGTCGATGTTGAGAAAGTACCAGCCGGATCCTGGTCACATACTCGATCATGAAGCCATCAAAGTAGATGAGAAAGTGAGGTACATCGAAGAGCCTGTGCAAGTACTGGATCGAAAGGAGCAAGTCCTTAGGACCAAGACAATTCCACTGGTTAAGATATTATGGCGACATCATGATGTGGAGGAAGCCACATGGGAGAGTGAAGATCAGATGAAGGAAAAGTACCCCTACTTGTTTCAAGAGGCATGAGTGATGTCTAATTTCGAGAACGAAATTCTCTAAAGAGGGGAGAATTGTGGCATCATAGAATTTCTTGTCAATCCTTAGAGGTGCTCTAATTCATGTCTTGCATTGAGATTTTTTTGGCCAAGCTATTAGTGGGTAATTATTTGATAGGAAAATTCTATTTTTGGCCATGTAAATACAGATTGGAATTTATTAAATTAGGTCACAAAGTTTTGTGAATTATAAATTCCAATTAGGTGTTTATATAATTAAGGATTAGGTGGATTATTCGGATGAGGATGGGCTGGACATTTAAAGGCCCAAACCAGCCCATAGCCTCACCCCATTCTCGGCCGGCCCACAAAGCCAAAGAGGGAAGAGCTGCCGTCGGCCCATGGCTGGCCCAAGCCCAACCAGATGAGCCCATCATGTGCATGGGAGAATTGACAAGTGTTAATCCCCCTAAGTCCAAGTGTCATGCATGCAATCAAATGATTGCTCATCATTGAGGGGAAGAAAATAAGAGAACCGGCTTCATGATGAAGGGGGGGTTGTCGACCGAGAAGGGGAGATAGAGAGAGAGGGTTACCGAGAGAAAGAGAGAAATCAAGAGAGAAAGGGAGAGTGAGCGTGCGGGAGAAGAAAGAAGGAAGCCGATCGCCGCCGTTCACCGCCATCGAGTCCGCCTCACCCTCCGTTCGTGCTCTCTATTTGCTCGGTTTAGAGGCAAGTGGGATCCTTGATCTACTCTTGCATGTTGTGTTTAGTGTATGTGATTCAATGGTGACAAATCTCGGATGTTTAGTTTGTGAAAAATGGAAGTTTTAAGAGTGGTGTTCTAGATTAGTAAACTGTTCTTGAGAAAACAGCTCGACCTTGGATATTCTAGTGGCTTGCATGTGATGTTCGAGTTGGATTTTGGCTTTGAATTCTGAATAAAAGTTGTTAATAACTTCTTGGAGTATAACATACTCAAATTTGGGAAAAAACAAACAAGTATAAGTGGGTGAAATCTTCATTCTTTGGATAGACTGGATCTGGAGATTTCGGTAACTACCTTTGATGAATGCATGGACTGTAAGGCTATCTTTTTGTTGAAATTTCACTTCGACTTCTTAGCAAAAGAAAAAGGACATCCTGAGGTTTAACATATGAAAAATTTAGAGAAAAAAAAAACAAGAATAGGTAGGTGAAATCTTAGTCTTTTGAAGATGGTTACATCTGGAAATTTCGGTACTAGGAACAGAAGTTTCAACCGCCTATATTTCATTACCTAGGACGAATATGACTTTGATGTCTTCATGAAATATGTACCTTATGGTCTTGGCTATCACATAGTTGAATTTCATAATTTTTTAAGGTCATATGGGTATTTAATCGAAAATGTTTCTAAAACTGTGTAATCTGATGTGTTCTGACTTGATAACGTTGTGATGCGTGGTCTATACCGTCTTGCACGAGATTCTTTTGGAACAGTGTTCTGCATCAAATATCTTTATTTATGTCTTGACTATAACATATTCAAATTTCGTGATTTTTGAAGTTCATTTGCCTATTTAACCAAAAATGTTTCAAAAGCTGTGCAATTGGAACGGACAGAATTAGTAGTGCTGTGATGCGTGTTCTGTATTGAGTTATATAGGAATCTTTTGGTGTAGTGTTCTTCATGACGTATCTGCCTTTATGTCTTGACTATCACATAGTTAAATTTCATAATTTTTAAATGTCATTTGGGTATTTTCTTAAAATGTTTTCTAAAACTGTGCAAGCCGGAATTGTGCGAATTTCAAAAGCTGAAATTGACCTTGTTGCCATTACATCATGTGCCATATTGATATTGAGACACAAATGTGGACATGAATTATGAGAAATGAGGATACCGTCGGAGGTGTGAGTTGACGATGCCCCGGGAGTGTTGGGATGCCCGGAAGTGGGTGCCAGATGTCCTCGGGAGTTTCGGGATCCCCGGAGGTGTGTGTCGGAGGTTCCTCGTGACGCCAGGTTAGGTGTGAATGATAAAATGTGGGATGCAAATTACTAGTCCCGGGAAAGAAAAATCTGGTGACCCAATTGAAAGATAAAAAGTGGAAATTGAATCATGCATGGTATGGTGATATGTATGCATGGCCGTAAGATATAATATGATGAGTGCATTGTGGTATGTGCAAATAAGGCATGGATATGCATGAATGCTTAATGATGAGTGCATGGTTGTATATGCACCTATGGCATGATGGTATATGCATGAATGCTTGATGATGAGTACATGGTTGTATATGCACCTATGGCATGATAGTATATGCTTGAATGATATGTACTCTACTATGATGTTATGATTGTTCTGTTTGATGCATTGGGTAGTTTATAGATCCTTTACCTGCTGAGTGGTTGTACTCACCCCTTTGGGGACCAACATTTCATATTAGACAGATGCCTCTCGTTTCGGTCACGCCGGGTACCTTTTACAGCCTTTCATCTGACGTTGAGGTCGATTGTATGGAGCTTGATAGTGTCACCATCCCTGGTTTGACATTCATACGGGTTCGGGCCCTGGTTATGTATGATGTGGGCCTGGCTAGGAGCCCGGTCGTCTAGGAGTTCTTGTCTATCCACATTCGCCATGACGGAGTGATGCGGGGGATGTTGCCGCCACCACCACCCGGTGCACCTGGATGGGTGTGATGGCTCGAGTGAGGAGAGGGAGCTGTCATTTTTTTGGATATAGCCGACACTTGTAGATGGAGGGTTATACATGATCGATATAGGGGGTCGAGATCTCTTTTTGAGCTGCTGCCAAGTTTAGTTAAAAGTCTTGGCTTTTCTTTTTGGTTGTACTGACCCAAGATGTCCATCCTAAAGATGTAAATAAAAGTTGCTCGGCTTATGTTTTCCTTCGATGTGTAGTAAGTGTGCATTGTGTCACCCAAGTTGCTCGACTCGTCTTTAATTTTGCTATGAGCTGCGCTAAACTCTTATAAAAAAAAAAAGTGCTTTCGCTAAGAGATGTAACTGGTATTCATAAAGAGGAGCGATAGGTAGCTGTGGCAACCTTAGCTGTTCGGGGGTGCCGCATTTCCCTCTTACAGCACGGGGTAGATCCATGTATTTTCTTACACACACGACACACATCGCTCGAGTTAGGCGCGGACTTTCAATCCTACTCTTTCGATTGGGTGGAATGGGGCACCTTTCTTCTGACATCGGCCTTTTTTCCCAATCGATTTCTATCTTTGCCTAAACTGCACTTGACTCAAATACGGTAGCTTGTTCCCTGATCACAACTATGTTGGAGAAATCTTTCCAGAATATTTTGAAGCTGACAAAACGTTTCTATCAGTCTAAGTCTGGATACTCGGAGACCGACAGTTTAAAGTCTGAAGACTTTATGATCTCAAGACTCAAGACTCAAGACTCAAGACTATTCTCACTGACAGTCTTTCTAATCCAGTGACAAAGGAAATCCAGAACCGAAGTATATGGTTGAGGATTTGATCCTATCCTCTGGAGAAGATCCCTTGGTTGGATAAATATCTTGGATTCTTCTTTTTGTTCTTATCTAGATCGATTGAAGATCCGATGGTCGACGAAATATTCTTGAAATGTTCTATTCTTGGAAACCAAGATCCTGATTGTATGGGCGAACAGGATTGATGGGCTATCGCCAGGTTCCTTAAATAGCTCGAATGATCTTCGTGATTGATTTCGTCCAACGGGTAGATTGGAAGAATTCCTTTGGTAAGTGCCAACGGCTATGATGGCATAAAGGAGTATAAAAGGAAGACGTTCTAGTTGTTTTAGAGTGTGATCGATAGAGAAATTCCGGAGTCTGAAGAACCTTGATTATTAGTCGATACAGTCTGAGCGAAGTTGTATACACAAAGAGTGTTTATATTTAGTGATACCTTGAGCGAGTGTGGTAGATCATCTACACCTAGAAGTCAAGGAAGATCAACACTGTAACATCTCTTTGTTCATAGTAGAATCCAGCCAATAGGCTGTCAGTGCAGGAGAGTGGACGTAGGCTTGGATTAAGCCGAACCACTATAAACCGCGTGTTCAATTCTCTCTTTCCTTTACTCAGTCTTACGATTGATTATTAATTGCTGAAATCCTTCAACTATCTAAGTATTGTGTAATTATCAAGAAAAATCTTTTATACCTATTCACCCCCCTCTAGGTTCTCGTACTAGCTATATCAATTGGTATCAGAGCTCGCGTTCTTACTTTATTTGAAGTGTTTTACTTCAGAGTAAAAGATCCATGGCTAGTATGCTAGCACTAGGGCTGGTGGAAGGGCAAAGCAATACCAGACCACCCTACTTTGATGGAAATGATTACAATATCTGGAAGAACAAGATGAAAGCTTTCCTACGGTCAAAGGATCCTCTGGAATGGGACGTTGTGGAAAGAGGAATCACTCCTACTGCTGCATCAGTGTCTGAAAGAGGGAAAGAAACCGTTGAGACCAAATGGCGGAATGTCTCAAGAAGAGATAAATAAGAGACAAGCACTCGATGCAAAAGCAATTTACTCTTTATATTGTGCTTTGTCACCAATTGAATATAACAGAATATCTTCTTGTGTTACAGCAAAAAAGAAGTCTGGATAGATTACATATCACCTATGAAGGGACAGAGACGAGTGAAGGAGACCAGAATTAACATTCTCCTTGGTCAATATGAAGCCTTCAAAATGAAACCAGGAGAATCTATAACTGACATGTTTAGCCGTTTTACAGATATTGTCAATGGTCTTGAGAATCAAGGACAGAAAATTTCTGATCCCATGAAGGTGAACAAGCTGCTGCGTGGACTCTCCAAGGATTGGAATCATATAAAGACTTCAATACGAGAGATGCAAAGAATTATGCCATTATCTCTAGACGAGCTGATTGGAACTCTTCGGTCTTACGAAGTGGAACGAATTAATGAAGACGAAGATCCAAGAGGTAAGAAATCCATTGCATTAAAATCTAATGATGATTCGATGATACTGATTCTCGAAGAAGATCCGGACGATGAAGAGCTTGTTTTTATGATAAGAAGATTCGAAAAGCTGAATAGAAAAGGAAGAAGGTTCAACTCAAAGAAACAAAGTTTTCGAAACAAAGAAACCAAGTTTGTTGATAATGAGGAACCAAACAAAGATGTAGTCCGCCGAATGTAAGAAAAAAGGGACACATCGGACCCAACTGTCCTCTTCTCAAGAAGAAGAGAGGAAAAGCTGAAAAGTCTCGAAAAGCTCTCAAAGCCGAAACCCGGAGCGATACAGTGTGAAGAAAGTGATGAGGAATATGCCAATCTGTGTCTGATGGCACAATCAGACTCAGACTCTAGATCAGATTCAGACAGTGAATTTGAGGTAAATGACTTTAAAATTCCTGTCAAAGTCTCTAAATACATTGATGAACTATGTTTTAGTCTTAAGACTTCTCTCAAAAAAATTTCCGAATTTAAAAAGGAAAATTCAGCTCTAAAATAAAAGGAAAACATTTTAGAAGAAAGAGTGAAAAGTTTAGACTTGAATGTTTCTACTCTTAAAGAGAATGAAGATAAACTTTCAAAAGAAAATGCTTTCTTAAAAACTGACTTATCAAATATTTCAAAGAAATTTTCAATAGGGTCTGAAAAACTTGAGAAAGTTCTTTCAGTTCAAAGACCTTACTTCAATAAGTCTGGTTTAGGTATGACAGCCGAGAAACAATTCCTTTGATTGATTTTCCAAAAGTAAAAGAAAGAATTAAGAAAAGATCGCGAGAGAGACTTACAAAAATCATTTCAAGAAAGTTTTTGTAAAGTCCGTAGGTCGAAATGCTCTAAGGTGTTCAAAGTGTAACATCGGGATCACTTTGAAAAAGAGTGTCCTATGGTTTGGAAGCCTGTTAAAAGGTATGGCCTAATAATGCTTATCCTACTAACACCAAAGGACCCAAGAAAATTTGGGTACCAAAGAAAGCTTAAGACTCTCTTTTGAATGCGGAGTCTCTGTCAAAAAGAAGGTAAAGTGGTATCTTGACAAATGGATGCTCAAGACACATGACAGAGACTCAAATTGCTTCATAAAGTTTATTTAAGTAAATGGTGGAAAAGTTTCATTTGGTGGAAACAAAGAAAGGAAGCATTGTGGTATTTGGAACTGTGAAAATTGGAAATCTCACAATAAGCAATGTCTCTCTAGTGGAAGGACTCAACTACAATCTTCTCAATATTAGCCAATTGTGTGATACTGGTTTCAAGATCTCCTTTCAAGAAGGCATATGTTCTGGAATTAGTAAAGACTCGACTCAGTCTTTCATGGGTCGAAGGCATGGAAATATCTACCTTCTTGATGTAAGACCAAATGAAACACAATGCCTAATCTCAATTCAAGATGAAGCGGTCTTATGGCACGAAAGCTTGGCCATGTCAACATGAAGCAATTAGCCAAAATCTCATCAAAGAAGCTTGTTCAAGGTCTACCTAAATTGCCATACCAAAAGTCTGATTCATGCACACCATGTATTCTGGAAAAGCAGGTAAGAAATTCATTTAAGCCAATAAAACATGTCTCTACTAATCATGTACTACAGTTGCTGCATATGGATCTCTTCGGACCAACAAGAACCCGAGCATTGGAGGTAAGAAATATTGTCTAGTAATTGTGGACGATTACTCTCGCTTTACACAGGTATATTTTCTTGCAAGTAAGTCGAAACCTTTTCGTACTTTGAGAAGTTTGCTAAAAAGGTTCAAAATGAAAAAGGATGTGCTATTTCAAGTATAAGAACAGATCATGGAAGTGAATTTGAAAATCAAGATTTTACAAAGTTTTGTGATAAATCTGGTTTTAATCATGTGTTTTCCTCTCCATATACTCCGAGCAAAATGGAGTTGTGGAAAGAAAGAATAGATCTCTTCAAGAAATGGCTAGAACATTTTTAATTGAAAGTAAAATTTCTTCTCGATTTTGGGCTGAAGTCATTTCAACAAAGCATGCTATATCATCAATAGAGTCTTTCTAAGACCTATTTTAGAGAAAACCCCTATGAATTGTTCAAAGGTAAGAAGCCTATTGTTTCATACTTTCATGTGTTCGGTTGCAAATGCTTTATTTTGAAAAATGCAAATGATCGAGTTGGTAAGTTTGAAGAAAGATCGATGAAGGCATCTTCCTTGGATATTCTACATCAAGCAAGGCCTACGAGTCTATAACAAGAAAAGCCAATCGGTGGAGGAATCAATGAATGTCAAATTCCAAGACTCAACGCAAGTTGAATCCGGTCGACTCAATATGAAGAGTCGAACTCGCTCCAGAACCTTTCAAGGCTTACAACTCAAGAAGCATCTCGGACTGGAAGTCCAACATCAAAATGCTCATGAAGATTCAAATAAAGAAAGAGATCATCAACCGGTGCAAATCAACCAAGAATCGGAAGCATAAGTCAAGTCATCCCAAAGATCTCATTATCGGCGAAATAAATGAAGGAATCCGCACCAGATCAAAAAGACAAGAAGAATCTAGTGCTGTGGCTCTAATCTCTGAAATTGAACCAAAAAGCATAGAAGAAGCTTTATCGATAAAAGCTGGATCGAAGCTATGCAAGAAGAACTCAGACAGTTCAACATCAATAATGTCTGGGAATTGACATCTAAACCAAAAGGTAAAACTGTTATTGGAGCCAAATGGGTATTCAGAAACAAGATGAATGAGGATGGAAAAGTCGTACGGAACAAAGCAAGACTCGTGGCTAAAGGATATACGCAAGAAGAAGGAATAGACTATGACGAGACTTACGCACCAGTAGCAAGGTTAGAAGCTATTCGACTATAACTTGCGTTTGCTTGCTATAAAAATTTCAGGTTATTCCAAATGGACGTCAAAAGTGCCTTCCTAAATGGATTCATCCATGAAGAAGTTTATGTGGAACAATCACCTGGATTTGAAGACCCAAAGAAGCCAGACTCAGTCTTCAGACTGAAAAAAGGCCTTGTATGGTTTAAAGCAAGCACCTCAAGCTTGGTACGACAGACTAATCTATGCAGGATGAGTTTGAAATGAGTATAATGGGAGAGTTAACATTCTTCCTTGGACTCCAAGTGAAACAAATGAAGGAAGGAACTTTCATTCATCAAAAAAAGTATGCAAATGATCTTGTCAAAAGGTTTGGACTGGAAAAATGCAAAAAGACCGACATACCAATGTCATGTTCTTTGAAGATAGACAAGGATGAAGAAGGGAAGAAAGTAGATCAAAAGCTGTACAGGAGCATGATCGGTTCACTTCTTTATCTTACCGCTTCTAGACCTGATATTTTGTTGAGTGTTTGCATCTCGTGCTAGGTTTCAATCGGATCCTAGAGAATCACATCTCGGTCCGTGAAACGTATTATCAAATACATTGCCTCATCTTCAAGCATCGGTCTTTGGTATCCAAAGAGGGGAGACTTTAATCTTCTAGGATACTTAGACGCAGATACTAATTTTAAAAGGAAGTGTTCGTACACTTTCCTTGTGCCGATTGAACTTCCCTTTTCAAAACTGAGTTATATATATATATATACAGTTCTTCTTTTCCAATCTTCAAAACCCTAAAAGGCACTCTCCTCCCGATACTGTTTCTACTTCTTGTTCATCGATGAGAAAGTGGTCATTTTTCTTGGGAAAGCAAGTGAAGGAATCTTTCAAACGACAAAGAAGAATGTCTTCTTCGAGGAAATCATCAAGAATCGCAAGCAGGGGACCACAAAGAATGGAGAAGGGACCGACACACTTCGATCTCACCGAGGAAGAAGACTTATCAAGTCGCGACAAAGTCCGATTCGCTCTCATCCACGTCATTCAACGCCTCCTACCCCACAAGGTGCAAGTCAACTTCCGGAGGAAGAGATAATCGAGGATGCCGACCCGTAAGAGTCCAAAACCCTCCTTTATCTATAAGCTTTATCTTGCGTTGAAAAGCACCGGTACACCATTGAACTATATAGACGATTTCCTTAAGGACAAGAACTATGGGAATGAGTATCTTTTTCTGCGGAAAATGGAGGAATTAGGAATTGCTCGGAAAGGAAAAGCAGAGGATGCACTTGCGAACATTCCAAGTGATCCTCGTGTACCAGGACAAAATTTGATTGAAGGGAACGATGATGACAGAATGTTCCTTGAATTTCAACCGAGAATTGGTGTGGCAGCGAAGGTGAAAGGAAATCGGATGGATTTGTTCAAATCCAAGGATCGGAGAAATGTGTATTTCAGATCGTTGAAAAGAGGGGTGATAAACCCTAGAAGTGTCGATTTTGACTTCCTGGACGCCATCAACATGAACTTAAGAGAAAAGTTGAATTTGCTTCAACTTGAGAAATTTTGCTCTGACACTACGGACGGTTACGCACAACTGACCGCTTATTTCTATTCAAATCTCAGCTTTTTAAATGCGAATAGAATTTCATTCAGCGTACGAGATCAAGTCTACGTGGTAGATGTGAATATGTTGGCGGACATAGTTGGAGTTGAACGAGGACGTTATCTATCTATCAAAGTCTCACCTGCTCGTACTACTCTGGATCTTGTCAAAGATAGGGACACAGAGAAGAGAATTACCTATTCGAGGATGAATGCCATCAACATTGTGCTTCATAAGATTATGATTAACTGTCTCAGACCGAAGTCTACGTCAAAAACTTCTGTGTCTTATTCTGAAGCAAAGTTGATGTTTGCGATCAACTCAGGACGGAAGTTCTCTCTCCCGCACACTATTCTCTTCCATATGTACAGAGCAATGTCGAAAGACAAGGGACAATTGCCTTATCCCGGTCCGTGACCAAGATCTTCGAGACACATGAATATTGAACCGCCTCATACACTTTGTGTTCGACCGTGCGATAAGATGATGGTAGGTTTGAAGATGTTAACGAAGATGCGTCTGCAAGAACTTTCCAAGGCAATGGAGAAATTTAGAGTGAAGTCTTCAGTTCCGTCTGCTTCAAAGAGAAAAGGAAAGGAGGTCATTGGAGCCCCATCGAAAAAGAAGAAAAGGACTCTTATCTTGGAGGATGAAGATGAGGAGGATGAAGATCCCACTATCTGTGTTTTAACAAGAACCAGACGTTCTGTGCCTCAACCGACAGAACTTCCAAAGAAACAGAGAGAAGAAGAGGAGCAAGCCAAGATCAGTGAAGAAGAAGAACAGAGAGAGAAGGAGAAAGAAGCTGAAGAAGAAAGAGAGAAAGAAAAGTCTGCAGCTGCATCTGGAGAAAAAGGAAATCAAGATACAGAAGAGCATGATCATCACTCTTCCCCTTTTGATGTCCTAGAGAGAGGGGGAGTTGGCGAGCAAAATAGATCCACACAACATGCTGCCGATAGTGAAGCTCCAAGACAATCTCCAGCAGACCCAGAAGAAGTTCAGGTGTCTCAATTGCCTGAAGAATGACACGATACGTCGACTCCAAATCTGCAAGATTATACAAAAGCTCCATCGTCTGCATTTACTCCATCTGAGAAAGCTCATGCAAGTACACAGACGGATAACTCAGCAGATTTTCGTCGTATTCTTGATATCCTTTTGGAAATGCGAGGACAGATATATGCTCTAGACTGTGAGATTCAAACCATAAAGAATGCTGGACAAGCATATTTGGTTACCCTGGAGGACAAAATGAAAGACCTCGCTCTACAACTTCAAGCCAATGCAAAAGGAGAGGAGGTAGCTCAACTAAGGGAAGACTTGAAGAGGCTAGAAGGCATAGTCCGAGTCTATGGGAGATTTCCGATCGTTCGCATTCCCAAGCGGACTGATTCATTTCTCACCTTTTTCATGATGACAAAAAGGGGGAGAACCAATTTGAACCAACAACTTTCAACATCTTTTAAACTTTGATTTTTTTGTGGTTATGTTTTTGAGTTTGTTTTTCAGTTTGACTTGAGTGAACTTGGGTGTTAAATTCGACTGAATTAGCTGTGGATTTAAATGCTTGACTGGTTGCATTCATATCAAGTGTTGTTACTCATGAAAGACTAACCAATTTTCTCTGGATGCAGAGTCTGGTTGTTTTATTAATCTTTATGAGTTAGCCATATTGCTTGAGAAATGTTTTTGCAGGTCAAACTTGTTAAAATCTACAAGAAAGTTTTGTCACCATCAAAAAGGGGGAAATTGTTGGAGAAATCTTTCCAGAATATTTTGAAGCTGACAAAACGTTTCTATCAGTCTAAGTCTGGATACTCGGAGACCGACAGTTTAAAGTCCGAAAACTTTATGATCTCAAGACTTAAGACTCAAGACTCAAGACTCAAGACTCAAGACTATTCTCACTGACAGTCTTTCTAATCCAGTGACGAAGGAAATCTAGAACCGAAGTATATGGTTGAGGATTTGATCCTATCCTCTGGAGAAGATCCCTTGGTTGGATAAATATCTCGGATTCTTCTTTTTGTTCTTATCTAGATCGATTGAAGATCCGATGGTCGACGAAATATTCTTGGAATGTTCTATTCTTGGAAACCAAGATCCTGATTGTATGGGCGAACAGATTGATGGGCTATCGCCCGGTTCCTTAAATAGCTCGAATGATCTTCGTGATTGATTCCGTCACGGGTAGATTGGAAGAATTCCTTTGGTAAGTGCCATCGGCTATGATGGCATAAAGGAGTATAAAAGGAAGACGTTCTAGTTATTTTAGAGTGTGATCGATAGAGAAATTCCAGAGTCTGAAGAACCTTGATTATTAGTCGATACAGTTTGAGCGAAGTTGTATACACAGAGAGTGTTTATATTTAGTGATACCTTGAGCGAGTGTGGTAGATCATCTACACCTAGAAGTCAAGGAAGATCAACACTGTAACATCTCTTTGTTCATAGTGGAATCCAGCCAATAGGCTGTCAGTGCAGGAGAGTGGACGTAGGCTTGGATTAAGCCGAACCACTATAAACCACGTGTTCAATTCTCTCTTTCCTTTACTCGCCTTACGATTGATTATTAATTGCTGCAAATCCTTCAACTATCTAAGTATTGTGTAATTATCAAGAAAAATCTTTTATACCTATTCACCCCCCCTCTAGGTTCTCGTACTAGCTATATCAAACTCTAGGTCGGACCTCAACGGGTGCGGCAACAAGAATAGTTACGGCACTAGCGGCGGTAGTGACAGCGGCAATAGCAGCGGCTTGATCCTGTGCTTGCTGACCAACAAGTTCCCAAGGGTCACTAGCACCTGAACAATCCCGTCAAACCTAGGATCGCTCGGTGCTACTACACTCTTAGTACCAGCCTGTAGCGGTACTCTTACACTCACACTGGTTTGAGCTAGCACTCCACCACGACCCCCTCAAATACCGACCCTTTTTGACATTCTACCCTGAGTAACTGGTCTAAAGGTTCTCTCTCTAGGAGTCCTCTGTTCCTGATCACTCATCTACAAGATCTTTATAGATACCTATTTTTCAATCCTAATACCAGATTAGAATTTGAGTGATCCACACCAAACAATTTACCAAATAACCATCACTAACATGCACTAGTACAATCAAAGGCCTTTCCTACTAACTATCACATAAACCATTGCACCTTATCACTCCATTCTCAAACCCGCTCTGATACCACTTAAACAGGAATGTCACACCCCGATCCTCGAATGTGTGCCCACCCCTCAATGGTTGATTAAATTGCAACTTCCCATGATGCGTCGCTGACCCATTCATTTTAATGTGCATGTGGAAGCAAATAAATAATCCCCAGACAAAACTCAATTGGGATAGAAAAGTAAGGCCACAATTCTTGAAAACCACAACACACAACAAACTAGGTTATTTACAATACTAGTCTATATTCACAAGTCTACAAAAGTAGAAGGGTTATAAGTTCTCTAAACATTCGAATCCTCATTTGAAGACTCCGTTGTCTCCTGAGGAATTGGACTTGGGTCCACCACTGCATCACTAGGAGGGTCAGCTGTACCCTTGCCATAAGCGACCTCTGAAACTGATACAAGGACCTCAAAATCCTGTAGAGGACCTTCCCTGGGTCCTTGAACCTGCTATGATACCACGCCCTAAATCGATGGGGTACCCTCTGAGGTAGACCCACATCAACCAATACGGTGGTCCTCAGAAGTTCATAGATCCAGGCTCCTTGGTCCCCGGGAGTAGGGACATCGATGACCTTCTCTGTAATACTCTTTGGCTGACCAAAGCGTTCCGGAGGAACCACTATCTAAGGACCTGAAAATGTTAAGCCCAGACGGAGTGAGACAATGTCTCAGCAAGTTCACCCCCTAAACTTCGACTTGGAAAGAAATACGCCTAGAGGCCTAACCATACAAGTCATAAGACTTACCTCGCATCAGTTCTTTCCTACCAGTCAGTACAATTCAATTCTCAAGCAATCAATCAATCCAATGTGGCACCCCCTGAACGGCCCGCAATCCGTTGGGGTTGCCACAGATACCTCTCACCTTTGCCCTTTTTTTTTCTTCTTAACCTGAAAGTCCATTACTCTGATACCATAGAAATTTAACAATTCTGTGGGTCCTAGGGGTTTATATTCTTTCTATAGGTCCTTGCGCAATTTATATAGTGGAAGCATATCCAACATCTCTCTATCCCATATTCAGAAACAATGCACACCAACTACACATTTTATAAGTTAAAGCCGGACACTTTTATTTACATAACTTGATGGACATCACAGGCCGGTACATCAAAATGCCAAGACCTTTCTAAACTCAACTATTTTCAAAAAGTACTTGACTCTACAACAACCGTGTACATAGGCCCATCAGTCAATGTCGGCGGTAAAAAAAAAAATGCTTCATTTGCTGACGATCACTCTCGGTCACACCCAGTCCGGTCCATCAGCTGGCGGCGGCGGCAACGGCCCCAGCGTACTCCCATCACAGCGGACGAACATAGTCAAAAACTCTTGGATCACTGGGCCGGCAGGAGAACTAATGTCATACATGATCAGTATCCTCACTCGAACAAAAACCAACCCTCGTATCTCAGAATGATGGTGCTCCATACACTCACACTCAAGATCGACCGGTATACCATAGAATGTGCTGGGGGTGACTGGTAGTAGAGGCATATCTACTAGTCTGAAATGTTACTCCCCAAACGGGATGAGTACAACCACTCAACAGCAAAAGATCCATTAAACTATACTATGCAAGCCATCATGATCCAGTTTTATGCAAGATAGACAAAACAGGTCATCAAGGAATGAGTATGCATCTCAACTATATAACTCTTCAATGCAATGACCAGCGCAGCTCCAACAAATAAGATGCATCATGTCCAGTCACACAAGTCCCGATCATAGAGCCAAACTATTATGACACGTCTTATTTCATGCCATACAATTTAGTCCCATAACCAGACCATACTCACACTTAATATAATTATCATTTTTAATCATTCAAATGGTTTTATCCCCCTAAAGGACCAATGTTTGCGTTCTTATAGGATTTCGCACCCAACCTGGCGTCATGAAAGCCTCCGGCATCTGGCCACAAGGCCACCGGGCATCCAGAGCATTGTGTCACATCTCCAGGCATCTCGCACCCCACCTGGCGTCACGAGGAATCACTGGGAGCCATAGACATGGTTACCCCTAACCTCCGAAATTACGTACCGACATACCACCGGGCATCCTGATGCTCCTGGGGAAAAACCTCTGGGGCACTACGGTCCCCAAGCATCCACAAGGCATCAACTCATTCGATCATTTGGGCTTCCCGACTCCTGGGGCATCGTTGACCCGACGGTCCAATGGTAACAATTAACATGTTAATATCAAAAACACTTTTCAATGCAGTGACAAGATGTCCTATGAATCTTCATCAAATCTCAATATTGCATGATATGTTGGATGCCAATATCATCATGTCAAATAACAACTTAAGATGCATTCACTTTTGGGACAAATTGAGCAAATTCGGAACAAAACAACTCAAACATCACAATGCACAGTTTTAGTATCAATTTCGGAATAACCCTTAAATGAACTCAGAAAATTCTGAAATTTTTATATGTTATAAAAAATACCTAAAGGAAAAATTTTGATGAAGAACACTAAGTAAGATTCATTGTATATCAGGAGCAGTAATTGCTATATTCTTTACTAACATTCTGTAATAGCTTCCAGGCTTAACTTTTACAGAGAAAATCGTTTTATTGACCAAAATTTGTCCATTTATTCTCAAATTTTTATATGTTATTCCTAAGGGTGTGTCCTACATCTTTCATTCAGGGTTTGAAGTCCAATTCTAACTAGATAATTACAGAAAATTCACGGAATCATCGAAGGTCATGCTGTTTTCTACGAAACAGTTTACTGATTCTAAGAGAACTACTTTTACTCATTCAAAATCCAGCATCCAACATCCACAACCCAAACATCTCCAAGTCTATTGCACTCTGCTAGACAACAACAGCACAACATGATATAGGTTAATGGACTTTCACTTGCCTCAAGTCCTATGGTTCAACAATTAGGGGTTCGGTTCAGCGATGCGGCTCGACGACGGCGAAGACAAGCGGCGTCGATGGCGGCAGCTTAAGCACGGTAGAAGGCGGTCCTTCTCTTCCTTCCTCACGGCCCACACTCGCATGCCTGCTTCCCTCGCAAATTCCCTTGCTCGAATTCTCTCTCTCTCACTCGCTCACCCGCTCACTCTCGGTTTCTCTCCTTGCACAATTTTAATTCGGTTCCTTCTGTCTCCTCCTCACTTGTGTGGCACCCCTCGACGGCCCCTGATCCATTAGGGTCGCCACAGTTCACGTACCTTTCACTTTCCCTAATAACATGTCATTCTGATACCATTTCAATTGCAACGGGTCCATACAACCTGGGGGTTTACATCTTTTAGATCGGTCCCTTGCGCAGTTCATATAACGGAAGCGTATCCAACAACTCCCTTCCCTATATTCAGAAATGATGCACACCAACTAAACATTTATAGGTAAAAGCCGAACACTTTTATTTACTTAAACCAGATGGACATCATTCATCGATACATGAAAATGCCATAGTCTTTTATACTTGGCTATACTTTAAAAGATAACCAACATCTCCTCCAACAGTCATATACTTAAAGTCCATCAATCAGTGTTGGCGTCCAAAAGTTCCTTCCTTTGCTATCCTCCTCCCGCGGTCATATCCAACCACTCGATCTATCTACCGGTGGCAGTGGCATCAGATGTATCTTATCTAGTCTGAAATGTTAATACCCAAAAGGGGTGAGTACAACCACTCAGCAGTAAAGATCCACCAAACTACACAATGCGTCAAGCAGAGCAATCAAGATATCACGAGTAAAGCACATATCATCCATACTATCGAGCATACATCGCCATACAATCATGCATATCTCACCATGCCATCGTGCATATACCATCATGCACTTGTACATATATCATCAAGCAACCATGCATATATCACCATGCAACGTGCATATACCACCATGCACTTCATGCTTGCATTTCCATGAGGTTCATCCCATGCCATATGCACATACATACGCATGATTCATATGATCCATGCTATCATGTATACATCCCCATGAGATCCATTCAAGCCTTCATGATCGCATTCTCAATGTCAAATAGCATCAGTTTACTTTCATAAGTAGTTCATGCATCATGCCATATGCATACACCCATGCATATGATTCAATTTCATTATTTATCTTTCACAAGGATCTCATCATTTTTCTTCTAGGGACCAATGTTTGCATCCCTCAATTTATCGCTCACACCCAACCTGGCATCGCGAGGAGCCTCCGGCACACACCTCCGGGCATCTCGCATCCCACTTGGCATCACGAGGAATCTCTGGGGCTCGCCATGAAAATGGTTACCTCTACCCTCCGGGCATGCATCATGATACAACCCCTCACCCTCCGGGCATGTATCATAATACAACCGAGCATCCCGACACTCCCGGGGAAAACCTCTGGGCATGTATTCATAATATAACCAGGCATCCAAAGGGCATCGACTCATTCAAACCTCTGGGCATCCCGACTCCTGGGGCATCGTCGGCTCTCACCTCTGACGGTATCATCATTACCACAATGTGTATTCACATATGTATCTCAATTTCAACATGGCATTTGATGCATCAACATTAAGAGTCTCAACCAGCTTTTGATGTCATATAGCATGTCGTATGTCACCACTATGCAGCATAATCAACCACTCAAGACATCATATCACATGGGGCAATTTCATTCATTTTTCAAAATACAACAATTTCGGATAAAAACAGATTGCGCTCCTTTAGTCATAATTCTTGAAAAATTAGCAAACAACCTTATTAAATTCCAAAAATTTGACATGTTATATACAAGATCTAGAGGAAAGTATTCCAGGAAGGACACCATCTCAAAAGAACATCACACAAATCAGTACAACCCGCGCATCACAGTCCTTAAAATTTCGGAATATTGCCATACACAGTTTCATTCACAAATTCGGTAAAAATCTTAAATCAGCTCCAAAAATTCTGAAATTTTTATATGTTATAGACAAGTCCTAAGGGTAACTATCTCATGAAGAATTCAGAACCCAAATCATTCTAGATTAACAGATATAGACAATTTATTCCCCCTGTTCTCTGTGTCATTTTTCCAGATTATCTTCTTTCAAAGGAGACTCATTTCACCGATCTACATATGTCCGTTTCTTCTAAATGTTCAGTATGTTGTACCTCAGAATATTACCTACAACTTTCATTAAGGACACACGATCAAATTTTAACTGTATGATTTTATAAGAATCACGAAATCATACTAGGTGGAGGTAGTGTTTTTCCCAGATCCAGTGTCTTCAAAGAACAACGATTTCACCGACCTATTTTTGTTCATGTCCTCTAAAATTTTGATATGTTCTACCTCAAGAAGTACACTACAACTTTCATGAAGAGATCAAAGTGATATTTTCACAAGAAAGTTACTTTACAGACCATGAAATCTCTAAAGGTTAGCACAACGAATTCCAGATCTAATTTCTCCAAGGAAAAATCATTTCACTAGCCATTTCTTGTTTTTTTTGCCTCAAATTTTATTATGTTGTCCCTCAAGATGTTCTCTACAACTTTCATGAAGAAATCAAAACAAGACTTACCAAGAACAGCATGCATGGCCAACGAATCTCTCTTCAAAGCTCCAAAATCTCATCCCATCTACCACAACCAAGACTTACCATCTACTACACAAACATACAGCAATGCAAAGGGTAGGTTTTAGGACTTCACTTGCCTCAAATTTGAAGGAAACACAGCAAGACAAGGCGGGGCAAGGCGGTGAACAACAGCGGACGCGCAGACTCCTTCTTCCTCTTCTCCTCTTGCTCACTCGCTCGCTCTCCCTCTTTCGGACGGTAACTCTCTCTCTCTTCCGGTCGAAATCCCCCTCCCCCTTTTCCTTTTAGTTGAATTAAAACCCTTGCATGCTTTACTTCTTGCATGGAGGGACACTTGGTTACAAAGGGGCAACACTTGGCAAGCTTTTCTTGCCACTTGGCATTTTTGCCAAGCACATGATAGGCCTTCATTTGGCTGGGCTTGAGCCAGCCTTGGTCGACTACTTCATGGGCTCCTTGGGCCGGGCCTCTTGGCCCACTTTAGGCCAACACTCTTGGGCCTAAAGTCCAAACTTAAATGGCCCAAGTTTATTTTTAATAATACATCTTAATCCTCATTTAAATAAATACCTAATTGCATAATAAAATGGCCAGAAGACTTTGTGACATTAATCCAAAAAAATCAAATCTATAAAGTGCATAGTCAAGAACAAAATCTTCCTTATCAAATTG
The DNA here is from genome assembly GCA_014182725.1 of Eucalyptus brandiana. Taxonomy (NCBI): domain Eukaryota; kingdom Viridiplantae; phylum Streptophyta; class Magnoliopsida; order Myrtales; family Myrtaceae; genus Eucalyptus; species Eucalyptus brandiana. The sequence goes on from CM024670.1 coordinate 29,457,582, forward strand.
TCCTATAGTACCAACCTTGATCATCCATTAACATAAGATATATTTCTATCCAAACAATTCTCCATTAAAATACTTGGCATTAATCTATTAAAATTCTTTGGTCTAAAGGCCATAACATAAACCAATAACACTTCCATCACATTTTCATAGGTCGTAATGCATCAAAAAGGTTGCCATGAAATTTTGGGATGCCACATTTTGTTCCTTCATTTGTTGACTTTGAGAGTCAATTGCATGGGATTCCTTCGGTGGCAACCAAGGCTAAAGATAGGTGGAGAGAGCATGGCTTCTGCTTGGTTCCTCCTCCATGCGCTGGCCACCGAATGGGAGGCAACGTGGCCGTTGCTGGGCATGCTTCGGTCGACCATTGCCTTCCTTAGTTGACTCATGTGTCGACCGAATGGAGAGAGATTGAGGCGGCATTGGACATGGACAAGTTGATGTGAATCGTTGTGGAAGGATCGTTCTACGAAGGCCCAGATGGTGCAAATTGCAAACCTCGACCTCCAATCAAACCTGTGATTGGCAATCTCGGTATGAACATGACTTGTTGACGAACGTGTGTCAACCAACCAATGTTATAGATGCCACAAGCGAAAGAATTCGCTATCTCGCTCGATAAGTCAGATCGACCGCCACAAGAGAATCTTGATTAGGTTAAGTCCTCAAAAGAACAATAGAAAAGAATCTCTCAACTTTTTTCTCAAAAATAAAATAACTATCCATCACAAAGAAATTTGGCACATCCTTTATATAGGCTTTCTAGCCGCCACACAAACCCTAAAACCAACCCTAAAAATCTAATGCGTCATATTCTAGAATATTCCTAAACAAGAATAATATTCCTATTTGACTTGGTCAAATATTTTGTGACCAGATAATCAAATTGCGCCAAGATTTCCAAGATTCTTCAAGATTTGATCCAAGATCATCTCACGCCAAAGATCACGAACCATGACACCAACAACTTGCCTAAATTGCTTGGCCCACGCTCGAGTGATCGAACCAGTAGGAATAGACAATGAGTCCTCAGCACCTCCTTCTCGATATGGCTCGATGTCCACATCATTCCCTCCCCCGTGCAAAGGATTTGCCCTCAAATCATCACTGGCATAAAAAAGAGTCAAGTCAAAAACATTAAAAGTGGCACTAACGTCATACTTGCCTAGAAGATCAAGCTTGTAGGCATTATTGTTAACTCTTTCCAAAACAATGAATGGTTCGTCCCCTCGCGGTAATAACTTAGAATGTCGCTGCTCAGGATATCTCTCTTTGCGCATATGAACCCAAACCCAATCGCCGGGTTCAAACACCACTTCCTTGCGCCCTTTGTTGGCTTGCCTTGCATATTGCTCAGTCTTGCGCTCAATATTTGCACGCGTCTTCTCATGCAACGCCTTGACAAATTCAGCTTTCTTTGCTCCATCTAAATCCACATGCTCATTAACAGGTAAAGGGGTTAAATCTAACAGAGTTAATGGATTAAAACCATAGATAACCTTAAATGGTGTAAATTTAGTAGCAGAATGCATGCTCCTATTATATGCAACTCAACATGTGGCAAACAATCTTCCCAAGATTTTATGTTCTTTTTAATAATAGCACGCAACAATACCCCTAAAGTTCTATTAACTACCTCAGTTTGACCATCAGTTTGTGGATGACAAGTAGTAGAAAATAATAACCGTTTTCCTAGTTTTTTCCACAATGTTTTCCAAAAGTAGCTATGAAATTTAGAATCTCGATCTAAAACAATCGATCTAGGCATGCCATGCAAACGTACAACCTCCCTAAAGAACAAATCAACAACATGAGATGCATCATCAGTTTTATGACAAGGTATAAAATGAGCCATCTTTGAAAACCAATCAACAACCACATAAATTGAATCTCTACCATTCTTAGACCTAGGCAATCCTAACACAAAATCCATAGAAATATTAGTCCAAGGATGCGTTGGAATAGGTAATGGTGTATACAAGCCCTGCGATTTAGTTGTAGACTTCGATTGCTTACAAACAATGCATCTCTCACTGACACGTGTGACATCTCTCTTCATATGTGGCCAATAAAAATGTTCATGTAGTACTTCATAAGTCTTATTAATACCAAAATACCCCATTAAACCACCACTATGCGCTTCTCACACCAACAATTCACGCAAAGAACACTTAGGCAAACATAGTTTGTTTTCACGGAAAAGATAACCTTCATGCCTATAGAATTTATCAAATGCAGCGTGTTCACATGCTTCATACACTCTCCCAAAGTCATCATCATCAGTATATAAGCCCTTGATATGCTCAAAACCTAGACACTTTGCTTCTAAAATAGTTAGAATTGCATACCTTCGAGAAAGTGCATCGGCTACCACATTCTCCTTACCTTTCTTGTACTTGATCACATATGGAAAAGTCTCGATGAACTCCATCCATTTGGTATGTCTTTTATTCAACTTTTGCTGCCCTTTCAAGTACTTTAAGGTCTCATGATCGGTGTGGATCACAAACTCCTTCGGCCATAGATAATGTTGCCAAGTCTCCAAAGCTCGCACTAAAGCATACATCTCCTTATCGTTGGTAGGATAATTCAATGTTGCTCCACTCAATTTCTTGCTGAAATAAGCTATGGGACGCCCTCCTTGCATCAACACAGCTCCAATTCCTATACCAGAAGCATCGCACTCTATCTCAAAAGTAGTATTGAAATTCGGTAAAGATAACAAAGAAGCATTAGTTAACTTATCTTTTAGTAGATTAAATGCTTTCTCTTGCTCTTCTCCCACATGAAACCCACATGCTTCTTGATAACCTCAATTAAAGGTGAAACAATGGTGCTGAAATTTCTCACAAATCGTCGATAAAAACTCGCTAATCCATGAAAGCTACACACCTCTCCCACGGTCTTAGATGTTGGCCATTCACGGATTGCTTTGACCTTTTCTTCATCAACCTGTATACCATTAGCACTAACAACAAATCCTAGAAATACTAATTTGTTGGTAACAAAAGAGCACTTCTTTAGATTAGCGTATAATTGCTTGGCCCTTAAAACCTGCAAGACAGCTCGCACATGCTCAATATGGTCATTAGGACTTCGGCTATAAATCAAGATGTCATCAAAATAGACAATCACAAATCGACCAATAAAAGCACGCAAAACATGATTCATAAGTCGCATAAACGTGCTCGGTGCATTAGTTAATCCAAATGGCATGACTAACCACTCATATAATCCATACTTGGTCTTAAATGCAGTTTTCCATTCATCACCTGCTTTCATTCTAATTTGATGATAGCCATTTTTCAAATCAGTCTTAGTGAAAATGCAAGCACCATGCAACTCATCCAATACGTCATCTAACCTAGGAATAGGATGTCAATACTTTACCGTAATATTATTGATTGCTCGGCAATCGACACACATTCACCAAGTTCCATCCTTCTTTGGCACCAACAAAATAGGGACAACGCACGGGCTAAGACTCTCTCTCACATACCCCCGTTCGAATAGTTCACTAACTTGCCGTTGAAGCTCCTTTGTCTCCTCGGGATTACTTCGATAGGCAGGTCGATTAGGTAATGGCGCACCAGGAATCAAGTCAATTTGATGTTTTATGCCTCGAATCGGTGGTATCCCTCTAGGAAGTTCATCAGGAAAGACATCCTCAAATTCCTGCAATAAAGACACAATAGGACTAGGCAAACTTGAGTCAAGATCGTTAGTAGAAAACAAAACCTCCTTGTACAAAAGTACAAGCATTGGTCGGTCTAGAACTAAAGCTCTCCTCACCTCACTCGATTTTGCATAAAAATTCTTTTGCCTCTTTTCTTTCCTCTCTTCTTTTCCCTTGGTTTTTACCACAATTCTTATCTCGGCCTCTTCTTTTCCCTGCGTCTCAGACACACCACACAAGTGTGGCATCCCAAAAATTTAGAGCCAAGCCATAAGGTGTGTTAAAGTCTCTAATTAGGTGATAAAATTTTCCATGGCTTATGCTTTAGCCATTAGTCTTTTTAATTAGATGATTTGTGCATATGATTGTGAGAGTTTAAATTTGATAAATTAATAATCTATGCTTGGCTATGCACCTCATAAATTAAATTCCTATATGTAAAATATTACAAGATTTTGGCCATGTGGAATTTAGTAATTTAATTCTTAAAAGAAAGAATAAAAAAGGGGAAAAGGTTAATTTTTAGGTTGGGCCTTAGGCCCATTGGCCTAAGCTTTAATGGGCCAAGTTGGCCCGCCCAATTGAGGCCCAAGGAGGTGTGGCCGTCGGCCACAAAGGAGGCCCAAGCCCAAAAGCCCAAGCCCATTATGCATGCATTGTGACAAGTAGCAAGAGGGATGGCATGCATTGGCCGTTGGGGAGGCAAGCTAATGATGAGAATTTGGGGAAATAAAAGGGAAGAAGAGGAGAGAGAATGGCTGGTTAGCCATTCGGCCAAGAGAGAAAGGGAGAGAGAGATTGTGCGAGAGAGGGAGAGTGAGGCCGAGAAGGAGGAGAAGCCGAGAGGAAGGAGTCGCCGTCCGTCCGCTCGTGCTGTTCGTGAGGTCTAGAGGCAAGTTGGGAATCCACTTTCTACTCTTGCACCAATGTTTTCGCATGAACTGTTTGGAGTCAGAAACTTGTTTGAGCTTGCATGTGTGTTTAGAGTCCGATTTTGGCTTCGATTTCTTCATGAAAGTTGTAGCTAACATCTTGAACTATAACATACTGAAATTTCGTGGAAAATAATGGAGATTTGAGGGGTCAAACCTTCATCCTACGGAGATGCTAGATCTGGAATATTTTCGTATGAACTGTTTGAGTCAGAATGTTGTGAGAGCTTGCATGCATGTTTAAAGTTCGATTTTGGCTGTGATATCTTCATGAGAGTTGTAGCTAACATCTTTAACTACAACATACTAAAATTTCGTGGAAAATGATGGAGATTTTAGGGGTTAAAGTCTCATCCTACGGAGACCCCAGATCTGGAAAGTTTTTACTGACCTCTTGCTGGATTCTTGATTGCATGTTGATTTTTGTTGAAGATCTCACTTCGATGTCTTCATGAAAGTTGTAGGGGACATATTAAAATACAACATACTCAAATTTGAAGAGAAATGAACAAGTATAGCCTAGTAAATCGACTATATCTTGAAGACGATGATTCTGGTGATGTGTTCTGAGACACCCGAGAATTCAAGGACCTAAATGATGACTATATTCTGGTTGTTTGACCTAGATCTCTTCATGAAACTTGTAAAGGATATCTTGGTGTATAACATATCTAAATTTCAGAGAAAACGAAGGAGAATAGGTAGGTAAAATCTCAATATTTCGGAGATGTGTACACTGGACGATGCGGTAATGGATCCAGAAGCTTCGTAAGATTGTATAAAATAATCTAGAAAGAATTTGGCTTAGAAGTCTTTATGAAAGTTGTACGAAAATGTCTTGGCTATAACTCGGTAAAATTTCGTAAGTTTTGGAGGCCGTATGGATATTTTAATCGAATTTCTTTGGAAACCGTGCATTCTGGTTTCATCCGAAAATTATATGATGTTTTGTGAAAATTGGGAAATTGTGTGAAATGCTATTTGGCCATGTATTTTGTATGAAATTATCATCCTATTGGCTTGTTTAATATTTTCTGTAATTTTTACAATTTTGGGAATTTGTTGATATTAAATTTAATATTTATGGAAATGACAAAAGTTGGAATTTAAATAAATAAATAAATAAATAAATAAGTAAAAAGAAAAAGAAAAATAGAATAAAATAGATTATTTTATTGGCCATTAATTTATTTCATAAATAACTATACCATGTTGCATGTATGATGAGGTCTTGATGTATGTATGACGTTGAATTGAGATGCATGTGTGAATTCCATGCCAAGTATAACTTGTTTGATGTCACGTCATATGCCATGCTAAATTAAGACCGAAATTGCTAAACATGGATAATGATAAGTGAGGAGGTGGTTGTGGTGGATGATGATGCCCGGTGGCCTAGTGACGTAATTCCGGAGATTCCCCGGGAGTGTCTGGATGCCCGGTGGTATACGGTACGTAATTCCAGGGGAAGCCTGGTGGTATGTCGGTACATAATTCCGGAAGCCTTGTCGGAGGTCTTTGCCCAAAAGGAATACCTCGCGATGCCAGGATTGGGGTGCGGGATGCTCGGCCAGGGAGTGTAAATGCCGGAAGCCCTGTCGGAGGTTTCTGCCCGAAGGGAATGCCTCGTGATGCTAGTTGGGATGCGAGATGCCCAGAATGTGGGGGGCCGGATGCCCGGTGGCCATGGGATGGCTGAATGCCAGAAGCCTTGGAGGTCTTTACCCGAGGGGATGATGAAATTGATGATTTGAGAAATGGGTGATGTGGTGATCAAATTGAAAGCTAAAAGTGGAAATTAAACCCATGGCATGATATACATGATGATATGCATGATGATGATGATGATGATGACGATGATGATGATGATATGTGATGTGAAATAATGATGATCACCCATGGCATGATATGCATAATGATATGCATGATGATGATGATGATGATGATGATGATAGGCATGATGATGATATATGATATGGCATGATGACATGAATAATGTGATGATGTCATGATGATGATGACATGTATGATATAATGATGCCATGATGATGATGACATGTATAATATGATGATGCATGATAGTATACGTATGGCTTCAAGGTAAGTAATGCCTGCAATGCATGTATGACTTGTATGATGCATTGAGTGGTTATTGGATTCCTTTACCTGCTGAATGGTTGTACTCACCCCTTTTGGGGACCAACATTTCAAATTAGTAGATGGTTTGAGCGGTTGGATATGACCGCGAGGCGAAGGATAGCAAAGGAGGGAACCTTTGGACGCCAACACTGGTTGATGGACCTTAAGCATACAATTGTGGGAGGAGATGTCGGTCATCTTTTGAAGTATAGCCGAGTATAGAAACATTGGCATTTCGATGTACTGACTAAAGATGTCCATCTGCTTTATGTAAATAAATGTGTTCGGCTTTAACTTATAAATGTTTAGTAGGTGTGCATCATTTTCTGAATATAGGGAAGGGAGTTTGTTGGATGTGCTTCCGTATATAAATTGCACAAGGGACCTATAAAAAAAAAAATGTAAACCCCCAAGTTGTATGGACCCGCTGCAATTAAAATGGTATCAGAGTAATATGTTAATAAGGAAAGTGAATGGTAAGCGATGTGGCGACCCTAATCAAATCGGGGGCCGTCGAGGGGTGCCACAGCAAGCCCTCTAATTTCTCACATTTTTTCTCTCTCTCTCTCGGCTTCTCGTTGTAACTTTAACTGATCTCGATACACCTCACTAGGTGTCATTGGTACCAAGATATAAGTCTTTTGATTCGTCATCAATAAATAACGATTAGTATATCCATCATGATGTGCCTTTTGATCATATTGCCATGGTCTTCCAAGCAAGATATGACCCGCTTGCATAGGTACAACATCACACTCTACCTCGTCCTTATATCTCCCTATCTCAAATGGGATTCAGACTTGCTTCGACACTTTCACCTCTCCAATATCATTTAACCACTGAAGTCTATAAGGCCTAGGGTGCTTTGTCGTCTTCAAACCCAACTTATCCACCATAATACAACTTGCCACATTTGCACAACTACCTCCATCAATTATCATACTACAGATCTTACCATTCACCACGCATCTTGTATGAAACAAGTTATCTCTTTGTTGGTGATGCTCCTCCTCCTTTACTTGCACACTCAGAGAACACCTAACCACCAATAAGTCTCCTTTTATAGCCACTTCTCCATTACTACAATCCTTCAATGGTGGCATCTTATCATCCTCTTCTTCCCTTTTCACTTTCGGACTCAATAACACCATGTCCAGTCATTATCATCACTCTCCTATTAGGGCATTGATTCGCCATATGACCCCTGCCTAAACACTTAAAGTATTTAATCTCACGAGTTCTAGTGTTAAGGTTTTCGGTTTTACCTGAAACCGGATTCGTTCCAACTTTACCGTCCCTCTCCTTCTCCTTTGAGGTTTCTGTTTTGGTGTTGTTTCCTCTCCAATTTGGCTTCTCATCTCTTTTCCAATTGGATCTCCAATTCTAATTTGAACCTTCTCCACTCTTGTGATTTTGATCCAACTTCAATTGCCGCTCAACTTTGATAGCTTTGTCCACCAATTCCTCTAATTCAACATAGTATTGCAGCTCCACCACCCTTGCTATGTCTCGGCTCAAACCACTCAAAATCTTGATATTGTGGCCTCACGATCCTCCACCACATTAGCACGGATCTTGGCAATCTCCATCTCTTTGTGATACTCTTCCACGCTCTTATTGCCTTGTGTGAGATTTTGTAATTTTTGAAACAAATCTCGGTGGTAATGACTTGGTACAAAACGCCTCCTCATCACCGCTTTCATCTCATCCCACGTCTCTATTGGTCTTTCACCATTGCGCCTCCTACTAGTCACAAGTTGATCCCACCAAATTATAGCATAATCAGTAAATTCAACAGCTGCAATTTTTACCTTTTTGAGCTCGGAGTGTCGTTGGCAATCAAATACCATCTCCATGCGTTTCTCCCATTTTAGATATGCATCGGGATCATTCTTCCCTTGGAAAGAAGGAATCTTCATCTTGATATTGGCAAGTCCATTATCTTCTCGGTGTCTAAACCCTCGAGCTCCATTCCACCTTCCAAATCGAGCATCCCGATCATCCTCCATGTCGACCTCATTGTCATAATAATGCCGCTGCCTTCTATGTCATGTTCTAGAGGTTGTTGCGGCCTTCCCCGGGGTAGCTCTCAGTCACCATCAACCCTCATGTCATTCCCCATCATTCGGCCACTAAGCTCCTCCACTACAACCCTCAATTACTAGATTATTTCCACGAGCGCTTCATCCCTTCGTATGGAGTCAACCTCCTTTTGATTCACACTTTCTTCGTGCGACATATTTTAGACTTGCAAGTAAACGTTAGTCACAAAAATCCTCACCAATCGCTCCCTTACGTGTTTCTCTCAAGGTGTTTGTCACTCCCCTCGTGTTTAACTCAAGTCTAGGATTTTTCCACCCTCAATTAAACTTACACACTCTTGCCTTTTTCCTCTCATATTCTCTTTTCACAAGCTCTTTATTGGACTCAAAACCTGTCTCTGAACCCCCTCACGACAATCAATCAAACTAATCAAACAAGATTAGATCACTATTGATTTTGTTTCAGCAAGTAACAATTTCAAACAAACAAGTACGACTTTCGAAATTCCAATTGAAACGCAAATCACTACTAATTCTGTTTTGATTCGGTCTACTAACAAATGAGTCGCCTTATTGATTTTTTTTTTGTTCGGCTAATTTTTTTTTGCCGAATTTTTTTTTTCTCTTGTGCACTTTTTTTTTGTGTGCGTTTTCTTTCTCTTCTTTTTTCTTCTTGTTTTTTTTTTACGAACTCAGATACAATTTAAGATGCTAGAAAAGAAAATTTAAAACTAACAGCAAACAACTACGTATGGAAGCACAAAAGTAATCGGATCCCTAAATTAGCTAGGACCGAAACCCTAGCTCAATAAATCTCAAATTGCTGAATATCAACAGAAAATTAAAGATAAATAGACCTTGTAGAAGCAAGCTTTGATACCAATTGATGTGAATTATTGCGGAAGGATCGTTCTACGAAGGCCCAGATGGTGCGGATTGCAAACCTTGACCTCCAATCCAACCTATGATTGGCAATCTCGGTATGAACGTGACCTATTGATGAACGCGTGTCAACCAACCAACGTTATAGACGCCATGAGCGAAAGAATTTGCTATCTCGCTCGATAAGTCGAATCGACCGCCACAAGAGAATCTTCATTAGGTCAAGTCCTCAAAAGAACAATAGAAGAGAATCTCTCAACTTTTTTCTCAAAAATAAAATAACTATCCATCACAAAGAAATTTGGCAAATCCTTTATATAGGATTTCTAGCCGCCACACAAACCCTAAAACCAACCCTAAAAATCTAATGCGTCATATTCTAGAATATTCCTAAATAAGAATAATATTCCTATTTGACTTGGTCAAATATTTTGTGACCAGATAATCAAATTGCGCCAAGATTTCCAAGATTCTTCAAGATCTGATCCAAGGTCATCTCCACGCCAAAGATCACGAACCATGACACCAACAGCTTGCCTAAATTGCTTGGGCCGCGCTCGAGTGATAGAACCAGTAAGAATAGACGATGGGTCCTTAGCACCTCATTCTCAATATGGCTCGATGTCCAAATCACGAGTCCTCCTCTCCGCACGGGCATGCATGTTCCTCATGCATAGCCAAATTCCATTTCTTTCGGCTCTCTCAAATTGATTGATCAAAATCCAAATTCCTCTCTTATTCCACATACACTTAGGTGGTCTAGTTGGGTCGTGTCATCGAGAGAAATATGCACATAAATCGGCGGGGTCTAACATCGGTGTCGACGACGAAGTCCAACAATAAATTCATCAATCCACGATGTGTCGTCATTTTTCTGAAGTCGGCAGAATTGCTGATGAGATTGGTCTCACCAATAACCTTAAGTAAAGGGATTCCGACAAGGCTATGATTTATTCGACGATCGGACCATGCTAAACGTGACCCATCGGTCTGACGTGATGACAAAACAATGTCCATACATGATACTAATGACACAATCCGATGATGCCTCCGTCACTTAGTCATAGATCGTGGCATATTCGAGGGTCATCACAAAATTCTAGATTCCACAATTCTCCCCTCCTTAGAGAATTTTGTCCTCGAAATTTGACATCACTCATGTCTCTATAAACAGATGAGGATACCTTTCCCTCATTTGTTTCTCACTTTCCCATGTGGCCTCCTCCACATCGTGATGTCACCATAATACCGTAACTAGTGGGATTTTCTTTGCCCGATGGACTTGTTCCTTTCAATCCGGTACCTATATTGGCTCTTCCAAATACCTCATTTTCTCATCCACTTTGATGGCTTCATGATCGAGTATATGTCCAGGGACAGGCTAATACCTTCTTAGCATCAATACATGGAACACATCGTGCAAACTTCCCAACTTAGGAGGTAATGCTAACCGATAAGCTACGTCTCATATTCTTTCAAGTATTTCAAAAGGTCCAACAAATATGGGGCTCAACTTGCCTTTTATTCCAAACCGTGATATTCCCTTCATCGGAGATACTTTAAGGAATATGTGGTATCCTACATTAAATTCCAACGGTCTTCTACGCCTATTTGCGTAGTCTTTCTGTCGGCTTTGGGCTATTTTAAGTCTTTTCCTGATGATCTATACAGCTCCTGTAGAAATTTGCACCAACTCAGGTCCTGTCAACTTCCTTTCACCTACTTCATTCCAACAGACAGGGGTCCTACATCTCCTTCCATACAATGCTTCATAAGGAGCCATGCCTATACTTTTCTAAAAACTATTGTTATAAGCGAATTCTATCAGGTTTAACTTTTCATCCCAACTTCCTTTAAAATTAAGGACACAAGCTCTTAACATATCTTTCAGTGTCTTGATCACTCTTTATGTCTGTCCATTCGTCTGTGGGTGAAAAGTAGTACTAAATTGGAGCTTAGTCCCTAATGCGGCTTGCAGACTTCGCCAAAAATTTGAAGTAAACCTTGAATCTCAATCAGAAGTGATAGTCACAGGTACACCATGTAAGTGTACTACCTGGCTTACATACATCTCAGCATATTTACCCATTGGATAGTCTATACGGACTGCTAGGAAATGAGCAGACTTAGTCAAACGATCCACTATCACCAAAAATAGAGTCATGGCCACTTGATGTCCTTGGTAATCCTTGCACAAAATCCATTGTTACATGATCCCATTTCCACTCTGATATATCCAATGGTCTCAACAATCCCGCAGGTTTGTGATGTTCTGCTTTCACTTGCTGGCACATTAGACATTGAGAGACATGTTTAGCTATATAGATTTCAAATTTCTCCCCATACAGATAATGTCTCCATATTTTCAAAGAAAAAATTATAGCTGCCAACTCTAAGTCATGGGTTGGGTAGTTCAATTCGTGAGGTTTCAATTGTCTAGATGCATAGGCTATGACATTGCCGTGTTGCATCAGAATGCATCCCAGTCCTTTGTGAGACACATCACTATACACTGTGAATCTGGCAGATCTAGATGGTATAGTTAAAATTGAGGCTGTAGTCGATTTCCTTTTAAGTTCCTGAAAGCTCCTTTCACATTCTCCATCCCATTCAAACCTTACATTTTTCCTAGTCAATTTTGTCAAAGGTCCTGTAAGTCGCGAGAATCCTTCAATAAACCTTCTGTAATAGCCTGCCGGTCCCAAGAAACTCCGTATTTCAGTCGGCATTGTCGGTCTCGGCCAATTTACTACCATCTCAACTTTTGGTGGGTCTACTGTAATTCCTTCTCCTAACACCACGTGTCCCAAAAATATTATATGGTCCAGCCAAAATTCACACTTACTGAATTTTGCATATAACTAATGATCTCTATGGGTTTGCAACAGTATCTCCAAGTGTCGCTCATGCTCTTCAGGTCATTTAGAATATATCAAGATATCATCAATGAAGACAATCACGAATTGATCCAGATAAGGTTTAAATATCCTATTCATCAAATCCATGAATGCAGCCCGAGCGTTTGTCAATCCAAATGGCATAACTAGGACTCATAGTGTCCATATCGAATCATAAATGCAGTCTTAGGAATGTCTTCCTTCTTAATCCTTAGCTGATGGTATCCTGACCTCAAGTCAATTTTAGAAAAGACTAAACTTCCTTGCAGTTGGTCAAATAGGTCATCAATTCTAGGCAATGGATACTTATTCTTAATAGTCACTTGATTCAATTGCCTATAGTCAATACATAAACGCATTGACCCATCCTTCTTTTTCACAAATAATACTGGTGCACCCCGAGGAGAAGCACTTGGCCTAATAAATCCTTTATTGAGCAACTCTTGTAGTTGCACCTTCAACTCTTTCAATTCCGTCAAGGCCATCCTATACGAGGCTTTAGATATCAGTCTTGTTCTAAGCATTAGTTCAATCTCGAACTCAATTTCTCGTTCCGGTGGTAACCCTGGTAGTTCCTCAGGAAATACGTCTTGAAATTTCCTAACCACTCGAATTTCATCTAGCTTAGCCTCTTCCTCTCGATCCTCAATTAATCTGGGAGCATACTTGGATAATTCAGAAAATTTTGCTTGGTACTGGTCTACTGTCAACTCCCTTTGTTCCAACTGAACAAACTCTGTGATCTTACTATCCTTGGCACAATCAGAGAAATGCTTTCTATTGAAAGCTCTAACAAACTCATCCCAGTTTATGTCAGAACCGGGTGGAAAGATTGTGTCTCTTGAAGCTCTCCACCAAAATTTTGCATTTCCCTCCAATTGGTACTCTACCAAAGTTATTTTTTCAGCATCACTATAGTTCAACAACCAGAAAATCTGCTCTATTCCATCAATCCAATGTTCCGCCTCCTCAGGACTTCCCATTCCACTAAACTTAGGTGGTTTCAACTTCAGGAATTGTTCCACCAGTCCTTAAGTATGACGTTTTGCTCCGGGTTGTTGCTGTGCTTGCCTTTCCATCAAATTTCCTATATTGGCCAATGCTTGCAAGATATCTTCCATTTTGGGTTCAGCCCTTGAAGTAGAGGCTTCAACCGTCGATGGATGACAACTCCCAGTTTGTACCATATCTTCATGCAGTTTACCAAGCATTCGCCGAAGGAATGATTTATGGCTTGATGTCATTGGTCAGATAACATAATAAGGTTATTACTAAAGTCACATAAGTAACATAGAATGTTACTGGCACGCAAAAGTAACTCACAACCGTTACCAGGGATCTACGAGTGAAAATCAATCACCCGTTATTCAAAATTAGTCAACTACTCTTGGTTAGTGTCCTATGGTGTGCATCATTCAATCCTCAATTCCATTTGAGGCACCTTATCACTCCAAGTAAAACCATGCTGTGATAGCACCTACTGTGGTACCCCCTAAATGGCCCCCGATCCATTGGGGTCGCCACAGATACCTCTCGCCTTTGCCCTTTTTTTTTTTCTTCTTAACCTGAAAGTCCATTACTCTGATACCATAGAAATTTAACAATTCTATGGGTCCTGGGGGTTTATATTCTTTCTATAGGTCCCTGCACAGTTTATATAGCGGAAGCATATCCAACATCTCCATATCCCATATTCAAAAACAATGCACACCAACTACACATTTTATAAGTTAAAGTCGGACACTTTATTTACATAACTTGATGGACATCATGGGTCGGTACATCAAATTGCCAAGACCTTTCTAAACTCGGCTATTTTCAAAAAGTACTCAACTCTATAACAACCGTGTACATAGGCCCATCAGTCAGTGTCAACGGTCCCAAAAAAATGCTCCATCTGCTAACCATCACTCTCAGTCACACCCGGTCCAGTCCATCAATTGGCGGCGATGGCAACGGCCCTAGCGTACTCCCAACACAGCGGACGAACACAGTCAAAAACTCCTGGATCACTAGGCTAGCGGGAGAACCGATGTCATAAATGATCAGTATCCTCACTCGAACAAAAACCAACTCTCGTATCTCAGAATGATGGTGCTCTGTACACGCACACTCAAGATCGACTGGTATACCATAGAATGTGCCAGGGGTGACTAGTAGCAAAGGCATATCTTCTAGTCTAAAATGTTAGTCCCCAAACGGGGTGAGTACAGCCACTCAACAGCAAAAGATCCATTAAACTATACTATGCAAGCCATCACTATCCAGTTTTATGCAAGATAGACAAAACAGGTCATCAAGGAATGAGTATGCATCTAAACTATATAACTCTTCAATGCAATGACTAGTGCAGCTCCAATAAATAAGATGCATCATGTCCAGTCACACAAGTCCCGATCATAGGGCCAAACTGTTATGATACGTCCCATTCCATGCCATACAATTTAGTCCCATAACCAGACCACACTCACACTTAATATAATCATCAGTTTTAATCGTTCAAATAGTTTTATTCCCCCAAAGGACCAATGTTTGTGTCCTTATGGGATTTCACACCCAACCTGGCATCACGAAAGCCTCCAACATCTGGCCATAAGGCGACCGAGCATCCAGAGCATTGCGTCACATCTCCAGGCATCTCATACCCCACCTGGCGTCATGAGGAATCACTAGGGGCCATAGACATGGTTACCCCTAACCTCCGGAATTACATACCGACATACCACCGAGCATCCTCATGCTCCCGAGGAAAAACCTCTGGGGGCACTACAGTCCCCAGGCATCCACAAGGCATTGACTCATTCGATCCTTTGGGCCTCCCGACTCCCAGGGCATCATTGACCCGACGGTCCAACGGTAACAATTAACATGTTAATATCAAAAACCCTTTTCAATGCAATGACAAGATGTCCCATGAATCTTCATCAAATCTCAATATTGCATGATATGCTGGATGCCAATATCATCATGTCAAATAACAACTCAAGATGCATTCACCTTTGGGACAAATTGAGCAAATTCGGAACAAAACAGCTAAAACATCACAATGCACAGTTTTAGTAACAATTTCGGAATAACCCCTAAATGAACTCAGAAAATTCTGAAATTTTTATATGTTATAAAAAAGACCTAAAGAAAAATTTTTGATGCAGAACACTAAGTCAGATTCATTGTATATCAAGATCAGTAATTGCTATATTCTTTACTAACATTCTGTAATAACTTCCAGGTTTAACATTTACATAGAAAATCGTTTTACTGACAAAACCTTGTCCATTTATTGTCAAATTTTTATATGTTATTCCTAAGGATGTGTCCTATAACTTTTATTCAGGGTTCAAAGTCCAATTTTAACTAGATAACTACAGAAAATTCACGGAATCATCAAAGGTCATGCTGTTTTCAACGAAACAGTTTACTAATTCAAAGAGAACTACTTCTACTCATTCAAAATCCAGCATCCGACATCCACAACCCAAACATCTCCAAGTCTATTGCAATCCACTAGACAACAACAGCACAACATGATATAGGTTAATGGACTTTCACTTGCCTCAAGTCCTATGGTTCAACAGTTAGGGGTTCGGTTCGGTGATGTGGCTCGACGGTGGCGAAGACAAGCGGCATCGACAGCGGCAGCTCAAGCACGATAGAAGGCGGTCCTTCTCTTCCTTCCTCACGGCCCACACTCGCGCTCCTACTTCCCCCGTGAATTCCCTCACTTGAATTCTCTCTCTCTCACTCGCTCACCCTCTCACTCTCAGTTTCTCTCCTTGCACAATTTTAATTCGGTTCCTGCTCTCTCCTCCTCACCTGTCCAAAAGTTTTGTTCCTTCATTTGTTGACTTTGAGAGTCAATTGCATGGGATTCCTTCAGTGGCAACCAAGGCTGAAGACAGGTGTAGAGAGCGTGGCTTCCGCTCGGTTCCTCTTCCATGCACTGGCCACCGAATGGGAGGCAATGTGGCCGTTGCTGGGCATGCTTCAGTCGACCATTCCCTTCCTTAGTTGACTCATGTGTTGACTGAATGGAGAGAGATTGAGGCGGCATTGGACATGGACGAGTCCCCCTCTCCGTGCGGGCATGCATGTTCCTCATGGATACCCGAATTCCATTTCTTTCTGCTCTCTCAAATTGATTGATCAAAATGCAAATTCCTCTCTTATTCCACATACACTTAGGTGGTCTAGTTGGGTCCTGTCATCGAGAGAAATATGCACATAAATCAGCGGGGTCTAACATTGGTGTTGACGACAAAGTTCGACGATAAATTCATCAATCCACGATGTGTCGTCATTTTTCTGAAGTCGACAAAATTACTGGTGAGATTGGTCTCACCAATAACCTTAAGTAAAGGGATTCCGACAAGGCTATGATTTATTCGACGATCAGACCATACTAAACGTGACCCATCGGTCCAATGGTGATAACGAAACAATGTCCGTACATGATACTAATGACACAATCCGATGATGCCTCCATCACTTAGTCATGATTGTGGCATATTCGAGGGTCGTCACAAAATTCCAAATGCCACATCCAATCGATCGATACAACCAAACCATCAATTCCATTCAATCAATCAATTCGATCACTACTCTACCAAGCTGAGATTGATTTATATTGCTCGCCGAAGCTGATAGACATATTTTATTGCTCACCAAAGCTGTTTATTCTTTTTTTGAATTAGAGAAATTAATATTCATTCTATTAAAATCCCACGATTCAATATAGTCCTTAAAACCAAATGCAGCGCCAAATGCCGACACTTGTGATTTATAAATAAAAAATATCAACACTTTATAATTTTGGAATTATTATCCAAAATCACCACTTTCACTCAATTTGCATAATTTAGCAATCAATTGCAGAATCTAAACACACCATTGCAATCAGCACGAAATTCGACGATTGGCCATTTTGGCAAAATTTCCGGAATTATTTAATAATTAAATAAATTCCAAAAATTTAATAATTAAATAAATGCAAATAATTAATAAATTCCTAATTAAGGTTACACTAATCTAACCGCCTAATTAGGCGAATTAATCAACCTACTAAAATAATCAAATCTCCTAATCTAATCAACCTTTAACTAATCTAATCTAACCACCTAATTATGCTTAGCCTAATCTAAATACTCCTTAAGCATCACTAACTCCCTAAGCAGAGTTGATTGAGTAAACTCACCGGTTTTGCGAGCTAGTGAGTCCACGACGATGGTGACAGCAACGCTAAGGCGGTCGATAAACCTCGAAATGGCGATACCAAACAAGGCCGGGAAGACACCAAAAACGGGCCTTGAAGTCTTAGAACCTAGCTGGCCTTCTGCTTCTGTTGGTTGGTCGAGAGGGCTGAACTGAGAAGACCAAGGGTAGAACTGGAGGCTAGTCGAGGCAGGCAGAGTAGCAACGATCCAAGCGAGCGAACGATGGAGGTCCGGCAGCTTCCAGGCTGAGTTGAGGTGGTCGAATGACGAGGGACACGGGCGGAGGAGCACGGACGCAGGTGGAGCAGCGACTAGACTCGCTGGAAGGCGCGATGGTAGCGACTGGCCCGAAAGAGCTTGGACGGGCGACCAGCAGGCACGAGCGGGCAATGGTGGGGCTTGGCTGGCTTCCAGGCAGCCTAAGGAAGTACCATGACACTAGACGATGGCCATATGCACATGGGATAACGTCAAGGCATGCGGGGACGCACGGTGAGCGAAGGGCGAGCGAGCTGCTCGATTGGCTTGGGGGCTTAGCTGGTTTGATCCTCTAGTTTCTCAAGCTTTTTCCACAACCCAACAAGAGAGAAAGGTGGGCTAGATTGGAGAAGAAGGCTATTGAAGCAAAGGGGATCCCAAGGGCTTCCAAGGTCACCACACTTGTCCAATTCTTTCTTGCCTTGCCCCCACCATCCTTGGCCCTCACCCTCTGCCCTTTGCAGCCACCAATCTTCCCCAACGAGCTTGCCGAGTGGTCTAAAATGTTCCTCCCCCCATGGCATACGAATTTTGGACTTGCCTCTTCAATTTCATTACATTCCTATTCAATTCAACCTAAATTGAAGCCCATAAATCCAACCAAGATCTTCTCACTTAATTCCACCCTTTTCCTTGCCAATTGAACCCACTTGATGGCCAAAGATACGACGAAAAACGGTCCCTCGAAGTTCCCCGTCTAAAATGGCCTAAATTTGATTTTTCGCCAAAAATCTCGGTTTGCAAAAAAAATCTTCTGAGAATGAGTCGACGTTCCCAAAATGACTTGTGACATGACAGAACTACCAATTTCTGAAATCGGGTTCAATTTCGCGGTTAATTTCGCAATTTTAGTGTGTCCTAGACCACCTGGTAGCTTTTAGAAATTTTCAATGCAATCGACCTATGGTTGATTATTTTCAAGCCACAAAGTGCATCTTCGACACATTGGCGACTTTTGGTTGTGGTGGAAATCTTGAGATTTCAAATACGAACATAGGGTACCAAAACAACAAAGAAATTTGTCTAGTGCCAATCGACAAGAATTTTGCAATTAGGTGGAATCACCCACACTTAATCACATGGCTCTGTTGAATCGATGTATCTCCAGTCTCTAGTCGGTCTGTGCCATAATGACCCTTGTAGATTAGCACGGTCGGGTAGCCGATTCCTGGTCGAATTCTCAAGTCTATTACGTTTAAATTCCTTAACGGTTTCACCTGATAGGCTAGTTTTCTCGTGAGTGGCCTACTTTGAGAAAAGAACTACAGGCACGTCGATGAAAAGCCTGACTCATTCAATTGAAAGCAGAATTAGAAAATCAGGATGTTATAATGCATGCTTTGCATAGTCTTGATGTTGACACCTAAATTTTGGAAACCCGGTCATTCATTTATTTCATAAAGAATTAGAGATTAATTTTTAAACCCTAAACAAAAAATAAAATCAAATTGCATAGCATGTAGTTTTAGGTTCATATAATTGCATCGGATCGACGATGAATGGACTGAGTTGAGGGAAGTTCTGAGTTGAATCGGACTAAGTTGATAAGGATGTGGAATTCGAACAAGCCCGTTGGATACTTACTGTATGCGAAAATTATATAGGCAATGTGCCTATCAAACATTGAGAATGATACTCTTTATTCCAATTGATTCATTATTTTGATGAATAAAAAAAGCAAGCAAGAGGCGATCGGCAAGACATTAGACACCGAGTTGGATGTGTGAGCGATAGGCAACAAATGAAGATGATATCTTGTAGGATTTTCGTAAGAATTTTCGAATAAAAGGGAAAAGATATCCACCTTGGCAAGCTCGGCTCCATTGAATATTTGCATGATACGAAGAACATATTTTGAAGATCAAGTTTCCAAGTGAAGTACAGGATATCGGCTAGTTAAGGAGCCACACAATACATTGAACAGACGACCACATTAAAAGGGGGCCACGCAATTCAATACACGGCCATCTTGAGAGAGTGTTCATGGGGAGGACGTGAGCTAGAAAAGAAGTAAAAGACAAGAAGAAAGGGTGTTTTCTTCTCTGAAAAGTGCAGAGAAGTAAAAGACAAGAAGAAAGGGTGGTGTTCTACGGCTCCCCTCCGATTGGTACCTCCAGCTGCTCAACCGTGAAGCCAACAGCTGCCTTCACCATCCACGGCTACTGTTCCTCCATAGAGTCGCTGCTGTTACCCGTCCAAACCAATGCCCGCATCGCCTTCGCCACCATTTGCCGGAACCCATCTTGTGGCATCCGAGAATCTCGACAACCCGAAATATTTACTTTTGAAGAAAAGGAAATCCGCCTTTGAATGGCCATATGGACAATTGTACCAACGGCCGCATTATTTTATCTCTTGGACCAAACCTCCTATGTACATTGTCACGACCCCGTGTAGCCTTGCTGATTTCTTTCTCCACGTAA
Source organism: Eucalyptus brandiana (assembly GCA_014182725.1). Lineage (NCBI taxonomy): Eukaryota > Viridiplantae > Streptophyta > Magnoliopsida > Myrtales > Myrtaceae > Eucalyptus > Eucalyptus brandiana. The sequence continues at coordinate 29,478,041 of CM024670.1, forward strand.
GGGTTTCAATCATGTACATGTACATGAAGCAAATTGATTATGGGAATATTAATTGATTTCTATGGAAACAAAATGCCTTATAATTGTGTAGAAATTTTGGGCTTATTCTTTTAAAGACTATGGGCCATTTAATTTGGACCTTTGGCCACAAATTTTCGGGCCTGAGCAAGCCCAAGAAGCCCCAAGGCCGTCGACCAAAAGGGGGGGTAGGAACCGGATGGAGGAGGCCATGCTACCCTCCACTTGTCTCTTCCATAATGCCACTTGTCACCTACATGCAAAATTAACAAAACAATTAACAAAAGAAAGCAAAAGCTTTCGGTTTGAGCAAGGGAGAGAGAAACCGAGAGAGTGAGCGAGCAAGCAAGTGAGAGAGAGAGAGAGAGAGAGAGAGTTTGAACGAGAGTTCGAGAGAGACAGTGAGCAACGAGCGAGTGAGGGCAGAGAAGGAAGGCCGCCCTCCGCCCATGCCCGTGTCCGAGCTGCCGCTGTCGACGCCGCCGATCCCCGTCGCCGATTGAGCTGAGTTCGAAGTCCCAAGTTTCTATTTTTGTTTGCTGATCAAGCTAGGAGTTGAGGCAAGTGAAAGTTCATCCACCTATGTCTTTGCATGCTGAAATTTTCTGGTGAAATGCTGGTAGATGTGAGAAAATGCAGAATAGGAAGCTGCAAGTAGATTTTTGAATGATAGAGATGAAGATTGAATGCTGAAATATGGTGGATTAAAAGTGATGTTGTTGTTTTGTGTGAGATGGCTGTGAAGATCAAGCAAGGTAAGGAAAGAGTTGCCAAGGGAAATGATGTGGTATATGTTGAGATGAGTGAGTTTAGGAATGAACATATGCTTTTAGCCGAGCTGTGGGAGGGTTTCTCTGTTAATAAGATCTTGCCGAAAGTGTTCTTAGATGCTGTGGAAGGGACTTAAGGGGTTGCAGGATAGATTGGTAGAGAAACAAATGACTTGATTGAATTAGGAATGAAGAAAATTGTATGTGGCGGTTCTGTTTTGGAGAAAGTTAGATGGAAAGTCCTTCTAATTGTATCGCTTTGATTTATAATGATGAAAATAAGGAAAGAAACCATTTTATTTAAATATTACAACCAATAGATGGAGTTGGACATCTAGCTATAGCCGTATGAATGTGAAAACATGAAGATAGGAGCAAATCTATCGAAACCAGTACTCTGTTTTGTAGAGAACAGCTTGACCTCTGATGATTCCGTGAATTTTCTGTAATTTTATAAATATAATTTGATGTTGAACCCTTAATGAAAGTTGTAGGACACATTTTTATGAATAACATATCAAAATTTTAGAATTTTCTGAGTTCATTTGGAAATTATTCCAAAATTTTTACCCGAACTGTGCCTCTTAATGATTAAGCTGTTTTGTTTCGAATTTGTACAAATTGTGCCAAAGATGAATATATCTTGAATTGTTATGTGACATGATGATATTGGCATTGGCATATTATGCAATATTGAGATTTGATGAAGGATTCTTAGGACATCTTGTTATTGCATTAAAAGGTGTTTTTCGAAATTAAGATGTTAATTGTTGCTGTTGGGCCATCGGGTCAACAATGCCGTGGGAGTCGGGATGCCCAAAGGATCGAATGAGTCGATGCCTTGTGGATGCCCAGTGGCCCTAAGTGGCTGAATGTTGGAGGTCTTTCCTCAGGAGCTTCAGGATGCCCGGTTGTATGCTTGTCGGTATGTAAATCCGGAGGGTCGGGGTAACCATTCTCATGGTGAGCCTTGGAGGTATTCCTCATGATGTCAGGTGGGGTACGAGATGCCTGGAGGTGTGGTACGCTCTAGATGCTCGGTGGCCATAAGTGGCTGAATAACAGAGGCTTTCATGATGCCAGGGTGGATGCAAATGCCTGGAGGGACGCAAAAATTGGTCCTCCGGGGGATGAAACCTTTTGAATGATAAAATGGATGATTCTACTATATGTGTATGTGGTCTGGTTATAGGACTAAGTTGTATGGCATAGAATAGGACATGTCATTACAGTTTGGCCCTATGATCGAGACTTGTGTAACTGGGCATGAGGTGTTTTGATCCATTGAAATTGCATTTGCCATTGCATTGAAGAATTTCATGAATTTGATGTATACTTATCCTTTGATTACCTGTTTTTGTCTATCTTGAATGAATCTGGATATTGATGGTATTGCTTGATATAGTTTGATGAATTTTTTACTGCTGAGTGGTTGTACTCACCTCGTTTGGGGAAAAACATTTCAGATTAAAAGATGCCTATACTGCCTATCACTCGTGGTACTTTTTACGGTGTCCCAGTCGATGTTGAGTGCATGTGTTCAGAGCACACTCATGTAGGGATTGGAGGATTGGTTTTCATCGGAGTACGAGTAGCAGATAAAACTTTTTGGACTGCCGGCACTGTTTGATAGACCTTTGTATAAGGCTGAATGTGGCATCCTAAAATTTCATACCAATCTCTAGATGCATTACGACCCATGAAAAGGTAATGGAAGTGCCATCAGGCTATAATATAGCCATTAGATCAATGGATTACCATTAAACAAGGCCGAGCATTTAATGGACAATTGTTTTGTTGGAAATCTATCTAATGTCCTTGCGTGATCAAGGATTGTACTAAAATATGAATTGATGAGAAATTTTCTATTCTTGGCCATATACTCTATAAGTTGGATTACCATTGATTAATGTTGCAAAATATATGGCCATGTGAATATATGAAATTATGTATGTAAGTGGGGATTAAGGTGGATTATTAGGAAAAGGAGTGGGCTGATTTCTTAAGGCCCAAAACCAGCCCACGCCCCCCCCCCCCACCGTTTGATCGACCGAAGGTTGGCCCAAGCCCGGCCCATTGAGGCCCAACCTCTTTGCATGGAGATTGACAAGTGGCGTGAAGGGATCACCGAGTGTCTAATACCATGCAAAGCTAATGATTACAAGTTAATCATGAAGGTGAAAGAAAAGAGGAGGGGCGAAGTGAGCGAGGGGGGTTGTCGCACGAGGAAGAGACAGACAAAGCCAAGAGAAAGAGACAAAGCCGAGAGAGAGAGAGAGAGTTGTTCGTGAGGGTGCTTCGGCAAGGGAAGAAGAAGACCTACCCTGCCATGCGTGCGCCTAGCTTCGCCGTTGATCGTGCTGTGTTCGAGGTCCTCCAATCGCCGTGTGCTTGCTAAGATTTCGTTGGATTTAACAGAAGTAAAGTCTGTTAGCCTACATTTTGCTTACTGTGGTTGTGTGTGAAGTTAATGGGTGTTGGAGATGCTTAAGTTGTGATGTTGGATGCTGAAATTCGAGTGAATGGTGGTAGTCCTTTTAGAATGAGCAAGCTGTTGCATGTAAAGACAGTTCGACCCCTTGTGATTCCGTGAATTTTATAAAATTATCCAGTCAAAATTTGATTTCGTGTCCTTGATGGAAGTTGTAGATGACATCTTGATGAGTAACATACTAAAATTTAAGAAGAAACCAACAAGTATTGGTCATTGAAATGATTTTCTTTGAAAGTGTTAAATCTGGAAATCGTTACCGAGGGTTAGGGGGGGTTTTAGTGAATGTAGCTCATGATCTATAACGAATCTAACTTTGAGTTCTGCATGAACATTTTACCACTCGGTCTTGACTACAACATATTAAAAGTTTAGAATTTTATGAGTTCATTTAAGGACTTAATCGAAATTATTTCCGAAACTGTGCAAAAATGGTGTTGGAATCTCTTTTACTGTGATGCATGGATCTATGCGAGTTCTATGGAGATTTCTTGATATGGTGTTCTTCATAAAACCTCTTTCTTTAGGTCTCTTTTAGGACATGTTAAATTTTTAGAATTTATTAAGATAATTTACAAATTTTTCCATAATTTTAATTAAAGAAGTGCATTCTGTTTTATCCGGAAATTGTTTTATTTCCAAGAACAAATGAATTTCTTTATAAGATGTGATATCTTGGGTTGTTATTTGTACAGCATATGTGGTGACAATTAACATACCATGTGACATCAAAAGTTGATTGAAACCTTTGATATTGTTGCATCAAATGCTATTTTGAAAGTGAGAAATATATGTATGCATTGTGATATTGATGATACCGTCGGACACTTGAGTTGACGATGCCCCGGGAGTGTTGGGATGCCCGAAGGTGTGTGCTGAATGTCCTTGAGAGTTTCGAGATGCTCGGAGTGTGTGTGCCGGATGCCCGAAGGTGTGTGCCGAATGGCCTCGTGACGCCAGTTGGGGTGCGGGATGCCCGAAGTGTGTGTGCAAGATGCCTGGGAGGTGTGTGCCGGAGGTTTCTCGCGATGCCAGGTTGGGTGCGAGCGATATGAGGGATGCAAGCACTAGTCCCTAGAGAAAAAATGAAATCCTTTTGAATATCAAAATGGGAAAATGAATCATGCGCATGTGTGTGCAGATGGCATGGTGCATGAATTGCCAATGAAATTGAGTTGGTACCATTTGGCATTGAGAATGCGATCCTGAAGGCATTGAATGGATCTCATGGAGACATATGTATGATTGCATGGATGATATGTGCATCTCACATGAAAGTTTGGTTGTCTTGCTTGTTGCATTGTGTAGTTTGATGGATCTTTTACTGCTGAGTGGTTGTACTCACCCATTTGGGGATTAACATTTCTTATTAGAGATGCCTCTATCACCTATCATGCGTGGTACCTTTTATGGCTTACCGTTCGACGTTGAGGTCGAGTGGTCGGAGTACCCCTGTGTTGGTGTTCTTGGACTGGTGTTTGTCTGCGTTCGTGTTTTGGTTATGTATGATGTGGGTCTATCTGATGGCCTTATAGTTCAGGAGTTCCTGTCTGTCCATGTTCGTTGCGACGGGATGATGATGGGGATGCTGCCGCCGCCACTGGCCGATGCACTGGGCTGGGTGTGATTGCGCGTGTGACTAGTAGAGGATGACACTTTTTGGATAGCCGACACTAGATGATGGATCGGTCTACATGACTGTCGTGAGGTCAGGTACTTTTGGTTATAGCCGATCTTAGAAAAGCCTTGGCCTTTTGATGTACCGACTCTTGATGTCCGATCAAAGTATGTAAATAAAAGTGGTTCGACACTAACTTATATATATGAAATGTGTAGTTGGTGTGTATTGCATTGTATGATTTAGTTTGAGTTTAGGTTAGGGAGATGTCGAATATGCTTCCATTATATGAATTGCGCTGGGACCAATTGAGATAATATAAACCCCCGGGATATACGGACCCATTACAATACAAATGGTATCAGAGTGGCATGTTGTTAGGACAAGTGTAAGGTAAGCTAACTGTGGCGACCCTAATGGATCGGGGGCCGTGACGGGGGTGCTACATGTGTTGGTATCAGAGCAATGGTTATATGGGGAGTGATAAGGAGTCTCATTTGGAAATTGAGGAATATGATGACAATGCACACCATAGGATACTAACTAGAATAGTTGATTAACTTTGAACAACGGGTGATGGGTATTCACTCGTAGATCCCTAATAATTTATTATAAGTTGCTTTTAGGTGCCAGTAACATGTTTATGTTACTTATATATAGTTGTAGTTGCTTTTAAATGGAGACATTGAGTCATAGATTATTCCTGAGGCAAATGCTTGGAAACTACAGGAAAGTCATGGTACGAGCTGGAAGTACTCATCCATCGAGGGCTGAAGCCTCTACTGCAAGGGCTGAACCCTGAATGGAAGATATCCTGCAGGCATTGGCCAATATAGGAAATCTGATGGAAAGACAAGCGTAGCAACAACCCGGAGTGGAACGTCGCTCTGAAGGACTAGTGGAATAATTTTTGAAGCTGAAGCCACCTGAGTTTAGTGGAATGGGAAGTCCTAAGGAGGCGAAACATTGGATAGATGGAATGGAATGAATTTTCCAATTGTTGGATTGCAATAATGCTGAGAAAATAACCTTGGCAGAGTACCAGCTAGAGGGAAATGTAAAGTTTTGGTGGAGAGCTTCGAGAGACATGATCTTCCCACCTGGTACTGATATAAATTGGGATGAGTTGTTAGAGCTTTCAACAGGAAGCATTTTTCTGATTGTGCTAAGGATAAGAAGATCACTGAATTTGTTCAGTTAGAACAAAAGGAGCTGATAGTAGACCAGTATGAGGCAGGATTTTCTGAATTGTCTAGGTATGCTCCCAGATTGATTGAGGATCGAGAGAAAAAAGCTAAGAGATTCCTGAAAGGGTTGAGGACTGACATCAGGAAACAACTAGTGCCTTTGAGTATAAGAGATTATAATGAGATTTATGAAAGGGCACAGTTGATAGAACAGGAATTGGTGAGAGAGCGATCAAAGTCTAAGAAAAAGTGATATCAGACGGGGTAAGAGACCCTATCTTGGTCAAGGTCAGACCTGGGATTATAAGAAAAAGAGTAACTTTGGAAACTTTGGAAAAGCCAGGGATGGCTTGATATAAGGAAAGCACCCTATCAACAAGATGCTTGTCGAAGATGTGATGGGCAACATGGCCCAGGACCTTGCAATGGACGGCTGAAATGTTATGGTTGTGGACAAATAGGTCACCTCAAGAGAGACTGTCTACAAGAGAGGTCGCAGCTGTGTGTTGGCTCGGTGCAACAAGGTACAACAAAGTACTGTTAGACCAAATCTACCAAGGAATCCATAAAGGCCACCAACATAAGAAAGGGTGTATGCGGTCCCCTTTATAGCCATTATTTCGATGATAGAAGCTTGTGAACTACTTGACGAAGGATGTCAAGGATACCTGGCAGTAGTAAAGGATTTTACTAAAGAAGAGTCTAAAATCGATGAGATTCGAATAGTCAGGGAATTTCAGGATGTGTTTCCTGAGGAGTTGCCTGGATTACCACTGGAATGAGAGATTGAGTTTGAAATTGAACTAATGCCTGGAACAGGACCAATATCGAAAACCCCATATAGAATGGCCTTGGTGGAGCTGAAGGAATTGAAAGTGCAACTACAAGAATTGCTCGATAAGGGATTTATTAGGCCAGGTGCATCACCTTGGGGTGCACCAGTTCTATTTGTGAAAAAGAATGGCGGATTGATGCATTTATGTATTGACTATAGACAGCTAAACCGGGTGACTATAAAGAATAAGTATCCCTTGCCTAGAATTGATGATTTATTTGATCAATTGCAAGGAAGTTCAGTCTTTTCTAAGATTGACTTAAGGTCAGGATACCATCAGTTAAGGATAAAGAAAGAAGACATTCCTAGGACTGCTTTTAGGACTCGTGATGGACATTATGAGTTTCTAGTTATGCCTTTTGGATTAATGAATGCACCAGCCGCATTCATGGATTTAATGAATAGGATATTTAGGCTTTATCTGGATCAGTTTGTAATTGTTTTCATTGATGATATCCTGATATATTCTAAAGGACCCGAAGAACATGAACGACACCTCAGGATAGCATTGTAAACACTAAGAGATCATAAGTTATTTGCCAAATTCAGTAAATATGAATTTTGGTTGGACCAGATAATATTTTTGGGACACGTGGTGTCGGGAAATGGAATTGCAGTGGACCCTGCAAAGGTTGAGATGGTAGTGAACTAGCTGAGACCGACAACGCCGACTGAAATATGGAGTTTCTTCGGGTTGGCTGGCTATTATAGGAGGTTTATTGAAGGATTCTCACAATTGGCAGGCCCTTTAACGAAATTGACTCGGAAAAATGTAAGATTTGAATGGAGTAGAGAATGTGAAAGAAGCTTTCAGGAGCTTAAAAGAAAGTTAACTATAGCTCCAATTCTAACTATACCATATGGATCTGATGGATTCACGGTGTATAGTGATGCGTCTCATAAAGGACTGGGATGTGTTTTGATGCAGCATGGCAAGGTCATAGCCTATGCATCGAGGCAGTTGAAACCTCATGAGTTAAATTACCCAACCCATGACTTGGAATTGGCAGCTATAGTATTTGCTTTGAAAATATGGAGACATTATCTGTATGGGGAGAAGTTTGAAATCTATATAGATTATAAGAGTTTAAAGTACTTGTGGACATGGCTAGTCTAAGAATAACATAGTGGAATCTGTTAAAGTCAATTGTGGATTTAGACTTCAAGTTGGAAATAGACCACCTTACTGGTATGCTCACTGCATTAAGGATTGAGCTTGAAATTATTCAAAAAGTTAAGATTCTATAGAAATCTGACCCGGAGATTGTGGAAATATGAGACGCTGTGTCTTTAGGAAAAAGACAAGAGTTTCAAGTCTCTAAGGATGGGGTAGTAAGATGCCAAGGACAGCTCTGTGTTCCTGACAATGAAGAAGTGAGAAGGGATTTCCTACCAGAAGCACATAAGAGTAATTATAGTATTCATCCGGGGAGTACACCAACAAGTTTGGTGGAATGGCATGAAGAAGGATATAGCTAAACATGTTTCTCGGTGTTTAACATGCTAGCAAGTGAAAGCGGAACACCGCAAACCCGCAGGATTATTGAGACCATTGGATGTACCAGAATGGAAATGGGAGCATGTGACGATGGACTTTGTGCAAGGATTGCCAAGGACATCAAGTGGTCATGATTCTATTTGGGTGATAGTAGATCGTTTGACTAAATTTGCTCATTTCCTAGCGATTCGCGTAGACTACTCGATGAACAAACTTGCTGAGATATATGTAAGCCAAGTAATACGCTTGCATGGTATTCCTGTGACGATCACTTCTGATTGAGACTCTAGGTTTACTTCAAATTTTTGACGAAGTCTCCAAAATGCCTTAGGAACGAAGCTTCAATTTAGTACTGCTTTTCATCCTCAAATAGATGGACAAACGGAAAGAGTGATCCAAACTTTGGAAGATATGCTGAGGGCTTGTATTATTGATTTTAAGGGAAGTTGGATGAAAAATTGCACTTAATACAGTTCGCCTATAACAATAGTTTTTCAAAAAAGTATAGGCATGGCCCCGAAAAGCATTATATGGAAGAAGGTGCAGGACCCCTATTTGTTGGAATGAAGTAGGTGAAAGGAGATTGACAGGACCTGAATTGGTACAAATTACTACTGAGGCTGTTGAAATTATTAGGAAAAGACATAAAACAACCAAGAGTAGGCAGAAAGACTACGCAAATAAGCGTAGAAGACCTTTAGAGTTTAATGTGGGAGATCATGTATTCCTTAAAATATCCCATATGAAAGGAATATCTCGATTTGGGATGAAGGGTAAGTTGAGCCCCAGATTTGTTGGACCTTTTGAGATACTTGAAAGAATAGGAGATGTAGCTTATCTTTGGTGCTGCCTCCTAAATTGGGAAATTTACATGATGTGTTCCATGTGTCTATGCTGAGGAAGTATCAACCGAATCCTGGTCACATACTCGATCATGAAGCCATCAAAGTGGATGAGGAAATGAGATACATTGAAGAGCCTATGCGAGTACTGGATCGAAAGGAGCAAATCCTTAGGACCAAGAGGAAGCCACATGAGATGAGGGAAAGGTACACTCACTTGTTTAAAGAGACATAGGTAATATCTAATTTCAAGGACGAAATTATCTAAGGAGGGGAGAATTGTGGCATCCTAAAATTGTATACCAATCTCTAGATGCATTACAACCCATGAATAGGTAATGGAAGCGCCATCGGACTATATTATAGCCATTAGATCAATGGATTACCATTAAACAAGGCCAAGCATTTAATGGACAATTGTTTTGTTGGAAATCTATCCTATGTCCATGCGTGATCAAGGATTGTACTAAAAGATGAATTGATGAGAAATTTTTTATTCTTGGCCATATACTCTATAAGTTGGATTACCATTGATTAATGTTGCAAAATATATGGCCATGTGAATATATGAAATTATGTATGTAAGTGGGGATTAAGGTGGATTATTAGGAAAAGGAGTGGGCTGATTTCTTAACGCCCAAAACCAACCCACAGCCCCCCCACCGTTTGATCGACCGAAGGCTGGCCCAAGCCCGGCCCATTAAGGCCCAACCTCTTTGCATGGAGATTGACAAGTGGCGGGAAGGGATCACCAAGTGTCTAATGCCATGCAAAGCAAATGATTACAAGTTAATCATGAACGTGAAAGAAAAGAGGAGGGGCGAAGTGAGCGAGGGGGGTTGTCGCACGAGGAAGAGAGAGAGAGAGAGTTGGTCGTGAGGGTTCTTCAGCAAGGGAAGAAGAAGACCTGCCCGGCCATGCGTGCGCCTAGCTTCGCCGTCGATCGTGTTGTGTTCGAAGTCCTCTACTCGCCGTGTGCTTACCGAGACTTCATTGGATTGAAGGAAAGTAAAGTCTGTTAGCCTACATTTTGCTTACTGTGGTTGTGTGTGAAGTGTAATGGGTGTTGGAGATGCTTGAGTTGTGATGTTGGATGCTGAAATTCGAGTGAATGCTGGTAGTCTTTCTAGAACGAGCAAGCTGTTGCATGTAAGGACAGTCCGACCCCTTTAGATTCCGTGAATTTTATAAAATTATCCAGTCAAAATTTGATTTCGTGTTCTTGATGGAAGTTGTATATGACATCTTGAGGAGTAACATACTAAAATTTGAGAAGAAACTAATAAGCATTGGTTGGTGAAATGATTTTCTTTGAAAGTGTTAAATCTGGAAATCGTTACCAAGGGTTGGGGGAGTTTTAGCAAATATAGCTCATGATCTATAACAAATCTGACCTTGAGTTCTGCATGAAACTTTTACCACTAGGTCTTGACTAAAACATATTAAAGTTTCAGAATTTTATGAGTTCATTTAAGGACTTAATAAAAATTATTTCTGAAACTGTGCAAAAATGGTGTTGGAATCTCTTTTACTGTGATGCATGGATCTATGCGAGTTCTATGGAGATTTCTTGATATGGTGCTCTTCATAAAACCTCTTTCTTTAGGTCTCTTTTAGGACATGTTAAATTTTTAGAATTTATTAAGATCATTTACTAATTTTTTCATAATTTTAATTAAAGAAATGCATTATGTTTTATCCGAAAATTGTCTTATTTTCAAGAACAAATGAATTGATTTATGAGATGTGATATCTTGGGTTGTTATTTGTACAGCATATGTGGTGACATTTAGCATATGATGTGACATCAAAATTTGATTGAAACCTTTGACATTGTTGCATCAAATGCTATTTCGAAAGTGAGAAATATATGTATGCATTGTGATATTGATGATATCGTCGGACACTTGAGTCGACGATGCCCCGGTAGTGTTGGGATGCCCGAAGGTGTGTGCCGGATGTCCTCGGGAGTTTTGATATGCCCGAAGTGTATGTACCGGATGCCCAGAGGTGTGTGCCGGAGGTTCCTCGCGATGCCAGGTTGGGTGTGGCGATATAAGGGATGCAAACACTAGTCCCTTGAGAAAAAATGAGATCCTTTTGAATATCAAAATGAGAAAATGAATCATGTGCATGTGTGTGCATATGGCATGGTGCATGAATTGCCTATGAAATTGAGTTGGTACCATTTGGCATTGAGAATGCGATCCTAAAGGCATTGAATGGATCTCATGGAGACATATGTATGATTGCATGGATGATATGTGCATCTCACATGAAAGTTTGGTTGTCTTGCTTGTTGCATTGTGTAGTTTGATGGATCTTTTACTGCTGAGTGGTTGTACTCACCCCTTTGGGGATTAACATTTCAAATTAGAGATGCCTTTATCACCTGTCACGCGTGGTACCTTTTATGGCTTACCGTTCGACGTTGAGGTCGAGTGCTCAAAGCACCCTTGTGTTGGTGTTCTTGGACTGGTGTTTATCCATGTTCGTGTTTTGGTTATGTGGGTCTACCTAATGGCCCTGTAGTCCAGGAGTTCCTGTTTGTCCATGTTCGTCATGACAGGATGATGATGGGGATGCTGCCGCCACCACCAGCCGATGCACCGAGCTGGGTGTGATTGCACGTGTGACTAGTAGAGGATGGCACTTTTTGGATAGCCGACACTGGATGATGGATCGATATACATGACTGTCGTGGGGTCGGGTACTTTTGGTTATAGCCGAGCTTAGAAAAGCCTTGGCCTTTTGATGTACCAACTCTTGATGTCTGATCAAAGTATGTAAATAAAAATTGTTCGGCACTAACTTATATATATGAAATGTGTAGTTGGTGCGTAATGCATTGTATGATTTAGTTTGAGTTTGGGTTAGGGAGATGTCGAATATGCTTCAGTTATATGAACTACGCTAGGACCGATTGAGATAATATAAACCCCCAGGATATACGGACCCACTACAATACAAATGATATTAGAGTGGCATGTTGTTAGGACATGTGTAAGGTAAGCTAACTGTGGCGACCCTAACCTATCGGGGGCCGTAACGAGGGTGCCACACTTAATGGAAAGGAAAGAAAAGGGAGTCCGTTATCTTTTGAGTATGTAGCTAGGTATAGAAAACCACGGCAAATTTTGGTGTACCGACTTATGATGTCTATCAAGCTTATGTAAATAAAAGTGTCCGGCTTAACATATAAAATTTTCTAGTGGGTGTGCATCATTTGAAAATTTTTGGGATAGAGAGATGTGATTTTTGCTTCCGCTATACATTTATAAACTACGCAGGGACCGATCTAAAAGTTTATAAACCCCCAGGATTTTTGGATTTATCAAGTTTGTATGGTATCAGAGTAATAGGCTTTAATGTAAAGAGAAAGGGCATGGTCTGTGGCGACCCTAATGGATCGGGGGCCGTTTGAGGGGTGCCACATCTAGTGGTATCAGAGCTATGGTCTATTTAGAGTGATAAGGTGTCTCTGTTGGAAATGAGGATACAATGATGCACACCATAGGATACTAATCAAGAGTAGTTGATCAACTTTGAATAACGGGTGATGGGTATTCACTCGTAGATCTCCGGTGACTAGTGCGATGTTATTCCTGTGTGTCAATAACATTCTATGTTACTTATATGACTTTAGTAATAACCTTATTTTATTATCTCTCAGTGACCTCAAATCACTAATTATTCCTGAGGCGAATGCTTGGAAAACTGCAGGAAAATCTTGGTACGAACTGGGAGTTCTCATCCATCGAGGGCTGAAGCCCTGCTTCAAGGGCTAAACCCTGAATGGAAGATATCCTACAGGCATTGGCCAATATAGGAAATCTAATGGAACAGCAAGCTCAGTAACAACCCGAAGCAGAACGTCGCCCTCAAGGACTGGTGGAACAATTCCTGAAGTTGAAACCACCTAAGTTTGCTGGAGTGGGAAGTCCTGAGGAGGCAGAACATTGGATTGAATGAATGGAATAGATTTTTCGGTTGTTGAACTGTAGCGATGCTGAAAAGATAACCTTGGCAGAGTACCAACTGGAGGGAAATGCAAAGTTTTCGTGGAGAGCTTCAAGAGACACGATCTTTCCACCAGGTACTAATATAAATTGGGATGAGTTTGTTGGAGCTTTCAATAGAAAGCATTTCTCTAATTGTGCCAAGGATAAGAAGATCACAGAATTTGTTCAGTTAGAACAAAGGGAGCTGACAGTGGACCAGTATGAAGCAAAATTTTCTGAATTGTCTAGGTATGCTCCCAGGTTGGTTGAGGATCGAGAGGAAAAGGCTAAGAGATTCTTGAAGGGGTTAAGGACTGATATTAGAAAACAACTGGTGCCTTTGAATATAAGGGATTATAATGAGATTTATGAGAGGGCACGATTGGTGGAGCAAGAATTAGCGAGAGAGCAATCAGAATCTAAGAGGCAGATGACCTTTAATGATGTTCGAAGGGGTAAGAGACCTCATCCTGGACAAGGTCAGCCCTGGGAATCTAAGAAGAGGAGTAATTTTGGGAATTTTGGAAAAGCAAAGAGTGGCCCTGTTCTAGGGAGAGTACCTTACCAGGGTAATATTTGCCAGAGGTGTGGTGGACAGCATGGGCCGGGATTTTGTAATAGTCCACCGAAATATTTTGGTTGTGGACAGATGGGGCACTTAAGAGAAATTGTCCACAAGAGAGGTCGCAGCAACGTACTGCTGGACCTAATCTACGAAGGAATCCACAGAGGCCACCAGCACAAGGAAGGGTGTATGCGGTCACCCAAGAGGAAGCGGAAGCTTCCCAAAATGTCATCTCAGGTACGATTTCTATAAATCGCAAGAAGGCATATGCATTGTTTGATAAGGGTGCTACCCATTCTTTTGTGTTTGAAAGATATAGACAGTTGAGTAAGATAGAAACTACCTCTCTTGAGACACCTCTTTGTTTTTCCACGCCATTAAAGAATGTGGTATTGTCTACATTGGTATGTGAAAAATGTAAGATAACTATAGGGGGACGGGATATGGAAATAGACTTAGTCGTAATGGCCATGTATGATTTTGATGTTATTATCAGAATGGACTAGCTACATAAGTATCAAGCTAAGATGGATTGTTATAGGAAAGCAATCCAGTTTGTTTTACCTAACTGATCTAATTTTGAATTTTACATAAATCAGAAAAACCCCTCTATAGCTCTTATTTCAATGATAGAAGCTCGTGCACTACTTGACGAAGGATGTCAATGATACCTGGCAGTGCTAAAGGACTATACTATGGAAGAATCTAAGTTAGATGAAATTCGAGTGATCTGGGAATTTCAAGATGTATTCCCTGAAGAACTACCTGGGTTACCACTGGAATGAGAAATTGAGTTCGAAATTGAACTAATGCCGGAACAGGACCATTATCTAAAGCCCCGTATAGAATGGCCTTGACAGAATTGAAAGAGTTGAAAGTGCAACTACAGGAGTTACTCGATAAAGGATTTATTAGGGCAAGTGCTTCTCCTTGGGGTGCACCAATTTTGTTTGTGAAGAAGAAAGGTGGGTCAATGCGTTTATGTATTGACTATAGGCAACTAAATCAAGTAACCATTAAGAACAAGTATCATTTTCCTAGAATTGATGATCTATTTGACCAACTACAAGGAAGTTTGGTCTTTTCTAAGATTGACTTGAGGTCAGGATACCATCAATTAAGGATTAAGAAAGAAGACATTCCTAAGACTGCATTTAGGACTCGCTATGGACACTATGAGTTTCTCGTTATGCCATTTGGATTGACGAATGCTCCGGCTGCATTCATGGATTTGATGAATAGGATATTTAAGCCTTATTTGGATCAATTTGTGATTGTCTTCATTGATGATATCCCAATATATTCTAAAGGACTTGAAGAGCATGAGCGACACTTGAAGATAGTGTTGTAGACCCTTAGAGACCATAAGTTGTACGCCAAATTTAGTAAGTCTAAATTTTGGCTGGACCAGATAATATTTTTGGGACACGTGGTGTCAGGAGGGGGAATTATAGTAGACCCGGCGAAAGTTGAGATGGTAGAAAATTGGCCGAGACCGACAACGCCGACTAAGATACAAAGTTTCTTAGGACTGGCTGGCTATTAGAAGGTTTATTGAAGGATTCTCACGACTTGTTGGACCATTGACAAAATTGACTTGAAAGAACATAAGATTCGAGTGGAATGGAGAGTGTGAGAGAAGTTTCCAAGAACTTAAAAGGAAATTGACTACGACTCCAATCCTAACTATACCATCTTAATCTGATGGGTTCATGGTGTATAGTGATGCGTCTCACAAAAAACTGGGATGCGTTTTAATGCAACATTGCAAGGTCATAGCTTATGCATCCAGACAGTTGAAACCTCAAGAACTGAACTATCCAACCCATGATTTAGAATTGGTAGCTATAATTTTTGCTTTGAAAATATGGAGACATTACCAGGATTGAACCAGAAATTATCCAAAAAATTAAAATTTTGCAAGAATCTGACCTGGAAATAGTGAAAGTACGAAATGCTATGTCTTTAGGAAAAAGACCAGAATTTCAAGTTTCTAAAGATGGAGTGGTAAGATGTCAGGGACGACTCTGTGTTCCCGACAATGAACAAGTGAAGAGAGAAATCCTATTAGAAGCACATAGGAGTAACTATAGTATTCATCCGGGTAGTATAAAGATGTACATGAATTTACGCCCACAATATTGGTGAAATGGCATGAAGGCAGATATAGCCAAGCATGTTTCCCAGTGTTTAACATGTTAGCAAGTGAAAGCGGAACATCGCAAACCCGCAGGACTATTGAGACCATTGGATATCCTAGAGTGGAAATGGGAGTATGTGACGATGGATTTTGTGTAAGGATTACCAAGGACATCAAGTGGCCATGACTCTATTTGGGTAATTGTGGATCGTTTGACTAAGTCTGCTCATTTCCTAGCAGTTCACATAGACTATCCAGTGAATAAATATGCTAAGATATATGTAAGCCAGGTAATACGCTTACATGGTGTTCCAATGATTATCACTTCTGATTGAGACCCAAGATTTACTTCAAACTTTTGGCGAAGTCTTCAGACTGCCTTAGGGACTAAGCTCCAGTTTAGTACTGCTTTTCATCCTCAGACAGACGGACAAACAGAAAGAGTGATTCACACATTAGAAGATATGTTAAGGGCTTGCGTCATTGATTTTAAAGGAAGTTGGGATGAAAAGTTACAGGTGGTAGAATTTGCCTATAACAATAGTTTTCAAAAAAGTATAGGCATGGCTCCCTATGAAGCATTGTATGGGAGAAGATGTAGGACTCCTGTCTGTGGGAATGAAGTAGGTAAAAGAAAACTGACAGGACCTGAATTGGTACAGGTTACTACGGAAGCTGTCAAGATCATAAGGAAAAGACTTAAGACAGCTCAAAGCCGACAAAAAGACTAGTAGATAGGCGTAGAAGGCCTTTGGAATTTAATGTGGGAGGCCATGTATTCCTTAAAGTATCTCCGATGAAAGGGATATCACGATTTGGAATAAAAGGAAAGTTAAGTCCCAGATTCATTGGACCCATTGAGATACTCGAAAGAATATGAGACGTAGCTTATCGTTTGGCGCTGCCTCCTAAATTGGGAAGTTTAAATGATGTGTTCCATGTGTCGATGCTAAGGAGGTATCAGCCAGATCTTGGTCACATACTCGATCATGAAGACATCAAAGTGGATGAGAAAGTGAGGTACATAGAAGAGCCAATACGGGTATTAGATTGAAAAGAACAAGTCCTTCGGACAAAGAAAATTCCTCTGGTTAAGGTATTGTGGCGACATCATGATATGGAAGAGGCCACCTGGGAAAGTGAAAAAGAAATGAAGGAAAAGTACCCTCTTTTGTTTAATGAGACTTAAGTAACATCCAATTTCAAGGACGAAATTCTCTAAGGAGGGGAGAATTGTGGCATCCGAGAATCTTGACGACCTGAAATATTTACTTTTGAAGAAAAGGAAATTCGCCTTTGAATGGCCATATGGACAATTGTACCAACGGCTAGATTATTTTATCTCTTGGACCAAACCTCCTATGTACATTGTCGCGACCCCATGCAGCCTTGTCGATTTCTTTCTCCACGCAAGGGTTTCAGTCATGTCCATGTACATGAAGCAAATTGATTATGGGAATATTAATTAATTTCTATGGAAACCAAAATGCCTTATAATTGTGCAGAAATTTTGGGCTTATTCTTTTAAAGACTATGGGCCATTTAATTTGGACCTTCGGCCACAAATTTTCGGGCCCAAGCAAGCCCAAGAAGCCCCAAGGCCGTCGACCAAAAAGGGAGGGAGGAACCAGATGGAGGAGGCCATACTACCCTCCACTTGTCTCTTCCTTAATGCCACTTGTCACCTGCATGCAAAATTAACAAAAAAATTAACCAAAGAAAGCAAAAGCTTTCGGTTTGAGCAAGGGAGAGAGAAACCGAGAGAGTGAGCGGGCGAGCAAGTGAGAGAGAGAGAGAGAGAGTTCGAACGAGAGTTCAAGAGAGAGAGTGAGAAGCGAGCAGTCCGAGCGAGTGAGGGCAGAGAACGAAGGCCGCCCTCTACCCGTGCCCATGTCCGAGCTACCACCATTGACGCCACCGATCCCCATCACCGATTGAGCTGCGTTCGAAGTCCCAAGTTTCTGTTTTTGTTTGCCGATCAAGCTAGGAGTTGAGGCAAGTGAAAGTTCATCAACCTATGTCTTTGCATGCTAAAATTTTATGGTGAAATGACGGCAGATGTGAGAAAATGCAGAATAAGAAGCTGCAAGTAGATTTTTGAATGATAGAGATCAAGATTTAATGCTGAAATGTGGTGGATTGAAAGTGATGTTGCTGTCTTGTGTTGAATTGAACTAAACGAGTAATAGATTGAAGCTACCAGCCATTACATGTGGTATTCGGGTCTTGCATGTTTCGAAAATTGAGTGTGAGATGGCTGTGAAGATCGAGCAAGGTAAGGAAAGGGTTGCCGGGGGAAAGGATGTGGTATATGTTGAGATGAGTGAGTTTAAGAATGAACATATTCTTTGAGCCGAGCTGTGGGAGGGTTTCTCTGTTAATAAGATATTGCTGAAAGTGTTCTTAGATGCTGTGGAAGGGACTTAAGGGGTTGTAAGATAGATTGGTAGAGAAACAAATGACTTGATTGAATTAGAAATGAAGAAAATTGTATGTGCCGGTTCTATTTTGGAGAAAGTTAGATGGAAAGTCCTTCTAATTGTATCGCTTTGATTGATAATGATGAAAATAAGGAAAGAAACCATTTTATTTAAATATTACATCCATTAGATGGAGTTGGACATCTAGCTATAGCCATATGAATGTGAAAACATGAAGATAGGAGTAAATCTATTGAAACCAGTACTCTGTTTTGTAGAGAACAGCTTGACCTCTGATGATTCCGTGAATTTTATATAATTTTATAAATAGAATTTGACTTCAAAATCTTAATGAAAGTTGTAGGACACATTTTTAGGAATAACATATCGAAATTTCAGAATTTTTTGAGTTCATTTGGAAATTATTCCGAAATTTTTACCCAAACTGTGCCTCTTAATGATTAAGCTATTTTGTTTCGAATTTGTACAAATTGTGCCAAAGATGAATATATCTTGAATTGTTATGTGACAAGATGATACTGGCATTGGCATATTATGCAATATTGAGATTTGATGAAGGATTCTTGGGACATCTTATTATTGCATTCAAAGGTGTTTTTGGAAATTAAGATGTTAATTGTTGCCGTTGGGCCCTCGGGTCAATGATGCCGAGGGAGTCGCGATGCCCAAAGGATTGAATGAGTCGATGCCTTGTGGATGCCTGGTGGCCCTAAGTGGCTGAATGCCGGAGGTCTTTCCTTGGGAGCTTTGGGATGCCCGGTTGTATGCTAGTCGGTGCGTAAATCCGGAGGGCCGAGGTAACCATTCTCATGGTGAGCCTCGGAGGTATTCCTCATGATGCCAGGTGGGGTACGAGATGCCTGGAGATGTGGTACGCCCTAGATGCCCGGTGGCCATAAGTGGCTGAATAATGGAGGCTTTCGTGATGCTAGGGTGGATGCGAATGCCCAGAGGGACGCAAACATTGGTCCTCTGGGGGATGAAACCTTTTGAATGATAAAATGGATGATTCTACTATATGTGTATGTGGTTTGGTTATAGGACTAAATTGTATGGCATGGAATGGGACATGTCATTACAGTTTCGCCCTATGATCGGGACTTGTGTAACTGGGCATCAGGTGTTTTGATCCTTTGAAACTACATTTGCCATTGCATTGAAGAATTTCATGACTTTGATGTATACTTATCCTTTGATTACCTATTTTTGTCTATCTTGCATGAATCTGGATATTGATGATACTGCTTGATATAGTTTGAAGAATCTTTTACTGCTGAGTGATTGTACTCACCTCGTTTGGGGACTAACATTTCAAATTAAAAGATGCCTCTACTGCCTCTCACTCGCGGTACTTTTTACGGTGTCCCAGTCGACGTTGAGTGCATGTGTTCAGAGCACACTCATGTAGGGATTCGAGAATTGGTTTTCATCCGAGTACGGGTAGCAGATGAAACTTTTTGGATTGCTAGCACTGTCTGATAGACTTTTGTATAGGGCTGAATAGAAAGGAAAGAAAAGGAAGTCGGTTATCTTTTGAGTATGTAGCCGGGTATAGAAAACCATGGCAAATTTTGGTGTACCGACTTATGATGTTTATCAAGCTTATGTAAATAAAAGTGTCCGGCGTAACTTATAAAACTGTCTAGTGAGTGTGCATCATTTCAAAATTTTTGGGATAGGGAAATGTGATTTTCACTTCCGCTATACGTTTATAAACTACGCAGGGACCGATCTAAAATTTTATAAACCCCTAGGATTTTTGGATTTATCAAGTTTGTATAGTATCAGAGTAATAGGCTTTAATGTAAAGACAAAGGGCATGGTCTATGGCGACCCTAACGGATCGGGGGCCGTTCGAGGGGTGCCACACATCCCGACGTCGTGACCAACTCGACCATTGCCGCATCCCTGCTCTCTGCAATCATTGTAGGCTTGAGTGCTACTATTCGTGATCCACCGCCCGAGCCGACGACAATCGAGCTTGCTGCTCTGATCATCGTTGTGAACAGCACTGAGTCTCATCCATGACGAGTTGCTATTTGTTGATCCAAGTCGAGCTCCCGCCGCATCAACGAGCTATTCCAGCAAGCCTCCTGCAGTGCTGGCGAATTACTGTTCTCCCGAAGTCCACCAGCGAAGAGAGAGGGGCACATAAAGAGCAATTAAAAAAAGGAATATACAGATCACTTTCCTTCTCTTTGCAGGCCATTCACGTTGACTAGTAAAGTCCAAGCAAACCAATCCCCACAAGGCCAACATCTCCTGACTAGCGTATTGTCCAGAAGTGATAATAAAAATCGTCAAAGCTTCCTCGCTGCGGAGTCGTGTCGACGTCTTCGACCCAAGCTGAGCGGTCCACTATGATCCACCTTAGGTGTCGTCATTGCCACTCGTTGCCTGCGGCCATCCACCACCCTGTTGCCCAATGATTGCAATCCCGGTCCGATTGTGCAAAGTCCAAATTTGGAAGCCAATATTCGGATTAAATAAAAAATTTGTCTAATTTGAATTCCGAATATTCCGTTTCCTTATTGAAAATATTTCGATACACATTATTGAAATTCTTGATATGCTATCATATCCGTAATCTCGAATAGCCTTATAAATTGGGAAATCTCCCTAATTTCACAACATGCATATGACTCGTAATTGCACAAAAAATCGTCAATCCGATCTCACACTCGAGATACGATTCGTGATTTTGCTAAAATTAGCCAATCCAACCTCATGCGCAAGATACGATTCATCAATTTATTAGATGGATATCAATCATATCTTGCTTGATTTGCTGTCGTATTGTTTGAATTGATTTTGTTTCCATAAAAGAAAACCCAAAAAAATATATTTGAGTTAGATTAGGTTTATGTTAGAATATTGCTTGTTTTAGGGTTATTTTGCATGTTTAGAATTGGAAATTTATTTATTTCGAATTTTGGAAATAAAAATCCCAAAAAACATTAATTTAGGATGTTAGTTTTTCCTTTCATTAATTTAAATTGCATGTTTAATTATTGAGTAATTTTAATTTCGAAATTTAATAAAAATAAAATAAAACATAAAAATTATCATGCACATGTCATGTAGAATTAGGTCATCCATTGCACGTCCTCTAAATGTGTAAATGTTAGAGTAGTTTCGTTAATCTTTTCCTATCACTAGAATAGGTCATTTAATAAATGTCATGTGACATATAGTTCGCATGTTAGGTTGCATGTTGCATGTCATTTTAGTTATAAAAAAAAAATTGTACGTCATTGCATTGCATTGCACGT
Organism: Eucalyptus brandiana; assembly: GCA_014182725.1. Lineage (NCBI taxonomy): Eukaryota > Viridiplantae > Streptophyta > Magnoliopsida > Myrtales > Myrtaceae > Eucalyptus > Eucalyptus brandiana. Next base: position 29,499,719 of record CM024670.1, read on the forward strand.
AGCTTCTAAGCTTCATTTAAATAAAAGAAAATCTTGAAAATGATTGAGTGATTTCGTGTTTATTAAAAATCATATTTAGGACTGTTGATGTAAATTCTAATATAACATTACAGATGCTTTCGTTACTATGAGATAAGTCCTACAATTTATTTATTGCTTTCTTGGGTGTTAAATGGGTGGTTTGTACACCCACATGGTCACCTCACATGTTATGTCAGTAAATTAAAATCAATTCAAGTTGTCTGCAAAACATTTTTTCGAAATAAAAGAAAAATGTACCGAAAGGACATTAGAGAAATCTAGCGTAATCAAGTCCCCGAACTCACAATCTCTTGTTTGCAGGAGTAAAGTAAATCTCCCGTTACTTTACTTGGGTTTCTAATCGACCCACCAAAAATAGATTAGTGGCGACTTCTAATTGAAAAATCATTTGTATGTTAAGAACTTGAACCGAAGTCGTGAATTGGTATGGGCTTAGGAGATCCCGAGCTAAGTTTAGGCTTAGTAATCCATTAGCCAAACCCTAGGTGGTACACCTGAGGTTAGGTTGCAACACTTGACGTTGGCAAGTGAGTCAATTGCATGAGTTAAGGTGAAAATGTGTTGTAGCAATACATAGCTTAGATATGCATCTCTATCTTGTCATTTTTGTTGCGATCACATTTAGGTTTCAAACTCTAAATGAGAAGCATTCATCATTGCATGTTCTATTTGTAGGATTTTTTGTAGGATTTTTGAACGTCTTGAGGATGGCTAAAATCATGCCTGTTTTATGAAGTTAATGCTGAAATGAAATCTTACCATATAATGCATCTTGCCATACTTGTTTGAGTCTTTTAAAGACTAAATCTTGCAATAGTGCCTTCTTAACATTTAAACTGCATATTATAAGGTTTGAGTACATGTCCACATCATTGCCTTTGAATGTCATCTTGCACATTAAATTTGTGCCACAAAAGTATTCATTACACTTAAAATTCCCAAGCATACCATTAGGAATCTTAAATCATTTTATAATATCATTCAAATTGTATGACATTTTGCATGTCGACCTAGGATTAGATTATTCAAATTTCCCATTGCATCCAACCCTAACTCCCATGTGATTTTTTCAAGTCATTTGTGCATTATTTAAATGACTCTAAGGTTTCTAATGCATGCTTGAGTTCTATCTTTCTTAGTTACTAACATGCACATTCTTAGAGATCTTGATATTAGAGCACCTAATTGACCTATTTTGGACTTGAGCCATTCTAGGAAGTTATAACTCATGCTTATAGGTTTCTAATGCCACTAATTTCATGCAGATCGCTCATCGTTTGGACCACTTTCCATTTTTTTATAAAACTAGATCAGAATTTGGACATGGGATCAAATTCAGACCCCTATTCTAACCCCTGTCTGGATAGACCTTTGATATTTTTGTTCCATTTTTTCTATTAGGACTCTGCACTTAGCCTCTTAATAAAACTCGTTTGTCAACATGTTAGCTATGTTGTGTAAATTTGATGATTTTTAGGCTTATTTTGATAGGACAAATCCTTGTCATATTGACTGAGTGTCCTGCTAGTTGTTTGTTATCTTGTCATGCAAATTAGGGAATTCTGTCATCACCAAATTGTCATTAGACATTGCCCAACTTTACTGTCTTTACATGTTTGTTTTGAAATTCCTCAATATGAACTTGGTTGTGATTGTTTTGATAAACTTCCTAGGTTAGTTTGTGCATGAATCTAGGCCATTCCATCTTCATAAAAGTTACTTTAAATATCTCAATATTCATTGTTAAATGATTTTCAACAAAGCTTCTTTTCAAATCAAATTTAAAAATACTTTGGTACTTGTGATGTTTCCCAAAAACGATTTGTTAAAAAGTTCTTATTCAAAGCTCGATTTGGCTTAAGGAAGAGTCGTGGTTTTGACCATATTCAAAATGTCTGCGACACTTGTAAGTGCATTTATGCGAGCCCCGAGCTAGCCTTGGCAATTGAGTGTGTTACATAACCTAGATATTTTTTAATCCAAAATATTTTCAAAATGCTTACAATACTAGTGAGTACATTTATGCAAGCATCGGGCTAGCCTTGGCAATTGAATGCCTTTCATAGTCGAGACATTACTTTGCCTCAAAACTTTTTTAGAATGGTTTCAAAAGACGTCTTTAAAACATCACGGGTACCCTCATGCATATAATCACGCCATTCATTAGAAACATTTGTGTTTATGATTGGCGCATGCCCTTGGTAATAAGTGATCTGCCGACAATTTACTCGTTCTTTTGGTTGATTGAGAAACAAGGATCAAAAGGCCTGCGTGCATGTTTAATTCCTACAATGCATGTGATTTCTAGATGAATGGTGGGGTCAATGCATGATATCAAGGGAAAGCCCTAAGATCACATAAATCACTTGATTAGGAGACTTATAAATGTTATTGGTCATGTGAGAACATAATTGGTCATTGATGGCTGTAAATCATAAAATGAATCGAGTAGGTGTCTTAGAGGGACTTGCGCATGAATTTCAAAGGTCGATCCTGAGACCAAAATTTTCCTTTAGCATTGAATTTCTTTCAAAAGATTGATTTTGGAATGATGTTGTGTTTTTTATTGTTTTGATGTGTATGCTTATTTCTTTCCATTGTATGAACCTAGTTATATAGTTTTCTAGTCTAGGTTTATTTTAGGATCCTGAAGATGGAGAAGACATGAAAATGGTGGAGGTCCATGTCCATTTCGACCCTAATCATGTACTATTCATTTCCCCGACATATGTCACGGGTTCTTTTATTGTATGAAGCCTGACGAGTTGGGGGTTCTATTTTTCTCCTATCCTTTTCAATTGTGTTTCCCTTTTTATATTTTCTAGCATTGCATGGTAGATTTACCATTTTCCTTGATTGTTTACTTTATGTCTTGCAATTTACAATTCAATTGAGTGTTTTTTTTTTTTCATTTTCATTAGATATAGGTTAGTATGAAAACAACCAACCACGCATTATCGCTTAGTTTAGGACTAATGATCCTGAAAATGTAAGAACAAAGACATGGGCATGTTCGATAAACACAGCATACTGTTTAGGTACCGAAATGGCGTTAATAGAAATATTGACGTAACCCAAGTCCCTACACCTAGATATCTGGTTGCGTAGGAATCGAGGGAATATTCCCGACCCTAGATTGGGTTTCCAGCCAACCCGTAAAAAAGAGGCTAGTGGTGACTCCCATCATATGTTTAGGTTGTTTTAAATAACTCAATCGTATAAATAAACCCGTTGCGCGAGGTATGGGTCCCGATAGGACTCACCATGATTTAGTGTACCCGCCTGTGAAAAATTCCTAATGGATGAAGTGACACTATCCTTAGGAAAGAGTGCTAGGGGGAGGGCTTCCATGGTAAAAGTACCATTTAATCTGATATTCACATCTGATCTCCTCTCTCAAGGTGTGTCACCCGTGTAGGTATGGATCATGACACTTCGCTGCACACGGGGTACAAGTTTGGGAGACCTTGCAACCTTATAAACGGAACTCACAAAAGGTTCGTCCAGGGGATGAGGTGATGACATCCCTGTGGTTGAGGACCATGAAGGAAGTTTCATGGTTAAGTACCCCTAAGTACGACCTTTCCCCTTTCCTTTCCTCGCGAGAGGGATCGAGGGCGACGAGATCAAGTCACAACACATGTCAATAACATTGTATAACAAGTTCAAACAATCGGAATTATGCATAAATCCATCCAATAAAATAAGCATCAAAATCCTACTTAACGGCTAATCCGTCATTAAATTCCACTAATCACAATTAATTGATCTAATCACGATTAATTAGGATATGTACGATTAATTAAGCTAATCATGATTAATTAAACCAAACTCGATTAATTATGCTATCTATAATTAATTAAAACTTAATCGTGGTTAATTAAAATAATTACGATTAATTAAATAAATTCCGATTATCAAAGAAATCACGATTCATAAAGACTAACCATAATTATTTAGACTAATCGCACTTAACTTTAATCTAAACCATCCCTAATCACAATTAGGGCTAAACTAAAATTAACTAACTCTGACTGTCATTATCCTTAAATTAACCTACTCCTAAACGCAATTAACTACCTAATCGAGGATTAGGAGTTAACTCACGGGTTCTCTAGTGGCGATGAACTTGCGGTGACGGCGGTGCGATGGCATCGAGGACATGATGCTCGCGGCTTGATTAGAGAACTAACGGCAGCGGTAAAGCCCTTCAAGTCTTTTGGCTACCAAGGAGGGGGGATTCGGTGATGGTGAGGTGGGCTAGCAATGATATGAGGGATGGTGAGCAACGGCGGTCCGAGTGACAATGAAGGTAGCTTAAGCGATGGCAATACAGGCGGTCCGAGTGGGTGACAAGAACGACGATTTGGAGGGGGTGGTTTGGTGGCGTCTAAGGTGGTGATGTGGGTGGTGGTGGACGGTGTCTGGGCAACGGTGTTGCGGGTGGTGGACAGTGGTGATGAGGTGGTTTGGTGGTGGTGATGAGGTGGGGTGGTGGACGGCAAAATGAGGGAGGGAAAGGGGCGATCTTGGAGAGGATGTGAGGAGGAAGGAGAAAAAGGTTGAGGGAAATGAAAGGAAAAAGGGAGGGGCTAGTTCGGCTTAGGGTGAACGAGAGAGAGAGAGAACAAAAGATTTTCCCAAGATTTTCTTCCAAAACCATAATTTCCCTTCACCAACTCTCCATAAAATCCTCATTGCCAAGTACTTTGTCCCCTCAAAATCCACTTATTTTCATTTTTTATCTTTATAACCAAGACTTTGGCCTATAAATCAGAACTTTGCCACTGGGTCTTGGTTCCCTTTCTGACTTCCAATTTTCGTTTGATTATTCCTTTTTCCAAAAATTTCAAACTTGCCCATAATTCAACATCCAATGAGGCAATGTCCAATAAATTAGTCTTGAAAGCCTCGAAAGTTCGATACTCGAAATCGAATTTAATTTCGTGGTTAAAATTGATCAAATGCTACTTTAGTACGACCTAAACTATTAAGTGGCTTTTAGGGGTTCTCGCGCGGTTGACTCGTGGTCAATAATTTTTTATTCACATTTGTGCCTCTGTGAATCGTGGACAACCCTCGGTTGTCATGTAATCAAGAAGGCTCAATTACGTACCCTGAGTATAAAATGAATGAAAAACTAGTTCATCGTCGTTCAACACGAGTATCTTAATTGTGTGGAATTATCCACGAACCGACTACGCACTTTCCTCGAATCGATTTATATCCGTTCGCTAATTGACTTGTAACAGCATAACATTGACCATTGTCGATCCTTATGATCGAGCGGTCGATCCCCGATCAAATTCTCCGGCCTTTCGCATTTTAACCTTTTACAGCCTCACCCAATAGACTAGTTAAATTGTGAGTGATCAGTTTAGAGTAAAATAACCATAAGTGCATCAATGAAATAACCAATTCATATATTTCGAAATATGGGCTAAATTTCGGGATATCACAAGTTTAGCTCACAAAGACAAATTTGTGAGACAAAGCTCTCTTTGAACTTTGGAATTTGTGGACTACTATTATCTTTTTTCCCTTTAGCATCATGATCTCCTTTTATATTCCTCGTTGTCCAAAACGACCACTTGATAGAACATCTAAGGATCATTCAGCCAATCTACCCGTTGAACCTAAATGTTGCTAGAAAATCCGATTGCTTCAAGGTTGTCGAGAATAAAGTCTCTTGATTCTATTGCCCCTACAATAGATATTAGGATTCTATAAGTAGAGTACCACGTGTAGCAAGTCCATCTTCTCTAAAATTGATTGAACATGGATTATAAATTTTTATCAAAGGAAAGATTACGTTGACATACAACCCTCATGGACAATCAATAATTATAGCAAGAAACCCAACCCATATCCCTAGCCATTGCGTAAAGATTTGATATCTTCTCAAATCGATTTAACATGCATATCTTCTGGATAGATATTCATATGAATTAATCCACTGTCTTCGACACGAACCTATCACATAATCTAATGAATATATGCTTCAAGATCATACCTGGAAATATCGTCATCAGAATCATAAAATGCTTATAGAAATGTTTTGTCAATCTTCAAAATCAATTTAGGAAATTTCCTCAACAGTTTGTGAATTAAATTTGTTGTTTTTTATGTTCATGCCTGCTGTCCATATCCATTCGTTGTGCAAACAACAATTGCCAAGACTTGTCTATGTGTTATCTTGGTCATATGAGTTGAGATGAGGAATCCATGTTAATTTTCGAGGGAGATTGTCATGTTGTCATGCTTGAATTTGCTAAAATTAAATATGGGCCCGCTTTAAAAGCATTAATGATCTTCATTTGACTTTAATTGTTCTCATGTTGAGCATGTGAGCCCATATACACCTGCAGGAAGATATGCTTCAAGTCCAGTACTTAATATATAATCATGAATTTCGGCCTTTAATGTTTTGATTTTTTCTAGATTTTGCTGACTTCGCTGTTTTAATCATGAGGTGTGCTAGTTTAATTCTCATTTGAGTGTGGTTTTGATTACCCATGAAAAGGTGACAATGTATACTTGATTTGCTAGTTATAGGGAGATGTTTGGATATTATTAGAATGGGTAATATGTAAATCTTCCGAGCTTGATGAACCGGATGCTGCAGTGAATTCTCTTAGGCATGAATCTGAATGATTTTATTGCCATTTGTTGATTGGTTTGATGCTTCTTCAGTGCATGTTAAGTGTACAGTTCATCTCAAGCCACCTAGATGATTTTGATGAAGAAGTTACAAATTGGATGTCATTTATGTGGGTAGAGTAATGATATATTTGCTACGTGTTATCATGGGCCATGGATTGAGCGTGATTTAAAGGGATTTTGATGATATTTCTAGCTTGAGTTAGTGGCTCATTAGGTACGTAGACATATAGCTCTTCATGGCGTTTTGATATAATGAAATGTAATATCCTTCAATAAATGGGCAAGCTTAGGGGGTGCATGACAACCACCTATTTCTGTTCCAGAAACAATTTTTCTATTCCAGACTTGTTTCTCGAATAGAAATCCGTTTGATAAACCTATTCCATTTTTCTATTTCTGAAATAGATTCTTGTTCCAGAAATAAGTTTGGAATAAAAATCAGAAGTAGAAATTTTCTACTTCTCTATTTCTGGAACAAAAATGAGAAATAAAAATTATTCTCATCGTTCGTCAACCAGTCGTTCATCCGTTGCCGTAGACCACTTTGTTCGTCGCCTTGCCCCCGCCGCCATCATCGGTCGTCAGCCGCCGACTGTTGGCCACCAACCGCCGCCGGTCGCCGGTCCACCGCCATCCGAAAAGAAAAAAATTTGTGTCGTTATCAAACAAATTTCTATTTTTAGAGTAGAAATTTGATGTCGTTATCAAACGGTTATTTTTACTTAGAAACTCTTCTAGAAATAGAAATAGAAAAATCTATTTCTCTTCCCGAAGCTAATTCTGGAAGAGAATGGTTATCATTCACCCCCTTACATGTGGGCCTTAAGCTTAGTATAAATTCATATGGTGCCTCGAAAGAAGGAGAACATGGATAACCACATACTTCCACGTGGCTCAACATTCAGACCTATTAGCCGATGGGTATAGTCGGGTTTGGTGGGTCGAAAATGGGTTCAATCTAGATAGACCAATTTAATCAAATTGACCTACTTTTATGTAATATAATTTAACAATCCATGCTCGACCCGATTTGAACTCAATCCATACCCAACTTGATCAATGTGCTTCTTCTACTTCATCATCTCGCATCTTTTTTAATCTTTGCCTTTTCTTCACCACCAAAGCTCCCTTGCAAAACCCTCTCCTCCCCACCACTAATGTCAAGACCTATCAAATAATTGGGTCAAATCAGGTTTGAGCGTTAAGTCTGGATTGGGTGGGGCAAAAAAAGGGTCCAACCAAAAGTAACCAATTTTGCCTCATTTTGTATGATACAACCTTGGCAATACATACCTGTTTCAATCTGGACTCAATCCATACCCAATCCAACTCAATCCGGCCCATGTTCTAATTCTTCATCTTTATCTTGCATAAGTCTTCATCTTTGTCTCTTCATTATCACCAAAGCCCCCAACAAAACTCTTTCTTTCCCACCATTTATGTCTAGATTGGTGTAATGGTCAGATCGGGTTAGGTTTGAGCAGGTAAAAAATAAGTCTGATCTAAATTAGCCTTTTTCTTTTTTATGTAATACAATTTTGGTGACTCATATCTGACCCAAGTTAGATTTGAACAATTTTCATTCCTCCCCATATTCTTCTACTTCATCATCTTGTGTTTTTTTTTTTTTTTTTTTTTTGATAAAGATCATCATCATCTTGTGTTGCTCTTCATATTTGTCTCTTTTTCACCCCCTAAGCGCCCACAAAACTCTTTCCTCCCCATCACCAATATCCACTGTCACCACCCTCCTTATCCTTCTCCTTCTCTTACTCTACACCTCCTTCTTCAACCTTCCTCGATTCAATCTCACTTCTGTTGAGCCACACTCCTCTACCTTTGCTCCACTGTCGGTGGCCTCCTCTTCCTCTAATTGTGCTAATGACAAAATTTCTGGAACATAAATTGATTTTTAGCTAGAAATTGATTTCTCAATTTCTATTTCAGAAATTAAGAAGTTAAAAATCTTAGCTTCTGATTTATTCTTCAAATCTATTTCTGGAATAGAAATCTATTCTAGAAATAGAAAAATCAAATTGGGTTACCAAACGGATTTACGTTCCAAACCTGTTCCAGGGAACAGAGAAACAGAGAAATAGAGAAGTAGAAATTTTATCATGCGCGCCCTAAAGCCTCTCTAACTCGCCTTTCTCTAGGGTGACTTTTTTTTTTCCCTGAAGAATCATATGAAATTTAATTTTGCCCCTTTAATTGTTCATAATTTCATCCCTTTAATTATTCATAAATGACGACACTTGACTTTGACCATGAAACTATATACACTCTTATGTGCATTCTTGTTATCAAATAAGCCAGAGAAATTATCCAGAAAGGGCAAGACATCAGAATTTCTGTGGTTTATGTTTGTCTTGTATCTATAGTGTTACGTAGTCAATTATTTTTCTTAGTAAAAATATGATTTTTATCCGCATGATTTTCTAGTGAGGTAACCAAACAAATGAAGGCCACATTGATAACATTATTATACTGAATTGGAAATTGAAGAGATGGCATTCCACGACATCACTAGCATAAAAACAAAGATTCCCGTTTAATGGTAAGAGTGACTCCATCAAGAAGCTAGTGTCCATTAATAGTCTTGCCGCCTTCACCAAATAATTTGTGGGGAAAAAAAAAAAGCCCACAACATCTAGTCTCAGCATCAATTGAAATAAAAAGGTTTAAGTCATGAGTATGATCCATTATCTCGATAAATATCCTAACCAAAATCTTATCTGAATTTGACTTGATTTTAATCGGTCGAATTGAATTGGAACCCCGCTGATTATGATGTTTTGGTTTGGTTAGACTTACCGAATCCAATTTTCTTTTTTTCATTTGTGAACTTCATAGTACATCAATATGCTCTCAGCGGACTTACCCGTTTAAGATGCGTGGGTTTGTCGCCTTAAAACTATTAGTATTATAATAACAATGATTACAAGTAAATGTTATAGAACTTAATAGGATTATTCATTTTTTCTAGAATACCCATCCACCATTTGATGTGCATGGTCACTATTGTCCAAAATCTGCAAGATATGAGTCAATTTGTAAGCTCGGCCCGACAATAGCCCAAACTGCATCAACTAGCCCAAACATGAGGAGGCATTGTTTGGTGGGTTGCAAATGTGTATAGTCCAAACCCATTAAAACTCATATATAATTGGGCTTTACTACACTAAAATCACGACAATCTGTACCTCAAATTATTAAGTTACCAGTCTTCTAGAGTCACACAAGCTAGCAAATCACTCCAAAAAATAAAAAATGATGTTTCAAAAAGTTAAAAGAGATGGCAAAACCTTGACTCGATAAGAGAAATTTGCTTGATCTGCAAGTGACCCAGTCAATATGTGATAGTAATTTTCATGCAAAAGTATAGGACTTTTAAAAATTATAGACAAGACATGACTTCTGATAAAAATTATAGACGTGACTTTCTCATGGTGAGCTTGTCCTAAATATTAGGTTTGTCCTAATCATCTTGATCATCATTTTCATTCTCCTTGCGAAAATGAAAGAATGAAAATTAATTTTATTGTCTACGAAATATTTAGATATATATTGTCGTTGATAATAAAAATATTTTTCATTGGCTAATTATTTCAAGGGATACAAGCGATCATTTTGAGGAAAATATTATTCAAATCATTCATTTTTTGCGAAATAATGAAGCCTAAAAAAGATATATGGAAGGAGCTCGGCTAAACATGGAGATTTGAATTCGACCGAGCGAATTGGGCAAAGCCAAGGGGATGAGGGAAGGCCTTCCCTCATTTCTTTAGCCTTCGTGAGACAAGCAACTGCACCAGCCATTGTTGCCTCCATCGACCTCAAGGGTAGGCATCATGGAGTCTACAAAGGATTGGTGCAAAATACCAATTTGAGACGCATATGATTACAATAAGTACAAATATCTTGTCCATTTGGATCTTCTCTAATTTGCTAGAGGAATATGGTGCGAAGAGGCATGAAATAAACTTAAAGTGTCTCCTTGGAAAAAGAAAGAGTGAAGTCTCATATTCTAAATCTAATTATTGAAGGATAGCATCATACAGGATAGGTATCATATTCTTTATTGGGGCTATCCACCATAGGTTATTCTAAAATATGAGATAAGTACTAGATTCTCCTTGGGGTCATTCACCACAAGATTCCTTGTGTGTCATATGAGATAAATACTAGATTCTTCATTGAAGCCACTCACCACAAGTTATTCTAAAGCTCTTGTGATACTACATTCACCATTGAGGCCTTTCACAACAAGTTATTGTAAACCCTTCGTATTCGTCAATTCCTTGTGGATCATATGGGATAAGTACTAGATTTACCATCGGTGCCATTAACAAGTTATTCTAAACCTCTCGCAATTGGCAATTCTTTGTGTCTCATATGAGATAAGCACAAGATTTTCCACTGGGGTTGTAATTACTAGATTCTCCATTGAAGCCATTCAGCACAAGTTGTTCTAAACCTCTTGTGATCAACAATTCCTTATGTGTAATATAAGAAAGGTACTAGATTCTCTATCGGAGCCATTCACTACTAGTTATTCTAAACCTCTAATGATACTATATTCGCCGCAAGTTATAATAAATCTCTCATGATCGGCAATTCTTTGTCTGTCATATGAGATAAATACTAGATTCTCCATTGGGGCCATTCACCACAAGTTATTCTAAACCTCTTGTGATAAGCAATTCCTTGTGTGTCATATAAGATAAATGCTCTATTCTCCATTGGGGCTATTCATCGCAAGTTGTTCTAAACCTCTTGTGATCAGCAAGTTCTTATGCGTCATATGAAATAAGTATTAAATTCTCCATTGAGGCCATTTACTAGAAGTTATTCTAAATCTCTTGTGATACTAGATTCTCCATTGGGCCATTCACCAAAAGTTATTCTAAGCATCTCGTGATTGGTAATTCCTTATGTGTCATGTGAAATAAGTATTGAATTCTCCTTTGGGGCCATTCACCATAAGTTTTTCTAAATCTCTTGTGATGCTAGATTCTCCATTGGAATCATACACTACAGGTTATTCTAAATTTCTCGTGATCAGCAATTCCTTATGTGTCATATGAGATAAGTATTAGATTGATTCTCCATTAGGGCCATTCGCCACAAGTTTCTCTAAACCTCTTGTGATCCACAATTCCTTGTGTGTCATATGAGATAAGCACTAGATTCTCCGTTGGAGCCATTCACCACAAGTTATTCTAAACCTCTCGTAATTAGTAATTCCTTGTGTGTCATATGAGATAAGTACTAGATTCTCCATTCACTACAAGTTATTCTATATCTCTTGCGATCGACAATCCCTTGTGTGTCATATAAGATAATTACTAAATTATCCACTAGGGCCAATCACCACAAGTTATTCCAAACCTCTTGCAATTGGCAATTTCTTGTGTGTCATATGAGAAAAGTACTAGATACTTTATTAGAACCAATAGCCACAAGTTATCTTAAACCTCTCACGATCGGCAATTCCTTAAGTGTCATGTGAGATAAGTACTAGATTCTCTGTCGGGTCCAATCACCACAAGTTATTTTAAACCTTTTGCAATCGGCAATTCTATAAGTGTCATATGAGATATGTACTAGATTCTCTATTGGAACCAATCGCCACAAGTTATTGTAAACCTCTCATGATTGGCAATTCCTTGTATGTCATATGAGATATAAAATAGATTCCCCATTGGGTCATTCACTAGAAGTTATTCTAAGCATCTTGTGATCGGTAATTCCTTATGTGTCATATGAGATAAGTATTGAATTCTCCTTTGGGGCCATTCATTATAAGTTATTCAAAACCTCTCATAATACTAGATTCTCCATTGGAATCATACACCACAAGTTATTCTAAACTTCTCATGATTGGCAATTCCTTATCTGTCATATGAGATAAGTATTAGATTCTACATTAGGGCCATTCGCCACAAGTTTCTCTAAATCTCTCGTGATTAAGAATTGCCTGTGTGTCATATGAGATAAGTACTAGATTCTTCATTGGAGCCATTCACCACAAGTTACTCTAAACCTCTCATAATCAATAATTCCTTGTGTGTCATATGAGATAAGTACTAGGTTCTCCATCTGGGCCATCACTACAAGTTTTTCTATATCTCTTACGATCGGCAATACCTTGTGTGTCATATAAGATAATTACTAGATTATCCACTAGGACCAATCACCACAAGTTATTCTAAACTTCTCGCAATCGGCAATTTCTTGTGTGTCATATGAGAAAAGTACTAGATACTTTAGTAGAACCAATGGCCACAAGTTATCTTAAACCTCTCACGATCGACAATTCCTTAAGTGTCATATGAAATAAGTATTAGATTCTCCGTTGGGTCCAATCGCCACAAGTTATTCTAAACCCTTCGCAATCGGCAATCCCATAAGTGTTATATGATATATGTACTAGATTCTCCATCAGAACCAATCGCCATAAGTTATTATAAACCTCTCGTGGTTGGTAATTCTTTTTGTGTCATATGAGATAAGTATTATATTCTCCTTTGGGGCCAATCACCACAAGTTATTCTAAACCTCTTGCAATCGGCAATTCCTTGTGTGTCATATGAGATAAGTATTAAATTCTCCTTTGGGGCCAATTGCCACAAGTTATTCGAAACCTCTCGAGATCTACAATTCCTTGTGTGTCATATGAGATAAGTACTAGATTCTCCATTAGGTTCATTCGCCACAAGTTATTATAAACCTCTCGTGATTAGCAATTCTTTATGTGTCATATGAGATAAATACTAGATTCTCGATCGGGGCCATTCACCACAACTTATTCTAAACCTCTCGTGATCGGCAATTCATTGTGTGTCACATAAGATAGGTACTAGATTCTTCATTGGGGACATTCTTCACAAGTTATTTTAAACCTCTCATGATTGGCAATTGCTTGTGAGAAGAATAATTATGCAAGCTCCACTCTCTAAAGTTAGATGGTGAAATGAGATAGTGTACGTGTTAACTTGAAGATGTCCACTTACGCAATGTTTGATTGAAAATTGGAACAAAGAGAAGATGGCTTGAGACCCTAAACCCATGTTGAGGGATATACGAAGCAAAAGATGAAAATGCTACTTGTGGGAAAACATATACATAAGACCTTAAAATTACAGATTTATTCGAGATTGTTACTTTTCGCAAATTCACCCTATATATGAAAGGGTTAATTTTGCTAATAGCTTATAAAGTTTTGTTAAATGTAATTTGATTTGTCTAGTAGAGAACTCAATCATGTGATATGATGTTTGCATGGGGAAAATGAAAATGAGATCTTTTATGATTGATGTACCACGCAAAATCTTATGCTTTGTTATCCAAATTAAAACTTTTGGAAATAAAAAGATTTCACTTTTTATTTTTTTATTTTTTTGTCATTTATAGTCATTTCACTGGAATAAAAGAAAGCATGCACAAAACATTCCGATTGAACGCTATTTGACTATGTAAATGGTGTGGAAGTAGCAATTAAGGCCAGTTTAATTCGTGAAAATGTGATTCATTTTCAGTGAAAATATGAACAATCATGATTTTGCAATTGTAGATTTTTCTCCTTGAAAATGTCATGTTCGAATAGTGAAATTATATATCCTCAATATAGAGAGAACACTATGAAAAAATTGCAACTGATCATGTTAGAAAAAATGACATCACAAGTGTTATAAATTTCATACAATGCATACTTGAGTGCTACAATTTTTTATTTTCTTTTATCATTTAAGTGTCATAACTTATGTATGGCATTCACTTGAGTATCATACCTTTTTTTTTTCAATTATTTGATTACCTTAACTTTTTAAAAATATTCAGCATAAGTGCTATACCACGTAGGATTTCTGGCACTTTGGTGAATGTTTTCAAAAATTTTAGCGCTCAAGTGATTAATTGAAAATTATAGCGCACAAGTGAACATTTTGTAGAAGTCATGACACTTTAATAATTGAAAAAAAAGTTATGACACTTAAGTGAGTATCGTATAGAAATTATAGCACTTGTAGTGTTCTCATCCCAATCGTGTTGACTACAAAGTTAAGACATTTCATCGAAATGAAAGTTTTGTAAAAACAAGATATATATATATATATATATATATATATATATTGTACTTGGCATTATAAAAAGTGGAGAATAGTTTATCATTCTCTTAGAATCAACTTAAAATATAAGAAAGACATGTTTTGAGTGTGGTCTTTATGACATAATTGGATTAGTCTTCTTTACCAAACATCCAAACAAATATAAGGAAATACAAGTTGCTTGTTTCTTATAAGGTTTAAATTATCAATTGCCGAAAGAAGGAAGGAATTATTCCAAGAGTGTCATCTCACGATGACTTGTCACATACATGTTGGCAAAAGAAGGAAGGAATTATTCCAAGAGTGTCATCTCACGATGACTTGTCACATACATGTTAAGGAACAATTGAGAATTATTTATTGCCAACTGAAAGATCAAATTCTTTTATAGAGGAATTAACACAATATTTTAATGGAGCTTTCGCAATGGAATAACAAATTCTTTTTAGGTTGCCGAAGCGCAAAGCAGGAACAAATGACATTGTCTATTATATGTGCATCTTCTTCTTCAAGGTGTACTATATACTAGTAACTTGACCCGCTCTATGCACGAACATGCATGTCTATTTGCACATTTTTTAATCATATTCATTAATATGAGATGCCATACAAGAGGAAAAAAATGAGATTTGAATAATGGCAATATTTTATATCTTTGTAAATATTCTATTTTTTCTCCTATTTTAGCCTTTTTAATGACTAAGTCGATTCTAAGATATTAAAATTAAGTGCAATTTATTCAAGGAATAAGAATGATCTATACTAAAAATCATAAAATAGTGATTGCGAACGAGATATAAAATAAGGGTTAATACCAAGAAAAACCCCAAATTAGTATATATGTGACAAATTTACCCCAAACTAATTTTTTGATCACGAAAAATCCCAACTGATGTGCTTGTGATAAATTTACTCCAAACTAATTTTTTTACTACTAAAAATCACAAACTGGTACACTTGGGATAAATTTAATCTCTGCTGGTTTCTGTTAAATTTTACTATCAAATTGCTGAGTTGGATGATATGCGGTAGTTTACGAGCGCACCAATTTGGGATTTTGCCCTTCATTTATCACGAGTGTACTAGTTTTGTAATTTTTTCGTGGTATTAATTCAATTTAATAGAGCACATAATTATCACAAATGTACCGGTTTGAGATTTTTGATGGTTAAAAGATTAATTTGGAGTAAATTTGCCACAGGTATACTGTGGTTTTTTAGTGGTAAATTTGCCACAAGCTTTTTGGGGTTTTTCATGGGTAAAAAATTATTTTTAGGTAAATTTGTCATAGGTGCATTAATGTGGGGTTTTTAGTGATATTAACCCTATAATTAAATGAGATAGATGCAAATAAATAGTCTATATTTGATATCCTAAATATATTATTTTTAAATGACTAATATTTATTTTTTTAGGTGAAATTTATTCAAATGCCATAATTTATACTTTCAAATTTTAGATAGTATATTTAAATCTAAGAGAAAACATTATAAATTCAATATATTTCCTTGGATTTGCTAGTGATTTTTTCAGAAATAATGTACATCATTGAAAAATAATTGAAAGATATCTTTATTTATCTATTCAAGTTTAAACTAAAATGTTTAATTGTAGATTAAAAAAATTTGTATTAATAAAAGTAAAGCCCTCCAAATTTATCCTTATCCATAATTTCGAAATTTTGAATTGAATTTCTTCAATCACGATTTTTTCGATGCACTGAATACTTTAAATTACATACTTTGATTGTAATGTCATTTTTTTAACTTTTGGTAAGAGGTTTATCACAATAGTAAATTCTTTTGAAAAGTAAACTGGAATTTTTAATATTATATTTGAAGATATTTACTCTATATCTATTTTTTCATTTTTAATGTCAAATGATTTAATTGTAGATAAAATAGACAAAAATTGTATTGCAAAAATTATATCTCATGAAATTTTTTATGATATTAAATCAAATAAATTTCCCTAACATTGTACATTTTTTTTTTTTTTACATATGAAATAAGTTATAATTTAAAGTAGAATTAGTTTATTTAATAATATGTATATAGTATTTTCAACATTTTTTTAAGCTATTGTCTGTATGTTTAGTTTGAAATTATTATTTTTTTATTCTTTTCTTGGTTTAAGAAATTTTGCTGAATAAAAATTTATATCATTTGACAATCTTGCACACACAAAAAGAAAAAAAAAAAGCATTATGAAATGTAGTGTACCAAATCTGCATTACTTTAAGAAAGGGGTAGAATCTCTAATTTCCAAATGAAATAAAGAACCCATATAATTATTTTTCTTTAGTAATGAAAAGACAATTATGCAAGCCTTAGTGATACAATTTGCAATGGAACAATACAAACTTCGATTCTACTTTGAATGTGGTTCGAGTGACTTATTAGTATGATCTCAAGTCACCTACTATCTTGGATTCTGTACATGAGCACAATTCAATCATCTCGCTAGCTTGGTCTCAAATCAGACAGCCTTGAAGGCTTGTTGTCTAATTGAAGATACTTGAGGTATGGATGTGTCACGCCTCGAACCTCGAGCGTGCGCACATCCCTCGGTGGTTGATACAAATGCGACGTTCCCAAGACGCATCGCCGACCCATTCATTTTAATGCACATGCAAAAGCGAAACAAATACCCCCGACAACAAACAACATGGGATAGAAAAGTAGGGCAACATTTCACAAAAATCAACTTTTATAAACAACGGGGTTTAGATACGAAACAAGTCTGGTCAAAAGTCTACAAAAGGTCAGCCCTCAAAAAGAAGCTATCCTATGACATACTAGTCGGACACATACGTCGATCCTTCGAACTCCACCTCCACAGACTCCGGGCTCCGGGTCCCCCACAACCACCACCAAAGGACCTGAAAAGTTAAGCCCACGACGAGGTGAGACATTGTCTCAGTAAATTAACCCTCTAAACCCTTATTAGGAAGGAAATACACCCAAGGGTGGCCTAGCCACACAACACAGAGGACTTACCTTGCCTCAATTCCTTCCTGCACATCAGTACAGTTCATAAAACATATGCATATAATCAATGCATTCATCAATTGGAACATCTCATTCACATCTCAATCAATCACTACTCAATCAATCAATTTCAATACTCAAGGTTCTAAAGGTGCCTCCAGTCACGAAGTTCTAATATCGTGCGGCACTTAGTTCTTGCCCACAATAAGCAATATCTCAAGTTACTAGAGGTGGCTCCCACGAAGTCAAGCTGTCGTGTAGCATTTAGTTCTTGATTACAATAGACAATAGCTCAAGTTACTAGAGGTGGCTCCCACGAAGTCAAGCTGTCGTGTAACACTTAGTTCTTGATTACAATTAACAATAACTCAAGTTACTAGAGGTGGCTCCCGTGAAGTCAAGCTGTCGTGTAGCACTTAGTTCTTGATTACAATAAGTAATGGTACAAGGTACTAAAGGTGGCTCATATGATGCTTTGCTATCGTGCACACTTAGTCCTCTACCTACTTGCAACCAATCGATTTTCTTGACCCAACACATCTCACCCTCATTTAGTAATTGCTACGCAAAGCAATAACAATAAACCATAATCATAGCACAACCATTTGTACCTCATCATGCATAACATCTAAGCATATCACCAAATAAGCATGGTTCAGCAAGCAAGGCATCAAGAACCATCACAAAACTATAATTGGTCCTAACCGGCAAAACGGTCCACTCGCACGCCTCTGAATTTAAATCCATAAATCTAATCAAACGAATTCAGAAAATTCTTAAATTTGAATATGTTGTAAAGGAAACATAAACAAATATTTTTCATGACACACCTTAACCAAGATCCTTCTAGATTCAGCCTAGTAAATCGTTCAGTCTAGTACCAAAACTGGGTCTATTTCCATAAAGTTTGTTTTCAAAAATTAGTTTGGTTCGAGATCCAAAACTTGTCCATTTGATCTTAAATTTGACTATGTTAAACTAGAAGATGTGAAAAACAACTTTTGTGAAGAAACTATTTTGAAATTAGAAAATTAAAAGCTGATAAAAATCCAGTGAATCCCAAAAGGTCACAAATTCCAGCACAGTCAGAGATTCTGTTTACAAATGACGGAGCTGATATCTCCTTCTTTTAAATCCATAAAAATCTTGAGAAAAATATATGTTATAGCTGAAGATGTCTAAAATATTTCTTAAGAAGGAAGCAACCTCAAAATCACAACATATTTTGGTCCACAAAAATGGCAAATGGTGAGTCTCCAGGAATCAGTTCTGAAGAACAACCATTGAATTCGACTAAACCATCCTCAATGGTGCTAATCTCACTAATTAGATTAACACTAATCCATTCTACGAATAATATAACCATTCTATATTATCACTAATTCGTACTTAAGCTAATCTAAACAACCCTTAAGCATAATTAACCTCATAAGCAAGGTTTTGTGAGTAAACTCACCGGTTTAGCGATTCAGTGAGTCAATGGCAACGGCAACGCCAAGGTGGTTGACAAACCTCCTAGCGGTGACGCCAAGTGAGGCCGGGAAGGGCCTAGAAATAGGCCACAAAGTCCCAAAGCCTTGCTGGTTTCTTGGCTTCTATTTGCTGAACCGGGAAGCAAAACCAGCAGCTAAACGGCAAGGAAACAAGCTGATCAGAGCTCCGGCAAGCGGGTGGTTGGCAACCGGTGGCACCTAGGGTCAAGGGGGGACTTATTAGTGGTTGGGATGGGTGAAGGAAGGGTCAGAATGGGAGGAAACACAAAAAAAATGCGAAACAGTGCAGGCGGGTAGGGTACCGACAAATCGGCGGGCGGCAGCTTCTTGCCAACAGACGAGAAGGCTGGAGAATCATTCCGGTGAGCAGCGGGATGCTCCTGTACAAGATGGATGTGCTGGTCATGGTGGTGGGTGAAGCGTGAGCTAATTTGCACGGGAAAACAACTTTTAACTCAGATATTTGGAGAAATGTCAGCTAGAGCAGAAACTGGCAGAAGAGAAAACAGAGGAGGAAAGAGGGTCTAGTGAGCGTGCAACGGCTTGGACGGGCAAGGGGCTAGCTTGGACGGTTGCTGGCTGCTCTCCTCTAGTTCTCGAGGTCTCCAAAAGACACAACAATGGAGAAAGGAGGGATTCAAGGAAGAAGAAGCTTCAGCTGAAGAGGGGGACCCCAAGGTGGCTCCTTAGCCTTCAACACTTGTCTTTCTCTCACCTCACAAGCCCCTACTTGCTCAGCCCTCATCCTCAGCCATTTTCTCTCCTGAATCTTCCCCAAGAAGCCTCCCACCATGGCTGAAATGTTGCACCCCCCCAAGGATACGAATTTTGTGCATTTCCTTCTTCAATTCATTCAATTCCTCTTCAATTCTCAGCCAATTGAGCTCAAATCAAAGCCTATAAATTCATCCAAGGTGTCCTTACTTAAATCCACATTTCTCCTTGTCCATTGAACCAATTTGTATTCCAAAATTGCAATCAAAAGCGGGCCTACGAATTTCCCGATCCAAAATAACCATACTTTGATTTTTTGCCGAAAATCTCGATTTGTAGAAAAATCTTCTGAGGATGAGCCAACGTTCCTAAAATGATTTGTTACATGATAGAACTTTCAATTTCTGAAATTGGGTTCAATTTCTTGCTTAATTTCAATCTGGCGCGATTTTAGCGCCTCCAAATCTACAGGGTAGCTTTCGGGACTTTTTAGTGCATTTGATCTGTGGTTGATTATTTTCAAGCCACAAAGTGCATCTTTGACACATTGACGACTCTTGGTTGTCCTGGAAATCTCGAGGTTTCAAATATGGATACAGGGTACATAAAAGACAGAAAAAATCGGTCTAGTGCAGTTCGACGAGAATTTTGCAATTAGGTGGAATCACCCACACTTAATGACCCTTGCAGATTAGCACGGTTAAGCAGTCGATTCCTAGTCGAATTCTCAAGTCTATTGCATTTAAATCCCTTAACGGCTTCACCTGATAGACTAGTTATCCCATGAGTGATCAGCTCAGGGAAAAGAACTATAGGCGTGTCGATGAAAAGCCCAACTTATTTAATTTAAACCAGAACCTGAAATTCAGGATGTCACAGGATGACCTGAATAATGATGAGGTCTTGACCCAAATCTTGATTGAGATCATGATGACGTAAATCCACATATCGGCTTTTGCATTTTGAAGTTTTTTTAACTTTCAGGAACATCTTGATAGCAGATCTATAGAGTTTAAAGTTTCCATCTTTCTTCTCAAAATGAATAAAGAGGGCTCCTAGAGAATTTCCACCAATATTTATTTTGATTTAAATGAATATCCAATCCATTTTGAATTTGATTGGATAAATGACAGTCGCCAATATCTTAATTCAGGTTTTATTCATCTACTCGTGAATATGTATCCTAATTTGATTGGACAATTACACTTGCAAAAAAGAATTGTTGGACAATGAAATATTATTGCAAAATTTTGTGATTGGCTCAAAATTTTCCTAATTAAAATACATTTAAGAAACTACATTTAAAATAAGAGAATTTTGTAATTGGCTTATAATTTTCACTGTTCATAAGTACATTTACATTCAAACTAACCAATGCTGGTGTAGAGAACATATAAAATATGTTCTCTAAATTAGATTTTTTTTTTCAATCTAAGATAAGAGATACAATACTGATATGCTTTCTCTTTATCAATTTTTAAGCCTTTATATTCTATATATATATAATCTAAAATTTTGGAGATGATAGAATGTGAGTGAAAATATTTTCTCTAATTTATCCTTTTTTACAAGTTTTTTTTTTTTTTGGTAAAAAAAAATCCTCTTTTCAAGTTTAAACTCAATAAGAGATAGATATGCGTATACTTTCTTTATATATATTTACTAGAAATTTAAATTCAATGAGAGATATAAGTGATTCATGACAAGTCGTTAAGCTAAAACCTTATTGGTCAATGTGAGCCATGTGGCAAAACAGACAATCATAAAGGTAAAATGAAGCACCATGTGACGAGCATATAAGAAAACATCTCTCTGAGCTCTGATTTTAACTAGATAACATATTCTCCAAAATTAAATGGATTTTTGTCACACCTTACCCTATTAATCTCCCATGTTATAGGCTAGTTTCTACATACTCAACGGTCAAATGGCATGCGATTTGCTTAGACCTCACATTTGGAAGTTTCATGGCGATTTCATTGTCAATTTTTCATTTGAAATTAACTAAGGCTGAATCTCGAACCAAGAAAAGAAAAAATATGAGGGGAAAAAAGAAAATAGTTACTTGAGAAACATATATGGTTCAGCCCATGGAAAGGGATGAATTTCTATTAACAGATTTTGTATGTTGCTCCATTCAGCTATTACTAGAAATATGAACTGGATTTATCAATAGACAAGTTTAATGCTATAGGCAAAGCAAGGTTTTTTTTTTCCTCAATATGTAATGACTAGCTTTTTAGCCTCTCCTAGGTATGTGCTATCCACATAAATTTTTCGTGTTTTAATAAAATAATAGATAATATTATCTCAAAGAGAGAGGATTTAAAAGATGATTATCTTGATTACTTATGTTCACTAAAAGGGTATGCAACTTTCATTGTAATATTATGCAAGAACCGGCCTAATCAAATACTTAATGCTTAGCAAATCACTTTGCAATATAATTTTATTGAACTTAGCCATTGGTTGAGAAAATACTCAAAAGATGCAATACCTGTTAAGAGATTCACAGTAGATGTGGATCCCACCATTGAGTGCAATGATCAACACATCAACGTATGATTTTTCTAGTCAATTATCCAATCTTCCCTCTTGTCATTTCTTTTTGGTGATTCTTTCATCGAATTCTTAGTACTTATTTCTCTACTTGACTAGAGGGCTTTTTTTTTTTTTTTTTTTTTTAACCTTGGATTTTCTTTATCCTTTTCTTGTATCCATTTCCTATTATCCTCACGAATTGTTGCAAGTGTTTCCTTTTTTTATCCCTTTTCTCTTAAAAGTTCATTCTTAGATGGTGCATGTTTTACTTTTATTCTTTATTCCTTGTATTGCTCCATAAGGTGAAAACTCTTGAAAATTTATATATATATATATTAGGTAATGCATATTACTTTCACTTTTCTCTAAATTTACTTGTACACAAATTTGTAGCTCAAATGAGTTGTTTTGGCTTTTCATGTAAAAGTTTGTTTCTTTACACAAATGGATAACTTCATTTTTTGGATTTTTTTTTAATTAAAATACACATTCTAAATATTGAAGTTCTCTACAGGTGTTCTCTGCAAATTTTTCAGATGTGGCTTTTAATTTTATTTTCTTGCTCTATCTTTCATATATATATATTTTAAAAAAAAATAGATTTTCGACCAAAAAAATGGATTTCAAAAGAAAAAAATATGAAAAGAAAGAAGGTGGAGGACAGATGTTAAGGAGTATTTAGTCCTGGAAGACGCTCTTCCCAATTCTTGGTCATCAATTCATGATGAAGTAAAGGCATTTTTTTTATTTCCTAATTTTGGGAGTTCTATTACTTTTAAACTTTGTGAAAGGTAGAAGTCTGGAAGATGTGTCACCCAAAGGGGGGGCCACTTGTCAACTTGTCAATGAACTTCTACTATGTGCACCAAAATACTTATAAAATCATTGGGGTCGTAAGCAAGAACTAAAAGTCATCGATAAAAATTATTGCAATGCTCTCAAACATTTTCTAATAGTATGGCCAAATCTTGATAAACGAATTTAGTAAATGTACATTGTTATTAACAGGTAGCTTCCACTTTTGATACAGTTCCAAAAAAAAAAAAAAAAGTGAAGAAGTGACTTGATTGATGATTGTAAAAAATATATATAAGTAAATTAATCATTATTGAGCAAAAAACTTAATGATCTAATAAAAATTGGATGATTTACAGTGTAAATTTTAAAAAATGGAATGATAGATGTAATCATTGCTATAATAAGGGGTAAGACTTTCCTAACTTTAACTACCTAATTCATTATGAAATATCAATTGTTATTTCAATATTTGAATATGAAATCTAAGTTCTCTACCAAACCACTCAGGGATTTAGGAGAATATGGCTCTTTACCTCATAATTAATTTTTTAAATCTCATTTGGAGATTAATTTTTTAAGATAAGTTATCTTTTATGACTTATGTATCTAAAAATAAATAAACAATTTAATCATTTCTTAGTGAAATTGGTTTTGCCTTTTTTGGAAAAGAAGCAACCTACTACAACGACAAATAACAAAAATTGTGGACTCTCATATTCCACTTAATGAATTTATTTTTGACCAAATGGTCTTACTATTATTAAGTTGCAATTGTAAAAATAAGCAAGTACTACTAAACAATGACTTGGTCTAAGAATAAAAGAAAAAGAAAACAATTGGGGTTTGTGTCAGCTAAGAGAGAGGCCACCTGTCAACTCCTTAGTGGCTCCATTTCAATGCACCAAAATACTAATATTATAGATTCCATTTGATCTATCACATCATGGCAACTTGAGGGAAATGGGATTCCCAAAATTATCCATAAAACGTGGCTTTTTTTTTTTTTTTTTCATAGATTAATTTAGCTAAAAGGACAATGATGTAGAGGAATTGATGGGGAAGATGAGACTCCGCCAAACCATGCAACCTTACATGAGTGCAACGACGAGTAGTGCCTTACTGAGATGCGGGAGTGAGAAGTGCGTTTGTGTCGTTGACCTTGCAAATGCCAAAAATTCGATTCTTTCCATGTTGTGACTAGGAGGCAGTTGTCGCCGTAATGCCTCTTCTTGGATTGGTGTGATTGTATTTGGTTTGGCAGATGTTCTCGATAAGAGAGTCCAATCAAAATGAGTTTTCAACCATGGACATATCTAGCTTTTGTATTACGTGAGAATATATATATATATATGGTGGAATTTGATCTAACAAAGAAACAGAGAAGAATTTGAGCATTTAAAAAGCTGCCGATGAATACAAAAGATCGCGACCCATACAGGTCCCAAGAGTTTTTTTATTTTATTGGAAGGTTCAAGGAGTTCAAGGGAATACAAAGATTTGTGTTTTCCCATTGGGTTGGTAAAGAGAATAAATATTATCATTAAAATATTGTGTTCACGATCATTTGGTGAAATGGAGACAAAATTAAGGACGGATTTGCTTATACTGCTAAATGCAAGTTACTTATAGAAGTGAAATTTTGTAGGATTGTCAATTCGATTCAAAACTTTTCAATTTGGCTAATGTAAATCTAAACTTTTGAGCAAAATTTCTATATAATCCTTACTATTAATTTTCCACTAAAAATGCTAATGTGATAGTATAATTATTACCAACCGTCTTACGTGACACGACTCTCAGTTTAACAAAACGATCTTTGTTGTTTTGAATAAGTTGATGAATTCTTCTTTTTCCCAGCCATCTTTATTTTTCTCTTCTTTTCTTTATTTTCCCCTTAGTGTTGATCTTCTTAATTTAAACCAACTGTTCATTAGCTTCCAAATCAAAGTTCTCTTAACATCGACTCAACATGACATCAAAGCCTCCCAACGAGCTTCAATACATGGAATTTGACTTCCATGGCATAATGTTGGAAAGTCTGGCTAAAAAATTTAAGTAGATAAATGAAGGAAAATCACATTATATAAAATCTCATTGTCTTGGGTATTTTCAACACTATTGTTTTCTTGCTCTAAAACGTCATCGGATCTGCCATGCACCATCTCCTTAATGCATAGCCTGTTTTTTTGTTTCTTTTTACATCTCCACTTGCGATCTCATGGATCCTTGCCCGAACTTTTCTTTTTCACTCACTGGCCCCATGGCATTCATGTTCACACCCTGATTGTTTAGCTAGAAAGTTGAACGGACAAGACCATCAAGCTCAATTGTGTCTTTTCCCTTGCAGAATTTGAAAATTCTAAAATCGGAACGTCAATAACTTAACACCCTCACGCATGGAGTAAAAGTTGGTCTTATGTGGGTGGACCGAGTCTATTTGATATGTTGATTATGTTGGCCCCACTATGTCTTTCCTTTAATCCCTCTGTTTTCCCAAGCATAGTGTTTGATGGCTCCCTGAACTAACTTTTGATAACTCAAAGAGTACGACATTCTTACTTGTAACAAAGCACATCACGGAATTGGTAAATTAGATTTTCCTTGTCTTATCTTGTCCTTTTTGCGCGTACAATTGGAATAAACTTATTAATATGTACTGCAGCAGGTACACTGAATCCTAGAAAGAAAATGGAAGCTGGAGCTGCAACAAATGGTGGTTCAACTTTTGCTGACGAGGATACTAATAGCGGAAGCAGAGGAAAGGAGAGAGGGCCTTCGCTCAGCTTAGCCCTCGCAAGAAAAGCAACCCCACCAGCCTACTTTCCGTCCGACATCAAGAAGTGGCATCGCGTTCTATACGAAGGAGTGGTCCCGAAAGACAACACAGGCAAAGTCTCATTTCCCTTTCAACTCCATCTATCTATCTATCTATTAGTACTAACTGCGAGATGTGTGGTCAGGTCAGTCTATTGATTGCGTGGGGTCTTGAAGGACCTCTTACGTGATAAATTGAACCAATTCAGGAACTAATTAAGTATGCTTCACACCATATTCCGGAAAGGAAAGTAGTGGTTAGCGAGAATTTGCATGACATCAAATGCATTGATTTTGTTCAATGATTCCTTTTTTGTTTCTTTAACTCGGGAAGGTACATCTCACATAGTTGTGTAATAAGAACAAAACTCTTACAACCAGTTATACTGATTATCTAGGAAGAATTTTTCACCTCACAGTGAATTTGACAGAAGTTTTGGGTCGACAAGGAGCTCCACAATAACTCCTTCCTGGTGCTTCCCATGGCATGTGACATTGCTGGGGGCGACGAGGAAAGTTGCTGGAGTTGGAAGAAAAATGGTACATCTTTAAAAAATTTGATCGATCACAAGGAAATTAGTACACTACTCAATGTGGCATCCGTATGTTATATCTGGTTGACTATGCGTCAGATCGCCATATTGTAAATACTAAAATCCTCCAGGTTTAGTTTCCGCAGCGCCGTCAACATACATGTCCCCAAATCAAAGAAGTTATCCTGGCTCTTAATTCAGGGAAGATTCAAGACAAGAGAGCTCTCTCCCAAAACTACGTATGAGGTTGTATTCGTGGTCAAACTCAATCGAAATGGCTTCGAAAGGCATTCTCCGGTGGAGCTCGAGCTATACCTGCCGGATGGGACCAAACAGACCAGCACGGTGTATCTGCGATTGATGCCGGTCTACGAATGGTTAAATCTCCACGCCGGCAAGTTCATGATGGGCCCAAAGACCGTGGGAACGATTTATTTCGCCCTTCGGGGGACGGTCAATCCTCAAAAAACTGGCCACATCCTCGAGGGCGTTCGTATACATCCTAAGGATTAAGCAAAGCATAACCAATTTGATGCGGTGGTGGAAGAGTTCTTGTAGCTAGATCACATTATCCTTAATTACAAAAGAGATTTTTCTATTCATTTATATCCTTCTATTCTTGAAGTAAGGAATTCCTGTCATGGGATTATAGAGGAGAGGATCTCCATCTATGTCGAAAATAATCTGAAGTGGTATGGGATTTATCCTGATTTTATGTACACGTAATACCATATTGCTGTCACACCCCAACTCAACAAGCACAAGGGCATAACATGGCCGTCTTTTCACTAAAGGATGCGGCCTCAACATAACCAAAATTCAACCTAATATCAACAAGTATACATCCATGTATATATATCTGACAAAAAGGGCATTTAGATATAATATCATAGTTTTTCTATAATCCACCAAAAAGATATATACACCTCCTTCAAAAACTAACCCATAAACTCGACAACGAAACACAACTCATACCAAGAAGTTCCCACTATTAGAATGTCACATCCCGATTCTCCGAGCATGTGCCCATCCATTCATGGTAAATTTAAATAGCAACGTTCAAGGACGCATCACCAACCCATTCGTTCTAAATGCACATGCGGAAGCGAATAAATAATCCCCAGACAACAACAAGATAGGATAGAAAAGTAGGGCCATAAATTTTGAAAATCAACAACACACTTATATATACATGTCACAACAATTCATACACAACCCAAACTGATATATATACATAAGTTAGGTCTACAAAACAAGGGGGGTTTGCAAACAACTACTAATCTTCCTCCTGCTCCACACCCTCGTCCTTATTGGAGCCTTCAGCTGAATACATCAAAGTCCCTAAATCTAACAGGTCTGGGTCCACGTCCACTACTAAACCTTCTGGAAGATCTGCTGTGCCTTTCCCAAAAACAATCTCCAAGACATAAAAAGGGACTTCGGACTCCGGTATAGGCCTTTCTCTCTAGCCATTCCGTTCCTGGTGATACCATGATCTGTATGGATGGGGCACCTTTTTGGGTAAACCAGCATCGACCCAGACTATGGATTTCACCAACTCATATACCCATCCCCTTAGGTCTCTGTGAAGCGGAATGAAGCACTTCTGTTCTGTCACCTTCTTAAGCTGACCAAAATGCTCGGGAGGAGCTGCCATCTAGGGACCTAAAATGTTATCCCACAACGGGGTGAGACGACGTTTTAGCAAGTTCAACCCCTTAAGACCCGACTAGGAAGAAAATATGCCCCAAGGCTGCCTAGGCACAAACACGAGTCAAGACTTACCTTGGCCTCAGTTCCTTCATGTAAGTCAATTTAATTCAAAGATTCAGCCAATCATTACAACATTTTAATTCCTCAAATTGGATCGAATCGTTGATCAATCGACTCAGTCGATTCCATGTCATCAAGACCATCTCCCAGTCATCTCAATCAATACTATCTATAAAATCCGATCATAATCAAGACTGCTCACTCTAAGCTGATAATAGATAATATAACTTGCACTAAGCTAATAAATAGTATACTGCTTGCACTAAGCTGACACATTGCTCGCAGGCTAATATAATATACTAATAATGCTCACCAAAAGCTGCTAGGTATACTGCTCGCACTAAACTGACATATCAGAGCCTGTAGGTTGATATAGTATATTGGTATATTGCTCACCCTAAGCTGACATATCAGAACCCGTAGATTGATATAGTATACCACCCTAACCATCTAACAAAATCACCATTTTTATCATACCCAATAAAAATAATCGTGTGTGGGTGCACGGTTGTTCTTAGCCAAAATACAATATTTTCACGTTTGAAAATCCTGCTAATTTTTGCAGTCTAAAAACACATTTTTGGCGCTGTAAACTGATGCCCAGTGAATTTCTAATTAAATACTGAAATTAAATAAATTTTGGGATAAATGCTCAAAATCACAAATCACACTTAATTTGCACAAAATAACCGTCAATTAAATAAACAGATTACACCACTGCAATTAGCACAAAATTCCGGTTACCAGCTATCCCAGTCTAATTTCTGGAAAATAAATAATTAATTAAATAATTACGGAAAATAATTATTAAATGTAAATAATGCACACTTAGGACTGTAATGCCTAATTAAAAGCTAAGACGGGCCCAGAAAATTTCTCAACCACTCTAGATAAATACTAGAGCTTGTCTAGGTTCTAATTACACTATTCTAACCACCTAACATTCAATAACGATTAATTAAATCACTAATCCATTCTAACTATCCACCTAATCCATACTTAGTTTAAACTAATCAACCCTTAAGCTTCATTAACTTACTAAGCAAGGATTAGTGAGTTAAACTCACTTGATTAATGATCCGCTCGGATCAAAACGACGGGGACGCGAAGAGGATCGAGAAACTCTAAAGCGGGACTGCCAAGCGGGGTCAGGAAAGCCACCAAAACAAGCCAAACAGCGGCTTGGAGACCCATTGACTTCAACTTCTGTTCGGTGCTGGTTGGGGCCGAGAGAGGTGGAACCGGTGGTCGGTTGAGGCAGAAACGGGCTGAGATGGGTGGAGGAGGCAAGCACAGGTCCAGGCGGGGCCTCACGGCGGCGGAACGGCGGTCGACGGTGGCCTGAGCTAGCCTGGTAGCTGTGAGCAGGAGCAGATGAGCAGCTGGGGGCGTGGGACCAACAGGATGGTCGCGGCAGCATATGGGCGAGCGAGTGGTTGCGATAGGCGGACGGCGGCTCCAAGCAGTCGGATGGGCAAAGAGGGGCTGAGTAGCTCGGTTTTTGGGTTTTGCTAAGCTTCAAGCTTGCTGGGGAAGAGAGAGGGGTCAACGGTAGAGGAGGGAGAAGAGAGGGGGGACCGGTTGTCTTCGACGGGACCACCTTGGTCTCCTCTTATCTCAATCGGTTCCCTTGACTTGGTCCCACCAAGTGTGCTGTCCTCCATAGCCAATTTCTAGCCACAACACTCCTTTTAGAAGCCATTGAGAGGGTCCAAATGTTGTGTCCATGGGGGGCTACGAATTTTGGCTTGAATTTCTCCAAATTGAACTTCAATTCCTCCTAGAATCAACTTAACTCGGCCTCTAAAAATTCAACCATCATATCATCGATCAAATTGACATTTTTTTCCTCGCCAATTGAACTTACTAGCATCCCAATTTTGCGATAAAAAACGATCCTTTGAATTTTCTGAACAAAAACAGCCTTATCCTGACTTTTCGCCAAAAATCTCGGTTACTAAAAAAACCTTCGGAGACTGAGTCGATGCTCCTAACATGACTTGTGACATAACAAAACTTTCAATTTTTGAAATAGGATTCAAATTCACAGTTAATTTCAATCTGGTGCGATTTTAACGTGACCTAGACTACTGGGTAGCTTTTAGAAATTTTTAATGCAAATAACCTGTGGTTGATTTTTTTCGAGCCACAATGCACCCATTCGACACATTGATGACTCTCAGCGATCGTGGACATCTCAAGATTTCAATTATGGATATAAGGTACCAAAAAGACAAAAAAAATCAATTTAGTGCAAGTCGATGAGAATTTTGAAATTTAGTGGAATCACCCACGTTTAGCCACACATCTCAATTGAACCGACCAATCTCTAATCCTTGATCGATTTTTAACTATACCGTAATGACCTTTACAGATGACCACGGTCGAGTAGTCGATTTTTGGTCGAATTCTCAAGTCTATTGCATTAAAATTCCTTAATGACTTCACTAGATAGTCTAGTTATCTTGAGAGTGATCAGCTCTGAAAACAACACTATAGGCACGTCAATGCAAGGCCCGATTTATTAAATTGAAAATAGGTCTGAAAAATTCAAAATGTCACACAAAATGCCCTGCCCGATAACAAAACACTCATGTCCTACTTGCGGCTTGCCAAGTAAATCTTTAGGAAATACATCTAGG
Source organism: Eucalyptus brandiana (assembly GCA_014182725.1). Taxonomy (NCBI): domain Eukaryota; kingdom Viridiplantae; phylum Streptophyta; class Magnoliopsida; order Myrtales; family Myrtaceae; genus Eucalyptus; species Eucalyptus brandiana. The sequence continues at coordinate 29,530,830 of CM024670.1, forward strand.
AATTCTCTCACAACATGAACATTTTCTAGCTTTAACACTTCCTTACTTGTATCTTTTACACATGCCAAATAACCACAACAACCCTTCCTTAAGAGCTTCCTCGCTTGCATAGCTGAAATCAATATTGGAAAAATGCCTTTACAACTTCTCGAAAAAGAAAATTCAGGCTGATTTGGGGGTCGAAAGACAATTTTTTTCCAATAGCAATCAACAGTGGCATACTATTTTGATAACTAATCAATCCCTAGAATAACATCGAAATCCCGTATATTTAACTCCACCAAATCCACAGGCAATGGTACATCATTAATCCGAAGCAAACAATGATTGAACACATGGTTAGCAATCAAGAAATCACTAGTGGGAGTATCAACATGCAATTCAGATTCAAAAAGCTGAGGCAGCACATCAAGTTTTCTTGCAAAGTCAGTGGAAATAAAGGAATGCATAGCATCAAGATCAGACAATGTAGAAGCATATTGCGAGGCAATACAAACATTACCTACAACAATTGTATTGGAAGCCACCGCATCCTTTTCTGTCATCGCAAAAACTTTCCCAGTCGTCCTTTGCCTTTGCTAACTTTTTTAAGGTCTACTAATTGGAGGGGCGGTTTTCCTCATAAAACAAGTATATGCTAGATGCCCAGGCTGCCCAAATACAAAGCATACTCTACTATCGGTAGAAGAACACCACAAGTGCGCCATAACTTGGCGACGCCGACACTTGTCCATAACTTCAAAACGATGTACACTTAAGTGCCACTTTTTTTTTTTTTCGAGTGGGACACTTAAGTGCCACCTCCGCGACCCTTGCCGGAAATCCTACGTGGAATATTTTATTACTATTTTTTGCCTACGTGGCTCGCCGGAGCTCCAAATCGAAAAAAATTATAAAAAAATTAAAAAATTTAAAATTTTTAATAAAATTTTAAAATTTTTAATTTTAAAAAATTTAAAAATTTTCAAAAATAAGAAAATTTTAAAAATTTTAATTTTAAAAATTTTAAAAATTTTAAAAAATAAGAAAATTTTAAAAATTTTAATTTTAAAAAATTTTAAAAATTTTAAAAAATAAGAAAATTTTAAAAATTTTAATTTTAAAAATTTTAATTTTAAAAATTTTAAAAATTTTAAAAAATAAGAAAATTTTAAAAACTTTAATTTTAAAAATTTTAAAAATTTTAAAAATTTTAAAAAATAAGAAAATTTTAAAAACTTTAATTTAAAAAAAATAAAAAATTTTAAAAATTTTAATTTTAAAAATTTTAAAAATTTAAAAAAAATAAAATTTTAAAATTTTTAATTTTAAAAATTATAAAATTATAAAATTATAAAAAATTATAAAATAAGAAAATTTTAAAATTTTTAATTTTAAAAAATTATAAAAAATTATAAAATAAGAAAATTTTAAAAATTTTAATTTTAAAAAATTTTAAAAATTTAAAAAAAAAAAAATTTAAAAAAATTTAAAAATTAAAAAAAGGGTGGGGGAGGCGGCGGCGGCGGAGGTGGCGGCGGTGAGTGAGCCGGCGACGGCGGCAAGGGAGCCGCCCGTTCGGCCTCCCACCCCCTTTTTATAATTTTAATTTTTTAAAATTTTTCTTAATTTTAAAAAAATTTAAAATTTTCTTAATTTTAAAAAAAGTTTAAAATTTTCTTAATTTTAAAAAAATTTTAAAATTTTCTAAATTTTTAAAAAATTTTAGAATTTTCTTAATTTCTAAAAAAAATTAGAATTTTCTTAATTTTTTTAAATTTTTTAAAAATTTTCTTAATTTTTTAAAATTTTCTTAATTTTTTTAAATTTTTTAAAAATTTTCTTAATTTTTTAAAATTTTCTTAATTTTTAAAATTTTGAAAATTTTCTTAATTTTTAAAATTTTTCTTAATTTTTTTAAATTTTTCTTATTTTTTTAAATTTTTGAATATTTTAAATCTAATTTAATTAATTTATATACTATTATTTATACGTAGACGCGAAACGGCGTCGTTTTTGCATTTTCTCCTCCACGTCGGCGTGCAAAACGACGCCGTTTTGGACCGAGCTCGGAAAGTCGCCACGTCGCCATTTGGCCGGATTTTCGCCGGAGTGGCACTTAAGTGTCCCATTTTACTCCGATGATGGCACTTAAGTGTACCATTTTAAAGTTATGGGACTTAAACTTAAGTGTCGTCTTGAAAGCTTATGGCCCACCTTTCAGGGTGTCCCGCACTCTCTACTATCCCTAGGAGCATTCCACTATGTAGGACAATCACATGCCATATGTCTCATTTTTCCACAAAAGAAACATGCTCTTCTCTTGCGGTAAAAGGGACTACCATCATGCCTCCCACATGTAGTACAAGGGCCTAGATTACTTTGAATTTTTGACTTTCCTAGCTGCTTAAAAACTCTTTGCTTTCTGCTACAACTAGTATGACTATCCTAATAATCACTAGGCTTCAATTTCTTATGTTGAAATACACCCAATGTGTCACGCTCTAAAATCTTTTGTTCCATTATGATCGCTCATTCCAACACATCTTTGCAAATTGTTAGTGCTAGAGGTGCGAGTGTCAAACTAATTTCAAGTCAAAGCCCAATCTAGAAATGATCAGCTTTATCTTGCTTCGCCAATCTACTCATATGATTAAAGCGAACTACATACTCCAAAACTATAGAGTCACCTTAAGATATATGTACAAAATCACCTTTCATCTTTGCCTGGAATGACGCTAGGAAGAATTGGGCATTGAAAGCCTTCGTAAAGTCCTCCTAAGATATAGTAGCATACCTCCAAATGTTGGCCTCATTCCTTCCCACCAATACTCGGCTTTACCCTCCAAATATTTTGTGGCAAAGTTAACTTTCGATCCTCAGGAACACCTTCAGCTCTGAAGATCCACTCAATCTTTCTAATCCAATGCTTAGCTAAAAAAGAATCAACTTTTTCATCATAAGTGGGTGATTTCGCCTTTCTAAATTGGGCAAAGGTGTATATGCCAGTTACTCCATCCCTACTTAATTCGTTTGCCTAACGATACCAATGGATCATTGCATGCATTCATTGGGAAAAAAATGGCTCTTGAGACTCTTCCTTGGGTTCGTGCAAGTTGGGACTCTTCTCTTGTTGATCCTTCAATCTCCTTTTTGAAGCCACGCCTTGAGAATGTTGAGGCATATCTCTAGCATCGAGGGTAGCAACTTGCTTGCCTCTACTATTTCCACGAAGTGAGGCAAGTGACTTCGAGTCGCGTAGGATCACCCAAATCCAAGAATGTCGCAACAACTTAGTATCTAAAAGGCTAACGCATTAAAATCTATCATACAATCTTACAATGCCCCATATCCATTACTAGAAAGATCAAAACTTAAGCTCTGATACCAAGAAATGTCACACTTCAACTGAACAAGAACAAGGGCATGACATGGTTGTCTTTTCCCTAAGGGATGCAACCTCAACATAACCAAAATTCAACCTAATATGAACATATAAATATATATATGACAAAAAAGACATTTGATTATAATATCAGAGTTTTTCTATAATCCACAAAAAAAAAAAATATACACCTCACAAACTCGACAACTAAACACACTCATACGAAAAAGTCTGCACTATAAAAAAGTCCTCCCCCATAATGAAATGCTCAAGTTTTACTTGCGGCTCACCGAAGAACTTGAAAAAGCAAGTAGATGAAAAGAGTGAGCTACCACGACTCAATAAGAAATACATTTCTTCTAAGTGGATCAAACAATTGCTATGCACATTAAAACACAAATATAATTCACTTTTGCTAAAACCGGAATTTAACAAATCTTCAAGGTCAAAATGCGATATTTCTTACTCTAACATAATATGTTCATAACAAAATATTCAAGATAATAACAAAGCAAATGCCAATGGTCCAGTCCATTGATCAATCTCATAAAAACACACGTCAATGGTCCATTTCATTGAACAATCTCTTGCTCAAGTATCTAACCATGGTCACGAGTAACACCTATGACGAAGCGACCGGGATTCCCCCATTGGCTAGATCTCCACCTATTGTTAGTCGATAACTCAGCTCACAAGGATATCCAAAACTAAAATGCACATACCCACCCGCCCCTCAATGGATCATAGACACTGAGCATAAATCATCAAATTCAATCTCCAGTAATCCACAACCAAAATTAGAAACTATCTCACAACTCATGCAGTTAATACATAAATATCAAAGCACCTTCAAAACCCACATTCATAAATTATGAAGTTTTTAAGATTCTTTCATAAATGGTTTGTGAAACCATTCATATTGAAATCAAAAGATGACTTTCCAATTCAAACAAAGAAAATGGCAGTAAAAGCTCGATCATGTTTTATGAAACAAAAGATGCTATTTATTAACTTATAACAAATCTAATCCATAATGTTTTTCTGTAAAAATGTGAAATTGAAATACAACGAATAGATAGTATCATTCACCTGAGAAAGCCAACAACCAACCTATGCTAGTTACTCGAGCCGATGCACTCGAATTCCTAACGACTAACCAAAAAATGATATTAAACGACTCCGTAAAACAATATTCTAATAAATGACTCAACTACACTATGCCTATTTGTCGATAGAATGACACCTATGCACCAATAAAAAGCTCACCTATAGTGGAAACCTCTTGTTATCCGCTATGCATAGGTCACGCGCTAACTTCTTCGCACCATAACTTCCTCCATAGAACTCAATTTCAAGCAAGTGTATAGTCCATAGAAAGCTATTTCGATATATTACAAAAACCTTAACCTAGCCACCCTAGAATCTCCTTGAAATGGCTGGAATTCAGGCCCAAAGGTTACTGTTCGGAACCTGACCAGCATGTGCGACAAATTTCAAAATTTTGTTCTAAGCAAACCATAAGCTCAAATTGAGATCTGTGAGATCTGTCAAAATCCTACGGCTCCACAATACCCTAAATTATCATTTTCGTTTATATTTGCTACATAAAAGCTCCCCAATCGAATTCAACAAATCGTAATTGACCAAAATCTGAATTTTCAAGCTTTAATTCCGAAACTACTCCAATTGAACAAATGAGTGCAACCAGTTACTGGACGTTGCAATACAAAGTCGAATGGGTTTGGCGAGGTATCCGAGGCGAGAATGTGAGAGCGCCTCTTATATTATCCCCTTTCTTCTTCTTCTTCTTCTTCTTCTTCTTCTTCTTCTTCTTCTTCTTCTCTCTCTCTCTCTCTCTCTCTCTCTCTCTCTCTCTCTCTCTCTCTCTCTCTCTCTCTCTCTCTCTCTCTCTCTCTCTCTCTCTCTCTCTCTCTCTCTCTCTCTCTCTCTCTCTCTCTCTCTCTCTCTCTCTCTAAAAGAGTTGAAGCTTCCACTGTTTCCTTTTTGCTTTCTTTTGTTGACTTTTTAAACTTCCCTTTTTTTTTGTGGGGGGAGGCGACCATCAAGCCAAATCTTACACTTGCACCTTTTAATTTGAACTCATGGATTGGCTCGACACCAAAGTAGTACTGGTGTTGATTGGGGCTCATCCCTTTGCGGACCTATGCAAAGGTTTGAATCTGTATAAAAAATAGACAAAACTAACCGAGGTGAAAGATAAAATGAGACATCAATTGATTTGCGTTGATTCATTATTATTTATTTATAGGCCAATGCTAAATATCTTAACCAAGAATTCACTTTAATGGATATATATATTTATATATAATATGAGAGTGAAAAACTAAATTAGAAAAGGTGATTTGTCGTATTCAAACAAGAACGATTCCCAAACCCTTTTTTATCATTATACCACTCAGTCAAGGGATAATCTTTTGATTTTTTGCAAAGCTAGTAGAAAGATTGCGTGTGATATTCACTCCCAGAAATGAAGAAGGTGGGAATCGTCACTCCCCCGAGACATCCGATAAAAGTCTGGATCGTCTACGAGCTTCCTCTTTTCTACTTTTCCGCTTTTCCGCTTTTCCGCTTCTTCCTGTACACAAGATGAGCTCCCTTTAATCGTTCTTGTTTTGTCCGCTGGAGACCTCCTACAGAATCTGTTGAAGATAATTAAAATGGGTTGGGCTTTGGGAGACATGGGCTTGGCTTGGGCTTGGGCTTATTGGGCCCATCTATGACAGGAATAAGGAAGAAAGAAGGAATTTTCTTATATTTTGGGATTGCGATTTTTTATTTAGAATTCTTTTGACAAAAGTGCCCCTACTTCGATCGTTAGAAAAATCACTTGCTTAAATCAAATAAAGAAGACGATTTGCCACCCGCTTGGACACAGCTAGAGACAAACAACTCAGTCAGTAGGGAAGTTAAATTGGTAGGTTTGTCGCATCAAGATGTCATTTGTCAATACTTCTCATGTGACTTTAAGCTTAAATTATTGCACCATGTGACGGCCCAGGCGGCGGTGTGCGGAGAGGAGGGATGGCGGTGTGTTTGCTCCTCAGTTCCCGGACGTACTTAGGGAGGGGGCGTGTCCCCTGTCCCACATCGCTCAGGGGGAAAGTCCTAGGCTAGTTTATAAGGCTTGGGTCTCTATAATCTGTGTAACACGTTTTAAAGCCGTGAGGACTCAATGTCCAAAGCAGACAATACTACACAGTAGGGTCCAAGTCCTTACAAATGGTATTAGAGTCGACTCCCGACCACACTCTCCCAAGGGGGGAGAGTGACGGCCCAGTCGGCGGTGCGCAGGGCGTTTTAAAGCTGTGAGAACTTAGTGTCCAAAACAAACAAGATTACACAGTGTGGCCTGGGTCCTTACACACTAGATCTGAAATATTCTACCTTAAGCTTAACCCACCTCTCTAGTCTTCTCCTCTCTATGTCCTCTCCTGCCTTTGGATGAAGCACTGGCGATACAAGCTAAGCATTAAGAAAAGCTAAACACATATCAGGGGTTAATTCAGTTGTTTTTGGCAAATACGAGGGCATTCTATTTGTTCCAACATTTGCCCGACTTTATCACCTCCATCGAGTTCAAGAGAGGTCGCCCCGATCATCAATGTAAATGTTGAAGTTTTTAAGACTTTTGTAACACCTTTTCCAATCACTTAATTTTATCGTTCTTCTAAATGTTTCTTCATCGTTTCTTCTTATCGGATGTCTCTTAAGAGACCCAATTTCTCTCTTAGCCAATTATAGTACATTGTCACAAAAATGTGCTTCCTAGAGGAAGCTCTCTCTCCTTGAGCAATATGCTCGCAAGGGCATCAAATGTTTGTCGTTATGCACGAACTATTATCAACAATCGATAATTTCGAGTCCGTCCAGGTGATTATGGGCTTAACATATCCATTAGGTGATATTGACTGGCATCGTCAATTGTCGATTTGCCACATGACATTTAATTCTTGAATTCCATCCCCGAACGTCAACAGGACCCTGAAAATAACAACTCTCGTCTCAAAGGTGATATTTGAAAAACTTATAACCCATAAATCACGAATCTATCTAATTTACAATTCTCAATCACCACAATTCTCAAACGGTAAAATATTTAAATATTAAGTCACACATTTATCTAATAATTTAAACTTTTAAAACAATCGACAAGAAGTTCCACAAATTCTTACATGATACCACAAAATTCTGTATGCGGTATTGATGTACACTAATAATTTATTGAACTATCGTGCTCTTTTTATTCTTTAATTCTATTCCTGTAAAGCATCGAGACAATGAAAATTACAAGTTTCATCTCAAACTTAGTATTTGAAACACTAACAATCGATAAAGCACAAATTTGTCTAATTTGCAGGTCCTCCTCAATCCCCACTATTCACCAGGGATTCACTTTTATCTCTGCTGTTGTCGCTGGGCGGCGTGGCTTCTGGAAGTGGTCGGTCAGCCCGTAATGAGCCATCAGAAGCCAGACATGGGTTATGAGCTCGCTGCCCCCCTGCATGTGCCGAGCATGATCCCTCGCTTTGCACTCGTGAGCCGCGTAGGTCAGCATTTCCACCCACACCTCGCTGATCACTGACCATTTCCGCCCACGCGGGACGCACTCCAGCTCCAACGCCATCTGGCACCCATTGCTAAGCACGTACCCAACTTGGTTCTCCTCCTTCGAAATGCTTGTACAGGCTAAGTCCTTCATTTCGCGAAGCAACTTTTCACGAGGGTCTTTGGCTTCTGAGAAGTCGGCCTTGCGCTCTCTCCAATTGTGGCCGCAAGCAGGTCTATCCTGAGCGAATTTAGGCAAGTTCAAATTATACTTTCCGGGCTCTCTATAAATGTCTGGGAACCTGATACTTCCAATTCTGGCTGGCAACATCGAAGGACACATAAATAGGAGATATAGCATGTATCGAGACAAGTGTAAACCCATCAAGGACTTCTCCTCATTGCCGTCCAGTCCATAATCGAGGTAATAGCATAGCTCTGTCGCTATGTGCCAGACTAGGATGCGCATGTCAAAGTCCAGCTCGATGCTCCGTTTCAACTGATCTACCGACTTGGGTGTGTTCAACGCGTCTATCATCGGAAAGTGGAGTTTCTGCGCATCACCCGGTTCCATCTTTTTTATCTTCTTCAGAATTAGCTTTTTGATATCTTCTGTCACTTCCGTGTGGCCTTGGTAGAGAAACTTCACAGCCATCTCCTCGACGCGCAATAGGCTTAGGAAAATCCACCAGCAGGAGTAATTTCTTTTGTAGGACAGCAGGTTGTATTGGCCCATGGAATTGGACCCCCTGCACCTTTTCAACAGCTGTTTGATTCGGTTGATGAAACAAAAGACAGCCCATTGCTTGTTCTTAATGAGCCAACAGGCGGCCTGGTTGGACAAAAGAATGTGAACCAGTGCGAATAACTCGATGAAAATGGCCGCTCCTAGCAACAGGAAGGTTAAGAATAGATCTGGCTTCAAGTATGATCGCTTGTCGGTAAAAGAAAACAGCACCAGAGCAACAAAGATCGAAAATAATATGGCAAGTCTACAGATAAAGCCCCCTCCCGTATAGACTGCCTTTGCCTTTGAGTAGAACAGATCGTAGATGAGGCCCAGTTCGATTTCAATGACTTTGAAATCCCATGGACGGTGCTCACTGCTCAGTATCGATAGGCAACTATCGCGTTCCTCCATACTGAACATGTGATCCGCGAAAAGTCGCTGACTAGTGTAGACCAAGCGGCTGGCTGACAGTAGTGTGCCCACAACGCACTTGTATTCTTGGTCCTCCAAGTCCTTCTGGGAACTCGGTTTTTTAGATAAAAATTCAGCGATCACAACATCTACCATAATAGCATGATAATTCTCTATGTTGGTTACTTGATGACACACGACATCGTACCCTTCAGCCCGCTTCAACTCGCATTCCTCCACAATCTTGTAGGAATCGTTCCAACGGGGTCGGTGCTTGGCAAGGGAGTCCTTTAGGTACTCGTTGCTAGCGGCGCGGAGGACCCAAACCCTCTCACCATACTTGTAGAAACCCGAGAGCAGTATCAGAATGGCTAGGAATGAAATGGTAGGATGAGTCCACGCCATTACCAGGACATAAACTGTTAAGCCCGCCTGGTTCACCAGCGTCAGTGAGTGCCTAAGCCAGAGCTCGTTGTCCTCAATCGCGTAGGCACTAATTGTGTCAGGGCCTCCCAAGTGCAGCAGTAGAAACGGTGCCCAAAAGGTGCTTAACTCCGTATGTGGGTCCATCTTGCTCAATGATTTGCCGGCCTGAATTTGCCGGATCATGTTGGAGATCATGCCGAGCCCATAAATCGCAACCGAATCGGCCAATAGGTAGGCCAACCAGGTGAGCACCCCGATCCAAGCATGAGGAAAGTACTTGCGGTAGTTGCCAAGACAAATGAGGGCGATTTGGAGGGCAAGGCTCAAGAAGACAGCGCCTCTCAGCTCCCACTCATTCCATGCAGCAATTGAAGAAGAGAGCGCCTCCGTCGGCCTCCATGCCCTCATAAGGACCAAGCCGGTAATGACTGTGAGACATGTTGCCCGTAACAAATAAGCGAGTGCTGAATGATTCAGGGATGAGAAGTAAGCGCTAATGGGGAGAGAGAGAGAGAGAGAGAGAGAGAGAGAGAGTAATGACTTGAGCATGAAAGGCAGCAAGCTTTCACAGGCTCTAGCAGTCATTAGAGGATGATGTACCAGTTAACAAGCAAAATGCGACGGCAAGCTTTCACAGGCTCTAGCAGTCATTAGAGGGTGATGTACCGCTTAACTAGCAAAATGCGACTCATCGTTTAGCTATGCGAAGAAGGCATAATATAGATAGTGAATGAATGAATACTGAGCAGAAGTTAAACATCTTCTTCAGGTTTATTCAAAAGGATCACCACATTAACGTCTTTAGTTCTCGTTGAATTGCAACATACCAATCGTTAGCATGGTGAGCGGTTGAATGCGTTGCCCTTGATGGACGGATGGACTCTCTTCACCACGAACTGTGTCTCGTAACCAATCAAAATCCAAAAGGAAAAAAAAAAAGTCGAGAGAGAGAGAGAGAAAGAGACGTGTAGTAGACAGTAACCAATCTCTTCACGATGATGGGTATGCCAATTGAAAGTGGGCAAGCTATAAACCTTTATAGTGCTGGAACCAAGTGTCTAAATAAAAATTAGTAATGTAAAACTAAATACTAATTTCATCTACGAAAAAGCTGGTAACATAAATCAAGTTGGTAACTTCCTACAAGGTGGACAACTTCAACAAAAATTGGTAAGTTATTATGATAGTTGGAAATTCGGAATAAATCATCTAAATGTTGGTAAATGGCTACAATAAGAGTGCGAATTATAATTATTTTGTTTATGAAATTAATTTTTGACCAGAAATCATTTTTTAAAATTTTTATTTCTTGGACGAGTTTTTGAGCAAAATTACGTATTTAATAACAACACAAAATTTCTGTTCCCATAATAGAAATTCATTTAATAATACCAAATATCTTCCTCCTGAGCAATCGGTGATGACAGATGGCAGGCAGCTAGCGGCTAGCAAGGGGTGGCCGGCAGCGAACGATGAGAGGCCTGCTAGGGCGCAAATAATAAACATTATCTTATGGCTAGAAATAGATTTTTCTACTTTGATTCACTAGACGAGTTTATGATAAAAATACACATTTGATAATGACACAATATTTTTGCTCCGGGAATAGAAATTCATTTGATAACGACTCAAAATTTATGCTCTTGGAACAAAAATTCATTTGATAATGGCATAAAATTTCTACTCATGAAATAGAAGTTCGTTTGATAATGGCACAAAATTTCTCCTCCCGAAACAAAAGTTCGTTTGATAATGACATAAAATTTCTATTCTTAGAACAAAAAATTGTTTAGTAATGCATAAAATTTATATTTTCGGAATAGAAAATTCATATAATAACGACACAAAATTTTTCCCTCTCAAGTAGTCGATGGGTGCTTTGGTGAGAGGAGGTTGTTGGGCGAGTGGCCGGTTAGTAGCAAGGGCAGGCGATGATAAGAAAATTTATTTATCATTTTTATTCTAGAAATAGGAAAGTATAAAATTTTTACTTGTCATTTCTATTTCAAACTTATTTCTAGAAAAAAAATTTATTCCAAGAATAAAAAAATGACATTGTATTACCAAATGGATTTATATTCCAAACTTGTTCCCAAAAACAGAAAAATAAAAAAAATGAAGAAATAAAATTGTGACATCTTAGATTTTCAAGTCTGCTTTCAATTCAATAAATCTGGCATTTCATCGACGCGCCCACAGTGCTATTCTCAGAGCTGATCACTCGTGAGATAACTAGATTGTCTAGGGAAGCCATTAAGGATTCTAAGGCAAATAGACTTAAGGATTCGACCAAGAATCGGCTGCTCGACCGTGCTCATCTGCCGAGATCATTACGGCACAGATATAAATCGATTTGAGATTAGAAATAGGTCAGTTCTACTGAGATGAGTGATTAAATGTGGGTGATCCTACTAAATTGCAATATTATCATCGATCAGCACTATTTTGATTTTTCTGTCGTTTTGGTACCATGTGTCCGTATTTGAAATCTTGAGATTTTCACGACAAGTAAGAGTCGCCAATGTGTTGAATAGGTTCATTATGGCTTGAAGAAAATCAACCACGGGTCATTTGCCCTAAAAGTTCTGAAAGCTACCAAATAGCCTAGATTACGCTAAAAACGCGTCGGAGTGAAATTAACTGTGAATTTGAACCTGATTTCAGAAATTGAAAGTTCTGTCATATCACGATCTATTTTAGAATTGTCGACTCATCCTCCGAATAATTTTCGGAGATTCCGAGATTATTACGAAAAATTGATTCGGACGTCGCAGAGAATTAACGGAAATTTGGTTTAGCTCATTTGAAGGGAATTTTAACTTCTAAGCCGAACTACTGGGTGATGGGAATTTATAGAGATGTGTGGGATTTTTCTTCGACAAAATTGGACTTCGAATTTGAGAAATTGAGAATAAAATTGATGTTTAAATTGGTAAAATTCGGAGTTATGGGAGGGCTGCATATTTTGGCTTCAATTTGGATTTAATTGTGGATTTTTGTCAAGAAAGTATTAAGGGGTACCAAGGGGGATAAGATTGGACACCAAGCATTCAATTAAAAGGATAAAATCTTGACTTTTGGCCCCCCAGCCGTGACTTCCCCAGCACGATGGACTGCCGCCTCTCCCTCCTTCGGACGTCTTCTTTCTTTCTTGATCTCTCTCTGCTTTGATTTTATTTCATTCCCCTTGCAATCTCTATCTTCTGCCCATCTCTCGACGGCCATCGCATCCGCAAGACCACCCAACCTTCAACAGTTCATGCCTGCAGTTCGTGCTTCCCATGCATCGAAGCCACCTCCATTCGGTCTTCCCCATCTCATGCCAGCGAAGCTGCTTCTCCATCGTTGACTCCCCTCCTCGCCAGCGTCGCCACCTGGCCCGACGTCCACCCCTCTCCCTTGCTGCCTCTCCCAAGTCAACCGAAGACTGCCACCGATTCCTCTCTGCTCCCATCTTGCCGCGTAAAATCCCACCGGAGCATCGCAAGCAAGCTGCTTGAAGGCTGCCATCGAAGACCTCAGCAACGTCCACCAAAGCTGCTTCCTCGTGACCCCGCTTCCACGCCCGCGAGATCCATCGAATCAGCAGCCCACAATATTTTCTTGTTCAACCCATCAAGTCCAGCAAAGCCCAAGCCCATTCCCAGCTCATTTGAAGCCCACAAAAATCTCTACAGTCCAGCCCAAGAATTCAGCCAAAGTAAGCCCACAACTTCAAGCCCAATCCCACGACCAGCAGCCTTGCAGAAGCCCAAGGCCGAAGCTCAGCCTTGCTGAGTTGTGCTGGGCCGGTTTAAGGCCCAATCCAAGCTCGTCAGTGTCATCGTGAGCTCAAGTTTGGCTACCGTCGTGCCATCATCGCGATGATCCGGTCTTCGCTTTTAATCAAGTGAGTTTCACTCACTAATCCCCGCGTAGTCAATTAATTATGTTTATGGGTTGATTAGATTAAATTAAGCATGTTTAGATGGATAGATTAGATTAGATTAGTTAATTTAATTATCTGCCGATGCATGTTAAGTGGTTAGTTAGTGCATTTAGCAAGTAGACGCGTTCTACTATTTATTTAACAAATCTTGAAATTTTTCCGGGTCTGTTTCGGCGTTCAATTAGGCATTACGGACTCAAATTGGATTTGTTGCATTCATTTAATAATTTTAGTAATTATTTATTTATTTATTTATTTTTGGAAATTCAACTAGGATGGTCGATGACCAGAATTTCGTGCTGATCACTATGGTGCTTTCTGTTTATTTAATTGATCACTAGTTTGTGAAAATTGAGTGAATTAGTGAATACGAGGAAATATCCCAAAATTGAGAAATGTTAGTATTTGAGTGGGAAATAACCATGAAAGGTTGTGAGTGGACCTAGAAAGTTGCTGAAGTATGGTTGTGCCAGGTAGGACCGTAATGCCACTAAGTCTAGAAAATTGCCAGGTGGGGCCGTGATGCTACTAAGTCTAGAAAATTGCCAGGTGGAGCCGTGATTACCACCAAGTCTAGAAAATTGCCAGGTGGGGCCGTGATACCACTAAGTCTAAGATTGCCAAGTGGGGCCATGATTCCACTAATTCAAAATTATGCCAGTAGGGCCGTGATGACCACACAATCCAAATTATGCTTGTAGGGCCATGATTTAGAGTCGAGAATGAATAGTCAGGATGACCATGTGATGGCCTCGATGGCATGTAATCGACTGAATCGATTAATTGTTAAGTCAATCCGATTGGTTGAATTGATGGATTGATATGATTGTTGGTATCTGTTATTTGAACTGACTTACAGGAAGGAAATTGAGGCCAAGGTATGCCCTCTGACCCGTGGTTGTGCTTAGGAAACCCCTAGGGCATATTTTCTTCCTAATCGGGTCTTAGGAGGTAGAACTCATTAAGACGTTATCTCACTGGTTATTGTATAACCATTTTCAGGTCATTAGATAATGTTTGTGGAGAACTCGAAGTCTTGGAGTTTGGGAAGTGAAGGAAATAGAATTGACCTACCTGCTTGACTCGCTAGTCATAGGACAGTATCTTTTTTATTAAGCCAATATTTTTTGTACACGACTTGATGTTGTAAATAAACCTATGTATTTATAGAAGGTTGGTTTTGGTTTGAAAAATTTATGACTCTACTTTCATATCCTATTGTTTTATTGTCTCGGATTATTTATATGCTTTCGCATGCGTATATTAATTGAATTGGTCGGCGATGCGTCCTGGGACATCACCATTATATCGACCAAGTAGGGATGGACACGTGTTTGGAGGGTCGGGATGTGACAAAAATATTATCATACACACTTCTAATAGCATGAGAAATAGAATAATTATCATATTTCTCATTTTTGTTAGCATGAGAAATAGAATAGTTATCATACACGCCTCTAATAGCATAAGAAATAGAATAGTAGCAAGGGTGGGCAATGATAAGAATTTTTATTTCTCATATTTGTTCCAAAAATACAAAAGTAGAAAATTTTAACTTTTCATTTCTATTCCAAACCTATTTTTGGAGAAAGAATTTATTCCAGGATTAGAAAAATGACATTGCATTATCAAATGGGTTTATGTTCCAAGTCTGTTTCCGGAAATAGAAAAATAAAAAAAATAGATAAATAGAATAGTTATCATACGTGCTCCTAATAGCATGAGGGAGGGATGCAAATAGTTTTTATTTCATTACTGTTCAAGGAATAGAAAAATATTGCATTATCAAATTGTTTTATGTTTCAAACCTGTTATTGAGAATAGAAAAATAAAAATAAAAATAAAATCGAATGGTTATCATTTATGCTCTAAAGATTAGTTGTTAACTTTGTTGAACAAATGTTGATAAGTATCTTAAATAAAGGGGGTTATTTGGTTAAAGAAAATTACCAATAAAATCCAAATCCTATTGCTCTTGTTCTAAATTAGTACTAAACCTATTAATAATTTATTAATTTAGTCCACTCAGCCAATTCTAGTTAAAAATTGCTAATGTGGAAGTCGGCCATCCTCTGTGACACAACCAACACTAACTTGGATAATTTAAAAAAATTAAATTAAAATTTCCTGAATTTTTCTTTTTTGTCCTCCTTTTCTTTTATTTGTTTTTCTTTCCCTTTTCTTTTTACCAGTGGCCATTCGCCGGATTTGTCAAGGCCAACGACCTTCAGTGGCCATTGCCAAGGCCTTGACGACCGATAGAGGAAATAGAAAAAAATAAAAAGGAAGAAGGAAAGAAAGAAAAAGGAAAGGTTAGGAAAAAATTCAAAAAAGTTTATAAAAATTGCAAATATCCTCTACGTCAATGCCGACTGTGCAACTTAAAATTGTTGATATCCACATTAATGATTTCTGGCCAATCATTGAAAAATTATTAAAACGTTTATGAGTATAAATTAGTAAAATTAAAAATTTTAAAATTCACTTGATATCCGTACAATTGTTTAAGAATTTTTTTAACCTTTGGAATCGTTAAATCACCACATATAAGAAAATCCAAATTTGGCCCCACATTTAGAAAATTGAGCCCCCACCGCCCTCCTTCTTGACATGAATATACTGTACCTTAAATAATTTTAGGTCTTCGAAACATCGCTTGACATTAAATCTTGCAAAATATTCTTCTTTTAAGGTCATAAGTGTCACACCCCAAATCCTACAAAAATAGGATAATGACGCGGCTATCCTTCTCCTTACCTAAGTATGCAGTCTAAAAGTCAAAATAATATATCAAAATTTCTATCATCCATCAAAAGAAAAAAATATATTTTTCTAAACGAAGAAGCTAAACCTTAACATATAGCAATTTAGACATATCCAACAATCTATATTTATATTCATAATATAACTACCAAAAAGTCCTCCGTCAATATTGCTCTCGTACTACTTATCACTAATTGAAGAACCTAAAAAAGATTGGAAGGAATTGGGTGCGCAATCATAACTTAGTGAGTAATGCATATCTTCTAAGCGGATCGAACATTCACTATGCACATTTACGAAACAAATCAAAACTCGCTTATCTCAAATCCAGTATACAATACATATACAAGATAGAACAAGTTATATTACTTTAACATAACTATATGCATGTCATAAAACTCATTAAATTAATAATATTATAACAAACATTAATAATCTAATCTATTGATTAATCTCAACAACTTACATATCGATAATCCATTACATTGTCCAAACTCAAATCACACATCAATAGTCCGCTCCATTGACCAAACTTGTGCTCAAATATCTAACTATGATCAAAATTTCCCCTTAACTAGGTCTCCACCTATAATACCAATGGCTCGGCACAAAAGAATGTCTAAACAAGTATATGCAAACCCGCAAACCTTCAACGGGGTTCACAGTGATGTTGAGCACCAAACTCACATCCTTCAATACTAGGAGTCAAATCCATAATCAATATCACCGATTGATTTCACAAAACAAAACGCATGATTTTTCTCAACTCCGTTTATCAACCATAATTCATTTCACATGGCCTTTCTCAAACCATTTCAGAATCTATTTCATAAACTAGGTTTACAAATCAGTATATAACCTTTAATAATGCATTTTTTTAAAAAACAATTGTCAAACTATTCACAGATACCAAATCATAGTAAACATCTGATTTAGATTTATATAATAAACATGCTTATTCATAACTCATGATATATCAAATATTTATCCCTTTGAAGATATGAGTTTACAAATTCAAAGTAAAGATAGCACCACACACTTGAAAAAGTTGAAACCCAATCTATAATGGTTGCTCAAGTCGACATACTCAAATTTCTATTAATTAACATACTCGAATTTCTATTAATTAACCAAACAATGATATCAACATTTGAATAAAACACTACTCCAACCAACAATTCAACTAAACTATGCTCAATTGTCAATGAATCAACTCCTACGTGCTAATAAAGAAACTTGTTTATAATAGATGTTCATCTTTTCTGTTATGCGTGTTGTTCGTTACGTGTACCTCACACGCAAAGACTCAGAATTTTGTCTTTATCAACTCATACTTCAAAATAGATTGTTATTAAACCCCATAGCTCCACAATGACATAAACTATCTTCATAAAAATCATAGCCTAATAGCTCCTTAATCGAATCTCACAATTCAAAATCGACATAACTTTGAACTTATGTCTTAACTTCAAAAATTACTCTAATTAAACTAATAATAAGCTTGAATACTCACTTGATGTTGCAATTCACGGCTTATTCGGCTTGTCATAGAGTCGGATCAGCTATGCGCTAATTTTTATTTCTTTTTTCTCCTTTTCCGCTTCTTTTGGTTCACGGGACAAGCTCCCCTTAATTTTCCTCATTTTGTCCATTGAAGACCTCTTACACAATCTGTTGAAGAAAATTAAAATGGGTTGGGGCTTTGGAGACATGGGCTTGGGCTTCTTGGGCCCATCTATTACAATAAGAAAGCTTACAATGTTTGATACTTCATAACTACTTAGGTGGACAGTCGTGCAATATTTCAAGTAGGGGTGTGCAAAGAAACCGAGACCGACTCAGACTGCTCGAAACCGGACCAGATTTGCTTGGAACCGGTGGTTTTTAAGAAAATTCGTCTGGTTCTTAGTTCCATGGGTAGATCCACCCGCCCGTTCACCAGGGCTGGACCAGTTATATTATAATAATATATTAATTTTTTATATTAAAAAAATTTGAAATCAGCAAACCTAAAATTTAGTGCTCCAATTTCCATTTTGTCTCAGTTCACTACTTTCCTACTCTATCTTGTCTCTCTTAGTTCGAACTCTCTCCTAGCTCCCTCTTCCTCTCCAATTCACCTTCGGATATGCTCATCTCCCTTCGAGTCCTAGTCTGGACTCAATGAAATAGTGAGTCGATTCTCTTTTCCCCCCTCGAACTTGAACTCTCTCTCCACGTCGCCGCCACCTCTGTATTCACTGTCACTATCGTCCTTGTTGTTACTAGACTCATCCCACTTCTGCCTCCCCTTTTTCTCCTTCCCCTCCTCGGGCTTCTCCTTGCTGTCCTCGTCTTAGGGGATAGAGGTGAACTCCAGGTTGAAGAACGGCCTGTTGTCCTCATCATCCTCCTTGTTGTCGGTCTCGAGGGAAGAGCAGGAGATGGTGGGGGTGGCGGCGAAGATGGTGGTGGTGGCCAGGATAGATGTCACGTCCCGACCCTCCGAGAACGTGCCCATCCCTGCTTGGTCGATATAATAGTGATGTCCCATGACGCATCACTGACCCATTCATTTTAATATATATGCATGTGGAAGTAGATAAAAATCCCTAGACAATAAAATAATGGGATAGGAAAGCATGGCCATATTTTTCAAACCACGAAAAATCTTTTATAAACAATGGGTTTATACACAAGACCAGGCTGATTACAAAAATTGTTGGCTTATCAAAGAGGAACTGTCCTATGACTAACTAGTTATACAGGTTCGCCGATTATGCTTCTTGCACCTTCCCAAACTTTTGGACTTCTGGCTCTCCACGGCTATCACCTAGGGACCTGAAAGTGTTATCCCACAACAGGGTGAGACTACGTCTCAACAAGTTTAACCCCCTAAAACCCGATTAGAAGAAATTATGCCCTATGGGCTGCCTAAGCACAATCAAACGTCAGAGGACTTATCTTGGCTTCAGTTTCTTCCTACAAGTCAGTTCAATTCATAAATACTGACCATCACATCATCCACTCAATTCAATCAGATCAAACCATTGATCAATTGACTCAATCGATTACATGTCATCGAGACCATCACACGGTCACCTCGATTATTCATTGTCAACTCTTAGTCATGGCCTAACAGGCATAACCTAGATTAAGCGGTAATCACGGCCCCACTGGCAACTTTTCTATGTTTGGTAGTCATTACGGTCCCACCTGGCAATTTTCTAAGTTTAGTGGTAATCACGGCCCCACCAAGCAATTTTCTTAGATTTAGTGGTATCACGGCTCTACTCGGCAATTTTTTGATATTTAGTGACATCATGGCCCTACTTGGCAATTTTCAATATGGAGTGGCATCATGGCCCCACTCGACAATTTTTAGATTTAGTGGCATTACGGCCCCACTTAGCAATTTTCAATATTTAGTGGCATCATGGCCCCACTCAGGAATTCTTAGGTTTGGTGAGATTTAGTGCTATCACGGCCCCACTCGGCAAATTTTAGATTTATACCAACATTAATCAATTTTTGGGATAAATCTTCACAATTACCAATTTTACTCAATTATCACAAACTAGTGCTCAATTAAATAAACAAAAAGCACCATTGAACTTAGCATAAAATTCCGGTCACCGACCATCCTGGTTGAATTTCCGGAAAATAAATAAATAATTAAACAATTTTCAAAAATATAAATAAATACAATAAATGAATACTTAAGCCCATAATGCCTAATTATATATCGGAACAGGCCTGGAAAATTTCCGAGACACGTTCAATAAATACTAGAGTCTATTTACTTGTTAATTACACTAACTAACTACCTAACATGCAAAGGCAAATAATTAAATTTACTAAACTAATCAAATCTGACCACCTAATCCATCTTAACCTAAACTAATCAACCCCTAAGCGCAATTAACCTACTAAGCGAGAATTAGTGAGTTAAACTCACTTGATTCGCGATCCAATCGGCTCAAATCGTTTGGAACACAACGGGGAACGACTTCCTTCAAAGCGGGTCTAGCAACCGAGATCAAAAACCACCTTAAAATGAGCCTGAAGGTTGCTGGAAAACCCACCAACAAGCTCTCTGTTTGTTGTTACAAAAGAGAGGAAACAAGGTTGGTAGACACACATAAGGACCGAGATGGGATGAGGGAGTCCCGGCGACCAACGGTGAGGACTTACGGTGGTTGGAGGTGGGCGACGAAGTCTTCGACTTCTTGCTGGTTTATTTTTTGCTTCTGCTCTTGCTACACAAAGTAGAACCAAGGCTGAACGGCGAAGAAATGGGTTGATTGGAGCTCCGACAAGCGGGTGGTTGGCAACCGGTGGCTCCCGGGGGTCTAGGGGGTTTTGTTGGAGGTTGGAATGGGCAAAGGAAGAGTTAGAATGGGAGAAAAATGAAGAAAAACGCGAAACTAACAGACCGGCGACTGGCGGCTTGCGGCGGCCTTACAGGATGACTGGCAGCTCTAATCATGGTGAGGTCAGGCTCATTGGAATGGTCTAGATGTGCTGGTCACGGTGATGGGTGGATCGCTGGCTAATTCTTCCGAGAAGACCACTTTCAACTCAAATCTTTGGCGAAAGGTCAGCTGGAGCAGAAATTGGAATAAAGTAAAATAGAGGAGGAAAACGGTCTGGTGGGCGTGCGTCTTGGTCGAACGGCAAGGTGGCTTGCTTCTCTGGTTTTCTCAAGCTTCTAAGCACCCTCAACAATGGAGAAATCAAGTGGATTTAGGAAGAAGAAGGCTGCTGCAATAGGAGGGCCACTTGGTTCACATTTTCCTCTCATTTGTCCCCTTGACCATCCTCATCAATATCTGGCTTCCTTGGCCACAATCCAGCCACCTATGCACCTCATGTGCAAGCTTTAAATGGTCCAAAAGTTGTGGGAGTGGGGGACATACGAATTTCATGGGTTTTGGCAACAAATGGACACTAATTGCTTCTGAATTCAATCCAATTTGGCCCTCATAATTTCAATTAGCACCTCAATGATCAAATCAATATTTTTCCTCACCAATTGATCACACTTGCTTCCCAATTTCACAATAAAAAATGATCCTTGGCAATTTCTGGATAAAAACGGCCCTAGGACGACTTTTTTCCAAAATGTCTCGGGTTGCAGAAAAATCTTCTAAAACTAAGTCGATGTTTCTAAAATTTATTGTGACATGACAGAACCTTCGATTTCTAGAATCGATTTCAAATTTGCAGTTAGTTTCAATCCGACATGTTTTTAGCGTGACATAAGCTACCGGGTAGCTTTCAGAACTTTTTAGTGCAAATGACCCGTGATCAATTTTCTTCGAGCCACAATGAACTCCTTCGACACATTGGCGACTCCCGGTGGTTGTGAAAATCTCAAGATTTCAAATACGGACACAATATACCAAAACGACAGAAAAATCTAATTAGTGTTGATCGATGAGAATTTTACAATTTAGTGGGATCACCCACATTTAACCACTCATCTCAGTCAAACCGACCTATCTCTGATTTCTAATCAATTTACATTTGTGCTGTAATGATCTCGGCAGATGAACACGGTCGAATAGCTGATTCTTAATCGAATCCTCAAGTCTATTTGCCTTAAAATCCTTAATAAGTTCCGTAGATAGTTTAGTTATCTCGAAAGTGATCAGCTTTGAGAACGGCCTTATAGGAGTGTTGATGAAATGTCGGGATGTCACAACTCTTCCCATTTTATAAAAATTTTGTCCTCGAAATTTAAACCTTAACATACTTAGGCAAAAAGGTGGGAGTACACGTCTCATTAACTCTTCAATCTCCCAGGTTGCTCTTTCAGTACCATGTTATTGCTAGACTACTTTGACCATTGGAATGGTCTTTGTACGCAGAACTTGCTATTTTCTGTCCCCGATTTGAACCGGGCTTTCAACGTATGACATACGGTCATCCATGTTCAATTCCTCGAAATTGAGCACGTGGGTCGAGTCAGGCTCATACTTCCTTAACATCGACATGTAAGAGACGTCGTGCACTTGCGCCAATCTCGGTGGCAACGCAAGACGATACGCTAAGGTCCCGATTCTCTCAAGAATCTCAAACGGACCTACATACCTTGGACTCAGTTTTCTTTTCTTGCCAAAGTGCGAAGTTCTCCTAATTTGTGACACCTTCAGAAAAATGTGATCACCAACTTGGAATTTCAAAAGCCTTCGATGCTTGTCTGTGTAACTTTTCTGACGACTCTGAGGGGTCTTTAGTCTTGCTCTGAACACTACCACGGCATCCACTAATTGCTGATCCAACTCTGGGCCTGTAATCTTTCTCTCTTCAACTTCATCCCAACACACTGGTGTTCTAGATGATTTGCCATACAACCCTTCAAAATGAGCCATCTGGATGCTCTGCTGATAACTGTTGTTGTAGGCAAATTCTACGAGATGAAGTTGTTCTTCCCAACTTCCTTTAAAGTCCAGTACACAAACTCTCAGCATATCTTCAAGAGTCTGAATTGTCCTCTCAGACTGACCATCCGTTTGGGGATGATATGCCGTACTATACTGAAGCTTTGTACCTAAGGCACCTTGCAAGCTTTTCGAAAAAGCAGCGGTAAACCCCGGGTATCGATCTAACGTTATCATAACCGGCACTCCATGCAAACGAACTATCTGACGTACGTATAACTCAGCGTGTCTATCCAAGTTAAGATCCTTTCACACTACAATAAAGTGAGCCGACTTTGTCAATCTATTGACTATTACCTAAATCGAATCATTGCCTCTTTGACTCCTTGGTAATTCGGTCGCGAAGTCCATCGTGATATGCTCCCATTTCCATTCTAGGATCCCAAGAGGTTGTAAAAGTCATTCCGGCTTGCAATACTGAGCTTTAACTTGTTGACACGTCAAACACTTGGCGACATGTCTTGCGATATCCGCTTTCATACCAGACCACCAATAGTGTTGACGCAGGTTCTAATACATCTAGGTACTTTCGGGATGAATGTTGTAACTACTACGATGAGCTTCTGATAAAATATCTTCTCTAAGCTTCGCATCGTTAGGTACAACCAATCGTCCTCGAAACTTCAGTGTACCACAATCAGATACCTGAAAGTCAACTTTCCTCTCTTGGATTTCCTCTTGCAGAATTTGCACATCTAGTTCAATTCTAAGGGTGGCCATAAGACTTGAAAGTTGGCCTACCTCAAACTTGAATACTGAATCTCAAGCTCTCTTGATTAGATTCCACTCTTTAACCAATAAGTGGGCAATTGACAACTTTCGACTCAAAGCGTCAACAACCTTATTTGCTTTTCCTAGTACTATGTGCTATGGTATTTGCTCAACAATCCAGTTCTAGAACCTCCTTTCTGCTCCCATTTCTCTTGGGTGGCTCGACGAGAACTCTTTTTGAACCATCGTAGCCACTTCTTTCATCGGTATAACCCATAGAGAGATCTATGCATAGCAAAGTTATAGTCCTTCTGAGCTTAGAGACATAGCCTATGCGAGCCTTACTAGAGCTCTTTTACATTTTTAAGTTTGACCTATTAGAGATCCGGTCTAAAAGGAAGGCATGTTGGCAATAAAGCATTCACCGAAGGTAACGTAGTTCAGAGAAGAGAGTGAGTACTTGATTATTCTAAGGCAAGAGAAGGACCTAAGAGTTCCCTTGAGACTTTATTGAGTCCGGGGATGGCTATGTTCTGTCTCGGGATTACCTGGTCCTACAAAGTCTAAGAAGAAAGGAAAATAAAGTCTATGCATAATTTGAAAAAAGAAAGGAATGATAGGTGGTTAAGGTTTTCATGTTTGAATATGAGGAAAGATCTCTGCAGCCCCTACCTTAATCTCCATGGATTTGAGAAGCATGAGTACTTATAGTAGTATAAAGCTAACTTATCTTCTTCACCTTCTTCTAAATCTTCTACCTCTACGAAATAAAATTCAAATTAGAATCTTTGTAATAAATTGATTATGTTCCTGAAGTCTCTGCCCATATTAGAAAGCTTTCGTTCCCAACCCAATATGATAAAAGTGAATCAGTGCATAGCTTTAACCGACCAAGGGTAGGCATAGGCAGTCGTTCCAACTAAAGAGGCGGAAAGAGGGAGGGCTGGTTCGGGAAAGGAGTAGGCCACGGTTAGCCAACTTATCTGGCAGGCGGGTCAAGAAAGAGACAAAACTTGAGCGAGGAACGAGCTCAGCTCTAGTTCTTAAGGCAAAGTATCACATGAAAGACAAAACTCAACATGAGACTCGAAACACAAAACTCGGCTAGAAAAGGATCAAACTCGTCCTCCGGGTTAAGAAAGCAAGAGACTGTGTAGAAAGGGGCTCGATAAGGCCTCTATTTAATCAGCAAAAGACTAGTTAGGAAGTGAATCAAATAAATCTAAGTCGGAAGAGGGTATGAAATGGATTTCTTTTGAAACCAATGGCAGATCTTCCTCAATAGGAACTGAACTCCTTGAGCAATCGATCAGCTTCTTCAGAAAGAATAGGTACTTAAGACTCTGATGGTCCGTGAATATCTTAAATTTTTCCGCACACAAGTAATGTCTCCAAATCTTCAACACAAAAATAATTGATGTGAGTTCTAAGTCATGCATCAGGTAGTTCAGTTCATGAGGTCTCAACTGGCAGGAGGCGTATGCAACAACCTTACCATATTGCATCAACACACAACCCAGTCCTTTGAATAATGGATCATTATAGATCTCGTACCCTCCAGAGCCAGATGGAATCGTCAGCACAGGTGCAGTAGTTAGCTTTTGCTTTAACTTTAGGAAACTACACTCGCACTTGTCTGACTAGACAAATTTCTCGTCTTTTTTCAGGAGTCTTGTCAAAGGCGACGCCAAAACTGAAAACCCTTCCACAAACTGTCTTTAGTAGCCTGCCAAACCCATAAAACTTCTTATCTCTATCACGGTAGTCGGTCTTGGCCAGTTAATAATTGCTTCAATCTTGCTCAAGTCCACGAAGATCCCTTCTCCGGAAATCACATGACCTAAAAACGCAACACGAGTTAGCCAAAATACGCATTTGCTAAACTTAGCATATATCTGATGAATCCTCAAGGTTTGGAGCACTAACCTCATATGATCCCCATGCTCCTCAGCACTCCTTGAATACACCAGGATATCATCGATGAACACGATCACGAGCTGATCTAGATATTCCTTAAATACTCGGTTTATCAAATCCATGAAAGCAGTTGGAACATTCGTCAGCCCAAATGGCATCACAGTGAACTCGTAATGACCATACCGAGTATGAAATGCCAACTTTGGAATGTCCTCTTTTCTAATCCTCAGCTGATGATATCATGTTCTCAAGTCGATTTTCGAAAATATTGACACTCCTTGCAACTGATCAAACAAGTCATCACTCCTCGGCAATGGGTATTTGTTCTTGATCGTTACTTGATTGAGTTGACGATAGTCAATGCACAAATGCAACGAACCATCTCTTTTTTTAAAAAAAAAAAAATAGAACTGATGCTCCCCAAGGTGATTTACTTAGACGTATGAATCCCTTATCCAATAATTCTTGCATCTACACTTTCAGTTCTTTCAACTCAGATAGCGCCATCCAGTAAGGAGCCTTAGAGATTGGCTCTATCTCGGGTGCTAATTGAATCACAAACTCAATTTCTCTCTCTGGCGGCAATCTTGGCAATTTCTTCGGAAATACATTGGGAAATTCTTGCACAACTGAAATATCTTCAATTTTCAGCTCCTTAACTACCGTATCCACGGCAGTTGCTAGGGGCGCGCATGATAAAATTTTTGTCTTTTGATTTCTCTGTTTCTTTGTTTCCCGGAACAGGTTTGGAACAGAAATCCATTTGATAACGCAATTTGATTTCTCTATATCTGAAACAGATTTCTACTTCAGAAATAGAGAAATCGAAGAAATCAAAAGTTGAAATTTTTAACTTCTCTGTTTCTGAAGTAGAAATAGAAATTCTTTTTTTCTTCCATTTGGGCATCCTTGTTCATTCATAGGCTTATCTCTTTTCTATTTGGGTGTTGCTTCTCTTTTCTCCTCTCAATGCTTCAACCAAACCCTAGCGACTTCGAAGAACCTGCCCATCCTTGCCATCACCTCCTCCGTTCGCCTCCTTTGTTGCCTCCTCGATCCGCGTCTCCGAAGAACCTATCCATCCTCGCTGTCGCCTCCTCCTTCCGCCTCCTCCATCCGCGTCTCCGAAGAACCTGTCCATCCTCACCGTCGCCTTCCTTCCTCTCTGATTCGAGGTCTTCCCCTCTCTCTCTCTCTCTCTCTCTCTCTCTCTCTCTCTCTCTCTCTCTCTCTCTCTCTCTCTCTCTCTCTCTCTCTCTCTCTCTCTCTCTCTGTGCGATTTATTTGTTCTGTTTTCCTTCGTTGGGGTTTCGCTGTTCTTGGCCGTTCTTGCGCCGAGCTCAATAGACGCGCGCTGTGCTGCTATCTGGTGTTTCCGGGTTGCGCATTGTTTGTTATGTTTTCCTTGGAGATCATGGGCAAACAACCCATGCGCATGCTGTAACACCACACCACCCCCACCATCTCTATCTGAAAGTCAGAAACTTTATGCGCCCCCTGTGTACTTGCTTGGATCTCTTCCAGAAAGTTTGAAACTTTCACGCGCAATCTTCGCATGGGTAGGTCCGTCCCATTCCATCCCATCTTGGGTCCGAATTCTTCCTCCTCCCAGGCAGAATTAGATGAAAAAATTAGATTCTTGATTGCATTCGGACGAAGTGGGCAGTTGCGATGTGCTGTGAATTCTGGTTTTTTGGCTTCGTCGATGGATTCTAAGTGATGGGTTCTGTGTTCTTTTAGTTGTTTTATCTTCCTGTGGGTGAGAGCTTGATTCCCAATATTGATGGAGAAGGTGGAGTCGGAATTCTGAGTGGTGGGTTCTGTGTTGGGTGAGAGCTTGATTCCCAATAATGATGGAGAAGGCGGAGTTGGAGCCCATTGACGGTTCTTGTGGATCCTCTTTAGCGATTAGTTGTAGGTCGAGTTCAGAATGCGGCGAAATTGAGCTGTCCAACGGCTTTTATGGTCTCTGATTGATTGCATGGTCTCTGATTGAGCTGTCCAACGACGAAATTGAGCTGCAAAACCATTGCCAAATAAAATGGCAAGGGATAATAATATGCCGGAAATTTCATGAAATTGTATTTTCAACTTTTGTAATGTATTAGTATTATTTTGACTATTATTTTGTATTTGAGGATTTCCTATGTTGTTTTAGTATTATTTTGACTATTATTTTGTATTTGAGGATTTCATATGTTGTTTTAGTATTATTTCGAATATTATTTTGTATTTGAGGATTTCCTATGTTGTTTTAGTATTATTTCGACTATTATTTTGTATTTAAGGTTTTCCTATGTTGTTATCTAATCAATTTTTATTCCTGGAAATAGAAATTTTATTCTATTATCAATCGGATTTCTATTCCAGAAATAGAAATTTTGACTCGTTATCAAACGGGTTTCTGTGCTCAGAAACTTGTCCGGGGAATAGAAATTGAGAAATTGATTTCTGGCCAAAAATCAATTTCTGAAATTGGAATTTTGTCATGCGCACCCTAAGTATCCTTGACAACCCTCGTCTAACAAATGGGTTGACTTTTGTGACGAGATTAGGGAAATTGAGAGTACTCCTCAATTCCCCACAAACTCAAAGCTCTCACCCTTTAATGGGTAAAACTGAATCAACTTGCGATAACAGTCCATTTTAGCTCATTGCTTGGTGAGCCAGTCCATGCCAATTATCAAATCAAAATCATACATGGCTAGGACAAACAAGTCTATTCTCCCCTCTCGCTCACCAATCTCTAACTTGCAACCAGAGCAACCCAAAGTAGACAACACTTTATCCTTCAGAGGTGTAGATATGCTAACAACATATTCCAATAATTCAGGATTCAATCCTATCAGCTTAACGTATTGCTCAGCATTAAAGGAATGTGTTGCTCCTAGATCGAATAAAGCATAAGCAGGATGGTTGTTCAGCGAAACCGTACTTGTGATCACGTTAGGCGCAGCCTTTGCTTGACATTGAGTAATTGCATACGCTGT
Organism: Eucalyptus brandiana; assembly: GCA_014182725.1. Classification (NCBI taxonomy): domain Eukaryota; kingdom Viridiplantae; phylum Streptophyta; class Magnoliopsida; order Myrtales; family Myrtaceae; genus Eucalyptus; species Eucalyptus brandiana. The sequence goes on from CM024670.1 coordinate 29,559,061, forward strand.
GCCTTAAACTGGAGGTCTAAGCTGTCCTCCTTGTTGTGCATTCTGAGGCGCATACCCTCTAATTTGTCCCATTGGTGGTGGTGGCGCAACTGCGGTTGTCCTCTTATCCTTCTCGGACAATTTCTGGCTATGTGACCCAGCTAGCCACATTCAAAACAAGTGCCTGGCCTAGATTGGCATGGGATAGATGTGTGTCACCACCCACACGAGCGACATACACCATTCTGGTTAGACCCAGACTTGCCGACTCCACCTTTCCTATTAGGCGGGATCTGGAATCTACCTCCTGTCATGGGCTTCTTTCCCCGACGGATTCATTCTCTGTGGAAGCTAAACCTTAGCCCAGATGAGGCAGCTCGCTCGTTCAATCCTCTTTCTATCATCTGAGCTTGACAATAGACTTCTTGGTAATCAGTCAAGTCCAACGGCAGTAGTGGTTGTTTCAACTCAGAATGAAGACCATTTCTGAATCTTCGGGCTTTCTCTTTAGGGTCTTATATCAATCTTGGAGCATACTGCAAAACCTTCGCGAACTTGACCCCATATTGGTCAACAGTCATATTCCCTTGACGGAGACATTGGAACTCCTCCATCTTTTGTTCTTGGGCAGTACTCGAGAAGTACTGATCATTAAAAGCTCTGAGGAAGGTATCCCACAGCTGGACCACACCTTCCGGGAATGCCGTGTCCTTGGCGGCTCTCCACCAAATGTTTGCATTGCTTTGAAGTTGGTACACAGCCAGTACCAGTACCACCTTCTCCTCTTCGTTACACATCAGTAGTGCGAATGCTTTCTCAAGATCCTGAATCCAAAGTGATATGACTTCAGGGTCTCCTTCACCAATGAACCTTAGAGGGTTTAGCTTTAAAAATGGTTCCACTAACTTGTGAATCGACCTTCCAACGGCCATATTCCTAAGTGAAACTTCAGCAAGGGTGACGGTAGGTGCAGTGACAAGTGTGGCAATAGGAGTGGCCTCAGCAGCGATGGCAACAGCAGCAGTAGTGGCGGCCTTTAAGGAAATGGGTATGGTTCCTAGTTCCATGGGTAGATCCACCCACCCGTCCATCTTGACTAGACCGGTTATATTATAATAATATATTCATTTTAATATTAAAAAAATTCTGAAATCAGCAAATCTAAAACATAGTGCTCCAATTTTCATTTCGTCTCAGTTCACTGCTATCCTACTCTATCTCGTCTCTCTTAGTTTGAACTCTCCCCCAGGTCCCTCTTCCTCTCCAATTCACCTTCGGATATGCTCATCTCCCTTCGAGTCCTAGTACGGACTTAGTGAAATAGTCAGTCGATTCTCTTGTCCCCCCTCAAACTTGAACTCTCTCTTCACATCGTCGCCACCTCTGTATTCATTGTCACTATTGTCCTTGTCATTGCTGGGCTCATCCCACTTCTGCCTCGCCTCTTCCTCCTCCCCCTCCTCGGGCTTTTCCCTGTCGTCCTCCTCTTTGGAGATAGGAGCGAACTTCGGGTTGAAAAACAGCCTTTCGTCCTCGTCATCGGTCTCCGGGGAAGAGCAAGAGACGGTGGGGGCGGTGGCGAAGATGGTGGTGGTGGCCAGGATGGATGTCACATCCTGACCCTCCGAGCATGTGCCCATCCTTGCTTAGTCAATATAATAGTGATGTCCGAGGACGCATCACCAATCCATTCATCTTAATATATACGTATGTGGAAGCAAATAAAAATCCCTAGACAAAAAAAATAATGGGATAGGAAAGTAGGGCCATATTTTTCAAACCACGACAAGTCTTTTACAAATAACAGGTTTATACACAAGACCAAGTTGGTTAAAAAAATTGTCAGCTTATTAAAAAGGAATTGCCCTATGACTGACTAGTCATACAGGTTCGCCGATTATGCTTCTTCCACCTTCCCAAACTCCGGGACTTCTGGCTCTCCACGACCGTCACCTAGGAACCTGAAAATGTTATCCCACAATGGGGTGAGACTACGTCTCAGCAAGCTCAACCCCTTAAGACTTGATTAGGAAGAAAATTATGCCTTAAGGGCTGCCTAAGCACAATCAGGCATCAAAGGACTTACCTTAGCCTCAATTCCTTCCTGCAAGTCAGTTCAATTCATAAATACTGACCATCACATCATCCACTCGATTCAATCAGATCAAACTATTGATCAATCGACTTAGTTGATTACATGTCATCGAGACCATCACATAGTCACTTCGATTATTCATTCTCAACTCTTAACCACAGCCTAACAGGTACAACCTAGATTAAGTGGTAATCACGGCTCCACTAGCAACTTTTCTATATTTGGTGGTCGTCACGGCCCCACCAAGCAATTTTCTTAGATTTAGTGGCATCACGGCCTCACTCGGCAATTTTCGATGTTTAGTGGCATCGCGGCCCCACTTAGCAATTTTCAATATGTAGTGGCATCATGGCCCCACTCGGCAATTTTTAGATTTAGTGGCATCATGGCCCCACTTGTCAATTTTCAATATTTAGTGGCATCATGGTCCCACTCGGCAATTCTTAGATTTGGTGAGATTTAGTGGTATCACGGCCCCACTCTGCAAATTTTAGATTTATATCCACATTAATCAATTTTTAGGATAAATCCTCATAATCACTAAGTTCACTCAATTATCACAAACCAGTGCTTAATTAAATAAAAAAAAGCATCACTGAACTTAGCATAAAATTCCGATCACCGACCATGCCAGTTCAATTTTCGGAAAATAAATAATGAATTAAATAATTACGAAAATATTAAATAAATGCAATATATGCATACTTAGGCTCGTAATGCCTAATTATATGCCAAAATGGGACCGAAAAATTTCCGAGACTTGTTGAATAAATACTAGAGTCTATTTACTTGTTAATTACACTAACTAACAACCTAACATGCAAAGAAAAATAATTAAATTCACTAAACTAACCTAATCTAACCACCTAATCCATCTTAATCTAAACTAATCAACCCCTAAGTATAATTAACCTACTATGGGAGGATTAGTGAGTGAAACTCACTTGATTCGCGATCCGATCGGCTCAAATTGTCAGGAATGCAACGAGGAACAACTTCCCTCAAAGCAGGCCTAGCAACCGAGGTCTAGAACGACCTCAAAATAGGCCCGAAGGTAGCTAAAAAACCCACCAACAAGCTCTCTGTTTGCTACTGCAAAAGAGAGGAAACAAGGTTGGTTAAGGCACACGAGGACCAACATGGGTTGAAGGAGTCCTGGCGCCAACGGCGAGGACTTACGGTGGTTGGACACGGGCCACTAAGTCTTAGACTCCTTGTTGATTCGTTTTCTAATTCTGCTCTTGTTGGACAGAGGAGAACTAAGGCTAAACGGTGAAGAAATGGGTTATTTGAAGCTCTAGCTAGTGAGTGGTCGGCAACCAATGGCTCCTAGGGGTCTAGGGGGTTTTGTTGGAGGTTGGAATGGGCAAAGGAAGGGCTGGAATCGGAAAAAAAATGAAGAGAAATGTGAAACTAGCGGACTAGTGGGCGGATCAACGGACCGGCTTGCGGCGGCTGTCCAAGATGGCCAGCGGCTCCGTTCGGGGCGAGGTCGGGCTCTTTGAAACAGTCTTGATGTGCTGGTCACAGTGATGGGTGGATCGTTGGCTAATTCGTCTGGGAAGACTACTTTCAACTCAAATCTTTGGCGAAATGTCAGTTGGAGCAAAAACTGTAATAAAGGAAAACAGAGGAGGAAAACAGTATGCCTTCTCACTGTGGATCTAAACTTAGAACCAGGGAAGACAGAGTCAGTTTCCTGTAGGTATGCCTTCCCACTGTGGGCGAACCTCTTGTTGAAGCCCTTCAAGGACAGCTTTTTAGCAGAAAATTACTTTGACCTTTAGTTCAGATCCTAGAGACACTTAGAGATGCTAGGATGTTAACATTTCTAACTATCTGAGCTGCCTTTGTCAGCAGATCCTACTAAACTGGAGAAAAAGAGGAGTGTAGAAAGCCATAGAGAGTTTTACACAAAACACTCACTTTACTTCAAAGGACTTTGCCCAACACATTACATCCTCCTTGCCTTTTATAGACATTGGGAGGTCACACACAAATAACGACCATTCTCACAAGTCTTGAAATAAATAAAGGCTCCAGAAACTTCCGGTAGGGAATTATTTTGATGATATGAATAGTGACAATGAACAATGATTTCCCTAGTCTACTGCATTAGTAATGTTACAGTGACTTGCTACATTGATTTGCTACAATCAACGGTCTCGTCCGTCACGAGCATTGTAGTCATAGTCTAAGTTATCAGAACTATCCATTTCTGCTAGGAGATGTTCTTCATATTTTTGTTCAAGTCCTACAAGTGAATCTGGTGAGAGGATTTGGTTTGAAGAGGATGCTTCCCCTTGATTCTGGAATGAACCTATAGTGTCAGCAGGCATGTTTGGATGAAGCCAATTGGATGGTTGAACATAATAAGATGTGTCCATGCCTAGAGATAAGGACAAAGATCCTTGATCGTAAGGGTCTTGGGAAAGAGGACCTCCCCATTGTGCATAGGGGTCTTGAGAAGACTGCGCAGGGTCATTTGTGTTTGTCATTTCTTGCTCCTGTGATAATGTAGCTTGTCTGAATTCCTCGAGTGCTTCCTTAGCTTTTGGTGTAGACTATAATGATCCCACACAGTGGGTACATTATAGTTCCATACATCTTTAGGAATGGTTTTATTTTCCTAGCACAAAACTCTTTGAAGTTCTCAGTACTGGTGTTCATAGCAACCAACATGTCCTAGAAAAGATTTGTATATTCGAGCTTCTGTAAGGTGCGGTTGAGATTTATAGGATCCGGTACCTATAATTTGTGGAGCATCAATGATGTTGCCATTGTTTTTTACAAAATCCCATGGACGTCGGAAGAATAGAATAATGTGAACTTCTGAGTTTGGTTGGATGATTCTCAATTCTTGCTATGAGAGCTACTTCGAATGAGTAGGAGGATAAAACCAATTGAGGAAGGCCAAGAGGTTTCTGTCACTTTCCCTTTCAATGTTTTGACCGAGTCTGAATATCTTGGTGAGGTTGGCAATAATCTTCTGGTTGGAATTTCGATAGCTTTTAAGTACTTATTGGTTAAGTACGATAATAACCATCGCAACTGATTAGGGAAGTCTTCCTCTTTCCAGACTAAAGGATGTATGAATGGATAGTCCGAATTAATTCAAAAGGATAAAGAATTGAACCTCCATGGAGTCTAAATAGATTTATGTGGCATTGCCACATGAGGTTTTCCAAGTTTTCAGTAAGGTTATCATTCAGGAATTATTCAACAATCTCTTGGGGGTATTGCCAACTTGGCCAATCTCGTATTCTTTCAATCTTATACTTTTCATTTTGATGAAGAGTATGAAAAGCACGCCTCATGATGTACATGTTGATTTATGATGGTGCCTTTGGTCTTGACAAAAAGTTAGCAAGCACGTTTTTCTTTCCAGCAATGTGTTTGGTCTCAAAAAAGTATTTTGAAAACTATTCAGCCCATCGAAGCAGTTGAGAGTTTGGAATCTGCTTCTGTTTGAACTTGGTCATCTGATGAAAGGATGCCATGTCTAATTCTACTAGGAAATGATGGCCAATGAGATGGAATTCGAAATTTTTTATTTCATTTTTCACTGCCAAGATCTCTTTAAAAGTGGAATGATAATGCATTTCAGCTTGGGAAAATTTTCCACTTTTATAGGCACACAGGTGTCTCCTACCAGCAATTTCTTCGAATAGGATGGTTGCCCAGTATTCATCACTAGCGTAAGTTTGGAGAATTATTTTCCCTATTGAAGGGATTTGCAATGGGGGAAGAGTCTGCATAGTCTTCTTAAGTTCAGCGACTGCTTTAGTCTGAGATTTTCCCTAAGGTGGGGGGTTCTTCTTCAGCATTGATTGTAGTGGAATCAGCAATTTTGCAATGTTTGGAACAAAGTCTCCAAGATAATTAATTATCCCAAGAAATTGTTGCACTTACTTTGTCATGAAGTTATCTTCAGGATATTTCAACAATTCTTGAGCTATGTATGGCCCTAGATAGTATGTCCATTTGTTAAGGTGCATACCAAGAAATTCAATTTCTGTCTGGGCAATATTCATCTTTCTTTGAGAAAGCATAATCCCATGTTTTTTCACGATCTCCGCAAATTGCCCAAGAAGTTGGCAGTGGGATTCTTCATCAAGGCTATAGAGCAGAATATAATCAGTATATACTGCTGCACTTGACAAAATTGGTTGGAAAATTCGATACATGGTCTTCTGGAATAGGGATGGTGCCACCTTTAGGTCAAAAGGAAGAACTTTCCATTTAAAATGTTGGTTCGGGATGCAAAACCCTATTTTGGGTCTGTCTTCAAGATGGATGTCCAATTGTCAAAATCTGACTTTGAGATCAAATTTGGAGTAAATATGGGCTTTCGATAATCTAGTAAAGAGGGAATTTTTGGAAGGTAGAGGAAATTTGTCATCTTGAAGGAAGAGGTTCAGGGGCTGATAATTTATTGCTAGCCGCATCTTTCCTCTATTTTGCTCGACTCACTTATTAATATAGAACGCTTCACAAGCCCATTGAGAATTTGAATTTTCAATAAGGCCTTGTTGCAGTAGTTCTAAGCATTCCTTCTGAGCAGCAACAAGATGTTCTAGGTTCATTCCCATATAACTCGCCTTGGTTTGATTGATGTCTTCATTTTTCTTGAAGGGAAGGCGAACAAAGAATTCCAGATTTTTCCAGAAAGGATGAGAACACCCTTGAGAGATTTCTGAATGGGATTCTGAATAGGATTCTAACAACTTCTACATGATCGGATCTAACAGATTCATTTGGGTGGAAAAAAAGTCTTTGGATATTGACAAATTAAGAGAATTGATCCTTATACTTAAGACTTTTTCCAAGAATAATACAAAGCTAAGAAATTTGAGTCATAATGTCCCAACAAATGATCAAATCTTTGTTGGAAAAACCAGATCCGAAGATTTTTGTGGTTATAGAATATTGTGGAAAAAACTGGACAATTACTGGGGTAGTTCTTACATTAGTGGAAAAAGTATCTCCTGAGGCAAAATTAAAATATCGAACACAAGAAATCCAATATTCTTCAGGAAGAACTTTAGGGTCTGCATGACAACGTTTCTGTTCCTCAAAATTTCTGTTCTTTTGTTCCCCTAACAAAAAAAGAACAAAAACCTATTTGGTAAAACATTTGTTCCCGGGAACAATTTCTCTAATTTTTGTTCCCTGAACAGTTTTGAGAAACAAAAAAAAATTGCTTCTTGTTCCTGACAATTTCTAGAAATGAGCTGATTTTCTTTTTTTAATTTTATTTTATTTCCTTTTTTTGCCGCGCCACCGTCAATCGCTCGGAGCCACCGCCCACCGCCGCCGCCGCCGCCCGCCGCCGCCCGCCGCGCCGCCGCCGCCGCCGCCGCCGCCGCCGCCGCCGCCGCCGCCGCGCCGCCGCCCGCCGCCGCCGCCGCCGCCGCCGCCGCCGCCGCGCTCGCCCCCCCCGCCCAGCCGCCGCCGCGCGCCGCTGATCGCCGCCCCGCCCGCCCGCCGCCGGTCGCCCGCCGCGCCCGCCGCCCGCCGCCACCGGTCGCCGCCGCCGCTGCCACCGCCACCGCCGCCGCCGCCGCCGGCAGCCGCCGCCCCGCCGTGGTCGCGCCACCCGCCGCCCCCGCCGCCCGCCCGCCCGCCCGCCGCATGACCGCTAGCCGCCGACCGGCGGGCAGGCGGCGGCGATCCGTCGGCAAGAATAAAAAATGAATAAATATAAAAAAAAAATTGTTGCGTTACCAAACGCATTTCTATTCTTTTTCTATTCCAAGAGTAGAAATTTTGTGTAGTTATCAAACGGGTTCTTTTACTCGAAATTATTCCCCGGAGCGAAATAGAAAAGAACCATTTCTGAAAAAAAAACTCTTCCCGGGAACGGAAGCGTTGTCATGCGCAGCCTTAGTGTCTAAAATTGAACAACTTGCCCCAGTGTCTATGAGAGCAATGACAGTCATAGGTTTGGCAAACTTTAAAGTGAAGATTTTCACGGGAAAATGGGGATAATGAATTTGGCTTGAAAATATGTCAAGGTTTTGTTTTGATGAAGTGAGGGATATATGGAAAAGGTCTTCAGAATCATAATCTGAATCTGAAGACCTTTTAGTTTCACTGGATGTTTGGCAACAAGGAATGACACAACGAATTTGTTCAGATGGTTCTTCATCTGCGGAAAATAGAGATTCGACATCATCATTTTCAAGTGAAATGACTGTCTTAATCTTTATATGATTTATGAAATGATTCTGACATTTTCTTCCCTAGGGGCAGTTTTTGGCGAAATTGTCCTTTTGGTTGCAGATGAAGTATTGAGTTGATTTCTTGTGGCCTAAACGATCTTTCCTTTAGTGTAGGAATCGCCATTTCTTTTTTCTCCGGAAGTGTTTAGAGTCATGTCTAGATTTCTTTATCCATAATTTCTTAAAATGCTTCTTTTTTCTAGAAGACTTTCCACAAGAACCATCATAGTCTTTTCTGGAGCATTTGATCTTTAGTTCCTGGCGAGAACAGAGTCTATCGAGTTCTTTGTTGTCCATGAGATAAGTTTTGATCATTTGACGCTTCAAACACACACCATCAAGGCACCGATGGATCTCTTGTTGTATTCCTCTTAAAGGAATATCCATAATTCTTCTCTGTCTACTAAGAAAAGATTTCTCAACTTGCTGAGACAACTCTTTGGGGATGGAAGTCAGAAAGATTTGCTTTAGGTTTGGATTAGCTCCAATAACATAGAAAAGTTTGAGCATTTCCCGATAATGTTTATCGAGATGCTTTTTCTGGGAAGAGCAGTATTTTCTTTCAAAGAATTCTCTTCGTTTGAGCTCAAGAAGGTGATAAGGTGTTCCAATGAAAAAATGATAAAAGAGAGTAATGGCATGGCTAAAATTTGGTGAGACTAAAAATTGAACCTGGTCTTGTTGTGTCACTGATTGCCACAAATGTTTAAGGCTTCCTGTGAACCTTGTGACAAAACTAAAGAGGACATCATATTTATCCTAATTGGTAAGAGTTTGGGCATTTAACAAAGAATGAAATTTTTCAAATCTTTCTGGCCATTTGGAGTAGGGAATATCATCAATAGTGAAATACTATTTGGATGAAGTGGTCACATTATGAGAAAGATTGTTTGCTTGAACCACATCTAGTTCAGAAGGGTTGGATTCCATATCTTGATCTAGAGGGTCGGCCATGAATATTAATGAAGTTACCGACACAATAGGGAAAGAATCAATGTTAGGAATTAAGAAGGATGAAGAGGATGAGAGGGATACTGATTCTGCCTCAGTATCAGAGTTTTTTAGGAAAACTGGTTTGGATAGAATATGATCCTTCGAAGTGGCAAGATCCGGTTGTTTTTCTTGATTGCCCATATCTCTCAGGAATGATTCTAACGGATTTGATAACATCATTTGGTTTGGCTTTTCCTTTATAACAAGTGGGGATTCTTCAGGCATCTTTTCTTTTCTTTTCTTTTTTTCATATTCGATCCAGTTCTTTGAGGCAATTTTGCATATCTACCACATTTGTCTTGTCTTGTCTGATAGGAATGTCTTTGAGGGCAACAAAGATAGATGTATTCTGAGGTGGTGGAAGTGAATGTTCTTTCCACCACATAGTCGGAAAAAAGGGTTGAAAAGATTGAACCTTCCTTCTTCAATGAGTTGGATCTATCTTCTAAGCTTTTCTATTTTTGCCTTGAAGCTTTCAAGATGATGATATCCCAAATTTTGTTCGGATTCCAAGGCATGAAGCCTTTTTTGGAGGTTCGAAAGCATCTTCTTGGTGGTTTCATCATATCTTCGAAGATCTTATTGCACATTCATAATTTTGGAGTCAATTGCTTTAAACGCATTGTTGTGTGCTAAAAGAGTCTCTAATTACCAATTCAGGATGGCTTGAGCAACAGGAGTCCTTTTTTGTCTTCAATGTTGGTCCACATCAATGGGAGCATGTATTTTGCGAGCATGTTGATATCTGCCTATGGGTCAATGAATTCTTCTGGAGCAGGGAATGAAAGTGTCAAGCTTTCCCGTGTAAGAGGAGGAAAATTTGCCTCTCGAAACATAGCAATGGAAGAGCTGGGTGGTGTTGCTTGTGGAGTCTCAAGTGGGTAAGAATGCTTTTTTGCCCACATTAGGATTAGCTTATAAAACAGGGAAATAGCTGGTTTTTTCTGAGAAGGAGGTGGTGGTGATGAGGTTGGTGAACTTGAGGATGGAGCAGTGAACTATGGTGGTGGAGTTGGTGCATAAGAAACCATAAATTGGAATTTATCACATTTACCAAGAGTATCAACGGAGGAGTCTCCGTTCAAGTACCTTTGGTACATAGAATCTTTTGACTTTTTGTGCTTCCATCGGGGTTTTGCATTTGGGTCTACTTCGTCAGGAGAATTTATATAATAGGAACATTGACAAAAAGGATCCCAGAAGTAATGACCATACCGGTCCTTGTAGTAATGGACAGGGTTTCCATTACTTCGGAAATATTAAACAAGCTTTTTGGAATCTAGCTCAGAAATTGACTTAGGAACACATGGTTCAATCATGAAGAGGGTCTCGAAGATAGAAGAACTTTCTTCATTTTCCTTGCCAAATTTGATGGAAATAGTGCCATCTTTCTTTCTGACAAATTTGGAGTCTAAAGATTGGAAAGACTTGTTGTTTTGGTGCAACTTTTCATAATTGGTAATCCATGTTTCTGAAAGGAGCTTGGCCAGCTTTTCCTTTGGAATTTGCCTGGGAACATGAATGTAGGATGCTTGATCATTCTGCATAGAAATGAATAAAGCATATTCATTTCCATTGTGGAAATTCAAGTCAAGAGCGTGGTTCTACACTCGATAAACCATCTGATAGTGCCGGCACCTTTACCTGCCATGGTTAAGAACGTCGACATGCATTTCATGCAATAGACTAATTTTTGGGTCAAGAAAAACTTCAAATTAATATATTTTTTGCTAAGTTGAATGACACATAGCAATAACTCAATTAACATGACAAGTATGCGTGGAAATCCAATTTGTGATAACCTAAAAATTAGTTCTTAATAAATTTGTCATATGCCTATCAGTTTGCGGTTTTTTGTAACTCAAAAATTAGTTTTTGGTAAATTTGTCATATTATATCAGTAATATTACCACAAAAGGATTTCTTTATTAATAAAATAAATATCCATTTAGCTCTATGGTCCTTACATACCTCCCAATGCACACCCAAACAAGATGGGGAAATTAGAATTTCTTTCCTTCCTCTTTTTCATCATGGGACTTCTAAGTTGAATTACTCCCACAAAATATTCATCATGCATCCCATAAAGACACATCACCTCTTTTTCTCCTTTCTTCTTCTTCATTGTCACGGATCAGAAATAATATTCGGCAAAGTAAAATTATAGAATTTATGTATATTTTGGTATATGTTGAAGAAAAGTACAGGACCTTATACATAGGCTTTTTTATATAGTTATCAAAGGCAATCAAGTCAAGACATGCACAATCAAGAGGAGATATGCATGCAATCTTGAGAGATAAATAATAAACAGAAATATTGTAATTGTAGGAAATCTTAAGAATCTCTAACATAAATATCGCTAACGATCATTATTGTCTTGTTCATAATAATCAATATCATCATCATCTTCTTTGAGACAGGATTCATTCACTATGGTCATCTCCAGTCTTTTCCTCTGATGTCTTCTTCATCTGATTGCTCCCCATTATTTCGTTCTGTTCATGACCAAAAACAAAAACTTACATTAACCATGACATTAACAATCGATCACCTTCCCACTAACAATATAAAAGCTTAACTATATGTTCTATGAGGTAAAACGGGACGCACACATGCACGCGCTTACCTCAACCGTTCTTTATTCGCACACATATGAAACTCAGTGGCTAACGCCCCCTTTTTTTCTGAACAAAATAACATGTTTGAACACCATATAGCTAAAAAAGAAGCACCTCTCCAGATTCTACATAATGCAAGTACTACTGGGAGTTAAATCAAGCAAATTAGTACTTGCACGGTCAAGGGATTTTCCCTGTGGATGACTGCTAAAATGCATAACAAACATATAAAGCAAAATAGAAGAAAGAGAGCTACCTGCGGCAAACCCATTGCCAAATTATTCACTATGATTGGCACATATCGCTGCATATATCTGACACTTCGTTCAAGTTCAACTGGCACTCTAACCAATGTGATTACTTCAAAGGTCTTGATCTGCTGCAGTCCGTCGATCTCCTTCAACTTCTCGCAGTCCTTAATTTCCAAGTCTGCAAGGCAAGGCATTGCATTTGCCTCTATAGTCCACTCAGTCAGGTTGTCCAGCTTCCACAGTTTCAATACACGGAGGCTCGGAAATGTTTTTTTTTTTAGACGCTCAATTTCTCGCCATCGTATGAGGACGCAAATAATCAGAGAGTGGTCAAACATTTCAGCTCCCCCAGGGCTACCATTGGATCAGCTTCTAGTCCCGACATGGACAAGGTTAGCACTTTTAGGTTCCGAGGAATGTACCACTTTGACAAGCTTTGCGATATCCCCTGCAAGTACAAGTTGGAAAGTGATTCGAGCCCTGTCATGTCACTCAATTTAAGATCTGAAGGCTCACGGTGTTGATGTTTCCATCGCAATGAGGGATTCAAGCATCTTCAGATTCAGAATAGGCTCAGTTGCTTTCGATATGGACCTGACCCTCCACGTCAGAGCCAGCTTCCTCAGGCCCATCAACCTGCGCAGCATTTCCCACGTGGGACTTTCACCATCTTCACCATCTTCTATGTATATGCCCCGAATGGTTTGGATGTTACAGTTTAATGATTTACTAAGAGGAAATCGATAACAATTGAAGGCATAAAATTCCACCTCGGACATGTACGAGTGTCGCAGATTCTCTACCTCCCAGATTGAATGCGGTAGACGGAATATGTCAGTGTGCTTCAAATCCAAAGTTTGCAAGGGTGACAACAGCACCACTAACTCCGGAAGCCATTGGAGAAGAGTCCACCTCAGTCCCAAGTACTTTGGCTACGTTTGGTGGTCCGGATTTCTAATCGGGATATGACTGGATAGGATATAACATGAAATCCTGGGATTTTTTTATATCCTATCTATTGTTTGGTGTATCACAGTATTAAAATCATATATATTCACATCATATTATGTAACGGCATATCATTGTAAATAGAGATGGTGAAAATCTCTTATAACACTAGTCCTTAATTTATTTTTATTTTATTTTTCCTCTTTTTTATATTATTTTCTTTATTATTTTTTTAATCCCCTTTCATCATTCTTTAATAAAATTTTATCAAATAGTAAATTGTACTAACATACCTAATATACAAAAATACCTAAAATATATAATAAGTGTAAATATATAATTTATAGATTGAATGTTTATTATAAGATAGAATTAAAGTTGAATATATAAATTAAAATAAGATTAATTAAAAATATTTTTTTATTTTTTTATTTCTTAAATTAGAATTCAAATATTATTTATATTAAAATATAATTTCAATTTTGTTAATTTAATAAGTTTGTTATTCAAGGAAAATAATTTTCTTATTAAGGACATTAGAAATCCTATCCATCTTTATCCCACCTCTCCCATGGGATAATTTTATCCGGCTTATATTCCCATTATATCTGACTTTATCCCGTCTTAAGCGAGTACCAAACATAGAATAGGATAAATCATATCCTATCCCGAATTTTATCTCGACCGCCAAACGCAGCCTTTAGGTTCGACAATATGTTGTCAAGCTTTTTCGGAAGCAAAGGCCTGTGGACACCCTCAAGATTAAGTACCCTCAGCAAACTCAAGTCCCTCTTTGGCACTAGCGGTTCAAGTAACACCTCTATCCCTTCGACCATTGTTCCTAGCTTCAAGGGGTTAAATGACACATAAGACCAAAGCTGTTGGACATTGTATGGAGTGGAATTGTCACCGACCGACATACTTTGATGTGGCTCGGTAGGAGTTATCTCCATGTGTGCTTCTTGTGCATTTGATTCTAATCGCTCTCGTCCTGCTTCCGGCATGTTTATTTGCACATTTGCTTCTCCTCCTCTAGAAATATTACAATGTACGGCGATACACAGGGCATCGAACTTCTTTTTATCATGAATAGAATGGTCATAGATCTAGAGGAATATTTCGTTCTTAGCCATACAACTGTGGCACCCCCTAAACGGCCCCCGATCCGTTGGGGTCGCCACAGATACCTCTCGCCTTTGCTTTCTCTTAACCTGATAATCCATTACTCTGATACCATAAAAATTTAACAAATCCATGAATCCCGGGGGTTTGTATTCTTTCTATAGGTTCCTGCGCAGTTCATATAGGGGAAGCATATTCAACATCTCCCTATCCCATAACCAGAAACAATGCACACCAGCTAAACATTTTATAAGTTAAAGCTGAACTTTTTTATTTACATAACTTGATGGACATCACAGGTCGGTACATCAAAATGCCAAGATCTTTCTAAACTCGGCTATTTTCAAAAGGTACTCGACTCTATAACAACTGTGTACATAGGCCCATCATTTAGTGTCGGCATTCCAAAAATGCTTCATCTGCTGACCATCAATCTTGGTCACACCTACTCTGGTCCATCAGCTAATAGCGGCGGCAACGGCCCTAGCATACTCCCATCACGGCAGACGAACACAGTCAAAAACTCCTGGATCACTAGGCCGGCGGGAGAACCGATGTCATACATGATCAATAACCGCACCCGAACAAAAACCAACCCTCGTATCTCAAGATGATGGTGCTTGTACACTCACACTCAAGGTCGACTGGTATACTATAGAATGTGCCGGGGGTGACTGGTAGCTGTGGCATCCCAGAAATTCAAAGCCAAGCTATAAGGTGTGTTAAAGTCTTTAATTAGGTGATAGAATTTCCATGGCTTATGTTTTAGCCATTAGTCTTTTAATTTGATGATTTGTGCTTGTGATTGTGGAAATTTAAATTTAAAAGATTAATGCTTGGCCATATGATTTAAATTTCAATAATCGAAAATGCCCTAAGACTTTGGCCAAGATGAAAATTGAAATTTGAAAATATTTATAGAAGAATTTCAAAAAAAAAAAGGGGGAAAAGGGATTAAATTCGAATGGGCCTTGGACCCATTGGCCTAAAGCTTGGTGGGCCAAGCTAGTCGGCCCATTAGAGCCCAAGAAGAGAATTCGACCAGCCCAAGGGAGTGGCCGGATGGGCCTAAGCCCAAGCCCAAAACCAAATTTAAAAAGAAAACCCAATGAGACAAGTGGCAAAGGGCAAGAGCATGCATTGGTTGGTTTTTAGGCAAATCAATCATTGCTAATCATGAGATTAGGGGGGTATAAGAAGGGAGAGAGAGGGTGACCGGCCATTTTTGTTCGCCCAAGGAGAGAGAGAGAGAGAGGTGTGCGAAGGAGAGGAGGAGCGGCCGAGCGGAGAGGAGGCGGAGCCGAGGGGTGCTGCCGTTCGTTCGCCGTCCGATCGCCATGTCCCGCCGCCGTTCGTCGTCGTTTGTTCATCTTAGAGGCAAGTGGAGTCCGTTACTTCTCTTGCATGTCTGTTTGGTTGGTTGCATGTTCGGTTTTAGGTGTGATTTGTGCGAAAAACCGAGGTAAGAGTTGGTTATTTGCAAACCGTGTGACTGTTCTTGTTCGGTTTGTGGGAGTCAGTACATTGTTTGAGCTTGCATGTGTGGTTGGAGTTCGATTTTGGCTTCGATGTCTTCATGGAAGTTGTAGCTAACGTCTTCTACTATAACATACTGAAATTTCGTGGAAAATGATGGAGATATGAGGGGTTAAAGTTCCATTATACGGAGACCCTAGATCTGTGAAGTTTTCACTGACCTCTTGCTATATTCTTGTTTGCATGTTGATTTCTGTTGAATATTTGACTTCGATGTCTTCATGAAGGTTGTAGGTAACACCTTAAACTACAACATACTCAAATTTGAAGCAAAAATAACAAGTATAGCTTGGTGAATCGGCTAGATCTTGGAAACAATGGTTCTGGTGAAGTATTCCGAGAAACCCGAGACTTCATGGACTTAAATGGTGACCATACTTTGGTCATTTGACCTAGATCTCTTCATGAAACTTGTAAAGGACACCTTGGTACATAACATACTCAAATTTCAGAGGAAACGAAAGAGAATAGATGGGTGAAATCTAAAAATTTCGGAGATATGTGTTCTGGACGACACGGTAGTGGTTCCAGAAGTTTCGTGGGGTTGTAGAAGTTAATATAAAGAGAATTTGGCTTATAGTTCTGAATGAAAAGTGCACGAAAATATGTTGGCTATCACCCTGTAAAATTTCGTAATTTTTGAAGGCCATATGAGTATTTTAATCGAATTTATTTGGAAACTGTGCAATTCTGGCCATTATCCGAATATCATGTGCTATTTTGTGGAAATTGTGAAATTATGAGAAATTCAATTTGGCCATGAATTTTGTATGAAATTGTGATCCTATTGATTTTTTTAGTGATTGTTTGAATATTATGATTTTGGGAAAATCATAGATATTGAATTTAATATTTATGAAAATAAATAAATATATAATAAAATAATAATAAAATAAA
Organism: Eucalyptus brandiana; assembly: GCA_014182725.1. Classification (NCBI taxonomy): domain Eukaryota; kingdom Viridiplantae; phylum Streptophyta; class Magnoliopsida; order Myrtales; family Myrtaceae; genus Eucalyptus; species Eucalyptus brandiana. The sequence continues at coordinate 29,575,727 of CM024670.1, forward strand.
AAGGGATTATTTTATTGGCCATAAATTCCATTGAATTTATTATGCATTGTTACATGTGTGATAAGACATTGGTGTATGTATGATCATGAATTGTGATGCATGTGTGAAACATTATGCCATGTAATAATGAGATCAAAAGGATGATGAATGTGGATAATGATAAGTGAGTAAGAGGTGATGGTGGAGGATGAGGCCGGAATGTACAGAGATGCATTGCCGGAATTCCCTGGGAGATTCAGGATGCCCGGAATGTGGGGGGCCGGAAGCCCTGTCGGAGGTTTCTGCCCGAAGGGAATGCCTTGTGATGCTAGTTGAGATGCGAGATGCTCGGAATGTGGGGGGCCGGAAGCCCAGTGGCCTGGGAGGCTGAATGCTGGGAACCCTGTCGGAGGTCTTTGCCCGAAGGGATGTGGCCTGGGAGGCCAAATGCTGAGAACCCTGTCGGAGGTCTTTGCCCGAAGGGATGATGAAAATGATAATTGAGGATGGGTGATGTGGTGATCAAATCTAAAGATAAAAATGGAAATTATATGCATGTGATGATATGCATGATGATGATGATATGTGATGAGATATGATGATCACCCATGATATTATATGCATGATGATATGCATGATGATGATGATATTGATGTGATATGATGATCACCCATTATATTATATGCATGATGATATGCATGATGATATGTGATGAGATATGATGATCACCCATGATATTATATGCATGATGATATGCATGATGCATGATGATATGTGATGAGATATGATGATCACCCATGATATTATATGCATGATGATATGCATGATGATGATGATATGTGATGTGATATGCATGATGATATGCATGATGATGTGATGATAACGATATGTGATGTGATATGATGATCACTTATGAGATGATATGCATGATGATATGCATGGTGCTGATGATGATGATGATGATATGTGATGTGATATGATGATCATCCATTGTATGATATGCACGATGAAATGCATGATGATGATAATGATGTATGGTATACGATGATGATATGTGACATGTATGATGACATGTATGATGAGCTGATACCATGATGATGATGATAGTATGATATGATGATGCATGATTTCGCATGACTTCAAGGTGAGTAACGCCTGCAATGCATGTATGATTTGCTTGATGCATTGAGTTGTTACTGGATTTCCCTATCTGCTGAGTGGTTGTACTCACCCCTTTTTGGGGATAACATTTCAGATTAGCAGTATGCCGCTTCCTGCCGTCTCGCGGGGGGTATTTTATGGTCTACCGTCTGATATAGAGGTCGAGTGTGCGGAGATAGATTGTCCCTCTGTTCCCGGACTGACTTACATTCGAGTACACTGTCTAGTGATGTATGATATCGGCCTGGCTGGGGGCCCTGTCATACAAGAGTTCATTTCTGTGCACGTTCGTCGGGATGGAGCTATGCGAGGGATGTTACCGCCGCCACCGCCTGATGCACCGGATTGGGTGTGAGACCTGCGCGCGATGAGTAGGAACTGGATCTCTTTTTTTTGGTGTAGATAGTCGACGCTTTCGATGGGGGGTTTTGTGCTTACATGATGTTAGGGGTCGAGATTTCTTTTTGAGATTTTAGGTAGGACATGGCAGAGTCCTAGCCTTTCTTGTTTTGTACCGACCCAAAGGGAACCTCATCTTGATATATATATGTATGTAAGCAAAGTGTCGAAGTTGTTTATAAAATCCTGATGTTTAGCTGGTGTGTATTTGTATCATGGATTGGTAGGGGGATAGATGGCGATATTTGATTTGCTTCCGCTAGTAGTCGCGCTGGGACCGCTTTAAGAAAAAAAAAATGTGTCTGCGAATTATGACACTTCTTCAAATGAAAGAAAGGTAATTAAGGAGTAACATCGGCGCTGGTGACGACCTGCGAAGGGTTCGGGGTGTCACAGTCGCCCTTTTTGGTATCAGAGCGAATGGTTATAGGTGGAGTGATAAGGAGCCTCATTTGGAATTGAGGAACATGATGACAATACACACCATAGGATATAAAACGAAATAATTGAATAACGGGTGATGGGTATTCACTCGTAGATCCCCAGTAGTTTGTCTTGAATTGCCAGTAACATGTATATGTTACTTATATGGTAGCAGTAATTGCTTGAGTGGAGGCAGTGAGTCTCAGATTATTCCTGAGGCAATGCTTGGAATTGCAGGAAAGTCATGGTGCGAGCTGGAAGCGCTCATCCATCGAGGGCTGAAGCCTCGCCGCAAGGGCCGAGCCCCGAATGGAAGACATCCTGCGGGCATTAGCCAATATTGGAAATCGATGGAGAGGCGGGCGCAAAGAATGGCCGGAGCGAACGCCGTACTCAAGGACTAGTGGAGCAGTTTTTGAAGCTGAAGCCACTTAAGTTTAATGGAATGGGAAGTCCTAAGGAGGCAGAGCAATGGATTGATGGAATGGAACGAATTTTCCGGCTGTTGGACTGCACTGATGCTGAGAAAATAGTTTTAGCAGAGTACCAGTTGGAGGGAAATGCGAAGTTTTGGTAGAGAGCTTCGAAGGACATAATCTTTCCACCAGGTACTGATGTTAACTGGGAGGAGTTTGTTAGGGCTTTCAATAGGAAGCATTTCTCTGATTGTGCTAAGGATAGGAAGATTACTGAATTTGTTCAGCTAGAACAAAAGGGGTTGACTGTAGATCAGTATGAGGCTAGATTTTCTGAATTGTCTAGATATGCTCCTAGATTGATTGAGGATCAGGAAGAGAAGGCTAAGAGATTCCTGAAAGGGCTGAGGACTGACATTAGAAAGCAGTTGGTGCCTTTGAACATAAGGGATTATAATGAGATCTATGAAAGGGCGCAATTAGTGGAGCAGGAGCTGTTAAGGGAACGGTCGGAGTTTAAGAAACCGTTGAATTTTAGTGATGTGAGAAAGGGGAAGAGGTCTTATTCTGGTCAAGGTCAGACCTGGAGTGTGAGGAAGAAGAGTAACTTTGGAAATTTTGGAGGGGCAAGGAGTGGTTTGAATATAGGGAAAGCACCCTATCAGTCTAGTATTTGTCAGAAGTGTAATGGACGCCATGGCCCAGGACCTTGTACGGGACAACAGAAATGTTTTGGCTGTGGACAAGTGGGTCATCTTAGGAGGAATTGCCCACAAGAGAGGTCGCAAGTGAGTGTTGGCTCGGTGCGACAGGGATATCAGAGTGCTGTTAGGTCGAACCCGCAAGGAAATCCTCAGAGACCACCTGCGCAAGGAAGGGTGTATGCGATCACCCAAGAGGAAGCGGAAGCTTCCAAGAATGTCATCTGAGGTACGATTCTTATTAATGGTGAAAAGGCATATGCATTGTTTGACACGGGTGCAACGCATTCGTTTGTGTCTGAAAGATATAGATGTTTGAATAAAATAGAAGTTATGCCTCTTGAGACACCTCTTTGTGTTTCCACGCCTTTAAAGGATATGGTATTGTCTACGCTGGTGTGTGGAAATTGTAAGATATCCATGGGAGGAAAGGATATGGAAATAGACTTGGTTGTAATGGCTATGTATGATTTTGATGTTATTATAGGAATGGATTGGCTTCGTAAGTATCGGGCTTGAATGGATTGTTATAGAAGAGTGGTTCAATTCGTTTTACCTGATCAGTCTAGTTGTGAATTTTTAGGAGGCCAAACCCATTTTCCTGTAGCTCTTATTTCGGCAGTAGAAGCTTGTAAGTTACTTGACAATGGATGTCAAGGGTACCTAGCCATAGTTAGAGATTATGCAAGGGAGGAGCCTACTCTTGGGGAAGTTTGTATAGTTAACGAATTTCAAGATGTATTTCCTGAGGAATTGCCTGGATTGCCGCCAGAGCGGGAGATTGAATTTGAAATTGAATTAATGCCTGGAACGGGACCAATATCAAAAGCCCCATATAGAATGGCCTTAGTTGAATTGAAGGAATTGAAAGTACAACTGCAGGAGTTGCTTGATAAATGATTCATTAGACCAAGTGCTTCACCTTGGGGTGCACCGGTCTTATTTGTGAAAAAGAAAGATGGATCGATGCGCTTGTGTATTGATTATAGGCAGTTGAATCAGGTGACCATTAAGAATAAGTATCCTTTGCCTAGAATTGATGACTTGTTTGACCAACTCCAGGGAAGTTCGGTCTTTTCTAAGATTGACTTGAGATCGGGATACCATCAGTTAAGAATTAAAAAGGAGGACATTCCTAAGACTGCATTCAGGACTCGTTATGGACATTATGAGTTCCTTGTTATGCCATTTGGATTGACTAACGCCCCGGCTGCATTTATGGATTTGATGAATAGAATATTTCAGCCTTATTTAGACCAGTTTGTGATTGTCTTTATTGATGATATTCGGTATACTCGAAAGGGCCTAAAGAGCATGAGCAACATTTGAGAATAGTTTTGCAGACTCTGAGAGAGCATAAGTTGTATGCTAAGTTTAGTAAGTGTGAATTCTGGTTGGATCGGATCATATTTCTAGGACATGTGGTGTCAGGAAAAGGAATTGCAGTAGACCCGGCAAAAGTTGAAATGGTAGTGAATTGGCCGAGACCGATGACACCTACTGAGATACGAAGTTTCTTAGGACTGGCTGGTTATTATAGGAGATTCATTGAAGGATTTTCAAGACTGGCAGGACCTTTAACTAAATTGACTCGAAAGAATGTGAAATTTGAATGGAATGGAGAATGTGAAAAGAGTTTTCAGGAGCTCAGAAGGAAATTGACTTCAGCTCCAATTCTGACTATACCTACTGGACCTAATGGTTTCACGGTGTATAGTGATGCATCTCACAAAAGACTAGGATGTGTGTTGATGCAGCATAGCAAGGTTGTAGCCTATGCATCCAGACAATTGAAACCCCATGAGTTGAATTATCCGACGCATGATTTAGAACTAGCAGCTGTAGTGTTTGCCTTAAAAATATGGAGACACTATTTGTATGGGGAAAAGTTTGAGATTTACACGGATCATAAGAGTTTGAAGTACCTGTTCTCACAAAAGGAGTTGAACATGAGACAAAGGAGGTGGATGGAGTTGTTGAAGGACTATGATTGTGAGATAAGATATCATCCAGGGAAGGCGAATAGAGTAGCAGATGCTCTTAGTCGTAAGTCGGCTATTTCCATAGCAAGTTTAGAGATAGCTAGTTGGAGAATGGCGGAGTGGGAATTGTTAGAATCTGTAGCAAATTCCGAATTTAAATTGGAAATGGATTGTCTTACTGGCATGCTTAGTGCATTGAGGATTGAGCTAGAGATTATCCAGAAAATTAAAATTCTGCAAGAATCTGACCCAGAGATTTTGAAAGTGAAAGATGCTGTATCTTTAGGGAAAAGATCAGAATTTCAGATCTCTGATGATGGAATAGTGAGATGTCAAGGACGACTTTGTGTTCCCGACAATGAGGAATTGAGGAAGGAAATTATGTCGGAGGCACATAAGAGTAATTATAGTATCCACCGGTAGTACAAAGATGTACGAGAAATTTGCGTCGGCAATTTTGGTGGAATGGTATGAAGGCGATACGGCTAAGTACGTATCTCAATGTTTGACGTGTCAGCAAGTAAAAGCGGAGCATCGTAAACCCGCAGGACTTTTAAGACCATTGGACATTCCTGAATGGAAATGGGAACATAAAACGATGGACTTTGTGCAAGGATTGCCAAGGACATCAAGGAGTCATGATTCAATTTGGGTTATAGTGGATCGTTTGACTAAGTTGGCACATTTCTTAGCGATTCACATGGACTACCCAATGGATAAGTATGCGGACATGTATGTAAGTCAAGTGGTACGCTTACATGGTGTTCCAGTGACTATTACTTCATATCGAGATTCGAGGTTTACTTCAAATTTTTGGAGGAGTCTTCAAGTTGCGTTAGGATCTAAGCTTCAGTTTAGTACTCTTTTCATCCTCGACACGATGGTCAATCGAAAGAGTAATCCGATCTTGGAGGATATGTTGAGAGCTCCGTGTAATCGATTTCAAAGGAAATTGGGATGAAAGATTGCATTTGGTAGAGTTTGCCTATAACAATAGTTTTCAGAAGAGTATAGGCATGGCACCTTATGAAGCATTATATGGAAGGAGATGTAGGACTCCTGTTTGTTGGAGTGAAGTAGGTGAAAGGAAGTTGACAGGACTTGAACTGGTACAAGTTACCACTGAAGCTGTCGATATTATCAGAGAAAGGCTTAGAGCAGCTCAGAGTAGACAGAAAGGCTACGCGGATAGACATAGAAGGCCTTTGGAATTTAATGTAGGAGCCCATGTATTCCTTAAGGTATCTCCAATGAAAGGAATATCTCGATTCGGGATGAAGGGTAAGCTAAGACCTAGGTTTGTTGGACCTTTTGAAATTCTTGAGAAGATAGGAGATGTAGCTTATCGTTTAGCGTTACCTCCTAAGTTAGAAAATCTGCACGATGTGTTTCATGTATCGATGTTGAGGAAGTACCAGCCGGACCCTGGTCACATACTCGATCATGAAGCCATCAAAATGGATGAGAAAGTAAGGTACATTGAAGAGCCTGTGCAGATATTAGATCGAAAGGAGCAAATTCTTAGGACCAAAAAGATCCCATTGGTTAAAGTGTTATGGTGACATCATGATGTGGAGGAAGCCACATGGGAGAGTGAGGATCAGATAAAGGGAAAGTACCCCTATTTGTTTCAAGAAGGCGCGAGTAGTGCTTGAATTTCGAGGACGAAATTCTCTAAGGAGGAGAGAATTGTGGCATCCCAGAAATTCAAAGCCAAGCTATAAGATGTGTTAAAGTCTTTAATTAGGTAATAGAATTTCCATGGCTTATGTTTTAGCCATTAGTCTTTTAATTTGATGATTTGTGCTTGTGATTGTGGAAATTTAAATTTAAAAGATTAATGCTTGGCCATATGATTTAAATTTCAATAATCGAAAATGCCCTAAGACTTTGGCCAAGATGAAAATTGAAATTTGAAAATATTTATAGAAGAATTTAAAAAAAAAAAAGGGGAAAAGGGATTAAATTCGAATGGGCCTTGGACCCATTGGCCTAAAGCTTGGTGGGCCAAGCTAGTCGGCCCATTAGAGCCCAAGAAGAGAATTCGACCAGCCCAAGGGAGTGGCCGGATGGGCCTAAGCCCAAGCCCAAAACCAAATTTAAAAAGAAAACCCAATGAGACAAGTGGCAAAGGGCAAGAGCATGCATTGGTTGGTTTTTAGGCAAATCAATCATTGCTAATCATGAGATTAGGGGGGTATAAGAAGGGAGAGAGAGGGTGACCGGCCATTTTTGTTCGCCCAAGGAGAGAGAGAGAGAGAGAGAGAGGTGTGCGAAGGAGAGGAGGAGCGGCCGAGAGGAGAGGAGGCGGAGCCGAGGGGTGCTGCCGTTCGTTCGCCATCCGATCGCCGTGTCCCGCCGCCGTTCGTCGTCGTTTGTTCATCTTAGAGGCAAGTGGAGTCCGTAACTTCTCTTGCATGTCTGTTTGGTTGGTTGCATGTTCGGTTTTAGGTGTGATTTGTGCGAAAAACCGAGGTAAGAGTTGGTTATTTGCAAACCGTGTGACTGTTCTTGTTCGGTTTGTGGGAGTCAGTACATTGTTTGAGCTTGCATGTGTGGTTGGAGTTCGACTTTGGCTTCGATGTCTTCATGGAAGTTGTAGCTAACGTCTTCTACTATAACATACTGAAATTTCGTGGAAAATGATGGAGATATGAGGGGTTAAAGTTCCATTATACGGAGACCCTAGATCTGTGAAGTTTTCACTGACCTCTTGCTATATTCTTGTTTTCATGTTGATTTCTGTTGAATATTTGACTTTGATGTCTTCATGAAAGTTGTAGGTAACACCTTAAACTACAACATACTCAAATTTGAAGCAAACATAACAAGTATAGCTTGGTGAATCGGCTAGATCTTGGAAACAATGGTTCTGGTGAAGTATTCCGAGAAACCCAAGACTTCATGGACTTAAATGGTGACCATACTTTGGTCATTTGACCTAAAGAGAATTTGGCTTAGAGTTCTGAATGAAAAGTGCACGAAAATATGTTGGCTATCACCCTGTAAAATTTCGTAATTTTTGAAGGCCATATGAGTATTTTAATCGAATTTATTTTGAAACTGTGCAATTCTGGCCATTATCCGAATATCATGTGCTATTTTGTGGAAATTGTGAAATTATGAGAAATTCAATTTGGCCATGAATTTTGTATGAAATTGTGATCCTATTGATTTGTTTAGTGATTGTTTAAATATTATGATTTTGGGAAAATCATAGATATTGAATTTAATATTTATGAAAATAAATAAATATATAATATAATAATAAAAGAAAAAGGGATTATTTTATTGGCCATAAATTCCATTGAATTTATTATGCATTGTTACATGTGTGATAAGACATTGGTGTATGTATGATCATGAATTGTGATGCATGTGTGAAACATATGCCATGTAATAATGAGATCAAAAGGATGATGAATGTGGATAATGATAAGTGAGTAAGAGGTGATGGTGGAGGATGAGGCCGGAATGTACGAGAGATGCATTGCCGGAATTCCCGGGAGATTCGGGATGCTCGGAATGTGGGGGCCGGAAGCCCTGTCGAAGGTTTCTGCCCGAAGGGAATGCCTCGCGATGCCAGGATTTGGGTGCGGGATGCCCGGCTAGAAGGGTAAAGGCCGGAAGCCCTGTCGGAGGTTTCTGCCCGAAGGGAATGCCTCGTGATGCTAGTTGAGATGCGAGATGCCTGGAATGTGGGGGGCCGGAAGCCCAGTGGCCTGGGAGGCTGAATGCTGGGAACCCTGTCGGAGGTCTTTGCCCGAAGGGATGTGGCCTGGGAGGCCGAATGCTGAGAACCCTGTCGGAGGTCTTTGCCCGAAGGGATGATGAAAGTGATAATTGAGGATGGGTGATGTGGTGATCAAATCTAATGATAAAAATGGAAATTATATGCATGTGATGATATGCATGATGATGATGATATGTGATGAGATATGATGATCACCCATGATATTATATGCATGATGATATGCATGATGATGATGATATTGATGTGATATGATGATCACCCATTATATTATATGCATGATGATATGCATGATGATATGTGATGAGATATGATGATCACCCATGATATTATATGCATGATGATATGCATGATGCATGATGATATGTGATGAGATATGATGATCACCCATGATATTATATGCATGATGATATGCATGATGATGATGATATGTGATGTGATATGATGATCACCTATGAGGTGATATGCATGATGATATGCATGATGATGTGATGATAACGATATGTGATGTGATATGATGATCACTTATGAGATGATATGTATGATGATATGCATGGTGCTGTGATGATGATGATGATATGTGATGTGATATGATGATCATCCATGGTATGATATGCATGATGAAATGCATGATGATGATAATGATGTATGGTATACGATGATGATAATGATGATGATATGTGACATGTATGATGACATGTATGATGAGCTGATACCATGATGATGATGATATGTATGATATGATGATGCATGATTTCGCATGACTTCAAGGTGAGTAACGCCTGCAATGCATGTATGATTTGCTTGATGCATTGAGTTGTTACTGGATTTTCCTATCTGCTGAGTGGTTGTACTCACCCCTTTTTGGGGATAACATTTCAGATTAGCAGTATGCCGCTTCCTGCCGTCTCGCGGGGGGTATTTTATGGTCTACCGTCCGATATAGAGGTCGAGTGTGCGGAGATAGATTGTCCCTCTGTTCCCGGACTGACTTACATTCGAGTACGCTGTCTAGTGATGTATGATATCGGCCTGGCTGGGGGCCTTGTCATACAAGAGTTCATTTCTGTGCACGTTCGTTGGGATGGAACTATGCGAGGGATGTTGCTGCCGCCACCGCCTGATGCACCGGATTGGGTGTGAGACCCGCACGCGATGAGTAGGAACTGGATCTCTTTTTTTTGGTGTAGATAGTCGACGCTTTCGATGGGGGGTTTTGTGCTTACATGATGTTAGGGGTCGAGATTTCTTTTTGAGATTTTAGGTAGGACATGGCAAGAGTCCTAGCCTTTCTTGTTTTGTACCGACCCAAAGGGAACCTCATCTTGATATATATATGTATGTAAGCAAAGTGTCGAAGTTGTTTATAAAATCCTGATGTTTAGCTGGTGTGTATTTGTATCATGGATTGGTAGTGGGATAGATGGCGATATTTGATTTGCTTCCGCTAGTAGTCGCGTTGGGACCGCTTTAAGAAAAAAAAATGTGTCTGCGAATTAGGACACTTCTTCAAATGAAAGAAAGGTAATTAAGGAGTAACATCGGCGCTGGTGACGACCTGCGAAGGGTTCGGCGTGTCACAGTAGCAGAGGCATATCTTCTAGTCTGAAATGTTAGTCTCCAAACGGGGTGAGTACAACCACTTAACAGCAAAACATCCATTAAACTATACTATGCAAGCCATCACGATCCAATTTGATGCAAGATAGACAAGATAGGTCATCAAGAATGAGTACGCATCTAAACCATATAACTCTTCAATGCAATGACCAATGCTGTCCCAACAAATAAGATGCATCATGCTCAGTCACACAAGCCCCGATCATAGGGCCAAACAGTTATGACACGTCCCATTCCATACCATACAATTTAGTCCCATAACCAGACCACACTCACACTTAGTATAATCATCCATTTTAATATTCAAACGGTTTTATCCCCCTAGAGGACCAATGTTTACGTCCTTCTGGGATTTCGCACCCAACCTGGAGTCGCGAAAGCCTCCCCCATCTGGCCACAAGACCACCGGGCATCCAGAGCGTTGCATCACATCTCCGGGGATCTTGCACCCTACCTAGCGTCATGAGGAATCACTGGGGCACCATAGACATGGTTACCCTAACCCTCTGGAATTACGTATCGACATACCATCGGGCATCTCGATGCTCCCGAGGAAAACTTCTGGGGCACTACGGTCCCTAGGCATCCACAAGGCATCGACTCATTTGATCCTTTGGGCCTCCTGACTCCCGGGGCATCATTGACCCGAAGGTCCAACGGTAACAATTAACATCTTAATATCAAAAACACTTTTCAATGCAATGACAAGATGTCCCATGAGTCTTCATCCAATCTCAATATTGCATGATATGTTGAATGCCAATATCATCATGTCAAATAACATCTCAAGATGCATTCACCTTTGTGACCAATTGAGCAAATTCGGAGCAAAACAGCTCAAACATCACAATGCACAGTTTTAGTAACAATTTCGGAATAACCCCTAAATGAACTCAGAAAATTCTAAAATTTTGATATGTTATAAATAAGACCTACAGGAAAAAATTTCATGCAGAAAACTAAGCCAAAATAGTTATGTATGAATTGCAACAGATCGCATAACTCAGCCCAGAATTTATTCCAGATTTTACACTTCAACAGTAGAGTGCTGAACATTGAAATGGACTTATACCACTATGTATGGATTTCGAAAAATCTGACTAAAATATATGTTATAGTTTAGACAATTCCCTACAGCTTTCATGAAGAAATCAAGACCAAAATCATACTAGAGATTTCTCAATTTCACAATCCATTTTTACTCTACTTATCCGAAATCCAGCATCCAACATCCACAACCCAAACATCTCCAAGTCTATTGCACTACACTAGACAATAACAGCACAACATGATAAAGGTTAATGGACTTTCACTTGTCTCAAATCCTATGGTTCAATGGCTAGGGGTTCGGTTTGGCGGTGAGGCTCAACGGCAGCGAAGACAAGCGGCGTGGATGGCGGTAACTCGAGCACGAACGGAAGGCGGTCCTTTTCTTCCTTCCTCACGGCTCACACTTGCGCACCTGCTTCTCTCACTTGAACTCTTTCTCTGTTCATGGCCCTACTCACTCGAATTCTCTCTCTCACTCACTAAAAATTCTGTTCGGTTCATTCTCTCTCTTCCCCTTGTGTACGAGGGTTTTGTTCCTCACTTTGTAGACAATTTAGTCAACTGCATGGGGCTTCTTTCGGTGGCAATCAAGGCTGAAGACAGCTGGTGGAGGGAGTGGCTCTCCCTTGCTCGATTCCTCTCCATGCGCTGGCCACCGAAGGAGAAGCAACGTGGCTGTTGCTGGGCTTCTCTCAATTAACAAAGTTGAAGTTTCAAGGATTGTTGACTGGCTGTGTCGACAATTAAGGGAGAGGTGATGGGTTAATTGGGCCAGCGAAGTTGGGGCCGTGCAGTCCTTACTACATGGTCCAACCCCTCCAAAATTAAATCCTAAAATTTCGGTACATGCATGGGCCTTTTGGTTTCATGGTTTCCATAGGAATTAACAAATCTCTTCCTATTCAGTCTACTTCATGTACAAGTACGTTACTGAAACTCTTGCGTGGAGAAAGAAATCGGCAAGGTTGCATGGGGTCGCGACAATGTACATAGGAGGTTCGGTCTAAGAGATAAAATAACATGGCCGTTGGTGAGATTGTTCATGTGGCCATTCAAAGACGAATTTCCTTTTTTTCTTTTCTCCAAAAGTAAATATTTTAGGACATCGAGTGGTGATGAGACTAGGCCAAATGTGGTATCGACGATACTCCTGTCGATTACTCACGGCCATTGCATATTTGAGGGTCGTCGAAATTTCCGGATGCCACAATTTTCCCCTCCTTAGAGAATTTCGTCCTTGAAATTTGACATCACTCATGTCTCCTTAAACAGATAAGGATACCTTTCCTTCATTTCTTTCTCACTTTCCAATGTGGCCTCCTCCACATCGTGATGTCGCCATAATACCTTAACTAGTGGGATTTTCTTTGTCCGAAGGACTTGTTCCTTTCAATCCGATATTTGTATTGGCTCTTCCAGATACCTCATTTTCTCATTCACTTTGATGGCTTCATGATCAAATTTATGCCCAGGTTCAGGTTGATACCTTCTTAGCATCGATACATGGAACACATCGTGCAAATTTCTCAATTTAGGGGGTAATGTTAACGGATAAGCTACGTCTCCTATTCTTTCAAGTATTTCAAAAGGTTCAACAAACCTGGGGCTCAACTTACCCTTTATTCCAAATCGTGATATTCCTTTCATCGGAGATACTTTAAGGAATACATGATCTCCTACATTAAATTCCAACAGTCTTCTACGCTTATTTGCGTAGTCTTTCTGTCGGCTTTGGGCTATTTTAAGTCTTTTCCTGATAATCTCAACAGCCTCTTTAGTAATTTGTACCAACTTAGGTCCTGTCAATTTCCTTTCGCCTACTTCATTCCAACAGACAGGGGTCCTACATCTTCTTCCATAGAATGCTTCATAGGGAGCCATACCTATACTTTTCTGAAAACTATTGTTATAGGTGAATTCTATCAGGTTTAACTTTTCATCCCAACTTCCTTTAAAATCAATGACACAAGCTCTTAACATATCTTTTAGTGTTTGGATCACTATTTCGGTCTGTCCATTCGTCTATGGATGAATAGTAGTACTAAATTGGAGCTTAGTCCCTAATGTGGTTTGAAGACTTCGCCAAAAGTTTGAAGTAAATCTTGAATCTTGATCAGACGTAATAGTTACAGGTACACCATGTAAGCGTACTACCTGGCTTATATATATCTCAGCATATTTATTCATCAGATAGTTTATGTGGACTACTGGAAAATTGGCAGACTTAGTCAAGCGATCCACTATCACCCAAATAGAGTCGTGACCACTTGATGTCCTTGGTAATCCTTGCACAAAATCCATTCTTACATGATCCAATTTCCACTCTGGTATATCCAATGGTCTCAACATTCCTGTGGGTTTGCAGTGTTCCGCTTTTACTTGCTGACATGTTCAACATTGAGAGACATGCTTAGCTATATCTGTTTTCATGCCATTCCACCAATACTGTCGGCGTAAATTTCTGTACATCTTTGTACTACCTGGATGAATACTATAGTTACTTCTATGTGCTTCCGATAGGATTTCCCTTTTTACTTCTTCATTATTGGGAACACAGAGTCGTCCTTGACATCTTACCACTCCATCTTTAGAGACTTGAAACTCTGGTCTTTTTCCTAAAGACACTCCATTTCGCGCTTTCACAATTTCCAGGTCAGATTCTTGCAGAATCTTAATTTTCTGGATAATTTCCGGTGCAATTCTTAATGCAGTAAGCATACCAATAAGGTGATCTACTTCCAATTTAAACTCCGAGTTTCCTACTAACTTTAACAGATTCCATTCTGTCATTCTCATACTAGACATATCCATAGCCGACTTACGACTAAGAGCGTTTGCCACCTTATTTGCCTTTCCTGGATGGTACCATATTTCACAATCATAATCCTTTAACAACTCTATCCACCTCCTCTGTCTTATGTTCAGTTCCTTTTGTGAAAACAAATATTTCAAACTCTTATGATCTATATAGATTTCAAATCTCTCTCCATACAGATAATGTCTCCATATTTTCAAAGTGAAAATTATAGCTGCCACATCTAAGTCATGGGTTGGGTAGTTCAATTCATGTGGTTTCAACTGTCTAGATGCGTAGGCTATGACCTTGCCGTATTGCATCATAACACATCACAGTCCTTTGTGAGACGCATCACTATATACTGTGAATCTGCCAGATCCAGATGGTATAGTTAGAATTGGAGCCATAGTCAATTTCTTTTTAAGTTCCTGAAAGCTCCTTTCACATTCTCCATTCCATTCAAATTTTACGTTCTTCCGAGTCAATTTCGTCAAAGGTCCTGCAAGTCGTGAGAATCCTTCAATAAACCTTCTGTAATAGCCTGCCAATCCCAAGAAACTTCGTTTCTTAGTTGGCGTTGTCGGTCTTGGCCAATTTACTACCATCTCAACTTTCGCTGGGTTTACTGCAATTCCTTCTCCTAACACAACATGTCCAAAAAATATTATCTGGTCCAGCCAAAATTCACACTTACTAAATTTGGCGTACAATTTATGGTCTTTAAGGGTTTGTAGCACTATCTCCAAGTGTCGCTCATGCTCTTCAGGTCCTTTAGAATATATCAGGATATCATCAATAAAGACAATCACAAATTTATCCAAATAAGGCTTAAATATCCTATTCATTAGGTCCATGAATGCAGCTGGAGCATTCGTCAATCGAAATGGCATAACCAGGAAATCATAGTGTCCATATCGAGTCCTAAATGCAGTCTTAGGAATGTCTTCTTTCTTAATCCTTAGCTGATGGTATCCTGACCTCAAATCAATCTTAGAAAAGACTAAACTTCCTTGCAGTTGGTCAAATAGATCATCAATTCTAGGCAAGGGATACTTATTCTTGAAAATGCTAGTATGTGCACCTAGAAGAGGGTGAATAGGTGCGAAAACAAATTTTGCAAAATATAGTGTAGAACTTTACTTTTAACCTATGTCTGGTTAATAGTAGACTTTGAAAAGGAAATTAGACTCTAACAATTAAATAGAGTTACAAACAAAGTAAAAGAGTTCAGGGAAGAGAATAAGAACACAAGATTTATAGTGGTTCGGCTTAATCCAAGCCTACGTCCACTCTCCCGCACTGACAACCCACCGGTTGGATTTCACTATGAATCAAAAGAGTCGTTATAGTATCACGTCCTTGATTCCACAGTGTTGAAACTCTGCTACACTTCCTCAAGGCCTCACAAATGTATAAACTCTCTTTTGAGTACTAATTTTCGTTCAACAATTGAATCAGCAAAGAACAAGGAGCTTCAGACTTTGAAATTTTTCTATCAGGCACACACTCGAATAACTAGAGTGTCTTCCTTATATACTCCTCCATGCATTCATAATCGTTGACACATTCCAAAGGAGTTCTTCCAATCTACCCATTGGTTAGAATCAATTAGGGAGATCTCGAGTTACTTAAGGAATGTGATGATAGCCCACCAATCCTGCTCACCCATACAATCAGGATCTATGTTTCCATAAGTAGAATCTTCCAAGTATGCTTCGCCATTCAACGGGTCCAAATTACCCGAATTAATTCTTAAAATGAATAATAATAGATTATGAAATGCTATCTCTAGCCGTGAGATCTTCTTTAGCCACTTGAATCAAATCCGTTAAAAAATACTCAATTCTGGATAAGTTTTTTTCGACGGTCTAGAAACTGTCAATGAGGGCAGACTTTAAATCTTAAGTCTAGCGGTCTAGTGGTTTTTAGACTTTGATAAAAGAGTCTACAAGTCTTCAAACTAGATTAATGGAAACGTTTTGTCAGCTTCAAAACAAATAAGAAAGTTTTCTCCAACAATTCTTAATAGTCACCTAATTCAGTAGCCTATAGTCAATACATAAACGCATTGACCCATCCTTCTTTTTCACAAATAATACCAGTGCGCCCCAAGGGGAAGCACTTGGCCTAATAAATCATTTATCGAGTAACTCTTGTAGTTACACCTTCAACTCTTTCAATTCCATTAAGGCCATCCTATATAGAGCTTTAGATATCGGTCTTGTTTCAAGCATTAGTTCAATCTCGAACTCAATTTCTCGTTCTGGTGGTAATCCTGATAGTTCCTCAGGAAATACATCCTGAAATTCCCTAACCACTCGAATTTCATCAAGTTTAGCTTCTTCCTTCGTATAGTCCTTTACTACTGCCAAGTATCCTTAACCAGGATAAGGTCTCTTAGCCCTTCGAACATCACCAAAGGTCATCTACCTCTTAGATTCTGATTGCTCCCTCATCAATTCCCGTTCCACCAACTATGCCCTTTCATAAATCTCATTATAATCCCTTATATTCAGAGGCACTAGTTGTTACCAAATATCAGTCCTTAATCCTTTCAGGAATCTCTTAGCCTTTTCCTCTCGATCCTCAATCAACCTAGGAGCATACCTAGTTAATTCAGAAAATTTTGCCTCATACTGGTCTACAGTCAGCTCCCTTTGTTCCAACTGAACAAACTCTATGATCTTATTATCCCTAGCACAATCAGAGAAATGCTTTCTATTGAAAGCTCTAACAAACTCATCCTAGTTGATGTCAGTACCGAGTGGAAAGATCGTGTCCCTTGAAGCTCTCCACCAAAATTTTGCATTTCCCTCCAATTGGTACTCTGCCAAGGTTATCTTTTCAGCATCGCTACAGTTCAACAACCAGAAAATCTGTTCCACTCCATCAATCCAATGTTCCGTCTCCTCAGGACCTCCTATTCCATTAAACATAGGTGGTTTCAACTTCAAGAATTGTTCCACCAGTCCTTGAGTACGGCGTTCTGCTTTGAGTTGTTGCTGAGCTTGTCTTTCCATCAAATTTCCTATATTGGCCAATGCCTGTAGGATATCTTCCATTTGGGGTTCAGCCCTCGAAGTAGAGGCTTCAGCCCTCGATGGATGAGAACTCCCAGTTCGCACCATATCTTCCTGTAGTTTTCCAAGCATTCGCCTCAGGAATAATTTGTGGCTTGATGTCATTGATTAGATAGCAAAATAAGGTTATTACTAAAGTCACATAAGTAACATAGAATGTTACTGGCACATAGAGGTAACTCATAATAACTACCCGAGATCTACAAGTGAAAATCAATCACTCGTTATTCAAAATAAGTCAACTACTCTTAGTTAGTGTCTTATGGTGTGCATCATTCTATCCTCATTTCCATTTGAGGCACCTTATCACTCCAAATAAAACCATGCTATAATACCACCTGCTGTGGCACCACCTGAACAACCCCCGATTCGTTAGGGTCGCCACAAATACCTCTCGCCTTTGCTTTCTCTTAACTTGATAATCCATTACTCCGACACCATAGAAATTTAACAAATCCATGAATCCTGGGGCATTATATTCTCTCTATAGGTCCATGCGCCATTCATATAGCGGAAGCATATTCAACATCTCCCTATCCCATAATCAGAAACAAGGCACACCAACTAAACATTTTATAAGTTAAAGCTGAACACTTTTATTTACATAACTTGATGGACATCACAGGTCGGTACATCAAAATGCCAAGATCTTTCTAAACTCGGATATTTTCAAAAAGTACTCAACTCTATAACAGCCGTGTACATAGGCCCATTAATTAGTGTTGGCGGTCCCAAAATGCTTCATTTGCTCACCATCACTCTCAGTCACACCTAGTCTGGTCCATCAGTTGGCAGCGGCGGCAACGGCCCTAGCGTACTCCCATCACGGCAGACGAACACAGTCAAAAACTCCTGGATCACTAGGCCGGCGGGAGAACCGATGTCATACATGATCAATACCCGCACCCGAACAAAAACCAACCCTCGTATCTGAGGATGATGGTGCTCCGTACACTCACACTCAAGGTCGACCGGTATACCATAGAATGTGCCGGGGGTGACTGGTAGCAGAGGCATATCGTTTAGTCTGAAATGTTAGTCCCCAAACAGGGTGAGTACAACCACTCAACAGCAAAACATCCATTAAACTATACTATGCAAGCCATCACAATCCAGTTTGATGCAAGATAAACAAGACAGGTCATCAAGAATGAGTATGCATCTAAACCATATAACTCTTCAATGCAATGACTAGTGCAGTCCCAACAAAGATGATGCATCATGCTCAGTCACACAAGTCCCGATCATAGGGCCAAACTATTATGACACGTCTCATTCCATGCCATACAATTTAGTCCCATAACCAGACCACACTCACACTTAGTATAATCATCCATTTTAACATTCAAATGGTTTTATCCCCCCCAGAGGACCAATGTTTGTGTCCTTCTGGGGTTTCGCACCCAACCTAGCGTCGCGAAAGCCTCCCGCATTTGGCCACAAGGTCACCGGGCATCTCGCACCCTACCTAGCATCACGAGGAATCACTGGGGCACCATAGACATGGTTACCCCGACCCTCTGGAATTACGTACTGACGTACCACCGGGCATCCCGATGCTCCCGGGGAAAACCTCTAGGGCACTACGGTCCCCAGGCATCCACAAGGCATTGACTTATTCGATCCTTTGCACCTCCCAACTCCCAGGGCATCGTTGACCTGAAGGTCTAATGGTAACAATTAACATCTTAATATCAAAAACACTTTTCAATGCAATGACAAGATGTCCCATGAGTCTTCATCAAATCTCAATATTGCATGATATGTTGAATGCCAATATCATCATGTCAAATAACATCTCAAGATGCATTTACCTTTGGGATCAATTGAGCAAATTCGGAACAAAACAGCTCAAACATCACAATGCACAGTTTTAGTAACAATTTCGGAATACCCGTGAATGAACTCAGAAAATTCTAAACTTTTGATATGTTATAAATAAGACCTAAAGGAAAAAGTTTCATGCAGAGCACTAAGCCAAAATAGTTATGTATGAATTGCAACAGGTTATATAACTCAGCCAGAATTTATTCCAGATTTTACACTTCAACAGTAGAGTGCCGAACATTGAAATGGACTTATACCACTATATATGGATTTCGAAAAATCTGACTAAAATATATGTTATAGTTTAGACAATTCCCTACATCTTTCATGAAGAAATCAAGACCAAAATCATAATAGAGATTTCTCAATTTCACAATCCATTTTTACTCTACTTATCCGAAATCCAGCATCCAACATCCACAACCCAAACATCTCCAAGTCTATTGCACTACACTAGACAATAACAGCACAACATGATATAGGTTAATGGACTTTCACTTGCCTCAAATCCTATGGTTCAATGGCTAGGGGTTCGGTTTGGCGGTGTGGCTCGACGACGGCAACTCGAGCATGGAGGGAAGGCGGTCCTTCTCTTCCTTCCTCACAGCTCACACTAGCACACCTGCTTCTCTCGCTCGAACTCTCTCTCTGTTCACGGTCCTGCTCACTCGAATTCTCTCTCTCACTCACTAAAAATTCTGTTCGGTTCATTCTCTCTCTTCCCCTTGTGTACGAGGGTTTTGTTCCTCACTTTGTTGACAATTTAGTCAACTGCATGGGGCTTCTTTCGGTGGCAACCAAGGCTGAAGACAGCTGGTGGAGGGCGTGGCTCTCCCTTGCTTGGTTCCTCTCCATGCGCTGGCCACCGAAGGAGAAGCAACGTGGCTGTTGCTGGGCTTCTCTCGGTCAACAAAGTTGAAGAAGTTTCAAGGATTGTTGCTGGCTTTGTCGACAATTAAGGGAGAGGTGATGGGTTAATTGGGCCAGGGAAGTTGGGGCCGTGCAGTCCTTACTACATGGTCCAACCCCTCCAAAATTAAATCCTAAAATTTCGGTACATGCATGGGCATTTCGATTTCATGGTTTCCATGGGAATTAACAAATCTCTTCCTATTCAGTCCACTTCATGTACAAGTACGTGATTGAAACTCTTGCGTGGAGAAAGAAATCGGCAAGGCTGCATGGGGTCGCGACAATGTACATAGGAGGTTCGGTCCAAGAGATAAAATAACATGGCCGTTGGTGAGATTGTTCATTTGGCCATTCAAAGACAAATTTCCTCTTTTTTTTTCTCCAAAAGTAAATATTTCGGGACGTCGAGTGGCGATGAGACTAGGCCAAATGTGGTATCGACGATACTCCTGTCGATTACTCACGACCATTGCATATTTGAGGGTCGTCGAAATTTCCGGATGCCACAACAACGATCCAGGCAAGTGGCACGATTGAGCATTGCCATCCCATTTCTGTTGTGCAAGATGTGTTGTTTCCGAAAGAACGGAGAATGAGTTGATAGCAAAAGCTGTGTATGTTATCGAGAAAACTGAAAAATGCTAAAATACATACTAAAACTTAACCATAAACCCATGTTGCCC
Organism: Eucalyptus brandiana; assembly: GCA_014182725.1. NCBI lineage: Eukaryota > Viridiplantae > Streptophyta > Magnoliopsida > Myrtales > Myrtaceae > Eucalyptus > Eucalyptus brandiana. The sequence continues at coordinate 29,596,508 of CM024670.1, forward strand.
ACTAATAGCTTGCTTGGTGCACAAAATCAGCAACAAACTAACAGAATAGTCAAAAAACGTCCAGCTAACTGCTCCTACAAGATAAGATCGACCAAGTAAAACAACAATTAACTAACTCCTATAAAACAAGACATCAACAAACTGACTAAACAAAAGAAATAAAAAAACAGATGGTGCGGTCTTGATACATCAACACTCTCCTCCTAGATCAAGTATTGCACACTCCTAGCTTTGCCCTGGGATGTTCAAATCGACCAACATGAAATGACTTCGTGAATATATCTGAAATCTAGTTTTTTTAACTGCAGTGCATTAATTTCACTTCTCCAACCTTCTGCACTTCTCTTAAGATGTAATACTTGACCTTAAAATGCTTTGTTCTTCCATGAAATACTGGATTATGTGAAATGGCCAGTGTAGCTTGATTATCCACAAATACTTCTTTGTCTTCTTCTTGCTGCATATGCAGATCATCCATCAACTTCTTCAACCATAATGCTTGATTCACAGCTGCAGGAGCTACAATGGACACAGCTTATGCAGTTGATTGAGCCACTATTGCCATTATTTCCTGCTTCTTTGAACACTAGGAAAAACATGCCGACTTAAATGTAAAGCAATAACCTGAAGTGCTCCTCATATCATCCACTGATCTTACCCAATCACTGTCAGAATACCCCTGCAACTTAAACTTTTGAACTCTGCAAAACTTAATCCCATATGAAAGAATACCTTTCAAGTATCTCAACACCCTCTTTGTAGCAACCATATGCAACTCACTTGCACAATTCAGAAATCTAGACAAGACAGTTATAGGAAACATGATGTCTGGCCTAGTTGTGGTGAGATGCATAAGACAACTAATGAAACTTCTATAAACTCTTTCATCTACAGGTTCTGATCCATCCTTCTTTCGAAGCTTTTCCTTATGGCCCATTGGAGTACTCACACTCTTGCACTCCTCCATGTTGAATCTCCTTAGGATCTCTTTCAAGTACTTCTTCTGATAGATAAAAACTTCATTTTGATTCTACCTAATCTCCATTTCTAGAAAATATGAGATCTCACCAAGATTAGTCATTTCGAACATCTTCATCATCTCTTGCTTAAATGCAGTAACCTGAGCACTATTACTCCCTGTCACTAGCATATCATCCACATAAAGAGACACCACAACTAAGTCAAATACTAACTTCTTGACATATAGAGTGGATTCACTGAGGCTTTTCTTGAAACCCAGGCACAGCAAGTGTTCATCCATCTTACTATACCGTGCTCTAAGAGCTTGCCTAAAGCCATAGAGAGCCTTTCTCAGCAAATAAACTTTATCCTCCTGGCCTAGTGTGACAAAGCCTTCTGGCTGCTCAACATAAATTTCCTCCTGCAACATTCTATTCAAAAATGCAGATTTCACATATAATTGATATACCTTCCATCCTTGTTGAGCTGCCAAAGCAAGAATCATTCTAATTGTAACTAGTCTTGCCATAGGAGCAAAGGTTTCTGAGAAATCAACTCCCCAAACCTATGCATATCCCTTCACCACCAACCTAGCCTTATGCTTATTCACTAAGCCATCAAGATTAAATTTGGTCCTAAAAACCCATTTTACTCCAATCACCTTCCTATCTTCAAGCCTCTCCACTAGCTCCCATGTTTGGTTCTTTTCTATCATAGCCAACTCTTCCTGCATTGCATTCATCCATCTCTTATCGCTTTTAGCTTCCTCATAACCTGCAGGTTCCAAAACAGCCACACTACACCTCTAATATACATCAATCAGAGATCTAGTACCTCTAACTGGAACATCATCCACCAGCTCATCGGTTTTCAGTGAGACCTCTTTGTGCTTGCCTTATGGCTCATTTGTCTAGTCCCATTTCTCATCTTCCAGGAACTGAACATCCCTTCTAGTGATCACCTTCCCTGTTTGTGGTTGATAGATCCTGTAAGCTTTTGACACTAAAGTGTAGCCAACAAAGATCTCAGGTTCAGCTTTCTCTTCAGCTTGTCTCTCTTAACTTGTGGAATATGAGAAAAACACAAACGGCCAAACACCTTTAAATTTCTTAGAATTGGCTTGATATCAAACCAAGCTTCAAACGGTGTCTTCTTCTTCAATACCCTTGTAGGTAGTCTATTTAGCAGAAAAACTATTGTGTTTGCTGCTTTTGCCCAAAACTCTTTTGGCAGATTCTTCTCATACAACAGACACCTAGTCATCTCCATAATGGTTCTATTCTTCCTCTCACTAACTCTATTTTGCTATGGAGAGTAAGAAGCAGTAAGCTGATGCTCAATTCCACCCTTTTCATAGAAAGAGTTAAACCTCTGTGAAGTGTCTTATGTTCCATTATCAGATCTGATGACCTGAATCTTGCAGCCACTTTGGTTCTCAACCCATCTCTTAAACTTCAGAAATACCTCAGCAACTTCTGACTTTCGCTTCATAAAGTAAATCCAGCACATTCTAATATAATCATCAATGAAAATAATGAAATACCTACTGCCATTTAGTGAATGAGTCACTTGTGGACCACATAGATCTGTATGAATCAGCTTAGCTTCTCTGTAGCTCTCCAAGTGGATTCCTTGAAGGGAAATCTTGTCTGCTTGCCAAGCAAACAAGCTTCGCACCTTGTGATAAAAGTGCTTTTCATCACTTGTCATGTGGTTTGTGCGACCACTATCAACAAGCCAACTATCACATGGAGTACTAGAGGAGAAACAAGAAGCGACAAATAGTTGATCTACCTCTTGTTGGACTGCAACATGTTCCTCACATTGTTGCTAATCTCTTTTCTCTTTGCAGAACTTCTTAATGTGTCCAAGCTTATGACCTTTTCTGCACCTTACATCTGGCCTCTTCCAACACCTACAGTGTGGATGATTCTTTTTTCCACAGTGCTGACATGAGGAATATCTTCCCCAATTGTTCTTGGAGTTGCCCACACCGTTCTCTCATGTAGCAGCTTTTGAACCACTACTGCCATTTTCTTTCTTCCCTTTCCACTTCTTGACTTTTCCTCCTACATTTTGCTATTCTTTGGCTAGTAGAGCTCCTTATGTACTTCCTTCTAGCCTCATTAACCTCCTCTGCTCTTGTGCTTGTAGAGCACTTAGCAATTCTACCAACTTGATCTGAGACAAATCATTGGTATTCTCCAAAGAGGCAATGGTTGCCTTAAACCTTTCGGGCAAGGAGACAAGAATCTTCTGCATTGGCCTATTATTAGAGAGGTCGGTGCCTAGAACTCTTACCTGATTTGTAATGCTCATCAACTTATAAAAATACTCCTTAATTGTCTTAGACTCCTTCATCTGCAGTCTCTCGAATTCTGTGATTAGATTTAGCTCCTTCATGCTTCTAATCCTCTCATCTCCTTGATACTTAGCTTTGAGGAAGTCCTAGACAGCTTTGGCTGATTCACAAGCCATAATTATGCTGAAAATGGTAGGTGAGACAACAGCATATAAACAAGACTTTGCGTTTGCTTTTCTTGTTGTCCTCTCCTTGTGAAACTTTATTTGATTGATGGTTGGATTGTCAGGAAGGGGAGCAACTTCATAATCTTGTTCCATAACTTCCCAAAAATCACAACCCTCTAGATAGGCTCGCATTCTCATTGCCTAGGCTTGATAATTTTCTCCATCAAACACTGGTGGAGCCATTGCTGAAAAACCACTCGATCCTACCTCCATCTTGCTTTTAGCTTCTATGGATGCAGACACACCTCTCAATCAAACTCACAAGTTACTCACAGCCCCTTAAGATCAAGAAAGCTCTAATACTAGTGTTGTTTTTGAAAGAACAGAGAAGGAGTTGACAACAAAAGCTGAGTATATTATTGAGAAAACTGAAAAATGCTTAAATACATACTAGAACTTAACCATAAACCCATGTTGCCCACTAACAACTTGCTTGGTCCACAAAACCAGCAACAAACTAATAGAATAGCTAAAAAACGTGCAGCTAACTGCTCCTACAAGATAAGATTGACCAAATAAAACAACAATTAACTAACTCCTAGAAAACAGGACATCAACACTCAAACGCACAACATCTTGGAGTGTGGGACGATCGGGAAGCCCAATGGCAAGTGCGGTGCATCTATCCAAAGTGGTGGTTGATAAAAGTCCTCCGAGAAGAAGGATCTTTGGGGGAGAACTGCCCAATTTGCTAAGAATCCTCTCCTTGAGATAGAGGACTTCCAAGGAGGGATTGGCCACATCGATGGTTGAGCAGCATTGTTTCAATAACTTCTCGCTATGTTCTTGGTCGAGGGGCCTCAACTCGAGATCGATGGAAGGTGGTATGTCAGTGTGGCACCCCGAACCCCCTTAGGTCGCCACAGGCACCTAATGCTACACCTAATTACATCTCTTAGAAGAAGCGTCGTAAATCATAGAGATTTTTTTTTTTTTTAAACGGTCCCAGCGCGACTCATTAGCGGAAGCAAAATATAATATCGCCATCTCCCCCTCCAACAACCATGATACAATGGCACACCACTAAACATCATAAGAAAAGATAAAGCCATGCCACTTTTATTTACATATTTTCGTGATGGATTTTCGTGGGTTGATACAACAAAAGAAAGCCAAGATTTTCAGCGACACTTGGCTACATCCAAAAAGATACTACGACCCCAAAAGTGATCACATGACGTCCTCCATCTAACAGTGGCGGCTACTCCCAAAAAGAAACAACAGTTCTCTACCCTTCACGCAGCCATCACACCCATCCAGGTGAGTCGGGTGGTGGTGCCGGCAGCATCCCCCTAAATACTCCGTCTCGGCATACGTGAACTGACAGAAACTCCTAAATAACAGGGCCCTCATCCAGGCCTACATCGTACATAACCAGCACTCGCACTCGCACAAAAGTCAATCCAGGGACGAGAACGCAGTCGATCTCCAAACACTCTACCTCTACATCCGATGGGAGGCCATAAAAGGTGCCTCACATGACGATAGGAAGCGGCATCTTCTAATCTGAAATGTTGGTCCCCGAAGGGATGAGTACAACCACTCAGCAGGTAAAGGACCAATAAACCACTCAATGCATCATGCCACACAATCATCACATTCATAGCGTCACATGTCATTAAGGCATCCATGCACAACTTACCTTGGTATCATGCACATGTCATCATACCTCAAGTACATACATCATCATATAGTCATCACCATCATATCATGCACTTACCATCATCATGTCACATGTATCATCATCTTTACCATGCATTCGTGCATATAACATCATCATCATATCACATGCAACATCATCATTACCATGCATCCATGCATGTAACATCATCATCATATTACATGTACCAACATCATTACCATGCATCCATGCATGTAACATCATCATCATATCACATGTACCATCATCATTACCATGCATCAATGCATGTAACATCATCATCATATCACATGTACCATCATCATGTCATGCGTATATCATCATGCATAATTCAATTTCAATTTCATTTGGGACCGCCACATTTCTCTTTCCCGGGACCAATGTTTGCATCCCACATGTATCCAAGATACAATCAGGCATCCAACTCCCCCACTCTCCGGGCATCTCGTACCCCAACTGGCATCACGAGGACCCTCCGGCATCCAGCCATTTAAGGCCACCGGGCAACTGGCCGTACCCTTCTAACCAGGCATCTCGCACCCAAACTGGCATCGCGAGGCATCCCTTGGCACAATACCTGCCGAGCTTCTGGCTCCCCCACTCTCCGGGCATCTCGATACCACTCGGTACTCCCAAGGACCCTCCGGTATCCGGCCATTCAAGGCCACCGGGCAACCGGCCGTACCCTTCTAGCTAGGCATCCCGACACTCCCGGGGCATCGTTGGCTCACACCTCCGACGGCCTTCTCATTTATCTCAATTCTCATCTTCAATTATAGTTCAATTTTAACATGGCATGTGATGTGATGGCAATCAAGATCATATTCATCCTTGAATTCATACATGCATCTCAAATCATCATCATACATGCAGCAAGACACAATCATCCATAACAATACAATTCATGGAGTCCATACAATTTAACATAGTCCATTTTTCATGCCTTTTTGAAGTTTACAAAATTCCAGCTTGTACCATTTTAGAAAATATTTAAATTAAATATCCATATGATTCTCAAAAATCATGAAATCAAGACATGTGATAGACAAGTCAGTAAGACAATAATTTCATGAAAAACACATGGCCAATACAGTTACACACAAGAAAATATAATTCACACAAATACAGCATGCAATTTCGGATAGAAACAGAATGTGCAGTTTTTTGAAATAATTCGATTAAAATACCCGAACGACCTCCGAAAATTATGAAATTTTACCAGGTTATAGTTAAGACACTAAAGTAGATTTTTCATGAAGACATCTAGGCCATATTCGTTCTAGATAATTTTCTATAGTCATCCGAAGCTTCTGATTCTAGCACCGAAACGTCCAGTGTAGTTATCTCAGAAATATCGAGTTTTCACCCACTTATTCTTCTTAGTTTCCTCTGAAATTTGGATATGTTTTACTTCAAGAGGTCCCCTACAACTTTCATTAAGGGATCTAAGTCAAAATTCCAAATAATAGTCATCATATGGGTCCATGAAGTCTCGGGTGTCCAGTACCGTGTTTCCAGATTTACCGTCTTCAAGAGTAAGTCGATTCACTAGGCTAAACTTGCTCATTTTACTCAAAATTTGAGTATGTTAGTCTTTAGGATGTTCTCTACAATTTTAATGAAGAAGTCGAAGAGAGATTCTTAGTAAAAATCGACATGCAACCCACAAAACTACCAAAAGGTCAGCAAAGCAGTTCCAGATCTAGTGTCTTCGTAGGAAGAGGGTTTCACCTCTCAAAACTCAGTCTTTTTCTCTCAAATTTTGGTATGTTATAGTTTAATATGTTGGCTACAACTTTTATGAAGGAATCGAAGCCAAAATCCAACTCGAAACATGCATACAAGCCTCCACAAGATTCTGGGTCGAGCGGTTTACACGAAATCAACAAGCATGTTCAAGAACAAGTCACATTCTAGCTTCGGTTTTGCCTACCCTAACATCCGAAATCTACCACCAACAAATCACACATACAGGACATACATGCAAGAGTGGAAATCGATCCCAACTTGCCTCTAGGACCAAGTGGATGACTGCAAAAGGGACGGCAAACCAGCGACGGACGGACGGCGTGCGGGCGGCGACGGGCGAGCTCCTCCTCTCTCGGCTTCCCCTTCTCTCTCGCACTCCCTCTCTCTCTCTTTGGCTTGGCCGAATGCCACTAACCGGCCACTCTCTCTCTCTCTTTCCCTCTTATTTCCCCAAAACTCCATCATTGGCAATGATTATTTGCCTCTCCACAAGCCAATGCATGAAATCCTCTTTTTGCCACTTGGCCAAGCTCATGCAAGATGGGCTTGGGCTTGGATTGGGCTTGGAAGAAGTGGGCCGGCCACTCCTCCCCTCCCTTGGTCGACGGTCACACCTCATGGGCCTCAATTGGGCCGGCCATTCGGCCCTCAAAAATCCATGCTCTTGGGCCTAAGGCCCAACCTAATTAAAATCAATTTCAAATCTCCTTTTTAAATACTAATTAAATCTTATTAAACTAAAGTACTATAGGGTAAAATTAAATAACTAAACACTTAGAATTACAAACCTATGGATTCTAATTCACGATGCACATGGCCAGAGATAAGTCATCATCTTCCAAGATCTATCCATTTAAACTCGGCCATAGATTTCAATACAAGATATTAACTGGGGCACCCCTAATGGCTAGCAAGGAATTGCAGGATGCCACAGTCGGGGTTACGAGTCGTAATGATTACTTTGCTCCCGTTCCTCAAGTCCACAAGCACGTTCATGAGCTCATCCATGAGATGGAGTTCGCACAAGTCATCCAGGACTGTTAGATAACAGCACTTCATCAGGACTCCTAGGAGCATTTTGGACAGCTTTTTCTAGTCCATACAATCCACGTCTTGCAATTGCAGGATTCTCAGCTGCTTGAGCAAGTAGGCCATGAGATGAACCAGGTTCGGCTCCTGCCCGACCTGGACCCAAGCACAGCAGTCAAAATGATTCTTAACATCCGCTTGGTTGTAGATGCTCCACACTAGAGCGGTTTTACCGATGGCTCCCTCACCGACCACTGAAATAACTCTCGCTTTGCAACAGTTGCCTCTTTTATCAATCAACTGCGATACGAATTTCCTCACAAAATCTTCACGACCCACGATATGGGACTTATCCTCCATCTTCCTTGCTCGGGCAGTTTGCTTGGTGATGAAGGTACAATGCTCCTCCCGGCACTGAGCGGTGAAATTCCTACGTCTAGAGCTGACATCTTGCACGTCTCGCCCTTTCCTCGTTGTTGGCTCCTAGTAGAACACGAGCAGACCCAAGAAAAAGTCTTCGTCAGAGGATTTCGCGGTCTTGGTCCTTCGGATGCCTCCATAAGGAACCGATCAAAGGAAGTCTGCACAACACGAGCAGGCTCAAGAAAATGAGATCGTGCACCAGTGACCGGAGGCTCCCGGTGCTGGCCGTTCGGTTTCAAGGTGCTCAAGCCTCAAGAAGCGTGATTTCTCTGTGACATTGGAAATGGCCACTTCATGGGGGAGACAAGGAAAAGGAAAAATTGGAGTGTCTGAGCTTGAATGATATGGGCAAGAAGGCTGTTTGGATGGGGAATTGGCACCGAGCAAGCTTTTTTTTATAGGAGGCGTGATCCCCACCAGCTTCTAATTAAAGAATACGGCGTCTCTAATTCTTGTGCGATGGCACAGGACACGACGACGTACACGAATTGACCAACCTGCCCACATCTACTTCTCGACATCAACGTGCTTTTACTCAAAAAGCCCATCCTTACTGTTTTATTGAGACACCATGATGTCATATCGTATTGTAATAAGAAAAATTGTGAATTTCATTTTGTCAAAAAGATGTCCATAAAAAAAAAAAAAAACCCACAAACATTTAAATTCATATCTGCTTTCGATTTTTAATCTCCAAATTTCTGAGATAATTAAAATTACCCAAAAGTTTTCCATTTCTGTGTAGCTACCAACACACATGGCCTTCCCTATTTTTCTCTTGTTGATACACAAATTTTGTCCATTCATTTATGATTTAAGTTGCATTGAAAATTAGGGATTAATTTTTAACTCCTAAAAAAATAATTTTCATTATATTGCATAGCATATAGATTTTATAAGAATTTGCAGTAATAGTGATAGCATTAATTAAAATTTGTTAAATTAAAAAATTATTATTAATTATTTTAAAAAAAGAAAGAAAATAAAAGGGGAAGTACGACTAAGTCGGGTTCAGGCCGGCCCAGCCTCTTTTCCTCTCCCTCTTCTTTTCCCACCGGGCCGGTCCATTTTTCCCTTTTCCCTAGCCCGGCCCGTGCGCCTATCTCTTCCTATTTCCTTGCTCATGTTGCTCTCGCATCTCTGTGGTAAGAAGGACATAAGCAAGCAGAAAGTAGAGCAGCCGTGATCCTAGGGCTAGGGATTAGGTCGGCCGTGGCAAGCTAGCGGTGGCAGAAGCCATGCACACCTACCACTAGCCCTCAAAGCGAGAGAGGGAGCACGAGTCTGGAGGGAGAGAAAAAACAGGGGGGAGAGAGAACCTGGTAGAGAGGGTGTTGTAAGTGAAAGTTCAAGTGAGAGTAGAGAGTGGGAGTGAGAGACCACCATCCACCGTGCTCGAAACGCGACCAACGACTCGCTACCATTCCCTGTCCATGCCAAAGCCTCGGTATGTCTTAGCTCGCCTTTTTTCTCAATTTCTCCGGTTTGGAATCGATTTCCCAAGGATCCCAGCTCAAAGGCATGCAAGGCGACTGGACATGGTCCGATCTATCGAGTTCGCCCCATTCGCCGCTGAGCTGGGTAAGGAGCGCCACCGACTACCTCCCCTAATTTCTTTTATCACCCTGTCCAGGACACACCGAACCGAAGCTCGTGGCTGTTCGGCTCACGCGAACTTTGGCCCCGCCGGTCCTTCGTTCTATTGATGTGTTGTCTTAGGTCGTTTGTTGAGAGTTCTAGCGCTAGTTTGAGTCCCAATTGAGCTGGGAGCCTCTCGTTCAGTGTTGCATGCCACCTACTTGATGAAATGCATCATTGAGATCTAGTTTTCATGTTCCCATTTTTTGCTGAAATTGAGTATTGTGCTCTATTGTCATGTTCCTGTGGTGTTCCCGTAATGTTCGCTGGCAAAGGATGACCAGAGTGAGCGGTGTTGGTGTAGACGTTCGGAAATGGTTGAGACAGGGTTTGCTGCATTAACCTTCTATTGTTCATTTTCCTCATGCTTGTGAAAGTGATGGCCTTGATTAAGAGTGGTAGCTACTAATGATACTCGGCAAAGTAGGCATAGGTTGTGGTTTTGGTTTTGCCTGCGTATAGTTGAGTAATTTAGTTGGGAAAAAGCAACCAAAAACCATAAACTTTGCCGAGCAACAAATTTACCCTAAATTTTTTTTTTAACACAAAAGACCCTAAATTTTGCCAACTGTAACACATTTAACCTAAATTATCTTTCGTGACATAAAAAACCCTAAACTTATATCTGCGTGACATATTTAGCTCAAATTGTAGGATATTTTCGTCTTACTTTATAAAATTCTTTCTTTTTCTTTTTTTTCTTTTTTTCTCTCCTTTTCTCTTCCCTTCGCCGACCATGGCGGAGGGAAGCCGGACTTAAGCGAAGGACGGCCTCGTCGATGTCAAGCGAGGGTTGCCCTCACTTGGTCCAGCAAGGGCGAGGATAGCCCTTGCCAGATTTGGCAAGGGCAACCCTTGCCCGATGCAGGTGAGGGTGGCCCTTGCCTAGGCCCTCGCTTGGGCTGGCAAGGGCCGCCCTCATCGCTTGACGTAGGTGAGGGTGGCCCTCACCATATCCAGTGAGGGCAACCCTCGCACTACGTAGGCGAGGGTTGCCCTCCCTAGGTTTAGCGAGGGCTGTCCTCGCCCAACCTAGGCAAGGGTCACCCTCGCCCGACCCAAGCGAGGGTGGCCCTTGCTCGACCTAAGCGAGGGTGGCCCTCGCCCGAGGGTGGCTCGATGCTTGAGTTCGGCTTCCCTCTGCCAGCCATGGTGGAGGGAAGAGAGAAGAATAAAAAGGAAAAAAAAAAGAGAAGAAAAAGGAAAAACAAAAAGAGGGAAAAAATAAGACGAAAATGTCATTGGCGTAGAGTTTGGGGGTGAATGTGTCATGATTAGTAAAGTTTGGGATTTTTTGTGTCACAAAAAAAAAAGTTTGAGGTATATTTGTCACTTTTGACAAAGTTTTGGGTCTTTGGCGGTTTTTTCCCAATTTAGTTTGGTTGGTTATGGGAATGGCGTGCACGTGGTTATCAAGTAATCCGCTAACGAAGGCATTAGCATAGAAGTTTTTGATGTTTGAGAAAAAGAAAAGGGTGTGTCCCGGCCCGATCCTCAAGCGCGTGCCCATCCCTCTGTGGTCGCTAAAATTTTGCGACTTCCTAGGACGAGTTGCCGACCCTTTTATTTTGTTGCACATGCGGAAGCGAACAATAAATTCCCTGACAATAACCATCTCGGGATAGAAAAGCAGGACAACACATTCTCAAACAAATATGCTTTTATTAACATACTGAGTCATGTACAAAAGCCTATACCCAAATGATTTCAAAAGACTGACTGTAAAAAAGAGGCTGTCCTATTTGACCTACACTTCAAATCTTCTCAACTTGGCTCCAAGTCCTCCCTTTATAGTCCTGAAAATTTAAGCTCACCACGGGGTGAGATATAAATCTCAGTGAGTTCACTCTCTAAGCCTCGATTAGAAGGGTAATATGCCTAAAGCATCATAATCACACAATCACACAATTAGAATAGAGAACTTACCTCACCTCAGTCCTTCCTGCATGTGAGCGTAGTTCATATCGCAACGCATATAATTAATGCACATAACAATTAGAACACCTCATCAACTCCATTAATCACAAGGGTCCCGATTATAAGGTCAAACCGTTGTGACACGTCCCATACCATGCCATACAGTTTTGTCTCATAATCAAGCGCATCAAACTCAAACAATCATGCATTCCAATTGTTAATTAAGCCCATCAAGGCACAGCCGACTCCCATGTTTGGCTATCTACTAGCATAGCCAAGCATCGTCTCTTCCCCATTGAGCACGGCTACGTCTCTCATAGACGGCTTTTCCAAAGAAGCGTAGGTGCAGAATCTACTACGACTCGATACCCTAATGCATGGGTAACCTGAAAAGGAATTTAATAACATCCGGCGTAATCGCTCAAGACAGGTTCTCTTAACCAACACACAACCAATCAATCTCGGCCTAGGACACCGTGCATTGTACTCAAATGCCTCCATTAAAATAGTGATCCTGACCTATTTTCCTCATATTAAAAATACCCGGTGAAAATAGTCGTGTGTGGGTACACGGTCAGATCGAACCCGAAAAATTCATATCCTCCAATTTATAAATCCTACTATTTTATATAGTATATGAAACCATTTTCAGTGTTAAAATCCCACACCTGGGATTTTCTGAAAAGATATCGAAAATTCACAAATTTTGGAATAAATACTCAAAATTCCAATCAGCACTCAATTTACACAAATTAACACTCAATTGCATAAATTAATGACACCATTGCAATTAGCATGAAATTCTGATCACTAGCTATCCCGGTCTAATTTCCGACAATTATTTAATAATTAAGTAAATTACCGACAATTAAATAAATTATAAAATAAATAAATTAAAGCACTTAATTAAATCAACCTAAACTAACTGGGCTAATTAATCGAACTAACAATTAAATCTAACAATTCTACCTAATTTAATCTAATTACACTAATTATAAAGACTAACTAATTCCCAACTAAATCCACCTAACTATTCTAATTGAACTAACTAAATACTAACTAAATACTTACTCTAACTAAATCATCGTAAGCTTAATTAACCAAACTAATCCACTAATTAGCTAACTAATCCACCCCTAAGTGTCATTAGCCTAATAATTAGGGATTAGAACATGAACTCACCGATTTAGCACAAAAATCGGTTCTTGATGACGGCACCGAGACTTGAGCTCACAGTGAGATTGAGGGAGGCTTGGACCGGCTAAAATCAGCCAAGGAAGCTCACGGTTCAAGACCAAAGGAGCTGGAATTCCGTGGTTGGACTTGCGGCTGAAGATGGCTGACAATGGGGTGCTGTTAGGCTCGCGGGCATGAAGGCAGAAGGCGATGGATGAGGCGGCAGCTGGCGGTCAACGCGGGGCTTCGGTGGGGGAAAGAGCTAACTCGAGGGATGCTTTGGTGAGTGGAGCTGCAGGTGAGATGGTGTCAATCCGATGGGGTTTTAAAGGTCAACACCGAACTTGCTGGTTGACTCGATGAAGACAAAGCTTAGTGGAGGATGTGGGCTTTGGTCTTCGGTGGGATGGCAGAGGTGGACCAAAGATGGTGGAGCTGCAAGTTTTGTTGAAGGAAAAATGAAGGAAAGCAGAAGTCACGGGAGAGAGAGGAACCGATTAAGGCGAAGACGCGAAGAGGGAAGTAGCTGGCAGAGAGGAGGAGGACGCTATGGATGAGGATGAGTCAAAGAAAAATATCTCCATGAATTAAGGCTTGGTCCCCCCCAAAATCCAGATGATTATCCCATTTGTTCCCCCACAATACTTTCTCGTGCAATATCTCACAAATTACTCAATTTTGGTGCAAAATTGCCGCCCCCAACCATAGCTCCGAATTTCACCAAATAAGCTTCAATTTCTTCTCCGATTTCCCCAATTCGATGTCAAATTTGTTGAAGAAAAAGCCCGCACAATTTCTACACTTCCCTTTCACCAAGTAGCTCGGTTTGGAAGCCAGAATTCCCTTCAATTTGGCCCATCCGAATTGATTTTTCAAAAAAAATCCTGGAATCGCCAAAAATTCTTCGAATGATGAGTTGACGTTCTTAAAATAAATTGTGACACGACAAAACTTTCAATTTATGAAATCAAGTTCAGTTTCGCGATTAATTTCAATCTGACGCGATTTTAGCGCATCTTAATCTACCAGGTAGCTTTTAGGAATTTTTAATGCAATTGACCTATGGTCGATTATTTTCGAGCCACATTGTATACATCTTTGACACATTGACGATTCTCAGTTATCGTGAAAATCTCAAGATTTCAAATACGGACATAGGGTACGAAAATGATAGAAAAATCGGTCTAATGCCGTTTGACAGAAATTTTACAATTAGGCGGAATCACCCACGCACTAATCACATACCTTTATCGAATTGACCTATCTCCGGTCTCTTATTGATTTTGACGGTGCCATAATGACCCTTGCAGATTAGCATGGTCAACCAGTCGATTCCTAGTCGTTTTCTCCAATCTATTGCATTTAGATTTCTTAACGGCTTCACCTAATAAGCTAGTTAACTCGTAAATGGCCAACTTAAAGAAAAAGGCTATAGGCACGTCGATGAAAAAGCCAATTTCATCTCATCGAAATCATATTTTAAAATCAAGATGTCACAACTCTTCCCCTCTTATAAAAATTTCATCCTTGAAATTTCAAGCATTACAAACTTTAAACAAAAAGGTGGGGGTACAATCGTATCATCGAATCTTCACTTTCCCAGGTTACTCCTTTAGTATCGTGGTGTTGCCAGACCATTTTGACCAACGGGATGGTCTTGGTGCGTAGGACCTGCTCCTTGCGATCCACAATCTGAACTGGGCTTTCAACGTACGACACTCTATTGTCCACGTCCAGTTCCTCAAAATTAAGCACATGAGTCGAGTCAGCCTCATACTTTCTCAACATCGACACATGAAAGACGTCGTGCACTTGCGGCAGCTTCAGTAGTAATGCAAGACGATACGCTAGGATCCCGATTCTCTCTACAATCTCAATGGGACCTACGTACCTCGGACTCAGCTTTCCCTTCTTGCCAAAGCGCAAAGTACCTCTCATTGGTGACACCTTCAGAAAGACGTAATCACCAACTTGGAATTTCAATGGTCTTTGATGCTTACCAGCGTAGCTTTTCTGGTGGCTTTGAGCTGTCTTTAGTCTGTCTCTAATAACGGCAACTACATGCACTGACAATTGGACTAACTCTGGGCCTGTGATCTTCCTTTCCCTGACTTCATCCCAACACACTGGCATTCTGAATGCTCTGCCATACAACACTTCAAAAGGAGTCATCTGAATGCTTTGCTAGTAACTGTTGTTATAAGCAAACTCGACAAGGTGAAGTTATTCCTCCTAGCTTCCCTTGAAATCCAACAAATCTAACGCACAAGCTCGCAGCATGTCTTCAAGGGTTTGAATCGTCTTCTCAGATTGGCCATCCGTCTGAGGATGATAGGTCGTACTGTACTACAGGTTTGTTCCCAAAGCACTCTACAAACTTTTCCAAAAGGCAGCTATAAACCTCGGTTCTCGATTTAATGTAATCGTCACCGGCACTTCATGCAGATGAACTATCTGACGCGCGTACAGCTCTACGTGCCTGTCCAAATCAAGGTCCTTTCGTACTGTAATGAAATGAGTCAACTTCGTCAGTCTGTCGACCACTACCCAAATGGAATCATTACCTCTCTAACTCCTCGGTAAGCCCGTCACAAAGTCCATTGTGATGTGTTCCCATTTCCACTCAAGAATCTCGAGAGGTTGCAAAAGTCATCCCGGCTTACAATGCTGTGCCTTCACTTGTTGACATGTCCGACACTTGGAGACATGCTTAGTGATGTCTGCCTTCATACCAGACCACCAATAATGTTGACGCAGATTCTGATACATCTTGGTACTGCTAAGATGAATGTTATAACTGCTACGATGAGCTTCTAATAAGATTTCTTCTTTAAGCACCGCATCGTCAAGTACACACAATCGTCCTCGAAACCTTAGTGTTCCATTATCGGAAATCTGAAAGACAGCCTTCCTCTTTTCGGTCTCCTCTTGCAGGATCTTCAGAATCTCTGCATCTGTCAGCTAAAGCGTCTTGATTCTAATCTGTACTTTCAAATCAATTATGAGGGTGGCCATAAGATTCGAAAGGTGACCTACCTCAAATTTGAAAACTGAATCTCGATCTCTCTCGAGTAAAATCCATTCCTTGAGCACCCTCTGTACAACTAAAGACTTCTGACTCAGTGCATCAGTGACCTTGTTAGCTTTTCCAAGGTGATATAAAATATCACAATCATAGTCCTTCAGGAGTTCCATCCAGCGACGCTGTCTCATATTCAACTCATTCTGAGAGAATAGATACTTGAGACTTTGATGGTCAGTGAAGATCTTGAATCTTTCCCCATACAAATAATGTCTCTAAATCTTCAAAGTGAAAATAATTGTTGTGAGTTCTAAGTCATGCGACGGGTAATTTAGCTCGTGAGGTCTCAACTGACGGAACACGTATGCAACAACCCTACCATGTTGCATCAGCACGCAACCCAATCCTCCGAATGACG
Organism: Eucalyptus brandiana; assembly: GCA_014182725.1. Taxonomy (NCBI): domain Eukaryota; kingdom Viridiplantae; phylum Streptophyta; class Magnoliopsida; order Myrtales; family Myrtaceae; genus Eucalyptus; species Eucalyptus brandiana. Next base: position 29,613,029 of record CM024670.1, read on the forward strand.
CATCACTGTAGATCTTGTATCCTCCCAGACCAAATGGTATGGTCAATACTGGTGTGGTAGTTAGCTTTTCCTTAAGCTCTTGGAAACTACGCTCGCACTTGTCCAACCACACGAATTTCTCTTTCTTCTTCACTAGTCAAGTCAAAGGCGAAGCTAATGCTGAAAATCCTTCCACAAACCATCTGTAATACCCTGATAAACCTAGAAAGCTTCTAATCTCTATCACTGTCATCAGTCTTAGCCAGTTGATTACTACTTCAATCTTGGACGGGTCCACGGAGATTCATTCGCTTGAAATCACATGACTTAGGAAAGCAACACGAGTCAGCCAAAACTCACACTTGCTGAACTTGGCGTACAATCCATGATTCTTTAGAGTCTGGAGTATCATCCTTAAATGCCCTTCATGCTCCTCTAGACTTCTAGAGTACACCAGGATATCATTGATGAACACGATCACAAACTGATTCAAGTCTTCGTTGAATACTTGGTTCATCAGATCCATAAAAGTAGCTGGGTTATTCGTCAAACTGAACGGCATTACAGTAAACTCATAATGGCCGTATCGAGTACGAAATGCTAACTTCGGTATATCCTCTTTTCTAATCCTTAGCTGATGATATCTCATTCTCAGGTCGATTTTAGAAAATATCGACGCTCCTTGCAACTGATCAAACAAGTCATCGATCATCGACAGTGGATACTTGTTCTTAATTGTCACCAGGTTGAGTTGACAATAGTTGATACACTAGCACAACGAACCATCTTTTTTTTTTCACGAACAGAACTAGTGCTCCCCAAGGTGATGCACTAGGATGTATGAATCCCTCATCTAATAATTCCTGCATCTGCACCTTCAGTTCTTTCAACTCCGACAATGCTTAGAAATTGGCTTTGTTCCGAGAGCTAACTCAATTACAAACTCTAGTTCCCCTTTTAGCGGCAAACCTAGCAATTCTTTCAGCAATATATCTGGAAATTCTTGAACCACTGCGATGTCCTCAATCTTCAGCTTCTCAACTGTCGTATCCACAATAGTTGCCAAATAACCTTAACAACCCCCATCTAACAAACGGGTTGCCTCTAATGACGATATTAAGGAAATCAAGGGTCCTCTACTCCCAATAATGTGGCACCCCCGATTCGCTTGAGGTCGCCACAGGTGATCTCTTATTACTCAATCTCCTACAACTTCACAGACTAATACCCTTTGGATAGAGATTTTTTTTTTTTTTTTTGAAAAGGTCCCAGCGTAGCTTATTAGCGAAAGCATACACAAGTCTCACCATCCTTTACTCCAATAACCATAATGCAATGCACACCAACTAAGCTCCAAATGAAAAGACAAAGCCGAGTCACTTTTATTTATATTTTCACAATGGATATTTTGGGTCAGTACAACAAAAAGGCCAAGATTTTTAACTATACTTGGCTACCACTCAAAAGAGGACTCGATCCTACATCGAACATGTACAACCCTCCATCAACAGTGTCGGCTATCTCCAAAAAGTGTCAGCTCCCATCAGCTATGCGCACCATCACACCCAATCCGGTGCATCGGGCGGTGGCGACGGTAACATCCCTAACATCACTCTATCACGCTGGACATGGACAGACAAAAACTCCTGGATAACCGGGCGATCAGCTCGACCCACATCGTACATCACCAGGACACGGACTCGAACAAACACTAAACCAGGGGCACCGACACAGATGTGCTCCATACACTCCACATCGATATCAGTAGGTATGCCATAGTAAGTACCGTGTGCAACTGGCAGCAAAGGCATCTTTCTAATCTAAAATGTTAATCTCCAAAAGGAGTGAGTACAACCACTCAGCTGTAAAGATCCACCAAACTACACAATGCGTCAAACAGAACAATCAAGGTATCATGGATAAGACACATATCAATCATGCATTCAAGCATACCTTACCTTACAGCCATGCATATCATCATGCTGTTACAAAATCGCACGTCGATTCCAGAAAAATAACGCTCGCAAACAATTCACCAGACAGAATATAGTAATAAAAGAGCAGAATTAGATGAACACGCCAGAAAATTTGTTATCGAAGTTCACCCAAACCTGGGCTACGTCTCCGCGCAGAGGCACTCTGCGAATCCACTAGACTTCGAAAAAAGTTGGAATACAACGACGATCTTCTCTCAAGATCGGGTACAAAGAGATTGAGAACTCTCATCAAGAAAAAAACTCACTTTTTTCTTCTCTCTTTTTCTTGCCTCTCTATTTCCTTTTTCAGGCGTCTTGACGGCTAGGGTTTTGCCATCGCTAATATATAGGTACCACTTTTAACCTAAAAGGAAATCTAATAGAAAAGACAAAAAAGCCCCTAAAACAAATATTTGGCTTTATCTATAACAATCTCCCACTTGAAGACAAATATACCCAAGCACCAAGCAACTTTGCATCCATCTTCTTCAAAAAATAGTAGTTGAAAAACTTGTGCCTCGCGATACTCCTCATCAATCAACATGGAGTAATACCAATGGTAGTAGTACGGAAAATATGCTTCTCTCTCGTCTACTACCTTGGTCATCATGTCACTGGATTCTTCGAGCCATCAATCTTTTGTAGCTTTAATTCATTATCTTTCAATGCCGACTGATAAAGTGATAACGCTTCTTGATATGTCTAGTCCTTGAATGATAAGCTGCATTCTTTGCTAAGTGCACTTTGCACTTTGACTATCACTCCACAAAGTACGACGGCTGTTTTTCGATGTAACTCCTCCATATAATCTTGTAACCACATGATTTCCTTGGAGGCTTCCGTAATCGCTACATATTCGCCTCTCGTTGTCGATAAAGCAACTACTTTTTGTAGTTGAGATACCCAACTCACTGCTGTACCTACAACTGTAAAGACATATCCAGTGGTACTCTTACCACTATCTCGATCACCCAAATGATCTGCATCTACATAACCCTGCAACTCTAGAGATGTACCACCATAACAAAGTGAGTAATTGGAAGTACCCTGCTAGATATCTCAATATCCATTTAATCGCATTCCAATGCTCTCTACCCGGGTTCTCGCAAATATCGACTCACAACTCCCACTTTGCTTGTGCAATGTCCGGTCTCGTGCTCACCATGGCATACATCAAACTCCCCATTGCTGATGCATATGGAACTACCGCCATCTCATCTTTCAAAGCCTGAGTGCTTGGACACATATCCTTGGAAAGTTTGAAGTGATTCGCTAGAGGAGTTGCAACCGGTTTTGCCTTGTCCATGTTAAATCTCTTTAACACCTTGTTCACATAGTCTTCCTGCGACAACCATAATTTCTTATTTTTCCTGTCTCTGATGATTTTCATGCCTAAAATATTCTTGGCCTCTCCCAAGTTTTTCATAGCAAACTGTCATGATAACATCTTTTTCACTTCTACGATTCTCTTCATATTGGAACTAGCCACCAGCATGTCATCCACATATAAAGATAGATACACAATGTCACCATCATCATATTTACGAAAATAAACACAGTGATTAGACTCACAGTGTGCAAATCATCTTTCTTGCATGAAACCATCAAATTTTAAGTACCATTGTCGCGAAGCTTGTTTCAAGCCATACAAGCTTTTCTTCAAGCGACATACCATGTGCTCCTTACCTTTGACTTCAAAACCCTTAGGTTGTGCCATGTATAATTCTTCATCTAAGTCACCATGTAAAAACGCTGTTTTTACATCTAACTCGCTCAAGATGAAGATCCTCCACCGCAACTATACTTAGCGAACTCTAATTGATGTCATTTTCACTACGGGTGAAAATATCTCGGAGTAGTCGATCCCTTCTTTTGAGAAAAGCCCTTAACTACAAGTCTCGCCTTGTATCTAATACTACCATCTCGCTTCATTCTTAATCTTGTACACCCATTTGTTTAATAAAGCTTTTTACTGTGGGCAACTTGGTCAACTCCCAAGTTTTTTTCTGAAGCAACGAGCTCATCTCGTCTTTCATAGCACACTCCCACTGCAAGTGAGACGTGTCTGCCTTTGCCTTATTGTAAGTTTTCGGTTCTCCCGAATCTGTATATAAGACATGACTCAGAATAGTATTAGCTGATGGATCAAAAATTACCTTTGGCTTTCTCACACGTGTAGACCTTCTCAAGACAGGTACTTCAGGGTCATTCGTTTGCTCTGAATCACTGCGTTCTTCTTGAACTACCTCTTCACTGATAATAGGCTCATCTTGAACCTCTCTTTCGGGTGAACTTTGATCTACCGGAAACATCTTCACGGGCATTGTGTCTAATTCAACATATTCTGGTTGTACTACCTTCTCATGCTCTGTCTCTGTCTGACGATCCTTGTACATCTTTTCTTCATGGAATGCCACATTGCGACTGCGGATGACTTTGTTATTCTCATAATCCCAAAGTCTATAACCATACTCGTCGCCACCGTATCCGATAAAGACGCACTTCTGGGACTTAGCATCAAGCTTTTTCCTATCCTCCCTGTCAATCAAAGCATATGCAATACAACCAAACACCTTTAGATGTGAATAATTAATCTTCTTACCTGACCACCGCTCCTGTGGTATTTCTCCATCCAACGCACTAGATGGACTTCTATTGATAAGATAAACAGTTGCATCAACTGTGGCAGCCCATAAGTGTAGCGGGAGACCCGCTTGTAGTCTCATGCATCTCGCACGTTCTAGAATAGTCCTGTTCATTCTTTCAGCTACACCGTTCTCTTTAGGAGTTCTAGGAAGTCTTTAGCCCGTGTATGCCTTCTCGACTCGGATAATTTGCAAATTCTTTACTTGTGTATTCACCACCATTATCGATTTCAAAGCTTTAATCGACAACCCGTTTCTTTTTCTACCATGGTCTTCCACATCCCGAACATCCCGAATACTTCGATTTTTCTTTAAGAGCATAGACCCAAGTCTTTCTTGTTGCATCATCAATGAAGGTGACAAAATATCTCTTACCACCATAAGAGAGTTCCCGAAAGCGGTCCCCATACATCGGTATGAACCAACTCTAGCTTCGGCCTTTATTTTGTCGCCCATTCAATTGAAAACTAACAGCCTTCTCGTTTTCCATAAATGCAACTCTCACAAAAATCTAACTCAACTTTTGTAAACCCGGAAGTAATTTCCTCGAGTATAATTGCTTTACACCTTTTTCACCAAGATGTCCCAAACGATAATGCCAAAGAGTAGATAAATTACCTGTAGCCATTGTAGTTGCAACCATATCACTGATATTGTCTCCTTGGAGAAGGTAAAGTGTACCCGTACGCTTTCCCTTTGCTACTACTCTTATCCCTAAGGTTATCTTCCACTCTCCGCAACCAAAGGTTATTACCAAACCTTCTTGGTCAAGTTTACTGGTTGAAATCAGATTTTTCTTTAATTCCGGAATATGCCTACTTTCACACAAAACTAGACGTCCTCCACCTGAGATGTTCACAGTCACGGTTCCTTTCCCAACAATTGGACACATGTGGCCGTTTCCCACAACTACTTGTCCAAAATCTCCACGGGCATAATCATCAAATATGTCTCTTTGCGAGGTGCAATGAAAAGAAGCGCCAGAATCAATAAACCATTTATCTGTTGTCAAGTCAAACCCTGCAGACAAACACAAGTTATCTAGCAAAGATTTATCGCTAACTACATTAGCACCTTGATTCTCATCTTGCTGCTTCTTTTTGTAGCCTTCACACTGAAACCTCCGGTGTCCGGTTTTGTGACAAAACCAACACTCATCTTTTGCAACCTGTCTCTTACCCCTTGATTGTGATCTGCCACGACCGCTGAAATTTCCTCTACTTTTACTTCTTCCACGGTTCTCCACTACAAGTGCCGTCGAAGATGTAGATGCAAAAAAATTATCTCCACCTGAGACTTTCCTTCGCATCTCTTCATCCATGATAGTACTCACAGCATCATCAAGAGTTAAATCATCCTTCATGGTGCTCGAAATTCCCTACACTGCGGTATTGTAGCTTTCTGGAAGAGAACATAAAAATAATAAAGCTTGAAGCTTCATATCTAAATTTATGCTTGCGGATTCCAATTGACCCATGACCTACGTGAAACTATTAATATGCTCTGCCACAGAACCTCTATCAGATAACTTCATATTAACCAGTTTCTTCAAAGAAAAATACCTGATTTGATGTGGATGGCTTCTCAAAAATATTCGTTAGAATATCCATGGCTTCTTTTGCAGTTTTTGCTTTCGCGATGTGGTACCCTGTTTTTTTCGTCAACCCTAGACGAATCGCACCTAACGCCTTTCGATCAAGAATTTTCCATCCGGCTTCTGCTGTCGGATCCACTTCCGCCATCTCGGGTTTCCAACCCTCAAGTGGTGCATAGAGATCTTTTTGATAAAGATAATCCTCTATTTGTAGTTTTCACCATCCGAAATCCTCTCCATTGAACTTATCGATTCTGATTTTATCTTCTGCCATCCTGTTTGCTTTCAATCGAACGTCACCAAAACCCTCGATGTTCTCGATTAGCCAACCTAAGCTCTGATACCAGTTGTTACAAAATCGCACGTAGATTCCAGAAAAATAACGCTTGCAAACAATTCACCGCATGACAAATATAGTAATAAAAGAGCGAAATCGATGAACACACCAGAAAATTTGTTATCGAAGTTCACCCAAACCCGGGCTACGTCTCCGCGCGAGGCACTCGCGAATCCACTATACTTCGAAAAGTTGGAATACAACGACGATCTTCTCTCAAGATCGGGGTACAAAGAGATTGAGAACTCTCATCAAGAAAAACTCACTTTTTCTTCTCTCTTTTTCTTGCCTCTCTATTTCCTTTTTCAGCGTCTTGACGGCTAGGGTTTTGCCATCGCTAATATATAGGTACCACTTTTAACCTAAAAGGAAATCTAATAGAAAAAACAAAAAAGCCCCTAAAACAAATATTTGGCTTTATCTATAACACATGCGACGTGCATATATCACTATGCACTTGTACTTATACATGTATCATCGAGTAGCCATGCATATCATCATTATGCAGCGTGCATATTCCACCATGCACTCATCATTAAACAACCATGCATATATCATTATGCAACGTGCATATTCCAGCATGCACTCATCATTAAACAGCCATGCATATATCACCATGCCATATGCACACATCCATGCACATGATTCAATTCTCAATCTTTATATTTCAATTTTTCTTCCCAGGAACCAACGTTTGCATCCCACAATTTATTGCTCGCATCCCACCTAGCATCGGGAGGAGCCTCCGGCACACACACTCCGGGCATCTCGTACCCCAACTAGCATCACGAGGTATCCCCCTGGCACACACCTCCGAGGCTTCCGGCACACACACTCCAGGCATCCCGACACTCCCGAGGCATCCGGCACACACACTCCGGGCATCCCGACACTCTCGGGGCATCGTCGGCTCACTCCTCCAACAGTCTCGTTATTTTCTCAATTTATATTCACACATGTATCTCAATTTCAATATGGCATTTGATGCAATGATATCAAGAGTCTCAACCGGCTTTTCATGCCATATAACATGCCATATGTCATCACATATGCAGCAAAATCAACCACTCAAAGTATTACATCACATGGATAAATTCATTTATTTTTCAAAACACATCAATTTTTCGGATAAATCATGATGCATTCCTCTAGTTAAAACTCTAGAAAAATTAGTAAATGGTATTAATAAATTTTGAAAACTTGACACATTATAGATGAGACCTAAAGGCAGATATCTCATGAATAACACCATACCAAAAGAACCTCACACAAAACAGCACGGTCCATGCATCACAGTCTTCAAAACTTCAATATTTCAGCTTGCACAGTTTCGGAAGTAATTTAAATTAAATAATTAAATGAACTCCAAAAATTATGAAATTTTGACATGTTATAGAAAAGTCCTAAAGGTAAATATCTCATGAAGAAATAAAAACCTAAATCGTTCTAGATTAATAGATATAGATGATCATTTCCCCCTGTTCTCAGTGTCATTTTTCCAGATTGTCATCTTTCAAAAGAAACTCGTTTCACCGATCTACATATGTTTGTTTCTTCTAAATTTTTAGTATATTATTCCTTAGGATATTACCTACAACTTTTATTCAGGACACACGATCAAATTTTACCTGTATGATTTTATACTAGGTCAAGGTAGCGTTTTTCCCAGATCCAGTTTCTTCAAAGAACAACGATTTCACCGACCCATTTTTGTTCATTTCCTCTAAATTTTTGATATGTTCTACCTCAGAAAGTACACTACAACTTTGATTCAGATATGGAAGTGAGATTTTCACAATAAAGTTACTTTACAGATCACGAAATCTCTAAAGGTCAGCACAACGAATTCCAGATCTAATTTCTCCAAAAAAAATCCATTTCACTAACCATTACTTTTTCGTTTTGCCTCACATTTTAGTATGTTGTTCCTCAAGATGTTCTCTACAACTTTCATGAAGAAATTGAAATAAGATTCCAACTAAAAAGTCGCATGCAGCACACAAACTCATGGATGGTCAGACTAGTTTTTCTAGAAACAACATGCTACGCCAACGAATATCTCCACATAGCTTTGACCTTTCATCACATCTACCACAACCAAAATTTACCATCTTCTACACACACATCACAGCAAGCAAAGGGTAGGTTTTAGGACTCTACTTGCCTCAAACTTAAGCACAAAACAGCGACGAACAGCTGGCAAAGCGGCGAACGAACGGCAGCGAGCTAGGCGGACGATTGGCAGACGGACCTCCCTCCTTCCTCTTGCACGCACGGCCTCTCCTTTCTCTCTTCCTTTCTTCCTTTCCTTTCATTTCTCTTTCTCTCCTCTCTCTCTCTCTCTCTCTCAGACGACACCCTCTCTTTCTCTCCCTTTCCTCGCCTAATCCGCCCCCTATTTCCCCCTTAATTTCTTCCCTTCATCTTTAGCCATCATTAGATTATGCATGGCTTGCTACACTTGGCAACTAGGAAGGAACACCTGGCATTTTTCATGCAAGATGGGCTTCAATTTGGCTGGGCTTGGGCCAACTTGGTTGACGGCAGCTCTTCCTCTCCCTTGGGCTTCGCAGGCCAGGCCCATGTGGCCGAATAGTGGGTGATCGTGGGCTAGGTTTTTGGGCCAGCTTGGCCTAAGAATTTTGGCCCACTTCTCCTTAGATTATCTACTAATTTCCTCCACTTAAATAAATTCCTAACTTACAAAAATAATATGGCCATAAAACTTGTAGTCATAAGTCCATATATTTCAATTTATAACACACATGGCCAATGATAGAATTTTCTTTTCTATCAAGTAATTATCCATTAAAAGCTTGGCCATAAATCTCATTGCAAATTACGGATCAAATGGCTACAATATAACTTGATGATACTTCCATCATCTTTCCATAGGTTGAAACGTATCTAGAGGTTGCCATGAATTTTGGGATGCCACAGATAAACTCGAAGCTCTCACTTTCTAACGGGTTAACCTGAATCACTTTATGATAGCAATCCATCTTAGCTCGTTGCTTGGTGAGCCAGTCCATGCCAATTATCACATCGAAATCATACATGGCTAGGACTATCAAGTCTATCTTCCCCTCTCGCTCATTAATCGCTAACGTGCAACCAGGACAATCCACTATAGCTAACACCTTATCCTTTAACGGTGTCGATATACTGAACACTGACTCCAACAACTCAGGAATTAATCCTACCAACTTAACATACTACTTAGCTATAAATGAATGAGTAGCTCCAGGGTGAAATAGAGCATAACCAGTGTGGTCATTGACAAAACAGTACCTATAATCACGTTAGGCCCATCATCTGCATGTCCTCTCGTGATAGCGTACGTCATTCCTTCAGCTAGAGGTCGGTTCAAACCACCTTGCGGTGCATTTAATGGCACGACTCCTCGGATCTGATCCATTGGTAGCAGTGGCAGTAACTACGATCCCATTTGTCTTCGAGGACAATTCTTGGCCATGTGACCTTGCTAGCCACACATAAAACAAACACCCATTTTAGAAGGGCACGGGGCTGAGTCATGTCGTCCTCCGCAAGAATGACATACTCTACTTGGGTTTGACGCTGACTTTCCTATCCCACCCTTCTTGGTGGGTGGAACAAGATACCTTCCTCCAATCATCGGTCTCTTCCCAAACCGATTCTTATCCGGGTTAGAACTAAACCACGACCTAGATGTGGTGGCTTGTTCGTTCAAGTCTCTCTCTATCAGTTAGCCCCATTCATACAAGTCGTTGTAATCTTTCAAATTGAACGGCACTAGTGGACTTCTCAACTCCTGTCTAAGTTCATCTTTGAATCTCCTAGCTCGGTCTACCAAATGCTCGATAAACCTTGGGGCATACTATGACAGTTCAGTGAACTTCACTTCGTACTAATCCACCATCATTGAGCATTAGTGAAGGCGTTGGAATTCCGCCATCTTCAATTCTTTAGCACTCTCAGAGAAGTACTTGTTGTTGAAAACCTCGACAAAGGCGTTCCACTCCGGAACCACTCCTTCCGGAAATACTATCCCTCAGGTGGCTCTCGACCATGTGGTTGCAATTCCCTTCAATTGATAGATTGCAAAGACAACCTTCTTTGCCTTGGTGCACATCAGCTGTGCAAAGGCATTTTCCAATTCCTAGATCTAGAGGGCTACAGCCTCGAGATCTCTTGCGCCAATGAACCTTGGCCAGTTTAACTTCAGAAATTGTTCTACCGGTTTATACATTGGTCTCCCAGCGGTCACATCCCCAGGTGGAACCTCAGCAAGTACGGCAGCAGCTATAGCATCAGCGACGACATTGGCGGTAGTAGTGGCGGCTGCAGTAACGACGGCTATAGTGGTGGCTGAAGCAGTGGCATCGGCAGCTTGATTCTAAGCTTGTTGCTCCATCCGATTTCCCATCGTCTCTAGCACCTGCATGATCCCGTCCACTATCGGATCACTAGGGGCTGCTACACCAACACCAATTGAAGGCAATGCTACTCCACTTGTGCTAGCCTGAGTCGACGCTTTACCCCAAGCACCCCAGGCACTGACTCTAGTCGGCGTCCTAGCCCAAACAATGAGTTCTATCGACCTTTTTCTAGGCGTTCCCTGTTCTTGCTCACTCATGATGTAGATTCTTTATAGACACCTGCTTTCCAATTCCACACAGAATTAGAATTTGAGTGATTCCCACAAAGTAGCTATCAATCTACTATTAATCACATGCGTCAGCATAATAGAATGGCATTTCCTACTAACTATGTGGCACCCTGAACCCTTCGTAGGTCGCCACAAGCGCCAATGTTACACCTTATTACCTTTCTTCTTAGAAGAGACGTCGTAATTAGTAGACACTTTTTTTTTTTATACAACGGTCCTAGCGCGACTCATCAGCGGAAGCAAAATAAAACATCACCATCTCTCCCTCCAGCAACCATGATACAAATACACACCACTAATCATCATGATTAAAAGATGAGCCACGACACTTTATTTACATATATTTTCAAGATGGGACTTCTTTTGGGTCGGTACATCAAAAGGAAAAGCCAGGACTCAGCCACGCCCAGCCTAAAACCCCAAAAAGAACCCTCGACCCAATACATCTCACGTGCACAACCCCCATCATCAGTGTCGGCTAACTATCCCAAAAAAAAACAGATCCTACTCGTCACACACGGGCCTCACACCCAATCCGGTGCATCAAGCGGTGGCGGTGGCAACATCCCTCTCATCACACCGTCGTGACGAACGTGGACGGAGATGAACTCCTGGACAACCGGGCCCCCAGCCAAGCCTACGTCGTACATGACTAAACAGTGCACTCGTATATATGTCAATCCAGGAACAGAAGGACAGCCGAACTCCTCGCACTCGACCTCTACATCGGATGGTAGACCGTAAAACACACCCCGCGTAACGACAGGAAGCGGCATGCTGCTAATCTGAAATGTTGGTCCCTAAAAGGGGTAAGTACAACCACTCAGCAGGTAAAGGAATCCAATAACCACTCAATGCATTATACAAGTCATACATGCATTGCAGGCATTACTTACCTTGAAGCCATGCATAAACTATCATGCATCATCACCACAATCATAACACATACATGTGTATCATCATGTCATACTCATATCATCGTCATCATGACACTATTATATCACACACATGTCATCATCATCATATACATGACACCATCATACCACACACATGTCATCATCATCGTGGCATCATCATATCACACATGTCATCATCATCATATACATGACACCATCATACCATACACATGTCATCATCATCGTGGCATCATCATATCACACATGTCATCATCATCATGACATCATCATATCACAACATATATGCATGTCATCGTGCCATATCATATATCATCATCATATCATGCATATCATCATGCCATGGGTGATCATCATCGTATCACATCATACATCATCATCATCATGCATATCCTCATGCCATGGGTGATCATCATCATATCACATCATACATCATCATCATCATGCATATTATCATGCCATGGGTGATCATCATCATATCATGTCATATGCATGTCTCAATTTTCACTTTTTATCTTTCAATTCGATCACCACATCTGGCATCGCAAGATAACCCTCCGGCACACACCACCGGGCATCCGGCCCCCCACATTCCGGGCATCTCGCATCCTAACTGGCATCACGAGGCATCCTCTCGGGCAAAGACCTCCGACGAGGCTTCTGGCATTTACACTCCCTGGCCGGGCATCTCGCACCCCAACTGGCGTCACAAGGCATCCCCCTGGGCACAAACCTCCAGGGCTTCCGGCAGCCCCAACATTCCGGGCATCTCGAAACTCCCGAGGACAATCCGGCCTTGTATCTCAATACAATCCGGCTTCCGGCACCCCCCATCCCGGGCATCCTGATACTCCCAGGGCATTATCATCCGCCATAACAGTTTTCCTCATTTATCATTATCCATGTTCACCAATTTCAGTCTCAATTTAGCATGTCATATGATGTAATGGCAAACAAAATCATATTCAGCATTGAATTCATACATGCATCTCAATTCATTGCCATGCATGCATCAAGACCTCATCATACATGCAACAAGGTACTATTATTCATAAAATAAAATTTATGGACTTCGTACCAATTAAAATAGTCCATTTGTCATGCCCTTTTTACCTTTATTTAAATTCCAGCTTCTGCCACTTTCGAAAATATTAAATTTAAATATCCATATGATTTTCAAAAATCATAAAATTAAGGCAAGTGATAGACAAGACAATAGGATAATGATTTCATGCAAAATACATGGCCAAATAGAATTCCACACAAATTCATAATTCACACAAATACAGCATGTAATTTCGGATGATTTCAGAATGTACAGTTTCCGGAATAATTTAATTAAAATACCCAATCGACCTCCAAAAATTACGAAATTTCACCAAGTTATAGCCAAGACACTAAAGTATATTTTTCATGAAGACTTACAAGCCAAATTATTTTTATATTATTTTCTACAGTCACACGAAGCTTCTGGATCCAACACCGAATCGTCCAGTACATGCTTCTCCGAAATACTGAGTTTTTACCTACCTATTCTTCTTCGTTTTCTCTGAAATTTGGATATGTTCTACATAAAGATGTTCTCTACAAGTTTCATGAAGACATCTAAGTCAAATAACCAGATTATAGTCGTCATTTAGGTCCATAAAGTCTCGGGTGTCCTGTAATACATCTCCAGAATTACCGTCTTCAAGATCTAGTCGATTTACTAGGTTATACTTGTTCATTTTGCTTCAAATTTGAGTATGTTGTATTTTAAGATGTCCCCTACAACTTTCATGAAGAAATCGAAGAGAGATTCTTAGTACAACTCAACATGCAACCACAAATCCATCAAGAGGTCAGTGAAATCGTTCCAGATCTGAGGTCTCCGTAGGATGAGATTTTAACCCCTTAAATCTCCATCATTTTCCACCAAATTTTAGTATGTTGTATTTTAAGATGTTAGCTACAACTTTCATGAAGAGATTACAGCCAAAATCGAACTCTAAACATGCGTACAAGCTCTCACAAAGTTCTGACTCAGGCGGTTTTATACGAAAACAGTATGCAACTCAAGCACAAAACACATTAGCTTCACTCTCATGCCTCCAAACGTCCTAAAATTCGACCATACATGCAAAACATTGGTGCAAGAGTAGGAAGTGGATTCCCAACTTGCCTCTAGACCGAACGAACAGCACGAGCGGACGGCACACGGCGGCGAATGGGCGGCACACAGGCAGACAGACGGCGACTCCTCCTCTCGGCTTCTCCTCCCTCTCGGCCACTCTCCCTCTCTCTCGCGAAATCTCTCTCTCTCTCTCCCTCTCTTGGCCGAACAAGCAACCAGCCACTCTCTCTCCTTCCCTTCTCTTTTATCCCCCCATTTCCTAATCATTAGTAATCATTGTTTGCCACTCCAATTGACCAATGCATGCCATCCCTCTCTAAGCCAATGCATGAAGGCCTCTTGCCACTTGTCTTAATGGGCTTTTGGGCTTGGGATTTTGGGCTTGGGCCGGCCACTCTTGGGCCTCCTCTTGGGCTGGTCGACAGCCCCCTTTCGTGGGCCTAATTGGGCCGACTAGCTTGACCTACTAAGGCTTAGGCCAATGGGCCTAAGGCCCTAACCTAAATTAAATTTTTCCCTTTTTATACTTTCTTTTATGGAATTTAAATTTTAAACTCCACATGGCCAAAAGTCTTGTAACATTTTATCTCTAGGAATTTAATTTATGAGGTGCGTGGCCAAGCATAGATTATTCTCATTAATCTATCTAATTTAAAATCTCATAAACACAAGCACAATAACACATAGCCTTAGGAAAACTAATGGCTAACACATAGACCATAGGAAATTTTCATTACCTAATTACGAGCTTTAATTTCTCTAGAGGATGTCTTGAATTTTGGGATGCCACAATTCTCCCCTCCTTAAAGAATTTCGTCCCCGAAATTAGACACCACTCGTGCCTTCTTGAAACAAGTAAGGGTACTTTTCCTTCATCTGATCCTCACTTTCCCACGTGGCTTCCTCCATATCATGATGTCGCCATAATACCTAAACCAATGGGATCTTCTTCGTCCTAAGAATTTGCTCCTTTCGATCCAATATCTGCACAGGTTCTTCAATGTACCTTACTTTCTCATCCACTTTGATGGCTTCATGATCGAGTATGTGACCAGGATCCGGCTGGTACTTCCTCAACATCGATACATGAAACACATCGTGCAAATTTCCTAATTTAGGAGATAGCGCTAAGCGATAAGCTACATCCCCTATCCTTTCGAGTATTTCAAAAGGTCCAACAAATCTAGGGCTTAACTTACCCTTCATCCCGAATCGAGATATCCCTTTCATTGGAGATACCTTAAGGAATACATGGTCTCCTACACTAAATTCCAAAGGCCTTCTACACCTATCTGCGTAGTCTTTCTGCCTACTCTGAGCTGTTTTAAGTCTTTCTCTGATAATTTCAACAGCCTCAGTGGTAACTTGTACCAGTTCAGGTCCTGTCAATTTCCTCTCGCCTACTTCACTCCAACAGACAGGAGTCCTACATCTCCTTCCATATAATGCTTCATAGGGAGCCACGCCTATACTTCTCTGAATACTATTATTATAGGCAAACTCCACCAAATGCAATCTTTCATCCCAATTTCCTTTGAAATCGATCACACAAGCCCTTAACATATCCTCCAATGTCTGAATTACTCTTTCTGTCTGTCCATCTGTCTGAGGGTGAAAAGCAGTAATAAACTGAAGTTTAGTCCCTAATGCAATTTGAAGACTTCACCAAAAGTTCGAAGTGAATCTTGAATCCCGATCCGAAGTAATAGTTACTGGAACACCATGTAAGCGTACCACTTGACTTACATACATGTCCGCATACTTATCCATTGGGTAGTCCATGCAAATAGCTAGGAAATGAGCAGACTTAGTCAAACGGTCCACTATAACCCAAATAGAATCATGACCACTTGATGTCATTGGCAATCCTTGCACAAAGTCCATCGTTATATGCTCTCATTTCTATTCTGGTATGTCTAATGGTCTCAAAAGTCCTGCGGGTTTACGATGTTCCGCTTTTACTTGCTGGCACGTCAAATATTGAGAAACGTACTTAGTCGTATCTGCCTTCATACCATTCTACCAAAATTGCTGACGCAAATTCCTGTACATCTTTGTACTACCCGGATGAATGCTATAATTACTCTTATGTGCCTCCAACAAAATTTTCTTGTTTAATTCCTCATTGTCGGGAACACAAAGTCGTCCTTGACATTTTACTATTCCATCATCAGAGATTTGAAATTCTGGTCTTTTTCCTAAAGATACAGCATCTTTCACTTTCAAAATCTCTGGGTCAGATTCTTGCAAGAACTTAACTTTTTGAATAATCTCGGGTTCTATTCTTAATGCACTAAGCATACCAGTAAGACATTCCATCTCCAATTTAAACTCTAAGTCTGCTACAGACTTTAACAATCCCCATTCTGCCATTCTTAAACTGGCCATTTCCACTGGCGACTTACGACTAAGAGCATCCGCTACTCTATTCGCTTTCCCTGGATGATATCTTATCTCACAATCATAATCCTTTAACAACTCCATCCACCTCCTTTGTCTCATGTTTAATTCCTTTTATGAGGACAGATACTTCAAACTCTTATGATCTGTATAAATCTCAAACTTCTCCCCATACAAATAGTGTCTCCATATCTTCAAGGCAAACACTATAGCTGCTAGCTCTAAATCATGCGTCGGGTAATTCAGTTCATTGGGTTTTAATTGTCTAGATGCATAGGCTACGACCTTGCCATGCTGCATCAAAACACATCCCAGTCCTTTGTGAGATGCATCACTATACACTGTAAAACCATCAGGTCCAGTAGGTATAGTCAGGATTGGAGCCGAGGTCAATTTCCTTTTAAGCTCTTGGAAACTCCTTTCACATTCCCCATTCCATTCAAATTTCACATTCTTTCGGGTCAACTTAGTTAAAGGTCCTGCCAGTCGTGAAAATCCTTCAATAAACCTCCTATAATAACCAGCCAGTCCTAAGAAACTCCGTATTTCAGTGGGTGTCGTTGGTCTCGGCCAATTTACTACCATTTCAACTTTTGCCGGGTCTACTGCAATTCCTTTTCCTGACACCACATGTCCTAAAAATATTATCCGGTTCAACCAGAACTCACACTTACTAAACTTAGCATACAACTTATGCTCTCTCAGGGTCTGCAAGACTATCCTCAAATGATGCTCATGCTCTTTAGGCCCTTTTGAATACACCAGAATATCATCAATAAATACAATCACAAACTGGTCTAAATAGGGCTTAAATATCCTGTTCATTAAATCCATAAATGCAGCCGGCGCATTAGTCAATCCAAATGGCATAACAAGGAACTCGTAATGTCCATAACAAGTCCTAAACGCAGTCGTAGGAATGTCCTCTTTCTTAATTCTTAACTGATGGTATCCCGACCTCAAGTCAATCTTAGAGAAGACCGAACTTCCTTGGAGTTGGTCAAACAGATCATCAATTCTAGGCAAAGGATATTTATTCTTAATGGTCACCTGGTTCAGCTGCCTATAATCAATGCACAAGCGCATCGATCCATCTTTCTTTTTCACAAACAAGACCAGTGCACCCCAAGGTGAAGCACTTGGTCTAATGAATCCTTTGTCAAGCAACTCCTGCAGTTGCACTTTCAATTCCTTCAATTCGACTAGGGCCATCCTATATGGGGCTTTTGATATTGGTCCTGTTCCAGGCATTAATTTAATTTCAAACTCAATCTCCCGCTCTGGCAGCAATCCAGGCAATTCCTCAAGGAATACATCTTGAAATTCGTTAACTACACGAACTTTCTCAAGTTTAGACTCCTCCCTTGCATAATCTTTAACTATGGCTAGGTACCCTTGACATCCTTTGTCAAGTAACTTACAGGCTTCTACTGCCGAAATAAGTGCTAAGGGAAAATGGGTTTGACCTCCTAAAAATTCACAACTAGACTGATCAGGTAAAACGAATTGAACCACTCTTCTATAACAATCCATTTTAGCCCGATACTTACGAAGCCAGTCCATTCCTATAGTAACATCAAAATCATACATGGCCATTACAACTAGATCTATTTCCATATCCTTTCCTCCCATTGATATCTTACAATTCCCACACACCAACGTAGACAATACCATATCCTTTAAAGGCGTGGAAACACAAAGAGGCGTCTCAAGAGGCATAACTTCTATTTCATTCAAACGTCTATATCTTTCAGACACAAATGAATGCGTTGCACCCGTATCAAATAATGCATATGCCTTTTCACCATTTATAAGAATCGTACCTGAGATAACATTCTTGGAAGCTTCCGCTTCCTCTTGGGTGACCGCATACACCCTTCCTTGTGCTGGTGATCTCTGAGGATTTCCTTGTAAATTCGATCTAATAGCACTTTGATATCCTTGTCGCACCGAGCCAACACTCACTTGCGACCTTTCTTGTGGGCAACTTCTCCTAAGATGACCCACTTGTCCACAACCAAAACATTTTGGTTGTCCATTGCAAGGTCCCGGGCCATGTCGCCCATTACACTTTTGACAAACACCAGGCTGATAAGGTGCTTTCCCTATATTCGGACCACTCCTTGCTCCTCCAAAATTTCCAAAATTACTCTTCTTCTTCACATTCCAGGTCTGTCCTTGACCAGAATAAGGTCTCTTACCCCTTCTCACATCATTAAAATTCAACGGTTTCTTAAACTCCGACCGCTCTCTTAACAGTTCCTGCTCCACTAACTGTGCCCTTTCATAAATCTCATTATAGTCTCTTATGTTCAAAGGCACCAGTTGCTTTCTAATGTCAGTCCTCAGCCCTTTCAGAAACCTCTTAGCCTTTTCCTCCTGATCCTCAATCAATCTAGGAGCATATCTAGACAATTCAGAAAATCTAGCCTCATACTGATCTACTGTCAACTCCTTTTGTTCTAGCTGAACAAATTCGGTAATCTTCCTATCCTTAGCACAGTCAAAAAAATGCTTCCTATTAAAAGCTCTAACAAACTCCTCCTAGTTAACATCAATACCTGGTGGAAAGATTATGTCCTTCGAAGCTCTCTACCAAAACTTTGCATTTCCCTCCAACTGGTACTCTGCTAAAACTATTTTCTCAGCATCAGTGCAGTCCAACAGCCGGAAAATTCTCTTCATCCCACCAATCCATTGTTCCGCCTCCTCAGGACTTCCCATTCCATTGAACTTAGGTGGCTTCAGCTTCAAAAACTGCTCCACCAGTCCTTGAGTACGGTGTTCTGCTCCGAGCTGTTGCTGCGCCTGCCTTTCCATCAGATTTCCAATATTGGCTAATGCCTGCAAGATGTCTTCCATTTGGGGTTCAGCCCTTGCAGCAGAGGCTCTAGCCCTCGATGGATGAACACTTCCAGCTCGCACCATGACTTTCCTGCAATTTCCAAGCATTGCCTCAGGAATAATCTGAGACTCACTGCCTCCATTCAAAGCAACCACTACTACTACTACATAAGTAACATATACATGTTACTGTTACCTAAAGGCAACTCAAAATAAACTACTAGGGATCTACGAGTGAATTCTCATCACCCGTTATTCAATTATTTCATTTTACATCCTATGGTGTGCATTGTCATCATGTTCCTCAATTTCCAAATGAGACTCCTTATCACTCCACTTATAACCATTCGCTCTGATACCAAAAAGGGCGGCTATGGCATCCCGAACCCTTCGTAGGTCGCCACAAGTGCCAATGTTACACCTTATTACCTTTCTTCTTAGAAGAGGCGTCGTAATTAGTAGACACATTTTTTTTTTTTTTATAAAACGGTCACAGCGCGACTCATCAGCGGAAGCAAAATAAAACATCACCATCTCTCCCTCCAGCAACCATGATACAAATACACACCACTAATCATCATGATTAAAAGACGAGCCACGACACTTTATTTACATATATTTTCAAGATGGGACTTCTTTTGGGTCGGTACATCAAAAGGAAAAGCCAGGACTCAGCCACGCCCGGCCTAAAACCCCAAAAAGAACTCTCGACCCACTACATCTCACGTGCACAACCCCCATCATCAGTGTCGGCTAACTATCCCAAAAAAAACAGCTCCTACTCGTCACGCACGGGCCTCACACCCAATCCGGTGCATCCGCAGGTTTCCAAGATAAAATGGGATTTTCCGTAGGCTCGAGATTTACCTACTTTAAGGTATCTTCACAATCATTCTAACCATAGACAAAACCACTTGACTAATGAGGTAATGAGATGGCTGTGTGACCCTCCCATACATTTCATGACGATTATAGGGAGAGTATAAAAGTATTATGACCATGACAAGTGGGGAGAGAGGGGATGATGATAACGAAGGCAAATGGCAAGGCAAGAATTACACAATACTTGTTTTCACACATTGGGAAAAGAACGAATCGAACAACCGTGTTCTTCGGCAAGGACAACAACAATCGGATCCTAATGTCCTGGCATTTCCAAGATCACAGAAACATAAATCACTACATAGATATGTGTATGTATACATGATTAAATGTACGAGGCCAGCCAAACTTTCCCTTGGCATGGAAGAAAACGATGGTGTCAAATGGCTCTCCTATTGTTGCCAAACCTTTGATAAGGGTCTTGCATCTTTTGCACCTCTATTGCACTAAAAATCCCATACGCATCACTTTCATCACCATCACCTCTTTGGTGGTGATCGTCGTCGTCATCGGTTTGATCTTGCGCTATCAAGTCCTCACCATACTTGACGCTCCCTATCCTCATCTGCATCACTTCGGCCTTGGGCTCCTGGCCCTTCAAGATGCTCACCACCTCCTTCATGGTGGGCCTCCTCTCGCCCTCGCTCTGCACGCACAGGGCCGCCACGTTGATCGCCCGCTTCAACTGGGCCTCGTCGAAAATCCCTCGGAGCTTCGGGTCCGCGAGGTCCCGGAACCTCCCCTTCGCGATGTATGGCTCCGCCCACTCGGTTATCGTCCTCCTGATCCCCCCCGGGAGCTTCTCAATGGGCTTCCTCCCCGTGACGATCTCGAGGAGGAGGATCCCGAAGCTATACACATCGCAGCTCTCCGAGACCTTCCCCCACATGGCGTACTCGGGCGCCAGGTACCCCAGAGTGCCCTTGACGCGAGTGGTCATGTGGCTCACGCCCTCTGGGATGAGCTTCGCGAAGCCGAAATCGGCTACAAGCGGTTCGAAGTCCGAGTCTAGAAGTACATTGCTTGCCTTAATGTCCCTGTGGATTATGTGAGGTGTTACCTCATGATGCAAGTACCTGCAAAAGAATATTCAAACTGGGTATATCAGATATCACAGACCAATTGATGCCCTTAGCTAGGCAAGCAATTTTGGGGAATGCTTGGGATCTTCTTAATATAAGAGAAGCAAATTGAGCCAATTTGTCCTCCTAACATGAAACTAAGAAAGGAATAATCGATACGCCAAAAAAAATAAAAGTATAGAAGTTACTTATTACTAAGGAGCTAGACAAGTCAATGAAAATGCCTGTAGTCATTTAGAAATGAGAAACTGTTCCGTGAACTCCTATAAAATAAATCAGTGGCATATCAATAAATAATGAGATTCAGAGTCTCAAAAGTCCAAATTCTTATAAAGTTTTTGTATTGTGATTGACTCCGTCTATCATATCATTCTCAAATGACGTCTTCTCTTTATATCCAATCTAGAAGAGACTTCTTTAAGGAAAAAGACATTCAATGCGGTCTTATACATATAATTAATTTGAAGTATCGGCAATTGGTCTGAAGAAGTATCTAAAAATATCCAAGTTAGATACTTGTCATGAATACCATTTCTCATGATTATCTTATAAGTTTGATAGGTTCTTCGTTCAACACTGTCTACTAGTTCATTTTCTTTTTGTTTTTCAAGTAATTTATTTGTTCTACAATGTCTCATATATAGAATAGAAATCAAACAGAAACTGATAAATTTAAAGAAAAGAAAAAGCCCAGGCGACTGATACTTACACCAAGCCTTCGGCCGACCCGATTGCAATGTTCATCCTCCTTTTCCAGTCCAAGTGAGCGTCACTCGCAAACTGGCCGTGCAAGTGAGAGAGCAGACTCAGATTCGGCATGTAATCGTACACGATCAGCCGCTGATCCGTCCCGACGCAGTACCCTCGCAGGCCCAACAAGTTTTTGTGCCGGACTCTGCCGAGGACCTCGACCTCCACCGCAAATTCCATCTCGGCCTTCAAGTTCATCGCCTTCAACTTCTTCACAGCTATCTGGAACCAACAGTCGCATCAACATTGCTCAGCTTCCACCATAATGTCAAGAAATGCGATCTATACATAAAACGCGCTAGAGAAACAATTGAAGCAGCTGGTTGTTTAACATGGTATCGGAGTTGGTACTATTTTGCTCAAGTTTTCTAAGAACAAATGGTCGTCTAGCATGATTACTTAAATTGACGGAAGTTTCTGTGTAGTTAATGTTCCAGTACATTTGACCTACTAACTAATCGAAGTTCGATAAAGAGTGAGATCAAATTGAACGAGAGAATACTTGTCTACACTTATTCTACCCCAGATTCTGTTTATCGCGTTATAGGCACGAAAACAGGAGTCTATGAAACAAAATCATGTCTTCTCATTGGGATAATATTCGAATAGGGTTCCGAGTAAAGGGAAATTGATCGATTCACCTGAAGACCATCTGAAGTTTTGC
The DNA here is from genome assembly GCA_014182725.1 of Eucalyptus brandiana. Classification (NCBI taxonomy): domain Eukaryota; kingdom Viridiplantae; phylum Streptophyta; class Magnoliopsida; order Myrtales; family Myrtaceae; genus Eucalyptus; species Eucalyptus brandiana. The sequence goes on from CM024670.1 coordinate 29,635,860, forward strand.
CCCAATAGACACTCCCGAACCCTCCCTCTCCAAGCTTGTTGTCATCACTGAAACCATTCGTGGCCGCATGCAGCTCCTTGTATGTGAATATCCTCCATGAATTATTGCCTCCACCTATTCCACTGAACCTAACAATCCGCCAACAAAGAAAAAGAAGAAACAGAACATAAGAGCTATACAGTGGTTGATAAAGTTAGACGAAGGAATCGATCAACGACTTCAATTCGAGCTCACCCTTGGTCGACATTCTCTGAACCACAGCAACTGAGAGATGATCCCATAGCTTCTTACTATGGGATATACGAAGTTTCAGCTTGTTTATAGCCTTTTCTATTTGTCAATGGAGTTTCTTCTTTAAAAATGGGCTGGCGCCCCTTCTGTCGGCTTCACGCCTAATGCCAGCCGACCCTGGCCGGCTTTCTTTTAGTTTTTTTTTTCCTTTTCTTTATATGAGTAAGAGATTATCATGTTTTATATTCATTTCCTTTTTTTTTCCTTGACCGGTCATTACCAGAATTTCTTATGAGCCTCCAATGTCAAATTTTGACGCTCCACTCTGTGATGAGAACACTGATGAGCTCGATACAGTCCAAGAAAGAAACTAAGTTAAACATGCATGGAACCATCCGCCAAGTGGGGTTTTCAGACATCTTCCCATAGATTAAATTTTTATTTTTTTCTATATTTTACACCCACTGTCGATATTATACACGGTCCGCCAGTGATTTTTGCAATCACCTTGGATGATAGTGGATTGATTAGAGCGTTTATAATAATAATGGCGCTAGAGTGTTAGATTGGCATTGTCTGTACTTTCTCATTTGGGATGGGTGTTAACTTGTGCCTTGTAGGGGTGTGTATGGTTGCAGAATAGAACATGGAACATGGAATTTGGAACCGGACATGTTAGACAGAGAATCGGATCGGTGGGTTTTCAGACATCTTCCCATAGACTAAATTGTTGTTTTTTTTTTCCTCTATATTTTAGACCATCCGTTGATATCATACATGATTCGCTAGTGATTTTTATGATTGTCTTGAATGATAGTGGATTGATAAGAGCGTTCATAATAAAATTGGCACTAAAGTGTTAGAATGGCATCGTCTAAGCTTTGCTTATTTGGGATGGATGTTAACTAGTGTCTTTTAGGGGTGTGCATGGTTTCAGAATAGAACCTAGAACTTGAAATCAGACAAGTTGGATAGGGAACCAAACTGATGAGAATCCGTCTAGTTCCAAATTTCAAGGTATACAGAGTAAGTTCCAAATTTCAAAAATTAAAGAACATATTTTAACAAGTGGATTCTAGATTCTAAGTGGGTGAAACTTGAAAAGTTTTCGTATTTTTCTTGTTTGTGTTTTTTTGCGATCCTACAATATTTTATATCATCCAATGATGAATGTATAATCTAAAATCGCTAGTTTAAATTTCTATTTTATGACTGAAACTTTTATTTTATTAATGTTTTATATTTTTTGTGTATCTAAATATAAGTTGTGATTAGTTGATTATAGAAGCAAGTGATAGTAATAAAAGGTGATGCTTAACTGCAGTTGTTCCGTTAATAATATGGGGGAACCTGAGTAGACCCTAAAACTTGTGATAAGGTAGATTCTAGATTTTAGGGTATGCAGAATAAGTTCTAAGTTTCAAAAAATGAGAAACTTGTTCCATCGGGTAATTTCTAGGTTGCCGATGGAACTTGAAACTACTTATCCCTAATGTCATGTATAGTCTGATCTATTTCTATCCCACCCCCATATTAGAATCCACTAGTGAATTGCATTTTGCTCAATCTCTTTGTCCAAGCAATCACTCTCTCTCCGCTCTCATTAGAAGTTCGTGCTATGATGTCATCTTAAGAAACCTCACTCGTTTCATGGGAGCCAAAATCTTTTTAAAAAAAATTTATTGAATGTTCATATTGGGTGGTGGCTACATGTGGTAGTTCTTATTATTAATCACTTAGTAGGGGGCATCTCTCCATTAACGTGGGATTTTAATATAAGCTATTCACATATCATTCCAATACAAGAAAGAAATCTAATAATGAGTGAGGTAAGTCCCAATCCCCTCCAATCTCTTTGACTAAGTTTGGTCATTTGGATTTCTAGCCAGCATAAAATTGAATTGGATGGAATATGTAATCCAATAATTTTGCTATATCCTATTCAATATTTGGTGAATTACAATAATAAAATTGGATATTTTCACATTCTATTATATTCATTATTTGTTATGAATGGCACATTAGTATAAATGAACCTAAAAATTGCACAAATGGAGATGGTAAGAGCCTTCACAACTCATTTACCTACTTCATTTTTATTTGCGTGTTTTTTTAATTAATTTTCGCTCTTTTTTATTTCTATCATTTATTTATTTATTTTTTATCCTTCTATCACACTCTAATAAAATTTTATTAAATAGTAAACTACACTAATATACCTAAAATACTATAAACCTAAAATATGTAATAAATATAAATGCTAAGTATATATTAAATTTATATTATAAGATAGAAATAGATTTGAATATTTAAATAAAATTTTGAATACAAAATTTTTGTTATTTTTTTATTTTGATTTTGATTTTAGAATTAAAATATTATTTTAATTTTATTAAATTTAAGAAGTTTGCTATTCAAGAAAAATAATTTATATATTATGAATATTATAAATTCTATCCACGTTTATCCCATCTCTCCTAAGTTTTTCCGGAATATTTCCCTCTTTTATCCTACTTATCCTATCTTGGGTATGAACTAAAATAAGATAAATTTTATCTTAGCTTGAACGTTATCTTGACTACCAAACGTAAATAGTCATATAGAAGTCATTTTGTCAGAAATTGCCTATATTGCAACCAGAAAATTTCTTCCAAGACAGCTTCATATATTTTTAGAAATCAAAGAAGTGATGGTGGAAAGGTTTGATTGCATTTTTTTTTTTTTAAGTTTAGGAATTAGTTATATTAATTGAAAATTCTTACACTCGATTGCTCTTCCCCTACAAATTCTTAAGACTTTTGTCTATCTTACTATAGAAACACGGCTGCATAAGAACGGAATTGAAGTTAAACCTATTCCTATATCAAGCATTGGCCAGAAAATTCTACCTCAATAAGTCAAAATTACGTACATATGAACTATTTTTGCCTGCTACTCTTATTTACGACATTAATCTTGTCCAATCCCTCTCTCTGTGAAGCACAAGAATGGAAGCCATTAAATATGTTGACTTCAAAATGAGCAAACAAAAAAGAAAAGAAAAGAAAAGAAAATAAGATAGTTTATATTAGGGGCTAAATTGGTTTGTTTACTTAAATTTTCCAAATTTTATAGAACGGAAAAAAAAAAAAAAAGTTCGTTGAGTGACTATACTGGGCGGTGACTATTTGTAGTGGTTCTTACTTATTAATCACTTAGTAGGGCTTAAACCCTCTAACGTGGGATTTTAATATATTACACAGCTATCGAAGAATCACTCCAATAAAAAAAAAAAAAAAAAAAAAATCTCTCCACTGTCGAACTAATCAATATTGTTATTGGAATCAGCAAGGTTGCCAATTGGCATAATTATTTTTTCTTTATGATATAGGATGTCCAAAATATTTGACTGGTCTAATCCAAATGGCTGCACATAAATCCTCTTGTCCGTGGACGTTCTGTCTATAAGGTGGCTTATGTGGATCCGACATCACTATGAGCTAGGGACATCATGATTGGCTATAGAATCTTTAGCATCTTTCGATAACTGCTTGACTGCTCAACCAAATATTAAAGAGTTGCCAGTTGCCAACTATTCCAGTCAGCAAGATAGCACTTCAAATTTATGGCACTAAAGTTTCATTGTAAGTTTTGAACCTTTTGTTCATAATATAAACCGTTTATCTTATATAACTCATTTTTAGATCTATTCAAAAAGAGTGATAGAGTCATTATGTTAATACCAATCAGGCAGTTGGTCAAGTGGTCCAAGATTTGATTTGCAAGGCAAAGGTCACAAGTTCGATTCCCCAATACGTCCTTGACCTCAAGAAACCTTAGTCTACAAAGGATGAAGGTGTATCCCCGATTTGAGTCAATTCTTCCTTGGGTCTTACACTAAACATTCCAATAGGGACCGTCCAATATCTTCATATCATGCAAAAATCATTCCGTCATAAATTGCCCATATTGCAATAAGAAATTGCTTCTAAGATAGCTTCATATATTACCATGTACTAGAAAATCAAAGATGTGATAGGCAAAAGATTTGATTGCATATTTTAAGAAATGGTTTAGGAATTAACTACTTAGGAATTTTGTTCTACTTTTTTCCAATTTCAAACTTATCTTGCCATAAAAACACAACCACATAAGAACGGAATTGAAGTTAAACTTATTCCAATATCAAGCATTAGCCAATAAGTCAAAATTACAAACATATAATATATTTCTAACTCCTACTCTTATATATGACATTAATCTTGTCCAAATATTCTCTCCGCAAAGCAAAATAATGGAAGCCATTGAAGAAGTTGACTTCAAAATAAGCAAACAAAAGGGGAAAAAATGAAAATAAGATAGTTTTTATTAGGGGCTACCTTGGTTAGTTTACTTAGAATTTCCCTAATTAAATACGACAGGAAAGCAAAGTTTCAACACGAATTGCTCAATTCTTATAGAGCGACGGACGATGCCTAGTCAAAATCATGGCCAACCACATTGCGTTCGAAACTTGAATGGTCAAAGGCTTCCTCCAAGTGATGACGATTGACTAGGTGAAAGGGCAGATCAGAGATAGAGCATTAAACCTGTAAGAACACACGATCCAGAGCCACATGGACGCATTGCAAGGCCATAGACTTCTTTCGGTCAATACCAGAATATGCAAAAATCGTCCGTTCGTCCAAATGCGAAACGACAACTTCAAACGTCAGATCACAAATCCAGGCTTGCGTGTTTTAAAGATGAAATTTGTCTTTTTTAATCTCCAGGATTTTGTAGGGCTTGTAATAAAATAACTAGAAGCTAGAGGTAATCATTGGGCAAGTCTGACTAAGCTTAGGCCCTTAGATTGGACCTTATGAGTTGCTTGCTAAGAAACACCGACACTCTCCGGAAGCCTTCGTGTCGTGTCTGACACTCCCACACATATCCGACACGCTCCGACACGCTGCGACACGTTCCGATACGTTCCAACACGCGGTTAACGAGTATCAGAAAATCCGACACGTGATCAACTCTTTTCGATACGCTTCGACACGCGAGTCCGAAATTCTGACACGTGACTCCGACACACACGGGGTCAATTTTAAAAATTTTCAATACTTGATGGGTCAAAATACAAATATATGAAAAAATAATGAAAATAACAAAAATAAAGGGGAAAGAAGGAAATTTTCACTCTCAAGTTTCTCACTTATAAGTTTTGATCTTCCTGTGAGTGGCGATGGAGTGCCCCTCTTCTCGCCGGCGTCACTCCGCTGCCCCCGCAGAGTTAAAGTTGTGATTTCTTTTTTTTCTTTTTTTACTTCTTTCCACCTCTCGTAGGCGTCGCTTGCGAGTTACCTCTTTTGGTCACATTTTCCATGGCAAATTTAATTATTTCCTTTTCTTTTAGTCGTACTTTGAGAGTTCTTGTCCAAGATTTTCATTTTTCTCAAACCTTGTTTTGCAAAGGAGCTCAAGCCAATCTATATCATGAACTCCGAACTCAGTTTGGGACTATAAGAAATCTCATTAATTTTCGACAAATGCAAGAAAATAGGACATATTCCTTCAAATTTACTCTTGTGTTTGCAATTTTTTAATTTCTCATTCAATCTCTGTCAAATTAAAATAATAAATGACATTAACAAATGTTGGATTAATATTTTTAGTATAAATTAATTCTATGCTCTTTTTATTATTATTTATTTTTTTAGTAAGGTATTTTTTTCATATATATATAATATATATTTAATATATTTAATATATAACGTGTCGGAACGTGTCGGAATTCTCTATTTTTTGAGAAATAACGTATCGGCATGTCATGTTGTGTCGTGTCGTATCGCGTGTCGCGTGTCTGTGTCGGTGCTACATAGATTGTCTAAGCTTTCCCATCATAATAAATTCATGTGAAAACTTTCATCCGGGCTAAACCAGCCTAGATCAAAGAAGAGCGGGCTGGGCTTTCTCATGTAAGAGCATTGCCCAAGCCTGTCCATTTAATTCTCGAGCCTGGGTGGGCTTGGGCGGGCAGGGTAGGTCAACCACTCTTAGATCACCCAGCAAAAGTAGCCCTAAAAAGAATCTTAAGGGTACATTTATTTCGTGAAAAAATATCGATCTTGAAAATATTTCTCTAAAAAATAATAGCTTCCATCCATTGTAGATATAAATTAACAAAAAATATGCTCATCATCAATAAAAATATTTAGATATAGATTTTTGTTAATAATAAAAATATTTTTCATTGACTAATTTTTCTAAATCATATAAGTAATTGTTTTTTAAAAAGATGTTTAATTGTGTTCTACATCTTTTAGAAGTAGTTTAGATATATATACTTTATTTATAATTTCGTCTTAGTGATAGCAAATTACTGTATATATATATATATCAATTTTTGGGTATAAATCTATGTAATGCTCTCTATCTGTGACTATTAAAACTTGACTTTTTCCAATCTTGATTATTAGAAAATCCGCAAGTAGGACTTCGAATTTCACATTATCTTCCCTGCACCACTCGTTATTATGCTTCATATAAATATCAAAATTATAGGGGCAGCTTTGCAAATATTTATCACAAGTTGGGTCACCTTTTGAAGTCATGTTGAATACAACTGATCAACATAAGGATATAAAGAGGGGCGTCGGCCCCCAACACAATAGCCCATCTCTGAAAAAGGCCGGTGACATTGAAGCCTCATTTTCTAATTTCACTGCCAGTCATGCATCGCCAATATTCTTTCTCTAATCAACTTCAATTTACTATGCATTTCATGCAATATGGTCATCTCCTCGTAAATTATTTAAATGTAAGTTCATCCATCCGATCTTATCTCGTGCAATTTTTTGTGCAGTGATCAAGAGTCAAGTGATTTTGGTAGCTTCTCTATTGATTGAAGTTCCAGTTAACTAGATGATATGTTTCGTGGGGTAAAAGAATATGATATGGATTATATTTTTATATATAGTTTATTAAGGTATGAAGAATTTCTGATGAAACTTATAATGTGTTTGTTTGAGGGGAAACAATTTTTCACGAATTAATTTTTTGCACTTTCATGTGTTTGGTTTACCAAAAATGATCAGTTAACGGAAAATCATTTGTGATTAAAAAAATATGCATATTTAAAATTAGATAAATGAATTTTCTAACCCATACAGGGGAAAACATTTTATTGGAAAATGATTTTCGAAAAGTATTTTCCATTATGATGAAATTTGTCTCGAAACACATAAACCCCAATTGAAAGGAAGGCGGTAAGTTTACTTTGTATCTTGGAACCCGTGATGTACATGGATACATCATTACCTTGAACAGATCCTAGAGACTAATGCTAGGAATAATAATGAGATTTAATGACTATGATTTGTTAGAAGAGGTGATGTTATTGGAATGATTTAGGGAAGTCAAGTGACACAAACTTTGACTTAATATATAATGTCATTCTTGAACTTTTAATTTATTTAATATGGTCCTTAAACTATTTCTAAACATTCAATTTTGTTCTTAAACTTTCGATTTGTCCAATTTACTCCATCAACCATCCGTAGAAAAGTCAAGAGTCTCATAATTACACTTTTGCCCGGACTTTAGAATATTTTTTCAATCGAATTCTTAAATTAACAAAAATATGGCGATAGTTTTATTACTCTTTTTTTTAAAAAACATTTATGGTCTTTATAGATGTTAAAATATTTTTATTTAAGTATTTTTTAACCTATGATTTGTATAATAGTAAAAATAGAACTTCATTTCGAGTAGTATTTGGTTGATATTCATGCTATTTTAATCTCCTACTTTATAGATTTAACTAAATTCAATCAATTAAACACGAATTAGAAAAAAAAAAAGGTTATCTATCTAAAGAAATAGGAACGAGAATTAGCTTAATTTAAGCATGAGAAATCTATAGATAAATTAATATGTTTATTAAATATTCTTATGAAACAGTTTTTTTAAATAAAAAGAATATAAATCCAATAGAACTCTAAATGATGTTATATTTTGAATATTATACAGATCAGAAGTTAAAATATATGTAAATAGAACTATATTAATATTTATAAAAACTAAAAAAAAAAGGTTAATAAAAGATTTTTTTGTTGTGGATTTAGGAAATGGATTGAAATGAAAAGATATTTCCAAAATCTGGGCAATAGGGTAATTATACAAACTTGTGAATGGTAGCAAAAGAGTGATTTGACTTTTCATAGGAAGTTAGGATTAAATTGAACAAATTAAGAGTTTAAAGACCATATTGAACATTTTGAAATAGTTTAAGGACCATATTAAACGATTAGAAGTTCAATGATAACATTGCATATTAAGTTTGATGTTAGGGACTATTTGTTGGGGGTTACACAATAAAAGCTCAACACTTTTATCCCCCGAGATCGGCAAAAGAGAATTCAAGTTCCAATTCATTAACGCATCTAGTTGGACCTAGTTTTATTCAAAAACTTCAACCATTAAGTTATGGGTCAACTTCTCCACAACAAACCAATTTCTTCGATGGGGAAGTTTTTCTAACACAATTCACATGTGTATTTCAACAAATGTTAGGTCTACTCTCCCTTAATTCAAGTATCCTTCTACATCAAGATGTGTGAACTTGAATCTCCAATGTCTACCTTTATCTCTAGTCACTTTCTCCAAACTAAATCGAGAAGGCCGTGCCTGAAAGACATGACATGTAGGTCAAATCTCTTCATTGTGATATTCACAAAACACCAGTACACATTAGGAGTGGGTTGTTATGATCCACTAATCAATCATGGGCTCTAATACTACCGATTGGGGATGCACAATGGAAACTCAATACTATTATTTAAGGAGATCGCCAAGAAGGAGCTCAAGTTAGAATCTGTCAACATATCTTGGTAGACTCACATTCCTTTAGAAGATTAAGTCAATGGTTCATTTTATATAATGACGTGAAAGGTGGACTTATTTATTACATAACTTTTTACTATTCTATAGAGTGATTATACTCAATTTGTGAATTTTCTCTTCATTGATAATGTGGATGAGACACCTCATCTTTCCACTCGAAAGTTGGATTCATAAAAGATGATGATATGTAACTCATTGAATATCATCATCTTATCAATTCATATACTTCTCGATAGTTGCCTTTGTAGATTTTATTTTGCAACCCTAACATCCATTTGGCACTTGAGAGCTTTTATAATTTTTCATGGAAATATGTTTCGATGATAGAAAACTATTTCCAAGTATAAGTTGGGTAAACAGTCTTAATTTTAAAAATCATAAAAGCAAAGACAATTAATTTTCCTTCACATATTTTTCAAGAGAAAATGCATGTCTTGAGTGACTTTTAGTTGTTACTTTTTAATTAATCTAAGTCTTGCAGTTTATACACGTTAACTTTTTTAAAATCTGAAATTTTTAAAACTTTCGGAACACTCAAATATTAATATGTAGATTCAGAGATGGATCTAGAATTTGACTCCGAGGGGCCAAAAAGACATGATAGCAGTTTGGGTCGGTAAATTGCCAAAAAAGCTCCACTTTCATTGTGAAATCCAAAATTGATCCCGGATTATTTTCTGCATTCAAATAATATATTTGCATGTGGAGAGATTTTATCTAAAAACAATTCCAATTTCATGGCATTCAATTGCATATCTAATAATCTAATAAGAGTACAAAACATTCATAAACAAAAAATTGAATATCCGACTTGAATCTTTTAATCCGAAGTCTAAATTAATAGGTTTGCATGAGAGAAATATATTGATAGAAAAGAAGTTTTTCACAATAAGAAATGAAAACTAAATATTAGATCAATATTATGGAAAGAATTATCTTGAATTTTTTAAAGTACAATTAATTGTTACATATAGCTTGGAAAGTGTCTCAAGATACATATGATCAATAAGCATGTCAAAAAATCAGTTACATCATCTTATCATCCGACAGTTTGATCCATAAAAATATTATGTTTGAGAAAAATCAAATGGGCAATAAATAAAGTTAATAAGGGCATAGTTATCAAGGGTATACAAAATTATGAAAACCAAATATAAAAGAGAGATCAATTGATTAGCGGCTCATGAGCCCAACCCTTGTATTTAATTGCCATAGTTGAGTTTGAAACACTAAATTAATTCCTGGTGATAAGCCAGAGGAAGGTGAGGATGAATTTAAGCCATCATGATGCCCATGACCTAGGCAACACACGTGCTATAATGGCTAGGACAAAGAATTGTGATTCCATGAGGGTGAACTAATTTCAAAAACCCATTCAATTTAAATTGCAGGCTATAACTCATCTGCGTGAAATTAGAATTATTAGTAATTGCCGGTTAGCTATATGAAATTGACTTCTTTCCAGGCCTTGTACGCTACCCATCACACTGTCGAAGATGACCATACACGAAAACATGGCCTTAACCTCAATGAGGGGGATGGGTGATGCTGAAGGCAGGCCTAATAATAGAATGAAGTCATAACGAGGTAGTCATACTGGTTATAGAAGCAAGGCTGTGATTAGAAGATTGACTCGCGGGGCACAAATTCACTCTTCCTACAAAACATCCCATATTTGTCTCAAACAACCCATCATTTGAGAGATTTTAGAAACTTGGCCCCTCCAGTCAACCCGTCCCTTCCCCCCCCCAAATAAAAAAAACAACCCATCCCTGTGTAGATACGCATAATTTATTCTCATAATTTTCTGAAATTTGATTGAATTTTAAGTTTTGGCAGGAAAGTAAAATTATTTTTTACTATTTTTACAAGCAAACAAAGAATAAATTGATTCAAACATGTACTTTTTACCAAACATATGTCAAAGTTTGGAAACCTAATTTCTATCTTTATATATGTTAAAATTTACCCCAAACCATCGATTATCATTTTATATGATATCAAATGAAGAAACTAAACACTGTATATTTCAAGATTAATATCATGAAAAACCCTAAACCGGTACACATATAACAAATTTACCAAAAATGAATTTATTAATTATAAAAAATAAAAAACCGGTACATTTGTGATAAATTTATCATAAACTAATTTTTTTATCACTAAAAATCTCAAACAAGTATATTTGCTATAATTTTAGTCTTCGTTAGTTTCCATTAAATTGAATTAATATATTGAAAAACCACAAACTAGTACACACTTATGACAAACAAAGAGCAAAACTCAAAACTGGTATACTTATCAACTATCACGTGACATTTAACTCAACAATTTAATGATAAAATTTAACGAAAACTAACGGAGAATAAACTTGTTATTGATATATCGATTTAAGGATTTTCATAATATTAGCCAATTATATTGTTATTAACTAGTAATTGAGAACAACATATGTGTTGAAGGTTTTTTCAAATTATTTTAATGTATATAATTTAAAACAAATAACATGATTATATATGGTTTAGTTTAGCAAAAAACTAATAATAATACTGTTGTTGATGAGGTAGAAATAGGAAATGCAATAGAAGTCTATATAAATAAAAGGGAAAATTATAAATAAGGGCTTGAAGTGGCTAGGTTAGTATCAAATAAAGGCCTGAACTTGTTTTCTAGACAAATCTTTGCCGAACCGCTTTTTTTGGCAAGGAGGGTGTGGGCAATTTTGTCTAAAAAAATCCAGCTACGTAAAAATCCTAATTACAATCCTTGAATAGACAAAAATCCCAAATTGAATTCTCATTAGTTCTCCATGAAATTGTCAAGTCTTCAAGTCCGTTGCCTAACCTCCATCTGTGGAGATTAATACCACACAGAACCTTCAGAGTAATCCATTGCCTACCCTGCATATTTCCTTTATGGCAGAACCTATTCAGAAAGCACCTGTGATGAACAGCAAGAAGTTAAAAAATCATACAATGGCGGTTAAGGCTAGTCCTACTAAAAAAACAAAGCGTTACAATCCTTATGGGACTCCTTCTTTTGTTCCTGTACCTCTGGATGATTCACTCCTTATGGATGCCCCTATATTTGCAGCTGAAGGGGCAGACACAAGGGCTGTGGTGGCTTGCCCTAAACAGCCACCGCCAGCACAATGAAACTTATAAGTTGGAATTGTCAGGGGCTGGGCAACCCTCTGACAATTCAAGCGTTAAAGGACCTAGTGGTCCATGATCGGCCTGATATTATCTTTTTGATGGAAACTAAAAACCAGGAACCAGTTATCAAGAGATTACAAAGAAGACTTCAATATCAAAATAGTTTTGTGATAAATCCCCAAGGTTTGGCTGTTGGCTTGGTTATTTTTTGGAATGAATAGGTTAATCTTACTATCCACTCTCGTGATCCTCATTATATTGATACTATCTGTTCCGATGTTTCGAAAAGGACATCTATGGGTATTACCTTTCTGCATGCTCCAGCAGTTTTTAATCAGCGTCAACTTTTATGGACAACTTTGCGTAATCTTAGTCATCTACATACCCTACCTTGGGTGTGTATCGGGGATTTAATGAAATTTTGAATCACTGGGAGAAGGTGGGAAAACGCTTACCTCAGCAACATCGTTTACAATCTTTTAGAGATTTATTAAATGACTGCGCTTTGATGGATCTTGACACCAAGGGCTGCGCCTACACTTGGGTGAACAATAGAAGTGGTGAGGAAGCTGTTAAGGAGCAAATAGACAGAGCTGTATGCACAATGGGATGGCGATTAACCTATCCGAAAGCAGAAGTTTACGCTTTACCTGCTATAGGATCTGATCATTGTCCACTACTTTTAACTACTGAAGTTAAACAAAACAGAAGGAAGAAGCGGTTCACCTTTGAATCTTTTTGGCTTCAAGATGATGAATGCCACCGGGTGGTCTCAGACGTATGGTCATCAGCCTTATGTCACCCCTTCAGCATTTCCAAAAAATTGCAGATGACAACTACAGCTTTGTCTCAGTGGAGTAGAAGGAAGTTTACGGCTGGTCATCACCAAATAGATCTTTTAAAGCAGCAACTCCAGTACCTTATTAATCAACCTGCTTGCAATTATAATACCATTCGGGTTAAATCGCTGAAGGAACAGATTCAGAAAATATGGGTACAGGAAGAACACTACTGGGCAATGCGATCTCGTATCAACTGGTTGAGGGGGGGGATAGAAATACGAAATTTTTTCATGCTACTACAATTCAACGAAGGAAGAGAAACAGAATCAGCATGCTCAAAGATGTAAACGAGGATTGGATTCGGGACCCAGGTCAGGTGAGGCGCATGACTAATCGTTATTTTCAGAACCTCTATTCTACTGCTGGTCATCGAGACTATGGCCCTACTTTAATGAAATGTCCAAAGATAGTGACAGAGGTAATGAACAATCATTTAATCGCTGAAGTAACAAGAGAGGAAGTCCAGCTAGCTACTTTCCAATTGGGATCAACCAAAGCTCCAGGACCTGATGGTTTTCATGGCCTCTTTTATCATAGTCATTGGGATATAATTTAGGATGATGTTTTTACTACAGTGCAAAATTTTTCATTACTAGTGTGTTGCCTGCAGATATTAACAGAACTTCTATATGTCTGATTCCTAAAGTACCGAATCCAGAGAGGTTAGATCAATTTCGCCCCATCAGTTTATGTAATTTTCTATACAAGATTATTTCCAAAGTCCTAGCAAATCGATTAAAGTGCTGTCTACCGATTTGATTGCCACGGAACGAGTGCTTTTGTGTCGAGCGGACAAATACAGGACAACATTATGATAGTTCAAGAGGTCTTACATCAATTTAGAATTCGTAAGAGAAAGAAGAAATTTCAGGCTCTCCTAAAGCTGGATATGCAGAAAGCCTATGATAGGGTTGAGTGGGACTTCTTAGAAGACTATTTGCGCCAGATTGGTTTTCATGATCGATGGGTGTTATGGTTGATGCAATGTGTTAAAACTACCTCTCTTAGTGTCAAACTCAACGGCGAAGATCTACCTTACTTCAAACCAACCAGGGGAATTAGGCAGGGAGATCCTCTTTCACCCTACTTATTTATACTCGTGGCTAACATGCTATCCAATCTTATCCAGCAAGCTATTACTATGGGTCATCTACGAGGACTGAAACTTAACAGGTGGTGTCCTGTTTTATCCCATCTGTTCTTTGCTGATGATGCGATCTTTTTTCTCGATGGTAAAACTCAGGAATGTCAAAACTTGGCTAGCATTTTAAATGAGTACTGCATTGCAACAGGACAGCAGATAAATCGAAACAAATCAGGTCTGTTTGTTAGCAAAAACTGTCCTATGTCTCTCAAGTTAAATATAGCCGGAGAACTAAGAGTTTCAATCCTTGATAAAACCGGAAAGTATCTAGGCATTCCCTCAGACTGGGGATCCTCAAAGAGAGATATGTTTGGTTGGATTCATACACGAGTGAATGCTAAATTGGCAGGGTGGAAAGAACAATTGATTTCCAAAGGAGGGAAGGAGGTTCTATTGAAATCTGTGATTCAAGCTATACCTCAGTATGCGATATCCATATTTAAGATTCCTACCTCTATCTGTAAGTCTGTTGAACAGAAAATCGCCAAGTTTTGGTGGCAACACACTAGTAATAAAGCTGGAATTCACTGGAAGTCCTGGGATATTCTCAAAGAGAGGAAAAGTACAGGGGGTTTGGTTTTCGAGACTTATTATCTTTTAATAAAGCTCTTACGGGAAGGCGGGCTGGAGAATGTTTCAACATCCTTTATCTTTGTGGTGCAAATTTTTCAAAGCCTTATATTTTCCATCTGATTTTTGGCATGCCGAACAGGGGATCCCGACCATCTTGGGGCGGCGAAGTCTTCTAATGGGCCGTGATTCAATTCTTCCTAAGTTGTGTTGGTCGATCGGAAATGGACAGAACATTAATGTTAGACAAGACAAATGGCTACCTATGGGAATCCTGTGTGGACCATCTAACAGAGAGGAACCGACAACAGTTGCAGGTTTCATAAATACAGAACAAAATGCATGGAACATCCAGCTTCTTAACCGTACATTTGATGAGCCTATTGTTAAAGAAATTCTGGAAATTAAATTATGGCCAGCATCTACTGAAGACAGACTGGTATGGACAGCAAGAATCGTTGATGGACAATATACGAAAGAAAGAGTGCTTATCATATCATACAGAAATCAGAGGCTACATAGGTAGCTTCTCGCCCGTCCTCATCTTATATTACACCCAGTCATCTTTGGAAGCAAATTTGGAAAACTAAGACAGCTCCTAAAATCCGTATCTTCCTCTGGTCTATTAGTCAAAATGCGATTCCTACCAAGTCTAATCTGTTCCGTCGCCGAATCACCAATGATCCTTGTTGTATTCTCTGTTCTACCCGTTCCCCCGAAACCGTCGAACATTTATTTCTACATTGCCCTTGGACACAACAGATCTGGAGCCATCCTATTGTGCAAGTTAAATGTAACAGATTATGCAACACATCGTATTGATGCTTGGCTTGCAGATATATCACAACAGATAGGTAACGTACCGGATTTTGAGACCATCGCAGCTCTCTTGTGGCAGATCTGGAAGGCCAGAAATCATGTTATCTTCCGCAATCAATTCACGAAGCTGGACCAGCTTGTTGATTCCGCTTTGGCTCTCGCTCACCTGCATATTACAGTTCAGAATCCGCATCTACAGCAGCAACTGAAAAAGGGCAACAAATCGCCGAACCCTAATACTACCTGGCTCCCACCGATGCAGGGCACGATCAAAGTGAATATAGATGGTGCCTTTCCTATTGCAGAAAATTTGGGTGCGATCTCCAGCGTCATACGGGATCATAAGGGCAGTCTGCTCGGAGGCTTCACCGCCAGCGTTCCAGCAACTTCTGCACTTGCAACAGAGATTCAAGCTTTTTTATATACGCTAAAAGATCTTTTAAGCATCACTCTGACCTGATTATTGAAACCGACTGCCTCATTCTAGTTGAAGCAATCAATCACGAGCGTCTTCCACCGTGGGAATGCCGTGCTCTTCTTTCCGAGTGCAAAGCGAGTTTGCCCTCTTTTCCGAATCTGAAAGTGCAGCATTGCAGACGATTGGCAAATGCCCTAGCTGACTGGGCTGCGAAAGCCCACGGTCAAGGTTCCCTCTCTGCAAATTGGGCCTTTTCACCTCCTCCATTTTTGTTAGATCTGATTTGTAATGAAGCCCTGTTAGCGGATTGTTCTCTTTTCCCTACTTAATGAGTAATATCGTCTATCTTCCGACCAAAAAAAAAAAAAAGTCCGTTGCCTAACAGCAAATTGATCCTTCCCTTGAAAGTCTCCATTATCAGCTGGAGGAGCAGGAATGTCAATTCATCTAATGAGTTTAGAGGGGCTTGGGTTCGTGGATTCCAGCTCAAGTTTTTTATCCATAGCAAATACCTCCGCCATTGTCACGAACTCTATCCTCATTAGTAAGTGTATCCCTTCCATAGCATCAAAGACAAGAAGAAAACATGGTACAGTAGAGAATTGATGGACTTAGTGTCATGTCTCAAACCCTGAGTGCGCAAACATCCCACAGCATCGATTAAATTGCGATGTCTCATGATGCGTCACTGACCAATTTTTTTTTATCTTTTGATTAAATGCATGCGGAATTACTTAATATAAACACCCAATTAACCAACAAATAACAAGGATAGTAAACACATCAAACATTTCCAAAAACACAATTTTATTTATCAACTTATTAGCCCCAAGAAGTTTACTAATTACAAGCCCTTATACCGGCAATTTTCAATCAACAAACAAAAAATAACATTGGGTTAGGGTTGACCTAAACTTCACTAACGTCAAGCCAATCTCTCATCTCCAAAGGACTTTGAACTGAACATGACGGTTCTTCATATTACGGGCCTAAAAATAATAAGTAACAATGGGGTGAGATATGAATCTCAATGAGTTAATAGCTCGAGTCTCGATTAGGACGCTAATTCGTCTTGCAAGCAGCCTAAATATGCACGGTATACAAACTTACCTTGCCTTGCCTTGGTATATCCTTGCACATTAGTACATCAAATATGACAATATCAATGCAATAAGTATAAATAATAATCAGAACATAATTCATAATAAGTAGGCGCATTGTCAAACATACGTGTTCCAATTATTACAACTCCTCGAGCCATGGCCAACATATAAGTCAGCGGTCTTTTGACACAACCAGGCATTGTCCCGCCCCATTGCATACGGTATTATTTAGAACCCCCACTTAGATGGCATTTCATAAAGGAGTATTGGTCTGGCCTCAACCGCAACTTGGTGTCTAGACCCTCGTGGGGCATCCAAGAAACACCGAGCATCATCCCCAAACTCCTGCTTGGTGACAGGTTCTTTTAAGTGACCAATCAAGCATATCAACACCCGTTAATTAGCCCAATATAAAAGAATTCGTGCTCAAATAACAAACTTTGGCAAATTTTCTATGCTTAAAATTCTGGTGAAATATTCATATGTGGTCATGTACTTAAAATCAACTCATCAAATTTTGCACGCTTTTATTTCAAAACCTCACCGCCCCATTTAACATGTAAAACACAACGTCCAAACCCAACACCTTAAAATTTGCCATTTTTTTGCTCATCAAACCTTATTTGGAAATAGGAAATAAGGCTTATAACTGAGCAATCAATAACATGACATTACAAGCTCAAACAATCAGAATTATGCACAAACTCTTCCAGAAAATCGAGCATAAAATTTTACTTAACGACTAATCCGTCATGAATTTACATTAATCGTGATTAACTAAGCTAATTACGATTAACTAGTTAACTAAGATTAATTGAGCTAATTGCGATTAATTAGACCGATCATGTTTAATTAAACTAACTAAGATTAAATAAGACTAACAGTCATTAATTAATCTAACTATAATTAATTAAACTAATCATACCAAACTTTAATTTAAACCATCTTTAATCATAATCAAGGCTAAATAATACTTATTTCTCACAAACCATCATCAATCTGAACTATACCTACTTCTAAATGCAATTAACTACCTAATTAAGGATTATGAGTTAGTTCATAGATTTTCCGATGGCGACGGATTCACGACAACGGGGTGCGACGGCCTCAAGGACACAACATTCATGGCTCGATCGAAGCCCAACGGTGGCGACAAAGCCTCTTTAAGGCTTTCGGCCACCAAGGGAGGGGGTGGTGCTTGACGGTGGAGATTGAGGTGGCAACTTGGCGATGCAATGGCAACGGCGAACCGTGTGAGGGACACGGGCAGACAGACGATGGTTGAACAGGCGGCAAAACGGGTGGCTAAGTGGCAATGAGGTGAGGTGGTGAAGGATGGCAGTGATGAGAGTGGCGGCGGATGGTGGTGTGGGTGATGGTGATGAGAGTGGTGGTGGACGGCAGTGATGAGGTGGTGTTGTGGTGGTGGACGGCACAAGGAGGAAAGGGCGGTCTTTGAGAGGGAATTGAAGAAGAAGCAGAAGGAGTTTTGAGGGAAAAGAAAAGGGTTGCTCGGAAGAGGAGAGAGAGAGAGAAGAAATAGATATTCAAAGATTTTCTTCCAAAACCATAATTTCCTTTCACTAACTCTTCTTAAAAATCTCCTCTTGGCCATGCATATCGTCCCCTCATTATCTTTTTATTTTTCTTTTTTCTTTAAAGCCAAGATTTTGGCAAAAATCGCAACTTTGCCACTAGGTCTCCGTTCCTTTTTCGACTTCCAATTTTCATCTGATAATTCATTTTCCAAAAATTTCGACCTTGCCGATAATTCAACGAACAATGAGGCGACGTTCAATAAATTAGTCTTGAAACTCTTGAAAGTTCGATACCCGAAATCGAATTAAATTTCATAATTGAAATCGATCAAATACAACTTTAGTATGACCTAAATTATCGGTTGGCTTTTAGGGATTTTTATCAATGATCGATAAATTTCGATTCACGTTTGTACCTCTTCGAATTGTGAACAATCCTCGGTTGTCATGTAATCGCGATAGTTCAATTATATATCATGAGTACAAAATTAATAGAAAATCGATTTATCATCGTCCGACGTGAATATCGTAATCGTGCGGAACCACCCGCGAATTGACTACATACTTTCGTTGAATTGATTTATATACGCTCGCTAATTGTAACAACGTATAATTGAATCTTGTTGATCCGCTATCGGTCCCTGATTGAATTCTCTGATCTTTCGCGTTTTAATCCTTTATGGACCTGCCCAATCGATTAGTTAACTCATGAGTAATGAGTTCAAAGTAAATTAACTATCAATGCATTGATGAAATAACTATTTCATATATTTCTAATGGAGCCAAATTTCGAGATATTACACTTAGAGTTCAAGCATCAAAGACTTGACAATTTTAAGAAAAACTAATGAGAGTTGAATTTGGGATATTTGTTTGTTCAAGGATTTTAAGCATTTTCACCTAGCTGGATCTTTTTGGACAAAATTGCCCACACCCTACTCGTCAAAAAAAGCTGTGTGGCAAAGACATGGCTGGAAAACAAGTTCAAGCTCTTATTTAATACTAGCCTAGCTACTTCAGCCTTTTATTTGAGACAAAGTCCACTCTGAACCCCTTTTTTGAGAAAATAGCTCTACTTTGGGCCTTTATTTGAAATTTTCCCCAAATAAAAAAGGATCATCTTAGAAATCATGTTACCCACTTAATTGAATATTTGAAAAATAAATCTATATCTCTATATAAAGTCAAGAGGACCTCGATCTCCTATTTTTCAAAGATGTCATTCCTTGTTTTTTCGTTCTCAAATATCCTCAATTACTATTATTTATCCATAGAAAAATACATAAATTAGTAAGTCTCTTTTATCCCCCTTGATCTAATCTATCCTACAAAAGCATTCAAAAAGAAAAAAACTACAAATCTTGAATCTACAACTCTAATCTATCCCAATAATCTTTGCATTGTCTATTTTATCAACAGTTTCTTCCCATTAAATATTTCCTATAAGGCGGTTTTGCTTAATTCTTGAAATGTGAATTTTATGCGCACATGCAATGCATGTGCACATTTACTGGTTGGATTCTACAAAACCTATATTGACTATTTAAGATTACGAATACATAACAAATATAGGTTAGGATTCACATTTTTTTTTTCTTAAATCGCTTTAAGGTTTTCCAATTAATAATCTGAATCGTCCATGTCTAGAGGAGCATATTGGATGTGGAAAAGAAACCAAAGAAATGGGAAAAAAGCATTCTTGGTAAAATACAAAAATCGATGGGAAATGGCAAAACCATCTTACCTCAGGAACCTTGCCAACAGCATAATATCCTGGCAAGATAGTCGTTCAGGGGAGTCCTTGGAACAGGTATCAGTTTCCCAACAGTGGCAAGAGGCCAGCTGATTACAAACAAAAACAAGAACAAGTGAAGTAAATGACACGATGGCCTTAGTCACTTGTTCAGGAATCAAACGCACAGAATCAGCTCACCCAAAAGAACAACAAGAACTTTAAAAAAAGCATGATGGTACGTCCAGCCATGGACGGAATAGAAAGAAAAGTAACCAACTGATCTTTTCACTATATGAGTTGTTGAAGTCTATGTCAGCTAACCTGATGAGAGCAATAATTATCGATATCAGCCACTGCTTCCAGTTAAGCTTTACTGATGAAGTAAATGTTCCGAGAAACTCAATTAAAATAACCTGAAGGAATATAGAGAGAAAAGTTAGATCATGTGAAGGAACAACGAACACATCAAATAAGACTAGGCATGACTTACCTGAATGACAAGTGTTAGACCCACTATTGCCAAGAAGAGGTAGTTTCTGGTGATTCCTTTAAAAATATTCAATCCATCTGGTCTCCGAGCATTAAATTCGTTGAAAATCTGCAGTGCGAATCAATTTTGATTTGCCAGATGTTCAAGGTAAAACATTTAGCATTAGCCTCTTTTCAAGCAAAGAGAGCAGTTCACATATGTGCCGAAAGGATGTTCATTCAAGAAAAGAGTTATTATGCAACCGCATCCTCAGAAATTGAGAATAAAACAAAATTCCATGAGGAAGCAGAGTGACACATCTCCCTCTTCTGAGATACTCACAACACACTAATGACGAAAGAGAACATGAGCATCCATGTTTCAATTTCCAGAAGTTTTGAAATCATACATGACAAAAAACTTCACTATAGATCAACAGATTAATTAGATTATGCATGTTCACGATGATGTAGTAGGGCATGCAATTCACTGTCATGTCTCCCAACTTGGATGCACAACAACAGCACAATATTGTGCCGGATAAGACTAGCATTTTAAGCTAAGTTTTCATAATTGTCTACACCAACCACTTCTGACAAAAAAGAAAAAAGAAAAAAAGTGCTAAAATGGAATAACCACTCATGCACAAATTTCATTCCAATACAAGATTGACTCGAAGAATGACACTTACTTGGCAAAGGACATATGCATTGAAGATTAAAGTGTTCTTCACTTTGTTTGCATAATCACTGCTATCATTCTCTAGATTTAGCAGGCTCCTTCCTCGATAATTGAGAACAAGGAGGACACAAACTTGATACAAAGACTGCAATACAATATTTACACTTGTAACTTTTGGCAAACAGTAGATGGAACTTAGCAAAAAGGCATTTGAATCGATCTTTACCTGTATCAGCAAGTTCCGCCACATAATATTGGTTATGAGAGGTTCTCTGGTCATCAAAGATTCAACCAAGTGCATCATACATCTTACCGTGAAATGTACAAATGGGTGAGCCAAGTGCAGCATTCAGATAAGAAAAATGAAGATATTGAGGATATGGGTGGAAAAGTGGAGAATCACTTGAGACAATAGCCTTATTGTATAAAAAAAACAAAAAATATTTGCATGAATCACACACACACACACACACACACACACACACACACACACACACACACACACAAAGCTCAACTGCTGATATATCTGCTACCACCAATAAATTTTTACCTCCGACCAACAGGTGGCCTATGCATCAGTTCATCTGTAGGGGGCTCTGTGGCCAATGCAAGTGCTCCAAGAGTGTCCTGGATGAGATTGATCCAGAGAAGCTGCCCAAAGAGGAAGCCAGCCAAGCATAAGATTCATACAGAAACAAATAGGTACAGGAATAAATCAAAGAATCTCAGAGAGAGAGACAGAGAGAGAGGACCAAACCTGCACTGCATTGAGTGGAACATGGCCAGAGGAAAATGCAGCAATGACATTTATCGCAACGGCTGCAAAAGTTATTGTAAGCTGAAACTGGATGAATTTCTGGATATTTGCAAATACAGATCGTCCCCACCTGACAACCTGCATGGTGTCCATGATAGGTTAAATTCAAGGACTTCATCTATAAAAGGAGCTCCATTAAAACTACTTTTGCATCAACAGGGTTGTCAACAAGATAGAACTAAAAAAAAATGAAAAGAGAAAAGTTAATAGCACTATAAGAGCCATATTATTTTGTTCCCTCCTTCCACCCTATAAATTGCTATATGCAATCCCATGCTGCATTTTGCATCTGTGTATTTAAATGCATACTGCCAAAGAAAAAAAGGACTAAAACAAAAAAGAAAGAAACACAGAAAATAAAGACCAAAAAAGAGCAATCTTACATCTCAGTTCATGCAGATCAGCACATATCTACATCTCATAGGTCATATATTTATTCAATTATAAGAGATTAAGGAATCTCCAAAAGATCAGTATATGGTAGAACGTTAGTTGGTGGAATAAGGATAATGTCATTTCTGTATTTGATGGAAGATCTAGGAACTATTATGCCCCTCATGAATATCACTCTCTTTTGGTGAGATGCGAGATCATAAGTTAATCATGGTGGCAAGTACTAACCTTCACAACAGAGGCAAAATTATCATCCAAAATAATGATATCAGAGCTCTCCTTAGCAACTTCTGTCCCTTGAATACCCATTGCAAGGCCAATATGTGCCTAAACACCATAAAAAGTTTTCGAACCAACAGCAATATCAGAGAGTAAATATATCCAATCTGTGAATATTATACCATGAGCAGGAAATGCAAAATATGTGTAATGTACCAATTATAATATACCATAAGACATCAGGACCACATCAAGGTGTACAAACCAATCTGATAACATTTATTGCACCCAAGTTACTTTGACTATCTACCAGTCAACTAGAGAATTTAGGAGCCTATGGACAAATGAGCAACATAATGCAAATGTGGCCAATAATGCAAAATCATCGAGCTGGGCAGTAATGCAAATGTGCTGCCAGCATAACCACATCATAAATAGATCCGAACCTTCCCATAAAAATAAAAAATAAACAACGAAATATTGGAACCTCATTGAGAGCAGGAGCATCATTTGTGCCATCTCCAGTAACAGCAACTACATGTCCCTGTTTCTTCAGAGCTTGCACAAGCAGAAGCTTGTCATTTGGTGAGGATCGTCCCATCACCTAAACATGCAAGGCACAATGAGATTTCATTCTGTACCAGAAGAGGGCAAAACAATGGAACTAATCAGCCAAAACATACAGATATTCTTTCTGCAATTTCTTCCCTTTGAACTTCAGATAAGGCACGAAAGGCTCTTCCTTCAATGAGATTAGGTTCAGTAGCATCTGTATCAGAACTTAATATGCCACATTCCAAAGCAATTGCTTTAGCAGTCTGAAGATTGTCGCCCGTAACCATGCGTACCTATGCATTGAGAGAGAGGATACACTTTACAAACAAGACAAATTGGATGACCTAATTTTTCCACCCATCTTCTGGACTAAGGAGGATGCTTTGTAGATGTATGTGTATTTAATTTGCATAGCTTCTAGCATCAAGATGAATAATAAGTGTCCAGAAGCTTAACAGGGCTGATGAAGTGATCTAATAATAAGGAGAAAGGGAAAATAATTCTCTGATAGCAATAATCCACCTTTTTCCCCTAATAGAAAGGACAATACAAAGTATTCCCATGAGTCACAGGATGAATGAAATTATGAGACTGCAGGATAATGGCCAAATATAGCAGTGGCAAAAAGCCACGCTTGGTTTTCGGAAAATCAAGTGGGGCATTGACAATCACCTTCACGGCTTGTCACCCATGAAAATGACAAAGCAAACTGCTTTATTAGATCTAGTATGAGCAACCATTACACTCCATGATATCAGTCAAGCAGACCAAAATAGTTACGTGATTGACATGGGAACTAACGGCATTTGGACCTGGACACACTTAACTCTGTGATCGAAGAATCCAAAAGATATGTTTTGCATCCCTTATCTGTCTCACAATATAAGGATTCGGGTATCTGCGGCTATCAAGGTGAAAATACCAAGATAATATATTGGAAACCAAAGTAAACGAGAAAATAATATACCGCATTTGGAAGGGAAGAGAGAGGGTGGGGGAGATTTTTCATTTTCACTTGTGCAAAGTTGCAGAATCTGAGAG
The DNA here is from genome assembly GCA_014182725.1 of Eucalyptus brandiana. Classification (NCBI taxonomy): domain Eukaryota; kingdom Viridiplantae; phylum Streptophyta; class Magnoliopsida; order Myrtales; family Myrtaceae; genus Eucalyptus; species Eucalyptus brandiana. Next base: position 29,660,455 of record CM024670.1, read on the forward strand.
GAAATTTGGGTGCTACATTTTGATATATATAACAAGTATATTATCATTATTATCTATAACATCAGATCTCAGTCTTCGTAGAAGTCTAGATCTAACAGAACTGAACAAATGCTCATCCAAGAAACTTAAACATGACATAACTTAAGATTACTAACGGGAAAGGAACCTACTTTAACACCAGCCTCTTGGCATAATCGTACAGCATCCTTTACACCAGGTCGACATGGATCCTGCAATGCAGTGGAAAGTTAAAAGAGTAGAACACAATTTATCGATCAGTTATAGAGACTGTTAGAAAATAGGAACAAACTCAATCATTTAGATGGAAGGTAGCTTGTCATCAGCCTGTTTTATTTGTCGACTGATATAAGAAGAACCCATAATTGGAAAACAGATAAGTTTTAACAGTAAAACTAGAATAACTATCACTAGCAATAGTTGAATTACAGCTCTATCAACATTAGGCTTACTATGATTCCTCATTCGGCATCAGATACAATGCCAAGTCACTATCATTTATCATGAGTGCCCCTGGGAACCAGAATCCCCACCTATTTTATGGACAGAATACTGTAAGCATCCATATAGTCGTGTAACAGCTATATCTTTCAACAGAGGCATTCAAAGCATGGTGAAAGCATTACGTGTTGCAACATGAAATTGAATCTATGGTAAAAGGACATACTCAAAAATGTAACTGCAACGACAACAATGACAATTATTTGCACACCATAACTGCCATCAAAATTATTTTCCATGATATAAGTTTAGAACAGAGAACATTCTTATGCTCGATAATTTGCACACAATAATTGCTATCAAATTTTTTTTCCATGATATATGTACAGAAAAGAGAACATTCTCATAAAAGCATTTCATGCAAAGGTAGAGAAACCCAAGTGAAGGATATGTACCTTCAGGCCAACAATAGCCAGTAAAATAAGCTCGTCCTCAGGCAGTGCCCACTTAGTTAATTGTTCTTCATCAGTTGGAATGTCTTTCAAGTCAATGGTCCTATATGCAATGGCAACACAGCGTAGACTGCTAGCAGCCATGTCTTCAATAGCTTTCATAAAATACATGAACTGCAACCAGGGGTTATGATCAGGAAATGTTTTATAATATAAATTACAATTATCAGAAACACGAGATATACTGATCCTCAGGACTTAGTATGACAATCATTAACAGTAATATCAGTGAGAAGAACAATCAAACTTGTGCATGTACAACTGCATGTGACTAATCTTTCATTTCTTCATTGTTTGTGGTATAACAATTTTTACATATCTTGCTTATTTCACAAAGCTTGGGCAACATGCTTTCAACTCAAGCATTCTTCATTTCCACCACTTGTTTAGAAATCGTATAGTGGAATGAATTAGGGAGAGATGAGTGCAAAGAGTATCTGGTGAAGCTTGATAGAATGCTTTCCAATCAGTGGGTAAAAATTATCTCGTTAGAGTACATAATTTTGGATACAGAGAAGGTACCCTATTTCCAGACGACTTAACATCCTACCATCATAATAGTGATGGAAAAGGACAAATAATTACTCAAAACTAGTGCAGCAACCCTCTCATAAATAATTATTTTCATAATCAGATTCGAGTTCAATCACACTTTAACTAGCTCAAAGACATCCATGGCCTAAAGGCCATATGTCACATACCTTTTCTTCATCCAGTGCAGCCACCTGATCATTTAAATCCATGTATTGGGTACATGAGGACAAGACTATTTCAGCAGCTCCTTTCCAGTGTACATGAACCTCAGACTCTGTCTGTGCACATGATATAATGTACAACCGCTTAATTCTACATTAAACTGCACAACTATGTCATATGCAACATTCTGAACCCGCAGTTAAGTATCCTCAGAACAGAAAAGAGAATGGGTTAAAGCGAAATATGTAGAGAGACTGCAATCATTCATCTAGATATAAGGCATGAGGTGGTCAAAAACAATTCTGAGAACTGTTTCATCATAAGCAAAGCAAAATATGGACCAGAGATGACAGAATTATTGACCAGAAGCAGAATAGAAAATTTTGTAATGATTAAAAAAGAACTCCGATTTCAATGACTAGTGTTGACCATAGCGAACAAAATCTTTCAGAACACACAAAATGACAGCGACATGATAGGGTAGAGAGAATTTTTTGGCACGTTGGAAGCACCAAGTCAGCTTTCATCATTGGGCAGTGCAAAGTGACTTTTATTAGAACATTTTCAACTTACTTTATAACCCTTAAGCTGGCAGAGTCTACAACAAGATCAGAAGGATTGCTTTGGATGTAAAACAAAATATTCTGGGGCAACAACAATAATTTAGGAGGACTGCTTTGGATGTAAAACAAAATATTTTGGGGCTATGACAATAATTGTTAGTGGACATCTTCTGGTGATCAACAAATACAAAATATTCTCTTTAATCTCAACATTGTTGCTTGGGTATCTTGTTGAAATGACCATGACAATGAAGTTCCAATTACAAAAATCTATTTCTACTTTTTTGATCAACTTATTTCATTTGAATGGAAAAGAGTGCCTCCCACGCACAAAAATCGCATACATGCAAGTGCATCCAGTATCCACTGACCATATGATATCATTTGCATCGACTCAATTATAATTATTATACCAAAGTTCATAATGAAAACTAACATTATCTTCATCTGTACAGGGCAAGAAGCCAACAGCAAAATATGGTTTCTCACTCTCTAAACTACTTCCCAGACTCAGGTTTCTCTCCCTCTGAACTAACTAAAACCTAGCAAGGGTACCATGTTGGATTGGTTTCGTCCCTTCCCTAATGCTTTCCTAAGACTCTACTTAGAACTTGCTGCATTGACCAAATAGTTCACTGTAATCACAAAGATCATGTTCCAAAAGTCACTGTACAAGAACCATGAAGAAACAAGTTCTTCACGGTCTTTGTTTCCTCCTTGCAGAGGCTACAAATCCATTGACCAAAACTATCCTTCTCTTCTGCAGATTATCCAAGTAAGGATACTTGATCACGAAGCTTCCTAGTCATTGAAAGAAATATTACAGGCACAGTCAAGCTATCCAGAGCAACTTGTCCTCACCTAGTTTTCTGCCCATGCTCGGATCTAATTTTTTTTTTTTTCCAATTCAAGTGGCTTGCATAGCTTATCAAGTTCGGCTGAGCTCACTAAGACTTGACTTAAGCAACTGTCTAAAAGGGCTGTGCGATGCCTCCATCATGCTAGAAGACAACAGTATTCTCGTTCCAAATTGAATGACAGATTTTGTTTAAGAAACCTTTAGTGTTTGCTAATACATTTCAAACAACCTTTAAAACAAGTTCATGCAACTAAGGAAGCCTAAATTTCATTAACGTATATATGTCAAGAAAAACAAATTAGCATGCACATCGCTATTGCATATAAAAGACGAATCAACAATTACCAGCTTTAGTGCGACACCCCCTCGTTTCTTCTGAGAATTAAATGGAAAAACATGAATTATTGAGGACTGCGATCGAGCCACTTCAAAGTTCATCCCAAGCTACCAAAAAGAAAACAGCATATGAATGGTTTAAACTTCAGAATCTAACCACCAACATATAGCTATTGAAATGAAGCTTGGGACAGGAGGCATTGCAGATAGAGCATATTTAACTTGAAATTGAAAACCTTAAGTCCCCAACCAAGGATGGCCTTTTCTGTTGGTGAGCCAGAAATCTCAACATCTTCCCCACCCTGCAGATTGTCGGAGAAAAGATAATAACCATGCCTTACAAACTCCAATACCAAAAACTGTCTCTGACAACTTAAGACTGTTAGACATACCTCAGGGGTGAAAACACTGCCATTGGTATTCTGTGCAATACTTTCAGTGAGTAAAGTTACCATTGTTGTGGGTCGCTGTGAACTGCTATTAGGAGAGTCCATTTTCTCCCCACCAATATGAGCTTCAACCACTGTCATCTGTCAGATAATGAAGAACCATCATCAAACTAAACCTTCTTCCTGACAAGAAATCTCATACTTAATAAATTAATTGTTAAAGATTAAGCTTGCTTTAAAATTTTCAATCTGGAAGATAATGAAAATTTGGAAAAGGGGACAATCCTAATGCAATATGATACTGAAAGGTTAAGGGCACTTCTAGAAGAGCTCTTACTTTTTGCTTTATGCTCAATATAAATTTTGCGAGGGACATAATTTGACTTATTCTTAGCACAAAAGACCTTAAAACATCCACAATATACATATGTTGACACAAAAATTCACATATAATTTTTTTATAATCTTTTAGTATCTGAATAACATTATGAAGTTTGGCAGGAAAGAAGAGAATTGCTCTTTTCTTTTCAAAAAGAATAAACTAGATGCTAACCACAAAGGGGAAAAGTAATCTTCTAGAGATGCTAACCAGATGGTACAACCAACTGCAATCTTAGATTTTAAACTTCCCAATTAAACTGACAATATGAACAGGAATGCACCTGGTTTGAAGTCAAGGTGCCAGTCTTGTCACTGCATATGGTCGTGGCAGATCCCATAGTCTCACAAGCCGAAAGTCTTCGCACCTGCAAATTTACTACTTCTAGACCTCATTCCATATTTATATACTATATTCCATCAAACAAGTTTAATAGCTCAAGAATATGTACCAACGCCTTGTCCACCATCATTTTCCTCATTGAGTAAGCAAGTCTGCAAAGTGGGGGAAAGGAATATGAAGCGGATGGAGAGACAGAGTAAAGGGCACATCATGATTGTACAAATCTATTAGTTATTGCACAAGAAGATCAGAAGATGCCATCACTCTCACACAAGCAAGCGTACATTGAGATAATTTGTATGATTACAAATATTGAATATAAATTAAACTTTAAAATTCTAGAATCACCGTGTGATTTGCATGTTATGCCGTTCCAAATAAGAGAGGACAGGGCTGACAAGTGATGCAAACTTAACCAGCTCCTAAGTTACAATGTACAAAAATTTAATCTAGCAGGATAGTCCTCGCCAACTACATTGAGTACAATTGTTACGTGAGTGAAACTCGAGAAGAAACAAGTCTGGTTGAGAGTGCCTTACATCAGTGTAACAGCTAAAGGCAACCCTTCGGGCACTGCTATAACCACAATCAGGATCTGCCATTGTATTGTACGTCATGAAAAGTAAAGAGGAAAAAAAAAAGAAGGGAAAGTTTGGTTGCCCAGAATGCAAAAGATGATTGCACCCACCGCGATCGTGAAGATTTTGATGACTCCATCTACAGCGCTACCAATACTTGTCTTTCCTGCCTGAAACTGAGGACTGCCATCTGAATTTTCTGTAAGGCCAGTAAAGTATCTGCACGTGTACAAGTTGACAAACCATGCGCACATAAGCACTTGAGAGAGAGAGAGAGAGAGAGAGAGAGAGAGAGAGAGAGAGAGAGGACGTTTCTTCTTTCAAAGGACGATCACCAACTAAATGGTACTTGCCTTGCCAGAAGCACAATCAAAACCGCTGCAGCTACAGCCAGCCCAGCATTCCCTATGAACTTGGTGACTCCATTTAAGCGTACCTACTCACGAAATGCAATCTTATTCAATGTCCTGTAAACTAAAGAGATAATAGCACAAATAGTGCATGAATGTTGGTCCAATAAGCAATGTCATTCCTGAACTTTCAATATGTGCAAATGTGGTCCCTAAACTGTGGCCAATGTGCAATGTCGTCTCTAGATTTTTAATTTTTTCTAAATGGTCCCTGGAATATTGGTAAATGTTCAATATAGTCCCTAAACTATATGAAAATGTTTAGAAGTTTGTGGACTATATCAAACAAATTAAAAATTTAGGGATGAGACAATATTCATTGGACCAAATTTCAGGCACCATTTTTGTCATTTTTCCTAAATTACACGAGGATATGTGTGAGCTAAAATGCATATAAGCACATGCATAGACACAGCACAAAAATTATAAGCCAGTCACAGCAATCTTCTCTTCACTCTTTAACTGGACTGGGATGGATCTCACACTTAGACCCTCTCCTGTTACTTTCTATCCACAAATTCCACACAATGCTGTGACATAGAGTTTTCCAAAGTTCTCCATTTATCTGTCGGATAAAGCCTAATTTCTGCTGTTTCCCTGCCTCCACAATGTACCAGACCAATCTGTGATGACGAATCTCTTATAAATTTCTTTTCCCGGATTGTTGTCCTAATAAAGAAAGCAACTTTAGTTCCAGGGCTTCCTCCAAAATATTTCCATGGAAATTACAGTTAATACTAGCCTTGATCCGGCTACACAGCATCCTAGCTCTGATTAGCAATAGGATCCTCATTATACACCCCACAGATAAAGCATTTGGATAGGGGAGATGATCTTTTTTCTAATTGCAGCAGGAGGAAATGATCTTTGCCGGGGCAGATTATATATTATTAGCTGAAACCTTAGAGATAAACAATTACGGAATCATACCCATTCTCAGCACTTGCCACAGTAGAAAACAATGAAAGATAGAATTACTTGAAAAAAGCTTCTCAAAGCACAGCCCGGCACACTTTGTCTTCACAACTCGGATTTGTCAAATGTCAAATATGGGAGTTTGGTCTCCATATTCAAAGGCAACTTTTACATCTTAAAGTACGAATGGCATTATGAATGGCATTCTTAGCTAATCTTATCTTTGTCTTCTATAACTGCAATCCATCACATCAAGTATTCGCCTCCACATCTCGCCAATCCAGCCTCTGCCTCACTATAGCCAATGCACTTCATTTTCTCCCAGAATCTCGTTCCCCACTAAAACAGATATCTTTCCAGTTTCAAGAATACCAAAGCAATTTTATTGAATCATATCGATATATCCTTCAATATTTTAAATGCTTGCCAACACAAAACTTGGAGAAAAAACAGAAAAACTACACCATCAATCAACATGTCTACATAGAGCATAACAGAACAAATAAGTAAAACTCAAAGATTTATTAAAGAAGGACCTGCAAGGGTGTCTCTTCACCCGTGTCTTCTGAAATACTGGCCATAAGCATCCCCCATTCAGTATTAATTCCGACGCTTGTCACCTAGAAGAACGAAGAGATTGTAGGCAATCTGAACTCTATTTAAGGGAACAACATGTCCATGTGTCCGAGCATGTTAAAAACAGCAATCGTGTTTTCAAGCTTAGTAAGCACTTCATAATCTGGAGTTATGAAGAATTTCTTCGACACTAGTACATGCACCTAGAGCTACATCAAAGGAAGAAGCTGCCCTTGGAAAATAATGAATATTACTTGACCAAAGCTACTGCCTTGTATGATTAATTACACCCAGAAAGCATATGCAACAGAAAACAGCAGAAAGGACAGCCTAGTACTTGACTTGAATCTTAACTATATTTCCATCTTTATTCCCACTGGGATTGCTTAAAAAAACTACCAAATTCAATTGTCTTGAACTCTTGATACCATATGTCACCATATAGATGCAAAAAATTATGGGAACATCGAAAAACACAATGCACAATTCGTCAGTTAACCAATAGGACTTAATTTAGTGTCAATATAACTTGTAAAAAACGACATCAAGGACATGATATACAACTTATACAGCCAACAGCAACCATTAAAATGGATATGTTTGTTGAGCATCTGAAGAATTGGTAGTCAACAATGAGAGAGCACAATGGGGGACTAAGACAGTAACAGATGTGAGTGTCAGGAGCAACTGGACTTATCCCAATCCACTCTACAAAGGTGTATTCATTTTAAAAACTAACATGAGACTCCACAAGATGTCACGGAAATTATGTATTTACGACCAAGAAGAATTTAAAACAAAAGAACTGCAACAAAATTTAGTTACCAGCATGGAACCGCTACCATCAGCCACTTTGCATCCAGACATTAGAAAAGGACGCCTTGAATCTTTGTGAATCTTTGCAAAATAAAAAATTACAGATAAAGAATTGCATTACATGATATAAGATCAAGAAATACCAGTAGAAAGCCATACGATTTTGCTCTCTCCAGTCATGCTGGATTCATCGATCGCAAGAGAATGACCAGAAACCAAAACTCCATCAGCAGGTACCTGAGGATGATCAAAGTGGATATAAGGCTGAATTACTTCCAAACGCTGAGTTGAAATCCCAAAGAAGGTGAAGCAGCTTACCTGATCGCCAATATTAAGGGGTATGATGTCACCGACCACCATATCATATATTGACACCTGAACTCTATGACCACCCCTGACAACCTACAAGTATGTTCTGCCATGTTGAAAGCAAGAGAAAAATATACAAGGTTCATAAACATCAAGCTAAGTGTGCATAGCATACCTCCATGTGAATGTTTCTCTTCTCTTCATTTAAATTCTGAAATTGAAGGGACTGTCTATAGTTGCTTATAGCTGCAAATTATTCATAGATGTACAAATGATCAACCGCTACTTTTTTGCATCAGTCAGCTGCCACATGCTTTCATTATAAAATCCAAGTGTATAGTTGAGAAAAACTTAGTCTAGCCATCATTGACTTTGTCATGGTATCTCAAATATCAAACAATGCTTTCATCTAACAACTGCAAAAAGCACTAGCCTTAAGCGCTCAAGTAAGGTCAGCCACAGGCTCAGCACTTCGCTTGGTCATAGGCAAAGTGTCATCACCTATGTGCTGCTTAGGTAAGCGCTTCAAGGTGAGGCACTTTGTTGCTGAGGCAACACCTCGGTAAAGTTGATTCTTTTCACCTAAATTAATAGTACTAAAAGTACAAAGAAAGCATGGATTGACCAATAAACCAGCTTCTATCTTTTAAAACGTCAATACTAATACAATTCATTGCATGAAAACTTTTGCTAATTGATAAAACTTTCTTGTCTTTTCAACTTTGCAGCTCTCTTCACTCAGGCATATGGCTAAATTAGCACCTAGCACCTTAGGCATTACAAGGTCCTAACACTTAGAGTGCCTAGTGGTTTTAATAACATTGGTTGACAATGGTTCAACAAAATCTCTCATGATATTAGAGTAGAATATTGTGAGTTCAAATCTTTCAGGTCCCTCATTTGCCACCTGGTTATATACTCTCATGCTTCAATCTTAGGTCAAAGTTCAACCCACGTATGAGAGGAAGTGTTATAACATTAAAAAACTAAACCATGCCTTCATCAAACAATATAAGCTTTTGAAAATAGCTGATAATAGTCCCACAAATTTTCACAAAATCATCCCAGAGATTAAATGCACATGAACAATCCTAGACATGAAGCAAACGATTTTATATTTTGATAGGTGGCAATGGTCTTACAAAATTTCACACATTCATGAATGAAATTAGGCACGCATCAACGAGTCCTAGAAACAAGGGTAGAGAAAGACTGGTTGACATATGAAAAGCATTGGCAAATCGTTACTCTATGGATAATGTCCAAGAAAGCAGGGGAGATGCGGATGAGAAGCAATTTTCTTGCTTTTCTTTCAATCATGCATTAGTGTAATCACGATGTAACCTTCCTAAGACCACGTTTGCTTTAATGGCTTGTACATATGCATCATACTCCAGCATGCAGTAGCTTGGATTCAACCAAATAAACCTGGAGTAGATTTGGGTACAAACTACTGGCCAAGTAAACCTAGATAGATCCAGTTACAAGATCAGACACCTCAAGTTCCCACATCTATCACTGCAAACCATGGCTCAGTGCCGCTTCTTTCACCAACTATAGATGTACTCACAATCAACCTGTGCTGTTCAATCTCTGCTAGTAGCAAGTTGTCGAATACTAAGGGATGGATAGGATTACCATGGTCCAGAACACACTCCACAGAGTTTGGGGGGGCCAATCTAGCCGCTGCTTAAAAACAGACCAATGACTATGGCAAACTAGAAAGCTTTAAGCTGGCTGTTCTTTATTTCTGATTTCTTCAGAGTAGTGCATAGGAAAAATTCACAGGGCTACCAGCACAACAAAGGAAAACGAACACGAAAACAATATCAGTCTCACCGATCCTAGTCTAATAAAAAATCTAAGCTATCATAAAGTATGATCATTATTAGAATGCCCATGAACATCTGGATTTCTAGCTCCCAAGATCAAAGTGTATTGTGATATCAAGAAACATTATAAGCAAGTTTTAGCAATTGTGAATTTAATGTGGGGAAAGTACATGTATACACCAAATACAAACACCTACGAAATTCATACCGGTGATAACAATCACGAGGATAACTGCAACAGAAATGCTCACACCGTTGTACCATCCTTGTTTAATACCCTAGATAGGATTAGCAAGCATAAATATATATATATAAAAAAAAAAAAAAAAAAAAAAAGATGATGGCACAGAGAGCACATAAAATTGAAAAATAGCAAGCAGCACAAAGATTGAAGATAAAACACACACAATCTGTCCGGACTAACTTTTGCTTTTTACTGTTTGCTTAATCTAAATCTTGCACATCCACTTTGACTTGCTTTTTAATCCAAAACACTCCCAACTTCCACAACATACAAATACTGACATGTAGATTCACTTATAAGTATTTCAGATTTGGGAGGGAGAGCAGACAAGGACTATTTGCTACCCTGAATTTTAAAACAAAGGAGCCCTTACTCAGAAGAGTTGGCACTTTTAATGCACCGACTTTTAGGTATTCTACCAATGCTCGATGGATACTCTTTAACATGATTCTTTTTCATAAGATGCAAGGGATGTACCTAAAATACCTGAAATACATGCACTTCTTGTTTCAGTAATACCAGCATTTTAAACCAAAAGAGGCAATTCGACATCTCTCTTGTTTGAATTAATATGTTCTCTCCAGCTTACCTCAGTCTTTATTCCCAGCGCCAGAGAAGCCACTGCAGCAATGATTAGTATAATCAACGTGAGATCCTGCCAAGCTTGCCAGAGGAATGTCTGAGTATACCCAAAATTGGGGGGACAAAACAATGAAGCAAACCGTCAGCACATATTTTCCATCTTCACCATAGAAGCTTCAGCAACTTCGGATGGTCATTTTTTTCGAGGAAAATGAATGATTTGGAAAACATTTTCTTAAGAATGATCGCTTATATCACTTATAAAATGAATGAACGAAAAATAATTTCATCTACGAATATATTAAGAAAATTTTGATAATGAAAATATTTATTAATTATTAAATTTGTTACAGCGATCATCTTTAGGAAAATGTCTTTCAAATCAATCATTTTTTGTGAAACAAATGGAGCCTTCATGTAAATACATAATACATTCAGATATCTTACATACTCACTTACCCAAAAGCTTTTTCTTTGTTTACGGGGATATGTATTTGACCCGAACGCGTCCCTCCGTGCTTGTAAATCAGCATCATCACCACAAACACCCTTCTCTAAGTTTGTTTTTAAAGAATTCGACAGCCCCTTGACCTGAATGAAGAAGTAGCAAAGATTGAGAAGACGATACATCATTCTTCATGAATCAAGGGATAATGACATTTTTAAGTATATTTACCCCCCCATATTCCTCAAGTGCAGAATGATCTTGATCCCTCGTCATCAAAACAAGTTGGTCTCGAGAGATCCCAAAATCACCAATTGGGGCTAGGGATATCGCAGTTCCTGCCATTAGTACCCATGACTTCAATCATAAAGCATGCAGCACAACAGTGAGAGTGCAATGAAAAATTTCTGCGTGTCAAGCTATTGACTGAAAAGAAAATTGATCATTTAGTTTCATTTGCTGGACAGTTTGTGACTCAAGCAGAAGTTAAGGTGAAAAGTACCATCGATATGTTCCCCAGCAGCTTGAAAGGGATGCACAGCCTAATTCCAAGAAATCAACAAACTTTAAGTTACTACTTATACTGCAGAAATGGCACAAAACTATTAAATCATCCATGGAGAAGTTTGTACTCCGATGGCTTGAACATTGGCTTTTTTTTTTTTTTTCCCCAAAGCATTTGCTTTTTCTCTTCTTCCTCCTTCAAGTCCAGGGTGTACCAAAAGTGGAGACAGGCATTCAGAACAAGTATGTATGATTCAACATGTAGATTAGGATGTTACAAGTGTTTTACGCTAAATGAAAATCGAAATAGTTTCAAGATCTGAGAAAAAAAAGGAAAAGTTAAAACTAGGAGACCCTGAGAACATATCCTATACTCCCTCAGCTGCTCAAGGTATCAATCAAGTCACTACATCAGCCGGTTATCTTTTCTAAAAGACCTTCGCTGTACGACACTAGTGTCAACCTGGTGGCCATTGACTAGATTTGGCAACCACTTTCATGCTTGAAGTCGACTTTTTTATGTTTATGTTGGCATTTTCTTCATGACTCCATTGAGCACTGTGGTGGGCACGGTGCTTTGCTGTGCTTGGAGGTGCTAGGGGGCTACAGTATGTCTTCCGGAAGTGATTTTAAGGGGTATAAAATTAATAGCATACAATGTTCATTCATGGCATGCCATCCAAAAACCTTCTCCAGAGCTAAGAAGCTTCCCTAGACATATCCTATAATTAGGATCAATGAAGTTGAAAGAAACCTTCAGCAACAAAAGTTTGAAAACACCCCTCAGCTGGTAGTTTTCTATCTGCTTCTACTTTTAAAAGTCCACCAAAATCTCAGTAGCAGCTATCCAACTTTCCAAATCAGAAACAGCTGCCCTCAAGCACTGAGAAAGAAGTATATAGATCTGCCATGCGAATGCTCCATGATCACACGGCTGTTTGAGTTCATTAGTCAAGTTGCAACGACTCATAAAACTTCAGTCAAATAAGCAGGAATAAGAGCAAAGCACGGTCACTTAAATTCTACAATTCAACCTCATAACACATGAATTTCCGATTGTCTAGATATGAAGGCATTATGCAGAGAGTACCGTACCCACTGGCGCTTGAGGTGATCAACCAAAGCATTCTCCGTGCCGGTGATGCCGATTGGATCCGAAGACAAACTGTCATCCAAATCGCTGGAGATTCCGCCTCCTGCTTCCACATCGCATTGCCTCCCGTAAAGTGAACCTCGGAATGGATTCGCCATCTGTATCTGTAAAAACCATTGGAGGGAAAATGGCGCAGTCACACACTCGCGGTGTTGTGTGCGCAACCGCAACAATACATGCATATATTGCATACTCGACTTGACTCCGTCACACACGACTACACAAATCTCCAATACCGTTAAAAATCTCAAACTCATATTAAAATTTCTGTGTGACAAAAAATCTCAAATTAATACATACATATTTATCCCGAACTAATATTTCTCTCATTAAAAATTTCAAACCAATGCGCATGATACATTCACCGAAATTAATTTCCCTTTCACAAAAAAAAAAAAAAAAAAAAAAACCAAATTGATATCTTGATCCCAATCCATATTATGTTGCTTACCTTATGGTGGAATCGGCAGGATCAAATCCCTCCACCGGAGCAGCAAGACGCGAACCCCTCTCGGAAATGGAGAGCAGCTGAGCTTAGGGATGACGCCGCTGGGACAGAAGGCAGAGGAATGTCTCGCCGGAGATGGGGACGCAAATGAAAGGTGAAGGCTCCAAGATGAATGGGATGAAGCAGAGGAAGGTTCAAGATCCATTCATGTACCATTAAAGCGCAGGTGATACCTCAAGAACCGAACAAAAATAGTGAAAAACTCGTAGGAGCATCTGGGATAAAAGACGACAGTGAAATGCATGTTGACTTCGCCGGATGGCGTTGTCCTGACAAGTCATTTTCGTTAGATTTCGTAGGTTTTCTAATGGCTTTATTATATGTGCTGACGAAACTTCCAGGAAATTATTGGCCACGCGGAACACCTTCCCCAGACTATTTTCTTTTTGTCCAACAGGACCAATTAAGTGTGCAGCTTAGAAAATAGGCTGTGCGAAACTTGTCCTCTCTCTCTCTCTCTCTCTCTCTCTCTCTGCGCTTTTTTACCCCTTCTTTGGTTTTTGGGCTAGGCGACTCCACCCGATGAACTTTGGGTGGCAGCAGAATCAAAGCTACTCCTAAAAAGAGCCAAGAGGAGCTCAGAAGCGAGGAAAAGTTTGCGTACCATGTTGTTCCTTTTACTCTAGGTTAATGGCACGACTAGGTTCTGATATTGGCTCTCTCTTTTTTTTCTTTTTGGTCTTATTTTATTCTTATTTTAATGCTTACTCTCAAACTTTTGCTTTATCTCCAAGACGTAAGAGTCAAAACCCACTCTTGAAATTATAGTATCCCCGTCCTAACCTCCTGAGAATGTGGGGATTCGAATAACCCACCTCTCCCTTCTAAGTTGGAAGGGTAGCTACTGAAGTAAATCCCAATGATTGGTTCTATTTAATTTGGGCGCCGGACTTTTTGCATTTCTTAAATGTGCTCGACGTGAGTCATCACCACTACGGTTTGATAAAATGCCCTTGAGATGGTTCCATGAGAACAGCCGCTGTTTTTGCCTTACCCAAAGCCCACGTAGCATTATTTTGACCATCAGTTACTGAGTTTGAACTGGGCGAGACCTAATCTCGTTAATCGTGGCCGTCATGGTCGTTTCTTTGGCATACTCCTATGCGTGTTGCTTCGATAGCGCTTATCCGTTGATGGCTGGTGACAAGTTTTCGGGGGATCAACGACTTCCGCAACTGATCGCAAAAGAATTGAACTACATCGAAGGAGTGGAAAAGAATATGAAATGGAGTCGGCCGAGATTACGAAGGTTATCCATAGCTATCTTTTTAAATCAACTCAGAGTTCAGCCATTCGTTAACATATTCGCATCTTCTTTGTTTATTTGCTGAATTTCTCTTAGAAGTTACATAACTTGGATGATTACACATATTGAATATGAATTGAACTACATCGAGTACAAATGTTGGGTGAGTGGCCTCGAGAAGAAACATGTCTGGTTGAGGAGTGCCTTACGTCGATGTAACAGCTAAAGGGAACCTTCAGGCACTGCCATAACCACGAGTAGGATCTGTCATTGTACCGTCCGGCGTCCGCCATGAAATGTAAAGGAAAAAGACAAAAAAGGGAAAGTTCGGTTACGCAGAATGCAAAAGATGATTGCCCCCACCGCGATCGTGAAAATTTTGATGACTCCATATACAGCGCTACCAACACTAGTCTTTCCTGCCTTGAACTGAGGAGCGCCATCTGAATTTTTTGTAAGGCCAGTAAAGTATCTGCACGTGTTCAAGTTGACAAACCGTGCGCACAGAAGCACTAGAGAGAACAGACAAAAAAAGGGAAAGTTCGGTTGCGCAGAATGCAAAAGAGGATTGCCCCCACCGCCATCTTTCCTGCCTTAAACTGAGGACGGCCATCTGAATTTTTTGCAAGGCCAGTAAAGTATCTGCACAAGTTCAAGTTGACAAACCATGCGCACATGAGCACTAGAGAGAGAGAGAGAGAGAGAGAGAGAGAGAGAGAGAGAGAGACGTTTCCTCTTTCAAAGGACGATCACCAGCTAAATGGTGCTCGCCTTTGCAGAAGCACAATCAAAACCGTTGCAGCTATAGCCAGCCCAGCATTCCCAATGAACGTGGTGACTCCATTTAAGCGCACCTACTCATGAAATGCAATCTCATTCAATGTCCAGTAAATTAAAGAGACAATAGCACAAATAGTGCCTGAACTTTGATATAATATGTAGTGTTGTTACCAAACTTTTAATATGCGCAAATGCGGTTCTTGAACTTTAACCCAATGTACATATTTTTTAGATTTGTTCAAAATAGTTTCTGGACTATAGATAAATATTCAATATAGTCCCTTGATCATATGAAAATGTTTAGATATTTGCGGACTATATAGAACGAATTAAAAGTTCAGAGATGACAATTGCATATTGTAATAAATTCAAATACCGTTTGCATCATTTTCCCCATATTACCCAAGGATATGAGTGAGCTAAAGCGCATTTGAGCAAATGCATATGGACAGCACAAAAATCGTAAGCTAGTCGCAATCAGTCTTCTCTTCACTCTTTAACTAGACTGGGATGGATCTCACATTTAAACCCTCTCCTATTACTTTCTATCCATATATCCCACACAAATTGTTCCAAAGTTTTCGATTTATCTGTCGGATAACGCCTAATTTCTGCTGTTTCCCTGCCTCCACGATGTACCAGCCCAATCTGTGATGACAAAACTCTTTCCATATTTCCTTCCCTAGATTGTTATCCTAATGAATAAATCAACTTTAGTTCCAGCGCTTCCTCCAAAATAATTCCATGGAAATTACATTTAATAACAGGCTTGATCCTGCTACACAACACCCAAGCATTAGCAATGGCATCCTCATTATATACCCCACAGATAAAGCATTTGGGTAGGGGAGATAATCTTTTTTCTAACTGCAGCAGGGGGAAATGATCTTTGCCGGGGGCAGATTATTTATTATTAGCTGAAACCGTAGAGATAACCAATTAGGGAATCATACCCATCCTCAGCACTTGCCACAGTAGGAAACAAAGAAAGAATTATTTGAAAACAACTCCTCAAAGCACAGCCCAGCACATTTTGTCTTCACAACTCCAATTTGTCAAACGTCAAATATGGGAGCTTTGTCTCCATATTCGAAGGCAACTTTTCCATCCTAAACTTTGAACAGCTTTCTTGGCTAATCTGATCTTTGTCTTCTGTAATTGCAATCCATCATGTCAAGTATTGGCCTCCACATCTCTCCAATCCACATGTCCCGTCAGTAATTTGACGATATTAATTATTATAGTTGATGAAAAGATTTGATTGTATATCATTTGAAAATGCTGTGCTCGCTATAAAAAAACAAAAATTGGAGAGCAGTAGCATAATGACCAAAAACAGCTAGATGATTACCGTTGTAACTGGACCCTTTTATGTCCTATGTAGTCAAGGAACCTTCAGTTTCGGCTAAAATCTTAGTATGCACGGAATGATCAATAGAAAGGTAAAGGTTCTGTATAGAACACAGTTATTTTGGCCTTTTCTTTGGAAAACAAAAGGACGTCTCTCCAAGAATGAATCAGGGTAAATTTTGTCTTAACCTCATGTACTTTGGACCATTTGTAAAATTACTCTATATAACTCCACGTACTCAAGAATTATAAAGAGAGACTCCGGTCTTCAATTTTCTTGTCATAATCTATCTAGGTTTATCCCAAGATAATAAGGAAGGAAATCAAGCAAAACAACATCATATAAGTAATTTCTGTCAATTGTGAGAGGACAAGGCTATCCCACCAAAAAATAATAATAATAATAATAATAATGCAGGAATCACTATCGCATATTAAAATGATTTAAGCGTAATTGACCCCTAAGTCAATAATTGTGGAAGATTCTTACTTCCTGTTGTTAAAATGGGTATTCGCTTCATAAAATGTACTCATCAGAAGATTGAATGTCGTATCAAAATCGGAAGTATGCAAAATCAAAATAGAAATTACTTGCCAAGGCCACAAAATTGGTGTAAGATCCAGATTTACCTTTTTTCCTTTTTCCATCTAAAATCACCAAAAAAAAAAAAAAAAAAATAGAGTAAAAAGAAGAAGATTTAAATTTCATCCACCGGGAAATATATTTAGCCTAACCCTGTCATCAACCACGTACTAGTTCTAAGCAAAAGCGACGTTGAATATGATATAAAAGGCAATCAATTAGGATGCATATGATAATCATTCCATTTCTAAATCATATATATATATATATATATATATATTTTCGAACAAAAATCTATTTAGTAACATAATTTTTTTTAAAATTTCTGAAATGCATTTTTAGTTTGGAAATAAGTTTGGAATAGAAATGAGAGTTAGAAATTTTCTACTTTTCTATTTCTCAAGTAGAAATGAGAAATAAAAATTTGTTTCATCACTTGTTTTCTCTATTAGCCGGCTGCCAACTTGCCATTGCCCATCGCTGTCCGCCACCTTCCACCGTCGCTCGAGAGGGAGAAATTTTGTGTTCTTATCAAACGATTTTCTATTTTGGGAATAAATACCATTATCAAATGCGTATTTTTACTCTAGAAACTCATTTAGGAATAGAAATAAAAAGAAAAAATTATTTCTGCTCCAAAAATGAATTTTTTATTAGAATGGTTATCATCCGCACCCTTAGCAATTGAAAAGTTTTAGAATGTTTGAACATCATAATTTTGACTTAGACATTTGAAAAATAAAATGCCTGATTTCATCTTGACAATAAATCAACCTAGGATCGAATTTTTTTTTTTTTTTGTTATACTTTATCAGTAATTTACATTTACTTCAGAGAAATTAATGAGAAATAACCTACAGAACTTGAAGACGGAGGTGACGAACCAATAAACATACTTTGATTTCCTTGGCGTGCTTTCACATATCTGTTTTCTTATATTATCTTTTTAACTTAGATAATGAGCGTGGAACTATATTGTAATTTCTTTTCGCAATTGCTCACTTTACCTAGTGAAGTTTTTATCTTCACTAGAAGAAGATAAAACTTCTAGTCCAGAGATCGCTCTTAAAGCTTTTATATTCAAGACCCAATAACACGGATCTCCCAACGGCATTGCATGAAAGCACGATTTTAACAATTTCTCTTACCATATCACGGAATCAGCATAATCAAATCCCTCTGCCAGAGCTGCAAGATGCGAACCTGTCTCAGAAATGGAGAGCAGTTAGGCTTAGTGATGACGCTGCTGGTCGGAAAAAGAGAGAGAGAGAGAGAAGGCAGGAGAATGTCTCGCAGAAGATGGGGGGAGCAAATAAAAAGGTGAAGGGCTTCAAGATGAATGGGATGAAGCAGAGGAAAGTTGGGGCGCCTTTGGTAAAGTTTCAGTTCCGAAGAATAATTTTTTAACATAAATAATTTTTTTTCTGTTTCAGGGAACAATTTATGAGTATAAAAACGCATTTGGTAACTGCAAAAAATTTCTACTGTATGTATAGAAACGCGTTTGGTAAACTTGTATAATTTTTTAATATTTTTATTATATTTTTTTATTTTTTTCTCCATTCTTCCTTTTGGCTGGTCATTGGCCCTTAGCGAGGCCGAGCCTCGTCGGGCCATCGCTAGGTCAGCGTCACCCAGCGGTGGCTCGGCGAGACCGAGCCTCGCCGGTGGTTGGGCGAGCTCGGCCTCGCTAGATTTGGACAAGTTCGAGCTCACCCAGCCAAGGTGAGGCCAACCTCAGGTTGCTCAGGTGAGGTCGAGCCTTGCGGTGACCTCGCCTGGCCACCAGCAAGGCTCGGCCTAGCCTAGGTGGCACAAGGTCGGCCTCGCCGAGGGCCGGCGATGCTCTAGCTAGGTTGCCAGCCAAAAGGAAGAAAAAAAAAAAAAGAAGGAAGAAGAAAAATGAGAAGAAAAAAAAGTGTTTCTTGAAAGTGTTTTCGGGAACAAAAAATAATTTTTTTTACTTCTTTTTTTCTCGTGAATAAAAAAATAGATTTTTTTGTTCCCAGGAATAAAAGTGTAAATGAACGCATTTATGTTCTTTTTTCATTTTTTAGAATAAAAGAACAAAAATTTATGTTCCAGGAAATAGAAACACATCTTGCCAAACACACCATTCGAAGGCCACATATGTACCGTTGAAATCTAGATGATACGTCAGGTATAAACTCAATAAAAAAAAAAATGATATCTCGTAGGTTTTCTGGGGCAAAAGATGAAGTGGACATCATGGGACATTATCCTAATAACTTATTTTCTGTCGATTTCACAGGTTTTCTAAAACATTTGTAAGACTAATTAAATAAAATAAGCTATACTAAATTCTCTCTCTCTCTCTCTCTCTCTCTCTCTCTCTCTCTCAATATTTAAATTGGCTAACAAAAAATGCTCACGTAATTTTTTTTAATATTTTCTCTGAGGAACTATCACTACCCCGTCATCATGGGGAAGGGCCAGTGGGGACCACTTGCAATCGGCAAGCCCAGATGATACCTCATGAATCAACTTAAAAAAAAAACAAACGATATCCCCATATAATACCTCATGAATCAATTCAAATAAAAAAAAAAATGAGATCTCATAGGATTATCTGAGGCAAAAGATGAAGTTGATGTCATGGGACATTGCCCTAATAACTCATTTTCTGTCGATTTCACAGGTTTTCTAACGCGTTTGTAAGACTAATAAAATAAAATAAGCTATACTAAATTCTCTTACTCTACTCTCTCTCTCTCTCTCTCTCTCTCTCTCTCTCTCTCTCTCTCACGCATATGTACCGTTGAAGCCCATATGATACCTCAGGAATCAACTCAAAATAAACAATAAAAAAATGATATCTCATAGGAGTACGGGGCAAAAGAGGAAGTTGACATCATGAGGCATTGCCCTAATAACTCATTTTCTGTCGATTTCACAGGTTTTCTAACGCGTTTATAAGTAAGACTAATTATATAAAATAAGCTATACTAATCTCTCTCTCTCTCTCTCTCTCATTATATAAAATAAGCTATACTAATCTCTCTCTCTCTCTCTCTCTCTCTCTCTCTCTCTCTCTCTCTCTCTCTCTCTCTCTCTCTCTCTCTCTCTCTCTCTCTCTCTCTCTCTCTCTCTCTCTCTGTGTGCCTTTTTCGCCCTTGTGGTTTTTGGGCTAAGAAACTCCACACGATGCATCGTGGATTGCAGCAGAATCAAAGGGACTCCTCAAAAGAGCCAAGAAGAGCTCAGACAGCGAGGAAAGGTTTGCGTACCATGTTGTTCTTTTTCTTGTGGGTTGATGGCACGACAAGCTTTTGATGTTGGCTCGTTATTTAATTTGGTCTTCGGACATTTTGCATTTCTAAAATTTGCTCGACGTTAGTGATCACCACTAGCATTATTGCCTATGTAGTTCGTGTGTAACCACAACCATTGCCTATGTCAAGGAGATCAACGTCAGGTGCCTCTCTCCACCATAGAGTGCAACTATCTCAAGAAAGATCTAGCTACCTTTAAGCCATACTGTAGTTCCCCACTAATTACAAGAGGAAGTTTTTCGGACAATGTTGATGAACAAAGCCACTTTGACAGACATCTAAATTTAAACTACTTGTTAAAATCTAAATGGCAAATCACACTTCCATCTAACAATTTAAATTTTTAGAATAATTGATCATGATCCTCATAAAATCTCTCATGATATCTGGACAAAATGGCCTCTAAATAAAGCATTCATTAAACAACTTAAATGTGTATTAGAATCTAAGTACCAAATCACATTTTTATTAAACAATTTTAAACTTTTAGAACGATTGAGGGCACTTTGATCTTATTGATTATCTTATAAAAGCAAAAAGAGAGAAAAAAAAATGGAAACTATAAGGGTGCGAATGGTAATATTTTTGTTTTAAGGAACAATTTCTTTTGAGAAATAATTCTTTTCTATTTCTACTCCTTGGAATAATTTTTGAGTAAAATAATGTGTATTGTAACTATACAAAATTTATATTCTCATAATAGGAAAATAATAGGAATATGTTTGGTACGATTCATAATTTTTTATATTTTTTTTCATTTTTTTCTTGCTTGCTTGCTAACTGAACATCGATCGTCGACCACCAAATGCCGATCGTCGATCGTCGACTATCTTGGGCTGCTCATTGCCACTCGATTGTCAACCACTAACCGTCGACTGTTGATCGCCGAACTGCTACCTGCCACCCACCTCTTGTAGTCGCTCCCCCTCCCACGTTTGGCTGGCGGCGAGCGGCAACGATTAGGGGGGAAACAGCAGACGGTGTCTGGTGGTTGGTGGAAGATGACAGTTGGGCGGCAGGCAGCGGCTATTAGTGGTCGATAGTCGGTAGTGGCTACGGGCAGCCGTGAATCCAAGGGCGACGGCCATGGCAAAAAAGAAGAAAAATGGAAAAAAATAGAAAAGAATAATTACATATTTCTAGAAATTATTTTCGGAAACAAAAAGTTATTTTTTTCTATTTCTTATTTCTTTTTCAAATTTATTCCTTGGCAACTATTTTATTCTAAGGATTAA
This sequence comes from Eucalyptus brandiana, assembly GCA_014182725.1. Classification (NCBI taxonomy): domain Eukaryota; kingdom Viridiplantae; phylum Streptophyta; class Magnoliopsida; order Myrtales; family Myrtaceae; genus Eucalyptus; species Eucalyptus brandiana. The sequence goes on from CM024670.1 coordinate 29,682,349, forward strand.
AAAAATTAATTAACGTTATCAAATGGATTTCTATTTTTTTATTTCGAAGAATAAAAGAATAAGGAACAAAAATGTTCTCATGCAGCCCCTCCGTAGCCCAAGTGAAGTCATTAGGGTGAAAGCCGTCAGGCGAAAGCATGATGAACCGTCAGGTGGAAAAAGGGTTTGTGGGGGCAGCGAGTATAAGTGCCCACCCTTGAATGCTTTGCAAGGTCCACGACAGACCATGTGGTCCCTCCTTCCCCCGAGGAAAATTTCAGCAGCTCTGCTTATCCAGGGCAAATAAACGACCAGGGCTTTCAAACAGCCTTCCCGACTCCCAAGCACAGCAGCCGCCTCGGCTTGACACCAGAGGATGATGCATCCGACCGAGGCGCGAGTATCTAGGGCTTAGCCTGAGGCACGTTCATACCTAGGCTGACCTCCTGGGTATCATGATCCTTTTAAGGATGTATTTAACAATACAAGGACTCAAGGGGGCGAAAGAGATTGTTCCCCACGAGAAAGGAGGCTGTGGCCCAATAATACAACTCTCTGATGAACCATTTGTTAACAAAAAAAAAAAAAAATGAAATAGTGGAGAGAGAGAGAAATCTCAGATGAAGGAGTCGCCGAAGTCTTTGCTATAGTTGCTAAGCTCACTTACCAAGATACATACAAGTACAAACCATATTTACTCTTTCTCTTGAGATGCTACAAAAGTATACCTTTAAAAAATTATATATGCAGAGATAAATGTATGAGTTATATTAGAAAAATTCCATATCAGAAAATTAATATGATGTTAAGTAGTTAATACATCCTAGTTGATCTATAAATAATTGACTTATTTTGAGTGAATTTAGATCCAATTGAGTATATTGATGGACTTGAACTTAGGCTCTATTTTGACAATTTTCCCCGGTGAAGGTATCTGATTTGCTATAAAACAAACAAGTGCTGTTCAACTTGGCAAAAGCTAGGAATTTCTCCGCAACTGTTTTTGGCGAAAAGTGTCAATGAAATATCTTTTCAAGTATTGATGGATATGTGAATCGACAATGTTGTGAATGGTTCTTTGTTGATAATGGACAAGAAAACAAGCGAGAAATTTAAAACATGAAAATTGGAGGTATTCACAGCCAACCATTTAAAGTATTGAAGGATATGTGATTCGACAAGGTTGTGAATGGTCCTTTGTTGATAATGGATAGGAAAGCATGTAACAAGAAATTTAAAACCCGAAAATTGAAGGTATTCGCAGTCAGCCATTTAAATTGCTGACTTAGCTTTCCCTTTTTTGAAGATATTAAAATGCTTTTATATGTTTTCTTAACTTTTAACCAAACTTTCTTGAGCATATAACTTTCCCTTCCAATATGTTTGATCACCTTGATCACCTGATTTCGCATCCATAAAAAGCTCGTGATCTGAAATTTTCGAAGATGAGATCCAATCTTCATATAAGTGTGGGGATTGTAGATTTCTAAGAATACAGCTAAATAGATAACCATTATGAAATATTATGATGTTTTTTCATTAAAGAATCCGATCAACATGATTCTTGCGCCGTTGGAAAGTTTGTGAATTGATCTTTAAGATGGAATTAATTGATTGGGTCAAATCACAAAATTCATGACATCTCACAATTAGACGGTTAGAATTGTAATTTACGATATCTTGAGAAACCAGCCGACAGATTTGGGTGAATTAAATATCTTTGGAATGTTAGACATAAAAATTATCATATGCGGAAGCCAAAATCGATAAAAGACAAACCTCCAGCCATTGTTTGCATTCACGTTCGTCGAATGTCCTGAAAAATCAAGAAAATAGGCACACTCTACTAACCAAATCTCTTCACGTACGATGGTGTATTCTCAATGTGAAGATTTTGTGTTAGACCTTGATAACCCGTCGAAATGAACGTACGTCTCTATTTATACATCGTCTCCCATCAAGATGAACGGTTGTCAACGAAAGGCACGAAGCGTGGAAAACTTCATGTCGAATAGTCGTAACTTTTAGGAGAAAATTTGGGTATAAATATGGGATCACTAAAAAATAAATAACATTCTCCCACTTGATCCCATCATTTTCATCATACGAATCATTCAACTAATTCCACGAAAACTTTATGCTTAAAGAAAAGAAACAAAACACATGGATCATGGCGACATGTCCTCTAAGAGTGAGTAATACCTTCCATATATCACAATGCATCTTATTTCTTTAATATCAGCCTATATGTGACAACATATCTTAATGAATAAACCTCATGTTTATTCCGAATCAAGGATAAATGTTATTCTCATAAACAACAAAATGTGTACACAAAAATTGAGAATCAACATTACAACTGAATAAGAGTTCCATACAACAAAAATTGTTCATATGTCGACAAATCACATAATGGGACCTATTCCCATACTAGTTACATGATCCTTATACTTCATCGGTGGCATGCCTTTAGTTAAAGGATCGCTATCATCAATTCGGTGCTAACGTGTTCAATGACCACTTTATTCTCCTTAACACGCTCCCTTATGGCTAAATACTTAATGTTGATATGCTTACTTCGATTTGCCACTTTTGGCATTTTTAGCCATAAAAACTGCAGCTGAATTGTCACAATATATTCTTAATGGCCTAGAAATAGAATCAACAATTCTAAGCCCATCAATGAAACTCTTCAACCATACACCATGCGAGGTAGCCTCAAAACAAGAAACGAACTCAGCCTCCATAGTGGAAGTAGCAGTCAAAGTCTGCTTGGCACTTCTCCATGACACGGCTCCGCCGCTAACATGAAAATGTATCCAGATGTTGATTTTCGTGAATCAATGCAACCCGCGAAGTCCGCATCCGAATAACCGATCACTTCCAGGTTGTCGGTCCGTTTATACATAAGCATATAGTCTTTGGTACCTTGAAGGTATCTCAACACTTTCTTTGCGGCTCTCCGTGGTCTAAACCTGGATTACTCGATATCTTCCCAACATTCCAACAAAGCAAAAGCAATGTCGGGTCGAGTGCAAACCCGAGCATACATCAAGCTTCCAACAGCGAAGCATATGGAATGTTGCACATTTGTTCCCTTTCTAGATCGTTCTTCGGGCATTGATTCAAATTGAACCTGTCACCCTTCACAATGGGTGCTATACTTGGTGAACAATCTTTCATCCGAAATCTCTCTAGGACCTTATTGATATAGGTTTCTTGAGACAGTCCTAAAATTCCTCGAGATCTATCTCTATGGATCTTAATGCCAATGACATAAGATGCCTCACCCATATCCTTCATGTCAAAACTCCTAGAGAGGAATTGTTTCACCTCATGTAGCAACCCCTTATCATTGGTTGCAAGTAGTATATCATCCACATATAGCACAAGGAAACAAATTTTGCTCCCACTAACCTTCTGGTATATACATTGATCCATGACATTCTCTATAAAACCAAATGAAGAGATAACATCATGAAACCTTAAGTACCATTGGCGGGATGCTTGTTTCAAGCCATATATAGATTTCTTAAGCTTGCACACCAAATGCTCACCTTTACTAGAGGAGAATCCTTCGGGTTGTTTCATGTAAACTTCCTCCTCTAGTTCTCCATTGAGGAACGCCGTTTTCACATCCATCTGATGTAATTCCATATCAAAATGGGCAACCAATGCCAAAACAATACGAAGAGAATCTTTCTTAGATACGGGAGAAAAGTCTCGAGATAATCGGTTCCTTCCTTTTGAGTGAATCCTTTGGCAACAAGTCTAGCTTTATATCTTTCAATGTTACCCAATGAATCTTTCTTAGTTTTGAAGACCCATTTACAACCAATAGCCTTCACACTATCAGGTAACTCAACCAAATCCCAGACTTTGTTAGATGCCATAGAACTCATCTCTTCCTTCATGGCATTGTACCACAAATTGGATTTATCACTATCCATGGCTTGTGAAAACGTTTCGGGATCATTCTCGGCTCAATATTGTAGTCGAGACTCTTGTAAATACACAATATAATCACTAGGAATAGCCGATTTCCTTGTTCTAGTAGATCTTCTCAATGTTGGATCAACATTCTCTTGAGGAGCATGTTGCTCAACCGATTGTTCAACAGTTTACGTAATTCTTTGAACAACCGGATCTACCGGATCAATATCGACGGGTTGTGGAACTTCAAAGCAATTGGTTGTTCAATAGCCGGGCCGAACCGAAGGGGCATTATGAGCAACAACCAATCTTAAACTTGAGGTGGAAAGTTGAGTGTCTGAATGATCTTCCTTAGGAACATGATCCCTTGGTCGATCGCTCCCACGATCAAGTCATTTTCAAGAAATTTAGCATTTCTTGATTCCATAATCCTAGTGGTATGAGATGGACAATAAAACCCGTATCCCTTGGACCTTTCGGCATATCCAATGAAATACCCACTTATGGTCCTTGGGTCCAACTTCTTTTCTTGTGGATTATAAATTCTTACTTCAGACGGGCACCCCCAAACGCGCACATGATGTAAACTCGGTTTCCAACCCTTAAATAACTCAAAAGGTGTCTTTGGGACAGCCTTGGTCGAACTCGGTTTAATATGTACACCGCCGTCTTAAGTGCTTCAGTCCATAAGAATTTAGGAAGTTTGGAGCTACTAAGCATACTACGCACCATGTCTAATAAGGTCCGATTTCTTCTTTCCGCTACGCCATTTTGATCCGGAGAACCGGGCATAGTATATTGGGCTACTATCCCATGCTCTTGAAGAAATCTTGCAAATGGACCAGTGCTTGTCCATCTTCAAAGTGTATCTACCATAGAATTCTCCACCTCTATCCGATCTCACGATCTTAATTTGCTTATTGCATTGTTTCTCTACTTCCGCCTTAAATACCTTAAAGGCATCTAATGCTTCATATTTATTATGAATCAAGTAGAGATACATATAACGTGAATAATCATCTATAAAGGAGATGAAGTATTTCTGACCACATGAGTCCATATCCGGACTACAAATATCTGTATGTATGATTTCTAATATTTCTGTACTCCTCTTGGCACCTTTCTTTGACTTGTTAGTCTGCTTTCCCTTTATGCAGTCCACACAAGTATCACAATCGAAAAATCTAAAGTATCGAGTACTCCATCATTTACTAATCGCTTAATTCTTTCTATGGAGATATGTCCCAATCTCCGGTGCCACAACATAGAGGAATGTTCTTTCACAACACATCGTTTCATACCAGCTTTATTTTGAACATGCATCGCATCATAATAGGCATTGTCTTGTAAATTAATTCGAAAAAGACCATCGAGACAAAATACCACTCCCAACAATTTCAGATTTAAATGATAAACGAAGTTTGAATCGAAAAGTTAAAAGAGTATCCCAAAAGTACAAGTCTTGAAACTGAAATTAAGTTTCTAGAAAAACTAGGAACGTAGAAAGGTCTTTTCCAAATCTAAAACAAAACCACTATTGAGAACTAGTCTATATGTCCCAATAGCTTCCACATGCGAACGCATCTTGTTTCCAGAATAGATGCTTTGTTCACTTCCCATTGGCTTCCGGTGGTTTTGAAAACCCTGCAAGGAATTCGAAATATGAATTGTAGATCCAGAATCAATCCACCAAGTGTTGTGACTTACATCAGTCATATTAGATTCATAACAAACACAAGAGATTGGATTACCTTTCTTCTCGAGCCAGGCCTTAAATTTGACACAATCCTTTCTCATATGCCCCTTCTGTCTACAGAAGAAACACTTGGATTCTTTCTTAATGTCAGCTTGGGGAGGTATTTTACCTTTTCCCTTATACTTGCCATAGCCCTTATTCTTTCCTTGTGTTGCCAAATGAGCACTTTCTCCCAATTCCATAACCAGTCTTTCTTCCTCTTGAACACACATGGTCATGAGTTCATTAATAGACCATTTATTCTTATGTGTGTTATAAGAGATCTTGAAAGGTGCATACTTGTTGTGGGAGAGTGTTCAAAACATAATACACAAGGAAGGATTCAGATATCTCAACCTCAAGGTTCTTAAGCCGAGCCGCAATGTTCCTCATTTGTATGATGTGCTCACGCACACCTCTAACACTAGTGAGCTTCAATGATGAAAACTTCATAATCAGGGTCATGGCATGCGCCTTCTCAGAACTTTCAAACTGCGCATCTATGGCCTCCAATAAAGCCTTAGCATTGCTATGCTTTGAGCAACCGAACCACGAATACTAGGAGATATCTTAGCTCTTATAAACATGGCACAAACGCGGTTGGACCGCTCCCATTGGTTATAAAGAGTTATCTCACTGGAGTGCTCGAATCGGTAGGAGCGGTGGTTCGTCTTTCCTTATAGCATAGTCAATGTCCATCCACCCTAATTGAAGAAGAACCGACTCCTTCCAAACTTTATAGTTCTCACCATTCAGTATTGGAACATCAAACTTAAATTCAGAGAAATTCACAGGTTGCGAAACTGCATATCAAATAATCATGCTTATGTCACAAAATTTGAGGCAAATAAAAATAAATCATGTTTTACCAATGTAAACATGTCACAATATGAATCACATAACATAAAAACTACCTGTGGGCTAAGTTTTTAATTTAAATAGATTCATAATTACATCATGAAGAAACTACCATATTATATTTATTTTCTTAATCCCCTCGTGGGTAAATTAAGAAAAATAATATGATATTTCATCCTAATTAATCATATTAATATAATGAAAATTCCTGTGGGATAAAATTCATCATATTAATATAATTAATTACAATCAATGTCCATTTCTAAATATGATCCGGAGGCTTTTAATATATAATTTAATTAATTAAAGATGCTGTGGCCACTCTCTAATTAATTAATTATATGGACCATTGGACATTTAATTTCATGCATAAAAAATATTCATAACAATGCATGAAATGACATAATAAATAAATACATCAAGGGCAGAACAGTAAATAAATAAATTGGCCAAGGGCATGATTGCAAAAATTTAAAAATTTGGGGCAAAAGTGTAAAATAGGAGCCGCGGTGGGAGAACGACAGGCGCGTGCTCGGCACGCGCCAGAACCCGCGGGCGGGCGCGTGCTCACGCGCGCCGTTCGCGCGCGCAGCGCGCGCGTGCGTTGCACGCGCCCGGCAACGCCGCGCGTGAGAGCGCGTGGCGCGTGGAATCCACGCGCCGCAACCGCAGCGCGCGCGCGTGGGCTCCACGCGCCTTCTTCCTCGCGCGAAACGAAGCGTTTCTTCGCCGTTTTTCGTCGTTCCGCCGTGGTTTCGCCGGCCGTTTCTTCTCCGGCAGCCCATTTCGACAAAAATAAATAATGGGTTTTGAAGAGCAAGCCGGCACGACCACATGGATACAAGTTTCAGCGAAAATGACGAAAAAATAAGCTCCAAATCATGAGAAAATTCCCAAAAACACAAAACCTCAACCACGAGACTTCCGCCGCCCGATTAGCCTCCGGCGAACATCAATATACCGGAAAAACTCATGGCCAACGTTCCGATGGCGGTGCGACCGAATGGGTCCGAAATCATGGGGTGGGTCGCCGGAATTTGTCTGGAATTTGGGAGTTTCTCTCTCGGCCTCAAAATGCCGAGTTACTGTTCATCTCTCAAATGCCCCAAAAATACACCGAAAATATACCAACAATTCGAGAAAAACAAGGCAGAGGCATTAACGTGCTCTGATACCAAATGTTAGACATAAAAATTATCATATGCGGAAGCCAAAATCGATAAAAGACAAACCTCCAGCCATTGTTTGCATTCACGTTCGTCGAATGTCCTGAAAAATCAAGAAAATAGGCACACTCTACTAACCAAATCTCTTCACGTACTGATGGTGTATTCTCAATGTGAAGATTTTGTGTTAGACCTTGATAACCCGTCAGAAATGAACGTACGTCTCTATTTATACATCGTCTCCCATCAAGACGAACGGTTGTCAACGAAAAGGCACGAAGCGTGGAAAACTTCATGTCGAATAGTCGTAACTTTTAGGAGAAAATTTGGGTATAAATATGGGATCACTAAAAAATAAATAACATGGAAGGCTCTTGACAAGTATGACCCAATTACATTCTTTGGTCAAACTTTTAATTAAGTTTTATTCACAATCAACTTTAGTTGAAACTCAGATAAATGATTAGTCCTCTAGTTGCCTATAGGACCCACATGGGATACACATTAGACCCACCATTTCAGTGGTTCACATACAATTTAATACATATACTTCTTGACCAAGGGAACAGCGAGGACCACGTTGACGGTTGTTCAGAGCAATAGTTGGTCGCGGTATGTAACTTTTACTCTCAGTTAAGGGTTCTACGGTTGGTGGATTTCAATCTCCCATATGAATGATTGGTGAATTTTTCATCGAGTTTGTCGAGGTTTTGTATAAATGTACCTTATGTCTCAAGAATCAAGATTGTTCCACGCAATATTTGTTCTCCATACCGGTCGAAAGTGTAATCATGCACTCAGACTAATACCTTTATTTCCAAAAACCAACATGCCCTTCGATTGCAATTTTCTCAAGAGAATATTTGTGTTTCCTCTCGGTTTCACGCATGCAAGAATGCTTGTCTTTCTTTAGCTAGGCACCTGTATATTGGACGTGTGCTGTTTGATTTTGCTTTTTGTCGTGCACGCCACCAGGAAACTGGGAGGAGTTTTCTTACTTTTTTATTTAACTGTTCCTTCGAACAAAAGTTATAAAAAGAAGTGGGATGGAATGCGTCAAGTCTGTAACAGGCGACTCAGCTCCTTTCAAGAAGCCCACAAGAGTTGATTAGGAATATGTTTCAATAGCTTTTGCTTCGGTAAGAGCCCCTAAAATTTTTTATCACATGATTTTTTTTCCATAAATTGATGCCTAGATTTCACAATTTAAGGAGTTCTTCCACCTCATTCATTTCACAAACATTCAATTTGCTTGGTAATCTAAATAAAAAAAGGAAAAAAAATTGCTTGTTAATCTGAAAAGGAAAAGAGTATAACTCAATTTTAAATGTTAGGCAGTATGAGTAAGAAAGTTGGTGGATTTTGGGAACACATAATGACATTGCAAGTACTTGAACTTTTATCTCTTCTATAGTTGATACCTAACCTTTGTTCTTTAATTCAATTAAGTACCTCAAACTTGGCTCAATGAGGCATTCATTAAAATGGCGGACATAAAATGCCAAACGTATACACTAAAGTTGTTCAATCGCCTATTGAAAATGCACACACACAATCTATCTAGTAAGTTCTTCAAATTCCACATCATATAGGTATTTGAGAAAGATTGAAAATTGCTACATTAAACAAATTAAAAAGTTGCTTACCTTTTACCAAAAAAATAAACAAATTAAAAAGTTTTAACTTACTAATTTATTGATTAGGTCTTGGATTTGATTTAAGAAAACATCAATATATTTGACCAAACCAAACTAAGAAGCAAATATTTTCCAATAACATTGATAAACTCAATATATTTTGACAAATTCTACATGCAATCACATATGAAAAAAAAACGATTAAGAAGGTCTTTAGGAGAAAACCGTTGCTTGATTTTTAGTTGACGTGTCAATAAAGGTAAAGTCTCAAGTTTAAGGTTTCCAATAGCTAGGAGACCATTTTCTTAGGCAAAAAGTTCATTTTTAATTTCTTTTTCATTGGCCCTTCATTTGTGGGTAATTTCCTAATTATTTTCATCAAAAACTAAAAAGTCAAAAATTGACTTTTGAGTTGATTTTTTTGGTTAACCCTTGACCAAAAAAATCAACTTTAGGTCAAAATTTGGCTTTTTGCATAAAAAAGTTCTCAAATAGTCCTAATTTCATTTTGGCTATAAAAGTTTTCAAAAAATCAAGGTTTTGATCATTAAATCAACCTTTCAGTGATTAGTCACTAAAGTTAAATATATATATACTGAAAAATATAAAAATCCTCAAATCATCTTATTTTAGCTTCAATTTGACTTAGGCCATAAAAATTTCTCGAAAATTGATTAAGAATTTTTTTTTTTTTTTTCGGATTTAGGTTTGAAATTGGCTAAAAATAAAATTAATTCTTTATCTAATCATATTTTGAATTAGTTTCTTTCACAACATTTGATCTAGAGGAAATTTTAAGTCCACTCGTTTGACCAATTTGGTGGTTTGGCATGTTGAGATACAAATTTTAATTTTTAGCCCTAATTACGGGTCCCAAGTCATACTTCATGATTAGTGAGGTCATGCATTCAATGATTATAATTTCCTAGTGGCTATCCATGACTAGCAATAATTTTGGCAAATACACATGGGAACTTCTCAATTTGATATATAACATTCATCCAAAAGTTACGAAATTGAGTTAGTAAGTTCCTATTGAGCCGATTTGACTTGGCCCATTCTAGACTAATATCCAATTGAAGTAATCAAGCTTCAATTTGGCCAAATAAAGCTTAATTACAAATGTTAGTTTAGCTTGCGGTCTCATTTTAATAGAAATTAACTCGATTTCGGCATTTTATGCACAATTAATTGCCATAGGGTAATCCAATTGCATTAAATTTGATCCAATTCACATTGGATAATTTTAATTTCATGTTAATTGGACAAATTCATGAAAATAGGATGAAAATAGGCCCTAGAACTGACCGGTTCAACCCTGTCAAAGCTGGGTCAACCCAATTTTGACCGACATTGACCGACTAGTGTCCAAGACCTATTTCCGACCAATTTTCCGGTAGCTGACAGCATTTTTCGACCAGATCTAGTTTCTCTCTCGCTCTCTCCCTCCCTCCCTCCCTCCCTCACATTCGGTCGACCCTCTCTTTGGCGATCCATTGCTCCATAGAAAATCTCTGGCATGCCTCCTTGCTGGTCGTAACCTCTAACGTCGGCCTCCTTAGCTGGAACTCTCTAATCCGGCTCCATTTTTTTACCAGTCCAAAGACCGTGCTCAATGCCGATGATTCCATCTGGCGGTTCTCGAGTTCTGACGGCGATCCTTAGCTCCTAGAGTCTTGCGATCATCATCTCCGTCAAGTCCTTAAACCGTGCCTCGCCAGAGTGTGGATGGATCATCACCGGACTTCTCTACTTAGCTCTCTACTTAGCTTGATTTCTCGTTTTGATCATTTCGAGCTTGATGGAAATGATTTCACATGCTATTCATTTGTGGATTGATATAGATTCAATGAGGTACTTTTGGGCATTTGGAAGTGTTATCCGGTGACCAGAATAGCTATTGAGCTTGAGGATTGAAGATGACAAAGATAAAGCTCTCTAGATCTTGAATTCGATGAAGCAAGATTAAGCGATCGGGGCTGGAATTCAACCTCTAGGTGGTTATATGTGCTTAGATTGATGATTTGAATAAGCTGAGATGGTTGATGGATGATGAATTGCTTGATGAATGGTAATCATGTATTTTGGAAATTCGTAGGCCTATCTAAATTGATTTGCTTCATATATTGGTATGAGCTGGTAAACAATCTTATTTGGCTTTGGTATGCTTTGGAGATTCGTAGCGGGCTCTTTAAGCTTTCGATAGACACATTTTATGCTTGATTTGCACATAGTTTGCCCCGTTATATGCCTGTTGCAATGTCGAGGTCTGATCTGTAATAGCAGTTGTTCTGTTTGGATGTTTTGTTTTCATCGATACTTGCCGTTTGCTGATTTTCTATGATTTTTTGTGTTAGGATTTTTAAGTCGGCGCCTTGATGAAAGTCATTCATTAGATTTAGGTCTACAACATATAATATTTTCATGAAATTTGAGAATAATTTTTTTTTTTTTTTTTGGTCGAAAACTACCATATATTAAGCACATATCAAAGAGTTTACAGGCAGTTCGGATAATACAAGATCTTGCAAGAAAATAGGTAATTGTGAGACCCAATTCGGCGGAAGTAAAGAGGCCCGATGGGCCTTTACAAGACAGTCCGCTAAAGCATTTGCTCCTCTATGACAGTGAATGATCTGGAGATTAGGGCACCGAAGCTTCAGTGTGAGAGTTTCGTCGAGGATGGGGCGAAGCTCCCATGGGCGTTTTCGGGTCACAAATTGCTTCCACACAAACCAAGCTATCCGACTCCATGATGATCCGATCCGTCTCAAGACCTCGCTGGAGAAGAAATTTCAACGCAGAGTTTAAGGCGATCGCCTCGGCTTGCAGGGCTGAGGAGGCACGAATCGAGGAGGCAAATCCATCAATCAAATGGCCCGTGGAGTCCCGACACACTCCAGCTACCGAAGCTTCGTCAGTCGGTGAAAGGTAAGACGCATCAACGTTGAGTTTCATTGCTCCGAGTGCTGTGGACGCCATCGATGATTAACGGTATGTAGATGTGAGACGACATGGCTGCAAGGAAGAGCACGGCTTCGAGGAGATAAAAATATGTCTGGAGTGAGTCTCCATGATCGCCATCAACACAACTCGTTCAGCATTCAACTGCTTATGACGAAATAGAGCATCATTGCGGGCTTTCCAGATCTGCCAGAGAACAATCGCAACTGCACCCAAGTCCGGTAAATCCTTCTTTCTGCCAATAAACTGCAATAGCCAATCTTCAATACGATGAGCCGCTGATGTAGAAAATTTAATATTTAGAGCTGGATTTCTCCACACATCATAGGTCCAAGGACATAATAAGAAAAGGTGTTCTAGGGTTTCGGTACATGGTGTTCACATAGATGACATGTTGGCTCTGTCAAAATATGGCGCTTGTAGAGGTTTTCTCTAGTTGCTAATGCATTGTTACAAATAGACCAGAGAAATGCCCTTATTTTAGGCATAGTTTGGATTTTCCAAATTGCATTCCATAGTCTGCGGGGTGGCTGAAAGGAGGATGAGGCCTGGTTAGAATTAGAATTGTATTGCTGTGTTCGGAGTTGATTGTAGCAGTTTTTGACTGTGAAAATACCATCCTGCCTTCCTCTCCAGATTAATTTATCCTGGGTGCAAATAGGACGAATAGGAATGGATAGAATTTCCTCAACTATTCGGGTATCAAAGTGATGAGATAACAGAGAAGTATCCCATGAATTAGATTCAGATGAAATAAAACCAGCAACCCAGACAGGTTCATCCCTAGGAGTAGGACCTCCAATAACACCACTAGGTAACCAGGGATCCTCACGAACTTTAATCTGAGTACCATCACCAACAGACCATAAAACTTTATCCGCAATAGATTCCCGACCCAATAAAAGGCTCCGCCAACCCCAAGAGGGTCTAGCTCCTTTAGTAGCATGCCAGAAATCTTTATCATGGAAATATAGACCTTTAAGAAGTCTGCTGTACAATGAATTTGGATTTTGGACTAAACGCCAAGCTTGTTTAGCCAGGAGAGCTCTATTAAACACCATAAGATCACGAAAACCTAATCCCCTTCATCTTTTCTTCTTTTAAGACACTCCCAGCTCCTCCAATATATGCCTCTCTTACTATAGTCGATCGCCACCGAAATTTAGCTACTTTTTGATCAATTGCTCGGCAAATAGCAGCAGGGGATTCTAAAAATTGACATGGCATAGTGGGGTATAGCTTGTACAACGATTTAATTAGAATCTCTTTTCCCCCTTTAGAAATAAGCTTTTCCTTCCAGCCTTCAAGTTTAGAATGCACTCTACCCATCAGCCAAGAAAATAACTCCTTTTTAGATTTACCCCAATCTGAAGGAATTCCTAGGTATCTGCTTGTGTGATGTAAAACAGGAACTCTAAGGGCTGCCGCCATTTTCTTTCAAGGCAATAGGACAGATCCCGGGGCTGAGAATAACCCTGATTTATTTCGATTCACAGATTGACCCGTCGCTAGACAATATTCATTAAGAACAGCAGATAGATTCTGACATTCAATGAGTTTGGCATCAAGGAAAAATATGGCATCATCAGCGAAAAAAAGATGGGAAAGAGTAGGACACCATCGATTAAAGGTGATACCTTTAAGATTGCCATTATCCACTGTATTCTTGATAAGAGATGTTAAAGCATTAGTCATCAGGATGAACAGGTACGGTGATAACGGATCTCCCTGTCTGAGGCCTCTGGTAGGATGGAAGTAAGGTAGAAATTCTCCATTTAATTTGACACTATAAGACACTGTAGAGATGCATTGAAAGATCCAACTAACCCATTTAGCATGAAAACCGATTTTTAGTAGATAATCACGAGAAAATCCCATTCCACCCGGTCATAAGCCTTCGCATATCTAGTTTCAGCACCGCATGAAATTTCTTAACACGTTTTCTAATGCGAAGCTGATGTAAGACTTCATGAACCACAATGATATTATCCCGTATTTGGCGACCTCCAACAAATGCGGTTTGTTCCGTGCTACCAATTGTGGCAGCCCGGGGCTTAAGTCGGTTGGCCGTAATCTTAGAGATAATCTTATAGATAAAATTACAGAGGCTAATAGGGCGAAACTGATCTAAACGTTCTGGATGAGGAGTCTTAGGAATGAGAGAAATTGCAGTGCGATTATACTCCGGTAATAAAAGGCCTGTATGAAAGAACTGCTTCACAGCTGATATGATATCCTCTTGCATAATATCCCAATGGGCGCGATAAAACTGACCATTCAAGCCGTCTGGACCGGGAGCTTTCGTTTCACCTAACTGGAATACTGCATCATGGACCTCCTCACAGGTAATTGTTGCCATTAAAGATTCATTTATATCCGCTGTCACAATTTGATTACAAAGATGTAGAGTTGGACCATAATCTCTATGCCCTGAAGATGTAAATAACTGTTGAAAATAGTTGAGAGTCATATCTTTAAGAGCAGTAGGGTCACGAATCCAGTTCTGCTGATCATCCTGAAGCATCCTTATCTTGTTATGCTGACGTCTATTAATCGTAGTGGCATGAAAAAATTTAGTGTTCCTATCTCCCCATTTAAGCCAGTTAACCCGAGATCGCATTGCCCAAAACTTTTCCTCTTGCTGCCATAACTCATATATTTTGACTTTCAGGTCTGAAATCTCATCAGAAGTTGGGTGAAAATGAGGCCGATTAGTAAGAGATTGAAGCTGGTTCTTAAGATGAGAAATCTGGGTTTGAGCATTCCCAAATTTAGAGCGACTCCATTGAGATAAAGCAATAGAAACAGAAAGTAGCTTTTGAGGAAGCGTCACTTTGCCAAGCTGAGAAGAATTCCAAGATTCAGTAATTATGGAGCGACAGTCAGTATCTTGGAGCCAAAAAGCTTCAAAGTAGAAAGACTTTCGCCGTTTGCAGCTGGAAAGTGTTTCAAAGGGACAAGAGCAGAGGATCGTGGTCGAGCCGAGGGCGGGAAGGGCAAGAACTTCAGCAAAAGGGTAAGCCAATCTCCAATTTTTTGTACAAAGCATTCTCGTCTAATCTTGCTTTTACCATAACATCTCCCCGTCTCTTTGTTAGACCATGTGAAGGCACAACCTTTGCTGCCAAGGTCCATAAGATAACAGTCATTAATAACATCTCGAAAAGACCTCATTCTATAAGACTCTGCCTGACATTTGCCAACTTTCTCCCAAGGGTATAAAACTTCATTATAATCCCCTGTACATAACCAGGGAAGTGAGTTGAAATTACTAATGCGTCTCAAAACTGTCCACAGGGTTTGTCTAAGAGGATATCGAGGAGGAGCATGTAAGCAAGTCAGTCGCATAGTAATGCCAGAATCAAGGTCAGTGCAGATGGAATCTAGCATATCAAAAGACTGGTAAGTAATGTTCATAGAGACTTTATTATTCCAAAAAAGAGCTAAGCCTCCCGCCATACCAGTGGGCTCTTGAAAAACCTTCCGAAAAGTTAAGTTTACATTGAATTGATAAGAGCGCTTAGAGTGGTTTTTAGTTTCCATCAAAAAAACAATATCGGGCTTTTCCTGGGTCACTAAGACCTTAAGTGCTTGAACTGTCAGGGGGTTGCCCAACCCCTGACAGTTCCAGCTTATAAACTTCATTGTACCCCTGGTGGCTTTTTAGGGCCAGCCACCAGGGCCCAACAGGAAGAAGAGTCTGCCTCAGAGATAGGTGTGTCTAAAATTTGAGAATAATTTGTTAGGTTCGATCTACTATAAGTCATCTGTGTTGATTCAGTAAAATCAGTCTAATTTTTTTTTTTTTTGGGTCTGAAAACAGAGCATTTCATTCAAGTAGGCAAAATAGAACAACCCTTAGCGAGGGCTTCAGAGCATACAAGATCCAAGAGGGGTTGGGGAAGTGTAACAGCCCAATTCAGGGGAAGGATTCGGCGACCATGGGCTTTAGCGGCCTAGTTAGCAATATAATTGGCATGTCTCCTACAATGCTGAATCCAAAGATTGGAGAAATGGGGGGCACATCCAGCAAACAGAGCATGACTCTCCCACGGCGTGAAACTGGGGTTGTGCACAGCAGCCACAAGTATCGGACAATCATATTCCAGGAGTAGGTTTTCATGCTCTTTCCCTTTCTGCAGCAGATGTTTGAGAGTGAGGATTAGTGCTTGTACCTATGCCTGTAGCGCTGAAGAAGCTTGGATGCTATTGGTGAAGCCGTCGACCAGTGTTCCGGAATGATCACGGCGCACACACGCCATGGTGCCTTCGTTGCTTGCCGTTGGATAAGCCCCATCGATGTTGATTTTCACTATGCTAGGCTCCGGTGGGCACCGCACCAGATTAGGGTTTAGAAGCTTATTCCTTGGATTCGACGCCGTCTGAAGATAGCAACGGGCGATCCTTGCATTAGCGAGAGCCACCTCCACCACCTATTCTGGATCTGGGTGCAACTGCCGGAAGACAAAATGATTGCGCACCTTCCAAATCTGCCACAGTATGGATGCAATAGTCTCCAGATCAGGTAAGATGTCTCTGTTCTCAATCAGATCTGCAAGCCAAGGGTCTATTATGTTTAATCCATGTGCTAGTAACGTGGTTTTGACTTGTGGGTGTGACCAAATGCCTTGCGTCCATGGGCACAAGAGAAAAACATGTTCTGTTGTTTTTGGGAGTTGATCTTGGCATAACTTACATACTAGATCAGGGATGATTCGTCTGTGGTAGAGGTTTTCTTTTGTAGACAGCGTATTGTGGCATAAGGACCACATGAATATGCGAAGTTTAGGGGCTGTCTTCATGGTCCATATCTTTCTCCACAGTTTCCGTGGGGTTTGATAGGATGAGGAGGCTCGGCCGTGAATGTTGTTGTTTTCTGTATGTCTGATATAATTGTACCCACTCTTCATTGTATACATTCTAATTTGCATCCCTTTCCAGATTAGTTGATTAGCTATGGAGTGGGTCTGTAACTGGAGGGTAAGAATTTCCTAATTGATAGCATTGTTTCTCTTTTTTTTATATATATATATAATAAAATCGTGTGATAAAAATGTAAATTCAATGTTTGGATGACTTTTGTTCTTCATATCATGATCTGTATTGTATAAAATTTTCAGGATGAATGAAGCTCTTAGATAGATGAAAATTACTTCGCATTGAATGATTCTCTATCTTTGAAATTACTGTTCCAAAATGACCTTTGCGTGTTCATTGGTTTTTATAAAATCATGTGCGTTGAATCTAATGATGAGGTCTCATGCGAAATGCTTGTCACATACTGAACTTTATTTTCAAAAGTTTCAGAAAATAAAACATTATTTGCTAATTTTCATGTGTTACAAAGTTGCATGGCATCCTGAAATTCTATTTTTCAAAACTAACCATTGGTCACTTTTGAATTTTTATAAAATCTTGTGATGCAAATTCCAAATTATATTCTCCACGGAAGTTGCAAAGGACATTTCAAACTTCGTTTTGATATTAATTTCATTGAATTCGACTCATTAGGGCATCCTAATGACCTAATCAGAGCGTCACTTATTTTGTGCCCAAGTCTTTTTTGGATACCAGAAAATATTTTCCTAATTCTGATGAAGTTAACATTCTTATTTGAAAATCTTCAAATCAAGAAAGTTGTACAGAAATTTTTTAGCTTTCTTTTTACATCAATTTGTTAAAATTGATGCAGTTTAATTGTTTAAGGAATGCAATCAGTGTGTCGACTTATTCACACTTGGAATCTGAATTTATTTCCCAAGAAAATCAAACTTGTTTCAAAATCTCAATAAAATTTGATGTCCTTGTTTGCCATCATTCAAAGTATGAAAATCTTTCTTTAGGGATTCATTTGCAATTATACAAAAGTAATTTCCTCGATCGCAATGATTGATGTGTCTTGACTTGTCTTATGTTGATTAAGGGCGCGTTTGATAACATTTCGCTTAAAAATTGTTCTAGGAAACAGAAATAGAAAAAAGTGTTTCTGTTTCGGGAATAATTTTTTAACAAAAAAATGCGTTTAGTAAACTTGTTCCGGAATAAAAAATGAAAAGAAACACGTTTGGTAAATTTGCATAATTTTTTTATTTATTTTATTTTTTAATATTTTTATTTTATTTTCTTATTTTCTTATTTATTTTTCCTTTTTTTCTTTTTTCTTTTTCCTTTTTTCTGTTTTCTTCTTTTGGCCGGTTGCCGGCTTCGGCCATGGCCAACGACCGGGCGATGAAGGGCCGGTGGCCTCGCCCGGCGAGGCTCGCCAACCCTCGGCGACGCCGAGCTCGCCCAATGGCCGGCGAGGCTCGGCATCGCCGGCCACCGCCAGCGGCGTCAAGCTCGCCCAACCCGGCGTGAGGTCTGCCTCGCCTTGGCTGGGCGAGCTCGAGCTTGCCCAGCCAAGGCGAGGCCAAGCTTCGCCAGGGGCCGGCGACGCTTAGCCTCGCCGAGGGCCGGCGACGTTCCGGCGAGGTCACTGGCCCTCGCCGGCCCTCGACGGCCGGTCGCCGGCCTGGGCCGAGGCCGGCGATCGGCCAAAGAAAAAGAAAGAAAAAGAAGGAAAAAGAGAGAAGAAAATAGAAAGTGTTTCTAAATTTTGTTCCGTAAACAAGAAACAACTTTTTTTTTTTGTTTCTTATTTCTATTCCGATGTGTTTCGGGAACAAAAAATAATTTTGGAACAAAAACGCATACAAACGCGTTTCTATTCCTTTTTTGTTCCCAGGAACAAAAAAATAGAAAAAGTGTTTAGAAACAAAAAAAAGAAATAAAAACAAACGCAGCCTAAGTGACCCACCTTGGTTCACTTCATTTGTTTGATTGTATGAGAAACAAGGCCTTTTGGCCTAAATGCTTGCAACTTTATTATTTTCGCATGTGGATTTTAGATGTGTGTATTAATTTCGAAGCATGCTCTGGGGCAAACAAAAGAGACACAACCTAGACCCTAAACTAGGAATTATCCAATCTTGACCACTGTTCATGAATGTAAAGGATGGGCAAGTATTGATAACTGCAAATTAATCAATTAATGGTCTTAAGGAGGCTCAATATGGATGAACCTCAATAGCTGATCCCAAGGTCAGTGCTTCGTGATCATGAATTGTTTTAAATGGCTTGCACTTGTTTGAACTTTTGTAGATGCATTAAATGAGATGCATGCATAGTTTAGCATCAGATTATCAAAATGAGCAGAGACAGGTGTGGCCAAAGAGGCTTGAAGACCACCGTATAGTTGATGTCCAATCCGACCTTTATTTGTTTGTACTTCTCCGATATATGTCTCAAGTTTCCAATTTGTGTTGTATAAACACCCGAGGAGTTGCGGGTTTTATCTTCCTTTCTTGTAATTAGTCTAGTTCATCGTTACTTCGCTTTGGTATTTACTTTTCCACATCGCAATTTTATTACTTGTGTGATTTCTTTTATGCTTTTGTTAGTCGGTTTAGAATTGCACAAAATGACCATCCATGTGTGGTCACATTTGCCTTCCAAACAAATTGCACAAAAAATGTAAAAAGATTGTTTGACCACTTTAGATAAACAACCATACTCATAGGTACTAATAGGGCGCTAATAGAAATCTTTAACGTAATTCAGGCCCTCAAACCATGAATCTTTGTTCCATGGAAATCAAGGGACGTCTCTTAACCAATGATTGGGCTTCTAGCCAACCTCCAACAAAGAAACTAGTGGCTTCTCCTAAATAATGTTTTTAGATTGGCTAAAAACTTAAAACGAACCCCTGTCACGCGAAGCATGAATTTGAGAGGACTCAAGTTTATAATTAACAATTCGTTTGTGATGTTAGCCTATGGAATATCATTTAAAACTGCTGTTTGTATTATCATTCAGGTTATACTTTCATTTGTGGGGTTGAATGGTGTTTTATTTGAGATTTCCATTTGCACGAACCATCCGGATTGACTTGTAAACAAATGCTTCGAAATCCATTCCTTCTTGTATAAATGAATGCCGGGAGTGAATCACGACAAAAACATGTAACTTTCCAAAACTTTCCAGTACGAGTTCAAAGATCTGATCCCATCAATGCGCAACTTTTCCCTATAGCGCAGTAGTTATAGATCTTTGATGCATTGGTCTGTGATAAGGGTCACTATCTTTAAAGTATTATTTGACCTCACTAATATTTTTACATGGTTTGAAATAAATATACCTTCAGGATAAACACAAAATTTGCAAAGGAATGAGTTAAACAATTGTTCAATTTCTTTCTTGGAATTTTACCTTGAATGTATTATCAAAATTATGTGTATGAAAAGAGTAAAAGAGAGTTACAAAGAATGAAATGTTGTTTTTTGAAGAGTTGTCATGAATAATGTATAATTTTACGCTATTTATAAACAACCAATCAATACATCACTTGGGAATGGGTACCTTTTCCTAACCATCACCACCTTTCTTGATGAACCATTACCACTTTTCATATCAATGATTATTTCTTTCCATAACCAAGGGTCACTTCTCTTTATCACCAAGGGTTGCATCTTTTTATGATAATAAATAATTTCATCAATCCTTCACTTAGTTTGTTATACTTACTAATTTACAAAAATTCATACATGCAATAAAGTATTTGTTAAGATTTGAACTTTCAATCAGTGTAAATAATTCTATTAATGATATTAGTGATAGATAAAACTTTGAACCATGATTTCATTCATTAATTGAATTATCACACATATGAATTTACACACATTCATCTAGAAATTTCCTATACCTTAACACTTTTATGGCTTGAGACTCCATTCTACATTCATGAACATTTACAAAAGTTCATCTGACTTTTTATTTTTTATTTTTCAAAAGCAGTACCAAGTCTTATATGTTCATGTAGGTGAATTTCTAACTTACTACATTAGCATCGCCTTGCTAAACCCTTGAACTTCATTAAGAGTGTTTCTTATACATTCTCTTAACTTTCTATGAGTACTAACCTTGTGCCCTAGTACTTAATTACCATCAAGATACAATAGTTTCTTGTTACCCATTGAACTTTTATAGTTTCGTTAGAAATTATAAAGTTGGGTTTGCTTATACTGACACCTAAATTTTGGCGACCTAATTAGTTGTTTATTGCATAAAAATTAGGGATTAATTTTAACCACTAAACAAAAATATTAAAATTAAAGTGCATAGCATATAGTTTTAGGAGCATTTATCATTGCATTTGTGTTAGACTAGTGACAGATGAGTTTGAATTGATGGTTCTAAGTTTTAATTTGACAAGTTGGACTAAGCCCATCAAGAAAGGAACTAGCCTAAGCCCGTCATTCTTTGATGATCGAAAATCAAATTATGAGGAAGACAAGCTGGAAGATTAGTATATTGTGAAAAGATTCATATTATTCTCCCAATAGTTGGTGAAGCTTTCATATATTCATGCAATATATATAAAGCGGTATATTTCTTGGCAGAAAGGAAGGTATCATATGAGAAATATTGAAAAAATAGAAAGGAATATTGCATGGAGAGTCGTATATTTGGGGATAAAATATACATGTGGCTATAGGTATAAAAACAACCTGTCGCGACCCGATCTTGCCACCCTCAAATCCCTCATCATTGCAAGGAGAGAAAAATGGGGAAATGTTAGGTTTAGGGGTACTTGATCACGAGAGTTCCCTCATGGCTCGCATTCCAAAAGACGTCATTACCTCACCTTTTGGATCAAGCCTCTCGTGAGTTCCCTCCACGAGATTGCGAGCTCTCCCAAGCTCGTACCCCACGTGATTGCGAAGTGTCGCGATCCATACCCACACGAGCGACATACCTTAGAAAAAGGAGTCAGATGTGGATATCGGATTTAAGGGTACCTTTACCATGGTAGCCCTCTCGACAGTACACTTCACCCATAAGGATGGCATCACTTCATCCTTTAAGTTACTTCCATATCGAGTATGCTAAACCATGGTGAATTTCATCAAAACTCATACCCCGCGTGACGGGTTTATTTATATGGTCTAGTTGTTTATGACAACCTAAAAATAGACGGGAGTCGCCACTAGTCTTGTTTTGGGGGTCGGCTAAAAAACCCAATCGAGGGTTGGGAGTGTTCCCACGATTTCTCCACAACCAAATATCTAGGTTCGGGGACTTAGGTTACGCTAATATTTCTATTAGCGCCCTTTCGGTACCTAAATAATATGTTGTGTTTTCCTAACATGTCCATGCATTTCTTTTTACATTTTTGGGATCATTAGTCCTAAACGAGGCCATCATGCGTGGTTGGTCATTTTCATTCTATTCTATTTCTAAAAAAACAAGAAAAAAAAACAATCAATGGAATTGAAATTGCAAGACAGTAAGTAAACAATCAAGGAAAGCAATAAATCTATCATGACATCCTAAAAAATATATAAGAGAAACACAATTGAAAAAGATGAGAGAGAGAGAGAGAGAAAACCCGCAACTCGTCGGGTTTTATACAACAAATGGAACCCGAGACATATGTCGGGAAAACGAATAATACATGATAATAGTCGGGATGGATATCAACCTCCACCATCTTCATGCTTTCTCCATCTTCAGGGTTCTAATCTAATCTTAGCCTAAGAAACTTATAACTAGGTACATAAAATGGAAAGAAAACAGGCATACACATCAAAACAACAAAAAAACAAGACATCATATTGAGATCAATCATTTAAAAGAATGCCATACCAAAGTCAAGTTTTGGGCCCTCAGGGTCGGCCTTTGTCTTTCATGCAAAGGTCCCATTAAGACACCTACCTAATCCATTTTTTTGTGACTTATAACAATTATTGACCAATTGTACTCTCACATGGCCAATAACGTTACTAAGTCTTCTAATCAAGCGATCTATATGATCCCAGGGTTTTCCCTTGATATCATGCATTGATCCTATCATTCATCTAAAAATCACATGCATTGCAAAAAATTTAAATATGCATGCAAGTCTTTTGAACCTTGTTTTCCAACCAATCAAGTAAGAAAGTGAACCATCGGAGGGTCACTTATTACCAAGGGCATGCGCCAATCACAAACACAAGCAATTTTTAATGCATGATGGGATGATATGTATGAAGGGTACATATGATATTTTAAAAAAAAAAAAAACATATCTCAAAACCATTCATGAAAATTTTTGAGACAAGGTAATGTCTCAGCTATGAAATGCATTCAATTGCAAAGGCTAGCCCGAGCCTCGCATTAGAACTCACAAGTGTCGCAAGTATTTTGAATACGATTCAAACTGTGACTTTCACATTGTCAAAATAGGATTTTTCCTTAAGCCAAATCGAGTTTTGGAGAATAACATTTTTTTAGGAATCGTTTTTGAGAAACATCACATGTACCAAAACATTTTTTGAAAAATGTAATTTGAAAAGGCTGGTTGTTTAGCAAAAAAGATGAAAGCATTTAAAATAATTTTCATGAAGGTGGCATGTCCTAATTTCATGCACAAACTAACCTAAAAGATATAGTTAAACAATCACAATCGTGTTCATATCAGGAATTTCAGAACAAACGTGCAAGGACAGAAAAATTGAGTAACGCCCATTGACAATCTAGCTATGAAAAAATTTTCTAACATGCATGACATGATGACCAACAACTTTCATGAAGAAAGTTTTCTTGAATGAGCTACACATGAATTTACAAAAATCAGACAACAAGCAACAGCACATCAGAAATTTGTCAAAACAACAGGACATTCAGCTAATGTCACGAGAATTTGTCCTATCATAACATGTCTAAAAATCATCAAATTTATACACAAGATAGCCAACATGATGAAAAACAAGTTTCATTAAGAATCCAAGTTCAGATTCCAAGCAGAAAAAAACGGAACAAAAATATCAAAGGTCTGTCCAAACAGGGGTTAAAACAGGGGTCTGAATTTGATCCCTTATTCAGATTGTAATCTGACTTTAAAAAAATGGAAAATAGTCCAAACGATGAGCGATTAGCATGAAATTAGCGGCATTAGAAATATCTAAGTATTTCCTAAATCCTCCTAGAAGAGCTCGAGTTGAAACGAGGTCATTTCGGACCTCGTTTTTTGCCAAAACAGAAAGTTACTCCTGATATCAAAATATGCAGAAATAAGAACGATTTTTTTAGGATCTACCTATCCGAATGATTTTCAAAAATTCTGGAAAAAATGTATGCTGTAGAGAAACATGCTTTGAACAATTTTCAGAGGAGTTGATTTAAGATTCAAAGTACAAAAATCCAGAACAAATCGACAAGTAGACAAGATCAAACAATACATAACAGTAAACTACAACATATCAGTTTTCCAGAATCATCTCCTGACTTTTGAAGCAGATTTCAGATAGCAAATAATATCGGATTGGGACGTGGTATAGCTCATTGGAAAGCTAATCAAGCCATCTTTGACTCTCATGGAGACATCGAGCACCAAAAAGCACATATACTAACTCGTTTCCAGGCATATGCACAAAGAAGTCTGTCATGGATCCGAAATTGCAGAACAATGATCATCCAAGTTCAAAAATCATAGAACCAAAAAATCTAAATATAATCAACTCTAAATCATTCAAGTGTTGATTCTAATCAGATTTGCAATGCATCCTGACCCTGAACCTTCGTTGCCGATCATGAGTCATGACACGAGAAACTCTCACCTCATCGGACGCTATTAAGAGGAGTTTCAACGCACTTACCTCGATTGAACCGGTGAAGAACATGCCTTCGGAGATGTGCTCATTCAGCGACAATAAATCTGTTAATCGACAAAACTCATTGAAATCAGTGGAGGATCTGAATCTAACAACACTCCTTAACCAAAGCAGAAAGGAGTAAATCAAACACTTAGCTTCAATGCTTCTATTTCGTTTCTGGAACTTCTGGAAAATGAAGAACGTTGGCCTTCGATTCCCTATGATTTCAGAAATGGTTCTAAGAAATGAAACTTGTGATCCACGAGCTCCTCGAATGAACGTCTTGGCAGCCGATTTGAAGATCGTATATGTTTCTTTGGAGTCACAATGCAGATGCGTTTTCTTCAACAAAAATCAATAAAATCGAATCAACAAAAACTGCTGAAAGGAAACTGATCAAGATCAAAGCACGATCTAAGAATAAACTATCACAGTAGCCTAAGATCAATAGGAAGATCAACTAATCGATTGCATCAAAGTCAAAACTAGAGAATAGGAAAGAAGACTTAGCTTCGGTCTTGCTGCTGTGATCAAGTAATGGAGAGTTCGAAGTGATGAATCTTCCCCCGATCGAGCTTGTTTATTTGCAAGCATGCGTCTACTTTCTTCCAGATGTCAAGCTTCGATGATGACTCCATGAAGATGAAAACAAGTTCGTGTGTGTTCGTGAAAATCCATGAATGAGAGAGAATGAGTGGAATTCTCTCTTTTGCTGTCCATTGAACCGACCAAAGGAAACTCAATGAGAAGTAGAAAGAGAATGAGTGGAGAAATTGCAGCGAAATGGTTTCCCTCGAGTTTTCTGCCGGAGAGAATTAATGGGGGTTTCTTCTTGCGGGCTCCGTAATTTTGTTCCTTCGGCTTGGGTTTAGAGAGACCGAGAGAAATGTAGAGAGAGAGTAGTGAGAGAAAGTAGATCTGAAAAATGAAGCCCCCTCAATTTTGGAGGGAAAATTTGTTATATAATTTAAGACAAAGATCAAATCTTAGCCCTTGGATTTCCAAGGGCTAGGATTTGGTAAATCCAAGGGCTAAGATTTGATCTTCCTAGCTAATTGGTTTGTTAAATTTGTTAAGAGCACCCCTAATTGAGCACATGCCCATTTCAATAGCCACGATGCATTCTTGATGAACGGCGATGATCAATTGTGAACTAATTGGGGTCTTCTCCCTTTTTTTTTTTTTTTTTTAAATTTTCATAACATGTGGATTCGATTTACGAATTTCGTAAAATCCGTAACAAAATTGGGATTTTGAAAATTAAAGGGCGTGGATGCATTGGCGATGAAGTGGGCCGGCAGATGATGGTTTCCGACCAAAAGATGGCCGGAAAAATTCGCCGGTCAACGCCGGTCAACACCAGATTGACCGGGTTGACTTTTTGTCCGAATTTTGTTCTATTTTTCTGGTCTTGCCCGATTTAAACAAAACCAAACATTTCTTCATGTATCGGATCAAATGAGATGCAAGTGGGCTATCTCAAGTCGGTTAATTGTGCACAAATTTTTTAAATCCATTGAATTCTTCTTGAAGAGAGGCCACAAGCTAAACTCATATTTTTAATTGAACCTCAATTGGCCAAATTGAAGCTCAATTATTTCAATTACATTCTAGTATAGAATGGGCCAAGTCAAATTATATCAATTGAAGCATCTTAGCTGGGTTTTCTAACATCTGAATAGGTCAAATTGACCAAACTAGAATGTACCCAAGTAAATCTCTCAAAATTGACCTCGGATTTGGATTTATCTCAAGAAAGTGAGTGAGAAACAATCGTCCGTTCGTAAGTTATGAAGAATCGATTTTGGTCCCCTAATTAGGGCTCAAAAGGGAAATTCATATTTAGACTTGATAAATCGTGAAATTGAATACTCATACAGATTTCAAATAGTCCTTAAACCAAATGTCAAAGAAGGAACTACATCTAATTATGACCAGAATAAAAGTAATTTTATTTTTGGTTGATTTAGAACTTAAAACTAAAAATTCAAAAATCAAGGTTCTTAATCGAATTTTGTGAAATTTTTGACACAAAAGTCAAATTGGCATTAAAAGAAATGTATTTGTGCATTTTTTAAAAAAAAAATTAGTCAAAGGTTTGACCAAAAGTCAACCATTTAATTGACTTTTCCTAAAAGGTTAATTTTTTGATCAAATCTTTGAATTCTCAAGAAATTGATTTGAAAAAAGTGAAATTAAAACCAAGTTGAATTTTTTTGGGCAAAAAGTCAATTTTTGATTTGGGGTTGACTTTTGGTCAAAGGGTTGACCAAAAAGTCAACCATTTGACTTTTCAGGTTTTTCTTGAAAATGAGCTAAAAACTGCTTAAAAACAACAATACAAAAGAAAAAAAAAAAATGAAAAATGATATTTTTTTTTTCAAGAGATAGGGTTCGGTCGCGATCAAAAATCTAAATCTCGATTTTTTTTACCTTTAATGATATGTCAACTAAAAATCAGGTGTCAACACAATCATATGATATATTCTCCTTCCCTGAGAAATGCTAGCTCATCCTTACCTATAAAAGGATCACCATGGACAACAAAATGGAGGTTGGCAAATTCTTTCTCAGAGCACACAATATAGAGACACCACATTGAGAAGAGAGAAAGTAGAGAGAGAAAGAGACGAGGCGGCCACCATTATGAAAGAGGTAAAGTGAAGAGTTTCTTTGTCTTTTTTCCAAGTCCTAAGAACACACCCAAATCAGCAAGGTCAGCATATCCATGGGTACTTGTTGTTGTGCCAGACCACCCCTTAACTAACTGACGTTCAGCTATTTTGACAAGCTTTGCTCTTAGTCAAACATTTGACCGAGACAACAACCGTGTTGGAGAAAACATATTCAAGTGACTTTGATGATGTTCAAACTATCCTTATTATATTACTTGATGTTTGGACCAAAGGGCTATGCAACATTCATAATGTGATTCATTGGAAAGAAGTTCACAAATGTCCTGTTATGACAAACAGTACCAATCAACCTAAAAGATCGGTTGTTGATGATGTTTATGTCAAAGCTATAAAGATCAGGTCAATGATAATGTAACAACCAAGTACATCTGATCATTTTTATTGGGTCAACCAAGTAGTCAAAGATCCGGATTCACATAGCAGTAAAATCTAGATAAAACATGTAACAAAGTAGCTAGGTCATTTGATTGGCCAGTCACAGATTGTAGTGAAAAGACAGCAACAATTGCCATTTTTGGCTAGCCTATAGAGGTTCAAGGAAAGAAATTGTATGGGCAATACCTTTCTTGGATAGCAGCTCAACGAAAACTCTCCAACGATCATCTGATTCTCTAATTCATCTTCAATGGATAGATTGAGCAAGAGTATAAAAGAGAAGATCACGGAGAACCGTGGAAGAGTGCAATACACAATGTCAAGAAGCTTACCTCCTGTTGTTTTTAGCTATAAGCTCTTTGTCGTACTATTTTGATATGCATGATGTTTGGCAACTGTGCAAAAGATTAAATGTACAAGTGTAAAAGCAGCAGTTGAGTTCAGATAGTGTTATCTATCATGTAAAGGATTAGTGCTAGCCATTTGTAATTTTCCAAGCATATTGTTAGTGTAATATAGTCCGTCTTGAGGCTGGTAGTATGAAGAGTGGACATAGGCTTTTAGATAAAGCCGAACCACTATAACTCTCTATATCTCACTATTTACATTCCAATTACGTACATCGACATATAGCTAGTTGATGTTTTCTTAAACATTTGGTTGAGCTGATATTTATTTAGCGATTAGTTAATTTCTGTAAAAGATCATCAAAGTTTAAAAACAACCTATCTTCTAGGTTGTATTGTTAGCCACCAACAAACCGTGCCTACTCTTATTTTGATCAAGATCCCGATGCCATCCTCATCTAGACGTGAAGCCGCTGCTCTCGTCAGCCTAACGCCAAACTATATTCTCTTGGTGGCCGTAGAAGTCCTGTCCGTGTCGCTTGCCACGTTGGCTTGCCCTAGAGACGAAGTTCCAATAAACACCCAAGCTCCTACAGTTTCCGAACACGAAGCCTCTGTTCTTCAGTCAAATTTCAGAGAAGTACATCGTGATTGTACAGGGAAATCAGTTAGCGATTATATTGCAATTGAACGGTGATGGAGATATTAGTCTAGATTCCACCACCGCTTGGACTCTAAAAGGCTTTCTGATCTCCACCACTTGTACAGAAGAGGAAGGAAGACTTGTGGGCTGGTCTTTCTTCTTTGCAAAAAGCACAAAAGGGGCGTACTAAATCTTTCCCCATGACCAAAACTCATAAAACCTTCTCCAAATTCTTGTTCTTCAGAGACAATACATGCATGATATACAACATATTGGTCCAAGTAGAGTAGAACCCATCAAAGAAAGAGTTGTCCACGAAGAACACAATTGCTCAAGATTTCTTCTTTGTGGGTTTTTGAGTTGACCCAAGTGTCGTGGAGCCGTGCTTCATGCCAACCTAAATCGCAATGCTAACACGTGAGCTGCTGTCACCATGCACACCACTCACCGCCATGCACCATTGCCAATTGCCGTCCAATCCTCTATCCATTGATTCAAATTTGGCAAAATTATCTGCAAATTAGGTAACTATCTTATCTGAATTTGATTCGGATATTTTAGTGCCTATTATATGCTTACGTGCATATTTGAGTGATAGGTGTATTCCCATATATTTCCAAATTCACAACCGTATATAATCTTAGAAAGGCTTTAGATGGAATCATTGATTCGGCAAGAATTTTTAAAATTGATGTTTTGATCTTTAAAGCTTAAGATCAATTTATCGATTTTATTCGCAACATTTCAAGTTGATTACATATTATTTCACATATTGAATTGGTTGGATGATATATTTAATGATTTTGAATGATTTGGGGACTATCTTACTTTGATTGCTTTATTTATCCTGAAAATACAAAAAAAAAGCATTTGAATATCATGTAGATTAGAATTGACTTCCTAGATAGAATTGCATGATATAATAGCTAGATACTTTTCTAAATAAATTCAAATGCATGTTTAGATAATAACTTGAGTTGACTTGCTAGTTGAGATACAAATTTAAGATAGGATTGAGGTTAGTCTATTTCCTAACTAAAAGTAGAAAATATGTCACCTTAGGTAGAGTTTTTTAGTAATTTTTAATTATGAATTTCTATAAAAAAAAAAAAATATATCATGTGCATGTCATAGATAATTAGTTTCATAAAAATACACGTAATTTAGCAATTTTTGCTAGGCCCATTTAATTAGAAATTGCCAGTCATTAGAATTAGGTCATTTAATTAATGTCATGCAATATATAGTTTTCATGTTAAGTTGCATGCCGCATATCATTTTAGTTAAACATTTTTGTATGTCTTTGCATTGCATTGCACATAGTTTCTAGGTTTCATTTAAATAAGTGAAAATTCCCAAAAAAATTGAGTGACTATGTGTTAATTATATTTCATAACTAGGATTATTGACATGAATTTTAAGCTAACACTGTAAATGCTTTTGTTACTATAAGGTAAGTTCTACAATTCATTTACTACTTTATTAGGTATTAAATTGGTGGATTGCGTACTTACATGATCACCTCACATGTTATGGAGTATATTAAAATTAATCCAAGTTGCCTGATGTCACGACCCAATCTTGCTGCCAATCCTCCATCACGAGGAGAGGAAGAGGAAATGTTGGGTTTAGGGGTGCTCGATCACAAGAATTCCCTCACGGTTCACGTCCTAGAAAACATCATCACCTCATCTTTTGGGTTAAGCCTCTCGTGAGTTTCCTCCACGAGATCGCGAGCTCTTCCAAACTCGTACCCCGCATGATAGTAGAGTGTCATGATCCATACCCACACGGGCGACACACCTCGGGAGAAGAGGTCAGGTGTGGATATTAGATTTAAGGGTACCTTTACCATGGTAGCCCTTTTGATAATACGCTTTGCCCATAAGGATGATAGCGCTTCATTTTTTTGGGTACTCCAACATCGAGTATGCTAAACCATGGCAAGTTTCATCAAAACTCATACCAGGTGCAATGGGTTCATTTATATGGTCTAGTTATTTATGACAACCTAAAAATAAGATGGAAGTCGCCACTATCCTTATTTTTGGGGGTCGGCAATAAACCTAATATAGGGTTGGGAGTGTTTCCTCTACACAATCAAATATCTAAATTCGGAGACTTGGGTTACGCTAATATTTCTATTAGTGCTCTTTCGATACCTAAACAATATGTTGTGTTTACCTAATGTGTCCATGCATTTATTATTACATTTTCGAGATCATTAATCCTAAACTAAGCGATCATACATGGTTTGTCATTTTCATGCTATTTTATTCCTAAAGAAACTAAAAAGGACACCCAATTGAATTGAAAATTGTGAAGTAGTAAGTAAACAATTAAGAAAAGCTATAAATCTATCATGTAATCCTACAAAATATAAAAAGAGAAACACAGTTGAAAAAGATAAGACGAAGAGAGAACCCGCAACTCGTTGGGCTTTATACAACAAAAAGAACTTGAGACATATGTTAGTGAAATGAATAGTACATGATTATGGTCAGAATGGACATCGACCTTCACCATCTTTATGTCTTCTCCATCTTCGAGATCCTAATCTAAACCTAGTCAAGAACTATATAACTAGGTACATATAATGGAAAGAAACAAGCATGCACATTAAAATAATAAAAAAACACGACATCATGTCAAGATTAATCACTTAAAGAAAGCTCAATGCAAAAATCAAATTTTAGGGCATCAGGTTCGGTCTTTGTCTTTCATGCATAGGTCTTTCCAAGACACTTACTTGATTCATTTTTGTGAATTATAGCCATTATCGATCAATTGTGTTCTTGCATGACCAATAACACTTATAAATCTTCTAACCAATCGATTTATATGATCCCGGGGTTTTCCTTTGATATCATTCGTCGATACTATACATCTAAAAGTCACATGCATTGTAGAAATTAAACATGCATGCAAGTCTTGTTTCCCAACCAATCAAGCAAGAAAGTAAACCGTTAACGAGTCATTTATTATCAAGGGCATGCGTCAATCACAAACACAGACACTTTTAAATGTATGATGTAATTGTATGCATGGGGGATACATGTGATGTTTCAAAGATATTTTTCAAAATCATCAACAAAAATTTTGGGACAAAGTGATGTCTTGACTATGAAAGGCATTCGATTGCCAAGACTAACCCGAGGCTCGCATAAATGTACTCATAAGCATTGTAGACATTTTGAATACAATTCAAACTGTGACTTTTCACAATGTCAAATAGACTTTTAAAGAGGTTTAAAAATATTTGGGATTAAAGAATATCTAAGCTATGGAACATATTCAATTGCCAAGGCTAGCTCAGGACTCACATAAATACATTCACAAGTGTTGCAAGCATATTGAATATGGTCTAAATCACGACTCTTCCTTAAACGAAATCAAGCTTTGGAAAAGAATTTCTTAGGAAATGGTTTTCAAAAACATCACACGTATCACTGCATTTTTAAATTTGATTTGAAAAGAAAACTCGTTAAAAATCATTTAACAATGAATATCGAGGTGTTTAAAGCAACCTTCATGAAGATGGAATGACCTAGATTCATGCAAAAACTAATCTAAGAAGTTTATAAAAGCAATCACAATCAAGTTCATGTTGGGAAATTTCAGAACAAGTATGTAAAGACGGAAAAATTGAGTAATGCCTAATGATAATTTGGAAATGAAAGGATTATCTAACATGCATGACATGATAACGAACAACTCTTGTGAAAAAAGTTTTTCTAAACAAGCTACACATGATTTTACAAAAATTCGACAACAAATAACAACATGTCTAGAAAATTGTCAAAATAGCATAATATTCAATAAATATCGCAAGGATTTGTCCTATCAAAATAAGTCCAAAAATAATCAAATTTACACAAAACATAGCCAACATGTTGGCAAATAATTTTCGTTAAAAGACCAAGTGTAGAATCCTTACAGAAAAAATAGAATAAAAATGTCAAGGGTCTGTCCAAACATGGGTTAGGACATGGGTCCGAATTTGATCCCATGTCCAAATTCTGATCGAATTTTAAAAATATACAAAGTGGTCCAAATGATAAGCAATCTACATACAATTAGTGACACTAGAAACCTCTAAGTGTGCTTTGCGACTTCCTAAAAAGGCTCGAGTCCAAACTAAGTCAATTAGGTACTCTAAGATCGAGATCTCTAAGAGTGTGCGTGTTGATAACTAGGAAAAAAAGAACACATGCATTAGAAAATCTCAATGTCATTCAAATAATGCATGAACAACATGAAAAGATCATATGTGACTTAGAATTGGATAGGACAATCAATTTTGGTAATCATCTAGCCCTAAGTCGGTATGAGAAGATGTCATACAATTCGATGACAATATGAAATGACTTAAGATTCATGATGAAATGCTTGAGGGTTTCTAGGTGAACATACGCTCTTGCGGCATAAATTTAACATGCAAAATGACACTCAAATGTAATGACGTGAATATATACTCAAATATTGTAAAATGTAGTTTAATTGTCAAGAAGACATTATTGCAAAATTTAGCCTCCAAAAGACCCAAACAAGCATGGCAGGATGCATATACGATAAGATTTCATTTCAATATTAACTTCATAGAACGGGCATGACTTCAGCCATCATCAAGACATGCAAAACTCCTATGAAAAATCCTACATATAGAATATGCAATGATGAACGCTTCTCATTAAAAGTTCAAAACCTAAATGTGATTACATGGATCACAGCAAAAATGACAAAACATAGATGCATATTTAAACTATATACTACTACAACACATTTTCACCTTAACTCATGCAATTGAAACACTTGCCAATGTCGAGACTTTGCAAAGCATGTATCGATTGAATATATACATCATGTATTTCAACTTTCATAAAAGACTTGAGACCAAATAAACACATTTGTGGACTCAATTCATCAAAACAGAATTCGGACCAATGTAGAGCAGATTGTCCTATGTTCAAATATAATCGATTTTGACTTGGTTAAACACATCCAAACATTCCAAAAAAATTATAGGATATTCTCCACACAATTACAATAAACTTTTATAAGGAAAGTGCCTCCAGAATTCAACACAGAAATTAGTACAAAAATGATAAAATTATAGACAATACGGAACAGACTAACTTAGGCTTGAATCTGAGTAGATTTGACCTAGTTAAGCACATCTAAAAATCACAAAAAGAATTACCGAACATGTACAAGATGATTTGGAAAAAACTTGTGAAGGCAAGATTGTCTAGAAATTATCATAAGAGGTTACAAAAAAATAGTAAAATCTCATTTCAGAACAAGAATAGAACCAAAAATCCACTTAAACTACTACAAAATCGTTCATTTTCAGAGGTGTCTTTCAATGGTCAAAAGACACTCGATTGGGGTGTGCCACCTATCAATTCGAAGCTTGTGACATGTACTATCTAAACCTAAAAGGACTCAAGTTGAAACGATGTCATTTCAGATCTTATTTTGGCCAAATCATCATATTAGTCCTATAGCTACGAAATTGTAGATTCAACCAAAATCAATCACAATCATTCAAGTTCATCATCTAAGAATACTCAACTGCAGCAAAATTATCATCCAAATCTATCATCTAGCATCTAATCATCATGTATTTACCTTTGTTGTGTTTTTATCGATTTTTATTGAAATCGATCGAAGTTTTCATTGGAACCTCAATCAAACCTCTATAAACCACCAAGGACTAGATTTGGACATCAAGGAATAGCTTTCAGAAGGTGGCTAAATTGCGTACAGTGAAGAGAAATAGAATCGGGGTTTGGACACTGCTAGTAGAGATCAGGCTGATTGGAAGCCGATCAATGGTTGATCAACTAGTTTCTAAACGCAGCTAGGTCAAAGGCCTTTTGCATGAGTGATCGCCAGTGATTGAAGGTGCCGGTGAGCTCTGAAGGTCACTAATTTTGTCAAAAACAGAACCGGTCCCTCTTAGATTGGTTTTAAGATTTTCGAGGGAAATCAAGCCACTGAACGGGGGGAAATCAACAACCGCTTGCTATTGGAACTTTTGTTGGAAGAAAGAAAGGATGAGGCTCATCGCAGGGGCTAGTGGTGGCCAATGAGTCACCGGTTCAAGGCTAGTGAGTAGCGGTCGCAGAGAAGGCTGGTTTGAACCGATTGAAGAGAGAGAGGAGAGGAAAGAGGAATGGGTGGGAAATAATAGAAGAGAGAGAGAGAGAGAGAGAGAGAGAGAGAGAGAGAGAGAGAGAGAGAGAGAGAGAGAGAGAGAGAGAGAGAGAGAGAGAGAGAGAGAGAGAGAGAGAGAGACTGATGATAGAGAAAGATTTCATGCCAAAATGAAACCCTGCCAAAAATGGAGGGAAAATGGACTTATATACTACCCAACTTAAGTGATTTCGGCCATCGGTTCAATCCAATGGTCGAAATTTCGATCAAATTGTCAAAAATCGATTTTGAAGGCTCTATATGATATCAAAGCATCAAATAATTGATCTAGTGGATTTGATTTACAAAAACCTGAGCCACAATCGAGAATTGCATTGAAATATCCAATTAGGGGTTAATTTGCAATTTGATGAAATTCAAGAATCAATCTGTAAAATTTTGGAAAATTGAAGGTGCATAAGTGAAATTGACATTGAGAGGATCCCGGAACCGATCGTAGGAGGTCAGGAATTGGTTGGAAGGGGCTAAATTGGCCAACCCCGTCGAAGTCGGTCAGATCAGTTCGATCAGTTTTTGACCGGTTCTTGACCTGTTTGGTTCGGTTCTTGCCATTTTCTCCACTTGGGACCCATGTGGTTCCAAAATTTATGCAATTTGGCCTCTAAAGGACCACATGGAAAAGTAATTTTACCCTAAAGAAGAAATTGGCCAATTGAGATACAATTAAACTAATCAAACCTTATGAACATGATCTACAGGTCTTTTATTAACTTAATTGAATGTTTATCATGAAAGGCAATGGGTCAAAATCACGAGTGCCATGAATTGGGCCTAAATGGCTAAAATGGTTAAATTTGCAATTTAATGAGCAAAATTACAAATTAACTAGAATTGAACTCAGTTAGTATCACCATTGTCCCATCTAATAAAATACCCATATGTAAGATCACTCATTACCTTCAAATTGACCTTAAATTGAAGCACTCAAGCTTATGCCAAAAATGAATCCAAGCTTAATATCCAAATTGGACCTAGATTCATGAAACTAAACCATAACCATGAATTGGTCAATTTGAATTTTGTCAATTGAAGCTTAATTGCTCGATTTTCTTATGCTCGGAAGGATAAAGTTCTTCATATTGATTAGTTTTGGAGTGAATTTGTCAAAATAGATTTCGAATTTGGACTTATTTTAAGGAAATGAGTGAGAAACAATCGTCCATTCGAAAGTTATGAAGGACAAATTTTGGTCCCCTGATTAGGGCTCAAAACAACAATTCTCATTTTGGCTTGGTAAATCGTGAAATTGAATGCATAAGCAGATTTCAAAGATTCCCTAAACCAAATGTTATAGAAGGAAGTATACCTAATTGTGACTAGAATAAATATAATTTTATTTTTGTTCTATTTAGAACCTAAAACTGAAAAATTTAGAAATCAAGGTTCTTAATAGATTTTGTGAAATTTTCGACACAAAAGTCAAATTGACATTAAAAGAAATATTTTTGTGGATTTTGATTTTTTTTTCCATTTTTTAAAGTTTTGACCAAAAGTTAACCATTTAGTTGACATTTCCTAAAATGTTGATTTTTTTGGTCAATTCTTTGAATTTTTTTACAATTGATTTGGCAAAAGTAAAATTAAGGTTAAATGTCATCTTTTTGGGTAAAAATTCAATTTTTGAACTGGGGTTGACTTTTGGTCAAAGATTTGACCAAAAAAATCAACATGAAAGTCAATTGTTTGACTTTTCGAGTTTTTCTTGAAAATAAAATGGAAATTGCTTAAAAATAACAGTGCAAAAGAAAGAAATGAAAAACAATACTTCTTAGTCAAGAAATGGGTCTCCGTCGTGATCAGAAACCCAAATCTTTATTTTATTTTATTTTATTTACTTTTTAATGACGTGTTGACTAAAAATCAGGTGTCAACACCCGATGAAGTATTTTTGAAAATAAAAGAGAAAAGATACAAAAAGGCTGTTAAAGTAATCTAACATAATCAAATCTCGAACTCATTTAATCTCTAGTTTGTAAAAGTGAGATATTTCTCCCGATACTTTACTTAGGTATCTAATCGGTCCATTGTAAAGTGATTAGTGATGACTCCTAAATAAAAATGATTTACATGCTAAAAACTTAAACCCTAGGTCGCGAATTGGTATGGCTTGGGAGAGCCTGAACAATGTATGATTTGATGCTATTTATAGAAAACTAGTCAACACATCTCTTAGGATTAGGTACCTTATCCCAACCATCATCAATTTTCGTGTCGCCAATAGCTTCTTTTCATAATCAAAAGTCGCATTTTTCATGACCAAGAATCACTTCTTTTCATGATAATAAACTATTTCAACACTTAATTATAAACTTCACCACGTTAATTGCCTTGCCTACATTTGGAGGAGTTCCAATTGTAGACAAGATAAGCGCAACCGATGCAAAGACTCCTAAGAAAGTTTCCAACACATGAACGATTCATTCTTTGTAAAAATGAAGCTCAACACTCCTCAAAAACAAATGAGAAGCAGGCACTGACTTAAACAAATTAGAAGCTCAATATAGAGTCTTGAGGGCTGACGAGGTTGCCATCAAGGTCTCTTGACCCTAAGCAAGGTGACACCAAGCTCATGTGACTCTAGGTGACGACCTACCAAGATTGCATGATAGTGACACCGAGGTTGTGCGACATCAGGCAAGGGCCGATTGGGTTACGCAACCCAAGCAAGGCAACGTTGGTGTTAAATTTGAACTTGATGTTGGTTAAATCTGAGCTTGTCACTGACATTATGCTATGCCAGTCAGATCTACATAAGAATGTGAGGGTGAGAGCAACATTTGAATTTAAATAGTTTAGTAAGGGTAAAGTTGAAAGAAAAAATTACTTTAACCCTAAAGTAGTATTATGA
The DNA here is from genome assembly GCA_014182725.1 of Eucalyptus brandiana. Lineage (NCBI taxonomy): Eukaryota > Viridiplantae > Streptophyta > Magnoliopsida > Myrtales > Myrtaceae > Eucalyptus > Eucalyptus brandiana. The sequence goes on from CM024670.1 coordinate 29,720,420, forward strand.
AAATACTCAAAGCCAAAGTCAGGAGAGAGTTGCATCGGGCTTTTAGCATAAGCTTAGCACCAAGGATATTCAAGATTGTGTTACCAAGATTCAAGAGCCTTTGAGGCCGAAAAGCTTTTCGTAAAAGCTTAACCAAATGCATCTATAGAGCATCACGGCTACATTGGAGCCACACAACTCTACCAAACAGGTACTACGTCTACCTGTATTTCTTTCTTCAAATAGAATCGATCTTTCTGTCGTTATATTGATCATAGTCATCCAGACAATATACTAGTATTCGACGGATTAATCCTGACGTATCCCCCTAGTGGACCACCTAAATGGACGACTCATGACCCACGATATCAACCCATAACTTTCAGCCACACCTCCTGCAAAAAGCATAAGCAATGGGAATGTTCAGAATTTGACATGAATCGACCAATCTTGGTAGTCGACAATCAATTGGAATCGCATCGACTCCGCATCCACAAGGACACTCGTTCGGGTCACCTCAGTCTCGTCATCCACCACACGAATGAACCCAGAATTTGGTGCCAAGAGAGAGCCACAATTTCGCATTCGTAGCGTCGCTTTATATCCCCAATACGCGGTGTTAATCATTTCCAAGTCTCTGTCATCTTTTCAGCGTGTTTGATCGTTTTTAGTAGGCCATCGATGAAGAGGAGAGACGTTTTTCAGCTCCCCGAATCATGAAGAATGTCTGATGCTGACGACCCGACTTTATGCTCCTGGAAAGGAACAACTCACGCTTGCTTGCTGCAAGTTGTGGCCATATATGCATGCCTAAGCTTCACATCAACGTACTGTTGCATGAAATTAGGGCCACATCTTCGTATTCTAGCTATTCTTGATGGGGTCGGAGCATTCATGAGTAGGTTGACTGGTGGAATGAGATGATCTCATGAGCTAAATTTGACCGAAAAAAAAGGATTGGGTTCATGTGTAATTGAGTGGTGACAAAGAGGATGCACCATGAATCCGTTCGCGCACTCTTAGAGCCGACTCATGTACGTCAAGCTCAAATACGTTGCACTCGAGTTCGCGTTGGACTCGAGTAGCTCGAGACGTGAATCGGGCGGCCGTCTGCTACTTTTCCTCCGAGACGTTGGCTATTGGAGCTCTACGCCCCGCGTATGGCCATCCCATCAGATCAGTACTGGTACTCTATCCACAACAGGAAGTCTCTGGGCGGCCTCAGGCCAAGAGAAATTCCTCCTTATGAAATTGAACCCGCGATGATTCTTCATATGAACCAAATTGGCATTGGGAGTGAACCAAATGGACAATGCCTTCTTGTCTTCAATGCACCTATGTACTTATCCTGTTGTACATGTATGTACTTAGTACATGCGTCGTTCAATGGACCTTTGAGTTCTAGTTTAAATCAAATTCAGCCCAATTTACACTTTTTAATAAACGAATCGAGCCAATTAGAGTTAACTTTGAGTTTAATTGCCCCCTTATTCAAGTTTGAGAAAATCAATTTAATTGAATATGAGTTCATTAATATTGGATGGCACTCCCATCAGCTAAAATATGTACAAAATATACTTTGAGACATGAAAAGGGGTAAATGACATAACATGTGTCATAATTTTCGTACAAAACTCACTTGAATGCCATAATTTTTTTTTTTGGCCATTTTGAGTGTCATAATTTGTGTATAACGCTCAATTAAGTGTCATAGTGTCACATAGCTTTTTAATTGATCGCTTGAATGTCATAATTTTTTTTAAAAAGTTAAGTACAAGTGCCATACCACGTCAGATTTCTGGCACTTGGATGAATAATTTTAAAAAATTATAATACTCAAGTGATCGATGGAACTCAAATGCACATTTTCTAAAAATCATGACACTCAAGTGATTGGAAAAAAAGTTACGATATTCAAGTGAGCGTTGTACCAAAATTGTCACACTTGTGAATCACAAGTTGTGATGTTCTTATCCTCGATTTTCAAGAAGAGAACAATGCATATGTTTTTTGTTGACTCATGAATGTTCTGACACTCAACTGAACATTTTTTTTTTTTTTGAAGTTATGACATTCGAGTGGTAAAAAAAAAAATGTTACGCAACTTATGATATCCTTGCGTGCACTGCTGTTTACCAACTTAATATGTTAGAACATGCAGGTGCACACTTAACTTTAAGAAAGTATTAGGGCTAAGGTCTCGCGTCCAATTCCTTTTATAGTTATGCCCACCGATTGACTCGTGAGATCATCTTAAGCATGCCTATCGATTTGGTAAGCAAAAGAAGTTAACCGGGATCAGTGAGGGGATAAGCTTAATTTAAGGGGTAAAATCCCACACAAGTATTGGATCAAACTCTCATGCTTAGTAGCTAGGAAGTATCGACACTCTTTGAAAGTTTTCATGTCGTGTCGAACACTCCGACACATGTTCGACACTCTTGAACACTCTCAGACACTCAGTCAACATGTGTCGGAAAAAATCTGACACCTGATTAATTTTCCCAACACTCTCCGATATTCGAGTCGGAATTCCGATATACAAGTTTCCGATACGTGATTCCGACACATGAGATCAATTTTGAAAATTTTCAATAAATGAGAGTTCAAAATATATATATATATGTTAAAAAAAAAAACAACAATAAAAATAATAAATGAGAAAAGAAGAAAAACTTAGTTTTCTCTTCTAACTCTCACTTTTCATAATACATAATTCACCCCCAAGTTTTTTTTTTCTTTTTTGACATGTCTGACACATAAGTCCATAATGTAAATTGCTTTTTTTTTTTTTTTTTTTTTGCTCCAAAATTTATGAATTATTATAATAGAGTTGAATTTGTCAAATTGAAATAACGAATAATATTAATAAATCGTGAATTAATATTTTTAATGTAAATTCATTCTAGGCCTTTTTATTATTTATTTATTTGTTTTTTCATACAATCTCCTCTTATAGATAAATATATTAAATATATAGAATAAAGAAATAAAAAAGAAAAAGAAATAAAGAATAAATAGAAAAAACGTGAAGTGATATAATTTATCCCAACGTGTCGAAATTCTTTGTTTTTTTTAAAAACAACCTATCGACGTATTGTGTCGTATCGTGTTTCAGTATCGGTCCTAATTATCTTAGTAACCAAAAATAGTGCATTTATGAAGTAGACTGGACCCCATCTCCTGCATCTTTTCTATTTAGGCCTGCAGATATTCCCCCCAGGAAAAGAAACCTAAGGAAAAACGAAAGGTGCATAAAACCCTAATCATTTTTGGGTCAGTGCGGTTGCTTACTTCATGTAGCATTAAGTAAGGATATCAAATGATTATGATTGTGCCCTACGAATAGTACGCTCGCCTCATAAAATATCTAATGATTGACGCCCTGCAAATATTTTCCTTGTGAACCACCAATAACATCATCGAATAGTGCTGCTGTAGAATCTCGCTGGATGTGGATAACTACAAACATCATAAACTTTTGAGCAACTGTACTATCAAGACCTAGGAATTCAATTATTTGCCAATTGAGTTCTAAATATTTGGAATAACACCAACATAATTTGTAAGTTGGAAATCTAATGTGACATTTTTGACATCCTAATTCAATTGCTGGATCTCGTGACATAATTTTAAAAAAAAAAATTTAAAAGTTAGATCGTTGAAAATGAATGTTTTAGGATTCAATTTTGCGATGTGCACAAGTAAACTCCTTCATACTTATCTTGACAAGATAGTGCTAAATAGTGGGGCAGTATTGAAAAAAGACGCATATGTTGATTTGGGAAATTATTTGTAATCGAAATACTAAAATTACTCAATTAAGCTTCACCCTCTCTCATTTTGGTTAACTTCTTTCATTAACCAACTCGATCAACATTTAAAAGATGATTCCATAAGTCAATCAGTTTGAAGTAACTTTTGATTTTCAAAGTTTTTTTTTTTACGCAATTTGACTTTTACTTGATGCAAGATACGTGAAATTATGACTTGCAGATCAACATATAACATTTGCATAATTGCTTAGAGTTCAAATGATATTTTAAATATTTTACAAAAACTTATTGCTTAAATAAGTGAACATAAATGGGTGTTTTTATAAGATCAGTGGAAGAATTCAAATAAGGGTCTAAAGTGAATGAGTTTCCTTGGGAGCTAAATTCAACATTATCTCAAAAAATGTCTAAGCTAGCTAGCCGATCCATTCTTCACATGCTAGGCAGCTAGCAAGCAAATGCTTATTTTGGCAACACAAATAGGGGTATAATTGTCCAAAGACATTTTTGGTATGCTTTCACTTTTTTCTCTTCTTCCTCCACCAACTTTCTCTCTAGATTCAAGCGCCATCTTGGTTGGCTCTTCAGATCTGACCGTCCATGGCCACCAATGCTAAACGAGCCGTCGTCGCTCGTGGCCATGGCTTGAGCCAATCTTCGTTTGTCACGAACTCCTCCATGAGTAGGTAGTCCTTGATCTGCTCCCACTTCGATAGCCGAAGCTTGCACTTGGTCAGCGGTGACAGTCGGGCCTCGCAGTGGCCTTCGTCCCCTTTTGCTTTTGCTGCTTTCGACCACTGTCGACTCAAACTTTGGAGCGGTGCCGCTTGCAATCACTGTGCCGTTTGTGGTCATGGGTATTGAAGTTGAGGGTTTTCTTGTCAAGCTGTCCCATGGCTCTTTAGGGTTTTGGGGGGGGTGTGAATCAAGGTATAGAGAAAGAGATTGGAGGTGATTTTATCATAAGCTGGCTATGGCAGCAAGTTAAATATATGCTTTTAAGTGTCGAGAGACAGAGATGGATAGATAGATAGATGGGTAGAGAGAGAAGTCATTTGGAAGGCAAGATTTGAAAGATTTGAAGAGCTGACCAAGGCAACACTTGAAAGCGGTGCAAATGGCCATGGAAGACAGCCATATCTTGTGGTGAGCTTGAGACCTGCAACTTTCCTCAAACCACGAAGAAGATGAATAGTGAAAAGATAGGAAAAGAAAAAGAAAATAATAAAAAAAATAAAGAAATGTCTCTGGACAAAAATGACCTTGGTCATTTTATCGGAATAAGCACTTGTCACCAAATGGTCCTTTTAGACCTTTATTTGAAATTAAATGGTTACTTTATTCTTTTATTTGAGACAAAATCCCCCCTAATTTTTTTTTTTTTTTTAAAGTATTCACATTGGTCCCTTAGATCAATGAGCTGCCAAGTTGTCCTTAACCCTATTCCCTTGGTATACGTAGGAAGTTCGGTTTTATTCTGTGAATGAGGACACAATCCATCGTCATTGTGCATTCACCGTTGCTCCTTGTTTATTAAGAGTTCTTTGCCGTGAACACCCGACTAGATTCGGACCTCACCCATCATGCCGAGATAGTATTTCACCAGTCTCGCTCACCACGAGCGTCGTTTTGTTTGATAGAACACTTCGGAGTAGTAGATTTACGTGATCAATCATCCAATGAAATCGACATTGTTCTTTCAAGAAAAGAGAGAATCGTACTTGAATCCTCTGTCTATCATATTTACGGTTCCCGGACCAAAACAGGGGCATAAAAAGATGGGAAATTAGAAAATGACCAAAAAGAAAAAGAGAAAGAAAAAAATTCTCGAAGCTAAGTCCTTCCCACACCCACGAACTCATCACTCTAGAAGAAAAGGAAACGAATTCCCCAATTAAGAGCTCTGACCAGAGCCATCCTGGTTCTCCAAGTCCCCACTGTGATCCACCCGATCAGACTCACCATGCTTGCTCGCCGTCTCCGCCTCTCCAGCCGCCAATTTCTCTCTCTTATCACCAACACTACCGCACTCACTCTCCTCAAAAGAAGACAACCTCGTACTACAGTTACTGCTACTGCTGCTACTGCAGTTGCTGCTAGCAGGGGACAAGATGGGCGTGGCCAAGAACATGGCGTTTGCTCGACCGGCCACGATCACCACAATCTTCTCCTCGAAAACCTTCTCTTTCTTCTGGTCCTCGCGATCCTCCGCCTCCTTCTCCGCACCGGCCTCGAGGTCCTGCTGGTTCTCTGAGGAGTCGGTGTCGTTCCTCCTCGTGTCGAAATGGCCGGACAGCCTCCAGTAAGAGCAGGCGAGAATCAGGAGCGCGAAGGCGACCAGGCCGAGCATTGCAGCGAGCCCGCCGAAGAGGTACGGCACGGGGGAGTGCCACGATGATTGCTGGTGGGATTCGGGGACCGTTCTTGCTGTTAAGTTGAAGTGGCCTCTCGCCGCTGCCATCTTCTTATTTTTGTGAAGATCTAGGGTTCTCTTTCGTGGCTTGAATTGGGAAGAATTGGAGCTGCTTGCGTTGGACCGCAAGGCAAAGAGGGAAAGTGCAGAGGGAAGAGAAAGGCGAAGGAATCAGCTTTGGATGGGGATGGTGGGTGCCAGGCGGAGAGAGCTTAATATATAGCAGAGGGAGTGGGTTTTTTCGGAATTTTTGTAAGTGGATCTTGTGATCTGTTTTTCTTTTTTCTCCTGTTGATGATTTATTTCGTCATTTAGCCACATCCGAAAGTGGGATACATCACCAAATTTTTTTGTCCCAAAATTCGCCAAATTGATACTGCCCCACTATAGGAAGATTCCTTCAATATAGAGTAGGCTAAGAATTTGCAAATATGAAAAGCATATGGTTCTTGTATTCTTGATTGGATGATTATAGTTTTTTTTTTTGGTGAGAGGATGATTATAGTTTAGAAAGGCGTACGACCTACAATGAAGGATGACTCATAGCCGAATTTAGACAGCACGAGCGCCCATCAAATTCACGAGAGCGAGAATTTGGTAAAATAAAAGAAAGCAACAGAATGACGGAGAGCAAAATCTTGAGATTAGGCTTGGTGCACGTGTCCTTCGTGCTTGACACGCTTGGTGCACGGGTCCTTCGTGCTTAACACGTTCTTTTTGCATCTATGAGCCTTTAGGATCCTGTTTATTTTCTAAGACCTATGCCCCAATGTCAAATTTTAATTCCGACATTGGTGAAAGGTAATCTTGCACACGGCAATCCCTCTATTGACCATTTTTTTAGGCGCCGGCATGAACAAACTCGTTATACACATGTTATTGAATAATTGTCGTAATATAAAACAACTATTTCTTTTATGAAAAACTTCATCTTAGTTGGTGAATTCCAAACTCATGAAATATCTCACCAGCCTTGTTGTTTATGTAGGATGCAAGCTATGATCCAGTTTGATGGTCCAAATATAGATTTGTTTAAAGGAATAAGGGAACGAACTTGCACCACAACCCTAAATTTTATAAACAAAATATGATCAAGCCCTCAACTTTATGATTGTCTAAACAAAAATGAAAGAAAACTTAAGTACTAAACTTTTCAATTTATTCAGTTTAGTCCTAAACGTTTACTAAAATCTGCAATTAAGTCCTAAACTTAGTTGAAAAGTGAATTTTGAGGATGGCACATAGGCAATAAGTGGTACCAAGGCAGTGTTAGGCATTTTTCATTGAGAGAACTTGATTGCATTTTAAGAAAATGTTTAAGACTTAATTGAACCAATTGAAATGTTTAGAACTTGATTGCTTCCTAAAAGAAGTGTTAAGGATTTTCAATGCACAATCCACATATTCATGGAATAAACCAATGGAATTAATAAAGATATTTTTATTAAAAGATTTTCTTGTTCATAATCAGATGCATGTGATATATTTTTTCTAGACTGAACATCCTTAGAAGGGAGTCAAGTGATTCTTTTGTGTTGAATTCCTTGTTGCGTATAATCGAGCTTGTTGTGACATTTGAGTCAAAAGATGATGGGAAAGTGAATCCAGCTTGGGAAAAAGTCCAGATATCAGAGCTAGTTTGGCACAAAAGCTAGAAGAGATGCTCGAGTTTAACTAGTAAATCGAGTACAAAGAAAATTCCTCGATATGGGTCCTGACGCGGGCCCCATGAAATATTATGTTGTTGGGGTTCGGGCATATCGATACCACTGAGCGATGCGATTATTGTAATCTTTCGAAATCTTTTCGATTGGGGATGAGTGACGTCTCCGGATTCCAAGGAATGGATTCCTGGGATCGATGAAGGAAGAATATGTACGAAAAACGAGTAAAACAAGTCATCAGAATATACGTTGGTATTAGAAAATGTGAAAGAAAAGAAAGAAGAAAAAAGTCTGGCAAGATAAGGTTAGGGTAGGGACATGGCCGTCGAATTCCCACTATCTCGACTAAACGCTAACGAAAAAGGTTCGAGAAGAAAAAAATGTGGCAAGGTAGTCTGGTTCATACGGGATCTGAGATGGTATCACTCGAGCTCCACATGGATTTACAACGTGACTTCTCATAGCAAAGATAGATCTAAAAATCATAGAGAGGAAGGAAAATCAGAGGGTGAGAAAGGGAGAAGGAAGACTAGAAAGTTATAGGAGAGAGAGAAAGCGCCAATTTAGGCGGAAGAGATGAAGCGCTAAATAGGGAATTTTCAGTAACCAAATTATCAAATTTATGAAATGCCAATTTCAAAAACTTCACGCCGTAATCGTAGAGGATTTGAATGGCAGATCGGTAGGTGAAGTGAGGACCCTTGGTAGGTATGATTGGAAGGAAACATGCATCCATAAGTCATGCTTATAAACAAGTCTCGTAACTCAAATTTAGTAGATTAGGTGATATGCAAGTCCCTAGAGCTTTCATCTAATGTTGAAATTACTAGAATATGTAAACATTAATTCATGTCTTCACTTAATGTTTAAGTTTTAGAATAGTTGGCAATAATTTCACAAAATCTCATGGAGTATTAAAGTGGGACGTTTTAAGTTCTAATCCTTGCAAGTCCCTGTTCACTTCTCCAATTCCATATTTTCACTCATTAGTTAAGGCCAAAATCCAGCCTACACGTGAAAGAAAAGGGTTTAGAGGAGTAAAGTCCAATTCCAACCAAGTAGGAGCTTTATTAGGCAAAATATTCCAATTTTCAACCTATTTTAATTAGGAGAAATGAGAAAATTACTTTCAGTCTCACAAGAATGATAGAGCCATATCTTTTCTTTTAGTGAAAAAAAGGAAAACATAAAATGAGAAAGACAAAAAAAAAAAAAAAAAAAAACATCGCTTAAAGAATTGTCACATATGGGCAGATAAAGTTCGCTAAAAAGAGTCGGGCTTAATTTATATCATATTAGTTTTTTGATAACTAGATTTTCCATTGGAAGTACAGTGGATAGTATGTCATTTTGTGCTTTTCAAGAGAAACTTTTAGGCATAGGCTCGGACTGGCCTAGACCAGACCCCTTTAATTTGGTTTGAGCCAATTTCCCTATGATAGGGCTTGGCCAAAAATGTCTTGAGGCCAGACCTATGCTCATACCTATCGAAAAGAGTGTTACTAAAACACTACTATACAAATGAGTTGCCATTTAACTCACCAATCCATGCCGGACACCTTTTTGTCAGTACCCATTAAATCTTTTCAAAATAGAAAATCCATCACTTCCATAATTTCTTGAACTAATTAAAGTAGCTAGCAAGTATCACTTAAAAGGGATGGATAAGTGACTATAAAATCTTGACAATTTAAAGCGGAATAAAAGAAGTCAAGATTAAAGTTTGAACAAAGAATGGATTCTAGAATGAAGTTTAGAATTAGTTGTGTGGTAGAACATACTTTAGAAGCACCTTGCAAGTATGCAATAGACTATAGTAATAAACGTTGAGAGCTTAGAGATAAGAGAAGTTGCATATAAAGTTTATAATGGTTTGGCTTATATTAATCCTACATCCACTCTCTCATGTTAACATCCTATTGGCTAGATTCCATTAGATGATAAAAAAAGATTATAATATTGAGCATTAATACTTAGTGAATTTACCCATTGGATAAATATGTATCAAAAATATTGAGTGGCCATTGAATGATGGAAGTCGAATCTCCATTTGATTCCAGTTGCCCATACAACTAGGGTTTTGGTTTTCATAAGTAGAACTTCTTCATTTAGAAAGAACTTGATTAGCCAGTCAAATAACATTAAGCAATCAAATCTTTCTTGGTTTGAAATCTAAACTAGATCATTAGGTGTTATACATTCTAAATTGGTCACATTCAGACTTGCTTTGTTTTGAACTTATGTTTTCTGAATTTACTAAGTTCTGAACTTATGTCAACATGGGAATGAGAGCAATTATTTTGGTCTTTATCTTTAGTATGAAGTTTGAACTTAAGTCTAAGTATGTTCCATCTGAAGTAACTTTACAAACTATACTTGAATTTGAGTTAGATCAAGATGATTTCATTTTGAGATTATTTTCCCGGATCAACATACTTCAAGACAATTATTAGACTTATTAAAATCTTATGGACAAATTTGTCAACTTCAAAATCTCTAGGATTTTTTTCAACACTAATTTGGTATGACAATATAAGAATAGTAATATAAGAGCGGATAAAATTCGCTAAACATTGAGCTAGACTAAAAGTCGTGCTTAATGTATATCATGTTACTTATTTGATAACTAGATTTTTATTGGAAGTACAACAAGCAATACGTCATTTTGTGTTTTGTGAGAGAAACTTTCAAGCGTAGGCTCAGACCGACCTAGATCGAACCTATTTAATTCAGTCTGAGCCAATTCCTCTAGAATAAGACCTGGCTAAAAAATTCCTAGAGGCTTGACCTACGTGCTCATACCTATTGAAAAGAGTGTTACAAGATAGGGGTAACTGGTTTCAAGGTGGTCAGGTTCCCACCCCAAAACTAGGAGCCAAACTAGAGGCACCGAATCCCCATTCTCGGAACCAAGGACCAAATCGAAGGAGCCTGGAACTGGATAGGACTGGATCAATCCATTCGATTTGATTCCCTAGCAGTCTAATGGAACCAATCACATGTGCTTGAAACACATGTTTGCACATGCAAAAAAATCAAACTACTTTAGCATTTTTGTAAGCATCAATCACACTTTACAAGTATCACGCTTGAACTTAGCCAAAAGGCCGAAAAAGCATGCTTAAAGGAATTGACTGACTTGACTTTTATTCACAATCTCTCTAAGACTCTCTGTGTGCTTCTTTGATGTGAGACTCTTGGAGTGGCTTGTCTCTGTTGGCTTTTTTATTCACTACCATCATTTTCCAACAGGACAAATATAGTAATTTGCCTTGGATCAATTGCAAGTGGGGGGGAGCGAGGGAGAGACTGAGTAAGCATGTGACAGGTATAGAGAGCTTAGTCCCACATTCGCTAGTAGAAAAAGCTAACAAGCAGGTTGCCAGCTTAAGTAGCGAGGAACGAGGCAAAGTGTTGTTGGTCTCTTGGCAATGATCAAGTGTGACGTTGCACGATAACATTGAGAAAGGCCTTGAATGGAGGCACTTTGTTCCATAAAAATTTAAGTTTAATTGATTTCTTTATAGATTTTTAAGAAGTAAAATAAAAAATTTAAAAATAAATAGTCGGTCTGGTCTAAATGGTCAGTTCTGGCTTTGAAATCGGGAACCATACCGAAAATCAACGGTTTCCAATTTTAAGGAATTGGAAACTTGACCAGCATCTTTGGGGACCAAACCAAACCGATCAGTCAAGTTCGGGTGGTTCTCAGTTCGATTGAGACTACCGATGAGTCAACATTCAAGTCTCTGATATGTGCTTGCCACCTTTTCATCTAGTCCCATTACATCTTTTCTTAAAAGAAAATCCATCACTTCCAAACTTTCTTAAACTAATTTAATATGACGGTACAAGATCATTCAAATGACATATGCATTATTTTTTTTTAATTGCTATTTTAAAGTGAAATGGGCACTCGATGCTGTTTAATCTACCTCATTCGTAGGAAAAAGTTTTCCCATTGTTATTTTGACATGTTAGTTCTAAAATCGTCACACAAGAAGTTTCTCGTTTTCCTCGTGATCGAATCTCAACCTATCTTTAGTAAAGCATTAATTAGATTGAGGAATGAATGTAATCACCTTTATTCATTTTTAACACTTGGAAGTTTGGAAAAAAAAAGGTGTCATCTCAATCTCCTTTTGCAAAAAAAGGAAGTAAATAATATTCATGTTAAATATGAGATAATATCTTGATAGGAAAAAAAAAAGAAAAAAAGAATTGCAAATTATTAGATTGAGGAATGAATCTAATGACCTTAGGTAATCACCTTTATTCATTCATAACATTTAAGAAATGGGTGCCATCTTAATAACCTTTGTGGAAAAAGACTGGTGGGTTCCACACTCTCTCTCTCTCCAGCGAACCCAGAAGAGACAACGAAATGTTCCATACATTTGATACGTTAATACATGATAGTGGAGAATAAGATTAATCAATCCTTTAACCCTCCACTGAGTCTATAGATTATCCTAGCTATATGATATCTATCTGTCTCAGCAGAATACAAATGTGACAAACTAGAATGTCACTAGTGGAGAACAAGATTAATTAATCCATTAATCCTCCACTAAGTCTATTGATTATCCTAGTTATATGATATTTATCTGTATTAGCAGAATACAAATATGACAAATTAGCATGTCACAATCGGATCCCTCTCCTTGATTACGTAAAGACTACAGGTGGATCGAAATTGCTCTGTCGGAGGCTATATGCTGCGTCGATCAGAAGAAGTCCTATAAGAAATTCAAACCCAAATAATTGAGTTATCAAGTGGAGGGATACAGAAACTTTTTTGTAAATGCAAGAAAGGAGTGGCTATACCTAAAGTGAAGGCATTTGTCTAGGTGAGAGACAAAAAGTGTACGAGGGATTCCTTGAAAACACCGAAGAGGAATGATATATAGTTTCGGAAGAAGATCTAATACGGTGCGCGTGTAAAGCGTGAGAACAACCATTGGATGTCCAACAATTAGTTTATAGCAGGGTTGTTCTTGAAGAAAGTTGGATTCTGTGTAGCAGTAGATTCTTTTGGCATAACTAAGGGAACTCGGTCTCTTTGGAGTACTAGATCTAGAAAAAAAGGAGTGGGCACACCCAAATCAAAACCCTATAAATTTTGTTTGCAATTTCTCTGTCTCTAAACACATTCATTTCCACTGTTTATATCGTTAGTTCACTTTGCACGTCGAAATAATTTTTTTTTTTATTGGGGTTGATTTTACAAAATTAATCTTTGTTTTTTTGAAAAACCAATTCACCTCGTCTTGATTACTTATTTGGGCCGAGCAGAATAGACCTACCTAGTCTCCGCCGTCACGGAGAAGACAAGATCCCTTCCCGGCCAAGTTGAGGCACGACGACAGCCACAAAGGCAGGTGTGTCCTATGAATTGGTGGGGAACATCTTCTAATTTACAAAATGGGTGAACTACATATACCAAGTGCCGATCCTTATTTTAGGTGAGGGGCCTATATAAAGAGAGGTATGTCTAGGCCGCCTAATTTTTCATGTCAATTATCGAAGGGTACATACAAAATACTTCACTTGTACGACGACTATGAGGGCAGATATACTGTAGAATCAAGTGAACTATGTGACGTAAGGCGGCTGTGTTACTGATATCGTGACATCGGTCCCTCGGATGATCTGATTCTAGATAAGGGTTTATCAACGTGGAGGGAAACAACTTCTCCGACTGATTATTCGCACTCGCGATATAATAAGAACAAAGGAATAAATGGTTCTATTATATTATTCCCACTATTGATATGCATGAATCTCCCTTGAGAAAGAGGATATGTAGGGCCGATATATTAATGTTATATTCCCCACTACTCAGGTACATGAATTCCTGCCGAGTGAGGTGATTGATTGTTGCTTAGCTTGAATGCCGTGGCTTACCACGACTCTCATTGCTTAGAGGCCGCCCTCTAATTTGATGTGCAATTGGACTTTGCTCTTTAACGAATTTATTAATATACCGTAGGACAATGTCATTTTAGTCACGGCACTTTCTCATAAAATGACAGCAATAACTCAATCATTCATGAGCCAAGTCATCCCATTCGGTTTGGTTTGAACATTTTTACACGTTTTTCTTTTAAAAAAGGATATATCAAGTGCCATAACTTTTACGTAATGCTCAATTTTATGTTATAATTTTTCCATTAATCACTGAGTGGAGGGAAATCCAACATGACATCAAAATCCATGGCACTTGTGGTAAATGTTTTCCAAGAATTTATGATATCTAGGTGATCAATTAAAATGCTACGGCACCAATGTGTATGGCACAGAGTAAATACTTTTTAAAAGTTATGATACTCAAGTGATATGTTGAAATGTCCCATGTCACTTAATTGTGGAGTTCACATGCTCTTTTTATGTACGTGGTTTCCCTCCATCTATGAGCTTAAAGTTTTGGGTTGGATTGTCTTAACATGAACAACTGAAAAGTTCTGGCACCAATGTGAAGATCGTTACAAAAGTCATGGCAATTGTGATGTCTTTTCCCCAATTCGCCATACTGCCATCCATCATAAGTCAATATTAATATATATTGAACCTTTATAGCCGCCCAAGCATGTCAATTTAGCTAAATGATCACGTATTTCTAATATGCTTATCGAGCATGGTCCTATAAATTGTAATACACGGTCACTTAGGCAAACTAAAATGACCCTACGACGAATGGAAGCTCGCATAAAAAATAGTTTGTAGGCGTTCGTCTCATGCCCCACATGGGTTCACCAGAAGATGAAAGGAGTCTGCTTTAGTCAACAGACTCCGTAATATCGTTTTTTCGAAGGGTGTTAAGACGAGAAATTTCATAAATTTGTACTCTATTGGATGGAAAGAAACGGACTACATTATTGAAAAACAGAAATACTAGAAAGCAATCAAATACAATGAAACAAATCTTAGAAAGCAATCGAAATCTGAGAAAGAAAGCAGGGAAGGCTCCTATATAGAGTAGTGTGCGATAATTGAAAATGCACCTATTCTAGGCGATTCAAACTCATCCTATCATCTTGTTTCTCGTCAATGACAAAGACAGTATCATTGATTGCTTGGATAGTTTTACCATCCGGCTGGTCATCCAATCCAGTGGGCACGATTACAGTATTTGGCAAATCTTTTTTTATAAAGAGCTTTTGGATTTCATTTTTCTTTTTTATTAAAAAAATAGAACTTTTTACTGACTCTAATAAAGGTAACGATAATTTTGGAACAATGAGAGGTAAAACCGAAAAACTAAAAAAATTATGATATTAGTTTTGAGAAAAAAAAAATGGTACTTTCAGCATTTGGCCAAATGCGAAAAGTCTAAAGCTAGTTCCTATCAGTATTGGGTTTTCCGCTTTCCCAACCAGTATTTGACTGAAAACCGTTTGGACAGGCTTGCCAAACACCCTAGCATTTCTCCACTGAAAGCCCCTTGGAAAAGCTTAAATAAACGCACTCAATGTCCTTGATACCAATATTAGCACTTGGTAATTTGGAGTTTGGGGACACAGCTGTCATTTTTGCTGCTCGGTTGCCCAACACACCATCTTCTCGATCACCTTCTTCATACCTCTTTCGAAGCAAGGCCTTCGACTTCTGGGAAGAACTAGCGATTGTTACAGTTTTGCTTTTTGGATTGACATTAGTAGGCTTTACTTTGCTCGTTGCATCCGACTCCAGAAGAGGAGGTGGAGTCCCAATGAACTTGTCCAAGCGATCTAACAGGCATAGCAATGTAATGGGCAACTCATCCACTAGACATTGGTGCTATGCCATCCTGCCATTCTTTTCTTTTAGCACCAACTTCTTGATCATTTCTTCTGTAAGTGTCATTTCTCCCTATAATATGAAGATGAGAATGAGTACGATGTTAAAATAAAATGAAATTGGGGACTTCAATGATACCGTCTCCAGGAATGAAAACAAGGCAGCCAATTTATCTTCAAATCAAACAATGATGCGATCTTTTCTAGGATTTCGTTACATGAGAAAGTACCACTTGAAGGGTATTCCATGTCAATTAAATAAATGCCCCTTGGTTAGAGAATGTTTGTACTTGATCATGGATGGCATATAATTGATCGAGACCGAGTTTAAAAACATGATTTAATAAATAAAAAGTAAAAAGAGTATAGAACACTTACAATGACAACGGAGGCTAGCAAAAAAACAAAACATGTGAGGTTTGACGTCTATAGGTGGAATATACTAAAAGGCGTGAAACTAAAGACTAAGAGAATATATCGACTAGCCTGACAGGCTCGCAGCTAAATCGAGGCCTCTTGAAACCGGCTCAGTCAAAAGGTCATCCTAATGGTCTCACGCACTTGTGGACATTGACGAAAACTCCCGACACCTAGAAAAGAGCGGGGTTCAAAAAGATGGCTGTTGGTCTTGGGAGTTCATGGACGTGGTCGGATCCTGTCAACACCATTCTAATTGTCTTCCTAGCATGTGATCTGAGTTCGACCATGGGACGTGTGTGTTTTGATGTAGTGCTAAAGCAGGTAAGCAAGCACAACAATCTAAATGATGCAAATACTATTTCAATGAAAAGTTAGAGCATACATTACCCACACCTCTCTACAAAACAAAGGGTTAGCAAACAATCCATCTCTTATAACTCCCCTCCACAAAACCATTTAACACCTAATGTCAATGACATACCTTGTCCCCACACTGATCAAACAAAAATATTTTAGAGAAGTTCAAGCTTAAGTCCGTTACGAGTTTTAACTCAAGTCCCCAATAAAGTCGCCAAGGTGTCATGACATTCCACGAGATGAACCACCATGGGGAAGTTAACGGCCCCTTAAACAAGCACGATAGTGCCTCCTACAAGCCAATCCTTCACATTTAGTGCAAGCTCTACCAAGCCCTACCAATTGTTATTTGATATTCAATTTAACATGTAATTTTCTTACCTTTTGGAGTCGCCACTAATCAGGTAGGGTCGATTAGATACCCATGTAAAATGTGGTAGAACATTTTACTGCCACAAACCTAAGATTCAATGGATTTGGGGATTTAGTTATGTTAGATTAGTCTAATGTCATTTAGGTACCATTTCTCTTTATTTCAAAAATGTACCAATCACAGCTTTTCTCGAATATTATTAGTGGATTCCGACCTCATTGTGGCTGTTATTATTGAGAGTGGACATAGGCTTGGTATAAAGTTGAAACACTATATATTATCTTGTAATATCTTCCATCTCCGTATTAGCTTTATATATTCATTATTATCACCATTTGTTATTAGCAACATGCATGCATGATTTCTATAATCTGTTTTGTGCTTGCTGCTTGAAGATAAACTTGTTATATTTTGCAAAAGTTTCTCTTAGTTCCCATACAATCTATTCACCCCCTCTAGACTATATCGTTATCGCCAACGGAGATGAGACATATTTTACCAAAATAGAAAATTAAGCCCAATTGGTTAAACTAACTTCTACACCTAAACCGGTACTTTGCAAGCCTAATTGACCTATCAAACCAACCAATAAAATTATTAGATTTATATAGCTGGAAAACCCTATAATTTCTTTAGAACTTTATAATTTATCACTTTCTCATATTTGGCCCACAAATTTATGAGACTTTCAATTTAGCCCAAGGTGTCACCCAGGCCTTGAACAGGGCCAATCTGAAAAAATGGTAAATGCAACCCCTAGATTGCAATTCATGATGGTTCCAAATTGCAAGCCCAATCCAAATTTAACGATCTACTCATCCAATCGAAGATGAGTAAGTCATCTACAACTTTGTATTTCGTGATGTTTCCAAGTTGCAACTCTAAGGATCTTAAAACCCTAAAAAACTTTACTCATTTCAGTTTAGAGTTTTCCAAAGGACCGGACCGGTAAGGATGCCCTAGATTTCAAAGCATCTCTACCTGGACAAATGAGCTCCGTTCAAGGCATGCAACCTAATGAAACAATGCTCTTTCCATTCTCTACAAATGTCTAATTGACAACCTTTAAAGGTTTCGGCCCAAAACTAATGAAAATTTTAATTTCCCTAAAGCTGTTGCTTCAGGTGTTTTCAGAGTCCATTCAAGGCATGCAAGCTATTGAAACAAAGCTTTTTTCCATTCTCTATGAATGTCTAATTGACAACCTTTAAAGATTTAGGCCCAAAATTAATGAAAATTTTAGTTTCCCTAAAGTTGTTGCTTTAGGAATTTTCAAAATAGCAAGTAAAGATGATTTCTAACAAACCAAACCATGAGAGCGTGCAACAGAAGTTGTATACCTTCACCCAAGGAGAAAGCCAAGAGGGAGCCCAAGTTGGAGCATGTCAATATATCTAACTGGACATGCATTCATTCAAAAGTTTAATCAAATGAGTTATAGGCAAATAGAATTTATTAACTTCCCCACATCACACAATTCTATGATGAGTGACTTTTCTAATACAACTTATATGTGCAACTCAACAATCTCCCTCATGCGTGAGCTTACTTTTTAGGCCTACTCCCCCTTAATTTAAGTATCCTTCTTTGTCAACATATGACAACTTGAATCTCCAACACCCACCTTCATCCTTAGTCTCTTTCTCTAGACCAAACCATGGAGGCTGTCATTGGGACTGTGTTGCTACACCATAATGCCTACCACACGGAAATCATGTTGTGTGACATCCCGATTTTCAAATTCCATTTTCAATAAATTGAGACGGGCATTTCGTTGGCACGCATATAGTTCTTTTCCTTGAGTCGGCCACTCATGTGAAAACTAGTCTATCAGGTGAAGCCATTAGGAAATTCTAATGCATCAGACTCGAGAATTTGATCAGGAAGCGATCTTTCGACCGAGCTAATATGCAAGGGTCATTACGGCACAATTAAAAATCGATTAGAGATTAGAGATAGGTCGACTCGATAGAGGCATGTGATCAGGTGTGGGTAATTCCACTAGATCGCATAATTCTTGTCGATCGGCACTAGACTGACTTTTCTGTCGATTGGGTATCCTGTGTCCGTATTTGAAACCTTGAGATTACCCCGACAACCGAAAGTCGCCAATGTTTCAAAGATGTACATTGTGGCTTGAGATGATCAACCACAGGTCAAATGCATGAAAATCTCTAAAGGCTACCCGGTAGGTTGGGTCGCACTAGTATCGTGCCAAAGTGAAATTAACCGTTGAATTGAGATCGAATTCAGAAATTGGAAGTCAAGGTGTGTCACAAATCATTTTAGGATTATTGACTCATCTTTGGAAGATTTTTCATGCAAGCCGAGTTTTTCAGCAAAATAATCAAGGTATGGTTAATTTGATTCGAAAAATTGGTAGGCCCGCATTTGGTCGCGCTTTTGGGATTTAAGTTGGTTCTACGGACAAGTGAAGATGTGAATTGAAGTGTGGTGACATTGGATTAATTTTATGGACTTCAATTTGGACTCAATTGGAAGTGGATTGATTGTAATTGAAGAATTTGATACACAAGATTTTATGCCCCGGCGGAAAAATAAATTGCACCTATTGAAGATTGTTGTGGGAGGATTGGAGATAGTGGAATGTGACATCATCCAGTGATGTCATGGTGGGGCTTGTGCGGCTAGGATCTTGACACATCATCTTCTTAGGTTGCATGCCTTGAACGGAGCTCATTTGTCCAGGTAGAGATGCTTTGAAATCTAGGGCATCCTTACCGGTCCGGTCCTTTGGAAAACTCTAAACTGAAATGAGTAAAGTTTTTTAGGGTTTTAAGATCCTTAGAGTTGCAACTTGGAAACTTCACGAAATACAAAGTTGTAGATGACTTACTTATCTTGAAACAAGGGTGAGGATTTGCTCTTGGAAAGGTGACCTATCACCATCATCTTCTTCCTTGGGACTTTGGAGGAGAGAGAAGGGGGAGCTTCGACCGAAAGCCAGCTGAGCCCGACGCCGCCCTCTTCGCCCAATCGCTCGCTCGGCTATAGGCTCGCTCGTCGCCGGAGCCGCTCGCCGCCATCGCCGCCACTTGCCTTCCGTCTCCCTCTCTCCCCGATTTCTTCTTGCCGTTCAAAACCCAGCAACTGAAGGAGCTGCAGCCATGGCCGTCGCACGTTGCCAGTCGGAGCTCCTCGCCGTCGCAGCTCGTCGCCGTTCGACCGCTCGCCCACTCGCCGGCTCACGCTGCTGCCTCGGCCACGCCTTCGTCCGCCCGAGCCTCCAGCTCGTCGTCCGGCGTCCCAGCTGCTGCTCGACACCGCTGCACTTCACCGGAGCCTCCATCACCACCGCACGTCCTCGCCAGCCACTGCCCAAGCTGCTGCCCCTCTCCCCCGCCGTTCCTCCGCCCGATCAAGCTCGGATCCGCCCTCCTTCGGCCCCAAACCAGTAGCCAAGAAAATGGGTATGGCAGCGGACATTTGGCCCGTTTTGGCCGCCTTCCCAAGCCCAGATGCTCGGCCCGCCTTGAGGAAAGTCGATCCTCGCGTCGTCCTCGTCGTTTTGGTTCGCTCGATTCGTTAATCCGGTGAGTTTAGCTCACTAAATCTCGATTAGACGGTTAATGATGCCCTAAGTGTACTTAGTCTAAGTTAAGTAAGTTTAGGTGGTTAGATTAGTTTATTTGGTTGAGGATTAGATTAGGATGTTTAATTAAGTTAAAGTGTATTTAGTTTAAAGTTAAGTATGTTTATTTTAATATAAAGCCTTGATGTGACATAATAGGGTTTTATTTTTGAATTATTTAATGATTTCGAATTCTGGAATTTATAATATTATATTATATTCCGAAATTATTTAAATATTATTATTTAAAAAATGAAAAAAAAATTATTTTTAACCCCGGTTGCTCGGAATTCCGTGCCGATCGCTACCGTGTAGTCGATCTTGAAATTGATGATTGAATATTATAAATTGAGTGTGAATTGTGAAAGATATGGATATTATTATTTAATTAATTCTCGGAATAAATTTAATTATTAAATAAATTCCGAAAATTATTTTGGGACCCTAAATTCATAATTTCATGCCGATCGCTCGTGTATTCGATTATGAATTTGATGATTAGATATTACAAATTGAGTTATGATTTGCGCAATTGATTATTGAATTGTTGTGTGCTGGTTGAAAGACTCGGGTCGCAGTAGTGTCTAGGCCAACTGGACCCTTATTCTGCTAGAAATGCCGTCAAGAGAGTGACGTGGCTCGGGTCGTAGTAGTGGCTAGGCCAATTGGACCTTTATTCTTCTATAAATGCCGTCAAGAGAGTGACGTGGCTCAGGTCGTAGTAGAGGCTAGGCCAACTTGACCCATGCTCCTTCGAGAATGCCATCGATGTGGTGATGAAGCCGCGCTCCATGGGGGGAGGCGATGCCTGGCATTAATGTCAGTAGATAGTCGAACTGCAAGTTGGCTATGCCCGTATGTGGCAGTGATTAATGATTGGAACGCTTGTTGTGATTGTTCACCATGTGAAATTTGTTGTGTTTCAATGATTTAAGTGTTTATTACTATCTGAGATTGTGTGATACAAATTGTGCTAATCTGCAGGAATGAATTAAGACGGGGTAAGTATTCTGTGTGAATGTGGCTAGGCCACCCTTGGGCGTATTTTCTTTCTAATAGGGGTTTAGGGGATTGAACTTGCTGAGACATTGTCTCATCCCGGTTTGGGGATTTCAATTTCAGGTCCCTAGTGGACGGAGCGGCTAGATAGCTTTGGTTGATCTTGAGGAGTTGCAGAGGTGAAGTCATGAGGATTGGAGAACGTGTCCGACTTGTAGGTCGTAGAACAGTTCATTTTTAAGAGCCGGTCTTTTGTAGACTTTTGACCGTAGACCTCTGTTTGTAATTCTGTTGAATCATGAAAGTGTTATGTTGTGGTTTTGCTTCCTGCTTTTCTATCCCGTATTTCATTGTTTTTATAATACGTTCCGTTTGCGCAATAATAAATGAATGGGGTCGACGACACTACCTAAGAATGTCGCATTTGCATGACCATGGTGGGATGTTGACGCGCTCGAGGTTCGAGGCGTGACATGTTGGTCACTAGATTCTTCTTTGAGATATTGACCAAACATCGATACACATTAGAAATAGCCACCGATCAATCAACAATTATGATACCATTTATTAGTAGTGTGTAAGAAAAATTCAGAATCTTTTTGGGAGATCCTCAAGAGAGAGTCCACATCTAAACCTATTTATATATCTAGTTGAACCCATTTTGACTCAAAAGTTTAAGTCAATAAGTTATTGAGCAAATAGAATATACTAACTACTTAACATCACACGAATTCTTTGATGTGAGACTTTTTAACACAGCTCATACATGTAACTTAACACAAACAAATGAAACTGACACTCAAACTTCATTCAACAATAATACAGACTTTTCTTCAGCTTGCTGACGTGGTTTTCTTTTCTAAGAACCTAAAAACCTTTTGCTTGTACTATGTAGATGTCCTCTTCTAAGTTGCCATCGAGGAATGCAGTTTTTACATTTAATTGCTTTATTCACAAATTATCAATAATACTTAACACTAGCCTAATAGTAGTCAATTTCATAACTAGAAAGAAAATTTCTATGTAGTCAATTCTTTTCTTTTACTGAAAACATTTCACTACTAACCTTGATTTGTACTTCTTGCTATCATTAAGTTGTTCTTTGGCCTAGTACACCCATTTGTTCTGCAATGCCTTCTTCTCATCTGTTAGTTAAGTTTATATCCAAGTTTCCTCTTCTCAAGTGAATCCAACTCATTCTATATTGCCGGCTCCTACTTAGTAGAAACTCCAATCTACATTGCTTCTGAAAAATTGGTTCGCCAACATCACTCAAAAGAAAATAATGCTATGGTGGAGAATATCTTGGCTTCAAAGTTCTACTAGATCTTCTCAAATCGGCTTCAAGTGTAGGGGCTTTTAGTTTGGTTCTTGATGAAAGTCTACCCAAACAATTTTGGGATTCCTAATTAGCATACTTTTAGAAACCCCTCCAATTCAAAATCTCTATTTTTCCCCCTTTGTTTCCCACACTATATTTTGTGTCGCGACCTAAATTTTGGGTGTACCACCTAGGGTTAGGCTAATAGACTACTAAGTCTAAACTTAGCTCGGGCTTTCCCAAGCTTATACCAATTCTTCAAAATCTCTATTTTTCCCCGTTTGTTTCCCACACTATATTTTGTGTTGCAACCTAAATTTCGGGTGTACCACCTAGGATTAGGCTAATAGACTACTAAGTCTAAACTTAGCTCGGGCTCTTCCAAGCCTATACCAATTCGCGACTTAGGTTCAAGTACTTAACGTGCAAATTATTTTCATCTAAGAGTCGCTACTAATCAGTTTACGGTAAGTCAATTAGATACTTAAGTAAAATAATGGGAAAATTATTTTACGAATTAGAAACTTTGGATACGGAAACTTGGTTACATTAGATTTTTCTAATGCCCTTTTAATACCATTTCTTTTTATTTTAAAAAATCTATTTCTCTAACATATAAAGTGATCATGGAGTGTGTAATCCACCAATTTAACACATAAGAAAGTAAATTAAAAAAATGCAACTTATAGTAACGAAAGCATCTACGTTGTTAAATCATAATTCACATCATTAACCCTAAATATGATTTCTATTTAACATGCAATTTTTTTTTGTTTTCATTTAATTAATGAAAATCATGCTTTATGTAATGCAATATAACTAAATGACCTAATTCTAATGACAAGAAATTTCTAATTAAATGAACCTAACAATAATTACTGGATGACAGGCATTTCATAAACCTAATTCTACATGACATGCACATGACTTGTTTTAGTATTTTTTTATATGAAAATTCGTAATTAAATCACTAAAAAAATAAAAATCTAACTAAAGTGAAATGCTATTCATTCTAAATGCCTTCTAAACATGCATTTTAAAAAGAATAACTAACCTATCATGCAATCAATCCTAATCTACATGGAATGCAAATGCGATTTTTTTTTTTTTTTTTTGTATTTTCAGGATAAACAAAACAATTAAAAGATAAATATCAAACCATCCATGGTCATCAAAAATGTTAGCCACCATTTGAATTGAAATTCAAACTCGATTTTCGTTAATAAAATCAATAAATTGATCTTAAACCTTAAGATCAAAATATCAATTTTATTCTCGCTTAACTAATTATCCCATATAAAGCTGGAATAAAAATTTGTGCGGTTGCGAATTGGATGCTACATCAAGGATTTCAATTAAGAATCGAGAAATATATTAAACAATGAGACAAAATATCAAAAGCTAAATAAGATAAAATAAATCTACCTAATAAAATATATCTACCTAAAAAATAAAGTAAGTCTCTACCTAAATTGGAATTTTTCAAAAATCCGATCGGTTCAGTGAACCACGATGGAGGCTCGGCGCGGCTAAGGACGGTAGCTGTGATGGTGATTCACCGGGGTTGATGGATCGCCGTTCGGAACGGGGGGCTGTCCGTCGGAGCTCCGGCGAGGTCTGGGCAGTAGCCGGACCAGCAGCAAAACAGGGGAGGCAGCAGGTGGCTCCGTTCGGGCTCGGGCAGAGGGAGAACCCAGCAGCAGGGAGGCTCGGTGAAGGCGAGGTGCTGGGTCAGGCGGGACAGGGACGGCACCCGGGCAGGAGCAGCGTCGGTCGCTGGTCCGAGCAGAGACGGAGCTGTCGGGCGGAGTTTCGGCTCACAGACAGGGAGGAGTTGGCTCGAGATCTGCTAGGGCGCGGCACGGCAGAGGCTCGGACCAGGAGCAGCGGCCTCGCTCGAGCGTGCAGCAGCTCGACCACTGGTGGCGTCGCGGGTCAGCGGTAACAGCAACCAGCGGCAAAGGGGGCGCTCGGGTCGTCGGAGCAGAGGCGGAACTGCAGGGCTATGGGCGTCTCTCGGGCTGCGGGGACAGTCGGCAGAGCAAGGGGCTCGGCGGACGGCGCAGGGCAGAGAGCAACTCGGCAGCGGGGGGTTGATCGGAGACGTGATGGAGCGGCGGTAGCGACGGCGGGCTTCGTGCGGCGAGGGAGTTGCAGGCCCGGAGGTGGCGGAACGGCGGTGGCGACCGGTGCAGCGGAGGCCGGCAGGCGGAAGCGTCGTGGCTGGGGGCGAAGCAGAAGCAGCGGCGTCGACGCTCGGGGCTGCTCCCTCTTCTTCCTCTCCTTTCGGTTTTTTCCTTCTATTTTCTTTTTCTATTGGCCGGTCACTTCACCTCCCCTCTGTCTCTGCTGCGCAGTCTCTGTTGCTGCTGTGTTCTGACTTTTGGAGCCCCAACCCCAACGAAAACCTAGAACGAAGGAAGAATTTTTTCTCTTTAACCAAAAGAAAAAGAGAGAAGGTTTTTTCCTCTTTTTTCTCTTTTTGTGCTTGAACTTTTTACCTAGAAAACCTAGAAAAAAGCCCCCTAAAACCCTAAAACGAAGGAAGAATTTCTTCTCTTTTGACTTCAATTTTTCGACCTAGAGTACTGAGAGGAAGAAAAACCGCATTGTGTGATCGTATATTCAATGTAGCCCCAAAACCTTACGCGAACAACCTATTTATAAGATACGATTAGAGTTTCAAATTTTCCAAATCGATATTTATGAAGATTTTTTTTTTCTAAATATAATATTTGTTTTGCCTAACACAATATTTGCTTTTCCACACCACTGACCGTTGCAGCATAGATGGTAGATCCTTTGCTCTCCTCAGTGGAGGCCAAGATTCGAAGCCCCTGCGAAGCAGGGAGGCTGAAGCGCTATGTGGTGACTTAAGCGTGGCGTCGGGGTAGTGGTTTCCTCGCTAGCGACACCTGGGGGTTTACATGGCAGCTGTCGGCCAAAGCGGTTCCTCCAACATTAAAAAAAAAAAAAAAAAAAAATTCTTTTCCACTTGCCTTATCTAAAAAAATTCATCATATCCTAGAAAATTTTAAATTCCTATTTTCACGAGATGATCAAAGAAAAAAACAGGCTTGGCCCAATTTATTCGCTTCGTGGGCTTAGTTCGAACTCGCCAAGTTAAAATTCGAACCACTAATTTGAACATAACTACCACCGGTCCAATAAATAAAATGCAAAAAATGCAAATTAAAAATAAATGTACATAAAATTATATGTTATGCAATTGATCATTTTTTCGAAGATAAAATTAACCCCTAATTTTTTAATGCGATAAATGACTAAACAGATTGCTAAAATTTAGGTGTCAATATTTTGCCACAAATTTCTCTTTATACAAATTATTTTCATCGAAAGTAACATCATTTGTTCTTATTATTTTTATTTTATTTTATTCATCACAGAACCCATAGCTAAAATAATCAGAGCTATCTAATGAAAACATCTTTTGCATCAAGCTTATCTCTATTTATGGGTTCTATATCGACACACAAAACACAACAAAAAAATCAAATGCAAGAGATTTACCTTCTTTCTAGTCTAATATTTTTTTAGTAGCTTGAAACCAAGTGGTACTGAAGGTCCCTTATTCATTCGGCAAGTTGCTATGTTAATTATATCTGCCCAAAACGTCTTGGGTAAATCATGCATATATCCTCATATTTCTTGCATGCTGATTTAGAGTTCTATTCATCATTTCAGCAACTCCATTTTACTATGGTTTGTTGGGAACTATTATTGTTATACTTATTTCATTCTTTGTCCCTGTTTTCATACTCACTACCATGATTAGATCTTATACATTTAATCTTTAGGTTAGTCTTATTCTCTTAGCTTTCCATCTTTTAAAAATAGCAAACATATCGAATTTATTTTTTATAAAATAAATAAACACATACCTTCTTGGTAGAGTTGTCAATGAACATGAGGAAGTAAGCGTTCGATGGAATGAACATGGGCCAGCCTCTACACATTTCTATGTGCCAACTCTAACTTTTCTCTCTTTAATTATCTTCCAATTTTCTAAAAAATGATGTATTTATGCTTAATGCAACCTCACTTAGACCAATACTTTTTGCACTTCAAATTAAGTAGTTTTCCCTTCATTTCATTTTCTCTTAAGTGTCCAAGGTTGAAGTTTTAAGTCAACAATTTCTACCGTTTCCCTACTCCTTTCAATCAAGTACAATGTTCCCAACTTTGCCCCCCCATGATTTATTATAAAATCTCAACAATCTTTCATGAGTAATCCCCAGAATATTCGGTATTGTCTAATTGACCTATAGAGATTAAACTTCTTTTAAGACTAGGAATAAATATGACTTACTGCAATTTCCATTGATACCCATTAATAATATTTATGTGAACATCACCCTTTCCCATAATAAGATTCTTCATCAGCAAGATAAATCTTTTTAAACTTTCTAGCAACAATATTGTGCATTAGTTATTTGTAAAAAGTATAGGGAAACAATGCACATGAATTTAGAATCCAAGACTCAATGTCAATGCTCAAAATTTAAGGCATTATGGATAGACATCTCTTCAAGGGTTGTATTCATAGATATCGCCTCCTCTTGATTTCAATCTCGCTATTTGATTTTTTTTTTTTTTTTTTTTTGGGTTGTACAATCTTGTCTTATATGGCCTTTCTTTTCATAATTCCAACAAATTATTTCACCACAAGGTCTCAATTTGCTTCTTTCTTTGGACTTTGATCAACCTTTAATATTGGTGCTAACCTCATTAATTACTTCTCCCTCTGCCTTTGGTACTCAAGGCAATGCCCGAAAATTTGCCAAACTCTCTTTTGTGAGTATCCTCACTAATAATCAAAACTCGAATTTCCTAAAGCTTCAACTTTTTCTAACCAAATGAAATACTCACCATAATTATAGTCATACATCAACTTTCAGGTAGAGAAGATAACAAATTAAAGCTTTTACCTCAAAATTTCTTTTCACAAAATTCAACTGAGTAGTGATCATGATGAATTCGTTGATACCATCTCTCATAAAAGCATATTCATCCATCTTTAGATTGAAGAGGCAACACATTAGATATACCTTGTTTGACATTGTTGGCTTCTCGCATATATTGGACAAGGCCCTCATCAAATCCGTTGTCTTCTCATTGGTGACGTGGAAGGGAACATTCCACATCAACACGAGATAATTCTCACCTAGGATTAGCTAATCTAATAATTATCATCTTCTTGCTTAATTAAATTTGGTTTCTCTACTGACAAAGATTGATGCAGGCTCTTTTACTATAACTAATTCTCGACTGTATCTTCTAGAAACCAAAGTCTTTGCTATCGAATTGATCGATCTTCATCTTCCCTTCATCCATCTTCGTTACTCTCACTATTCCGCTAAGTCAAGCTTTGATTCCAATTTTTAGGAACATGAAACATTGAAGAAAAATGTAGAGAAGAGGCAAACAAATTTTCACATGGAAAACCTTTTAAAAATTAGAAAGGGAAAAACTATAGTGCGTACTAGGCAACCTTTTCGTTAATAATATTAGTATCAGTTTCAGAATTATAAGTTACAACTACAAAAGAAATTGTCTTACTATAGCAAAAAGTTTGGCATACAAAGTTATAGCAGAAATTACATGTAGGCCATTAAAAGAAATCTCTTTGCTTTTATATTAGTTTTCTTTATTAGACTCCGCACGTCCATGAAGGAAAAAGGTATTTGAGAGAATACGAGTTATCAAAAAAGAGAATACAAAATGTTGAGAGGGAAAGGTGGAGGAATATTGCCGATATAAAATGGTAACTTTGTGGGTTTTTTTTTTTTATTTTTATTTTTGGGGGGAGGGGGAAGGGAAAATCATTGAGTGAATGAGGGGTTGGACGTCTGGAGAAGAGAGCCAACAAGGATATTATGATCTTGTACCTTGTTCGTTTGTGATTTTTATCTCAAAATCGTTCTTTGGTCTCCCACTCTTCCATCATCAAATATCCTTTGTGCTCCCTTTGCACATTTTTTTCTTTTTTCTTTTTTTGGTTCAAAATAGTTTTTATTGTTCGTTTGTCTCCCAATAGTGTCCAAAACGTGTAAAAGGAATGTTGAAGGGTTTGTGGAAGGAGGGGAGAGAGAGAGAGGAAGACCCCGGGGGGGGGGGCGGTGGGAGTGGGGGGTGGGGGGGGGCGAGACAAGATGGGCCTCTGGGCCAACCTTGGCTCTTAATGGACCTCCTTGTGGGTCGGCCCACTAATCAGTCCAAGCTCCCTTTCGGCTTTTCATTAATCTTAGTTGGCCCTAGGTTTTGTTTGCTAGAGAAATTCATGTGTCAACACTCGATCATAATATATACATAGCAAACAAAATATTTTAAATGTGAAATTTATCAACCCAACTTAACCCCTTATTCCAAAAGCAAAAAAAAAAAAAAAAAAAAAGACTAATATATGCATATACATAGCTAGATGCGCCAAATCTTTCTCATGCTCGATAAGCCTCTCCTAAAACACGAACTTCACTATTCAATCATGCATAATGAGTACTGGCCTCTCTCCTTCATCCTGGTGTCCTCGCTATCAGTTCAACATCGTGATTAGGAGAAGCTTCCCTCCTTGGAAATTGAGAGGCTGGAACTTTCATAGGTCTATTTCTCTCCTGACAACCACATAATCTGTGCTCACGAAAGAAGTAGTCTGTAGTTTCCAGAAATTTGGACCAAAGGGAGCGATCAACAGCACGAACTGCACTCGAAGAAGGCCAATGAGAATAGAAGAACGAAACCACATATATCAACACCGATGATAGCGAGACGAGGCTGGTGATGATGAAGAGCCCTCCAAAGCTGTACACGTTCAGGCTAAGACTGTCTGAAAAGATGGCAGCATCTTGATCTTGGCACGAGCTTTGACTGCCGAAGTATTTTCCTTCGATCGCGTCCATTTTTGCTTTATCTTGAGTAACATTCAAGATTGCCCTTGAAATGTAGGAGACCAAAGGGGACCTCAATGGGAAGGCCTGATGAATAATTCAGCCACGTTAGTTCGTGGCGTTACCTAAAATAACCTTCCATGCATGGTCTTGTCCGTGCACAAGCCTGTCAGATGTGAACCGGGTGCATGCATGCGTGTTACAACACGAGAACAAGCTTGCGTGCGTTTTCTTGCTCATATATATGTGTGTGTAAAAGTAGAGGTTCAGCTCCCCTCCCCATGTCGACACGTACCTCGCCCGTTGCGTGCGGAGCGTCTTCGGTCTTCATCCCCTCTCTCGACATGTTTTGACCTTCATTTTCATGATGTGTATCAGCGTGGGCATGTGCTTTTTGACGTGCATTGCCTTTTAGTGATCCCTACTTTATTATCTGATAGGTTTTGCCCTCGAATATCTTATATATGTCCATAGACGGACTAAAATGAACAAAAAAAGGTGCATCGTCATACAAGTTGCAGATGCACTAAATCTCTTGTATTCATCTATATGACTCATGAGCGCACCATTACAAGCGAATTTGCCCATTATTGTCTAGAACATCCATATTTTATGCATGAGTATTCTTGATATCTATCATGGCCAAAGAAATTAAAAAATGATTATATTGAATACAGTTTATTCTTACGCACGTTGTCACCCAAACTCCTCTATTTAACACATAAGTCCAATATTAGAAAAATCACATTAATGTGCAATATTTCTGTGATGTTTGAAAATTCAAAAAAATTTAAAGGCGCTTATTCCTAAGATCTGTTGCGAAAAATAAATAATGAGAAAATTGGAAAAAAAAAAAAAAACTTACAGTGACTACTATTTATTTTCGGCAAGTTAAAAATGAATAAAATCCATTGTCATGCAAGGTGAAGGTCACTTATGATTATTTGTATAACACGTGAGCCCTCCATTAATTTGGACAAGTCGCATTAAAGACAATATTTTACCCCTGATAATTATGAGACATAAATAGTTTTAAAAATGAAATAAAAAAGCTCATATTGAATACAATTTATTTGTGAAAAGTTGAAAATAAATAATAATGGATCTATTCTCGTGTAGGGTATAAATATATTAGAGCGGTGCATGCAAAGGTTAGCCCACTGGTATTTATGTGAGCAAGCACAAGTGCGAGATAGAGAGAGAGAGAGAGAGAGAGAGAGACACTTACAAAGGCAAAACCATCGGTTTTATAGGTTGGTCCTACCATTTTATACTTGTTGCAGTATCGGGCAAGGAAGAGTTTTATGTACGGCAATTCATCAAAGATCGCCGACACTCCTCCGTTTTCGCTTCCCTTGGATAGTGCCTCGTGGTATTCCTCCGGCGAACCATAAGGAATCAATCTGGACTCGTCGAAATTGAATTGTCTCACAAGAAATTCTCTCACGCTCGATGCTTCCTGATATCCGACGTAATGGCGATTCCTTATCAACTCTTGCACGTCCACAAACTTTGGTGCGAAACGTTGCACGGTTAAAAGTGAAGCTAAATTTGCAGTATAGCTCTGAGTCAGGATAAGCACCACGAACACCCATACGATGAGCACGAGCCTTGTCAAGTTGTTCGCAATCTTCTCTCCTACATCGATAAAAATCGTAGTAAAGTGCTGACAAAAAACCGAGCTAAAACAACAAAAGCAGAGTAAAACATGGAAGGAAAACCAGATTATTAAACCGATTTGTTGGCTACGAAGAAAATCATAATGCCAAAACAAGGCACGAATCAGTTTTGAAAGAACTTACTATGAGCAAACACCAATGTGGAGAAGGAAAACCAGATTATTAAACCGATTTGTTGGCTATGAAGACCTCTAAAATCTTCATTTGTGCGATGTTCGAGAAGCCAAACGAAGAACCCAGTTAGAAGGAAGGCCAAACCACTTGTTACCCAAAGAGTCCAACTCAATGGTTTTAAGAAGATCCACATGTTCCTCCGCTCATCATCCTTGATGGCAACTACCATTGCTACACCAGATTCTGAGTAGGGAAGTGTAAAATCGATGTAGGACGAGCGGTTTGCAATGATAGTCGTGTCTCCTACGACGGCATCGAATCTCTGCATCGTCATGTCCTCATAAACTTCAATATATATAGGTAATTCACTTCTATTTGAATAAGAATGTATAAATAGAAGCAAGGTATACTAATGACAGTATGCAAATGTGTGCTGCGAACTACTTCTCTGTGAGGAAATTTTGACATGTATAGCATAAAAGCTCAAACAAGATTCAGAAATGATGCACTTAATAGCGAAGAAATCCTTTTCCTCTCCTAGTCATTTATCAAGGAATAGCAGGGTAAAATCCTAAGAGAAAGCATCGACTGACCTGAAGTTTAACTTGGTACAACATATCATCATAGGTTCCTGCGATTTGCCTGCTCTCGTTCACGTAAGGAATGTACCGGTGAGGAATAGCAAACGGTAATGCATCCAGTACTGCAAGAAACATGTCGTGGGAGAATCCTGAGTAGCTGGGCACCCCTGTATGTGGATCCCATTCGATTTTGAAGAATTCCCTGAAGCCGTCTTTCACCGGAACTCCGATCCTTAGTTTCTTTCCTAACATGGGCACCACCCAACCTTTCGGTGGCTTTCGTGTACCTCCTGGCCAAACAGGTGGCTTCAAATCGTTGGCTGTAGCTGTATAAACTGCCTTTGTTGATGGGTTCAATTCAGGGGAAAGTCCTCTTGCTGAAGTCCAATATCCAATGATTTCCTCTCTCTGTCCTGCAACATTAAAAATTTCGAATGCAATGGGCTGAAGTTCACCACTAGGCAAGTGAAATTCACCGCTAAGGCCTTGAAATTTGATGCTTAGAATTTTCTCGAGCAATTTCGGACCCATCTCAGAAATCCCGATAGATGAAAAGTTGAGATTGTTTCTGCTCGTATTTGGCTTTAAGTATCTAGACTTTGCAGGCTCCCATGCCATCTCTCCTGTAAATGCTAATGCTGTGACGGTGTCGTATGCCCATAAGCCAAAGAGACTAAGATCAGCAATCTCTTCGTGGGGATTTCTCTCAGCATAAAGTTTCTTCCATCTCTCCCCGAACTCTGTACGGGACTCCGATCGTGGTACATACGGCCTAACACCTAGTACACCTTGCATCGAGTCCAAAGCCTTAGAGCTGACAGGATCTAGCAAAGACGATAAACCATCGGTAACAATCCACGCAATCTCCTCGCTCATCATTCCCGCCTCACTCGCTAGAACAAAGAACCTAGACCCGATCAGAGCAGTCATGTGAACAAGAAACACTCTCGTCTGTGTCATCAGCAACTTATTGAGCTCTTTAACGATGTCGATATCTTCTGGAAATGCAGGGATAACGCTTCTATAAGAGATCCGAGCATCGACCTCTTGGAACGCATCGACAAGGTATGGAACCAAGCCGTTGCCATAGTCAGTGTCTTCATAAACAAGAGTTATTTCCCTCCAACCATAAGCTTGAACAACGGCCGCTAAAGCACCAACCTGTGAACTGTCGTCGTAGGCTGTGCGAACAAAATAACGTCTTTGTGTGGGAGAAAGGGAAGGGCTTGTGGCTGAGAAGGATATGATTGGGACTTGAGCTTTTACTCCTAAGTTGATTACAAATTCAGTTTGTGAGGACCATTCTGGACCGAGGATTGCATGGACTTCTTCATTCTCCATCAAGTCCAGAACTGTAGACACAATGTATTTCATGAAGGAAATAATCTACCAAGTCGAGCTTCTCCTCCAGACCTGGAGGCTTGATCTCCATTACTGGCAAGCCTCTAGGTCTTGAAGGGACTGCTCCTCCAAGGGGGCAAGCATTGAAACGAGACCCAGATCTCAACAACAATAGAGAAGCCCCCATGACCGATGGCAAGAGAAGAGGGAAAAAGGCGAAGAAGGGAGAAAGAGAGGAAGATAGACAACAGTGGGGAGAAATAGAAAGAGAAGAGATTATGCGGTGTGTTGATGAATTACATCGTGAGTGTTTGAACGAATAAATCTTGTGGTAAGATTTGTAAGTTCCATTGCAAGTTTGAGAGATTATTTGGGAGGAATCATGAGTATAAAACAGTGTGTGAGTTATTGAATATAATTGGAGGCTAGGAAACATTAAGTATTTAAGTGACTTGAGTGTGACTGTAATCTTTATTACATGTTGCTCTTTCCCGTGGAGTACGTTCCACCGTTTGATTTCCTTTTTATGCTTATTATTGTGTTTGATCACTTACTTTTTAGGCATAAGTGTACTAAAAGTTCTAAAACTTATAATAAAATTGCAATTGAAACCTAAATCCTTCAAAAACTGCAATCAAATAATGAAACTTATCATGAAGTCTAATCGAGTCCTAAAACTTTTAAAAAGTCCAATTAAGAGAATGACTTGATTATACTAATTTGATAAGTTTTAAGACTTAATTCTACTTTTTGAAAGTTTTAGGACTCAATTATACTTTTGTGACAAGTTTTAGGAATTGATTACATTGGAATTAATTGTCTTTTTAAAAAGTTTTAGGACTTCCAATTTATATCAATTTTGTACAAGAAGTCTCCCTATGATGCCATCATATATGTATTAGTATCGCAAATCAGGCTAATTTGAATAGAGAGTTTTATTGTGCTACTTCTTGAAAGCACATGAGGTCCTAATTTCGATAACGTGAGGGTTTTAGTGTAGTTCCTCATAAAAAGAATAGGGTAGAGAACCGATGAGAATACAGATACCAAATAAATTGATGACAAGTACTTGAAGTCCTGAAGAATCAAGATTCATTGGCGATAAGCGTTTGAAATCGTGAATAATCTAATTATGAGGGCGAGACCAATATGTCGCACACAAGTGAAATTATTCAGGAATACAATTTCCAATAAATCCTGCACAAATGCATATATTTACCTGCTAAAGCCGCATCAACAACATCGTCCTCCGGATCTCTAATGTGAAGCGATAATCGGGTATGGTAATGAGAGTGCACGTCATAGAAATCAAAGAGCGCCATGGACATACAACTCATCACCACCTTCCCGTGGGTCGAGTTCATGTTGTGCACTAGCCCGACTTGAATCATTTTCTTTGCAGGGTTCTCTTTGGGTACACTAGAGGTTTCCAAAGTAGAGGCCAGGCCAAGAAAAGATATTAGTGCAAGAATCGAATAGCTTGTTTGGGCGCCCATATTCAGCGTCTCTTGGTTATTTTCATCTATTGCTTCACTCATTCCCCACTATTTATACACTGTTTCCAGCTCTAACCATTGGAAAAATTTGGAAGGAAGTTTCCTAGAATTTGACAGTGCGATGTGGACACATTAGCTAACTCCTCACTAATGTCTTAGTCCTACGTTAAAATAAAAGCCGTAGATTCAGTGGAAAAACTGTGGAGCACCATTGTCTTTTTTTAATTGCAAATATTTAATATTTTTTCCCCTTTATTGGCAATAAGCCAATCAAAAAGGTCAATTTGTGAGGGTCTACATGATGGTCACACATGCTTTTGCTAAGACTGGAAGCTTTCACCTTTGTTTCGCCTTCATCTTTTGGTGGCATCAAAATAAACCGCCGTATGGGATACGAAAAGGAGAAAAACTACAGCGGGAGAAACGAAAAGGAGATAAGATGATAAGGTCTATCACTGTCATCGATGAAAAGCAGAACTTAATTGAATAGATGTATCTAGGGAAAATTCACTAACCCAGGAAAAAAACCCGACCAGGCAGGGTTGGTTCCCTTTTTGTGAAATCGGAAATCAGCCCACCTGATCTTGGAATCGGACCAGATTGATGATTTCAAGGTCAGACCAGGAATCGTTAATTTTTTTTTTTTAATTTTATGTTTTTCGTTTTGATTTCTTCTATTCCCTGCATTTTGAACTCCAAAAGTTTGGTGTTGTCTTTTGCTTGCATTTGGTGATGTTGCTTCCGCATTCTTCTAGAGCAATTATACCTACATTATGTTCCAATGAATTCAAATGGTTTCACCTTCCATTTTGTTCTTTTTCTACATAATTTTTTTGTCTGTCCCTTCCATATACATCTTCTTGGTTAAAGAGCTACAAGAAGGAACTTCCCAATATTAAAACCAAAAAAAAAAAAAAAAAAAAAAACCATCTCCTGTGGACCTGCCTACCTCTATTGCTATTGTACAGATCCAAGCTGATGTCCAGGAATTGAAAGCCTCCATCACCTCCATTGGACAATATCTTGTGAAAATTGACCGAACAATCCTCAGTCTAAACAGTTACAATCCTACTCGACCAACCCCAAAACCCTCAGTTCTTGATGTCCCCACACGGCAACGCAAGCACCCCTGCCTACTTTAGATGTTTTAACTATCTTCTACGCCGGTTTGCTTTTTGTTTTTTGGATTGTTGCTATTATCTCTTGTATGCTCCTGCTTTTGCTTAATGGAATTATTCTTTTGCATAGTTGCTTATGAAAAAAAGAGAGAGAGTGACTGGATGTAATAATTATATTGACTGCAAATACTCGTGATAATTGTGATGATAGTATCAAGATAAAGGGAGCAATTGGCAATGTGTCTTTTCAATAGCTAATTCTGATTGCTAACTTATTGTCTCTCAAAGCTTGTCTTGTCCTTCTTCCCAATCCTAGATTGGGATTTGCTCTGTCGGTGGCATTTGTATATACACGCACAAATGCGAGGGAGCTTCTGTGTCTGAAGGACGCCTCTGTTTTTCAGCTGCACAATAAAGGAGTTCGTATATTTGTTATTGCTGGTCAGAGAACATAACCGTGGGGTTCTCTTTTGAACCTTTCACAGTGGAGCTCCTTTCTTCGGCCTCATAACCGGAGCTCTCAAGAAACATGGTGATTCGTGCTGAATGATTTTACATTCAACTGCGGTGTTTTCTTCGTAGAGACGCATGTGTTTCGAATCTAAGATAATTCTTTGCAATTTATTTTATCGAGCAATTGCGTTAGACTAAACACTATGAGTTTGGATGTAGTCTACAGCTAGGAAACAATTGAGTGTGTGGCAACTGGCTCTCCTTATGAAGTAAATACCAACACTTGGACCGAACTACATAAATATCTCATGCTAATTATTATTCTTTGTTGATTTCTCTGGTGCTTTCAGTTCTCGCGTCGATTGAAAGATACATTAGCTTCTGTATTATTTTACAGCAATATATAAGCAGATAAAAATTTGTACATGTGACATGTATAAACCCAGAAATTCACCACTTATTTAAAAAAGAACAAAGAAAACAAGTTGCTAATGACTCAAACGTGCATACTAAGTAGCGGCCTCTCTCTTTCATTTTGCCTCCTCGCAATCACTCCAATATCAATATTCGTGGAAGCTTCCATGCTTCGGAATTGCGACGTCAGAGCCATCTTAGATCCATTTTTCCACGGACAACCAAGTAACCGGTGCTCTCGAAAGAAGTTGTTTGCAGTTTCCGAAAACTTGGACCGAAGGGAGCGATCACCGGGACGGATGGCTCTCGAAGAAGGCCAATTGGATTGGAAGAACAAAACCACATATATCAATACCGAAGATACCGAGACAACGCCGGTGATGATGAATAGCCCTCCGAAGCTGTACACACTGAGGCTAAGATTATCTGAAAAGATCGCTGCATCTTGTTCTGGGCTCGAGTTTTGACCGCGGAAGTATCTCCCTTCTATCCCATCCATTATGGCTTTATCTTGAGTAACTTTCAAGATTGCCCTTGAAATGGAGGAGACCAAAGGGGACCTCAATGGAAAGGCCTGATGAATTATTGTCCACGTTAGTTCATGGCTTTATCTAAAAATACCTTTCATGCATGATTGTGTCCATGCACGAACATGAGAGAGAGAGAGAGAGAGAGAGAGAGAGAGAGAGAGAAACTTACAAAGGCGAGCCCGTCGGCTTTATAGGTTGGTCCCACCGTTTTGTACTTGTTGCAGTATTTGGCAAGGAAGAGTTTTATGCAGGGCAGTTCATCAAAGATTGCCGCAACTCCTCCGTTTTCGCTTCCCTTCGATAGTGCCTCGTGGTATTCCTCGGGCGAACCAAAAGGAATCAATCTGGACTCATCAAACTTGAGCTGTCCCGCGAGAAGTCCCTTCACGAAAGATCCTTTCTGATATCCGACGAAATGGCGATTCCTTATCAAGTCTTGCACATCTACGAACTCCGGCGTCATACGTTGCACGGTTAAAAGTGAAGCTAAATTTGCAGTATAACTCTGAGTGAGGATAAGCACCACAAATAACCATACGATGAGCACAAGCCTTGTCAAATTGTTTCCAATCTTCTCTCCTATATTAAACAAAATCATATTAAATTGCTAACAAAGGACCGAGCAAAAACCGAAAAAGCAGAGTAAAGTATGGAAGCCATTACTGTCGAGAAGACCTCAACGAAATTCAAAATAACAAAAAAGGCACGATAGTTTTGAAAGGACTTACTATGTGCAAACACCAGTGTGGAGAAGGAAAACCAGAATATCACACTGAGTTGTTGACGACGACGACCCCTAAATTCTTCATTTGTACGATGTTCGAGGAGCCAAACGACGAACCCAGTAGAAATGAAGGCCACACAGATCGTTAGCCAGAGATTCCAGCTCAGTGGTTTTAAGAAGATCCACATGTTCCTCCGCTCGTCATCCTTAATGGCAACTACCATTGCTACACCGGATTCTAAGTATGGAAGTGTAAAATCGACGTAGGACGAGCGATTGGCAGTGATAGTCGTGTCTCCTATGACTGCATCGACTTTCTGCATCATCATGTCCTCATAAACTTCAACATATATGGGTAATTCACTTTCATCATAATAAACATGTTAATGATATTTGTGGACACAACATCTACCAAAAGTGTAAATATTATGTCTCAAGTTTGAATCCATATACGAGACCCAGCCCGAGTGGAGAATGTAGATAGGTTTGTTAAACTAAATTTGTCGACACGTTGAGGTTTGTTTTCTGTTGAAGATAATATCCTAGTCCAAGTTTGACCAAGATTTGTCAAGAGCCCTGTCGTCCTTCACAAACTCCTCAAATGCTTTCCTTCATAGATATGGTTCATCAAGGGTAGCATGAACAGAGCCTGTTGGATTTCTCCAGGCAAGGCTTCAAGGGTTCTTCTGTTTCTGTTTTGAAAGATATTGTCAACCATGTTGGCAATTTGTTTTGGTATGGAGGACAAGAAAATTGGCTTCAGACCTGGGTCTCCACCCAAGGTATAGTAAAGCTTCATCGTTTCTTTGAAATGTCGGTCAAGATCTCTGCTTTCATTGGAACAGCATTTTCTTTTAAAGAACTCAGTTTTCTTTTGTTCTAAGAGATCTCCTGGGCTACCAATGATGTATAGATAAGAATCCGAATGACTTGGGTAAAGTCTTGAGCCAAAAAGGTGATTTGGTCAGCTAGTGGAATGTTCATCCACCAGTTCTAACAGTTTCCTATGAACATGCTGACAAATTCTAGGAGTATGTCAAAGTGGCTGACATCTGTGTTTAAGGACCTAGTGTTCATCCAGGCATAGAATTCTTGTAACCTTTCATACCACTTATGGTACAGAAGATCATCAAGAGTAAAGGTAAGCCTGGAAATGCTGGGAGTACTAGGATTAGGCTGCACTGGCTCGGATTCGTCTCTTCCTTGCATGTTTCTGTCATCTCCACTAGTCATAAAATAACTAAAAATTCCTCTCTAGCTGCAAGAATAGCTTCTGGTTCTTATTCTGATTGGCTTTCTCCAAATGAAGGCTCAGGTGATTCTGACGCTTTTATGTCAGAAAGGAAATCTCCATCTGGATCTTCTTGAGTCACCACTGTGAGTTCAGGTAAAGTATTTCAGTGATGATTTCTCAAGGATTAGATAGGGTTTGAAATTATGTAGGGATAAGGAGGCTGGGAAGAAGTATTAGGCTGCTTTCCTAACTCTTCCCTTTGCTGTTGCGCTATGATCCTATCTTGGATTGCGAGAATATCTGGTTTTCAGGATTTTGGACTATGAATGCAGAGCCCTGAGAAAAATGTTCAAGGAAGCTGAGGTATAATGGGACAATTTGATTTTTCCATTGAGGAGGTGAATGGTAACTCGAGAAAGAGGTCCGAGGGAGTTGTCCTTCTTGGAGGGCCCTGATCTGTTTCGTGAACTTCTCAATTTCAACGGTTTGATCAAGATAATGCCTAGGAGGCAAAGCCCCTAATTCCATCTTCTTGAGCTTATCTTGGAGAATTCGAAGCAGTTTATTTGTTACCACTTTTGTCTGGTCTACTCATTGATTAATCTCCTCGTAGAGTAGATGCTTCACAGAGATCGCAGGGAATATGGAGAGTGAGGAAGAATATAAACGTGGGTTTTTGGGCTTTTCTCATTTCCTTCGGCCGCAGGTGGGTCTCTTCTTCTCAGGTAAAAAAGAATGCACAGTACTCTTCAAGAAGCCGCGCAAGAAAGGATCGTTCGGTGGAGAATTCTTTCT
This sequence comes from Eucalyptus brandiana, assembly GCA_014182725.1. Lineage (NCBI taxonomy): Eukaryota > Viridiplantae > Streptophyta > Magnoliopsida > Myrtales > Myrtaceae > Eucalyptus > Eucalyptus brandiana. The sequence continues at coordinate 29,760,476 of CM024670.1, forward strand.
TCAACCGCACGAAAGATTTCTCTGAACACGCGTAGATTTGCTATAGATTCCTAGAGTGTGAGCGTTTACTACTCCGTAATTTTCCAATTGATTAATCTCCTCGTAGAGTAGATGCTAATACTTGGACCAAACCACATATATCTTTATTTATTTATTTATTTATTATTCCTTGTTTATTCTTTTGGTGATTTCACATTGATTTAATAATTTATAAAATCCGATAGTTTTCGCAATATATTACAACAAAACAAAAAGAAATCATGCATAAATACAAGCCAGGTATATCAATGACAGTGTGCATATTGATGTTGTGTGGACAGCTTCTCCGCAAGGGAATTTTTAACGTGTATGATACAAAAGGTGAAACAAGATTCAGAAAGAATGCACTTAACAATGAAGACAATAGTCATTCCTTTTCTTTCAACTCGTCATTTATCAAGGAACAACGGGGTAAAATCTTGAAGATAAAAGCACCAACTAACCTGAAGTTTAATTTCGAACAGCATATCATCGTAGGTTCCTGCGCTTTGCCTGCTCTCATTCATATAAGGAATGTACTTGTAAGGAATAGCAAAAGGCAATGCATCCAGTACTGCCATAAACATGTCATGGGCAAATCCTGAGTAGCTGGGCACTCCCGTATGCGGATCCCATTCGATTTTGAAGAACTCGTCAAAGCCGTCCTTCTTCGGAACCCCAATTCTTAGTTTCTTTCCTGTTATCGGCATCACCCAACCTTTCGGTGGCTTTAATGTATCTCCTGGCCAAGTAGGCGGCTTCAAATCATTGGCCGAAGCTGTATGAACTACCTTTGTTGATAGGTTCAATTCGGGTGAAAGTCCTCGCTCCAAAGTCCAGTATCCGATGATTTCCTCATTTTGTCCCACAACATTAAAGATTTGGAATGCAATGGGATGAAGTGCACCGCTGGACAATTTAAATTCTCCAGTAAGGCCTTGAGATTTGGTGCTTAGGATTTTGTCGAGCAATTTCGGGCCCATCTCAGAAATCCCGATAGATGAGAAGTCGAGTTTGTTTCTGCTCATATTCAGCTTTAAGTATCTAGACTTTGCAGGATCCCATGCCATCTCTCCTGCTAACGCTAATGCTGTGACGGTGTCGTATGCCCATAAGCCAAATAGACTGAGATCAGCAATCTGGTCGTGTGGATTTCTCTCGGCGTAAAGCTTCCTCCATCTCTCTTCAAAATTTCTACGAGACTCCGATAGTGGTACATGTGGCCTTACGCCTAGAACACCTTGCATCGAGTCCAAAGCCTTGGAGATGAACGGGTCCAGTAAAGACGACAAACCATCGGTGACAATCCACGCAAACTCCTCGCTCATCATCCCCGCATCACGTGCTAAAGCAAAGAACCTAGACCCAATCCCAGCAGTCATATGAACCAGAAATACTCGTGTCTGCCTCGTCAACAAGTTATTGAGCTCTTTTATGATGTCAATATCTTCCGCAAATGGAGGAATAACGATTCTATAAGAGATCCGAGCATCAACCTCCTGGAACGCGTCAACAAGGTACGGGACCAAGCCGTTACCATATTCAGTGTCTTCATAAACAAGAGTTATTTCCCTCCAACCATAAGCTTGAACAACAGCCGCTAGAGCACCAACTTGTGAACTATCGTCATAGGCTGTCCGAACGAAATAATGGCTTTGCGTGGGAGAAAGGGATGGACTAGTGGCTGAGAAGGATATGATTGGTACTTGAGCTTTCTCTCCTAAGTCGATAACAAATTTGGCTTGTGAGGACCATGTTGGACCCAGGATTGCATGGACTTCTTCATTCTCCATCAAGTCTAGAACTGTAAACGCGATGTATTTGATTAAACAATTGATCTGCCAAAAAAAGTGGGATTGCTTTCTTTTTTGTTTTGGTCGAAAAAGTGGGATTGCTAACCACTCTTTTAGCAACAAAACACCACAGGCTTGGAACAATAACAGGCCCGGTGGGCCGGGTATTTGTAATAATATAAGCCCGACTCCGAAGGCTTCGTGCCTGTTATCTCTAGGCTAGGTCAATGCTAAGCATTTCAGCCAGGACAGTACTTGATCGGGCCAATTAGTGTAGTCCAGGCTAATCCCGAAGTTTCACATAATTTTTCAAAAGAAAATAACACAAATAATCTTTGAATTTTGATCTAATGCATAATATCATTCCTTAATTTTTATTCAATATATAATCCCATGTGCATTCTAAACCCGGAACTTTGATCTAATATTCAAAGTTGCCATGAACTTTTAAACATTTTTATATGTTTAGGAACTATACTAAACATTTATCAATAATTCATAGACCACATTAATCGAGTTAGGAGGCCAAGCAAAGGCCTCAACCCTCTCTGGCAGCTAATGAGGGCTTCCAAGCCCTCAATCAATGGTTGGGTTAGGCGAGCAAGGTAACAACAGTGGGGAAAAAGATAAGGAAAAGAAGAAAAGAAAAATGATAATAATAAACTAAAATTTTTGGAAAAATAAAAAGTCTACGTCAACATCAGTCGTGCCTAAAATGTACGAATGACTAAATTGATACCAACGTGAAAAGAATTATGACAAAATTGGTTTAATTTAAAATTTTAGGATTAAATTTGTTTAAATATAATTGATTTAAGAATTTTTGGTATTTTTCCCACCGTTTGAGTCGGTCTACGGTCTTACGTTTGAAAAGTCAAAGATTTGATTTCCCTTAAGCTAGCTAGGGTAGACCTAGAAGTCAAGTGCGTTTTCTGTTTGAAAAGTCAAATAATCTATTTTAATGTAGAGAGAGAGAGAGAGAGAGTTTCATGAAGTAGATGTGGTCTAATACTAATACAAATACTAGAGATATTACAGATATTAGATGCCTCATACCAATATTAATACACAGACCCATAAACATACTAATACTAGATTCATACTTACTTTTGACCATAATACTAATTCTACAACTATTAGATGCCCTATTCAGAACCGATTTAGAATTCATTGTACTATGTAGATTGATCCGTCCAAGCCAACTTTTCTGCCTATTCTACATTAAAAACTCACTTTAGAGCCACTTCATCGCATGTGTATTATTGATGTTGTTGATCAGATAAGGAGAAATCTTTACTAAATTAGTTGATGACAAGCTTTTGAAGTTCCAAAGAATCGAGATTCATAAGAGTTTGAAATTGTGAATGATCTAATTCATAGGTGAGCCCAATACGTCCAACACAAGCGACATAAGTGCGTGTATTTACCTGTTGATGCCGCATCAACAACGTTGTCCTTTGGATTTCTGACGAGAAGCGACAATCGGGTGCGGTAATCAGGGTGCGTGCCATAGAATTCAGAGTGCGCCATGGATATACAACTCTCCACCACCTTCCCCATGGGTGAGTTCATGCTGAAAACTAGCCCGACTTGAATCATTTCCTTTGCCGGGTTCTCTTCGGGTACGCCGGAGGTTTCAATAGAGGAGGCCTGGTGAAGGAAACATACCAGTGCAAGAATCAAGGAGCATGTCTGGCCCTCCATTTTCTGTTTATCTCGGTTCCTTTTGTCTATTGGTTCACTTGTTGATTCCCGACTACTTATACTTTGTTTCCAGCTCTAAGCATTCAGAAATTTGGAAAGAAGTTTCCCAGAATTTGACCATGCAATGTGCACAGATTGACTTGACGACCATGAAAGTATGAATAAGACCAGTATATTCACCGGAAGATTCGTAGATGTGGACATAAATTGCCTTCTTTTCCTCGCAAATATTGAATGTTTTTTTTATTCCTCCTCTTTCACAATCAGCCAAAAAAAGGATCAATTCATTGGAAAATTTCGTAGAGTTCCCCGCTGTTTCGCGTCTATTGCCATGTGGCATCAAAGTAAACAATTGCAGGAGAAACGAATATACCACGCCACTTCCAATTTTACAAAAGAACGTAATCTTTTAGAACAAGTGCACTAAAAATCATAAAACTTGTCATGAAAGTATAATTACGTCCCAAAATATGCAAAAAAATACAATTAAATCTTAAAACTTATTAGATTGATATAATCGAGTCATTTTCTTAACTTTGTCTAACTTAACTGACAGCAAATATTGACATGGTTTTTTTTTTCTCTATCCTATATGGCGATGACATGACTAAACAATGCCATTTTGGTCAAAATATGATTTTTAATACAATTTCTTTTAAATTAAATTAAATTAAATAGTAAGCTCAATTTATATTAGAAAAAGGGGGTGAGAAACCAAGCGGCTGAGGCTGCAAGCCCTTGGTGCTACTGCCCTATTGCCGGGAAGGTCACTTGCAATTAGCAAGAGTCAAGCAACCATCGGCCGAGGCCATTGCTAGCCTCGCCAGCCCCACCATCGCTAGGAGAGGCCTGCAAGGGTGGGGCAATGATGGTGAGGGCTTACAAACTTTAGCCACTTAGTTTCTCACCCCCTCTTCTTTTTAAAATTTAGCTTACCCTTTAATTTAATTTTACTAAAATTTGCATTAAAAATCATATTTTGACCAAAACAGCATTATTTTAGCTTTATGTTTTACATTTTAGCCACATCATCGCTACATAGAAGAGAGAAAATATTAAAAATAGCCACCTCATCATTTTTCATTGGCCAAGTTGAACAGAGTTAATAGAAGGACTCAATCGCATAAACGTGACAGGTTTTAAGATTTAATTACACTTTCCTAACAAGTTTTAGGATTTCCAAAACACTTAATCTTTCCTAATTTAGGAAATCATGTGTGCATGGCAATGTGATTTTCGGCCATATTAGATTTTCAATGGGCTCGCTTCTAACTCATTAACTTAAATTGTAAGTAAGAGTAAGTCCATCAAGATATGCTTAGACTAAGGGTGTGAGGTTCCAAAGTCAATGCAAGTTCCACCTGAACCTATCCGTCTAAATTGGTTTTCAAATTTTTGGAACTTAAAACCTACCTTACATACTTTTAAACCTAGAACCTACATTGTTAAAGGTTTCAAGATCAATTTTAAGGTCTACTCAAGTTCCATCTATATTATTAATTAAACGATTGTAGTAAATCAGTACCTCTAATTATTACTAGTTGCCGCTACAATCTATTAATCACAACTCATATTTAGACACATGAAAATTATGAAACATTAACAAAGTAAAAATCTCAATCATCCGCCGAAAATAGAAGCTCATATTAGTGGTTTCAAATTACACAATTATCACTGGACACCATGAAATACTACAAGACTGTACGAAAATATAAAATAAGAAAAATACAAAGACTTGTTTTAGGTTCCCCATCATAATCAATTCCTATTGGAACTGGTTCCTTAATTTTTGGAATCTAAAACTTATCCCAAAACCATGCTCACCCTTAGTTCGGATGTAAGCTCCCATCTTGATAATATATTAGGCTTTTGCTATGCTTCTCCAACAAAGTGTATTCACAAAATTGAAGATGCAAATTGTAAGTTTCAAAATTTGATGATGCAAATTATTGTGTCTATAAATATTGAGGTTGAGTTTTTATAATTGGTTTTGAGTGTGTTGTGTTTGAAAAGTTGGTGATGATGTAGAAAAATCTTCTTCTTTTTTATTTATTTTGAGAGGGAGACTGAGAAATGGAGTGATGGTGAAGCTAGGGGGGTAGCGTATGCATGACGGTCGAAAGAGGCAAAACAATTGAATCTGATTGTTTGGTTGGGTCTTATGTTTGAAAAGTCAATGATAATAATTCGTCGTATGCCTAAAAAGTGCTTTTCCAAACTCTACATCCAAGGGAGAGGGAAAGATGTGAAGGAAGGTACTAAAGTTGATGCTATATGTGACGGTTGAAAGTTTGAAACTAGAAGTCAAGTGTGTTTCTTGTTTGAAAAGTAAACTGATGATAAATTTGTTGTATGTAGACAAAATCTTTTCTCCTACTATTTTAGAAAAAAATACTACCCAAAACTTCAAATTATACTTACCATGACACATTTATTTTCAACTTTTTTTGTATCATCAAAAAATCCCTAAACTATGCCAACTATAATACATATACCCAAAACTTTCTCTTTTGATTAAAAAATGTCACGACACCAAGTCTATCTCTAGGGTCTTAAGCGGCACAGGTTACTTTTGTGACATCCCAAGCTCGTTGCCATCCCCATTCTTTTTATCTCGTTATCATACACATGCAGAAACGTGAATAAACAACTCCCCGGATAAATAATAGCCAGAAGAGTGGGACTTACATCAAGCATAACACACTAATTTATATTATAATAGTACTTTTACAAGCCCTTTCTCTACAAGCCTTCTTTTCTTTTTACATCACAATGCAAAGTTTCTATATAGGCCAAGGGAAATCCTATCTCCTCTAGCGTGACTGCAGCTCCCAAAACTGACGTGAAACTTTCATGCCTACAAGACTGAAAGATGAGGGATGAGTTTTGAGGAAACTCAGTAAATGAAATTCTTAATTCTCTACTAGGAAAGTATCTCATCATCGTTAAAGCCAAGCAAATACAATGCTCACAAACAGTGTCGATGACAGATCACTCGCAAATTCATTGCCCCCTTTCAACTATCTGTATGTGATCCACTATTAACTTACCAATTAAGCTATTGCACCAAACAAGCTTATCAACATCACATAGTAACATGCTAAATAAGTTCATTAACCGTATAAATGGTTCTTCCTATACTTTCAGGGGCTTCTAGCTGTGGGCTAGGCATCTGGCCTTAGGCCAGGCATCCCACACTCTCAGGGGCTTCCCATACTTTCAAGAGCTTGCTAACTCAACCAGCGCATCTCATTCAATGAACGAGACATCGCTGCCAACGCTATGTGACAACAGACGTTTTTTTTTTTTTTTCTTTAAGTGCACACACACAAGTGCATCACACAAATCGATTCTTATATTTTCTCTTAGCCAACACATCCATGGCCTGAAGGCGTGCTCGTTTGATCATGTGTGCCATGAGTTCTTGCACTACTGTAATAAACATGCTAGGAACAATCATTGGTTTGTAACTTGAACTGATCACTTAGCGTCGATTACCGCACCAAACTTGTCACGCCCCAAACCCCGAGCGGGCGAACATCCCTCAATGGTCGACTGAAAATGTAGCGTCTCGGGATGCATCATCGACCCATTTTTTTTTCTTTCAATTAAGCACATGCGAAAGCAAAACAAATAAACACTCGGCCAATAAACAAACACAAGGATAGTAGAAACAAGGAACAATTTTCTTACCAACTATTGACCTTAGGAAGTCTATTAATTGCAAGCCTCTCAGTGGCCACTTCCTATCGACCCTCTCAACAACCTTCAGGGATCAGGATCACCCTAAACTTCGCTAATGGCAGGGCCAGCCAAAAGGTGTCGCATCTCGCGCCCACCACATTCGCACTCAGCAAATCTCCATGCTACGGCCCTGAAAAAGGTTAGCCCACGGCGGGGTGAGATAAAATATCAATGAGTCAACCGCCTAAATTCCGATTATGATGCAAATTCGCCTTGAAAGTGGTCCTAAACATGCACCATACAGAACTCACCTTGCCTCAGCACGTACCTGCACATTAGCTCATCACATATGCTATTATTAGTGCAGCAGGTGCAGTTTAATAATCGGAACACATCATTTCAATCACATGGGTCCCGATTATAAGGCCAAACCATTATGATATGTCCCATACCGTGCCACACAATTTTGTCCCATAATTAGATGCAGTTGTCACAACCATTCAGGCGTGTTCCAATTATTACGACCAATCGGCCACAGCCAACTTGAAAGTCAGTGGTCATTCGACGTAATCATGTGTCATCCCACCCCATTGGGCACGGCATCATCTAGAATCCTCGTCTAGATGGTATTCCACACAGGAGCATCATTCCGAAATCCATCCGCGAACGGCAACATCTAGCATCCTTTGCCTAGATAACATTCCACACAGGAGCATCGTCCCGCGTATTCATACGCATCAGGATGAGTTCCACTTAGTGACCATGCAAGCACGTTATCAATTAACCTTTTTCTTACCTTTCATCAATTAGCCCAAAATACCAAAATTCCTTTTAAAACAATAAGCCTTGCAATCCCCCCCTTTTTTTTTATTCAAAGCTTTCCGAAATAAATTCGTAGGTGGTCACGTACTCAAAATCAAACTGTCAAACTTTGCACGCTTCTACTATAAAATCTCATCGTTTTATTGAGCACGTAAAATTCAGCGTCCAAACCTGACACCTTATTTATTTTTTATTTTCTTTCCCAACCACCCTTTGTAGAACGAAACTTGGGTAAGCCACTTTTTTTGTTAAAAGCTTTTGCAAAGAAATTTATAGGTGCTCACGTACTTAAAATTAATCTGCCAAACTTTGCACGCACCTAGTTTAAAACCTCATTATTTATAGAGCAAATAAGTTTTTGTGTCCAACCCGACACCTAATTATTTTTCAAATTAAAAGCTCATAAGGTCATCTTTGCAATAATAATAAACAACCACTGTTGACACCTAAATTTTGGTGACCCAGTTATTTATTTATTGCATTAAGAATTAGGGATTAATTTTTAGCCCTAAAAAAAATAGGATTAAGTTGCATAACATATAGTTTTAGGAGCATTTTTTTATTGAACTGGCGACAGATGGGCTCGACTTGATGGTTCAAAGCTTTAATTTGACAAGTTGGGCTAAGCCCACGAAAAGAGCAAATTGGCCTAAGCCCGTACTGACCCGCGACGACCCGACACTACTCTTGCTCCACTCGTTGCTTCGCTCGCCCCTTAGCCGATCTCCCTTGCTGATGCCTGCTGAAGCTGCGCTGATCCCTGCCACCCGCACTAGCCGCGACACTAGCAACTCGCCATCCTCGCGCCGTCCCACTTGCCGATGGAACCTTTGCCCGCAAGCTCGCGTCTTCACTTCAGCCTAGAAGCTGTGACGTTGCCTCACTAGCCGCCCCTGCCTTCCCCGGTGGTCCGCCTCTACTCAGCCCAGCACTTGACGCCAGCAGGTCCCAAATCACCCTCCATCCACCTCTGCCTACACCACCACTGGAGCTCCCCTCACCTGCAAGCTTGCTCCACTTCTCCACTGCTCCAAACCTCTACCCAACGCCAGAGGACCTTGCGTCGCCGCTCCATCGCCCTGCTAGACGCCATGTTGCCGCCTCGCCAGCCTTGACCACCTCTTAGCCACGACCTAACTGCAGCCGTCCGCCCGCTTGCAGCACCTCTGAGCGACGACACAGCAGCTCAAGCCGGCCTCGTACCTATTGCCCCCTTGCCAAAGTTCCAACAACTGTTCTCCTCCGCGCGCAGCCAGCCCCCAAAAGCCGCACAACAGCCCCTTCATCGAGCCACTGAGTGTCCATCGCAATTCACGAGCCTGATTGCTAAACCTGGATTTGGAGAAAATTCAAATTGGGTAGTTTTTTATTTTTTTTAATTTAATTTTGTTTCTTTATCCGAAGTATTCCTTGATGTATCCAATTGAAAAATCCTGATATGTCATGATATTCGCAACTTGAGGATCCTTTTAAATTAGGGATTTACAATCCGATTTTCACGCCCAAAATTCAACTTGCAATCTCGTGGAAAATCGCCAATCCGATCTCACACTTGAGATTCGATTTGCGGTTTTATTTAAAATTGATCAATCTGATCACATGCGCAGGATATGATTCGTCAATTTATGGATATCGATCTTATCTTGTCTGATTCATTGTCATGTCGTTTGATCAATTTTGTTTTCGTAAAAGAAATTCCAAAATTTTTGAGTTAGATTAGGTTTATTGTTTTAGGGTTATTTTGCATAGGGAATTTATTTATTTATTTCAAATTTTTGAAAAAAAAATCCAAAAAAATGCATTCATTTAGGATGTTAGTTTTTTTTTTTGAAAATTTAAATTGCATGTTTAATTATGTGTCAATTTTAATTTCGAATTTCGTAGAAGAGAAAAAAAAAAGAATTATGGCATTCTTTGCACGTCATTGCATGTTATGATAAGATTGCATGCTTAATTTTTAATTAATTATAGGTTTAGATAATTTTTCCTAGATAGGTTGCATTTTATAATTACTTGGTTAAGATAATGTTCTAATTTAAATTAGGATTTGGCTTAACCTAATTCCTAATATAAATTGGATGATATCTTAATCTAGGAAGATTTTTTTTTTTGCAATTTTTATAATTTCGAATTTCATGGAAAATACCAAAAAAATTGTCTTAGAATAAATTAAGTTCATTCTCTATGATAGATTGCATGCTTTTAAAGGAAATAAAAATATCACGTGCACGTCATATAGAATTAGGTTCATGAGTCCTTCTTAGACAGTGCGAGAGAGTCCAAGATGGTAGAGTTCCAACAACTTTGCCAGAATGAGATGTTCGTAGATCATTACGAGGGAAAGTTTGTAGAGTTGTCTAAGTATGCACCGAGACTAATTGAGGACATAGTAGGTGGGACAAAGAAGTTTTTAGACGATTTAAAACTGGACATTGAAAGTCGGTTGATGCCTCTGAACTTAAAGAATAAGCAAGCTTAGGATAGTGTACTACTAGGATGGGTGACCTCTTAGGATAGTGCCTAACCATGCGCCAAAGGGTAAAACGTGAGGCTCGGTATGGGACGGGCCAAAGCGAACAATGCCTCTGTGAGTTAGTTCCTATAGAAACGGGACCCCTTAGTAGATGTGTAGCTCGGGGACGAACCAGGCGAAGGCTGGTGGGCTTGTAACGACCCGATTTGATGAGGGTGGGGAGTGATCGTCGAGGCTAGGGAGCCTGGACAAGGAACGTCTCCTGGCAGGTTTCTAGGATGCCGAAAGGGGCAGGAATGAACTGGACTATGCACCGAACAGGAGGGGCAGTGTTTCTGGGATAATTTATTAAAGTGGCGCAACGAAAGTATCGTTAAGCTTGTAGAACTTTGGTTTAGTGGAATGAGGTTGGAGAAAGGAGGAGCATCTTGCTATAATAGATTGTTATTGTGAAGCAATTCAGTTTAACCCGGTGGCGAGAGGTAGTTTTGAATTTATTGAAAATCAAGGAGGACCCTTGATTACTTTGATCTCATTTGTTGAGGCAACCCGGTGACTAGATGGGGGTTGCCAAGGTTAGTTGGCAATCGTAGTTGACATGATAGTTGAAGAGTTGAAGATCAAAGATATTGCTGTGGACCAAGCAAGATTGAAGCAAATAAGTAACTGGCCGAGACTGACTACAGTGACAGAGATCAAAAGTTTTTTGGGTTTAGTGTAGGGTATTACAGACGGTTTGTAGAAGGGTTTTTTGCGTTAGCGTCACCATTGACTCGACTTCTAAAGAAGGAAGAAAAATTTTTATGGACAGGTGAGTGCGAGTATAGTTTTCAAGAGTTTAAGCAAAAGCTGACCATTGCGCCTGTGCTGACCCTTCCTTCTGGTCCTAGAGGATACGAGATCTACAGCGATGTGCCATTTAGAGGACTGGGTTGCGTGTTGATGCAACATGATAGAGTTGTTGCATACGCGTCCCGTTAGTTGAGACATCACAAATTGAACTATTCGACGCATGACTTAGAACTTGCAGCAATCATTTTTGCTCTAAAGATTTGGAGACATTATTTGTGTGGAGAAAGATTCAGATCTTCACGGACCATCAGAGTCTCAAGTATTTATTTTCTCAAAAGGAATTGAATATGAGACAGTGTTGCTAAATGGAACTTCTGAAGGACTATGATTGTGATATTTTGTATCACCCAGGAAAAGCGAATAAAGTCATCGATACGCTGTGTCGGAAGTCTTCAGTTGCCCAAATGGTACTCAAGGAATGGACTTTGATCGAGAAGGTTAGAAATTCGGATTTCAAGTTTGAGGTAGGTCACATTTCAAATCTTATGGCCACCCTCATGATTGAACCGGCACTACAAATGAGGATTAAGACACTTCAGTGGACCCACCCAGAGATTCCGAAAATTGTACAGGAGGAGGTAGAAAAAAGAAAACCAGATTTTCACATTTCAGAAGACGGAACGTTGAGATTGAGAGGACGATTGTGTGTACGTGATGATATAGAACTTAAGGGGGAAATCCTATCAGAAGCACATTTTAGCAGTTACAGCATACATCCTGGCAGTACAAAGATGTATTAGAATTTGCGTTAACGCTATTGGTGGTCCGGTATGAAAGCAGACATAGCTAAGTGTGTCGTCAAGTGTTTGACGTGTTAGCAAATAAAAGGCCCAGCACCGTAAACCGGGAGGACTTTTGCAACCTCTTGAGATTCTCGAGTGGAAATAGGAGCACATTATAATGGATTTTGTGACAGGCTTACCAAGGAGTCAGAGGAGTAACGATTCTATTTGGGTAGTAGTCAACAGACTGACGAAGTCAGCTTACTTCATTGCAGTATGAAAAGACCTAGATTTGGATAGGCATGCAAAGTTGTATATACCTCAAATTGTTCGTCTGCATGGAGTACCAGTGATAATTACGTCCAATCGAGACTTGAGATTTACAGTTGTTTTTTGGAAAAATTTGCAGAATGCGTTGGGAACAAAGCTGTAGTATAGTACGGCTTATCATCCTCAGATAGATGGCTAATCTGAGAGGACGATTTAAACCCTCGAAGACATGTTGTGGGCTTGCATGTTGAATTTCAAAGGAAGTTGGGAAGAACAACTTCATCTCGTTGAATTCGCTTACAACAACAGCTACCAGCAGAGCATTCAGATAGCTCATTTTGAAGCGTTGTATGGCAGAGCATGTAGAACGCCGGTATGTTGGGATGAAGTCGGGGAATGAAAGATCAGGGGTCTAGAGTTAGTCCAGCAGTTAGTGGATGCCGCCACAGTTATTAGAAACAGATTAAATACTGCTCAAAACTGCCAGAAAAGCTATGCCGATAAGCGCTAGAGACCATTGAAATTTCAAATTAGTGAACACGTGTTTTTGAAAGTGTCACAAATGAGGGGTACTTCACGCTTCAGCAAGAAAAGGGAAACTAAGTCCGAAGTACATAGGTCCCTTTGAAATCTTGAAATTCAAGTCCTTTGAGGGATGAATGGATGTGAATTTCGTCAATGCATTGTTGGTTGATCTCACTTGGAATTGATTACTCCCGAGATACTAACCATGAGGGGAAAGGCTAATGAGGAGAGATTTCGTACGACTAAAGAACTTGACTTGGGAAAACGACTTGACCGTGAGATTTGTTTGAGGATGATCCTGTAGATAGGCAGGCTGATTTCAAGGACGACTAAAAGTGGATTCGCAGATAGAATACAATGGAACGACGGGTGATTCCGTTTACTGTTATTGAGCCCACGAATGACCTTAAGCTGATCCTTAGTAATCGTGTACTTTGAAATAATAATCTATCATCTGCAACTTTATGTAGTCAAGGACGTTCATGCGTCGAGATGTCTTGAACGTGGTTGGCATGAGTAGGTCACGCGTGAATCCTCAAAGTCATTTGTCAGTTTGAGTTGTACCCAAAATGGCATTAGGGCGAAATTCACATGACATGAGGACTAAAGATTGGACTTTGAATTATCAAGAACGTCCAGGACAGAAGAAGCTACTTGGAGAAGCGAAGAATCAATGAGATGACAATACCCCCATCATTTTAAAGAAAAATTTTAACGGTTTAAATTTCGAAGATGAAATTTTTATAAGAGGGGAAGAGTTGTGACATCCCAAAATTTTGGAAAAAGAAATTATCGGATGAAAAATCGGAGATTGGAAGAAAATGAAAAAAAAAACGATAATATTTTTCTTCCCTCTCTCTCTTTTTCCTCTACTTTACGCTCCCTCCTCCTTCGGCTGAAAGTCTTCTTCCTCAATTTTCTTTTCTCTTTTTTCTCCCTCCCTCTCTCTCTCTCTCTCTCTCTCTCTCTCTCTCTCTCTCTCTCTCACTTTTCCACCCCCTCACTTACAGTAACTTTTTCTTCTCTCTTTCCTACTTTTCCACCCCCTCACATACGCCAACTTCTTCTGCTGCAATTTCCCCTCAACTTCCTCCCATTACTTTATTATTTCTCTCTCCTCTTTTCCCCTTCCTCCTCACGACAACCCCCTCCCTTCTTCCTCTTCTCTTCCTTTCTTTAGTTTCTTTTCTGTTTTGCTCTCAAAAATAGCACCGTGTGTTGCTGTCCTGTCCCAAACCAGCCACCATCTTGCACCATGGCCTTGGGCCATCGCTGTCCGCAAACCGCTATCCACTGCCAAAGAGCTGCACCACCCATCCGCGAGCCGTCCGCCCACCGTTCGTGCCAAATCAGAAACCACCGCCGAGACCCATTTTTGCCGAGCACCTCAATGATATTTTGGACGTAACTGTGAGTAGCCCTCACCACCGCCGTTGCGCTCATGTCATCGGAATTGTTGTCGGGTGAGTTTAGCTCATAATTCTTTGATTAGTGCCTAAACTTACTTACGAGGTTGATTTGTGCTTAAGAGTTGTTTAGATTAGCTTAAGAATGGATTAATGTTCTAATTAGTGAGATTAGCACATTTGAGGTGGATTAGTCCAAAGTGGATTTCCTGCAATTCGGACGTCGGAATACTTGCGGTTTACTAATTTTGTAGACTGAGATGCGTTGCGATTTTGAAGTGATTTTCTTCTGAAAGAATGTTTTAGACACCTTTAATTATAATATATATTTTTCTCAGGATTTTTGGGGATTAAAAAGAAGACGATTTTAGCTCCATTATCTTTAAAAAGAAAGTCGGACTATATTGGAAATCCCAACCTATTAGGATTCTAGGGGTATTTACTGACCCTTAGGGTTCGAATTTCCGAGTGGTTTCTTCACAAAAGTTGTTTGTTACATCTTCTAGTTTAACATACACGAATTTCAGATCAAACGGACCTATTTTGGACCTCGAACTAAGCTGATTTTGGAAAACAGACCATCTGGAAACGGACTCGGTTTTGGTGTTGGATTGAGTGAGTTATTGGGCTGAATTCAGAAGAATTTGGGTCTCAGTGTCTTCATGAAAAATGTTTTTTTACATGTCCTTTATCACATATTCAAATTTGAGAATTTTTCGAGCTTGATTGGTTAGGTTTCTGGATTTAAACTTAAAGACGCGCGAAGGCCGGTTTCTGCCAATTAGGACCGATGTTAGTTTGGTGATGGTTCTTGATGTTTTGCTTGCTTTAATTAGTGTTTTCAATGACTTGTGGATTTAATTTATTAGTTACTTAATTCTGGAATTTCACTGTGCATGACGCACTGTTCACGAGTTACTATTCACACGACACTGTTCACGAAACATTGTTCACGTGCACTGTTCACATGCGCCGTTCACCCAAGAATGAAAAGTGATCTAATTTCATATGTATTGATTTTATGAAGTGAATGAATGTGTAAATGCATGGTATCAACATGAATTGGGTGATGTTTTGTGTAATAGTATGGTAGTTGGAAACTGTTGGTATTTAATTAGAAAATATCGGGTGTCAGGTTTTGGACACCGAAAGTATTTTTAAATACTATATCAAATTATGAGATTTTAAAAGAGATAACACAAATTTTCTGGTTCGATCTTATCGTGTCCCCACACACGATTATTTTACTATGCATTTATAATATGATGAAAATATGTTGGGATCACTATTTTAATTGAGGTATTTGAGTGCAATACACAGTGTCCTGAGCTGAAATTGAATGAATGCATGGATGATATGAGATGCCGTCACGAGCCTTTGGGGCCAGACGATGCTCCTTCAGGAATGTCCCAAATCAACGGATGCCGGTTGCAATGGAGGCTGGGCCGATGCTCCTATATGGAAAGCTGTCTAGATGTAGACGTTGCCATGCTCGATGGTGCAAGACGATGCTTGGCTATGCCGGAAGACCGCTGACTGTTGAGTTGGCCGTGGCCAATGGGTCGAAATGAATTTGAATGCATGAGTATTGAGATGGTTGTGCCTTATTATGGGGTAAAATTGTGTGGTATGGAATGTGACGTGTCATATCGATTTTATTTTATAATCGGGACCCGTGTGATTGATCGATATGTATTGTGTGGCGCACTAATGTGCAAAAACGCATGAGAATCATAGCATCTTTGGTTCTAGTCATGCATGAGTTTAGCACACTGTTTATGGCATGCACGCATGAACCGCTAACGCATTTCACACATGCTTTCGTTGTGCTGAAAACAAAGCCTTGAGGGGTGGCCCGACTAGGATGGCGGTTCATCTGCGCCAATGCGGGGCCCAAAGAGGACAATACTGGGTTGGGATGAGGGATGGCGGTGCGTCTGTGCCTCTACCCTAGACAACGCATTCGTGTGGCAATGGCTAGGTGAGATCGCTTGTAACGTGATTCGTATATGATTGATGAACTACATCATCTGATGGCCATGTGCATTGCGTGTATTGTGCTGAGTTATGACATGCAGGGTATGGCATATCAAGTAAGGATGTATGCGAATTGACTATTGATTGTTGATTGTTAATCTTTGGTTTGTTGTGGGATGGTTCTGAAGAGATACCTCGAGTTGAGTTGGTGTACTAATCAGGGGATTAGGGGAAGAACTCGCTGAGATTTATATGTCACTGGTTATTGAATAACCATTTTTAGGTCTCTAGTGTAAAGAACCCGGAGCTTGAAGCGGAAGGGTTAGGAGCATAGGTGGCTCAGTAGTCCTTTATGAGATAGACCTTCTGTATAAGCTCGAGGTGTTTATGAAAGTGTATTTGATTTGAAACTAGTTGTCCTACTTTTCTATCACATGTTTGTTGTTGTCAGGGGATTAGTTAATTCACTTCCGCATGTGCAATAAAATGAAAAGGGTCGGTGACAAGTCTTGGGAATGTCGCAAAATTCTATCGACCACTGAGGGACGTGCGCGCGTTCGAGGTTTGGGGCGTGACATTGCAATAGTAATCACTAAGATAAGTCACAAGCAGGAAGCACTGATCCTATTAAACAAAAAATCACACTATCATGACTTACTTCTTACAATTAGAAAGCAGCAAGAACACTACTCTGGATATCTCCCAAGAATGTAATACTATTTGATGAGAATATAGGGTTGAACATTTTAGCTTATTCTAAAGTTTCTGTCCAACCCATTTGGCTTTAAAGAAGTTCTCTTATGTAGACATCTTCAATCTTCCCATTGGACATTATCGTATGAAGCAAGTAGCGGTTAATATTCATCTAGCTTCAAATCTAGCTGCTGTTGAAGCTAGAATATTGAAATAGTCATTTCTCGCGAACATCAACAAGCTTTCTTGAAATAGGTTTGCTCTGACAATTCTGATAAAAGTCGTTTCCCTTTCCTTGATGATTTTCGATTTTGCTGTTGTGCTATTCTAGCAGCCAATGGTTGTAATAAATATGTCGATGAACATCCCTAGAGGGTCATTATCCTAGCATCATCAGCTATATGATTTCCTTGTAAGTGATATCAAAATCATCACTAGTCGATTATCATAGTCAATTGATACTGTTTACGAATAACTTATACAAGGACATCTTGCAATCTTCTTCAAATGAATGCATCATCGATATCATGTAGTCCTTAATAATTATCACGATCATATACATTTATCATAGTAGATATTATACCAAGATAGTTTGGAAACCATCAAAATCTCTAAGGATGTTTCTCCAACAATTTTCCCCATTTTCATGACATTAAACCTATCTTGCAGATGTGATAAGATTTCGTATAGAAGTTGCAACAAAGTAAATATCTGCATAAGCAGTGATTATGAGTTAAGCATACTTAAGTAGATTTTAGGTTCTCCAAATGATTTTCAGTAAGCGTAGAGATATAATTTTGGAAGGGACAAACAAAAACTGATGCAAAAAAGAACAAAATGGTAGGTGAAACCATTTGAATTCATCAGAACATAATGTAGGTACAATAACTCTAGAAGATGGCAGAAGCAACATCACCAAATGCAAGCAAAAAGACAACACCGAACTTTTAGAGTTCAAAATGCAGGGAATAGAAGGGAAAAAAAAACATATATTTGTGATTCCAAGATCAACCTTGGGATCAACCGGTCTTGTCCAATTTGAGGACCGGGTGGGCCAACATTCGGTTCCACAAATAAGGAATCAACTTTGCCTGATCTGGTCTTAGGTTCTAGAGTGAAAATCGACCCGCCCTAAAATGGATTATTGATGAGAGTGATAGACAAATCACTTTTTCTCCCTTTCGTTTCTCTTACGGTAGTTATTCCACTTTTCGTTTCTCTTATGGTAGTTTACTTTGATGCCAAAAGCATGTGTGGAAATCATGTGTCGCAAATTGATCTTTCTGATTGGCTTATTGCCAATTAAAAAGGACTATGATTCTCCACGATTTTTCCAATGAATCTACGGGTTTTGTCTTAACGTAGGACTAAGACTTTAGTAAGGAATTAGTTAATGTGTCCACATTGCACAGTTAAATTCTAGGAAACTTCCTTCAAAATTTTTCCAATGCTTAGAGCTGGAAACAGTTGTATAAATAGTCGGAAAATAAACGAGTGAAGCAATAGATGAGAAAAACCAAGAGACGTCGAATATGGACGCCCAGATAAGCTACTCGATTCTCGCACTAATATCTTTTCTTGGTCTGGTCTCTACTATTGAAACCACTATTGTACCCAGAGAGATCCCAGCTAAGGAAATGATTCGAGTCGGGCTAGTTCACAACATGAACTCAACCCATGGGAAGGTGGCTGCGAGTTGTATATCCATGGCGCTCTTTGATTTCTATGACACACACGCTCATTACCGTACCCGATTATCGCTTCACACTAGAGATCCAAAGGACGACATTGTCGCTGCAGCATCGGCAGGTAAATATATGCATTTCTATGACGCGCACACTCATTATTGCACTTGTGTGTGGTATATTGATCTCAAACACATGTTAGCTTATTCACAATTTCAAACACCTATTGCTAGTAGATCTTGATTTTTCAGGACTTCAAATACTCGTCATCAACTAATTTGGTATCTGTATCCTAATCGGTTCTCTCTCCCCCCCCCTTTTTTTTAAATGAGATAAACTACAACAAAACCCTCATGTTTTCAGTGAAATTGAGGGGACCTCATGTGCTTTGGAAAAGTGCTACAATAACCATGATATTGATGCATATATTTTGATAGGGAATCTTGCTGTAAAAAATAAGCAATCGAGCACAATAATAAGCAGAACAAAGAATAAAACGGTGAATTTACTCCATGGGAAAGAGCATCATAGAATTCTATTATGAGTCAAGCAATGCAATGGAAATTACACTCACTCTTGAGTCACTTAAATACTCGGTGCTTCTCAATCTCTAGTTACATTTAATAGTTCACAGAGTTTTAATTCTCGTAATTTCTTGCAAAACAATATCTCAATCTTGCAATGGGAAAGAGTGACATGGGATTCTACTATAAATCAAGTGATACGATAAAAATTATAGTCACTCTCGAGTCACTTAAATACTTAAAGCATCTCAATCTCTAGTTACATCCTATAACTTACAAAGTTTTAATCCTTGTAATTCCTTACAGAACAATCTCTCACTCTTGCAATTGAATTTACAATCTTATCACAAGATTTATATAGTTTAATCACTCAGGATGTAATTCAACAACTCACAGCACAATCTCTCCTCTCTCTATTTCTCCCCTCTTGTCTATCTTCCTCTGTTTCTTCTTTCTTCTTTCTTCGCCTTTTTCCCTCTTCTCTTGCCGTGATCTCCTCTATTGTCGTTGAGATCTGGGTCTCGTTTCAATGCTTGCCCCCACGGAGGACCTGTCTCTTCGAAACCTAGAGGCTCGCCGGTATCGGAGATCAAGTCTCCAGGTCTGGAGGAGAAGTCCACGCAATCGTGGAGGGGGAGAGTGTCCATGCAATCCAACGTTTTTTTTCCTGGATTATTTGCTATATTAAATACATCGTGTTTACAGTTCTAGACTTGATGGAGGATGAAGAAGTCCATGCAATCCTGGGCCCACAATGGTCCTCACAAGCCAAATTTGTAAACGACTTAGGAGTAAAAGCTCAAGTCCCAGTCATATCCTTCTCAGCCACTAGCCCATTCCTTTCTCCCAGAGAAAGACGCTATTTCGTTCGGACAGCTTACGATGACAGTTCACAAGTAGGTGCTTTAGCGGCTGTTGTTCAAGCATATGGTTGGAGGGAAATAACTCTTGTTTATGAAGACACTGATTATGGCAATGGCTTGGTTCCTTACCTCGTCGATGCGTTCCAAGAAGTCGATGCTTGGATCTCTTATAGAAGCGTTATTCCTTCCTCTCCGGAAGATATTGACATCGTAAAAGAGCTCAATAAGTTGTTGATGATACAGACCAGGGTGTTTCTTGTTCATATGACTGCTGTGATTGGATCTAGGTTCTTTGTTCTGGCAAGTGAGGCGGGAATGATGAGCGAGGAGTTCGCGTGGATTGTCACCGATGGTTTGTCATCTTTACTAGACCCTGTCAGCTCCAAGGCATTGTACTCAATGCAAGGTGTACTAGGTGTTAGGCCGCATGTACCGCCATTGGAGTCTCGTGGAGATTTCGTAGAGAGATGGAGGAAACTTTATGCCGAGAGAAATCCACACGACGAGATTGCTGATCTCAGTCTCTTTGGCCTATGGGCATATGACACCATCACAGCATTAGCGTTTGCAGGAGAGATGGCATGGGAGCCTGCAAAGTCTAGATACTTAAAGCCGAATACAAGCAGAAATAATCTCGACTTTTCATCTATTGGGATTTCGGAGATAGGCCCAAAATTGCTCGATGAGATTCTCAGTGTCAAATTTCAAGGCCTTAGCGGAGAATTTGACTTGCCCAATGGTGAACTTCAGCCCATTGCATTCGAAATTTTTAATGTTGTTGGACAGAGAGAGGAAATCATTGGATATTGGACTTCGGCACGAGGACTTTCCCCCGAATTGAACATATCAACAAAAGTATGTAATAGAGCTTTGGCTAACGATTTGAAGCCCCCTACTTGGCCAGGAAATACATTAAAGCCACCGAAAGGTTGGGTGATGCCGATGTTGGGAAAGAAACTAAAGATTGGGGTTCCGAAGAAAGACGGCTTTAAGGAGTTCTTCAAAATCGAATGGGATCCGCATACGGGCGTGCCCAGCTACTCAGGATTCGCCCATGACATGTTTCTGGAAGTACTGGAAGCATTGCCTTTTGCTGTTCCTCACCAGTACGTTCCTTACGTGGATGAGGGCAGGCAAAGGGCAGGAACCTGCGACGATATGCTGTACAAAATTAAGCTTCAGGTCAGTCGATGCTTTGTCTTCAAAATATTTCCCCGCTGTTCCTTGATAAATAACTTGGTGAAAAAAAGGAATACATGATTGTCCTCATCATCAAGGGCATTCTTTCCGAATCTTATTTGAGCTTTCATACTAAACATGTTAAAAATTTCCTTTTGCAGAATTTCACACAACATAAATATGCACACTGATTGATATACCTGGCTTGCAATCATAAGTGATTTCTTATGATAGACGTTGTCCACAAATATCATTTATGTGTTGGTTCTGATAAAAGCGAATTACCCATCTATATTGAAGTTAATTAGGACATGATGATGCAGGAATTCGATGCAGTTGTAGGAGACACGACCATTGTCGCAAATCGCTCATCCTATGTCGATTTTACACTTCCATATTCAGAATCTGGTGTAGCAATGGTAGTTGCCATTAAGGATGATGAGCGGAGAAACATGTGGATCTTCTTAAAACCAATGAGTTGGAATCTCTGGCTAACAACAGGTTTGGCCTTCATTTCTACCGGGTTCATTGTTTGGCTACTCGAACATCGTACAAATGAAGAATTTAGGGGTTGTCGAAGTCAACAAATCGGTTTAATACTCTGGTTTTCCTTCTCCACATTGGTGTTTGCTCATAGTAAGTCCTATCAAAACTAACGTGCCTCGTTTGTTACCATGATTTTCTTCCTGGTCTTCTAGACAGTAGGGGGCTCCATATTTGGCTCTGCTTCTGTTGCCTTAACTACGATTTATATTGATGTAGGAGAGAAGGTTGCTAACAATTTAACAAGGCTTGTGCTTACCGTATGGTTATTTGTGGTGCTGATCCTCACTCAGAGTTATACTGCAAATTTATCTTCATTGCTAACCGTGCAACGTTTAACGCCGAAGTTCATGGATGTGCAAGACTTGATAAGGAATGGCTATTTCGTCGGATATCAGGGAGGATGTTTCGTGCGAGAACTTCTCGTGAGAGAGCTCAATTTCAATGAGTCCAAACTGATTCCTTATCGTTCGCCGGAGGAATACCATGAGGCGCTATCGAAGGGAAGCGAAAACGGAGGAGTCGCCGCAATCTTTGATGAATTGCCGTACCTAAAAGTCCTCCTTGCCAAATACTGCAACAAGTACAAAATCGTAGGACCAACCTATAAAACCGGCGGGTTGGGCTTTGTAAGTCTCTCTCTCCCCCCTCCCCGAGCTAATTTGTGCATGCACGGGTCTAATATATATGCACCTTGCATGGAACAAGACTATTATTCATTTTCAACTTTACCACAAATAAATTGTATTCAATATAAGCTTCTTTTTTTTTCAATTTGTAAGGCCTATTTATGTCTCGTGATAGGTCTGTGCAATAGCAGGTGTTGAATATCTATTTCAATGTGACATGTCTAAATTAATAATGGTTTGTGTGTTATATACTTGAACCTGTCAAAATGGGTTATAAACCTATTTCTTAACCAATAATTTATGAGCTGGGTTGTTATATGAGTTAATTATATTTTGGTAAAATAGTCATAAGTGGGTTTAGATTAGTAAAAGGCAAGTTAATATAGGTGTTAGATGAATTTAGAATCTACTTAGACCAAACCCACCTCTATGACTTTCTCTTCATACTCTCTCACACTCCCTCATTCTCGTGCTCGTTCACTCTGTGCTCTCATTTCAGTTTGGATAAACAAGTGTTTTAGCAATAAGGGGTGGGTCAGGTATGTGTTGGATATGAGTTGAGTCGAGTATAAGTCATTAAATTTGTATTGCATAGAAATGGATCAAAATAGGTTAAATAAGTCATTTTGAGTTGAATCAATTTTGACCTAACTCACCCATTTGACTTGGTCTATACATACTTAAGAGACCTTCACTTCACATGACTATGGATAGATTATCATCATCATCGGGTATGTGCTGGATATGAGTCGAGTCGAGTATGAGTAATTAAATTTGTATTGCATAGAAATAGATCAAAATAGGTTAAATAAGTCATTTTGAGTCGGATCAATTTTGACCTAACTCACTCATTTGACCCGGTCTATACATACGTAAGAGACCTTCCCTTCACATGAGGTCCCCTTTAGTCTCCTGCATTTCCAGGGCAATCTTGAATGTCACTTAAGATAAAGCACAAAATTGCAGTATACGTAAAAATACATGGATATATGGGTATATGCAATGAAAATGAAGGTCAAAACGGGACAAAAGAGCGGACGAAGACCGAAGACACTCGGCGTGCAACCGGCGCGCCATATGTGGACTTATGAGTAGTTGGAACCTCCACACACACACATATATGAGCAAGAAAATGCACATAAGCCTTCACTTCTGTAGTTACTCGCGTGCATGCACCCAGATAGGGATGCACATCTGACATGTTCGTGCATGGACAGAATCATGCATGAAAGGTATTTTTAAATAAAGCCATAAACTAACGTGGATAATTTATTCATCAGGCCTTTCCAATGAGGTCCCCTTTGGTCTCCTACATTTCGAGGGCAGTCTTAAAAGTTACTCAAGATAAAGCAAAAATGGATGCGATAGAAGGGAGATACTTCCGCGGCCAAAGCTCGTGCCCAGAACAAGACGCAGCGATCTTTTCAGAAAATCTGAGTCTGAGTGTGTACAGCTTTGGAGGGCTCTTCATCATCACCGGCGTTGTCTCGGTATCTTCGGTATTATTATATGTGGTTTTGTTCTTCCAATCTAATTGGCCTTCTTCGAGTGCCATCCGTCCCGGTGATCGCTCCCTTCGGTCCAAGTTCTTGGAAACTACAAGCAACTTCTTTCGAGAGCACCGCTTACTTGGTTGTCCGTGGAAAAATGGATCTAAGATAGCTTTGACGTCGCAATTCCGAAGTATGGAAGCTTCCACGAATAATGATGTTGGAGTGACTGCGAGGAGGCAAAATAAAAAAGAGAGGCCGCCACTTATGATGCACGTTTGAATCATTAGCAACTTGTTTTTCATTGTTCTTTTTGGAATAAGTGGTGAATTTCTGGGTTTATCGATGTCACATGTACAACTTTTATTTGCTTATATATTGCTGTAAAATAATATGGAAGCTAGTGTATCTTGCAATCAAATAAACATGAGACCTACAACCACCAGAGAAATCACGAAGAATAATAATTAGCATAAGTAATTAATGTAGTTCGGTCTGAGTATCAGCATTTACTTCTTGAGGAGAGCCAGTCTCAAATCCACTAACTAATTGGAAAATCATAGAGTTACAATTGCCACGCGCTCAATTATTTCCTAGCCATAGATTACATCCAAACTCGTAGTGTTTAGTCTAAGACAATTGCTTGATAAAATTGAAGGCTTTTATTGTTATTGGGCTTAAGGCCCTATCCGCCCAAGCTGGGCCCAGAAAGCCCGGCCCACGGGAATAAGGCCCGTGGGAAGGGAGAGGTATAAAAGGGAGAGAGAAAGAGAGAGAAGACACTGGTTGGATTAGAATCAACGTACGCTTCTCTCCCGCGCGTTTTCTCCCGAAGAACAAGAGGCATACGGCTTCCAATTTCTTCTCTTCAAGGCTTCATCGACCGGATTCTCTTCCTCCATTGGCGTCGGTGTCTAATCTGTGGCAAACAAGGTACGCTCGAATCCGTGGTGTGCTTTACGATCGGTGATGCGTGTCGTTTTCTTGGGCTTCGCTTCCGCATTGATTTAGGGGTTCGATTTAGTGTCGAATCCGGTGTTTCGAGGATCGATCATTCCCAACATTGGTATCGAGCCGGTGTTCACGTTTTCCCGATCAATTTGATGTGTTTTTGATTGATTTTTCGCAAAAAGGACTTCGGCCGTACGGATCGGGCGACAATCCCGACACCCGAGACTTCTTCGGCCATTTTCATGAGTTTTAGAATGTCAAAAATAAATTTTCAAAGGACTGGGAGGAAGGCGACGTCGAGACGAGTCCGGAGGTGCCTCGAGCGCCGGCGGCGACGCCGCACGCGCCCACGCGCGGCCGGAAGGCGGCTGCGCGTGGGCGCGACGAGCCCGGAAGCGCTCGATCGCCAGCGCGTGCGGCACACGCGCCGGTCGGCGACCGGCGCGCGCGCGCGCGCCGCCGCCGGCCCGGCAAGACACGCCGGCCCCGGGACCGACGCGCGTGCCGACGTCATCGCCGACGTCGGCAATGACGCGGTTGGCCCGCCGCGCGACCCGACCCGCGAACCGAACCGACCCGACCCGACCCGGCCGACGATGGCACGCGCGCGGCACGTGCCGCCGACGTCTCGCGTGACGTCGCCCGGCACATGCGCGCACGTGCCGCCGACGTCTGCGTGACGTCGCCCGGCACGCGCGCGCACGCACGTGCGTCGGTCCGCGCGAGCGGCCCGACCGGTCCGTCCGGTCCGACCGGTCCGGCGACCGACGACCGTTGACCGTTGACCGACGACCGTTGACCGTTGACCGTTGACCGACGACCGTTGACCGTTGACTTTGACCGTTGACCGTTGACCAAAAAAAAAAAAAAAGGGAAAAGAATGTGTTTCTTTTTCAATTAAGTCTATGAGGATTATATGTAATCCCTTATTTGTTCTGCATGTGTTGCGAACAATGCCTCCCCCGAGTGCGCGCACACCTATTCGCGCGATTCTGGAATGTAATGAACGAAAGGAAAGGCATCTGGGCGATAAATGGCGGGCGACCGATCATCGATGGGAGAGCGGTGACTTAATTGATCACGTCCTTGATGTCAACGTGAAAATTCAACAGGTCATATGGAATGGTCGTCCTATGTCACAAGATCGAGAGATGGTGCGATTTTTCATAAACACTCTTCCACCTGAATGGCAAGATGTGTTGAATCGCATATGGGATGTCAACGGAGCTGCTTCCTATAAGAAAATTGTAATGATTTTTGCAAATGAATATTATTGTATTGTTTCAAGGGAAAAGATCAAAAAATTGAAGAAAATAGGATCTTTCCCAGTTCGTGTGCTGACTTGGTGTTAGTTGTAATTGAATGATACATGTTAAGTGTGAATTGTGGACATATTATGAAATGATTACTACCTATTTGTATTGATTGAAAGTATTATTGTTTTATTGGAATTCAATTATTTGTTGCTTTCTATTATTGCTGGTTGCTGTGGGTAATTAGCTGAGGGTAGTTTTTTAAGAAGTTTTTGTAGCTTCATAGAACTGATTTTGCATATGACAATTATATTAATGATAATTTTAAGTTAGGATTTTTGGAGGATGATTGGAAACGTAGTGACCTTTTGATTCTCGAAGCCTTACTTGAAATTGTTCATTAATATGATGGGTCTATGTAAATAGGGATGCATAAATGATAGGCATTAATAATTCGTGCATATTTGTCTCGATGTGTTCGTATCAATGGCTTCACCACAAAAGAGCATAGTTGCTAAGTTGAACAAAGGTGAGAAGCTCACTTTGGAGACAACTATGAAATTTGGCAAATGAAAATCCAAGATGTCTTTGGAAGAGCAAGAATCTCTTGAGGCTCTTGTCATGACCATGGTAGAACCCGAAGAGGGACCCACCGAACAAAGACAAAAGGACAAAGAAGCTTTTCTTGCGTGGAAAAGAATGAACTCTCTAGCTCGCATCACGTTGCTTTGAGCAAAGCATGGAAAATGATGTCATGCGAGAGTTTCGGCATTTTGACAACGCCAAGGAAATGTGGGAGGCACTTTGGTAGCTAGGTTTGGTCATACTTCGGTGACTAGGCGAGGCGGCTCACTATCGATTTGACTCTTATAAGAAGCCTCATGGTCGACCATGAAGCAACATCTTAGAAAGATGTCAAATATGATAACCGAGCCGAGAGACGCCGGCCATGTCCTCACGGATGAACAACAGTGCAAGCAAAGGTGATTCGTTCCTTGCCTCGAGTTGGGAGCATATGAAGGTGCACCCGACTCATAATGAGAATATCAAAACATTTGAGGATGCAATGCGTCATCTTGAGCCGGAAGAGGACCGCTTATTGGCGGCTAAGCCAGATGCTGATTTATATCATGCTAGTTCTAGCTCAAATGGAGCTTCGTGCTCCAAGCGCAAGCGCCCTAACTGGTTTGATAAGGGTAAAGGCAAGGAAGAAGCTGGTCCTTCAGGGAAGAAACCCAAATTTGACCAACATGATAGAGGAAAACGTCCTCACATGAAAAAGCTAGCAAGGGTGAAATGCTACAACAAAGGTGACAAGAAGGGTCACTATGCTCGCGACTTGTCGTGAGCCAAAGAAGGTATGCACCCCTTGTACTTTTCGAACTTTGCTTATGTGTCAAGTTACGTGTTCTTAACTCGAGTCTAATCCTTTGTGGACTGTGGATTCGGGGGCGACGGACCACGTAGCGAAGGATAGAGGATCCTTCGTGGAATTCCGACGAGTACCTACCGGAACTAAGTGGATCTATGTGGGAAACAACTCCCGAGCTGAAGTGAAAGGAATTGGCACATGCCAACCGAATATGCGCGGTGGACGCACTTTGTTCCTTCATGATGTGCTTTGTATGCTCCGGAGATTCGTCGGAATTTAGTGTCCGTATTAGTGTTGGTCGATTAGGTTTTTGTATGAACTTCGTAGTAGAGGTGTGAATTTGTTCTTGAATACAAATTACTATGGTTGTGGCTATTTTCTAGATGGTTTTATTGTATTAGATGTTGATTATGTTAATGCTAATATTTGTTATTCCCTTCTCACGTCTCCTAATAAATATGATAATGATGTGAATGTGTGGCATGCTAGACTTGGTCACATTGGCCAACAACGTATGAATAGACTAGCCAAAGAGGGCTTGTTGGGCAATATTGAAAAAGTCGATTTGCCTCGTATGTAAGCATTGCCTAGAAGGGAAAGCAACAAGGAAACCATTTGGAAAAGGAAAAAGAGCTGAATTTCCTTTGCATTTAATCCATTCCGATGTCCGTGGTCCAATGAATGTGAGAGGAAGGCATGGGGCTTTTATTTCATCACCTTTATTGATGATTATACTCGATTCGGATATGTCTATTTGATTTCTCATAAATCTGAAGCAATAAGTTGTTTTAAAAGGTTCATGAACCTGGTAGAGAATCAATTAGACAAGAAAATAAAAGCATTGAGATCCGATCGAGGTCGAGAATATTTATCGATGAGTTCAGAAAATTATGTGATGAAAAAGGAATAGAAAGACAGTTGTCTATTCCGTATACTCCTCAACAAAATGGTGTTGCGAGAGAGAAGAAACGAACCCTACCGGAAATGGTTAGGTCCATGATGGCACATGCTAATTTACCTATCACCTTTTGGAGTGATGCGTTATTAATCTGCTGCCTATATACTTAACCGGGTGCCTTCCAAATCGGTTACTTCCACTCCATATGAGTTATGGACGGGTAGAAAACCGGACTTAAGTTTTCTTAAGCCATGGGGTTGTGCTGCCTATACACATGAGTCCTCTCACAAGTTTGGGAAATTAGGTCCTAGAGGAAAGAAGAGTATTTTCATAAGATACTCGGAACACTCGAAAGGGTATGTGTTCATTGGTGAGCAGGAAAGTGGGAGTATAACTGAATATGAATCTCGAGATGTAACATTCTTAGAGGATGAGTTTCCTAAGAAGGGAGAAATAGGGGAAGATACCTCCCTATTTGAAACCTTGGATCAAGATAAAGATATTAGTGGAGTTCATCCAAGTGGGAGCACAACAGGGAATGACGTGCAAAGTGTACAATCTCCCATACGGCGAACAAGTCGCCAAAGTATTCCCCGTCGACGTTTTGACATTGAAGGGGAAACTTTTATGGTTGCTCCACAAGATGAGGATGAACCAAGAAATATCAATGAGGCTCTGAAGTGCCCTAGTAAGGAAAAATGGATTAATGCAATGGAAGAGGAAATGGAGTCAATGGAATCTAACCAAGTCTAGGAACTAGTTGATCTTCCAAAAGGACGCAGAGCTATTGGGAACAAATGGGTTCTCAAAATAAAGCGAAAGGCTGATGGCTCGATAGAAAGGCATAAGGCTCGCCTTGTGGCGAAGGGGTATAATCAACAGAAGGAATTGATTATGAAGATACGTTTTCTCCCGTAGTGAGATTTACCTCGATTCGCATTATTCGGCAATAGTGACTAGTCTGGATCTTGAGTTACATCAAATGGATGTAAAGACTCGCTTTCCTCAATGGAGAATTAGAGGAGGAAATATATATGGAACAACCCGCCGGTTTCATAGTGAAAGGCCAAGAAGAAAAAGTATGTCGACTTTTGAGGTCGATATATGGTCTTAAGCATCATCAAGACAATGGTATATACGTTTTCATAATGCCATAATGGCATATGATTTTACAATGATTGATGAGGATCATTGTGTATATATCAAAAGATCCAAGGATCAATTTGTGATCATATCATTATATGTTGATGATATACTAATTGCCGGAAGCAATATGGAGTTGGTTAGTACCGTCAAGAGATGGTTGTCTTCTAACTTTGAGATGAAGGATATGGGTGAGGCTGCATACATTCTTGGAGTTAAGATTTCAAGAGATCGTTCGAAGAGATCGTTGTCTCTTTCGCAAGAAACCTATATAAATAAGGTTCTTGAACGATTTCGTATGCAAGACTCGTAAACCCATAGACACTCCTATTGCAAAAGGTGAAGGATTGAGCCATAGATCGTGTCCCGGGGACTCCACAAGAGAAGGAACAAATGAAACATGTTCCTTATGCTAGTGCTTTGTTGGGAGCTTGATGTACGCTATGATGTGTACAAGACCCGACATATGTTTTGCAGTTGGAATGGTGAGTAGATACCAATCCAACCCGGGTCCAAAGACATTGGAAAGCCGTGAAGAGAATACCGAGGTATCCGAAAGGAACTGCTGATTTCAAGTTGAATTATCAAGGAAAGGATCTCGCAACTTGAAGGCTATTCGGATGCCGATTGGGGAGGAGATTTAGATGAAAGGAAATCTACCTCTGGATTTGCTTTCTTCGAACAATGGCGCCATATCATGGAGCAAGAAGAAGCAAACGTGTATAGCCTTATCCACGATGGAAGCTGAGTTCGTGGCATTATCGCGCCGGTACAAGAAGGAGTTTGGCTTAAGAGATTCTTGGATCATTTAGGTGTTATTGAGAAAGCTGCAAATCAATTATTGGTTAATTGTGACAGCCAAGCAAATATAGCGTACACCAAAGATCCAAAGTATCATGGCAAGACCAAACATATAGATACCAAGTATAACTTTGTAAAAGATATGGTTGCACGAAAGGATGTGAACTTACAAAGGTACATATCTACGCATAGAATGGTAGCAGATCCTATGACAAAGCCGATACCTAGAGATGTGTTTTGTGGTCATGTAAAATCTCTAGGATTGCGTAGAGTCGATGTACCGAATTGTAATTTCCCGAGTTGTTCACATTTATGAGATTTTGTTTTTCATCGATTAATGCCTATGAATCTATGTGTGATCTTTATGCATCTTAATGCTCGGTGCATTATTTGAGAAGTATGTCGGACGAGATATAAGATTAGCCCACTCACACGGGTAATCGCCTCTATTTACTGTGTGATAAATAGAGATGAAACTGTTTTTAAGCTTATTATCTAGGTGATAATCGAGAGCTCAAGCTTAAAATATATATGTTGCCTTAACTAAGTGTTAAGATGAGGACATAATTCTTACGATGTCCGAAAGTAAAATACCCCACATATTTTACTTTATCCGTCTAAGATGCCGATGTGAGTTCGATGAATTTTGTGATTGAGTAGATACGTGAACTCAAGTTAGACATTGTGTATGTCTTAACTATCATCTGTACGGTATTGAAAGGTGTAGACATACGCTCCATGGGAAAGGAGTTAATACCATAATACGTATTTCATACTACGTATGCATGTGACGACCAATAAGAGTGGCAAAAAGTTTGATCTCAACTTTTATGACGTGTGAGACTCTTGAGGAAAAGAGTTCCTCAATTTTTAGTCCCCTCGGGACTCTTACTTATTCTCAAGGTTTCTATTTAGTGTTTGCTATCTTAGGGTGTTGCCAATGGTCATGGATGATTCGATCTAATGGGGCATTTCTAGAAAAGCAAGCTAGACTGAAATTGAGAGTTTGAAGGAAAGAGGAAGATCGATTTTGGAAAATCACATTGTGGTTTTGTATTCACTTTGGTCGACCAATTATGACTGTCTTTGTGATAATTATAATTGTGAATACAATATATATATCATGTTTAAAAGAGATCAAGAGAGATATAAATGTGATCGATCGATCTAGGGTACTTTGCATACTAAATCTACTCGGAGTGTGACGCCCATTATGAGCTGCCATATATTCCTAACGAGATGTATAGCAACGAGCTCTCAAAGTATGCTTTGTCGCACGGATTATTCACCGATATGAATGTTGAAGAGAGGTAAAGAGAATCTGTTCGGCCCACCTTGTGCGAGTGGGAGATGAAGGCTTTTATTGTTATTGGGCTTAAGGCCCTATCCGCCCAAGCCGGGCCCCGAAAGCCCGGCCCACGGGAATAAGGCCCGTGGGAAGGGAGAGGTATAAAAGGGAGAGAGAAAGAGAGAGAAGACACTGGTTGGATTAGAATCAACGTACGCTTCTCTCCCGCGCGTTTTCTCTCCCGAAGAACAGTAGGCATACGGCTTCCAATTTCTTCTCTTCAAGGCTTCATCGACCGGATTCTCTTCCTCCATTGGCGTCGGTGTCTAATCTGTGGCAAACAAGGTACGCTCGAATCCGTGGTGTGCTTTACGATCGGTGATGCGTGTCGTTTTCTTGGGCTTCGCTTCCGCATTGATTTAGGGGTTCGATTTAGTGTCGAATCCGGTGTTTCGGGGATCAGTCATTCCCAACAAAAATAAATTGCGAAGAATGATCTCAGACTTGAAACACATGCGTCTCTACGAAGAAAACACCTCAGTTAAATGTAAAATCATTCAGCACAAATCACCATGTTTCTTGAGAGCTCCTGTTATGCGGCCGAAGAAAGGAGCTCCACTGTGAAAAAGGTCAAAAGAGAAACCCGCGGTTATGTTCTCTGACCAGCAATAACAAATATACGAACTCCTTCATTGTGCGGCTGAAAAACAGAGGCGTCCTTCAGACCAAAAAAACTCCCTTGCATTTGTGTGTATATACAAATGCCACCGACAGAACAAATCCCAATCTAGGATTGGGAAGAAGGACACGCCCATTTGAATAGAAAATCAAAGTCTAACTAGATTTTTCCTTGAATGCCTGATTGCACCTGTAACACAAGACCGGTCTACATCCTTCAATGCAGTCGATTTTTTACCTGGACTCAAACTCGAGATATCATATTACACTTCTCCACATTGACTCTATTAAATTATGTCTTAAGTTTAAGCCTCTATACGAGTCCCAATCCAATTCAATGCAGTTGGTTTTTTACTCGGACTCGAACTCCTAGATTAGAAATTTTGTTTTATTGAAGGCCACATCACATTTGAGTTGCACATATGAGTTGTGTTGGAAAGTCTCACATAAGAAAATTGGCATATTGTGAAGTTAATATATCCTAATTGGCCATAATCCATTAACTTAAACTTTTTAGTGAATGTGAGTCCAACTAGATATGTTGACAAGTTTTGACTTGAGTTTCCTTCAGGTGATCTCCATAGGTAAGGGTATCGAGTTTCTGTTTCGCACTCCAAACAAATGAAATCAAAGCCAATGGTAGATGGTGGGCCTGCAATCTGTTCTAGTATTTGGTGAATATATCAAAGAATATATTTGGTGACTAATGCAGTTTCCAAGTAGGTGGTGTTAGAGAAAACTCCTATGTTGTTTTGAAGGTGAGAAAACTTATCTAAGTTCTATTCTGAAGATTGCTAGACTTTTGTGTCAAAGTTTATCTTACAATAGAAGTCTGCCCACTTTGACAAACTCTAGACTGAACGCAAGAGAAGAATAAAAACTTGTCCAGATGAGGGATTATCTTTCCTTTTTCGAGGGTTCAATTCGTACAGGTTATATATAGCATTCTGGTTGGAAATGTCACCTATGAGATTGATTATCTTTATTGGAATCAATTTAAATACATCAAATCTTTTCGAATAGGAAGTTAATTTGGAAAGAATCTACTTATTGAAACCAAGATTCTGATTGTTTGGACGAACATGATTGACAGGCTTTCATCACAATTTTCAAACGGCTTGAGATCTCATTAATTGATTTTGTCCAACGGGTTGATTGGAAGAATTAGGCATGAAGGAGTATTTAAGGAGGCCTCTCTAGTCGTTTGATACAATGCATGAAAGAAGAATTCCAAAGTTTGAAACTTCCCACTTACTTGTTATTCTTTACACTGTGCTCAAATTTGTACTCAAAAGAGAGAGAGCCACAAAGAGAGACTTTGTGAGAGTAGTAGAGATTCTTCGCTATGAAGTCAAGATCACAAGATTGTAAATTCTCTTTTGATTCTTAGTGGAAACTAGCCAGAAGGCTGTCAGCGTGGGAGAGTGGACGTAGACTTGATCTAAGCCGAACCACTATAAATTATGTGTTCATTTCTCTTCCCTAAACTCCTTTACTTTATTCGTACTTCTTTTTGGTAGTTAAAGTCTAAAATCTTTTAAAGTTTGTTGATCATCAAACTCAGTTTCAAAACCAAAATATTCTTACTGCTTTTTGCAAAAATTGTGTTCACACCTATTCACCCCCCTCTAGTTGTTCTTACTAGCCCTTTCAGGTGGGTGTTGTGGTCTAGTAATGCAGTTGTGATGGTAGCCTTCTTGGTTCGGTCTCAAGGACACCTGAATTAAGGAGGAGTAAGCCTAACACTGAACTTACACATAATGGGAGATTGTTGAGTTGCACTTATGAGTTGTGTTAGAAAGTTCGTATCGGAAAATTGGTGTCATGTTGAATAATTAATATATCTTAATTGAGCCACAATTTACAAGCTTAAGCTTTTGAGTGAAAATGTGATCAACTCGATAAGTTGACAAGTTCAGGCTTATGCTCTCTCTTGGGATGCTCATGAGTGATTTGTCCATGGTTGGTTGTTGCAATCAGTGGCGTGAGTGCGAGTGTCGTCCATAGTCTCTGAAGGCAAAAGGAAAAGAAAGAAAACACTAAAAGAGGGGAGAGAAACGAAGGGGAGAGAGGGGCTTATAGGTTTTCTGAAAGGTGGGCTTGCAAGCGACAAGTGTCACTTGTGGAATGGACTATGCATTGCTAAGTTTGCTATCATAGTTGCACCTAATATTTTCTTGTCAAATGGCCTTTTGAAAATATTAAGTGATGATAAATTTGTCACATGCAAAGAAATCTTTTTTTTTTTTTTTTTTGAGAAATGATAGGTGACATTTTTTAATTTATTGTGAAAATAAGAGTCTGTCCTCGTCCACAAAAAATGATCTAATAACTAATTATAACTTATTATGGGGTTCACTCCTTCAAGAATTTGTAACTCATAATAAGATGTTATTTTTATAATAGTTCAAAAATTATTATATTAATAAAGCCCTTTCTTTTTTTGGATGGAGAGAGATATTTCACTTGATGATAAAAAACAGAAATAGATTCTCAAGCATTTATTAGATCCTCCTTTTTAAAGATCAGAGTTATCCATATATTGATGCCTAATACTAGATTCTCTCCGTACATTGAACCCCCTATAAGTTTTAGATGCCTTATCAGAACCTATTGAGAAGTCATCAAACTACATAGATTGATCCTACCAAGGCAATTTTTCAATCTAGTCTAAATTAAATACTCACACTTGAATCACTTCATGTATCAATATCGTGGACCAGACAAGAAAAAAGCAGATACTCAATTAGCTGATGACAAGTATTTGATATTCTGGAGAACATAGATTCATTAGTGATGAGCACTTGAAATTGTGAATAATCCAATTCATAAGCACGAGTCCATGTATCCTCCATGAGTGCATATATTTACTTACCGATGCCGCATCTATGGTGTCATCCTCTGGATCTCTGACGTGAAGTGATAATCGAGTATGGTAATCAGCGTGCACACCATAAAAATCAGAGAGCGCCGTGGATATACAACTCACCATCACCTTCCCGACGGTTGAGTTCATGCTGTGAACTAGTCTGACTTGAATCATTTCCTTTGCTGGATTCTCTTCGGGTACACCAAAGGTTTCCATAGTAGAGGCCAGGTGAAAGAAACAAGTAGGACAAAAGATTTTGGTTTCGAGCCAAGCCACTAGGCCTCAATTGAATTTTTCGTTCAGGCCAGACCAATCCCGAAGTTAGAATGGCCTGGACCAACGCAAAATATATTGCATAATAGTAAAGGAAAATAACACAAATAATCTTTGAATTTTGACTAAACGTGCCATGTCGTCTCTGAACTTTTAATTGTTCAATGTGATTCTTGAATTTTAATCCAATTATTTAATGCAGTCCATGTACTTTTGGTACATGTTCACTATAAATGTTCAATCTAATTCTTTAATTAATTTAAGTTTAGAGACAATATTAAACAAATAAAAAAATTAAGGGATGACATTGTATAGTGGGCTAAAATTCAAGGAATACATCGAATAAATTAATAAATGGATGTTCTGAAATCTAATTCATTGATTACACATAACACAAAAGATGAACAAACCATTGAAAATTGCAATTCTTTTTTTAAACGGGCACCGAATAAGATTAGGAATGCTGGTGAGCAAAAACCTTTAAGAAATGCTTTCGAATCGAGTTGTGAACACCTTATAATCTGGTATTACTCATCCGTATTTTCCGCAGATGCATCTATGGGGAACACATGGCGGACCATCGCCTTCTCCGTTTCGTCTCTTTAGTGGAACGCTTCAAATCCTAATAAAAACATTTGTCATGATTACGTGGACCCTCACAAATTGATTCCTGTTTTGGGTTTTTGCGAAGAAGGGCGACAAAAGCATTGGATACTTGCAAGGAAAAGACTATGAATCTCCACAACCCACGATTTCTTCCCAGTAATTTCGACTTTTACTTTGACTTAGGACTATTACTTTCGCATGAAATTAGTCAATGTTTACACAAAATTCTACGAACCTACCCTTCGATTTTTCCAATGCTTAGAGCTCGCCAGAGTTTTTCTACTCAGGGGTGCCCTGGGCGGAACACAGAAAGCCTCGACGAATAAGCAAGGGAAGCAATGGACAGACATAACCATAATACACAGAATATGGGGGGCCAGATAAGCTGCTTGACTCTTGCACTATTATGTTCCCCTCACCTGGCCTCTACTATTGAAACCTCTCGTCTACCCAAAGAGAACCCAGCAAAGGAAATGATTTAAGTCGGTTTAGTTTGCAGCATGAATTCGACCGTCATGAAGGTGGTGGTGCGGTTGTATATCCATGGCGCTCATCGATTTCTATAGCGCTCATGCCGTTTACCATACCCAGTTGTTGCTTCAAGTCAGAGATCCGGGGGAGGACATCATCGATGCGGCATTTGATATTGTTCAGGTTGTTAATGTTCTCCCATTAAGACCTTGATTTACCTATAGCTTTTCATTATATAGAAATCAAATACTGTAGATGATCAAACTATTACTGTGGATTTGGCTTCAGTTGCGCACTTACTTCACTTGTGTGGGACATATTAGATTTGTGCTCATGAATTAAATCAGTCAAAATTTCAAAAACTTATCATTGATGAATCTCGGTTCTTCTCGACTTCAAATACTTGTCACTAACCATATTAGTATATGCTTTCTCCTTGTTTGATCCACGATATT
This sequence comes from Eucalyptus brandiana, assembly GCA_014182725.1. Lineage (NCBI taxonomy): Eukaryota > Viridiplantae > Streptophyta > Magnoliopsida > Myrtales > Myrtaceae > Eucalyptus > Eucalyptus brandiana. The sequence continues at coordinate 29,797,386 of CM024670.1, forward strand.
AATACATATACGATGAAGTGGTTTTAGTGTGAATTAGAATAGATCGACAAGTTGGTTTGGAAGGATCAATATACATAGTTTAATGAACTCTCAATATGTTCTGATAGGACAACTAATATTATGATGCAATGTAATAAGAGAATCTAGTATTAGTGTTGGTATTAGCGTAAGTATTGATATTAGTGTTAGGCATCTAATATTTTGAATATCTATCATATTAGTATTAGTATTAGCATTAGGCTATATAGTGGAGGATCTAATAAATGTTTGAGAATCTAGTCCCTTTTTTCTCCCTCAAGAGAAACCTATTTCTCTCTCTCCGCCAAAAAAAGGGTTAAAAGTCACCAAAAAAGACCTCCATATTATAACCATTGTGGCATACGTGTCATTTTTTTTTTAGTACCAAAAATCCTAAATTTATACTTTTGTGACATATTTAGTATTTATAAGGTTCCGTTAATGAGCCCCCTTAAAAATTTACCTACATGGACGTGGGAAAGCAAATGATATTAACATGTTGCTCATGTGACTTAAATGAAATAAAAACCGCATTGTTTTAGTTGAAAAGTCATTAAAACCTTAGCGATGGATAAATATATCATATATATAACTTTAGAGTTTTTTTTTTATATCACAAAGAGAATATATATTATAGTGGGTATAGTTTGGGGTTTTTTGATGATAAAAAAAAAAATTCAAAATAAATCTATCACGATAAGCATAATTTAAAGTTTTTGATGGCATTTTTTATATTAAAAAAAAGTAGTAGGATAGATTTTGTCTGCATATAACAAATTTATGATCATTTGGCTTCTAGTTTCAAATTTTCAACTATCACACGTAACATCAATTTCAGTACGTTCCTTCCACCTCTTTCCCGCTCCTCGGATGTAGGGTTTTGAAAAGCACTTTTTAGGCATGTGACGATTTATCATCATTGGTGGTATTTTTTTTCGAAAAAAAAAAGTAGCAGAAAAGATTTTATCTGCATATGATAAATTTAACATCATTTGACTTTTCAAACAAGAAATGCACTTGACTTCTATTTTCAAATTTTCAACTGTCAAAACAAAAAAAGAGAGTAGAAGTGACAAATTTAACATCATTTGACTTTTCAAACAAGAAACGCACTTGACTTCTAGTTTCAAATTTTCAACCGTGACATACAGCATCAACTTCAACACGTTCCTTCCATGTCTTTCCCTCTCTTGTGGATGTAGAGTTTTGAAAAGCACTTTCTAGGCATACAACGATTTATCATCATTGACTTTTCAAACGTAAGACCCACAACGCATACCAACAATCAAACTCAATTGTTTTGCCTCTTTCAACCACCACGCATGCTATTTGTCAAAGAAAAATAGAATACGTTATAAAGAATTAATTAGTCAGCTGGGTATTCGGGAGTCAAAAACTTGTTAAGTGAAAAAGGAATTTGAATTATTTTATTTTTTTATTCGATCTTGAAGTTTAATGAACTTCTTTTCATTTTCAGCAATTCATGAGAATGAATCGATGAATAACCTATGAATGTAACAACTACAAGAAAAGACTTCATGATAGTCAATATGGTACCTCACCACCCCCTTCCAACTTCACCTTCACTCCATCTCTTAGTCTAACTCTCAAATAAAATTAAAAATAAAAGATTTTTCTACATAAGACAAGTCCATCATCACCAACTTTTCAAACACAAACGCACTCAAACCAATTTAAAAAAACCCATCGCCAATATTTACAGACAATAATTTGCATCGGCAAATTTTGAAACTTATAATTTGCATCTTCAAAATACACTTTGCTTGGGAGGCATAGCAAAAGCCCAATAAATTACCAAGATGGGAGCTTACATTCAACTAGGGGTGACATGATTCCAGAGTAGGTTTTAGGTTCCAAAAATTGAGAAATCAATTTCAATAGAGAATTGATTTTGATGGGGAACCTAGAACAATTCTTTATGTTTTTCTTATTTTATATTTTCGCATAGTTCTATGGTATTCCATGTTGTTTGATGATGATTGTGTAATTTGGAATCACTAATCTAAGTTTCTATTTTCGGTAGTATCCATAATTGAGACTTTTGCTTTGTTAACGTTTTACAATTTTCATGTGTCTAAATTTGAGTTGTGATTAGTGGATTATAACGGCAGATGGTAATAATTAGAGGCACCAATTTACAATATCCTTTAATTAAGAATATAGATAGAACTTGGATAGACTTTAAAACCAACCTAAGAACCTATAAGAAGACAGGTTCTAGGTTTTAAAGTATGTAAGGTAGATTTCCGTTTCCAAAAATTTGGAAACCAGTTTAACCCATCAACATATCTTGATGGAATTACTCTCACTTATTATTTAAGTTAATGAGTTCTAAGCAAATCCATTGAAAATCTAGTATGGCTGAAAATCACATTGCCATGCACATGTGATGTCCTAAATTAGGAAAGATTAAGAATAAGTGTATTGGAAGTTTGAAAACTTGTCAAAGTGTGATTAAATCTTCAAACTTATCCAATAGTGTAATCGAGTCATTTTATTAACTTTGCTCAACTTGGTTAATGGAAAATGTTGAGATGGCTATTTTAAATATTTTTTCTTGTCTATGTAGCGATGATGTGACTAAAACATGAATTGTAAACCTAAAATAACATCGTTTTGGTCAAAATCTAATTTTTAATACAAATTTTAGTTAAATTAAATTAAAGGTAATCTAAATCTGAAAAAAAAAAAAAAAAAAAGAAAAGAAAAGAAAAAGGAAAGGGGTGAAAACTAAGAGGCTAAAGTCTGTAAGCCCTTGTCGGCATCACCCCACTATCGTCGGGAGGGGTTGATGAGGGTGGGGATGGCCCCAGCTAGTGGTTGTGTGATTCTTGCTGACTACAAGCGACCTTCCCAGCAATAGGGCAGTGGCGCCGAGGGCTTGTAGCCCTCAGCCACTTGGGGCCTGTTTGTTAACCATCCAAATAGTGACGGATTTTGATTTTTTATTCCTGGGAGTAGTTTTGGAACAGAATCGCGTTTGATAAAATTTTTGTTCCCTGGAACAAATTTCTATTTTTTTGTTCCCGAAAGTAGATTTAGAATAGAATCAAGAATAAATAAATAAAAAGTTGATTCTTGTTCTCGGGAACAAATCTAAGAATCTAGACCATATTTCTCTTCTTCTTCCTTTTTCTTCTTCTTCATCTACGCCATCTTGCGGTTGCCATCTGTCGCCGTTCGCTATCTGCCACCCATTGCCGTTGGTCGTCGGCAACCGGTCCGGTGAGCTCGCCGAAGGCTTGTTAGGCCAAGGCGAGGTCTAGCGAGCTTGCTAGAGGCAAGCCCAACCACCGGCGAGGCTCACCCTCGCCAAATCTAGCAAGGCCGAGCCTCGCCGGTGGCCGGGCAGGCCTTGGCTTGGGGCTAGGCGAGCCTCAATGGGACTGGGCGAGGCTCGCTCAGCTGCCGGTGAGGTTCGGCTAACAAGGGTCGGCCTCACCAAGGGTCGGCAACGCTTCGGTGAGGTCGCCAACCCTCATTCGGCAACCGGCCACTCGAAGAAGAAGAACAAGAGAGATAAAGTAAAAAAAGAAAAGAAAAAAAAAAAGGAAAAAAATTATTTAAAAATTAAAAGAAAATGATTTGGAGTAGAAATTTTGAGCGCGATACCAAACACAATTCTATTCTAGAATCGAAATTTTGGACGATTACCAAATAGCTTAAAATATTTAGAAATTGTTCCCGGAAACGAGAATAAAATTCGTTACTAAACGTGCCATTGGTTTCTCAGCCCTTCCTTAAATATAAATTTAGCTTGCTTTTAATAAATAAAATTTATTAAAACTCATATTTAAACCAAAAAGACGCTTCGGTGAGGTCGCGGCCCTTGTTTGGCGATTGGCCACTTGAAGAAGAAGAACAAGAGAGAGAAAGGAAAAAAAAAAAGAAAAAAAAAAAAAAAGGAAAAAATATTTAAAAATTAAAAGAAAATGATTTGGAGTAGAAATTTTGAGCACGATACCAAATATAATTCTATTCTAGAATCAGAAATTTTGGACAGTTACCAAATAGCTTAAAATAATTAGAAATTGTTCCCAAGAATATAATCGTTACTAAACGCTCCCTTGGTTTCTCAACCCCCCCTTAAGTATAAATTTAGCTTGCTTTTAATAAGTAAAATTTATTAAAAATTGTCGCGACCTTCCCGAATTTTTTTTGAATGTGAATTATTCGAAGAAGGCTAATGGATTGCTAAGTCCGAAGACTTGACACGGACCCTCTTAAGCCCTACCAATCGCGACTTGATAGAAATTAATTCATTTAAACATGCAATTTCAATTTGGAGCCGCCACTAACCAATTAGGGCTGGTTAGAAACCCAAGTAAAGTATGGGAGAATACTTTACTATTGCGAACCAGAGATTCAATAGGTCCGGGGACATGGTTACGCTAGATTAGTCTAACGCCCTTTCGGTACCTTTTATTTTAATTTTAAAAATATTTTGCAGGCAATGTTGATTAATTTAAACCTAAGCTACTAACATGCAAATGGTGGTCATGCGAGTGCGCAATCAATAAAATAACATTCAAATAAAAAATGCTAATAAAATTGCATGTCCTAAACATGATTTCTAAATGACATGACACCTAATTTTTCTTCTTCTTTTAAAAAAAAAAAAAAAAAAGTTAATTATATGCAATCTCAATCTAAATTTAATATGCATGGATTTTACTTTAATGATATGTGAGATGCAATTCATACGATATGACTTACTTATCACTATTTGTATGCAATCTAATTTATATAATCCTAAATATGCATGTCTTTACGTGATATGGGATAAATGTCATGGTATTTCTACATGCATCCTCTTTTATGATTTTATTTTAATGATGATTCATTTTTTAATACATATATGCAACATATGCTAAATAATGATGATATGAGATTAATTATGAATTAACCTATTAACTAATCAAGGAAATGATCTTTAGTTTTTAATGACCTAATAATTAAAAAAAGAAAGTAACTTAATGGTGCAATGATCATCTTTTAGCATTTTCCTTTTTATTAAAAAAAACAATTAAACTAAAACTCATATGGCACGCATAACATTTTTTTGTTCCTCTTTTGTTTTACTAAATGAAAATTGACTTAATCTAAAACTAATTAGACTAACTAAAGTGAATGATATTCTAATTTATTTTAGGAATCAATTTAACTTAAACCATATTTTATCCTAAAAGCTATGTAAAAAAATCAAAACATGCCAACATTATTTAAAATTAGCCCTAACAAAAATCACCCATCTAAAAGTATAATCTAAAATTGTAATCCTATAAATGCAATTCTAATTTACTAACCCTAAAAATACCGTCCTAATTTACTAAACCTAAATGCTCTAATGCAATATTTAGATTTTTATGCACTTTTTGATTTTTTGATTTTTTGGTTTTTTAATCTTTCAAAGCAAGTAATTATTTTAAAAGAATGAAGATAAGAATTAAAATAACCGAAAAAATAATCCGTTGTCTCACGGATTAAATTAACAATTATTTTAACTCTATAATGATTTAATGATTGAAATGTTATCAAAATTCCTAAAAATTAAAGTAATTAAAAAAATGACCCGACGTCTTACGGGTCAAATTAATAATTACCATAATTTAGGATAAAACACCTGCAGTTAATGCCTACGAGATTTATAAAAGAAAAGCACATCTCAATATTCTAAATTGAACTATAATAACAAAATAAATAAGATAAAAGTTAGTGAAAAGTAAGAACAAAAATTAAAAATTAAACCACCTAAGGAAAAGTGAACAAAACGTGGTGATCCGCCGAAGGTCCGGCGAGGGGCGGCGGCGGGCGTCGGAGCTCGGCGAGGGTGGACCGGCGGCGTTAGCAACCCGGCGATAGGGGTGCGGCAGGTTTGTTTGGCGTCACTCGGAGAGGAGGGTGGCCCGAATCGGCGTCAAGCCGTGGGTGTCGCGGCGTTAAGGGCGCGGCGGATCGGGCCCGGTGCTCGGACGACGTGGGTCGCGGCGAGGGACAATGCGCGAGCTGCGGAGCGTCGGGTCGCCGGAAGCGAGAGGGTGAAACGAAGAGGCGGTGGCTTTGCGGGTCGGTGTGGACGGCACGACGCCCGCCGGGCTTCGAGGATTAGAGCGAGGCAGCAACGTCGGGGCTTCGGACGCGCGGCGAAGGCTCGCGGGCGCAATGGATTGGCTTGAGGGCAGTTTGAGACGCGGCGGCATGGGCTGCGGCGGGCGGCGTGGGGACTCGCGGAGAAGAAACCCACCAAGAAGATCTACTGTGCACAACCTTTTTTATTTTCTGTTTTTCTCTCTCCCCTCACGTCACTTCTCTCTGCTCTCTTTCTATACACTTTTTCCTTTTCACCTTTTTTTTTTTTTTTTTTTTTTTCTCTTTCGAAGACTCCACGGACGGCTCCCTCTCTCTCTTTCTGCCACTGTACCTTTTTCCTTTTTCTTGCTCTAGTCAACTTCTTTTCTCTTTCTCTTCAGTTTCCTTTTTTTTTAGATGAACGATGAAGAGAAGCCCCCCTTGAACCGAAGCTCCCTTCTCTCTATTTATAGAGAAAAACTCCAATTCGTTTTTGTAGGTGAGATATTCACTCAACCGCTCAACAAATTAGCAGCTCCAAAATCAGGCTGTTGAATTATTTTGAATTCAATTTTTTTTTTCAAAATTTCCCTCTAATCTTTTATTTTCTAAAAATTGAATCTAAATTAGGTGTCAACAGCTGCCCCTCTTTGAAGGGAAGCTCGTAGAGGTTTCCTTCAAAGATAAATGACACCTAAATTTAGACTATGCAGAATGAATGTGAAATGCATATGCAAATGTTAATTGTAATGACTTTTTTTTTTTTTTTTAAAGAAATGGACTCAAATAAATGCAAGGTCATGCAATAAAGAATGCCATGTAAATGCAATGATTTGGTCAAGAACATATATTTCAATGTGTCCATGCTCAATGAAATGCAAATGCAAAGAAGAACACGCACCTGTCATACTTATCTGGAGATTCATAAAAGTATTATCAGGTGTGAAATGATTCCTATGAGACCTGACAAACATCTGGAAATCTCTTCAGATAATTGAAAGGCTCAAAGTCTTTAGAGATCTGGAACTCTCATCAGATCCCAAGCACCTGGAATAACATCAGATGTTTGAAAAGACAAATACTTGGAAGTCACATCAAGCATTTAAAGATTCAAATTCTGGAATTCATGCTGGACATTTGAAAGCATTTACTAAACATCTTGAAATCACATCAGACGTTTTAGAAGGACAAACACTTGGTATCACATCAAGCGTTTAAGGGTTCAAATATCTGGGGTTTTTACTAAACATCCGGAAGTCACATCAGACATTTGGAAAGATAAACACTTGGAAGTCACATCAAGCATTTAAGGATTCAAATATCTGAAGTTCACACTAGACATTTGAAAATATTTACTAAACATTTGGAAATCACATCAGACGTTTGGAAGGACAAACACTTGGTATCACATCAAGCGTTTAAGGGTTCAAATATCTAGGGTTCACACTAAACATTTGAAAACATTTTATAAATGGGTACTTGGAATTCTCATCAAGCACCAAGATGACTGAACAAACTCAGGGTTTCAAAGACAAATCCTTTGGTCTTCGAGGAAAAATTCATTTCATTTTTTTTTTTTAAAATTCAATGAAGGTCCATACATGATGGCTTTTTCAAACTTCCACCAGCAAAAATTATCAAGACAATTTTCACTAAGCTGTGAATCTCTTGAACATGCTAAATGTGACACTTTTGGTGTGAAAAAGACTTTTTCACTCGCTCTCATTTAGAAGGGGTTATTTGTCCCGACCATTGATGCGAGAATATATCACTCAATCTTATCATCATCTTGTTGACAAGAGTTCGAATTTTCTTGCAATCAGTACGACCTTATCAATCTGAGAGGTCTTTAGCAGGTACTGTAATGTAGGCTTGGTCAATGGCTTAAAGGGATTCTTTAAGTCAAAGCAATTGAAAGAACAATTCTATAATCATCTCCGGGTTTACAAGTCAAGAACCCTGCAAAATGAGAAAGAAATAATCTTGCTCGCACTTCTTCGAGCAATGCTCAAAACATGTGAATTCCTACGTTAATTTAAGTGCCCTAATCTGAAGAGACTTTGTAAGGGACGTAACATAGGCTGGGTTCATGGGCTGAGAAACGAAAGGATCGTTAGGCTCAAAAATGTGTGTAATGGGTAAGAGTTGGTGATCATCTTGACCTTACCACCAGTTTTCTTTGCCACGGATTGTCTTCTTGACAGATTTCTTTATTGGCTCAAGAGTTTATCACCCGATGCCAATGATTATTCAACTGAAGATCTTTTCTCAACATTTTTTTCTCAAAGTCATTTTCTTTGATGATGGGCATTGGTCATGCTTTATCAGGCACACCGCTTTTTATGCCCCCCAATTCATTAGTGATTTTCTCTTCTTTTTCACGGGCATTGGCCTTGCTTTTACTAGGTACACTGCTTTTTCATGCCCTTTATTTTTTTGCACTTGTTTTCTTTGTACTCACACAGTCTTCTTTCATCAGCATTTTAGACCATGCTATTCGAATGATTGTCTTTCATCTTGCCCCAGTGTGGGGGATGATCACCAACTAGGTTTGACATGAAATGAATTCATAGGCTCAAGTGGACTATGCAAAGGGTATAAGTGTATAGGATAGTGAAAGAAATGCTCTTCGTCATCTTAAGGCACTTAAATTACCACATGAATTCAATGTAATAGCATGACTTGAAGATTGATGCAAGTGAGAGCAAGAAAATTTCTATCCATTTCACTCTCCTTCAATGTCAACTTACCTCCATTTGCCCCGATGTGGGGTGGTCCTTGACAGGGGTAGTATGAAAGAAATTCTTCAAGTATTTAGGCTCAAAGAAGGGTTAAACAAGGGTTTACTGTAGAGAAATGAACTGCCCCTCGTCATTTTAGTTGTCGTACTTCATGCAAGAAAACTCTTCATCTTGAAGCACAAAATGTTTCCATACTCACCTCACAATGTATAGACAGGGGACTGTGTATGTGATTAGGCTTGCCTTTCACACCTCATTTAGCATGCTCTAACTCGACATCTTTCACTGAATTATCCATTTTGATAAATTTCAAGTGGAATTGACGAATTGCACATCATGTGAAAACATTCTGAAATGATAAAAAGGCAATGCTCTATCAAATCATAAAGTCAAAACTGTTAAGTGTCTGTATCTTGCCCCTCTTTGCAAGAGAGCTCATAGAGATTCCTTAAATGTGCGCAGGGTTGCACCTGAAACATAAAGCAGATAATTAAAAGAAACAAACAGGGTAAATTAGATGCATGCTGGAAAATTATTTTATTTTGAAAAAATTTTCAAGGGAACATGAAGAAGCCCAGCCTTCAGAATTAGCTCCTTGCCCTTTTTTTTTGGTAGGATTTCATCACAGGGCTAGTTTGGTGTACTTCAACATGCCCTTAAAACAATGAAAATCTCCATGTATTTTATTGGATGAAAAGCAAATTACATTATTGAAATGAAGGAAATCCTAGAATTGAAAATGCAAATATGCAAATATGGAACGCAATAAAGACTCCTGCGCAGAGGAGTGTTAAAATTTTCCTACTCTTGAGCTTTGTCGATGGCAAACACTAAATTCTCTTCGAATAATTCAGTCATTCCTTCGAGTGCGTCATCAAAGCTCTCAATCTTTGGAGGTGCAGGATCATCTATGCCACCCCATCCATCTGGGATGATATCCCGTGGGTCGAAGTAGGAGCTGCGAGGAGCCGAATACTTTACATAGTAATCGAATTTGCCACTTGGTTGCCCCAGGGTGTCCATAACTTCTGCTTCTTCATGCATCATCTGAAACATTGTGGGCTCAGCATCAAAACTGAAAATGACATTCACGGCTTCCGGGTGGTCGGGGAGTGGGTTATTCTGGATGTTCGGCTGTGCATCGCGAAATGAGACCACCTCGGCATCCAAAAGATTTTGGATTTTGTGTCGCAGCGTAAAGCAATCGTCAACAGAATGCCCCACTTCCCCCATATGATAAGCACATGTCTTGGACGGATCATAATTGGGGAAACGTTCGGGATTAGATCGCTTGGGTTCCTTTGCGAGTAATCCTTTCTTTTGAAGGGTCGGCAAGATCTTGGACACGGGCTTAGGAAGTGGCGTAAATTGACGCTTGGAAAAGTTTTTCTGCTGGCCAAAGAATGGTCGTGCTCCTCCCTGATGGGTGTTCGGGGTAGGGCGAGGTGGTTGCACATAAGCTGCATTAACCTCCGCTACAAGTTCCTTATCCTTCTTGGTTGAGACTCTCCCATACGAGCTAGTTTGATCTGATGCCCATCCATCACGTAATGCTACTTCGATTCGCTCGCCAACAGGGATTAGTTGATTGAACGACTCGGCAGTCGATCCTAACATCCGATTTCGATATTCAGGCGGGAGTGTCTTCATGAACAAATCCATCAGCTCCTTTTCTGTCGGCTCTGGAGTAATCTGAGCAGCTACGGTCCTCCATCTCATGACATATGCTTTGAAAGATTCCGTCATTTTCTTCTCAGTGCGAAGTAAATCTTCTCGAGATGGGGTGACATCAATATTATACTTATATTGCTTGAAGAAGGCATTGGTCAAATCCTCCCAAGTCTCCAGAAGATTAATTTTCTTCATAATGTACCACTGTAGTGCCGGTCCTGTCAGGCTTGCTTGAAATTGTTGAATCATCAAGGGGATGTTATGAACATATTGGGTCATCCTGACCACATATGTCTGCAAATGGATCTTCGGGCAAGAGGTGCTATCATACTTTTCAAAGTCCGGCATTTTGAACTTCTTCGGTATCTTGACCTTTGCATAGTGGGACAAATCAGTTGGGCCTTGGACAAACGAGCCTGCACTAGCCGCTTGAGTTTCTCCTCGATTTTTGCCATGCGTTTTCCTGCTCGCCTTGATGCAGCCGAGTGTATCACTTGTACCTCATCATCAACAACAATTTGAGATGCATCAGTAATTTTAACCCTGGAGGGATCCTCAGATGTAGATGGCCCAGCTGCGGATGTATTCTTCCCTTTATCTCTCGAATCAGTCGTATTCTTGCCTTTATCTCTTGGATCAACCATGGGAGCATGTTGTTGTAACACCACTTCAACTTGCGGAGCTGGTGGGGCAGTATTTGCTTGGAGAGAGTCGATTTGTTTAGAGAGCTACTCAAGAACATTCAGGACTTGTTTCATCTCCGATTCGAGGGCAGCGATGCGAGTTTGTTCAGCAACACGTGTTTGTTTGGTGTTATTAGCTATTGTTGCTCTAGAACGAGTACGGATTGGTGATCTTGGATGAGCCGTGTCGTTACCTAAGGGAGAAAATAGATAATGTAAGAAACGATGACAAGATAGGAAAATGGCCCATGACAATGGTCTAATCGCCACATTTTATTTGGAATTTGAATCAAACTTCCTAACTAAGAATTGAAATTCAAGTCCCTACATATTAGACTAAGAATTGAAAACACTGAATTAAAAATTGAAATCAGGATCCCTAGATATTGAACTAAGAAACAAAAACCAAAACATTTTATTTTATATGATTTCGGGAACCCAATGTCTTGCGAAGCTTTTTATTTTCAACTTCAATCATTTTCACTTTCCGCTTAAGATGCTCAATTTGTGCTTGCCGAGTGGGCTTCTTAGTCACGTCAGGGACCACTGGATGTAAGGCCTGGTCGCCTTGATCTAATTGGTCCAATCATATTTTGAGCTCTTTTTGGGAGAGGAAATGAATTGTACGTCAATTTTCCCCATTGCATATAAAATAAGACCGACGACGAAACCTAATTGTCATGGACCGACAAAATTACAATAAAGTAAATAAATTGCGAAGAATTTAAACAACTTACTTTCACTGGAAATAGATGACAATCACATAGACAAACGTATGAAAAGTGGGGCTCGATTTCTGTCTAGACGGCTTAACAAAGTGGAGCTAAGAGGATGATCTGACCGTTGCAGTCTCGCATTAACGTGTCAGGTCCCCCTAACTCCGACTTAGTCGAATGGAATACCCAATAATCACGCAGTCTCGCGGATATGGACAAACACATTCGACACCATGAAAAACTTTCGGGGAAGAGAATGTCAACCTCTATATAGCAGTCTCGCTTTAAAGGAAGTATCATTCTCAACACTATCCTAAGAATCCTATCGCAGCCCAGGTCCGGCAGCAGATTGTGTGTGCAATAGTGTAGTGCTAAAAACAATTTAAAAATCATGCACAACAATTTATAATACAAGCAACACTTCAATGATAAGAAAAGCATTCGATCTCAACACCTTCCTACAAAAGAAAGAGTCAGCAAGCACTACTCCCCTTATACCTCCTTTCTACAAAAACATTTAACACTTAATGTTAGGAGCGTACCTTGTTTCCATGCTGCCAAACAAAATATTTTTAAAAAAAGAAACAGGCCTATGTCCACTATGAGTTTTAACTATGTCCCCAGCGGAGTCGCCAAGCTGTCGCGACCTTCCCGAATTTTTTTTGAATATGAATTATTCAAAGAAGGCTAATGGATTGCTAAGTCCGAAGACTTGACACGGACCCTCCTAAGCCCTACCAATCGCGACTTGATAGAAATTAATTCATTTAAACATGCAATTTCAATTTGGAGCCTCCACTAACCAATTAGGGCTGGTTAGAAACCCAAGTAAAGTATGGGAGAATACTTTACTATTGCGAACTGAGAGATTCAATAGGTCCGGGGACATGGTTACGCTAGATTAGTCTAACGCCCTTTCGGTACCTTTTATTTTAATTTTAAAAATATTTTGCAGGCAATGTTGATTAATTTAAACCTAAGCTACTAACATGCAAATGGTGGTCATGCGAGTGCGCAATCAATAAAATAACATTCAAATAAAAAATGCTAATAAAATTGCATGTCCTAAACATGATTTCTAAATGACATGACACCTAATTTTTCTTCTTCTTTTAAAAAAAAAAGTTAATTATATGCAATCTCAATCTAAATTTAATATGCATGGATTTTACTTTAATGATATGTGAGATGCAATTCATACGATATGACTTACTTATCACTATTTGTATGCAATCTAATTTATATAATCCTAAATATGCATGTGCTACGTGATATGGGATAAATGTCATGGTATTTCTACATGCATCCTCTTTTATGATTTTATTTTAATGATGATTCATTTTTTAATACATATATGCAACATATGCTAAATAATGATGATATGAGATTAATTATGAATTAACCTATTAACTAATCAAGGAAATGATCTTTAGTTTTTAATGACCTAATAATTAAAAAAAAAGTAACTTAATGGTGCAATGATCATCTTTTAGCATTTTCCTTTTTATTAAAAAAAACAATTAAACTAAAACTCATATGGCACGCATAACATTTTTTTGTTCCTCTTTTGTTTTACTAAATGAAAATTGACTTAATCTAAAACTAATTAGACTAACTAAAGTGAATGATATTCTAATTTATTTTAGGAATCAATTTAACTTAAACCATATTTTATCCTAAAAGCTATGTAAAAAAATCAAAACATGCCAACATTATTTAAAATTAGCCCTAACAAAAATCACCCATCTAAAAGTATAATCTAAAATTATAATCCTATAAATGCAATTCTAATTTACTAACCCTAAAAATACCGTCCTAATTTACTAAACCTAAATGCTCTAATGCAATATTTAGATTTTTATGCACTTTTTGATATTTTGATTTTTTGGTTTTTTAATCTTTCAAAGCAAGTAATTATTTTAAAAGAATGAAGATAAGAATTAAAATAACCGAAAAAATAATCCGTTGTCTCACGGATTAAATTAACAATTATTTTAACTCTATAATGATTTAATGATTGAAATGTTATCAAAATTCCTAAAAATTAAAGTAATTAAAAAAATGACCCGACGTCTTACGGGTCAAATTAATAATTACCATAATTTAGGATAAAACACCTGCGAGTTAATGCCTACGAGATTTATAAAAGAAAAGCACATCTCAATATTCTAAATTGAACTATAATAACAAAATAAATAAGATAAAAGTTAGTGAAAAGTAAGAACAAAAATTAAAAATTAAACCACCTAAGGAAAAGTGAACGACAACGTGGTGATCCGCCGAAGGTCCGGCGAGGGGCGGCGGCGGGCGTCGGAGCTCGGCGAGGTGGACCGGCGGCGTTAGCAACCCGGCGGTAGGGCGCGGCAGCTGTTTGGCGTCACTCGGAGAGGAGGGTGGCCCGAATCGGCGTCAAGCCGTGGGTGTCGCGGCGTTAAGGGCGCGGCGGATCGGGCCCGGTGCTCGGACGACGGTGGGTCGCGGCGGGGACAATGCGCGAGCTGCGGAGCGTCGGGTCGCCGGAAGCGATAGAGGGTGAAACCCAGAAGAGGCGGTGGCTTTGCGGGTCGGTGTGACGGCACGACGCCCGCCGGGCTTCGAGGATTAGAGCAGAGGCAGCAACGTCGGGGCTTCGGACGCGCGGCGAAGGCTCGCGGGCGCAATGGATTGGCTTGAGGGCGATGCGAGACGTGGCGGCGTGGGCTGCATCGGAGCGGCGTGGGGACTCGCGGAGAAGAAACCCACCAAGAAGATCTACAGTGCACAACCTTTTTTATTTTCTGTTTTTCTCTCTCCCTCACGTCACTTCTCTCTGCTCTCTTTCTGTACACTTTTTCCTTTTCACCTTCTTTGTTTTTTTTCTCTTTTGAAGACTCCATGGACGGCTCCCCTCTCTCTCTTTCTGCCACTGTACCTTTTTCCTTTTTCTTGCTCTCGTCAACTTCTTTTCTCTTTCTCTTCAGTTTCCTTTTTTTTTAGACGAACGATGAAGAGAAGCCCCCCTTGAACCGAAGCTCCCTTCTCTCTATTTATAGAGAAAAACTCCAATTCGTTTTTGCAGGTGAGATATTCACTCAACCGCTCAACAAATTAGCAGCTCCAAAATCAGGCTGTTGAATTATTTTGAATTCAAAATTTCCCTCTAATCTTTTATTTTCTAAAAATTGAATCTGAATTAGGTGTCAACAAAAATCATATTTAAACCAAAAAGACGTTGCTTAGTCATGTCATCGCCATGTAGGATAGAGGAGGAAAAAAACAGCTACGTCAATATTTCCATTAATAAATTAGATAAGATTAATGGAATGATTCGATTATATCAATTTGATAAATTTTAAGATTTTATTACACTTTTTGCATGCTTTAGGATGTAATTGCACTTTTGTGATAAGTTTTAAAATTTTTAATGCACTTTTCCTCAAAGATCATGTTCTTGTGTAAAATTGGAAGTGGCGAGGCATATGCGTTTCTCCTGCAGTTGTTTACTTTGATTCCACATGGCAATAGACGCAAAACAGAGGGGAACGCTATGACATTTTCCAATGAATTGATTCTTTTTTTGGCTGATTGGGAAATAGGAGGAAAAAACACATTCAATATTTCCAAGGAAAAGAAGGCAATTTATTTCCACGTCTAAGAGTCTTCTGGTGAATCCACTGTTCTTATTCATACTTTCATGTGAATTAAGTCAATTTGCGGACATTGCACGGTCAAATACTAGGAAACATCCTTCCAAATTTTTGCAATGCTTAGAGCTGGAAACAAAGTATAAGAAGTCGGGAATCAACAAATGAAGCAATAGACAAAACTAACCGACGACATACACAGAATATGGAGGGCCAAATATGCTACTTGATTCTTGCACTGATATGTCTCCTTCACCAGGCCTCTTCTATTGAAACCTCCGGTGTACCCGAAGAGAACCTGGCAGAGGAAATGATTCAAGTCGGGCTAGTTTTTAGCAAGAACTCATCCGTGGGGAAGGTGGTGGAGAGTTGTGTATCCATGGCGCGATCCGATTTCTATGGCATGCACCCTGATTACCGTACCCGATTGTCACTTCTCATCAGAGATCCAAAGGACGACGTCGTTGATGCGGTCTCAGCAGGTAAATACATGCACTTATGTCGCTTGTGTTGGACGTATTGGACTCACACTCATGAATTAGATCATTCATAATTTCAAACTCTTATCATCTATGAATCTTGATTTTTCGGAATTTAAAAAATTTGTTATCAACTAATTTAGTAACGATTTTTCCTTGTCTGATCAACGGCATTAATACACATACTATGACGTGGTTCTAGTGAGAGTTTTTAATGTAGAATAGTCTGCATAGTACAACGAATTCTAAATAGGTTCTGAATAGGGAATCTAATAGTTATAGAATTAGTATTATGGTCCAAAGTAGAGATTCTAGTATTAGTATATATTTTTGGTCTGTGTATTAATATTTAAGCATCTAATATCTGTAATATCTATAGTATTTGTATTAGTATTAGACAACATCTCCTTCATTAAATGTAGCGCCCCCGACAGCCCCTGATCTGTTAGGGTCGCCACCTTACTTATATGTCCTGGTTGTCCTTCTTGTTTAGATTGATGGACTTCAAAGAAGTCATGTGGGGGTTCTATCACTTTTTTTTTCTTTGGTCCCTATGCAATAATATGGCGGAAGCGGATCCAACAACTCCCTTCCTTAAACACTGAAATGATGCACACTAGATACACATAGATATAACCAGACACTTTTTATTTACATATACTGGATGGACATCGTTTGTTGGCACATCAAAAACCCAAGTTTCCTATACTTGGCTATATCCAAAAACTAGACCGACATTTTCCATCACCTATTCACATGGCGTCCATCAGCAAGTGCTGGCGTCCAAAAATTTCGCTGTTGACCTCACGTCTACGGTCACTCTATTCCGCTCGAGCCCCTATCATCGTCCTCTAGTGGTAGTGGCATCTTCAATACTCTGTAATATGTTAGTCCCCACGAGGGGTGAGTACAACCACTCAATAGCTAAAGATCTACTAAACTATATTATGTAGGACCATCATCATCTGACTTCATGCAAATTAGACAAAACATAAAGTCTGGAAGAATAGGTATGCATTAAATTAGTAGAGTTTTCCAACGAAAGGGCAAATGCAGTTTAAAAATTGGAACACATCATTTCAATCACATGGGTCCCGATTATGTTCACACAATTTTATCCCATAATTAGGCGTAACTATCAAAATGGCGTAACTCAGCAAAATAATCGGCTTTTAGAATTCAAAAGATTTTTCTCTCGGAGGACCAGTGTTTGCGTCCCTCTAGGTATTCGCACCCAACTTGGCGTCATGAAAGCCTCTGGTTCCATATTTCAATCACCGGGCATCCAAAGCATGTTACGTCACACCTCTAGGCATCTTGCACCCTCATCTAGCATCACGAGGAATTGCCATGACTCACCAAATCAATGACTGCCCCTACCCTCCAGAATGTGTATCGTCATACGTCCGGGCATCCCGACACTCCTGGGGAACCTATGGGGCTCATCGGTCCCCAGGCATCTAGAGTGTGTCATTTCTCACCTCCAGGCAACCCGACTCCCGGGGCATCGTTGACCTGAGGGTCTAACGGCAGCAATAACACACCGACCATGGTGTAATTATTAAATCATTTCAATGCCAAAACGTTTTCAAATATGGAAATCCCTTGGATTTTTCCTCGAAAGTCCCACTTTCGCAAATACTTTTCCAATCGTTTTCGAATCTGTATAAAGAAACTTGAATGGAAATTACCCTTGCTAGCTTGGAACAAAATGGATTTATCGAAATCTATGAATACATTTGAAATCAGCACATCGATAAATTCAAATCTCAATCCTCACTCCAATGGTTTGGAATGTTTTCTATAAAAAGTTCATAAGTCATTAAAATATAAACATTTCTTAAAACATTTGGGTAAGGTACCACAGTACCCATAAATTTCGATGCAAGTCAAGAGATTTTCTAAAATGATTTGCGAATAAAAGTCCCAAGGTGCTACCACCTCAACATTTGGTGTAAAAATCAAAGGCATAAACTGAGGTACTCACGAAAACTTCTCAATTTTCTAGCCTCAAATCAATTCAGTCATTCTAGATGTCACTATTCAACATTAGAATTCAAACCATTGAAATCTTGCAGCATTTCCTCAAACAACAACAACACTACACTATATAGGTCGGCGACGTCGAAGGTGAGGTGAATCCGGGAGCTCGAGAACTCGAGGCGAGTTGCAGAGTGACGCAACGGCGGATGAAACGCGGCTGGTGGCGTGCGGTGAGACGGCGATGAGATTGGTGGTGCGGTGGTGCGGCAGCTGCAGGCTCGGTCGGGACGGCTGGATCAGTGCGGCGGGGCGGTGGCTGCACGTGCACGAGCGAGGAGGAAACAATCCTCCTCTTCCTCTCTCTCTCACCCGCTGTTCTCTCTCTCGCTCGCGGTTCTCTCTCTCTGTGTTTGCTGTTTACGTCGCTGGCTTTTTTCCTCTTTTGGTTGACTAATTCAGTCAACCATGTAGGTGCGGTGGCAGCAAGATGGACGAACAGCAGCTAGAGGGACGTGGCTTCTGCATGTTGTGTTCCGGCGCTGGTTTTTGTTGACAAAAGCAGTCAACAATTTGCTGGTTCGGTGGCCGCACACGCACGAGGCAGCTGGTGATGAACGTGTCTTCCCTTTGCATGAATTTTGAAGCTTGCTGGCCGAAGAAGGAGAGGAGCGTGCGCACGTTGACGGCTCGAGGAGGACGTGGTCTTCACGGGCTTGGGTGACCGCCAGCTTCTCCTGCGCATGCAAGGGGGTGGGCTTGTTTAGTTGACTCTTGAGTCAACTAAATGGAAATCACGCTGGCAGATATTGAAGAGGACAACACCGGCGTGCAAGTTGCAGTTGCTGAGATGGTCAAAGTCTCCCTTCTTGCGTGCATGGCTATGGACGTAGCCCTTTGGTCAACATCTTGAGATTTGTTGACCATCGAAGGGGACGTGGGCGTGGGCTCTCTCTCTCTCTCGGTCAACATCTGTTCGTCTGTTGACCATTGCAGGACGTAACTTCTTCGTAGACAATTCTTGCATGTAGCTGCACGGGTCAACTTCTCCTCTTCGGTTGACTCCTACAGACGTGGGCCTTCGGTTGCTTCATTCTTGCATGGAAAAATGCTGCGGTCGTACACATGGCCGTTGCGCGCTACGGGCCTTCAGCTCGGGACTAGCATTGGACGTGTGCATGGCCGTGCATGGACAGAATATTCCGAAAGTTGATGTCTCGGAACGGCGGGTAATAATGAAATGATGGCCGAATGCGGTGCCGACGATGACGATGACGAAATAGTGTCTGCAAATGGTGCCAATGACACAGTCTGTCAATACTCCCGTCGACCCATGATGAGGTGTTACTTATTCAAGGTCTGATGAAAATCCGGATGCTACATTAAACTCTCTCTCTACAATAAAAAACAGATTTTTCTGCATATGACAAATTAATGATTATTTGACTTTTCAAACAGAAAAACGCACTTGACTTCTAAGTCCACTCTATCTACCGTCACATATTCCGTCGGCTTCAAAGCGTTCCTTCGACGTAAATGTGGAAATTGAATCATTGACTTTTCAAACGTAAGACCAACTCAAATAGGAGAAAAGTACTAAAAAAAATCATAAAATTTCAGTTTTAAAATTTTCAATTGGATCAATTTAGTTATTTAACATTTTTACATTAGTACCAACATCCAAACATTTTAGGCTAGAAATTGTTGATGTAAATGTTGATAATTTTATGTGACACGATTCATGCTGATGTGGACCTTTTCATTTTTATTTTTTCCAAAAATTTTAATTTTTAATTATTTTTTCTTTTCTCTTTCCTTTTCTTCTCTTTTCTTTCTCCACTATGGCTAACTCACTTGCTTGACCCGGCCACTAGCTGAGGTTCGTGAAGCCTTCACCAGCTGTTGGCGAGGGTTGGGGCCCTTGCC
The DNA here is from genome assembly GCA_014182725.1 of Eucalyptus brandiana. NCBI lineage: Eukaryota > Viridiplantae > Streptophyta > Magnoliopsida > Myrtales > Myrtaceae > Eucalyptus > Eucalyptus brandiana. The sequence continues at coordinate 29,817,313 of CM024670.1, forward strand.
CAGCCTTACCATCTCTAGGAACTCAACATTCCTCCTTCATGTTCAATGAGCTCGTGACTAAGCCTCCAAGCACATTTCACCATAGCCCCAACCTGCAACATCTCCTGCAATACTTGAGCTTGTCCAGAACCTTGATATCGACCTGAGTTACCTCATTGCAGGTTAGGGGATGTAGCAAAGCTATGCTCGGAGGCTCAACCACGAGCTCAACGAGCATGAAGGAGGAGTTTTGAGTTCCTAGAAATGGCGAGGTTGGCCTTGCCCCTCACTGATGGTTGGCGAGGGATTTGTGGCTCTCACCTAGTGGCTACGTTCGCTAGGCGAGCCGACTACAGTGGGAAAAAAGAAAAAGAAATAAAGAAATAAAGAAATAAAAATTTAGAAAAAATAAAAAAATTAACGAAAATTTAAAAAGTCTATGCTAGTGTCTGCCGCGCCATGTAGGATAGCTAATGTCTACATTAGTAATTTTCTACTTAAATTGACCGAATGGAATGAATATGTAATAATGTGAAAAAGTTATAACTAAATTGGTTTATTAGAGCCATGGTTTCATTTGTAACAAGATCCGTTCCATGCGCCCAGTAGGTGAATCCAGTGCTGAGAAGATTTCTTCACATCATGACCGAACCTGAAATATTAGAAGCACCCGCTTCTCTCACCTCATCCCCATCTTTCTCAACCCCTTCAGATTTCCGTGTATCAAACGCTTCTAAAATTGACTATCTTTATGAAGTCTCTCTTAGCGATGGAACCAAAATCTCCAAAACTCAACTTCCCTTTATGAACCCCTACTCCGCCTTTGCTGAACTGAACTCATCATTTTCCCCTATCCACTCCATCCGACAACTCATCCGCCAAACTTCGAAGGAAGTAAAGGAGTACGTCCAGTCCTCCAAGTTTGATCAACATCCCATTCAGGCCACAGAAAATGAGTATTTTGTTACTCTTCAGATTCCTCAAGAGTTTCCTAGGCAATGGACTCAATAGGGATATTCTCATGTCCATTATGGAGCTGTTCGTCTTGCTCTTACATTTCATGATCGCAAGGGCTTGCCGGTTGTGGCACGAATTGCATTATTGGATACTCGGTTCCTAGAATACTAGCATGCTTGTATTGATACTGTCCAAACCACTTTGAATGCTGGAGCAATCTTTGTAACCCTTATATCCAAACTTTAATATAGCTCTTTCAGACCCCCAACTACTTTCCTTTCTAAAAGTCCAGGTTCAGCTCACTGGAGCTCCTCAAACAGCTAACTCTATTGCAGCAACACCGCACTACCAGATGATTTATCAAGTGTAGAACCATACTCTTGATTTGAATTTCTACAATAGAAATGAAGATGCTCTATTCATCTTTATGTAGAATGATCAAGCATCCTACATTCATGTCCCTAGACAAATCCCAAAAGAAAAGTTGGCCAAGCTCCTTCTAGAAACTTGGATTACCAACTATGAAATGCTACATCAGAACAACAAGCCTTTCTAGTCTTCGGACTCCGAATTCATCAGAAAGAAAGATGGCACTATCTCCATCAAATTTGGCAAGGAAAAGGAAGAAAGTCCTTCTATCTTCTAGACCCTTTTTATGATTGAGCCATGTATTCCTGAGTCAATTTCCGAGCTATATCCAAAAAAGCTTGTTCAATACTTCCAGAGTAATGGAAACCCTGTCCATTACTACAAGGACCGATATGGTTATTGTTTCTAGGATCCTTTTTGTCAATGTTCCTATTGCACAAACTCTCCCGATGAGGTAGACCTAAATGCAAGACCTCAATGGAAACACAAGAAACTAAAGGATGCTATGTACCGGAGGTACTTTAACGGAGACCCTTTCGTTGATACCCTTGGTGAGTGAGATAAATTCCAATTTATGGTTTCTTATGCACCAACTGTACCACCAGAGTTCACTGCTTCACCCTCTATTTCACCAACTCCACCACCATCACCTCCTCCATCTCCTCCTTAGAAAAAATAAGCTATTTCCTCGTTTTATAAGCCAATCCTAAAGTGGGCGAAAAAGCATTCTTGCCCACTCGAGGCTCTAAAAGAAACACCACCGAGTTCTTCCATCGCCATGTTCCACGAAACACACTTTCCTCTTCTTGTTCGAGAAAGCTTGAAACTTTCGTTCATTGCTTCAAAAGAATTTATTGACCCACAAGGCAGATATTGGCATACTCCCAAGATACTTACCCCTATTGATGTGGAAGAACATGGAAGACAGAAAAGGACTCCTATTGCTGAAGCAGTCCTGAATTGGCAATCAGAGACTCTTTTAGCACACAACAATGCGTTCAAAGCAATTGTCTCCAAAATTGTGAATGTGCAACAAGATTTTCAAAGATATGATGAAACCACCAAGAAGATGCTTTCGAACTTCCAAAAGAGGCTTCATGCCTTGGAATCCGGACAACATCTGGGATATCATCATCTTGAAAGCCCTAAGGTGGAAACAGAAAAGCTCAAAAGGAAAATCCAACTCCTTGAAGAAGGAAGGTTTAATCATTTCAATCCATTTTCGACTACATTGCGGATAGAACATTCACTTCCACCACCTTAGAATACGTCTATCTTTGCTGCCTTCACAGACGTTCCTGTTAGATAGGACAAGACGGATGTGGTAGAAATGCAAAATTGCCTCAAAGAACTAGATCGAATAAGGAAATAAAAGGGAAAAGAGAAGATGCCTGAAGAATCATTGCTTGCTATAAAAGAGAAGCCAAACCAAATGACGCTATCGAATCCGCTGGAATCATTCTTGAGAGATCTAGACAATCAAGAGGAACAGCTTGATCCTCAGCCTGATGCGATCACTTTGAAAGACCAAAATTTATTCCCATCAGAATCGGTTTTTCCGGACAACTTAGATATTGAGTCAGACTTGATATCCTTCTCATCCTCCTCATCCTTCTCAATCCCTACAATTGATTCCTTTTCTATTACACCAGTAACTTCTTCAATATTCATGGCTAATCCTCTGGACCAGGATATGGAATCCAACCCTTTTGAACCAAAGGTTGTTCAACCAAACAACCCTTCTCAGCATGTGTCTACTTCATCTAAATAGTTCTTTACTATTGATGATATTTTCTATTCCAAATTGCCAGAAAGATTTGAGGAATTTTTATACTTGGTTAAATGCCCAAACTATTACCAATCAGGATAAGTATGATGTCATTTTTGGTTTAGTCACAAGGTTTACAGGTAGCCTCAAACATTGGTGGCAATCTGTAATAGAACAAGACCATGTTCAATTTTTATTTTCATTTGACTTTGGTCATGCCATCACCCTTCTATATCATTTCTTTATTGGAAAACCTTTTGACCTCCATGCGCTCAAAAGGAGAAAAAATTTTGAAAGAAAATGCTACTCTCTCCGGAAAAGGGACCTTGATAAACATTATCAAGAAATGCTTAAACTCTTCTATAGTATTAGAGCTAATCCAAACCTGAAGCAAGTCTTCCTGGCTTCCATTCCCAAAGAATTATCCCAACAGATTGAGAGATCTTTTCTCAATAGACAAAGGAGAATTACGGATATTCTGTTTGGAGAAATACAACAGGAAATCCAGTTGTGCCTTGATGATTTGTGTTTAAAACGCCAAATGGTCCAAACTTATCTCATAAACAATAGAGAACTCGATGGGGCCCGTTTTTGCCAGAAACTAAAGATCAAATGCTCCAAGCAAGACTGTGATGGTTCTTGTGGAAAATCTTCCAGGAAAAAGAAGCACTTTAAGAAGCTCTAGATAAAGAAATCCAGACATGAATCTAAGCACTTCTGGAGAAAGAAGAAATGACGATATTTACGTAAAAGGAAAGATCGCTCATGCCACAAGAAATCAACTCGTTGCTTCATTTGCAATCAAAAGGGGCATTTCGCCAAAAATTGCCCCCAAGCAAGAAAATGTTAGAATCATCTGATACATCATATAGAAAATGAAACTGGAATTTCACTTGAAAATGATGATATCGAATTTTTATTTTCTGCGAAAGTAGAACCATCCAGACAAACTTTTTGTGTCATTTTTTGTTACCAAACTCCCAGAGACTGATTCAGATTCAGATTCTGAAGTATTTTTCACATATCTCTCACTTCCTTGGAATAAGATCCTAATATATTTTCCAACCAAATTCATTGTCCCCGAAAAATTTTACTTCAAAGTTTGCCAAACATATCACTGTTATTGCTCTCATAGACACTGGTGCAAGTTTTTTAATCTTAGACACAAAAGTTCTTCCTGAAGAATATTGGACTTCTTGCGTTCGATATTTTAATTCTATCTCAAGAGATACTTTTTCTATGAATGTAAGAACCACCCCAGTAATTGTCCAGTTTTTCCCCAGTGTTCTATAACCACAAAAATCTTCGGATCCAATCTATCCAACAAAGATTTGATCTTTGGTTGAGACATCATGACTCAGATTTCTCGACTTTGGATCATTATTGGAAAATACCTTAAGTATAATGACCAATTCTTTGAATTCGTCAATATCCAAAAACTTGTTTCCATTCAAATGAATATGTTAGATCTGATCATGCAGAAGTTGTTAAAATCCTGTTCAGAATCCCATTATGAATTCTCTCAAAAGTGTTCTCAACCTTTATGGAAAAATCTGGAGTTCTTTGTTCGTCTTCCCTTCAAGAAAAATAAAGACATCAATCCAACCAAGCTGAGTCATATGGGAATGAACCCAGAACATTTGGTTGTTGCTAAGAAGGAATGTTCAGAACCGCTGCAACAAGGCCTTATTGAAATTTCAAATTATCAATAGGCTTGTGAAGCCTTCTATGTCAATAAGCGAGCCGAGCAAAATAGAGGAAATATGCGATTGGTAGTTAACTATCAGCCTCTTAACATTTTTCTCCAAGATGACAAATTTCCTTTACCTTCTAGAAATTCCCTCTTTACCGGATTATCAAAAACCCATATCTATTCCAAGTTTGATATTAAATCCGGATTTTGGCAATTTGACATCCATCCTAAAGACAGACCCAAAATAGGGTTTTATATCACAAATCAACATTTCCAATGGAAAGTTCTTCCTTTTGGCCTAAAGGTGACATCGTCCTTTTTCCAAAAGGCCACGTGTCAAACTTTCCAACCAATATTGTCAAGTGCGGCGATATACATTGATAACATCCTGCTTTACAGCCTTGATGAGGAATCCCACTACCAACTTTTTGGGCAGTTTGTAGAAATTGTGAAAAAACATGGGATTATGCTTTCTCAAAGAAATATGAATATTGCCCAGATAAAAATTGAATTTATTGGATGCACCTTAACAAGTGAACATATTATCCAGAGCCACACATTGCTCAGGAATTGTTGAAATTTCCTGAAGAGAACTTTACAACAAGGCAAGTTCAGCAATTTCTTAGGATAATTAATTATCTCAAAGATTTTGTTCCAAACATTGGCAAACTACTGATCCCATTACAATCAATGCTAAAGAAGAACCTCCACCTTGGGGAAAATCTCAGACTAAAGTAGTCGTTGAACTTAAAGAGATTATGCATACTCTTCCTCCATTACAAATCCCATTAACAGGAAAGAGAATTCTCCAGATTAACATTAGTGATGAATACTGAGCAGCCATCCTATTCAAAGAAATTGATGGTAAGAGATACTCGTGTGCCTATAAAAGTGAAAATTTTTCTCAGACTGAAATACATTATCATTCCACTTTTAAAGAAATCTTGGCGATGAAAAATAGAATAAAAAAGTTCGAATTCCATCTCATCGACCATCACTTTTTGGTCGAATTGGACATGGCATCTTTTTCTTAGATGACCAAGTTCAAACAAAAGCAGATTCCACATTCTCAATTGCTTTGATGGGCTGAATGGTTTTCAAAATACTCTTTTGAAATCAAACACTTTGTTAGGAAAAAGAATGTGCTTGCTAACTTCTTATCAAGACCAAAAGCACCAACAGAGATCAACATGTACATCATGAGGTGTGCTTTTCATACTCTTCATTGCAATGAAAAGAATAAGATTGAAAGAATACGAGATTGACCAAACAGGTAATACCTCTAGAAGATTGTTGAACAAATCCAGAATGACAGCCTCACTGAAAATATAGAAAACCTCATGTAGCAATGTCACACAAATCTATTTAAATTCCATGGAGGTTTAATTCTTTATCATTTTGGATTAAATTCGGACTATCCATTTATACACCCTTTAATCTAGAAGGAAGAAGACTTCCCTGATTAGTTGCAATGGTTATTAGGGTACTTAATCAATAAGTATTTAATAGCTATTGAAATTCTAACCAAAAGATTCATTGCCAACCTTACGAGGATATTCGGACTCGGTCGAAACATTGAAAATGAAAGTGATAGAAATCTCTTAGCCTTTCTCAACAAGGAAACACAGACACGTTCAGAAGGCCTCCGTGTCGTGTCGGACACCTCGACACGTGTTAGACACGTTTGGACACGCAGTCAACACGTGTCGGAGTTTCGACACATGGTCAACTCTTTCCGACATGTGCGTTGGAGCATGTCCAGAGGTTTGTGGGCGGATCTGTAGGTGCGAAGGGAAGAAGGTGATGGAGGGTGGAGGCAAGGGTGAGGGAGCCAAGGCGACGCTGCGAGCGACGGCGAGGGAGGGCTGCGACCACCGACTGCAATGTTGATAAGCCTTCTTAATCGTCTTGGTCGGCTATGACCGCTGATTGCAACGCCAAGATGGAAAACCGCAATGCTGCAATGGAGGGCTGGATGCAAGGCTATGACGGCAGAGGGGGGAACAGAGGCGAGGCAGTGGCGAGAGAGGTGGAGACCGAGCAAGGGAGAGGAGAAAGAAGGCAATTGCTAGGGTTTTTGCCCTTTGGGCTGTTACTTTACTAATTGCTTTTTCAATTTTAGGAAGAAGAGCAAGGAGAGAGATGACGCATCAATGGCTTTTGGGGAAGAAAGAAAGCCTCGTGTAGTCTGCCTTTGGGAAGTGACAGGTGCAGGCAGTGGATGGGGTGGGGGAAGAAAATAGAGGCCGAAATAAATGGGTGGGACCCATTTAGCCTTAAAAAAATATTTAACATTAAATAACTTTATCAATACATGGCAAGCTAAAAAAAATAAATAAATATACGGGTTAAAAAGTTATTTTGAAAAATAAAAGCACTAGATGTTAAATAATGATAAATTTTGATCATCGTAGAAAATTATAAATTTATTTTAACTCTAATATCTCATTAGTTATTTATTTCATCGATAACTTTTGTTAAAGTCAAAAAATATCTTTCCAATTTTTTATGAATAAATTTATTAATGTTATTAGTATAGATTTATTATAGGCTCTTTTTATTATTTACTTATTTATGAATTTGAATAAATTAATTTAACTATAATAATTAATCGTGTATATATAAAAATATTTATTTAATATATAACGTGTCGGAACGTGTCGGAATTCTTTACTTTTTGAGAAATGATGTGTCAACGTGTTGTGTCGTATCGTGTCGTATCGCGTGCCGCGTGTCCGTGTCAGTGCTATATAGTTCCTCAATTGGTTTTATCCTCCCACTCACTAGAAGTAGTTCTTACAGCAAGAATTAAGAACCATCCAACCAAAACCTAAGGTCCACACTATTATATTCTTCCGATGTCCATGGGCTTTTGTAAAAAAAACAATGGCAGCATCACCGATGCTCCACAGATTATAGGTACATCCTATAAACCTCAACCACATCTTATAGAAGCTTGGATTTACAAATCGTTTTCAGGACCTGTCGATTGCTATGAACACCAGTACCGAGAACTCCAAAGGGTTTTGTGCCAAGAAAATAAAACTATTCCTGAATATGTATGGAACTTTAATGTACCCACTGCATGGGATTATCATAGCCTTATAGCAAAAGCCAAGGAAGCACTTGAGGAATTTAGACAAGTTGCATCATCACAGGAGCAAGAAATGACAAACATAGATGACCTTGCACAATTCTCTCAAAACCCCTATACATAATGGAGAGGTCCTCTTTCCCCAAACCCTTATGATCAAAGACTTTATCTCTAGGCATGAATACATCTTACTATGCTCAACCATCAAATTAGCCTCAGCCAAACATTCCTGTTGACACTACAGGCTCCTCCTAGAATCAAGAGGAAGCATCCTCGTCAAACCAAATTCTCTCACCAAATTCACTTGTAGGACTTGAGCAAAAATATAAAGAACATCTTTTGGCAATGCATAGTTCTGATGACTCAGACTATGACTATAATGCTCATGATGGATGAGACCACTGACTGTAATAGATTACTATAGCGTTATTGTAGCAGTAGGGTAGGGAAATCATTGTTCACTGTCACTGTTCATATCACCAAAATAATTCCCTACCGGGAGTTTCCGAAGCCTTTGTTAGTTTTAGGACCCGTGAGCATGGTCCTTATTTGTGTGCGACCTCTTAATATCTATAAAAGGCAAGGAGGATGTAATGTGTTGGGTAGAGTCCCTTGAAGTAAAGTGAGTATTTTGTGAAACTCTCAATGGCTTTCTAAATTCCTTCTTCTTCTCTAGCTTGGTAGGATCCTTTGAGAAATGCAGCTTAGATAGTTAGAAACGTTGTCACCTTGGCATCTCTGAGTGCCTCTAGGCTCTGAACTAAAGGTCAGAGTGGTTTTTTGCTAAAAGGCTATCATTGAAGGGCTTGAATGGGAGATGTTTACCCACTGTGGGAAGGCATACCTGCAGGAAGCTGATTCCGTCTTCCTTAGTTCTAAGTCTAGGTCCATTCATGATCAATGCAAGAGGTTTAGACTTTTTTAGGACTATTTCCTTCAAATAGTCTTTAGGGGTAAGACACACTCAAAAAGTCTAAGTCAACTTTTTTTACCCTTTCAGCCAACACGCACAACCTCCTTTTCTATATATGACTTGTTTCATCATCATCATCATCTTTTCTAACACAAAACCCTCCGATCCAATTTCAAGAATCATTCTCAAGTTTAAGTTTTGAAACCTACCCCTTGTATTTTCAGTTTGTGAATGTACTTTGCTGAGGATGCATAGTAAAAGCCCGATAGGTCATCAAGATAGAGCCCGGATATGAGCCCATCAACATGTTTGGCCGGATCCGACTTCCACTTAAAGTCAATGAGTCACAAGTCAATATCAATTGCTCCACTTGCTCCACTTTACATCTCATCTCGGACGTAAGACTTCTTTTGCCTAATAGCACCATCACACATGTATTTTAAAACACCTTGAATTGCATTTGGCATAAATTATTAATTCTCATTTTTCTTCTAAAATTCTCACTGAAATTCCTAAACTCTAATCTGAACCACCTAGTGCCCCACTAAGTCTCTTCCTTCTATATGGCATTGTGGACAAGCACTTGACCATATTGTGAGGGTCACCCAGGTAGCACCACTAACTTATCACCATGTTGCCTTCGGTAGGGCGATGGAAAAATTGGCCCGTGGCCCAAAGATCTGGACCAACCCAATTTTTTCATAATAGGAGTGGTTAATACCTAAAAAACTTTCACACTAATACAATTGTGCCACATTTACTCTAAAATCTTAAATTGGTAAATCCATTCCATATTTATCCCAAACTAATTTTCATGTTTATAGTTCTAGAATTGATGGGGAATGAAAAGTCCAAGCAATCCCACATTTTTGGTAGATCAATTGTTTAATCAAATATATCGTGTTTACAGTTTTGGACTTGATGGAGAATGAAGAAGTCCATGCAATCCTAGGCCCACAATGGTCGTCACAAGAAAAATTTGTAATCGAATTAGGTGTAAAAGCTCAAGTCCTAATCATATCCTTCTCAACCACTAGCCTATCCCTTTCTCCCACACAAAGCCATTATTTCGTTCGGATGGCCTACAACGACAGTTCACAAGTTGGTGGTCTAGCAGCTGTCATGCAAGCTATGGCAACAGCTTGATTCCATACCTTGTTGACTCATTCCAAGAGGCCGATGCTCGGATCTCTTATAGAAGCGTTATTCTTCCGTCTCCAGCAAATATTGACATCGTAAGAGAGCTTAATACTTGTTGGTGAGGCAGACACGAGTGTTTCTTGTTCACATGACTACTATGATGGGGTCTAGGTTCTTTGCTTTAGTAAGTGACGCATGGATGATGAGCAAGGAGTTTGCTTGGATTGTCACCGATGGTTTGTCGTCTTTACTGGACCCAGTCATCTCCAAGTTGGACTGGATGCAAGGTGTGCTAGGCCACATGTACCACAATCAGCATCTCATAGAAATTTTGAAGAGAGATGTAGGAAGCTTTACGTCAAGAGAAATCCACACGACAAGATTGTTGATATCAGTCTCTTTGGCTTATGGGCATATGACACTGTTTCAGCATTAGCGTTAGTAAGAGAGATGGCATGGGAGCCTGCAAAGTCTAGATACTTAAAGCCGAATATGAGCAAAAACAATCTCGACTTCGCGTCTATTGAGGTTTATGAGATGGGCTTGAAATTGCTTGACAAAATCCTAAGTATCAAATTTCAAGGCCTTACTGGAGAATTTAAATTGTCCAGTGCTGCACTTCATCCCATTGCATTCAAAATCTTTAATGTTGTGCGACAGAATGAGGAAACCATTGGATATTGGACTTCAGCACGAGGACTTTCACCTGAATTGAACCTATCAACAAAGGTAGTTTATACAGCTTTAGCCAACAATTTGAAGTGGCCTACTTGGTCAGGAGATACATTAAAGCCACCGAAAAGTTGAGTGATGTCAATATCAGGAAAGAAACTAAGGATTAGGGTTCCAAAGAAGGATGACTTTGACATTCTTCAAAATCGAATGGGATCCACATACGGGAGTGCCCAGCTACTCAGGATTCACCCACGACATGTTTATGGGCATACTGGATGCATTGCCTTTTGCTATTCCTTACAAGTACATTCCTTACGTGAATGAGAGCAGGCAAAGCGCAGGAACCTATGACGATATGCTATTCCTTACATTCCTATTTAATTCTTAATGATCGGAAAGGAATCTCAAATTGGTAATGTCCGATGGTGGATCAGTAATGCACCAATCATGAGCCATACAGATGAATCAGGTGGAGATAGACCCGGTTATTCTATTACTAATTCTAACATTTATGAGTGCCTTGGCTTAATGCTAGGCCATGGGTAGCCTTAGGATGGACCTTGAATTGATCAAAGGACAATCGACCCTTTAGGTCGACCGACCGTCCAAAAGAATGGTTCGGGCAAGCATGGAGCGTGATGGCCGAACCTTGGCTGTACGTAATTCAGTTTTTCGAGGTGTATCTAATGATCCTTTCTTCGACCGTGGAACCAACTTAGATGACGGAATACTCTAGACCGCCTTCTTAATGAAGAAAAAGACAAAACATAAGAAAATTTTAGAACACCCTCATTAATGAAGGGGGTGATGTGTCCTTTGACTCTTCAAAAGTAATAATGAAGTTGTAGATATTTTTGATGAGCAAGAAAAAGGTGGTGTACACATGGACCAATTGCAGAGCGAAACCCAAACCCCTCATTAATGACCAAAGAATCTAGATGCCAAGTTGGCAACCTTGATGGCCTTATCCTCCAACTTCATTAAATGCTCATTAAATGTGGGGTAAAAGTGGCTCAATGAAATGGCAAAAAGTTAGCCATCATTGATGACGCTTATAAGCTAGAATGCCAACCAAGATCTTTTAGCTATGCCACCTCATTCTTTTAGGTGTAATTATTGGACAAGTAGGCTTGCCAACTAAGGACTTTAGGTGAGACACTTAGAAAAATTAGAGCAAACCATTTGGCTTGGTAATGATGGCTTGAGATTTGCCCTGGAGAAGAAGTTGGTAATTCATGCGTAGGTGTCCTCGAGAATCTTAGGCTATAATGATCCTAAAATATAGCCTTGATGAATAAGGCAAGAGTCAACCAATTAAAAGAAGGGATAAGTGCTCCGGAAGTTTTAAAACTTGTCACGAAAATGCATTTGAGTTCTAAAACTTGCAAAAAGTGCAAATAAGTCCTAAAACTTGTCAAAATATTTCATTTGAGTCCTAAAATCGACAATGTTAGTTTTATTAACGGAAAATGCTGACGTGGCATTTTAAATTATTTTTTATTTTTGAGCTGGCTTTTTAAAATATTTTTTATTCAATTTTTAAAAAATATTATATTTAAAAACTAAAATTCAATTTTTAGAAAACTGTTAAAAAAGAAAAACAAAAGAACAGGGAAGAGTCGCCACCGCCCATCGTCGGAGGGGCCGGTGACCCTCGCCTAACGCGGGCAAGGACGCCCGATCCGGGCACGTCGCCCTCGCCTAGGACCGTGTGCCCTCACCCCGGTTGGGCGCGGCCGTGGACTGTCGGCGGCCCCTCCGCGATGTGCTTTGCCGCAACTCCTGCCCTTTTTTTTTTTTCTTTCCTTTTTTTAACAGTTTTTAAAAAAAAAAAATGAATTTTAGTTTTTAAATATAATTTAAAAAATTGAATAAAAAATTATTTTAAAAAGCCAACTGGAAAATAAAAATCATTTAAAATACTACTTCAGCGCCACGTCAGCATTTTCCGTCAATAAAACTAATGGCTTCGATTTTAGGACTCAAATGAAACATTTTGACAAGTTTTAGGACTTATTTGCATTTTTTGCAAGTTTTAGGACTCAAATGCATTTTCGTGACAAGTTTTAGGACTTCTGTAGCACTTATCCCTTAAAAGAAGACATCGGGTATCAAAGGGGCTTATGTGTCCCTTATGACCATAGGCACATCATGAGCCTAAGTTGAACTTTGGAGAGCATGCCAATAGGTGGTCCAATAAAAAGATGACAAGGGTTCTCTTAGGACCCTAGGCATGCCATCTTGCAAAATAGGCTTGCCACCTTGATGCCATAGCCGTGCCACTATAAGAAACATGATTGGATCACTTGGATGAGTAATAATGAGCTTGGTGCCTATAAATAGGAGGAGCTCCCATTCATTTCGACCACCTTACACTCCTTGCCATTCGTCCATCTTCCTCATCCATTTCTTTTCTCACGGCCTTCCATCATCAATCCCTCAAGCTAATTTAAGTCGGTCCTTGAGGCTCGCCAAGGTGAGTAAGGTTTCTCTTTCTCCTCTTGGAAGGTAGATTTCGTTGTTGAGGCTAGCTAAGTGCTCACCCATCAAGCCGTGGGTGGTGTGTGAAGTTTTTTGTTTTGTTTTACTTGCAATTGTATTTGGCCGTGTGCTTGTGTTATGTACATTCGAAATGAAGCCGAGGTTTGCTAGGATTGAGTTCATCACAAGGCAAGGCTGTCTAAACCATAAGACCTTGAATAGGCATAAATGGGGAACCACTTCCGAATCTCGCTTGGTGCAGGGATTGCCCAAGGCTGTAAGGTCCTATATCAACATTGAGGTATGCCGATTCTAAACCTTGACCGGTATGGGAATTGCCCAAATCCATGAGATCTTGGTAAGGCACAAAAGGGTGCCGATTCTAGGGTTCGGTTTGGTGTGGAGACCTTGTGTTTGGTGTTGAATCAAACCAGGAGCCGAAGATCATTCATGGCACGTAGTATGTTCACATTAGGTCGAACCAAGGTCCCCTAAGCTTAGGATCTTCACCAAAGTGAAGTGTACCCAAGCCTCAAAGTCATGGATGGCATTGAGGCGTGCCATTTCCGAGCCTTGTTCTATAACATCCTAAAATTCGACCTCGTCTCGAATATATGAAATGGGCATTTTGTCGACGCGCCTATGGTCATTTTACTTTGAGTTGACTACTCATGAGTCAACTAATCTATTAGTGAAGTTATTAAGGGATATAAACACGACAGACTTGAGAATTTGATCGGAAATTGATTGCTCGATCATAATAATCGACAAAGGGTTAATACGACACTGTTATAATCGAATTGTGATCGGATATAGGTTGATTCGACGGAATCACATAATGGGATTGTGGGTGATTTCGCATGACTACAAAAATTTACGTCGAACAACACTAACCTAATTTTTTATCGATTTTATACTCGGGACATGTAATTGAAACTTTGCAATTTTTATGACAACCGAGAGTCGCCTATGAGTCGAAGATGCACAAATGTGGACCAAAAATTATCGACAACGGGTCAAACGCGCTAAAATTCCTAAAAGCTACCCGATAGGTTAGGTTGTACTAAAATCGAGTTTAATCGATTTTAACCACGAAATTGAATTCGGTTTTGGGAATCGGATGTTTGAGCATGTTACAATTTATTTTTAGGATGCCGTCTCATCTTTCAAAGAAATTCTATCAAGCCCAGAATTTTGCGGAAGAATTGGTTTTTGGCAAAAAGGAAATAAGGAAATTCGGATGGGCTGCTTCAAGAGACTTTTTGGCTAACAAAATGAGTTAATTTGTGAGAAATTGAAGGAAATTTGCCATTGGAGGGGTGCAAGACTTTTGGGCTGAAGATTTTTGTGGCAATTTGATCATTATTTGGATAATTTACAAGGCTTTTCATTGGCCCTTGCTTGGACTTTCATGTCTCCCTCCTTTCTCTCTCTCTTCCTCTCTCTCCCAATTCCCTCTTGTGCGTGAGTTCCCCCCTTAGCTGTGACATCCTGATGTTCGACCCTGTCCCAATAATGTGAATTGGGCTTTTCATTGACACGCCTATAGTATTTTTCTCTGAGTTGATAACTCATAAGATAACTAATCTATTTGGTGAAGCTGTTAAGGAATATAAACGCGACTAACTTGAGAATTCGATCGGAAATTGACTACTCAACCGTGCTAATCTACAAGGGTCAATACGGCATCATTAAAATCAATTAAAGACCGGAGATAGGTCGATTCGACAGAGGCATGTAATTAAAGTGTGGGTGATTCCACATAATTCCAAAATTCACATTCAACGGCACTAAATCAATTTTTCTACCGATTCTGTACCTAGTGCCCGTAATTGAAACCTTGAGATTTTTATGACAACCGACAGTCGCCGATGTGTCAAAGATGCACAATGTGGATCGAAAATAATTGACCATGGGTCAAACACGTTAAAAAATTCTAAAAGCCACATGGTAGGTTATGTCACGCTAAAATCGTGTTTGGTTGAAATTAACCACAAATTTGAACCTGGTTTTAGGAATCGAAAATTTCAGCATGTCACAATCTACTTTTAGGACGTTGACTCATCATTTAAAGAATTTTCGGTGAGCCTAGATTTTCGGCGAAAAATCAAAATTCGGCAAAATTGATTCAAGAAATTCGAATGGCCATTTTT
The DNA here is from genome assembly GCA_014182725.1 of Eucalyptus brandiana. Lineage (NCBI taxonomy): Eukaryota > Viridiplantae > Streptophyta > Magnoliopsida > Myrtales > Myrtaceae > Eucalyptus > Eucalyptus brandiana. The sequence goes on from CM024670.1 coordinate 29,832,535, forward strand.
GGGTGGACTTTTGGCATTCAAAATGGATTAATTGGTGAGGAAAATTATGGAAAGTGGTGTGGGCTTCCTCCTCAGCATTTTAGCCATCAATTGGAGGTTAATTGGTGCGAAATTGAGTTAAATTGGTGAGGGAATGCTTGAAATTCGTAGGCTAGGGGGGCCGCAACATTTGGACCTCAAAATTGGCTTGTTGGAGAAGATTGGGAGGGTAAATGGCTGTTGGATAGGAGCTGAAGACTTTAGGGGCTTAACTTAAATGTTTTAAATATTTTTAGTGGACTTTTGAGGCTTCTTGTCCCCTCATTCCCTAGCAACAGTTTCTTCTTCTTCTTCCTCAATTTCTTCTTCTTTGGAACCAGCTAAAAACTCCATTTCCAGAGCAAGCAAGCTAGCTCAATCCCTCACCGAAGCTGCTAGGCCTCATGCCACCATCAGCCAGCCCACCGAGACTGCAAGCTGCCCGCACGTCGTCCCACTCGTCCGCTCATGCTTTGTCCGCCTCGTGCTATCCCTGCTCGAGCTGTTGTCTCGAGCTCGCCAGCTCGCCGTCACTGGTCCTTAAGCCGTCGCCGCAGCCATCTGCCATTCCAGTCGCCGTCCCCGTCTTCGCTTGGTCCTGCCTTGCCCGTTCCTACGCTAGCCAAGCCGCTCGACCAGCCTCTCGGTTCAGCCCAAGCTGTGGGCCTTGTGGCTGTTTTCAGCCCAATCCGAACCTCCCTTGGCGTCGTTGTAGGCCCGAGTCTTGCTCGCCTTCACGTTACCATCGCCGTGAACCGATTTATTTGCTAATCTGGTGAGTTAACCTCCTAAACCTTAATTAGGGGGTTAATTACTCTTAGAGGGGGTTAATTATGCTTAGGGAAGGGTTGGATTAGGCTAAGTGAGACTAGTTTAATTAGTTAGCTTGTTTAGTTAAATTAGATTAATTAGTTAGGCCAATTAGGTGGTTAGTTGATTTAATTAGTTAGTTTAGTAGGTTATGTACATGTAGCCTAGGTAGATTAATTTAATTAGTCCAATTGGGTGGTTGGTTTAGTGTAAGTAGATTAACTAGTAATTTATTTAATTATTTTGCAATTTATTTAATTAAATGTAATTTATGTAATTATTTATTAATTAGCAGAAATTATACTGGGATAGCCGATCGTTAGAATTTCGTTCTCATCATCATGGGTGTATCGGTTTGTGCAATTGAGTGCTAATTTATGCAATTGAATGTTGATTGATGATTTTTGATTTATTATTTCAAAAATATGAAATTTTGGTATTTAAATAGAAAAATATCGGATGTCGAATTTTGACACAAAAAATGTTTTTAAGTACTATATAAAATTGTGGGATTTTTAAAAGTGAGGATATCATGTTTTATAGTTCAATCCGATCGTGTACCCACGGGTGTTTTTAATATGAAGAAAATAGGCTAAGCGCATTATTTAAATTAAGGCATTTGAGTACAAAGCACGATGTCCTTAGCCAAGATTGGATATGTGTATGATCGTTATGAGAACCCATCACGAGCGTTATGTCGGACGATACTCCTTTGGGAATGCCGTCTAGATGTAGACGTTACCATGTTCGATGGGGGTGAGACGACGCCCGGCTATGCCGAATGACCGTTGACTATTGAGTTGACCGTGGCCGTTGGGTGGTAAGTAATTGAAACGCTTGAATGAGTGATTTGACTGCACCTAATTATGGGACAATTGTGTCGCACAGAATGGGACGTGTCATAACGATTTGGCCTTATAATCAGGACCCTTGTGATTGATTGATATGTGGAAAGTGAAGCGTTTCAATTGTCGAATACATTTATTGTATGAATATGTTATATGAACGATACTAATGTGTAGAGAGATGCTAAGGCGAGGTAAGTCTCATTTGATGTGTGCTTAAGTTGTCTCTAGGTGTATTACCTTCCTAATCAAGGTTTAGGGTGTAGACTCGTTAAGACATTATCTCACTCTGTTGTGGTTTACAATTTTCAAGTCATTAGATGGAGGTGTACCCAATTTGTTTTGGGTGGCCGCGAGAGACCAATACCAAGCATACCATCTTCCCTGTCCTCGAGAACCCTTGGACCATGTGCTCATCGCAACCACGATCTGGGTCGATGAGGGCTAACCTCAGTTGGTACCTCATCGATTCAAAATGTGATTTCGTGACGGGCCTGGTGGGGTCCGGGAAGGTCCGGTGGATACTTTCAACGAACCTACCATCGAGGGTGAGGGTGAGGGTGAGGTGGTACTCGACTCTTCCGTGGACGCCGATATTATTACAAATATCATGGAGAACCAATTGCCTGAGGATGAGCAAGAGCTCATAATAGAGGAGGTAGTTGACCCACTAGATGTCGACATCCCTGAGGACGTCGTAGTGGATCCGAATCCCAAGTAGGAGGGTCTGAGGTAGGGTTAGCTTAGTAGGGTTGACCTAGTTTGTTTATAAAGTGTGATTTGTTTAAATTGGTTGTCATGTTTTTCTATCCTATAGTTGTTTGTTGTCTGGAGATTATTTATTTCGCTTCCGCCTGTGCAATAAAATGAATGGGTTGGTGATGCATCCTGAGAACGTTGCAATTTGATCGACTATGGAGGGATGTGTACGCTCAAGGTTCGGGGCGTGACATTAGCCAACCAACTCCTCTTTCTTCCCATCTTCATTTTCCCTTACGTTTATTCCTCCTTATCCTCTGCACTTCAACTTCTTCTTTTGCCCACTTTGTCCACCCACCGAACCTCCAGCCACAATGCCACCCATAGCCGCAGCTCACTCCCACGCTAGCTCCCATCCATCATCACCTCATCACATCTTCATCTCACTCATCCATCAACCCATCATCTCTCATCATCACCACATCACTCATCCATCTTCCACCGCACTAGCTCTCCATGCCCACACCACCAGCACTGAACAGCCACCACGCAGCCAAGGCAATCACAGCCATCTCAGCCTAGCTCTATTCAGTAGCACCTCTCATCGTCGACATCCGCCCAACTCCTCCTCAGCTAGTAACAGAGACCAACTAGCAACCAGAATAGAACCAAAACCAGCCCAAGCAATGAGTCCTCCTTGCCAACTCAACCACCGTTAAGTCTTCGTTGGAGACGCGGTAGTCTCAAGTTTTCACCATCGTCGCGCCACCATCGCCGTGAACCCATCGTCGCCTTAATTCGGTGAGTTAACTCTCTAATCCTTGATTAGGTTGTTAATTGCTCTTAGGGGTTAGATTAGTGCTAATTAGCTTAATTAAATTAGTATTAAGTGATATTAGCCTTAAGATGGATTAATGTTAATTTAGTTTGGTTAGATTAGTCTTAAGATGGATTAGTATTGATCTCATTGGTTGGATTAGTACTAATGATGGTGATTTAGCTTGGTTTAGTGGATTTCTCTTAGATCAATTTGCTGGATGCTTGCCGCTTGCCGTTTTTGTGGGGAAAAATGTACTATGATTTTGAGATTTCTTTCTTCTTGAAAAATGTTCTAGACATCTTCAACTATAATATATATTTTGCTCAAGATTTTAGGAATTTAAAAGAATGATATTTCAGTTTCGTTATTTGCAAAACACAATCTCAGATTATGTTGGAAACAATGACCTTTTGGTACTTAAAGGATTTTTATCAACTTTTAGGGTTTGATTTTTGAAAGAGTTTCTTCACAAAAGTTGTTCATTACATCTTTTATTTTAACATAATCAAATTTCAGATCAAACGGGAAAGTTTTGAAGCTCGAACTAAACTGATTTTGGAAAACATAATTTCTGGACATTGACACAGTTTTTGTAACGGTTTGGGAGATTTACTGCTCTCATTCTAGAATAATCTGGGTTATGGTGTCTGCATCAAAATTTTATGTGCTCGTTTGATTATGCTTTTGGAATTAAACTTGGAGGTACACGAGTGGCCCGGTTTCTGCCGATTATGACCGGTAGTGGTTTTGTGATTGTTCTTGATGTTGTGCTTGCTGGACAATGCATATTTGGTGATGCGTTTGACTTTTGGCATGCTTAAGATTTATGCGTGATAATATGTGAATGGTTATTCTATGGTTTGTCGCAACCAAAATTTCGGATAAACCACTTAAAATTTGGGTAATGGATTACTAAATCTAAACTTAGCTTAGGCTCTCCCAAGCCCATACCAATTCGCGACTTAGGTTCCAGTTCTTAACATGTAATTGATTTTTAATTAGGAGTCGCCACTAATCTATTTTCGATAGGTCGATTAAAAACCCAAGTAAAGTAATGGGAGATTTACTTTACTCTTACAAGCCCGAGATTGTGAGTTCAGGAACTTGGTTACGCTAGATTTCTCTAATGCCCTTTCAATACATTTCTCATTTATTTTGAAAAAAAATATTTGACAATCAACTTGAATTGATTTTAATTTACCTCCCTAACATGTGAGGTGTTCATGCGAGTGTATAAACCACAAATTTAACATCCAAGAAAAGTAGCGAATAAATTGCAGGACTTACCTCATGGCAACGAAAGTATTTGCAATGTTAGATTAAAATTCACATCGACAGTCCTAGATATGATTTATAATTAACATGCAATCACTTTTTTTTTTTCACTTATTCAATAAAACCTAATCTATATGCAATGCCATCTAACCAAATGACCTAATTCTAATTACAGGTAGTTTCTAACTAAATGGATCTAGCAACTTTCCATTGAAAGCCTCACAAAAAGCACCCCAAGTCTGAGCTATGCCTTCCAGGAACACTCTTCCTTCAGTCGTTTCCCACCACGCATTGGCGTTACCTTGAAGCTAATAAGCCACCATAAGTACTAGATCTTCCTCTGAACACCTCAGCACGGTGAAGGTCTTCTTAACATCCCTTAACCAAAGGGTCGCAGTCTTAGGGTCGCCCATGCCACTGAACCTCAGTGGCTTAAGTCTCAGGAACTGTTCTACCAGCTTGTGCATCGGTCTCCTATCGATCACAATCCTAAGTTGGACTTCAGCAGGTGTGGCTGCAATAGCAGCAGCGGCAGCCTAATTCTGAACTTGCTGTCCCATCAAAATTCCCAAAGTCTCAAGCGCTTGCACGATCCTATCTAATCTAGGATCGTTAAGTGCTGCTACACCAATACAAACCTGAGGTGGTACTCTCTCCCTGACACTGGCCTAAGCCTGCGCTCTTCCTCGGGTACTGACCCAAGTCAGCGTCTTATCCTGAGTGACAGACGTGACAAATCTCCTCTTAGGAGTCTTTTGATCCGGATCACTCATCCTACAGGATCACTCATTCTACAGAACTTGCCTCCTAATTCCACACCGAATTAGGGAAAATTGAATGACACACACCAAACAACTATCAATCAACTAGCCAATCACAAGCGTCTGCGTAAAGAAAAAGTATTTCCTACTAACTATCCCAAAACCCATCGCACCTTATCACTCCAAACGATAAACTCGGCTCTAATACCACTTAATGGGAATGCCACGCCTCGAACCTCAAGCGCGCGCACGTCCCTCGATGGTCGATAAAATTTTGCGACGTTCCCAAGACTTGTCGCCGACCCTTTTCATTTTATTACACATGCGGAAGCAGATTAACTAATCCCTTGACAACAACAAACATGGGATAGAAAAGTAGGACAACTAGTTTCAAATCAAATACACTTTCATAAACATTTCAAGCTTATACAAAAGGTCTATCTCATAAAGTACTACTGAGCCACCTATGCTCCTGACCCTTCCACTTCAAGCTCCGGGTTCTTCACACTAGGGACCTGAAAATCATTGTTCAATAACCAATGAGATATAAATCTCAGCAAGTTCTTCCCCTAATCTCCCGATTAGTACACCAACTCAACTCGGGGTATCTCTTCAAAACCATCCCACAACAAACCAAAGATTAACGATCAACAATCAATAGTCGATTCGCATACATCCTTACCCAGTATGCCATACCCTACACGTTATAACTCAGCACGATACATGCAATGCACATGGCCATTAGATGATGCAGTTCATCAATCACATACGAATCGCGTTACAAGCGATCTCACCTGACCATTACCACACGAACGCGTTGTCTAGGGTAGAGGCACAGACTCATCACCATCCCTCATCCCAACCCAGTATTGTCCTCTTTGGGCCCCACACTGGCGCGGACGAACCGCCATCCCAGTCGGGCCACCCCTCAAGGCTTTGTTCTTAGCACAACGGAAGCATGTGTGAAATGCGTTAGCGGTTCATGCATGCATGCCATAAACAGTGTGCTTAACTCATGCATGACTAGAATCAAAGATGTCATGATTCTTATGCATTCTTGCACATTAGTGCGCCACACAATACATATCGATCAATCACATGGATCCCGATTATAAGGTAAAATTGATGTGACACGTCTCATTCCATGCTACAAAATTTTACCCCATAATAAGGCACAACCATCTCAATACTCATGCGTTCCAATTCATTTCGACCCACTGGTCACGACCGACTCAACAGTTAGCGGTCTTTCGGCGTAACCAAGCATCGTCTTGCACCATTGAGCATGGCAACATCTACATCTAGACGGCATTCCATATAAGAGCATCGGCCCAACCTCCACTACAAACGGTATCCATTGACTTGGGGCATTCCCGAAAGAGCATCATCCAGCCCCAAAGGCTCATGACGGCATCTCATATCATCCACGCATTCATTCAATTTCAACCCAAGACATCATGTATTGCACTCAAATACCTCAATTAAAATAATGATCCCGGCATATTTTCTTCATATTAGAAATGCATAGTAAAATAATCATGTGTAGGGACACGGTCAGATAAAACCAGAAAATTTGTGTCATCTCTTTTAAAGTCCCACAGTATGATATAGTATTTAAAAACACAATCGGCATCCAAAACCTGACATCCGGTATTTTCTAATTAAATACCAACAGTTTCCAATCACCATACTATTGTACAAAACATCACCCAATTCATACGGATGCACATGCATTTACACATCCATTCACTTAATAAAATCAATACACATGAAATTAGACCACTTTTCATTCTCAGGTGAACAGTGCACGTGAATAGTAACCCGCGAACAGTGCGTCATGAACAGTGAAATTTCATAATTAAGTAACTAATAAATTAAATCCACAAGTCATTAAAAACACTAATTAAAGCAAGCAAAACATCAAGAACCATCACCAAACTAACACCGGTCCTAATTGGCAGAAACCAGGCATTCGCGCGTCTCCAAATTTAAATCTAGAAACTTAACCAATCAAGCTCGGAAAATTCCTAAATTTGAATATGTGACAAATGACACATAAAAAAATATTTTTCATGAGACACCGAGACCCAGATCCTTCTAGATTTGGCCCAATAACTCACTCAATCCAACACCAAAACCAGATCCGTTTCCAAATGGTCTATTTTCTGAAATCAGCTTAGTTCGGGGTCCAAAATAGGTTCGTTTGATCTGAAATTCGTGTATGTTAAACTAGAAGATGTAACAAACAATTTTTGTGAAGAAACCACTTGGAAATTCGAACCCTAAGGGTCAGTAAATACCCCTAGAATCCTAATAGTTCGAGATTTCCAGTATAGTCCGGCTTTCTGTTTAAAGATAATGGAGCTAAAATCGTCTTCTTTTTAATTCCCAAAAATCCTGAGAAAAATATATGTTATGATTAAAAGTGTCTAAAATATTTCTTCAGAAGGAAATCACTTCAAAATCGTAATACATCTCAGTCTACAAAATTAGTAAACCACAAGCATCTAGAAGTTTGAATTGCAGGAAATCCATTGATTTGGACTAATCCACCTCAAATGTGCTAATCTCACTAATTAAATTAACACTAATCCATTTTTAAACTAATCTAAACAACTCTTAAGCACAAATCAACCTCATAAGCAAGTTTAGGCATTAATCAAAGGATTAGGAGCTAAACTCACTCGACGACAATTCCAACGACATGAGCACGACGGCGGTGGCAAGGGCTACTCACGGTTACGTCCAAAATGTCATGGAGGCGCTCGGCAAAAATGGGTCTTAACGATGGTTTCTGATTTGGCACAAATGGCAGGCGGACGACTCGCAAATGGGTGGTGCGGCTCTTTGGCGGTGGACAGCGGTTTGTGGACAGCGATGGCCCACGACCATGGCGCAAGATGGTGGCTGGTTTGGGATAGGACAGCAGCACACAATGCTGTTTTTGGGAGCAAAATAGAAAATAAACTAAAGAAAGGAAGAGAAGAGGAAGAAGGGAGGGGGTTGTCGTGAGGTGGAAGGGGGGAAGAGAAGAGAGAAACAATAAAGTAATGGGAGGAAGTTGAGGGCAAATTGCAACAGAAGAAGTTGGCATACGTGAGCGGGTGGAAAAGTGGGAAAGAGAGAAGAAAAGAGAGCAGAAGAAGTTACCGTAAGTGAGGGGGTGGAAAAGTGAGAGAGAGAGAGAGAGAGAGAGAGGAAGAAAAAAGAGAAAAGAAAAGGGAGGAAGAAGACTTTCGGCCGAAGGAGGAGGGAGCATAAAGTAGAGGAGAAAGAGGAGAGAGAGGGAAGAAAAATAATAATAGTAATATTGTTATCGTTTTTTTCTTCTTTTTCTTCCAATCTCCGATTTTTCATCCAATAATTTATTTTTCCGAAATTTTGGAATGTCACATGCAATTTACCGAACTTGTAGTTGTTAGTCTAGAGAGTAGATGTAGACATTATGAATGAAATGAACCACTATATAATGATGCATGTCTTTTTACTTTTGTTCTTATCTGATACTTGCACACAAGCATCACTTATTAGTCTTAATATTTATATCTCCTTATTCCAAGTGTTTGTTTTTTTTTTTTTTCGCAAAATCTTCAAAACACCATATTCACCCCCTCTTCTAGGCTGTTTGGTTAGCCTCAACATATTGTAATCGGCAAGCACTTAATTCTCCACAAGTACGATTAGAACAGTGCCTTCAACAAGAGGTATTAGAGCTTGACCTCTATACTTAACAATTGATATTAAAGTAGGTAGTTAGGGATTGCAAACCCAATGTTGGGAATTGTGGTAAGTGAAGACAGTGGTTAGGGACCATTGTACTTAAGCAAGCGGTCAGGAGTAGAGTAGGCCAAAGTTTTGCTAGTTCACAAGTCCAGGTTTGTAAATTTGATTGGTCAAGGACAGGCTTACTGGTTTTGTGATGGGCATTATATCCAAGTCAAGATGGAAGATATCTCAAGTTCAATGAAAGACATCGAGAAACACTATAATAATTGGAGTACCTATATGCAGTATTACTTGCTCGGTCAAGACTTGTGGAAAGCGGCAACACCACACCACCAAAGAACTATGGCGAGTTAAGAAAATGGAACATTAAAGCGAGTAAGGCTCTTTATGTTCTTGTTGTAATTGTTGAAAATGAGTTGTTACAACTTTTTAAAAGCACAATGGCCCCAAAGAAGGCATGGTATAACTTGGCGGCGCTATTTGTGAGGACGAGTGATGCCGTCACAAAGGCTAGAGAATGAGCTTTTATCAATGTCACAATAGAGTATGACAGTGAGCCAATACTTCTCCAAAGTTAAATCTATTTGTGAAAAAATTTCGAAGTTGGATCATATGTCATCTCTAAGACAAGGATGAGAAGAATTATCATTCATGAATTAAGGTCGGAATATAATGTTATTGTTATAGAAAGAGCCAACTCTCACCAAGTTGGAGAATATATTGGACAACCAAGAGGCTTTAGACCAACAAATGTCAAAGGTCTTAGTTAAGGAAAATGAAAGTGCTCTCTTTAATAATAAAAGAGGTTTCATGGTTAGAGAAGATATCATGTTGCCACAAGAGATGGAAAAACATGGAAAAGTCATGGCAACTAGAGAAGGCGGCCAAAAGGGAAGAGTTGTTGGCTAATGGGAGCTCGTCAAGATCACGACAAGCTTGATGATAAAGATGAGAGCAACAAAAGGCATAGGAGATTATGCTACATTTGCGGCAAGGTAGGACGCATTACTAGAGTTTATAGGTTTAGGCAGGAAGAAGGAAATGTTGTAATTTCCCTCAAAAAGATTGAAAGCGAAGAAAAATACAACTTCCGAGCACCTACTATAGTGAAGGAACGAGGAAAGCTTACAACCGCCTATATAAGCAAGTAAAATGATTGGATAGCTCCAGTCTCCTCCCTGAAGAAGACCAAGCTAGGGAGAACTCGAAGAAGCAAGAAGCAACCCAAACAATCAATCATGAGAAGGAACTTTAAGAGATGTAGGAGATGATGAAGAAGTTGAGAGTTGAGAAGGCAAAGATCAAAGAGATGATGAAAAAGAGGGATATGTTAAGGCAAAAGGACAAGGAGCTCGAGGAAAAATAAAGAAGTTCAAGGAATTCAAGCCCACTATGACATTCTCAGTTGGTCGTACTATAAGAGATAAGAAACACGTAGAGGAGAAAAAGAAAGGTTTCCCCGAGTAAAAGAAAACATCTCCACCTTACATCCTAGGATGCAAAGATCTATGGAAAAGTGTTGAAAAGAAGCCCAATGAGAAAAATGACCAAGCTATCAATATCAAAGTGCTACAAATGAAGTTAAATCAACTAAAGCACAAAATAAAAATCACAAATGAGAGCCTCGTTGACATGAGTATCAAGATCGAGACGAAGGAAACAAATGCATTGATGAAATCTGAGCTTCGCAAATCACAATGGAAAATTGCATCCACAAAGGCAATTGAAGTTAGAGCATTTTGTGTTAAATCAGGTCCTTACATTGTAGTATAAAAACTAGCGCTAGAAGCAGGCAAAGCCAAGAGGAGTATCAAAGGTTGAAGAAAGAAGTAGATGAGGCAGCTAATGAAAAGCAATATGGCATGGCTTTTAGGTTTGCATTGAGAGAGAATAGTCCGTGAAGGAGAGTGTTGAGAAGAACATTGCCTCTTTCTCTCTCTAAATTTGTCCTTATGTTTTTAGGGAACTCCATCTTTATTCTCTCTCTTTCAAGAATGTTTTAACTTTTATCCGACTTAAAATAATAATTTAGGATTCACACCCTATAAATAGGGCACTTGCTCCTTTGTTGCGAATGTGGAGAAAATAATAGAAAGTCAAGTGTAGAGAGTGCATGGATGTAGAGTGCTGTGTAGTGTATTGTGCAAGTGGTGTTATGTATTTGTTCTTGTAACAATAAAAAAAATAGTGCTAAGTGTAATTGGCAACCATTAAAAGAAGTATACCAAAAGTGCCAAAACTTAACGCGGGTAGACGCATAAGTATCAAAACTTCAAAAATGTACACTTAAATATAACATTTTTTTGAAAATTAGACATTTAAAGTGCCAATTCCAGTGAGACATATCAGAAATCCGATGATATTATTTTATTAATAAAATCGTCTACGTGGTTTGCCAAAATGTCTACTCAACAATCATTATCCCAAAAGGACATCGTTTTACCTCCATATTTTATTTTTAATATAAATATTAATTAAATTAAATTAAAAAGACTAAATAAAAAGAAAAGAGAAATCAACAAGCGCCTTCACGGCCCTCGTTGCCCCTACCCCAATGTGGCCAAGGCCAACCCTCTCCAGCAATGGTAGGGTGGCGATGGAGGTCCTCATTGATTTCCTTTTTCTTTTCAATTTAGTTTTTTAATTTAATTTAAAATATTAATGTCGCAACCTAACCTCGATGAATTATTTAGGATTTGGCTAATAGATTACTAAGTCTAAACTTAACTCAGGCTCTTATAAGCCCATATCAATTCACGATTTAGATTCAAGTTATTTAATATGCAAATGATTTTCAATTATGAATCGTCACTAATCTATTTCTTTGTGGTTCAATTAGAAATCCAAGTAAAGTGACGAGAGAATTACTTTACTCATTTAAACCAGAAACTGTGGGAATTATGACTTGATTATGATAGATTTCTCTAACGCCATTTTGATATATTTTCTCTTTTATTTAAAAATATATATATGTTTTGTGGGCAACTTGCATTTATTTTAATTTACACTCTAACACGTGAGGTGTTCAAGCTAGTGCACAACCATTATTTAATGGTCGATAATCAAAGCATTAAATAAATTACAAAGAAATGGGAGAATTACTTACATCGAGGCAACAAAAGCATCCACAACGTTAGTTAAAAAATCACATTAACAACCTATATATGATATCTAATTAACATGCAGTTTCACCCAAAAGTTTTTTATATTTTAAGGTTTTCTCTTATTTAAATGAAACTTAGTTTACATAAAATGCAATGCAACGATGCACCAAAATGCCTAACTAAAATGACATGTAACATGCAAACTATTATGAAAACTATATATCACACGTCATTAATTATTTAACATAATCTAATGACATGGAAATATTAAATGCAACTATCATAATATGTCACGCATTTAAATGATCCTAAATGTGCAATGACTGGATGACGTGTAAGGGATGACCTAATTCTAGGTGACACATGCATATGTTTTCTTTTTCTTTTTTTATAAAATTCGAAATTAAAAATGCTCAATAATGGAACATACAATTTAAATTAGTGAAAAGAAAATCTAACATCCTAAATTAATTTTTTTGGCGTTTTTTATTTCAGAAAATCGGAATAAATAAAATACCTAATCTAAATATATAAAACTATCCTAAAACAGGCACTATTCTAGCGAGAATTCGATCCAACTCATATATATATATATATATATATATATATATATATATATATATATATATATATATATTTTTTGGGTTCTCTTATGGGAGCAAAATTAATTCAAATAAAGACATCAAGAATAGCATAGCAACAAATCAAGCAAGATACCATCCATGTCCGTTTAATTTTAGAAATAAATTGACGAATTATATATCGAGCATGAGATCGGATTGGTCATTTTTTCACTAAATTACGAATTATATCTCGGGCATGAAATCAAATTGACAACTATGGCACATTGTGAAATTAGTGTAGAATTCCTAATTTAAGAGACCACTCAATATTGTTGATAGGATAACATGTCGGGAACTTCAATCATGTGCATTAATAATTTTTCAAATAAGGAAACAGAATATTCAGAAATCAAATTAGATAAGATTTTTACCTAATTCGAATATTGGCTCTCAAATTCGAATCTTCAATTGGCTACCCGCAACTCCATGTGTGCTCAGTGAGGCTCACGATGAGGTGGCTCGATGATGGTGCTCAACCGGCTGCGTCGCGGGTGTCACGGTCGGGCAGCAAGCTCGTTGACGGAGGAGGAGCTCAGTACGGACAGCTGCGGGTGGCGGGCGTCAACGGCGTCACGGGGCGGAGCTTGCCGGAAGAAGGGAAGCGGCGACGGGTTGTGGGCGTCGGCGATGGAAGCAGGTGCGGTGGCACTCGGGGCAGCAGCGGCGGCGGCGTTCGGGACGGTGGGAACTCGGTCGAAGATGACCGAAGAAGAAGACTTCCCTCCCCTTCCTTTACTGTTTTTTTTTTTTTTTTTTACCGAAGGAAAAACCACTACTTTTGTCTCCCATTCACCGTTGGAGCCAAGAGAGAGACCAGCATTTCACCTCTTTTCCCCACAGAGAGTAGTGTCTATGCCCAAAGCACGAATCCCCACCAAGGAAAGAAAATGCCATAAAATATTATATAATCTTTGTCCATTTCTTCACTTTCTTCACTTTTGTCTTTCTTTCCTCTCCGAGCACGTGCTCGAAATCTCCATTTTTCTTGTCTTGAAACAAAGGATATATCACTCCAGATATAATCCAAGCCAACCGACTATGGCTTAACACACCTTCTTTTTTTCTCTATCTTTATTTTTCTATATATTGAATAAATATACGAAACATCTACCGTCGTATTGTCCTTTCTCTATGTTCCTTTTCATTGGCCAAATTTTCCTTATTTGCTCTTGAACAAATATTGAAATAATAATATAAATCCTTTTTCTGAAATATACAAATCTTCTAACTCGTCATTCCTCATAAATTAATTTTCGGCCATCGAAGAATAAAGGGCTTGGGCTAATTCCCTCACTCCGTGAACTTAGTCCAACTTATCAGATTAAAACTCATAACCATTAATTCAAACTCATCCATTATTGGTCTAATATGAATGCAATAATAAAAATATAAGCTAAGTAATAAATGCTTTTAAAACTATAAGCTATGCAACTTAATGTTTAGGATTAAAATCAATCTCTAATTTTATATGTAATAAATAAATGATCAAGTCACCAAATTTAGGTATCAACAATTAAAAATCAAATTTGGACCAATACAACATCGTTTTGAACTTTAAAGAAATGTCACATCATTTAAAATTCTCATCGGAAGATGCCTTGTCAACTATTTGATTGGAAATTCTTGCTGGTTATGACTTAAATATTCTTTTCTTCTCCAATTTTGACACCTGAGGGCATGTTTGGTAACATGACAAACAATGCCTAATTCTATTTTTTTATTCCTTACAATAAAAAAGAATAAAAATTCGTTTAGTAACTTTGTATTCTCATGAATAGATTACGAAAGAATTAAGAAGTAGAAAAAAGTTATCTATTTGTTCTCGGAATAACTCTAGAATTAAGCTAAATCATATTATTTTTCTTTCTCTTTTCCTTTCTTCTTTTCCTTTTCTTTTCTTTTCTTCTTCCTCTAGCGAGTCGCAAAATAAAATAAAATAATTAAAATTAAAATAAATTTAATAAAATTACATAATAAAATTATATTAAAAATATGATAAAAATATATAATAATACTTAAAATATATAATAAATAATTAAATATATATAATGAAATTTTAAAAAAAAAATTAAAAGAAATTTTTTAAAAAATTATAAAAAATTATATTAAAAATGATAAAATCACATAATAAAATTATATTAAAATGATAAATTATATAATAAAATTAAAATTATAATAAAATAAAATTATATAATAAATTTATTAGACAATTAAAAGAGAAAAATATAATAAAAGTATTTAAAAATTAAAAGAAATTCAAAGTCACAAAAAGGTTTAAGGGTTGTATCAAACACATATTCTGGGAGTAGAAATTTTAGATAGTTACTAAACCCCTTCAAATACTAAGAATTTCATCTAGGAACAAAATAAAAAAGAATTATTTCTAATGAGAAATTATTCTTAAAAATAAAATAGTTACCAAACGCATCTTAAGTATACCTTTTGAAAATTTGGGCACCTATGTGTCCACCGTGCCAAGTTTTGGCATTTGGGGTGTCCGCACATCTATATTAATCCAATGTAAATGCTAAGATCCTTAGATAATTTCTTCCAATGCAAAAATTATGCATGATTAGACTCGAGACCTTGGTCTTTTTCCTTTTTAGGTTTGTTTTCTTGAGACACGCGACAGGGGCATATTAAATATTTTACTAACACATATTTTCCTCATGACTTTTGGCCAACTCTTTTGCCTCTTTCGGAGAAGTAAATTCTTTTCTAGAATACCCTTGGCTTGGTTTGAAAACCCAGTGATTTTCATATTCTGCCCAAATGTCTAAACAAAACATATTACATGTGACGTATATCAACCCAACTCAACCCATTCTTGCAAAAGCAAAAGAAATATAAAAAGGCTAATATGTGCAAATACAAAGCTAGATGTGCTGAATCGTTCTCATGCTGGATAAGCCTCTCTATGAACACGATCTTCACTATTCAAACGTGTATATGAGTACTAGCCTCTCCTTCATTCCGGAGTCCTCGCTATCAGTTCAACATCACGATTAGGAGAAGCTTCGCTACTTGGAATATGCGAGGTTGGAATCATCGTAGATCTATTTCTCTCCAGACAACCAAATAATCCGTGCTCGCGAAAGAAGTTGTCTGTAGTTTCCAGAAACTTGGACCAAAGGGAGGAATCAACAGCATGAGCCGCGCTCGAAGAAGGCCAATGAGAATTGAAGAATGAAACTACGTATATCAACACCGATGATAGCGAGACGACCCCGGTGATGATGAAGAGCCCTCCAAAGCTGTACACACTCAGGCTAAGGTCGTCTGAAAAGATCGCAGCATCTTGATCTTGGCACGAACTTTGTCCGCCGAAGTATTTTCCTTCCATTGCGTCCATTTTCGCTTTATCTTGAGTGACGTTCAGGATTGCCCTTGAAACGTGGGAGACCAAAGGGGAACCCAATGGAAAGGCCTGATGAATATTAGACATGTTAGCTCGCGGCTTTACCTGTCATGTCAGATGTGTATCGATTGTATTTGGGTAGATGCACGCATGTTACAACACGAGTACAAGCTTATGAGCATTTTCTTGGTCACATATACGTATGTATATGTGTTTATGTGTAAAGTAGAATTTCACCTTCAAGTACATCAGATTTCTTGAGTTCCTCTACAAAACACATTAGTCACGCTATAATAATATTAGAAACATCACATTAATGTGCAACATTACGGGTGCTCATTTCAAAGATCTGGTACGAAACATAAACAATGATAAAAATGAAAAAAAAAAAAAATTATACTTACTGCAATTTATTTTCGGTCAGTAAAGTATAAATAATAATGGATCCACTGTCATGCAAAGTGAAGGTCTTTTAAGTATATAACACGCGAACCCATTGTTAATAGTATGGAGACCTATTTTGAGCATAAATACTCCTAAAAAATGGAAAGAAGAAGAAGGAGAAGGAGGAGGAGGAGGAGAAGCTTTTTTTCAATACAATTTTATTTGTGGTAAGTTGAAAATGAATAATAATAAATAATATATCTATTTTCATGCAAGGTGCATATATATATATATTCGAGAATGCTAAGTTTAGCTAGGACAGAGAGAAGCTTATATTGAATACAATTTATTTGTGGTAAGTTGAAAATGAACAATAATATATCTACTTTCATGTAAGGTGCATATATATATATATATTACTCGAGCATCCAAAGTTTAGCTAGGACAGAGAGACTTACAAAGCCAAACCCGTCAGTTTTATAGGTTGCTCCTACCACTTTGTACTTGTTGCAGTATCTGGCAAGGAAGAGCTTTATGCACGGCAAATCATCAAAGATTGCCGCTACTCCTCCATTTTCGCTTCCCTTTGATAGTGCCTCGTGGTATTCCTCTGGTGAACCATAAGGAATCAATCTGGATTTATCGAAACTGAGCTGCGTCACGAGAAATTCCCTCGCGTAAGATCCTTTTTGATAACCAACGAAATGGCGATTCCTTATCAAGTCTTGCACGTCCACAAACTTGGGCGTGAAACGTTGCACGGTTAAAATTGAAGCTAAACTTGCAGTATAACTCTGAGTCAGGATCAGCACCACGAATACCCATACGATGAGCACAGGCCTTGTCAAGTTGTTTGCAGTCTTCTCCCCTACATCAACATAAATCAGAGTAAAAAGCAATTTTATGATGAATATCATAATGACGAACGAGGCACGGCAGATTTGAATGGACTTACTATGAGCAAACACCAACGTAGAGACGGAAAACCAGAATATTAAACCGATTTGTTGTCTAGGACGACCCCTAAATTCTTCATTTGTTCGACGTTCGAGGAGCCACACGACGGATCCAGTGAAAATGGAGGCCAAACCAGTCGTTAGCCAGAGATTCCAACTCAATGGTTTTATGAAGATCCACGTGTTCCTCCGCTCATCATCCTTAATGGCAACTACCATTGCTAAACCGGATTCTGAGTAGGGAAGTGTAAAATCGACGTCGGATGAGCGATACGCGACGATAGTTGTGTCTCCTACAACTGCATCGAAGTTCTGCATCATCATGTCCCATAAACTTCAATTTATATTGCTAATTCACATTTATCTGAATGAACGTCTTAGTGATATTTGTGCACACAGCGCCTACCAAACAAACCAGGTATATTGATGGCAGTGTGCCTAATTATGTTGTGTGAACTACTCTGCAAGGAAATTTTAGCATATAGAGGACAAAAGCTTAAACAAGATTCAGAAAGATTGCACTTAATAATGAGGACAATCGTGTAATCCTTTTTTCACCGAGTGATTTATCAAGGAACAGCAGGGTAAAAATTGTAAAGCATCGACAAACCTGACGTTTAATTTCATTCAACATATCATCGTAGGTTCCTGCACTTTGCCTGCTCTCATTCACATAAGGAATGTACTTGTAAGGAATAGCAAAGGGCAATTTATCCAGTACTGCCATAAACATGTCGTGGGTGAATCCTGAGTAGCTTGGCACTCCCGTATGTGGATCCCATTTGATATTGAAGAACTCACTAAAGCCGTCTTTCATTGGAACCCCAATCCTTAGTTTCTTTCCCAATATTGGCATCACCCAACCTTTCGGGGGCTTTAATGTTTTTCCTGGCCAAGTAGGGGGCTTCAAATCGTTGGCTGAAGCTGTGTAAACTTCCACTGTTTCCACTGTTGATAGGTTCAATTCAGTTGAAAGTCCTCGTGCCAAAGTCCAATATCCAATGGTTTCCTCATTTTGTCCCACAACATTAAAGATTTCAAATGCAAGGGGATGAAGTGCACCGCCAGACAATTTAAATTCTCCGGTAAGGCCTTGAAATTGGATGCTTAGGATTTTCTCAAGTAATTTCGGGCCCATCTCAGAAACCCCAATAGACGAAAAGTCGAGATTGTTTCTGCTTGTATTCGGCTTTAAGTATCTAGACTTTGCAGCATCCCATGCCATTTCTCCTGCCAATGCTAATGCCGAAACAGTGTCGTATGCCCATAAGCCAAAGAGACTGAGATCAGTAATCTCGTCATGTGGATTTCTTTTTTCAGCATAAAGCTTCCTCCATCTCTCTTCAAAATTTCTACGAGACGCCGATCGCGGTACATGTGGCCTTACACCTAGCACACCTCGCATCGAGTCCGAAGCCTTGGAGATGAGCGGGTTCAGTAAAGACGACAAACCATCAGTGACAATCCAAGCAAACTCCTCGCTCATCATCCCCGCGTTACTTGCTAAAGCAAAGAACCTAGACCCAATCCCAGCGGTCATATGAACAAGAAACACTCGTGTCTGCCTCACCAACAATTCATTGAGCTTTTTTACGATGTCAATATCTGTCGGAGACGGAGGAATAACGCTTCTATAAGAGATCCGAGCATCCACCTTTTGGAACTCGTCGACAAGGTATGGAATCAAGTCGTTGCCATAGTCAGTGTCTTCATAAACAAGAGTTATTTCCCTCCAACCATAAGCTTGTACGATAGCCGCTAGACCACCAACTTGTGAACTGTCGTTGTAGGCTGTCCGAACGAAATAATGGCTTTGTATGGGAGAAAGGGATGGGCTAGTGGCTGAGAATGATATGATTGGGACTTGAGCTTTGACTCCTAATTCGATTACAAATTTGGCTTGTGAGGACCATTGAGGTCCCAGGATCGCATGGACTTCTTCATTCTCCATCAAGTCCAGAACTGTAAACACGATGCATTTGATTAAACAATTGATCTACCAAAAAAGTGGGATTGCTTGGACTGCTTCATTCTCCATCAAGTCTAGAACTATAAACATGAAAATTAGTTTGGGATAAATGTGAAACGAATGTACCAATTTTAGATTTTAGAGTAAATGGGGCATGACTGTACTAGTGTAAAAATGTTTGAGGGATTAACCATTCCTATTATGAAAAAATTGGGTTGGTCCGGATCTTTGGGCCACCGGGCAATTTTCCACCGCCCTATTGGAGGCAGCATGGTGACAAGTTAGTGGTGCTGCCTCGATGACCCTTACAATATGGTTAGGTGCTTGTCGACATTGCTAGATAGAAAGAAGAGACTCGATAGAGCACTAAGTGGTTCAGATTAGAGTTTAGGAACTTCACAGTGGGAATTTTAGAAGAAAAATGGCAATTAATAATTTATGCCAAATGCAATTCAAGGTGTTTTAAAATACATATGTGATGGTGTTATTGGGCAAAAGAAGTCTTACATCCAAGATGGAATGTAAAATGGAGCAAGTGGAGCAATTGATATTGGCTCATGACTCATTGGCTTCAAGTGGAAGTCGAATCTGACAGGACATGTTGATAGGCTCAAGTTCAAGCTCTATCTTGATGACCTAAGGCTTTTACGTTCGGAGGATTTTGTGTTAGAAAAGTCAGTGATGATGGAACAAGTCATGTGTAGAAAAGGAGGGTATGCATGGTGGCTGAAAGGGTCAAAAAAGTTGACTTTGACCGTTTGAGTGCGTCTTACCCCCGAAGGCTGTTTGAAGGAAACGGTACTTAAAAATTCTAAACCTCTTGCATTAATACTAGGTAAATACTAAACATTTCAATTGGACCGATTTAATCATAATAATTTCACATTGATATCAATTCAGTCCATCCAACTATTTTCAGTCAAAAATTACTAACGTGGATACTAACCACCATACCTAACAAGGTAGACACTGATATGGACTTTTTTAATTTTCATTAAATTGTCAGTTTTTCTAAATTTTTTATCATTTCTTTTTCTTTTTCTTTTTCTTGGTCATATTTTTTTTCCATTATAGTTGGCCCATTTATTGAAGCTAGCCATTGGGTGAGAGCCACGAAGCCCTCAATGACCGTTGGCGAGGGGCAAGGCCAACATCGCCATCTCTGGGAACTCAAAATTCCTCGCTCATGCTCATCGAGCTCGTGGCTGAGCCCCAAGCATAGCTTCACTACATCCCCCAACCTGCGATGAGGTAACTAGGGTCGATGTTGAGGTTCTTAATGAGCTCAAGTGCTGCAAGAGATGTTGCAGGTTGGGGCTATGGTGAAATGTGCTTGGAGGCTCAGTCACGAGCTCAGTGAACATGAAGGAGGGGTGTTGAGTTCCTGGAGATGGTAAGGCCAGGCAAGGGCCCCAACCCTCGCCAGCAGCCAACGAAGGCTTCACGACCCTCACCCAATGGCCGGGTCGAGTGGATGAGCTAGCCACGATGGGAAAAGAAAAGATAAGAAAATGAAAGAAAAAATTTATAAAAAAAAATACTTTTCTGTCTATTCTACATTAAAAACTCACATTAGAACCACTTCATCGAATGTGTATTAATGTCGTTGATCAGACAAGGAAAAATCTTTACTAAA
Source organism: Eucalyptus brandiana (assembly GCA_014182725.1). Taxonomy (NCBI): domain Eukaryota; kingdom Viridiplantae; phylum Streptophyta; class Magnoliopsida; order Myrtales; family Myrtaceae; genus Eucalyptus; species Eucalyptus brandiana. The sequence goes on from CM024670.1 coordinate 29,853,519, forward strand.
TTAGTTGATAACAAATTTTTAAATTCCAAAAAATCAAGATTCATAAGTGATAAAGAGTTTGAGATTGTGAATGATCTAATTCATGAGCGTGAGTCCAATATGTCCAACACAAGCGACATAAGTGCGTGTATTTACCTGCTGATGCCGCATCGACGACGTTGTCCTTTGGATCTCTAACAAGAATCGACAATCGGGTGTGGTAATCAGGGTGCACGCCATAGAAATCAGATCGCGCCATGGATATACAACTTTCCACCACCTTCCCCACGGATGAGTTCTTGCTGAAAACTAGCCCGACTTGAATCATTTCCTTTGCCAGGTTCTCTTCGGGTACACCGGAGGTTTCAATAGAAGAGGCCTGGTGAAGGAAACATAACAGTGCAAGAATCAAGGAGCATGTCTGGCCCTCCATGTTTGTTTATCTCGGTTACTTTTGTCTATTGGTTACTTGATGATTCCCGACTACTTATACTTTGTTTCCAGCTCTAAGCAGTGCAGAAATTTGGAAAGAAGTTTCCTAGAATTTGACCGTGCAAAGTGCACAAATTGTTTAATGGAAGTATGAATAAGACCAGTAGATTCACCGGAAGATTCGCAGATGTGGAAATAAATTGCCTTCTTTTCCTTGCAAATATCGAATGTTTTTTGCTCTCCTCTTTCGCAATCAGCCAAAAAAAGAATCAATTGATTGGAAAATGTCGTAGCGTTCCCCTCTGCTTCGCGTCTATTGCCATGTGGCATCAATGTAACCAATTGTAGGAGAAACGCTTATGCCTCGCCACTTCCAATATTACACAACAACATAATCTTTTTAGACGAGCGCACTAAAAAATTCTAAAACTTGTCAATGAAGTGCAATTACATCCTAAAGTATAAATCTTAAAGCTTATCATATTGGTATAATCGAGTTATTTTGTTAACTTTGTCTAACTTGCTAACGGAAAATATTGACGTGGCCTGTTTTTCCTCTATCCTACATGGCGATGGCATGACTAAACAATGTCTTTTTGGTATAAATATGATTTTTAATAAATTTCTTTTAAATTAAATTAAAAAGTAAGCTAAATTTATATTTTAAAAGGGGGTGAGAAGCCAAGCAGCTGAGGGCTACAAGCCCTCGGCGCCGCCACCACATTGTCAGGAAGGTCACTTGCGATCAGCAAGAGTCACGCGACCACTAGCCGAGGCCATCCTCACCCTTGTTTGCCCCTCCCAACAATGGTGGGGCAATGCTGGCAAGGGCTCGCAGACTTTAGCCGCTTAGTTTTTCACCCCTCTTCTTTTTTTAAATTTAGCTTACCTTTTAATTTAATTTAACTAAAATTTATATTAAAAATCGGATTTGGACCAAAACAGCGCTATTTTAGCTTTATGTTTCATGTTTTAGTCACGTCGTCGCTACATAGAAGAGAAAAAAATATTAAAAGTAGCCACCTTAGCATTTTTCATTAGCCAAGTTGAACAAAGTTAATAAAAATACTTGATTACACTAATGTGATAAATTTTGAGATTTAATTACACTTTGACAAGTCTTAAGACTGCCGATACACTTATCCATAATCTTTCCTAGTTTAGGACATCACATGTGCATCACACTTATCCTTACATACTTTAAAACCTAGAATAGGTTCCAATGTCAGTTTTAAATTTTACCCAAGTTCCACCAATATTTTTTTTTTTTTTTGGGACAGGAGGAACCAACTTGACTTGCACCGCGCGCGCCGTAAACCCCCCGGCGACGCTAGCGGGGAAACCACCACCCCGACGTCACGCCAATATTCATAATTAAATGATTGTCGTAAATCAGTGCCTCAAATAATTACCATTTCCCGCTATAATTCATTGACCATAATTCATAACGTTAACAGTAAAAATCTTAATCATGGATACCATCAAAGACAAAAGTATAAACTAGTGATTCCAAATTACACAATTATCATCGGACACCATGAAATAACACAGGACTACACGAAAATATAAAATAAGAAAAGCACAAAAACTTATCCTAGGTTCCCCATTAAAATCGATTCCCCATCAAAATTAATTCCTTAATTTTTGAAACCTAGAAATCATCTTAAAACCATACTCACCCCTAACTCGGATTTAGGTCCCATCTTGGTAATATATTGGGCTTTTGCTATGCCTCCCAAGGAAAGTGTATTCACAAAATTGAAGATGCAAATTGTAAGTTTCAAAATTTGCCGATGTAAATTATTGTCCGTAAATATGGACAGTGAGTTTTTAAAATTGGTTTTGAGTGCGTTGCGTTTGAAAAGTTGGTGATGATGAGCTTCTCTTATGTAGAAAAATCTTCTTCTCTTTTCTATTTATTTTGAGAGGGGGACTGAGAGATGGCGTGATGGTGAAGTTGGTTGGGTGGACCTTACGTTTGACAAGTCAACGATGATAAATCGTCGTTTGCCTACATCCGAGGGGGAGGGAGAAAGGTGGAAGGAACGTACTGAAGTTGATGCTATATGTGACAGTCGAAAATTTCAAATTAGAAGCCAAGTGCGTTTCTTGTTTGAAAAGTCGAATGACGATAAATTTATCATATGCAGACAAAATATTTTCTCCTACTTAAAAAAATGCCACCAATGATGATAAAGCGTCGTATGCCTAAAAAATGCTCTTCAAAACTCTACATCCGAGGAAGAGGGAAAGACGTGGAAGGAACGCACTGAAGTTGATGCTATATGTGACAGGTGAAATTTTCAAACTAGAAGTCTGTTTCTCATTTGAAAAGTCAATGATGATAAACGTGGGAGGAACGCACTGAAGTCGATGCGATATGTGACAGGTGAAAATTTCCAACTAGAAGTCTGTTTCTCATTTGAAAAGTCAAATGATGATAAATTTATCGCGGACAAAATCTTTTCTCCTAACTTTTTCTGTAAAAAATGTCACTAAAAACTTCAAATTATACTTATCATGAAACATTTATTTTAAACTTTTTTATATAGTCAAAAAATCCCAAACTCTGCCCATTATAATACATATACTCAAAACTTTCTTTTTGTAATATAAAGAACTTCAAACTTGTATCTATGTGATATATTTATCCTTCGACAAGGTTTTTATCTTATGACTTTTTATTTCATTTAAATCACATGGACGCCATGTCACACTGTTTGCTTTCCAGCATCCATGTAGGCAAATTTTTAATAGTGCTCATTGACGGAACCTTATAAAGAGTAAATGTATTACAAAAATATAAATTTAGGATTATTGGATTAAAAAAATATGACACATATGCTACAATGGTTATAATATGGATTTTTTTTTTTTTTGACTTTTACCCTTTTTTTGGGCGGAGAGAAAGAGAAAGAAATTTCTCTTAAGGGAGAAAGAAGGGACTAGATTCTCAAACATTTATTAGATCCTCCATTGTATAGCCTAATACTAGTACTAGTACTAACATGATAGATATTGAAAATATTAGATGCCTAACACTAATAACGATACTTATACTAATACCAACACTAATACTAGATTCTCTTATTACATTGCATCATAATCTTAGTTGTCCTATCAAAATTTATTGAGAGTTCATTAAACTATGTAGATTGATCCTTCCAGGCCAACTTGTCAGGCAATTCTAATTCACACTAAACCACTTCACTGTATGTGTATTAATATCATGGATCAAACAAGGAAAAAGCATACACTAATATGGTTAGTGACAAGTATTTGAAGTCGTGAAGGATCAAGATTCATCAATGATAAGTGTTTGACATTATGACCGATTAAATTCATGAGCACGAGCCAAATATGTCCCACACAAGTGAAGTAAAGTAAGTGCGCAACTAAAGCCGAATTTGTAGTAATAGTTTGATAATCTACGATATTTAATTTTGGTAAGTCAAGGCCTTAATGGGAGAATAATAACAACCTGAATAATATCAAATGCCACATTAACAATGTTCTCCCTTGGATCTCTGACTTGTAGTGAAAATCGGATACAGCAAATGGCGTGAACGCTATAGAAATCGGTGAGCGCCATAGATATACAACTCGCCACCACCTTAATGAAAATCATTTCCTTTGCTGAGTTCTCTTTAAGTAGACCAGAGGTTTCGATAGTAGAGGCTAGGCGAAGGGAGCATAATAGTGCGAGAGCCAAGTAGGTTATCTGGCCCTCCATGTTCTGTGTATTATGGTCTATGTAGCACCGACACGGACACGCAACACGCGACACGACACGACACAACACGCCGATACGTCATTTCTTAAAAATAGAGAATTTCGACACGTTCTGACACGTTATATATTAAATATACTTTTACATATAAATACATAAATAAATAATAATAAAAATAGCCTAGAATTAATTTACACGAAAAATATTAAATAATATCATTAATTATTTTAATTTGTTACAATAATACATAAAACTTAGAGGAAAAAAACATTGTTTAAAGAAAAATGCTGAAATGATACTTTTAAATTTATTTATTTATCATATATAGCATTTTTTATTACTTCTTTCATAGTAAAAGACTTTTAAAAAAACAAAACTGAAAGAAAAAAAATTGACCCGTGCGTGTATATTTATAGCAATTTTATTACTTCTTTTGTGTATATTTATATTTTGACCCTTCAAATATTAGAAAATTTTTAAATTGACCCCGTGCGTGTCGGAATCGCGTGTCGGAATTCTGGACTCGCGTGTCGGAACGTGTCGGAGAGAGTTGACAACGTGTCGGATTTTTCGACACTCGTTGACCGTGTGTCGGAATGTGTCAGGACGTGTCGGAACGTATCGGAACGTGTCAAACACGTGTCGGAGTGTCGGACACGACACGAAGGCTTCCGAAGAGTGTCCGTGCTATATAGATTATGGTTATGTCTGTCTATTGCTTTCCTTGCTGATTCCCGACTACCTATACATTGACATTTTCATTTCCTTGCTCATTCGTCAAGATTTTCTTTGTGTTCCGCCTAGGGAACCCATGGGTAGAAAATCTCTAGCAAGCTCTAAGCATTGGAAAAATCAAAAGGTAGGTTCAAAGGATTTTAGGGCCTGCATGTTTTTACTTCTTTTTTTTTTTTTGTTCTAGGGAACAAAACAAAAAAAAGTATTTCTATTCGGAGAACAATTTTTGAATAAAAAAAAACGTGTTTGGTAAACTTGTTCTGGAATAAAAAATGAATAGAAACACGTTTGGTAAATTTTATTCTTTTTTTGTTTCTTTAATTTTTTAATGTTTTTATTTTATTTTACATTTCTTCCTTTCTTTTTTTTTTTCTTCTTTTGGCCGGTCGCCGGCCTTCGGCGACCGGCCGACGAGGCCCGCAGCCTCGCCCCCGCATCTGAGCTCGGCCTCGCCGGATCCGGGTAAGCCCGAGCTCGCCCGGCCAAGGCGAGGCTCGGCCTTGCCGAGGGCCGGCGACGCTCCGGCGAGGTCGCCGACCCTCGACGGCATCGCCGGCCCTCGATGGCCGGTCGCCGGCCATGGCCGAGGCCGGGGACCGGCGAAAGAAAAAAAAGAAGAAAAAGAAGAAGAAAAGAAGAAGAGAGAGAAGAAGAAACGTTTTTTAAAATCGTTTAAGAACAAGAAATAACTTTTTTTGTTTCTTTTCATTTCTTTTTTTTTCATGTTCTGGGAACAAAAAAAACGAAAAAAAAAAACGCAATCAAACGCATTTTTGTTCTTTTTGTTCCTGGAACAAAAAACTAAAAAGTGTTCCATGAACACTTTTTAGAAACAAAAACATGCAGCCCCTTAGGGCGCGTTTGTTTGTGTTTACGTTTAAAAATTGTTCCAAAGAACGAAATAGAAAAAAGTATTTACATTCCGGGAACAATTTTGAACAAAAAAAGCGTTTGGTAAATTTGTTCCGGAAATAAAAAATAAACGAAACATGTTTGGTAAATTTGGATAATTTTTTTATTTCTTTTATTTTTTCTATTTTTTCTTATTTTTCCTTTTCTTCTTTTTTTCTTTTTCATTTTTTTTTTTCTTTTGGCCGGTCGCCGGCCAAGGCCTTGGCCCGGCCGACCGGCGGGCGAGGCCGAGCTCGCCTAGTGGCGGGCGAGGCCGCGCCTCGCCCGCCCACCGCCCGGGCGGGCCGAGGCTCGCCGGCCGTTGGGCGAGCTCGGCCTCGCCGGATCCGGGCGAGATCGAGCTCGCCCGGGCCGGCGTGAGGTCGGCCTCGCCTTGATCCGGCGAGGCCGAGCTCGCCCGGCGGCGGGCGGCGCGCGCCTCGCCGGCCACCGCCGGCGAGGCCGAGGCTCGCCGGCCGGCCGGGCGAGCTCGGCCTCGCCGGATCCGGGCGAGATCGAGCTCGCCCGGGCCGGCGCGAGGTTGACCTCGCCATGGCCGGGCGAGCTCGAGCTCGCCCGGCCATGGCGAGGCCGACCCTCGCCCGGCCTACGGCGAGCCTCGGCCTCGCCGGGGACGGCGAGCGTCGGCCTCGCCGGGGGCCGGCGAGCCTCGCCGTGGCTGGGCGAGGCCGCCGGCCCTCGTCGGCCGGCGCCGGCCATGGCCGAGGCCGGCGACCGGCCAAAAGAAAAAGAACAAGAAAATAAGAGAAAAAGAACAAGAAAATAAGAGAAAAAAAAAAAAAAAAAAAAAGTGTTTCTTTTTCGTTTGTGTTAAAACAAAAACACAAAATTTGTGTTTCTTGTTTACTTTTTTTTTTTTCGCAACAAAAAAGGAACAAAACGCACCCAAACGCGTTGCTTTTTTTTGTTAAAAACAAAAACAAAAAAAAAAAAAGTTTAAAAAAAAAAAAAAAGAACACAAACAAACGCAGCCTTATTCTCCGGTGGGTAAACATTGACTGATTTCTTGCGAAAGTAGTTGTCCTTTGTCAGAGTAAAAGTCGAAATACATAGGAAAAGTCGCAGGTTGTGGAGATTCATCGTCTTTTCCTTGCAAATATCTAATGCTTTTGTCCCCTTCTTCGCAAAAACCTAAAACAGGAATCAATCAATTTGTGAGGCTCCACATAATCATGACGCGTGTTTTTATTAGATTTGAAGCGTTCCGCTAAAGAGACGAATCCGCCGTGTGTCCCCCGTAGATGCATCTGCTGAAAATACGGATGAGTAATTTCAAATTAGAAGGTGTTCACGACTCGATTCGAAAGCATCTTTTAAAGAATTTTGTGAATGAGTACATATAATCTTATTGAGTGCCCATTTTAAAAAAAGAACTGCAATTTTCGATGGTTTATCTTCCGTGTTACGTGTAATCAATGGATTAGATTTCAAAACATTTATTTATAGACTTGTTCAATGTATTTCATAAATTTTTGTCCAACGTGTAGTGCCGTCCATGAATTTTAATTTATTCAGTATTATCTATGAACTTGAATTAATGAAAGGATTAAATCCAGAAACTAAATTGAACATATATCAAAAGTTCAGCGATCCAATTGAATAATTGGATTAAAATTCATGAATTACATTACACACTTAGAAATTCAGGGATGGTATTGCACATTAAGTCAAAGTTCAAAAACTATATATGTTTTTTTTTTTTTCCTATTATGCAATATACTTTGGGTCAATCCATGCCATTCGAACTTTGGGATTAGTCTGCCCCGAACAAAAGATCCAATTGAGGCTTGGTGGCTTGGTTTGAAGTTACTAGAGCTAGAAAAAATTGGGTCGGTGCAGACCTTTGGGCCACCGGGCAATTTTCCACCGCCCTATCGGAGGCGGCATGGTGACAAATTAGTGGCGCTGCCCGGTGACCGCTACAAAATGGTCAGGTGCTCGTCTACACTTACAGAGCGAAGAGCCTTGTTGGAGAACTAATTGTTTCAGATTAGAGTTTGCGGTGAGTTTAGAAACTTGATTTTTAAAAGAAAAATGACAACTAATAATTTGTGTCAAATGCGATTCAGAGTATTTTAAGATACATGCCTGCTGAATTATTAGGCAAAAGAATTCTTACATCAAAGATGTGACATGAATTGGAGCAATTAATATTGGCTCATGACTCACTGACTTTAAGTCGGAGTTAGTGTGGCCGAACATGTTGAGGTCTCATATTTTGGGCTTTATCTTGATGATCTATCGAGCTTTTACTATGCCTCCCCAACAAGGTATATTCACAAACTTGAAAATACAAATTGTAGGTTAAGTCAACAATCTCAATTATTGTTAGTGTAGAAATTGAAAATGACTTTTGTAATTAGATCGGAGCATTTTATGTTAGAAAAGTCGGTGATGATGAACCTATCATATGTAGAAAAATATTTTTATTTATTTTTATTTTTTTAGAGAGAGAGAGAGGAGGAAGGAAGGCAGTGAAGTTGAAAGAGTAGAAACATTCGACTTTGACCGTTTGATTACGTCTTGCCCCAAGACTGTTTGAGTCAGTCTTACGTTTGAAAAGTCGATGATTCGATTTCTATCTCTATGTGGAAAGAATGGACTGAAGTCGAGGTTCGACCAAAAATACAGAAGAAAATTCGAAGAAATATGTGACAATAGACAGAGTAGACTCGGAAGTCAAGTGCGTTTTCTGTGTAAAAAGTCTAATAATGGTAAATTTGTCATATGCCAGAAAAATCTTTTCATTTTTGGGTAGAGAGAGAGAGTTTCATAAAGTAGATGACGCCTAATATGAATACTACTACTAGATGCCTAATACAAATAGCAATACCTATACCAATACTAATTGGAAAGTCGTCCAAAAATCATAAACCAATTATATTTTTACCAATTTAGTATTAAATCTTTCAATTTTGCCAATTAAATCCTATCATTTTAACAATATGTCAATTGAGTCCATCTAACCAATTATGATCGAAAATTATTAATGTGGATGCCAACCATCTTATATGGCACAGCCAAGGCTGACATGGTCATTTTTAATAATAGTTTAATTTTTTGAATTTTTTAGTTTTTTTATTTTTTTTTCTTTTCTTTACAATAGGGGCTATGAAGCCCTCACTCCGTGCCAATGAGGGCGTCCCAACCCTCGCCTGTGGCCGAAGAGGGTTGGTTGGCAATTCTCGCTATCCCTAAGTTTCGAAAAGAAAGTAAAGAAGAAAAGCAAAATGAAGAAAAAAAAATTAAAACTCGAACAATATAAAAAAAATTATTAGAAAATATCTACGTCAACACCGGTTATTCTATGCCGACTATGCCACGTAGGGCGTTCAACGTCCACATCAATAATTTTATATTAAAATTAGTCGATAGGCTCAATTAGCAAAAAATAAATAAGTTAAGTATTGAGAGATGAAGGAAAACCTCACCCTTTGAGTTAATTTTTGGAATGAAAGAAGCCAAAAACCACTCATCATCCGATTACTAATAAGTCTAAACCCAACAGTCATTTAGGAGGGCCCGTTGTGTGAGTGAGAGATTGTTGGAGTTTATCCCACATTGGTTGTGGAAAGAATTGGTGGTCGATTTAAAAGTTTGAGGAAAAGTCTCATCCTTTGAAATAACTTTTAGGGTGAAAGAGACCCAAGACCACCAAAAATTTGGACTCAATCGTTGAAAAGTTTAGAATTGAATCGGTTAAAGTGTAATAGGGTTTAGAGCATTTTGGACAATTTTCCTCAATACTAATACTAACACTAGCACTAATATTAGATGCTCCACTTACACTGGACCATAGTACTAATATTATATAACTTTTAGATGCCCTATCAGAAATTATTAGATACATTAAACTATGCAAATTGATCCTTTCAAGCCAACTTTTCAGTCTATTCCACATTAAAAACTCAAACAAGAATCACTTCATTTTATGTGTATTAATATAGTTGATCAGACAAGGGAAAAAACTTAAAATAGTTGACAACAAGTATTTGAAGTTATGAAAAATCAAGATTCAATGATGATAAGAGTTCGAAATTGTGAATAATCTAATTCATGGGCGCGAGTCCAATATGTCCTACACGAGCAGCATAACTACATGTATTTACCTATTGATGCTACATCGGTGATGTCATTCTTTGGATCTCTTACGAGAAGTGACAATTAGATATTGTAATTAGGGTATGCGCTGAGAAAAATTAGAGCGCGCCATGGGTATACAACTCTCCACCACCTTCCCGATGGTCGAGTTCATTCTGAAAACTAGCACGACTTGGTTCGTTTCCTTTGTTGGGTTCTCTTTTGCGTACATTGGAGGATTCAATAGTAGAGGCCAGGTGAAGGAAACATACTATTGCAGGACTCGAGTAGTATGTCTGGCCCTCCAAGTTCTGTGTATTTTCATGACTTCTGTCTATTGCTTCACTTGTTGGTTCCCGACTACTTATACATTGTTTCCAGCTCTAGGCATGGGAAAAATTTGGAAGTTCCTGGAATTCGACTGTGCAATGTGCACAAATTGACTTAATTCATACGAAAGTAGCAGTCCTACGCTAAGATAAGTTCAGCAGATTCACTGGGAGATTCGTACATGTGGAAATAAAATGCCTTTTTTTATCTTGCAAATATTGAATGCTTCGCACTCAGCCGAAAAAGGAAATAATTGGATTGGAAAATTCGTAGCGTTCCCTTCTGTTTCACGTCTAGTGTCATGTGGCATCAAAGTAGACAACCCTAGGAGGAACGAATATGCCTCGCCACTTTTACTTCGACACAAGAACATAATATTTCCTACTTTAAGACATTGCATGTGCATATACATGTGATTTCGACCGCATTAGCTATTCAATGGACTTGGCTAAATTTTGTGCTCCTGCGGGCTTAGTTCAAATAATTAAATTAGGCTTACATCTCCCCTTCTTAAGTCATTTCGATTATAATGCAAATTATATGGACTTATGACAATCAGGGGTCAAGGTTGATATCTAATATTCTATGCAATAAATGATTAGATTATTGGTCAAAATTTAAGTGTCAACAACATATTTTAGACTTGGAACATGAATTTTTGTCAAAGCAGGTTTGAGGTTATTGGAATTGGGAAACATACAGAAAAAAAAAAAAAAAAAAAAAAAAACCTCAGAGCTGGCCTTTTGTTCCAACAAAGAATCACAAAGAGCAAGGAGCCAGAGAAACCTCCATAGCTTCTTTGTAACTCAAAAACTTAAATTATAAGTGCAAGTAAGTGCAATTGGATATGTTGACAGGTTTGGGTGTGGGCACCTGTCATGGTAATATATCGGGCTTTTGCTAGGCCTCCCCAACAAAGTATATTCATGAAATTGAAGATGCAATTTGTAAATTTCAGAATTTGACAATGCAAATTATTGTCATTATAAAGGTTGAGGATGATTTTTTAAAATTGGTTCACGGTGCGTTGTGTTCGAAAAGTTGGTGACGATGAACTTGTCCTATGTAGAAGAATTCTTTTTTTATTGTAGATGTAGACCGAGCGATAGAGTGATGGTGGAACATGAAGTCAAGGGGAGGGTATACGTGGTGATTGAAAGAGGAAAGACAGTTGAGTTTGATTACTTGAATGGGTCGTACATTTGAAAAGTCAATGATGATAAATTTGTCGTATGTAAGAAATAGTTTGGAAAAATTTCAAATAAAGATATAAAATGTCATCATCTTTTTAAATAAAAATTTGAAGTGAATCTTATTTTAAATAAAAATTTGAAGTATCCTCATTTTTTTTAAAGGGTTTGAAGTAGACTTTATTTCATATAAGGGTCCAAAGTGCAATATCAAACTTGAAAAAGGGTGTGACTTCACCGGCTAATCTAGGACATTTCTGTCATTTATTTTTTAAATTTTATTTTATTTTTCCCTTCTTTTTTACTTTTTCTATTTTTTTTTCCTTCCATGAAAAAACAAACTTAAAAAAGGAAAAAAAAGACACACACACACACCTACACAAATAATTTTAAAAACAAGTGAAGGGTTAGGGCTAGCCCTCTTGTTTGTGGCTACCGCCCCCATCGTTGGTGGGGCTACAGCCATGGTCGATGGGGTCAGTGACACCTTGGTAAGGGTCAACAACACTCGCCAACTAAAGGCCAAGGCCGAGTGGCCTTGGCTAGAACCTCACCAACGATGAGGTGGCGGCCATAAGGTGAGAGAGGGTTGCCAAGCCTCCACTTTTATTTTTTTTATAAAAATTTTAGCCTTTTTTCCCCTTTTTGGGTTTGTCTTTATGGAAAGAAAAAAAATAGAAAAATAAAAAGAAAGAGAAAAAAGGACAAAAAATTAGAAAACTATACAAATAATGGAAATGTCCTCAATCAGCTGGTGAGATCTAGCCCTTTTTTTAGACTAATATAATAATTTCAAGTCATTATTTGAAAAAAAAACAAAGATACTTGCTACTTTTATTTGAAATAAGGTTCATTTTATGTCATTATTTGAGAAAATGATGATATTATTTCTTTGTTTTTTTTTTTTTTTATGGAGAGAGAGACAAAAAGAGATCTTTCTTAAGGGGAAAAAAAATCAAACTAGATTCTCAAACATTTATTAGATCCTCCTCTGCATAATAATAACATGTTGTAAGCCACAATTTTTAAAGGATTGAATCCCACAACAATTTATAAGTAGAGAAATGAGAAGCTGATGGCCCGTCACTCTTCCAAGAGTGAGATGGTGTAGTCTGTACCTCATTTTCCCAAGCAGATTGGAGTACTTACCTTTCCGATTTCTCTGGGAAATTAGAGTCCTAGTCGATTTATTTGTTAAACCGCAAATTCCTCTTATCTTTTCCTCTCTCTTTTTTTCTTTTTTGATAGGTATTATTGAGGGTTATCTAGTCTAGTCCCATTCCCACCATTGGAGCTCTCTTTTGCTTCTCTCACCCTTTAAATGCCATCTCTGCAACTACAACTTATAGGGGTTATACTCTCTTTTTTTTCTCTTTTTTTTCCAATTTACCCACCTGCGACCGTAAGCAAGTGGTGGGCAAAGAACATTAGAAACTCCGTGCTACGCAGATGCCCTTTCTTTACTGCCCCTCCTCCCATCAACTCCTCCCCTTTCCATAGCTCGTCATTTAGCAGTCCAATCCAAAGAGAGAAGAAGAGCACAAACTTAACTTCTCTGAAATGACCTAAATTGGCGGGTCTTCTCTCTCTCTCTCTCTCTCTCTCTCTCTCTCTCTCTCTCTCTCTCTCTCTCTCTCTCTCTCTCCACATCAGAATGAAGGCTCTCTTCATAAACAACCGTGTCCCCACGCTCATCCTTGAGTCCTTAAACTTGATCAGCACGTTGGACGGTAAGACCTTGAATCGGTTCAACCAACTTTGCATCCTTAGCCTGAAGGACAACTCTATCTCCGACATTGTTCCCTACCTCTCCGGCCTAGTCAACCTCAACTCCCTCTGCCTAAACGACGATGCCTACTCCTGTGGCTTTGCTACGCTCCCTTGTACATGGCAGGATTGCATCTCTAGCGAGATACTAGGCAGTCAATAACCCCGTGATTTTCTCTCTTTAATATCAATAGATTTGTTTCTTTAGATACTCGACACACGTAAAATAAATGGTTTTCTACAACAAATTTGTGGTTTGGTTACATGTTATACATATAAAACAAAATGACTAGCCCAACCTGCACCGTTACTTTTAATGTCGTTCTCCTAGTGCAGTCCTTCCAATTATTTGTTATTTGTTTTTTTTTTCAAAACAAATTGTTATTATTGCAATGGATCATCTCTCCCTATGTGAAATTGATGCCTAGTGCTAATGCTTATACTTGTACTAATACCAACATTGATAGAAATGCTGGATTCTCTCATTACATTGCACCTAATATTCGTTGCCCCATAAAAACTTATTGAGAGCTCATTAAACTATGTAGATCGATCCTTCCACGCCAGCTTTTCGGTCTATTATAATTCACACTAGAACCACTTCACTATATGTGTAATAATATCGTGGATCAGACAAGATCAATGTAGATACAAAATTAGTTAAGGACAAGTATTTGAAGTGATGAAAAATCGATTCATCGGTGATAAGTGTTTGAAATTGTAAATGATCTAATTCATGCACACGAGCCTAATATGTTCCACACAAGTGACGTAAGTGTAGGGGTAAGCAAAAGGAACTATTGGGACTGGGAATTGCCCAGGCTAGACCGAACTGGTCGCATCTGAGCAGTTCTTGGGAGTGCCAGTCCGGCCCCCAGTTCCATATGTGGACCATCCACTTGGACCACCCGAACCGGATTTTTATTTTTTTTTTAAAAAAAATATTCCAAATATGTAAAACTAAAATTTAGGGATGGTGAGGAGAACAGAAAGCAATGTGAAATGAGAAGGAATCACTAAGAAACGCAATCGAAGCGATACCTGATTGAGAACCTTCTGCACGGCATCATCGGAAAGGCCATTTTTGGAGGGGGCAACTTGATCTTGCACCGTCAGAGCTTGCTTCTACTTATGCTTTGGCTGGTGTTGGTGATGATTATGGTTGGGAATAGGACGATCAATGCATCCCTTGTGCAAGACCACGTCTTGATCTGCACCGCAATAGTGATTGAGGGTGATGAGGCGAAAGCTAGTGGTGGGCATGGGGGTGGTGATACTAGACCGTGGGAGCATGGGGATGATGGAAATGGTTCTACATCATAAGCAAGTGGAAGAGAGGGTTAGGGGTGGGGGTATAGATGTGGTGGAGGACGCTGGGAGGTGGGGACGGGAGGATCGAGAGGCGATGCTTGGGCGGGGGCGGGGGCGGGGGCGGGGGCCGGGGCGGGGGCTAGAGATTTGGGCGAGAGGAGCCTCGGGGGTTGGAGATGAACTCGAGAGCACGAGCATTGAGATGACTGGAGGATCCGCTACAAGAGAGAGTGGGATCCAAAGAGGAGGAGGAGGAAGAAGAAGTGGGAGAGTGATATTGAGGATTAGGGGAATCTAGCGTTTTGAAGAAAGACTCTTGAGTCACCGGTTCCATTGGCCCATTCAAGAACTGGGCTGGACTGGTTGGTCCAGTCCAATCCGATTCCAAGGCCATCGGTCTAATTCTTGGTTCTAGAAATTGGGACCATTAAAGCCGAACTATCCGAAAACCAATCGCCCATACATTAGTGTGTGTATATATATTTGTAGATGCCGCAACAAGAATGTCTATCCCTTGGATCTCTGACGTAAAGCGACACTCGAGTACAATAAACCGCACATATGCCATAAAAATCAAAGTGGGCCAAGGATACATAACTCTCCACCACCTTCCAAATGGTCGAGTTCGTGCTCAAAACTAGCCCGACTTGAATCATCTCCTTTAATGGGTTTTCTATGGGCACATTGGAGGTTTCAATAGTAGAGGCCAGCTGAAGGAAACCTATTACTGCAAGAATCAAGTAGCTTGTCTGGCCAGCCCTCCATATTTTGTGTATCTTGGTTACTTTTGTCTATTGCTTCACTTGTTGAGTCCCAACAACATATGCATTGTTTCCAGCTCTAAGCATTGGAAAATCCTACGAAGGTTTCCTAGAATTCGATTGTCCGATGTGTACACATCGGCGATCTCTATATAGTGGTACACTAAATTAAAATTTGTACGTTCTTAGGAAAAGCCGTAGGATGCAGAGATTCTTTGCCTTTTTCACATATACCTAATGCTTTTCCCCTTATTCACTATAAGCGAAAAAAAGGAATCAATTCTAGTGTGAAGGTCCACATGATCATAACACATGTTTTTGTTATGATAGGAAGCATTGTGTTATTGTCATGTGGCATCTAGATAAAAAAAATCATAGGAGAACTGATTAGGAGAAGGCGATAGGTCTGTCACTCTTGTCAATGACATATAGCAGATGCATTTAATGTAGAAATGGATGAGCAATACTAAAGTGCAAGGCTTTCTTGACTCGATTTAAAGGTATTTTTCAAATAATTATATTAACTAGTGTTCCTAGAACGCTTGTCAAATATCTGTTTATGAAAGGCCTACAATTTTTGAGGTATTGTCTTTTAGTATTGCATGTAGGAAATGGATTAGAACTTGACACATTTCTTTATCAATTGTTTCTCCATAATCTATCACTGCTCTCCAAGGACTTATCAATCGAAAGAAGTTTGCAGTCGATAGATATATAAACATCATAGTCCTCAAAATGGCCAAGCACAACAACCAATAGAGGGTGAATGGGTTATTCTAAAAGAAATGAAAACTTTTGGGTGGAGGATGTGTTGGATATGCTGCTGTAAAGGAAAACAGTTATGCAAAAGTTGTACCTTCTATCGTACAAAAGTTAAAGGAGTTAAAACAATAGAAGAAACGCAAAAAAAAAATTGCAGTGATTCGGCCTTCCACTTAACTTACTCAATTTCCCTAGCTCTACTAGTCTCAATGAGGCTAGAATTCCCTTTGAGATTTTACTTGTAGATAATGTTGCTTCTACACCAAACTTCATTAGATGCTTCTACAAACTCAAGCCCTTCTCACTACACTTTATCTCTCTCTTTCCTGGTTGCAAGTGTTCAACCCTCAATAGAGATTTACAATTAGAATTTACTCAATTTTGCTCAAAGGATAAACCCGATACCATAAAGAGAATGAGAGTTCTTGTATTTCGTTGATCTTATAGCTTCACTTTGATTCGCCTAAGTAGACTTCGAATCTTTAAAGGTGTTAGTTGGAAGCTATCTCATTCAAAAAGCTGTTGATATGTCCTCCTTTATCGTCTAAGCCGTTTTTTGCGCAAACAAAATCACAGTCTAAGGACCAAGTAGGCCATTTCCCCAAAATTGAGTTCTCTACTTTTGTAATCCTTTTTTGCCTTCACAAATATGGCAAAATTGTTCTAGAATTCTCCGTCTAAGTCCTTGGGGGCAACTATTTCAAAGCTATTTCAAAGCTATGAAGATGTCACAATTGTTAGGCACTTCCCAATTTTTAATATTCTTTCTTCAAAATCAAAGTTGCTCAAGAAGGCTATCCCAATTAGTTCTTAAAAAATGCGTGCCACCTGACAAATTAAAGCCAAGTGTTTGTCACGTGACAATCAGACATATGAAGTTAAGTGCCACGTGGCAAGTTCACATATAGAAATATATATATATTTGTGATGGTAAAGCTAGAGCTAACTGGGCCTTTGCAGACGCTAAAGCTAACTGGGCCGTAGACCCATCAACTTCATCCACGCCTCTGCATGGATCGGGCTTTCGCAGCCGGTGGTCGGGAGGACCCTCTGTCCATCCTTTCCGAGGCGGAAACACACACCTCTCTCTCTCTCTCTCTCTCTCTTTCTCTCTCTAACGGAGCAGCTGCCGACCACGCATGGCGTCTTCGACCCTTCTGCACAGTCTCCTCCACATCCCGCCTCGCTCTTCCACGCGCCCGAGAGCCCAATTGCTTCCCTCCAAGCCCATTTCGAGGCTGGACAATCCCGCCTCGTTCGCGCGCGCCGGCGCGCACCACGGTCCGATCAGGAGGCTCGGAGGCCGCCGCTCCTCGACCGTCGTCGCTTCCCAGTCGAACTTCTTAAAGGGTCAGGTTCCACTTTTCGAGTATCGGAGCTTCCGGGCAGTCTCGATTCCCGGGTGTTTTGTGAAATTCTGTGGCTGTTTTCGTAATGGGGTTCGTTGATGATTGATGATGGGTGTGGCAGATTGTTTGTGACTGAGCAGTTTGATGGCTGCGTGATTTGATATGGTATTATCATCGGTTTGCTGTTAGCTGTTAGCTCTGTTAGAGCTGACAGTAGAATGGTTACGAGCAGAAATTGTTCGATGGCAGGCGCTAAAGTAGTGTGGGTAGTTTGAAAAATTAACCATTGACGACTTGACTCGGCGTGTGTAGTGTATTTTCGTTCTTACTTGCAGTTTCTGCGAATGAAATATCTGTTATTGCTTGCTGATTCCCCTTTGTGCTCCACGGTGTGTAGTTGCTCAGACAGTTTGGAAAGTGGGGAGAGATGCGATTGAAGCGGGGACGAACCTGGTGCCCGTGAGTGCTATTCATCTCTCCTTGATATGATTCTTTCGGAATGGTTCATATGTGCTTTCAGCAATCACATTATGACAGTTTGCTGATGTTCTTCTATGTTTAGGATGCTGTTCCGAGGCCCGCAGCGAGGATTTCGGTTACTTTTGTTGGGTTGTCTGTTGCGCTTTTTGTGCTGAAGTCATTCTTATCTACTGCCTTCTTCGTTCTGGTAAAGTTTCTGCTTCATTACGAATTTAGAATTTCTGTAGTTCCATTTGCAGTGTTTGGCGCAGGTGTGTACCGACTATGATTGCACTGTCTGTCTAATCTTTCAAACCAGCCTAATATGTGATACATAGATATGGTAGGTGTAACTTTAGCAATTCTTCTGTTTAACTGTTGCCTTTTGGTCTAGGATTGTCTAGTAACTAAAACAATGGGAGGCTAGCATTTGGAATGGGACAATAGACCATCAATCTTGTTCAATAAAATCAAAATCATGAATTGTGGATGAGTATGGACCTTTACCAACACTAACATTTCTTTTAGCTGACTAGAATTTTTCTGGATTTGGAGAGGAGAGAAATCTATTGGTCAAGACCACGTGGTTCGAAGTTACTGCAGAGCTTGAACTGTTAATGCATCTGATGGTAGTGATGATAGTAGGATTCTGCATATTTCCTACTTCAAATTTCTGACTTGAGTCGATTTCAAAGTTGACAAGTATTGATCTGTTTTGCTATTGTGCTCCCCTTTGCTTATTAAGTTGTGAATTGGCCTATCAGCTTCCACAATTGAGAGGTTCTGAATGTAGATTCTAAGCAGAAGCTCTTTTCCTTGATAAACCTTGGAACAGGCATTCACCCTGGGAAATGTATATAATTCTCTGTCTATCCTCTTTAACCTTTTCCTTTTGCCTTCATTGAGTTTGTGATTCAGATTCACTTAGTCCTCCTAGGTATATAACCTGCTTAAAATTCAATCATTTTTACACATTTTGTTCTCAACTCAGCTGATTGAGTGGTCACAATCACACTAAACCTTATATCCTCGCTCGCAATTTCTGTACATAGGTACTTTGGCATGGAAAACCTAGTCCCTCCCATATCTTGCTGAGAATAGAAATCACTTCTACCATGTCTCAAAAGAGTCGAAAGATGTTTAGGAACGTCCGATGTCCTGATACCATTTTCTTGGAAGATTTTTATCCCATTTCTCTTGTCCTCAGAACATGGTAAATGACATAATAAATGACCCTTCTTCTGATCATCAGGCCACCATGGGACTCATATATTTCACGTTCCTCGCCTTAAACAAAGACAACGGACCGAAAGGGGGTGGAGACGGACCGAAAGGGGGTGGAGCTGCCCCTCCGATGGACGATCCCATGGAAGAAGCTAGAAAAATAATGGAAAAATACAAGTGAGTTCAGCAGAATCACAGGTCGGAAAGAACCAAGTTTGCAATTTTCCGGTCCCCCTGTGCCCCTGCTGAAGAGACAAATGCGGTGACAGTAACCGGAGATGGTCGCTGCCAAATTCGATTTGGAATGTCATTTTTTGCATGTGTATATACAAGCGTACAGGGGATGCACTAGTGTTTCCATCGCGTATTTGCTGCGTCCTGCGTAGGCCTGTAGCATATAGAAGTCGCTGCTCAAGCATCCGATCTAGTCGGTATACATATTAAGACGAGTCTGCAAAGTGTACTCTGATCGCGTTGGTCTCCACTTTGATTTGGAAAGCTCGTGGAGATGTTGTTTTCAAACGTAATTCATCCATTTGCAGCATTCCACAATTTTGATGAACTCTCTTTCCTGGAAAATTCAAATAGAAAGAATGCGTGCGAAGCGGAGTGTTGATGATCCATGTATCAATGCGTATGAATAAATTCCATGCATGATGTTTTTTTTTTTGGGTCGAACCATAAATGAAATTAAAATGGTATGTTTTACAGGTTTTTCGAAGTTTTTCCAATTAAGATGAGCCTCTCATTATTAAAAAGAAACAGAGAGAGAGAGGATAGAATTTTAGAATATGTTCATTTCTCTCCATATTTTGAATAGCATCAACTTTGAAGCCGGGTCATAATATTGGTGCGAACTAGTTTTTGTCTTGTAAAAGCACCTGCCTATGTAAGGAAAGGTTTCAATTCTAGTTCGAACCTTTATTTTGTAATGAAGAAGTATCAAGCTTCGGCCCGTATTCAAATCTGCCCTCTTTTAACGGCATCCCTTGAACGGAAACTTGATGAGGGCCAAATTTAGAAATCAAGTGAAAGTGGGCATTTCTTATGAGATAAAAGGAGGTCGGGCCAATATTGTAAAACCCGATTCGAAATTGGTTCTTTCTTTATGAGACAAAAAAAGAAAAAATTGGACTCGAATTGAGACCTAATTAAGATTAAAAAATTTTGAGAGAATTATGCCGACAAAGTTTTAGTGGTCGGTATTCAAATTTGGCCCCCTTTTAACAACATCATTGGACGGAAGTTCAATAGAATTCAGATTTGAATACTGATTAAAAGTGGTTATATTTTTATGAGACAAAAGAATTCAGATTAGAATTGTGGCCTGACCCAAAAGTGATGTATTTTTATTAGGCAAAATAAGCATTCACGCTAGAATTGAGACCTAATCTAAAATTGGAGTTTTTTTTTTTTTATGAGAATTATGCCACCATAGTTTTAATAAGTAAAACCTTAATACTAAATTTGTATAGAGTGAGTTAAAGAACTTGGTTGCATAGAAATTAAGCAAATAGGGGTGAGCAGTTCAAGTTTCCTACAAGTTCCACCTATAACTTGAAACCTACCAATTGAAATAAGTTTCTTATTTTTTTTTAACTTGAAACCTATCCTGTTATAGATTCCAAGATCAATTCTAGAGCCTATTTAGATTTCACCTACATTATTAATTGAACAATTACAATGAATCATCACATTTAATGGCTACTACTTGTTGTTATAATCCACCAATCATAATTTATATTTCGATACATGAAAAATATGAAAATAATAATAAAATAAAAATCTCGGTCATAAAATGAAAGTTTAAACTAGTGGTTTCGAATTATATACACATCATCGAACACTATAAATTACTCTAGGACCGCGTGAAGATATAGATTAAGAGAAGCATAAAAACTTATTCTAAGTTCCAAATTTATTTATTTTACAACACGGCCTTTTATAGTGAAAAAAATCAATTATATTCAAAATGTATTTGTGTTTTTTTCAAGAATGTATTAATATGCTAAACCCATGCTTCAAGTTGTTTCATGCCATAAATAAACTCAAATGCTCAAAAAACTTCTTGGACAGGCGGATTTACATCTCTTCCAACCGACACAGTCCTCTACTCTTAGAGCCAAAGCAATTTGCTTAGCTTTACATTCACTCCATGGTATCATTTTTAATATGTTTGCTAGGCAAGCTCGCACACATTAAGTACATCCTACACAAAACTTGAAACTTATTTTGGAAAAACAAGTTCTCCAATTTCACAAACGTAAAACCTACCATACATATCTTGAAATCTAAAATTAGACTGTTTTGGCTTTCTATTCCGAAAGCCATGCTTACCTCTATAAGTGAGAGCGTCGAAAATAGACTTTATATTGTCAAAGTGAAATTGCTTTTTTGGGAAAAAAGAAGAAGAATATTTTGCCAATATCGAAATAAAAGGAAACTTCTGCGGGAAAGAGTCTCGGAGAAACGAAAGGCTAAGCAGTAAGCACGAACGTGACGATCAAGAAGAGGTCGAGCAAGCTTGATCAGAAATGGCGTCGGCCTCTCCATCTCTCCTCCCCTGTCACTGTCAGCGTCTCTGTCGCGGCCGCCTCTCCCTCTCCTCCCCGCCGCGACTCCCTCCTCGCCTCGCCACCCGTCTCAAGTAACTCTCTCTCTCTCTCTCTCTCTCTCTCTGTGTTCTCGAGTAGTAGCTGAGAACTGAAGCCTCTTGCGATTCGTTCCGTGGGGGGTGTTCGCTTGCTCATTCGTTCCATGGGGGGAAGCCAAGCCAACCCAGTGCTTGTTCTTGATGGGAACGCGTGGTTTTGTTCCCAGTTTCGGTGGCGATTCCAGTGCGCTGCTGCTGTCTTTGTTCCGTGGGATCGAAAATGGAGACGGAGTGAATTTTGATGACATGGGTTGCTTCTCGTTTGATCCCTGGCTTCCCTTTGCAGGGTGTGTAGTAGGGGGATGGATGTTCTAATGGGCTGCTCCTGGGAATTGGGCTTGTTCACTTTTTAGGAAAAAAAATTGATTTTTATCGCTGTGTGAGTGTAAATGCGTAGGCGCTTTGGTCTCGCTCCATCGAATTATAGTGTGTGTATTTACTTTTGGAAGTAAGATCTGATTGTAATGACTATTGGGGGATTTTGGGTCTCCAGAAAAAAAAAAGGCTTTCTTTTTTTAACTTGCTGTTCATGAATGATAAATGCGGGGGATGCTGATGGGCTTTCCCTTTTTTCTTTTCCTGTCATCTTGTTGTGTCATCTTGCGTTAATGGTTTGAAGATGTTCTAGGGGACTGAAGTGAAACCATGATAACGTGCTTGATGTTCTGACTGGACTTTATGATGCGAACAGGTTATATGTCAGACAGGGCTTGACGACACATTCCGGTTCAGTACCAGCTCCTGACGAAAGCAGGGGTCAGGCTTTCCGACTATTGGCAAATCCTAATGTAAGCATCAAGCAATTCTGTATCAATGATGAGGGGAGCATTTTTGTTAGTATTATGGACGAGGCCTATAAGTCAGCATCCCTTATTTTGGTGTTTTGTGGTGTGGCTGGTTATTCATTTTAGCTTCTTGTCCCATGGCATGTGAAAAGTAAAAATTGGTGGAGCTCGAATCACCGATGCATGTTGTCGTAGGGATCCTTTTTGGTAGCCCTCATTACTTATTCAGCAGCTCAAGATGTAATTTAGTAGATATAGGACAAATTCAATGACTCCTTTGAGGCTTGGACATTGCTTCCCATTTTTTTTCTTAGTTATTCATAACAAATTAACACATTGATATTTGACATTGAGTTGATTAAATAGGGGAACTGTACGCTTGACTCAGTTTTTTGTATACTAATACATCTAAGCACTGATCTAAACATACCATGATGTAATTGATTAGCCAAGTGTCTTCAGCATGGAGTTATTCCTGAGGTTTAGCCAGATAGCTTAAGCGAGATAAATATAGAGTACCTTAAGCTTGAGACAGCTTATTTGCTGAGGAATTATACAGATGCTAACTAATGCCTTGATGACATGTGGGGCTTTTTCTCCATTACAGATGGTATAACAATTTAAGAAAAGTGACATATGTCCCTGGATTATTTACCGAGTTACAAGTATCTGTGAATTGTGTGAGGTCATTGAGCTTGAAGTAGTTGCTTCATGCAAAATGAATTAACACAATTTCTAGATTAAGTAGCTACTTGTATGTGCTGACCTGAATTTTCATAAATTCCAATTCAAATACCACTTGAAGTGTACTTGCAGATACTTATCTGTACCTGATGCTTGATCTTTCACTGTATATATGACAATATTAAAGTGATATCAGAAAATATAGTTTGTAACGTCAAGATGTTTAGAAATGCAAAGATTAGTCTTTCTTTTTCCATGCCTCCTATTATGAAATTTGGTCTCTATTTCTCCAGAAAAAAGTAAAATAAGAGGTTCAGTACAGTTTTAGTACTAAAATTTTCAGTGTGTATGCAATTTGGTTATTTAACTTTTGTGTTATGTGATCAAGTCCTGCATAGTTCTTGATTTGTGCGATTTGTTCCTGTAAGTTTGGTTTGTTCATCTAAGTCCTATGTTCTTGATTTGTGCAATCAAGCATTTCATTTACCCATGGTACCTTATCAAATTGGGGTTTCTTTCTTTCTTCCCCCCCCCTCCCTCCCTCCCTTAGTTTGCTTATCACTAATTGGGCATCATCTTAGCATTGTGTGTTGTTAATTTTTTAATTTACCACTAATTGGGCATCGTCTTAGCATCCTGTGATTTTTTTTGCCACAATGACAATGCCACGTCATTAATTAATCTTACGGTTTGATGAGAGCAACTGACCAAAGGATTCAGGAAATTTAGAGACTTGATTGTTAAAGATAAAACTTAGAGGACCATTTGTACAAATCAAGAAAGTTAGAGGACTTGATTGAACACAAAAAAAGTTAGACGACAATCTGCACAATTGCTGAAACTTATAGAATTAAAATTGTACTTAATCCTAATATAAAAGTAAAAGTAGATATTCAATCTTCAGGATCATTGAAAGTTGACTGTTCTCTATTGAAGTAATGTTGCTTGCATTTTGAGTTTAACATTCTTCTGTAGTAAATCATGTGGACATGTCGCTTCCTTGCATTAGGAGCAACTAAGCAATAACGGCATTGGACGTCTTTTCCTCCGTTTGCCCTGCGATGAGATCTTCACCTCATCCCTGTTTTACATGGAATCAAAAGATTCATTTCAACTTAATTCTGAATGTTTGTGCCATTATATTGTGTGTTGTCATTTACCATGTTTTCCTATTGCTTTTAAGCTATGGATTTAAGGAAGAGAAGAATATCATTTTGATGAATCTCTCTGTTATTCCTATAAACTGAGCAGATGTCTTCAGAAAGAGAAAGTTCCATTAAGGATGTGATCATGGTAGATCCTTTGGAAGCCAAGCGTTTAGCTGCTAAGCAAATGCAACAACTTCAAGCAAAAGAGAAATTTCAGGTGAGTAAATGTGCATCAAGAGATATATAGAAATCTATTGGCGAACCACTTAGTGGGGTGTTGCTTGCATAATATTAGTGTACCCAGTGTAGTCTAGATTCCTATCCTTTATGTGATTATGCAGGGCGGAAACATTTTGGTCTTGATTCGTGAGTCTTGTGACTAGCTTATAACTGATATTTGTCCGTTAGGGATGAAACTGGTGAATTCCACAGAGAAGCTCCACACAGAGCCCAGAATTTTCTTTTTCTTGTGTTCGTCCGTACATTTTTAGCATTTTTTTGTTGATATCTTTAGATTCAAATTATATGTGCTTGTTTCCGCTTAACATCTTGATCCAGTTGTTGGTTACTCATGGATAAATGAATATACGCTTTGAACTTGGAGAAGAGGTAGAATGGTTCATAAGATTGAATGACTCAACCGTGTATGCACTTTTGCTGTCCAAGACTCTGCGTTATGGACAAGCCAATATTTTTTTTGTTTCTCCAAAACCGTCGTATTCTCTATATGTAGGGTGTAGGTGAGGAAATGACCCCGGTATTCTCTTTGTTATAAATAGAATTTTCGTTCACTGGAATTGAGAAATTCTGTGGTTACAGAGAAGACGTCGGATTGAAGCCATAAATGGAGCATGGGCGATGATTGGTCTCACAGCAGGCTTGGTAATTGAAGGTCAAACTGGACAGGGTATCTTAAGCCAGGTAATCATGTAATGCTGGACAATGCACAAATTTGCATATTGCTTGTCTTTATGATGTACTGATAGATTCCTACTCTCAGTTGGCTGGATATTGGGATGCTGTCGTTCGGTATTTTGTGCAGTAGGCATCTTCCTGGTGGAGCTGGGTGTACATGAGAAGCTACAGATTCTGTTATTCTTTGAAATGTAACTTGTAGATTTCTTGTTTGTTCCATTTTTTTCCCTTTTTCCACGTTTGTGTTGTTCTCACGGCACATGGCAACGACATCTTTACGAAATACAGGAACGCAAATGCAAGAAGCTTATGACTTGACCAGCTAATATTATTTCTCATTCATTCTACTGTTATTAGATGCACTCAACTCAGTTAATTATCTTCAATTTTCATCGCATGTTCACAGAATATAGCTGTATTTTGTATCGATAACAAAGATTTCATGTTTTTAATTTTCATCATAGGTGTTACTTTTAAAAAAAAAAAAAAAGTATCAGAAAATGAATGTGTTTGGATTCATTGAAGGAAAAATAAAGTGACTGTAATTGTTATTGTAAGGTGATCAAAGGAATACTGATCAACATTCTATTTATCCAATATGGTCCTTGATACACTAAAAATAATTCTAATACTCTATTTATGTTCAGGTGATTTTTTAATATTTTTTCAATTTATTTGACTAAATTTCAATGTATATTTTCACGATGAAAACAAATTCGAAGTACTACATCACACTTTAAGATGTACTTTATTGGAAATGGTAATTTGTACAACATGCTCCTTGTAAATTAATATCATTTTTCCTAAGTGTCGGCCGTCAACATTTCACTGTTATTACATATTAGTCATATATAACATATTAAATATAATATTGTAAGTAAAAATACATATAACCAGATATTGGGAAAATAATTATCTTGAAAATAAACCGATGGAAGTCCAGATAAATCGTTGTTGAAGATATACTCCTAAATATTGTCTTGATACATTTAACCAGATATTGGTAGAATAATTATCCCGAAAATATACTACTGAGTGTTGTCAACGATGAGGAATATGTTAGCTTCTTTGTTTGAAAATAAACCCATGGAAGTCTAGATATTCGTTTTGGAGGAAGAAATATTGAGAATTTCTTTATAAGTACACATTAAATGTTGCATATTTTTGCAATATATACAACGATTCTCTTTGTGATGCATTGTCATGGATAATGAAATACCCATCTAACTCTTCCTTGAAAATATAGAAACATAGACATCAATAGTTACCAAGATAGAAAAGAAAAAATTTTAATTTAAAAAGATGGAATTGGAAGATGATCTTGAAGTAATCAGCTCAACCCTCTCTAAATAGAGAGGAGCAAATGGAGAAGATAGAAGAAGCTATTTTACTCTTAAGAAGATTCGAGAATTCCTTGTTTGCCTTTTCCACAAGTAAAATTTACACGATGCAATTCAAGTTCATTCTAAACTATGCTCCCTATAAATTCCAGCACAGATTTATATAAATATGAACATTTATTCTATCATTAATCTCTACATACCATTTCTCTGGCATAACTTTACATTTGATGTCAATATTAAGAATAATATAGTAAGTATAGTGAAAAATATTTAGATATTAAAACTACGATTTTATTTAACAATTTAAGCTTTTTAGACGATTAGTAGCGATTTTATAAAATTCCACGTGGTATTAGTATAAGAGGTCCCAAATTCAAATCTTTAGGTCCAATTGCTTCTCCGATTTAATATAGTTTGCCGTGCAATGCATGGACATCTTGGTAGTTATATGTTATTTACACGTGCAACATTAGCATGCTATATAGTTAAAAATAGTTAAAATTCGTTATCAAAACTCAAAAAATAAAATAAAATTCAACCTAACTAATGTTAGAATACGAACTTATGATATTATATATGGAAATAAATAGAACGATCCGTTTGCTTTCGATTAAGTAAAATCAAATCACAAAAACCGAAAAATATTATTCAAATTCAATGGAAAAATCGTTAGCGAACGCACGAGTCAACATGCACATGTCGCGAAACTCTCGAGCATCTCAAATTGAAAAAAGTTCGACGTGCAAGAATCGTCGCATCACGAAAGTAAGAGAAAAGTCAAGAATCCCGACAGGCCGATGGATTTTCCCAAGTTTGATGGGATGACGATAACGGTGATTGCAGATGGAGATGAAATTTTCCAAGTCGTCCCGCAAGGTCGCAACCACTGATGGGCCCGGACAGAGAAAACCTGGGATGCTTGCAGACCGGGCCGAACTCAAGGAGGAGACAGGAGAAAACGATGGGAATTGGTGATTGCATATGGATAGGGGTGATTGGTTCCTAATCTGGTTCGGTTCCACTTAAGAACTGGGATCGAACCACGAGAACTGATTCCCAATTTTTGGATCGGGTATCGGACCGGACCCACTGGACCAGTCGGTCCGATCCCATGGAACCTATTACTTAGCAAAAAAATTGAAAAAATTAAGAAAAACACAAAAATTGTTACTATTTTAAAAAGGGTTGATCTAGTTCTCTCGAAATTAGGAACCAGACTGATAATAAGCGGTTCCGTTTTTATGGAATCAGGAGCCCGACTGATCCCTCCAGAAATCGGACCAAATAGATGGATCCAGTCTAGTCCGATCCAGACAGTTTCGGTTTGAGTAATTCGATGTGCTCACCCCTACATATGGAGATGAAATTTTCCAAGTCATCCCGCAACCACTGATGGGCCTGAACAGAGAAAACCTGGGATAATTGCAGGCCGGGCCTGAACTCAACGAGGAGACAAGAAAAAACATCTGGAATTGGTGACTGCATATGGATCGGTTTCCAATCCAGTTCGGTTCTACCTAGGAAGCAATTTTTGGGATTGGGAATTGGACCAGACTGATCGGACCAGTCGGTTCGATCCCATGAAACCTATTAATTAGCAAAAAAAATTCAAAAAATTAAAAAATTAAGAAAACACAATTTTTTTTTTTTACTATTTTAAAGAAATTAAAAGTATATTTTTCTAAAAAATGGTCAGTCCAATTCTTTCAGAACTGAACTACTAGAGTTTGTCCTAGTGGCCATCTTTCCAACTTGGAATGGGGAGGTGTGGGGTTCGAATTTTCACATTCTCAGGAAAGTGGGGTGAAGACGATTTAGTTTTAGGTGTGGGGTTCGAATTTTCACATTTTCCGAGCCGTCCCACAAGTTGCGGGCCGTAACCACTGATGGGCCCGGACAGGGAAAACCTGGCACGCTTGCAGGCCGGGCCCGAACTCAAGGAGGAAGACAAGAAAAAACGTTGGACATCGGTGATTGGTGGGCGTTTGGCAAAGCGTGAAAATCATTCCCACATCACCATCAATTCCACTGCCTTCCTCTGCCCCCACTGCATCACTGCCCACCCCATCAAGTCAACTCCCGATTTGACTCCCGGGATTGTAGCAGTGTCAGTGTCCACATGCGCAGACGACCAAGAAACCCCACAATTATGAAATGCCAAGCAAGTCCAAGAAACGCCCAGGAAATCTCGGGTTAAGGAAACCCCCCCCCCCCCGCACGACCCTCGTCCCGGATCGAGAAACGCGCTGAATCTCGCTCGTTCCTCTCTGGGTCGGCGCTCCTTGAGCTGAGGGGGCAGTTTGCGGATTCGGGTTCGAGAAGGGTCGCGTTGGATCTGTTTGGTTTCTTGTGAATGGAGCTGAAGAGGGAGAGGCTCGTGAGGTAAAGCCGCTTTCTGGGTCCCCCTCCGCTGGCGCATTCCCGGGCTTGTCCTTTTTCCCCGGAGAGAATTTTCCTGGAGAGTTCGCTTCTTTCTTTTTTAACCCGGTGGATTCTTGGGTGTTTCGCTACATCCGGTAAGCTTTAGGTCGTGGGAGATGGTGTGTTTTTGTCGGGGTTGTAATATTTGGGCAGCAGATGCGGTCATTTTCTCTGAATTGTGTTAGCCTGAGTAATTTTACTTCTTGTTAAGCTCTAGATCGCTCCGTTTTTGGAACGTGCTATGCTGGATTGAAACTCTGCTGAACAGAGCTTCTTCTTATCTTCTCCACATGTTTTGGCTTCTCTTCATGGCTAATTAATGTGGCTTTTCCGAAGACTAAAATGGTTGAAATTTAGTTTTGCGAATCATTCTCAAGGGACAATGCGAAGACAGCCACTTTACTTAGAGCAATATGCGTTATAGAACTTGACCCGATTAGATGGAACTAATGCATGATTAGCTTTGCCTTTGATAACTTGTGAAGTCTCTTTTACCTGCACACTCGTGGTTCTGTGCTGAGTTTTGCTACAAATTTTGCAGGTTTTATTCTGATGGAAAGCAGAGGAAAGAATTGAGAAGCGGAAGTGATGACCCTTCGGACTTGAATATGTCGTCTTCCAAGTACAGGTTTTCCTCATCGTCTTTGCTGAAATCAGATGATGGGTTCGTGGGAGGTAGATGTAAAATCCCTGAAGCATTTTCGAGTGGGAGGAGTAAGGTGTTTCCGGAGGACCTTGCGCCCGGGCGGAGTAAAATGCTTGATCCGGGGGGTGAAATTATGTTGAGGTGGAACTGGATTTTCATTTTCTCATGCTTAGTGGCACTCTTTGTCGACCCATTATATTTTTACTTGCCAACAGTGTTAGGGACTCCGGACGACTCTTGCGTGAAGACAGACTTGAATCTACGAATTATAGTAACTTGCTTTCGGACACTGGCAGACCTCTTTTATGTGCTGCACATTGTTATAAAGTTCAGAACAGCTTATGTTGCGCCAAGCTCTCGAGTGTTTGGGAGGGGTGAGCTTGTAATGGATCCTAAGAAGATTGCACGGCGTTATATTAGATCTGACTTCTTTGTTGATCTCATTGCAGCATTGCCTCTTCCTCAGGTACTTTGCTCAGAAAATATGCTGTTGATTTTCATGCTGAACCATTCTGTTCAGTGAGACTGTTTACTGCTTGCTCACCAGCATACCCCAGTATCTGCATATGAATTTTTTCCTTGAAAAATTGCTGTTTGAAGATGTTAAAAGATAAGCTTTACGGAAACTAGTTTAGCATGCACAAGTCATGAGAGGTATTAAGTAATAAATTACCTTATTGGAAAGTTAAACTGGCAAGTTTATTAAATGAAAATTAAGTGAAAGAAGTTCTCCTTATATAGCATTCTAACTTGTTATAGCTTTGTTAGGTTTCTCACTCTACATGAGTTCAGTTGTGATATATGAGTAATTCACTCCACTAACTAATCACTATCGGTACTCCTTTTAACTCCTGCTTTTGCATATGAGGCTTTTTTAGAGATTGATTTTTCATTTTCTTTTTTCCTTGTGGGGTGGGGGTTGAAAAGAGTGCACTGATCATTATTAGAGGCTTTTATTACTAATGTTGACACGATATGGCTATCTTAGTGATTATATCCAACTTTTTCAGTAATATGCGAAACCATATGTCTTAGCTTTCAACATGTCTAGATTAAGGGAAAGAATAGTAAAGTATCAGACATCATGTTGCTTGGATTCAATTAGGTCTCGGGTTTGCATTCTATCAGATCCGGGCTGTTCTGGTTTGTCATGGGTTGGCTTCAAATTTGAAACAAGTTTTACTAGGAGTGCAGTTTTCACTGGTTGGAGTCTCAAGAAGTTGACTTTTTGGGTAAAGTCCAATCTAGTGAATTCTTGAGTTGGTCGAACATATTTGTTTTGTTGGATACACCTTTGCAACATCTACTTATGCGATGACATCGCAAATACTCCATGGATTTCGACCACAGTCTCCATGTGCATCAAGAGATTCGAACCACGAATGGTCTGCTATGCAGTTGTTGATCTTGAAAGGTTGATTCAAAACAACTTGAATGGATGTCTAGAAAATGTCCATGTTGGTCTATTTTTAAGGACTGTGTGAAGCCATTATGGTTAGATAATTGTGGATGATTTCTAGAAAGCAGGCAGACGCAAGCCTCTTTTATTATGACTACTAGAGATATAATTGCGTTGCATCTGTTGGATATCTTCTAGGTCTTTTAAGATAGAAGTATTAGAAACACCATGTTTCTACATGTGAGTTTTGTTGTGCATGTAATGCCATTTCATACCCAAAATGTACATTTACCGTTGCTACATGACTATTTAAAATGAAAAGAAGGAAGAAATTACTCACGCTTATGCATGATGGCACTTTTTTCAGGAAAAACCATATTAGTTCATGTCTGGTGAATTTATTGTGATTTAAATATGCTCTCCTTGCCAAATGTAAAGCTCATGCCTCTTGATTTATCAATTTTGAAAGCGAAAGGTGCACATCTCTAATATAAGATTCTAGGATGTCATGTAAAAAGACTTATATCTGGATTTAATTACAACCAATTTCCTAATGAGATTTACATTGTACTCTCACTCTATTTTGATTGGAGTCTTTATATCCTCCTCCATACATCAAATATAATTGGAGAAAAATTTATCACCAAGATAGTCGCATAAGATTCTTCCTTTTCTTTTTTCATAGGCACTTGGAAATTTTATCTTTAACCTCAAATATGATTAAATTCTCCTCCATTCTTGAACCCCTTATTTTCATGAAAACAATTTTCTCTTCCAGTATCCCAAACACCTTTTTGTTTTGTATTTTTTTTTTTTTGTTGATCATACTTCTTGCTTGAAAGTAAACATTATATTCTACTGATCTCGTAACAGTCTTTCAACCCAGTTTAGATTTAGCAGTAGTCCATAGGCTTTAGTTGCCTTAAGTGTCCTATTAACCATCTTCTCCAGGGCCATAACTAGTTGAAAGAGTCCTCAACGAAATTGTCTGACAATTGCTAACAACCCCATATTACTCTCCTAGGTGATAGTTGATCATACTTAAAAATTTTCTTTGTGACCTCATAGCGGTCTTCCAACCCAATTTAGTTTTAGCAGTAACACTATAGGCTTTAGTTGCCTTAAGTGTCCCATTAACCATTTTTACTCCAAGGGCATAAATAGTTGAAAGAATCCTCAACAAAATTGTGCGTTAACCGCTAACAACTTCTTATTACTCTCCTAGGTGATAATTTAAGAAACGTCCAATTTAGCATGAATGGGAACTATTAATGATTTTTTTTTTTTTTTAATAGGTAAAATTGATTCGGAGGCCAATCTTACCGGCACAAAAGTTTAACCTTATTTTTTCTCGAGGAAATAGCCACAGCCAATGTTGTTAAATTGAGATTTGAATTGTGAATCATAAGCCTCATTCCTGGAATCATGAGTCAAAGCCAATAGTTAATCGTTAGTTTTAGTAAAATTTCTAAAAAACTCCAAGAATAACCATAAGCTACTACTTGCAGAAGCTTATAAAAAAGTATGATATAGTTGAGAAAGTTATACCCAAAAGCTAACATTGTCAATGCCCAATCTAACTTCTCAGTATTATAGAAGTGCAAAATCAAAAAGATCTAAAACAATTAAAAGTAAAAAAACTGTCAACAACACATAACAACCTCAATAAACACACAAAAAATATCAAAATTATCATAAACTATTGAAGCTCAAGCTCTAACTGTTATCCAAGCTCATGATTAAAACAAGCTAAATAGGAGGGTCAGAGGCATGATCTGCGAGTCAAAGGAGATGCCATGGCTTGCGCTGGACACAGCTGACTGCTGGTGTCGTCACTGGAGGTGGCAACGGTTAGTATTGGAGCCAGTGATAGCTTATCAAGGACTGACGCGGAGCAGTCTACAGCTTTTTGAGTTCCTTTATTAGGTTAGGGTGAGAGAACCAAGGTCTTCCGGTGTGTTTGTACTCTTTTTTTTCTCCTTTTTCTTCTAGTTGCTGTCTTCAATTTTCAGCCGAATTGTCTCTTTAGAACCCAATACTTTTGAGCCCAATCTCTATTATAAAGCCAAAGGTGCAAATTGGGGTTGTTCTCATGAACCGTAGAGGATTGTGGAATTGTACAATTCACTAATGATTCATGAGTGCAAGACGAATCGTTTGGAGTGATGAATCAAGCCAAATTGTGCAATTCAAATTGTGAATCACAAGATTTTTACAACAGTGGCACAACTTTCGAAGAGTTATTCACTTTATTGGCAACCACTGACTGTACAAAATAATTGAGTTCTTGAATCTAACGGAATTGCATGAAGAACTAGGTAATTTCACTATTTCAAGTTTATAAAGGGGGACTTTCTATTCTAACGTCCATGACTGAAAGGTCAGCTGATTCTTCTTTGGAAAGGGGAAATTTCGTTGATCTCTACAGTAGCTTTCCTTTTTTTCTCAAGCAATGAGAATTATATATTCATACATGTGTATTTATGTGTATCAGCTAACTATCAAGTTATGTGGAAAGGGAAACTTTTAGCCATGGAGCCATATATTTAGCCAAAACTAGAGATATTCTCATACTCATCGTCAAGTAGACCTGATCTTTTACCTAGTGAGCCACTTAACCCACATACATTCAGTCTTATCCTATGAAATGATCATCAGCATTCAAGGGGAAAAGAGCTGTCTCATCTTCTCAGTTAATGTCTTAAGCTGAACAAACAAAGAAGTTACCGTCACAGTAACTCTCTATTGAGGAAGACAACCTATATGAGAATCAAAGATATCATTACCGAAGTACTTGCACAAACAAGTAAAGAGTGCCTAAAAGTAGTGGAGAACTTGCATATGACCTCTCTTGATGAAGGTCTCCATTACAGTTTGTGGATACAAAACCTTTAGTAATTGATGATGCAGAGCTGCTTATTTGAATAAAAATGATGTCTACGGCTCAAAAAATGTAATCATAATAAAATGAGGTCATTTCTATACAGCAGTGTAGAGTTCTTCTGTAATCATTGATAACCTGAAATTCACCATGACTGTATCATGCACATCTGATAATAAAGCAGCAAAGATAGGATTAGAAAACTGAATATTGGTGAGGATACCTTAAATGGAGCGAAGCTGTTTATTTCAGATGGATGTCTGAATGTCAGGATTGATATTCTGACATGCTTTTGTTGGCTTTAATGCTGTGACCACGAGATTTAAGTGCATCGTTACTTGGAAGAGATGGAATAGGTGGGCCGGTAGATTTCTTGGAGAGTTGAATTTGTGAGAAGAGCGAGTCGTGCACGCCGAGTGAAAATGATAATAGCATTTGTGTGGGTTAGCTTAATTGCACATTTTTTGGTCAGTATTTATGATTGGCTTTAGAGGTCTTAACAGAGTGATATAAGTTTGTTGTCATAAGGTCTTAACAGACGTGCAGTTGGGTGAGAGGAGTACTAAGGGTCTTTCATGAAATCGAGAAGGATAGAAACACATTGAAGGCCCTAGTGCTTTAACCAGAGGTCTGCACACGTGTGTATGCGTACTTACATATATGTCCATAATAGGGTGAATCTTTCAGTCTTTTGTAGCATTACTTTGCAAGGCTTTGATATAGGAGCAGGATTTAAATGTCGTAACTCTCCCTTCTGATCTTTGAATTCTGCACTGTTATTTTTGCTCTATTGAGGATTTCAATTCTGAATTTTTACCTTTTCTTGGTCTCAAAGATGTTCCACAATGATTCTGCAGATGGTGATCTGGTTCATTATACCAGCAGCCAGAAGTTCTCGGACCGATCATAACAACAACGCCCTTGCGTTGATTGTTTTGCTGCAGTATATTCCAAGGTTGTATCTTATTTACCCATTAAGTTCTCAAATTGTCAAAGCAACTGGAGTGGTTACAAAGACAGCTTGGGCTGGGGCTGCATATAATCTTCTGTTGTACATGTTGGCAAGCCATGTAAGTATTGTGATTACTTTGAATTGATACTATTTGCGGTGTCATAAATGACCATGTGAGTGGAGCCACTTAGCAGATGTTTTTCACTTATTTTCTGCTCAGGTTCTAGGAGCTGCATGGTACCTTTTGTCAGTTGATAGGTACACATCATGCTGGAAATCAATATGCCGGAATGAAGAAAGCCCTATCAAGTGTTCTCTTGAATATTTGAGTTGTGGTGGTTTTGATCCTAGTCGCCAAAGATGGGTCAACAGTACAAATGTTTTCAAGAGTTGTGATCCCAGTAACGATACATTCAACTATGGGATATTTGAAAATGCAGTGACCAAAAATATTTTTTCTTCTAATTTTGTCCGAAGGTATTGCTATTGTTTATGGTGGGGTCTGCAGCAATTAAGGTAACATTTCCATTCTGTCCATCTATTACAACAGAAGTATTGTTGGGGTTCTTAATGATTAGTTCCCATGTGCTTATGCTATGAACATCATGCAGAGGACCACCAAACAATTGGAATTTTAGACAGCCTTACTTAATATGTAGCTTTCCTCTGTTTTTAAATCTTGCTAGTCTTACACTGTCCGTAAGTGCTGAGTATTGCTGCAAGGTAATTGGCTTGAGCCTGCTATGGAACTTGAGTGAGCAGATCTGTAGCACTATTCTGTTAAGATGCTTTAGGACATTCGGAATTGAACCTTTTCAATAATATGATACTTGGAGACGTGGTTCTGCCAATCTTTAAATGTGAAACTCTGGCTAGATTACTATTTCTATTTTAGTTGATGACTCTTGACAATATATCTAATGAGTGGCTTGGTCTGCACCTGACCATATCAAGTCATTTACAACCAAAAGACTTTGACTTTGGCCTCTAAGGCAGATGAAGTGGCTGAGAGTCATATTTAGAGAATTGTTTCTGATTTGTAGATTATGAGTTAAATTCTATTCCGTTGCCTCTATTTGGCAAGAGAGGCTAATACACATTTTCATCCTCCAATTTTTCAGTTCTTATGGTCAAAATTTGTCAACAAGCATGTATATTGGGGAGACATCGTTTGCCATACTTATTGCCATCTTGGGTCTGGTTTTATTTGCCCATCTCATTGGGAACATGCAGGTAATTTATTGTTGGCTCTATTCTCTACCCAGCCACTTAAAGATGTAGATATGTTGTAAAACCTTGATTGTTTTATTGTTATTACTAACAGTGGTAGTTAGGAGATGCTATCTGGTAAGGATGAGCTAGTGTAAGGAAGTAAATTATTTCCTAAAAATTAACTTGATATAATAATGGAACTGGCTGGTTTGACATTTTATGGATCTGTTGCTAAAACCCACGAGCTAAGCATGAAATTTGGGAAGAATAACTCAGAGGTATGATGCCACTGGCCAGTTTGACATTCCAATATAAGGCAGATGGGATTTTTCACAGCTTCATGAGCTTTGCCTCTTGATTATGCTGCAAAATCACTGGAGGACATTTTAATTCCCCTACTCATACATATGCTTATGACCATTCCCTGATCTTTAATTATATGCAAGACTAAATCTACCTATTTTGAGAGGGAGGTTAGTGATATAATTTGCCTCACTCCCTTGCTGCCCTTTCCGTGTTTAGACTGAATACCCAGGTCTCCACACCTCCAAATCTGAAGCCATGGTTCAGCTTAATTCATTATGGCGATGAGAGAAAGCTGAAGGATTTGTTGTAGGCTTCTCATGCTGTTTTTGTCATAGTTTCCCCCCTGCTAAGAGGAAACCGAGTCTTACATGAAGTTAGAAAAAATGACTTTAAAAAAAGGCTGTCTCTCAGGGATTTACTTTCTTATTATGTGCTGATAGAATAATTAAATGATAAATTGCATCTTCATCATACAGCTTAAGTTTTTGAAATAGTTGACGGTGATTACACAAAATCTAACATGATATCAAAGCAAAAGGTCTTGAGTTCAAATCTTTCCAGGCCCCATTTGCCTCCCCAATTGAATATGTCCATGCTTAATACTAGGCAAAAAGACCGGACTAAGCGTGAGGGGGAGTGATAGAATAATTAAATATTAAATCGCCTCTTCATTAAACAGTTTAAACTTTTAGAATAGTTAATAGTGGTTCCACAAAATTAACAAGAACAATTATTGTCAGTGTTGCAGTACTGTTGCTTGGCGTAGGATGAACCTATTTAATTGATTTACAATGAAATAAAAGAAACTTATCTTGTCTGAGGAAGTAAGTATATTCGGTTGAACTTCTGGTCGCATTGTATAACCATTGATTCTAGTATAAGGATTGGAAAAATTCATGGATGCTTCACATGTATAAATACCTCTAATACTTTAGTTTTTCAGTGGCACTTTGCTTTCCAGTATTATTACAAGTTCCCAAATATTTCGTCAGACTGTCATGTGTCTGTGAAAGTTTTCTGAATTGTTCTTTGAGGTGCTTCAGTTTGTTGCCTAATGTCTGAGATAGTGTGTGTATGCAACCCATGATTCCCTTAGGAATGCCAAGGTGAGTCTTTGTGAAGATCCGTGGAGTTGTGATATCTGTGGGATTGATATTATTACACAAAAGGTGATACAGTCGGGTTGTCCCTAGTTTTCATGTAGCAAGCGTGCATCCAACTCTTTTTTCTTATGTTGACCTTTTGCCCGATAGAGATACTGGCATCCGTGCTAACAAGTTTAGAGGATCTGGAGTCCATTGTTTCCAGGTTTTGTGGTCCATGCAGACATTTGTGGTCCTTAAATGATACGTAAATTACTAAATTCTCGTCTGACAATGGTTTAAGATAAGCAACGTCATCGCTCATATATATGATAGCTGCTCCCACATGACTCAAAAGAGAATCACAGTACTTTCATCTTAGATCTAATCTGTATTGCAACAAAACAAATAAAAAAGAATATTTAGTCTTTTGTTTTTTAGTAAAAAAGATCTAGTCTCAAATTCCATTTCTGTTTCATATACTTAATGATTTTCTTTGGGTGCAGACCTACCTGCAGTCTCTTACAATTAGGCTTGAGGAATGGAGACTTAAACGAAGAGACACAGAGGAATGGATGAGGCATCGCCAGCTTCCTGGAGATTTAAAAGAACGTGTACATCGTTTTGGCCTATACAAGTGGCTTGCTACTAGAGGAGTTGACGAAGAATCCATCCTTCATGGCCTACCAGCTGATCTCCGTCGTGATATTCAGCGCCACTTGTGCTTAGACCTAGTTCGACGTGTATGGTCTTTTTACATCAGATCCTATCTTAAAGCAATCGTTCAATTTAAATGCTTTTTAGTGTAGTGTTTCATTGCACTTACATTGCATTCTACACTTAGTACTGTAAACTTCAGCCGAGCACATCAACCAATGCTTTCCATGCATTTGCACAAGGGTAAAGAACGATCTCGCTCATTGCTACCAAGGATGGTTTTTCTGAAACTTTACCCTGCTTTTGCAATGCGTGTTTTCTGGTAGTCTTTTCATCACCCTTACAAATTTCATATATTTGGTCAACATTTGCCTCATGTTTACTGAGTGATCTTTAGCTAGAGGCACCACTCCCTAAGGAATAGGACACTGGAATGCACATTTGGTTTGCTTGTTGTATTCTAAGATCCCAATTTGACATTATCATCTTTTGTGATCCACATGTCATGCACTTATGAGGAAATGGAAAATTTAAGGCTGTGTTAAGATGGTCAGTTAAGAGGCAAGGACTGGCTCAGTGGTATGGCCTCTCAATTCCCCAGGCTTTTTGCTGGCTTCA
Organism: Eucalyptus brandiana; assembly: GCA_014182725.1. Taxonomy (NCBI): domain Eukaryota; kingdom Viridiplantae; phylum Streptophyta; class Magnoliopsida; order Myrtales; family Myrtaceae; genus Eucalyptus; species Eucalyptus brandiana. Next base: position 29,892,242 of record CM024670.1, read on the forward strand.
AGCCCCATGTTATCCTGTCCCCAATCCATTTCTTTGTTTACGAATCAAAAGTGGTAAAAACCAAAATGCCAGCCAGTACTTTGGCCTTTCAGATGTAGTGTCGTTTTTAGTTGAGCTAGTGCCTAGTAATATTGATTTCTTTATGGGTCATTGGAAATTGCTATCGACCGTTCTATATCTGTCGAGCGAACTAGGTGATGGGTTTTCAATGATAAATGGTTTTTTTGGAGATTATTTAAATGTGAAAGATGTAACGCCAACTACCATTCTTAAGAAGGCCAAGAGTGGCATTATGTCATGCTGTTTTTACTGCATTTATCAGTAAATTATCGCACTAACCTGCTTTCGCATAATTCCAGGTACCTTTCTTCTCCCAAATGGATGGTCCGCTTCTCGATGCAATATGTGAGCGTTTAGTATCCTCGCTAAGCACTGATGGTACCTACATTGTTCGTGAGGGTGACCCTGTGACGGAGATGCTTTTTATTATTAGAGGCCGGTTGGAGAGTTCGACTACTAATGGAGGTAGGACTGGTTTTTTCAATTCAATTACATTGAGACCTGGAGATTTCTGTGGCGAGGAGCTACTTGCTTGGGCATTGCTCCCAAAATCCAGTGTCAATTTGCCTTCCTCGACTAGAACACTTAGAACGCTTGTAGAAGTGGAAGCTTTTGCTCTGAGAGCAGAAGATCTCAAGTTTGTGGCCAACCAGTTTAGACGCCTCCACAGCAAAAAGTTGCAGCATACTTTCAGGTTTTATTCCCACCACTGGAGGACATGGGCTGCGTGCTTCATCCAAGCAGCTTGGCGCCGACATAAAAGGAGGTCTATGGAAAACAGTCTTTCCATGAAAGAGTATGAGGATGTGGTCAAGGGATCAGGTCAAGAGACACAGGATTCTTTTGTCTCCAGAAATCCTTCTCAGACAAAGCTAAATCTGGGAGTGACAATATTGGCTTCCAGATTTGCTGCGAACACGAGGAGAGGAGCTCAAAAGATCAAAGACGTGGAGATGCCAAAGTTACAAAAACCTGAGGAACCTGACTTTTCCTCTGAACCTTATGATGAATAGCTGCTCTGGTTGTGTCAGGTTCTCGTAGCTTTAGCTTTTGTGTACCATCAAGAAAATTTGCTTTTAAGATGAAATCTACAGTGGTGCGGTTAGGCTGAGACATATCGGGGTTTTGCAACAAAGGGACTCCTCCCTGAAGGAATGGTATGACTTGGAAAGACAAAAGTGACGGTCAGGGACTCAAGTCTCAGGTGAGAAGAGAAGTTGTCATTAGGGCATTTAAAGATGTGTCTAATTTAGCTGTGCAAATGTTTGCTCTTCAAAATGGGTGGGCTGAATTGTATGCAACGAAGCATTCGTAAGTTAAGTTATCTGTTATCTTGCCAGTGAAAATGTATAGATTATTGTTACTGCCATATATATTGTATTGTCCATGACAAGACAGTGTAGAAGAATTGCTTAATTGAGGATGCATTGTTTGTTGAGGGTCCAGACCCATTTAGTAGCTATTAGTGAAAAATATGCAGCACATCAGGATTGTGGAGTATGACAGTTTCGATCTTCTGACTGCACTGTTTGAAAGTAAATGGGACAGGAAACAGAGTGCTGGAAGCAAAAGCAAAAGCTCTCTCACCACCTTTTGGATTGTTGTTTCCATTAAATGCTATCTTTTACTTATAAAATCTGATTTGAGTGTTTGGTATAACCTCTGTGTAAGGAATCTAAAATCTGACAAATCAGAGGCATGGTGCTTAAGTGCATCCAGTTAAGTACCTGATGGTTTTGGTCTCTTCATTCGAGCTTTGCATGGAAAACTTACCTTACTCGTGCAGCTTCTGGGATTGCAGATCGTATGTCTAAATGGTGTGGCAAAAAGCCTTTTTTTTTTTTTTTATCTCATTCTCATTCACATTTAAACTTTTTAATGCATTATCACAAGGGCAATGTGCTTTGCATGAATGAAACTTTCTCAAATTTATGCCTAACTCAGCAGCAATAATAGGATCGATTCGTCATTTCTCATTCTTGCATTGCTTCGAGAAACAAATTTCTTTAATTAGACCTTGTTTTTTATAACCTTTGTAATATAAATCTACTTTTCGTGTTGCACTTCCAATGTACTCACTTTTAATCTGTTTGTTCGAAATAGTGATAAATTATAAGTATAAAGCTAAGTTTCGCCGAAATATTTTATAATTGTATTCTGGAGATCGAGTAAACGGTAAACTGGGAAGTTATAGCTACGAGTCAAGTTCTAATCTCCAACAAAACTGGCCAATTTTACGTTCTCTTCATTGATGGTGGTGGTCCATTGGCGGCGGCAATGGCAGATATCAGTTTATCATGGTGGTTGATAAAGAAATGGAATTACGTTTTCCAAAAAGAATTTTGTTCGATCTGTTTTTCGAAATTCAAATTTGTAACTTTTGTCATCCAAAGAAATATGTTGGGTCTCTTCTAATTGCAATATATACAGAAAAAATGAAACATCATAGTATGTCGATTTTTATAAAATGAGAACAATAATAGTAAGCAGTACACCATTGACCAAGAAGACAAAATGGGTAGTTTTTCTTAGGCATAACGGTGCAAATGGTTCCTAAACTTTGCTCAATATGCAATGTGATTTTTGAACTTTTAATTTACTCAATCGATCTCTTTAAGTTTGTCCTCGGACTATATGAAAATATTTAATATTATCCTTCTATTAATTCAATTTCAAAGACAAGTATAAACTTTTAGAGATGATATTGCATATTAGGCTAAAATTCAGGATTATATTGAATAAATTAAAAGATCAAGATTTATATTACATATTGGGTCAAACTTCATTAATCATTTTTGTCATTTTTCCTTTTTCTTATTATGACAAACATGAAAAACAAGAAAAATATTTCTAAATTCAATATCATTTTCAATGTGATTTCTTTTGCATTGAGCTATTTAGGGCACAAATAATAACCATTTAATTTCTGGCTAGATTTATTTTTTAGTTCTCAAGAAAAGTTTGGAGTAGAAATTCATTTAATAACGCAATTTTATTTTTCTATTTCTGAAACAAAATTTTAATCAATAATTAGTTTTGGAAAAGAAATTATAAGTAAAAATATTATACTTTCCTATTTTTGAAACAAAAATGAGAAATAGAAGCTTTTCTCATCGCTTGCTCACTTTCATTACTAGCCAATTGCCCAACTGCCATTGCCCACCATCCTCTGTCTTCTGCTACTACCAGCTAACATTTGCTGCCACCCATTGCTACTTGAGAGAGAGATTTCATGTCATTATCAAACGAATTTTCGTTCCAAGAATATAAATTTTGTGATCAAATGCATATTTTTGCTTAAAATCTCCTCTAGAAATAGAAATAAAAATTCTATTTTTGGCCGGAAATTGTGTCTAAAAACATAATAATTATCATTCACGTTCTTATTTTTGTGAAAGAATTGTCAAAAAAATATGCTTTAAGATGCATTTCCACCGGGAACACACTCACTTCCAATTACCACCTCACTAGAAACAATTCGGAAGAAGAATCAGATTATACAGAAAACATGAAATTTGAGGTTCATCTCTGAACCAACGACTTAGGCGTTGCCATTCGCCGTTTGAGCCAAATTTACAAAAAAAAAAAAGTGAGGCCAGGAAGGACAATTTATACATGTACATCCTGAAGCTGGGATTGTTCCTATCGGCCATACTTGTCGATGTCGTAGAACTCTATGTTCTTGTATTTTTGGGATATTATCTCTGCTTGAACTTTCCGTGCGGTATCTGTCGCGCAACCGACCAGAATAAGAACCGAAGTGCCAGCGAATCCACGGAAGGCTGTGAGATGCGTGACTTGTTCGACTACTGCAGGACCGGCAGCAAGGATGGCCAGAAATGCGGACCCTAGAACTGATATCCGACTAAGGACCTGCAACAAGAATAACTAAACTAAGAAAAGAGAAAAAGGACATATTGCAAGGTATTAAAACCCAATCCAGATAAAATATACTACCCCCGACACCTACAGAAAATACAGGATATAGAATGGAGATACATGAAGGGACTTCTGTCTAATTTGTACAGATTGCTCGACATGAAAATGATGGAAAAGAGAAGGTGAAGGCCAAAGAAGCTGGGAAATCTTGGGCTTACTAGAGAGTATAAACTCGGAGAGAGACACACAGAGAGAGGGGGAGGGAGGGAGGGAGGGAAAAAGAGGGGGGGGGGGGGGAGAGAAACTAAGATCTGAAAGGAACAGAAGTCAAAATATCCATGAAGATGAGAAGCATTGGTTTTCAAACAATTTGGTAAAAAAGGGGTTCAAGTTCTTAAAAGATTATTTCTCAAGACATACAGGTTATTATGCACAAAAACCACTATGCCCTTGTCCCACTAGCCAGGATACGTTCGAATAAAAACCAAAGATGTCTTATCTCCTTACATATGAAATAAATGGCATATAAGCAAGGGGAGTTCCTGTCAAAACACCTGAATAAAAAAATGTTCGCAAAATGTTTAGTCACAGAAAAATTACCGTCTTGATGAATGCGGCTGTAGTTTTACCCGGTCGAACAAGGGGTATTGATGCTCCTTGGCGTTTCAGCTGTTCACTCACATCATCAGGGTCCAATTGTAGGAAAGTGTAGTAGTAGTTGAAGAAGGCTATTAATACTATGTTGGTTGGCAGGTATAGAGAACCTACAATAGTTATTCATCACCGTTAGACCACATCACAAGTCCACATTGAGAAAAAATGGAACAGTACACAATCTGCATACGCCTTGAGCTAAACAAAGCTCCCACTTTCCTACAGTAAGAGCAGAACTCAAGCATGATTAAAAAGTATCACACACGAATAGATGTTTCAACATATATTACTGGGAACCTGGTAACAGAGATTTTCTTGAGGTGAAATAAAGAGGATATACAAACATCAATTTGCTAATGCAATGGATAATCAGATAGTAACAGCAGAATATGCTAAAAAAAGATGATTGCCAAGCTCTCACATATGAAATGTAAAAACGCAAGCATTTAATCTGCAGGAAAAATTGCATTAAGTAGACCCCAAGAATAAAAATTGATCAAGCAAACCATATATGCATCTACACTGCAGGGAGTTGGCACTTATCTCACCGACATATTGCCATGTGCAAAGCTTGACTTTAATGCATTTGTGCAGAATGACAGTTCACTGCAACTGTGAGGGAGTTTATGTGTGGTTTTTAATTCAATTACAGGTTAACCATGCAAAGTCAATGTAGATGACTGAGGACAATAAACACTAGACAGTACAAAAAAGATGATACTAATAAGAGATCACTCTCAAGGGATACCTTTTAGATGTTGAAGTCTTTAAAATAATGAGGCAACACACCCAAAACCTATTTCATAAATTTTACTGAAGTAACAAATAACTTGTGTGTGCCATTTATATGCTAAAATTGATGTAACAAATTAAAATACCTACAGCCATTTCAAAATTATTCTGCAAGTCTGAAAGCAAAACATACCGAAATGCATGCAGAGGTAAATAAATTCAAAAGATCATTCAGCTCAAATAAATAATCAGGTGTTTCATGACATTCTTCTGTAACAAAGGTGACAGTAATTCCATTAGCAACTGTTCCATCTTAGATGCTTTCTGTTCCATGTTTGATGAAATTATGGGTCTCTGAGTTCATGACCTTCATTTCTACAAGGAAGCCAACATGTCAAAGCATAGGAAGGAACAATCTTCTCATGATATTTAGAATAGATAATTCTTTGCATTTTAAGCAATTCAATTTAAAGCCTTTTCTCTTACTAAACACAATCTTTATTCAAATGAGCTAAACGTACCCCCTGGGTTCAGAGCCACAGCAGCATTCTTCAGTGCAGCTAAACCTGTGAAGCGAGCAACAGTTCCAGGGAGAGCCAATGAAGATGTAGAAAATATAATGGGCATCACTCCAGAGCTATTCACCTGTGACAGAATAAAGAACCATACATATATAGCTCTAATTGGCTCAACATCTAAAGCAATTGACCTCGCTCAATTCCAACCAAAATGTGGATAACAATCACATATCTGCAAGCATACACTCATATAAGAACAACTTCATACACCGTACTACCTGCACATGAATGTTAACATCAAAGCGTAGTTTCCTTGGTTGGCAAGCAGTTACTGAAATGCATGCACTAGAGTCTAAGTAGCACCGATACCGACACGCGACACGTGACACGCGACACGACACAACACGTCGACACGTTATTTCACAAAAAATAAAAAATTTTGATATGTCGGGACACGTTGTATATTAAATATATATTTTTATATATACATGATAAATTATCATTTCAATGATTATTTCAATTAAATTAATTTGATTTAAATCCACAAATAAATAACTAATAAAAAAGAGCCTAGAATGAATTTACACTAAAAACATCAATCCGCCATTTATTAATATCATTCATTGTTTCAATCTAATAAATTCAGTTACATTCCATTCCAATAATCTATTTGGAGAGTAAAAAACAAGTAATCCACATTCCACTATTGAATTTAAATTTAACAATAAGTCCAAAAAAAAAAATCCACATTTGACCATCAAAAGATAGGGTTTCCTTTCTCCCTTTTCTTTTTTATATTATTATACTTTTATATATTTAAACTTTGACTCCTAATTTATTGAAATTTTAAAATTGACCTTGTGTGTGTCGGATAAGCATGTTAGGATTTCTGACTCCCGTGTTGCTCACATGTCCGGAGCATTGGCCAAAGAGTGTGTTGGACACTGACACGGAGGTCCCCTGAGAGTGTCCGTGCTTCCTAGACTAGAATTATGGTATCTGGTATCTTTCAAAATCTTATTATGCTCCTCATAGTGCAAATCTATCTATATGATATATTGGTTCTGCAGATTATAGACTAAGTAAATAGCTGTTGGCTAATTCAGGATATTAAACTCGTAGAGAGAAGTGCAGAAATAATCGGCTCAGAAGCCTAAATTATCAATTCATGCTATTCCAGTATAGACAAATGAAATCAGGTAGTTAAATTGCATTTAGATTATCTCCCATTGTTAAAGAATTCAGAAAAAAAAATTGCAAATTTTTTAAGAATACCGCTTTTCCTCTATTGCCATTATTCCTACTTCTGCAGCATTTGACGATCTGAACCACATGAACCCTATATCTATATATATATTCTCCCCCTCTAACTAAGATTACAGAATGCAGGTGCTTAGCTCATGACAAGTCACTTGCAGAAAGAGGATAATTCTAAATTGATAAATCATCTTCAAAAGTAGCACTTAATGTAACTCACAGGAAGAGGCAACAAGAGAAGCACGGATAAAGCTTAGCAAAAGCAAGCAGAACTACTAGAATATGTTCACCCATGGTCTACTGACATGTGTAAAATTTGTCATACGATCCAACCATTTCATCAAAGTTGTTTCTCAATACACTTTAGAATTACAATTCACCAAACGCTATTTGCATTTCGGAAAACCCCCTTCATCCAAAGGTATTTGCATTTTTGCAAATACATTCCCCAAAAGCCGAACCAAACAGGCCCTTAGTACCAGGAAATAAAAAGACCAACTGAGAACTAGGTGGACTCAAGTGATAGAATAGACAATCACACTTCACATAATATTACATGCAAAACAGAAGAAAATAGAGAAACAGGGAACTCTGCCAGATCACAACTAGCTCTCATATGACCTATCCATAAATTAACTAAGAGAGACTGTGAAGCCTTGTGAAGAACGGTAGTTTGCAACCATGTTTAGAACTTTATTACTCAAGTCCGCTATAGTTTATAAACACCTGGAAATGAGTAGTATCCCTGAATACTGACCTTGAAGGGCAAGTAAGCAGATTTTTGAAGGCCTCCACTTCTGCTGGTGTATCTTGAGGCATAGTTAAGGGGAATTTTCCTTTCTGCTTCCTGAAAATCTTTGTCATGGAGCATGTTAGGTACATTTCTTTCTCTTAATCCTTTCATAATAAGATAACACCCTAGAATATATTATGATCACTTACCTGAACATATACAATACCAAGGACTAAGAGGACGAAAGATAAAATGATGGTGGCAAGTCCAACATAGTTGCCATCCTGATAAGCTTCTGCAACTGTTCGACCAAAAGATGCTGGTAAGTAGGAGATTATGCTTGTAAATATTAACAGTGATGTGCCATTTCCAAGTTTCAGGTCAGAGATCCTTTCTCCAATGTATGTGGTAAATACTGAGCCGAGTGTCAATAATGTAACAGAAGAAAGAGCCCACTCCGTGCTGAAGTCCTCAACATAGGGACGAAGGTAGAGTACTTGGCCTATTGCCTGGCATATAGATAAGATGGGAATACATGTTACCAGGAGAACTCATCACTAGGAAAAAAGTTATCTTCAGCTGAAGTGAAGTCACATCAAGTAAAACAGTAGACAATCAACTAGAAAAGATCATTTTGAATGACTTTTCCTTTGTTTTATGGCTACAATATGTATGGAACCCCAGTAAGCCCAGATCCCATTGTTGGCATGCTATTAGGGCTCTCAGAAAACATATTGAACGGAAATACCATTCAGTACACTTACATTTGCTTTTTAAAGAACTGGTCACCAGAGTATATAAAATGTCTAACACACATTTGTTGGAGAAATTTGAGAAAGAAGAGAAATGTGAGTAAATCCAAACATGCAGTCTAGACTAAGCCACAATTCTTCTTCACACATGCTGCAATTTTACTTGGGCATTGGTTAAAATAATTTTGTGTGCCAGTTCATTGAGTGCTTGCCTGCACTATGGCAAACCCGACTGAAGCATATCGAGTATACTGGAGAATTTTCTTCCTTCCAGCTTCACCTTCTCTTTTTTGCAAGTCTTGCAACTTTGGATATATTTGTGCCAAAAGCTGAAACACAATTTGGGCGTTGATAAAGGGAACAATACCAAGGGAGCAAATCCCAAGTCTACCTATACCTCCCCCAGAAAAAGAATCCAAAGTGCTCAACAAACTATTCTGATCCAAATTCCCAGCAAAAGCTTCCCGATTTACTCCTCCCAGGGGAACATATATGCCTAGTCGGGATATGGCCAAATATCCCAACAACTTCAGGAATTTCCCAGGCAATGGCCCTTTAAAGAAATCACCAAAATCAATAGAACTATCCTCAATTGCAGCTGCCAAAGAGAGAGTTTGTTAGCCAATTGCCTATCCGAGCTAATGACTGCCAAACTATCAACGATAAGCAATGTAAGAAGTTTGAACCTGCCGCTCCACGAGATGATGTTTTTTCCCTTCTTGTGCTTGAGGAGCTCTCAGATATTGGTGAAAACAAATCTAGAAAGCTTTCCCATGTGGAATTCAGCCCAGAAGAATGACGTGAATCTATTCCTAGAGGATCAAAAACTGCGCCCTCAGAGCTGAGGAGTGTTAAGGGACAAGATTAGTAAAATAAAGAATTTAACTATGACAACTAATGTGAAAAGGGAAGCAATGATTGGACTCAAGTTATCATTGTTTTGAAAAATGAAGACAACAAAAACATGGACAATATGAATAACATCAGATAACTGAACAGGTCAACCAAATTAAGGTTACAAAATTTTATTGGTAAACGCGAGCATAAATACATGTTCAAAGTAAGATCAGAAGCCTCATTCTCTGACGGTTAGCTTCAGCAGTAGATTTGCAACTGTGGCAGGGAGCTTTATTGAGAAGCAAATTTCATCAAAGAAAATGACTTGGTGAAAGCAACAATAGAGTATATAACAGACAGCAGCAAGAATCCCAGCAGTGTCTGTAAATTATTGCTGATCTGGCATTGTATGAAATAAGAGAGAACCTTGAGAGAGTATTCGAGCATAAAAGGAGAAGCCATCCATGCTAAGTGCCTAAACTTTGCAATAGCAGGGCCTTGAATGCCTCTCATGAAACTTCACCATCCTGAGTCCTATTGAAAAACTCCAAAATGGATATAGTATATATGACCTGGACAATCCTCATTCTCAATTTCCAGGTGTCTAAATTCGTCATTACTTTCCTTTTGCACCTCTTTCAAACTATCGTCAGTAATATCACATCAAAGAACCTTACACTGGAACTATCTTGCCTAGACTATGCAACAGTTTCCCTTTATTGAATAACGAGGTACATGCTAATTCAACAAGATTTATCCCACTATGAATTCCTTAAAGCTGCAGTCCAAACTCCAAATCCCCAGCAACCATGTACAACTCACAAATGAACCAGGCATTCACTCAAATTTTGACGACCAACATATTCTTTTAATTCAACAACCGCAATTTCAATGTGAGAAAAGCAAAAAAGCATCTCACGTCCCAAATGGTGGTCCGTCCCACTTTCAGGAAGACCCGCTAGAACACGAGATGAACAGCCAAAATCCCACACCTTTAACCATCAAACCCCAATAAAATCATTATTAAAGAACACCCAAAAGCCCCAAGTTTGCAAATCCTTCTCTCTGGAGCGAACCCACGTTGTGAAATACGAATTGACGATTCTTGGAGCGGAAACACTCGCACTAGTGAACAACATTCTACTACACCTGTTGCTAGAGACGAGACCGAGCTTCAAGGAGGGCTTTCTCTGGGCACCGAAACTAGCCCGGCAAACCCATCGTCTCTGCTTCGAGGATGATGTCGGAAAGGAAGAGCGGAGCGGCCGAGAGGAGACGGTCGCCGCCGCTTCGCCGACCGTTAGCAACATTATCCTCCTCGACCAGTTTCTTGTCCTTCGGAACTCGGTTTCAGGCCCGGAATTATTATATTCAAAGCTATAGCCCACAAAATTAGAAAAAAAAAACATAAGTATGTAATTTATATTCCTGACTTAAAAAAATTTCAATTGCATTGTAAAAGAAGAAGAAGAAGTGGAGTATAACCTTAGCTTATCTTGATGGTTTATATCCACTATGATGATTTATTATGTCACGGCGGGATTATAAGAGGAGGATTTGGACCTATTGAGATTAGTTAAAGAAAAACGGTTTATGTATTTATTTGAGTTGCATAAAGCGCTTGCTTAAAATTAATAATTGAAAAAAAAGGAGGAAAAGTAATAATTAATGCATGTTTTGTACCAATTAATAGGTCAAGAATAATAAAATCTTAGGATGATTTGGCCAACCCAATAGAAACTATACCCCAAAGACAATCATAACCATTGAGGTTGGTCTCATTTTCTTGTTGTAGCCGACTGATATACTTTTATTAATAAGTTTTCAATCTATTACACTTTTATCATTTCAATTTTAAAAAATTCCTAAACTTTTTTTTTTTTTTTGGTAAAAATCTTAAACTTATTGCACTATTTTCATTTCACTTTTTAAATATTTTTATATTTTGCCAAATGAATCCATTTAATTGATTTTGTTCAGAATTGCTGATATAAACTCCAATCATCTTATATGACATGATCACATTGTGGAAATTTTTAATAATATTTTAATAATTTTTTTTCTTCTCTTTTCATTGTTTGCTTTTTTACTTTTTTGTATTTTTTCTCTACTGCCCAGCGCCTAGGTTGGTGAGGGACACCCAAGCTTAGGCTGGTGAAGGATCCCTTTGCTTGATCAAAGGCAAGTCACCTGAGGTTGGCAAAGGTCATTGGCCATCGACGAGGCTCAAAGAATAGGGAAAAAGGAAAAAAAAAAAAGAAAGTATTTGAAAAATAATAAAATATTATTAAAAATTATCTACCTTAATGTTGGCCATGTTACAAAGAATGGATAGCATTTATCTTAGTAATTTTCGGTCAAAATTGATCGGATATACTTAATTGACAAAATATGAAAAAATTTGGCATAATTAAAGGTTTATAATTCAATTGACAAAGAGCGATAAATATAGAAATTTTTGGACAATTTTTCCTATATTGCGAACATCCAGTATAACAATTTCATCCTCACAATAATTTGTGCCCATGTATGTTGGTGTTTAACAACTAAGTGTGGCTTAGAATGACATGGTTGGCATTCCAAATCCCCATCATGGCCAAATGCCTATTGCTCGCGAAACGGTTGCCCCGAGGATGTCATCGGCGATATCTATTAAAATATGTCTCAAGTTTGAGCCAAATGAGAAATTTCGAATATTCCGAATTGGATATGTTGCGGACATTCGAAATTGAGGAAATAAGATCCGAGAATCAACTTCCCAAAATTCGAATCTGTATTGGAGAATTTGGTCGCTAAAATAGGAAAGTCCAACTTTCACTTGGATTTGGATTTTGTTTAAAACATACAGAGATATGTTTTGGATAAAATTGTTTAAGATAGGAAACAGAATTTTATGAGAAGTCGGCAAAAGAATAAGTGCCTCACTTATATATATGTAGACTTGTGGCTATGGATGGAAGATGGTTGATCATGAAGAATTGGTCTTGAAGGGTTGCCTTGTTGTAGAGTGCTTGGGAGGGATTTTCTTTGTCATTTTTGTTTGTGAATTACATTAAAAAAGTTTAGTGTTGAAGCCGATCAAATCTTGTGATAAGATTTGCGTGTAATTCTTTCGTGAGATTGAGAGATTATTTCTTGAGAAATTTCGGGGCTAAACACTGCGTGCGTTATTGGGTGTAATTGGGACTTGGGAAACACCGAGAGTGTTTGAGTAACTCGAGTATGTAATTTTCTTATATTGTTTGATCTATAGTGAAATTCGCTGCCGCTCTCCCCGTGAACATAGGTCTCTATGACCGAACCATGTAAATCCAGTGTCAGATTTATTTTCTTCTTCTGTTTATATTATTGTTCAATCGCTTGTCCTATCGCAACAATATCCACCAATATGGGCAATGTTATGAGCGACGATGATGAGACGGTTGTGTCAACCTATGAGGTACACCCACTCTCTCCATTTCTTGTCATTTTTTCTTTTCTCTTTTATGTTTGGTCCAATGTAATTATTGCTCTTCGGAATTTCAAAATAGATTATTTTGAATTCACCTTTTAATAATCAAGTGATTAGTGTTTGATTGGAATAGTTGTGGTTGAATTGTAACTATGCAGCAATGTGGTTATACTAGGAAGCGTTGTAACTAGAGGTGATCAACAAGCAGCTCGCCTTGCCTTGCCCAACCAAGCTTGCCAAGTCGTGAGAAGGCTAAGAAGTAAGAAGTAAGGGTGTGTTTGATGACCATTCTGTTTTCGAAAATATTTGGAATAATTTTTGATTTTTTAAAGGTGTTTTGTAACTACTTAGAATTTTTATTCCCAATTAGAAATGCATTTGATATGACTCTTAAATTTTATTTTGTTTCTTTTAATTTGTAATACTTTTATTATATTTTTCTTATTTTTCTCTCTTTTTTTTTTTTCTTTTCTCTTCTTCTTCCTCCTCCTTTGTGGCCTGCCGAGGCCTAGCCTTGCACCACTTGGCGGGCCGAGCCTCACCATGGCTGGGCGAGGTCAACCTCGCCTAGATTTGGAGAGGTTGAGCTCTCCAAGCTATTAGCGAGGCTTGGCCTTGTCGAGCCATTGCCAAGCGACACTAACCTAGAGGTAGCCCGACGAGGACTTCGCCCAGATTTGGCAAAGCCAAGCTCACCCAGCCACCGGTGAGACTCGGGTCAACAAGTCTCGCCATGGCCCTCAATGAGGCTCCGGCGAGACTCGCCATAAGGAAGAAGAAGAAGAAAAGGAAAGAGAAGAAGAGGAAAGAAAAGAAATGAGAAGAGAAAAGAAAAAAATTAGACTTGATTTTAAGAATTATTTCTGGGAGTAAGGAGCAATTTTTTTCTATTTCTTGATATTGTTCCAAATCTATTCCCGAAAATAAAAAAACGGATTTTTGTTCTCGGGAACAAAAAATTTACCAAACGGATTTCTGTTTATTTATTTATTTTTGAAAAAAAATAGAATCAATTGTTCGTAGGAGTATTATCAAATAGACCCTAAATGGAGTCTTGCATGCGAAAGCCCTCACCATTGCATCATTCGCTCGAGCTTGGCCCCAATTTTTTTTCATAAATTTATTGATGTGTACCGATTTTGGCAACACATTAGGCTTGCCTTTTGGCCTGCAAAGCTAAGTTGAGATAGTTTTCTCAAAATTGCTATAAGCTGTCGCAGTTTGGAAAGTGCTAACTGTTGATAGTTCTTTCTAGCCTCTCGATGGCTGCTTTGATGGTTTGTTTTTTGTTACTCGATATTCCTGGGCGACTTAACCTTTGTTAACCACGGATGCCTTAGGTCATATATTTCGGTAGTATAATAGCTCAGTCCATCATATTTGCTGCATCCGTTGGCCTTCGTCATTGGAAAAAGTTCCTGCCTGAAGGTCTAGAAAATCAATGGATAGTTTTATTTCGTGAAGATAGATGACTAGTTGAGACAAATAGAATCTAAGTAATTTAAAAGCAAAAGAAGTGAGTATTGTAAGGGAAAAAGGTATACTTTCCATAGCAGAATTATAAACATTCAGTCATGCATATGACGTAAATTTTTGCACTGACGTAGAGCCGTCTTGATAGGGTAAAGAGCAGCTATAGCAATTGACGGAACAAGATAACGCTTATGGGTAGTATAACTAAAGTGGACTGTCTACATAAACAAAGATAGATTCCGTTTGTGATAGTTCGTATCATATAGACAACAGCACAAAATCCGCTAGCTACAGCATATCGACATACCAAATTACAAGCTTCACACACACAAAAATTCTGGTGATCAAGGACAAAATGGAAAGACATTATTGAGGTGAGATATTTGTTTCCTCTAATGTAGCTTACTCAGACCTGAGCAAGTCCTTAAAAAGCTCACGGAAGAAATAGGTGGGAGAACTGCTTTGGGGTGAGAGACCCCATGCTGTCCTTCTATTTCCTCTCTATTGGGAAGATAAAGATAGACAGAGAATTAGGAGGCCTTACGGTGGTAAAGGTAGATATCACATCAAGACTTTGGTTCTGGCCATTACCGAGTAGGCAAGTATAGTAATTTTCCAATCGGTTCTGGCTACTACCGAGTAGGCATGTATAATAGTTTCCCGCACTTGGAGTAAGTGAAGGTGGGTTAAATGCCCACAGCTGGGTTGACAATATTGATGTGAGATATTTGTTTCCTCTAATGTAGCTTACTGATTTTCTTCTAAGCACTTTGCTCTTTTTTATTGCACTGCAGGGCTTGATGTCAGAATTGAATGCTCATTTTCTCTTCAAGAAATCCCTAATGAAGAGTTTCTTGAATTGCCTTCATCTTCTTTCTAAATCATTACCAAAGTTATACGGGTGGAAAACAGAATGTATGAAATCTTCTTTTGAATATCTTCCCTATCAATGAGCTTCCATGTAAGTATGAATATCGCTATCATATGTTAGATTACAAAAGAATTTCTCATTCTTAGAGCTCTTTGAAACACGCTGCAATAGATTACAAAAGAATTTCTCATTCTTAAAGCTCTTTGAAACACGCCGCACGATTCAGATCAATTGTCAAAAGTGTCTTGTTAACAAAGGTTCTAGGTCGTCGGAGAAGCCAACTATTTGAGAAACTTGAAACTGGCAAAGCGAGACAAATCTGCCCATCACGGAAAAATTTGACATGAAAAAGTGGGAGAAAACCTTCTTACCTCTCCAAAGACGTTAAGCATCTTGATGATACCTTTTATGAAATCCTTATTAAATATCTTTCCCAGCGTGAGAAAAAAAGCAAGGGTGAAAAGACGAGAAATGCCAAAAATAGCATACCAATTACCTAAATTCAATATTAGATGCATGTGTCACGGACCGAAAGAGGGACGACCCGAGAGGTTTCCCAAGGTCGACCCCAACTCGCCCGTGGACGTCCTGCTGTCACTCGGATTACCACCACACCTTCTCTCCATATTGCAAGAGCGGGCGAACCAGTCATTTAGCTAAGACTACGGGAGTTTGTTCCCTTTATTTATGTTGGTAGACGGTAGTTGGTACTTATGCCGGTAGTTAGGGCGGTACGATCTCGTCCGCCGATAGAATACTAGATCAATGGATGTAAACCGAGGCCCTCAACTATAAAAGGGGGTGTCCTCTTCATTTGTAATCATCCACTACTTCCGCAATACAAAGCAAGTCTTCTTTCCAGAGCTCCTCTCTCTAGAATCTTTCTCTCTCTACGATCCGGGTAAGGCGAGCGAGTGAGCGTTCGACTGTGAAAGGCTTGGCTTAGGCGCTTTGGCGATCCATCCCGATCCTAAAGTGCCCGAGTCGCCACGCGGTCACGATCCTGATCGATCGGCCCGTGACAAGTGGTATCAGAGCCAAAGAGAGATTCGATTCCAAGAGATTGAAGAGCACCAACTGTTCGAAAGAATGTCGAGCCATGATGCAACTGTGGTTGGAGAGAATGCGCCTGGCATAGACACGCGCAGCAAAGCAAAGAAGAGAGATCAGTCGGTGGATGCTGCGGCCACGTTCGATGAGAAGATCGCGAAGGTCCGGAGTGCCGTGTTCGAACTCATGGAAGGTCTTGACGATGTGCGAGACCGGATCACGGAGGTCGAAGGCTCAATCCGTGAAGACTTCACGACCGGCATCAACCAAGCCACGGCTCCACTGTTCGACAAGGACGAAATGCTCGAAGCATCGATCGATGGCTTGAACGAGCGCGTCCAAATAATCGAGGAGGTAAGCCCGTGTAGGGACGAGGTTGAAACCATGAAGGTGGAGATCCAAGAGCTCAAGACCGAGCTCGCCTTATGCAAGCTAAGCATCACGAACGGTGCGGCTCCTACTCAAACGGTGACCAAGATCGAGGTCCCAAAGCCGAAGGAATTCAAAGGCAACCGATCCGCCCAAGAGGTGGACAACTTCGTGTGGAGCATGGAACAAGTATTTCCGGCGCCGTCAACATACACGACGAGTCGATCAAGGTACGAACCGCTTCCATGTTTTTATCCGATACGGCGATCTTTGTGGTGGCGCAACAAGTGCGATGAGATTCGACGCGGTGCTGATCCCGTCAACACGTGGGACGACTTCGTGAGGGAATTCCGCGACTATTTCTTCCCCGAGTTCGCTCAACAAGAAGCCCGAAGCATGCTCCATCGCCTCGAGCAAAGAGGCACGGTCCGAGAGTACGTGAAGTCCTTCACGGAGCTCAAACTCCAGATTCGCAATCTAAGCGAAGAGGAGGCTTTCGGAGCGTTCATGGATGGACTCAAGCCATGGGCACAACTTGAGTTGAAGCGGCGGGACGTGAGTAGTCTGGCGCGTGCACTGAGCGTAGCCGAGTCTCTCGTCGACCTCACCAGAGTTGAACCGAGGAACAACCGAGCAAGAGATTGGAGGTCGGAACGACCCGACGACGAAGGAAGAAACACTCCCCGAGCCACGCCCGATCAAGGCGGCCGAGCCAAGACGTGGGGAGAAGGGTCTTCCAAGCCGTCCTTCCCAAGGGGTCGACCACCGTTCGACTACGCAAGTAAGTTCGATCAACCTCCGCCATCTCCTTGCTTTCTTTGCAAAGGTCCACACTGGACCCAAAAGTGCCCGAAGAGGGGCCGTCTCAACGCCCTCCTTGCCATCGAGGAAGAGAAGGAGGCAACCAAAGAAGACAAACGGCAGATTCGGATTGGAGCCGTGAAGATGATCAACTCGGCCCAAGCTCGATCGCCAACCAAAGGAGAAGGAATCACTCCAAACACCGACATGTTCTTCGTGGAGGTCGAAGTGGGCGGCCTAACGCTTTATGCTTTGGTCGACACTGGCGCATCCAACATGTTCATGTCGACCGAGGTTGCGAAGACCTTGGGAGTTCATGTGGAGCCATCCGGAAGTCATACAAACCGATCAACTCGGACGACTTCCATGGTGTAGGAGCAACACCCGACGTGGACGTCAAGATTGGTGGATGGAAGGGCCGAATGGCGTTCGAGGTAATCCCCTTGACGACTACGATCTCATACTTGGGATGCAGTTTTTCGATAGTGTGGGAGCCATGATCGACATGAGGACCAAGTGTCTGATGCTCCTCGATCAAAAGAATCCGTCGATGATCCCCATGATCAAAGGGATGGTCAACACCAAGACCATCGCATCGATCCGTCGCCTCGACAAGAGCTTGAAGGCCGTCATGCGCATCAATAAGCCGTCCGAGGTAAAGCCGAAGGTTGAGTTGAATCCTACTCCAACCAACGCTATGCCCATCCAAGCACTCTTCCCCGAGGTTGAGTGCGCGCCGCGTGCTCCTTCCAAGCCGAAGACCGAGCTACGTGCGGCCGACTTCATCATCGAAGGTTGTGGTCCTTCGTTCAAGAGCGTCCGAGCAAAACAAAAGAAGAGGAAGAAGGATCGTGCCAAAGCCCGCGCTCGTGCCAAGAAAGCCGACCGCCAAGCTGGGAGCGACGAGGACGTCGCTCGATTGAGTGGGGAGAATGTCACGGACCGAAAGAGGGACGACCCGAGAGGTTTCCCAAGGTCGACCCCAACTCGCCCGTGGACGTCCTGCTGTCACTCGGATTACCACCACACCTTCTCTCCATATTGCAAGAGCGGGCGAACCAGTCATTTAGCTAAGACTACGGGAGTTTGTTCCCTTTATTTATGTTGGTAGACGGTAGTTGGTACTTATGCCGGTAGTTAGGGCGGTACGATCTCGTCCGCCGATAGAATACTAGATCAATGGATGTAAACCGAGGCCCTCAACTATAAAAGGGGGTGTCCTCTTCATTTGTAATCATCCACTACTTCCGCAATACAAAGCAAGTCTTTCTTTCCGGAGCTCCTCTCTCTAGAATCTTTCTCTCTCTACGATCCGGGTAAGGCGAGCGAGTGAGCGTTCGACTGTGAAAGGCTTGGCTTAGGCGCTTTGGCGATCCATCCCGATCCTAAAGTGCCCGAGTCGCCACGCGGTCACGATCCTGATCGATCGGCCCGTGACACATGCCTGGCACTATACCTTAGAGAATAACAAAAGAGAGCCATGGTATCAACCATATCCATTCTCCATTTTGAGCATAATTTATAAGAATCAACACTGAAATTAGACGTGGAGTGTATGACTTTTCAAGAAGAAAATATTTATGGCTTACACGTGCTGTGCCCATCAATTTCGAAATGAATTTAGAGAGTTGCGGAATAGCAAATTTGAGCCATGAGGCCAGGAGCTTGAGCATTTTAGTTTAGACAAGTATCTCTATAATCTCAATCTTTCCATTTCCAGATTCTTCCCATATTCCCATTTTCTAGCTTTTAATGGACTCCCAGGATTCAAAAAGGGTGTTCTCCCAACTTGTTTAACACAGGTAATGACATATTCTCGACAATGACACTACAGTATTAGACAGAACAAACCAGGCTTGTTTACTATATTAAATCCTTCATCACACTTGGTCATGCAACCCGAATGTAGATGCTGGCAAGCATGAAAGTCAAAAGACTTTCTGACCTTACTATATTAAGTTCACTCTTCAAAGAGACAGTGAGTGTGCTATTGACCAAAAAGAAAAAAAAAAGCAGAACTTATATGCCCAAACCATGAAAGTTAGAGAAGTCGATTGGACCAAATAAATGTTTAAGATTCCAAATGCAAGAACCATACAAAAGGATGAATTCTGGACTTGTTCTCACGCAAATTACCCAAAAAGGACAGTGTAATTCTCTCCCCTTCCTCAGTTTCACATACACATTTATCACCTCCCTGTCCCTTCTACTTCTAAGTTTCTTTTTTCTTTTTTCTTTTCTTAATCCAGTGAAATCAAAAGAAATATACAATTAAATCTAGTCCATTCAGAGGTTCTACAGCAAATTGCTACAGCAAAAGGCAAACAAACATGGAGAAAAACATGAACACACCCCATTACCTAGTACATGGATGCCACACGATACAATGTTAAGCAAGGTCTCACGAATCCATCCAACACTGTACCCCTGAGTTGACAACTTTTTTCTTGTTCTTGGTTGCCTGCCTCAAATTCTTCTGAGAATGGTGTTGGGAAAGTAAAGCTCATATTTACTCAGTATCACTGTCCCTCTGAGAATGATGATGAGAAAGTAAAGCTGATTCTGCCTTGCCTGCATAAGATGTTATTCTCTCTCTTTCAGAAGCCACAATAACTTTATCATCTACCAACGCAAGATACAGAGACAAGCTAATGGCCTTAACATGGCAAATGCATCTCAACCAAAAAGAAAGACATACATACTTTGGACTCTCGGGCTATTCTTAGGGGTTTGATCCTAGAAGATGCTAAAGACAGTATTTGGACGTAATCTTTTTCTCTTTTAAGTCTGTTTAGTTTGTGTATACTTGATTCCCAGCAAAAAGCTCGTTTCCATAGAAACCATCATGTAGAGGATAGAAAGCTCAATAAAACATGCTCCCCCCAGGGCCCACTTAAAAGGGACAAAAGTTGAAAGCCCGTAAGGTAAATTCTTCTATCTAGAATTCAGTCTAGAGGAAACAGCAGGAAACTGTAAACAACAACCTGGAACGAAGGTACTCTGTTGCCACATCTAAACTACTCAATCCCTGGATAATTTCCCTAAATCTCAACAACTAGACTTATAGTAGCCCCATTAAGTTTACCCTTCATCCTTCTTTCTACTCAACATCATTGGTTCATGCATTCACCAAAGGATGGTACCTTACCTTCCATACTGTATATGCCCAACTCGCCAAATCTTCATTCATGAAATGGTTGATTCCTATGAATTATATCAGGCTAATGAATTATATCAGGCTAAACTTATGTTGCTCATCCATATATTGGACGTATCAAAGCTCAATAGACAATTTTTTTCCCCATGTACTTTCCATTTCCAGATTAGGCAGGCCTCAAACATCAGATAGTGCTAAAGCGCCACTACAAGGAAAGTCATTACTGCGGCCTCCTTCCTCCATTAGGAAACATTTACTTCCAACTGCCTTCAAAACCATTTGCTTAGAAAAGTTCGACCAATGGTAGTGAATTTCTCAACTCCCAGTCTTGTTACTTAAATAGAGACAAGCTAAACCCCCCAGACAGGATGGCTAGAGGTTAATAAATTGAAATTTATGATCACAACCTTGAAAATAAATAGCATGCACTAAATAATAGTGCATATATTATAGTCTTTTAATCACGGAAGCTCATGTCTCTGGACAGAGAAATATTGGTTGGCAAGCATAAGGTGTTCCTCTTTCAAGTCACTCTGATACATCTCCATATGAACACATGCTGTTGGACCCAGCCAATTTTGCCTTACTCCTTCCAAAAAGTTGTAGTCACACTGCTTTAGCTGTTCAAAGCACAGAAAGCATATGTGCTTCTCAATGGCATAGAATCAGATACAAACTAACCTATACTAATACATAGAGGACCCACATTTTTGTCCAACTAGCAATGGCATTGAATATGGGGGCAGGTAAATAGTTCAAGACAAAATCCAACCTTACATAATCTTAGTACTATTCAATAAACTCGAAAATGCAGATTCTATGAAATTTTGCACAGGCATATTTGTCTAAGAGCATGGTCATTTGCTTGAATTGGCAACGCAAAGATTGTTATTCACTTGTATAGCAGAATGATTAAGCAAATATTGAGTTATGATCCACTTGCATGGTCAGGTAAAATAGAAATTGATTTGAACAGAACAGTTATGCATCTAAATGCTATTTTTGAAAAAATCAATCATTTATAGGGTAACCCACATGTACAATCTAAAAGGACTACATGTGAGAAGAAGAGACATACCTACTGGCTTTTGTTCCAACAGGATCACTGTCAAGTAACATGAAGAACAACATGCTGCATAGCAATACGGAAGATTACACCACTCAGTCAAAAAGAAAAGTGTAAATACTCTGAGGGAGATATGCAAGTCGAAAGCCAAATGTGGTAAAACAGAAAGAGCTTAAGAACAACTTTAGAAGTGAGCATGTGAGTTGATACCTTAATTTGAGTTCTGTTATATGTATAGGTAATGTGAACTGATCCATCACTAGCCTCGATGACAGCAGGATATGAGAACTCCATCTCTAAGTTTTCTTCTAGGGTCAGAGCTTCATGCCAAGAATCACCATCATCCAAGGATACAGCAACTTTGAGTATGCCCCTTGAAATTGTATTGTAAGCAACTATGAGAAGGCCATTCTTCAGCTTAACCCCATCAATACCTAGCCAAAACAAATAAACTACTTCTTAATATGTTGGAATGAAGGGAAGGTTGCTGTTATGGTTCTCTGGCATTTGAAAACTACAATGGAATACAAAAATGGAGCATCAAGAAGAGTTTCGAAAGCCATGTCGAAAAATCAGCAGTCAATGGTACCATATGCTTAATTTGGTGAGTTCAGAGACAACCATTGCAATAAATTGGTATAGTATCTCTTTTATCATATACTCCATCTATCGTTGATCAAGTGAAGTATTGGATATCTTCAGCTCATTAGCTCTTAATATGATGAAGCACCTTGTGCTAACAGATACACATGGAAACACATTTTGACATGTCTGATAGAACATTCAAATTGGATTACTAATAAGATCTGGACCTTTTCGTGGCAAACAAAGACACTACACTTCTAGCAGTGTGTCACTGAATGGACATAAAAGATTGGTGTTCTCTTATATTGATAGATGAATTCAATTAAATTGAGAAGCATCCTAAATTAAGCCAGCAAAACTTGGCAATAAACCTGAATTTGGATTTGGGAGTTCAGTAAATTCTGCATAACCCCAATTCATGCCCCCGTCATGGGATTCTGAAATGCAAATTCGGTCAATTCCAGTGAATGATCGTAATAGAACACGCAGGGTGCCTCTTGCAGTCTTGTAGGGAACTGGTTGGATCACACTCAGAGACTCATTCTTTAAGTAAATTGGGCCATACTTCCTCCATGTTCTACCAGTGTCTGGAGTGATCTGTATCACACATCCCATTTATGACAAAAATTCCCTAGACATACTGGGTTCTGATAGATATGAGAGATTAAAAGTCTGACCTCCATCCATGCACCCCAAGAATTCCAACTTTCCACTGAGGATCCACATAGCAAGTGTCCATTATCAAGCAAGATAGGCTGCAGAAGATTTAGAGACACATAATGATGTCTTATATGTACAGTTGAGTTCAGAATTTGGGCCCACGTAATTTGTAAAGGAACACATAAGCTTCCATATAAATTGCATCTTGTACCTTATTCTTAATTGGTCCTAATATGCCTGGTGGAAGTTGCTCTCTTTCAGACCAGCTGACACCTTGGTTATAAGATCTTTTCAAGAATCCGCTCCATCTAAACTTCAATAAGAAGATTTTAGGAGTTGCAATAGAAATTTTTCACTGATGCAACGATGTCTTATTGGGGTATAGAATCATATGTTGGTGTAAGAAGAAAGGAAATATAAAATAATCTTGATGCTGACTAATTATCACTTGATTCACATGACATTCAAGGATCTATAAAAACGATGGATACTAATTGTTACATCAAAGTAAGCACACAAATGCCCAAACTACAATCTTATTTACATGTTAAGTGAATGACACAGAATAAAGTGAGAAATGATGAGACAATGTGTGAATGCCAGAATGCCACTGTTTTCTACCACTTACTGTTCAAAAACGTGCAGCAGGGAAATAAATAGTTTGAAGTGTCAACAAAATTAACACCAACAACATCCAAACCCTTTTCCCCTTAAGTGGTCTCAATTAAGGGGTACTCTTGCACCATTCACCTTGGTTTAGCACCGTATGTTCCTTAAAATCCAAGTTATGAATGTGCACGGGTGAATAATCTTCTAAAAGGTTTGGGACACATCTTTTCAGGTCTTTTGCTACCCCTTTACCCGGTGCCCTCACCATAAAGTCTGCTATTTACGAAAGCATCTAAAAACTATCATTTATAGGTCCAAATTATTTTAAACGAAATTCTTTTATTTTATCCTCAACTTGAACCACACAAACTTAGTCTGAAGTATAAATATTTAAACTTATTATTTCCTGAGTATTCAAATATCTGGTGAAGCATGCTGATCTCCACACAGTTATTTTGAGCAGAAGATGGCACTAGACCACCCAATTTCCCATGCATGAAGTATGGCAGCAATTATTCCTGGCATATGAATTTTACCCTTGAACTGAGGTGGCATTCAAAAATTTGCAAAGATAGTGATGCCCTACTTCATTCATCCATTTCATTAGTATGAGAAGATAGTCAAAGCCAAAGAAAGAAAGAAACAGCTGCAACTTGTCCATTTGTAATTCAAGTAATTCATCAAATCATCAAGAAGAAAGGAAATGAAAATTTTTCTATTTTATTTTTGATCCCCAAGAACTATTTTAATGAAATTCTGGGCCAGGTACTTTTAAAAGAGTGCACGTTCAGCTACATAACTCTTCATCAGTGCACAAAGAATAAGATCCAGCATAAAGAATAACTCACGTCCTGTCTCAGGACTACCCATTATACGATATAAAAGAAAAGGCATGTTAAAGTAACATCAGAAATGCGTCGAGACAGGCTATAGTAGAAGTTTCAATGCACTCATGGTCCACCTTGAACAACTAGATTCTCCAGTTCCACACAGTAATTCCCATGATTACAACAGCTTCTTTTGAATATAGATTGCACAGCCTTTTTAGTCGTTTAAAATCGCACGCAGGATCAGAAAGGTCTGTATGTGTAGTCTCTGTATTTAGTGCATTAAATTTTTCCTTCCAGAATGAAAAGAAGTTTCTATCCCCAGCTTTGTCTCTTTCCCAAGGAAATGGTCAGGTACAGTTGAACAAAAAGCAATCTCCAGGCCACAAAAGCCACAAGGAATATATTATGGAGGACAAGATAGATGGCAAAAAGAACGGTGACTGACAAATAATGTCAATTAGTAGGAAAAATAAATATCTCAAACACGGGCCATATGTACATAAGTCATCCATTGGCAACAGGACAGAAACAGGGCACATATACACAATGTCAAGTGAAACAACAACTTCAGTTACGACATTATCCATAAGGCTAACTGAGTTAGGTTTCAACTCATTAAGAGTTTGCCAGTCCCAACTAAAGAACACCATGTATCCATCACCAGTAGCATATCTGTGAAAAGACATTGTTTTGTTCCACAGTCAGACATGTCATATGCTTCCTGACAATGATGAGATTAGATCATATAGCAAGATGATTGAGTGTGGAACAGTAAACATAGAAGCAACGGTGACAAGAGAAGGGGTACAATCTGTTGCGACTACCAAGCAACTGTGGCATACAATATCTGGAAGGAATTGTCCCACTCAGATAAAGGACATAAATAGTTTGTGTCGAAACTACTAGTGAGAGCACGTTTGGAGTAAATTACTGAAGGTTAGATTGGAGGAAATTACTGAAGGTTAGACCCATTTACAACCTCAAATCAAAATCTGATTGATGATGGCAGGTGTACCTCGTGTTTTGATAACTGGCATCCTAGAGGCGTTTTTTTGGTTTATCCTAGAAGACTCGTGTATGGTTCTACTTAAATATTCATGCCAAAGTTTCAGAGGTTGTGTCTGGGAATGAGTGGGTTTGGCCTCCTGCAACGTCTTAGTTCTTGGTAGAAATACAAGCTGCTGTTTGTCTGCCTTGTTTCAATGCTCTGTTATGCCGGTCAAATTGTACTTACTGGCTGCAATTCTAGATTTCTTGCTCAATCTGATGCTTGGACTCTGGTCAGGAACAAGAAGGAAAATGTTTAGTGGCATAGACTCATTTGGTTTTCTCCAAATGTTTCTGAATTTCCTCTTATCTGTTGGTTAGCTTTGCTCAACAAATTGTCTACTTTGGACAGATTTAATAAGTGGTGTTCCTTGGTTAACCAGTGTCTGCTTTGCAAGGTGGATTCTGAATTAAGTCATCATCTCTTCATAGTATGTTCATTCTCTAGTGCTGTTTGACCCCCCGCTTCAGTTGGTGGAGATTTTTCAAGGTGGACTGAATTTTGCAGATGTTGAAAGGCAAAGCTTTTGCCAAGTTATTGTTGAAATTGGCCTGGAATGGGGCGGTCTAATATTTTTGAAAAGAAGAGAATGAAGCTCTTCATAATGGATTTACTCCTTAGATTGATAGAGTGAAACGTCGTTTTAAGCTCTCGAGTGAAGATGATTTTTATTTCGCTAAGAAGATAAGCTTGTCTCCTGCTGGTAGAAGAATTTAGGAGAATCGGGGTCTTTGGTTTCCTTCTCTGCAGCCTGATCTCCTTGAATGGATGTAATTAGTCTTGAGCTATGTGTGATACTGTTCTTGGTGTGACTTTATGACTTGTCTGTTTTTTACACTGTACATATAGTTTGGACTGGGGCTGTGACTTGTTATTTGGGCTGGTTGATGGGATTAGTCCACCCATGATCTTGGTTTTATGTGCAATACAAGTAACTTAATTACTGAAAAACTATGAATTATAGGTCTTACACTTCATAAACTATAGAAAGAAATGACAGCTTAAGTCGTTGCACTTCATTTTCTCCTGATACTTAAATTTAAGGTCAAAGCTTGTGCACAATACAGGCCCAGATAACTATACCACAATTGCTTCAATCTGAATCTAATCTAGGTCAGGAGCAATGCTCAGTTCAGATTTGAATTTACCTTTGGAAATCTTGCCCTATCTTGTAGAACAGCAAGAGCTCCCCTGATGGAAATTTGTATAAGACAGGATTCCACATGGGAACATCTTCTTGTTCATCGATGATTATAGGCAGATGCCAGCGCCCATGCTGCACCATTATTTTTGAAATAATTACTTTTCATTGGTGATCTGCACATAGCTCTTGCTACATGTAAACTCAGCTGGAAGAAACTCTTGCGTTTTGGGATGCAGGGCAAGGCCAAACTTAACAATAAAAGGTGAAACTTAACAAGATAAAAAGAAAACATCCACAATTTGAGATTCCGTCGTTTTTGTTGCATAGGATGAATGAAAGATTTTACATTCTATATTACCTGATATCTCTGCAACCATATTTTAACATCAGGTGCCCCCTCTTCTGTACCTCCAAAATAAGCAACCAAGAAGTGATTTTCGTTAACCTGCAAAAATCCAAAATCCCCCACATGTTTTATGTAAATTTTAAATGGGAGAAATTGCAAATAGAGCAAAAATGTCTCACGAAGAACCTCGACAATGGTTGAAGCATGGCAGTTCTTGAAAGGAGCAGATTTTGCAGGAAATGTGAAATCTTGTTCCACTGGCCCTTCAACATGACAGTCCTTTGTCAAGTTCGAGCTCTGAGCCATAATGGGTGTTGGTGTACTTGCCTTACGGGAATTGCCTACTTTTCTGCACAGAGTTTTCAGCACATTAAAACGACTTGCAACCATGAAATCTCCACATGTCAACCAGCACACATTATCATCATCTCTCTGTCTAATGGATGCCTGTAAATGCTTCTATAAAGGCCTATGTGTGCTCATAGACAACAGATGACTACACGGTCTTTCTATGGTTTTTGCACACGGTAGGCAACAAAGAAGCACAGATTAAACCAGTTACATAGCATCTCATCCAAGCAATCTTAAACCACCTCGCAAGATGCAGTTGGTGATATTGAAGCAAGTAGCCAGAATGTGCTTTCAATCTCGAACTCAAGTGACCATGTTCGGAGCTAAAGCTCCCAGAGAAGCCACAAAGCAGGAGATTTGAGCGGTTCAGGACGAAAAGTAGCAAGAACAATGAGGACGACGACCAAACCAGTGACCTCCACATTGTCGCTCCACTATCAAAACCCCATGGAAACCCCCTTCCCAGAGACGCATATCGCGCACTCCACTAAAGTACTAGAAAAACCCACAATGCAAAGATTGTAGGAAAGAGAAGATTACGCCATTAACCATCTAATACCACACAAAGATAATGAAAGAAAGTCATTAAAGACGCTACCTACCGCACTTACCATTGCATCAGAGACAGCGACCGTTGAAAATTAAACCCCGTTATTTTGGGAAGAGCAACGAGGACGACGACGACCAAAACCAGTGACCTCCACGTGATCACTCCCCTATCAAAACCCCAAGAAACCCCACCCTTTGCAGAGGAGAAAATAAGAGACGCTCACGTACATCTGCTCCCTCCACTAAAGCACTTGAAGCACCCACAACGCAAAGATTGTTGGAAAGACAAGATCACGCCATCGACCCACTAACAGTACCCACACAAAAGATTACGAAAGGAGGTCACTTAAGACACTACCTGACGCAGGCGCCGTTGCAATTGATTTCTTGGGAAGAATTTTTCGTTGAAAGTCGAGCTTTTGCTCACCAGTAGCGCTAGAGTACAACGGGGTTTGACCTTCAAGAACCAAGAACAAGAGCAGCAGGTAGCCAGCTAGATTCCGCTCTGAATCAACATTGCAATCAAGAATTCGATAATAGCACAACTATGTTTGCCAGTGCGACATTCGTAGAACTATGATAAGAAACCAAACTCGTGTGGGGTCACATCCATCTCACAGAAAACGTACGAGTAGTTCTCATTTTTCATTGATTAATGGAGAGACTTGCCTCTTTGTAAAGCAGAGGAAGTTTCTTGTTTCTTGATATTTTCCTTTCTATAGTTTGTTTCTGGAAAAACAACCGTTGGCAAGAACAGTATTCATGTTCTTGTAAAAAATTATAGATTTTCATTTATTGACAGCGTCTTTCACCTGACTTTTCTTTCATTTCATAATTTAGGTATATCTAATGCTAATATCTTCCGGAACTTCTTTTGTCTAAAACTTTTTTTTGTGCAAAATGCCTGAATTTTAGATGAAAAGATTAAATGACATATCTAGTGCTCGCATGGCATCTAGCTAAAAAAGACTTTGAAAAAACTCCAAAGTTCAAAGAAAAGGAAATATAGGAGACCATCTTTCAATTTTGACATAAGATCACTGGTGGGACACAATCCACTTCTCAATTATAGTTATAAAAAACAATTAAATTAGTATATCAATGATAAACCTCCAATTAACTTTTGAATCACCAAAAACTCCAAATTGATATACGCAAAATATATTTACCTTCCGTTAACTTTCGTCAAATGTTGTTATTAAAGTGCTGACTTAGATAGACCACATGGTTCAATCTATGAGTTAATACAACAAAAAACCTCAAACTGACATACTTGTGATAAATTTACTGAAAAGTGATATATTTGTGATAAATTTACTCTAAATTAATTTTTAGGTCATCAAAAACTTTAAACCGGTACACACTTGATACATTTTTCCTCTGTTAGCTTCCATTAAATTTTACTATTAAATTTAGTAAAAACTCTATGTCATTATCCTCTTTATCGAGTGTGTCAAAAAAAAAAATAAAGAACTTAAATGCACAAACCTTGCTAGTTAGAGAATTCAATTGGACAAATTAAATGTTCAAGCTCCCGAATGCAAGAACCATACGAGGGCATGAATTCTGGACTTGTCCCAAAATTTCTCACGCTATTGCAAATTTCCTAAAAAGGCAAGAGCGTAAATTCTCTCCCCTTCCTCAGTTTGATATCCACATGAAACAGGCTTTGCACCTTCCTGTCCCTCCTACTTCTCAATTTTATTTTATTTTATTGTTTATCCAGGGGAACCGAAAGAAATATGCAACTAAACCTAGACCATTCAGAGGTTTCTACAGCAAAATTGATGCTGTGAAGATGAATAGAATAAATGAAGGATGAAGAGTGAACAAGAATCTTTTGGATTTACTTCTCAATCTGTGTATTCACAGTACAAACTATTTATTGCAGAGCATGCTTCAATGGTTTGCTCTGTTTTTCTATATATATATATTTCATGAACTCAACGAAGAAGAGCTTAATGAACTAAAGAATGGAAAAACTGGTTAAGAACAGAAAGAAGAAACTGTTATTTTCATCTGTTACACAAGCTAAACTGAATAACAGTTCTTTAGCAAAGAATCTTCTCTCTGAGTTGAGCACGTGGAGTTTGAAATCTTCAACGCCGACTTCGTGGCTTTCTCAGTCAACTGGTTTTGAACATTATGTAGACACGTGGCTGGCAATTTCATTGACTTGCGTGCTTTGCTTCCTTTGATCTTTTTCACAACAGCAACCCTTTCATTCTCCTCCTTCGTTGAAGCCACAATAGAGTATTTTCTCTAAGTTGGCTGTGCTTTGATATTCTTAACATCCCCCGCAAATTGGGAAGGGGTAAGAATCCCATATCCAATTTGGTTCTAATAGTACAATGAGCGAAACGTGATAATGACTTGGTAAAAATGTTAGCAAGCTGAAAATTACTTGGAACATATCGAACACTTAGCGATCTTGAGGAGACTTTTTCGCGAACAAAATGAAAATCAACTTCGATATGTTTGGTACGAGCATGTAGAATGGGATTAGCTGTAAGAGAGATAGCAGACTTATTGTCATAGAACAAGAGTGTTGGTGATGAGAGAGATATACCAATATCTCGTGGGACAAAGCTAATCCAGGTAAGATTAGCACTAGTGGACGCAAGTGCTCGATATTCAGCTTCTGTGGAAGAACGGGATACAGTAGGTTGTTTATTAGCTGACCATGAGAGAAGATTAGAGCCAAGATAAGTGCAAAATCCAGTAATGGAATGTCTGGTGTCAGCACATCCAGCCCAATCGGCATCTGAAAATCCGTATAGAGCTATGGAACTGTTAGAATGGATAAAGATCCCAAGATGAGTTGTTCCTTTAACATACTGAAGAACTCTTTTCAATTTATGAAAATTTGCAACTGTTAGGTGCTACATTTTTTGACATAGTAAGTTCGTTGCTGATATAGCTAGTACGATTACCTAGAGGGGGGTGAATAGGTATAATAGATTTTTCTTTCGATAATTACACACTACTTAGATAGATAAACGATTTGCAGCAATTAAAAAATCAATCGTAAGACTGAGTAAGGGAAAGAGAGAATTTGACACGCGGTTTATAGTGGTTCGGCTTGTTTCAAGCCTACGTCCACTCTTCTGCACTGACAACCAATTGGCTGGATTCCACTATGAACAAAGAGATGTTACAGTGATGATCTTCCTTGACTTCTTGGTGTAGACGATCTTCCACACTCTCAAGGTATCACTAAGAATGAACACTCTCTGTGTATACAATTTCGCTCAAATAGTATCGACTAATAATCAAGGATCTTCAGACTGGAATTTTTCTATCGATCACGCTCTTCAAAACAACTTGAATGTCTTCCTTTTATACTCCTTTATGCCATCATAGCCGTTGGCACTTACCAAAGGAATTCCTCCAATCTACCCGTTGGACGGAATCAATCACGAAGATCATTCGAGCCATTTAAGGAACTTAGCGATAGCCCATCAATCATGTTCGCCCATACAATCAGGATCTTGGTTTCCAAGAATAGAACATTCCAAGAATACTTCGACGACCATCGGATCTTCAATCGATCTAGATAAGAACAAACAAAGAATCCGAGATGTTTATCCAACCAAGGGATCTTTTCCGGAGGATAGGATCGAATCCTCAACCATAAGCTTCGGCTCTGGATTTCCTTTACTATTGGATTAGAAAGACATCGGTGAGAATAGTCTTGAGTCTTGAGTCTTGAGTCTTGAGATCATAAAGTCTTGAGACTTTAATCTTCGGTCTCCGAATATCCGGACTTAGACGATAGAAACGTTTTGTCAACTTCAAAATACTCGGAAAGATTTCTCCAACAATCTCCCCTTTTTGATGGTGACAAAACTTCCTTGTAGATTTGAACAACTTTGACCTGCAAAAACATTTCTCAAGCAATATGGCTAACTCATAGAGAATAATAAAACAACCAGATTCTGCATCCACAGCAACTTGGTTAGTCTTTCATGAGTAATACCATAAAACAACACTTGATATGAATGCAACCAGTCAAGCATTCATCTTGGAATAGGTAACTCTCTTATCTGTGTCCTTATCCTTGATAAGATCCAGAGTAGTACGTGCGGGTGAGACTTTGATTGGTAGATAACGCCCTCGTTCAACTCCAACAATGTCTGCCAACATATTCACATCTACTACGTAGACTTTGTCTCGAACATCGAATGAAATTCTATTCGCATCCAAAAAGCTGAGATTTGAATAGAAATAAGCGGTTAAATGTGCGTACCCGTCCGTAGAGTCGAGCAAAATTTCTCAAGTTGAAGCAAGTTCAACTTTTCTCTCAAGTTCATGTTGATGGCGTCCGAAATTCAAAATCAACACTTCGAGGGTTTATCACCCCTCTTTTCAACAGGTTTGCCATACATATTCTCCTGTTCCTTGGATTTGAACAAATCCATTCGATTTCCTTTGATCTTCGCTGCCACACCCATTCTCGCTTGAAACTCAAGGAACATTCAATCATCATCATTCCCTTCAATTAAGTTTTGCCCACACGAGGATCACTTGGAATATTTGCAAGTGCATCCTCTCGCTTTTCCTCTCGGAGCAATTCCTAACTCCTCCATTCTCCGCAGAAAAGATATTCATTTCCATAGTTCTTATCCTTAAGGAAATCGTCTATGTAATTCAATGGTGTACCGGTGCTTTTCAACGCACGATAAAGCTTATAGATATAGGAGGGTTTTGGACTCTTACTGAGTCGGCTTCCTCGATTATCTCTTCTTCAAGAAGATGACTTTCACCATGTGGGGTAGGAGGCGATGAATGACGTGGATGAGAACGAATCGGACTTTGTTGCTGACTTGAAAAGTCTTCCTCCTCAGTAAGATCGAAGTGTATTGGTCCCTTATCCATTCTTTGTGGTCCCCTGCTTGCTATTCTCGATGATTTCCTCGAAGAAGACATTCTTCTTATCGATTTGAGAGATTCCTTCGCTTGCTTCCCAAGGAAAAATGACCACTTTCTCGACGATGAACAAGAGATTGATACAGGTTCGGGAGAAGAATACTTTTTAGAGTTTTGACGATTGAGGAAAAAACTGTATATATATATATATATATTTAACTCACTTTTTGAAAAAGGAAGTTCAATCGACACAGGGAAAGTGTACGAACATTTCTTTTCAAAATCAATAATTGCCAAAATTAATCTTTTTGAAAAGACAAGTTTTTGATTTTCACACAGATAATAACTGAACAACAAAATCGTACATTTTCGAGTTCGAATAAAATAGCCACTTACAAATCTATAGCTATGAATGTCTCGAGTCTCAAGATCTCGAGACGAGAGATTAGAGTCTAAGGATTGTTGAGTCTTTAGACTTTAACTTCTTCAAGCTTCAAAATGTTGAGTCTTGAACGGATAGCGTCGAATTGATTTTTCTCCAAAGGCTTTGTGAAAATATCCGCTAGTTGACTTTTTGAATCAACAAATTGAATCGAGATTTCTCCATTTTGAATATGATCTCTAATGAAGTGGTGTCGAATCTCAATATACTTTGCTCTTGAATGAAGAATTGGATTTTTGGTAAGATTGATCGCGCTGGTGTTGTCACATCGATTTCGTGCATGAGTCTTCAATGCCAAAGTCTTGTAGCTGTTGTTTGATCCATAGAATTTGCGAACAAAGAAACTTCCAAGAGCTACATACTCGCTTCGTTGTTGAAAGAGCCACGGTACTTTGTTTCCTTGAAAACCAAGATACTGTTCTATTTCCAAGCAAATGACAAGTTCCGTAAGTGCTCTTTCTATCGACTCAGAATGGCTAGATCTCGCATCCGAGTACCCTAGAAGATTAAAGTCTCCTTTCTTTGGATACCAAAGACCGATGCTTGAAGATGAGGCAATGTATTTGATAATTCGTTTCACGGCACCGAGATGTGATTCTCTAGGATCGATTGAAACCTAGCACGAGACACAAACACTTAACAAAATATCGGTCTAGAAGCGATAAGATAAAGAAGTGAACCAATCATGCTCCCGTATAGCTTTTGATCTACTTTCTTCCCTTCTTCATCCTTGTCTATTTTCTCGAGAACATGACATTGGTATGTCGGTCTTTTTTTGCATTTTTCTAATCCAAATCTTTTGACAAGATCATTTGCATATTTTTCTTGGTGAATAAAAGTTCCTTCCTTCATTTGCTTTACTTGGAGTCCAAGAAAGAATGTTAATTCTCCCATCATACTCATTTCAAACTCATCCTGCATAGACTTAGAAAATTTCTTGCATAGGCTTTCATTAGGAGATCCAAATATAATATCGTCTACATATATTTGAACAAGTAAAAAGCTTTTGATTTCCTTTTTGATAAATAAGGTAGTATCTACTTTACCTTTGACAAAACCGTTCGTATTAGGAACTTACTTAGCCTATCATACCAAGCTCGAGGTGCTTGCTTTAAACCATACAAGGCCTTTTTCAGTCTAAAGACTGAATCTGGCTTCTTTGGGTCTTCAAATCCAGGTGGTTGTTCCACATAAACTTCCTCATGGATGAATCCATTTAGAAACGCACTCTTGACGTCCATTTGGAATAACCTGAAATTTTTATAGCAAGCAAACGCAAGTAATAGACGAATAGCTTCTAACCTTGCTACTTTTGTGCGTAGGTCTCATCATAGTCTATTCCTTCCTCTTGCGTGTATCCTTTGGCCACGAGTCCGGCTTTGTTCCGTACGACTTTTCCATCCTCGTTCATCTTGTTCCCGAATACCCATTTGGTTCTAATAACGCTTTTACCTTTTGGTTTAGATGTCAAATCCCGGACATCATTGATGTTAAACCGTCGAGTTCTTCTTGCATAGCTTCAATCCAAATTTCATCGATAAAGCTTCTTCTATGCTTTTTGGTTGAATTTCGAGATTAGAGCCACAAAGACTAGATTCTTCACGTCTTTTTGATCTCGTGCGGATTCCTTCATTGATTTCACCGATAATGAGATCTTTGGGATGACTGGATTTGTGCTTCCGATTCTTCGGTTGATTTTCCCGGTTGATGATCTCTTTCTTTATTTGAATCTTCAAGAACATCTTGATGTTGGACTTCCGAGACTCGAGATGATTCTTGAGTTGTAAGCCTTGAAAGGTGCTGAGTAGATTCGGACTCTTCATATTGAGTCCGACGGATTCAAATACATTGAGTCTTGGAATTTGACATTCATTGATTCCTCCACCGATTGGCTTTTCTTGTTAAAGACTCGTAAGCCTTGCTTATAGTAGAATATCCAAGGAAGATGCCTTCATCCGATCTTTCTTCAAACTTACCAACTCGATCATTTGAATTTTTTAAAATAAAGCATTTGCAACCGAACACATGAAAATATGAAACAATAGGCTTCTTACCTTTAAACAATTCATAGGGGATTTTCTCTAAAATGGGTCTTAGAAAGACTATATTTATAATGTAACATGCTTTGAAACAAATTTCAAAAAATCGAGAAGAAGTTTTACTTTCAATTAAAAGTGTTCTAGCCATTTCTTGAAGAGATCTATTCTTTCTTTCCACAACTCCATTTTGTTCTGGAGTATATGAAGAGGAAAATACATGATTAAAACCAGATTTATCAAAAAACTTTGTAAAGTTTTGATTTTCAAATTCACTACCATGATCTGTTCTTATACTTGAAATAGCACATCCTTTTTCATTTTGAACCTTTTTAGCAAACTTTTCAAAGTACGAAAAGGTTTCGACTTACTTGCAAGAAAATATACCTGGTAAAACGAGAGTAATCATCCACAATCACTAGACAATATTTCTTACCTCCAATGCTCGGGTTCTTGTTGGTCCGAAGAGATCCATATGCAGCAATTGTAGAACATGCTTAGTAGAGATATGTTTTATAGACTTAAATGAATTTCTTACCTGTTTTCCCGCAATACATGGTGTGCATGAGTCGACTTTTGATAAGGTAATTTTGGTAGACCTTGAACAAGCTTCTTTGATGAGATTTTGGCTAATTGCTTCATGTTGACATGGCCAAGCTTTCTATGCCATAAGACCGCTTCATCTTGAATTGAGATGAGACATTGCGTTTCATTTGGTCTTACATCAAGAAGGTAGATATTTCCATGCCTTCGACCCATGAAAGACTCGAGTTGAGTCTTTACTTATTTCGTAACATATGCCTTCTTGAAAAGAGATCTTGAACCCAAAAGATCACACGCTTGGCTAATGCCGAGAAGATTATAGTTGAGTCCTTCCACTAGAGAAACATTGCTTATTGTGAGATTTCCAATTTTCACATTCCAAATCCCACAATACTTCCTTTCTTTGTTTCCACCAAATGAAACTTTTCCACCATTTACTTGAACAAACTTTATAAAGCAATTTGAGTCTCCCCGTCATGTGTCTTGAGCAAACCGTCAAGATACCACTTTACCTTCTTTTGACAGAGACTGTAATCAAAGGAGAGTCTCAAGCTTTCTTTGGTACCCAAATTTTCTTGGGTCCTTTGGTGTTAGTAGGATAAGCATTATTAGGCCATACCCTTTTAACAGGCTTCCAGACCATATGACACTCTTTTTCAAAGTGATCTTGACTGCTACACTTTGAACACCTTAGAGCATTTCGACCTACGACTTTACAAAAACCTTTTGAAATGATTTTTGTACGCTTCTCTCGATGGTCTTTTCTTAATTCTTTCTTTTACTTTCGGAAAATCAATCAAAGGGATTGTTTCT
The DNA here is from genome assembly GCA_014182725.1 of Eucalyptus brandiana. Taxonomy (NCBI): domain Eukaryota; kingdom Viridiplantae; phylum Streptophyta; class Magnoliopsida; order Myrtales; family Myrtaceae; genus Eucalyptus; species Eucalyptus brandiana. The sequence continues at coordinate 29,928,727 of CM024670.1, forward strand.
GCTGTCATACCTAGACCAGACTTATTGAAGTAAGGTCTTTGAACTAAAAGAACTTTCTCGAGTTTTTCAGACCCTATTGAAAATTTCTTTGAAATATTTGATAAGTCGGTTTTCAAGAAAGCATTTTCTTTTGAAAGTTTATCTTCATTTTCTTTAAGAGTAGAAACATTCAAGTCTAGACTTTTCACTCTTTCTTCTAAAATATTTTCCTTTTGTTTTAGAGCTGAGTTTTCCTTTTTCGCCTCGAAAATCCTTTTGAGAGAAGTCTTAAGACTAAAACATAATTCATCAATATATTTAGAGACTTTGACAGGAATTTTAAAATCACTTACCTCAAATTCACTATCTGAATCTGATCCAGAGTCTGAGTCTGATTGTGCCATTTTCTTACATTCGAAGCAGACTACATCTTTGTTTGGTTCTTCATCAACAAACTTGGTTTGCTGTTTCTGAAAACTTTGTTTTCTTGAGTTGAACCTTCTTCCTTTTCTATTCAGCTTTCGAATCTTCTTATCATAAGAGCAAGCTCCTCATCATCCGATCTTCTTCGAATCAGTATCATCGTAATCATCATTAGATCTTAATGCAATGGATTTCTTACCTCTTGGATCTTCGTCTTCATTGATTCGCTCCACTTCGTAAGATTGAAGAGTTCCAATCACTCATCTACGATAATGGCATAATTCTTTGCGTCTCTCGTATTGAAGTCTTTATATGATTCCAATCCTTAGAGAGTCCTCGCAGCAACTTGTTCACCTTCATAGGATCGTAATTTTCTGTCCTTGATTCTCAAGTCCATTGACAATATCTCGTAAACGGCTAAACATGTCGGTTATAGATTCTCCTGGTTTCATTTTGAAGGCTTCGTATTGACCAAGGAGAATATTAATTCTCGGTCTCCTTCACTCGGGCCTCGTCCCTTCATAGGTGATATGTAGTCTATCCTGGACTTCTTTTGCCGTGACACAAGAAGATATTCTGTTATATTCGTTGGTGACAAAGCACAATATAAAGAATAAATTGCTTTTGCATCGAGTGCTTGTCTCTTGTTTATCTCATCTTGAGACATTCCGCTGGTCTCAACAGTTTCTTTCCCTCTTTCAGATACTGATGCAATAGTGGGAGTGATTCCTCTTTCCACAACGTCCCATTCCGAGAGGATCCTTTGATCGTAGGAAAGCTTTCATCTTGTTCTTCCGGATGTTGTAATCCTTTCCATCGAAGTAGGGTGGTCTCAGTATTGCTTTGACCTTCCACCAGCCCCGATGCTAGCATACTAGCCATGGATCTTTTACTCAAGTAAAACACTTCAAATAAAGTAAGAACACGTGCTCGATACCAATTGATATAGCTAGTACGATTACCTAGAGGGGGTGAATAGGTATAATAGATTTTTCTTTCGATAATTACACACTACTTAGATAGATAAACGATTTGCAGCAATTAAAAAATCAATCGTAAGACCGAGTAAGGGAAAGAGAGAATTTGACACGCGGTTTATAGTGGTTCGGCTTGTTTCAAGCCTACGTCCACTCTTTCGCACCGACACCAATTGGCTGGATTCCACTATGAACAAAGAGATGTTACAGTGATGATCTTCCTTGACTTCTTGGTGTAGACGATCTTCCACACTCTCAAGGTATCACTAAGAATGAACACTCTCTCGTGTATACAATTTCGCTCAAATAGTATCGACTAATAATCAAGGATCTTCGACTGAATTTTTCTATCGATCACGCTCTTCAAAACAACTTGAATGTCTTCCTTTTATACTCCTTTATGCCATCATAGCCGTTGGCACTTACCAAAGGAATTCCTCCAATCTACCCGTTGGACGGAATCAATCACGAAGATCATTCGAGCTATTTAAGGAACTTGGCGATAGCTCATCAATCCTGTTCGCCCATACAATCATGATCTTGGTTTCCAAGAATAGAACATTCCAAGAATACTTCGACGACCATCGGATCTTCAATCGATCTAGATAAGAACAAACAAAGAATCCGAGATGTTTATCCAACCAAGGGATCTTTTCCAGAGGATAGGATCGAATCCTCAACCATAAGCTTCGGCTCTGGATTTCCTTTACTACTGGATTAGAAAGACTGTCAGTGAGAATAGTCTTGAGTCTTGAGTCTTGAGTCTTGAGATCATAAAGTCTTGAGACTTTAATCTTCGGTCTCCGAATATCCAGACTTAGACTGATAGAAACGTTTTGTCAGCTTCAAAATACTCTGGAAAGATTTCTCCAACAGTTGCATAAGTAAGATCAGGGCTGGTGATTGTCAAATCTTGAAGACCACCTACTAGACTTCTATACTTAAGTGGATTAGCAAGCAGAGTATCATCATTTGTCATGGCAATTGATTTAAGTTGCAGAGGAGTTGATACATGTTTACATTCTGTCATGTGAGCTCTAGCAAGTAGATCAATAGCATACTTGGTTTGATAGAGAAACATATCTTGAGAATTACGTTTGGCTTCAATTCCTAAGAAGTAATGGAGATAGCTGAGATCTTTCATGTGGAAATGAAGAGTCAGTAACTTGATCAGTGTAGCGAGTAGCTGATCTGAGTTGCCAGTCAACACTATGTTGTCTACATAGAGCAATAGTAGTACTGTATCTGAACCAGTGTGAAGCACAAAGAGGAAATGATCAGTTGTGCTACAGAAAAAGCCATTTTCAAGAAGAAAATTACTAAATTTATCAAACTAGGCACGCGGTGCTTGATGAAGACCATATAAAGACTTCTTTAGAAGACATGTACATTGAGGTTTTTGAGGATGTATGAACCCAGGTGGCTGCTCCATATACACTATCTCATTTTATGTTCCATGTAGGAAAGCATTTTTAACATCAAGCTGATGTATTGGCCAGTTCTTCATCATTGCCATAGAGAGTACTATACGAATAGTGGCATGTTTAACAACAGGACTAAATGTTTCAGTAAATCTACTCCCTCTTCTTGATGAAACCCCTTAGCGACTAATCGAGCCTTTAGTTTGTCAAGACTGCCATCAGGTGCTAGTTTAGTTTTAAACACCCATTTACAGCCTATGACATTCATTTGGTTAGTTCTGGGAACTAGTAGCCATGTATGATTTTCATGCAGAGCATCCATTTCATCCTTTATTGCTTTGTACCAATCTTCATAAGCTAAGGCTGATTTAACAAATCGTGGTTCCAGAGGCACTTTATATTCAGCCAAACATGCATACTTGGGATTTGGCTTTATGATGCCAAATTTCAGTTGAGTCTGCATAGGATGAACGGAGTGAGTACCTTGAGGATTAGATGTAGAATTTTGTTGTTCTTGATCAATGATGATTTCAGCTGGTGCGACAGTTGTGGAAGTAAGACCTGGTTGCTCTTCAGCAACTGAGTCAGACTGTATCTATGTGAAAGGGGAAATTTGTGACACACCTACAAGATATGATACATTAGTGTGATCATCTTCCAAAATATTACTATGTTGGAAGTTTGTTGTATGTCCATTGAAGCCACTTTCCACTTGTGCTGCACTTGTGGAATCTAGAAGGTTAACGTCTGCTGCGTATTGTTTATACAGAACATTATACTGATCATAGTCCGTTGTCAATTTCTTTGTGAAGGGAAAGAAATTTTCATCAAATACCACATGTCGACTAATATATATACGACCATCAGTAGGCACAAGGCAGCGATATCCATTATGGCACTCACTATATCCCAGAAATACACAGGTAAGAGATCTGGGATCGAATTTATGTTGTGTATAGGGTCTAAGACAGGAGTAACATGCACATCCAAAGATCCTTAGATGTTCATAGCTTGGCTGCTTATGATGAATTTTGCTGTAAGGTGAGTCCAATTGTAATTTTGGTGTGGGGAAGATATTCACAATATAGTTAGCTGTCATGAAGGCATTTACCCAAAATTTCAATGGAACTCTAGAGTGATACAGCATAACTAAACCTAGTTCAACTATATGACGATGTTTCATTTTTGAAATTCCATTCTGTTATGGTATATGTGGACAAGACATATATTGTTTTATACCACAAGTCCGCAAATGATTCTGAAATTTGTTGCTTGTGAACTCTCCTCCATCATCACAATGAAAAATTTTGATTTTATGATCGAATTGCTTCTCGACTAGTTTCTGAAATATGACAAAGATATCATAAAATTCTAATTTCAGCTTCATTGGATAAATCCAACTATAATAGGAAAAATTGTCTACAAAGATGACATAGTATTTAAAGTTCTGAAAAGAACTAACTAGTGAGGGACCCCAAATGTCACAGTGTATATATTCTAAAGGAATAGTAGATGTGAAATTTGATAAGGGAAAAGGTAAAGCTGTACTCTTTGCTACTTGACAGCTTCTACATATGGTTTGAGTTTTTGCATTACAGTAAATCAATTTTTGATTCTGTAGATGCTTCACTGTTTTCGAGTTGGTGTGAGCTAATCTCTAGTGCCACACATCTTCTGCTACAACTTTGTGTTTTTGAGTGAAGAATGCTTCTGTAGTTTGTGAGTCCACTCAGTAAAGTCCTCTAACTTTCCTTCCAAGCATCAGGGTTGTATTTGTGTGATTGTCCTTTATATGGACCCCAGTTTTATCAAAGACAAATGAACAAGGATAGTCATCTATTAGTTTTGAAACAAAGAGAAGATTCTTCTTGATTTCAAGAACAATCAGTACATCATTTAGAGGTAATGAGTTGTCTTTAGTATGTAACAGAGTATCGCCAATATAAGCAATAGACAGACATGAACCATTTCCTATCGTGACTGTATCAATTCCACTATACTTAAAGAAGTTATGAAGAATGCCCGAATCTGCACTGACGTGGGCTGTTGCACCAGTATCTGGATACCACTCATTTCCTCTTGGATCCTGAAGATGCATTGCTGCCAATGCCGTTGGAATTTCTTCAGCTTGATATGAGTTATCAAATCGATACTAGCAACGAAGTGCATCATGTCCTGGACGTTTACAAATTCGGCACTCCAGCCAAGCATTTTCTATCGTTTTCTCATCATGCAAGTGTTTATTGAATGCTAAAGTCGAAGATGGATAAGATTTGATATTTTGATACCTTTGTGAGTAACTTGCATATGGTCAAAATCCCTGTCCAAATCCAGGCAAGTCATTTCTTTGCCAGAATTGCTGATCTACTTGATCTTGATTCAAGCTATTTGGCCTGTAGTTCTGACTTTTTCCAAAATATCCATAACCACGACCCCTACTGTTAATCGCACGTCCTTAACCAAAGTTACGTCCCCCTCTGTTACTACCTCTTTGACCTCCAAAACCAGAGTTCTGGGAAACATATTCTCTGTCAAAGTTCCCTTTCTACTGTATTTTAGATTTTCTTTGTCCAAAATAGACTAGATTGGTGTTGTACTGGTTCATCGAATAATTCTGCAGCCTTGTTTCAAATCTTTCTAATTATGTTATTACTTCATCATATTCTGGTTGGGGTTTCAAGCAGTACATAGTGGTTTGAAAGTTTTCATATTCAGATCCTAGTCCTTCTAGAACACCAAACATTTTGGTTATCTTATCTATAGGCTTTCTGATCGCATTTAGCTAATCACAAATTGATTTGTATTCTCTGAAATAAATAGAAAGAACTCAATCTCGTTTCTGGCAAGCTTGTAGTTTTCCTCTCAATTCAAATTCTCTAGCAATTGATTTTTGTGTAAAACAATTAAGAAGCGTTTGCCATACCTCATAGGAAGTTTCTAAACTAATGATCGAGCTTAGGATGTTTTCAGATACAACTCCACTATGTATTGTTGTCCAATCTATGTAATATGGATTTACAGCTTCAGCTTCACAACCTTCAATTTCAACCTGTAACGTCCGAGGAGGTGATGGAATTTCACCACTAATGAAGCCAAAAAAAGCTCTTGGCTTTGAAGAAATCTGTGGAACTGTGCTTGCCACAACAGAAAATTGTCTTCAGCAAGCTTGATCGTGACGAAATTGGAGATGTTAACATGTATTGGAAAGGGGTATTTCTGTGTTCTTGCTACCATTTTTGTGTTCTCAAAGCTTTGATGATGATGATGATGGTGATGTTGCGATTGTAGTCACGATTACCTGTTGAACTTACAAGATGGAGTTTTGTACGTGTCACCAATGATGCTCAGATCTTAACAAAGAAGAACTAAGCGAGTGCAAAGTACTTTGAGATCTTCGAATTAACAAACAAAATAGAATCAAGAGATGCGATCAGCGGAGTTTAGAAGCTACTTCGATTTGCTGCAACTTCAGCACCTTCGATTTGATTTTGCGAGCGATCGATTGCTGAACTAGACTATCCAACAAGGATGATTGATGGCTCTAATACCATGTGAAGATAAACATAATGAATGAAGGATGAAGAGTGAACAAGAAGCTTTTGGATTTACTTCTCTTTATGCGTATTCACAGTACAAACTATTCATCGCAGAGCATGCTTCAATGGCTTGCTCTGTTTTTCTATATATATATTTCATGAAGTCGATGAAGAAGAGCTTAATGAACTAAAGAATGGAAAAACTGATTAAGAACAGAAAGAAGAAACTGTTATTTTCATCTGTTACACAAGCTAAATTGAATAACAGTTCTTCAACAAAGAATCTTCTCTCTAAGTTGAGCACGTGGAGTTTGAAATCTTCAACACCGACTTCGTGGCTTTCTCAGTCAACTGGTTTTGAACATTATGCAGACACGTGGCTGGGAATTTTACTAACTTGCGTGCTTCGCTTCCTCTGATCTTTTTCACAACAACAACCCTTTCATTCTCCTCCTTTGTTGAAGCCACAATAGAGTATTTTCTCTGAGTTGGCTGTGCTCTAATATTCTTAACAGATACAACACGGGCAAACATATATGGACAGAAACATGATGTTATAATTTAAATGTGCGCGGAAGCATAGTTTTGGTATTGATGATAGTTTTTGATTAGTGATGTTGTGTGCAAGTGTATGATATAATTTGTGGTGGATGGACAAGGGATAAATTAGAATAATTGAATGACAAAGAACATGGGATATGGGAAATAATTTTATTAGTTGGATAAAATAATTTTACAATAGTTGAAGGAAGTGTTGGTGGAGGAGCTTCAAGATATGGAGTATTATCTCATGCTCCTCTCACTCTTTTACATTTGTTGTTTTGCTACACTCCCCCTCATTCCTATTTATAGAGACTAAATACAACATTCTAGAATAATGTGGAATGCTGTCCACTTAGACTTATTCTAGGAAATTCTAGATTGTAGTTCTTCTAGAGACTTCCCTTATATGTTGGACATTTTCCTTTTTCTTCCATAAACTTCATCTAGGGAATTCTAGAAGTTTAGCAACTCTAGGAAAATCTAGAAAATGCATCACCATTTCCAACACATGAACACAACCCGCATTCCATTACATGGGTGCAACACGATACAATGTTGAGCAAGGTCTCACAAATCCGTCCAACAATGTACCCCTGAGTTGACAACCTTTTTCTTCGTCTTGGTTGCCTAGAGTCCGACTTGATGATCGCTTTCTAAAATTCTTCTGAGATCGGTGTCATAAAAGTAAAGCTCACATTGTATAAGATGTCAGCATCTATATGTTTCAGAAGCCACAACATTAACATCATCTCCCAACGCAAGATCCACAGACAAGCCAATGGTCTCAACATGGCATATGTATCTCAAACCATAAAAAAAAGACTATACATACTTTGAAATCTCAGGCTATTCTCAGGAGCTCGATCCTAGAAGATGCTAAAGACAGTATCTGGACATAATCTTTTTCTTTTTCGAGCCAGTGTAATTTGTGCATTCTTGATTCTCAACAAAAACCTCGTTTCCATGGAAACCATCACGTAGAGGATAGAAAGCTCAATAAGGCACCCTCCCCACAGGGGCCAACTACAAGTATAGTTATCATCTATGAAGCACTAACACTCTCCATAAATCTTCGTATCATGTCAAACATTTTGATATGTGTTTAACACTCTCTGACACTCAATCAATATGTGTTGGAAAATCCGATACCTTATCAATTTTCTCGATAATTTTCGACATTTGAGTTTGGAATTATGATGTGCGAGTTCAGAATTTCGACACATATTTTCAACACTTGGTCAACTCTCTTGACATTTTTCGGCACTTGAGTTCGAAATTTTGACATGCGAGTTCAGAATTCCAACATACACAAATCAATTTTTAAACTTTTTAATAAATGATTGGTCAAAATGTAAATATGTAATAAAAATAAAAATAATAAAAATAATAAAGGAGGAAAGAAGAAAAACTTGTCTTCTCTTTTCTTCGACTCTCACTTCCCCGTGACACACAATTCACTCCCAAGTTTGTTTTTTTCTTTTCTCTTTTGACACATTTTGACACGCAAGTTCAAAATGTGGATTGTTTACTTTTTTTCTTCTAAATTTTATGGATTATTGGAATGGAGTTGAATTTGTCAAATTAAAATAATAAATGATATTAACAAATGGTGGATTAATGTAACATCATTCTATGCTCTTTTATTATTATATATTTATTTGTCAATTTGAATTAAATTAATTTAATTAAAAAATAATAAAAAGGATAATTTATCATGTATATAAAAAAATATACATTTAATACATAATATGTCCCGACGTATTGTCGTATATCAATGTTGGTGCTATTTAGATTATTATTGTGGCCACCTTCCTTCGTTAGGAAAGATTCACCTCCAGGTTGCCTTCTAAACCATTTGCTCAGAAGAATTTGACCTACGGTAGTGTGTTTCTCAACTTCCAGTCTCGCTAATTAAATGGAGAAAAGCTAATTCCCAGACAGGATGGCTAGAGGTCAATAAATTGAAATAGTAGCCGTAAGCATCATTGGTTTACGCTTTGACCCACCAATTTCAGAGGAAGATGGTTTTAATGAGGATGAAATTTATGACCATGAGACTCGAAAATAAATAGCATGCACTAAATAGTTGTGCAAATGTTACAGTCTTGAATCACGGAAGCTCATTTCTCCAGACAGCGAGATAAAATATTGGTTGGCAAGCATAAGGTGTTCCTCCTTCAAGTTAGTGTGATACACATACGTACAAACACATACTGTTGGAACCTGCTAATTTTGTCTTGGTCCTTCCCAAAAGTTGAAGTCACATTGCTTTAGCTGTTCAAAGCACAGAAAACATAGGTGCTTCTCAATGGCAGAAATAAGATTCATAGGATACAATTATAAACTTATATACTAGATTAGAGTTGCCACCGATTAATTTAGAAAAACCTAGGCCATTTGGAAACCTATGGTGCGCATGGTAATGCTTCTTGGCTGGGGAACAGTTTCTTTTCAGAAATAGTTCTTTTCTATTTCTACTCCTAACAATTTCGAGTAAAATAAAGTGTTCGGTAACTATACAAAATTTCTATCATTGAAATAAAAAAGAATAAAAATGCATTTAGTATGAAACAATTTCTTTTTTGTATTTATTCATTTTTTATTCTTGCTCACAGATCGCCGACTGTCAATTGCCGGCCTTTGCTGCACGACCGCCAGCCTCGCCGAGCAATGGTGGCGGATGGCCGTGAACGGCCGCGACGGACAACGGCGGTGGCGGTTGGTGGTGGTGGCGGCGATGACAACGGCAACAACAGTCAATGGTCGGCAGTGGCTCCGGGCAGTTGGAGGTGACTGCGACAAGAGAGAGGAACAAAAGAAAAAAGAAAAAGAAAAGTGGCTTATTTCTAGAAATTGTTCGCTGGAATAAGAAGCTTTTTTTTTTTTTTTATTTTTTGTTTCTATTCCAAAACTGTTTTTTAACAAGAAAATAGAGAAATTGTTCCCGGGAACAAAAATTTTACCAAACAGATTTTTATTCTTTTTCCGAAGAACAAAAAAACATAAATTGAGAAAAACAGAAATGTTACCATGTAGACCCTAAAGGGCCAAATAACGATGGAAATGATAACTAATTATGTTCACGTGCAAAGGAGTCAGCCAAACAAAAACTTGAAATCTTAGATTTGGAGGTATGCGTTGGATGGATCAACATCCCACAACACCCTTTTGTCACTCATTCACAAATAGTTCCCAACCCTAAATTAAACCCGAGCCTACAAAATCAATCAAAACAAAGGACTTTCTTGTATGACCATTCTTGAGGATCTCTGTGTCTCTCATAAATTATTTTGCGCCTTTAAATCTGGTGGGCCAGGGGAGAGGGGTAGTTAGTACCGCCTTCGGCCCATAGGATCTTTCCGAATCCTAGGTTCGGGCATATTACAAGATTATGATACAATTGTAAACTTATATACCAGATTAGAGTCGTCACCAATTAATTTCGATAAACCTAGGCCGTTTGGACACCTGAAGGGCTAGATAACGACGGGAATGATAACTAATTAGCTTTATGTGCGAGTGAGTTGGTCAAACAAAAACTCGTAATCTTAAGTCTGGAGGTTCAATTATGCGTTGGACAGATCAACATCCCACGACGCCCTTTTCTGCCGCAACACAATTCTCGATTAGTTAATTTTATAAGCATTGATGGTATATTGTTTTAAAATAACTTCAAATGTCACCAAAACACTTCTCATTAATTAACGAGGCCCATTTGCCTCCGAGCATGGTCATTTGCTGTTTCAATGAATAGGCAACGCAAAGACTGCTATCCACTTTTACAGCAGAATGATTAATCAAAGATCGAGTGACGATCCACTTGCATGGTGATGCAAGCCTAGGGGAGGCTTTCTCAAACGATAGGATCGGGAGAGTGACTCGCGCACAAGATCAGGACGAACAGTAATTTCAGCACTGCGCAAGCTCAAGAGAACAGTCGTATCTTTGTCGATACAGATCGGATCAACCCGATTCCAAAGCCAAATGAACAAAGACTTCTGGATCTACAATTTCTCTGTTTTGGGTTTTCTGAAATAAGCACTGTAGGATAGTCGAAATTGGGTTGGAAGTAACGAACAGAACAGAAACAGATAGACACTCCGTTGGTTGCTCTTCTAGGCCTCCAAGGAAGTTGAGGGGGGCACCGATTCTTCTAGATCGATGACTGCAACTCTTCAAGGATGCAGATTTCGAAAGCTCCAACTCTTCAAGGACGGAGTGAAAACTCTTCTAGGTTTTCAAGGTATGAACTCTACAAGGTTCATGATACTTGCTTCAAGCAAATCTTTTCATTTATCAAAAGTCATCTGTCTTTTACAAGGGATTGGATGGCTTATATCATCAAAGAAATAAAAACAAAGCGTTGAAACTAGAAAGCATTAAAGAGCCGAGAAACTAGAAAAATAATAAAGAGCTTAGGAACTAGAAACTAGTAAAAGTATAACGTCTTCATGGCTCCCAAGGTGTCTTCTTTCAAACTTCTGGAATGGACTCAAGATATCATTATAGCTTCTCGGTTTGTCGAGCTTGAATGCGGGCCAATCTTCTTGGTTGAGAGAGCCAGTCTTCAATGTGGGCTGCATCACATGGTCAGGTAAAATACACATTGTTCTGCACAGAACAGTTATACAACTGAATGCTACTTTGACAAAATCAAACGTTTATTGGGTAAAAGATGGAAAGACTGAATTGAAAATGTCTGGACTATATATGTTAGGGGAAGAGACGTACCAACTGGCTTTTGTTGCTGACAGGATCACTGTCAATTAACATGGAGGACAACATGCTGCATAGCAACACCACTTAGTCAAAAAGACAAGTGTAAATACTCTTGACAGAGATATGCAAGTCAGAAACCAAATATGGTAAAGCAGAAAGTGCTTGAGAACAACTTTAGAAGTGAGCATGCGAGTTGATACCTTAATTTGGGTTCTGTTATAGGTATAGGTAATTTGAATCGATCCATCACTAGCCTGGATGACAGCAGGATATGAAAACTCCATCTCTAAATTTTCTTCTAGGGTTAGAGCTTCATGCCAAGAATCACCATCATCCATGGATACAGCAACTTTGAGTATGCCCCTTGAAATTGTATTGTAAGCAACTATGAGAAGGCCATTCTTCAGCTTAACCCCATCGATACCTAGCCAAAACAAAGAAACTACTCCTTTAATTGTTGGAATGAAGGGAAGGTTGCTGATATGTAGATATTCGGCTTTCTGGCATTTGAAAACTAAAATGGAATACAAAAATGGAGCATCAGGGGAAGTATCAAAGCAACACTGAAAAATCAGCAGTCAATGGCACCATTCACTGCCATTGTCTTCTTCTATCAATGATCAAGCGAAGGATTGGACATCTTCAGCTCATAAGTTCTTGATATGATGAAGCACCTTGTGCTAACAGATAGATCCTCATGCAAACACATTTTGAATATCCGATAGACCATTCAAATTTGATTACCGATATGGTCAGGACAACCTTTTTCGTGCTGAACAAAGAACCTACACTTCTAGCAGTTTGCTCACTGAATGGAAGAAAAGATTGACGTTCTCTTGTATCAAAAGATGATTTTGATCAAATTGAGAGGCATTCTCAATTATGCTGGCAGATACTGGCAATTAACCTGAGTTTGGGTTTGGGAGTTCAGTAAATTCTGCATAAGCCCAATTCATGTCCCCATCATCGGATTCTGACATGCAAATTCGACCAATTCCAGTGTACGATCGTAATAGAACTCGCAGGGTGCCTCTTGCAGTCTTGTAGGGAACTGGTTGGATCACACCAAGAGTTTCATTCTTTATGTAAATCGGGCCATACTTCCTCCATGTTCTACCAGCGTCTGGAGTGATCTGTATTAATACACACCGCGTATATGACAAAAATTCCCTAGACTTACTGGGATCTCGTAGATATGAGAGATTAAAGGTCTGACCTCCATCCACGCACCCCAAGAATTCCAACTTTCCACTGAGGATCCACATAGTAAGAGCCCGTTATCAAGCAAGATAGGCTGCAGAACATTTAAAGACACAGAGTGATGTCATATACGTACAGTTGAGTTCAGAATTTTGGCTCACATAATAAGTTTATATATAAATTACATCATTTACCTTATTCTTGCTTGGTCCAAATATGCCTGGTGGAAATTGTTCTCGTTCAGACCAGCTGACACCTTGGTTATAAGATCTTTTCAAGCATCCGCTCCATCTAAACTTCAATAAGAAGATTTTAGGAGTTGCAATTGAATAATTTTTTAAATGCAACGATGTCTAATTGGCACCAACAACATGCAAAACCCTTTTCCCATTAAGTGGTTTCAGATTTGTGGGTACTGTTGCGCCATTCTCCTCGGTTTAGCACCGTATCTTCCTTTAAATCCAAGTTATGAACGTGCACAGGTGAATAGTCTAATAAAAAGTTTGGGACACATCATTTCAGTTCTTTTGCTACCCCTTTGCCCGGCCCGTCACCAAAAAGTCGGCTATTCACTAGAGCATCTAAAAACTATCGTTTATAGGTCGAAACTATTTTAAACGAGATTCTTTTATTGTATCCTCAAGTTGAACCACACAAACTAGTCTGAAGAATTAACCGTTAAGCTTATTTTTTCTTGAGTAGTCAAATATCCGGCATAGCATGCTCATCTCCTCACAGTTAATTTGTGCAGAAGATGGCACTAGATCACCCAATTTCCCATGCATGAAGCATGGCAGCAATTATTCCTGACATAAGAATTTTACCCTCAAACTAAGGTGGCATTCAAAGATTTAACAGGATAGTTAATATACTTGCGCTACTTCATCCATTGATTCCCCCTGTATCAGAAGATAGTCATAGCCAAAGAAAGAAACAGCTGCAACTTGTCTATTCATGATACGGGTAATTCGTCAAATCAACAAGAGCAAAGGAAATAAAAAACTTCCAATTTCATTTTGTAGCCCCAAGAACTATTGCTCATGTAATTCTGGGCTTGTCACTTCTAAAAAAATGCAAGTTCAGCTACATAACTCCTCATCAGTGTAATTCTTTTTGAGGGGCTGGTTGCTTGGTAGTCGCAACAGATTGTACCCCTTCTCTTGTCACTGTTGCTTCTATGTTAACTGTTCCACACTCAATCATCTTGCTATATGACATGTCTGATTATGGAACGGAACACTATCTTTTCACAGACATGCTGCTGATGATGGGTACATGGTGTTCTTTAGTTGGTACAAGCAAACTCCGAATGAGTTTAGACTTAACACAGTTAGCATATATTGATAATGTCGTAACTGAAGTTGTTTTACTTGACATTGTGTTAATGTGCCCTGTTTCTGTCCTGTTGCCATTGGAGGACTTATGTGTACATGGTCTGTGTCGTAGTTCTTTTTTGGGGAAAGGACATTATAACTGCCATAAATTTTATATGGGTTCACTTGAGTGCCATAACTTTTTTTTTGACCATTTAAGTGCTAAAATTTATAAAGAAATGTTTACTTGAGTGTTATAACTTTCAATCGATCACTTAAGTGCCAAAAAAATTCGAGGTGAGGACACCTGGAGTGCCATAACTTGGCACGCCGGGACACTTAAGTGCCATAACTTTAAAATGGTACACTTAAGTGCCATCATCGGAGTAAAATGGGACACTTAAGTGCCACTCCGCGAAAATCCGGCCAAATGGCTGAAGTGGCAATTTTCCGGCGAGTTTAGTCCAAAACGGCGTCGTTTTGCACGCCGACGTGGCGGAGAAAACGCAAAAACGACGCCGTTTCGTGTCTACGTGTAAATAATAATATAAAAATTAATTAAATTATAAAGTATTCAAAAATTTTAAAAAAAATTAAAAAATTAAAAAAATTAAGAAAAATTTAAAATTTTTAAAATTTTTAAAAAATTAAGAAAATAAAAAAAAAAGGGGGGAGGTCGAACGGGCAAAACGAGGGCCGAGCCCTCGCCGCCGCCGCCTCCCGCCGCCGTCGCCGGCCCTCGGCCGACCGACGGCGAGGGCCGCAAGCCCTCGCCGGATCGCGGCGAGGGCCGCGACCCTCGCCGGATCGCGGCGAGGGCCGCGACCCTCGCCCAGATCCGGGCGAGGGCTCGCGAGCCCTCGCCGCGCCGCCGTCGGCCGGCCCGCCGCCCACGGCCGGGCCCGGCGACCCCGGCCGACCCTCCCCACTCCATCGTCGGCGAGGGCCCGCGACCCCTCGCCGGATCCGGCGAGGGCCGCGACCCTCGCCCTAGATTTGGGTGCGGGCCGCGGCCCGCCCGATCCGGCGAGGGGTCGCGGGCCCTCGCCGCCTCCCCCCGCCGCCGAGAAGGGCCGGCGACGGAGTGGGGAGGGTCGGTCGGGGTCGCCGGGCCCGGCCGGGGGCCGGCGAGGCCGGCCAACCGGCGGCGAGGGCTCGCAACCCTCGCCGTCGGTCGGCCGGGGGGCGCGACCCCGCCGACCCTCCCCCTCCGTTGCCGGCCCTTCCCGGCGACGGCGGGAGGCGGCGGCGGCGAGGGCTCGGCCCTCACCGCCCGTTCGACCTCCCCCTCTTTTTTTTTTTTTTTTTTTTTTTTAAATTTTCTTATTTTTTTAAATTTTTTTTAATTTTTTAAAATTAAAATTTTTAAAATTTTCTTATTTTTTTAATTTTTTTAAATTAAAATTTTTAAAATTTTCTTTTTTTTTAAATTTTTTTAAATTAAAATTTTTAAAATTTTCTTTTTTTTAAAATTTTTAAAATTTTTTAAAATTAAAATTTTTAAAATTTTCTTTTTTTTTTTTAAATTTTTTTAATTTTTATGCTGATTTGGAGCTTCGGCGAGCCATGTAGACAAAAAATAATAATAAAATATTACCACGTAAGATTTCCGGCAAGGGTCGCCGGAGGTGGCACTTAAGTGTCCCACTCGAAAAAAAAAGTGGCACTTAAGTGTACCGTTTTGAAGTTATGGCACTTAAGTGTCCCGGCGTGTCAAGTTATGGCACTTGTGCTGGACTTCTGCCAAAAATTTCTAAAGCATTCACCCAAGCCGGAAATCCAAAGTGCCATAGCATTTGTGATGAATATTTAAAAGTTATGGCACTCAAGTGATCGAAAAAAAATATGGCATTCAAGTAAACATCATACGTAAGTTATGCCACTCAAGTGGTCAAAAAAAAAGTTATGACCCTCAAAGTGAGCGTCGTACAAAAATTATGGCATTTGTTATGTCATTTTCCTCAAAAAGAAATGTGACTGTCAAATAAAATCAATTAATAGGGAAGATAAATATCTCAAACAATGGCCATATGCACAAGTCCTCCAATAGCAACAACATAGAAACAGGAAACATTTACACAGTGTCAAGAGAAACAACAACTTTGGTTACGACAGTATCCATAAACATTAATTGTTTTAAGTCTTAAATCATTCAGAGTTTGCCTGTCCCAACTAAATAACACCATGTACCCATTAGCGGCAGCAATTCTGTGAAAAGATAGTGTTCCGTTCCATAATCAGACATGTCACATAGTAAGATAATTGAGTGTGGAATAGTTAACATAGAAGCAACAGTGACAAGAGGGGTACACTCTGTTGCGACTACTACGAAACCAGTCCCTCAAAAAGAGGAACTAAAAAAAAGCAACCGTGGCATAGAATATCCTGAAGTAATTGTCCTACTCGGAAGAAGGGCATAAATAATTTGTGTCTAAAGTACAAGTGAAAGCACTAATGTTTGAAGGAAACTACTGAAGGTTAGATCCATTTTACAACCGAAAATCATAAAACTGGGAGGTGATGGCAGGAGTACCTCGCTGTGTTTTGATATTTGGCACCCTAGGGGTGTTTTTTGGAGGTATATCCTAGAAGACTTGTGTATGATTCTACTCTGAATATTCATGCCAAAGTTTCGGAGGTTGTATCTGGGATTGAGTGGGTCTGGCCCCCTGCTAAGGTCTTAGTTCTTGATAGAAATACAAGCTGCAGTTTTTCTGTCATATTTCAGTGCTCTGCTATGCCTGATCGAATTGTATACACTGGCACCATATCTAGATTTCTTGCTCAGTCTGATTCTCAGAATCTAGTCAGGGACAAGAAGGAAATGTTTAGTGGCACAGGCTCATTTGGTTTACTCCAAATGTTTCTGAATTTCCTCAAATCTATTGGCTACCTTGGTTCAACAAATTGTCTAGTTTGGATGATTTAATAAGTGGTGGTCCTTGGCTATTCAGTGTCTGCTTTGCAAGGTGGATTCTGAATCATGGCATCATCTCTCTGTTAGCATGTTTATTCCCTAATGCTGTTTGACTTTTCCTGCTTCAGTTGATGGAGATTTTTCGACCTGCCAGAGACTGGAATTTTGAGGTGGACTGGATTTTGCAGATGACAAAAGGCAAAGCTTTTGCCAAGTTATTGTTGAAATTGGCCTGGGATGGGGCTATCTAATATCTATGAAAAAAAAAGGAATCAAGCTCTTCATAATGGATCCACCCCTCAAATTGATAGAGTGAAATGTCGTTTTTAGCTCTTGAGTGAAGATGATATCTTATTTCACTAAGAAGATAAGCTTGTATCCTGCTAATAGAAGAATTTATAAGAATCAGAGTGTTTGGCTTCCTTCTCTGCAGCTTGAAATTAGTCTTGTGCTGGGTTCGGGATGTTGTGACTTTATGACTTACCTGTTTTCGATGTTATACATATAGTTTGGACTGGGACTGTGACTCGAAGGGTAAAGCTTGTGCACAATACAGGGCAAGATAACTAAACAGCAACATTCAGTTCAGAGTTGAATTAACCTTTGAAAATCTAGCCCTATCTTGTAGAACAGCAACAGCTCCCCCGATGGAAGTTTGTATAAGACAGGATTCCACATTGGAACATCTTCTTGTTCATCGACGATTATCGGCGAATGCCACCGCCCATTCTGCGCCAATTTTTTAAAAATAATTAAATTTCATTGGCAACCTGCGCATAGCTTTTGCTACATGAAAATTCAGCCGGAAGAAAATCATGCAGTTTGGGACATAGGCCAAGGCCAAAGGTAAAAACCAAAGGTGAAGCTTAACAAGATAAATAACGTCCATGTTTTTAGATTCCACTGTTTCTGTTGCATAGGTTGAATGATAGATTCTAGATTCTATATTACCTGGTATCTCTGCAACCATATTTTAACATCAGGTGCCCCCTCTTTTGTACCTCCAAAATGAGCAACCAAAAAGTGATTGTTGTTAACCTGCAAAAATAATCACCCACATGTTTTATGTAGATTTTAGATGGGAGAGAATGCAAATAGAGCAAAAATGTCCTGTGAAGAACCTCGACAATGGTTGAAGCATGGCAGTTATTGAAAGGAGCAGATTTCGCAGGAAATGTGAATTCTTGTTCCACCGGCCCTGCTATGCGACAGTCCTTTGTCAAGTTCGAGCTCTGGGCCATCATGGGTGTCGGTGCACTTGCCTCGGGGGAATCGGCTACTTTTCTGCACAGAGTTTTCAGTACACTCAAATGTCTCGTGACCATGAAATATCCACATATCAGTCAGCACACATTTATCATCATCTCTCTGTGTCTAACGGGTGCCTGCGAATGCTTCCATACAAGCCCCTGTGAGCTCATAAACAACAAATGGCTGCACGGTCTTTCTATGGTATCTCACAAGCAGGCAACGAACAAGCACAGATTTAACCAGTTACACAGCATCTCATCCAAGCACTCTTAAACCACCTGGCAAAATGCACTTGGGGATATCGTAGCAAGCTGTCAGAATGGCACGCGGCCATGTTCGAAGCTGAAGCTCCCGGAGTAGCTCCAATGCAGAAGACTAGAGTGATTCGAGACAAAAAGTAGCAAGAACAACAGCGACAATGACCAAACCAATGACCTCCACATTGTGGCTCCACTGCAGCTTGAGGAATGCATGAAACTCGATCCAACTAGAGAATGAGATCGGCTTACTAAACTGAGTCTTGTAGACCCAAACAAACAAATCACTTTCCTACTTAAATTAGAAAATTCTTTTCTTGGAGGCCGATCATATTCACGCGAGGGTTCGTTCCTTAGAAATGATATTCAGGACTCACCGGTTGACGAAGAACTGTATCCTTTGCAAAACTTTCCGTGGACGTCTCGTGTTCACGTGAGGGTTTGCTTGTCGGAAAAAATAATATTCAAGATTGAGCGGTTGACCAAGAACTGCAATTCTTGCAAAACCTGCGGTGGACTGTCCCATAAAATTCACGTGAGGTTTGTTTCTTGGAAATAATATTCAAGCAAAACCTCCAGTATGCATCGCATGAATCTATATAATATTCAGCCGCATATATTTTTCCTTTCTTGAGCCGCACAGAGAACTCCTTGGAGCTAGGGGTGAGCATGATCTGGGTTGGGTCAGTCCACCCCCAACCCTAGACCAACTGTTGGTCATCAATTTTTGAGACCGAGGACTAGACCGACCCAATGGGTTCGGTCCGGTTCCAAGGTCAACCCGGGATCAATTGATAATTTTTTATTTCATTTTTTGTACTCCTTAAAAAAACGATTGAGGATCGGATGGATCCAATAGATTCGATCCGGTTTCAAGGTTAACCCAAGACTAATCAATAACTTTTTATTTCATTTTTTGTACTTCTTGAAAGGACAACCGAGGACTGTATCAATCCAATGGGTTCGATGATGAACAATGTCAACTAAGAAAGGCAAGCGGTGAGAGTCAAGTGAGGTGAGCGTCGAACAGAATAAGTATTGAATGTCGGGCGGGGATCAACAAGCCAAACGAACATCAAGCGGTGAGCGATACAAGTGATCTAAAGCGAGCGAGGCAAGTGTCGAGTGGCGAGTGAAGAAGGTTTTTTTCTTTTTTCGATTTTAGCAAATTGAAGATTAAGAAGACAAATAAGACAGAAGAGAACGTATACTAGAGGAGAATACCATAATGTGCCTTTTTGAATACTATGAGGACTTCTCACAAAAACATGTTCATCATTCGTAAATTGTGACTATTGACGCCATAAAAAATATTAAAAACCTAAGTTATTAAATAACAATGTAAAATTACTTGAACTTTTTACTAAAGAGCTATTTAATATTGTTGACGCCGTTTATTTTAAGGTTTTCTCTATATAAAAAATTATAAATAATATTATATATATATAGTCAGGGTGGGTCCAGATTGGACCGATCCGGAATTCTCAGGACCGAGGACCGACTCGTATAGTGCTAGTCTAGGAATTCTAAGACCAAGGATCGACCCACTCTCCCTAGGAACCGGACCAGGACCGGCAGGGTTGGGCCGGTCCAGGGTCCCCTAGACCGATGCTTAGCCCTACTTGGAGCTGCACAAAAGAAAATAAATGAAAGATTATTTGCTGTTGCCTCTTCCTGTAAAGTCATATAAATCCATTTTTTGGCTGATCTTCATTTATTTTCTTGGTTCTCTCGTGTTGATTTAAATGCTAGATCATCTCAGCGTTTCAGCATTCATTATACAAAAAATTAAAAAAATGAAATCGAGCTTTTGCTTAACAGTAGCGCTAAAGTTGAAACAAAATAGGGTTTGACCTTCAAGAATCAGGACATGTAAAGGAGGTAGCCAGCTAGATTCCGCCCTGCATCGACAGTGCAATCTAAAATAACATAATAGTCCTATGGGTTTGCGAGTGCGACATACTTTGACGAAGAACTATACTAAGAAACCAACCTTATCGGGGTCACATTCAGCTCACAGACAACATGCGAGTAGTTCTCGTTTTCATTGATTAATGGATAGACTTGCCTCTTTTTGTAAAGTCGGTAGCTTCTTGTTCCTTGATATTTTTATTTTTATGATTTGTTTCTGGAGAAATAACTGCTGACAAGAATCGTATCCATGGTTTTGTGTAAATTCGAGTGAAGACAAAAGAAATTATAAATTTTCATTTGTTGGCAGTGTAATCCACTCAACTTTTTCAAATCATACTAAACTTTAATTTCAATAATGTCATTATATTTAATGTTCAGATTCAACAACTTCCTTTCTAAGAATCGGCCTAGCCAAATAGATCTACTCAACTTTTGCCTTACAACCTCATAGTATGGTTTTGCTCGAGAACTAGCCTTGCATGATATAATTGACTGGTTCAAGGCTGGGAATCGGATACCAAACCAGTCGTCGTGGGAATTGGTTTGATAAGGTCATTTCAATTCAGTTTTTAAGTTGAATTGGTCTGGTTGCTCACCTCTGTTCTCCATTAGTCTGCAAACTTGACCCCATTGTGCGATTGGTTGTCATCTTCTGAAACCTGAGAAAGCACTATGGAGTGAGCGACGAAGCTCGGAAAGTGACTTCTCGAAAATTGGAAAATTGGAGAACGGGAGATCCCCTCCCGCGCTCGAGCCATGTAGGAGTAGGTGGTTAAGCGTTTTACCCATGATCCCAACAAGGCATCATTGCGAAGGTGACGTCGTAGTGACACTAAGTCTTACGAGGGTACATGGCATGCAAGAGCCCTTAACTCATGAAATCAACTAATGTGATTTCATACTTCAATGAATGAAACGAAGGATTTTATCATTTCAAATGGACCAGCCAAATGCATGACCAAGCGTCTTTTGCCCAAACGGAATCTTGCAACTTATCGTAAAAGCGCACACATTCAGAATCACATTCATTACAACTCATATAGGTAACATTATAAATTTGATAATGCCAACTATACCACAAGTAAAACCAGTCTAGTAACCGGCGATAATCTCGCCTTCAGATAGTCACTCCCAAGGAGTGGAACCGATAGCTACCTTGCCATACCGGTGACACCGTCCCTCGGGCACTTGTCCCTATCACTATAGATCAACAACCATAGGTCACTCGCGCAAATCACAACTTCTCCTCCCCAAAATCGGAGGCACCCATATTTTGGGGCATGGCAACATAGTGGTATCGCTCGATCGAGACAGCAATGGTTAGGAACTCATCATACATAACTTAAAATATAGTTTAATGTAAATATGGTCTTAATTTCACCATTTAAATTTCATGGTGCCATCGTATTTGAGATGCTAACTTGCCTCATGATGTGGATCACATGGCTTTCGTTATTTTCACATCAAATACCCAGCCTTTTGAGGAGAAAAACATAATATCATGACCAAATTGAATGGTTTACCAATATTGCGGAAACATAAACAAGCAAAATAAGTCAAGTAAGAATCACATTATAGATATAAAAGCTGAATAAGATGGATTTACGTGATTCAACAGTGACCCGCTCTATGGAGGAGATCGATGAGATAGTCCTGACAAAATTGGGGAAAACAAGATCACAATCATGTAATCACTCTCGTTCACAAATAGTTCCCAATTCTAATTCAAACCCGTGCCTACAAAAATCAATCACAACAAAGGAGTTTTCTCACTCTCTTTACTTTCCCGTATGGCTACTTTAATGCTCTCTGTCTCTCGTAAGTTATGTAGCGCCTAGGAATCTGGTGGGCCTGGGGAGAGTAGTGTCCTTGGCCCATAGGATATTACCAATCAATTTAATGTTTGGGCTCTTAACGGGCCAAATAACGACAAGAATGTTAAACTAATTGGGTTTATGCGTGAAGGGCCAGTCAATCAAACATTTGAAATCTTAGGTCTGGAGGTGCAGTTATGCATTGGCGGATCAACATCCCACGACACCCTTTTGTACTGCAGCACTGTTCTCGCTTAAGTCCTATGGCATCCATTGGTTAATTTCATAAGCATTGACGGTATTTTGTTTTAAAAAAAAAACTTGAAATGTTGCCAAAACACCTACTCGACTTTTCATTAATTAACGAGGCCAGTTTCTTGTGTATAGTTAGTGGCGCGACTATATTTGCGTGTGGAAGACTAAGGGCGTGCATGACAAAATTTCTATTTCTCTATTTCTCTGTTTTTATGTTCCCTAAAACGGGTTTATAACAGAAATTTGTTTGGTAACGCAATTTCATTTTTCTATTTCTGGCACAGATTTCTATTCCAAAAATAGATCTGGAGCAGAAATCAGAAGTTTTTTATTTCAGAAATTGAAATTTTGAATTATTATCAAACGCGTTTCTTTACTTAGAAACTCGTCTATGGAATAGAAATTGAGAAATCAATTTCTAGCCAAAAATTGATTTATATTCCCAAAATTTTGTCATGCGCATCCTAAGCAAATGCGAATTAATATTCAAAATTCAATCATGATGTGTGAGAATGACATAACAATGTGATGATAATAGCATGTGACAAGATAAGATAACTAAAATGTGAAACTGAATAATCAAATGACATGATATAGCAATGATCACATATTATGAGTGCGTTTGGTTCAGCATTTTCAATAGGCGTTCAGACTCCAAAGCTCATTTAGAAAATGTTGGACTGTTTGGCAACTATTTTGAAATAACTTTCAAGTGAAAGTCAGCATTGGGAAGACTGAAAGCCCAATGCTAATAGAGACTAGCTTTGAGTTTTCAGCATTTGGTCAAATGCTGAAACTTATTTTTTTCTTCCAAAACTATCCTTACTCATCCTTCAAATTTTTGATTTTTCCCTCATTATTATTATTTTTAAAATGCCAAAATAATGCAAAAAAATCATATATATAAATGCTAAAAAAATTAAATATATTTTGGTCTTTTTTAAAAATATATTTATATATTTGATTTTTTTAGCAATATTGTCAAAATTTACATTAAAAAGTTGCATATATTATTTTTTCAATTTTAAACAAATAAAAGTTAAAAAATTACGACGAAGGGTTTGGTATTTTTTTTTAAAATTATATATATATATATATATATATATATATATATATATATATATATATATATATATGTATTTGACTTCTTAGCATTATTTTCAAATTTATATTTAAAAAGTCGCATAAAAATTAAAAAAATTCGATGAAGGATTTTGTCTTTTTTTTTTTTTAATATATATATATATGTATTTGATTTTTTTAGTATTATTTTCAAAATTTATATTTAAAAAGTTGCATACTTTATTTTTTTTTTCAATTCTAAACAATTAAAAAAATTTAAAAATTCTAATGAAGGGTTTGGTCTTTTAAAAAAAATTATATATATATATATATATATATATATATATATATATATATATATATATATATATGTATATGTATTTGATTTTTTTTAGCATTATTGTGAAAATTTATATTTGCATACATCATTTTTTTTTTCAATTTTAAGAAAATAAAAATTAAAAAATTCCGATAAAGGGGTTGGTCTCTTTTTTTTTTTTTAAAAAAATTATGTTTGTATTCAATTTTTTTTAGTATTATTGTCAAATTTATAATTAAAAATTGCATACATTATTTTTTTATTTTAAACAAAATTAAAAAAATTAATAATGATCACACAAAGAGTTTTTCAAATGTGTTTTTATCAAACGGCATTTCTCTCAAAGTTGTCTCACAAAGCATAGTTTACCAAATGGTCTTTGCATTTGCTTAAAGTCCTTTAGGCTAAACTACTTTGCATTTTCCCAATGTACTTTCAAAATGTTGAACCAAACGCACTCTAAGTCCTTTAGGCTAAACTACTTTGCATTTTCCCAATGTACTTTCAAAATGCTGAACCAAACGCACTCTAAGTCCTTTAGGCTAAACTACTTTGCATTTTGCTAATGGGCTTTCAAAATGCTGAACCAAACGCACACATATTTTTAGATATTATATATGCCACTAATTGACCAAAATAAGGGCCAACTGTTTGCTAGGAGGCGCATCTACTAATTTTAGTGTCAACGACGTACAATAGGAGATAGCCACTGCCGATCCTAGTGTCCACAACGCCCTCCAAGAGGAGCAGATTGAGGACAATCCGATGCCACGCTTGAATAAATGCCTTTTAAAATGCGCCTTCCTGGCCTCCATCACGTCTTTGATACTTGGTTTTGGTTAGTCCTATGTCACCCCCTGATTACAGTGAATTAGTCTTTTGTTGCAAACCAAAAAAAGTTAAACTATCGCCCTTTTCTTTTTGTCTAGCTTTATTATCGATGAAAGTGACAGATCTATGTTTTACGAGAAATTGGAGCAATGAGCGAGACAATCATGTCCATAATGAAGGAGTAGAAGACAAGAAAGAAGCATGCTGAGACCGTGAAATGGTACCTCTTCTTATTTTCGGCTTTTGGATCAGTGATGGCGAGGTTGACATCAGACTGGTTTGGCTGCCGTCGTGTGATCGGTTTTGTGGGGTTCTTCTTCTTCATTGGGCCCTATGTCATGGGCATCAATTCCAATGATGCCTTCGTCCTGTTTGGCCGCTTCATCGCTCAAGTCGAGACTGGCTACGCCCTTATGTTCACTCCCATCTACATTGCAGAGATCACTCCTGCCGTCTTTCGTGGCTTGTTCACCACCCTTCCTGAGGTACTCACATTTTTTTCCCTAATTTATAGTATCTTTTCCATTTTTTTAATATGTCATTGATTTTTTTATCTTTTTCATAATTTATTTTACTGGAAAAATTAGAATTAGAAAGGTGATTGCATATATTCATTTGAACATGTTTTGGCGGTTTAGGTGTTCAACAGCTTTCATTTAACATGTGGCTTATCATGTGCTTTGTGGGAGCAATCTGCTTGATCCTTCTCGAAATCGCAGTTCGCGTTATGCCAAAATCCCCTCGGTGGCTCGTCATGCAGGGACGCATGTACGATGTGCACGGCGTCCTCGCTAGGATCTCGAACTCGGAGCTCATTTGCTTGCCAAAGTCGAGGAGGCTGTCAGCAATGTGGTGCATGGGCCGACTCTAGGCGTGTGGTGGGATCTCTTTTACCCAACTCGATTTGTCTGCCATATGCTTGTTTGCGCCATTTTGATGCAAGTGGCTCGGCAAGCCTGTGGCTTTGATACAATCTTTTTTTACAGCCTTTGTATTTTCGAGATGATTTGTGTCAAGATTTCGGATGACAAGCTCTTAATGACCATCACACTCGAATTTATAAAGCCAATACTCACTTTAGTTGCCAGCTTCCTTGTTGACAAGGTTGGATGACGGCAGATGCTACTGTGGAGCATAGGCTGAATGATCGGGTCCCTAGTTTCCCTTGGAATGACCTTAAATTACATCAACCAAGAAACACACCAAACACTGGTGCATCACATCATTGTTCGTCTATGTGGCCAGCTATTCGGTGGGAATGGGACCAATCACCTTAATTTACAACTCTAAGCTATTCCCACTTAGGTTGCGAGCTAAGGGATGCGCAATTGCCTTCATTGCAAACTAAATGATGAGTGGAATTACATCATAGGCATTATTACCACTGGACGAGGTGATCATCCACGGCAAAGCTACCTTCTTCTTCGCAGTGGTGTCATGCATCTCATGGTTTCTCTTCTACAAATTAATGCCACAAACTCAAGGCCTGACATTGGAGCATATGATCCAATTTTTCAGATCATTTTTCAAGTGGAAGCACGTGGCCAGGGACATAACCTTAAGAAGGTCCAAGCCGCTGAGGACGTTAGGGACGCAAGTGGCTCAAACGCAGTTGCAAGAGTAATTATAAGATAAGGGTGTTAGGTAAAAATAAATGTCTGTTAGGCTAATACTCTATGAAAGAGATTATGTTCGTGATGATTATGGATTGTGCTAGGTGTGAGGGTCATGTAGAGAGCAGGACACATACACATTATGAGAAACCTTTGACATACCCCTATCTTTCTGTTGAAATGGGTAATTCAAAATGGTGAATGTGTTCATTGCTCAAAGAGGCTTATGTATTGTCTATATACGTAAGCATCTTATAAAAATATCGACAAGGCGTCTTGTTGTGCATCTGGATAATGAATTTTTTTATTTTGCTTACGGATAGATGAGCTTTGTTCTATTTTTTCTCTTACCCCATATGCCTGGTGGATTGAGCTTAAAATGTTCACTACAGTGAGCAGAAATGTGTTCAAAGTATTAAAAAAAAAAAAAAAAAAAAAAAAGATGCTGCTGAAAGTAGCCTACCAATCCTAAAATTTCATTAATCAACTATCTCGGCACAATTTATGCTAAATATAATTTATTAAATAAATAACAGTTAAATAAAATAAATCTAATTTAATTTAACAAATCACGGTTAATTAAACTAACAGTGGTTAA
The DNA here is from genome assembly GCA_014182725.1 of Eucalyptus brandiana. Classification (NCBI taxonomy): domain Eukaryota; kingdom Viridiplantae; phylum Streptophyta; class Magnoliopsida; order Myrtales; family Myrtaceae; genus Eucalyptus; species Eucalyptus brandiana. The sequence goes on from CM024670.1 coordinate 29,955,669, forward strand.
CTAACCATGGTTAACTAACTAACCCTAGTGAACTAACTAACTTAGGGTAGTTAACCTAACCAAACTAACCACCTAACTAACTAGTCTAGGTAACTAACTAACCTAAGTAACTTAGTTACACAAACTAAACTAACTACTAATCCTTAATTAATACTAAACTAACCCCTAAGTGTAATTAACTTCATAATCCGAGATTAGGGTGTTAAGTCACCGGATTAGCAAGGTGATGGGTTCATGGCGACGGCAGCACGAAGGCGGTGAGATCCCGCAACTATGGCGCCACCAACGGAGGCCCAGACGAGACTGAAAACAGCCTTGCAAGTCACGGCCAAAGGGGTTTCGGTTTTGTTTGAGTTGTTCGAGTGGTGATAGGCTGGACAGCGTGGCTAGCTGAGGTGGTGGAAAGGCGAACATACAGGCTGGGGGTGGTGGATGGTTCGGCAGGGCTGGTGGTTGCTGGGTTGGTCGAGCGGTATATCATTTAGATAATATTATTTAGATTTTCGTATCATAAATACGATCAAAGCAGGTTTCTTCTTCTCGATAAACCTGGTGGAGATAGACCCTATGATCGACAAGGTTAGCGAGAGATTTTTTTCGAGCGATTTTTTCTATGATCTAAAAAAGTTGAATCTTTTCCCTCTTAGAGAGAGTAGAAAGGTTTTATGAACAAAGAGAAAGTGTTGGCATTAAGTAAGTTAAAATAATTTGAATATGGAATTTAAAATTAGATAAAATATAATCACAATCACTCTGTTACGAAGAGTTATCCAAAAGACTCACCTGCACGGGGCCTTGCTTCGGAGAGGACAGATTGTAAAAGGGAAGTTCTAAATTGGGTGTTCTTTGCACTAACCATCGCTCCACACTGTCTTCACTGCTTCAACGTCCAACAATCACACAAGATGAGTGAAGCGGTGAGGTTTGGAATATTATTCAATTTTTATTTCCGCAGCAAGCCGACCCCTCATGGTAAGACCTTTGTCAACTATTATTTCGTGCCCTGTTTTGATCATGTTCGATAGATTGACAATTGCATTCTTTTTCTTTTTTTTTCTAATAGATTGAGGCATGTTTTTGTCAAAATTATTGCTTGCACATTTGGTAGTTCTGTAAAAAAACATATACAACGATGTAATTGTTGATACGCATAGTTTATCAATTAAGTGGCTAGACAAGTAACAGGCATGGTTTAGTGGAGTGAGGACAAGTAACACGTATGTTTTGTTTGATAAATACATAGTTTCTCTACAATGAAATAATGTCGATCCTATGTTTTGTGACTTTGTAATTAATATTTCGTTCATTTCTCTTCTTTGTTCTTTTTCTCAATTAATGGAGGGGGGAAGGTAGATTTTTTATTAAGTCGAACAGATGTGGGGAGTATCTTATAAATCGGTGCGTTAAGCTAAAAACTTCTGGCCCCAAGTCAATCTACTTTGCAAATCTAAGATGTACTGTAATATTCTTTGCCTGACCAAATTTGTGGTAGTAAACTAATATACTTTCTTCAATAATTAATGCATGTGATCCTGTTGTCGAATATAAGTAATTTAGCAACCAAAACAATACTGTATACAAATATATTTTTTGAAAAAGTAAATGTACTCATAAATCTAACAATCGTAGGATCAAAGCTCAAGTATCCTAGGAGATTATTGAGAGGTAATTCTATGCATCCAATATTGTGTATTCATTATTTTGACATTAATTGAATAAGCTTGTGATGACATTAAAGACTAAATTTTCAGCAGCATTATATGTTTTTAGATATTATGTACGCCACTAATTGACCAAAATAAGGGCCAATTGTTTGCTGGGGGGAACATCTACTAATTTTAGTGTCAACAACGTACAACAGGAGATAGCCACTGTCAATCCTAGTGTCCACAACACCCTCCAAGTGGAGCAGATTGAGGACAATCCGATGCCGCACCTGAATAAATACCTTTTAATATGCGCCTTCCTAGCCTCTATCACGTCTCTACTACTTGGTTTTGGTTAGTCCTGTGTCACCCCTTGGTTACAGTGAATTAGTCTTTGGTTGCAAACAAAAAAATGTTAAGCTAATGCCCTTTTCTTTTTGTCTAGCTTTATTATCGATGAAAGTGATAGATCTATGTTTTGCGAGAAATTGGAGCAATGAGTGAGACAATCGCGTCCATAATGAAGGAGCAGAAGACAAGCAAGAAGCATGCTGAGACCATGATATGGTACCTCTTCTTATTTTTGGCTTTTGGATTGGTGATGGCGAGGTTGACATCAGACCGGTTTGGCCACCGTCGTGTGATCGGTTTTGTAGGGTTCTTCTTCTTCATTGGGCCCTATGTCATGGGCATCAATTCCAATGATGCCTATGTCCTGTTTGGCCGCTTCATCGCTCAAGTCGAGACTGGCTATTACCTTATGGTCACCCCCATCTACATTGCAGAGATCACTCCTGCCGTCTTTCATGGCTTGTTCACCACCCTTCCTGAGGTACTCACATTTTTTCCCCCTAATTTATAGTATCTTTTCCATTTTTTTTCTAATAAGTCATTGATTTTTATCTTTTTCATAATTTACTTTACTGGAAATTAGAATTAGAAAGGTGATTGCATATATTCATTTGAACATGTTTTGGCGGTTTAGGTGTTCATCAGCTTCCATTTAGCGGGTGGCTTATCATGTGCTTTGGGGGAGCAATATGCTTGATCCTTCTCGAAATCGCAGTCTGCATTACGCCAGAATCCCCTCGGTGGCTTGTCATGCAGGGACGCATGTATGATGCGCAGGGCGTGCTTGCTAGGATCTCGAACTCGGAGCTCATTTGCTTGCAAAAATCAAGGAGGCCTTCAGCAACATGGCGCATGGGCCGACCCTAGGTGTGTGGTGGGATCTCTTTTACCCAACTCGATCGGTCTGCTACATGCTTATTTGCGCCATTTTGATGCAAGTGGCTTGGCAAGCCTGTGCCTTTGATACAATCTTTCTTTACGAGCCTTATATTTTCAAGATGATTGGTGTCAAGTTCTCGAATGACAAGCTCTTAACGACCGTCGCACTCAAATTTGTAAAGGTAATATTCACCCTAGTTGCCAGTTTCCTTGTTGACAAGATTGGACGACGGCAGATGCTATTGTGGAGCCTAGGCTGGATGATCGGGTCCCTAATCTCCCTTGGAATGACCTTAAATTACATCGACTAAGGCCACACCAAAACACTGGTGCATCGCATCATTGTTCATCTATGTGGCCAGCTACTCAGTGGGAATGTGATCTATCACCTCAGTCTACAACTCTAAACTATTCCCGCTCAGGTTGCAAACCAAGGGATGCGCAATCACTTTTATTGCAAACCAACTGATGAGTGGAATTATATCATGGGCATTCTTATCACTGGACGAGGCAATCATCCACGGCAAGGCTACCTTCTTCTTCACTGCGATGTCATGCATCTCATGGTTCCTCTTCTACAAAATAATGCTGGAAACTCAAGGCCTGATACTAGAGCAGATGATCCAATTTTCCGGATCATTTTTTAAGTGGAAGCACGTGGCCAGGGACATGGCCTTGAGAAGGTCCACCCCGCTGAGGACGCTGGGAACGCAAGTGGCTCAAACGCAGTTGCATGAGTAATTATAAGATAGGGTTGTTAGGTAAAAATAAATGTCTATTAGGCTAATACTCTTTGAAAGAGATTATGTTCGTGATGATTATGGATTGTGCTAGGTGTGAGGGTCATGTAGAGAGTAAGGACACATACACATCATTTAAAAAGTTACATACATTATTTTTTTTTCAATTTTAAACAAATAAAATTATAAAAATTCTGATGAATGGTTTGGTCGGTTTTGTTTTTAAAAAAATTATATATATGTATTTGATTTTTTAGCATTATTTTCAATTTTATCTTTAAAAGGTTGCATGCATTATTTTTTCAAGTTTAAACAAATAAAAATTTAAAAATTTCAACGCAGGATTTGGTCTTTTAATATATATTTTATTTATTTTTTAACATTATTGTGAAAATTTATATTTAAAAGTTGCATACATCATTTTTTTTTTCAATTTTAAGCAAATAAAAATTAAAAATTTCCGATAAATGGTTTGGTATTTCTTTAAATATATATATATGTATTTGAATTTTTAGTATGATTGTTAAAATTTATATTTAAAAAGTTTCATACATTATTTTTTTCAATTTTAAACAAATAAAAATTAAAAAATTTTGAGGAAAGATTTGGTCTTGTTTTTTAAAAAAAAAATTATATATATGTTCAAAATTTATATTTAAAAGTTGCATACATTACTTTTTCAATTTTAAATAAATAAAATTAAAACAAGTAATATTAATCACCCAAAGAGCTTTTCAAATGTGTTTTCTACCAAACATTATTTTTCTTAAAATTGCTTCTCAAAACATAGTTTACCAAACGACCTTTGCATTTGCTTAAAGGACTTTAGACTAAACTGCTTTGCATTTTCCCAATGGGTTTTCAAAATGCTGAATAAAACGCATCCTATATAACATAACAAATCAGATGCAAAACATGACAATAAGATGAGATGACATAGGAATAATAAAAATGCAACATGACATGGCAAATGGGCTACAAAATGGGATGATAAATTGACGTGACATGACATGACAAATATAAGATGTTTAAGGTTTTCATTGCTCAAATATGTAGTGAGGCATTGACTACTTGTTTCCAAAATATTGATGACCAAAACTATGAGAGGATGGGAGAAGCCCTTCGATCCTTGCGATTGCTCCTAATTGATCAAATTAAGATTGGAAATGCGCAATTGGAATTTTGATTAAATATTCACTTTTACTTAAATGAACATCAAATCTACCTTGAACAAAATATGGTTAAATGCTAATTTGATTTAGCTCGTCCAGGTAAACATTATCTTCATTCAAGGTCAATTGTTTTTTTTTTTCTTTTGGAATACATTTCCTAATTTGATTAAACAATCTCACTTGATAACAAGAAGTGTTGAGCACTGAAACATTTATGTAGAATTTATATTCGGCTCCAAATTCTTTTGCAGTTTACAAATGCATTTAAGAAACTAGATTGAAAAAAAAAAAAAAAAAGCCATTTTGGTAAAGAGTATAATTTGAAATAGTTTCTCTAGCTTATCCTTTTCTAAGTTTAAACTTAATGAACATAAAAAAATTCTATACTTTTTCTTTATCCATTTTTCTAACGTTTAACCTCGAGACGGTAACCACTGGGGGTTCGCCCCAGTGGCCACCCTTCCAACATGGAAGGGGAGGTGAGGTTCAAATCCCCACCTTCGGGGGATGGGGCTGGGACGCGTAAGTTTGAGCGTGGGTTGCGGCTCCCACGCCCTGAAGCGAGGCGCGAGTCTGCGAGTGAGTGTCGAGTAGGAATAGAGTAGAGAGAGATCAAAAAAAAAAAAAAAAAAAAAAAACCTCGAGACGGTAGAGTATAATTGAATTTTTTTTCTAATTTATCCTCCTTTTTTTTTTTTTCAAGTTCAAACTCTAAAAAAATAAAACTTTCAAATTTTTTAAAAAAGTAAAACTTTCAATTTCACTTGCACCATATATATCACGTCGCGTGACGAATAAAAGGAGACCTGAACTTTCCATGAGCTTCATGCGATATCTTCTGTTAAATTTCTACACGTTCCCACATCGTCGAAGCTTCAGACAAGGATCTTGTCGACCGTTCCGGCAAATTCCGCCCCAGCAAAACATGGGATGCGCCTTGTCAGCTTCCGCACAAATGGGGTGATGTTGAAGCCAAGATCACGTTCGTGGGGCCTTACCCACCTCACTCGAGAGGTATATTATCAGTTTGGTCGGGCTAAATTCACAAGGTCTGCACACAACGTCGTCAATTCGAATCGTAGCACCTTCGAATCCAACCGGGTACTGAAGGACTTGTCTAAAGGAGGTCGAATTGATGATGCCCGGAAGCTGTTCGATGAAATGCTCGAGAGAGATGAGTACACGTGGAACACCATGGTTGCCGCTTATGCCAATTCAGGGAGGTTCGATGAGGCTAAAGAGCTTTTCGAGGAGACTCCATGTAAGAGTTCGGTCACCTGGTCCTCCCTCATTTCGGGGTACTGTCGGCATGGGCGTCCTGGCGAAGGTTTTAAGTTCTTCTGGCTAATGCAGTTGGACGGTCAGAAGCCCACCCAGTTTAGCTTGGGCAGCGTGCTTAGAGCGTGTGCTGTGTCGGGTTCTCTCCAAAGAGGTGAGCAGATTCATGGCTTTGCTATGAAAACAAATTTCGACCATAATGATTTTGTTGTCACGGGTCTTATAGACATGTATGCAAAGTGCAGAAGCATCGCTGAGGCAGAGTATCTCTTTGCGACGGTTCCCGAAAGGAGTAATCATGCACTCTGGAGTGCCATGATCACCGGGTATTCTCAGAATGGTGATGCATATAAAGCAATGGAGTGTTTTAAGGAAATGAGGAAGCAGGGAATTGAATTTGACGAGTACAGTTTACCTAGTATACTAGCAACTTGTGCAGCAGTTTCAGCTGATGCTTTTGGGGCACAGGTGCATTGCTGCATCATGAGGAGTGGATATGCAGTTAGTGCATTTGTTCAGAGTGCGCTGGTTGACATGTATGCGAAATGTGGAGATTTGAACAGTGCTAAGTTGGTGGTAGAGGCTACGGATATTGATGGTGTGGTTTCTTGGAACTCAATGATTATGGGTTGCATGAGGCAGGGGTGTGAAGAGGAAGCACTATACCTATTTAAGAAAATGCATGGAAGAGATATGAAGATTGATGATTTTACTTACACATCTGTTCTAAAATCTCTTGCTTCCACGATGGATTTGAAACTCGCAAAGTCGGTGCACTGTCTGATCTTAAAGACGAGATTTGAGGCTTATCGACTAGTGAGCAATGCACTCATCGACATGTATGCTAAACAAAGAGAGATTACTTGCGCATGTGAGGTGTTCAAGTGTATGCTGGACAAAGACGTCATTTCATGGACTTCCCTGGTCACGGGATACGCACACAATGGCCTCTTTGAAGAAGCTCTCAGGTTGTTTTGTGACATGACAGCCGAGGGTATTTGTCCCGATGAAATGGTTGTTTCCAGTATTTTAAGTGCTTCTGCCGAATTGACAGCTTTAGAATTTGGGCAACAAGTTCATGGAATTTTTGTGAAATCAGGCCATGCTATTTCAACATCAGTTGGCAATTCTCTCATCTCAATGTATGCAAGATGTGGATGCATAGAAGATGCTGATCGAGTGTTCAACTCAATGCATGTAGAGGGCGTAATCACATGGACGGCTCTTATCATGGGTTATGCACGTAATGGCAAAGCAAAAGAATCTTTAGAGACCTACAATCGCATGGTTGCAAGTGGAGTGAAGCCTGATTACATCTCTTTTATTGGCCTATTATTTGCATGCAGCCATGCCTGTCTTGTACAAGAAGGTCGCATGTACTTTGAATCCATGACCAAGACTTATGGAATAAAGCCAGGCCCTGAGCACTATGCTTCAATGATTGACCTCTTAGGGCGCTCTGGAAAACTTGCTGAGGCTGAAGAATTGCTTAATCAAATGTCTGTGGAACCAGATCCAACAATTTGGAAGGCACTACTCGCTGCATGCCGGGTACACAAAAACTTGGAACTGGGAGAGAGGGCGGCAAGGAATCTTTTCAAATTGGAACCTATGAATTCTGTTCCTTACGTTCTCCTAGCTAATATATATTTTGCCTCTGGTAAACTGGAAGAGGCTGCAAAAATCTGGGGTTTGATGAAATCAAGAGGAATCAACAAAGAGCCTGGTTGTAGTTGGGTTGGGATCAATGGCCAAGTTCACACCTTTGTATCCGAAGATAGAGGGCATCCAAGAATGTCTGATATCTATTCAAAGATTGATGAAGTAATGCGATTAATTAAGAAAGCTGGTTATGTTCCAGACTTAAATTTGGTGCTGCATGATGTTGATGAAGAGGGCAAAGAGCTTGGTCTTGCCTATCACAGTGAGAAATTGGCTGTTGCCTTTGGGCTGCTTGCTGTGCCCCAAGGAGGACCCATTCGAATTTATAAGAATCTTCGAGTATGTGGTGACTGTCACGTTGCCATGAGATATATATCACAAGTGTTTCGTCGCCACATAGTTCTGAGGGATTCCAATCGCTTTCATCATTTTAGGGAAGGGGTCTGTTCATGTGGAGATTATTGGTGAAATATACAAATCCCTCAAAGCATACCATACAAAGAATGGTATTACTATGCATTAATGCATCCGAGGTTGCAGCAGAACTAAAAAGACTTGAGGATTTTGAACTTTTGTTGTTGAATTTTGGAATTTTCTTAGCAAGTTTAAATTGCTTACTCCAGGGTGGCAATTCTACTAAGGAAAGGGCATAGGCTGATCAAAAGCTAAACAGAAGAATAATCTGGAGCAGCATTTACACTCAATGTTGAGAGTTGCAACAGATATAGATCCGCACAAGGCTTCTATATACATGGAAGCTGTTGCAATCAATGTATGTTTTCGGTCACTAAACCTGGTGATGGTCAGATCAATCAAGAAAGCAGACAAGAAGATGATATAGCATTGCATGATGATAAGTTGTGACCCACTTCTTATGATTTGATCTATTGCTCAATTATTTCTTTATTCAAATCTCTTAAAAATGAATTCCCTTTTTAGGGATTGTGAACCTCATTCAATTTGCAAATCTCAGGATGCCGAACCAACTTAATTTCAATTGCGGCAACAGTTGGTGTTTGAAGTGGACAGGGCAAGCTGGTTTGGCGTTTTTAACTCTTGGTTTGTTGCATAAAATAGCTTTCCTTGTTGCAAAATTGTGCTCTCAATTTCATCCTATCAGTGTGATCCACATGAAGTGTGCTAGTTGATTTGACCGTCATGTTAACTCTATGTTTGGCTAACTTATGTTGAATTTTTACTTTAGAAGACAATATTTGCTCTGTTGTGTTTGTCGTGTGAGCTTCACTTAGACTTCTAGTAAATATGTTTAAAAATGTGAATCAAGGAAGCCTGATGTCATCCTCTCCAATCAATACTCTCGTAGGCTTTCTCAAAGTGGACCTTTATAGATTGATTCCATCTTTCCACTGACAGGGGACCTAGTCCCCTCTTATTGGTCAGTTGGTATTCTATTTCTGTTCTTCCAACTTATTATCTGTCGCATTATGAGTCACCTAACTTTTTTATTGTGTATGACAACATCTACCATTTAAACATTTTACAGTCGAACCTAGATAAGTGCTACATCTTGTACGTTTGTTCTTCTTTTTATAGTCTACTCTACATTTGCTTTGAGTCCTATTAAGCCTGCATTGCAATACTCATCCCATTGGTAAGAATGACTAGAATATGAAAGGCTTGCAATATAACATTTTCTCTTGCCGCTACTTTTCATATTTAGCTAAATTATCTTGTTTGCTGAACTAGAGTATGTTTATGGTAAAAACTTGCGTGCCGTTGGCATAATCGCTGTATGAAACTGGTGATGCTTGCAAAAACCTGTGATGTATTTTACCAAAAACTTGTGATGCATTGCAAATTTCTTAACAAATGCTGTCAATTGGGTTGCAGTTGCAGTCTGCAAGGGCAGAGTGTTAGGGACACATCAGCGCTTTCGATGCAGTCCTTGAGGTTAGTTGCCTAGCTCAACACTTATCTGTATAGGTAATCCCACTCTTAGTATTTGGTCTTTCTCCTTTTAAATATAAGTTTGTCATGCAAACTAGAAACAGAGGAAATAGTTGCCTTTAAAAAGGTGCTGCAAGATAACAGGTACGCAAAGATGAGAAGTGCAGACTATGCGCATAAGTGGCCCACCTATATGGCTTGTCCTGCGATAGACTTCTATTCTCCTTGCTCAATCAATGCTGCACACAATATTTCAACTGTGATAATGTGGGTTTGGTAAAATAGGCCTTTTCTTACTTCTATAGATGCTTAATTGGAAATAAGCATTACCCCCGTATATGCTTAATCAGAAATATGTGGGAAACTCAATTAACTTCTCATTAGTAACCAAATTTGTCAGTTCATTAGTCCTCATGGACTGCCCATCTTCTTTGTATTGAGCATATAGTATTTTTTCCTAGCAAAAAAAAAAAAAAAAAAAAAAGCATATAGTATTTTGGATATCACAAAATAAGAAAGCAAGCAACATCCAATCAAGCTTTGGATAAGCTGTAATTCCAGATCCCAATTCCAAAATTTAGAGGTTCTGGAAGATGACTCATGCTGTAACATGTATATGTTGGTAAGCTAATGAACATAGCAAACAATTGAGTATACCTCTCAAATTAGGAAACCAACCAGAACTAGGAAATCTTCTCAAATTAGAAAACCTAGTTAGACAAGGAATAAACTTGAATTAGAAACCTACTTAAATTGGGAAAATACTTAAACTGGGAAACATTCCTCCAGTCCAAATCAGCCTTTGTTCTTCAACTTCTAGAAACTCAATCTTGAATGCCTTCTCTTTGTTGATTGTGTCCAAAGTTTCCCTTTGCTTGCACAAACATCAGATGGCTTTGTTTGATTGACGAGGCTAGAGTTGGGCTCGTGAGTTGTTTTCTTAAATGGAATTTCCAAGCTTTGATGCTTGTACATCATGTGCAACTTCAAATCAAGCTTTAAATAAAGATATGGTGTCACAGCTGTAATTCCAATTCTGATTTCCAAAATCGGGAGGTTTAAGAAGATTGACTCATGCTGTAACATGTTTATGTTGGTAATCTAATAAATGCAGTAGACAAATTGAGTATTCTAACATCTCCAATAAAGCATATAATGGCTTTTTTGGTAATATTCATTCGATAGTTTTCCCAAAGTTTTTGAAACTTATTCTTGCTTGATGGAAATCATATATTAAGGAAGCAGCCTTCGTGGTGAGTATGTGATATATTCATTTTGAGAGATCAACAATACATGGAGGGCATGGAGACGAGGGTTTTGATGGCTGTATGCATACTCTTAGGCCTTGTGCCTATAGGAGTGGCAGCTCCAGGGAATGCGACTTTCTATGTACCTCTTGAGCGTAAGAACTTTTCTTTGCATTGACTGTACTAAGAATGCTGATATACGTTCTTATATCTGGGTTCTTGCATTTTGATCTGACCAAAAGATGTTGCTATACATTTTGTATGGCATTTTTTATGCCACTCTTGTTTATTTTCCCATCTCTTTTCACATTGTTTTCTACGAAAATGAAACTTTGCACAATCCCGAATAAATTCCTAATTCACCTTGTGAATTTATGGGAAATTATAGCTTCGGATTGTCCTGGAGTGAAGGAATCAGGGCCGATGGTTGTTGTGGCTGTTGACCCCATCTGGAATAATGGAGACGTGGGAAAAAGTTCAACGTTACATGCATAGGCCCTCCGAGTATTGGTGAAAAATTCCCATGTAAGGGCTCAGTGATTGCGACTGTTCTGGAACGATGCGCTTTGCCACAATGCGACACCACTTCCCAGCTCTCTAGGCCAGCCTTTGACAAGATTGTCGACGCTACACTGGTCAAGATTGCGATTGATTATGAACCGTAAGTCTTTACATGGTCTGCCGTCTCCCTTTATCTAGTGATCCACTGAGATTTCGTTTCATGAACCTACTCCCGGATGAATTTGCAGGGCTTAAAGGCAAGTTGGAATTTATTCTTTTGCGTGGGAAGTATGATGGAGGGATGGCAACCTATTATCCCTTCGGACAATAAAATTAAGATGTTTTCATTAACAGGAGCTACTTTGGAACATTTGAATATTTACTTGTATTACGTATGATTCTGTTATATTTTGTTAGTAAATCCATGATGGGGTGCAATTAAGATGCACCGGTTCATCTTGATGTGGAGTGATGGAGAGACCCTTTTAAGAGGTGTGACGGATTATATATTAAGGGAAGCTATTTAACTTCCCACATGACTATATAAGTGACAACCAACTCAAAAAAGAGAACGTTGTGCAGAAAACGAACGTTTCCCTCTTTCTCTCATCTCTCCATCTAAGAGAACAACACACAAAAAGGTTTCTATTCATTACTTTGAGAAGAGAATCGGTATTAACGCTTTGAAATGAGAATACTTTCCTTGTGATTGTATTCGAACTATCGTGAAGATGTAAATTCGTCCATTGTGCATTGGTGTATATTCCTTGATAATTATTTTTATTGCACGTCAAGAGGTTAGTCGATTCTTCCTGACGTTTTTCCCTACATTGATATCGGAGCCTATGTTATGATTTCTATCTTGTTTTTCGTCAAGTTTTTTCGCTCGATACAGAGATCACTGAGAATTGAACTTTGTATTATATGCATGTTTATTATGAAGAAATCAAAAACATGAATGGCCGATACAAATTGATGCAAAGAATGGGCTTGGAGGTTGTGGGCGACTCTTCTGTTTGATTGAACTACGAAAAAAAATTTCCGGTGAAAATTGTTTTTGAATATACGAGGTGAATTTCGAATTTTGAGAAAAGCAAAATCACATTTTACACGTTACCGGGTGATGTCGAACCTCCATGCATGGTCGCAAGCCGCGCATCGTCGGCCACGTGCCTACGCGCGCATCGTGTGGGCGGAAGGGCTAAAATCATCGATGACATCAGCATGATAATCGACCCGTCATCGATGACGTCAATTTTAATAAAAAAAATCTTGTCATAAAATGGAATCTCAAATTAATACTTCCAAATTATACATGCGATGTCCTGGTCCGCCACATACTAATCTTTATTCTTTATTTATTTTGAGTTATCTCGCAAGCAGAAGTCTTTTATAAAGATTATCATTTATAACATGAATTATACATGCTTCTAAAAACTCCAATAGTAAAAGGAATCATGCTTTCATTATTATTTAGCATACTTCTATTTACATCGGGTGGCGGAATATACATCAAAAGAAGAACATAGACTAGGAGAAATCAAAAAGGCACTTGTGTCCCCATCCCTACTAAACTCCTCCACTGCCAACCATCCATCCATCCGACTCGATCTACACAATCCTATGGCCCCAAAAAGTTTCAATCGTGTCAAAAAGTAAGCATGACTCCTTCGCGCTTCGACCTACACCTGCTCCTAATTCTCCACATCACTCCACCACCACTACCTGCACTTGGAGCATCTAGGATTGGAATTGGTCCAATCAGGTGACCATCCTACCAGCACAAAAATAGCTACAAAACGGTGGGGAATCAAGTTAGGCTGCCCTATGTCTACTAGCAACACAGCGGTATAATGAACAAAGACTGTGCCTAGAAAGTTCAAGTCTGTAAACTTAATACTTATGGTGCTCTCCTTCTATCATGATAGGCGCTCCATAGCGTGAGATGGGGGAAGTGAGAATCGGCGGCACGACTATTAATATGAAAAATGTAACAATAGGAGTGAGCTGGCGCTCAGCAGAAGAAACAGTAAGCTCATAGATCACTCAACCTAATTGACTCTTGATTCCTAGGACACAACTATTATCCAAGCAAGTAAGCACATGACAAAGCTCAGACCATTTCCAGTCACTCAAGTAGTGCTAGCATGCATTTAATGCAACAAGCGTCATATTCAATCACATGAATCACAATACCACGCAATGGATGCATCACGCTTCACACATTTCATGCATAATGTCACTGGGGTCCGACCCTGTTTCAACTACTCTACCAGTCCATGTAGGAGGCTTTAGCGGTGACTTGCGATTCACAAACCAGGCATCCACAGCTCTTGTACTGCAAGCATCTCCACTTTAGGGCATCTTGATCATTAGCCAAAGCATTCATCTTCAACATCCACTTTGGGCCATCGTTGAGCTCTTGAATTGAATGTCAAGACTTCCGGGGTTTGTCACTAGCCCAGGCATCTCCACTATAATCCGGGACATCTTGGTTCGTTAGCCAAGGCATTCTCCTCCAACATCCACTCTGGGCCATCATCGAGCATCTGAGGTCCATCGGCCTTGGGCATCACATATCCCAATCCATCTCATGCACAGCAGGCATAGCACACTCATGCAGTGACATAGCATCACGCTCTATAAAATGCATCCTAATCAGCACACGACACTAGGATGGGCACTATGTCACCATGCACGACTCGCTGCCTTCATGGCATACTGAAATTCATATAACCCAAAATTCCATATTCTGACCTCCTATGTTTAGCTCAATTTCCTCAACTAATTGGTACATGGCAATTCAAAACACACCATTTGAAAATCTATAGAGTGTCGTTACCATCCTCAGTAGGCCACCAAACAAGATTCCATCACCTTCCTAAAGAATTTCATGCAATTTGGACCAAAGGTAGAAACGAACAGATTTGCGCAGTCAAAGGAATCAAAGCCAAAACCATAGTAAATGAATTTGAAAAATTATAAAATTTTAGGATGTTATAAAGAATATCTTAATTTTTAAATTTATTTTTATGAAGGGCACTAGGTCCAAAACATTTTATATAAAGAGCAGTAATTTGTACAAAATGAAGAAAATCTGGTTCATTGGAACAGAGTAATCGTCTTCAAAATATACTCGTCTCACAGCTTAAAATGCATCCAAACATTTTGAAATTTGGATATATTATAAATAAGCTTGTCCTCTACAACTCTTGTGAAGGAAGCAAGTCCAAAATCAATAGGGAAAACTTTATAAAAATTCAGGAAGACAATCAGGTCACTGTTCCTACTATACTGGGCAGATTGGACATGGTAAATAACTAGATCCTCATACCATCCATATCACCTCAGAAAAATATGTAACTTAAGCATGTTGTAGATAAAGATGTCTTGTACAACTCTCATGAAGAAAGTCTCCTCAAATTCAAGCCATAGAAAACTCCACAAAATTACTAAATAGATAAGGTCCAGCAATTCCAGTTCTGGAAAATCCAACTACAATACACGAATAGATGTAACACTTGCACCACACGAGTTCATTGCTCAAGACATAGCCAAAGTAGAAGTCCTAAGCCGCATGCAACATATATTTTGGGTTATAACTGTAAAAGAACTACTACAAGCTAAATCCAAGCACTGAAACCACATACGACACCATCCACAACTCAAAACTAGCTTGCATGTCATTCTTTCCTTCAGGTCACACTTTCACAGCATCTTAGCATCTCTATTTCACCATCACAGCACACATGCAACACTACAAAGACAAGCAAACATAAAAAACAACAACCAATCTCCCTATTCTACAAAACCAAGCCACAAGAATATCAAGGGGGTTAGGAGAATGTCATTTCTCCTTGCCTTTTGATGTTTAGTGCTTCGGTCTTCTCCTCCTAGGCTTCACCGTGAGCTTGAGAATGTTCTAAGTTTGCTGGTTAACTTTGGTGAGAAGGAGGGAACGAGAAGAGAAGAGAGAGAGAGAGAGAGAGAGAGAGAGAGAGACGATGAGAGAGTTGCTCGGCAAGAATGAGAGAAATTACCCTATTTAGGGGGGTTGCCAACCTAGGCGAGATGATTGAGGGAAGTTCTTGGCTTGTGCAAGACACTTCTTGCATGAAATCTTAATGGGCAAGAACTATAGTCTTCATCATTACTCTATTTAGGCTATTTTAAGCCTATTTTAGAAATTTAACCATTTTTGCATGGCTTGCAAGTGGCAAGGACGGTGGCAATATAGAATTTAATGGATTAATATGTCTTCATTTCATGTTCATAAGACCTAGGTGACCGGCCATGTAATTTCATGCACAATAGAGATTAATTTAGTTACTAAAATAAGACTTAGGTACATATAATAATCATACAATGCATAATTTAATTGCCTTGGGTCCTAAATTCATTCATTAAATTAAATCATCTATACTATTAAGATTTGTCACGACTAATTAATTAGTTGGGCAAAATTTGGGGTGTTACAATTCTTCCCCTCTAGAAAAATTTCATCCTCAAAATTTATAACTTTACCCGTTCCTTCAAAAAGATGCAGATATTGGGTCCTCATGTGGCCCTCAGTTTCCTGTGTCGCGTCTTTCATGTTGCAATGTTGCCATAGAACCCTGACTAGGAGTACAACCTTAATCCTGAGAGTTCGTTCGCTTCGATCCAATATTTGCACTGGCCTCTCGGCATACTAGACTCTATCATCCACTTCAATTGTGTCATAATCCAAAACATGGGTAGGATCAAGTTGATATGTCCTGAACATTGACATGTGAAAGACATCATGAACTTTAGACAGCTTAGGTGATAATGCCAATCGATATGTTGTATCCCCTATTCTTTCGAGAATTTCAAATGGTCTAACGAATCTCAGGCTCAATTTCCCTTTCTTTCTAAATTGGGAAATGCCTCTCAGTCGCGACACTTTTGAAAATACATGGTCTCTTACACTAAATTCTAAAGGCCTCCAATATCTATCGATATGACTCTTCTATTAACTTTGGACAGTTCTAAGTCTATTCTTAATCATTCTTACTGCTTTTGTTGTAACTTGCACTAATTATGTCATGTCGATTTCTGTTCACCTACTTTGTTCATAAATAGGAATTCTACAGGCTCACTTGTACAACGTCTCAAATGGGGCCATCCCTTTACTTTATTGAAATTTATTGTTACAAGCAAACTCTACCAAGTGCAGTTTCTCATCCCAGTTGCCTTCAAAATCAAGTACACATTCCCGTAACATGTCTTTTAACATTTTGTAATGACCCCAACTCTATCTTTCAAGTATTGAGCAGCATGGGTTATTTTTGCAACATCCCATGGTTGTCACTGTCCTGATTCTTTTTCTTTTTCTTTTTTATGTTAATAAACACATGCGAAAGCATAAGCAAACAAACTCCTCAAATAAACAATAGTTGGAAGACCGTGACATCCATCACACATAATACATTACTTTATATTACAACAGTACACCTACAAGCCCTTTTCTCCACGAGTCCTTTTCCTTTTTACATCACACTACAAGTTTTCACATAGGCTAGGAGAATTCTTATCTCCTCTAGTGTGATTGTAGTTCCCAAAATTGACGTGAAACTTCCATGCCTACAAGTTTGAAAGATGAGGGAGTGAGTTGGGGGACTTAGTAAGCTAAATTCCTAGTCCTCCACTAGGGAAGCATCTCATCATCAAGTCTAGCAAATACAACACTCGCAAACAGCGTCAATGACAGATTGATAACAAATTACTTGCCGTGTCTTGACTAAATACATGATGTTGATGTAAAATACTTTCGGCTTAACAATGAACACATCAACATATCATGCTTATTTATAACCGGTACTCATGCAAATTCATTTACTATCATATCGGCTTGAACAGGCCCTCTCAGCTTGATCAGGGCTTCCAGTTTCTTGTCGAGTTGGGGCATCTCGACTCGATTGAGACTTCTTGGGTCTAGCTTCCTAAGGCTTTCGAGTTCAAGACCCAGGTATCTTGGCTCAACCAGAACATCTCATTCAATGCATGAAGCATCACTGCCAATGCCATGTGATGACGGACATTTTTTCCTCTTTAGATGCACACATAAGTGCATCAAGGTACTCTTACTTACCAACACTTTTTCTTCATTTGAGTATTTGCCACTATCTAGGTACTCTTACTTACCAACACCTAGCATGATCGAGTTGTCCTCAAGATATGGATAATTGTGACTGCCTAAGTATCCCATAGTCTTTGAGTACGTGTCACTATCTAGGTGCTCTCACTTATTGATAGTCAACCTATTTAAGTTGCCCTCAAGATATGGATATTAGTGACTGCCAAAGTATTCTATTGTCTTTGATTACCAGCCACTGTCCAGATACAATTTCTTATCGACACTTGACCTATTCAAGTTGTCCACAAGATATTGATACTGATGACTGCCTAAGTATCTCATTGTCTTTGAGTACCTGCCATCGTCTAAGTACTCTTTTTTGTCGACACTTGATCCATTCGAGTTGTTCTCAGAGTATGAATACTTGCGATTGTCAAGGTATCCCATTATCTTTAAGTACTTTCTACTGTTTAAGTGCTCTTTCTTATCTACGTTGACTTGTTCAAGTTGTCCTTAAGATATGAATATTGGTGACTGCCCAAATATCTCATTATCTTCAAGTACCTTCCGCTATCTAGGTACTCTGTCTTATCAACACTCAACTCATTCGAGTTATCCTCAGAGTATGGATACTTGCAACTGTCGAAGTATCTTATTATCTGCGAGTGCTTGCCATTGTCTAGGTACTCCCCTTCATTGACATTGGACTTGTATGAATTGTTCTTAAGGCATTCTCCAATTTACATCTTTGGATATTTGTAGTTGTCTAAGTATTCCACTATTTTGTGTGCTTATAACTACCCAGGTATGCTCTCTTATTATCATGACACTTGACCTGCTTGAGTGGTCTTAGAATTGCATCTTTGGATACTTGTAGCTGTCCAAGTATTCAATTGCTTTGTGTGCTTGCGGCTACCCAGGTATGCTCTCTTATCACTATGACACTTGGCTTGCATGAATTGTCTTTAAATTGTATTATTGAGTACTTATGATTGTCCAAGTATTCCGTTGCTTTGTATACTTACAGCTACCCAAGTATTCTAGCCATTTTAATTACTTGTGGTCATCTAGGTATTCCCCAAGTTTTATTGCCCTATAGTGAACTAGAAAAAAGTCGGCTACTGAACAGACAACCAGCTCTTTACTTCATCAAGTAAGTCTCGTGCTACATCCAGCTTCTTTTTCTCAAGAGGTGGAAGACCTTCATGGATATCAGAGGTGTGTCCTCGATATTCCAATTTCTTTTACCAGAATGTGGAAAACCTTCATAAAGATGTACGTTCTTGATATTCCAACTTCTTTTTACTAGGAGATGTGAGATCTTCACAGATATACAAGGTGGTCCTCGACAATCTAAATTCTTTCTATTAGGAGGTGAGAGACATTCATGGATATTACAGGTTCGTCCTAGGTATTCCCAAATTCTCTTTACCAGAAAGTGAGAGACCATCCTGAGTGCCTAAGGTGAGTAGTCGCAAGTACTCTTTCGATGCTTGTGAATGTCCAAATATCCTCCGAGGTTTTTGCCAAGATATATCACTAGGGAATCGACATAGCATGCTTCCATATCTCGGAGTCTCTCTATATTGACACAGCGTACTTCCGTAACCTGGAGTCTCTTTTCATCAACACGGCGTGCTTCCATAACCCGGAGTCTCTTTACACCAACATGAGGTGCTTTTGTAGCCTAGAGTCCCCCCACATCGACATGATGTGCTTCCGTAACTTTGGAGTCCCTTTACATCAACATGGCATGCTTTCGTAACCCGAAGTTGGGTAACTAGCAATTAGATATTGCGAGAAAAGTCGGCACATCCCCGAGAAAGGTCAAGTAATCAACAAACTAGTGTCCCAAGAAAAGTCGATACATCCCTGAGAAAGGTTGAATAAACAATTTGTTGCTCTAATAAACGACTGAAGATTGATTTGAATCCTAGAAAAAGCAAATTCCTATTAAGGTGACCGAAGAAAAGTTCAGGTCTTGGAAAAACAATCCTCACCGTTAAGGCAACCGAAGATAGCTCAAGGACCACGACAACAATTCGTTGCTCTAATAGGCAACTGAAGACATGTTCGAAAAAGTAGCACCCCTGCGTCATCAGGTAAAATGAGACCTTGATACTTGCCAAAAACTCGTGGTTCATATCCTGCATCACTCCTTCTTAATAAGTAGCTACAAGTATTTTTTATCCGCCTTAGTTTGTATTATGCTATATTATACTTTTTACATAGGGCACCCAGTCCTATACAATATAGCATCTAGTGTACATGCATGAACAAAATTTAGGTATCAGTTTGTCTTTGAGTACAACCTTCACAAATTCACCTTAAAAAAGGGGCATCTATTGCCTAAATTTTGGCTAAATATTTAGGATTAAATTGTATAGAAAATTTTGGCTAAATATTAACCTGGGTCATTTTTTAATAATAATACATTATTATAATATTAAAATATTTTAATAATAAAAAATCCAAAATCAAAAATGATTTTCATTTCCCAAAAAATCAGAAAAAGCCCAAAAATAGTTTTTTTCCCCACAAATACATGGAAAATCCTTGAAAAGAAAAAATGCATTTAAGTTCTTGGAGGTAAATATTAGCTTATTTCAATTATGCCCTTATGATGTATGAATTTATATTTCCTCAATTTGGTTAAGAATTGAATTTTAGAACTCGTGATTGGTATAAAATATTGCTAAATGCTCACTTGATGTTTAACAAGATTTTCTCCCAATATTTCACTTGGGTTCTAATCGACTCACCTTAAATCGATTAGTGATGACTCCTAAATGAAATTGATTTGTAGGTTAAAAATTCGGACCATAAGTTATGAATTGGTCGGCTTGGAAGAACCTGGGTTTAGCAAGTCATTAACTTCTGCATGTGCCCGTGTGTAGGGTTGCCGAAAAGGGAGATCGCAACAAACATAACAGTATTGCACAACTAATGTGCAAACAAATATATGCTTTTTATCTCAAAATATTGCTATACTAAACCCGCTCTCGGAATGCCTCATGAGGGTTGCCAAATATGTATTTCTTTTACCTTATTATGTTTCTTCTTTTCTTATTCCACATATGTGAAATGGGCATTCTTTTTTTGAAAAATAATTGGGCGATAGTCTTTTATCTACTATAAAAATTAACAGTTTATTTTGGACCATAAAAAATAAAATAATAAATAATTATAAATTATTGTGGGGTTCACTCCTTCAAAATTTTTTAGCTCACAATAAGTTATTATTGTAGTCCCAAACTCTTGTGCTAGCAAAATCTTTATTTTTTTCACTTTTCTTTTGGCCGAGATTTACTTGCCACTTTAAGCATAATGTGCATCTTTAATATTGGAAAGAATTGGCCAGTTAACTCTCCTTGAAGTGTTGACTTTAATACTCTGTTCTTGTAACCCAAAAAATGTTCTGAATATATTTCTTAATGACGTATATTTGCTCCTTAATTCGTGCTAAAGTCCTTATACTGCATATATGATACTTGGCCTGGCAAAGAGAATAAATGGGTTAGAACGAATTTCTCACTCCCGCAGGCTTAATCCAATTAACTCAGTTAAGCTCAAAACTTCCCTATGTCAGTCCTATCAACTCTAATGCAATTATACGGGCTTAATTAAAATACTCTTTATATCTATATGTTAATTTAATTGATATTTTTTGTTTAGGGGTCGGGATCGATCCTCAATTTTCTATGCAATATAATGTCTAAATGGATTGTCAAATTTTAAGTATTAATAACCTATCTTTGTGTATCATTATTAACTATAACAAACATTCCATACTTCTTACTATTCCTATCTTTGTTTTTTTCTTTGTTTGTGTTTTGCCACAGGAAGATAGTCCATTTGGTGGATGTTTCCGTCATGATTTTATTGGGTTTTGTTATATTATTCTTACGAGACCTGTCTATAATATTTTCGACATGTCATGTTCTCGTAAGCTTGACTATGTTCGTTTCGAAAATCATTATTTTAATAATAAAAATGAAAAACAACACATATATTAAAAAATTACAACCATCTTAAGAATGAAGATATTCATTATCATGAAATATACTTTCGTATTTTCTCTGTCTCTCTTGTACCAACGGTAGAGATGCTTGTGCTATTCTGATTGTCGAAATTGAGATGACTAGCTAGTGGTAATTATTATCAAATATCAATAGTATATTACATGGTCGAATATCAGGAACTGATAGTAATTTTTCTGTCTTTGGAAAGGAAACAAATACATGCAGAAACCACTGCCGGCGTTCCCCGGGAAGACCCGCAGAAGGAAGATGCGAGGATATTTCTCAAATTTGACGCAAAGCGTATCATTTGGTTCTTGAAATTTGGAGAAAAAGAAATCATGCTCCTAGATTGATGATCATGATGGCCCATTTTTATAGTCAAGAGCATGCCATTACACAGTTCTAACAACATTATTTTAATAAAAAGTTCATTCTTTAATCGAAAAACAGAAAAGGAGAATATCTTTTGAAGTGAAGTGTAGGTAAATTTGTTGCGAGACCTTCAAGTTCTTTCGATATCATTTTGGACAGTTCTAATTTAATCGTAAAGACAGGGCCAAGACATCAAAGTAAATCTTGATGCCTCCTTCCTGTTTTCCATGAAAAACGACTGTCACTCAAGGGACGGAATCACACTGCTACAATTTTCATGTTTGGAAAGTCGAATTTCAAAGATACTCTATTATGATTCATTCTTTGACTAATTTAATTTAGTACTAGAGAAATTAGGAACGGTCCAAAAACCAGGTGAATTCACTTGTATAGTAGGCTCAAATTGAAGGGTTAGACAAACCTATCAATCGTGCAATGTGAACCATCGTAATTTAGGGTTTTTGAAGGAGAATTCCCATAAAGATATAGGGTACGCTATAGTATGTTTTTTAAAAGACATACATGTGCTAAAGAAACTTATAATTCATTTATGATTTTATATTCTTTCTTTCAGAATGGTTGATAAGAAACAACATGTAGAGCTATATTATGAGATGGAAAAACTATGTTTTGCACTTTAGTTGTGCATAGCAGTTTTGTTTAATCACTCTTCATGAATGTTGATATAAACACACGTCCTACTAATTTAAAATTGTTTATTTTTTTATGTTAAATTGGTTAGTACTAGATGGAAAATGCAATCAATTTTTATCAATAAAATATTTTAAAAGGATTGAATGCACTGTACAAATGCAACGAAACTATATATCATATAATGAATAGTTAGTATTAGACAGAAAATGCAATGAATTATTATCAATCAAATATTTTAAAAGGATGGAATGCATTGTACAAATGCAACGGAACTATATATCATATAGTGAAGACATCTCAATTTTTCCTTGTAATTTTACAATATCATCCAACATTTTACTAGCACAAATTTGCTAGATTCTGATTGATCGTGGTGTTCAATTTTGATCAAATGATTTTCTTGTAAAGCACCGGTGACAAGCTCATCGACACATTGATAATCAAGTTTTAAAAAAAAATGAAATTTGGAAAAGCTCGCTAACATATATCCATTTTTCTAATTAAGTGTCGAGGTTCATTGGACCTGCCCACCAGGGCAAATTACTTTCCTTCTTGACCCTACCTATTGAATTGGAAATGCTTTTTACTCTAGTTTATATATAAAAAGAAAAAGAAAAAGAAAAAAAATCCTAAACCCAATAGAAAAATCAATAGATGCTTAGGATTCATACCAATGGGAATAGTACCAAAAATCATAAACCTACTTTGCATTACTACTAATTCAATTATTAATCTTTTAACTAGACCAATTAAATTCCAAATTTTTTCACAATTGAGTCAATCCGACCAATTTAGGTCCAAAATCGATGACATAGATGCCGATTGTTTTATATGGCACAACCAACGTTGGCGTAGATAAAATTCAAAATTTCTTCATATTCTTTGAATTATTTATTATTTTATTTTATTTTACTTTTTTCATTATGGCCAATGAAGGTCAGGCCCTTGCCTAGGCTATTGCTAGTCAAGCAAGAGTCACCAAACTCTTGCCAGATCTGGTGAGGATGGTCCCCACCTGGCGTATCTCCCAAAGCATGTTCATTTTCCCTTTCCAAAATGAATGCAATGACGTATGGAAATGAGAATTCACCTCTCTTTTTTTCCGAACCAAATCTATGTTAGTCAATCAAGCCGAGATTCAACTCCAATCTCGAGTGTCAAACACATCTAAAAACGTCAAAAAGCTTATCATTCTCAAAAGCTGTGTGGGGATGGATTGATTCGGCCTTCAAAGGTCCGGAGGGGCCACAGCCGCCACCCCCACTAACTTAAATTGGGTCTTTCATAATTGGTAGGTTTCTTTAACCCTCGATTTGAGCATATTATATAAGTGAATTCACCAGAATCTGCAATCATTCATAATTCCTCTAGTACTGAATTTAGTCAAAGAATGAGTTGTAATAGAGTATCTCGGAAATTTGATATCGTAAACACAAAAGTCGTAGCAGTGTGATTATCATCCCTTGAGTAACTCATTTTTCATGAACAGCAAGAATAATGCATCAAGATTTATTCTGGTATCCAAGATGATATTAAACGAACTTGAAGGTTTTGCAACAAATTCATCCGCTCTTTACTTCAAAAAATATTCTCTTTTCTCTTTTTTATTAAAGAACAAACTCTTTAGTAAAATAATGTTGTTAGAACTGTGTAATGGCATGCCCTTGATCATAAAAGTGGGCCATCAAGACCAGCAATCTGGGATCACGATCCCTTTCTCTCCAAATTTCAAGAGCAAATTATGCGCTTTTACGTCTGATTTCGAAAATATCCTCGTATCTTCCTGCTGTCTTCCCGGGGGACACGGGAAGTTTTTTGTGCTATCAGTTCCTGATATTCGACCATAGAATATCCTATTTATATTTGATTATGATGACCACCAGCTAATCATCAGAATTTCGGACATTGAGAACCACACTAGCATCTCTCCCTTCCGTACATGGGGAAAACGAGAAATACGAGAACGTATTTCTTGACTAATGAATATCTTGATTCTTAAGATGGTTATTTTTTTTTTTAAATATTATATAAGTGCTGTTTTTCACTTTTATCATTGATATAAGGACTTCCGAGATGAATACAGTCAAGCTCACTAGAACATAAAATGTCAGAGATATTATAAACAGGTCTTGTAAGGGTAATACAACACAACCTAATAACAAAATGATGATGGAGACATCTACCGAAGGTGGACTATCTTCTTTTGGCCCAACAAAAAAAAGAAAAAAACAAATATAGGAATTATAAGAAGTATTGAATGTTTGTAATAGCTAATTATGATAGAGAAAGATCGGTCCTCATTTATGTTTCTTTCCCCCTTTTCCTTATTTTTAGCACACCTGCTAGATGCGTTTGGATCTATTTTTACAATTTTGCCTTTTATTTTTCTGCTTTATCTAAATCTATGGCGCATGCATCTTATAAGTAAGTTATTTTCTTTCTAATATATCTCAAGCTCTATTACAACAATAAAAACATGAGAGTTAGTAGGATATTGAGTCAAATGAGAGTGGGTTCTTTAGATAAAACGTCAAATTCAATTATCATACACTATGTCACCCAATGATTATGTTTAACCGTAGCAAGGGTTACCAATAATTTCTTGACCTTGGAGATGGTTGAGGCACCAAAAGTTATGTATTTTCGAATGGTGAGAAGAAATAAATGACAGAGAAAGAAGTGAGGAATTTATTTAGTTGGCCGTACAACCGAAATATTAAAAAGCAAGAAGACATATCTCAAATTGTTTGCCAGTCATCTGCATAACTTCAATGAAATCAAGTGAACAAGATGACTCCGGCCAAGAGAAAGGTAAACTAAATGAAATAAACACTCTTGTTTCTTATTCTGCTTTTAGGTTTCAGCTTTAGGGTAAAATGTGAACGCTTCAGTTTTGGTGGGATCAATAAGAAGGAAGAACTTACAACATTTCGGAAGTTTCCTTCTTGAAAATCGACTGAAATACATATCGTTCTTAACCTAGATGCAGAAGTTCATCCATATACAGAGCAAACTAGCACCATCCTCGATGCTTCGGGGAAATCTTACTTTTCTGCTTAGAATAACTAATCCTCCTCAAGTTGTCGGCAGAAGTTTGAATCTTTTCAGCAGCTGTTCATCACTTAAAATGCTGAGATTGCATGGAATTCAACTTAGAAGAGGTAGCGTGACAGCGATAGGTGACGCTCTATGGATATAGGAAAACTTTTTGATTTTTTAATTTAGAATTGTAACAACTGAGAACCCTAGATGTCTTCAAGGAAAAACCTGATTAAATAGAATTGGTCGTGTGTTTAGGGGCTTATTTGGGCGGTCCAAAACCATTGTGCTTGAATCCTAAATCGACCTGCTTACTCAGGCCAAAACAGGGTTTCATGAAATGAGGTTAACAAATAGGACGAGTTGCAACTTACGTTGGTCAAGGATTCAATGTATAGATGGAGAAATTGATGCATTCATTTGAGATTTGAAGAGACATTTATAAGACGCTTGAGCTGCTTTATTTTCAAGAAGGATGCCCACTTGAGATCATGTTCTCCTTAGATTCGAGAAAAGATTTTACAGACTCGTTCTTGGTTGATATGATCGTTAAAATCACCACGATGCGAGACATGTTTAGAAAGGTATCTTCTTTTGCTGGTACAAAAAGAAAAGTGAAATTTTCTACCTTTTTTATATGTCATTAGCTTGACCTTATATAAAATTGTGAAAACAATACTTTCGGCTTACAAAGTAATGTTCACCTTCGCAGAGTTTCATTAATTCTAGACTTTTAGTTGAACATGTGGTACATAATAGGAACATTTGTTTGGTAAACCCAAAAATGGATAGTCAATTCCACATTGCACGGTTATGCATGGTAAGCATAGTTAATGAACTTAGTGATTTCATAGTTCCTTGATTTTAGTTTTTGATTAAATTGACTTAAGGGTTCATTAGGATTTCTAATGAGCTAGGTCTTTTGGCTTCCTTTCATTATCAACTCTACGAGGGTTGCAATTTCCAAAAGATATAAGTATATTGCCCATGGGTGGGTAGATAATTTCTAATACCCTGTTAACGGACCACCAAGCAAATTTTAGTTCTGAACCCGACTTTGCCACGGTGAAGCAAAACATATGTCAATTTTGTCAAATCGCTTTAGCTATAAATCAATCTAAAAGTATGTTTTTAATTAAAGGGCGTTTATGCCAAAACAATTTGAGATATGTCTTCTTGCTTTTTGAGATTTCGGTTGCGCATCCAACTCAATAACTTCCTCACTTCTTTCTTTGTCCTTTATTTCTTTTCACCATTCGAAGATACATAACTTTTGGCGCCTCAATCATCTCCAAGGTCAAGAAAATTATTGGTAACCCTCATTATGGTTAAATATAATCATTAATTGAATTTGACGTTTTATCTAAAGAACCCACTCTCAATATCCTAGTAGCTCTTATGTTTTTATTGTTGTAATAGGGCCTGAGATATATTAGAAAGGGGAGAACTTACTTAGCCATAGATTTAGGTAAAGCAGAAAAATAAAAGACAAAATTGTAAAAGTAGATCCAAACACATCCAGCAGGTGTGCTAAAAATAACGAAAAAGGCGAAAGAAAAATAAATGAGGACCAATCTTTCGCTATTACAAACATTCTATACTTCTTATGATTCCTATCTTTGTTTTTCCTATTATTATTATTATTTTTTTGGGACCAAAAGAAGATAGTCCACTTTCGGTGGATGTCTCCATCATCATTTTGTTATTAGGTTGTGTTATATTACCATTACAAGGCCTGTTTATAATATCTCTGACATTTTATGTTCGAGTGAGCTTGATTATATTCATTTTGGAAGTCATTATATCAATAATAAAACAGCACTTATATTAAACAAATTATAACCATCTTAAGAATCAAGATATTCATTCGTCAAGAAATACGTTCTCGTATTTCTTGTTTTCCCCATGTACGGAAGGGAGAGATGCTAGCGTGGTTCTCAATGTCCGAAATTCTGATGATTAGCTGGTGGTCATCATAATCAAATATAAATAGTATATTATATGGTCGAATATCAGGAACTGACAGCAGAAAACACTCAGTGTTCCCCGGGAAGACAGCAGGAAGATACGAGGATATTTCCGATGTCAGACGTAAAAAGCGCATCATTTGATCTTGAAATTTGGAGAGAGAGGGATCGTGCTCCTAGATTGCTGGCTTGATGGCCCACTTTTATGATCAAGGGCATGCCATTACATAGTTCTAACGACATTAATTTACTAAAATCATTCTTAAAATTAATTGTCTAGTTAGAGAAAGGAATTATTTGAAATGGAAAAGGAGGCCAGCAAGAAATACTCGTTAGTTGACCAACTAAGAAACAAATTATAGAGTTTAATGTATTGCCTTTTCTCGTGTTATACGCAATCAATGTGTTTTTTTTTGGGTCGAAAAAGATGTGCAATTCACTAGATATTAAAGCAGTGCAACATCCAAGCATAATAAATCTAAAAGAGCATTTGGAGGGTTTGCAATCAATATTTTGAAAATATAAACTTTCTTTATTAAATATATGAGATAAATGTATTGAAAGTCTTAAAACCGGTCACAAAAGTGCAATGAGCTTAAAATATTTAAAAAGTGCAATTAAATCCTAAAACTTTCAAAAAAATGCAATTAAATTCTAAAACTTGACAAAATGGTTCATTCAGGTCATTGTGTTAATTACATTTTGGAAAGTTTTAGGATTTAATTATAATTTCTGATAAATTTTATGACTCAATTGTACTTTTTAAAAGTTTGAGAACTCGATTGCACTTTCGTACCAGGACTTAGTTGAACTTTTTGAAATTTTTAGGATTTAATCCCATTTTTGTTGTAAGTTTAACGACTTCCAACACACTTATTCCTAAATATATGGAATAAATATTCTGAAAGCACTAATAATAAGTAATACATTTAATAATTAAATATTGAATGTGACTCACTTATTCTTAAGACCATGTATTGTATCAAATGAAAAAAAGTTATTTAGTATATCGGTTTTGCATCAATATTATTATTATTATTATTATTTTATCGAAGCAAAATCTAGATAGACAATTAGCCAAGATACTCCAACCCCTGGCGGCGAACACATCTAAAAACGTCAAAAAGGTATTATTCTCAAAAGAAGTGTGGGATTCCTTTATTGGTTAATAGCAGGGGCGGATTGATTCATGATTTCGAAAGATTGGGTCTTCGATAATTGAAGGGTTTTGCACGTTTTAAGTTTTTCTAACACGTTCCATTTGAGCATATAATATAAGTGAGCCCACAGAAAACAATTCTCACTTTGGCAAAAGTCCATTCTTGAAAACAGTTACTTTGACGTCTCATTTGTTTCACTTTAAAATTAAGTTAGTCAAGAAATGAGAATTGAGAACCGCAATAGAATGTCTTGACAAGTCCATTTCGCAAGCATGATTGCATGATTCTCGCCACTTGAGTAAATACCTTTCGTGAAAAGTAAAAACAAGACACCAACTTACTTTGGTGTTTTTGTCCTGTATTTGCTATTAAATTAGAACTATCCAAAATAATACTGAACAGACTTAAATATTTCTTAAGTCCAGCCGGGAGTGGACATCCGTGCTATGGGAGAAATCTGCTCCTATGGTTGGGAATTCTTGATAATGAGGGGTCAAGTACGATCCTTAAATTCATCATCAAGCCTCGGCTTGAGTGCCATATTTACTAATTTCTGAACAAGTCTCTGCAAGTCAATAATTCCAACAGTGCCTTTTAAAGAAGGAGCTGTCCATTAAGATGGTGGCATCTACTCTATCGAATTCAGGAGCATACTCTGTTTCTAGTCAGACACACCCATTGCTAGAGATCCTTTTTTTCTTTTTTGGAAAATTCCTTGAGGAACGGTTTCTCATAAATAGATAATCATAGAATCACCAAAAAGAAAATATAAATTTTAGCCTAAAATTTATAAAGTACATATGCATTACAACACTTAATAAAGAATAATATATTTATTGTTAGAATTTTGTCATGACATGCTCTTGACCATAAAAATCGGCATACCAAAAACAGCAACCTAAGAACATGATCCACTTTTTGTCAAAATTTCCAGGACAGAGAAATGTTTTACATCGGTCTTTATAAATATCCTCGAATCTTCCTTCTGCTGTCTTCCCGGGAACACTAAACGCGTCCTTTCCCCTAACTTTCCATGGGAAGTTAAATATTATCGGTTCCTGATACATGAACATAGAATATGCTATTTATTTTGCATAATAATTATCACGAGCTAGTCACTTGAATAAATTTCTTGTTGTTCATGATGGAGACATCCACCGAAAGTGTAAATTTGACTATCTCCTTGTGGAAAAAATGAAAAAGAAAAAAAGACAAATAAACAAAGATAGGAATAAGAGCAAATATAATATGTTTGTAATAGTTAATCACGTACGGGTCGCAGTCTTGGTTGCCGCTTGATGAGAAAATTATGGGGGATCCAAGAGCAAAATGGAGATATGTCTGTTCCTCATTTATTTTCCTTTTGGCTTTTCTCCGTGTTCAGCAAATTTACTGGGTGTGTTTAATTGAATTCTACAATTTTTATTTTTAATTTTTTGCATAATCAAAATTAAGTAGTTTCTCTTCCTTCTTTTATATCTCAAGCCCTATCACAATTTAGTTTTTTAAAAAATTATTAAGAGAAATCTTTCTTTTACGTTCAATTATCATGCACTGTCTCTTGATAACTATGGTTAATCATTCTAATAATTAGAGATTATTGATCTTGGAGATGGCTGAGGCACCGAAAAATATATAGAGTCGAATGGAAAAGGAAAGGGAAGAAAAAGAAAATATGAAAGTTCTTAAGATGAGTGCGTGGATTTCTTAAGTAAAAAAAGATGCATCTCAAATTTTTCGCCAGTCATAATGGAAGTCTAGTAAACGAAATGATTTAGGCCAGAAGAAAGGTAAAGTAAATGAAATGGATACTTTTGTTTCTTGTTCTGCTTTCAGGTTTCAGCTTTAGGTTAAAATTTAAACATTTAGCTCACGTGGAATCCTCTACCCTTCTCCCTGTTAACCAACGTCCCTTTTCACGCTTGCCTTGTTCCCTATTTTGTTGTAAGGGTTTCCCTGTTCTCCCTTTCCTTGTATCCGCTGTGTTGGTTGCTTTTAGCCGCTGTTTGGCTTGTTTATGCTCCTGTGCAGTTTGTGGCTTCCCCCCTTTTCCTTGGTACCCATCCACTCGCTCTGACTTGTTTGTTTTCGTGAGTGCAAGTTTTTGGTGCCGAGTTTTTGCTGTATAGCTGTATAACTCTTTGGTTTAAAGTCAATATATCTCTTACCTTCTACCCAAAAAAAATAAAAAATAAAAAATAAATAAGAAGGGAGAATTTTTAACATTTCGGAAGTTTCCTTCTTCAAAATTGAATAAAATACATATTATTCTAAACCTAAATGCAGAAGTTTCTCCGTTCAAACCAAACATTACGCCACTTGAGTTCGATTTATCTTTCTCTTTTGGTTGACCTAAAGTAAACTAATAGCGTTTCGATCCCGAACAAATTAGCACCTTCCTCGATGCTAATTTTCGATCCCAAGCTTTTCTGCTTAAAATAATCAACCTTCCACAAGGGTGGGGCTCTAACGTGTGATTAGTAAACATGACTGGTGAAACTTTTCAGTATCACTAAATAAAGCATGGAATTCCACTGGGGACAGCTGCCATGACAGCAATGGGTAATGCTTACTTTTTTTATGTGTTCGAGCAAAACTCTATGTGTTAGAGTAGAACGAATAATGTGTTTAGTGGCTCATTTGCTAACGGTTTCCTTCCATTGTGCCTTAACCGCCTTGCTCACTCAGGCCAAAACTGGTTTCATGAAATACGGTCAACGAGTTGCGAGAGTTGTAATATACATTGGTCAAGAACTGTATGTATGGAGGGAGAAATTGATGCATTGATCGAGATTTGAAGAGACAACTCTAGCCGATTGAGCTAGTAATTTTCAAGAAGAATGCCCCATTGACACCATGACTCCTTTGGTTCAAGAAAAGATTTTATAGACTTAGTCCGTGGATGATGTGAACGTTAGAATCATTGTAATGCAAAATATGATGAGGAAGTTACCTTCTTTCGTGGATCCAAGATGAGGTGTAATCAATTACTTCTTTACATGCCATTGGCTTGACATAGTATGGCAATTTGTGAAACAATACTTTCCATTCCATTTAGAAAGTAATAATTCCCACACAAAATTTCATGTCTAAACATTTAAAGAGAACTTGTGGTACTTAATAGGGAAATTTGTCTACATAAGCCCGCAAATGAATATGCAATGCTGTTGGGGTGTAGTTCATACTCCTTATTGAGAGGATGAAATGGGGGTTCCACTCCCTGGTGAGCAAGCGAGGGTCCAAGGGGCCAACTTCATGGTTCGGTTTGGAGAAAGAGACCAAGGATGAAGTTAGGTGTTGAAGATTCAAATTGAGATAAATTGTTATGATATAGAGTAATTAATATATCCTAATTAACGTGTAACTCATTATAATTTAAGTTTTTTAGTAAAAGTGAGATCATTTGGATATGTTGATGGACTCGAACTTAGGCTTCCTCTTGGCCCTCCAGGTAAATATATCCAGTTTTTTCTGTGCGCTCCCAACAAATGCATGGTTATGTGTGGTTCAAAAACATGGTTGATGAACTTAGTGATTATATAGCTTATAGATTAAAATTTTAGATTGATGAATAAATCTATGCATCTTTTTGTTGATGCCCAATAATAAAGATTTCTAATGAACTGGATGTTTGGTTTTCTTTCATGATCTCCCCCATGAGGGTTGCAATTACCAAGAAGCATCTTTATGAAGCATGCAATAATTGCAACGGTAGAAAACACAAATCATAATTCTTGATGAGTTCGTCTTCCGTTTCTAATAGTTCCTTTCTCTAATTAGACAATGAATTCTAACGATGATTTATAAAGCAATTTTTAATAAGAAACAATGCCAAAGCACTTGTTAATTAATCAAATAAGAAATGTTTGTAGTAATTAATGTATTATTTTTCTGGTGTTATGTATAATCAATGTTTTGAAAATTATAAACATACTGAACAAGTATTTGGAAAATAATTGTAATAAGACCCTTATAAAATGCATGCCCAGATGATGTAGTGTATTTTTGTTAATTGAATTTTGAACGTGACTAACTTATTTTTCGGACCACTTATCAGATGGCATGGTCATTTACTGCATCGAATTTGTACATCGCATGCTTAGAGTCTAACTGGTGGAACCGTAGTTGCGTTGTAGTTCTGCTGTGCTATATGGTTACTTGCGCCATGAAGTCTTGGACCTTGACCTTAGAATTATGCATCACATCAAACCCTCATACTCGAAGTCATTGCCCTCCTTTTCGCAGCTAAAAACGTGGGGGAAGAACTTCCGCGGGCGGAGAAGCGTTGGCCATTGCTACCTTCTCGTAACGCACTGTGTCTAGTCTTTGACATAAACGCGTTGATCTTGCATCATTGCGAAAGTTTAAAAAAGACCCCTAGTCATTGCTTCACTCGTATTGGTCACCTCTCTCTCTCTCCTGCACTCTCTCCTTCCAAAACCCTACGTCATCTTAACATATTCTCCTCCTGCACTCATCCCCATATATACATAGCTGACTCGCTAAATAACACATCTCTCCACACCCAATTTACACTTCATCTCATCACAGTGTTCAACAACACAGAATCTTTAGCTGCTGAGCCAACTCGAAACCCTAGGGCACAAAACAGCCAGATATGGAGGAGTATCCAACAGGTTTCAGGTTCTACCCAACTGAGGAAGAGCTCATTTCGTTCTACCTGCACAACCAGCTTCACGGCCTTCAGCAGGACAAGATTCATCGTGTCATCCCAGTCCTCTACATCTTCGACACTGAGCCATGGAATCTCCCACGTAAAACACAATCCACACGCCCGTGCACGCAATTCTTTACATCCCCTAGATTAATTAAACTGTGGACTAAAATTGGGTTCTTGAAAATTTCGATTGTGCATACCAGCAAAATTTCTTTTCCCCATTTTTTCTTTGGTGAATTTGTGTTGCAGAGCTTGCGGGAGAGCTGTGCAGAGAAGACAGAGAGCAGTGGTTCTTCTTCGCGCCCATGCAGGAGAGGGAGGCCAGAGGAGGGCGGCCCAGCAGGAGCATGACCACCGGCTACTGGAAGGCCACTGGGTCTCCCGGTTACATCTACTCATCCGACAACAAGGTGATCGGCATGAAGAAGTCGATGGTTTTCTATGTGGGAAAAGCTCCCAAGGGAAGAAAGACCCAGTGGAAATTGAACGAGTACAGGGCCATTGAACTCTCGCCGACCAATCCCAATTCATCAAGCAGTAGCATTTCCATTACTAAGGTGAACGCGCGGTCTGAATTTTTGGACCTTTATTTTAATTTTTCAAACACAGAAAGGGTAAAATACCTCCAACTGCATGACCCCTAGATTATCCAATTTTCACTTTGAATAATCGTTCTTGTTTTGGTTTTCTGTCATGTACTCTATCGGTCCTATGCAGGTGCACATTTTTGAATATCTGTCTTTAGTTTAGTTTCCACTTGAACTTTCTCAGAAATATGCAACAGACGTTATTCTCTACATTTCCTTTTCTTGAAATAATGTACTTACAGCTGAAGAGGGAATTCACCTTGTGCCGAGTTTATGTGGTGTCTGGGACGTCTCGAGCATTTGATCGCCGGCCATTGGAAGCAGTGGTAGGAGAGACAACAATCCAGGGTGAGGGCTGTGCTGCTAGCATTGGAGGCATAGGCGGTGGATCTGGAGATTTATCATCATCAGGAATAGTAGCAGGCGATGTAGGAAGTTCCAGTCAATGGGAGACGGCAAGTTTGGAAGAACCAACGTGGGATTGGGACCAACTGGATTGGCTCTAACTTTATGTAGCAGTTCTCTGATGATGCAGTGAGCTTCCCCAAGTATCAATCTTTTTACGTTCACAGTCGATGTGTTGAAGAGCTTGTGACTCGTGGTTTATAAGAAATCACTTGATCAAGATTGAATACCAGTCAATCTTGAACAAATGTTAGAAAAGTTAGGGTCAGTAAAATGTGGGAATATCTTGTAAAATAACAAGGAATCAGTGAGATATCTGCCATTATATTTGTATATAGTTCGGTTGCATTTTCGCCCTGCACTTCATCATTTTAAAAAGTTTTATATTAGTAAAAGAATTATTGCATTTCCATCAAGTACTACTGATTTAACAAAATAATAATAATAAATTAGTGGGATGGTATTTACATCAATATTCATAGAGAGTAATTTAACATCACAGTATTGCACAATTAAAAAGCAAATAAATTAATGCTTTCCATCTCATTACATAGCTCTAATGGTTGTTTTCTTATCAGAATTTCTGAAAGAAAGGATACAAAATGATGAACGACTAATGATTGTCTTATATTTATTAGCACATGTATGGCTATTCAAAAATATATTATAGGGTACCATGTATCTTTATGTAACGTATCCCTGCATAGACTAAAGAATATGGCCCCGTACATTGAAACCATTTTATGCTAAGTATTTCGAGCTTTTAGAACTTGGAACCCAGTCCTTGACATTTAATACCCATGCTAGAACTACTCAGCCATGCCAATTTTGTATGTTCTCTTGCAAAAACACTAATTATGATGGTTCATGTGCGGAAGTGCAATTAGATATTCTTCCAAGATTTATTTCATTAGAGACTTGCTTTATGTCTCACTTTAATAAATAAGGAGAAGTATATAAGCGGAGGAATTGTTTCTAATACATGAACTGCGAAAATCTTATGAACAACCCCCTCCCATTAGTTAAATATCCAAATCCAAAATTATAAAGGTAACTCGTAAAAAAGAAAATAACACAACCTTTGTACCTTATATAAGTCCAAAAGAGAATATGAGGCTAAACAAAGGCATACAAGTATTTCATATGACATAAACATTAATTCGCACAATGATCCATATAATATAATAACTTCAGGTTCTTTTGGTGAATGGTCTACTTATCACAATTATTTATATATAAAAATATAAAAATCTATTGTATACTAAATGAGTTCATATTATGATGACAATTAGTGCATTAAAAATTGCAATATTTTCTTATGCAATAACTTAAAAGTGCCCGAGGATACCTTTTTTTTTTTTAATAAAAAAATTATATATTATAAAAATCTATGGAATATTGAAACGATACAGGCCTATGGGGCATGAAGAAGAGCATCAATCGATTTTATTAATCAATTTGCAAGGAGAATTGCTCACTTCTTCCTGCAATTCATCAATTAGAAATGCGCGAGGAGCAACAAATATATTCCATTCTACTGTTAATAAGATAACGTCTCTAATATCTAACATCATCAAGTGAATCATAAAAAAAAATATTAATAAAAATAAAGAAAAAAATGAGAATGCCTTATTTCATATGTTCATGTGCACTAATTTATGGATGGATCATCTGGCTTGTGTGACTTGTCACTTAATAAGTAAAGTCAAAATTAAGGTTTGGGAAATTACACTAATAATGTCATAACTTTCATACAGTATTTACTTTGGTGCCATAACGTATAAAAGAGAGCATTTACTTGAGTATTCTCGGTAATTTTCCTTGCCTAAAAATCCCACTTGGCATTACTTTATCATAAAGTTATTCGATGTGGCTTGGAAAATGATATAATTAAAAGTATACTGAATACGTCGTTTAGTCATTTTCCTTTGCCTTAAATTGACAATTTGGGGTTAACTTAGGTTCCAGTCGACCTACAAAGCAAGCGTTGCATCCAAATCAAACAGCAAAAGTGATGTTCTTACATCCACACGGAGCGAGCTGTTTACTGCTAAACCATTTGTTTGGTCCAAGTGCAATGCCCCATTTTTACGTTGTCTTCGTCTTCTCTCTTAAGTCAAGACAGTATTTGATGAGTTATTATTTGATTTAGATTTTTATATGACAATAAGTTTGGCTTCCGCGAAATTTACTTTTGGTAAGAAAACCGTCGTCTCATGATTTTGTCTTGGATCTTCGGAGATTATCATCATCATCATTTTGTTCAGATATTGGAGTGGGAGACTGACACGTGTAGTTTAAATCTCGAACCATTTCGTAATTAGGTTAATTTAGCTGCATAAATGTTGATGGTTCTGACGTCATTTTGTGGGAAATAATTTTTCTTAACGAAGATCTGAAGAACAAAATCCCAACATACTTTAATCAGTACTTGTATTGATAGTCTACTTCTAGCTGGATAGGAGATAAAAAATATATATTTGTGAGATTTTGTGCACAGCTATGTCTGCAAGCTGAAGACTAAAAAGGGTTCTTTGAAAGTTTCAGAAAGAAAGGGAAAAAGACGACGCCCGTTTAGGTTCAGCCTTAGAAGAATGCGACGCCGGGAGTGCATGCGGGGCCAAACCAGTAGGCGAGGATGTCGCTCTATGTTGACGACATGGACTCAAATGTCACTGATTCCCAGCTTTACTATCTGTTCAACCAGGTCGGCCAGGCGGCCTTGATTTGTGTCTGTACGAACCTGGCCATGCGGCGACCGTTGGGCTATGGTTATGTTAATTGCAGCAACCGGATTGATGCTGCTCGGGCTTTGGAGGCGTCGAACTTTACTCCTCTTAAAGAGAAGCCAATTAGCATCATGTATACTCGGTGCGATCCTAGTGCCCGTAAAAGTGAGGCCGGAAATATGTTCATCGGGAATCTGGACAAGGGAATTGACCCAAAAGCATGACATGGTGCCTTTTCTGCTTTTGGGAATATCGTCTCTTGCAAAGTTGCCACAGATTCTTCTGGTCAATCAAAAGGCAATGGCTTTGTGCCAAATCGTGGAATCTTCTCTGAAAGCTGTGGAGAAGCTAAATGGCATTTTATTGAATGACAAGCCAGTATGTGCAGGACAGTAAGAATTTAATTGAAAATAGCTATTCCGCTACTCGTATCATTAAGTTACAAGGATATCAATATCAACAGGCGACGTGTGAAAAAGATCATCATTGATCTTATCGTTCAATCTGATTCCAGAAGTTATAAGAATTTCAATCCAAGGCAGTATGATATTCTATTCGAAGCTTCCTTCTCTTCCTAATAAGATATATCAATGAAATGACGCGCTTTTTCAACAATTAGCTCATTCTTTGGTTCATTTGATAATGCTAGAGATAAGAGCGTGCCTTCAAGAAGGTCCTTCAAGAAGGTCCATCGGTCCTCTCTTTGACTCCATATTGATTGCAACACAACTCGCAACACCTGAAGGCTTCCATGAAAGAGCACTTGGAAGCTTTTTCTCCAATGAAAATTCACCGCTAACTAAAATCCGACATCTATCACTGCATGAGATGACATCCTCGGCTGCTGCGTATGAAAATCTTGAATTTCTAACGGCGAAGAACTCTTTGGAGCACTTATTGGGTAAATTGCTATTGGACTTTGAATACGCCGTCATGGAAATTTCTACACCGACTACTATGATGGTTAGCATTTGATTGATTAATACGTGTCTTCATTAGATTATTGTTGGCTAAATCCCTCTTAGGTTTGATTTGAATTGCTTTAATTTGAACCGAGGGAAAATCTCCTCTCTTCTCTCTCATCCTCGCTAACTGTGGGATATCATTTCTTTCTAATCTTTCTGCCTTGTCACAACACGACTATTGTTTTATTTGTTAATGGTCTTCAGATCATAATAACCTCCACCTCCCCACTTTCCTAGTATGATCAATAGACCTGATCATCATGCCAATAACTGGGCATGCTTCAATGATCACTAGAACCATTTAACTTTCAACACTTCATGGTCTAATAGTTATGGGATATATCGTTAGCACAAGCAGCCAAGGAGGGCTTATATAAGGGGGATAAGTACAAAAAAAGTCATAAATCTATTGTATTACTATCGATTCATTTTTAAACCTTTTAATTGGACCAATTTAGTCCAAAACCTTTTTTTATATTGATACCAATTCAATCAATTCGGCAAATTTTGGCTGGAAATTTCTTACTTGGACAACGACCGACTAACATGGCGTGGCTGATGCGACGTGAACATTTTAAATAATATTTAAATAATTTATTGAATTTATTGAATTTTTTAAATAATATTTTGAAATTTTTATATTTTTTTTCATTCCCTCTTCTTTTCCTTTTCTTACCGAGTGGATCCACAAACAACAGAGGCACTCTTCACTCAAAGACCTAAAGTTGTAGGGGAAGATGTGTGGCACCAGTGGTTAGCTCACACCAACTTACGGCAAAAGTATACTTCAAATGTCAAAAGTTGGCACAAAGGGACACTTAAGTGTCAAAAGTTATAAAAGTGATACTTAAGTGCCAAAATTGAAGAGAAATGGATCACTTAAGTGCCATTCCGGCCAAAATGCTTACGTACACAATTTCCGGCAAAGTAAGTGCAAAACGACGCCATTTTGCACGTTGATGTGGCCAAATAATGCAAAAACGACGTTATTTTGGTGCTGATATGATAATAAATTAATATAAAAATGAATTAAATTAAATTTAAAATTAAATTTATTTAAAATATTTAAAAATGCAAATACAAATATAAAAAAATTAAAAAATTAA
This sequence comes from Eucalyptus brandiana, assembly GCA_014182725.1. Classification (NCBI taxonomy): domain Eukaryota; kingdom Viridiplantae; phylum Streptophyta; class Magnoliopsida; order Myrtales; family Myrtaceae; genus Eucalyptus; species Eucalyptus brandiana. Next base: position 29,994,834 of record CM024670.1, read on the forward strand.
AAAAAGGGGTAGGCGGTTGAGGGCTTAAAGCCGCCTCCCTTTTTCTTTTAATTTTTTAAAACTTTTAACATTTTTAATATTTGTATTTTTATTTTTAAATATTTTAAATAAATTTAATTTTAAATTTAATTAATTAGTTTTTATATTAATTTTTTACCACGTCGCACTAAAACGACGCCGTTTTGCACTTACTTCACCGGAAAATCGCCACGTCGCATTTTGGCCGGATCGACACTTAAGTGATCAATTTTGCTCCGATTTTGGCACTTAAGTGTCACTTTCATAACTTTTGGCACTTAAGTGTCCATTTGTGCCAACTTTTAGCACTCCAGGGGTCCTAGTGTCCCAACTTACAAACATTGAAGTATCTGCAAAATCAGCAACTGATTTACTGCAATACAAGAACTCAAACTATGTGTAGAAGCTGTCAAGTTGCCAAGAGTATTACATTATCATTTCCCTTATCAAAATTTGCATCTGATGTTCATTTAGAAAAGATTCAATGTGATATTTGAGGTCCTTCACCAGTTAACTCCTTTCAAAACTTCAAATTCTATGTCATATTTGTGGACAACTTTTCCTGTTATAGTTGGATTTATCCAATGAAATTGAAGTCGAACTTCTATGATATCTTTGTCAAGTTTCAGAAACAAGTAGAGAAACAATTTGATCACAAAATCAAAATATTTCAATATGAGGATGGAGGAGAATTCACTAGCAACAAGTTTCAGAACCATTTACAAACTTGTGGCATCAAAGAATATGTCTCTTGTCCTTACACACTAGAACAAAATGGGATCTCTAAAAGCAAACACTGTCATGTGGTTGAATTGGGGCTAGCTATGCTCTATCACACTAGAGTTCTATTAAAATACTGGGTGGATGCTTTCATGACAACTAACTACATTGTCAATTTACTTCCCACACCAAAGTTACAAATGCATTCACCTTACAGCAAAATTTATTGATAAAAGCCAAGCTATGAGCATCTAAGAGTCTTTGGGTGTGCATGTTACCCCTGTCTCAGACCATACGCACAACATAAATTTGATCCACGATCACTCACATGTGTATTTCTGGGATATTGTGAACGCCATAAAGGATACCGTTGTCTTATGCCTACTGATGGTCACATATATATTAGTTGACACATGATGTTTGATGAAAGTTTCTTTCCTTTTACCAAGAAACTAACAACAGAGTACACTTAGTATACTGCTCTATATCGAAAGTGGGCAAAAGAAGTTAATTTTCTAGACTCTACAAGTGCAGAACAAGTGAGATATCACTCAAATGGACATATAGGACATTTACAAGATAGTGGAGTCTTGGAAGTTGGTCAGTTCAATATACCATATCCTGTTGTGATGCCACAAAATTCATCTACCTTACAATTGCAGTTTGACTCAGCCCCTGAAGAACTAGCAGTTCTTATTCACACCACTGAAGCACCAACTAAGATCATCATCGACCAAGCACAACAAAATCCTCCACCTAACCCACAAGGTACAATCTCTATCCATCCTATGCAAACTCGACTAAAATCTGGCATTATAAAGCTAAATCCCATATATGCATGCTTGGCTGAATACAAAGTTCCTATTGAACCACGATTAGTTAAATCAGCCTTAGCAAATGAAGGCTAGCGTAAAGCAATGCAAGATGCAATGGATACTTTGCATGAAAATCAGACATGGATATTATTTTCCCAAACTAACCAAATGAATGTCATAGGATGTAAATGGGTGTTTAAAACTAAGGTAGCGCCTAATGGAAGTCTTGACAAATTGAAGGTTCGGTTAGTGGCTAAGGGTTTTTACCAAGAAGAGGGAGTTGCTTTTATAGAAACATTTAGTCCTGTTGTCAAACATGCCACCATCTGTATAGTATTGCTTTCTATGACAATGATGAAGAATTGGCCAATATATCAACTTGATGTTAAAAATGCTTTATTACATGGAACGTTAAATGAGATAGTATATATGGAACATCTGCTTGGTTTTACTCATCCCCAAATGTCTCAACTAGATGTCTTCTCAGGAAGTCTTTGTATGGTCTTTGTCAAGCTCCGAGTGCTTGGTTTGGAAAGTTTAGCAATTTCCTTCTTAAAGCTAGCTTCTTGTGGCACCCTGGATCTCAAATCATGTTACATGACTCGCTCTATAAATTAAGGAAGATAATAATTTCATATCATAAAATAAATTTCATTATAAGTTGAGTCATAAAAAATTGAACTGCAATTTACTATATTTACAAAAAAAAAAAAAAAAAAAAAAAAAAAAACTTTGTGTCTGTACATATGGGGAGATGAGGCTAAGGAGGGGGATTTCTAAAAAAAAACACTAGGAGCCACATACACCAAATATCCTGCCTCCTGTCGAGTATGTACATACTGTCAGAACAACATAAAAAAAAAAAAAAAAAAAAAAACAAAACTCTCCCATAAGTCAAGCGCTCCTTGATCACCTTATAATCTAAAGAAAAGACACAATAAACAAGTGTGAGTTTTGTAAATAAAAACTCAGCAAGTAGGCGATTAGTCATAACTTGGAGTTGGCCAATAGCAAGACAAATAGATAAACAAACTATCAATTTGCAGAATCTATGGAAGTCTAGCTGCAACAATCACCCAGGGGAAGACGACACTCCACCCTGTACCCCTCGCTCCCAACCTGGCGTCACGAGGTCCACAATCACCCAGGGGAAGATGACACTCCACCTTGTACCCCTCACACCCAACTTGGCGTCACGAGGTCCCTTGAGAAGTTATTCAACCCTTCTCAATCCTCTGGAGAGAATACCATTACTCTTCGTCACCCCTCTCCAGGCATCTCGACACCTGGGGTCTCTCATTAGCTCCTTAGCCAACTACACACATTCATAAATTCCGCCTTGTTGCAGCACCAACAACTCCAGTATGCTAACAATCACACCGAGGTCTAAACATACATTGTTAAATACTACAAGATATATAAGAACCCTCATTAGAGGCGACAAAGTAAGAGTCCAACATTTTCTTACAGAAAACTCAGAATTTACTAACCTAGATAGAACTAGGCGAAAGTGACTAGTCTCAATAATTAGAGCCAAAACCATAGTAAACCATCACAAAAAATTCTCAAGTTTTAATATGTGATAGTAAGGCCCTAAATGAACATTTTTTCAAGAAGGAAACCAAGTCCTGTTTCTTTTGTAAAGAGAGTAGCAAAGTGGTTCATACAGCTCAAAATTCCTTTCACCAAACAGAATCAACAACCGGGAGGTTTAGTCAATTTCAAAGTTTGAAACTCAGTAAAATGCTTTGAAATTTTGATATGATTTGCACCTACATGTCTCCTACTACTTTCATGAAGAAATCGAATCCATATTCTAACTCAATAATTTTATAGAAATTCAAAAGCGCACTGAGGTCGTGATTTCATGGTACTGAACAATTCACTAACAGTATAAAATCAAGTCTTCGTGTGGGTCAGCTTAACTCAGAAAAATCTCAATTAAATATATGTCATAATTGAACTCTCAACTTTCCTAAATCAACGCACAAACTCGTTTCATAGCTCATCCGTCTTTCCTACTCAACAACAATGGACCATAGCCTCCCTCTCGCCTCGACTTCATCAACGACACAACCAAGACAGCCACGATACCAACCATATCCACATTTACATCAGTAGTCAAAAGAAGAATTTCGTGACTTCCAAAGCTAAGTCAACAACCACATAGCCACTCCATCCTCAATCGCACTCAAACTGCTAAACTAACCACAGTTGAAACATCACCGACATCAAATCAAGCACTGAATTCAGCCAGATTCCAAACCAAACCAGATCAAAGATCTCCAAACCCTCGTAGATCTACTCCACCGACAGTAACTCCAATGCTCAAGCCACATACCGGCCTAAAACCTATCATATCTCGCACGAGCACTTCCAACACGAGTGCACGCCGATCGCCCCTAGAAAAGACCAGCAGAAAGCAAGTTCAAAAGCCCTAATTCCACGATGCCAAGCACAAAACCACAAACACAGTACAATGCAAAGGACGAGGGGGCAAAGTAATACACACGAAAAACGCTCACAATCCAGCTCCAAATTGAGCTGTGGTTCTCTGATTTTCGCACCCAACCCTGAAATCCACCTCAATCTTCACATGCCCAGTAAAATAAAGCCAACCCATGCACCCAAAACCTTAATCACAGCTCCACTTGACTCGATTTTTCATTGGTGAAAGAGGAAGAAGGCGCTGGACGAGCTGGGGCTTCGCGGCCTATGATGGTAGCTCCGAACGGGACCAGACATCAACGATTTTGCTGCTGGACAGAGGTGTCGGCAGTGAGAGGCTAAGATGGGGTCGGGCTCGGTGGAGATGAACGGAAGTGGGAGGAAAGGAAAGTGGTGTGTCTCCGCTGAGAAAGAAAGAAAAGAACGCAGCTTTAGGGAAATAGTTGCTGCCGCTTCGCCGTTTTTTTTTTTTTTTTTTTTTTTTGAGAGAACAAAAGAGGGAAAAGATAAAGAAAATTCGAGGTGTCACACTTCTTCTGTAGCGCAATTGATCCATCACTCTTTGTGCTTCATGATGGACTAGATACAATTCTTCTGTTGCTCTATGTATATGATATTGTCTTGATTGGCAGCTCAAATCAGCTACTAGCTAAACTGATCAAGTCATTAAGTCTCCACTTCCACATGAAAGACCTAGGGTGTCTTCACTATTTCTTAGGTATTGAAGCTAAACGTACCTCTCAAGATCTTTTTCTATGTCAAGTCAAATATGCTATTGATCTTCTTACAAGAGCCAACATGATAGAATGCAAACCTATCTCAACTCCTCTGTCACTAAGACTAGTCACCATGACAAATGATGATATCCTAGTCACCAACTCACTTGAATACAAAAGTCTAGTTGGTGTTCTTCAATTTCTAACAATAACTCGCCTTGATCTTGCTTATGCAACAAACCTACTATGTTAGAAAATGTAGCAGCCAACAGTTGGAGATTTCCATAAGCTAAAAAGGGTTCTTTGATATGTTAAAGGAACTGTTCATCTTGGTTTTTTTTATTCATTCTAATAGTTCAATGACGTTATACAGGTTTTAGATGCTAATTGGGTTGGTTGTGTTGACACCAGACGCTCAACTACTAGCTTTTGCACATATCTTGGTTCTAATCTCATTTCATGGTCAGCCAAGAGGCAACCTACTATGTCTGACTCCTCCATAGAAGCTGAATATCGAGCTATTGCATCTACTACTGCTAATCTTACATGGATTAGCTTTGTTCTACGTGATATTGGCCTATGTCTCTCCTCGCCAACACTTCTATTTTGTGATAATCAGTCTGCCATTTCTCTTATTGCAAATCCTATCCTACATGCTCGAACCAAACACATCGAAGTTGACTTCCACTTTGTTTGGGAAAGTTTCATTAGGCTCACTAAGTGTTCGTTATGTCCCTAGCACTCGTCAACTTGTTGATATTTTTTACCAAACCGTTAGCACGATTGGATCACTCTACTATTAGAACCAAATTAGGTATGGGCTTCAGACCCCTCCCCAATTTGCGGGGGGATGTAGAGACTCATCCCACATAGCCCCTTGCTATTTCAACAAGGAAGAAAAGAAATGAAGATGCTGCTGGTGTAACAAAGACGGGAAGAAATGAAGTGAGCAAATCATTAGCTATGTCAGCTATGCGTATGCCTAGTGTTGCTACTTCGACTAGGAAGGAAAGAGATGAAGTCGGTAGTGAATCTTCCAGCTCCACATGTCAAACTATGAGTGGTGCTCTGCTACATAACAGTTACTCTGTTTCGTGCCCTTAACATAACGAGAAGTCGAGCAACAGATTGGGATCCATGATCTGTTTACTTTCATTCTGTTCTGTTCTGTTTTCTGTTAGTTTGTTTCTCTGTTAGATGAACTATAAAACTACCTTTGGTTGTTCTTTAGATCTGAGCATGTAATATAAATAGAGAACAGAGCAAGCGAGTGAGCAAGCTCTCAAATGAATGATTTTTTTCTTTAGAATACAGAGAGAAGAAATCATGAAAGCTCAAATTCTTCATCTACACTCATTGCTCTTCCTCTCATTCTATTCATAAATCTTCTCAACGAGAAGTTTCTGTGAAGGGCTTGGTGATTGTGACCATCGTAGATCAATGCGCTTCACCACGATGCGAGACCACTCCAAGCTCTCTAGGCCAGCCTTCGACAAGATTGTAGAAGATTGTAGACCCCAAGCTGGTTAAGATTATCATTTATTACAAAGTGCGAGTTTCGTCTCCCTTTGTCTATCTAGTGATCTGCTGAGTTTTTGTTTTCATGAACTTACTCAGGGAGAGGGTTTAAAGAAAGTTTGGAAGCTATCCTTATGCATGGGAAGGATGATGGGGTGAAAGCAACTTATCATTCCTTTGGACATTAAAGATTAGATTTTTTATTTCTTTGCTTAGGTCATTGATCTTTCATTGAATAATGTTCTCTTTTTGGTTGTACAAAGAATAGCATCCCTGCTTTCAAAACTCTCTCTCTCTCTCTCTCTCTGTCTAGGGATATCATAATTGAAAGTTGATCCTTCACCATCTTGGGCAAATTGATCTACTCTATCTCCTAAATGAGAGGATCTCATGCTTTGTAAATATATGTTGTTATGCTTTATTTTCTTGGATATGCTTTTTGTGCAAAAAAACATCAAATATATCCCCAGCATTGCTCGGGTAAGTGTAGTGATAGTCCTATGCATTTAATAGTCATTTGAGTTCAAAACTTGTAATTTTGATCAAATGAGTTCTAAGACCACATTCACCTATTAACAATTGTTGACGCTAAAATAAGCCAGTCGGATCGGCCATGGGTTAAGGATTTGATTGCACATTTTCTAAAAGCTAGGAATCGATTAAGCAAAATTAGATGTTAGACTCAATTGATCAACAGTTGAAACATATAAAACTTTTGTCTTACCTATCCAATATAAATATATATGGGACTGGAGGAATCGCCGACCAACTGGCGTGACGTAAACCTCCAAGTGACGTTAGTGTAAGATCCACCATCACGGATCACGCTTAAGAATCCCTAACTACAAGGCTGGGGTTCAAACTTCTCCCCTTCGTGAGGGGGAGAGAGCCCAAAGCTAGTGTTGCCGCTGCAGGCTATGTAGCACGGACACTCTCCGGAAGCCTTCGTGTCGTGTCCGACACTCCGACACGTGTCTGACACGCTCCGACACGTCCCGACACGCTTTGACACGCGGTCAACAAGTGTCGAAAAATCCGACACGTGGTCAACTCTCTCCGACACGCGAGTCCAGAATTCCGACACGCGATTTCGACATGCACGGGGTCAATTTTAAAAATTTCTAATACTTGAGGAGTCAAAATATAAATATACACAAAATAAGTAATAAAAGAAGTAATAAGATTGCTATAAATATACACGCATGGGATCAATTTTTTTTTTTCAGTTTTGTTTTTTTATAATTGTTTTAGCTTTTTTAAAAGTCTTTTACTATGAAAGAAGTAATAAAAAATGCTATATGTGATAAATAAATAAATTTAAAAATATCATTTTAGCATTTTTCTTTAAACAATGTTTTTCTCCTCTAATTTTTATGTATTATTGTAACAAATTAAAATAATGAATGATATTATTTAATATTTTTCGTGTAAATTAATTCTAGTCTATTATTATTATTATTATTTATTTATGTATTTATATATAAAAATATATTTAATATATAATGTGTCGGAACGTGTCGAAATTCTCTATTTTTAAGAAATGACGTGTCGGCGTGTCGTGTCGTGTCGTGTCGCGTGTCGCGTGTCCGTGTCGGTGCTACATAGCCTGCAGGCGGTAGTTACTTATCCAAAATATTGATAATAGCTTATAGTGTAATGATGTTGACCACATATAAGGACAAAGTTTGCAGATTTAATCTTGAAGGAGATCAGACATTAATTTCATTTTGCGGGAAAATTACTAATCAGTCTTAAACCCATTGTATATATGTTAATTCAGTCATAAACTTTTCAATTTTCCCAATTTATTTTTAAATATTTGTGTGAAATTCCAATGTAATCCTCTTGTCCAATTTTTGCTGGAAATTGTCTACATGACGATTTAATCACCACTAGTAAGGCTAATTTTTGCCCGAAATCATTGATTTTGGGGTCCAATTATCACCGGTCAACCTACTTAATACATTGTTATGTCAATAATTTCTGCAAGAAAAGTTTTTACTAAATTAGTAAAAGTGAAAAATTTAAGACAAATTGACATCTGAATAACATGTCTTGTGATTAATTGGAAGTTTTCCTCTCTATGCGCTAGTTCGAAACTATTTAATTCCAAAGAGATTACTAAGATGAAGTTGCTAATTATCCATCAGCAGTAGTTATAAGCAAAAACTGGTGTTTTTTTTTTTTCTTTTTGGTCCTTAACAGGAAACTTCATTCACGAAATAGAAAAGTTACGGCGGTTCAACATATCGGTACATAACAGATCAAACAAAGCAGGAGGGGGGGAGGTGACCCAGTTCGCTGGGAGAAGATTTTGGGCTTGGGCTTTTGCAGCCTAGTCAGCAACTGTGTTTGTTTCTCTTCTGCAATGTTGGATGCGCAGGGTTGGGAAGAGGCGGAGCAGAGCCCTAGCTTCAGCGAAAAGAGCGCCGAGCGCCCATGGTGTGCGATCTTGGTCGTGAATTGCTTCAACCACAGCAAGAGAGTCTGATTCGAGAAGGAGGTTGTGTTGATTTCTTCCTGTGGTGATGAGGTATCGAAGGCCAAAGATGAGAGCTTGGGTTTCGGCGTGCAGGGGCGAAACAGAGGGTGTTCGGTGAGCACTACCATCAAACAGCTTCCCGGAGGAGTCGCGACAAATACAAGAGACAGCAGCACCATCCATGATCGTGGGGAAGGATGCATCAATATTGATTTTAAGCACACCAGGAGGCGGAGGACACCAAGACAGATCCAAAGGGGGACGCCGAGGAACAGTCTTTCTAGCCGATCGAAACCTAGAATGAGAAGAAGCTGCATCAAATCCACTGGTGAGTGATCTGTTTCTCTGGATTGGGAGGTCTTGCTAGTGTGGCTTCTGATGATTTTGTTGCTGCACGGCCTGATGACAGCGAAAATATGAGCGGGCATGGGCCAAAGTAGAAGCTACGATATGATCTGGATGCGGGGGTCTTCGGCGGAAGAGAAGGTCATTCCTGGCTTTCCAGATGTGCCACAGAACATATGTAATTTGCACATAAAACTGTAAGTTTCTCTCCTGATCAAAGATATGTAATAGCCAGGCGTCAAATCTGTGATGTGGAGCATGCTGAATAGTACATGGTAGATGGGCATGAGTCCAAACTTTCTTTGTCCATGGGCAATGTAGAAACAAATGTTCAGTGGTTTCAGGGGCGGGGCTACTATCACAACAGAGTTTACAAATAGGATCTTCAAGAATATGACGATAGTAGAGATTTGCAGCAGTGGCTATAGCATTGTGGCATAGTGACCATAAAAATATACGCAGTTTTGGAGGAGCTGGTACCTGCCATATAGTAGCCCAAAGGTGCTTAGGGGGTTGAAAGGATGAGGATGGCTGATTTTGAAGGACTGTTGTTGCTACTGTTTTGATCCGGTGATATCCATTTTTGACAGTGTACACTCCATTTAATCGTCCTGTCCACATCAATTTATCTTCAGTATAGTGTCGACTAATCTGTATTTTTAGAATTTCAGCAACTTGATGCTCATCAAAACTTCTAGAAAGCAGAGGGATATTCCACGTCTGAAGGTCTGGATAGATGAAATCCGCGACCTTAGTAGGCTCATTCCTAGGTGCTGGTCCCCCAATAATGCCTGTAGACAGCCATTTATCCTCCCTGATGTTAATGTTCTGTCCATTGCCGACTGACCACTGTAGATTAGATGCTATAGAATCTTTGCCTAGCAAAAGGCTTTGCCATCCCCAAGAGGGCCTAGCACCTCTGTCCGCATGTGCAAAGTCAGTGGAGGGGAAATACAACCCTTTAAGAATGCGACTCCATAGAGAGGTAGGTTGTTGAAATAGCCGCCAAGCTTGTTTAGCCAACAATGCTTTATTAAAAGAGATAAGATCCCTAAAACCAAGAACACCAGAGTCTTTTCGAACTTTGAGAGAGTCCCAATTCCGCCAATGAATACTTGACTTATGGCCCTGAGATTGCCACCAAAAGCTAGCCACCTTTTGTTCAATAGACTTACACAGTGATATAGGTATTTTAAAAATCAACATAGCATACTGTGGGATAGCTTGTACTACTGCTTTAATCAAGATTTCTTTCCCACCCTTCGAAAATAACTTTTCCTTCCAGCCATGAAGTTTAGAGTGAACTTTTGCCAAGATCCAGGAAAACATTTCTTTTTTAGATTTCCCCCAGTCTGATGAGATGCCAAGGTATTTGCCAGTCTTTTTCATCACGGGAACTCTAAGTTCTCTAGCAAGAGACTCCTGTAGAGCAGTAGGACAAGTAGGACTAAAGAAAACACAAGATTTATTACGGTTAATCTCTTGTCCCGATGCCCAGCAGTATTGAGATAATATATTGGCTAGATTCTGACATTCTAGCAGTTTCCCTTCTATAAAAAAGATGGCGTCATCAGCAAAAAATAAGTGTGAGAGGGTAGGGCACATGGGATTGAGTCTAATGCCTGAAATGTTACCCATCTCCATAGCTTGGTGTATTAGAGTTGAGAGAGCGTTCACCACCAAGATGAACAAATATGGTGATAATGGGTCGCCCTGTCGGAGCCCCCTCTTCATTGGAAATGGAGGGAGGGGTTCACCATTTAGCTTGACACTCATAGAAGCAGTGGTGACACCTTTGCATAACCCAGTGAACCCGGGTTGCATGAAACCCGATCTTCGAGAGATAATCTCGCAGAAAGTCCCACTCGACCCGATCATAGGCTTTTTTCATGTCAATTTTGAGTACACCTTGAAATGTACGCTTGCGTTTCCGTATGCGAAGTTGGTGCAAGACTTCCTGGACTAAGAGAATGTTATCCTGGATTTGGCGACCACTGATAAATGCACTCTGTTCTGTTGAGATGAGGGTCGAGAGTAACGGCTTCAAACGATTAGCTAAGATCTTCGAAATGATTTTGTAGGAAAAGTTGCATAGGCTGATTGGCCTATATTGGTCCAAAGTTTCAGGGTGAGAGATTTTTGGAACCAAAGTGAGATAAGTCTTATTAAGGGCTGGGTTGAGCACACCTGAACAGAAGAAGTTTTGAACGCATCTAACAATGTCTGCCTGTAGAATATCCCAGTGCGCATGATAGAACTGACCATTTAACCCGTCTGGGCCAGGTGCTTTGGTGGCTCATAATTGAAAGGTAGCGTGGCAAACTTCCTTAGGAGTTACTGCAGCAGTAAGACAGGCATTCATAGAATTAGTGACCACTATTGGACATTGATCAAGTATTGGGCCATAGTCTCGGTAACCCACAGATGAATATAAATCCTGAAAAAAGTGCTGTGTCATATCCTGTAATGTCTGACGATCTCTGACCCATTGCTGATCTGCATTGAGTAACATGCTGATTCGGTTACGCTGTCTTCTTTGAATAGTTGTAGCATGAAAAAAACTTGGTATTTTTGTCACCCCACTTGAGCCATTGAACTCGAGAGCGCATGACCCAGTATTGTTCTTCTTGCTGCCACAAGTGCTGAATTTGAGTTTTTAAGGCATTCATCCGGAATTGGTCTTGATGAGAGGTGGTTTTGTTTGTCAGGATCTGAAGTTGGTGCTGCAGTGCATTGAGTTGGCGGTAGCTATTCTTAAATTTGGACCGACTCCAGCTGGTAAGGGCTGCTGATACCTTTGTTATCTTCTTTGCTATATCCAAAATCTGAGAAGGAGCAGTTTGCCATGCAGTTGATATTACGGAACGACACTCCGGCTCTTGTAGCCAATAAGACTCAAAGATAAAGCCTCTCCGTTGCCTTGGTGGAGTGGCAGTTGTCGTTAATAGTAGTGGACTATGGTCGGATCCAATGGCTGGGAGGGCGAAGACTTCAGCTGCAGGAAAAGTAAGGCGCCAATCCATAGTACAAAAAGCTCGATCTAATCTTTCTTTAACTAAAGCATCCCCAGCTCTATTGTTGCTCCATAGCCCAACTGTTAGGGGTTTCAGCTTGAAAGATTGGAGTCTCCAAGAGGTATGATTCATCAAGTCCCTCTTTCAACATAGTACAACGTTTGGCCTTTTTTATTGGGCCTAACTTGGTACTCAGCTTACTGCTCCTTACTTTTTTTGTTTTCGGGGAGTGTTCTGAGCTTTCAGATGCCATGACAGGAGGATTGGAGACAGGAGCTAGGTGTGTGGGAGTGGGAGCAGCACAGTACTGATCAGGTAATGGACGCCAATTAAGAGGTTCAGCCGAAGTAAAGGATGGGCCATCCTCCAGAAACTGAACAATCTCTTTCCCTTTGTTAGCAGGGGGTTGTTCCGGTGGAAGCTCAGTCGAAGGCACTATAGGGGTCTTCGGAACCATGTCTTCTGTTTCAGGACAGGATTGAGGAGAATCATAAAAGGTATGCCAAAAAGGGCTGTGCTCCCTAATCTCGGCCCTGAGCCATTGACCAAAATACATACTATCCCTGTGCTCAAAATTGGCTTCATCATAGGGAATTTCAGGGCACCCCATGGCATAATGTCCACGTCGACCGTAGGAATAACAGTAGTGCGAGAGGCGTTCGTATCGAAAATCTAACCAGAAAGTTGTTCCTGCAACTCGCAGCAAATGACCTGGTTTAAGAGGTTCATTAAGACTTAGATCAATCCTTGCACGGACAGACCGAAGAGACGTACCGTCTTTACCATCAATTTTGACTGCTTGAACCCTACCAACATGGCGAACAGCCCTACGAATGACTTCCTCTGTGCAACATTCTAACGGGAGACCAAAGACTTGGACCCAAAAGGTACATGTAGAGAAGTCATAGCAGTGCAGGGGGTATTAGGAATCCAAGGCTTAATAATAACAAGGTGATTTCCAAAATGCCATGGCCCATTATCAAGTATCTGTTTTTCCAGTTCAGTTCGGAACTTCATAACGTATATGTCAGTTTCAGGTTGTGTAATTTCCACAGTGTCTACTCGCCAAGCTCGCCGCATAGTACTTTGGAAAGCTGGAAGATTGATTGAATTGTGGGTAAGTACCTTACCGACAAGGATGAGTTTGCATTCAGCCAATTTGTCAATCGAAGGCGCTTCATCACAGACTTCAATGCTCTGTTTTTCCCATAGGCGTCCAAGACGAGAGCACAAAGCAGCCAGTCGTGCATCTTCGGGAGTATCTGGAGTCTGGCCAGGAGGTTCCATGGGTGAGGCAACAGTAAATCAGCAAAGCTTATGGTAAGCCAAGGCTATCACATTAACCATAGGACATCGATCATTCTGATGAAGGAAATTGAACTCAAAAGAGTTGCATGCAGGGCCGATGAAGGAGAAAGTCTGATGGAGGAGAGTCGGGGCCATGCGATGAAGGTAGAAGCAGTCAGATGGAAAATTGGGTGAGGGAGTACATCGCGATGATGAGAAAATGCAGTAATTGAAGAAGGACAGTGATGAGGGAATGGGAAATTCAGTTGGGAGGAGATGGATGGAACAGAGAAATTAGGGTTCCGAGGAAAAAGGGAAGAAAACACTACCCTAGATGGTAGAGAGCGACTCGACAGAACGAGAGAAAAAGAAAGCCCTGAGTCGAAGTTTTTGATTGCATTAGCAAAAACTGGTGTTTAGTAATGCAAAATAATGCAAAAATTTTCTGAGCTCATAACCAATAATTGGGGCAACAAAAAAAAAATATTCATGGCATTATTCCAACAATAAAAAAATATTGCTGCTATTGCAGATATGGTAATGCATTTTTTTCGTAATTCCTCAATGTTTTTTTTTTGTCAGTCCTACGCTATTCTTACTCTACACTCACTGCAGACTGCGCTGCGGCGTGGGAGCCGCAACCCACTTTCTCGAAACTTACGCGTCACTATCCCCATCCCCGAGAAGGTGGGGATTTGAACCCTCACCTCCCCTTCCAACACGGAAGGGTGGCGTGCACGGTAATTCCTCAATGTTCGAAAAACATTTTAATTACAGATAGAAAGAGAAAACAAGAAAAAAAAAAAAATCCAAATAAATCAAAAGTAAAATGAGGGGGAATCACCGAAACGCCCACCCGATTCGCTCCCCCCCTCTCTCTCCCTCGCAAGTCCGCCGGCCGCCGCATTCCGATGCCCGTCCGGTGGCCGCTCCTCCGCAGACCGCCGGCCACCCACCCCCTTCCCGAACGGAACGGCCTCCGTCGGCCGAACCCATGTCGCGTCCGCGGCGTCTCCACCCTCCAACCCTCCGGCGAGCTCGCCCCCGCCGCCTCGGAGCCGTCGGCCCCCTCGACCTTGCCGGACTCCCTCCTGGCGGAGAAGGTCCTCTTCGACCTGAAGCGAGGCAACGTCAGGGACCCTCGAAGCTGCCTCTCTCGCTTGAGCCCTTCGACCGCGGTCGAGGTACTTCGGCGGTGCCGCGACGATCTTCGGCCGGCCCTGAAGTTGGTCGACTTGGTTTTGTCGGGCTGCCCCGGTTTTAAGCACTCGCCCGAGTCCCTGAGCGCAATGGTCCACGTGCTGGTTCGCGGCAGGAGGGCGTCGGACGCGCAGGGTTTGCTTCTCAGGATGGTTAGGAAGAGTGGGGTCTCGCGTGCGGAGGTCGTCGATTCTTTGATCGAGGCGTCTCGTGACGGCGGGTCCAGCTGCGCGGTGTTTAGTTTGTTGATCCGGACTTATGTGCAAGCTAGGAAGCTGAGAGAAGGGGCTGAGGCTTTTCGGCTGTTGAGTAGTAAAGGGATTCGGGTTCTTATTGGTGCTTGTAATGGTCTCCTCGGCGGGCTTGTGAAGGCGGGGTGGGTTGATTTGGCGTGGGAAGTTTATGGCGAAGTCGTTAGAAGTGGTGTTCAGGTGGATGTCTACACTCTTAACATAATGGTGAATGCATTGTGTAAAGATCGTAAGATGGACGAGGTTAAATCATTTTTATTGGACTTGGAGGAGAAGGGGGTTTTTCCGGATATTGTTACTTATAATACTCTGATTAATGCTAATTGTAGGGAGGGACTAGTGAATGAAGCTTTTGGGTTGGTGGATTCGATGTTGGAGAAGGGCATGAAACCAAGCCTCTACACCTATAATGGCCTTATCAACGGATTATGTAGAAATGGAGAGTACACCAGAGCTAGGGAAATGCTGAATGAGATGTCGGAAAAAGGTGTGAGCCCTGACAATGCCAGTTTTAATACCTTGCTCGTTGAGATTGGTAGAAAAGGTAATGCTGTGGAGGCTGAAAAGATTTTTGAAGAAATGTCACTGCGAGGTGTGGATCCTGATTTAGTTAGCTATAGTTCAATCATTGGGGTGCTTTTGAGAAGTCTCAATCTTGACCGGGCTTTAATGTACTTTAAGCGCATGAAAAGTGCTGGGTTGGTGCCGGATAGTGTAATTTATACCATCCTCATTGATTGGTACTGTAAGAATGGCTTAGTCTCAGAGGCTTTGAGGTTGCGGGATGAAATGATGGAGCAAGGCTGCTTTGTGGATGTAGTTACATATAATACTATATTGAACGGTTTGTGCAAGGACAAGATGCTTGTGGATGCAGATCGGCTCTTACATGAGATGGGTGAAAGGGGTGTGTTTCCTGATTTTTGTACGTTCACTACACTAATTAATGGGCACTGTAAGGATGGGAATATGAACAAAGCAATGAGCTTGTTTCAGACAATGTCTCAAAAAAACCTAAAACCTGACATTGTGACATACAATACACTAATTGATGGGTTCTGGAGAGTGGGTGAAATGGAGAAAGCTTATCAAATATGGGATGATATGATCAACAGTGGCATAAGACCAAACCATATTTCATACAGTATTCTAATAAATGGTTTCTGTAGCACAGGAGCTGTTGCTGAGGCTTTGAGGTTGTGGGATGAGATGGTTAAGGGGGGTATTCGTCCTAGTCTCATCAGTTGCAACACTATATTAAAAGGTTTTTGCCGGTCTGGAGATGTATCCAAGGCAGATGAATTCTTCAGCAAAATGGTTGCTAAAGGAATTCTTCCAGATAGCATCACTTACAACACTCTGATCAATGGATTTGTGAGAATAGAGGACATGGATAAGGCTGCTGAACTGGTTTATAAAATGGAGAACATGGGACTGTTGGCTGATGAATTTACGTACAATGTCATATTGAGTGGTTTCTGTAGGCAAGGTAAGATGCAAGAGGCTGAGCTGGTACTGAGAAGGATGATCAGTAGAGGTGTGAATCCTGATAGAGCTACATATTCAGCATTGATAAATGGCTACGTTAGCAAGGATGACTTGAAGGAAGCGTTTCGGTTCCATGATGAAATGCTGCGGAAGGGATTTGTGCCGGATGATAAATTCTAAATCTCATTCAAAGTGATTGCTGCATGTCATCATGTGTGGATGGTGAAGTTTTTTTCCCCCTGTTTGTCAACGAGATCCTATGCTTTTTTCTCTCAATACTCTAGGGGTACTATTATGTTATGGTCACAGGGGAAGGCCTAATAATCTTCTCCTTTTGTGTTTCTGGTGCATCTGATGTGTGCTTTGTGACTAGATTGAATGTTGCAATAAAATGTTATATCCTTCTTAGATCTGTTTGTTCTTTCCCCTGAACTTTGAATCTAGACAAGAGGTTTGCTGCCAATTTTACCTATTCTCGCTTTTGGGGCTTGCAAGCTTCTGTGCTCCATTATGTTAATCTAAGTCTCTGTCTAAGTATATGTATCTTTATATATTCAAATGAAATGCATCAATCCTATTGATGGTTTTTCAATTTCACATGCCTTTGTTGCAGGGGACCATCAAGAACAACCTTGTAGATTATTATGCTCGACTTTTTGGACCTATTTCATCTTTTGCTCAAGTCATGAGAATCTTCTTAAGAATGGTGAGCCAAATATTTGTCAATCCCCTGTCTATTGCAGTCTGGCTGCAAACAACTAGCTCTTTAGCTTTTGCTCCCTCTTGACTTTGCAAAGTCTATGTAGCATCTTTAGTCAAATTATTACCTGCATTTGCTCCATATTTTGCTCAATTCCAGTAGTTACATCCTTGGTCTTTGTTGGGTAATCAACCAAATTCAAGTACCTTCTGTTTTTCAGGTGCTTGATAATCGTCCACATAATCTTATCTATGTACAAAATCAGATTTCTACGTGGATGGGAGTTTGGGTTGAGAAACGAAATGACAGGTTGGAGCATCGTAAGTGGCATGCTAGTTATGTGGTCTTGCTACTATTATGACTGAATTTTACAACATAGGTGTAATGAGTTTCAATGAATAGATTGGCCAACTGCTGAAGCAGTTCTTTCATGTGGGAAAAATAATGGTTCTGCGAAAATTTCCCATTTTGACTGAGTTTCTTTGGCCAAACTAAGTTTCTCTATTTAAATAACATAATGTTTGGTTATGTGCCAAAAACATCTGTGATTCTTTTTATCTCTTTATACTCATATCGAATGTCCCTTCACCACCTCTTTCCTTTTACTTCCCTACATCTATAAATTTTTAAGTGGTAGTCTACTTATTGGAATTATCTTTATAAGTGAAAGAATAGATATTATGGTTTCATTCTTCTCTGTCTCAATGAGTTGGCTCCATTTACCAATTTCCTTTTAGCAATTGCATTTTATATTTTAATTTTTTATCCTCTTGTTTCTTGGATACAAATAATCTTGATTTAAAAGCAGCTCCTAGATTCCACTTTGTGCATAAAATGGAGATAGGTTCTGACATGGAACCATTAATTGAAGTTCCTGCAAACCAATTAATCCAGGGAAACCCTATCTAGATTGTTTAAGCTACTGGAGGATCCACTGATCAAGCATTGTCATGAAATCGTGAATCTGGCAAAAAAACATGCTTCTAAAGGTATAAGATTAATGGCTGATATTTTGTGGTCCAAAATCTTTCCCTGACCTTGAAGATGTTGGCTGCTGATGGGTTGCTTGGGAGGAAACAGTAAATTGCATACTTTCTGCTGCTTACTTCAATCTACTTTTGGTATTCTAGCTTGGATACAACCCCTATACAGGAACCTTTCTTTAGTTGTAACACTGCCTTTACAAATATGTAGAAACTACTTGAGGTTATACACGAGGATTTACCAAAAATGTCTTTGATTGTTTCAGGCCTCAGTTACATAACTGATGTAAGGATATCTGGTGAAAGAGTTCCTCTTGTATCAACAAAGGTACATCCAATCTCTGTTGGTCTGATTTATTTGAGTTCAGCATATTGGAAAACAGGAACTAAAAATGGGATTGGAAGAAGAAATGCTATGGTAGGTCAAAACAATTGGGAGATGTTGTGAACTTATACAGGACTGCAATAGAAGAATTTACTGAGGATATTCCAAAGAAAATTAAATCTGAAGTGTTGAGAAGATGGTTATACAGATTCTTTAATCCAATTAACCGCATAGCAGACTGCCCACTGTGTTTTGAGTCCATCTGGTCTGTCCTCTGATGTAGGAATTGGAAGCCACTTGTATTGCTATTTTCATTAGTTTTCTTTAGTCCTGCGGTTGGCTTCAACTTTGTAGGAACGGAATGGAATATGTTGTCTGACCATCTTTAGCTTTTGTTTTGCAGACTGACAGGAGGAGCTCAACTTACAATAGCATTCGGATGCGAAGGTCAGCAATTCTTCGAATCACTTTCAATGGTCCCAGCAATGTATCACAATGATATGTTCATTGGCATCATATCAACGGATTTCCATAACTTTATGGGTATGGAATGCAACTTTGAGAAGCCTTATGAGTGACTTCTTTTGGGGGCCAAGGCCTCATGGAGGTTGTGCACATACATGCATTTTAGTGTCTGAAACTTTTGCCAAGTATTTGTTTGTGTGTTCTCTTAGTCTTATTATTCACAAGTCTACTAGTATGCCTACGTTAAGTATTTGATAGTATACTTAAGTGTCTTCTTAATAATGTTTGGCCAGGGCCGTGATTGCAACGACACTACTTAGCAATTGATGTTTTGGAAGGCTCATTCCATCTGCGCAGTAATGATTTGGAACGCCAAAATTAACAATGGCGGCATTTCAATATGTGAATAAATATTTTAATTTCATATTATATATTAGTTTAGTTGTAATTTTAGTTCTGGGCATAATTGAAGGCATAGTTTTTAAAATTTAGGATTATATTGGTTTTATCTGTGGATAAAGTCTATTTTAATATGCTAGTACTAACATGAATTAAGAATAAGTACGGATAATATACTTAAGTGGATCCATGCTCCTTGCGCCACTGTTCCTTGTGGTTATACTCATTGGTCGGATTAAATCTTATTCTGTATTCTAGAGGATAGAAATTCTAATCATTGAAATTGTACTTTTAAATAACTAACTAGAAAATGTATTTCTGACTACTATAATATATAGAAGTATTGACATAGAACCAAGTCATTCAGTAAAATGAGGATGATGTGTATAAGTAATGGTTGGGTTAGCTCAGCTAGTGGAGCATAGGATTGAAAATCCTTGTATTACTAGTTGTATGGGTGCACAAGACATTATTTGTTCTAAGAATCTGGGGTGGTAGTGACTCTTTCATTCTCCCATTGATGCAGAGCTGTATTTGTTATGCAGGAAGATGCTGACATATTCTTCCTTAATGACTTTTGGAACGGAGTGACCATTTTTGTTCTGGGTGGCTGAAACTTAATGAAGGCACATCATCTAGACGAGGAGAAAAGAGGTGAACAATTTTGGTAAGACTTTTTTTTCCCTTTTCCTGTACATTTTTCATGTTACTTTAAATTATTTAGCAATGCTTTTTCTACTGGAAAGAAAAAAAATATTTATCTGCGTAAAAGTAGAGGAGATTCATCGCATTATAATTTTTACTCATTTGAGTGGTTTCAATGTTCATATGCATTATCCATCAAAATGCTTCGAGCACCTTTATTGAGGAAAATAGCTTGCACATGCGGAAACTTGCATTATCCAAGCAAATAAGGGGCAGTAAGTGAACTACTCCATATTTATTGGTAATATAGTGATCTTAGAAATCACTTTTACTGCAAGGTGGTTGCCGTCTTTGAGCACAACAATGGCAACTGCTTCACAGTGGTCATGCAGCCTTGAGAGGGTCACAGAGCTCATAAAGCAATGACTCTTTTTTCTTGCCCCAGCTTTTTTCTTTGTTGAATTTCAGTTACTTATCATAGCATTTTATATCTAGTATTATATGACATGAACGGACTTTAATGTCAAAGAGTAGATACCTATATCTGGTGTCATCATTCATTCAGAAGTATAGGATGTAGGAAATCCTACCATATTATATCCTATTTAATTAAATACTCTGGGTGACCAAATGCAGGCTATACTCTGTGGGATTACTTGATTCTGTCTTTGGCCTTAGCAGCTGAAATGAATTTTCATATTTGTTTTTGTGGTCATGTTTTGCTTATCAGGCTTTCTCTGATGCAGCTCAATGCTGCTTCATTTCATGGTGGAATTCACATTACCTTCAAGGACATGAACCAAGGATGGATACAACCCTCTCTTAGATGACTTTAAGGACAAAATTCTGTCTTCCTACTCACATCAAGTGTGAAAACTTGTGTGCTCAAGTTTCCGAGGACATCGCCTCCTCTATTTGCTGGAGGAAGAGATTGATTTGGGTTTTCTCAAGGGAATTCAGCAATCTTTCTTCTTCAAAGCAGATGGGTCTCTAGATTGAGAGTTGCAGAGGATTCTAAACATCACAATTGTCTTGTCTCATATGCAGAACAATTCTGTGCAATCCAGCAAAAAAACTGCTGAGATTTTGAGACTTATTATTTGTTTTCATTGGCAATAGGATGTCCTAGATGATTCATGGTCGATATTGTGCTATTTTATATCTATGCATGAAGATGCAACTGCCTGCAGTACATAAATCTGTCTTTTTTTCCATTTCTTCTAGCTACTGTTAATCTTCAGCAATCTGGGTCGATTTCATATGAAATTGCTATTATTTTGTTTTGAATCTTTTCCAAGTGAAATGATCACATAGTGAAGTAAACGGGTCCATGACATTCCCTTTTTGGGATACCGTTTTCATGGTTGCGGGACAAATGTTTTGATTCGGCTAAAAGAGGAACAGAACCAAAGTCACTTTGCCACTGAATTGGCTAAAAGAATGCGACGAATAGAAAGTTAAATACACGAAAAGGAGGACCCAACTAAAGCAACTTCTGAACAACCTATTCTGACTTACACGCTAATTATCCAATCAACTAATTCTCACATTTGCGCAATGGAAAAGGGAATAACGATCGAGCATAGCAGAAGGTAATCTAAATCCATGCGATGTGTCGGAGAGATTGACTGCTTAGCCATCCTTCGGAGTCAACGAAACTCGTGCTGGCCACCTGGTTGACCGTCGCCAGGCCCAGCTTCTTCTCCCAACTCACCCAGAAAGAAGTATCCAACCCGGCTCCGTAGCAACCGTACTCTGAAAATGTCAACTGGGAGCTGATCCATTTTAATCAAAGGAAGAAAAAAGCAACCTTCAATACTTCTATTTTAAGCCTTTGAAAAGGAACAAATCTTGAGATGGAACGCCCTTTTTAGAGAATGCATAGCTATCTTGTTATTTCTTAGTTTCTAATTACTTGAATGGGTAATACTAGACACACAAACGAAACTAAAATAGGGACGCAGATAAATTCATGTCAACAACATGGTCTCCTAAAATAGGAAAAAGTAAAGGCCCAAGTACAAATATCAGCATAAGTAGTCTTGATTAAAATGGGGTGCAAAAAAATTGACTCGCTTTAACCCGCTATTTTCTTGAGTCTGAATGCGCAATGAACAATTTATCCTAAATGAATATTGAATTATGAGCGAACGATGGATGATAAGACTTTATGATGGTCCGAATGCAATCACGAGGAAAACATTTAATTTTCATAGCGTTAATGCCGATTGTTTTTTCAAAAACAGTAATGGAATGCCTTTTGTTCTTTCATGGAGAGAAGAGAAGAAGAGAGAAAACTTTCTTTTAGAATGTTCTTTCTACCAACCACCCCAATGTTTATCTCAAGAAGTTTTTTATATGACTTCCTTTATACCCTTTCAAAAGGGTGTCTCTCCATCATAGCATATCAAGACGAATTGGTGCATTTTAATCGCATCCCATCATAGACGTACTAATAAAGTATAACTATCTCCCATTCATATATGATGGGCTTGATAGCGTTTTATTAAGAATATAAGGTATTCAACATTCATTTACTTTAGAAACAATTTATACTGGCAAGAAAGCCATACGATCAGTGAGTACACCAGAACTTGGGAGCTCAAATTATGCATCTGTTAAGGATGACATAATGGTTACAAACCTAAATAAACAATTGATGTCATAGTACCCCAAAGAAATTTTGCTACATCAGTCCAAGCATATCTATCTCTTAAAGGTTATACTTGACTATTCTCATAACACCATATATTTACAATTATATCCAAAATTACAAAATGCGATATGCATGTAATAGATGTAAAACAACAATAGTCTTCCTTTGCACTCATGTCTCCATTTCTGAATAACTGCTTTCTTAGAAACGTTCCATGAAACCATATCTATTCATGACCACCGATGACATGTATTTATCTCAAAAGGTAAATTATAAATTACCTCAAAAGCTCACATGATTAGTAAATAAAGATACTTTCACTCACCTTCCCTTGTTGGTCGTACAATGTACATGTAGTATGTATTACATGCTACGGTAGATTTCTCTTTCTACAAGAGCATATATCATTTATTAAACACATTCACTATACGAATCTTAGTCTAAACATAGTCACGTGCTTTTCACGTACTCATAACTCAAGTGCTATATTAACTCACTTTCTACAGCGTCCAACTAAATACTTGCTTTTGGCATCCTATGGGCATACATAATTGTGAGACCATCATATTCGGTCATATCACATACAAATCGCAGATTTTATCTTAACTTCAATCAATACGATGTATTATTTTATATATTAAACTTGCTCTTTCAGCATTTATAGGTACAAAATGTCTTATCTCAACGTGCTAACTATAGCACTTGAGATGATTGCTCGTGTGAGTGAGCCAATCATTGTCTGCTGACATACTTTTCAACAATATATGTGTGTTTGCGCTAGTCTCATAATGGATTTGTACTTATTGATAAAACATTAAGTCACTATAGACAAACGAGTACGATACATATACTCACATTTATATAAACCAATGATCCTCTACAATATTACATATCACATTTTACGTTAGAGGCATCATGTGGGTCAAGAACACGTCTCTAAAAATGGCCTTCATAAATGGATCAACAACCATTTTATTACTTGAAATGTATTGAATGATCAATTCTTTATGCGCTATTATATCTTTGATAAAGTTATTCTTTATGTCAATGTGTTTCGTTATTCCATGATACTTGGATCTCGCACTGCATCAGAGCATGTAATAAATTCTGTCTCAATCGTAGATAAGGCCGTGCATGTCTATTTCTTGCTATTTCAAAGAATGCATATCCGAAAGTCGATTTACGCTCATCTAGTCTTCTCCCCAATCAATAACTAAATAGCCTAATAAGCGTAAATCATTTCATTGATAACAAAATCGATAATCCATGGTGCCTTTTAGGTATCTTAGGATCCTCTTCACTGCTTTTTAGTGTGCTTAATAAAGATTTAATTGATACAAACTCACCAACCCTATGGCATAACATGTGTCGAGTCGAGTACACATCATAGCATACATCAAACTTCCGATCGCACACTATCGTAATGAACAATTTTCATTTCTTTATTTTCTTCTAGAGTGTTAGGATACATCTTAGTATTTAGGCCTTCGCCTTGCATGACAGGAATATTAATGGGATTACAATGTTGCATACTGAAATGCTCAAGAATTTTCATTATATAAGACTCTTGTGATAAAGTAAAGAATTTCCTTGATTGAACTCTTTCGATTTTAACTCCTAATATATAAGTAACTTCTCCCATGTCTTTCATTTCAAAATTGGAGGACAACTATTCTTTTATGGTGATAACCAAACCATTGTTATTTTCAACAAATAGAATATCGTCCATATAAAGCGATAGAATCACAAATTTATCTTCGAACCATTTGACATATACACAATATTCTTCTTCAATCATCGTGAATCCAAAAAACGTTATGACTCGATGAAAATAAAGATACTATTGTCTAGATGATTGCTTAAGACCATATTTTGAGCGATGAAGCTTGTAAACTTTATGCTCCTAACGTTCAACTATGAAACCTATTGGCTGCTTCATCTAGATTTCATTATCTAGTTCCCCATTAAGAAATGTCGTTTTTACATCCATTTGATATAATTCTAGATCTAAATGTGCAACCATAGATAGGATAAAGCATATAAAGGCAAACCTTACAATTGATGAAAATGTTTCCCCATAGTCTATACCTTCTTGTTGAGTATAGTTTTTTTACTACAAGACAAGTCTTATACTTCTCAATAGATTCATTCGTCATTTGCTTAATTTTGAAAACCCATTTGTTTCTAATAGCTTTGCGATTATGTGGTAAATCAACCAACTCCCAAACATGGTTTACCCTTATTTACTCCATCTCATCTTCTAAAAATTTTCTCCATTCTTCCTTATTAGAGGATGACGGAATCTCTTGAATAGTCTTAGGCTCAGCATTGTCTTGCAGAGTAATTATAAATGCTTTCCCTTCAATCTAAAAACGATGACATGGAATTCTTTTACGATTACTTTTACGTAATTGAACTTCTTTTGAATATAGTTTTGTTAGGCAATGCGACACTCCCACTAGGTCTTATATGTTGAGGTAAATCTCCGTTTCCCTTGGCAACATTAGTGGGTGTGTTATCAAGGCCTTCCATTTAATATAATTAGAAGTCTTTATCAATTTTGCCTCTACTAGGAAAATCGTTCTAAAAAAACGCGACATCTTGTTACTTTATTTCAATCAAACTTCCACCAGTTTGCTCACTTATGAACATGTACCCTTTAGAGTGTTCATAATATCTTATAAAGATATATTTCTTCCATTTTTGACATAATTTGTTATATTTATGGAAAGAAATATGAACATAAGTTACACACCCCTAAGGACATAGATTACTTATGTCTAGTTTCCTACTAATCCACAATTCATAAGGAGTGGAAGTAATTAATTTTGATGGCACACGGTTAAGTATAAAGGTAGAGTTAATAATGCATCTCCCCAATGTGAGATAGCTAGATTTGCTTGTGCCACTATAGACCTAACCATTTTTAATATGGTTATAGTCTTTCTCTCAGCAACCCCATTTTGTTGCAGAGTACTAAGAATAGTCAATTGTTGTACAATTTCCTTTATATCACAAACAACCTTGAATTACTCAAATAAATACTCATGTTGGCAATCGGTTCTTAATACCTTTATTATTTTGTTCAATCGATTCTCTACCAATGCTATATATCATCTAAAATAATATAATGCTTCTGACTTATAAGAGATCAGAAAAATATAACCAAATCGCATGAAGTCATCTATAAAAGTGATAAAATACGAGACTCCATGCCTCACCCTCACATTCAATAAGCCACAAATATCAGAATGTATGAGTTGTAATGGAAATTCAACTTCAGTTTCCTTATCGAATGGTTTTCTAGTTATTTTTCCTGTTAGACAATGTTCACATATGGGTAAATCAATATTAGCGAGTGACCTTGAAAAGCCTTTTCTAGATAACCTTTGTATTTTTTTTTTTTTTTTAACTAGTGTGACTTAATCTAGCGTGCTAAGTACTTCCATTAATCTTAACATTACTAGAATATGCAATTAAAGAAAAATAACTATCACCATTAACATTGTATATATCATAGTCAATGTTTAATACCATAAAACCATTCAATACATTGTCAGAATCATAATAAACTATTTCAAACAAAATGTCAATACAATCACTATGGAAATTTAAGATATAACTTAAGTTAAGAAAAATAACTATGGAGATCAAGTTCCGTTGAATATATGGGGCACATAAGACATCATGTAGGAATAAGTTTCGATCACCACGTAAAATTAATTTACATGTGCTGATATCATTCACTTCAACTCTTGAGTTATTTTCAATATATTTATCTTCTTCCAGATTGAATCCAACGATACTCCACAAATACTCCTGGGTCTCTAGTTACGTGGTTTGTTGCTCCTAAGTCTACAGTCCTTATTAGATGAGATTTAACCAGTATTATAATGCTATAAACAAAAGCATCACTTAAAATGATAGAGTAATAGAGTGTCTCTTTCAACTCAGTGCATTCACGAGTAAAATGATCAATCTTGTCACAATTGTAGCATTTCATCTTAGCCTTGTCCATTTTCCCACCACACATTTTGTGTTGGAAGGTCCTAGCCCTCTTTGATGCTTGATTAGTCTTCTTCTCTTTATTGTTGAATTAATGATTTTTTTTTGCGCTTGAAACTCGAAACTGTGTGAACTCGATTCAGTAATATAAGCATGGGTAGATGATCTCCCAACCTTTAGACACTCATCTTCTAATTCCAAATGACGCGCTATATTGTAAATAACGACAATATTCTCATTGTGCATCATGTTAATTTTCAAATGCTTTCGATCGTTAGGAAGAGACCTTATAATAGCCTAAACTTGCTGTTTATTAGTAAGGGAGTGATTTGCCGACTTTAACTCACGAATTATATTTGACATCTTCTGAAGATGTTGGCTCATCGTTATATTTGAGCGCTTTTGGTATGTGTCAAACTTGATGGTAAGTCTCCTCAATTTAGTAGTAGATGTATCTCCAAACTTATCTTTCAAGGCAACCCACATTATTTGAGTTTTATCATAACTTTTAAACTTACACATGAAATCATCTTGTATACAACTCAGTAACGTGATGTAAGTAATGCTATTTTTCTTTTTCAAAGTTTGATAAGCTTTTTGATATTTCCTGTGCTGAACTGAAGTTCTATGCTCAGGCTCATCTATAGTATAGTTGAGGGTTTTCAAAACCTCTTACTCCTTAAGGATATACTGAACTTTTCGGTGCCAAATAATATAATCGTCACCATTAAGCTTTTCACATTTATTAAGGTCAGTCATAATTGTATTGGATGCCAAAGTGATAATCAATTGCTTTAACATATTGACATAATAAACGCAAAATCAATATTAGCATATTTTCTATGTAATATACATATTTAATTTGTAGTTTATAAAAACTAAATTAATGATAATTCAACAAAAGATACAAAAATGAAAGTCACTATATTCCCAATCAGCTTCTTTGCACAATTGTTCTACTATCATTAACTAGTTTAATTTTCACAAATTTTAAGTTCTAGATATGAACTCCTTCGAATTCTACCAACCTACGAACTCTTACTAGAAAAAATAATTATATGACCCCACATATTTTCCACATTGTTATACTAAATATCAAAAGGTATGTACAAAAAAAATGATGCAACTATTGTTCGAGTTTACTCGGAATCAGGAAATTGCAAGCACATTAAATCATATACATGCTATCATTGAACCAAACTTTACACAACATATATGTGGTCATTTTCATATAGGCTAGCTTCTGTATTTCCAAAATTATAAGAAAATACAAGCTAAAAGGAATAAACAATGTACTTATACCCCAAAAATACGTGTACTTAGGGTTTTGTACACATTTTTATACTTTTAAAAGTCTCAAACATGCAAAATAACTTTCATACAATGTAGAGCATATTCACACACGTCGCCTGAATGTGTGGCACGTGTAGCACATGCGCTAGCGAGCCAATACGGCTCCTGGCCAATCCAACTCATCTGGCCGATCCAACCACTAGACCGATTAACCAACCAAACCGGTTGACCAATTAACCGGTTCAGGTCTCATAGTCGGGCCTCCGGTTCGGGTGTTCGATCAGGTCTAGTCACCAATCAATCACCAGTCGGCCAACTACCCCTGGTTGGGTGACGTCATCGATGACGTATTTCTCCAATTCTAGTTTCTCTAGTTGCGCAGAAGTGATGTATTTCTCTCAATATTTCACTTAGATTTCTAATCGGCTCACCCCAAATCGATTAGTGGTAACTCCTATTTAAAATTGACTTACAAATTAAAAGTTCGAACCATAAGTTTTGAATTGGTAGACGTGGAAGAGCCCGGGCTAAGCCTAATACTTAGCAAGCCATTAACCTCCGCATGCGCCCGCACTTATGAGGAGTGCCAAAAAGGGAGGTCGTGACAAGGTTGCATGCTTAATGGAGATTATAGACTCCCATATATAAAGCTGAGGGTTCATTGGGAGTCGGCGGGAAATATAACTATATAAGAGATGCGTGATCAAAGGTTGAATCTTGAATAGTCAACGGGCCATCGTGTTCAAATTAGAGCGTGTTAGTCTTGTAAAGCAGCATACTATAATCAGAATCTGGTGCATGTCAACTACAAATCCGCACAAGCCTATTTTAGTTTGACAAAGGGGCTTCTCGCGTGAAAATTGGCTGACCCGGGAGTCGGCATTTGTGTACAGAATTGAAGGCTAGATCAGTTAGGGAGGAAAACATAAGCTGTTGCATGGAATTTGCGTGGGAGTTATTCAAAATATGGTCAATTCAGGGTTGCTGTTAGGTCGGGTTCAAGACCATGAACCTCCCCTAAATCAACGGACAAGAAAGGAAAATTAAGAGGAAAAGACCCCCTAAAATGTTGGAAAACTAACGTGGAGATTGGTCTGCATCGACTAGAATAAACAACATTCAGTTGTCTTTGTTCTAAAGTGGAAACTTTACAGAATAAAATCAAAAGACAATATTGACCGTCCATAAATTACTGATAAACAATTTTCTTTTGGGCCGAAAAGTGAAAAACTCCCTTCCCTTCCCGAAATGTATGACTATCATTCTATTCTTCCGTCAACATTAACATATCTTCCCTTTGACTTTCTCTGCGTCTAGATCTTCATCAGTAGGGTAACAAAGACTGGCCCCCACAAGTGAGGGTTTATCGTGGACCACACGTATACCCGTGTGTATTTGCGTGCGCTTTTGTGAGAATTTCGTTCTACTTATGAATCTATAGATTTGGTTGTTTGGGTGGATATACGAATGGTGATTGGTAGTCCATGTTAAATGATATGTGACACTATGACCTTGCTTTTATGGAATTGGAGGAAGACTATGGGGATAATGTAAACATTAGCTGTATGGTGCCTTTTCTAAGTGGGATTTGTATGGCTCTTGAAATAACACAAATTGCAGTTATGATTGAACTTTTCTATGCCACAGTTTTCTGACTATATATTAGGCTACAAGGAAGCAGAAAATGGCTTGAGGTGGTCAACTTGTTTTGTTCAACTTCATCATAAAAACTAAAAAAAGTACTAATTCATTGAGCAAATTATCAGGAACACCTATTCTTGAATCATAGAGAGAGAGAGAGAGAGAGAGAGAGAGAGAGAGAGAGAGAGAGAGAGAGAGAGAGAGAGAGTGGAGGTCGAACTGTGCAAGTGCCTAATTTGGTAGGTGTGGGGGAGGAATTGATTGATTATGTATGGGCTCGTGTTGATTATTGTGAGGGCAATCGTTGCATATTAAATTGGAAGTGAAGTGTTGAGTGGTGGGGTTGGTGGCCTGCGAATTAATAGAGGGTGTCCTTCATTTCACAAACTGCACGTGAATAGACATTTGCGGTTTGGTGGGCAATATAAAGTAGCCCTTTCCGAAATAAAAAACCTTATCGTGAAGAATCAATGGTATTAGCTTCTTTCTAAAAAAGATGGAAAATTTTACTAAAACCAACCTGTTACTAAAAAAGAATAGCGTTAGAAACGCTAACGAGAATTTGTTGATCATATAATGTGGTGAGATTATGATTATTAAATGTTTAAACTGTGAAATTTGGTGAGATTACAACTGACTATTCTAAAAACTTAAGTTATTAGATGAATGCATGGTTTAATATTTAATTACTCTAATACTCCATCTCATATTTAGTCCGGTCTTTTTACCAAGTAAGAAGCGTAAAAATTTAATTGGGAAGGCAAAATGGAGCCTAAAAAGATTTGAATGTAGGATCTCCTGCTCTAATATCATGTGAAATTTTATGAGGTCACAACTAGATTTTCTAAAAGTTTAAGTTATTAGATAAAGACATAATTTAATATTTAATTACTCTAACATAAACAACTCTCTCTCTCTCTCTCTCTCTCTCTCTCTCTCTCTCACACACACACACACACACACACACACACACACACACACACACACACACACAACTAGTATTCAATGTGTGCCACGTCATTAAGAGCGCAACATTCTACCTTACCGTTCCTACTCAATGCATCAAGTGAGAAAACTCGTGCCCTCATGTTTCCAAGGACATCGCCACATCTTTTTGCTGGAGGAAGAGATTTCGGGTTTTTTTTTGGAGATTCATCGATTTTTCTCCTTCAAAGCAGATAGGTCTCTCAATCGAAAGTTGCAGAGAATCCCAAATATCAGACTCAGTGGTCTTCGAGGAAACTTGCTGAAGTGCCGAGGTCATTGACGGTACATGCTTTGTGTCTCATCTCAGATGCAGAACAGAGCTGTGCAATCAGGTAAAAAATCTGCGGTAACTCTGAAACTTATGATTTGTTTTCATCGGTAATAGGATGTCCTGGACGATGTGGTCAATGTTGTGCTATTTATATTGCTTTTCAAAGATACAACGGCCCATAATACATAGATCATAGGTTACTTTTTAATTCTTATAGTCACTGTTAATCTTCAGTAATCTGGATCGATGTCGTATGTCATTGCTTTTATTTTGTTTTGAATCTTTTCCAAGCGAAGTGATCACATAGTGAAGTAAACGGGTTATGACTGAGTAAGCGTTGGTTCTATGACATTCCCTCTTTGGGTTGCCGTTTTCATAGTTTCAGAACAAATGCTTTGACTCAGCTCAAAGAGGAACAGAACCAAAGTCACATTGGCAAATGCGAGATGTTCATAAGAATGCGATAAATGGTAATTTACATACGCAAAAAGATTGGACACAACTACACCAACTTCTGAACCACCTATTTCTAGTTACATGCCAATAATCCAATCAACTAATTCACACATTTCCAGAATGGAAAAGGGAATAATAATCTAAATCCTTGCAATGTATCAGAAAGGTTGACTGCTAAGCCATCCTTCTGAGTCAACGAAACTTGTGCTGGTCAACTTGCTGATCATCGCCAGGTTCAACTTCTTCTCCCAACTCACCCGGAGAGAAGTATTCGACCCGGGTCTATAGCACCCGTATACTGAAAATGTCAATTGGGACCTGAACCATTTTAATCAAAGGAAAAATGTATAAGCAACCTTCGATACCATTATTATTAGCCTTCGAAAAGGAACAAATCTTGAGATCAAGCACCCCTTATAGAGAATGGAGAACTAGCTACTTATTTCTTCTTTCTTAACCAATTACAGGGGGAATAGTAAACCAAATAAGCGAAACTAAAATAGGAACGAAGATAAAGTAGCAGACTGGCCGGTTACTAGTTGACCGCAAGCTTTAAAACTGATGTCAACAATAAGGTCTGACGAAACTAAGATAGGGAAAAGTAATAGTACAAGTACAAATATCTGCACAAGTAATTTTGATGGGGAGCAAGAACAATGACCCACTTTGGCCTGTTAAGTCCATGAGTCTGAATTGAAATTCGCTAACTTTTGTGGTCATGATTGATCTTGGGATGTTTGTTTAGGGTTATAACAAGTGAAAACCAACTTATTTAACTTTCCCGCTAGAATCTAAAATATCATTTGAATGGGATTTAATTTATATTTAATCATGCTTGTCAATATCAATAGATATTGTGACAGTTTGAAGCGTTTAAAGATCATGCTCAAATTTTCTCTTTGGGTAATTTTTCAAGATGAATTAGCTAAAAGGGCATAGTGAATAGAGAACGCACTCTTGTCCGGCAAAATTCCATGCGTCCCAGTCTCAGGGATTCACAACGTCGGTGAAATTGGAGCGATAGAAGATGCCTCTCGCGTAGGCTCTCCATGCCCTTGCCAACAAGGCCGAGCCGGAGCCAAACACATTGCACTCATTGAACACGAACCCACTTGCATCGTCTGGGTTGCTCCTCCCTTGCGCTGTGATGAAACCTGTCACTCCAGGCCCCAGGGCTCCTCGAAGCACCGATGTTGCACAATTCTACGAAATGGATAAGTTACGAAAAAAATAAGTTGGCGACATGCAAGAATCAGCACGTACGTCTCTACAAGTTTTTTCGTGATATGTCAGAAAGTTAAATAAGTTGGTGACATGCAAGAACAACAAAAGAAGACCTATTTCTTTGATATATTCTTGAGGATGATTGCAATAGAAACGATATGCAGCTTTGCATCTACCTATAACAACTTATGTCACCTTACGTGTGCCTAAAACCAGACAATTTTGATAGAATTTTCTAATCTACATGAATTGCAATGTGAGGTTGCTTCTAAGACAATCGATTACCTCGTAAATGGACTGACCACCACCGAAGATGAAATCAGCAGCTCCTTGGACCATGCAACGCTTGAAATAATGTCGTCCTTGGTCGTCCCACAACGTATCTTGCAAACCATAGAACTCACACCTATGGAACACGTTCTTGTCCCCAGAAACCCTAGCTGCAACTGCTGGAACCCGAGGGTGTTTCTTGTTAATAGGATTATTACATGAATTCTGCGACATAAAAGGAAAAACAAGTTAGGATATAGCTCAACTTTTATTAAGTCGAAGAGAATTACTCAACCACCGTTGGTTACAGTATACACGCGAAAAACTCTATTGGCCAAACCAACTCTCAAATGCTATCGCTACAATGTTCAGTGATTGTCTAAGAATATTGGTTTTGCAAGATCAGGGGACATCGACTTTAATCCGTCGTTTTCTCTTACCCTAAAACTGATGCTTTTAGCAATGATGTTATCGGCCAGAGATGTGAAAGTCGGGCTTTGCAT
This sequence comes from Eucalyptus brandiana, assembly GCA_014182725.1. NCBI lineage: Eukaryota > Viridiplantae > Streptophyta > Magnoliopsida > Myrtales > Myrtaceae > Eucalyptus > Eucalyptus brandiana. The sequence goes on from CM024670.1 coordinate 30,027,959, forward strand.
GATGTTGTCATGGTCGACTGGTCGTCTCATGGTCGACTGGTCGTCCCACACGATCTCAGTCGTCCGCTTTGCTTGTCCTCTGAGGATGATATAAGGCTTGTCCTCTGGTATTTTTACCTTCTCCTGCATTTTCACATTAGGCACTTCTCATCACATGTACAACCTTCGCAAGGAACTTTCTGTATTTCTTTAGGATGAGACTACAGATGGTCAACTATATGGAAAAATACCAAAAAAGTTCTAAAATTATCGCATGGTATTAATTCAGTCCTAAACATTTAAAGTAGACCAATTTAATCCTAAACTTTTTCACATTTGTACCAATTCAGTTCTAAGTATTTTAATTGGACCAATTTAATTCCAAACATTTTCACATTAATACCAATTCAATCTATCCATCCAATTTTGATCGAGCGACACAAACATGAACGCCGGTGGGTGGCCGGATGCTGACATGGCAATTTTAAAATATTTTAAAATATTTTTTATAATTTTTATTTTATTTTTTTGCCTTTTCTTTTTCCTTTTCTTTTCATTCTTCTTCCACCTTCGTGAACTTTCCTTGCAGTGGTAGACGAGAGACCGATGAGGGTCGCGGCTCTTGCCAGTCTCTCCTAAGGCCGTAGGCAAGGCGGCTCTGCCCAGATCTTGGTGAGGCCATGGCAACCTTCGCCTAGGCCTTGGCGATCATTGCCATGGCCTCACCAGCCCATGGTAGGCCAGGGCAAGGTTGGCCTCACCCATGGCCCTAGGCAAGGCTAGGCGAGGGTTTCACGGCCCTCGCCCAGTGGCTAGCAAGCCTCACTAGAGGCTCCTTGACCACTGTGAAGAAAGTCCAAGAAGGAGGAAGAAGAAGGAAAAGAAAAGGATAGAGAAAAGAAAAAGGAAAATGAAAAGAAAAGAAAGAAAAAAATGAATAAAAAATTCAAAAAAAAATTATTTAAAAAAATTGCCATGTTAACGTACTAGCTAGTGCCCACCTTAGCATTGGCTGGCTAAAATTGGTCAGATTGATTGAACTGATATTTATGTGAAAATGTTTAGGAATAAATCGGTTCAATTGAAAAAGTTATGACTTAATCAGTACTAATGTAAAAATGTTTATGACTAAATTGATCTAATTGAAAGGTTTAGAATTGAATTAGTATAAATGCAATAGGTTTAAGGCTTTTTTGGTATTTTTCCAGTCAACCATGCTACATTACATATGACAAACTTTAAATGAATACTCAAATTTCCTTTCTTTTCCATTGTGGAAGTAAAATATAAAAAATAAGAATTGCTTACGCCCTTTATGCCCGTTTTGATCTTTAGTTTCTTTCCAAAATTTGGAGCAGAGGTGGATTTAGAGAAGTCTTAGCGAAAAAGAGAGAAAAGTTACTCGAAGGATACCTGTAAATCCCTTTCTTGATATAGATGCAAACCCACTTCTCATTATTCAAGGGAACGGAATCAATGGCGGATTGTATGGTGGTTAAGTTGCCGAGCCGGCCTGACGGGTCGACGAAGATTGTCTGGTAAGCACCACGTTCCTGCTGATTTGCCGGAGCCAATCACTATCATCCGCTAGTCCCTCCGTGGATTTCGCATGGAGAGGAAGAATAACCAAACCGCATAGGTTCCACAGGAGAAACAATTCCACTGATCTCGAAGAAGCCATGAGCGTACAGATAGATAGAGAAGAGGAAACAGACGGAGACTTAATATCACCAACTTGATGTTGCATGCTCAATGAAACTTATGAACTCCCATATATAAAGCTCGGGACTTAATTGGAAGTTTGGCTGGAAATATAAATCTAAGAGAGATGGGTGATCAAAGTTTGACTCTTGAGTGGTCAGCGGTCCATTGTGTTCAAATCAGAATCTGGTGGATGTCAATTACAGGTCCATGCAAGCATATGCTGGTTTGACAAAGGGGCTTTTCGTATGAAAACTGGCGGACCAGGGAGTCGGCATGTGTCTACGAAATGGAAGGCAAGATCAGTTAGGGAGGAAAACATAAGCTGTCTCATGGGATTTGTGTGGGAGTTAATTCAAAATTTGGTCAATCCAGGGTTGCTGTTAGGTCGATTAGATCAAGAGAAAAGTCACCCTAAGACGTCGTGAAAACTGACGGAATGATTATTGGTCTGAGTCGATTAGATTAAGAAATGGTAAGTTATTTTAGTTCTAAAGTGGAAACTGGGACCCGTTGACATAGACAGCATTAGTTGATAAGAGACTATATAAACTTGGTCTTATGGAATGGAAGGATGACTATTGGGATTATTGTAGTTGTTTAGTGCCTTTTTGTCAAGGGGGATTTGTATGGCTCTTGATTTGACACATATCGGAGTTATGATTGAACTTTTCTACGCCACACTTATCTCGCTGCATATTAGGCTAACAAGGATCCTGAGAAAAGCTTGAGGTGGTCGACTTGTTTTGTTCAACTTCGTTATATAAACTCAAACGTAATTCTGATTATCAGGAACGCCTATTCTAGAATCTCACAGAGAGAGAGAGAGAGAGAGAGAGAGAGAGAGAGAGAGAGAGAGAGAGAGAGGGAGAGAGAACGAGTGGAAACCGAACGTGCAAGTGTCTAATTTGTTAGGTTTGAGGGAGGAATTGCCTACGCATAGGATCACGGTGGATATTAAATTTTGTAGTGTAGGGATTGAGTCATGGGGTTGGTGGAGGGCGTCCTTTGTTACACAAACTGCCCGTGGATGTATATTTGTAGTTTGGTGGGCTATATAAAGTAGAGGTAAGCAGTTTCAAGTTCCATCCGAAACCTAGAACTTATTAATTGAAACAAGTTCCTCATTTTTAGAACCTACAACATATCATGCATACCCTAAAACGTGAAATATACCTGTCATAGGTTCTAGGATCAGTTATAGAGTTTACTCAGATTCCACCTATATTATTAATTGAACGATTGCAATGAATTAAAACTTTTAATGACCATCACTTGTCGCTACAATTCACTTACCATAAAGACACGTGAAAAATATGAACATTAATAAAATAAAAATCTTAGTCATAAAATAGAAGCTCAGTTAGTGCTTCTAAGTTATATATTCATTATCGAATGGCTTTAAATATCGCAAGATTGCATGAAGATATAAACCAAGAAAAACATTAAAACTTATTTCAACTTCTAGATTAAAGGTTGCAGGTTACATGATTCAAATTCCTCCAACTAAGAACCTAGAACTTACACGTTAAAATGAGTTTTTCATTTTTTGGAACCTGAAATTTATCATGCATATCTTAGAACCTAGATCCTACAAGTTCTCTCTGATCTGATTCTCATGTTTTAGGTTCTACCCTGAAACCATGCTCCCCCCTAATATAAAGTAGCCCTTTCCGAATTAGATAACCTCGTCATGATGAATCAATGGTATTAGCTTATTTCTACAAAGATGGAAAATTTCAATAAAATCAACCTGCTACTATGAAAAGAATAAAGTTAGAGACACTTAATTTCTTATCCTTATTACGAGAATTCGTTGATTATATTATGAAATTTTGTGGGATCACTGTTAACTGTACTATAAACTTAAGTTATTAGATGAAAGCATAGTTTAATACTTAAATATTCTATCACTGCCCCTCACGCTTAACCTAATCTTTTTGCTAAGTGCTAAGTGTGGATACATCAACAACTTAAACTTTTAGAATAGTTGGTAGTAGTCCCAATTAAATATTCTACCACGTATTATGTGGTGAGGTTATGATTATTGCATTTTTAAACAAAGGCCTCTCTCTCTCTTTTGACAAGTATTCAAAGTGTTCCACGTCATTAAGAGCACAATATTCTATCTTAGCGTTCCTACTGAATACATCAACTGAGAAAACTCGTGCCCTCAATTTTTCGAGGACATCGCCACCTCTTTTTGTTGGAGGAAGAGACTGATTCGGGTTTTCTCAATGATATTTACTAATGTTTCACCTTCAATTGAGAGTTGCAAAGCATTGCAAACATTCAAATCAGTGGTCTTCAAGGAAACTTGCTGAAGTGCCGAGGTCATAGACAGTACATGTTTTGTGTCTCGTCTCACATGTAGAACAAAGTTGTGCGATCAGGCAAAAAATCTATGGTAATTTTGAGACTTATGATTTATTTTCATTGGTAATGGGATGCCCTGGACTATCTGTGCTCGATGTCATGCTATTTATATTGATTCTTGAAGATAGAACTACCCGCAATACATAGTTCATATGTTACTTTTCAATTCTTCTAGCTAGTATTAATCTTCACTTTTCTGGCCAATGTTGTATGGCATAGTCTTTATTTTGCCTTGAATGTATTCCGCATGAAATGATCACATAGTGAAGTAAACGGGTTATTAGTCAATAAGCATCGGTTCTATGACCTTCCCTCTTTGGTAATACCCTTTTCCATAGTTTCAGAACAAACGCTTTAACTCGGCTAAAAGAGATACAGGAGAAAAGTCACTTTGGCACAAGTAAAATTCTTACAAGAGTGCGATGAATGATCAGCTACATACTCACAAAGATGTACACAACTCCACCAACTTCTGAATCACCTATTCCTAGTTACATGCCAATAATCCAATCAACTAATTCACACATTTCCGTGATGGAAAAGGGAATAATAAATGAGTATAACAGAAGGTAATCTAAATCCATGCGGAGTATCAGGAAGGTTGACTGCTTAGCCATCCTTCGGAGTCGACAAAATTCGTGCTAGTCAACTGGTTGACTGTTGCTGCGTTCAGCTTCATCTCCCAACTCACCCGGAGAGAAGTACCCGACCCAGGTCCATAGCACTCGTATTCTGAAAATGTCAATTGGGACCTGATACATTTTGAACAAAGGAAAATAGTATAAGCAACCTTTGATACTAATATCGTTAGCCTTCCAAAAGGGACAAATCTTGAGATAAAACACCCTTTTAAGAGAATGGAAGTCTAGCTACTTCTTTCTTCTTTTTTAACTAATTACAACGGAATAGTAAACCTAAAACCGAACCTAAAATAGAAACGAAGATAAAGTCTAAATCTGGCCAGTTACTGGTTGACCAAAAAGGTACAAAACTGATGTCAAGAATGATGTCTGACTACAATAAAATAGATAAAAGTAATAGCAGAAGTACAAATATTTGCACAAGTAATTTTGGTGGGGAGCAAAAAATGACTCGCTTTGGCTCACCAAGTCCATGAGTCTGAATAGAAATTCGTTTATTTTTGGTGTCATGATTGATATCGGGATGTTTGTTTAGGCTTATAAAAAGTGAAAACCAACTTATTTAACTTTCCCACTAGAATCTATAATATTATTTGAATTTAGAAAAAATCATGGGCAAAATTTATATTTATACTACTTGTCAATATTAATAGATATTGTGATAGTTTGAAGCGTTTAAGGATCATGCTCAAATTCTCTTTGGGTAATTTTTCAAGATAGATTAGCTAAAAGGGCATAGTGAATATAGAACGCACTCTTGTCCGGCAAAATTCCATGCGTCCCAGCCTCGAGGATTCACAACGTCGGTGAAATTGGAGCGATAGAAGATGACTCTCGCATAGGCTCTCCACGCCCTTCCCAACAAGGCCGAGCCGGAGCCAAACACATTGCACTCCTTGAACACGAACCCACTTGCATCGTCTGGGTTGCTCCTCCCTTGCGCTGTGATGAATCCTGTCACTCCAGACCCTAGAGCTCCTCCAAGCACCGAGATTGCACAATTCTACAGAATGGAAAGCAAGACATTAAAGATTATTTCAAGTTTCGAGAAATTATGATAAAAATAAGTTGGCGACATGCAACAATCAGCACGTACGTCTCTACAAGTTTTTCGTGATATGTCAGAAAGTCAATTAGGTTGGTGACATGAAAGAACTTCAAAAGAAGACCTATTTCTTTGACACCCTTTTGAAGATGATTGCAGTAGAAACGATATGCAGCTTTGCATTTACCTATAAAATTTATGTCACCTTACGTGTGCGTAAAACCAGACAGTTTGATAGAATTTTCTAAACTACATAATTGGCAACGTGAGGCTACTTCTAAGACAATCAATTACCTCGTAAATGGACTGACCACCACCGAATATGAAATCAACAGCTCCTTGGACTGTGCAACGCTTAAAATAGTGTCGTCCTTCGTCGTCCCACAACGTATCTTGCAAACCATAGAACCCACATCTATGGAACACGTTCTTGTCCCCAGAAACCCTAGCTGCAACTGCTGGAACCCTAGGGTGTTTCTTGTTAATAGGATTATTATATGAATTCTGCGACCAAAAAAAAAAAAAACAAGTTAGCATATGGTTCAACTTTTATTAAGTCAAAGAACACTACACCACCACTGTTGAATATGCGATGCGTGTGAAAAACTCCATTGGAAAAACCAACACTCAAATGCTAGCGTTACAATGGTGAGTGATTGTCTAAAATTTTTCGTTTTGCAAGATCAGTGGATATCGACATTAATTCGTTGGATTCTCTTACCCTGAAACTGATGCTTTTAGCAATGATGTTATCAGCCAGAGATGTGAAAGTTGGGCTTTGCACGATGCTGTCGTGGTCGTCCCACACGATCTCAGTCGTCCTCTTCGCTTGTCCTTTGAGGATGATATAAGGCTTGTCCTCTGGTATTTTCACCTTCTCCCTGCATTTTCACATTAAGCACTTCTCATCTCATGTACAACCTTTGCAAGGAACTTTCTGTTTTCCTTCTGGATGAGACTACATGTATCCGACCATGTTACATTAAATGTGACAAACTGTAAATATATTATCAAATTTCCTTTCTTTTCCGTGGAATATCTGACACGTGCGGAAGTAAAATATAAGAATTAAGAATTGCCTACGCCCTTTACGCCCATTTTGATCTTCATTTCTTTCCAAAAGTTGAAGCAGAACTGGATTTAAAGAAGTCCCAGTGGGAAAAGATAGAAAAGTTAGCCGAAGGATACCTGTAAATCCCTTTCTTGATATAGATGCTAACCCACTTCGTATTGTTCGAGGGAATTGAATCGATGGCAGACTGTATGGTGGTGAAGTTGCCAAGCCGCCCAGATGGGTCAACGAAGATCGTCCGGTAAGGCGCCACGTTCCCGCTGATCCGCCGGAGCCAATCGCTATCATCTGCGAGTCCCCTGGTGGATTTCGCTTGGAGAAGAAGAAAAATCGAACTGAATAGCTTCCATAGGAGAAACATTTTGACCGATCTTGAAGAAGTCATGAGAGTACAGACGAAGAGAGAAGATGAAACAGACAAAGACTTAACATCACCAGCTGGAGGTTGGATGCTCAATGAAGATGACAAACTCCCTTAAATAGAGCTTAGGATTCAATGGAAGTTTGGCGGGATATATTACCATATAAGTTGTCAAAGTTGGACTCTTGAATGGTCAACGGTCCATTGTTTTCAAATTGAAAAGCCGCATACTATAATCAGAATCTGGTACATGTCAACTATACATCAATACAAGCATATGTTGGTTTGACAAAGGGGCTTTTCGTGTGAAAATCGGCTGACAGAATATTGTCATTTGGGTACAAAATTGAAGACTGGATTAGTTAGTGAGGAAGACATACGCTGCTTTCATGAGACTTTGTGTGGGAGTTATTTGAAAATATGGTCAACTCAGGGTAACGGTTAGGTCGGGTTGAAGATCATGCACACCCCCTAAATCAATGAACAAGAAAAAACAAATTAAGAGAAAAGACGTCCTAAGATGTCGTGAAAACTAACGGAATGATCGGTATGTATTGACTAGATTAAGGAATGGTAGGTTTTTGTAGTTCAAAAGCGGAAACTTTACATAATAAAATTGAAAGACAGCGTACGGCGTCCCTACCGACAGCATTAATTGACATGTGACGCCATATAACGTTGGTCTTGCGGAATGGAAGGATGACTCTTGGGAAAACGTAAACGTTGGCTATATGGTGCCTTTCTCTTTAGTGGGATTGGTATGGCTCTTGAAATGACACAAATTGTAGTTATGATTGAACTTTTCTCTGCCGCACTTATCTGACTACATATTAGGCTACGAGGATGCTGAGAATGGCTTGAGGAGGTCAACTTGTTTTTTTCAATTTCATTACAAGAACTTTCTATGCCGCACCTATCTGACTGCATATTAGGCTACGAGGATGCTGAGAATGGCTTGAGGTGGTCAACTTGTTTCGCTCAATTTCACAAGAACTTTCTATGCCGCTCCTATCTGACTACATATTAGGTACGAAGATACTGAGAATGGCTTGAGGTGGTCAACTTGTATTGTTCGATTTCATTACAAGAACTCAAATGTAACCCTAATTGAGAGAGAGAGAGAGAGAGAGAGTGGAGGTCGAACTGTGCAAGTTTCTAAATTGGTAGGTCTGGGGGACGAATTAATTATGGAGGCTCGCGTTGATTGTTTGCTTATTAAATTGGAAGTGAAGTTACAGTGGTGGGGTTAGTGGCTTGCGATTTAAGGGAGGGTGTCCTTCATTTCATAAGCTGCACGTGGATATATATTTACAGTTTGGCGGGCGATATACAGTAGCCCTTTCGAAATAACGGGATTTTGTTGATCATTTAATGTAGCGAGATTATAATTATTTGACGCCTAAAACAAGGGTCTCTCACTTTCTAATGATCATCCGAAGTTCATCACGTCATTTAGTGAATTAAGTTTTACAAGAAGCTTTGTCGTACTTGTACTTCGCTCAGAAATTTCTCTTTCGAATCGTGGACTAGACAGGCAAATGTAATGATTTTGAACAAACAGCCTTGTGCTTCGATATTGACAGATGATTTCAGACCACGAAAGGATTAAGCACTTGATGATTGGGTTCTGATATTGGTGAACCACGACCAATTGTTTTCATTTCAGGTATGGCATGACTTTCCTCTCACTTTTGGATGGCGTCATACTTACCTCTGGTATCACTATGGAAAACCCTGCATTGACTGAAAATGATATCTCTAATGATGCTCTCACCTGTTAGAGCATGTAGCATTTCCTTTTGTTATGGATTTGCAAATAACTTATTTGCACAAAAGCTCTAGCCAAAGTTACCCGACAAAAAACCTTTGAATATGTGGATTGATATGGACATCAACAAGAGCTGCGAAGGCCTTTTGTTGATTTTGGACAAGAAAGTAAATGATAAGAAATATAATTGGATGAAGATTGGTGGCAATTGCAGCCAATCATTTAAATTGTGAAAAATTGAAGATAAAGATAAATCTGCAAAGAGTTCGATGTAACCATAATAACCCACAATCAATGATTATAAATGGTTATTAATAAGATAACTTCCTAATCCTCTATGCTGCTACAAGAAGTTACATTTGTCTACAAATTTCTATTATCTAGTAATACTTATGTTGATGTTGATGACTTCATCCCCAGTGAAGATTCTCATCTATAACTAATGTTTGTTATTAATAACTTGGCGAGTTGTTGATACTTTTTAAGCTGGCGATTATTCTTTTCGTTGATGACTTTCATTGTTGACAAAACTATGATATTATTGACTAATTTGTCACTATTAACCTAAAGTTTGGTCATATTTTGTAAGTCAACATATGCCCATTTTCAAAGAATGGAATGATTTATTGACCATTCAATTATTTCAAAATTATATAATAAAATAGGAGTGAGAATAGTCTAAGTGGGCAGTTTCTACCTTGAAATCGAGAACCATCTACTAAAGATTGATTCTGAAAAATTGGAACCGAATGCTTGTTGGTTCATGGATCCACCCGAGAATGGACTATTAGTTCAGTCTAGTTCTTCGGTGGGTCCATGGAACTGTTCCCAAAAGCCTTCATACACTTAGGTTGCGTTTGGTAATGTTTTACGTTAGCTTGGAAAACGAAAAATAGAAACAATTTTTGAACAGGAAGAACGTCTTTGGTATCGTGTCTGAAAAATTTATATTCTTGAAATAAAATAAGAACATAAACATGTTTGGTAAACTTGTACAATTTTTTTTTTTTGTTTCTTTTAATTTTTTTAATTTTTTTAATTTATTTTTCCTTTTTCCTTTTTCCTTTTTTATTTTTTATTTTTTTCTTCCTTTTGGCCAACACCTAATTTTCAAGTGCGTATAAAAGATCTTTTTTAAAAAAAATTAATTAAAAAATAGAAAAAAACACAAAAAATAAAAAATAAAAAATAAAAAGGGACGTGAGGGGGGCCGGGTTAGGCCGAATCTAACCTTGGTCAAACCCTCCCTTCCTTATTTCCTCTCTCTCTCGCACATGCGGCCTAGCCTTCCTCTCCTTTTGGCCCAACTCGCACCCGAGTCTTCTCCCTCCTCCAGCCATCTTTGTGCCCAAGAAGACCTGGGGAAGGGAAAAAGAAGAAAAAAAGCATTGAGCAGAAAAAAGGAAAAAAATAAGAGGAAGAGAGAGCTCGAGAGGACAACGGCTGAGAAGAGAGGAGGCCTCGCCGCCTCAACTCGATGCCATCCAAGCTGCTGCCACCCTCCGTCTCGACACAACACTTGTTGATCCTCGCCAAGCTGCCACTCTTTGCCCCTCAAGCGACAACCGCGCCTTCGCACCGTTGCTACCGAAGAGCCGAACATTCACAAGCACCGCCGGTAGCAGCTTGAGCCACCGCCGTGCCCCGCCTCGATGCTAAAAGCCACCGCTCCTGTGCCTATTGTAGCCGCGATGACCTCGACACCTTCCTTCGCTTGTTGCTTGCAACCCGTAGCTGCGCGCACCTTAGCCTGTCGTCAACGTCGCAGCAGTTCGCCACCACGCTTGAGCGCCACCCACCTCCGCCCGCAACAATCCAAGGCCATCCGAGCCATTGTGCCTCCACCTCCGCCTCTGCTTCGCCGTGCCTCCACCTACAGAACCCATGTCCACCATCGCCTTCTACTACTATTTTGCCACCGTGTCGTCTCCAATGCGTCCTAACTGTCGCTGAGTCAACGACATTGCCATCGTCGCCGTCAAGCCCGTCGTCGTCGCCACCGCCATCTATCTGCCTAGCGACGCCTCAGCCATGAGCAAGGAGAGGGACGTCCATCGGGTTGCAGTCGGGTAGGGTTTCGGCCCAAAACCGAGTCGGGTGTGGGTTGTGAACCAGGTAGGGTATTTGAGCAATTCGGGCCGGATTTGGGTTGTTTTTGCTTGTGGGCTTAGGGGCTTCCTTTTTAAAAAAAAAAAAAAAAATTAGACCGGACTAGGCTTGCACATCAAGCCTATCTCGGCTAGGTTTCTGCATGGCCCAATTCGATCCAAGTTCGGGCCGTTTGACCGGTCCCAGGCCCTTTTCACCAAAACCAGGTCGGACCCAACTTGGGATCCGACCTGAGTCATTTTATTATTATTATTATTATTATTATTATTATTATTATTATTATTATTATTATTATTATTATATTAAAAATATAAAAAATGTTTTTTAAAAATTCGAAAATTAAAAAAAAATGTTGGGTTTGGTTGGAAATTGCCATGTTTTGCTAATTAGGAATTTATTTGCTTGCAAATTAATTATATCGTGTGTTTAATTTGCATATTTAATTATGTTTAATTGCACTCGCTCAATTTTATTTGCTTACCCGCATGATCACCTCACATGTTAGTGGATAGGTATAAAATCAATCCAAACTGTTTGACAAAAATCATTTCTTTTAAAATGAATAAAGTTAGGTATCAAAAGGGCACTAATTGGTTAATTAGTGTAATCCAGTCCTCGACCTTAGATTATCTGGTTACATAGGAAGTGAGGTATACTCCTGTACCTCACTTGGTTTTTAGCCAACCCCAATAGACTAGTAGCAACTCATTTTTGCGAAATTCTTTAGAATATCCCAATGTCACGTAAGGTATGGACTTGGGAGAGCCCGCGCCTAATCATGGGTCTTAGGTCTATCTTTTAGGCAATACTCCTAAACCTGTTCCCTCCCCTCGAGGGATAGGTTGTGACATCAGGCCTATGAGGGAGTTGGGAATTTAGATCCAAGCAAATCAGTTCGTGGGTTTGTACTTGTTTGGAGATGTTTGATGATGGTTTGGTTCTCACACCCTATTAAATATGTATACTAAGTTGGGTAATGTTGTGAATGCTCGTCGAGGTTTGAGGACATAACAATGAGAAATTATAATACATTAATATAAGCTCTTCTTGATGTTGGACAAAGCCATAGCACATTTTGGTTCCCTTGTTACCTTTCAAAAGATCTCGCCCATAAAACTCAAGTATACAACAAAACATGAAACGAAGAACAATTCCATGTCAGAAATATACTTGCAAAACTGAAATCTTATTCAAATTGTACAATATAAAAATCAAGGGAAAATAATAAGGAACGTGATTCCAGTGCTCCACACCAGAAATAAAACAAAAACAAAACCTCTTTAATAAAACTCAACAACTCAACAAAGCAATCCCTTTTCACTAAAATATATATATAAAAAAAAAAAAAAAAAAACAAAACAGAAGCAACGCCTGCTACAACCTCCATTCCGCATGCTCAACAGCAACACCGACTTTGTCCTCTCCTTCACCACCACCTTTGTCTTAGCGGTCCTCACCCTCGTTCGCCGGCAACACTAGCAGTCACACCTGACATTTGTTATGTCACTGTCCTCGACTTCTCGATAGCCTCTTCAATGCTAAAACAACTTAGATTCGTTGAAATAAATGTCCGCCGTGGAAAGAGCATAGAAACAGCAAAGAGCGCTCGAGCTGCAACGGATGCTAGAGCATAGGCCTGGAGGAGCAAAATCTAAGAGCGAAGGGGAGATCCAAAATTTGAATGAAGGAGAGGTTGAGAGAACATCTTTGTTGCAGAGAGGAGGACATCCATTTTTTTCTTCAGAGATGGAAGGAGAGAGGATATGAGCGAGAGAGAGAGAAATAAATGTGTGCAGGCTGTTATGTGCAGGTCTAGTGATAGGGGAAATTAAAAAAAAAAATTGTTTTGCGGTAGAAGAACTACTTCTATGAGAAAATCTTCAGTGACCCCCAACACCTCCACATGGCGCTTCATGACTCGTTGGAGACCACACTAACGTGGTGGTCCGGGACCACCCAATATTTTCTCATAGGTCTAGGGCCAAAAGGAAAACACGATTAAAGAGGGAATATATATCGCTTTCACGTGAAAAGCATGGAAAACCATATCCTATTCCCCGCCCATTTCAATGTTCAACAACCCACCTCGATGAATTTGAGACTTTGCATAATGCACCCGAAACTTTCAAGTATTCCCGAATTTGTACATTATCGCCAATCATATTAATGATCAAGCATGTAATATTCCAGAGATTTCATTTAATTTTTCCCAAGAATTTTCAGAACACGCTTCCGGAAAGTAGGTAACGCCGCTTTGGCCATTGGGTGGTCATCTCGTCTTGTGTTGGGAAGATGTTACTGAGCAATGTTATTGATCAATGTTAGCAATGACCCTTGGACATTTTCTGTATCATCAAGAGAGAAGATCTAAATTTTGGAGAGCTAGCGGAACTGCGAGGATAAGCATGTCAGTCTTGGATTTTTGATACCTAGGTGAACCAAGTAGTTATGATTCATTTAGAGTAATTCAAAATGGGCGAACATCCTTATTAATGCCTAGAAGTAACTAGTTATCTTTCTATATTCCCTTAATAGAATGATACAATAAGTTGCATTTATCATAAGTTGAGATCTCAAAAGATTATCATCTCGGAAATCAATGATTTAGTCACTTGTTCAAATTTTAGCAATTGGGTTCAAAGCGCTTTAATCGAGAATTATCCATTAAAGATTTAAAACTAATCCATTTATGAGATTTGCATGATCTTGATGAAAATTAAATAGTCAATTATCATATGCCGTCAAAAGATAAAGAAAATGATCACGGTTAAGAGCGCCCGTGGCACTTGTAATTCACCGGGTTGGGATCTCCAAGGCGCAGGTACAGTAACCACGTGGGCAATCCGCGGTGATCGTTTGGCTTCTAGTCGTTTTTGCTGTTTTCCTCTTGCCTCAATTGGCAATAGAGACTATCTGCCTGTTCCGAGTACACGTGAGCCCAATTCACATGCCGAAGACGGGTCCACGTGGACCCCACCTGATCTACAATGGGCCTGCGGTTGGCTCGCTGGGAGGACCCATGCAAGGCGTCCCTACCATCACGGCGGGGAGGCTGGAGGTTGACTTTCAGCTGGGACTCGGTGTTGGCCGATCTTTCGATCTTCTCCTCCCGTCTTCCTCTCATCTCCTTGCTTGGGCTCGCACCTCCAGCTCTCGCTCTCGCTCTTTCTCCCATGGCAAAGAAGCTCGTGCACTACGCAGTGGTATCGACATATCTTCTCTCTCTCTCTCTCTCTCTCTCTCATATGGTTTCTGTTAGTCTATAGAGATGAACGTCGATTGAACGTGAGGCTTACGGTTGTGGTCGTGAAGATCAGCTCTTCCGGGATTGAGGTGGCATCGTTTACTCGTCCGTAGCTCATCGTCGATCCCTTTTGCAGGTCGACGCATTCACCGAGACCGCGTTCAAGGGGAACCCCGCGGCGGTGTGCTTCCTGGAGGAGGATGAAGAGAAGGACGTGGAGTGGCTACAGGCAGTGGCCAGGGAGTTCAACATCTCCGTAACTTGCTTCCTGACTAAAGTAGCGGCCTCGGGGACGGAGGACTCGAGCCCGAGGTTCCGCCTCAGATGGTTCTCTCCCGTCACCGAGGTGAGTTCCGAATCTCTGTCGGCTTATCAGCATGATGGACTTGCTCGGTACTTTTCTTATCTTATCTCGGACTTGGCATGAATGGAAACGCCTGGATGGTCCCTCCCTCATTGCCCAAAAGCACGTGACTGTTTATGTTTTCACTTGTTTAGCTTTCCAAAAATTATTGCCTGAATATAGTATTGTTTTCCCCCATTGGATTGGAAATCTTTTTGGCAAATTAAAAAAATATGGCAAACGAAAATTCATAGCTCAATACAAAAATATGTTAGACTAAAACTATTAAATGTTGATAAGTTACTCATATGAGAGTCAACATTCGAATATTAGTTGCTAATTTAATATGACAAAAGTGTTTTTTTTTTTTTTTTGTCAGAATAATTTGGCAAAAGTTGGGTGAAGTTGGGAAGTCACAAAATTGGTAATTTAATCCAACAAAAGTTTGGGAAGTCACTTTAACGTGGATTGGTAATTTTATACAAGAGTTAGTAAACTCAGACAATTGGTAGCTTATGCAAATGAAAATTAGTAAGTTTTACAAACTATTAAAAACAAAAATTAGTATTACTTATGTGGGAAAAAAAAAATGTTTCTGGTCATTTTTTGACTTAAAGTTTCTAGGCGCATATTGAGTAATCAATATGGGAAAAAAATATCCATATTTTCGGCACACAATAAATTTCTGCTGCTTGGAAAGTCTTCTTTCCCCTTTTTCAGTAATTAATTCTTTACACGAGATTGGTAACCATGAAGAAGATTGGCTTGCTCACATGAGATTAGGCTGTTTAAGTGTATTGGTGGATTCCAGCCTCTTTGAGCGCGGAATATACGCATCGTTCTTCAGTTTTCTGAGTCATTTATCAATCTGATTGGGATCGAAACAACCGGATAGCTCCCTTTACTCGTCAATATCGAGTTGAATTTTCGCAATTTTCATGCAAATCATTGGATGATGGCACCTGGATACCATATAAATATGAATCTCCTTTTAGGTTAACCTCTGTGGTCATATTATCTAATCACAAACTTGACCGTTCAGGTTGATCTCTGCGGTCATGCGACGCTAGCTGCTGCGCACACTCTCTTCACATCTGGGATGGTAGATTCTGACACCATCGAGTTTATGACATTATCCGGAATTCTGACTGCCAAAAGGGTTCCCGAAACGAAGTCATCCCACATTTTGAAGGTTCAAGATGGTGATGTGTCCGGGATATGGATTGAATTGGATTTTCCTGTAGTCCCGATCGCTGAAGATGATGCCGAGCGGATTTCATGTGTCTCCAAAGTTCTCAATGGCACTTCCATTATTGAAATCAAGAAGACAGCAAAGGGGGACCATTTCGTAATTCCTCAACTGTGACCTGATCATTTTCTTTTCCCCATAAATACTGTTTTGAGTACATTGAACCCCTTGCTTCCTCTTTGAGGCAATCGTTTTCATTCTGTTGATTCCAGGATTTGTACAGCAACCGCTGGCATTGAGCTGATTTTCATTAGGAAGAGAATATTTAATTCCTTCATTTCTACTTTCTTCTGCTTATTTTTGCAGATTGCTATCCCGTCGGGGAAAGAAGTTGAAGAATTTCAGCCCCAGTTTGATGAGATACAGAGATGTCCTGGGAGGGGTATTATCATCACAGGATCAGCTCAGCCAGACTCAGGATTCGATTTTATCAGTCGATTCTTTTACCCAAAATTTGGGGTGAATGAGGTATTAAAGTTCATACCTTGGACAGTTTCTTGAAGTATCAATCATAATTAGTTATTCAATTGTCCGATTAGCTGGTCATATGTCGAAAGCTGTGTTCTATCGACCAATTTTATGTTCTTACCGCAAACCTCTGAATGAATGATCTACTTTCCAGGATCATGTATGTGGCAGTGCACATTGTGCTTTGGCACCTTATTGGAGTGAAAAGCTGGGGAAAAAAGATCTCGTTGCCTATGCTGTAATCTCTCTCTCTCTCTCTCTCTCTCTCTCTCTCTCTGTTCATCCACACATGCTTGTGCCCATGTCTCTGCCCTTGTGAATGCCCGTGTCGCTTCTCTCGTCTCTCAAATGGTATGTAAATGAATGATTTTCGATGGCCTCATCATTTTCACGTCTTGCAGGCATCGCCCAGAGGTGGAGTAGTGAAGGTGCACTTGGACGAGCAGAACCAGAGAGTGTCATTGCGCGGGAAAGCTGTAACTGTAATGAGGGGCTCTCTTCTTGTTTGAATTTCTAGCGCTTCTTCTTGTTTCTGAACTTAAAGCACGTGCAAATCACTACGTGAGAAGGAATTGAAATAAATGAGCTTATGTTGTGGGTTCGATGGTACCGATTGGAATAATGTGAAATACATGAGATTGCATCCTTTCCTGTATGACAGGTTCTTAATTTGCTTGCAGTGGAGAGTGAACTGAATAAGTGTTGAATGGATCCGTTGTTTCATTCCCTGAGGACTTTGTCCGCAGAATTCTGTCTGCAGAAGAAGTGCATATTTGATTGGCATAAGTGTTTATCAGCACAGCAGGGAAAATAAACAAGCGACTAAAAGCCTCACGTGGACTAAGACATCAGCGACGCACAGTTTCTGTTCCCGTAGAAACTAACTTCCTGCAAATTCGTCCTTCGGGTAGTAGGATGGCCGTGTCATTTCCTATACTTGATGTGGAGTTGGGTTGTGAATTGCAGCTACACTAAAATGTACATGTAAGTTCACACATGAAAGTTTCTGCTCTCATCAACAACTGGTCTACGAGATCCGTAATGTTTTTCAGTGCAGACGGTACAGTTGAATTAGTAAAGCGAGTCTTTCTTATTATGGCAAG
The DNA here is from genome assembly GCA_014182725.1 of Eucalyptus brandiana. NCBI lineage: Eukaryota > Viridiplantae > Streptophyta > Magnoliopsida > Myrtales > Myrtaceae > Eucalyptus > Eucalyptus brandiana. The sequence continues at coordinate 30,045,418 of CM024670.1, forward strand.
TCTAGATGTGAGTCTACTGAAAATCTTGCAATCAAACAGAACACAAGAAGAGCTGATGGCAAATGAGGCTTTAAAAGCTCTAAAGGACCTTTATGATGTAATAGTCTGAATTTTCAGAATTTGTTTTCGATTAAATAAATCGGGCCTTTCATTGACGCGCCGATAGTGCTATTCTCTGAGCTGATCACTCACGAGATAACTAGACTATCTGCGAAAGCAATTAAGGAATCTAAATGCAATGGACTTAAGAATTGGACTAGGAATCGACTGCTCGACTGTGTTAATCTGTAAGGGTCATTACAGTACCGTCAAAAATTGATCAAAGACCAGAGATAGGTCGATTCGATGGAGATATGTGATTAGTGTGTGGGTGATTCCACCTAATTGCAAAATTCTCATCAAACGGCACTAGATCCATTGTTCTATCATCACTGTACTCAGTGTTCGTATTTGAAATCTCGAGATTTTCACTACAATCAAGAGTCATCAATGTGTCGAAAATATACGTTGTGGCTCGAAAATAATCGACCATGGGTCAATTGCATTAAAAATTCCTAAAAGCTACCAGGTAAATTAGGACGCGCTAAAATCACGTCAGATTGAAATTAATTGCGAAATTGAACTCAATTTCAAATATTGAAAGTTTTGTCGTGTCACAATTCAGTTTAGGAATGTCAACTTATCCTTCGAGAAATTTTTGAAGATTTCGGGTTTTTTACGGATAATCAATTCGGACGTTGTGGAAAAATAACGGAAATTCGGATGGACCAAATTAAATGAAATTTGGACTTTTAAGCCGAGTTTTTGAGTGTTGGGGACTTGCAGAAAACTGTATGGGATTTTTCTTCATTGAAATTGGACCTCAATTTGGGGAATTGAGTGAAGAAATGGAACCTAAAGTGATGAAATTCGGTTTTGGCAAGGGGCTGGAATTTTTGGCTTCAATTTGGATTAATTGGGGAAATTCTATTTCAAGAAAGAATTGAGGACAAAGAAGATGAACATGGGGACATTTGGGGGTGCAACATTTGGTTTAAGTTGGATTATTTATGGGAAATTAGTTCAAGAAAGTATTAGGGGAACATTGCATTTAATTAGATGGCTAAGGCTTGCTGAATTTTCTTCCTTCAACCGCAGCTTCTTCGGCAAGATTTGCCAACTGCCTTGCGTCGCTTTCATCATCCCCTTTGGCTCATCCGCTTGCCCTTATCTCCTCTGTCTCTGTCTTGCTTTTCATTTTGATTCATTCACCTCACCACCGAAGCAGGCCGTCCCTCTCTCTCTCCGCCAGCACCGTTCGAAGCCGCCTGCTCCCCGCCATCATTTGTCCTTTGGTCAATTTGTTGACCCATCCTCACGCCTGCAGCTTCCTCTCTTTGCAAGTGTTTCCTTCGAAGACACCTGCCACCATCTACCAAAGTTCCCATCAGCCGAACAGCCCCTCTCCAACGTTGCCTCTGATCTTCGATCCACGAAGACCACCCAATCAACCGTCCCCTGCATCTTCCTCTTTCACGTGTCTCCAGGCCCGCGTTTCATTTCCCTGCAGCTGCTTCACGCGGCCTCGAAGTCCCGCTGCCGCATCCAGTCAGCCCAGCAGCAACCAAAAGCCCCCATCGTTGACCCTCTCCACTGATTTTTTTTTGCTTCCAACATCGGCATCGAAGCGGCTTCTTGCTGCCGGGCGTCTTCCACCGTCAACCGAGCAGCCACGAAGTTGATTCCCCCAATTCATCAGCCCACGCATTTTCAGCGATCCAGCCCGCAAGCCCATTTGAAGCCCAACCTAGCAGAATTCGGCCCATCTTCACGCAAGCCAGCCCACGAAATTTTCTTGCTCAGCCTAGTGGATTTCAGCCCATGTCTTCAGCCCATACGAATTCAGCTCGGCCCATTTCCAGCACACATCTCAGCCCAGTCTTGAAGCCTGCAAAGCAGCTCAAGCCCAAGCCAAGCCCAGCAATTTGCCGTGGGCTTACAAGGCTTTTTGGCCCGATCCGAGTGTTCGCCGAAGCCACCAAAAGTTCGGGGTTTGGCTGTCGTCCCGTCATCGTTGCAATGAACTGGTTTCCGTAATAAACTGGTGAGTTTATGAACTAAACTCTTCTTAGTAGGCTAATGACGTTTAAGGGGTGTTTAGTTTAATTTAATTAGGAATTAGGTGGTTAGTTAGATTAAATTAGCGATTTAATTATGCATTTATGCATGTTAGGTGGTTAAATTAGATTAAGTGAGGCCTAGATAAATTGTATTATTTATCTAGAAGGGTTCGGTAATTTTCCAGTCCATATTGGTATTTAATTTAGTGATTTTGGCCTAGGTTGGTATTTTTAGAATTTAAATTGAATTATTTAATTAATTTTATAAATAAATTAATTATTAATTATTTTTCTGGAAATTAGTCTTGGATGGTCGGTGATCGGAATTTCATGCCGATTGCAATGGTGTGGTTAATTTCGCAATTGAGTGTTAAATTGTGCAAATTGAGTGGTGATTAGAAATTTGAGTGTTTAATTCCATAATTTATGAAATTTCAATATTTATTCAGAAAATCCCGGGTGTCGGATTTTAACACTGAAAATGGTTTTATATACTATATAAAATAGTGTGATTTTAAATTGGAAGATATTAATTTTTCTGGTTCTAATTGACTGTGTACCCACATATAACTATTTTACCATGCATTTCTAATACGGAGAAAAATGCCGGGTTCACTATTTTAATTGAGACATTTGAGTGCAATGCACGGTGCCTTGAGCCATAATTAAGTGATTGTGTGTTGGTTAAGAGAACCCGTCCCAGGCTGTTAAGCTGGACGGTAACCCCTATATGGGACGCCCCTAGATAACGGGAAGTTGGTTGTGGTAGATTCTGGACCCTATGCTCCTTCAGGAAAGCCATCTGATGGAGACGTGCTGTGCTCAATAAGGTGAGACGATACATGACTATGCTAGAAGACTGCCGAACTGAGAGTAGGCCGTGCTATATGCCGAGATCAAACTAGGAACGCATGATAAATTGAGTTGAATGTGTCGGATTATGGGACAAAATTGTGTGGCACGGTATGTGACGTGTCAATGATTTGGCCCTATAATCAGGACCCATGTACTTATTTGAGATTGAGTATTGAGTTCCAATTAATTGAGCTTGAATGTTGATCTGGTTTGTGATATGAATTGCACTGACTTGTAGGGTGGATCTGAGATGAGGTAAGTTTCTTGTTTGTTCGATTGTGTGGTTAGGACGCTTGTTGGCGTATTTCCCTCATGATCGGGGTTTAGAGCGTGAACTCGCTGAGATTTATATTTCACCCCGTCATGAGCTTAAATTTTCAGGGTCATCAAGTGGAGGACCTAGAACCGAGAGGAGGTGATCGGAAGTGTAGGTCAGTTAAGATTGCTTCTTTTTGGAAAGCCAGTCTTTGTAGTATTTTGGTCATAGACCTTGTACATGACTCAGTGTGTATATAAATGTGTGTTTTGTTTGTGAATCCGTTGTCCTGCTTTTCTATTATGAGATGATTACTGTTAGGAGATTTATTATTCGCTTTCGCATGTGCATTAAAATGAAAAAGGGTCGACGACTCATCCTGGGAAATCGCAAATTTTATCGACCAGAGAGGGATGGGCACGCACTCGGGGTTCGGGGCGTGACATATGACCTAAAACAAAAAAGAAGAAGAAGGTGAGCAAAAATAAAGTAGTTTGCGCCACACAAGTCCAGCCTTGTTAAGGCGATCACGAAGCAACAAAATATGAGGCTTAAGCAACGCAATAGAAAATTCGAATAAATCAAATGGAGATCGTGACAAACATCCTGCCGCTACGCTTTTTGGTCCGGAGTTGGAACCATTGTTGCTTGGGTGCTGTGATAGTGAGCGCATCTCCGCTCATAGCAGCAGTAGAGTCGCTAGCCCTAACATTCTTAGGAAGGACCATCTGGATCTTATTGTTTGCCACTTCGCTTCGGTCGCATGAGATACAAAGCGACTCACCATCGATGATCTCGACCTTCAATTCGTCCTTCCTTAGTTGTGGAAGCTGTAGGCGAAAGACATAGTCGGTTGCAGTCTTTTGGCTCTTGACCAAACTCATCACGAGAGAATGGATCGCTGCAAAAGAAACCGCCCGCTTCATGGTCATGCCATTCTATTCTTATGATACGAATTCATCTCTTTAAGAGCCAAATCCGAAGTGGGCAATCCATCGGAATGGGATTCGTAGTTCTTAAATATGGAGTCGACAGCTTTGCTGAGAATACATAGACAGCTGCAGTCTAAGGCCCCTGCACTCTTTAAGGCAAGTTGGCAACCTTGTAGTTGAGTATCTGATTCCCACTAAATTAATGAAGATTTAACAAAGGACCGTAAAGATTTTAGAGGACCATGGCCACTTGTTCTGAAATTTTAAGGTGTCAGATCAAGGCAAGTGTTTATATCTTTAAGGACCGGGAAAGATTTGAAGTCATAATCTAATGCTCTCATACCTTGTAAAGATTGTTTGGCACTATTATCTGCTTTTTTTTTGGAGAAAAAAACATGGTTTAATATTTATGTATACTACCAAGGACTAGGCCAACTTATGATCTAGTCATCTACGCATGATCTAGCGTTGGAGGAAAGCTCGCTTTAATTTCTCATTCTAAAAGATGAATGCATAGATTAATTTAGCTATTAAATTAGGCCCACCCTATTTCCACCCCCTTATTGGTTCCCAATACTTCCTATAATTGACTACATTAATCATTGCAAGTCCCACGCATGATCTAGCGTTGGAGGAAAGCTCTTGACGCCCGCTATCACATTAAAACTCACCTACATCACTTTCAAACAATTTTTTTCACCCTAGCCAATTCAACCGATTCATCCACACTCGCTACATTTCAACGTTTCCTTCATGTTTCTCCTTTAGGCTCACAGTGATATTGAGCATCAATCTCGATCCATAACAACCTCCACAATTCACAAAGCCAAACCAAAATATATATCATAAATCGATTTTACAAATCAAATACTTGCATAAAGCATTTCTCATGTCATTTCAAAACTCATTTCTTAAATTGAAATAAATTTCATATACAATTTCACAGCACATTTCATAAATCAAGTTCACAAATCAACACACGCACACGCACACGCACATGCACACGCACGCACGCACGCACGCACACACACACAACCTTTTGCAATAACTTTCCAAAAACATTTGGCAAATCATTCACAAGTACCAAATCGTAGTAAATGCTCAATCCAGATTCTATGCAACAAAACATGCTTTTAATTACTTATGATACATCAAATCTTCATAACTTTCAAGACATGAGTTTTCAAACTCATAGAATAAATAGTATCACTCATTTGGGAAAGTCGAAAATCAACCACAGTGATCACTTGAGTCAACATACTCAAATTCCTAACAAATAACTGAAAGACAATATCAAAAGACCAAGTAACACAATATTCTAATGAACGACTCAACTATACTATGCCTATTTGTCAATAAAATGATACCTACACACCAACGAAAAGCTTGCCTCTAGCGGAAACCTATTGTTGTTCGCGAGCCACGTTAAATTTCATCGCGCCATATCTTCCTCCATAGAATTCCGTTTCAAGCCAACTTATAATCCTTTGAAAGCCATTTTGACATACTATAAGAACCCCAACTTAGCCACCCCAAGACCTTGTCGGAAATGACTGAAATTCGGCTCAAAATTTACTATTCAAAACTCTATCCATAATGCACGCTAAACTTGAAAATTCCATTCTAGGCAAATCACAAGCTCAAATTGAGATCCGTAAAATGCTATAACTTCACAATATCCTAAACTATCATTTCTATAAAAATACACCACTTGAAAACTCCCTAGTCAAACGCAAAAAGTCATAATCGACCTAAAACCGAATTTCCAACCCTAATTTTGACAATTCCTTTGAATAGACGATTAGGGGCCTCGATCACTTACCAACATTGCAAAACGGATTTAAGTCAGCTTAGTGATTCATACAAATCATAAGTGCATTTAAATTTTCCCCTTTTTTTCTTTCTTCTTTCTCCTTTTTCTTCTTTCTCAATGAGCCCCTTTTCTTTCCCCTATTTCTGCTTCGACTTTTAATAATATTTAAAAAATATTTTGAATTATATCGATTTTCTTTTCTTTTCTTTTCGTTATGTTTCTTCTTTTTTGGGGGGGGGGGGGGACTTAGGGCCACATGAGTCTCTAGCCAATTCTCGCTGACCACAAGGGCGAGGACCGCACACCCTCACTTTGGCCGATGAGGACATCTCAGCCCTTGCCTAGCCCTCACCTGCCACAATGAGGGCCCACGAGCCCTCACATAGTGGCCAATGAGGACGTGGTGGCCTTTACCCAGAGCAAATAAGCACTGCAACACCCTCACCCAATGCCAACAAGGGTTGTCGGCCCTCAGTCAAAAAAAAAAAAAAGAAAAGTAAGGTAAAGTAAAATAATAATAATAAAAACATAAAAATTCAAAAAATTAAAAACAAATGAAAATATTATTTAAAATTGTTTAGGTCTGTACCAACCGTGCTATATAAGATGACTGGTGTCCATATCAGTAATTCCCTATCAAAATTGACTGAATGAACTCAACTGACAAAACTTGAAAAGATTTAAACTAAATTAGTATAATTGAATGTTTATAATTGAATTGACACAAACGTAATAGATTTATAACATTTTTTTTTATTATAATTGTCCCGTATAAAACAGTCACATTTAAAACACATTAAGTGCTATTGCCTAAATTGCAGTGTTGCTTCTCTCATTATTTCCCCAATAGTGACTAAGACCAAAATCACAGGCATGTTGCTTAGATTTAGGAAATCAAGGCCTATTTGGAAATGGATCGGGTTAACGAGCGCCGAAAGGCGCTTGCTAAAAACCAAAAGATGTAGAAAGAGCATCTGTGGATGCACATTAGAAAATTTAATTGATACTTCTTTTTTGTTTTTGCCGAACCAAGAGGGCAAGGAGGGGCGAGTAGCGGTGACTATACCCACTTGATGTTACCTTAAGAAAGTATCGCACGGGCTCGATTGTTGGTGTTGATCCCAAGCAACAATCAGGCTTGGACGGGAAGATGCAGTGGCTGCCAGAGCTAGCTGTTGCTTCGATCACCATGACTGGAAGGAGAGGAAGGCTGGGAGGCTAGGTGCAACGCGGTGGACCACTAGCGTGAGGGTTGGAACTAGCGACGATGAGCGGCTGCACGCGAATAAGAGGGAGGAAGGAGAGAGCATAGGAAGGTGAGGGAGAGACATTTTTAGAGAGATTTTGATGTGTGGATCAGAAAATGATCAAATGAACCCCCTTAAGGTTTTAGAGGGAAAAACCTTATATAGTCTTGATTTAAGATCAAATCTCAACCGTTGGTTCGATCCGACAGTTGAAACTTGATTATATGGCTTAATTAAGCTCATTAGGGCTTAATTCTAATCAAAATGTGTCCCACAATTGATCGGATGGTGTTGATGCACAAAAAACAAGAGTTTAAACACAAATTGCAATGACCTAATTAGGGGCAATTTTGTAATTTCTAGAAATCTAGGGTTATTTTCACAAAATTTAGAAAATTAAGGGATGTAGGAATAAAGTACACATGCCGAGGAGTTGATGAGTGATCACCGGTGATTGAGAATTGACCGACAAAGGACAAAGTCGGCCTCCTCTGCTGGCAACCAGTCAGACTTGTTGGATCAGTTCAAACTAGTTCAACTGGTTCTTAGTCAGCTTAGGCTGGCTGGTCCTTGGGGGGCTAAATTTTATGCAATCTAGTCCCTCACTAATCAAACTTGGGGAGCTAAATTTTATGCAATTTAATCCCTCACTAATCAAATTGAAAGGAAAACTTACTGAACTTGGGGAAAAATAGTCCAAATCTAAAGAAATTAGGCAAATCAAATCACATAAATGTGATCCATTGATTTTGTATTCGCCTAATTACTTGATTATCATGAAAAATAATGGATATACCATGGGTACACATAACTGGACGTCATAGGCCAAATCAGACAATTCCACATAATTTCTCGATCGAAATCGCAAATTAATTGAGATTGAATTCAATTAATATTGTAGGACACATAGTTGACTAATTGCCCATGCTTCGGATAACCTATTGTATCCAAATTGATTTCAAATTGATGTCACGACTTTTATGCCAAAAATGAATCGAGGTTTAATAATGATATTGAACCTTGATTTGCGAAATTAATCCTTAGTCTCAAATGGCTAAACTCGAATTTCTTAAATTGAAGCTCATTAACTTGGTTTTCCTATATTCAAGAAGGTTAAATTCCTCAAATTGAAAAGTTCTCAAGTGAATCTCTTAAAATGTATCTTGGATTTAGACATATTTCAAGAAAAATGAGTGAAATGAAAGTGTCTGTTTGCAAATCATAAAGAATTGATTCAAACTAAAAATGGCAATTCGCCTTTCGACACGACTATTCTTGAGATCGAAAAGCATAATTATGACTGAAATGAAAGTAATTTTATTTTTTGGCCAACTTTGAACCTAAAAACGAAAAATTGGGAAAACAAGGTTTTTAATTGATTTTTGGAAAAAAAAAATTACACTAAGTTAAATTGAAACTAAAATGAAGTGCTTTTTGTGGATTTTTTTTTGATTTTTTAATTAAAATTTTGACCAAATGTCGACCCTTTAGTTAACTTTTCCTAAAAAGTCGATTTGTGTGCCAAATATTTTAAATTTTTGAAAATTAACTTGGCTAAAGTAAAATTAAGACCATTTAGCATCTTTTTGTACAAAAAAACCAACTTTTGACCTAGGATTGACTTTTTGGTAGAGGTTGACTTTTGGTCAAAGGATTAATAAAAAATTCAATCCAAAAATTAACAATTTGATTTTTTTGGGTTTTTAATGAAAATTAATAGGAAATCACTTAAAAATGACGAAGCAAAAGAAAGAAATGAAGAACAACACTTTTTGATCGAGAAACAGTTCTGTTGTGATCGTAGGGAGAGAGTGTTTAGAGAGAGAAGCTTTGTGAGAGAATGTACTTCTATTGCCCGAATGTTTAATGATACAATTGAGGGGAAGAGTGCCCCTATTTATACATGTGAAGATCCACTCTTCTCAACTACCTTCTATCCTATGAAATATAGCACTACCATCCACCTCATTAAATATCTTAAATACACATAAACATTTTCAAGAAGTAGTTCAAAGCTTATTCCATTCCCTAGGATCATTTCTTGCTACTTCGAATCATGAGAAACTTAGAATCGTGACATTCTCCCCCATCCAATTGAGTGAGGCCCTTGGTGCTCTCAACCCAAAGTCTTTCTCTTACCTTAATTACATCCTTCTCTTGGATCGTTGGTTCCCTCGAATGTTGGTGATTCTTCTGTTTCTAATGCTGCTCGGTCTTTCTCCTCTTGACTTGTTGGCTAGGCTACTATTGTATCCCAACTCATTCCTTAAGCAACTCATTATTTGGTATGGCCATTTCCATGTTGCTTGGCAAGCTGTCCACTTCTAGCAAAAGCACATAGATTGTAGTTTCGTAGGTTGTCCCAACTCCACCTTCGACTCATCCAAAGGTTCTATTTTTGTGACACCCCTCGAACGGCCCTTGATCCGTTAGGGTCGTTACAGTTCGCTTACCTTTCACTTTCCCTAATCACATGTCACTCTGATACTATTTTAATTGCAGCGGGTTCGTACAACCTGGGGGTTTACATCTTTTAGATCGGTCCCTTGCGCAGTTCATATAACGAAAGCATATCTAACAGGGGTTATGAACAACTCCCTTCCCTATGTTCAGAAAACGATGCACACCAACTAAGACATTTATAGGTAAAAGCTGAACACTTTTATTTTCTTAAACCAGATGGACATCATTCATCGATACATCAAAATGCCGTAGTCTTTTATACTCAGCTATACTTCAAAAGATGACCAACATCTTCTCCAACAGCCGTATACTTAAAGTCCATCGATTAGTATCGGCGTCCAAAAGTTCCTTTGCTCTCCTCCTCCTCGCAGTCATATTCAACCACTCGATCCATCTACCAATGGCAGGGGCAGCAGAGGTATCTTGCCTAGTCTAAAATGTTAGTCCCCAAACGGGGTGAGTACAACCACTTAGCAGTAAAGATCCACCAAACTACACGATGCATTAGACAGAACAATCAAAGTATCACGAATAAAGCACATATCATCCATGCATTCGAACATACCTCACCATACAGCCATGCATATATCACCATACAATGTGCATATACCACTATGCACTTGTACATATATCATCAGGCAGCCATGCATATATCACAATGCTGGTGCATATACCACAATGCACTTATACATATATCATCAAGCAGCCATGCATATATCACCATGCACTTGTACATATATCATCAGGCAGCCAAGCATATATATCACCATGCAACGTGCATATATCACCATGCATTTGTATATATATCATCAAGTAGCCATGCATATATCACCATACCACCATGCACTTGTACATATATCATCAAGCAGCCAAGCATATATTACCATACAACGTGCATATACCACCATGCACTTCATACTTGCATTTCCATGAGGCTCATCCCATGCCATATGCCCACATCCATGCGCATGATTCAATTATCAATTTTATCTTTCACAAGGATCTCATCATTTTTCTTTCTAGGGACTAGTGTTTGCATCCCTCATTTATCGCTCGCACCGCGAGGAGCTTCCGACACACACCTTCGGGCATCTGGCACACACCTCCGAGCATCTCGCATCCCACCTGGCATCACAAGGAATCTCTGGGGCTTGCCATGAAAATGGTTACTCCTACCCTTTGGGTATGCATCATAATACAACCCCTCACCCTCTGGGCATGTATCATTATACAACCGGGCATCTCGACACTCTCGGGGAAAACCTCTGGGCATGTATTCATAATACAACCAGGCATCCAAAGGGCATCGACTCATTTGAACCTTCGGGCATCCCGACTCCCGGGGCATCTTCGGCTCACACTTCCGACGGTATCATCGTTATCACAATGTATATTCACATATAGGTCTCATTTTCAACATGGCATTTGATGCAACAATATCAAAGGTCTAAACCAACTTATTGATGTCGTATGATATGCCCAACGTCACCATATATGCAGTACACATAACACCCACGATATCACATTTTATAAAGCAGTTCATTGGTTTTTGAAAATAGAACCAATTTTCGGGTAAAACAAAATGCACCTCTTTAGTAAAAATTCTTAGAAAATTAGTAAAAAATTTCAATAAATTCTGAAAATTTAACATGAGGTAAAAAAGTTTCAGATGAAGATATTTCATGAAGAACACCTTGTTATGAAGGTTCCACATCAATCACATAGATCCACACATCACAGCAAAAGAAATTCCAGCACCACTTCTTGCACAGTTTCGGAAATAATCTCAATTAAACCCTTAAATGAACTTAGGAAGTTATGAGATTTTGATATGTTATAGATGAGATCTATAGGTAAAAGTCTCATGAAGAAATCGAAGTCTGAATCCTTCTGGATTAAAAGATATAATTTTTATAACTCTCCTTAACTCTCGGTTCACTGTCAAGATTCACTCCTTTCAAAGAAAATCATTTTCCCGATCAATTATTGTCCTTTTATTCTCAAATTTTAGTATGTTATTCCTCAAGATGTCGCCTACAAGTTTCATCAAGGGCACAAGATCAAATTTCAACCAGATAATTTTATAAAATTCATAGAATTGCACTAAATCAGCATAACTATTTCCAGATCTACTTTCTTCAAAGAAAAATGGTTTCACCGACCTATACTTGTTAATTTCATCTCAAAATTTGATATGTTACTCTCCAAGAAGTCCTTTACAACTTTCATCAAAAATTTGAAGTCATATTCCAACTAGAACATCGCATGCAACTCACGAAATCACCAAAGATTGGACTGTTTTTCCCAAAAACAAAATACTAGGCTAGAACACAACTTCGAAATTTCACACTTCATCCACATCTGAGATTCACCATTCATCACACATAAACACAACAAGCAAAAGATAGATCAATGGACTCTAATTGCCTCTAATCCAAGCAAAACACAGCAAACACAACGGCGGGGCAAGGCGGGCTCAACGGCAGCAGCTAGGTGCACGCACGATGGGGCTTGGTCTTCCTCTTCCCTCACCGAAGCACCCACGAACCCTCTCTCTCTCTCCCTCGGCTCACCTCCCTTTCTCTCTTTCCCTCTCACTTCCGAAACCCCCTTCCTTTTTGCTCTTTGATTAACAATTTATCTCTATTTTTGCATGTAAGAGACAAGTGTTCTCATGAGGAGAACAAGTGGCTAAAAGGAGAGAACAAGTGGAGGCAAAATTGAAGACAAGTGTTGGAGGACATGCACTCCCCCCTCCCCTTCTTGGTCCGGTTGACACCCATGGGGGTCTTTGGCTTGCTTGGGCTCGAAATCTTGGGCCCAAGAGTCCTTAAAATAAAGCCCAAAATTATTTTTTTATTAAGCATTTTATTTCTACCGAATTTAATTTAATATCCCAAAAATTAAATTGCTTCCTATACAAGTATATACTCAAAATTCTTGCGTGCCGTCCAACATCATCAAAGTTCTAATTCTTTAATTTCAGCACGCATATTTCTTACGCAAGACCGAATTCCGTCATTTTGGTTCAAAATAAAATAAAATATAAATTCAAATGAACAAATACAATTTAATGCCTGTAAATAATGTTAATGCCACAGTTCGGTGACTGTCACCTATCCGAGGATCATCTAAATTTTTGGATGCCACAGTTTTTACTCTTGACATGGTTGTGAGTTCCTCAACTCTTGGTCTTTCATCCACAAGTCGGATTGTGGAGATGCTCTTGGTCTCCATCAACCCAGAAATCATTGGTACCACCAATGGGCATTATGGGTTGGTAATCATAATTGATTTGGTTCTCAAATCGATCATGGCCATTGCATTATCAAAGAATTTCAAACCCAAGATAATATCATATTCATCAAGTGGAATTACCTTGAATGAGAATTTGTCCTTCCAATCACCGATCTGTAGTTCCACGTTTCGAGCAATGCCACTGGTCGGTACATCATTTGAGTTGACCACCTTAAATCGATTTGCAGTTGGTTGTACTCGAAGTCCCAAACTCTTTGCCACTTCTCTTGACAAGGACATGTTGCGCCCATGCCAACCAAAGCATAGAATTGGGAGTAAGTACACTAGAAGTGCCAAAAGTTGTGACATCCTAAAAATTCAGTTATGTTTTCAATTTAATGAATCAGGCCTTTCGTTGACACGCCTATAGTGCTATTCTCTGAGCTGATCACTCATGAGATAACTAAACTATCTGGGGAAGCCATTAAAGGATTTTTAACGCAGTAGACTTGAAAATTCGATCAGGAATCAACTACTCGATCGTGCTAATCTATAAGGGTCATTACGGCAATTTCGGAAATCTATCAAAGACCAGAGATAGGTCGATTCGATTGAGATAGGTGTTCAGAGTATGGGTGATTCCACCAGATTGCAAAATTCTCATCGATCGGTACTAAACCGATTTTCTATCGTTTTGGGTACCTTGTGTCTGTATTTGAAACCTCGAGATTTTCATGACCATCGAGAGTCATCAATGTGTCGAAGAGGTACGTTGTGGGTAGAAAATAATCGACCATGGATCAATTGCACTAAAGTTCCTAAAAGTTACCCGGTAGGTTAAATCATGCTAAAATTGCGTCAGATTGAAATTAATCGTGCATTTGAACCCAATTTTATAAATTGAAAGTTCTATCATGTCATGAGTCATTTTAGGAACGTCGACTTATCCTTCGAAAAATTTTCGGCGATTCTGAGATTTTTATAGAAAATCGATTTGGACGTTTCGGAAAAGAACGGAAATTCGGATTGGCTAAATTGAAGATATTTTTGGCCTCCTTAATGAGCTACTTGGTGAAAGGGAATTGTAGAAATGATGTGGGATTCTTCCTCATCAAAATTGGACATCAAATAGAAGAAATTGACGAAGAAACATAAGTTAAATTGGATGAATTAATAGGTTAAAGGGGCTAGCATATTTTGGTCTTCATTTGGACTTCAATTGGGGCAAATGGGTGTTGAAATTGGCCTTGGATGACCAATTGTTTATGTTAGTTAAATGTGAGGATGATTAAACTCTCTTGTGGTCAAAGATTGGTATTTAATTATTTTCTCTCTCTCACACGTCACTTTCCTTCTCTCCCCCTCTCAGCCGACAAACCCCCTACTCCCTTATCCTTTTTCCCCTCATCCATTCACTCTCTCTTCCCTCTCTTCTCGGACTCGCACGCTTACTCTCCTCCTTTGCAACTTTGGCTTCTCCATTTCCGTTTCTTCCTTTGCCAGCGTCCCCCACCAAAATTTCTTCAAGCTGCCACCTGCCTCACCATCTTTGGTCAACACCCCTGCCATCCACTACCGCTTGCTCCCTCCAACAAGTTTTGTCTCCTCTGGTCAACATCAGCAACCAAGCGAAACCCCCTTCCCCCTCGTTGACCCCAAGCAGTGACCGAAGCTGCTTCTTGCAGCTGCCGCGAAGCCATCCCACCGAAGCAGCCCATCTCATGCCATCTTCATGCCACCAACGGCCCATCCGCTCCAGCAATTTGGTCCAGCTCGGCGCCAATTCGAGCAGCCCACGAGGTCAGCCCTCGGCCCGACATGAGCAGCACCAGTTTTCAGCTCAGGTAGAAAGCTGCGGGCCATTTTTCAGGCCCAATCCGTGCCCCGTTGGCATTGCCGCTTTGGAATTTATCGCTCGCTGTCACACCGCCGTTGCCGTGAACTCACTAGCTCGCAAATCCAGTGAGTTAACTCACTAAACCTCGCTTAGGAGGTAATGCTTATGGAGTAATTAGTTTAAGTTAATTAAGGTTTATGTGGTTAGTTAGATTAGATTAATGATTTAATTATCTAATTTCGCATGTTAGGTTGTTAGATTAGATTAATTAAGGCCTAGATAGGTGGTATTAATTATCTAGATTGGTTCGGGAATTTTCCGGGTCCATCTTGGTATTTAATTAGGCAATTTTGGCCTAAGTTATCTATTTTGGTATTTAATTGAATTATTTAATTAATTTTGGTAATTATTTAATTATTAAATATTTTCCGGAATTAGACCAAGATAATCGGTGACCGGAATTTTGTGCTGATTACATTGGTGTGTTCAGTTTATGCAATTGGGTGCTAAATTGTACAAATTAAATGTTGATTGGACTTTTGATAATTTATTCCAAAATTTGGGAAATTTCAATATTTATTTAGAAAATCTCAGGGGTCAGGTTTTAACATCGAAAACGGTTTTATATACTATATAAAACAGTAGGATTTTAAATTGGAGGATATGAATTTTTCGGGTTCTATTTGACAGTGTACCCACATACGACTATTTTCATCGGGTATTTTTAATATGAAGAAAATATGCCAGGATCACTATTTTAATCAAGGCATTTGAGTGCAATGCACGGTGTCCTAGGCCGAGATTGATTGATCGTGTGTTGGTTGAAGAAAACCTGTCTCGAGCTTTTAAGCCAGACGTTACCCTATATGGGATATCCATTCATTGGTACTTGGGTCGCAGTAAATTTTGGACCTACACTCCTTCGGGAAAGCCATCTATTAAGACATAGATGTCACCGTGCTCAATGGTGATGAGACGATGCCTGGTTACACCAGTAGACACTGAACTTATGAGTAGGTCATACTCGAGTTGCAGTAGATTCTGGACCTACGCTCCTTCGGGAAAGCCGTCTATTAAGAAATAAACGTGACTGTGCTCAATGGCGGTGAGACGATGCCTAGCTATGCCAGTAGACATCGAACTTATGAGCAGGTTGTACCCTTAAGGGGCAAATTTAATAATTGAAACGCATGATTGATTGAGTCGATGCGCCTGATTATGAGACAAAATCGTGTGGTATGGTATTGGACGTGTCATAACGGTTTGGTCTTATAATTGGGACTCTTGTGATTGATTAAGTTGATGAGACGTTTCAATTGTTGTGTGCATTAATTATATGCATTTGGAATATGAATTGTGCTGACATGTAGGAAGGAACTGAGGCAAGATAAGTCCTCTATTCTCATTGTGTGGTTGTGTGGCTAAAGCGCCTTGAGGCATATTTCCTTCCTTATAAGGGTTTAGGGGGTGGACTTGCTGAGACATTGTCTTACTGGTTATTGTATAACCATTTTCAGGTCCTTAAATGGTGGTCATGGAAGATCGAAGCCAGAGTCTGTGGAGGTGGAGTCCGAAGGATCGATGTGTGTATCCTACTAGCATGTTGTAGGATAGTCTCTTTGAGAGTTGACCTTTTTGTAAGCTTTTACCTAGACTCTTTTTGTACCTAAACCCAGTTGTTTATAAAAGTGTGCTTTTGTGAAATGTTGCCCTGCTTTCCTATCCCATGTTGTTTATTGTCAAGGGTTATTGTTTGCTTCCACATGTGCATTAAAAATGAAAGGATCGGCAACTAGTTTTGGGAAGTTGCAAATTTGTATCGACCACAGAGGGATGCACGGGCAACGAGGGTTGAGGCGTGACAAAAGTTTCCGTCGAATCACTTGAGTGCCAAATCGGAGGAAAAACGATTACTTTGATGCCATCGGCGAGAAATTCCGATAAAAATGATTACGTGGCTTTTATATTCTTTTAAAAAAAAATCGACATGACTTTAAAACGACGTGGTTTTCTTAAACAACGTCGTTTTCTGTCTTTCTTAAGAAAACGATGTTGTTTTGCTATCATATGTGGATGGCCTTATAAAAATGACACCGCGCAACTCATATGAGGATTGAAGTTATGGTTTTTTTTGTCCGATCCTCACCCAATGCCGACCTAACTCGCTTGGCCACTGTCGCTTGACCACCGTTGCTTGGCCACCATTGCTCAGCCTCTGTCGTAGTTGCTCGACTAGGTGAGCAAGGAGAGGCTGAGGTTGTTTCTCGAGCAAGAAGTGACGGGAAGAATAGGAGGCAAGGGCGGATGAGGAGGAGGAAGAAGGGGGGTCGAAGGTGGAGAGTGAAGATGAGGAGGGTGAGGGAAACAAGGAGGGCGCAGATGGAAATGGTGGATTGGGCTCTACTCAAGGAGCAGCTGAAGTGGGTCCTTCTAAAGGGGGAATGAGAAGGAGGAGGAGAGGAGGAGGAGGATAAGAGCTTGGGGTTGTCGACAATGTTGGACGAACTGGAGGCGGAGTTGTGCTGGTGCTGGTGCTGGTGCTGGGGCTGGTGCCGTTGCTGGTGTTACTGCTAGTGCTGGTGCTGGTGTTGTTCTTCGGGGAAGAAGATGACGGGGAAGCCCATACCATGCCTTCTCTCTCTTTCTCTCTCTCTCAATTTGGGGATTTAGGGTTCTGACTTGGAGAAAAGACACCAAACTGTGTCGTTTTGTTTAGATGCTGACTATACTCTCCGGCTAGCCACATCAACTTCAAAAATTAATAAAAAAGTGTTACGTCGGATTTCCGATCAATCAAATCAGCGTTGTCACTAAAATGATCATTTTTCAAACTTTTTGGTACTTAAGTGATCCAAAATAAACTTTTGACACTAAAGTGAGCATTGTACACAACTTTTGGCACTTCTAGTGTACTTATCCCCATAGAATCGTGTTACTAACCTTCCACAAATGTCAAGCTAGTACTTGGAGGTTTCTTGGGCATAACTTGATTCTTTGCAGAGTTGAGAAGTTTTACTTTTCCAAGCCCACTTCCCTCCTCTCTAGCTTCAATTCCTCCTCTTCTATGATGAGTAATGCCATGATCTTCTTTATCTTTGGATAGTCTTGGGTCCAATAAGGACTATCGCAAATGAAGCATGGGGATGGTGGGGGCTTCTTCTCCCTTTCTTTGTGGAAGTCACCTTGGGGTTGGTTCCACCTTTAATTGGGTTGTTTAGGAGGACCATCTCCCCATGATTTTCTCTGTTGATCTTTTTTACCACAGGGAACCTTCCTCGCCTTCATCGTGGTGGCAATCTGTTCTCCACCAATTTCCTTGGACTTGGAAAGTCCGCGTTTGGTAAAGTCGGTGAGAGACTCGGCTATAGTGAGTGCCTTTGAGATACTTTGGACATCTCGTCGTTTAAGCTCAAGTTGGGCCAAGGCTTCAAACCATCCATGAACACTTCAAGAGCTCCCTCCTCCCTTAAATTGAGAATTTGGAGCTTGAGTTTGCAAACTCCTTCACATACTCCCCAACCATGCCCTTTTGTTCAAGGTAAAGAAGTTTGCTACAAGCCTCTTGCAAGGCAAATTGAGAAGAAGTAATCCCGAATTCTTTGACAAAATCATCCCACGTGTTAATAGGATTGACACTTTGCTTGGTCTCATCGCACTTATTACACCACCAAAGCATGGCATTATTGGTAAGGAACATAAAGACGTTTCTTACCTCAGCCATCTCGTCTTAAATGCCAACAGCAATAAAGTATTGTTCCATGCTCCATATGAAACTTTCCACATTTTTAGCAGATTGGTTGCCCTTGAACTCCTTGGGCTTCAGCACATCCATCTTGTGTGCCACTTGAACAGGTACAACACAGCTCATGATACTAGTCTTGCACAAGAGTAGTTCAGTCTTGAGCTCTTGGACCTCCAACTTCAAAGCTTTAAGCTCGGCTTTGTAGGAGTTGTGCACTTTGAGATTTCGGACTTCCATCTTCAGAGCCTCAATTATGGCTTTGAGGGATTCATTCTTCAAGTGTAAGGAGGCCATGAATATGTTCACGATGGTCGTTAATTCGAGGCGGAGCATCTCTTCGACCTCATCGATTCGCCCTTTCGCCTCATCGAATCCATCCATGAACTCCAACATGGTGGTCTTCATTCTAGGGAACCTTTCTTCGATGGCGGACATGATGTCTGTCGAAGCGGCCCTCCTCTTGGCTCTACCGCAGGTCTCATTGCCAACTAAGTTCTACATTCTCCTAAGCTTTTTGCTAAATGGAGGGACAAGGATTACAGTTAGGACAGATAAACTTATCCAAGAATTAGGTAAACAAGAGATACTGATTCGTATTTGTAAAACGTTTCTTTTCTTTCTTTATCTAGACTTAAATAAAAAGAGACGCTAGTTCATAAGGTCCAACTAGAAATATCCTTACTTGACAGATTTTTTCAGCTTTTACGAAGGATAAATTCATTTGGGAAAAGAACTTCATCAGTAACCAATTAAACATTAGTAAATTCATTATTACTTTTGTAACTATTGACCATATCGACATAGTTTCAAAGACACCGGTAACATCTGTTGGAGAATTCATGGCAATATTGTTAAATTATTTGGCACACTCCTAAAATTTGTAAGAAGCTTGTAATGTACTAATCCTTTTTTAATGTAATGTTGGTAAACTACTAATCTTGCAGGTATAATATGAGAGAAATTTGTAATTTTTAAGATATAGGTACACTCATTATGGTATTAACAGTTTCCTAAGTACACTTGTAAAATCTAAAAAGTTTTTAAGCTACTAATTTATTTTAATGTTGGTAAAATTCTTATATGGTTTGTAAACAAGCTAGCAAAATTCAAAAGAAGTTGGTACTTTACCAATTTATTGGAATGTCTATATATTCATTACAATGTTGTTAATTTAGTAATCACACTGTAAAACTTCGAAGAATTTGGTAATATGCTAAATTGAGATGTGATTTCGTTATAGTGCCAGTAGTTTATTAACTACACAGGTAAAATTTAAAATTAGTTGGTAAGCCTTAATCATTTGGACGTTGACAAATTCATAATAGTGTTTACAATTTTAATTGAATACACTTAAAAAATCTGAAAGAAGTTGATAATTCACTAATTCATTAGGATGTTAGTAAATTCATTATAATGCTGGTAACTTACTGACAGGTTACCTAACAAAAAGGTTGTGGGTCATACTCTTTTTGATTATGAAACCTTTATCATTCGGATGTTGATAATTTAATTATGGTGTTTATAATTTTGATTAGATACACTTAAAAAGTCTAAAAGAAGTTGATAATTTTTCATCAGGATGTTAGGAAATTCATTAAATGCCGGTAACTTATCGACAGGTTACCTAACAAAAAAGTTATGGGTCATACTCTGTTATAAACGTCATTTGCAATTTACCTACAACTTCAGAAATACATCGGCAAGGAAAATTTTCAGTTTTCCCAATGACTGGACCATAGACTCGTCTACAAAGCTTGTGATGAGGATTGCTCGGAACGATAAGATGAATCAACAGAAAAGGAGTGTGACTTACAGAAATGTAACTTTTGAAGGAAAGAATTGTTTTATCAATGTGCGAAGAATGAGCAGAGTATAGATGGCTGCAGAAACAGGGATGGTAGTGGTATTTCCTCCATAGGAAGTACTTCAAACATCAGGATGAGGTGAAGCAGAATTACTTCACAATGGCATTGAAAAACCACCATATCTAGGCTCCAGTGGACTTGCTCCTGGAGAGATTTGCAATGACTGGAATCACATAATACCTGGCCACAGAATTCGACCTAGACGAGTTAGTATTGCTAAAGAACAGCGGGTAGGAGGGGAAGATTATAAAACAACAGGGATATCTCAATGACTCACTGGTGGTTCTGAGGTTGATAGATCGCCCCGGCCAAAACCTGACAAGGGGTTGAAGTAGTGATTCAGCATGAGGATTGTCCCACTCCAGAGACTCCCACCTTTCCTCATCATCCATCAGAATCTCCTGAAGAGAAGGCGGAGCTGATGGGAGCTGATCATTGTTGTTGAGTTGGGGCAGATGCAATGGGATCCTCCTCAGCATTGGACAACGATACACCATGATCTTCTCAATGGAGTCGCAGCTCAAAGTCCCATCAGATATGCTCTGTAGCAGTGGTAGATCCAGCAAACACAAGGATTTTAACTTTGGGAGAGGGAATGGGGAGGAGGAACGCATGACGTTTGGACTGGCCCCTCCATGTTCTCGTCCTCCACATATAATCTCCTCCATCGCTTCGCAGCTTTGGACTCTAATCCATAGGAGGTTTGGGAGGTGGAGCGAGGATTCAAGCGTGAACAGCTTCCTGATGTTACTGCAGAATTGTATTTCCAGGAAGGCAAGATGGAGAAAGGCATTCAGTGGGATGTTCGAGGATGATCCAGCAATTATTTCCTCCATTTTCTCGCAATTGTCTACTCTTATCTCCTTCAGATTTGGAAGGGGAGCCAGACATTCAGATTCCAACAATTTCTTCATCTCAGGACAACTAGAAGCTGTAATCTTTTGGAGACAAGGGAAGGCACCGGGTAATGCGACTCCAGTTATCCCCTCTAGTTCCTCACACCCATATAAACTAATCTCGCATAGATTTGGCAGGGAGAAACTTACCTCCGACATACCTCCAAATAGCTTCTTCAGTTTTGGACACCCTTGGATAGATAACCGCTGTAGGCGGGGCAAGTGGAGAGGGGTGAAGCATGAATATGGAAACGGTGCTGTGGAGCTGTGGATTAAAATTCCCTCATCTGGTCCACCAGAGAGCACTTGTAAATTGTCCCATCTTCTTATGTCTAGCACCTCCAGGTCTTCAAGCGGGCCGATGTCACACAAATTTGTCATACCACCGCAGTTTCTGACAATCAATTCCTGCACATTTTTGGGAAGCAGAACGCAGCCATTGCTGCTTTGTCCTTGTCTTCCTGTGGTAATATGGTTGCAACCGCCAAGAACTACACGCCGATCATGATTCACATCATTACTGTCACCTTGTTCTTCTCCATTTACCTTAAGTAGGTACTTGTGGGGGCTATTTAGCCCAATGAAGCTCACATAAGTGTTGAATGCTTTGATATCTAGAAAGGAACAATGTAGTGTTTCCAGCATCTTCAGTTGTGTCAGGTCCTCTGCGTTTACTTCTTGAATTTTAAGGTGTTGTAGATTTCCAAGGTTTTCTAACATTCCTTCTGGTAATTTCTCAATTTCTGTGTAGAGAAGATCAAGGTATTGCAGGTTCAACAGCATTTCCAGGCCCTCTGGCACTTCTTCAAGAACTTGACACCCAATCAGGTCCAACTTTCTTAGAGATATCAGCTTTCCCACATAAGGAATACGGCGCAATTCCGAACACCAGCTAAGTGACAACACTCTCAAGTTCACCAAGTCCGAGAAGGAGTTTGGTAGTTTGGCGATTCCACATCCACTTAGCTTTAGAATTTTCAGCTTATGAAGACACATGAAGAAAGAGTCCGGTATCATCCCCAAGCTCTCATTTTTGCTCAACAGTAAAGTTGTAAGCTTAGGACAATCAGGAGACATATCCGGTGGAATTTCTCTTAAATTATTCCCTGCCAAAGAAGCTTTCTCGAGACCATCCGTCCAGAATTCACTACCCGGTATGCCTTCCAACTCCATCTTCGCCTTTACCATGTAAGCTGTGCTCATCATATGCAGGCCCATGTCCCTAATCAAAGGATGCATCTTTACTATCCTTTTTCCAAGAGGAGACTGCTTTTCCAATAGGCAAGCATTTTCGAGTTTATTCAGTATGGCATTGCCCTGGCTGTACAGCTTTTCTCTGCTTGCAATTCCAAGCAAACCCTCGTCAATAAAACACTCTATCAGATCCTCTCGAGAGATAAATTCTCCTGAGCAATAAAGTACACAAACCAAGAAGCATTGTTGAACTTGATGATCTACCAAATTCATGTAGCTGAGTTTCAGCCTCTCGAACGCCTCCAGTTCCATTTTCGAGTCACCTAATTTTTGGAGCACGTCTTGCCATTCATGTATATTCTCCACTCCCCTCATGCGAGTTGCAATCTCGACAATGGCAAGGGGTAAGCCCTCGCACTTGCCCACAACAAGCTTTGCAATTTGCTCGACTTCTGTTGGGAGATCTGGGTTAGACCTATTTGTGAGTGAAAACAAGGTCCAAGCTTCATCTGGCCACAGAGGTTTTATTTGGATACACTTTTGGCAGAGCATCCTACGACACACGTCTAATGATCGAGTTGTCAGTACCAACTTAATCCTACCGGCTCCAACCAAAATTCCCACATCCTCGAGTGTAATGTGTGTCAGCAAACCATCTAAAATTAGGACCGATATCTTCTTCATTGCCAGATGTCTAGACAACATGCTTGCCCTTTTCTTCACATCCTTCTCCTTCGAGAGGTCATCCAGATTTACCATATTCGCAATCTCATTTTGCAGTTCATATACACTCATATTTTGTGGCACAGTGACCCAGAATACGTCCTCGAAGACCGGGTTCTCAAGCATTTTATTATGGATGTGCATTGAGATGGCTGTCTTGCCAACTCCTCCCATCCCATAAATGCCGATGATCCAAACCTCATCCTTCATCAGGTGGCCACAAACCTCATCCACCATTACCTGACTCGTCTCTCCTACTAGCTTTGTGGTCATTAAAGGAGCTGTTCTGCTGCCTCCTGCTCTTACAGCAATCGTCCTGGACCTACTGGAGAAACTAGCTTGGAGTTGAATCTCTTCAACTTCTTTGATCAGTTGTTCAACTCGCGCCACATGCTGAATCGGGAGAGATCTTCCTTCTCTGATTGCCCGCACCACCCCCCAGTATTCTCCTTTTACACTCTTCACTTTCTTCCACCGTGACTCCAACTCATTCATTTCCGCTTCTCTGCTGCAGATAAACTCTTCCAGCTTTCTCCTGAGAGTTCTCATATTCTGGCCAACAAGGCCGCAACTGCTATGTACTTGACACTCGAAGGGCACATCATGGGTTCTTCTCACATCTAGCATCAAAAGGTGTCCACAACCACAAGCGAGACAAACTTAATTAGAGATAAAGAAGAAGGAAGCAGAAGAAAACTCTGCAATAAATATCCAATTGTATCATGATTAGTGGTTTAGCAGTTAGCTTGCTATGTTCTATTTTTTTTTTTTGGTAATTAATAGTGGCATTTTCTTTATCATCGGTGGCATCCTGGGATCAAAGTTTGCAGACTCTGTTTTTATCAATATCATGCTGTCAAAGTATTATGCAGAGCAGAGCTAGAAAGAGAAGGATTGGCAATAGAATGAAGAGACAACAACAGAGGCCAAGACAATAGAAGCAGACTTAATCCCAACGTTGTATAGCTTTAAGCCCAGTGCCGGCTGTTAGTGTATTGAACCCCAATGAACGTGTAATAACTCCTTGTGAAGCTAGTGACTAAGAATTAAAGAAGAGAGGTTCTTTTGTCAACTTGGACCTGATAGGTTTACCTCCCACTTTTCTACTTCTGCTTGGACAGTGTTTGGGAAGGACTTCTCAGAGGCCATTATGGTGTTTTTCAAATTATGAAAATTGCTGAAAAAGGTGGATTTTACTATCATAAACCTTGGTTCCCAATGTTGCAAATGCCTCCGAGAAGATGCATTATGGACCTACTTTTGTAACATCAGTGTAAGTGTATTACCGAAATCTTGGCAAATATACTCAAAGCAGATTTTGCCCGGTTTTATCGGTATCAACCTAGCTGTTTTTGTTGAAGGCAGATCTACCTCTGAAAATGTGCTCCTAGCCTCTGAGTTGGTTAAAAATTATCAGAGAGCAAAGGTTTCTCCTTGAGGCATGGTAAAGGAAGATCTCAGGAAGGCCTTTGACTCTGTCATTTGGGATTTCGTAATTGTTGTTTTGAAGATAATTCAAATGCCTGGCCAGCTATTGCGGGGATTAAATCTTGCATACCATCTCCCTATCTTTCCTTATCTGTTTGTACATGCTATGGAAGTTTTCTCAAAGACGTTAGATGCGGCAACAGCCTACAGCAAAGAACTTATCTCATGCAGGAGGGATACTTATCCTTTCAAGAACTTGCTAAACATCCTAGGATAATTTTTGGTCAAAAATAGATATGCATCAATTAGGGCTGAGTAGTTCTAAGATCAGTTTAAGTTCCACCTAGAACTTGGAACCTACCTATTAGAATCGGTTTCCAAAATTTTTGGAATTTGAAACCCACCCTACATACTTTAGAACTTGAAACATATCATATCACAATTTTAGGGTCTACCAAGGTTTTACCTATATTCTTTATTGAACAATTATGGTGAATCATCCCTAATCACCACCATTTGTGCTATAATCCACTAATCACAACTCATTTAGACATATGAAAAATATGAAATATTAATAAAGTAAAAGTTTCGGTAATGGATATCACAAAAAATGAAAGCTCAAATTACTATTTCCAAATTACACACATATCTTTAGACATCAAGAAATAATGCAGGATTCTGTGAAGACATAGAACAAGAAAAATTCAAAGATTTATTTTACCTAAAACCTGGAACCTACCTATTTAAATCGGTTTCCCAATTTTTGGAACTTGTAACCTACCTTGCATATGCTGAAACCAAAACTGAACTCATTTTCATCAGTCTGTTTCTTCGGTTCCTAATTCTATCATAAAACCATGCTTACCCTTCATGTCAATTGTGGATAGTTTCAGACTTGTTTTAGTGAATAGAAGTACTAACAACATGGATAGGATTACCTTTATAAATCGAATTTGTCTTTTTTGTAATCGAAAAACTTACCGATCACCTCCAAAAATCACTTGTTACAAAAACGCAAATACTTACTTTTCCAATAATGATGAAAAAGATAGCTACCATAATTAGAAATTACTTGACGTGGTAATACTTTTTTATATAAAATGTTCCTACGCACATGGATGAGCATTTATTTTTTTAATAGGTTTCTACCCGCTTAAATCAGTTTCCCAACTTTTGGAATCTGGAACTTACCTTACATCCCCTGAAACCTGAAATTGGACCCATTTTCATCGGTCTAGTTCTTCAGTTCTTGATTCTATTCTAAAATCTTATCCTTGATGACTTGTTTTTGTGAATAGAAGAAGTACTAACAACGTGGATAGGATTCCCCTTATAAATCAAATTTGTTTTTTTTTTTTGTTGTAATGAAAAAACTTAATGATCGCCTCCAAAAATCACTTGTTACAAATACGCAAATACTTTTCCAATAACGAAGAAAAAGATAGCTACCATAATTAGAAATTACTTGACGTGGTAATACTTTTTCGTATGAAATGTTCCTATGCACATGGATGAGCATTCATTTTTTTTTCATAGGTCGACAATTACATTTCCTCATTGAAATATATTGATCACTTAAAAAAACCACCAGTTACTGGCAAGAACAAACTAAGAGCGTTTATTTTTTACCCGAAAATTGAAAAACGCTGTTGGGCTGCTCAACCTATTTTCAATTGGCTAATTTTACGTCTTATGTTATGAACTTTAAAAGGCTTTTTTGGTAAAGTTTATTACGAGCTGGTTCTTTCTAGCATGGGCCTGATCATCTTAGGCCTGATATTTTGCATGGAATTTAATTAAGTTTCAAATTTTCTAAAAGTGCAATCAAATCCTAAACATTTTGAGATTCATTCAATGTAATCCTATCTTCATCTGCAGAGACATCCAGTATCTTGGACCATTTTGATTTTCTTGATATATCAAGCATGATTTTGACCACAACTAAACAATTATCTAACTTGATTAGCACAATTTATTGGACTTAAAACTCAACTTTTTGCAAAATCAAGTGAGGTCCAATTTAAATTGTATCCTAGTACAGGATTGTTAATCTCCAATTGAATCATGAAAGGATTATCAAAGCTTGACTAATTAGATACCAAAACTCGTCAGAATGATATGGAACTTGAGTTTATTTTCAACAAAACAATCAAAATCAACAAAATTTAAGTTGTAAAATCAAGTCACCAAAATTCTAGAGCTTTAAAACTTAAATTGTCATTCACTCAACGGGGAGATGATAGGCCAACTATACTCAATATTCAAGAGCAAACTATGCACGATTGATGGATTGAAATTGTAATTGAATGTCAATGATTCAATTCGAGATTTAATGGCTGAATATAGGTATTTTACATTAAAAAAAATCAATTTTTTTTATTTTACTTGAAATTTAATTTTTTTTCAATTGATTATCGTGATCAATTCACATTCAACCAATGATGAATAAGCTTATTATCTTCTACATGATTATGATTGAAGTTGTGCTTAATTTTATAAGTAATTCAAGTATCGGCAATATTTCAGAAGTCACTGGTAGTAAGATCAGGACATAATTGCATGGACTTCTGAATACTTTGGTTGCTCTTTGTACAATATGTTTAAAATTTTCGTGTAATTTTTTAAGTTATAATTAACGTCAAATTAGTCGAAACATTAATAAAGCCAAAATTAATGCAACTCCACTATTCTAATCAGAAGAAAATATTGAAGCAACATTTTAACATAGGTAAAAAAAATATAAATGGGGTATAGCATAGAAAAAAATATATATAAATGGGGTATAGCATACAAAATTTACTCTGTAGCTGCGTAGCTCGTGGAAACTCCAAACTGCTGGCACCTAATTCAGCTTCTCTTGAGTAGCCCTGATCGCTGATGGGATTGTCGTAGCTGTGCGTCTGAAGGGAAACATCTGCATCCGATGGTCCTGCACCAAGCGAAACAGCGCCCATTCGATCGGTCGATCTTTGAGAATCCAGACACAGCGGCATGCCTTGGTTGCTTGTGTGTCTGGATGGGACTTGGGGCATGACGCTGGGATTAATCGCATTTCCTTCTGTCGATTCCGCAGGCGACTCGCTGTCTCTGGTGCTTAAGTCAGGCGCTCTGGTAGCCTCGATGGCTATCCGGAACTTCTCCCTCTCCCCGTCGTTGATACCGTGGCAAATATCGATGCCTTGTTTCCTGATCCCGGCCAGATGAAACTTCATCCTGGTGACGGTTCCGCCGTACTCCTTGTTGCAGAGCCTGCACCTCCATTTCTTGCCGTTGTCCAAGGCAATCATGTACTCCCAAATTGGATCTTTCTTTCTACCCATGTCTGTGTTTATCCATTTACACACAAAATACCAATGCTGCAAGACACAGTACGAGACTAGGATAAACACATCAATACAGACTCAACGAGATGCAAAGTAGAGCAGAATCAACGACGATAAGCACCTGGACACGCGGCCTGGCCGCAAGGCAGGCAGGTCTAGTCTAGGGACGTCAGGCCCGTTTGAAATAAGGGAAAAACGAAAATGACAACAACAAAAAATTGCAAATACAGTTTTAGGTGGCGTACCTCTACTCTAATAAAAGGATCACCGATGCTGTTCTTGCAATTCTCATGATTGTGTGAAGTAGCTTTGGAACCAAGAGAATTTGTAGTCTTGATTGAAATGAAGGTGCTGTCAAACGAGTCAGGTCATACTAAAGTCAAGTGAAATAAGTGAACATGGGGAATCTAGAATGTGCCTAGAATGAGTGAGTCGGGTCAAATTTAGGTCAAATTGAAAATGTTTCAATCTATGTTAACCCATTTTCATACAACATAAATTTTTTGACCTATACTCGACCCAATCCATACTCAACCCATATCAAATCCTATCCACATTACTAAAACACTTCCATATTTAACCAAATTTAGGAAAACTTATTCCTATGACTTTTTTTAAAGATTATATTGCTAAAATACTTCTAAATCTATGCAAGATTTTTTTAATGATTTTTAAATGATATTGCTAAAAATATTTCATTAAATACAAATTTAATGGACAATTTTTATAATTTTTTTTTTTTTTAAATTGAGGCTCTCTTTTCTTCTTGAAAAATATTTTTATGAAGTCATTTTATCAAAAAAATAACAGTATTTTTAGATATTGCCTAAAATTTGAAAATAAATTAAAATTTTGAAAAATCTGATTGGATTCCTTTTCATTTTTTTTTTTTAAAAAAACGAATTTACAATTATTTTTTATTTTCATTTTTTAAAATCAAATTTTTAATTATTTTAAAAAAAGTCGATTTTTAAATTATTTTTCTTTTTATTCTCTTCTATTTTTTTCCTTTTCTTTTTCTTTGCCAATCGCCAGCCACAGTGGCAGTCGATGAGCCGAAGCTTGTCAACCTGAGGCAAGGCTTCATCTTGCTAAATCCGACAAAGTATTAGCCTTGCCCGATTGGCGAGCTTGAGCTCGCCGAAGCTCACCCAAGCCCAGCAAGCTCAAGTCTTGCCGAATTAGCGAGATCTTGGCCTCGCTAATCCTCAGCAAGCTTGAGCTTGCCGAAGCTCGCCTGAGCCCCACAATCTCAATTTTCATTGGATCGGCGAGGCTTGAGCCTCGCTAGTCATCGATCAAATCTTGGCCTCGCTCGATTGGCGAGCTCGAGCTCGCTTAGTTAGCCGTTGCTATCGCTAGCCACAAGCGTAGGGAGTGGAAGAAGGAAGAAGAAAAGAAAAAAATAATTTATATTTTTTTAAAATATTTTTATAAGAGGGAGAGAGTGTGTGGATGAGCCTGATAGGTTGAGTTAATGTTGAAAATTGGTCTAAACTTAACTCATTTAAGACTCATTTATTTTAATCTTTAAGCTTCAAAATTGAGCGACCCATATATAATTCACTTATATTTTAAATAGATTATACGGATTTAAGATCCACTTAAGAGGTCTAACTGTGCTTCAGTGAGGGAAATCTTTCCTTGTTTATGTCAGAGAAAGAGCGGTGGGTTGATTGGTTCTTCTAGCCTGATCAGTCGTTGAAGGGACGGCCCGGGAAGGGACAAACAGGGACAGCGACCTGCTTCAGTCAGAAGATGAAACAGAGGCCTAAACAAATCCCCTTTCATTTGGCTCTTCGGGGGAGTGCTCAAGGTATTTGACATACGTTGTCGATATAATCTAATACTATGCCATTGTTAATAGGAATTTCTCATTTTGCTTGTGAAACTTGGCCCGAGTTTATGCGAAAGCGAACCTGTCAGGGAATGGCGTGACGTTGCGTGAAGCGAGAACTGGCGACGGCAACTGGCAATGGACGCCGAACCGAGATAGAAGCCAAATGGTCACCTTAACAACACTCCAAAACGAGCCCCCGGACCTCGACTTCAGGACTTGCACCAGTCTTTCCTCTAAACAAGTTGCTTAAGGGCTAGACCGTGCTTAAAGTGTCTGTTTCACAGATGCAGCCTCTAAAACTTGTACTCTGCTTGAACCAGACC
This sequence comes from Eucalyptus brandiana, assembly GCA_014182725.1. Taxonomy (NCBI): domain Eukaryota; kingdom Viridiplantae; phylum Streptophyta; class Magnoliopsida; order Myrtales; family Myrtaceae; genus Eucalyptus; species Eucalyptus brandiana. The sequence goes on from CM024670.1 coordinate 30,075,491, forward strand.
ATGCTTGACGATTGTCGGCTGAGGATCGCCGCGGTGGCGGTCGTCGCTCGCTTCTAGCGAGAGCGGCAGCGGCTCACGGAAGAGAGAGAGAGAGAGAGTAGGCTTCGTTCGCTTCTTGCAAGACAACGAGGAGAGAGAGAGAGTAAAGGTGTGTGCGGGGGAGATTTTTGAAAAAAAAAAAAAAAAAAAAACAGAGAGGAAGAGAGGGGGGAGAAGAGAGAGGAGAGGGAGACAGAGAGCGCACGCAATTAATGAAGAGAGAGTTTCGAGCTGGAATAAGAGACTTTCGGCGTATGGAATCGTACCGGTTGTTGAAAAAATGATAGTGGTAGGGCTAATTTTCTTTCTTTTTCTTTTTCGAAATGACAGTGGCTTACTTTGTTGGAATGAAACGACAAATTGGAGCGACAATCGGTTTCCTTATCCTGCCGAAATTAACGGACTTTACACGCCGACCACGTGTGCTATCCGCGTGATATCGTAAACATTTGGAAAATGTTTTGCCGATTGGAATCTAGTTCGAGTGCTGCTTGTTGTTGCACATGGAGTTCGAAAAGCATGACATTTGCCGCAGCATCACCTTTAAATAGTTCAGAGTGCAGAAGCCTACTTTGTCACTTCAATGTTTTTCGGGAGAAATCTTTAAAAAGTCATAAACCTTTCTTTTGTGTCGATTTAGTTAAACCTTTTTTTGTGCTTAATTCGGTCTAAATCTTTTTAAATTGTTCCAATTTAGTCCTTTTGGCCGGATTTTGCTTGATTGGACCGGTAGGCTGACGCGATGGCTGTCAATACGACGTGACAACTTTTAATAATATTTTAATATTTTTTATTTTTTATTTTTTATTTTTATTTTTTAATTTTGTCTTTTTCTCTCTAGCCGGTCGTCGAGGTCCGGCGACCGCCGAGGCGACCGCCGGTGAGGGCGGGCCGACCTCGCCGGATCTCGCGAGGTCGAGCCTCGCCGCCCTCGCGGACCATGGGCGAGGCTTGCCCATGGCCCGATCTCGGCGAGGTTGGGCGAGGCTCGCCCTCGCCGGATCTGGCGAGGCGAGCCTCGCCCCTGGCCGGCGAGGGTGGGCGAGGCTCGATCTCGCCGGATCCGCAAGGGCGAACCTCACCCATGGCCCGATCTCGGCGAGGCGGCCATGGGCAAGGTTCGCCCTCGCCGGATCTCGGCGAGGTCGAGCCTTGCCGACCCTCGGCGGCCATGGGCGAGGCTCGCCCATGGCCCGATCCGGCAAGGCGGCCATGGGCGAGCCTCGCCCGACCTCGCCGGATCGGGCCATGGGCGAGCCTCGCCCATGGCCGGCGAGGCTCGACCTCGCCGGATCCGGCAAGGTCGGCCTCGCCCTCGCCGGCGGTCACCGGACCTCGGCGGCGGCTAGAGGAAAAGACAAAATTAAAAATAAAAATAAAAATAAAAAATATTAAAAATTATCCACGTCGCACCGACAGGTCACACGGTCCGGCCGGCGTCCGTCCCGTCAAAAAATCCCGCCAAAATTGGCCGGAAATGACTAAATTGGCACAACTTAAAAAGGTTTAAGATCGAATCGATCAAAAAAAAAAAGTTTAGGACTAAATCCCAAGCAAAATGCGCAAAGGTTTAGGACTTTTTGACACTTTTCCCAATGTTTTTCACTAGGTCACACCGATCGACCATGACCTCTATCGGAGATTCACGAGAACGCTCCTAAAAAGCATCCGAGGGGTCTAATAGCTTGAGATTATAGCGATTCTCCCAGCGATGGAAAGCTTGCCGTCAGTCACCCAAAACATTGTTAGATTGGATTTTTGACGTCAAGGTTTCTATTGCCAAACGAACTACAATCAATCCCTGTCAAACAGAAAGCGAACTTAGCATGGCCGACTCATCCTTAGTCCAGTTTAAGATAAAAATCAATTCAGAAGTTCGTATGGGTAGAGACCAACCCTCTTTCATCTTGTGACGTCTTGTATGTTTCACATCCAATTGATGTGATTCTCAATTATATGAAAAACTCGTAACTCCTAATCTCAACTAACCTCATCTGATTGAGAAAATTATATAACCCTTGATATCATCAAGATTGAATGGCCGAGATTTGACAGCACGATTGTAGCATCTAAAGCTCTCTCCAAATTGTATCCTCTTATATCATCCATCAAATTTTGCAACAAGTTAGATCGCAAGCCAATTTGGTCAAACCATGAACAGATTAGGTGTAAAATAATAATATACATTATCTTCAATTTAGCAATTATCCATACAGTTGGGGGTCTGATGATGCTTAATGTATGTAGCGCCTCCAAACCAACAAAAATTATCTAGGTGTTTTTTTTTTTTTTTTTTGGTCTGAAATATAACGATTTGCATTAACTATTCCCAGCTCTAAGTCCGAGAGTCAGCAGATTACATCCAGCGGTAACAAAATTACTGGAGATTATGGCATCAGCCATTACAAGATCTTGTAGCATAAAAGGTGGGAAAACATTCCAGTTACGGCCCAGGCCTGTCCGACCATGGGCTTTTGCGGCCCAATCAGCAGCCCTGTTCGCTTCCCTTCTACAATGTTGAAGACACAAATTAGGGTAAATGCCGAGCAAGCTGTGCAGTTCAGTAAAGAGAACCCGTTCTTCCCATGGTGGTTGTTGTGTGCCGTGAAGAGTGTCGATCAAGCGCTGGTAGTCAGATTCAATCAAAATAGGAGCCATATTCAGTCCAAGGTGCAGCAAGTGATGCAAGGTTAGGGTGAGTGCCTGCACTTCCGATTGAAAGGCTGAGGTTGCAGGGAATCGATCTGTGTATACATCGGTGAGAAGGCCCTGAAAGTTTCTGCTAATACATGACATAGTCCCTTCTCGAGCTCCTGGGTGGTAAGATCCGTCAATATTGCATTTCAGGTACCCACGGGGGGGAGGTTCCCACGCCTGCCCTGTTTTGACAGTAGGAGTCCCAGCGTTGGGGTGACTCTGCAGAATAGCTTGGTGGACTTGATCGTGAGATAGGGCGTCGGCAACTACTTGCGCAGGATCAGGGGGAGTCCTGCGAAAGATCCAGCTGTTGCGTGCACACCAGATCCGCCATAGAACTTGCGCAATCAGTTCAAGTCGAGGTAAGAGTCTTACATTGAGTGCCCTGTCTGTGAGCCAGTCATCAAAACGATGAATAGTGTATGGTGAGAGTGAGATATTCAGTTGCGGGTTGTTCCATATTGTTGCCGTCCAGGAGCAGAAGAAGAAAATATGTTCGAGTGTTTCTGGCAAACCCTGATCACATAACCTGCATATAGGGTCAGTTATAATGTGACGGCGGAGTAAATTGGCCTTTGTTGTTAGGGCGTTGTGGCAAGCGGACCATAGAAAACTGCGAATCTTTGGTTCTACTGGTAGTCGCCATATTGTGCGCCATAGTTTGCGTGAGAACTGATGTGAGGTAGAGGCTACTTGTGCATTTGTTGTCTCTTGGATTTTGCTAATAATGTTTTTGTAGTTGCTTTTCACTGAGTAATTGCCATCCGTAGTTGCTGTCCAGACTAGCTGATCCGTAGCATAGGCTGATCGAATGGGTATGGATGTGATTTCCTCAACTGCTACTTCATCAAACATTTGATGGAGAAGGGGAAGTTTCCAGTGTTGATTGGCCTGATCTATGAGGTCGGCCACCATTGTTGGTTCCTCTCTAGCTGCTGGTCCGTGTAGAATTCCCAAAGAGAGCCACCTATCCTCCCTAATTCGAATGCTCTCACCAGTCCCGACCGACCAGCGAACATTAGGTAGTACATTCTCTCTACCGAGAAGAATACTTTGCCATCCCCAGGAAGGGCGAGAACCCGTATCTGCTAAGTGGAACGGTTTTGATGGAAAGTACAGACCTTTGAAGACCTGACTGCACAACGAGTTCGGATCATTAAGTAGCCGCCAAGCCTGCTTTCCTAGCATTGCCTTATTAAAGGCCATCAAGTCTCGGAATCCCAGCCCTCCATCATCCTTGCCCTTTTTAAGTAAATCCCATTTCTGCCAATGTACCCCCCTACTGTGATCAGTTGTCCACTAGAAAGCAGATATTTTCTTTTCTATCAGCTTGCAAAGAGATAAAGGAAGTTTAAATATGGACATAGCATACTGGGGAATTGATTGAACCACCGACTTGACTAAGATTTCCTTGCCTCCCTTAGATAGTAATCGTTCTTTCCAGCCTTCAAGTTTCGCATTTATTCGACCTAATATCCAGGCAAACATCTCTTTTTTTTATCTTCCCCACTCAGAAGGAATCCCTAGATACTTCCCATATCGCTGCAACACCGGCATTCTGAAGACACTAGCTAAATTCTCCTGAAGAGTCAGTGGGCAATTTTTACTAAAAAACAAGCCAGATTTGTTTCGATTAATCACCTGGCCCGTTGCTATACAGTATTGGTTGAGAATGTTAGCTAGATTCTGGCATTCCGATATAGTGCCGTGTAAAAAGAAAACTGAGTCATCAGCGAAAAAAAGATGGGAAAGGGTCGGACAAAACCTGTTGAGCTGTATACCTCTAAGATTACCCATCTGTATTGCTTGGTGGATAAGGGTCGAGAGAAGATTTGCCACTAAAATAAAGATGTAAGGTGAAAGAGGGTCACCCTGGCATAGACCACGAGATGGCTGAAAGTATGATAGTTGTTCTCCATTCAATTTGACACTTAAAGTAGACGTGGTAATGCATTGTATGATTAGCCGAACCCATTTTGGATGAAATCCCAGCTTCAGTAGATAGTCCTGCAGGAAATCCCATTCAACCTTATCGTATGCTTTTTGCATGTCCGTCTTAAGTAGCACATTGAAACGACGCTTCCTTTGTCTTATGCGAAACTGATGGAGAACCTCTTGGACAATTAGTACATTCTCCTGAATCTGTCGCCCGCTCACAAAGGCGGCCTGCTCTGCTGAAATGAGATCATCAAGCCAAGGTTTAAGGCGATTTGCCAGAACCTTAGATATAACTTTATAGGCATAATTGCAGAGGCTGATCGGCCGAAATTGATCTAGACTCTCAGGGTGAGTCGTTTTTGGGATTAATGCAATAACTGTTTGATTAAGATTGCGAGGCATTTCCCCCGAACTGAAGAAATCTCTAACCAGTGTGATCAAGTCATCCTTGATTATGTTCCAATGGGTTTGGTAAAAGAGCCCATTCAATCCATCTGGACCTGGAGCCTTCGTTTTCCCCAGTTGGAACGTTGCCCGTTGGACCTCCTCATCAGTGACCATTGCTATTAGACTCGTATTCATTTCCGCAGTAACAACCTGCACACATTGGTCCAGAATGGGGTGATAGTCACGTTGACCCACCGAAGTATATAAGTTTGAGAAGTAGGACAGAGTCATCTCCTTTAAGGCCTGATGATCCCTAACCCAGCATTGGGCGTCATCTTTTAACATTCCTATTCTATTCCGTTGCCGACGTTGGAGAGGGTCGCGTGAAAGAATTTGGTATTCTTATCTCCCCAGGATAACCAATTAAGTCTAGATCTCATGGCCCAATATTGCTCTTCTTGCTGCCACATTTGTTGAATCTCCTTACGCAAAAAAGAAAGGTTCTCTTTATCTGTCACTGTTATGTTTGGTTGATTTGTCAGGGTCTGAATTTGTTGCTGCAATGCTTGCATTCTAAGATGACCATGCTTGAATGTAGATCTGCTCCACCTTTGCAAGGCTAAAGACAACCGTTTTTGTTTTTGAACAAAGCTGGGATTTCTGACCTGTACTGAATTCCATGTCTCACAGATAAGGTGTTTGTGGGCCGCTACGTTCAGGCTTTTTTTCATTTTACGCCTACCTTCTTCGATTGACGGTGGTCCGATAAATTTAATTTAAAGCGAGGGAAATAGAATATACATTTATTCAAAACAATAATCAAACTGCTGGCACCTAATTCAGCTTCTCTTGAGTAGCCCCGATGGCTGATGGGATTGTCGTAGCTGTGCGTCTGAAGGGAAATATCTGCATCCGATGGTCCTGCACCAAGCGAAACAGCACCTATTCGATCGGTCGATCTTTGAGAATCCAGACACAGCGGCATGCCTTGGTTGCTTGTGTGTCTGGATGGGACTTGGGGCATGACGCTGGGATTAATCGCATTTCCTTCTGTCGATTCCGCAGGCGACTCGCTGTCTCTGGTGCTTAAGTCAGGCGCTCTGGTAGCCTCGATGGCTATCCGGAACTTCTCCCTCTCCCCGTCGTTGATACCATGGCAAATATCGATGCCTTGTTTCCTGATCCCGGCTAGGTGAAACTTCATCCTGGTGACGGTTCCGCCGTACTCCTTGCTGCAGAGCCTGCACCTCCATTTCTTGCCGTTGTCCGAGGAAATCATGTACTCCCAAATTGGATCTTTCTTTCTGCCCATATCTGTGTTTGTCCATCTACGCAGAATATAAATGCTTCAACACAGAAGTACGAGACTAGGATAAGCAGATCAATACAGACTCAACGAGATGCAAAGTAGAGCAGAATCAAAGATAATACGCGTGATAATCATTATATTTCTCTGTTTTTTCTATTTTTCTATTTTGATAAAAAGTTCGAGATCAAAATCCGTTTAGAACACAATTTTATTTTTCTATTTTTGAAACAAAATTTTTATTCATAAATGAGTTTGGAATATAAATGAAAAGTAAAATTTTTCTACTTTTATATTTATAGAATAAAAATAAGAAATTTTTTTTTTTTTCATTGCTTGCCTTTACTATTAGCCAACCACCCACCCACTACCGTCGCCACACGTCTAGCAGGGAAATATTTTATGTCATCATCAAACAAATATCTATTGCTGAAATAAAAATTTTGTGTCGTTAGCAAACATATGCTTTTACTCAAAAACTCGTATAGAAAATAGAAATCTATTTCTAATTAGAAATTGACTTTCTAGAATATAATGGTTATCATTTGCATCCTTAGAGTCTAGTCTAGCAACCCGGACATGCAGCCTGGCTGCACGACAAGCAGGTCTCTACTCTAAAGACATCTGGCCTGTTCCAAACAAGGGAAAGCCGAAAACAAAAAAGAAAATTGCAAATACCGTTTTGAGTGGCATACCTCTACTCTATTGAAGGATCACCGATGCTGTTCTTGCCAATCTCAGAATTGTGTGAAGTAGCTTTGGAACCAAGAGAATTTGCGATCTTGATTGAAATGAAGGTGGCATTAAACTAGTCTTGTTATGCTGAAGTTAATTGAAATATGTGAAATTGGAAAGACGTGGGGAATCTGGACTGTATTTCAGTGGGGAAATTTCCGTCTTTTAGTCAAAGAAAGAGCGGGGGGTTGATTGGTTCTCCCCAGCTGATCAGTTCTCAAGCTTAATTTTGGGAGACTTTCGGGGTGTGGAATCGCACGGTTCATTAGAAAATTGATAGTGGTAGGGCTAATTTTCTCTCTTTTTTTCCTTTTCGAAATGATAGTGGCTTACTTTGTTAGAATGAGACGACGGACTTTTGTGCAGCGGCAGTTGGTTTCTTTGTTCTGTCCGAAATTAGTGGACTTTACACGCCGACCCCCATGTACCATCCGCGTGATATTTCTTGTCGTGAACATTTTATTTGCTTGAACCTTATCCTCAGTTAACATCGAAAGTGTTTTGTCGACTGGACTCTAAATAGTTCGAGTACTGCTTGTTGCACATAGAGTTGGAAAAGCATGACATTTAAATAGTTCAGGGTGCAGACACCTAATTTCGTCACTTGAATGTTTTTCACTAATGCACGCTGATTGACCATGACCTCAATTGGAGATTCATGAGAACGCTCCTAAAAATCATCCGAGTGGTCTAATAGCTCAAGATTATCGCAATTCTCTGGCGACAGAAAGATTGCCGTGTCAATTGCCGACAGCGTCATCAGATTGGATCTTTGATATCACGGTTTCTTGTGCCAAACAAACTCAAATCAATCCCCTTCAGACTGAAAGTGAAGTGAACTTAGCATGGCCGGCTCGGCTTTAGTCCAGTTTAAGATCAAAATCGATTCAGAATCTTGTCTGGGTGGAGAGACCTACCGTCTTTTGTCTCTAATTTCTTCTTATAGCCAATTTTGACTCGTGATATCTTATATGTTTCAGATCCAAATCGAGGTGATTATTGATGATATATAAAACTCGTAGCTCCTACTCTCGACTAACGTCATCTGATTGAGAAAATTACGTAACTCTTGATATCATCAATACTGAATGGCCGAGATCTGGTGGAATGAGTTCTCGAGATGCAATCATCACGTTTCAATAAATTGGTATCATCTGAAAGCTCTGCCCAGATTGCATCCTCTTATATCGTCCATCAAATTTTGAAACAAGTTAGGTCCCAGGTCAATTTGGTCAAACCATGAAAATGTTAGGTGTAAAATGAGAATTTACATGTTCTTCAAGTTATGCAATGATACATACAAGTGGGGTCTGATGATGCTCAAAGTACGTAGCGCCTCCAAACCAACGAAAATTATCTAGGTCTTTGTGGGCGGCTGCATCTAGGCTTTTTCCCCCCTTTTACGCTAGCTTCTTTGATTGGGAGGGTCCTAATACCTTTAATTTAAAGCAAGGGAAATAGAATAGATGATGTGTGAATTACCCTCTTGTCTATATTATTACGTAGATATATCCTAAACAATAATCAAAAGTTAAGCTTTGTTACTATATATGCTTTGAAAGAATGCAACAAAGTTGGAAATACTTGATATAATGTGATTTGCATAAACTGATGTCACAAATTGATGATTGATGGTCCGGACATGCATTTTTCAACCCCTTCATAAGACCCAAAAAAAAAAAAAAAAATCTTTCCAACTCTGAAAAATAAAAGAAAGAGAACTTTGCCCGACAAACTAAAAATCAATATATTCTTTATTTTTTTCTCCTTTTGAAAATTATAAAACGAATGTTGTAGAATTATATTTCGCATTACAAACACATGACATTGGACTACGATTTATGTCATTTATAGCTAGATCAAACTTGCCATTATAGTGAAAATGAAATTGGTACTATAGTTTCCTTAACCCAATTTATTTGTATTTTTCAAAGTTATCTAATAGAATTAGAACAAAACAAGCGAGGGAATTGCAATGGAATTGATTACACATAGTGCAAGTGGAGAGTTACTCTTTTTCTTTTAGTTAATGGCACTGGTTGTGTGAGAATAAGTGCAATAAAAGCCCTAATGTTTTGATGGTTGATTAATTAAGTCCTAAATGCTTTGTTTTCAGTCGATTGAGTTCTAAATGTTTTAACAAAGATACACTTAAGTACTAATATCTTTGTCAATGACCTTTAGTGACTGGACAGCTCTACTCTTAAAGGATACTATGAAATGAATCATCATTTTAACCACTTGAGAGATAAAGCATATGAATCTTATTGATCCATGGTTAGAGAACTTTATGTGATTTATTCTTGATTATTATAAAAAAAAAAACACTTAATTTTGTGAAAAACTAAAATGACATGATTTTGCAATGAGTTAATTTAGCAGGGAATTAGGACGGAATTACATCTTTTCCAATAAGGCTTAGAGTTCAATTAACTAAATAGGATGTTTAACACACGATCAACAACCAACTCAAAAGGCTTTGGGCTCTATTGAGCGCCATATATAAGTTATGGCACTCAAGTGGTTCAAAAAAATATTTATAGCACTTGTGATGTTATTTTCCCCTTTGTCATTCCCAATCTACTTACTTTACTGGCATGGTTCAACCTTGGAAGATTACAAGGCTACTAGGTTCAGGAGAGAGGACTAGACATGGATGGAAAAACCTAAGTACATACTTGACTCATCTTGAAAAAAATGACATAAATGATCAACGAACTTTTGTTTAATGTACAATGTCATCCCTAAACTTTCAATTTGTTTAATGTGATCTTTGAATTTTAGTCTAATGTGCAATGTCGTCCCTGAAATTTTAATTTGTTTAATATAGTTCCTAAACCATTAAACTTGTTCATATAGTCTAAGGACTATATTGAACATTTGCCAATAGCTTAGGAATCATGTTGAATAATTAAAAGTTCAAGAATGACATTACGAATTGAGCCAAAGTTTAAAGATCACATTGTACAAATTAAAAGTTCAGGGATGACATTACACATTAAACCAAAGTTCATTGACCATTTGTGCTACTATCCTACTCATCTCCTCTTATCCATTTTAACATGGAAGGGGGAGGTGGGGGGGTTCGAATTCACACCTTCTCAAGGGGGGTTAGGGTGGGGATGAATTAATTTCAGGAGTGGGTTTCGACTCTCACGCTCTACAAGGAGGCAGGGCAAAAGTTTGAGAGTGAGAGTTAGAATAGGAGTAGAGTAGGACTAACCAAAAAAAAAAAAAAATTCATGTTTTTGTTATTTACCACATAGCATCACTGAATGAAAACAATGCGACCTCGTTTATCTGTTCATTTCACATAATCGTACTTTCTATTTAGCTTGCCAAGATGTCATTATATATATATATATATGTACATACATATGTACATATGTACATATAGTCAATTCCCCCCTTAACTCTTGTTTGTCGTAATGGGTTTTCATATATTTGCAACTACATGTTCTTAATCTAAGAATTGTTTTTCAAGCCAAAAAGTCTTTTCTCTCTCTCTTTCTCCCTCTTTTCTCTTCAACATCTACTTCAACCTTCATCCATAAGGAGCGTTTGAACTAATCTCACCCTCCCTCCTCTTTTGTTGATTTTCTTTGCATTTTATTGTTTTTTTCTTACTTTTTCTTCTCTCTGGATTTAGATTTGAGAGTTATCTTCTCCCAGTCTAAATCTCAACTTGAGAGTTTGAACTCTTCCAATCTGAATCTAAGAGTTTAATAAATATACTTTTGGGGATTCGATACCCTCTATTCTCTTTGTGTACGAGTTCTCTCTCTTCAACTTCAATGATGATAGCAGAAACTTTTGTGTCTCATTGAATCACAAAGATTGTTCCTCCAGATGTTAAATATGTGTTTGTTCAACCTATTTTGGTTGTCTCCATACAACAATGGTGTAGAGGAAGCCGAACCTAGGGGCACACCACCAACTAGTAACATTGTAATTATTGGAGAATGAATTTTTGGCGTGTGCTTCTCACTAACAAAAACACGAGATCCAATTATTGGCCACCAATTATTTTGCTTGACAAATTCTTATGGAATAAGTATGTGCTTAACTTTGCTGGTTTTCCATTGATCCTCCCTCTTTCTTGGATTTGACTTTGCTTTTGAGTATTCTTTCTCATATATATGCTTTTGAGTAATGGATACAATTTTCTTTCGATAAAAAAAAAAGGGACTTGTTTGCTAAGCTTTGCTAATCTGATGGGACAATTTTAAAGTGTCGCACCTCAAATCCTATAGGGGTGAAGGGGTAACACAACTGTCCTTTTGTAAAGGACGCAGTCTCAAATTATATCCCAAATATCTAGCTCCAATAGTTCTCACGATAAGGCTTAGTTTATCGATTACTAACTAAGGCACCTAAAAAACATATTAAGAAAAAAGAATGAGCTACCACAGCTCAGTAAGTAATATATTTCTTTTAAGCAATTGAGCAATCACTATGCACATTTAAAATACAAATATAACACACTTTTACTAAAACCATAATTTAACAAACCTTCAAGACGAAAATAATGTAATATTTCTTACTTTAATACAATATGTTCAAAGAAAAAATATTCAAGATAATAACAAACATACACCAATGATCCAACCCATTGACCAATCTCATAAAAACACACGTCAATGGTCTATTCCATTGGTTAATCTCATGTTACACATCAATGGTCTATCACATTGGTCCATCTTATATGAAACTACATGTCAATGGTCTATACATCAACCAATTTTTTGTTCAATATCAAACCATGGTCACTCATAACGCCCGTGACAAGATGACTAATATTCCCCCCTTGGTTATGTGACATCCTGAAATTCCAGTTTTGTTTTCAATTAAATGAATCAGGCCTTTCATCGACACGCCTATAGTTTTATTCTATGAGCTGATCACTCAATAGATAACTAGATTATTGGGTGAAGCCATTAAGGGATCTTAATGCAATAGACTTGAGAATTTGACTAAGAACTAGCTGCTCAACTGTGCTCATTTGCAGAGATCATTATGGCACAGTTAAAAATCGATCAAAGATTAGAAATAGGTCGATTTGACTTAGATATGTGACTAAGTGTGGGTGATTCCACCAAATTGCAAAATTCTCGTCAATCGGTAATACACTGATTTTTCTGTTGTTTTGGTACCCTGTGTCTGCATTTGAAACCTCGAGATTTTCACGACAACCGAGAGTCATCAATATGTCGAAGAAGTACGTTATGGCTTGAAAATAATCAACCACGGGTCAATTGTACTAAAAAATTTTAAAAGCTACCCGATAAGTTAGGTCATGCTAAAATCGTGCCAAATTGAAATTAACCGCAAATTTGGACCCGATTTCAAAAATTGAAAGTTCATCACGTCACGATTTATTTTAGGACCGTCAATTCATCCTCTGAAGATTTTTCTATAACTCGAGATTTTTGGTAGAAATTCAAAATGGGGCCGTTTTTGTCCAGAAAATTCAATGGACTGTTTTTTATTGCATTTTTGGAATGCAAGTTGGTTCTCTTGGTGAGGAAAAATGTCAGTTTGATCATGGACAACTTGGTGGGATTTATGGACTTCGAATTGAATTAATTTGAAGGAGAATTGGTAGGGAATTGAATCCAATTGAGTGGACAATGCACAAATTCATAGCCCCCCCATGGTGTGCAACTTTTGTACCCTTAGGAAGCTTGCCAAGGAAGCCTTGGTAGCTGCAAATGGCTGAGGAAGCCAGCCCATGTTGGTGGGACCTCTTCAAAGGGGACAAAGGGATAGAAGTGAGACTTGAGGGACCCTCCAAGCTTAGTTGTCCCCTTTCTTCCTCCCTCAGCCCTGCTTTCCCCATTTTTAGACCCTTAGAAGCTTTGAAAGTGTATAAGAAACTAGCCAGCCATTCCCTTGCTGTCGCCAGCCCTACCGGATTGCCACCGCTAGCCATTGAAGCTACTCGCTCATGCGCCCAAGCCCATGGGGCCTTGCTCGCGTCCGCGCCCCGCTCGCCGTCATCCAGCGCCGTCCAGCTATCTAGTAGCTCGCTAGGCCACCATGCGTCATTGTAGTCGCCAGAGTCGCCATCAAGCGCCGTCATCATCCGTTGCAACCCGTCCACTTGCCTCTCACTATTTCCACACCAACCAGCCTTCGTTTGGCCCTCTTGGCCCAAGGAACAGAACCGAACCCCCTCAGCCCAACCGTGTACTGTTTAGCCCACTTTGGACCACTTCCAGACCTTGTAGTGCATCACTGCTTTGGAGTTTGTCGCCTGTCTCCGCCTTGCCATCACCGTGAACTCATCAGATTTCAAAACCGGTGAGTTTACTCACTAATCTCCACTTAAGGAGTTAATTATGCTTAATGGTTGATTAGTTTAGGCTAAGTATGGTTTAGGTGGTTAGTTAGAACAAATTAGCAATTTAATTATTCGTTTATGCATGTTAGGTGGTTAGAGTAGCGTAATTAGAGACCAAATAAGTTGTAGTATTTATCTAGATTGGTTCGAAAATTTTTAGGGACCGCTTCGGTATTTAATTAGGCATTTTTGGCCTAAGTTTGCATTTATGTCATTTAATTGTATTTATTTAATTAATTTTTTTAATTATTTAATTATTTATTATTTTTTGGAAATTATACCGGAATAGTTGGTGACCAAAATTTTGTGCTGATTGTAATGGTATGAGTGGTTTATTTAATTGAGTGTTGATTTGTGCAAATTGAGTGAGAATGATAATTTTGGGTATTTATTCTAAAATTAAGTAGTTTCAGTATTTAATTAGAAAATACCGAGCGTTGGTTTACAATGCCAAAAATGTATTTATGCACTATATTAGATAGTGGGATTTTCTAAAAGAAAGATATTGTGTTTTGGCTCAAGCCAACCGTGTACCCGCACACAATTATTTTCAGCGGGTATATTTTAATGTGATGAAATTGGGCTAAGTGTGTTATTTAATTGAGGAAATGGTGTACAAGGCACAAAGTTCTTGGCCGGAATTGGTTTATCATAGTTCAGCTTGTGTGAGCATTGTGATTTCAGCTTGTGAGAGTAGTATACTTTATCAGCTTGTGTAAGCAATGATCGCTTATCAACTTGTGAGAGCAATAATCTGTATATCAGCTTATGGGAGCTACTATATATCTATATTAGCTTGTGCAAGCTATTATCTATCATCTTCAGCTTCTGTGAGCATGGTCGGTGTTGATGGTACCGGATAGATAGTATTGAATTGATAGATAGTATTGCTTGGATTGATTGATGGTTCGATTGGACAATCATTGGTATTGAATGATTGATTGGTTGAGATTTATGAACTTTACTGAATTGCAAGAAGGAACTGAGGCTAAGGTGAGTTACCTATCTCTTGTGTGCATAAGTAGCATTTAGGCGTATTTCCTTCCTAGTCGGAGTTTAGGGAGTGGACTTGCTAAGACATTCTCACCCCGTCGTGAGCTAACATTTACAGGTATTTAGATGGTTGTACCTCCTGAGCATTATGGCCAGCCGAAGAAGGTCACCAAACAAATCTCTCAAATTCCCCTCCCTGAGAGCCAAGGAGCTTGGGTCTACGAACTCATGAGATCCATTGTTTGGGTTAGTGCGGGTCTATCTTGGAAGGTACCCCATCAATTCAGATCGTGGTATTGTTACGGGCGAGATGGACCCAGAGAAGGCCCCCTTCTAGAGTTTGAGTTTCCTAGGTTGGTGCTGGAGATCACTTTTGGCAAGGGTACGAATGACCCTCCTAGTGGCTCAGTGATAGACCTAAGTTCCCCGGACCCAAAGACCCCGTAGTATTCGGTTGAGAGTTCAAATGCTTAGAGGATCTGTAGCCCCTCTACCCTTTTGTAGACTTGTTTATATCGGCTAGTATTGTATATGACTTAGTCTGATATGTATAAAGGTGTGATGTGGTTTTCCAAAACTATGGCTCTACTTTTTCTATCTCATCTTCGTGTTGTTTGGGGATTTAATTATTCGCTTCCACATGCGCATTAAAATGAATGGGTTGGTAACGCATCTTGGAACGTCACAATTTAATCGACCACCGAGAGATGGGCACGTGCTTAGAAGATCGGAGCGTGACAAGTTAGGTCTCCACCTATTTTTAGTTGATGGTGCAACCCACAAGAATATCCTAGAGTAGTACACGCATACCAACAAGCCTCTCGCCAGGCTCATAGCGATCCTAAGCATCAATCCCGATCCATGACAGCCTCCACAATTCACAAAGCCAAACCAAAGTATATATCATAAATCAATTTCACAAATCAAAACACATAATCTTTCTGCAACCTGGCTCATTCACCATAAATGCTTTTCATAAAGCATTTCTCATGTCATTTCAAAACTCGTTTCTTAAACCGAAATAAATTCCATATACATTTTCACAACACATTTCATAAACCAAGTTCACAAATCAACATATATACATATAATCTTTCACAACAACTTTCCAAAAACATTTAGCAAATCATTCACAAATATCAAATCTTAGTAAATGCTCAATCCAAATTCTATGCAATAAAACATGCTTTCAATTATTTATGATACATCAAATCTCCATAACTTTCAAGACATGAGTTTTCAAACTCATAGAAGAAATAGTATCACTCAATTGGAAAAGTCGAAAATCAACCACAACGATCACTCGAGTTGACATACTCGAATTCCTAACAAATAACCAAAAAACAATATCAAAAGACCAAGTAACACGATATTCTAATGAACGACTCAACTATACTAAGCATTTTGTTGATAAAACGATACCTACATGCCAACGAAAAGCTTGCCTCTAGCAGAATCCTATTGTTCTCCATGAGCCGCGTTCAATTTCATCACACCATAACTTCCTCCATAAAATTATGTTTCAAGCCGACATATAGTCCTTAGAAAGCCATTTAGACATACTATAAGAATCCCAACTTAGCTGCCCCAAGCCCTTGACAGAAATGACTGAAATTTGGCTCAAAAGTTACTATTTATAACTTTATAAAAAATGCACGCCAAACTTGAAAATTCCGTTCCAGGCAAATCATAAGCTTAAATTGAGATCCGTAAAATGCTATAGCTTCACAATATCCTAAACTATCAGTTCTATAAAAATACACTGCTTGAAAACTCCCTAATCAAACGCAGCAAGTCATAATCGACCTAAAACCGAATTTCCAGCTCTAATTTTGATAATTCCTTCAAATAGACGATTAGGGGCCTCAATCACTTACCAACATTGCAAAATGGATATAAGTCGGCTTAGCGAGTCATATGGATCATAAGCACAAGAAATTTTTCGCCTTCCTTCTTTCTTCTTTCTTCTTTCTCCTTTTTCTTCTTTCTAGGTGAGCTCCTTTTCTTTCCATTGTTTTTGCTTTGACTTCTTCTCCTCTTGTGCTTCATTGCACAAACTCAAATGAGAAGAGAGAAAGAGAGTTGGGCTTGGCTTTTAAGAGACAGGGGTTGTTTGGGCTTTTATTGGGCTTGTTATTACATAAAGTGAGTTGTAGATCATTTAGAGCTTAAATGGGGAAAAATCTATTTTTAGGCTAAAATTATATAGAAGTGAGCAAAAACCGTGAATTGTCTTAAATCTTTTGAAAAATGTGTGGAGGGCATTGCCGCATCGCCTCTAGTATGTTCAATCTAAGTCCGCACCTACAGCTGCATGTCCTCCAAATACACATTATCATATTGGGAAAAAATATAAAAAAATTCATACACTTATTGCAATTATGTTAATTCAATAATATATATTTCAATCGTGCCAATTTAATTCTAAATCTTTTCACATTTTATCAATTGAGTTCATTTTGCCAATTTTAACCGAGAATCATTAATGTAGACATCAGGCCATCGTTTGTGATATGATTGTCATTAAATGGACATTTTTAATAATATTTAAAAATATTTTGAATTATATCGGTTTCCTTGTCTTTTCTTTTTTTTGTTTTTTTTTTTTGGGGAGCGGGGAGGGGACTTAGGGCCACAAGAGTCTGTAGCCAATTCTCGTTGACCACAATGGCAAGGACCGCACACCCTCACTTTGGCCAATGAGGACATCTCAACCCTTGCCTAGCCCTCACTTGCCACGATGAGGGCCCACAAGCCCTCGAGTAGTGGCTAATGAGGGCATGGTGGCCCTTGCCCAAAGTAGATAAGCATTGCAACACCCTCACCCAATGCCAACAAGGATTGCCAGCCTTCAGTCAAAAAAAAAAAGTAAAGTAAGGTAAAGTAAAATTAAAAAAAAAAACATAAAAACTATTAAAAAAATGAAAATATTATTAAAAAATGTTTAGGTCTGTACCGATCGTGCTATGTAGGAAGGTCGGTGTCCATGTCAGCAATTCCCTATCAAAATTGAGTTAATGAACTTAACTGACAAAACTTAAAAATGTTAGAGCTAAATTGGCACAATTGAAGATTTATGATTAAATTAACACAAACGTAATAGATTTATAACATTTTTTTTCATAATTGTCCCATATCGAAACAATCACAATTAGAACACATTAAGTGCAATTGCAGGAATTGCAGTGTTGCTTCTCTCATGATTTCCCGAGTAGTGACTAAGACCAAAATCACAAGCATATTGTTTAGATTTAGGAAATCAAGGCATATTGGAAACAGATCGGGTTAACGAGCGCCGAAAGGCACTTGCTAAAAACCAAAAGATGTAGAAAGAGCAACTGTTAATGCACTTTAGAAAACTTAATCGATATTTATTTTTTGTTTTTGCCGAACCAAAAGGACAAGGAGGGGCGAGTAGCGGTGACTATCCCCTACCGATGTTATCTTAAGAAAGTATTGCACCCATCACAAAATGTTCAATTTAGGTGACGACGAGCCTCTACTACTCAACACCATAAAGGTAGGCGACCCAGGACCTAGACACCATCGTAGTACTACAAGTCCACAACCCATTCCCAAGCCAAGTCATAAGACTAATTAACTCAAGCAAGGTCACTAGATATGGGAATACAAGCACGAGACCAACTTGAATACATCTAATGTTCTAACTAATACTTCTTATCATACAACGTTGATCTTTCAGTTTCCACATAGACGGAGTAGGTGATGAACAAACTTTGCAAATCATATAGCATATGAAATTATCAGGGCATGAATTGTACTAATGTAGTGAGCGGACCTAGAAATAATAGGTTAAATATGAAAAATGTTGGATATTCTAAGACATCTTATTAAAACTTACTTATCAAGTGATGTGGCAAGTATTAATTAGATAATAAGAAATGGGATTATATCATATTATATTACATGATTAGTTTCTTTCAATACAAAATTGATAATTGTCAAATCACTCACTAAAAAGTAATTTCAGTGTTTGGTACATTTACTTTGCTTAATAAATAATGTAGGGTGTCTCGGTCAATCCATATATATATATATAACCTTAAAGCTCGCTTTCATTCATTGAACCCCCATCAACCGAAATTTCAAGGTTACTTCTCCGGCAAAAATTGGTCGAAAGAGTAAAGACAAGAAGAAGAATAAAGGGAAGCACACTGAATTATTTAATGATAACTATTAAATTAATATCTTGAATTTGAGCCATGTATGAGACCCCATCCGATTAGAGGATGTAGACCGCTTTGTATTAGATGAGGTGTAAGAGAAAGAGTCCTAATTGGACTTTGATTGTTCTTGCCTTTCTTCCAAAAGATAATGTTGAATTTACCTGGGTGGTGGATTTAAATAAAGAAGAAAACTTAAACAAGAAAAGTTGTTGGGGACTTATTACCCAAGGGTTTGACCGATCAAGGATTGAAATTTTTCATACGGTAAGAGAGTAGAGAGAGAGAGTAGCGGGGTTAGAGGGTTTATTGAGGTCGGAGGATTTTTTTTTTTTTTAAGGGAAAAGAAAAATAGAAGGACGTGAGTTTTGCTTTTATTGTCTCCACTGGCCCTAGCCACTCAATACGGTACGGGATTTCTTTGAGCTACTCATAAGGAAGTTTTGAATGGTGATTTGTGCAAATGATTCTACATCTAAATTATGGCATTTTCTTTGTGAAAACGTAAGTATTTCGAGCAATGAGATAATTCTATGTGAGGCTAAAGACTATGGGTTTGGGTATAATTTAGGTATAGGAAACACTCAAGTGTGTGAGTAATTGTAACTCTGTAATTATCCGATTAATTCGTGGATTATTTACTATCAGCTCTCCTTGTGAAATAAGTACTGCCACTCGGATTGAATCACGTAAATCTCTCAATTAGTAGTCTTCTTCCTCCCACCATTTTACTTCGGGTTCTTCAACATTTTTGCGATTCAATGGTCTTCTTCCTCCCAGGCTTTCTCATCGTTCTTCTTTTAGATTTTCATTTTTTTATTCAAAACCTTATCTTGTATCATAAAAAAGCACTTGTTTTGCTTTCCAAGATTATGTTGGCCATATAGGATGTGACATGGGATGCTAGCAAGACACTTAACAGTATTTTAACAGCAACGTTAGCATAGGATGAATTAGAAATAAAAACATAATATTTAGGGATCTTAGTGCTCACAAGAAAAGATCAAAAGATCTTGTTGAACAATTTGAAACAATTCAAAAACCTCTGATGCCTTTATTCCTCTCTTTTAACATAAACATAATATGAATATTTTTTTGATTTTTTAATGATCAAATCGAATAAATTTGAAATTCAAGGTCAACATTTATAAAGTAGACGAAATTTTAGATGTCAAATTGCTTGTACAACAAAAATTCAGTGTCCTCACATGAAAGAAAGGAGTTATCCTTGCCCCTAGTTGTCTTGTCACTAGTTAGAACATACCTTGGTCGACTGGGCTCCACAATTATAAGAATCAGATGCATGGTCGCTACACAGTACACATCTCATCCCTTATTTGAGTTAAAAAGCCTAGAGATTCCTAACATACGTCGGGACAAAGTAGTAAAATAGAGGAAAGTAAAGTAATACGCGCAGGTACAGTAACCACGTGGGCGGTCCGAGGTGATTATTTGGCTTCTAGTCGTTTTTGCTGTTTTCCTCTTGCCTCAATTGGCAATAGAGAACCACTGGGGGTTCGCCCCAGTGGCCACCCTTCCAACACGGAAGGGGAGGTGAGGGTTAAATCCCCACCTTCGAGGAGGATGGGGGGTAGGGACGCGTAAGTTTGAGAGTGGGTTGCGACTCCCACGCCCGTAGCTTGCGGGGCGCGCAAGTCTGCAGTGAGTGTAGAGTAGGAATAGAGTAGAGATCGACCAAAAAAAAAAAAAAAAAAAAAAAAAATGGCAATAGAGACTATCTGCCTGTTCCGAGTACACGTGAGCCCAATTCACATGCCGAAGACGGGTTCACAT
The DNA here is from genome assembly GCA_014182725.1 of Eucalyptus brandiana. Lineage (NCBI taxonomy): Eukaryota > Viridiplantae > Streptophyta > Magnoliopsida > Myrtales > Myrtaceae > Eucalyptus > Eucalyptus brandiana. The sequence continues at coordinate 30,095,907 of CM024670.1, forward strand.
GGACCCCACCTGATCTACGGTGGGCCCGCGGTTGGCTCGCTGGGAGGACCCATGCAAGGCGTCCCCGCCATCACAGCGGGGCGGCTGGAGGTTGATTTTCAGCTGGGACTCGGTGTTGGCCGATCTTTCGATCTTCTCCTCCCGTCTTCCTCTCATCTCCTTGCTTTGGCTCGCACCTCCAGCTCTCGCTCTCGCTCTCGCTCTTTCTCCCATGGCAAAGAAGCTCGTTCACTACGTAGTGGTATCGACATATCTCTCTCTCTCATATGGTTTCTGTCAGTCTATAGTGATGAACGTCGATTGAACGTGAGGCTTACGGTTGTGGTCGTGAAGATCAGCTCTTCCGGGATTGAGGTGGCATCATTTACTCGTCCCTAGCTCATCATTGATCCCTTTTGCAGGTCGACGCATTCACTGAGACCGTGTTCAAGGGGAACCCCGCGGCGGTGTGCTTCCTGGAGGAGGATGAAGAGAAGGACGTGGAGTGGCTACAGGCAGTGGCTAGGGAGTTCAACACCTCCATAACTTGCTTCCTGGCTCGAGTAGCTGCCTCGGGGACGGAGGACTCGAGCCCCAGGTTCCGCCTCAGATGGTTCACTCCCATCACTGAGGTGAGTTCTGAATCTCTGTCGGCTTATCGGCATGATGGACTTGCTCGGTACTTTTCTCATCTTATCTCGGACTTGGCATGAATGGAAACGCCTGGATGGTCCCTCCCTCATTGCCCAAAAGCACATGACTGTATATGTTTTTACTTGTTTAGCTTTCCAAAAATTAATGCCTGAATATAGTATTGTTTTCCCCCCGTTGGATTGGAAATCTTTTTGGCAAATTAAAAAATATGGCAAACGAAATTCATAGCTCAATACAGAAATATGTTAGAAGAAAACGATTAAATGTTGGTGAGTTACTCATACGAGAGTCAGCATGCGAATATTAGTTGGTAATTTTATATAACAAAAGTGTTTTCTTTTTCGTCAGAATAATTTCACAAAAGTTGGGAGAAGTTGGGAAGTCACTCTAACGTGGATTGGCACAAGAGTTAGTAAACCCAAACGATTGGTAGCTTATGCAAATTAAAATTAGAAAGTTTTACAAACTATTAAAAAACTTTTAGTAATTTCATAAAAGTATGTAGATTTCTTATGTGGGAAAAAAATTGTTTCTGGTCATTTTTTGACTTAAAGTTTCTTGGCGCATATTGAGTAATCAATATGGGAAAAAATATCCATATTTTCAGGCACACAATAAATTTATGCTGCTTGGAAAGTCTTCTTTCCCTTTTTTTCAGTAATTAATTCTTTATATGAGATTGGTAACAGCGGCAAGAAGATCGGCTCACTCACATGAGATTAGGCTGTTTAAGTGTATTGGTGGATTCCAGCCTCTTTGAGTGCGGAATATACGCATCGTTCTTCAGTTTTCTGAGTCGTTTATCGATCTGATTGGGATCGAAACAACCGGATAGCTCCCTTTACCCGTCAATATTGAGTGGAATTTTTGCAATTTTCATGCAAATCATTGGATGGTGGCACGTGGATACCATATAAATACGAATCTCCTTTCAGCTTAACCTCTGTGGTCATGGAACACTAGCTGCTACACACGCCCTTATTACCTCTGGGAAGGTGGATTCAGATACTATCCAATACGTCACCTTGTCAGGAACTCTAACCGCTAAAAGGGTGTCTGAAATCGAGACAGCCGGCGCTTCAACATATCAGAACAGGGATGCACCAGGATTCTTCATCGAATTGGTTTTTCCTGTTGCCCCTATTTCAGAATGCGACAGCGAGAGTGCCTCATCCCTCTCCAGAGTATTCGATGGAGCTTCCATAGTCGAAGTCAAGAAGACGGCAAAAGATGACCTTCTTGTAAATTCCTAACCATGGTCGAATCTTTCAACTTTTGTTTTGTTGCAGCTTATTGAAAACCTCGGTTTCTGTTCGTGAAAATGATGCTTTATGGTTTTCAGAGTCCTATTTTCCTTCTTGGGTTGATGAAAGTTTTCGACCATGACATTGAGCTGATTTGACTGGGAATAGCCAGGTGATTAATTTTGCTTCTTTTCTTGTCAACTTCAATTGCTTTTCGAAGGTCGTTTTCTCATCAGGAAAAGCAGTTGAAGACTTGCAGCCTCAATTCGATAAGATACAAAGTTGTGCAGGAAGGGGCATTATCATAACAGGACTTGCTCAACCGGACTCGGGATTTGATTATGTCAATCGGTTCTTCAGTCCAAAACTTGGGGTGAACGAGGTATTGATGTATCTAATTAATCGGCTGTCAAGTGACGTGCAAGAAGGAATTACCAGTTTCCTAGTTCTTGTTCACTTATTGTTTTGTCCATGATTCGTTCATGTATTGACAAGACTGAGATAGCTATCCGGATCAAAGTGCCAAGGCTATCTCATTGTCGATACACGCCCATGATGCAAAATGCTAACTGACAAATGAATTTTCCAGGATCACGTGTGCGGGAGTGCAAACTGTTTTCTGGCGCCTTATTGGAGCAAAAAGCTGAGAAAAAATGATTTCGTTGTTTATGCTGTAATCTCTCTCTCTCTCTCTCTCTCTCTCTCTCTCTCATCCCCCCACGCCCAGGCGCTTATTTGTGAGTAGTGCATCTGTGGTTGCTCAACTTCTTATTAGTCCATTTCAATAGAATTTCACGCGTTTCCTTAATCAGCTTTGTGCATGTGTTGAGTAGGCATCGCCTAGAGGAGGAGTCGTGAACGTGTGCCTGGACGAGCAAAACCAGAGAGTCACGCTGCGTGGGAAAGCTGTAACTGTAATGACGGGTTCTATTCTTGTTTAAAAATACTTCGAGCAAGCAAGATTCGTCTTGTAAACAAGTCACAGGGCGAGATGGAATAAGTATTCTGATGGCATGAATTCGAGATTGTCAGTTGTTTAATGCTGCAGACCATAGCTGAGATTATCAGTATGCTTGGAGCTGTAGCCCTATGTAGCATAATCAAAGAGACGACCGAACAACCATTTATCCCGTTCTTGCTTTTATGTATTTGAGGGACAGTGCATCAACCACTTTGTCTCGTTTATGTGCTATCCCTGTATTGCTGCTCATACAGATGCCTGGAAGCTACTTCTAATCTCTTTGGTCTTTCCCTCCTTTAACTTAAAAGAGATAATATCCCTTGTTGTTGGTCGAGTTTCTCGGAGAATGTGCACAGGTCAAGACTCGAGTTGAGGAGTCCCATGTCGAAGAACGACGAGATGGCCATGTTGCTTATGACCCTGGTTCACCAATTGAAGGGGTCGAATCTCATTCCCATTTAGGAGCTCGCACGTCGGCTTCTGTAAGCTCTTACCAACTCTCATCCACAGGAAAGATGATCACGTGATCCTACACGAAGAACCGGTTACTCGTATCAGTTTCCTGTTGACCTTGCATTAGGCCACTCGAATTATGTCAGAGACTTCTAAGAAAGCTCCTGATCCATCATTTATAACAGTCGCAGCTCGGACAAACATTAAGCGGCGAACCATAGTTGACAGTTTCCAAACAACACCGTTGTTCGGGTGCCGAGAAAGGAACAAGAACACGGGAGAATTGATCAGGTGTTAGAATTACGTGTCGGAGTTCTAAACTCAAACGTCAGAATTTCGGATTCGAGTGTCGAAGAGTGGTGGGAAAGTTGACTAGATATCGAATTTTTCTACGTATATTAACCAAGTGTAGAAAAGTGTCACATGTGTCCTATCCTACACGACATAAAGACTTTTTGGAAGTGCTAGTGCTTCCTAGCCTATGGTAGATGCGCTGCTTACTTTTGACTTGTCAAGAAATAAACAGAACTCTTAGATGATGCTTAGAATGTGGTATGAAAAACAGGGAAGGCCGGCAAAGTAGACTAAAATATGTTCCGTACGGATCAGGGGCAGACCTGCCCCGAACGATTTATAAGGAGCTGGACTATCGCGTTCTTCTCCGATAAACGTGGCCTGAGTTCATTTTGCTTCTTCTCCATTAGCCATCTCTCTCTCTCTCCGTCTCTCTCTATGGGAAAGAAGCTCGTGCAGTACTCGGTGGTATCAATACAGCCTCCTTCTCTTCCGTTTCATTCCCCTACCAGAGATGGAGATCTCTTGCGGAAACTTCCTTGAACTCTTCTGCATCGACCATGACATGGGCTTGTGCGTGGTGTTGTTTTTGTAGGTGGACGCATTCACCGACACGGCCTTCAAGGGGAACCCGGCGGCAGTGTGTGTCTTGGAAGAAGAGAGGGACGAAGAGTGGCTGCAGGCGGTAGCCAGGGAGTTCAACTTCTCGCAGACCGGTTACCTGATTGGTGCCTCGAGCTCAGAACTCGCCAGCTCGGCCAAAGGGGGATCGAGCCCGAGGTTTCAGCTCAGGTGGTTCACTCCAGTTAAGGAGGTGAGTGAGTTTCGGAATTCCATGTTCCCAGCGTTGCTTGCTTTAATTCGGCAAGTGCAGGATATACAGAGCGTGTGGATAATAAATGACTGAAAGCTCTTCCGTCCGCTCCCCACGCGAATTGCTAAACTTTGCTTGCGTGCTTTTTGGTAACTTTCTTTTTTTATCATAGCCAACAGAATCAACCATGGATGGCTCGATGAAGAATTCGTCAAAAATTCGATTTCTATTTGTCCTTCGCCGTCTGTTTCATCTCATTACTTTGGACTACCAGTTAATTTGCTAATTGTGCTTGTATTAGATGAAATTATATGCATTACCTGCGTGGGACTATGAATCATGTTGATTTTGTTCGATTGAATTCCAAGTCCGACACCGTGTCTCTGATGTACTTGTGAGATGCCTGCTTCGTTGTCATAATAATCCATCTCCACCAGACTAATCTATGTGGTTGCTCTGATGCCTGCTTTTCGATAGTGGCAGTAAACATCGATGTTGATGATCAATCAGTTTGATGAAGTGTGTCACATTTCAGCATGGAAGAAATGCTACGGGAAACTGGTTGTCATATTATCTAATCACAAACTTGACCTTTCAGGTTGACCTCTGCGGTCATGCAACGCTAGCTGCTGCGCACACTCTCTTCACATCTGGGATGGTAGATTCTGACACCATCGAGTTTATGACATTATCCGGAATTCTGACTGCCAAAAGGGTTCCCGAAACGAAGTCATCCGACATTTTGAAGGTTCAAGATGGTGATGTGCCCGGGATATGGATTGAATTGGATTTTCCTGTAGTCCCGATCGCTGAAGATGATGCCGAGCGGATTTCATGTGTATCCAAAGTTCTCAATGGCACATCCATTGTTGAAATCAAGAAGACAGGAAAGGGCGACCATTTCGTAATTCCTCAACTGCGACCTGATCATTTTCTTTTCCCCATAAATACTGTTTTGAGTACATCGAACCCCTTGCTTCCTCTTTGAGGCAATCGTTTTCATTCTGTTGATTACAGGATTTGTACAGCAGCAGCTGGCATTGAGCTGATTTTCATTAGGAAGAGAGTATTTAATTCCTTCATTTCTACTTTCTTCTGCTTATTTTCGAAGATTGTTATCCCGTCGTGGAAAGAAGTTGAAGAATTTCAGCCCCAGTTTGATGAGATACAGAGATGTCCTGGGAGGGGTATTATCATCACAGGATCAGCTCAGCCAGACTCGGGATTCGATTTTGTCAGTCGATTCTTTGCCCCAAAAGTTGGACTGAATGAGGTATTAAAGTTCATACCTTGGAAAGTTTCTTGAAGTATCGATCACAATTAGTTATTCAATTGTCAGCTGGTCATATGTCGAAAGCTGTGTTCTATCAACCAATTTTATGCTCTTACCGCAAACCTCTGAATGAATGATCTACTTTCCAGGATCCTGTATGTGGCAGTTCACATTGTGCTTTGGCACCTTATTGGAGTGAAAAGCTGGGGAAAAAAGATCTCGTTGCCTATGCTGTAATCTCTCTCTCTCTCTCTCTCTCTCTCTCTCTGTGTGTTCATCCACACATGCTTGTGCCCATGTCTCTGCCCTTGTGAATGCCCATGTGTTTTGCTTCTCTCGTCTCTCGAATGGTATGTAAATGAATGATTTTCGATGGCCTCATCATTTTCACGTCTTGCAGGCATCGCCCAGAGGTGGAGTAGTGAAGGTGCACTTGGACGAGCAGAACCAGAGAGTGTCATTGCGCGGGAAAGCTGTAACTGTAATGAGGGGCTCTCTTCTTGTTTGAATTTCTAGCGCTTCTTCTTCTTTCTGAACTTAAAGCACGTGAAAATCACTACGTGAGAAGGAATTGAAATAAATGAGCTTATGTTGTGGGTTCGATCGTACCAATTGGAATAATGTGAAATACATGAGATAGCGTCCTTTCCTGTATGACAGGTTCTTAATTTGCTTGCAGTGGAGAGTGAACTGAATAAGTGTTGAATGGATCCGTTGTTTCATTCCCAGAGGACACTGTCTGCAGAATTCTGTCTGCAGAAGAAGTGCATATTTGATTGACATAAGTGTTTATCAGCACCGCTGGGAATATAAACAAGTGACTAAAAGCCTCCATTGGACTAAGACATCAGCAACGCACCGTTTCTGTTCCCGTAGAAACCAACTTCCTGCAAATTCGTCCTTCGAGTAGTAGGATGGCCATGTCATTTCCTATACTTGATGTGGAGTCAGGTTGTGAATTGCAGCTACACTAACACGTACATGTAAGTTCGCACATGAAAGTTTCTGCTCTCATTGACAACTGGTCTATGAGATCTGTAATGTTTTTCAGTGCAGACGGTACAGTTGAATTAGTAAAGCGAGTCTTTCTTATTATGGCAAGTCTAGATGTGAGTCTACTGATAATCTTGCAATCAAACAGAACACAAGAAGAGCTGATGGCAAATATGGCAAGTCTAGATGTGAGTCTACTGATAATCTTGCAATCAAACAGAAGACAAGAAGAGCTGACGGCAAATGAGGCTTTAATAGCTCTAAAGGACTTCTATGGCCTGAAAAAAAAAAGAAAAAAGAAAAAAGAAAAGGGCAATAGAAACTTCGAATAAATCAACTGGAAATCGTGACATACATCCTGCCGCTACGCTTTGTGGTCTGGAGTTGGAACCATCGTTGCTGGGGCGCTATGATAGTGAGCGCATCTCCGCTCATGGCAGAAGAAACTGAGGGTGCGTTTGTTTGCTATGGCATGAGATACAAAGGGTGCGTTTGTTTGTGTTTCTGTTCAAAAATTGTTGTAAGGAACAGAAATTTAAAAAAAAAAAAAACTATTTTTGTTCTGGGGATTAGTTTTGAACAAAAGAACGCGTTCGGTAAGTGTAAAAAAATAATATTCTTGAAATAAAAAGAACGAAACACGTTTAGTAATCGCACTCAATTTTTTACATTCCTAGAATAGAAAAAAAACAGAAACACGTTTGGTAACTATACAAAATTTATGTTTCAAATTTTTCAAAAAATGCTATTTTATTTTTTAATAAAGTTTAAACTTGATATTGAATTCTCATTCTCATGAAATGCTCATTAATTTAATTTTGTTCATGGTGAGTGAAGACAAACATTCTGAACATGATCATATAGCATACTTGATAAAAAAATTTGTAAGTAAAGTTTGTATCAAATTTTTTTCAAGTGCTTTTTTTATTTTTTATTTTTATAAAGTGTAAACTTGATATTGAATTCTCATTCTCATGAAATGCTCATCAATCTAATTTTGATCATGGTGAGTGAAGAAAAATATTTTCAACATGGTCATATATGCATACTTAAAAGAAAATTTTATAAGTAAAGTTCGTACAATAAGAACTAGCAAAAAGAAGAGTATCTTATACATCTCAACATGAACCCTTCCATACATGACATCACAATAATGAAGAAACATAGTTCATTGTTCAACTTCATCACAGTGAGTACTTAAACAATATTACAAAAGTTGGAAACACAAAGTCAACAAGTCTCACGTATATTGTGATCTCTTGCCATTTTATTTGCAATACTTATCCTAAGCATGTTTATCCCAGATGCCTGCTCATGCGATGTATCATCTGCAACCTCCACTTCTGTAGGTCCAAATGGATACTCTGGATCTCCATATATGGAAAAAATTTTGTCAATCCTATCTTGATCACGAATGTAATTATGAAAAGCACAACATGCAATTACAACAAGTGCTTGCTTCCGAATTGTAAATGGAGGCATATGTCTCAAAATAGTGAAGCGATTATTTAATGCCCCAAATGACCTATCAATTACATTTCTTAGTGAAGAGTGCTTATAGTTGAATAACTATTTTGCTGTTCTTAGCCGTCTCCCACTCCCTCTATATTCGCTGAGATGATACCGTTCCTTTCGAAATGGAGTTAAAAATCTCGGAAATGCTGCATAACCAAAATCTACCACGTAATATTTCCCTACAACATAAGATATATATATATATATATATATATATATATATATATATATTGTGATATTCTACTATAATATAATCACAAATGTCTATATAAATAAAGTAAATACCAAGTGGTGGTAAGGGAAATTGCAATTGAGGAGTTTCGAGTGCTGCCGAAGGCACTCGACAATCATTGGCAGATCATTCCCATCCAGCATACACGAAAGTAAATTTCATATCAAATGAACAAACACACAACGCATTCTGGGTGGTAGTCCCTCTCCTGCCTCTAAATCGAACTTGCTGAGACACCGGGATAATAGCATTTATATGGGTGCCATCCATAGCACCTACGCAGTCCTGTCAATTTATTACCAATCTAAGATTATATAAGATTATGAACTACATGTATTTAACGGTATAAAGTCGATATAGAAATTATACCTTGAAGTAGCGTTTATGACTATGATCCATAAGAATTTCTTGTGGGATGACATCAAAGGACGGTAGTTTGATTATCTCTTTTGAAAGTTTGATAATTGCTTTCAACACTTTGTTGAAATACTTGCTGATCGTTTCTCCAGAATATTGAAATCTCTCACATAAATCTCCATTTGAGCTACCGTGACAAACCAAAGATAAGAATATCCCAATTTGTTCATCTATTCGAATAAATCGACTATCTTTTAACCAACCTCTTACTCTCATCAAATCACATAAATTCAGAAAAACATGTCTCTCCATCCTAAATGCTTCATATATCCTATCTAAATGTCTATAAACAATCTCCATTATCCATTCAGATCCTGATAATTTACTATCCCTAATGGGTTCTCTTGTATGCACGGACACGTCAATCGCAACCGTGCACAATCACGCTAGCAATATGTGAAGATCATCATCATCCAATAATTGTTCAACTAGTTCTACATGTTCACTACATATATTATTTGATCCCTCTTCCATAGTACCTATACCATCACAAAAATATAAAAACATCAATATAGATTTTGAAAATATATCCAATAACAGTCAATAACATAAATCATAGTCTCAATAGAAGATGCCATTACATATAAGTACCAATAGTCTCAACACTAATATCTTTAAAAACTAAATATTAATGGATAACATAAGTTATACAGTCTAATGAAACCCCATTCAATCTATAATATATTTCCAAACATCTACTAAAGATGATAAAGAAGTCCATTTCTCCTTTCAGGTGGGGATTTAATGAAAGCCACCCTCCATGAGGCACTATCGCATGCTCGTTCCACTGCTTTATTGTAAACATCTTGGTCTATCTCAGACATACTAATTAGAATATCCATCACAGCAGCTATGGAGAAATGGTCTACAAGTGATGGCATAACCCCAGAGGCCGCAGAGCCACTACCATATTGACTTAACCTAACTTTCAAAAAGTCTTGTATGGTTTTGCAAGTGTCATCAATACTGTTTTTAGTACTCTTCCTTCTCCTCTTAGTATTTGGAGTTCTATCCAATTTGTGCTTTCCATGAGTTGAAGTTGTAGCATTGTCTAATGTAAAAACTCTCTCATCAATGTGGTGATCACCAAAGTCATCTGTATGGCCACCACCATCATCACCATATGCATTGCCACAACTGTTGTCACCTAGGTAGCACGGACACGGCGACACGACACGCGACACGACACGACACGACACGCAATACGTTATTTTTCAAAAAGTAAAGAATTCCGACACGTTCCGACACATTATATATTAAATGAATATTTTTATTTTTAATTAGTTTAATTCAAATTCAGTATTTTTATTTTTCGAAATTATATTTTAATCTCATTTATTTATTTTTCCATTAAAAAAAAATCTCCACTAAGGTCCACCCCACCCTCTTCTAGTTCTTTCCCTCGTCCATTTACCCCCTCCCCCAAAATTTATTTTTCTTTCCCTCCCCTTCACTGACAAACAGGCTATCCCTGTCTCTTCCCCTCCCCCAATATGCAATGGCCCATCAAAAACCCATCCGTCTCTTCCCCTCCCCCAATACGCTTTGCCTATAAAAAACCCTAGCTCTGCATGACCCTTCCTCTTCTCATTCCTCGCTGCTCGCCGCTTGCCGCACAAACCCCTTTCCTTGCTACTCGCTGCTCGCCGCATGATCCCCTTCCTCACCGCTTGTCACTCGCCGCTCGTCGCCTCTCGCCGCTCGCCGCACGACCGCCTTCCTCTCCTCTTCCTCTCGCCTTTGGCCCTTTCTCCCTCGCAGCTGCAACCTCGTCGGATCCGTCGCAACATCACAGTGGCGGCCGTCTCTCGCCATCGCGGCCTCGTCTCTACTTCCTCGCCATCGCTTCCACCCTCCATCATCTTCCGGACACGCGTGTCGAAACGTGTCAGGCACGCGTTGACCGCGTGTCCGACCGTGTCCGAGCATGTCGACGTGTCGGACACGACACGGAAGCACGGATAACGTGTCCGTGCTACCTAGGTTGTCACCATATGCATTGCCACCACTGTTGTCATCGCCTACATTGCCATCACCATTGTCATCTTCCTCCGATATCGTCAAATCTTGAGCATTTCCTATGCCATATTCCCCAGTAGCATATGTACCACCAAATACAATACATAACTCGGGATACTGAGGAAATCCATCCTTCTTGAATTTTGCCCACTCAACATTCTCCTACAATTTTCACAATAATGACATTTCAACAATATAATGATACATTTTAAAATTTACATATATAATGACATCAAAATGACCAAAAAGTTAAAAAGATACCTTGATGTGAGATTCTCATATACTTGGATCGTCAACAACAACTCTTTTATTCACATTATCCCAACCAAATCCAGACTGAGACATAAGTTTCTAAAAACTGCTATACTGTTTTCTCAGTTTGTTTACCTTGTTCCTCAGCTGGACCATGCTATATTGGCATCCTGTCTGTCTAACGAATTCAGTCTGTATATTCCTCCACCCTATTTTGTTGAAAGTAGAAGATGTGCGATTTCCCTTTTTGACCTCATCCACCAACAAACTGATATATAGGTTGGTTACAGACTCGGTCCACTTTGCACTGAATGTCTGTCTCTCAGATGCCATTTAATATTTGGCCAGTTGAGCAGCATATGAGTTATGAGTTAAATCAATAACATAATACTATACATGCCATACACAAAATCATTCTCAAGAGATGCAAGCGGAGAAGACTATAATGACAATTGACGATTCTTGAACTAACTTGTATAAAACAGATCATAAGTTGCATTTTGAGCTGCAAGAACTACATAGTACTATGACTAGCAATGATCAATGAAACAAAATGCTCAAAATAAAATAAAGAGGATTGTGAGAAACCTACCATGTCAAAATATAGGTCATATTTCAAACACTACAATAAAAGGAAATGTGAAAAGTTCAATCTTGCTCCAAATGAACCTAAACAACTACTCTCTCCAACCTGTCTTTGAGCTGTGAAATCCAAATGATCAGCCTAAGCATTTCATTGTAATGGTAGATATAATAAGCAACCATGAAATTCATCCAACACAAGGCAGATTTACCCTTGGTTCTTACTTTCAAACACAAAAAGAAGTTCTTGAAAGTGGCTCTAGTCCTTCAATGTTTCCTCTATAAGTTTCTCAACTAGAGTCCCTCTATGTCAAAAAGATAGCTCTCATGGTGATTTTGGATGAGCTCATAGTTTCTCAGCATAGTCTAAAGAAATTTACTGTCGGGTTGCTCAAGCGAGCAAAGCAGCGACGCTCGCTCGAGCGAGCAAAGTAGCGAACTGCTTGAGCGAGCAAAGCGTTGTTGCTCTGCTCGCGATGCTTGCTCAAGCGTCGCTGCGCTGCTCTGCCGAGCGAGTAGAGCAGCTTGAGCTCGACAGAGCAGCTCGAGCGAGCAGCCGTCGCCCAGATCTGCCGCAGATTTGGGTGAGCAACGCTCGCTCGGGGCTCGAGCACGAGGGCTCGCTCGAGCGAGCATCTTGCAAATCTGGGCAAGTGCTAGCTCAGTGCTAGCTCGAGCGAGCTGTCGCGCTCGAGCCCCGAGCAGCCGTCGCCCAGATCTGTGAGGGATGGCTCCCGCCAAAGCCCTCGTCAAACGGTGAAGGAGGAGCAACAGTTGGTGAGCGCAAAAACTTACCTCAAATCAGAAGCTTCAACTGGTGAAGGAGCAGTAGCTGTCAGCGCCGGAGAGTCAGCCGAGTGGGGAGGTGCCGGATCGCTCGACAGTGGTGAACCTATGAGAGACGTCGGAAAAAGGGAGAGACTCGCGCAGGGCACGAACAAGAAACACAAAAGAAACAAGTTCTTTTCGTTTTTGTTCTTTTCAGCTCTTCAAGAAGTGTTTCTGGAACAAAAAAGTAACTTTTTTTTGTTTCTTTTTTTCGTTCCAATTTTGTTCCGAGAACAAAAAAATAGTTTTTGAACAAACACGCAAACAAACACATTTCTGTTCTTTTTTTGTTCCCAAGAACAAAAAAAAAAAATTGTTTATAAACAAGAAAAAATAACATAAACATGCACACCCGAAGCAACTCGCCATCGATGATCTCAACCTTCAATTCGTCCTTCCTCAGTTGTAAAAGCTGCAGGCGGAAGACATGGTCGCAGTCTTTTAGCTCTCGACCAACTCATCAGGAGAGAATGGATCACTGTTAAAGAAAGCGCCCGCTTCATGGTCATGCCATTCCATTCGTATGATACGAATTAATCTCTTTAATAGCCGAATCCGAAGTGGGGTACTCCATCGGAATGGGATTCGCAATTCTTCAATATGGGGCAGCAGCTTTGCTAAGAATACATATACAGCTGCACTCTGAGGCCCCTGCACTCTTTAAGGCAAGGTCAGTGGATAAGGGAATACAAGCGCGAGACCAACTTGAAAAAGTCCAATGGTATAATTAATACTTCTTATCATACAAGGTTGATCTTTCAGTTTCCATATAAACGGAGTAGGTGATGAACAAACTTTGCAAATCATATAGCATATGAAATTACCGGGGCAAAGGACTCTTGAATTGCACTAATGTAGTGCGCGGACCTAGAAATGATAGATTAATATGAAAAATGTCGGATATTCTAAGACATCTTATTAAAGCTTACTTTATCAAGTGATGTGGCAAGTATTAACTAGATAATAAGAAATGAGATTATATTATATTATATTATATTACATGATTGGTTTCTTTCAATACACAATTGATAATTGTCAAATCACTCACTAAAAAGTAAGTTCAGTGTTTGGTTCATTTACTTTGTTTAATAAATAATATAGTTTATTTTTAGTGTGTCTCGGTCAATCCAAATAGACACTTTTATATATATATATATATAACCTTAAAGCTCGCTTCCATTCATTGAAACCCCATCAACCGAAATTTAAAGGTTACTTCTCTGGCAAAAATTGGTAGGAAGAGTAAAGACAAGAAGAAGAATAAAGGGAAGCACACTGAATTATTTAATGATAACTATTAAATTAATATCTTGAATTTGAGCCATGTATGATACCCCATCCGATTAGAGGATATAGACCGCTCTGTATTAGATGAGGTGTAAGAGAAAGAGTCCTAATTGGACTATGATTTTTCTTGCCTTTGTTTCAAAAGATAATCTTGAATTTACTTGCGCGGTGGATTCAAATAAAGAAGAAAACTTAAACAAGAAAAGTTGTTGGCGACTTATTACCCAAGGGTTTGACCGATATACAATAAACGATTAGAGAGAGAGAGAGAGTAGCGGGGTTAGAGGGTTTATTGAGGTCGGAGGATTTTATTTTATTTTCTTGAGGGAAAAGAAAAATAGAAGGACATGAGTTTTGCTTTTATTGTCTCACTCAATACTGTAGGGGATTTCTTTAAGCTGCTCGTAAGGAAGTTTCGAATGGTGATTTGTGTAAATGATTCTACATCTAAATTATGGTGTTTTCTTTGTGAAAACATAAGTATTTTGAGCAGTGAGATAATTCTGTGTGAGGCTAAAAACTATGGGTTTGGGTATAATTTAGGTATAGGAAACACTAAAGTGTGTGAGTAATTGTAACTTTATAATTATTTGATTAATTCGTGGATTATTTACCGTTGGCTCTCTCTAGAAAATAGATACTGACACTCGGATTAAAAGGGTGTCCGAGATCGAGACAGCCGGCGCTTCAACCTATCAGAATGGGGATGCACCAGGATTCTCCATCGAATTGGTTTTTCCTGTTGTCCCGATTTCAGAATGCGACAGCGAGAATGCATCATCCCTCTCCAGAGTATTCGATGGTGCTTCCATAGTCGAAGTCAAAAAGACGGCAAAAGATGACCTTCTTGTAAATTCCTAACCATGGTCGAATCTTTCAACTTTTGTTTTGTTGCAGCTTACTGAAAACCTCGGTTTCTCTTCATGAAAATGATGCTTTATGGTTTTCAGAGTCCTATTTTCCTCCTTGGGTTGATGAAAGTTTTCGACCATGACATTGAGCTTGAAAGTTTTCAGGGTCCTATTTTCCTTCTTCAGTCATTTCGACCAGGTGATTAATTTTGCTTCTTTTCTTGTCAACTTCGATTGCTTCTCGAAGGTCGTTTTCTCATCAGGAAAAGCAATTGAAGACTTGCAGCCACAATTCGATAAGATACGAAGTTGTGCAGGAAGGGGCATTATCATAACAGGACTTGCTCAACCGGACTCGGGATTTGATTATGTCAATCGGTTCTTCTGTCCAAAATTCGGGGTGAACGAGGTACTGATGTATCTAATTAATCGGCTGTCAAGTGATGTGCTAGAAGGAATTACCAGCTTCCTAGTTCTTGTTCACTTATTGTTTTGTCCATGATTCATTCATGTATTGACAAGACTGAGATAGCTATCCGGATCAAAGTGGCAAGGCTATCTCATTGTCGATACACGCCCACGATGCAAAACGCTAACTGACAAACGAATTTTCCAGGATCACGTGTGCGGGAGTGCAAACTGTTTTCTGGCGCCTTATTGGAGCAAAAAGCTCAGAAAAAATGATTTCGTTGTTTATGCTGTAATCTCTCTCTCTCTCTCCCTCTCTCCATCCCCACGCCCAGGCGCTTATTTGTGAGCAGTGCATCTGTGGTTGCTCAACTTCTTATTAGTCCATTTAAATAGAATTTCACGCGTTTCCCTAATCAGCTTTGTGCATGTGTTGAGTAGGCATCGCCTAGAGGAGGAGTCGTGAACGTGTGCCTGGACAAGCAAAACCAGAGAGTCATGCTGCGTGGGAAAGCTGTAACTGTAATGACGGGTTCTATTCTTGTTTAAAAATTGTCACGCCCCAATCCTCTGAGCACGTGCCCATCCCTCCGTGGTCGATTAATAGCGATGTCTCAAGATGCATTGCCAACCCATTCATTTAATATATGCGTGCGGGAGCATATAAATAATCCCCAGACAATAAAACAACGGGATAGGAAAGTAGGATTCCAAATTTTTCACAATCCGAATAAACCTTTTATAAACAAACTTGTTTATTTACAAAATCTATCGGTTCTACAAAAGGTAATGGTTCTATGACCCACTAGCCGAACACATTGCCGATCATTCGATCTCCAC
Organism: Eucalyptus brandiana; assembly: GCA_014182725.1. Taxonomy (NCBI): domain Eukaryota; kingdom Viridiplantae; phylum Streptophyta; class Magnoliopsida; order Myrtales; family Myrtaceae; genus Eucalyptus; species Eucalyptus brandiana. The sequence continues at coordinate 30,111,803 of CM024670.1, forward strand.
CCCCTAGACTCCAGGGCTTCCGGTCTTTCATTACCGCCATCTAGGGACCTAAAAATGGTTATTCAATAACCAGTGAAACAATGTATTAGCATGTTCTATTCTCTAAGACCCAATTAGAAAACTATTACGCTAACCGGGCTGCCTATGCACGCAAGGGTCAGAGGACTTACCTTGGCTTCAGATTCCACCTGCATATTAGCACAGTTAAATAGGCACCCATCAATCACAACATATCGAAATATCGATCAATCAACCGAGTCGATTACATGTCAATTGAACCATCTCTTAGTCGTTTCAATCAATACCATAAATTCCCCACGATGGAATATCTAGTCGTCGAGCCCACGTGCTTTCTCCAGGATGACGTACCAAGTCTCCGAGCCCACATGCCTTCTCTAAGACGACTTACCTACTCATCGACCCACGTACATTATTCAAGGTAGGATATCTAGTCATCGAGCCCACGTGCATTCTCCAGGACGACGTATCGAGTCTTCGAGCCCACGTGCATTCTCTAAGACGACCTCTTCGCCAAGATGACAAACATTGAGCCCACGTGCATTCCTTAGGCACTAGTTTGCCAAGATGATGCATCAAATCACCGAGCCCACATGTCCCTTTCATGATGCCATACTCAACACTGGACCCACGTGCATTCTCTAAGGTACTAGTTCACCAAAGTGACACATCAGATCACCGAGCCACGTGTCCTTTTAGATGCCATACCGAAACGTTTGGGCCCACGTGCATTCTCTAAGGCACTAATTCGCTAAAGTGACGCATCAGATCACCGAGCCACGTGCCCTTTTAGATGCCATACTTAATCTCCAGTCCACTATCGATACTAACAACCGATACCCGATTATTCTTCAACCAAATAATCAAAATCAACTTAATAGGAATATATCCTAAATTTCATAATTAAATCAATTCCATACACATTGAAACTCAATTAAATAAACAGACTGTATCACGACAATCAGCATGAAATTTCGGTCATCGGCTATCCTAGCCTACTTTCCGAAAAATAATTAATTAATTAAATTAATTTTGAAAATTATTAATTAAATACTAAAACTCCAATTTAAGCCCGTAATGCCTAATTGAAGCCCGATAAGGGTCGGGAAAAATCCCGAGATACATTCAATAATTAATAGCACGTCTCTACTTGCTAATTGCACAATTCAATTGTCTAACATGCATCACAATTATCTAATAATCACTAATCTACTCTAATCTAACCACCTAATTATACTTAATTAAACCTAATCAGCCCTTAAGTATAATTAGCAAACTAAGAAAGCATTAGTGAGTAAAACTCACTTGTGCAAAGCGAAGACCGGAACACCGGGACGGCGGCCGAAACTCAGGTTTGCGGCGGCATCGACGGAAGTTCGGACTAGGCCCAAAAGCCTTGCAAGCCCATAGCAAAAGCTGGGCTTGACTTCGGGCTTGGGCTTGGGCTTGGCTGCGGACTGGGCCTGCTTCGCGGGCCCAAGATGGGCTGCACTTGAATGGGCCGAAATCTGCTGGCTTGGTTGGGCCCGTAGACTTCAAGACTGGACTGATCTGCTTTGGGTTGTTGAAGATGGGTTGGACGAACGGCAGAGGGGGATTCAATGGTCTTCAACAAGCTGTTGCGGGCGTGTGAGGCGGTGGAGAAGCGGACGAAAGCAGCTGCTTCGGTGAGGTTCCCTGCAGCTGATGGTGAAGACGCGGCTGGACCGAATCCGTGGGGGTGTGGGCTTGCGGACGGGGATTCCTCACGGACAGGTGGCCGCAAGGATGGAGGAGCAACGGACGAAGAGAAGCTAGAGCTCGGTGGGGTTTTGTGAGTCAACATTGGGCTGCTTCGGGCGGATGGAAGTTGACCGGCGTGAGGTGTGCTGGCGTCGATTGGAGGATGAAACAGATGGGCGAGATGATGATGGTTCGCGTGATGGAGTGCACGGGAAATTTGGCCGCTGCTGAGGGATGGAGAGAAAGGGAACTTCGGCTGAGGTGGGGTCTTCACGCGTGAGCTGCAAGGCACGAGAGAGAGATGGATATGTATCGACTAAAAGTCAATAAAAGAAAAGCAAAGTGGAGACCAACGTGCAGGGTATAGTCGGCCAGGAAGGAAGAAGAGACGTGCGGAGCGGGGTTTGTTCGTGCGTGGAGAGAGGGGAAACGTGCGTGGGGTGGGGCTATGTCGGCAGGAGGGGGAAGGTGTGCGTGTGTGTGGGGCATGAGTCCAAGGAAATAAAACCAAACTAAAGTTAAAATTCTGTTCAACTTCAACACGAGAATAATTAATCATCCAAGGCCAATTTCAACTTCGATTTGCACAATTGAGGTCCAAAATAAGACGGTCCTTTAATCCCACGAATTTTCTTCGAAACTGACTTTTATTTCATTTTTTTCGGCATCCGATTTTCAAAACAAACAAATCCAGTTGAGGTCTAATTTGAATGCAGAAAAAGCTCAAACAACTTCCATTCACCGATTCACTGACATCAGATGCCAAAAGTCTCTTCAAATTGGTCAATCCGAATTTCCGTTCGTTTTCCAAATCGTCCGCAATGATTTTCCGTAAAAATCCCGAACTCACCAGAATTTCCTCAAAAGGTGAGTTGGCGTTCCTAGATTGACTCATGGTATGACAAGACTTCTAATTTCTGAAATCAAATTCAAATTCACGGTTATTTTCAATTAAACACGTTTTTAGTGTGACATTGCCTATCGGGTAGTTTTTAGGAATTTTTTGTGCGATTGACCCGTGGTCAATTTTCTTCAAACCACAATGAACCCATTCAACACATTGGCGACTCTCAGTGGTTGTGAAAATCTCGAGATTTTAAATACGGACACAAGGTACCAAAAACGATAGAAAATCGGTTTAGTGCCGATCGACGATAATTTTGCAATCATGTGGAATCACCCACACTTTGATCACCATCTCAATCGAATCAATCTATCTCCGGTCTCTAATCGATTTTTAATTGTGCCGTAATGACCCTTGCAGACTAGCACGGTCGAGCAATCGATTCCTAATCGAACTCTCAAGTCTATTGCATTTAAAATCATTTAATGGCTTCACCAGATAGATCAGTTATCTCATGAGTGGTCATCTCATAGAAAAACACTATAGTCACATTGATGAAAGGCCCGATTTATCCAATTGAAATCAGAACCTGAAAATTGGGATGTCACAAAAATACTTCGAGCAAGCAAGATTCATCTTTTAAACAAGGCATAGGGCGAGATGGAATAAGTATTCTGATGGCATAGATTCGAGATTGTTAGTTGTTTAATGCGGTAGACCATAGCTGAGATTCTCAGTATCCTTGGAGTTGTAGCCTATGTAGCATAATCAAAGAGACGACCGAACAACCATTTATCTCGCTCTTGCTTTTATGTATTTGAGGGACAGTGCATCAACCACTTTGTCTCGTTTATGTACTATCTCTGTATTGCTGCTCATACAGATGCTTGGAAGCTACTTCTGATCTCTTTGGTCGTTCCCTCCTTTAACTTAAAAGGGATAATATCCCTCGTTGTTGGTCGAGTTTCTAGGAGAATGTGCACAGGTCAAGACTCGAGTTGAGGAATCCCATGTCGAAGAGCACGAGATGGTCGTGCTGCTTATGACCCTGGTTCACCATTTGAAGGGAGAAGTACACTACCAGTGTCATAACTTGTGTACAGCGCTCACTTTGGTACTAAAAATTTATGTCGGATCACTTAAGTGCCAAAAAGTTTGAAAAACGCTCACTTTGGTGCCAACTCCGATCTGATTGGCCGGAAATCCGATATGACACTTTTTTATTAATTTTTTAAGCTGATGTGGCATACCAGAGAGTATAGTTAGCATTTAAACAACAAAAAGACGTCGTTTTGTGTCTTTCCCCCAAATTCAAAACCCTAAATCCTCAAACGACACCGTTTTGTGTCGTCTTCTTCCCCGAAGACTGATTCTTCCCCGAAGAACAGCACTAGCAAGGTCAAGAACAGACCGGCAACACCAAAGAACGCACTAACACAACACCAGTAGTTTTTCAGAAAAGAAATCACACACTCACCTCCGCCCTCCCCCAATAGTTTTCCCCCATTTTCAATCACCTTGTCGACCTTTCAAATCCCCGAATCTCAGCCCCACCACCGCCTTTTCCCAAATAATATCGTCAGGTGCAGTGGAAGCGCGAGCTCGAAGAATCTCCAGAAGCACGAGCGATCTGGCCAATGGTAGCTGTGAAGATCTAGAATGCCATGGAGGTCGTCATCGAAGCTAGCTGCGACAACGGTGGTGGCCGTGGCCTCGCCATCCCCTCCACCACCCTCGCCATCGACACCTCCCTCTCCCTTGGGATTTTCTATTCGTTTTTTCTTTTTTCTTTTGTCTTGCTGTGGCAAGCAACTATGATGGAGGTCAAGGGTTGGCGGCCAAGCGACGGTGGCCGAGGGACAGCGGACAAAAAAACCCTAATGTTAAACGGCGTCATTTTGTGAGGCCATCATGTAAGACGGCAAAACGACGTCGTTTTCTTAAGGAGGGCCGAAAACGACGTCGTTTAAGGCCTTGTCGATTTTTTTTTTTTTAAAAGCCACATAATCATTTTGGCTGGAATTTTTTGCCGGTGGCAATTTTTCCTCCAATTTGGCACTTAAGTGATCCAACGGAAACTTTTGGCACCAAAGTGAGCGTCGTACATAACTTATGGCACTGATAGTGTACTTCTCCCCCATTTGAAGGGATCGAATCTCATATCCATTTAGGAACTCGCACATCGGCTTCTGTAAGCTCTTACCAACTCTCAACCCCAGGAAAGATGATCACGTAATCCTACGCGAAGAACCGGTTACTTGTATCAGTTTCCTGTTGACCTTGCATTAGGCCACTCGAATTATGTCAGAGACTTCTAAGAAAGCTCCTGATCCATCATTTATAACAGTCGCGGCTAGGACAAACTTTAAGCGGCAAACCATAATTGACAGTTTCCAAACAACACCATTGTTCAGGTGCCGAGAAAGGAACAAGAACACGGGTTACAGGATCGCTGGATGTCTAAACTATAGCTGGTCCACAACACACGATCCCAAAAAACAATAGCAAGGGTTGATGTCATGGGAAAACATATAGATAAGTAACTAGACAAAAAATTCGTTTGAAAGTAATGCAATATATTTTCCGCCTATTGAAGGACGAATCTAAAGGGATTTTAGAGCACTTTAATCGAGTACAATATGACATTTCTTTTTCATATGATTAGTCTTATTGAAAAAGAACAAACACTTTTTCGATAACTTCCTAAACATGTGTAAAAAACACAAGTGTCAATAACATCACTACTCGTAGATACCATCGATAGGGAAGTCTATCGGTAAAAGGGTCGCATTCTTTTCCACAAGTTCTCAATTCATCAATTCGAGGTATGTCATGAGCGATTTTTTATTACTATCTCATATGGAAATCTCCAAAATTCCGGCACATTAATGAAAACTAATACCAGCTAATACAATAAAGAGTGAATTGAATAATTATAACTCTGGTGGAACATTCAATAATGGACGTGGGACCATCATGACATTGCATACTTTGTATAAGTAGCACTAACTCCAATATGCGACATGGACACGACACAATACGATACGCGGACACATTATTTCTCAAAAAATAGAGAATTCCGACACGTCGAGACACATTGTATATTATACACACACACACACACAAACACACACACATACACAACAAATTATCATTTTTATGATTTTTTAATCAAATTAAGTTTATTCAAATTCACAAATAATAATAATAATAATAATAATAATAATAATAATAATAATAATAAAAGAGCTTAGAATGATATTACACTAAAAACATTAATCCGCAATTTGTTAATATCATTCATTGTTTTAATTTGACAAATTTAACTCTATTCCAATAATTTATAGAACTTGTAGGAAATAAAAAATAAACAATCCACATTTTAGACTCGTATGTCAAAGTATGTCAAAAGATAAAAGAAAAAAAAAACTTGGAGAGTATTGCGTATCACAAGAAATGAGAGTTAGAAGAGAAAAGAAGACAGGTTTTTCTTCTTTCCCTTTATTATTTTTATTATTTTTTACATATTTATATTTTGACCCATCTTTTATTGAAAAAATTAAAAATTGACCCCGTACATGCTAGAATTCCAAACTTGCATTTCAAAATTTCGGCTCAAGTATTAGAAAGTATCGGGAGAATTGATCAGGTGTTGGAATTACGTGTCGGAGTTCTGAACTCACACGTCAGAATTTCGGATTCGAGTAACAAAGAGTCTAGAAAAGTTGACCAGATAACGGATTTTCCTACACGTATTGATCAAGTGTAGAAAAGTATCCGACACGACATAAAAACTTCTTGGAAGTGCCGGTGCTTCCTAGCCTATGATAGATGTGCTGGTTACTTTTGACTTGTCAAGAAATAAACAGAACTTTTAGATGATGCTTAGAATGAGGTACGAAAAACAGGGAGGGCCGGCAAAGTAGACTAAAATATGTTCCGTACGGATCAGGGGCAGACCTGGCCCGAACGATTTATAAGGAGCTGGACCATCGCGTTCTTCTCCAATAGATGTGGCCTGAGTTCATTTTGCTTCTTCTCCATTAGCGCTCTCTCTCTCTCTCTCCCTCTCTCTCTCTCTCTCTCTCTCTCTCTCTCCCTCTCCGTCCCCCTCTATGGAAAAGAAGCTCGTGCAGTACTCGGTGGTATCAATACAGCCTCTTTCTCTTCCGTTTCATTCCCCTACCAGAGATGGAGATCTCTTGCGGAAACTTCCTTGAACTCTTTTGCATCGACCATGACATGGGCTTGTGCGTGGTGTTGTTTTTGTAGGTGGACGCATTCACCGACACGGCCTTCAAGGGGAACCCGGCGGCGGTGTGTATCTTGGAAGAAGAGAGGGACGAAGAGTGGCTGCAGGCGGTAGCCAGGGAGTTCAACTTCTCAGAGACCTGTTACCTGACCGGTGCCTCGGGCTCAGGACTCCCCGGCTCGAACAACGGGGGATCGAGCCCGAGGTTCCGGCTCAGGTGGTTCTCTCCAGTTCAGGAGGTGAGTGAGTTTCGGAATTCCATGTTCCCCACGTTGCTTGCTTTAATTCGGCAAGTGCAGGATATACAGAGCGTGTGGATAATAAATGACTGAAAGCTCTTTCGTCCTCTCCCCACTCGAATTGCTAAACTTTGCTTGCGTGCTTTTTGGTAACTTTCTTTCTCTATCATAGCCAACAGAAATGGCAATTTTTCTGTCAGGGTTAACGTCCTGGTTTTGTTATGATTCTTTTAATTTGTGATAATTCGTGGCTTCTGAGTTCTGCCGTATATAATCAACCATGGACAGCTTGGTGAAGAATTTGTCAACAATTCGAATTCTATTCGTCCTCTGCCGTCTGTAGTCATCTCATTACTTTGGATTACCAGTTGATTCGCTAATGTGCTTGTATTACATGAAATTATATGCATTACCCGCGTGGGACTATGAATCATGTTGATGTTGTTCGATTGAATTCCAAGTCTGACACCGTGTCTCTGATATACTTGAGAGATGCCTGCTTCGTCGTCATTATAATTCATCTCCACCAGACTAATTTATGTGGTTGCTCTGATGCCTGCTTTTTGATAGTGGCAGTAAACATCGATGTTGATGATCAATCAGTTTGATGAAGTGTGTCACATTAGTGCGGGAACCGCCCGTACCGCCCGGAACCGGTGGTTCTCGAGGGAACCGGTCCGGTTCCCGGTTCCACTTTTGGGAACCGGTCCGGTTTCCGGTTCCATGTGCGGATCCACCCGCCCGCCCACCCGGACCGGACCGGCACTTTTTAATATTAAAAATAAAAATAAAAGAAAGAAACCCTAAGTTCGCGTCTGTCTCGACTCTCTTCCTCTGCAGCCATCATCTTCGATTCTCTCTCTCTCTCTCTCTCTTCCTCAATCTCTTCTCTTCGTCTTCGATTCCTCCCCTTGCGTAGACGCCACCGTCACTGCTGTCCACCCCCTCGACCCGGTCACCACCCGCCACAGCCGCTGCTCCTCTGCCTCTGCTGTCGCCCGCTCACTATTGTCCGCCCCCTCGCTCGGTCTCTTCCTCTTCGATTCCTCCCCGAGCGTCGACGCTGCCGCCGCTGTTCGCCCCCTAGCGCCGGTCGCCACTCGCCACAGCTGCTGCTCCTCTACCTCTACTGTCCGCCCCCTCACTCAGTCTCTTTGTCTTCGATTCCTCCCCAAGTGTCGACGCCGCCGCCACTGCTCCTCCGCTACCGCTGCTCCTCCGCCACCGCTGCTCCTCCTCCGCCGCTATTCGCCCCTTGCTCTAGTGCCACCCACCACAGCCGCTGCTCCTCTGCCTCTGCTGTTCGCCCCCTCGCTCAGTCTCTTTGTCTTCAATTCCTCCCCGAGCGTCGACGCCGCTGCCATTGCTACTCCTCCGCTGCCGTTGCTCCTCCGCTGCCGCTGCTCCTTCGCCGCCGCTGCTCGCCCCCTCGCGCTGGTCGCCACCCGCCACATACTCGCCCCCCGCCGCTCCTCTCCTCTCGCTGTCCGTCCCTTTGCTCGCCCTCTGTCTTCGATTCCTCCCCGAGCGTCAACGCCGCCACTGCTGCTCCTCCGCTGCCACTACTCCTCCGCCGCCAATATTGGCTCCATGGATCCACTGGGAACCGGACCACACCGGCGATCCGGTTCCCGGGTGGATCCATGCAACGAACGGGTGGATCCCGGTTCCAATTTTTCGGAACCGGTCTTTAGCGGGGGGTTCCCGGTTCTAGGTCGGGAACCGCCCGCCCGGACCATGCACACCCCTATGTCACATTTCAGTATGGAAGAAATGCTACTGGAAACTGGTTGTCATATTATCTAATCACAAACTTGATCCTTCAGGTCGACCTCTGCGGTCATGCGACGCTAGCTGCTGCGCACACTCTCTTCACATCTGGGATGGTAGATTCTGACACCATTGAGTTTATGACATTATTCGGAATTCTGACTGCCAAAAGGGTTCCTGAAACGAAGTCATCCGAAATTTTGAAGGTTCAAGATGGTGATGTGCCTGGGATATGGATTGAATTGGATCTTCCTGTAGTCCCGATAGCTAAAGATGATGCCGAGCAGATTTCATGTGTCTCCAAAGTTCTCAATGGCACTTCCATTGTTGAAATCAAGAAGACAGCAAAGGACGACTATTTCTTAATTCCTCAACTGCGACCTGATCATTTTCTTTTCCCCATAAATACTGTTTTGACTACATTGAACCCCTTACTTCCTCTTTGACGTAATCATTTTCATTCTGTTGATTCCAGCATTTGTACAGGAGCAGCTGGCATTGAGCTGATTTTCATTAGGAAGAGAGTGTTTAATTCCTTCATTTCTACTTTCTTCTGCTTATTTTCGCAGATTGTTATCCCATCGGGGAAAGAAGTTGAAGAATTTCAGCCCCAGTTTGATGAGATAAAGAGATGTCCTGGGAGGGGTATTATCATCACGGGATCGCTCGGCCAGCTGTTCGGGATTTGATTTTGTCGATCGATTCTTTAACCCAAAACTTGGACAGAATGAGGTATTAAAGTTCATACCTTGGAAAGTTTCTTGAAGTATCAATCATAACTAGTTATTCAATTGTCCGATTAGCTGGTCATATGTCGAAAGCTGTGTTCTATCAACCAATTTTATGCTCTTACCGCAAACCTCGAATGAATGATCTACTTTCCAGATCCTGTATGTGGCAAAGTGCACATTGTGCTTTGGCACCTTATTGGAGTGAAAAGCTGGGGAAAAAAGATCTCGTTGCCTATGCTGTACTCTCTCTCTCTCTCTCTCTCTCTCTCTCTCTCTCTCTCTCTCTCTCTGTGTTCATCCACACATGCTTGTGCCCCTCTCTCTCTGTTCATCCACACATGCTTGTGCCCATGTCTCTGCCCTTGTGAATGCCCATGTGTTTTGCTTCTCTCGTCTCTCAAATGGTATGTAAATGAATGATTTTCGATGGCCTCATCATTTTCACGTCTTGCAGGCATCGCCCGAGGTGGAGTAGTGAAGGTGCACTTGGACGAGCGAAACCAGAGAGTGTCATTGCGCGGAAAGTCAGAATCGTAATGAGAGGCTCTCTTCTTGTTTGAATTTCTAGCACCTCTTCTTGTGATGTAGCCCACATTGAAGACCAGCTCTCTCGACCAAGAAGATCAGCCCGCATTCAAGCTCGACGAAACCAAGAAGCAGTATCGACATCTTGAGTCCATCCCGGAAGCTGGAAAGACATCTTGGGAGCCACGAAGACGTTATGCTTTTACTATTTCTCCTAGTTTCAATGCCCTATCTTTATTTCTCCTAGTTTTAATGTTCTGTCTTTATTTCTCCTAGTTCCAATGCTCTGTCTTTATTTCTTTGACGATATAACCTATCCAATTTCTGGTAGAAGACGAACGACTTTTGATGAATGAAAAAAAACTTTGCTTTGAAGCACGTATCATGAACCTTGTAGAGTTCATCCCTTTGAAAACTTAAAAGAGTTTTCACTCCATCCTTGAAGAGTTGGAGCTTTTGAAATTTGCATCCTTGAAGAGTTGTAGTCATCTGTATCGACAAAGATACGACCATTCTCCTGAGCTTGCACAGTGCTAAAATTTCTATCCGTCCTGTTTTCCCGTGTGTAAGTCACTCTCTCGATCCTACTGTTTGAGAATGCCTACCCTTGGCTTGCATCATCTTGTTTTTGAACTTAAAGCATGTGAAAATCACTACATGAGAAGGAATTGAAATAAATGAGCTTATGCCGTGGATTCGATGGTACCAATTGGAATAATGTGAAATACGTGAGATAGTGTCCTTTCCTATATGACAGGTTCTTAATTTGCTTGTAGTGGAGAGTGAACTAAATAAGTGTTGAATGGATCCATTGTTTCATTCCCAGAGAACTCTGTTTGCAGAAGAAGTACATATTGAAAGAGCTAGTATAAATACCTAGAGGGGGTAAATAGATGTAAAAACAGATTTTTCTAAAGATGCAGTAAAAATATTTTTCTTTTAAAATAAGTCTGTTAAACAATAGACTTTGAGTAAAGATTCATACTCAAATAAGATATTTTAAAATATGACGAAACTGAGAAGAAGATCATAGCAAATAAATTAAAGGAGTTCAGGGAAGCAAAAATGTTCACAAGATTTATAGTGGTTCAATTTTGATTAAACATACGTCCACTCTCCTACGTTAACAGCCTTCTGGCTAGATTTCACTATGAATCGAAAGAGAATTACAGCATTATAACACTGACTACCCAGTAAAGAGATTTATTTTCCTCTCACTAAGTCACTCCTTAATGTTTTTCTCTTTTTTGAATACACGTATGAGCACTCTTGATGAAGAACAAATGATTTGAAAAGCTTCAGACTTTGGAATTATAGCTTTTTCGTCCTCTTAAATGACTCCAAAAACCTCCTTAAATACTTCTTCATGCATTTATGACCGTTGGCACTTTCTAGATGAATTCTTCTGATCAACCCATTGGACAGAATCAATCGAGGAGATCTTGAGCCGTTTGAAGATTGAGATGAAAGTCCGATGATCCCGGTTGCCCATACAATTAGAATCTTAGTTTCCATAAGTAGATTCTTTTCAAATAAACTTGTCTTCCAAATTGATTTTACCGTTCTGTAATTCATTTCATCAATAAAATCCAAAAAGGTAAGTGAAATTTCCATCCAAAAAACCATATATATCTTGTTCGTACTGAGTCTTTGAGAGAAGAGCAATAATCCTAAGTCTGATTATTTCTTCGATCTTCACTTGAGTTCAGTCCGGGTCTTCATCAAAGTAGGGCAGACTTCTGATGTATGATAAACTTTGATAGAATTCCACAGAAGTCTAGTATTCCTCAAAATGAGAATAATAATAGAAATAAAAAAATTTGTCAACTTCAAAATCTAATAGGAGTTTTCTCAACAATCTCCCACTTTTTTATGATGACAAAACTTTCATGTAGGTTTAAACATTGTAACCTACAAACCAACACTTTAATAGCACATAATAATTAATAATAAGACAGATTATTACAAAATTGAATAACATAGAATCTGCATCCACAAAACACATTAGTCTTAATAGTTCTGCAACAACAAACAATTATAGTTCAAGCACTACAAAAGTTCAAACCACAATCACAAAGTTCAAACCACAAACCAAACAACCAAGTTTAAACAAAACAAGACAAGAACTTTAAATCTGCTCTCATTCTCCCCCTTTTTGTCATCAGCAAAAAGATAAAGTCGGTCATGAATAAAAAGAGTGAACAAAAAGATGATCGGGTTGTTTTGGAATGCGAACAAGTTGGAAATCCTCCAATGACTGCACAGTCTCCTCAAGCTTATGTAGGCACCGATGGTATACATTCTCCACTTTGGCTACGCCTCTGCGAAGCTGTTGATTCAATGTTTGAACCCGAGTGTCAAGAGATTGTACCTTGCTAGTAAAAAAATCTGAGGTAAATTCTAAAGCAGCATATAACTTTTGAATCTCAAACTCCATGGCATATTGTTATGCCTTTATCTCAAAGACGAGATCTACTATCCTTGGATAGTTTGCTTCTGATTCGGTTTGGGCACTAGCTTCAGCTAAATGAATCTGTGGAGCATCTAGAAGTGAAGGAGCATCAACTTGAATGCGTGTAGTTTGTTGCTTACCCTAACTTGGAGTTTCCTCTTCAATTGGGGCTTCAGGGAAATGAGATGTAAATATATCTTCAGTATCTGCAGGAGATCGATTGATACCATCACTAGTAGTAGGTACAACTAAAGGAGTTTTCTCATGTTCTCCCCCTGTTTTGGTGCGTTCGAGTTGAGATAAAATTTCTTCTTATTGCTCTTTTTCCTTTCCAGCACGAGATCACTACTTTGGTTCAGTCTTCTCTTCTTCAAGTGCAGCAATTTCCCTATTCTTCTCAGTTTCCTCCAATTTTGGTATTGTACCAATGTCTCTTTCGGAGTCTTCATCGCCATCCTCCTTTTCTTCAGATTCTTCAGCATCACTTTCTTCTTCTTCTTCTTCTTCTTCTTCTTCTTCTTCCTTTTCACCTTCTTCTTCTTCTGGCTCTTCAGAATCAGCAGACCCTTGAAGATTGCGCAAAGCGATGGCGATATTGTTAAGTCTTCATCTTCCTCCTCTTCATCCCGTGAAGGATAGATTTCTTCTTCTTTGATGTCTTATGGACAACATCATTTCCCTTGTGCTTTTTTGCAGTAACATATCCTTCTTTGATTCTACTAGATGATTCATTCTTCAAAAGATCCAGGGCTTTAGAAAGATCTTTCAGCCTCATCTTGGAAGTCATTTTCATTCCTATTTCCATTGGAGCAAGAGTCCTGATCGAAGTTGAGAAGGTAATTGAATTTGAAAGTGTCTGAACAATCTCGTTATAAAGGCAGAGTAGGGCAGTTGCCCTTTTTTCCTTCATCACTGTTCTGTACATGTGCAAAAAGATAGTTTGTGGGAGAGAAAAAGGAACTCCATTGCAAATTGCCCACATTATCTTTGCTTCAAATCTCGAAACATCAGTCTTAGAGGTAGCCCTGGGTCTGATGCAATTGATCACTATCTTATGCAGCAAAATGTTTGAAGCAAGCATACGAGAGTAAGTAATACTCTCACTCGAAAATCTGTCTTTCACTAGAAATCTAGTAGCTTGATTGATGGATACATTTATGGGTAGAAAACCACTCCGTTCTACACCCAAAATGTCAGCCAAAATATCCACATCTACATTAAACACTCTATCACAAACAGTAAACTGAATATGAGTTTGATCTAGAAATGACAGATTCGAGTAAAAATATGCCATTAATTCAGGATAAGCTTCATATGTCTCTGCACAGAATTTTTCAAATTGAAGTTTGGCTAAGTTTTCCCTCAAGTTAACCTTTATAGAATCCAGAAAGTCAAAGTCTACTGTTCACAGGTTTATGACCCCTCTGTTCAACATTTGAGCATAAACCTTTTTATGCTCTTTTGAACGAAAATTTTTTGTTCTTTCTATAAAGATTCTCTCATCATCATCTTTATTTTCTGACCCAAAACGAGGATCAAAAGGAAAATTCGAAAACTCCTTCTCTGCTATTCCTTTTGGCGCCAGTCCTAACCTTTCCATCGTTCTCAAAAATAGAGTTTCATTTCTGTATCCATGGGCTTTTAGAAAGTTAGTGATAAAGCCCACAAGACTTCCACCCTATCGAGAGAGAGAGAGAGAGAGAGAGAGAGAGAGAGAGAGAGAGAGAGAGAGAGAGAGAGAGAGAGAGAGAGAGAGAGAGAGTTTGAGAATTAGGGTTTGAAAACACTATGCTCGAAAGAAATAAAGTAAAGAATTTAAGGGAATCAAAATGGGGCAAACAAATCGTCACAAAAAGAAATGCCTTTTCATAAAACAATTCAAAAAGAATAACTGCCAAAAATTTGAAATATATTATGAAAAATCAGTAATGAAATTGTAATTTCCAAAAATAAAAAAGGCAAGAGATGATTCAGTGATAATCATACTTGTTCAATTTTTACGTGCTAGAGAGGTTTCCAAACTCAAGTAACTTCCTTAAGATGAGTTGCTGAGTCTGATCAACTGCAATTTTTAGTCGGAAGGATGAATGATATTCAACTTGCTATGAATTGATTCAAATAAGCTTTTCTCCAATGGTTTTGTAAAGATATCTGCCAGTTGATTCTTCGAATCAACAAATTGAACATTGATCTCACCATTTTCTATATGATCTCTTATGAAATAATGACGAATTTTGATGTGCTTTGCTCTTGAGTGAAGAATTGAATTTTTGGTAAGGTTGATAGCACTTGTGTTGTCACATCTAATTTTCGTATATGATTCTTCTATTCTGAAGTCTTTTAGTTGTTGTCTCATCCACAAAATTCGTGAACAGCAACTTCCAAGAGCAACATATTATGCTTCTACTGTAGAAAGAGCCACGGTACTTTACTTTCTTGAAAACCAAGATACCAACATTTGTCCCAACAATTGACATGTATCAAATGTACTTTTTCTGTCAACTCTACATCTAGCTAGATCAGCATCAGAATAACCAAGTAAAGTAAAGTCTCCTCCATTAGGATACCACAGACCCAGTTTTGGAAAAGTTGCAATATATTTAATGATGCGTTTAACAACACTTAGATGTAATTCTTTAGGATTAGATTGAAATCCAGCACAGATGCATACATTAAATAGTATGCCAGGTCTAGAGGCAGTGAGATAAAGAAAAGAACCAATCATACTTCTGTATAATTTTTTATCTACTGTCTTTCCTCCTTCGTCCTTGTCTAGCTTTGATGAGCTTGACATGGGAGTTTCTATTTTCTTGCAATTCTCCATCCCAAACTTCTTGATAATATCTTTGGCATATTTCTCCTGGTGAATAAATATTCCTTTCTTTGATTGTCTGACTTGCAATCCCAGAAAGAATGTCAATTCACCCATTATGCTCATTCCAAATTCTTCCTGTATAGATCTTGAAAATTTCTCGCAAAGATTTTCGTTAGAAGATCCAAAGATTATATCATCTACATAAATCTGCACAAGTAGAAAATCTTTTTCTTCACTTTTTATAAACAATGTTGTATCAACTTTTCCTTTCTCAAAGCCACTATTTGTTAAAAACTTACTTAACATTTCATACCAAGCTCAAGGTGCCTGCTTCAAACCATACAAAGCTTTCTTTAGTCTGGAGACAAAGTCCGATTTTCTTAGATCTTTAAAGCCTAATGGTCGTTCCACATAAACTTCTTCTTGTATGAATCCATTAAGAAAAGCGCTTTTGACATCCATCTAGAATTGTTAGAGAAAACTTCCTTATCTGTTTTGAAGTTGACAAAACATTTCCATCAGTCTAGTATGAAAACTTGTAGAATCTATCGCCAAAGTCCGAAGACCTCTAAACTCAAGATTTAAAGTCTACCCTCACTGATAGTTTCCAGAAGCCGTATCGACATTGAAGACTAGCTCTCTCGACCAAGAAGATCAGCCCGCATTCAAGCTCGATGAAACCAAGAAGCCATATCGACATCTTGAGTCCATCCTGGAAGCTGGAAAGACATTTGGGGAGCCATGAAGACGTTATGCTTTTACTATTTCTCCTAGTTTCAATGCCCTATCTTTATTTCTCCTAGTTTTAATGTTTTGTCTTTATTTCTCCTAGTTTCAACGCTCTGTCTTTATTTCTTTGATGATATAAGCCATCCAATTTTTGGTAGAAGACGAATGACTTTTGATGAATGAAAAAAAAAAAAAAAAAAAACTTTTCTTTGAAGCAAGTATCATGAACCTTGTAGAGTTCATCTCTTTGAAAACCTAAAAGAGTTTTCACTCCGTCCTTGAAGAGTCGAAGCTTTTGAAATCTGCATCCTTGAAGAGTTGCAGTCATCTATATCGACAAAGATACGATTGTTCTCCTGAGCTTGCGCATTGCTGAAATTTCTGTTCGTCCTGTTTTCCTATGTGCGAGTCACTCTCCCGATCCTACTGTTTGAGAATGCCTACCCTTGGCTTGCATCATCTTGTTTTTGAACTTAAAGCATGTGAAAATCACTACATGAGAAGGAATTGAAATAAATGAGCTTATGTCGTGGGTTTGATGGTACCAATTGGAATAATGTGAAATACGTGAGATAGCGTCCTTTCCTGTATGACAGGTTCTTAATTTGCTTGCAGTGGAGAGTGAACTAAATAAGTGTTGAATGGATCCATTGTTTCATTCCCAGAGGACTTTGTCTACAGAAGAAGTACATATTGAAAGAGGTAGTATAAACACCTAGATTGGGTAAATAGGTGTAAAAACAGATTTTTCTAAAGATGCAGTAAAAATATTTTTCTTTTAAACTAAGTCTGTTAAACAATAGACTTTGACTTAAGATTCAAACTCAAATAAGATATTTTAAAATATGACGAAATTAAGAAGAATATCACAGCAAATAAACTAAAGGAGTTCAGGGAAGCGCAAATATACACAAGATTTATAGTTGTTCGGTTTAGATTAAGCCTACGTCCACTCTCCCACGTTAACAACCTTCTGGTTGGATTTCACTATGAATCGAAAGAGAATTACAGCAGTATAACACTGACTACCAAGTAAAGAGATTTTTTTTCCTCCCACTAAGTCACTCCCTAATGTTTTTCTCTTTTTCGAATACACGTATGAGCACTCTCGATGAAGAACAAATGATTTCAAAAGCTTCAAACTTTGGAATTCTAGCTTTTTCGTCCTCTTAAATGACTCGAAAAACCTCCTTAAATACTCCTCCATGCCTTTATTGTCACACCCCGATCCTCGAACAAGTGTCCATCCCTCACCTGGTCAATTAATAGCAATGTCCCAAGATGCATCGCCGACCCTATTCATTTAATATGCGCAAGCGGAAGTATAAAGAAAATCCCCAGACAATAAAACAATGGGATAGATAAGCAGAGCCATATTTTTCATATTGAAACTTATAACCAAACTTTTATACAAAACACAAACCAAAGTACTTCACAACTATTTACAACTTTTTACTCTAACTCTATTCACATCAAAATAGAGTTCACAAAAGAAGATGGAATCTCAGTCCATCCGGGTCGTACTCAAGATCCCTCTCGGTATTATCTTCTTCTTCCAAAAATCCTTCTCCTCAGGTTTCACCTCAGAGTTCTCCTTTTCAGATTCCTCCTCCTTAACTCCTTATCGGGATCCTGAAATGTTGTCTCACAACCGGGATGAGACTACGTCTCAGTGAGTTCTACCCCACTAAGACTCAATTAGGGAACTAATACACTACTCGGTTGCCTAAGCATAGCACGAGTCAGAGGAGTTATCTTGGCCTCAGTCTCAACCTGCAATTCAAGGTTATATACGAATACTTCAAAAATCATAACGAACAATCAATCAAATCACGACAATCTAATCAAATCATTGATCAATCGAACTAGTCAATTACATGTCAGACGGACCATTCTAGGTCATTGATTCAACACCATATAACCTCCCATCGGGCACTCAGTCATAGAGCCACATCAATACTCTCGGGTGTCAAGTTTGCCAAGGTGACTTATCCACTAAACAATTGCGTGCGTTCATTAAGGCGCCGTTTTCGCCAGTGACATGCTTAGTCACCAAACCACGTATGCCTATAACCATGTACTCAATAGACAATTGTGTGCGTTCTTTAAGGCACCGTTTTCGCCAATGATGTCCTTAATCACCGAACGATACATGCCTATAACAATATGAGTACTAGATCGATACGTGCGTTCTTTAAGGCGCCGTTTTCGCCAGTGATATCCCAATCACCGAACCATGTAGGTCCACAATAATATATGTACTAGACCGATACATACATTCTTTAAGGCGCCGTTTTCGCTAGTGATATCCCAAATCACCGAACCACGTAGGCCCATACACCGTGTCTGATCGGTTCAAGCCCAGAGTATTTCCGATTCACTCTCACGATTCTACTCACTTTATAACTCAACCAGGCATTATAAATGCTAAATAAACATAGTCGACCAACTACTAGTAAATCAATCAATCCCACTCAATTTCAAATAATTTAGGGTAAATCCCTAAAATATCACAATTTATTTAATTCCATGCAACGTAGAGCTCAATTAAGTAAACGGATTGTGCTACGACAATTAGCACAAGATTTTAGTCATCAGCCATCTTAACCATAATTTCCGAAAAATAAATAAATAATTAATTAATTTCGAAAATTAAATAATTAATATTAAAAATTCAATTTAGCTCAAAATAAAGCCTGATTAAATAAACGGACTTCACCACGGTCATTAGCATAATATTCCGGTCCACTGGCCATCCTAGTTGAATTTTCGGAAAATAAATAATTAATTAATTTAATTCCGAAAAATAATATTTAAATACCAAAAATTTCACTTAGGCCCAAATTGTCAAATTGAAGCCTAATAAAGGGTCGGAGGTGGCCGCATGAGGGCTGGACAGAGGCTGGACAAAGGCTGGGCAACGGCTGGATCGCGTAGGGGAGGGATGGCAGCGAGCGGCGAGAGCACAGGCGTGCGCGAACGGCGGAACGGCGGCGAGCAGTGGGCACGCGGGCGGCAAGCAATGGGCGCGCAGGCGGCGGTGCGTGGGCGGCGATGGTCTTCAGCGAGCTGCTATTGTCCGTTCTTCTTCAGCTTCTAGCTTTCATGAAGAAGAAGGAAGAAGAAAGGTGTTTCAGTCATGTGGGGTGGGGAAAGAAGAAAGAGAAGAGAGAGAGAAAGATAAGGTAAAAAGAAGAGATGAGAATTAGGGGCTTTGACTAGTCAAAAATAAAAATAAAAGGGGGAGAAGCCAATTTGAAATTGCCAAGGGGGTAGGTGTTCGGTGGGGGTGTCCACACGAAGGGGGAGGGGAGAGGAGAGAGAAGAGAGAAAAAGAAAGGGAGAGAAAAAAAGAAAATAAAAAAGTAATCAATTAGTAAAAATCCTACTATTCAAATTACTTCTATTATTTCCCCTTTCTCTTTTTAAATTCTTCCGGTCTTCAATTTTTTATCCGATAATTTCTTTCCCTAAATTTCGAACTCGTCAATAAATTGACGGACGATGAGACATGATCTTAAAAATGAATTGTGACACGCTCGAATATTTGATTCCTGAAACCAAATTAAATTTCATGATTAGAATCGATCAGATATGATTTTAGCCCAATCCAACTAATTAAGTAACTTTTAGGGATTTTTACTGGGATACATCCCTTAACGGTTTCACTCAATAGGTTAGTTAACTCGTGAGTGATCAGCTCAGAGAAAAAGGATCGTAGGCACGTCGACGAAATGCCTATTTCACTTTATCGAAACGGGATCGAATTTCAAGATGTCACAACTCTTCCCCTCTTATAAAAAATTCGTCCTCGAAATTTAAACCATTACACACTTTGATCAAAAAGGTGGGAGTACAACTGTCTCATTGACTCTTAAGTCTCCCAAGTTGCTCTTTCAGTGCCGTGGTATTGGTAGACCACTTTGACCAACGGAATGGTCTTTGTACGCAGAACTTGCTCTTTGCGATCGACAATCTGAACCGGGCTTTCAACATATGACACACGGTCATCCACGTCCAATTCCTCAAAATTGAGCACGTGGGTCCAGTCAGGCTCGTACTTCCTTAACATCGACACGTAAAAGACCTCATGCACTTGCGCCAATCTTGGTGGCAATGCAAGACGATACGCTAGGTTTCTGATTCTTTTAAGAATCTCAAACGTACCTACGTACCTCAGACTCAGCTTGCCTTTCTTACCAAAGCGCGAAGTTCCCCTTATTGGTGACACTTTCAGAAAAACGTGATCACCAACTTAGAATTCCAAAGACCTTCGACGTTTATCTACATAACTTTTCTGCCTGCTCTGCGCTGTCTTTAACCTGTCTCTGATCACTGCCACGGCATCTACTGATTGCTGAACCAACTCTGGGCCTGTGATTTTCCTTTTCTCGACTTCATCCCAACATACTAGAGTTTTGCACGCTCTGCCATACAACGCTTCAAAAGGAGCCATCTTGATGCTCTACTGATAACTGTTGTTGTAGGCGAATTCCACCAAATGAAGCTGATCTTCCCAACTTCTTTGAAGCCTATTACACACGCTCTCAACATATCCTCGAGGGTTTGAATCGTCCTCTCGGACTGGCCATCCGTTTGAGGATGATATGCCGTACTGTACTGAAGCTTTTGTACCTAAAGCACTCTGCAAGCTTTTCTAAAAAGCAACAATAAACCTCGGGTCTCTATCTGAAGTTATCGTAACCAGCACTCCATGCATTCGAACCACCTGACGCACATATAAGTCTGCATGTCTATCAAGACTGAGGTCCTTTCGAACTGCGATGAAGTGAGCCAACTTTGTTAGCCTGTCAACTATTACCCAAATCGAATCATTTCCTACTTTGACTCATTGGTAGTCCAAATCAAGAAATCTATCGTGATATGCTCCCATTTCCATTCTGGGATCATGAGAGGTTGCAGAAGTCCTCCCGGCTTGCAATGCTGGGCCTTTACTTGCTGACAAGTCAAACACTTGGCGATATGCTTCGCAATATCCGCCTTCATACCTGACCACCAGTAGTGTGGACGCAAATTCTGATACATCTTAGTGCTTTTGGGATGAATGCTATAATTGCTACGATGTGCTTCAGATAAAATTTCTTCTCTAAGCTCTACATCGTCAAGTACAACCAAACGTCCATGGAGCCTCAATACCCCATTATCATAAACCTAAAAGTCAGCCTTTCTTTTATCGGTATCCTCTTAAAGAATTTTCTGTACGTCTGGATCTGTCGGTTGGAGTTGCTTGATTCTGACCTGGACATCTGGCTCAATTCTGAGGCTGGCCATAAAACTTGAAAGGTGGCCTACCTCAAATTTGAATTCTGAATCCTAAGCTCTCTCAATTAAGTTCCACTCCTTAACCAAGATTTATGCTATTGAAGACTTCCGACTCAATGCATCGGCGACTTTGTTCGCCTTTCCCAGGTGATATAGAATATCACAGTCGTAATCATTCAGCAATTCCATCCATCGGCGCTGTCTCATGTTCAACTCCTTCTGAGAGAACAAATACTTGAGACTTTTATAGTCTGTGAAAATCTGAAACTTTTCTCCGCACAAGTAGTGCCTCCAAATCTTCAACGCAAATATGATGGCTACGAGTTCTAAGTCATGTGTCGGATAGTTCAATTCATGAGGTCTCAACTGACGGGAAGTGTATGCGACAACTCTGCCATGTTGCATCAGCACGCAACCCAATCCCTTGAATGACGCATCACTATAGATCTTGAATCCTCCAGGACCGGATGGAATCGTCGGCACACGAGTGCGGTAGTCAGCTTTTCCTTCAGCTCTTGGAAACTACGCTCACACTTATCTAACCATACGAATTTCTCTTCTTTCTTCAAGAGCTTTGTCAGAGGCGACGCTATTGATGAAAACCCTTCAACAAACCGTCTATAATAACCTGCTAACTCCAGAAAACTTCTGATCTTTGTCACTGTCGATGGTCTCGACCACTTGATCACGGCTTCTATCTTGCTCAAGTCAACGGAGATTCCTTCCCTAGAAATCACATGACCTAAGAACACAACACGAGTCAACCAAAACTCGCATTTGCTAAACTTAGCATATAACTGATGAGTTCTTAAGGTCTGGAGTACTACTCTCAGATGATTCTCATGCTCTTCATCACTTCTCGAATAGACCAAGATGTCGTCAATGAACACGATCACAAACTGATCCAGACATTCCTTGAACACTCTGTTCATCAAATCCATAAAGGCAGCTAGAGCATTCATCAACCCGAACGGCATCACTGTAAACTTGTAATGACCATACCGGGTATGAAATGCCGACTTAGGAATATATTCTTTCCTAATCCTCAGCTGATGACATCCTGTCCTTAAGTTGATCTTCGAGAATATTGACGCTCCTTGTAGTTGATCAAACAAGTCATCTATCATTGGCAATGTATACTTGTTCTTGATCGTTACTTGATTAAGCTGTCGATAGTCGATGCACAAACGCAATGAACCATTTTTCTTCTTAACAAATAGAACTGGCGCTCCTCAAGGTGATGCACTAGGACAAATAAATCCCTTATCCAGTAATTCTTTTGGAAAGACATCTGGAAACTCCTGAACCACTGAAATATATTCCATTTTCAGCTCTTCAACTATCGTATCCACGACAGTTGCTAAGTACCCTCGGCAACCCTCGTCTAACAAATGAGCTGCTTCCGGCGACGAGCTTAAGGAAATCGGAGGTCCTCCTTGATTCCTGACAAACTCAAAGCTCTTACCCCCCTAACGGGTCAAACTGAATCGCCTTGCGATAGCAGTCCATTTTAGCTCGTTGATTGGTGAATCAGTCCATGCCAATTATTAAATCAAAATCATACATGGTTAGGACTAACAAGTCAATTTTCCCCACTCACTCACCAATCTCTAACTTGCACCCCGAACATCCCAAAGCAAAGAATAACTTTATCTTTCAAGGGTGTAGATATGCAAATTGTCGACTCAAACAATACAGACTCAACCCTAGCATCCTAACATATTGCTCGATAATGAAGGAATGGGTTGCTCCTGGATCAAACAAAGCATAAGCAGGTTGGTTGTTGAGCGAGATTGTACTTGTAATCATGTCAAGCACAGCTTCTGCCTGACCTTGTGTAATTGCATACATAGTGCCCTGAACTAGAGGTCTCTGTTGTCCTCCTTGCGGTGCATTCTGAGGGGCATACCCTCCTATTTGTCTCATTGGTGGTAGCAGCGGTAGATGAGGTTGTCCTCTTTGCTTCCTTGGACAATTTCTGACCATATGGCCCTGTTGGCCAGATTCAAAACACGCACCTGTCCTAGCTGGGCACGGTGTTGTCTCGTGTCTTCTCCCACAGAAGCGACATGCACCAACACTACTGGGTATCGGCCTATTAAATCCACTTTTCTTGCTAGGCGGGCCTTGGAATCTGTTTCCCAACATCGGCCTCTTTCCTTGGCGAATGTTGTCTCTATGAGAGCTAAACCTCGATCCTGATGAGGCAGCTTTATCATTTTGATCTTTCTCAATCTTCTGAGCTCTCCGATATATGTCATTATAAGTCTTCAAATCCCGGAAGGACTAAGGCGCTTCTCAAATCCTGTCTGAATCCATCTCTGAACCTCCTCGCTCGGTTCACAAGATTCTCGATTAACTCAGGAGCATATCGCGAAAGTTCAACGAACTTCGCCTCATACTCATCAACAGATAGGGAACCCGAGCGAAGACGTTGAAATTCTGCCATCTTCACCTCTCTGGCAGTTTCGAAGAAATATTTATCATTGAAGGCTTCACGAAAAGTGTTCCAATCGTGAACAGCACCTTCTGGAAAGATCGTTTCATGGGTAGTCATCCACCAAGTGTTCGCAACTCCATCCAGCTGGTAAGTTGCTAACATTACCTTCTCAGCCTTGTTGCACATCAGCAATGCAAACGCCTTCTCGAGCTTCTAAACCCATGAAGAAGCAGCTTCGAGATCTCCAGACCCAGTGAACAACGGTGGATTTAGTCTTAGGAAATGCTCCACTAGCTTATGGATTGGTCTTGCAGCAACCACTATCCCCAGTGGACCTTCAACATTCACGGCAGTTGGAGCAACGGCAGGTGTGACTACAGGTGTGGCAGCAGGGGCAACTTCGGTGGCAGCAGCAGCAGCGGCAGTTGCAGTAGCATGAGCAGCGGCTTCAACGATTGTGGCTTGCTGATCCATTCTAGTACCCATCGCTTCCAGAACACGCAAGATCCCATCCACCCTGGGATCATTAGGGGCTGCTACCCCAACATCTACGACAGGTGGAATTACTCCACTCGCGCTAGCGTATGTTGGCGCTCAACCACGTCCGCCTTGGGTCCCGACATGAGTCGGAGCTCTACCCCGAATAATGGCCCTATTGGTCCTCTTTGCAAGAGTTCTCGGCTCCTAATCGCTCATAGTGTAGCTTTACTCAACTAACACCTGTTTCCAATTTAATACCGAATTAGAAATGGAGTGATCCAAACAACAAACAATTTTAACACTCAGCTAACACAGACATGCACCAGCATGAATTTAAAGGCCTTTCCTACAAACTATCCCAAGGTCATCGCTCCTTATCACTCCAATTTTAAACTTCTCTCCGATACCACTTAAACGGTATGTCACGCCCCGATCCTTGAACGCGCGCCCACCCCTCACCTGGTCGATTAATAGCGATGTCCTAGGACGCATCGCCGACCTTATTCATTTAATATGCGCAAGCAGAAGTATAAAGAAAATCCCCAGACAATAAAACAATGGGATAGATAAGTAGGGCCATATTTTTCATATTGAAACTTATAACCAAACTTTTATACAAAACACAAACTAGAGTACTTTACAACTATTCACAACTTTTTACTCTAACTATATTCACATCAAAATGGAGTTCACAAAAGAAGATGAAATCTCAGTCCATTCGAGTCGTACTCAAGATCCCTCTCGGTATTATCTTCTTCTTCCAAAAATTCTTCTCCTCAGGTTTCACCTCAGAGTTCTCCTTCTCAAATTCCTCCTCCTCAACTCCTAATCGGGATCCTGAAATGTTGTCCCACAACTGGGATGAGACTACGTCTTAGCGAGTTCTACCCCACTAAGACTCAATTAGGGAACTAATACGCTACTCGGTTGCCTAAGCACAGCATGAGTCAGAGGACTTACCTTGGCCTCAGTCTCAACCTGCAATTCAAGGTTATATACGAATGCTTCATAAATCATAACGAACAATCAATCAAATCACGACAATTTAATCAAATCATTGATCAATTGAACTAGTCGGATACATGTCAGACAGACCATTCTAGGTTATTGATTCCACACCATATAACCTCCCATCGGGCACTCGGTCACAGCGCCACATCAATGCTCTCGAGCGTCAAGTTCGCCAAGGTGACTTATCCACTAGACAATTGCGTGCGTTCATTAAGGCGCCGTTTTCGCCAGTGACATGCTTAGTCACCGAACAACGTATGCCTATAACTATGTACTCAATAGACAGTTGTGTGCATTCTTTAGGGCGATGTCTTCGCCAGTGATGCCCTTAATCACCGAACCACACATGCCTACGACAATGTGTTTAATAGACAAGTGCATGTGTTCTTTAAGGCGCCGTTTTCGCCAGTGATGTCCTTAATCACCGAACCATACATGCCGATTACAATATGAGTACTAGACCGATACGTGCGTTCTTTAAGGCGCTGTTTTCGCCAGTGATATCTCAATCACCGAACCACGTAGGTCCACAATAATGTATGTACTAGACCGATACGTGCGTTCTTTAAGGCGCCGTTTTCGTCAGTGATATCCCAAATCACCGAATCACGTAGGCCCATACACCGTGTCTGATCGGTTCAAGCCCAGAGTATTTCCAATTCACTCTCACGATTCTACTCACTTTATAACTCAACCAAGCATTATAAGTGCTAAATAAACATACTCAGCCAACTACTAGTAAATCAATCAATCCCACTCAATTTCAAACAATTTAGGGTAAATCCCTAAAATATCACAATTTATTTAATTCCATGCAACGTAGAGCTCAATTAAATAAACGGACTGCGCTACGACAATTAGCACAAGATTTCAGTTGTCGGCCATCTCAACCTTAATTTCAGAAAAATAAATAAATAATTAATTAATTTCGAAAATTAAACAACTAATATTAAAAATTCTATTTAGCTCAAAATAAAGCCTGATTAAATAAACGGACTTCACCACGGTCATTAGCATAATATTCTGGTCACTAGCCATCCCAGTTGAATTTTCGGAAAATAAATAATTAATTAATTTCATTCCGAAAAATAATATTTAAATACCAAAAATTCCACTTAGGCCCAAATTGTCAAATTGAAGCCCGATAAAGAGTCGGAAAAATCCCAAGCTACCCTCAATAAATAGTGGACCATGTCTACTTGCTAAATACACATTCAATTTGTCTAATTTGCATCACAATTAACTAATAAACACTAATCTAACCACCTAAACCTAATTAAATAAAACTAAACAACCATTAAGTATAATTAGCCCACTAAGCAAGGATTAGCGAGATTACTCACCGGAATCGCGCACAACTTGGATTAATCCGACGGGCACGGCGCGAGGAACGATTCCTTCCAAAGCACGGCTCGGGTCCGAGGCCCGGAAATGACCCCAAAGCGAGCCCGAAGGGGGCTGGAAACCCACTCCATGGGGGGCTGCAATGGCTGTAAAAAGACACAAAACAGCCACAAAACAAAGCAGCAAGGGCGGCAAGGTGCGGAGGAGGGTCGGTGGAGGTCCGGCGGCTTCGAATGGTGGCCGGAGGTGGCTGAACGGGGGCTGGACAGAGGCTAGGCAACGGCTGGATCGCGCGGGGGAGGGATGGCAGCGAGCCGCGGGCGCGCAGGCATGCGTGGACGGCGGAGAGCGGTGGGCGCGCGGGCGGCGGTGCATGGGCGGCTACGGTCTTCGGCAAGCTGCTGCTGTCCGTTCTTCTTCAGCTTCTGGTTTTCATGAAGAAGAAGGAAGAAGAAAGGTATTTCGGTCACGTGGGGTGGGGAAAGAAGAAAGAGATTAGAGAGAGAAAGATAAGGTAAAAAGAAGAGATAAGAATTAGGGGCTTTGACTAGTCAAAAGTAAAAATAAAAGGGGGAGAAGCCAATTTGAAATTGGCAAGGGGTAGGTATTCAGTGGGGGTCCGCATGAAGGGGGAGGGGAGAGGAGAGAGAAGAGAGAAAAAGAAAGGGAGAGAAAAAAAGAAAATAAAAAAGTAATCAATTAGTAAAAATCCTACTATTCAAATTATTTCTATTATTTCCCCTTTCTCTTTTTAAATTCTTCCGGTCTTCAATTTTTCCTCCAATAATTTCTTTCCCGAAATTTCGGACTCATCAATAAATTGACGGATGATGAAACAGGATCCTAAAAATGAATTGTGACACACTCGAATATTCGATTCCCGAAACCAAATTAAATTTCGTGGTTAGAATCGATCAAACGTGATTTTAGCCCAATCCAACTAATTAAGTAGCTTTTAGGGATTTTTACTGGGATACATCCATTAACGGCTTCACTTAATAGGTTAGTTAACATGTGAGTGATCAACTTAGAGAAAAATGATTGTAGGCACGTCGACGAAATACCCATTTCACTTTATCGAAACAGGGTCGAATTTCAAGATGTCACATTTATGACCATTGGCACTTTCCAGAGAAATTCTTCCGATCAACCTGTTGGACAAAATCAATCTAGGAGATCTTGAGCCGTTTGAAGATTGAGATGAAAGTCCGATGATCCTGGTTACCCATACAATCAGAATCTTAGTTTCCATAAGTAGATTCTTTTCAAATAAACTTGTCTTCCAGATTGATTTTACCGTTCCATGATTGATTTCATCAATAAAATCCAAAAAGGTAAGTGAAATTTCCATCCAAAAAACCATATATATCTTGTTGGTACTGAGTCTTTGAGAGAAGAACAATAATCCTGAGTCTGATTATTTCTTCGATCTTCACTTGAGTTTAGTCTGGGTCTTCGTCAAAGTAGGGCAGACTTCTAATGTAAGATAGATTTTGATAAAATTCCACAGAAGTCTAGTATTCCTCAAAATGAGAATAATAATAGAAATAAAAAAATTTTGTCAACTTCAAAATCTAATAGGAGTTTTCTCAACAATCTCCCACTTCTTTTATGGTGACAAAACTTTCATGTAGATTTAAACATTGTAACCTGCAAACCAACACTTTAACAGCACATAATAATTTATAATAAGACAAATTATTACAGAACTGAAAAACATAGAATCTACATCCACAAAACACATTGGTCTTTAATAGTTCTGCAACAATAAACAATTATAGTTCAAGCACTACAAAAGTTCAAACCACAACCACAAAGTTCAAACCACAAACCAAACAACCAAGTTTAAACAAAACAAGACAAGAACTTTAAATTTGCTCTCATTCTCCCCCTTTTTGTCATCAGCAAAAAGATAAAGTCAGTCATGAATAAAAAGAGTGAACAAAGAGATGATCAAGGTTGTTTTGGAATGCGAACAAGTCGGAAATCCTCAAATGACTGCACAGTCTCCTCAAGCTTATGTAGGCACTGATGGTATACATTCTCCACTTTGGCTATAGTCTGCGAAGCCTGTTGATTCAATGTTCGAACCTGAGTGTCAAGAGATTGTACCTTATTAGTAAGAAATTCTGAGGTAAATCCTAAAGTAGCATATAACTTCTGAATCTCAAACTCCATGGCATATTGTTATGCCTTTATCTCCAAGACGAGATCTACTATCCTTGGATAGTTTGCTTCTGATTCGGTTTGGGCACTAGCTTTAGCAAAATGAATCTGTGGAGCATCCAGAAGTGAAGGAACATCAACTTGAATGCGTGTAGTTTGTTGCTTACCCTGACTTGGAGTTTCCTCTTCAATTGGGGCTTCAGGGAAATGAGATGTAAATACATCTTCAGCATCTGTAGGAGATTGACTGACACCATCACTAGCAGTAGGTGCAACTAAAGGAGTTTTCTCATGTTCGCCCCCTGTTTTGGTGCCTTTGGGTTGAGATAAAATTTCTTCTTTTTGCACTTTCTCCTTTCCAACATGAGATCACTGCTTTGGTTCAGTCTTCTCTTCTTCAGGTGCAGCAATTTCCATATTTTTCTTAGTTTCCTCCAATTCTAGTATTGTACTAGCGTCTCTTTCAGAGTCTTCATCGCCATCCTCCTTTTCTTCAAATTCTTCAACATCACTTTCTTCTTCTTCTTCTTCTTCTTCTTCTTCTTCTTCTTCTTCCTTTTCACCTTCTTCTTCTTCTGACTCTTCAGAATCAGCAAATCCTTGAAGATTGCGCAAAGCGATGGCAGATATTGTTAAGTCTTCATCTTCCTCCTCTTCATCCTGCAGAAGGATAGATTTCTTCTTCTTTGATGTCTTCTAGACAACATCATTTCCCTTGCGCTTCTTTGCAATAACATATCCTTCTTTGATTCTACTAGATGATTCCTTCTTCAAAAGATCCAAGGCTTTAGAAAGATCTTTTAGCCTCATCTTGGAAGTCATTTTCATTCCTATTTCCATAGGAGCAAGAGTCCTGATCGAAGTTGAGAAGGTAATTAAATTTGAAAGTGTCTGAACAATCTCGTTATAAAGGCAGAGTAGGGCAGTTGCCCTTTTTTCCTTCATCACTGTTATGTACATGTGCATAAAGATAGTATGTGGGAGAGAAAAAGGAACTCCATTGCAAATTGCCCACATTATCTTTGCTTCAAATCTCGAAACATCAGTCTTAGAGGCGGCCTTGGGTCTGATGCAATTGATCACTATCTTATGCAGCAGAATGTTTGAAGCAAGCATACGAGAGTAAGTAATACTCTCACTCGAAAATCTGTCTTTCACTAGAAATCTAGTAGCTTGATTGATGGATACATTTATGGGTAGAAAACCACTCCGTTCTACACCCAAAATGTCAGCCAAAATATCCACATCTACATTAAACACTCTATCACAAACAGTAAACTGAATATGAGTTTGATCTAGAAATGACAGATTTGAGTAAAAATATGCCGTTAATTCAGGATAAGCTTCATATGTCTCTGCATAGAATTTTTCAAATTGAAGTTTGGCTAACTTTTCCCTCAAGTTAACCTTTATAGAATCCAGAAAGTCAAAGTCTACTGTTTGCGGTTTTATGACCCTTCTATTCAACATTTGAGCATAAACCTTTTTATGCTCTTTTGAACGAAAAATTTCCATTCTTTCTATAAAGATTCTCTCATCATCATCTTTATTTTCTGACCCAAAAAGAGGATCAGAAGGAAAATTCGAAAACTCCTTCTCTGCTATTCCTTTTGGCGCCAGTCCTAACCTTTCCATCATTCTCAAAAATAGAGTTTCATTTCTGTATCCATGGTCTTTCAGAAAGTTAGTGATAAAGCCCACAAGACTTCCACCCTATTTCAAAAACCTATAATGTTTGAAAAGTACCTCAAGCCTCATTACAGAAATGGGTGTTGTCTCCTATATAACTTCCTCATCTGCAGAGTGACGAGGAGAACTCCGGGGAGACTCTTCTCCAGTCAAATCAAAATGAGTTGGTCCTTCAGGCATATTGCAAGGGCCATGACTAGCGATGTGAGAAGATTTCCTTTGGAATGACATTGTTGCAAATTTGGAGGACCTCGACGTCATGTTCGAGTGGAAGAGAGAAAGAAATTTGCAGAGTGTTTTCTCGAGGAAAAAATCGAGAGAGAGAGAGAGAGAGAGAGAGAGAGAGAGAATTATGGTTTGAAAACACTGTGCTTGAAAGAAATAAACTAAAGAATTTAAAGGAATCAAAATGGGGCAAACGAATCATCACAAAAAGAAATGCCTTTTCATAAAACAATTCAAAAAGAATAACTGCAAAAAATTTGAAATATATTCCGAAAAATCAGTAATGAAATTGTAATTTCCAAAAATAAAAAAGGCAAGACATGATTCAGTGATAATCATACCTATTCAATTTTTATGTGCCAAAAATAAAATACCTGGATTGGAGAGGTTTCCAAACTCAAGTAACTTCCTTAAGATGAGTTGCTTTGAGTTCGATCAATCAACTGAGGAGGAAAGAAAGTAATGGGAGTTTCTTTCCTCCTTCGTCCTTGTCGAGCTTTGATGAGCTTGACATAAGAGTTTCTATTTTCTTGCAATTCTCCATCCCAAACTTCTTGATAATATCTTTGGCATATTTCTCCTAGTGAATAAATATTCCTTTCTTTGATTGTCTGACTTGCAATCCCAGAAAGAATGTCAATTCACCCATTATGCTCATTTCAAATTCTTCCTGCATATATCTTGAAAATTTCTTGCAAAGATTTTCGTTAGAAGATCCAAAGATTATATCATCTACATAAATCTTTACAAGTAGAAAATCTTTTTCTTCTCTTTTTATAAACAAGGTTGTATCAACTTTTCCTTTCTTAAAGCCACTATTTGTTAAAAACTTACTTAACATTTCATACCAAGCTCAAGGTGCCTACTTCAGATCATACAAAGCTTTCTTTAGTCTGTAGACAGAGTCTGGTTTTCTTGGATCTTCAAAGCTTGATGGTCGTTCCACATAAAATTCTTCTTGTATGAATCCATTAAGAAAAGCGCATTTGACGTCCATCTAGAATTGTTGGAGAAAGCTTCATTATCTGTTTTGAAGTTGACAAAACGTTTTCATCAGTCTAGTCTGAAGACTTGCAGACTCTATCGCCAAAGTCTGAAGACCTCCAGACTCAAGATTTAAAGTCTACCCTCACTGATAGTTTCCAAACCAACGAAGAAAAGATTTATTCGATGAAGAAGATTTATCCAGATACAAGTACATCTTTAAGGATTTTGTTCGTACGGTTGAAGAATATCTCACGGCTGAAGATAGCATCTCGTGATCAATTATTCTTATTGAAATCAATTTGAATATTTAGATCCGTTGATTGGCGAAGTATACTTGGAAGGTTCTACTTATGAAAACCTAGATCTTGATTGTATGGGCGAACAGGATTGGTGGGCTATCATCACATTCCTTAAATAACTCAAGATCTTTCGAATTGATTCTATCTAACGGGTGGACTGGAAGAACTTCTTTGGAAGATGCCAATGGTTATGATGGCATGGAAGAGTATATAAGAAGGACGCTCAAGTTATTCGAGTGTGTGCGCGAAAGAAAAATTCCAAAGTCTGAAACTCTTAGTTCTTTGCTGTCACAATTTGTCAAGCTTAAACTATACTCGAAAGAGAGATCAAATACTTGTGAGACCTTGAGGAAGTGTAGTAAAGTCTCTACACTGTGGAATCAAGAACTTGATACTGTAAAATCTCTTTTGTTTCTTAGTGGAATCCAGCTAGTGGGCTATCAGTGCGGGAGAGTGGACGTAGGCTTGGTCTAAGCCGAACCACTATAAACCTTGTGTTTCAATTCTTTTTCACTAATCTCTTTACTTAATTCGCAGTCTTATATATCAGTTCACAGTCTTTTACATTTTCAGTTTACCGTTTCCATATAAGTTGAATTTAGTTGTTAAGTCTTACAAAAACTTCTTTAACACCTATTCACCATCTCTAGGTGTTCATACTAGCTTTATCAATTGGTATTAGAGCCTATGTACTCGATTAATTGAAGTGTTTTTACTTCTAAGTTAAAGATCTATGGCTAGTATGTTGGCTCAAGGTTTGATTGAAGGCCAAAGTTACACCAGATTGCCTTATTTCGATGGAAATGAATTCAACATATGGAAAAACAAGATGAAGGCATTCCTAAGATCGAAAGATCCTCTGGAATGGGATGTAGTAGAAAAGGGAATTGGTCCTACAGCTACATCAGTTTCAGAAAGGGGAAAAAAAGTTGCAAACGCTAGCGAGATAACTCAAGAAGAAATAACCAAGAGATAAGTTCTTGATACTAAAGCAATTTACTCCTTATGTTGTGCATTATCTCTTACTGAGTATAATGGAATATCTTCTTATCAAACAGCCAAAGAAGTCTGGGGCAGGCTGCACATTACCTATAAAGGAGCTGATCGAGTGAAATAAATAAGGATCAATATTCTACTCGGACAGTAGAAAGCCTTCAAGATGAAACCAGGAGAATCTATTACTAACATGTTTAGTCGTTTTATAGAAAATGTAAATGGTATAGAGTATCAAAGACAACCAATCTCAAGATCCATGAAGGTTAACAAGTTGTTGCGTGGACTCTCCAAAGACTGGAATTACGTAAAGACGTCGATAAGAGAAACACAAAGGATCATGCCACTTTCTGTAAACGAAGTGGTTGGCACACTTCAGTCCTCTAAAGTGGAGCAAATCAATGAAGAAGAAGATCCCAAAGGTAAGAAGTCAATTGTTTTGAGATCTAACGATGATTCGATGTTACGTACTCTAAAGATAATATGGATGATGAAAAGTTAGCTCTTATGATAAAAAGATTCAGGAAACTGAACAAAAAGGGAAAAAGATTCAATTGGAAGAAGCAAAGCACTCAAAAGTTTCAAAACAAATCAACTAAGGATGATGAATCCAATAAATAAGTTAACTGTTTTGAATGCAAGAAAAATGGACACATCAGACCCAACTGTCCCATGTTGAAGAAAAAGAAAGGAAAAGCTAAGAAATACATGAAGGCTCTCAAGGCAGAGACATAGAGAAATACAAAATGTGAAGAAAATGATAAAGATTATTGCCAATATTTATCTAATGGAAAAATCAGAATCAAACTCCGACTCCGAAATAGATACAGACTCAGACTCAGATAGTGAAATTGAGGTAAGAAATTTAAAAATCCCTAATACTCAAAATACATTGATGAACTGTGTCTTAGTCTCAAAACCTCTCTCAAGAGGATTTCCGAGCTAAAAAGGGAGAATTCTACACTGAAGTAATAGGAAATCTTATGGAAAGAAAAGTTTGAAAATTTAGATAAAAATTTTGTTACTTTAGAAGAAAATGCATACTCTCTTTTAAAAGAAAATACATTTTTGAAAAATGACATTTCAAATATTTCAAAAGGTTTTTAATAGAATTTGAGAAATTGGAAAAGATTCTTTCAGTACAAAGATCCTACTTTAACAAATCAAGCTTGGGAATGACTTATGAAACTATTCCTCTAATTGATTTTCCAAAAGTGAAAAAAAGAATCAAACAAAGGCCTACAAAAACTTTTTACAGAAATCATTTTCATAAAATCTTTGTAAAACCTATTGGGCGAAGTGCTCTCAAATGTTCTAAGTACAACAGCTCAGAATATTTTGAGAAATAATGTCTTATGGTTTGGAGACCTGTTAAGAAGGAATGAGCAAAGACTGCTTATTGCACTAACTCCTCTGGACCAAGAAAATATGGGTACCAAAGAAAGCTTGAGTTTCTTTTTTAATTGCAGGTCACTATAAAGAAAAAGATTAAATGGTATTTGGATAGTGGTTGTTCAAGGCATATGACTAGAGATTCAAGTTGCTTTATAAAACTTATGCAAGTAAATGGTGGAAAAGTCTCATTTGCTGGAAACAGCAAAGGAAGAATTGTTAGATGTGGAATTGTAAAAATTGAAAGTCTCACAATCGACAATGTTTCCTTAGTGAAATGACTCAATTACAATTTGCTTAGCATCAGTCAATTGTGCGACACTGGATTCAAGATCAATTTTCAAGAAGGAATATGTTCGGAAACTAGTAAAGATCTTTCACAATCTTTTACTAGACAAAGACATGGGAACATCTATTTTCTGGATATAAAACCAGAAAAGTCTCAATGTCTAATTTCAATTCAAGATTAAGCAAATCTTTGGCATTGAAAGCTTGGTCATGTCAATATGAAGTAGATTGCCAATATCTCTTCGAAGAATCTCGTTCGAGGATTGCTCAACTTGAAGTTTCAAAAATTTGACTTATGCACACCATGTGTATTGGGAAAACATGTTAAAAGTTCTTTTAAACCATTAAATCGGTTTCTACTAATCGTGTTTTACAGCTTCTACATATGGATCTCTTTGGGCCAACCAAAACTATAAGCATAGGCGAAAAGAGATACTGTCTAGTAATCGTTGATGACTATTCAAAATTCACTTAGGTTTACTTTCTAGCAAGTAAGTCCGAAGCATTTTCTTACTTTTCAAAGTTTGCTAAGAAAGTTCAGAACGAGAAAGGATATGTTATTTCAAGCATACGAACAGACCATGGAGGTGAGTTTGAAAATAAAGACTTTGCAAAATTTTGTGATGAATCAGGTTTTCAGCATGTTTTTTCTTCTCCATACACTCCAGAACAGAATTGAGTTATGGAAAGAAAGAATAGATCTTTGCAAGAGATGGCAAGAACTCTTTTAATAAAAAGTAGTATTTCCTCTCATTTTGGGGTGAAGCAGTGTCTACAGCATGTTATATTATTAACAGAGTCTTTTTAAGGCCTATTCTAGATAAAACTCCTTATGAATTATTCAAAGGAAAGAAGCCAATTGTTTCTTACTTTCATGTATTTGGTTGCAAATATTTTGTTTTGAAAAATGCAAATGATCGAACTGGTAAGTTTGAAGAGAAATCAGACGAATGAATTTTCCTTGGATATTTAACCACCAGCAAAGCCTATAGAGTATTCAACAAAAAGACTCAGTCTGTGGAAGAATCTATGAATGTCAAATTTCAAGACTCTTTGCAGAATCAACTGATTCAAACTCATCCAAAAGATTCTGAACCTGCTCCAATCTCTACAAAGTCTACCTCTCCTGAGGCAGCTAAGACCTCTAAAAATCAGCAAATGGAAGTTGAAGAATCAACTGAAATAGAAGAACAGCTTCCTACCAGACCATCAAGCAACTGGAAGCACAAATCTAGTCATCCCAAATAACTCATCATTGGTAATATTGATGAAGGGATTCGCACCAGATCCAAAATGCAAGAAGAGTCTAGCGCCGTGGCACTTATTTTTGAAATAGAACCTAAAAGTATAGAAGAAACTTTAACTGACGAAAGCTGGATTGAAGCAATACAAAAAGAACTTAGACAGTTCAGCATTAAGGATGTATGGGAGTTAACTCATAAACCAAAAGGTAAATACATTATTGGAGCTAAATGGGTTTTTAGGAACAAGTTGGATGAAAAAGGAAAAGTGATCAGGAACAAAGCAAGACTCGTGGCCAAAGGATATATGCAAGAAGAATGGATATATTATGATGAAACCTATGCTCCAATAGCTAGGTTAGAAGCAACTAGATGATTACTTGCTTTTGCCTATTATAAAAATTTCAAGTTATTCCAAATGGATGTCAAGAGTGCATTCCTAAATGGATTTATCCAAAAAAAAATCTATGTGAAACAACCTCCTGGATTTAAAGATCCAAAGAGACCAAACTCATTATTCAGACTGAAAAAGACTCTCTATGGTTT
This sequence comes from Eucalyptus brandiana, assembly GCA_014182725.1. Lineage (NCBI taxonomy): Eukaryota > Viridiplantae > Streptophyta > Magnoliopsida > Myrtales > Myrtaceae > Eucalyptus > Eucalyptus brandiana. Next base: position 30,148,284 of record CM024670.1, read on the forward strand.
AAAACAAGCACCTCAAGCTTGGTACGACAGGTTAAGTAAGTTTTTAATGCAAAATGATTTAGTCAAAGGAAAAGTGGATACTACCTTGTTTATTAAAAGGGAAGGTAAAGACTTTATACTTATTCAAATTTATGTTTATGATATTATATTTGGATCGCCTAATGAAAACTTGTGCAAGAAGTTTTCTAAGTCTATGCATGATGAATTTGAGATAAGCATAATGGGTGAATTATCCTTCTTTCTCGGATTACAAGTAAAACAATTGAATGAAGGAATCTTCATTTACCAAGAAAAATATGCGAAATAACTTGTTAAAAAGTTCGGATTGGAGAATTGCAAAAAGACTGAGATACCAATGTCTAGTTCTTCGAAGCTGGATAAAGATGAAAGAGGAAAGAAAGTTGACCATAAACTTTACGAGAGTATTATTGGTTCACTTCTTTATCTTACTACTTCTAGACCTAACATTTTGTTTAGTGTTTACATTTGTGCTAGATTTCAATCTAATCCAAAAGAGTCTCATCTAAGCGCCACAAAACGCATCATCAAATACATTGCAACTACTTCAAATTTAGGTCTTTGGTATCCCAAAGAATGAGCTTTATCCTTCTTGGATATTTAGACGCAAATTTAGCAGGTTACAAAGTTGATAGAAAGAGTACATCTAGTACATGCCAAGTGCTGGGAAACAAGTTAGTATCTTGATTCTCAAGGAAGCAAAGCACTGTAGCTCTTTCAACAGCAGAAGTAGAGTATGTGGCTCTTGGAAATTGCTGTTCTCAAATCTTATGGATAAAACAACAATTGAGAGACTTTGAAATCAAAGACTCTTGCACTGAGATCAAATGTGACAACACCAGCACAATCAACCTCACAAAGAATCCAATTCTTTATTCAAGAGCAAAGCATATAGAGATTTGACATCACTTTATTAGAGATCATGTTCAAAATGGAGAAGCTATGATTCTATTCATTGACTCAAAGAATCAACCGGCGGACATATTTACAAAACCTTTGGAGAAAAGCCTATTTGAGTCTATTCGCACCGGAGGCGAACATCATATCTCTTATCCAATAAAGTCTGGATGTGCTCAAGACTCAAAGGTAAAATCTGAAGGTATTCAGACTCAGAAGACCAAGAGTTACGACGTAAGTTGCTTCTATTCCAATATTTTAAACTTGAAAAGGTACGAGTTAATTATTAATTGCTAATTGATTAAAATTATCTTTCCAAGTTTTTCTTTTTCAAAAAGGCGGTTATCAATTTTGAAAAGACGGTTATTTTCAAAAAGGGAAATTATTCGTTTTGAAAAGGTATTTTTATTTTTCCTTTTACAACATTTCGTTTATCTCGCTTCACTTGCTTTATATACTGCCGAAACTCGTCTTTTTCGTTTTTACACTAAAACCCTAGAGTACAAAATTCCTATTTGCTTTCACTTTCACTCTCGATCTGTCTAAAAGTTTTCACCTTTTTCACGCAAGTTGGTGAATTCCTCCCTTGAAATGACAATGTCTTTAAGAAAGTTTTCAAGGATTGCAAGCAAGGGACCACGACATATGCCCGAGGGTCCTACACATTTTGACTTAACCAAAGAAGAAGATTCTTCTCCACCACTGTGTCCGAGTCAACAACAACCTTTTCAGCAACATCAATCTTCTCCACCAACTTGATAACTCTATAAAAATAGAGTTATTTTACCTATTTTAGGCAACAATTAATGCATTATCTATGAGAAAATATTTGGATTTCCTTCGATTATTTAAACTTTCCTTGTTTATGCGAGAATAATGAGATATGGAGAAGATAAGGAAAAGAATGACAATTATCGGGAATTCAAATAAAAGGCGAGTGGAAGATGGATATCAAATCGGGAAATTCTTGATTTTGTTCCCGATGTTATCTCGCAAGCATTGAGAGATAGATATTTTAGATTTCCTATAAATAGGAAGAGAGAGCAGCTAGGGTTTTTTTAGTGAGATCGTTTTTCATTCTTCGAGAGTTTTTTCAAGTATTTTGAAGAGAAGACAAAAGTGGTGACGAGAATTCTTGTCCTTTGATTCAAGATCTTTGGGTTTGATCTATATTTTTATTTTTATTTCTTATTCTACTATGTTCTAATTTTCTTTTGTTAGGGCTACGATGTAGCCTAACCATGATGATATGAATTTCATGATTTTTATGTTTTACAATTGATTTCATTCATGTGAGTTATATATTATTGCGTTCTTGCTTTTGAGTGATCGGCCACCACTTGAATGATCGAGATGTGCATGTTTGAGGCGAGAGGTGATAATATGCAATTGCTCATTATAATATATAACCATGAATTAAACGTGGATATAAATATACTGCGTTATTTGTGTAGTTTTCGGTGATAAAGATCCAAAAGACTCATTGTAAACCGGGAATATTCATAGTTTTTAATGCACTCATGTTTATTTTAATTCACATAGAGATATAGTGGATTAATAAGCTGAGTAGGTTTGCTATACCTAGAGATAGGATAGTAAATAGATTAGGAAATTCCGCTATCACATGTTTGATATCGTTATTGTATTCACAACAATCTGAAATTCATATATAGTGGTTATGGTGAAATCGGATGCTCTAACATATTTATCTGATTGATTTTACTGCATTTAGTCTTCAAGTTTTGTTTTTAATTTATTCTAAATTATATTTTGATTTGTTAGATAAATTTTAGAATTAATCTATTTTAGTATTTAATTAGTTTATTAATCATCGATCTCCGTGGGACGATACTTTTTCTCATCATTATATTACTTGTTCGATACGTGCACTTGCGTTTAGAATTTTACGAACAAGTTTTTGGCGCCGTTGCCGGGGATTGTTTGTTTAATACTAATTAATATTGATACCAGATAATTTTAAATTTAATCTAACTTTCGTTTTGTTTTATTTTTCAGGGTGTACATCAGTTTATGACACGTAGCCAACAAGGGGAACTTGTTGAGCTTGATCCAGAAATCAAGCGTACATTCAAAAGGCGACTAAGAGAACAGAAAAATCACGCTAAGATGGCAGACAGTGAGAATGAAAATCCACGTAGTCTCTTAAGAGATTATGCTGCGCCAACAGTTCAAGGCACCACATCAAGTATCAGAAGACCTGCAATTCAAGCAAACAACTTTGAGATTAAGCCGTCACTTATTCGGATGCTTCAACAATCGGTGCAATTCGGTGGGCTACCAAGCGATGATCCAAATGCTCACATCGATGCTTTTCTTGAAATCGTGACACCATTAAATATAATGGAGTTATAGATGATGCTATTAGATTGAGATTATTTCCATTCTCTCTTAGAGACAAAGCTAAAAGTTGGCTTTCTTCTCTTCTGCGAGAATCAATTACTACATGGAATGATATGGCTCGAAATTTCTTGGTAAGTTCTTTCCACCTCGCAAAGTCTGCGAAGATGCGTAACGATATTACTAATTTTATGCAGATGGATAATAAATCATTATATGAAGCATGGGAAAGATTCAAAGAATTTCTTAGGAGATGCCCACATCACGGACTACCCGTATGGATGCGGTACAAACTTTTTATAATGGCTCTAGTGCAAATCTTCGTTCTATGATTGATGCAAACGGGGGGGGACTTTAAATAATAAAACACCAGAAGAAGCCTACAATTTATTAGAAGAGATGGCGTCCAATAGTTATCAGTGGCCTACTGAGAGATTACCAATGCGAAAAGTTAGCGGAGTTCATGACAACTCAACCAGACAATGAAGTTATAGAAGAGGCTGAACCTGTAAAAACGCTAACTCCCAAGGTTACTTTCAAACTTTACTCTAATATGAAGAAAGGAGAAACGCCAATGTCTTTAATTGACGAATTCTTAAGAGATAGAGGATACAAGAATGAAACCATGTTCTTGCGGGAGTTGGAAAGGTTAGGAGTTGTAAAGAAAGGAACGGCTGAAAGAACTTTTGCGAATTTCCCGAGTGATCCATTCTATGGCACTACAAATCAACCATAAGTTCTAGATGACGATAAATGGATGTTTACTCATTTTCAGCCTAGAACGGGAGTGGCTGCAAATATTGCTAATGGTTCCAATCTGTTTAAATCAAAGAATCACAAGAGGGTTTATTCGAATCTTATGAAGAGAGGGGTTATGAACCCTAGGACTGTTGACTTTAATTTCCTTGATTCGATAAAAGTCAATCTGCGAGAGAAGTTTGCTCTACTGCAATTAAAACAGTTCTATTTTGAATCCATTGCTACTTATCCAAAACTCATCGTGTACTTTGTACTTTTACTCGAACTTTTCTTTCTTGGATGCAAACGGTTTTACTTTCACTGTGAATGATAAGGAATTTTTTGTGGATATAGACACGTTGGCTGACATAATTGGGGTGGAAAGAATGAGTTTCCAACCAATTAGCGTGTCTATTGCTCATGCTACTCTGTCATTGGTGAGAGATAGGGATGTTGAAGGCAAGATTTTCTACACAAGGATGAGTGCCTCTAACATCTTGCTACACAAGATTGTGATTAACTACATTCGTCCTAAGTCGACATCCAAGACTAATGTCTCTCGATCTGAAGCGACATTGATGTGTGCCATCAATACTAGATTTAAATTATCTCTGCCTCACACCATCTTGTTCCATATTTACTGAACTGTAATGAAAGATAAGGGATAACTCCATTATCCTGCTCTTATCATGCATTTATTCAGACACTTTAAAATTCACATCTCTGCACCATTATGTTTGACAACTATTTCTCCAATGGTGATTGGTTTCAAAATGGTCATAAAGATGCGCTTGAAAGAGCTGAACAAGGTGTTGAAACGTATGAAGGAGAAGTCTCCCGTCAAAGCAAAACAAGACTCTGCTGCAGCGAAGAGGAAAGGCAAGGAGCCCATGGTTGCTCCAGCAAAGAAGAAAAGAACTCTCATCTTGCAAGATAAAGAAAATGAGGATGAAATGACTCTTTCAGCCTTAAGAAACTTAAAGAGTTTTGTTAGCTTTCATAAGACAAGAGAAGAGCTAGAAGAAGGAGGAAAAGAGCGAGAAGAGACAGAGAAGAAATATGAAGAACAGAGGAGGACAAAGGAAGAAAGAAGAGAAGAGGAAGAGAGAGAAGGAGAACAAGATTAGGGTCAAGAAGACTCTTTCGAGCCAACTTTGGCTGTCTCCTTGTCTATTGATTCTGAGATGGCAGGAACTGAAACTGTTGACGCTCATCACTCTAAACCAAAAGCTTCAACAGAAACAAAGGATCAACGGACCTCAAGATCAACCAGCAACTTGAAGCATAAGTCTAGTCATCCTAAGGAACTCATCATCGGCAACATTAATGAAGGAATTCGCACTAGATCTAAAAGGTGAGAAGAGTCTAGTGCTTTAGCACTTGTTTCTGAAACTGAACCTAAAAGTTTAGAAGGAGCCCATGGTTGCTCCAGCAAAGAAGAAAAGAACTCTCATCTTACAAGATGAAGAAGATGAGGATGAAATGACTCTTTCAGCCTTAAGAAACTTAAAGAGTTTTGTCAACTTTCATGAGACAAGAGAAGAGCCAGAAGAAGGTAAAGAGCGAGAAGAGACAGAGAAGGAAGATGAAGAACAGAGGAGGACAGAGGAAGAAAGAATAGAAGAGGAAGAGAGAGAAGGAGAACAAGATTAGGGTCAAGAAGACTCTTTCGAGCCAACTTTGGCTATCTCCTTGTCTAGTGATTCTGAGATAGCAGGAACTGGAACTACTGACGCTCATCACTCTGAACAAGAAGCTTCAACAGAAACAAAGGATCAACAGACTTCAAGATCAACCAGCAACTGGAAGCATAAGTCTAGTCATCCTAAGGAACTCATCATTGGTAACATTAATGAAGGAATTCGCACCAGATCCAAAAGGCGAGAAGAGTCTAGTGCTTTAGCACTTGTTTCTAAAACTGAACCCAAAAGTATAGAAGAAGCCTTGGTTGATGAAAGCTGGATTGAAGCCATACAAAAAAAACTCAGATAGTTTAGCATCAATAATGTTTGGGAACTTATTCCTAAACCCAAAGGTAAATCTATTATTGGAACTAAATGGGTTTCCAGGAACAAGATGGACGAGAAAGGAAGAGTGATAAAAAACAAAGCAAGACTCGTGGCCAAAAGATATATACAAGAAGAAGGAATAAACTATAATGAGACCTATGCACCAACAGCGAGGTTAGAAGCAATTAGAATATTACTTGCTTTTGCTTGCTACAAAGATTTCAGGTTATTCCAAATGGATGTAAAATGTGCATTTCTAAACGGATTCATCCAAGAAGAAGTTTATGTGGAACAACCTCATGGATTTGAAGATCCAAGAAAGCCAAGAGTCAGTCTTCAGATTGAAAAAGGCTCTTTATGGATTAAAGCAAGCACTTCAGGTTTGGTATGACAATGTTTGCATTTGTGCTAGATTTCAATCGGATCCCAAAGAATCTCATCTAAGTTTTGCAAAACGCATCATCCAATACATTGCAACTACTTCAAAGCTAAGTCTGTGGTATCCCAAAAAAGAAGGCTTTACTCTCCTTGGATATTCATACGCAAATTTTAGCAGGATGCAGAGTTGATAGAAAAAGTACTTCTGGTACTTGTCAACTACTAAGCAACAAGCTGGTTTCATGGTTCTCAAGAAAGCAGAGTATAATAGCCCTTTCAACAGCTGAAACAGAATATGTGGCTCTTGGGAGTTGTTGTTCTCAAATACTTTGGATAAGGCAACAGCTAAGAGACTTTGGAATTGAAGAATCTTGCACCGAGATCAAATGTGATAACACCGATGCAATTAATCTTACAAAGAATCCAATTCTTCATTCAAGAGCAAAGCACATATAAATTCGACATCATTTCATTAGAGATCATGTTCAGAATGGAGAAGTTAAGATTCAGTTCATTGACTCGAAGAATCAGTTGACAGACATATTTACAAAGCCATTGGAGAAAAGCTTATTTGAGTCTATTCACACCAAACTGAATATTATATCTTCTTTTGATTAAAGTATAAAGGTGATTAGACTTAGAGCAACCAAAAATTACGACTGTAAGTTAATTCCTTTTCAACATAATCAATCTAGCTTGCAAATGATGTTTTTGAAAAGGTACGTTTACTTTTTAATCGCTAATTATTTATCGTATTTTTAGAAATTGTCTTTTCCGAGTTTTTTGAATTTATGGCATTTTTCATTTTCAAAAAGGTAATTTTTACTTTCCTTTGTGACAATTCGTGTACTCCATTTCGTTTACTTTATATACTGTCAAGTTTCTTCTTCTTCATTTTCACTCTCAAACCCTAGAATACAAAACTTCACTTTCTCACAACTTTCTCTCTAGTTTATTCCAAAAAGTTTTCACCTTTTGTCCGCAATCGAGTTTGAGGAATCTCCCAAAGAACGTGAGAATGTCTTCTCAAATGAAGTCTTCTAGAATCGCAAGCAGGGGACTACAGCGTATGCGTGAAGGTCTTACGCACTTTGATTTGACCAAGGAAGAAGACTCCCCTTAATAGCAGCGGCAAAATCAACAACATTCTCAACAGCATCACTCTTCACAGTAAGAGACTCAAAATCCTTCACAACAACATGCTGAAGAAGAGATCATTGTAAACGCTGAACCTATAAGAACTCTAAAGCCTGAATTTTAGTTTAAACTCTACTCTAAGTTAAAGGAGGGAGGTTGTCATGACTTTCATTGATGAGTTTTTGAGCGAGAGAGGGTACAGAAATGAGACTCATTTTCTAAGGACAATGGAAAGTATCGGGATTGCTTGCTGGTACGGCAACAAGGGCTTTTGCAAATTTTCCAAGTGATCCACGGTTTGGATCCTTCAATCAACTTGAAGGGAAAGATGACGATGAAAGAATGTACACCCACTTTCAGCCTAAGATGGGTGTTGCGGCAAATGTTCATTGTGAAAGGATGGACATTTTTCGTTCTAAGGACCACAAGAGGACTTATTCTAAACTTCTGAAGCAAGGGGTAATGAACCCTAGCAGTGTCGATTTTGACTTTCTTGATTCGTTGAACGTAAACGAGGGAGAAGTTTGCACTCCTTCAACTCGAAAATTTTTGCTCTGAGACAACTGTTGCTCATCCAGAACTTACGACTTACTTCTATTCAAATCTATCCTTTTTAAATGCAAATAGATTCTCTTTTACTGTTAGAGACAAAGAATTTGTGGTCGATATGGACACTCTGGCTGATGTGATTGGGGTGGAAAGAGGAAGATTCCAACCAATCAGTGTGTCTGTTGGTCATGCAACTTTGGAGCTTGTTCGGGACGGGATTGTTGAAGGTAGAATTTCTTACACTAGGATGACTGCCTCAAATATTTTGCTTCATAAGATTATGATCAATTGTCTCAGACCCAAATCCACCTCAAAGACGGATGTCTCCAACTCTAAAGCGAAACTGATGTATGCAATCAACATCGGATTCAAGTTCTCTCTGCCTCACACTATTCTTATGCACATGTATAGGACAGTGGTGAAGGACAAGGGGCAACTTCCTTATGCTGCTCTTGTTACTCGCTTATTCAAACATTTCAATATTCAGCCTCCCAAAATTTTTTGTGTTCGAACCATTACTCCAATGGTAGTGAGACTGAAGATGGTTTCCAAGATGCGTCTAAAGGAGCTTAACAAAGTTTTGAAGAGCATTAAGGAGAAAACCCATGTCAAGGCTCGACAGGACTTTGCAGTAGGAAAAAGAAAAGGAAAAGAGCCCATAAGCAAACCTATTAAGAAGCGGAGAGCCCTCATCTTGCAGGATGAAGAGGATGAGGACGACATCACTCTCTCTACCTTTGCCTTACAAAATTTATAGAGTTATGTCAGCTTTAAAAGGCTAGAGAACACAGAGAACAAAGGAAGAGAAGAGACAGAGGAGAGAGATGAAGAAAGAGAAGCGATGAGAACAAAGGAAAAAGAGAGAGGAAGAGAACAAGATGAAGAAGAGGGTCAAGATGATTCTCTTGAACCTGCTTTTGGAGAAGAAGGAAAAGAACAACATCACCTTGGTGCTGAAGAAGATCAAGAACAAGAAAAAGTATACTTTTCTCCATATGAAGGCCCAGAAACAGGGGGAGCTGCTAATAAACGAGGTATTTCTTCACCTATCTTCACTAGTGATGTTAGCAGATCTCCCACAGATCTAGAGGATGTTTATGCCTCTCAATATCCTGAAGCAGACCCTGAGGCATCCTCTCCATGTCCTGGTGATCGAACAACTGATGTTCCCTCACATCTCAAAACTCCTAGAATTGATTCAGCTGGACCCAGTGCTACATCAGAACCAACAGCAGAATTTTCAAAGACTGCTAGATCTTATTTTGGATTTGAAGGGTTAGCAATATGGATTCAAGTTGGAGATGAAGAACACGATGATAGTTTTCAAGTCAACTTCAGACTCTTTGCAAGAGCAGCTACAAGCCCTGAAGAATCAAGTGCATGATAATGCAAAGGGTAAGGATATTCAGGAGGTAAAGGAGACTCTGAAGAACCTGGAGGAGACTGTCAAATCTATGGGGGATTTCTAGATCGTTCGCATCCCCAAGCAACCCTAATTTTACCAAACTCTTTTTCAAATTTTTCCCACCTTTTGCTGTCGACAAAAAGGGGGAGAGTTTATGCAGATTTGGCTTGATATTTTTTATGACATTTTTGTTTAGTTTTAGACTCTTTATTTTTTACAGTGGACTATTGTTAGAATGTGAATCTTTTGTATGCTTGCAGTATCTAACTTCGTGATATAGATTGTGGCTGGATAAGATATTTACTTTACAAGTCTAACATGTTTTCTATGGTTGCGAAATCAAAATCATCCAAGTCCTAATCATCTTATTTAAAATATCACGTTTTGTTTAAGTATTGTTTTGCAGGTCAAAATTTTCAAATCTACAAGAAAGTTTTGTCATCATAAAAAAGGGGGAGATTGTTAAAGAAAACTCCTTTATTATTTTGAAACTGACAAAAATTTTCATAAGTCTAATCTAAAGGCTTACATATGCAAGTGTTATAGTTTGAAGAAATCCAAACTCTACTGTCAAAGTCTGAAGACCATTAGACTTTAATCTTAAAGTCTACCATCACTGATAGATTTTCAAACCGACAAGTAAAGACTTATCCAGATGCGAGTTTATCTTCAAGGATTCGGTTCGTTTGGTTTGTGGAAAATCTTACAACTGGATATAGCACCTTATGATCAATTATTCTTATTGAAATCAATTTGGATAATCAAATCTCTTGGAAGGCGAAGTATACGTGGAAGGTTCTACTTATAGAAACCAAAATCTTGATTGTATGGGCGAGCGGGATTGATGGGCTATCATCACATTCCTTAAACAACTCGAAATCTCCTTGATTGATTCTGTCTAACGAGTAGATTGGAAGAACTTCTTTGGAAAGTGCCAATGGTTATAGAGGCATAAATGAGTATATAAGGAAGACTCTCAAGTTATTCGAGTGTGTACGTGAAAGAAAAATTTCAAAATCTAAAACTTCCCAGTTCTTTGCTATTTCAATCGTTGAACTTTATTTGTACTCAAAAGAGAGAGCGAACACTTATGAGACTTTGGAGGAGTGTAGTAGAGGTTCTATACTGTAAAGTCAAGGATGTGAGACTGTAAAATCTCTTTTGTTTCATAGTAATCCAGCCAGTGGACTGTCAGCGCGGGAGACTAGACGTAGGCTTGATCTAAGCCGAACCACTATAAACATTGTGTTTTTATTCTCTCTCCCTACATCTCCTTATTTTAATTCATAGCTTTATATAACTCTTTATAGCTAATTACGTCCTTAGTTTATTATCTTCCAATAGCAATTTACTAAGTCTTACGAAAATTTCTTTCAAACAACTATTCACCCCCTCTAGGTGTTAGTACTAGCCCTTTCAGATAAGCACTGCAACACCCTCACCCAATGCCAACAAGGGTTGTTGGCCCTCGATCAAAAAAGAAAAAGAAAAGTAAGGTAAAGTAAAATAATAAAAAAAAACCCATAAAAACTATAAATCAAAAAATAAAAAAAAATATGAAATATTATTTAAAAATGTTTAGGTCTGTGCTAACCGTGCTATATAGAATGACTAGTGTCCATGTCAATAATTCCCTATCAAAATTGACTAAATGAACTTAATTGACAAAACTTAAAAAGATTTAAAACTAAATTAGTATTATTGAAGGTTTATGATTGAATTGACACAAACGTAATAGATTTATAACATTTTTTTTATAAGTGTCCCGTATAAAAACAGTCACATTTAAAACACATTACATGCTATTGCACGAATTGCGGGGTTGCTTCTCTCATGATTTCCCGAATAGTGACTAAGACAAAAATCACAGGCATGCTATTTAGATTTAGGAAATCAAGGCATATTTGGAAATGGATTGGGTTAACGAGTGCCGAAAGGCGCTTGCTAAAAACCAAAAGATGTAGAAAGAGCAACTGTCGATGCACATTAGAAAATTTAATCAATACTTCTTTTTTGTTTTTGCCGAACCAAGAGGACAAGGAGGGGCGAGTAGTGGTGACTATGCCCTCTTGATGTTACCTTAAGAAAGTATCGCACCCATCACAAAATGTTCAATTTAGGTGAGGACGAACCTCTGCTACTCAACACTATAAAGGTAGGCAACCAAGGACCAGGACACCACCGTAGTACTAGAAGCCCACAGCCCATTCCCAAGCCAAGTCAGAAGACAACCACTGGGGGTTCGCCCCAGTGGCCACCCTTCCATGTTGGAAGGGGGAGGTGAGGGGTTCAAATCCCCACCTTCTCAGGGGGGATGGGGATAGGGACGCGTAAGTTTCGAGAGTGGGTTGCGACTCCCACGCCCTGCAAGAGGCAGGGCACAAGTCTGCGAGTGAGTGTAGAGTAGGAATAGAGTAGGACTGACCAAAAAAAAAAAGTCAGAAGACTAATCGACACGATCAAGGTCACTGGATATGGGAATACAAGGACAAGACCAACTTGAATACATCCGATGGGATAATTAATACTTCTTATCATACAAGGTTGATCTTTCAGTTTCCACATAAACGGAGTAGGTGATGAACAAACTTCGCAAATTATATAGCATATGAAATTACCGGGGCAAAGGACTCTTGAATTGCACTAATGTCATACGGGACCTAGAAATGATGGATATTCTAAGACATCTTATTAAAACTTACTTATCAAGTGATGTAGCAAGTATTAATTAGATAATAAGGAATAGGATTATATTATATTACATTATTAGTTTCTTTCAATACACAATTGATAATTGTCAAATCACTCACTAAAAGTAAGTTCAGTGTTTCGTCCATTTACTTTGCTTAATAAATAATGTAGTTTATTTCTAGTGTGTCTCGGTCAATCCAGATAGACAGATTTTTTTTTTTTAAAAAAATCTTTAACCTTAAAGCTCGCTTTTAAAGAGTAAAGACAAGAAGAAGAATAAAGGGAAGCACACTATATTATTTAATGATAACTATTAAATTAATATCTCAAAATTGAGCCATGTATGAGACCCCATCCAATTAAAGGATATAGACCGCTCTGTATTAGATGAGGGATAAGAGAAAGGGTCCTAATTGGACTTTGATTTTTCTTGCCTTTCTTTCAAAAGATAATCTTGAATTTACTTGGGCGGTGGAGTCAAATAAAGAAGAGAACTTAAACAAGAGAAGTTGTTGGCGACTTATTACTCAAGGGTTTGACTGATCAAGGCTCGAAATTTTTCGTACAGTAAAAGAGTAGAGAGAGAGAGTGGTGGGTTAAAGGGTTTCTTGAGGTCAGAGGATTGTTTTTTTTTTAAGAGAAAAGAAAAATAGAAGGACGTGAGTTTTGCTTTTATTGTCTCCGCCGGCCATAGCCACACAATACAGTAGGGGATTTCTTTGAGCTGCTCATAAGGAAGTTTCCAGTGGTGATTTGTGCCAATGATATGGCGTTTTCTTTGTGAAAACGTAAGTATTTCGAGCAATGAGATAATTCTATGTGAGGCTAAAGATTATGGGTTTGGATATAATTTAGGTATAGGAAACACTCAAGTGAAGTGTGTGAGTAATTGTAACTCTATACTTGTCCGATTGATTCGTGGATTATTTACTATTAACTCTCCTTGTGAAATAGGTACCAAAACACTCGAACTGAATCACGTAAATCTCTCAATTAGTGGTCTTCTTCCCCCCACCATTTTACTTCAAGTTGCTCAACTTTTTTGCGAATCAATGGTCTTCTTCCTCCCAGGCTTTCTCATTGTTCTTCTAGATTTTCATTTTTTTATTCAAGCCGTTATCTTTTATCATTAAAAAAAAAAAAAAAAAGCACTTGTTTTGCTTTTCAAGATTATGTTGGCCAAATAGGATGTGACATGGGATGCTAGCAAGACACTTAACAGTATTTAAACAGCAACTTTAGGATAGGATGAACTAGAAATAAAAACATAATATTTAGGGATATTAGTGCTCACAAGAAAATGTTAAAAGATCTTATTGAACAATTTAAAACATTTTAAAGGCCTCCGATGGCTTTATTCCTCTCTTTTAACATAAACATAATATGAATATTTTTTCGATTTTTTAATGATCAAATCGAATAAATTTGAAATTCAAGGTCAACATCGATAAAGTAGACAAAATTTTAGATGGCAAAATGCATATACAACAAAAATTCAGTGTCCTCACATGAAAGAAAGGAGTCATCCTTATCCCAAGTTATCTTGTCACTAGTTAGAACATACCTTGGTCGACTGGGCTCCACAATTATAAGAATCAGATGCACGGTCGCTACACAGTACACATCTCATCCCTTATTTGAGTTAAAAAGCCCAGAGATTCCTGACATACGTCGGGACAAAGTAGTAAAATAGAGGAAAGTAAAGTAGTACGCGCAGGCACAGTAACCACGTGGGCGGTCCGCGGTGGTTGTTTGGCTTCCCGTCGTTTAGCTGATTTTCTCCGGCCTCGATTGGCTAGAGAGACTATCGCCTGTTGCGAGTACACGTGAGCCCAATTCACATGCGCCGTCGATCCACCGAAGCCAGATTCACACGGACCCCACCTGATCTACGGTGGGCCCGCGGTTGGCTCGCTGGGAGGACCCATGCAAGGCGTCCCCAGCATCACAGCGGGGAGGCTGGAGGTTGACTTTCAGCTGGGACTCGGTTTTGGCCGATCTCTCGATCTTCCCCTCCCGTCTTCCTCTCATCTCCTTGCTTTGGTTCGCACCTCCAGTTCTCGCTCTCGCTCTTTCTCCCATGGCAAAGAAGCTCGTGCACTACGTAGTGGTATCGACATATCTTCTCTCTCTCTCTCTCTCTCTCTCTCTCTCTCTCTCTCTCTCTCTCACATAAGGTTTCTGTCAGTCTATAGTGATGAACGCCGATTGAACGTGAGGCTTACGGTTGTGGTCGTGAAGATCAGCTCTTCCAGGATGGAGGCAGCATCGTTTACTCGTCCCTAGCTCATCGTTGATCCTTTTTGCAGGTCGACGCATTCACCGAGACTGCGTTCAAGGGGAACCCCGCAGCGGTGTGCTTCCTGGAGGAGGAGGAAGAGAAGGACGTGGAGTGGCTGCAGGCAGTGGCCAGGGAGTTCAACGTCTCCATAACTTGCTTCCTGACTCGAGTAGCTGCCTCGGGGACGGAGGACTCGAGCCCGAGGTTCCGCCTCAGATGGTTCACTCCTGTCGCCGAGGTGAGTTCCGAATATCTGTCGGCTTATCCGCATGATGGACTTGCTCGGTACTTTTCTCATTTTATCTCGGACTTGGCATGAATGGAAACGCCTGGACGGTCCCTCCCTTATTGCCCAAAAGCACATGACTATATGTTTTCACTCGTTTAGCTTTCCAAAATTTATTGCCCGAATATAACATTGTTTTCCCCCATTGGATTGGGAATCTTTTTGGCAAATTAGAAAAAAAAGGCAAACGAAAATTCATAGCTCAATACAAAAATATATTAGAAGAAAAGGATTAAATGCTGATAAGTTACTCATACGAGAGTCAGCATTCGAATATTAGTTTCTAGTTTAATATGACAAAAGTGTTCTTTTTTTTTTTTTTTTTTTTTTTGTCAGAATAATTTGACAAAAGTTGGGAGAAGTTGGGAAGTCACAAAGTTGGTAATTTAATCCAACAAAAGTTTGGGAAGTCACTCTAACGTGGATTGGTAATTTTACACAAGAGTTAGTAAACTCAGACGATTGGTAGCTTATGCAAATGAAAATTAGTAAGTTTTACAAACTATTAAAAAAAATTAGTAATTTCATATAAGTCTGTAGATTACTTATGTGGGAAAAAAATGTTTCTGGTCATTTTTTGACTTAAGGTTTCTTGGGGCATATTGAGTAATCAATATGGGAAAAAATATTCATATTTTCAGGCACACAATAAATTTCTGCTGCTTGGAAAGTCTTGTTTCCCTTTTTTTAGTAATTAATTATTTATATGAGATTGGTAACAACAGCAAGAAGATCGGCTCGCTCACATGAGATTAGGCTGTTTAAGTGTATTGGTGGATTCCAGCCTCTTTGTGCGCGGAATATACGCATCGTTTTTCAGTTTTCTGAGTCATTTACCGATTTGATTGGAATTGAAAAACCGGATAGGTCCCTTTACTCGTCAATATCGAGTTGAATTTTCACAATTTTTATGCAAATTATTGGATGGTGGCGCGCAGATACCATATAAATGCGAATCTCCTTTCAGGTTAACCTCTGTGGTCATGCAACACTAGCTGCTACACACGCTCTTTTTACCTCTGGGAAGGTGGATTCAGACACTATCCAATATGTCACCTTGTCAGGAACTCTAACCGCTAAAAGGGTGTCCGAGATCGAAACAGCCGGCGCTTCAACCTATCAGAACAGGGATGCACCAGGATTCTCCATCGAATTGGTTTTTCCTGTTGTCCCGATTTCAGAATGCGACAGCGAGAATGCGTCATCCCTCTCCAGAGTATTCGATGGCGCTTCCATAGTCGAAGTCAAGAAGACGGCAAAAGATGACCTTCTTGTAAATTCCTAACCATGGTCGAATCTTTCAACTTTTGTTTTGTTGCAGCTTACTGAAAACCTCGGTGTCTCTTCATGAAAATGATGCTTTATGGTTTTCAGAGTCCTATTTTCCTTCTTGGGTTGATGAAAGTTTTCGACCATCACATTGAGCTGATTTGAATGGGAATAGCCTGGTGATTAATTTTGCTTCTTTTCTTGCCAACTTCAATCGCTTTTCGAAGGTCGTTTTCTCATCAGGAAAAGCAGTTGAAGACTTGCAGCCTCAATTTGATAAGATACGAAGTTGTGCAGGAAGGGGCATTATCATAACTGGACTTGCTCAACCGGACTCCGGATTTGATTATGTCAATCGGTTCTTCTGTCCAAAACTCGGGGTGAACGAGGTATTGATGTATCTAATTAATCGGCTGTCAAGTGACGTGCAAGAAGGAATTACCAGTTTCCTAGTTCTTGTTCACTTATTGTTTTGTCCATGATTCGTTCATGTATTGACAAGACTGAGATAGCTATCCGGATCAAAGTGCCAAGGCTATCTCATTGTCGATACACGCCCATGATGCAAAATGCTAACTGACAAATGAATTTTCCAGGATCACGTGTGCGGGAGTGCAAACTGTTTTCTGGCGCCTTATTGGAGCAAAAAGCTGAGAAAAAATGATTTCGTTGTTTATGCTGTAATCTCTCTCTCTCTCTCTCTCTCTCTCTCTCTCTCTCTCTCTCTCTTCCTCTCCCTCTCTTCATCCCCACGCCCAGGCGCTTATTTGTGAGCAGTGCATCTGTGGTTGCTCAACTTCTTATTACTCCATTTCAATAGAATTTCACGCGTTTCCTTAATCAGCTTTGTGCATGTGTTGAGTAGGCATCGCCTAGAGGAGGAGTCGTGAACGTGTGCCTGGACGAGCAAAACCAGAGAGTCACGCTGCGTGGGAAAGCTGTAACTGTAATGACGGGTTCTATTCTTGTTTAAAAATACTTCGAGCAAGCAAGATTCGTCTTGTAAACAAGGCACAGGGCGAGATGGAATAAGTATTCTGATGGCATGAATTCGAGATTGTCAGTTGTTTAATGCTGCAGACCATAGCTGAGATTCTCAGTATGCTTGGAGCTGTAGCCCTATGTAGCATAATCAAAGAGACGACCGAACAACCATTTATCTCGTTCTTGCTTTTATGTATTTGAGGGACAGTGCATCAACCACTTTGTCTCGTTTATGTGCTATATATCTGTATTGCTGCTCATACAGATGCCTGGAAGCTACTTCTAATCTCTTTGGTCTTTCCCTCCTTTAACTTAAAAGAGATAATATCCCTTGTTGTTGGTCGAGTTTCTCGGAGAATTTGCACAGGTCAAGACTCGAGTTGAGGAGTCCCATGTCGAAGAACACGAGATGGTCGAGTTGCTTATGATCCCGGTTCACCATTTGAAGGGGTCGAATCTCATTCCCATTTAGGAACTCGCACGTAGACTTCTGTAAGCTCTTACTAACTCTCATCCACAGGAAAGATGATCACGTGATCCTACACGAAGAACCGGTTACTTGTATCAGTTTCCTGTTGACCTTGCATTAGGCCACTCGAATTATGTCAAGAGACTTCTAAGAAAGCTCCTGATCCATCATTTATAACAGTCGCGGCTAGGACAAACATTAAGCGGCGAACCATAGTTGACAGTTTCCAAACAACACCGTCGTTCGGGTGCCCAGAAAGGAACAAGAACACGGGTTACAGGATCGCCCGATGGCTAAACTATAGCTGGTCCACAACACACGATCCCAAAGTACAATAGCAAGGGTTGATGTCATGGGAAAACATATAGATAAGTAGCTAGACTAAAAATTCGTTTGAAAGTAACGCAATATATATTTTCCGCCTATTGAAGGACCAATCTAAAGGGATTTTAGAGCACTTTAATTGAGTACAATATGACATTTCTTTTTCATATGATTAGTCTTATTGAAAAAGAACAAACACTTTTTCAATAACTTCCTAAACATGTGTAAAAACACAAGTATCAATAACATCACTACTCATAGATACCATCGATAGGGCAGTCTATTGATAAAAGGGTCGCATTCTTTTCCACAAGTTCTCAATTCATCAATTCGAGGCATGTCATGAGCGAATTTTTATTTGTTTTGTGCTTCGAACATTTATTATTATGGAAATCTCCAAATTTCCAGAAATTAATGAGAACTAATTCCGACTAATACAATTACAAGTGAATTGAATAGTTATAACTCAGGTAAAACATTTAATAATTGACGTGGGACCATCATGACATTGCATATTTTGTATAAGTAACACCGACACCAATACGCGACATAGAACGACACAACATGATATGCTAACACGTCCTTTTTAAAAAAATAGAGAATTTCAACACGTCAAGACACATTATATATTAAATGTATATTTCTATATAAACACAATAAATTATCATTTTTATGATTATTTTAATCAAATTAATTTAATTCAAATTCACAAATAAA
The DNA here is from genome assembly GCA_014182725.1 of Eucalyptus brandiana. NCBI lineage: Eukaryota > Viridiplantae > Streptophyta > Magnoliopsida > Myrtales > Myrtaceae > Eucalyptus > Eucalyptus brandiana. The sequence goes on from CM024670.1 coordinate 30,166,794, forward strand.
TAAATAAATAATAATAATAATAATAATAATAATAATAATAATAATAATAATAAAAGAGCTTAGATTGATATTAAACTAAAAATATTAATCCACTATTTGTTAATATCATTCATTGTTTTAATTTGACAAATTTAACTCCATTCTAATAATCCCTAAAACTTGTATGAAAAAAAAAATAAACAATCCACATTTTAGACTTGTGTGTCAAAGTATGTCGGAAGAGAAAAGAAAAAACAAACTTGGAGAGTGAAGTTGGAAAATAAGAGAAGACAGGTTTTTCTTCTTTCCCCATTTATTATTTTTATTATTTTAATTATTTTTTACATATTTATAATTTGACCCATCTTTTATTAAAAATTTTAAAAATTGACCCGATGCATGTTAGAGTTTTGAACTTGCATGTCAAAATTCCAAAATCAAGTGTTAGAGAGTGTCGGAAGAGTTAATCAAATATCGGAATTACGTGTCGGAGTTCTAAATTCACACGTCAGAATTTTAAACTCAAATATTGAAGAATGCTAGGAAAGTTGATTAAGTATCATATTTTCCGACACGTATTAACCAAGTATAGAAAAGTGTCGGACATGTGTCGTGTCCGACAGAACACAAAGACTTCTTAAAAGTGTTAATGCTTTGTAGCCTTTGGTAGATGCGCTGGTTACTTTTGACTTGTCAAGAAATAAACACAACTCTTAGATGACGCATAGAATGAAGTATGAAAGACAGGGAGGGTCGGCAAAGTAGACTAAAGTATGTTCCGTGCGGATCGAGGGCAGACCTGCCCGAACGATTTACGAGGAACTGGACTATCGCGTTCTTCTCCAATAGACATCGCCTGATTTCATTGCTTCTTCTCCATTAGCCATCTCTCTCTCTCTCTCCCTCTCCCTCTCCGTCCCTCTCTATGGAAAAGAAGCTCGGGCAGTACTCGGTGGTATCAATACAGCCTCTTTCTCTTCCGTTTCATTCCCCTACCAGAGATGGAAATCTCTACTCTTCTGGATCGACCATGACATGGGCTTGTGCGTGGTGTTGTTTTTGTAGGTGGACGCATTCACCGACACGGCCTTCAAGGGGAACCCGGCGGCGGTGTGTATCTTGGAAGAAGAGAGGGACGAAGAGTGGCTGCAGGCGGTAGCCAGGGAGTTCAACTTCTCGCAGACCTGTTACCTGACCGGTGCCTTGGGCTCAGAACTTGCCAGCTCGGCCAACGGGGGATCGAGCCCGAGGTTTCAGCTCAGGTGGTTCACTCCAGTTAAGGAGGTGAGTGAGTTCCGGAATTCCATGTTCCCAGCGTTGCTTGCTTTAATTCGGCAAGTGCAGGTTATACAGAGCGTGTGGATAATAAATGACTGAACGCTCTTTCGTCCGCTCCCCACGCGAATTGCTAAACTTTGCTTGCGTGCTTTTTGGTAACTTTCTTTCTTTATCATAGCCAACAGAAATGGCAATTTTCTGTCAGGGTTAACGTCCTGGTTTTGTTATGATTCTTTTAATTTGTGATGATTCGCATTTTCTGAGTTCGGCTGCATAAATCAACCATGGATGGCTCGATGAAGAATTCATCAAAAATTCGATTTCTATTTGTCCTTCGCTGTCTGTTTCATCTCATTAGTTTGGACTACCAGTTAATTTGCTAATTGTGCTTGTATTAGATGAAATTCTATGCATTACCTGCATGGGACTATGAATCATGTTGATGTTGTTCGATTGAATTCCAAGTCCGATACCGAGTCTCTGATGTACTTGAGAGATGCCTGCTTTGTCGTCATAATAATCCATCTCCACCAGACTAATCTATGCGGTTGCTCTGATGCCTGCTTTTCGATAGTGGCAGTAAACATCGATGTTGATGATCAATCAGTTTGATGAAGTGTGTCACATTTCAGTATGGAAGAAATGCCACGGGAAACTGGTTATCATATCATCTAATCACAAACTTGACCTTTCAGGTTGACCTCTGCGGTCATGCGACGCTAGCTGCTGCGCACACTCTCTTCACATCTGGGATGGTAGATTCTGACACCATCGAGTTTATGACATTATCCGGAATTCTGACTGCCAAAAGGGTTCCCGAAACGAAGTCATCCCACATTTTGAAGATAAAAGATGGTGATGTGCCCGGGATATGGATTGAATTGGATTTTCCTGTAGTCCCGATCGCTGAAGATGATGCCGAGCGGATTTCATGTGTCTCCAAAGTTCTCAATGGCACTTCCATTGTTGAAATCAAGAAGACAGCAAAGGGCGACTATTTCGTAATTCCTCAACTGCGACCTGATCATTTTTTTAAATATTAAAAATTAATATATTATTATAATATAACCGGTCCAGTCTGGGTAGACGGATGAGCAGATCCGCCCACGGAACTGGGAACCGGACCGGTACCCACCAGTTCCCATAAATTGGAACTAGGAACCGGACCGGTTCCCTTAAGAATCACCGGTTTTGGGCGGTTTCGGTCTGGTTCCGGGCGGTCCGGGCGGGTCCCGGTTCTTTTGCACACCTCTAGTTTTGAGTACATTGAACCCCTTGCTTCCTCTTTGAGGCAATCGTTTTCATTCAGTTGATTCCAGGATTTGTACAGCAGCAGCTGGCATTGAGCTGATTTTCATTACGAAGAGAGTATTTAATTCCTTCATTTCTACTTTCTTCTGCTTATTTTCGAAGATTGTTATCCCGTCATGGAAAGAAGTTGAAGAATTTCAGCCCCAGTTCGATGAGATAAAGAGATGTCCTGGGAGGGGTATTATCATCACTGGATCAGCTCAGCCAGACTCGGGATTCGATTTTGTCAGTCGATTCTTTGCCCCAAAAGTTGGACTGAATGAGGTATTAAAGTTCATACCTTGGAAAGTTTCTTGAAGTGTCAATCGTAATTAGTTATTCAATTGTCCGATTAGCTGGTCATATGTCGAAAGCTGTGTTCTATCAACCAATTTTATGCTCTTACCGCAAACCTCTGAATGAATGATCTACTTTCCAGGATCCTGTATGTGGCAGTTCACATTGTGCTTTGGCACCTTATTGGAGTGAAAAGCTGGGGAAAAAAGATCTCGTTGCCTATGCTGTAATCTCTCTCTCTCTCTCTCTCTCTCTCTCTCTGTGTGTTCATCCACACATGCTTGTGCCCATGTCTCTGCCCTTGTGAATGCCCATGTGTTTTGCTTCTCTCGTCTCTCGAATGGTATGTAAATGAATGATTTTCGATGGCCTCATCATTTTCACGTCTTGCAGGCATCGCCCAGAGGTGGAGTAGTGAAGGTGCACTTGGACGAGCAGAACCAGAGAGTGTCATTGCGCGGGAAAGCTGTAACTGTAATGAGGGGCTCTCTTCTTGTTTGAATTTCTAGCGCTTCTTCTTCTTTCTGAACTTAAAGCACGTGAAAATCACTACGTGAGAAGGAATTGAAATAAATGAGCTTATGTTGTGGGTTCGATCGTACCAATTGGAATAATGTGAAATACATGAGATCTATTTTGAAATTTCGGCCTTAACCCATGAATTATGATTCTTCTCATTTTTGTCTCGGAGATGGCATTCTCAGGATCTATTTTGAAATTTCTTCGCAAATAGATTTAACTTTAGAAAAGTATTGACTCACCGTCATATTTTGTTGCGAGATTGAGAGGAGCTCGTTTTCCAGGCATTGTAACTTGGCATCGTTTGTCCTTGCAAACAGCGTCGCCAAGTTATCCCAGGCCTCCTTCGAGGTCGTCGCACTCTTTATGTGTTGCAGTAATTCATCTTCAACAGTCACGGCAAGCACATAAAGAGCCTTACCCGATTTTATATTCCATTTTCTTAATTCACTATCATTCGTGGGTGGGGTGGTGTTGCTCCCGCCAACAATATCCGACAAATCTTGTCCTAGCAAGTAATATTGTATGCGGATACTCCAATTATTATAATTTGAGTTGTTGAGTTTCTCGATACCACTTACCGAACTCGAGAAATCCGCCATCGTGACTTGAGTATAATGCCCCGCACTATACCAAATAAGCCTGGTCCCGGACCAACCGGCTTCACAATCCCAGATTGTGCACTGGCAAAAAAAATAAAATCCGACGTCCTTTGCTTCTTCGCTCCTTGGCTCGACGATCCCTGACCACCTTGCTCACCTACAATGGTCCCCGACCACTGTCTTCGGCCTCCGACGACCTGCTCTGATACCACTTGTTGAGTAATCAAGTGGATGTAAAAGTAAAATAATCACTTGATTTTATATAATCAATTTTACAAGACTCTTTTACACACACACCACTCTCATATACGTCTCACACACCTCACCACTACACTCGCTTTTTCACGCCACCTACTCCACCCACTCACTCACTCAAGTACACACCCCACACTTTACGTACACACTCCACTCACGCTTCACACACTCCTCACAATTCACACACACACACAAGGGGCAAGAACCCCTATTTATAGGGTGTAAAAGTCGGTGAGAAAAATCTGGAGAGGGGGGAGAGAAAATTCTGGAGAGAGGGAGAAAATTCTGGTGCGGCAGAGGGAGGAAGAGAAATCTGGAAAAATCCAGAGAAGGAGAGAGAGAGGCGGTGCTCCCCCTTTTTTCTGACAGCAACTCGCCATCGATGATCTCAACCTTCAATTCGTCCTTCCTCAGTTGTAAAAGCTGCACGCGGAAGACATGGTCGCAGTCTTTTGGCTCTCGACCAACTCATCAGGAGAGAATGGATCACTATTAAAGAAAGCGCCCGCTTCATGGTCATGCCATTCCATTCGTATGATACGAATTAATCTCTTTAAGAGCCGAATCCGAAGTGGGTACTCCATCGGAATGGGATTCGCAGTTCTTCAATATGGAGTCAGCAGCTTTACTGAGAATACATATACAGCTGCAGTGTAAGGCCCCTACACTCTTTAAGGCAAGGTCACTGGATAAGGGAATACAAGCGAGAGACCAACTTGAATACGTCCGATGGTATAATTAATACTTCTTATCATCCAAGGTTGATCTTTTACCGGGGCATAAACGGAGTAGGTGATGAACAAACTTTGCAAATCATATAGCATATGAAATTACCGGGGCAAAGGACTCTTGAATTGCACTAATGTAGTGCGCAGACCTAGAAATGATAGATTAAATATGAAAAATGTTGGATATTTTTAGACATCTTATTAAAACTTACTTATCAAGTGATGTGGCAAGTATTAATTAGATAATAAGAAATGGGATTATATTATATTATATTATATTACATGATTGGTTTCTTTCAATACACAATTGATAATTGTCAAATCACTCACTAAAAAGTAAGTAGTGTTTGGTACATTTACTTTGCTTAATAAATAATGTAGTTTATTTTTAGTGTGTCTCGGTCAATCCAAATAGACACCATATATATATATATAACCTTAAAGCTCGCTTTCATTCATTGAAACCCCATCAACCAAAATTTAAAGGTTACTTCTCTGGCAAAAATTGGTAGAAAGAGTAAAGACAAGAAGAAGAATAAAGGGAAGCACATTAAATTATTTAATGATAACTATTAAATTAATATCTTGAATTTGAGCCATGTATGATACCCCATCCAATTAGAGGATATAGACCGCTTTGTATTAGATGAAGTGTAAGAGAAAGAGTCCTAATTGGACTTTGATTTTTCTTGCCTTTGTTTCAAAAGATAATCTTGAATTTACTTGTGCGGTGGATTCAAATAAAAAGAAAACTTAAACAAGAAAAGTTGTTGGCGATTATTACCCAAGGGTTTGACCGATATATAGTAAATGAGTAGAGAGAGAGAGAAGCGGGGTTAGAGAGTTTATTGAGGTCGAAGGATTTTATTTTATTTTTTTGAGGGAAAAGAAAAATAGAAGGACGTGAGTTTTGCTTTTATTGTCTCACTCAATACTGTAGGGGATTTCTTTAAGCTGCTAGTGAGGAAGTTTCGAATGGTGATTTGTGCAAATGATTCTACATCTAAATTATGGCATTTTCTTTGTGAAAACGTAAGTATTTCGAGCAGTGAGATAATTCTATGTGAGGCTAAAAACTATGGGTTTGGGTGTAATTTAGATATAGGAAACACTAAGTGTGTGAGTAATTGTAACTCTATAATTATCTGATTAATTCGTCAATTATTTACCGTTGGCTCTCTCTAGAAAATAGATACTGACACTCGGATTAAATCACGTGAATCTCTCAATTAGTAGTCTTCATCCTCCCACCATTTTACTATAGGTTCTTCTGTTATTTGTTTTTCTTTTGTGATCCCACATTTAGACCCAACTGTTGCGATTCGTACCCGTTTGTGACAACCGCTCATCTTAATGGGAGATGATATATATAAGGAACGTACGTTCATTTCGACGGGTGATCACAAGGTCTAACTCAAACTCTCTCATTCGAATACACCATCGATGCGAGAGTGAATTGGGGTAGTAGAGTGCGCCTATTACTTTCTTGATTTCGGGTTTTCGACGAACGCGAACAAGAACAATGGCTGGAGGTTTGTTTTCGATTGATCCCGGCTTCCGCATATGAATATTTATGTCTTACATTTGGTATCAGAGCATGTTAAAAGCCTCTGCCTTGTTTTGTTAAATTTTGGTGAATTTTCGGTGTATTTTCGGTGTATATTCGGGCTTTTAGAACATGAACAGTAACTTGAAGTTTTGAGGCCAAGAGAAATTCGCCGATTCCGGGCAAAATCCGGCGACCCACCCTTCGAATTCAGACCCATACGTTCGCACCGCCATGAGGAATATTAGCCATGAGTTATTCCGGCATATCAGTGCTCGCCGGAGGCTAATCGGGCGGCGGAAGTCGCGGTGGTTGAGAATTTGTATTTTGGGAATTTTCTTATGATTTGGGGCTTATTTCTTCGTCATTTTCGCTGAAACTTGTACCCATGTGGTCGTGCCGACGTTCTCTTCAAAACCCACTATTAATTTGTGTATGAAATGGGCTGCCGGAGAAGAAACGGCGGGCGAAACCGCGCGGAGGAACGGCGAAAATCGGCGAAGAAAACGTCTCTGTTTCGCGAGGAAGAAGGCGCGTGGAGCCCACGCGCGCTGCTGCGGTTGCGGCGCGTGGAATCCACGCGCCACGCGCTCTCACGCGCGCGGCAACCGTTGCGCGCGTGGGATCCACGCGTGCGGCAGTTGCCGTTGCACCCGCCTGCGCGCCGAACGGCGCGCGTGCGGGGCACGCGCCCGCGCGAATTCTGGCGCGTGCTCTGCACGCGCCTGTCGTCCCCTCTTCCGCGGCTTCTATTTATGCTTTTGCCCTAAATTTTTCAGTTTTTGCAATCATGCCCTTGGCCAATTTATTTATTTACTGTTCTGCCCTTGATGTATTTATTTATTATGTCATTTCATGCATTGTTATGAATATTTTATGCATGAAATTTAATGTCCAATGATTCATATAATTAATTAATTAGAGAGTAGCCACAGCATCTTTAATTAATTAAATTATATATATTAAGAGCCTCGGATCATATTTAGAAATGGACATTGATTGTAATTAATTATATTAATATGATGAATTTTATCCCACGGGAATTTTCATTATATTAATGTGATTAATTAGGAAGAAATATCATATTATTTTCTTAATTTACCCACGGGGATTAAGAAAAGGCATATAATATGGTAGTTTCTTCATGAAGTAATTATGAATCTATTTAAATTAAAAACTTAGCCCACAGGTAGTTTTTATGTTATGTGATTCATATTGTGACATGTTTACATTGGTAAAACATGATTTATTTATATTTGCTTCAAATTTTGTGACATAAGCATGATTATTTGATATGCGGTTTCGCAACCCGTGAATTTCTCGAATTTAAGTTTGATGTTCCTATACTTGAATGGTGAGAACTATAAAGTTTGGAATGAGTCAGTTCTTCTTCAATTGGAGTGGATGGACATTGACTATGCTATAAGGAAAGACGAACCACCTGCTCCTACTGATTCGAGCACTCCAGCTGAGATAACTCTTTATAATCAATGGGAGCGGTCCAACCGCGTTTGTGCCATGTTTATAAGAGCTAAGATATCTCCTAGTATTCGTGGTTCAGTTTCTCAGCATAGCAATGCTAAGGCTTTATTGGAGGCCGTAGATGCGCAATTTGAAAGTTCTGAGAAGGCGCATGCCATGACCCTGATTATGAAGTTTTCATCATTGAAGCTCACTAGTGTTAGAGGTGTGCGTGAGCACATCATGCAAATGAGGAACATTGCGGCTCGGCTTAAGAACCTTGAGGTTGAGATATCTGAATCCTTCCTTGTGTATTATGTTCTAAACACTCTCCCACAACAAGTATGCACCTTTCAAGATCTCTTATAACACACATAAGAATAAATGGTCTATTAATGAACTCATGACCATGTGTGTTCAAGAGGAAGAAAGACTGGTTATGGAATTGGGAGAAAGTGCTCATTTGGCAACACAAGGAAAGAATAAGGGCTATGGCAAGCATAAGGGAAAAGGTAAAATACCTCCCCAAGCTGACATTAAGAAAGAATCCAAGTGTTTCTTACGTAGACGAAGGGGCATATGAGGAAGGATTGTGTCAAATTTAAGGCCCGCTCGAGAAGAAAGGTAATCCAATCTCTTGTGTTTGTTATGAATCTAATATGACTGATGTAAGTCACAACACTTGGTGGATTGATTTTGGATCTACAATCCATATTTCAAATTCCTTGCAGGGTTTTCAAAACCACCGGAAGCCAGTGGGAAGTGAACAAAGCATCTATTCAGGAAACAAGATGCGTTCACATGTGGAAGCTATTGGGACATATAAACTAGTTCTCAATAGTGGTTTTGTTTTAGATTTGGAAAAGACCTTTTATGTTCCTAGTTTTTCTAGAAACTTAATTTCAATTTCAAGACTTGTACCTTTGGGATACTCTTTTAACTTTTCAGATTCAAACTTCGTTTATCATTTAAATCTGAAATTGTCGGGAGTGGTACTTTGTCTGATGGTCTTTTTCGAATTAATTTACAAGACAATGCCTATTATGATGCGATGCATGTTCAAAATAAAGCTGGTATGAAACGATGTGTTGTAAAAGAACATTCCTCTATGTTGTGGCACCGGAGATTGGGACATATCTCCATAGAAAGAATTAGGTGATTAGTAAATGATGGAGTACTTGATACTTTAGATTTTACTGATTGTGATACTTGTGTGGACTGCATAAAGGGAAAGCAGACTAACAAGTCAAAGAAAGGTGCCAAGAGGAGTACAGAAATATTATAAATCATACACACGGATATTTGTAGTCCGGATATGGACTCATGTGGTCAGAAATACTTCATCTCCTTTATAGATGATTATTCACGTTATATGTATCTCTATTTGATTCATAATAAGTATGAAGCATTAGATGCCTTTAAAGTATTTAAGGCGGAAGTAGAGAAACAATGCAATAAGCAAATTAAAATCGTGAGATCAGATAGAGGTGGAGAATTCTATGGTAGATACACTGAAGATGGACAAGCACCTGGTCCATTTGCAAGATTTCTTCAAGAGCATGGGATAGTTGCCCAATATACTATGCCTGGTTCTTCGAACCAAAATGGCGTAGCAGAAAGAAGAAATCGGACCTTATTAGACATGGTGCGTAGTATGCTTAGTAGCTCCAAACTTTTTAAATTCTTATGGACTGAAGCACTTAAGACGGCAGTGTACATATTAAACCGAGTTCCGACCAAGGCTGTCCCAAAAACACCTTTTGAGTTATTTAAGGGTTGGAAACCGAGTTTACATCATGTGCGCGTTTGGGGATGCCCATCTGAAGTAAGAATTTATAATCCACAAGAAAAGAAGTTGGACCCAAGGACCATAAGTGGGTATTTCATTGGATATGCTGAAAAGTCTAAGGGATACGGGTTTTATTGTCCATCTCATACCACTAGGATTGTGGAATCAAGAAATGCTAAATTTCTTGAAAATGACTTGATTAGTGGGAGCGATCGACCGAGGGATCTTGTTCCTAAGGAAGATCATTCGATACTCAACCTTCCACCTCAAGTTTAAGGTTGGTTGTTACTTATAATGCCCCTTCGGTTCAGCCGGCTATTGAACAACCAATTGTTGAAGTTCCACAACCTCGCGATATTGATCTAGTAGATCCAGTTGTTCAGCAATTACCAGAAACTGTTGAACAACCAGTTGAGCAACATGCTCCTCAAGAAAATGTTGATCCAACATTGAGAAGATCTACTAGAATAAAGAAATCGGCTATTCCTAGTGATTATATTGTGTATTTACAAGAGTCTGACTACAATATTGGAGCTGAGAATGATCCCGAAACGTTTTCACAAGCCATGGATAGTGATAAATCCAATTTGTGGTACAATGCCATGAAGGAAGAGATGAGTTCTATGGCATCTAACAAAGTCTGGGATTTGATTGAGTTACCTAATGGTGTGAAGGCCATTGGTTGTAAATGGGTCTTCAAAACTAAGAAAGATTCATGGGGTAACATTGAAAGATATAAAGCTAGACTTGTTGCCAAAGGATTCACTCAAAAGGAAGGAATCGATTACACGGAGACTTTTTCTCCTGTATCTAAGAAAGATTCTCTTCGTATTGTTTTGGCTTTGGTTGCCCATTTTGATATGGAATTACATCAGATGGATGTGAAAAGGGCGTGTTCCTCAATGGAGAACTAGAGGAGGAGGTTTACATGAAACAACCTGAAGGATTTTCCTCTAGTAAAGGTGAGCATTTTGTGTGCAAGCTTAAGAAATCTATATATGGCTTGAAACAAGCATCTCGCCAATGGTACTTAAGGTTTCATGATGTCATCTCTTCATTTGGTTTTATAGAGAATGTCATGGATCAATGTATATACCGGAAGGTCAAGTGGGAGCAAAATTTGTTTCCTTGTCTTTGTATGTGGATGATATACTACTTGCAACCAATGATAAGGGGTTGCTACATGAGGTGAAACAATTTCTCTCTAGGAGTTTTGACATGAAGGATATGGGTAGGCATCTTATGTCATTGGCATTAAGATCCATAGAGATAGACCTCGAGGAATTTTAGGACTATCTCAAGAAACCTATATTAATAAGGTCCTAGAGAGATTTCGGATGAAAGATTGTTCACCAAGTATAGCACCCATTGTGAAGGGTGACGGGTTCAATTTGAACCAATGCCCAAAGAATGATCTAGAAAGGGAACAAATGTACAACATTCCATATGCTTCTTTGTTGGAAGCTTGATGTATGCTCGGGTTTGCACTCGACCCGACATCGCTTTTGCTTTGTGGGAATGTTGGGAAGATATCGAGTAATCCGAGGTTTAGACCACTGGAGAGCTGCAAAGAAAGTGTTGAGATACCTTCAAGGTACCAAAGACTATATGCTTATGTATAGACAGATCGACAACTTGGAAGTGATCGGTTATTCGGATGCGGACTTCGCGAGTTGCATTGATTCACGAAAATCAACATCCGGATACATTTTCATGTTAGCCGGCGGAGCCGTGTCATGGAGAAGTGCCAAGCGGACATTGACTGCTACTTCCACTATGGAGGCTGAGTTCGTTTCTTGTTTTGAGGCTACCTCGCATGGTGTATGGTTGAAGAGTTTCATTCTTTGGGCTTAGAATTGTTGATTCTATTTCTAGGCCATTAAGAATATATTGTGACAATTCAGCTGCAGTTTTTATGGCTAAAAATGCCAAAAGTGGCGATCGAAGTAAGCATATCGACATTAAGTATTTAGCCATAAGGGAACGTGTTAAGGAGAATAAAGTGGTCATTGAACACGTTAGCACTGAATTGATGATAGCCGATCCTTTAACTAAAGGCATGCCACCAATGAAGTATAAGGATCATGTAACTAGTATGGGAATAGTTCCCATCATGTAATTTGTTGTCATTTGAACGATTTTTGTTGTATGAAACTCTTATTCTGTTGTAATGTTGATTCTCAAATTTTGTGTACACATTTTGTTGTTTATGAGAATAACATTTATCCTTAGTTTTGGAATAAACATGAGATTTATTCATTAAGATATGTTGTCACATATTGGCTGACATTAAAGAAATAAGATACATTGTGATACATGGAAGGTATTACTCACTCTTAGAGGACATGTCGCCATGATTCATGTGTTTTGTTTCTTTTCTTTAAGCATTAAGTTTTCGTGGAATTAGTTGGATAATCTATATGATGAAAATGATGGGATCAAGTGGGAGAATGTTATTTGTTTTTCTTTTGTGATCCCACATTTAGACCCAACTGTTGCGATTCGTACCCGTTCGTGACAACCGCTCGTCTTGATGGGAGATGATATATATAAGGAACGTACGTTCATTTCTGACGGGTGATCACAAGGTCTAACTCAAACTCTCTCATTCGAGAATACACCATCGGTACGAGAGTGAATTGGGGTAGTAGAGTGTGCCTATTACTTTCTTGATTTCAGGTTTTCTGACGAACGCGAACAAGAACAATGGCTGGAGGTTTGTTTTCGATTGATCCTGGCTTCCGCATATGAATATTTATGTCTTACATCTTCAACTTTTATGCGGTTCAATGGTCTTCTTCCTCCCAGGCTTTCTCATTGTTCTTTTAGATTTGCAATTTTTTATTCAAGCTCTTATCTTTTATCATAAAAAAGCACTTGTTTTGCTTTTCAAGATTATGTTGGCCATATAGGATGTGACATGGGATGCTAGGAAGACACTCAACAGTATTTTAACAGCAACGTTAGGATAGGATGAACTAGAAATAAAAACATAATATTTAGGGATCTTAGTACTCATAAAAAAAAAAAGGTTAAAAGATCTTATTGAACAATTTGAAACATTTCAAAGGCCTCCGATGCCTCTATTCCTCTCTTTTAACATAAACAAAATGTGAATGTTTTTTGATTTTTTATTGATCAAATCGAATAAATTTGAAATTCAAGATCAACATCGATAAAGAAGACAAAATTTTAGATGTCTAATTGCATATACAACAAAAATTCAGTGTCCTCACATGAAAGAAAGGAGTCATCCTTGTCCCAAGTTGTCTTGTCACTAGTTAGAACATACCTTGGTGGACTGGGCTCCACAATTATAAGAATCAGATGCACGGTTGCTACACAGTACATGTCTCATCCCTTATTTGAGTTAAAAAGCCTAGGGATTCCTAACATACGTCGGGACAAAGTAGTAAAATAGAGGAAAGTAAAGTAGTACGTGCAGGTACAGTAACCACGTGGGCGGCACAGTAACCACGTGGGCGGTCCACGGTGGTTGTTTGGCTTCCCATCGTTTAGCTGATTTTCTCCGGCCTCGATTGGCAAGAGAGGCTATCGCCTGTTGCGAGTACACGTGAGCCCAATTCACATGCGCCGTCGATCGACTGAAGCCAGATTCACATGGACCCCACCTGATCTACGGTGGGCCCACGGTTGGCTCGCTGGGAGGACCCATGCAAGGCATCCCCACCCTCACAGTGGGGAGGCTGGAGGTTGACTTTCAGGGACTTGGTATTGGCCGATCTTTCAATCTTCTCCTCTCATCTTCCTCTCATCTCTTGCTTTGGTTCGCACCTCCAGTTCTCGCTCTCGCTCTTCTCCCATGGCAAAGAAGCTCGTGCACTACGTAGTGGTATCGACATATCTTCTCTCTCTCTCTCTCTCTCTCATATGGTTTCTGTCAGTCTATAGTGATGAACGTCGATTGAACGTGACGTAAGAGTTCTCTTAATGTGGACTACATTAATTGATATTGCAATTTATTGTTTTTTACGGTTGCCGTAAAACAGAATTTGTCTAAGGTGAGATAGAAGGTTTCTTAATTAATCTAATATGGGACTGGCTAGTGTGGGCCAAGTTGAGTCCGGCCCATAATGAGGGGGCCTGGCTGGAAACTCTATAAATAGTGCTCAAGTATTTCCTTTAATCATAATTCTCACATGTAGGAGCGTTTACTTAACGCTAAACGTTAGGGGGCTATCTCATTGAGCCAGTGATACAGAGGGCAATAGAGAAGAAAGACTTGCGCGTGGAATATTGTATTTCCGCTTCCGCTTCAAGAACGATGAATCCCAAAACATGTGCGTTAATGTTTTTACTCAATTTTGCATGTTTTTGTTCTAGTATGGAGATCTTAGGGTTGCGCAATTTGCATCCAACATGTGGTATCAGAGCCTCCATAATCCTACAAAAACGAACGCAAATGATTTTGCCATAATTTAAGATTTTCGAAATTTTTCGTAAAATAAAAATAGAATTAAATTATATATTCGGACTGCGCTCGATGAGACGAGAAAAACTGTGGGTGGCACGTTGCCAGGGGAGGCCCCACGCACCCTCACGCACGGCCATGCGCCACCAAGGCGTCGAGCACGCACCCAACACGCGGTCACGCGCCCTCACAGGCTCCCATGCGCATGGTGCGGCTCGCACGTGTGACGCATGCAAGTGCTGACGTCACGATGACGTCAGCAGCCTAGATCCGATCCGACTCAATTGGTGACCGACTTGACTCGACCTGACCCGTTGACCTGACCCGACCCGGTGAATTGGTTGGACTGCCACCGGTCGAACCAGTTTTGACCGGCCATTAACGCCAGCACGAGCTCCCCGCACTCAGGCGGCGCATGCGGGCACATGGAAGCTCAAATCGGTGCATGGCCGATGGCGATGGACTCGTATGTTCATCCTCTATGTTGTGGTATATTTATTTTATATGTTTAATGATTTTATGGATGTGAAAATACATACAAAGCCCTAAATACGTGGATTTTTAGGGTATTTTTGCATATTTTTCTTATATTTTCTATGTTTTTTTGAAATACATGTGTCGGATTACTGGTATGTTATCACATAAATATTATAAAAGTGTGATTAATTAATAAAAATTAAATTTTATTGTATTTTATTAATGAATAAGGCAATATAATTAGCATGGCATGTATTTTTAGTGATATGATGCCCCTATCATTAAAGTTAAAAATCATATGTATATAGTGTATGTATGATGTAAAGATTATATCCCTAATATGAGAGAGTTTCCAGGATTCAATTGAGTTATGACCGCCAAAATGGCATACTTGATTGGGTTTGAGACATTTCGATCTCGTATATTGATTGGGATGTCTCATTGTCTAATGCATAGTCATACTCTCAAAGGAGGTGATTGTGTATTAACTCATAGAGGGATACATGATGGTGTGGTGGAAGAGTGACTGATCCTAATGATTCATATGCCCAAAAGTGATGAATTCACGAAGATTAGAATATATTCTTATAACCGCTATCATGTGGAGAGTGTACAATTGCATGTCATGTACCAAATGTGATTATGTGATTTTACATGTAACTCTCTAAATGTGTACTTGTATGTCAAGTTACACAATACTCACATGATGTTAATTATATACATTATTTTTCTTTCAGTCACCTTTTCTGTAAACAATAGCTCTGTCACTATTGAGGTTCTTGCTGGTTAAAATTTTAAGAAATTGAGAGAAGATCTTCTGTTTGCTATAGAGATGGCAAATGTTCATATGGCTCTTACTGTCGATCAGCTGGCAGATTTTACTGATGGGAGTACAAAGCTCAGAAAGCTCATTTTACTGCTTGGGAAAAAAGCAATAAAATTTTCTTACTGTCAATGAAGCGTTCCATGCAGGAACACTTGAAAAGTGGTTTGCCTGCAGATTGCATTGCTAGGCAAATGATGGAAGCCTTGATGGCTAGAAATCGTGTTTCGCCTAATACTGAGATAGGAACACACTTGCAAACACTATTTACTATGAAGTATGATGATTCTTGTGGAGTTAGAGATTATGTTATGAAAATGATAGATTTGTAGACAAAGTTTGAGGCTCTCAATGTTGTTATTCCCACTGCTTGCATTGTGCATTAAGCTATAAATAATCTTCCTCCTGATTTTGGGATTATTAAGATCAATTATAATTCCCAAGACGAAACCTGGTCAGTTAATGACCTAATTGCAAGGCTGGTGGCAGAGGAAGAAAAATTGAAGAAAGATAAATGGCACATTACCCTTTATGCTTCCGATTCAGGCAGTGATAGGGGTAATAATGTGAAAAATTATACTCATAAGGGCAATTCTGAAGCTGCTGGACCTTCCAACAATAAAGAAAATTCTGAAGGTGCTGGACCTTCTAACAGTTTGGGTCCCAAGAAAGCATTCACCAAGAAGGATGGTGTTTTTTGTTACTTTTGCAGAGAGAGGGGACACGTAAAGAAATATTGTAACAAGTTTAAGGCTTGGTTGTCTAAGAGAATCAAGAATAAGCTTAAAGATAATAATTTTTTGGCATTTATTTATGAATCAATCTATCTGAAGTTTCGACCAATTCCTGGTGGCTAGATAGTGATGCAACTAATCATGTTACATTTACCATACAGGAGTTCATAAACCGAAGGATGCCAAATCAGGATGAATCAAAGCTCGTTGTTGGAAACATCGTTGGAGTTGATGTCGAGTTCGTGGAAGATGTTATTTTGATTTTAGATTCTGGTTTTTGGATGGTGTTGAGAAACATTTTTTACGTACCTTCTTTTAGGCGGAATTTAGTTTTTTTTTTTTTTTTTTGATGACCGGGGGAACCTCCGGACGCCGTTTCGCGGGGAGAGTAAACCCTGGGGCACCGGAGGGTCCCACCGCTGACCCCCAAACGCGGTTAAACCACGCGTTTTGCATTGAAGCAACGCTTCCGCAGAGTCTCGAACTCTTCCCCCCTTGGCGGATGGGGGTACCAAGCCTTAGTTTATGTATCTTGTTTGACATGTGTGGATACTCTTTTAAAATAAAGAGTAATATTATTTCCATGTTTTATGATTCAAATAAGATTGTGTGTTGCAATTTATCCGATGGATTATATCAATTGAGTTTATCTCCCAACGACATGTACGTTGCTTATTCAGCTGAAAAAGTTGTTTCCAAAAGGTCTCTACCTAAGGAACAGTCTTATGCATTGTGGCATAAACGTTTTGAACACATCTCTAAAGAAAGAGAAGAAATGCTTATAAAGGCTGACATATTGCCTACTCTTAAAGGTGATTAGAGACTTGTGTAGACTGTTGTAGAGGTAAGATGACTAAGATAAAGAAGAAATCCGCCGTACGAAGTTCAGACTTGTTGGAGATAATTCATATTGATATTAGTGGACCATACACAGCTACTTTATGCAGAAATTTTTATTTCATCACATTTATTGATGACTATTTCCGATATGGATACTTATACTTGATTAAAGAAAAGTCCGAGTCTCTTGACAAATTCAAGATTTTTCGGATTGAAGTGGAAAAACAGTTGGGAAAAGTTATAAAAATTGTTAGATCTGATCGTGGTAGTGAGTATTTTGGTAGGCACGGTGATGCTGGACAACTTAAAGGGCGGTTTGCTAAATATTTAGAGGATTTTGGGATAATAGGTCAATTTATTATGCCCGGAAGTCCTGAACAAAATGGTGTAGCTGAAAGACGCAATCGTACTCTTATGGACATAATGAGAAGTATAATTAGTATGATCAATTTACCTAATTTTCTGTGGGGTGAAGCTTTGAAAACAGCTCTTTATATTATAAATCGCGTTCCTACTAAAGCGGTTCCATTGACTCTTTTTGAGTTGTGGACTGGACGGAAACCTAGCTTGAATCATCTTAAAGTTTGGGGATGTCCAATAGAAGTGAAGTTATATAATCCAACTTTGAGTAAGCTGGATTCCAAAAATACTTGGTGTTACTTCACTTCATGTCTTACCCAGATCATTCAAAGGGGTATTGGTTTTATAACCCTAATGAAGGTACAAGAATTGTGAAATCTTAGACTGCAAAATTTCTGGAATTTGATGTAGCTGAAAAAGGTAGCTGCTAACAAGCTATCGAAGATGATAGTATGGTAGGGATTACTAGATTCATGTCTCATCCTGTGCAGACAATTATGGAGCCTCTTACGCCACAAATTGAGCCTGTTGTGGCCTAAGATCCTATTGTTGAGACAATTCCTGATAAAATTCCTCTAGCCCCTCAAATTCAGAATGAAGTTGAAGTAGCTCCACTCAGAAAATTAACTAGGGAAAGGTGTTTAGCTATACCACCAGATTATGTTATCTACCTAGGAGAGCATAATTATAATATTGGTTGTGTTGTTGATTCGGTAACTTATTGATGCCATCTCATGTCCTCAATCAGATTTGTGGCTAGATGTGATGAAAGACGAGATGCAATCTATGAAACACAATGGTGTTTGGGAGCTTGTTGAATTGCTTGAAGGTTGTAAACCTATTGGTTGTAAATGGGTATTCAAGACTAAAAGGGATTCCAAATGAAAGATTGAAAAGTTTAAAGCCAGGCTGGTAGCTAAGGGTTTCACTCAAAGAGAATGAATAGATTATGAAACAAAATTTTCTCATGTTTCTTCTAAAGATTCCTTTAGAGTGATCTTGGTATTAGTAACCCATTTCGATATGGAGTTACACCAGATGGATGTTAAGACTGCTTTTCTAAATAGAGACCTTGATGAGGAGGTTTATATGGTGCAGCCTGAATGTTTTGTAGCAGATGACTTAGGTAAGCTTGTTTATAGATTGAAAAAGTCTATTTATGGCCTTAAGCAAGCTTCTAGACAGTGGTATTTCAAGTTTTATAATGTTGTCACTTCATTCGGATTTATTGAGAACAAAATAGATCAGTGTATATACACCAAGGTCAATGGGAGGAAATATATTTTTCTCATACTTTA
The DNA here is from genome assembly GCA_014182725.1 of Eucalyptus brandiana. Lineage (NCBI taxonomy): Eukaryota > Viridiplantae > Streptophyta > Magnoliopsida > Myrtales > Myrtaceae > Eucalyptus > Eucalyptus brandiana. The sequence continues at coordinate 30,185,502 of CM024670.1, forward strand.
TGTAGATGATATCTTGCTTGCTAGTAGTAATATTAGTTTACTACATGAGACAAAGCGGATGTTATTGAAAAATTTTGATATGAATGACCTTGGTGAGGCATCTTTTGTTCTTGACATTGAGATCCATAGGGATCGCTCACGCTGTTCAATGGGTTTGTCTCAGAGCGTATATATTGATCACATTTTAGAAAGATTCAATATGCATGATTGCAAACCAGGAATTGCTTCTGTTGTTAAGGGTGATAAATTGACTCTTTAACAATGCCCTAATTTAGATTTTGAGAAAGCTCAAATGAAGAATGTACCTTATGCTAGTGTGTTTGGAAGTATTATGTATGCTCAAATTTGCACTAGACTAGATATTGCTTTTGCAATAGGGCTTTTAGGCAGATATCAGTCTAATCTAGGACGCGATCACTGAGTTGCTACCAAGAAAGTTTTAAGGTATCTAAAGAGAACAAAAGATTATATGTTGATTTATAGACATGTTCCAGACTTGCAACTAGCAGGGTATTCAAATACAGATTTTGCTGGTTGTCAAGATGATAAGAAGTCAACAACATGATACATATTTATGTTGGTACGAGGTGCAGTATCATGGAAAAGCGAAAAACAGAAATCCATATCTTCTTCTACCATACAAGCGGAGTTTGTAGCATGTTTTTCAGCTGTTACTCAAGTTATTTGGCTCTGGAACCTCATTAGGGAGTTATCTGTTTTTGATTTTGTGGATAAGCTCATACAGCTACATTGTGACAATAACTCTGCAGTGTTGTTTATTAATAACAACAGAAATCTGAAGGAGTCTAAACACATGGAGGTCAAGTTTTTGACTATAAAGGAATCAATACAGAATGGTGACGTCGCAGTAGATTATATTCATACAGATGATATCGTTGCAGATCCACTAACTAAAGGCCTACGCCTATGTGTATTTGATCGACATGTCATTAGTATAAGCCTAAGAGTATCTTGGGATATTGTTATTTAGTGGGGGCTGTGTTTTATTTTTCTTTGAATAAAGTTTACATCTGTTTTGTTACAATTTAGTAACACTTTGATATATATATATATATATATATATATATATATATATATATATATATATATATATATATATGTCAATTTTTGCATTCAATAAAATACTTTTTGAATGGATTGTTATTATGTTGAATATATATATTGTTAAAAGTCTCAAGGTATTGCTTAAACCTTGAGTGAAAGCTAGGGGCATCCGGACATCCGGTTATTAGCCTTATGCATATGACTTGTGATACATAAAGAAATGTTAACCGTAAGGACAAGACATATGTGGGTTCATTGGAACCATAAAACATTCTCTAGTGCCATAAGTTTTTTATGACGCCTAAAGTAAGAAAATTATGACTGACAAATGGGACCGGAGGTGTACTAATCAATGAAGATAAGAGATGTTATCAATTTGCCACACTACCATATTGAATTCATATCAATAAAGTTGATAGCATTCGTGACAATGGAAGGCTCTGTGTGTATACATGCAGTCACCACCATGATTCGATGTTTAAGACTTTATAGGATATGATTGACTATTAAGAATTATCTTTAGACCAAATGTGCGCACATATGGTATGATTTCAATTATATATAGTTCAAGTGGGAGATTGTAAAAGTTTTTCTAATGTGGACTACATTAATTGATATTGTAATTTACTGTTTTTAGGGTTACCATAAAACAGGGTTGGTCTAAGGTGAGATAAAAGGTTTCTTAATTAGTCTAATATGGAACTGGCTAGTGTGGGCCGGGTTGAGCCTAGCTCGTAATGAGGGGGCCTGGTTGGAAACTCTATAAATAGTGTTCAAGTCTCTCCTCTAACCCTAATTCTCACATGTATCATCACCTAAGGAGCGTTTACTTAACACTAAACGTGAGGGGGGCCGCCTCATTTAGCCAGTGATACAGAGGGCAATAGAGGAGAATGACTTGCACGTTGAACATTGTGTTTCTATTTCCGCTTCAAGAATGATGGATCCCAAAACAGGTTCGTTAATCTTTCTACTCAATTATGCATATTCTTGTTCTAGTTATGGAGATCTTGGGGTTGCGCAATTTGCATCCATCATGTGAGGCTTACGGTTGTGGTCATGAAGATTAGCTCTACCGAGATTGAGGCAGCATCGTTTACTCATCCCTAGCTCAACGTTGATCCATTTTGCAGGTCGATGCATTCACCGAGACTGCGTTCAAGGGGAACCCTGCGGCGATGTGCTTCCTGGAGGAGGAGGAAGAGAAGGACGTGGAGTGGCTACAGGCAGTGGCCAGGGAGTTCAACATCTCCATAACTTGCTTCCTGACTAGAGTAGCTGCCTCGGGGACGGAGGACTCGAGCCCGAGGTTCCGCCTTAGATGGTTCACTCCCGTCGCCGAGGTGAGGTCCGAATCTCTGTCGGCTTGTCAGCATGATGGACTTGCTCGGTACTTTTGTCATCTTATCTCGGACTTGGCATGAATGGAAACGCCTGGGTGGTCCCTCCCTCATTGCCCAAAAGCACATGAATGTGTATGTTTTTACTTGTTAAGCTTTCCGAAAAGTATTGCCTTAATATAGTATTGCTTTCCCCTATTGCATTGGAAATATTTTTGGCGAATTAAAAGATATGGCAAACGAAAATTCATAGCTCAATACAAAAATATGTCACAAGAAAACCATTAAATGCTGATAAGTTACTCATATGGGAGTCAACATTCGAATATTAGTTGTTAATTTAACATGACAAAATTGTTTTTCTTTTTTTTTTGTCAGAATGATTTGACAAAAGTTGGGACAAGTTGGGAAGGCACAAAGTTGGTAATTTAATCCAACAAAAGTTGGGAAGTCACTCTAACATAGATTGGTAATTTTATACAAGAGTTAGTAAACTCAAACGATTGGTACGTTATGTAAATTAAAATTAGAAAGTTTTGTAAACTATTAAAAAAATTTAATAATTTCATAAAGGTATGTAAATTACTTATTTGGGAAAAAAAACGTTTCTGGTTATTTTTTGACTTACAGTTTCTTGTTGCATATTAAGTAATCAATAAGGGAAAAAATATCCACATTTTCGGGCACACAATAAATTTCTGCTGCTTGGATAGTCTCCTTTCCCTTTTTTTTTTATTAATTAATTCTTCTTATGAGATTGGTAACAGCAATAGAAGATCGGCTCGCTCACATGAGATTAGAGTGTTTAAGTGTATTGGTGGATTCCAGCCTCTTTGTGTGCGGAATATACGCATCGTTTTTCAGTTTTCTAAGTCATTTACCGATTTGATTGGAATCGAAACAACCGGATAGGTCCCTTTACTCGTCAATATCGAGTTGAATTTTCACAATTTTTATGCAAATTATTGGATGGTGGCGTGCAAATACCATATAAATGCGAATCTCCTTTAAGGTTAACCTCTGACAGAGGTGTCAAAATGGGTCTTAGACCCATATATGACCCATTTAAATCATAAATGGGTCATATATGGGTCACTTGCTTTTGATAAAAAGTAGTTAAATGGGTTTATTTTGATAGGTGGGTTTTAAGTGGGTCTTAAGTGGGTCTTAAATGGGTTTGGTTTTAAGTGGGTCTTAAGAGAGAGGCTCTCTCTTCTCTTTTTAACGGTACAAAAATAATTTTTTACAAATATTGAAATTATAATTATTTTTTATTTTTATTTATTTTTATTTTTCTTCTTTTTTTCCTGTTCTTTTTTTTTTTTTATTTCTTCTTCCTCCGGTCGCCGACACGACAATGGCCGGCGACCGGCTAGGTGAGCCTCGAGCTTGCCGGATTTGGCGAGGCGGAGGCCTCGCCGACACCCGGTGAGGCTCGAACCTCGTCGATCTAGCGAGACTCGAACTCGCCGGCGTCGGGCGGGGCTCGAGCATCGCCGGATCCGGCGAGGGGCGAGCTTGAGCTTGCCGGATCTGGTGAGGGGCAAGCTCGAGCTCGCCGGCGTCGGCGAGGCTCCGGCCTCACGATCTAGCGAGCCTCGAGCTCGCCGGCATCGAGCGAGCTTGAGGCTCGCCTATGGCCTTCGGCCAACGTCATGGCCGGCGGCCGGCCAAAGAAGAAGAAGAACCAAATAGAAAAAATAAAAAATAAAAAAAATTATATTTTAAAAATAAAAAAAAAAGTAAACAATTAATTTTAAAAAAAAAAAAAAAAATAATTAAAATTCGATTTTTAAAATAATTAATTTAAAAAATTATAAAAATTTTCCATTAAATTTATGTTTTATAAAATTATTTTAGCAATACTATTTTTAAAAAAAATAATATATATAAGAAATAAGCTTGGAAGTTTTTAGTAATATAATCTTAAAAAAAAAAATAAGAATAAGTTTTCCTAAATTTGGTTAAATATGAAAATATTTTATTAATATGGGTCGGGTCGGGTATGGGTTGGGTATAGGTCAGGTCAGGTATGGGTCAAAAAAAATTACATTTGGCTTAAATGAGTTATAAATGGGTTAATGGGTCACTTGGGTCGACCCATTAATGACCCGACCCATCCGTTTGACGCCTCTAACCTCTGTGTCATGCAACACTAGCTGCTACACACGCTCTTTTTACCTCTTGGAAGGTGGATTCAGACACTATCCAATATGTCACCATGTCAGGAACTCTAACCGCTAAAAGGGTGTCCGAGATCGAAACAGCCGGCGCTTCAACCTATCGAACGAGGGATGCACCAGGGATTCTCCATCGAATTGGTTTTCCTGTTGTCCCGATTTCAGAATGCGACAGCGAGAATGCGTCATCCCTCTCCAGAGTATTCGATGGCGCTTCCATAGTCGAAGTCAAGAAGACGGCAAAAGATGACCTTCTTGTGAATTCCTAACAATGGTCGAATCTTTCAACTTTTGTTTTGTTGCGGCTTACTGAAAACCTCGGTTTCTCTTCATGAAAATGATGCTTTATGGTTTTCAGAGTCCTATTTTCCTTCTTCAGTCATTTCGACCAGGTGATTAATTTTGCTTCTTTTCTTGTCAACTTCGATTGCTTCTCGAAGGTCGTTTTCTCATCAGGAAAAGCAGTTGAAGACTTGCAGCCACAATTCGATAAGATACGAAGTTGTGCAGGAAGGGGCATTAACATAACAGGACTTGCTCAACCGGACTCGGGATTTGATTATGTCAATCAGCTCTTCTGTCCAAAACTCGGGGTGAACGAGGGACTGATGTATCTAATTAATCGGCTGTCAAGTGATGTGCTAGAAGGAATTACCAGCTTCCTAGTTCTTGTTCACTTATTGTTTTGTCCATGATTCATTCATGTATTGACAAGATTGAGATAGCTATCCGGATCAAAGTGGCAAGACTATCTCATTGTCGATACACGCCTATGATGCAAAATGCTAACTAACAAACGAATCTTCCAGGATCACGTGTGCGGGAGTGCAAACTGTTTTCTGGCGCCTTATTGGAGCAAAAAGCTCAGAAAAAATGATTTCGTTGTTTATGCTGTAATCTCTCTCTCTCCCTCTCTCCATCCCCACGCCCAGGCCCTTATTTGTGAGCAGTGCATCTGTGGTTGCTCAACTTCTTATTAGTCCATTTAAATAGAATTTCACGCGTCTCCCTAATCAGCTTTGTGCATGTGTTGAGTAGGCATCGCCGAGAGGAGGAGTCGTGAACGTGTGCCTGGACAAGCAAAACCAGGGTCATGCTGCGTGGGAAAGCTGTAACTGTAATGATGGGTTCTATTCTTGTTTAAATATTGTCATACCCCAATCCTCTGAGCACATACCCATCCCTCCTTGGTCGATTAATAGCGATGTTTCAGGACGCATCACCGACCCATTCATTTAATATACGCATGCAGGAGCATATAAATAATCCCCAAACAATAAAACAATGGAATAGGAAAATAGGACTCCAAATTTTTCGCAACCCGAATAAACATTTTATAAACAAACTTGTTTATTTACAACAGCAAGCTATTTACAAAATCTATTGGCTCTACAAAAGGTAATGGTTCTATGACCCACTAGCTGAACACATTGCCAATCCTTCAATCTCCACCTCCCCAGACTCCAGGGCTTCCGGTCTTTTGCTTCCGGTCTTTTGCTTCCGGTCTTTCGTGATCACCATCTAGGGACCTGAAAATTGTCATTCAATAACCAGTGAGACAACGTCTCAACAAGTTCTACTCCCTAAGACCCAATTAATAAACCAATACCTGCCTATGCACGCATGGGTTAGAGGACTTACTTTGGCCTCAGATTCCACCTGTATATTAGCACAATTCAATAGGCACCCATCAATCACAACAGATCTAATTATTGATCAATCGATCGAGTCGATTACATGTCAATCGGACCATCTCTTGGTCGTCGAGCCCACGTGCTTTCTCCAGGATGACGTACCAAGTCTCCGAGCCCTCATACCTTCTCCAAGATGACTTACCTACTCATCGACCCACATACATTATTCAAGGTAGGATATCTAGTCATCAAGCTCACGTGCATTCTCCAGGATGACATACCAAGTCTTCGAGCCCAAGTGCATTCTCTAAGGCGACCTCTTCGCCAAGATGACATACTTAAACATTGGGCCCACGTGCATTCTCTTAGGCACTAGTGTGCCAAGATGATGCATCAAATCACCAAGCCCACGTGTCCCTTTCACGATGCCGTACTCAATACTGAACCCACGTGCATTCTTTAAGGTACTAGTTCACCAAAGTGATGCATCAGATCACTGAGCCATGTGTCTTTTTAGATGCCATACCGAAACGTTGGGCCCACGTGCATTCTCTAAGACATTAGTTCGCCAAAGTGACACATCAGATCACCGAGCCACGTGCCCTTTTAGATGCCACACTTAATCACCAGTCCACTATCGACACTAACAATCGATACCCGATTATTCTTCAACCAAATAATCAAAATCAACTTAATAGGAATATATCATAAATTTCATAATTAAATCAATTCCATACACATTGAAACTCAATTAAATAAACGGATTGTACCATGACAATTAGCATGAAATTTCAATCGTCAGTTATCCCAGCCTACTTTCCAAAAAAAAAAAATTAATTAAATTAATTTCGAAAATTAATAATTAAATACTAAAAATTCAATTTAGGCCCGTAATGCCTAATTGAAGCTCGATAAGGGTCGTGAAAAATCCCGATATACATTCAATAATTAAAAGTATATCTCTACTTGCTAATAGCACAATTCAATTGTCTAACATGCATCACAATTATCTAATAATCACTAATCCACTCTAATCTAACCACCTAATTGTACTTAATTAAACATAATCAACTCTTAAGCATAATTAGTAAAAGAAAGCATTAGTGAATAAAACTCACTTGTGCAAAGCGAAGACTAGAACACTGCGACAGCGGCCGAAACTCAAGATTGCGGCGGCATTGACGGAAGTTCGGACCGGGACCAAAAGCCTTGGAAGTCCATAGCAAAAGCTGGGCTTGACTTCGAGCTTGGGCTTGGGCTTGCCTGCGGACTGGGCTTGCTTCGTGGGCCCAAGATGGGCTGCACTTGAATGGGAGGGAATCTGCTGGCTTCGTTGGGCCCGTAGACTGATCTGCTTTGGGTTGTTGAAGATGGAACGGCAGAGGGGGATTCAATGGTCTTCAACAAGCTGTTGCAGGCGTGTGAGGCGGTGGAGATGCGGACGAAAGCAGCTGCTTCGGTGAGGGCTCCGTGCAGCTGATGGTGAAGACGCGGCTGGACCGAATCCGTGGGGGTGTGGGCTTGCAGACGGGGATTCCTCACGGACAGGTGGCCGCAAGGATGGAGGAGCAACGGACGAAGAGCAGCTTGCGCTCGGTGGGGTTTTGTGAGTCAACATTGGGCTGCTTCGGGCGGATGGAAGTTGACCGGCGTGAGGTGTGCTGGCGTCGATTGGAGGATGAAACAGATGGGCGAGATGATGATGGTTCGCGTGATGGAGTGCACGGGAAATTTGGCCGCTGCTGAGGGATGGAGAGAAAGGGAACTTCGGCTGAGGTGGGGTCTTCACGCGTGAGCTGCAAGGCACGAGAGAGAGATGGATATGTATCGACTAAAAGTCAATAAAAGAAAAAGCAAAGTGGAGACCAACGTGCAGGGGATAGTCGGCCAGGAAGGAAGAAGAGACGTGCGGAGGGGGGTTTGTTCGTGCGTGGAGAGAGGGGAAACGCGCGTGGGGTGGGGCTATGTCGGCAGGAGGGGGAAGGTGTGCGTGTGTGTGGGGCATGAGTCCAAGGAAATAAAACCAAACTAAAGTTAAAATTCTGTTCAACTTCAACACGAGAATAATTAATCATCCAAGGCCAATTTCAACTTCGATTTGCGCAATTGAGGTCCAAAATAAGATGGTGCTTTAATCCCACGAATTTTCTTCGAAACTGACTTTTATTTCATTTTTTTCGGCATCCGATTTTCTAACAAACAAATCCGGTTGAGCCTAATTTGAATGCGAAAAAAGCTCAAACAACTTCCATTCACCGATTCACCGACATCGATGCCAAAAGTTTTTTCAAATTGGTCAATCCGAATTTCCGTTCGTTTTCCAAATCGTCCGCAATGATTTTCCGTAAAAATCCCGAACTCATTAGAATTTCCTCAAAAGGTGAGTCGGCTTTCCTAGATTGACTCATGGTATGACAAGACTTCTAATTTCTGAAATCAAATTCAAATTCATGGTTATTTTCAATCAAACACATTTTTAGTGTAACCTTGCCTATCGGGTAGTTTTTAGGAATTTTTTGTGCGATTGACCTATGGTCAATTTTCTTCGAACCACAATGAACCCATTCAACACATTGGCGACTCTCGATGGTTGTGAAAATCTCGAGATTTTAAATATGGACAAGGTACCCAAAACGACAGAAAATCGGTTTAGTGTCGATCAACGATAATTTTGCAATCATGTGGAATCACCCACACTTTGATCACCATCTCAATCGAATTGATCTATCTTCGGTCTCTAATCGATTTTTAATTGTGCCGTAATGACCCTTGTAGACTAGCACGGTCGAACAATCGATTCCTAGTCGAACTCTCAAGTCTATTGCATTTAAAATCCTTAATGGCTTCACCAGATAGATCAGTTATCTCATGAGTAGTCATCTCATAAAAAAACACTATAGTCACGTTGATGAAATGCCCGATTTATTTGATTGAAATCAAAACCTGAAAATCGGAATGTCACAAAAATACTTCGAGCAAGCAAAATTCATCTTTTAAACAAGGCATAGGGTGAGATGGAATAAGTATTCTGATGGCATAGATTCGAGATTGTTAGTTGTTTAATGCGGCAGACCATAGCTGAGATTCTCAGTATCCTTGGAGTTGTAGCCTATGTAGCATAATCAAAGAGACGACCGAACAACCATTTATCTCGCTCTTGCTTTTATGTATTTGAGGGAGAGTGCATCAACCACTTTGTCTCGTTTATGTACTATCTCTGTATTGCTGCTCATACAAATGCTTGGAAGCTACTTCTGATCTCTTTGGTCGTTCCCTCCTTTAACTTAAAAGGGATAATATCCCTCGTTGTTGGTCGAGTTTCTAGGAGAATGTGCACAGGTCAAGACTCGAGTTGAGGAGTCCCATGTCGAAGAGCACGAGATGGTCGTGCTACTTATGACCCTGGCTCACCATTTGAAGGGAGAAGTACACCATCAGTGCCATAACTTGTGTACGGCGCTCACTTTGATGCTAAAAATTTCTGTCGGATCACTTAAGTGCCAAAAAGTTTGAAAAACGCTCACTTTGGTGCCAACTCCAATCTGATTGGCCGGAAATCTGATATGGCACTTTTTTATTAATTTTTTAAGCTGATGTGGCATACCGGAGAGTATGGTCAACATTTAAACAACAAAAAGACGTCGTTTTGTGTCTTTCCCCCAATTTCAAAACCCTAAATCCCCAGACGACACCATTTTGTGTCGTCTTCTTCCCCGAAGACTGGTTCTTCCCCGAAGAACAACACTGGCAACACCAGCAACGCACCAACACAACACCAGTAGTTTTCCAGAAAAGAAATCACACACTCACCTCCGCCCTCCCTCAATAGTTTTCCCCCATTTTCAATCACCTTGTCGACCTTTCAAATCCCCGAATCTTAGCCCCACCACCGCCTTTTCCCAAATAATATCGTCGGGTGCAGTGGAAGCACGAGCTTGAAGAATCTCCAGAAGCACGAGCGATCTGGCCAATGGTAGCCGTGAAGATCTAGAATGCCATGGAGGTTGTCGTCGAAGCTAGCTACGACGACGGCGGTGGCCATGGCCTCGCCATCCCCTCCACCGCCCTCGCCATCGACACCTCCCTCTCCCTTGGGATTTTCTGTTCGTTTTTTCTTTTTTCTTTTGTCTTGCTGTGGCAAGCAACTATGATGGAGGTCAAGGGACAGCGGCCAAGCGACGGTGGCCGAGGGACGGCGGACAAAAAAACCCTAATTTCAATCCCAAATATATATATATATATATATATATATATATATATATATATATATATATATATATATATATCCCCAAATGAGTTAAACGGCATCATTTTGTGAGGCCATCCATGTAAGATGGCAAAACGACGTCGTTTTCTTAAGGAGGGCCGAAAACAACGTCATTTAAGGCCTTGTCGATTTTTTTTTTTAAAAAGCCACATAATCATTTTGATTGGAATCTTTTGCCGGTAGCACCAAAGTGATCATTTTTCCTCCGATTTGGCACTTAAGCGATCCGACGGAAACTTTTGGCACAAAAGTGAGCGCCGTACATAACTTATGGCACTGAGAGTGTACTTCTCCCCCATTTGAAGGGATCGAATCTCATATCCATTTAGGAACTCGCACATCGGCTTCTGTAAGCTCTTACAACTCTCAGCCACAGGAAAGATGATCACGTGATCCTACGCGAAGAACCGGTTACTTGTATCAGTTTCCTGTTGACCTTGCATTAGGCCACTCGAATTATGTCAGAGACTTCTAAGAAAGCTCCTGATCCATCATTTATAACAGTCGCGGCTAGGACAAACTTTAAGCGGCAAACCATAATTGACAGTTTCCAAACAACACCGTTGTTCAGGTGGCGAGAAAGGAACAAGAACACGGGTTACAGGATCGCTGGATGTCTAAACTATAGCTGGTCCACAAAACACGATCCCAAAAAACAATAGCAAGGGTTGATGTCATGGGAAAACATATAGATAAGTAACTAGACAAAAAATTCGTTTGAAAGTAATGCAATATATTTTCCGCCTATTGAAGGACGAATCTAAAGGGATTTTAGAGCACTTTAATCGAGTACAATATGACATTTCTTTTTCATATGATTAGTCTTATTGAAAAAGAACAAACACTTTTTCGATAACTTCCTAAACATGTGTAAAAAACACAAGTGTCAATAACATCACTACTCGTAGATACCATCGATAGGGAAGTCTATCGGTAAAAGGGTCGCATTCTTTTCCACAAGTTCTCAATTCATCAATTCGAGGTATGTCATGAGCGATTTTTTATTACTATCTCATATGGAAATCTCCAAAATTCCGGCACATTAATGAAAACTAATACCAGCTAATACAATAATGAGTGAATTGAATAATTATAACTCTGGTGGAACATTCAATAATGGACGTGGGACCATCATGACATTGCATATTTTGTATAAGTAGCACTAACTCCAATATGCGACATGGACACGACACAATACGATACGCGGACACATTATTTCTCAAAAAATAGAGAATTCCGACACGTCGAGACACATTGTATATTACACACACACACACATACACAACAAATTATCATTTTTATAATTTTTTTAATCAAATTAATTTTATTCAAATTCACAAATAAATAATAATAATAATAATAGTAATAATAATAATAATAATAATAATAATAATAATAATAATAATAATAATAATAATAATAATAAAAGAGCTTAGAATGATATTACAGTAAAAACATTAATCCGCAATTTGTTAATATCACTCATTGTTTTAATTTGACAAATTTAACTCTATTCCAATAATTTATAGAACTTGTAGGAAATAAAAAATAAACAATCCACATTTTAGACTCATATGTCGAGTATGTCAAAAGATAAAAGAAAAAAAAAAAAACTTGGAGAGTATTGCGTATCACAAGAAATGAGAGTTAGAAGAGAAAATAAGACAGGTTTTTCTTCTTTCCCCCTTTATTATTTTTATTATTTTTATTATTTTTTACATATTTATATTTTGACCCATCTTTTATTGAAAAAATTAAAAATTGCCCCGCACATGCTAGAATTCCGAACTTGCATTTCAAAATTTCGGCTCAAGTATTAGAAAGTATTGGGAGAACTGATCAGGTGTTGGAATTACGTGTCAGAGTTCTGAACTCACACATCAGAATTTCGGATTTGAGTAACAAAGAGTGCTAGGAAAGTTTACTAGATATCGGATTTTCCTACACGTATTGATCAAGTGTAGAAAAGTATCCGACACGACACAAAAACTTCTTGGAAGTGCCAGTGCTTCCTAGGCTATGATAGATGTGCTGGTTACTTTTGACTTGTCAAGAAATAAACAGAACTTTTAGATGATGCTTAGAATGAGGTACGAAAAACAGGGAAGGCCGGCAAAGTAGACTAAAATATGTTCCGTACGGATCAGGGGCAGACCTGCCCCGAACGATTTATAAGGAGCTGGACCATCGCGTTCTTCTCCAATAGATGTGGCCTGAGTTCATTTTGCTTCTTCTCCATTAGCGCTCTCTCTCTCTCCCTCTCTCTCTCTCTCTCTCTCTCTCTCTCTCTCCCTCTCCGTCCCCCTCTATGGAAAAGAAGCTCGTGCAGTACTCGGTGGTATCAATACAGCCTCTTTCTCTTCCGTTTCATTCCCCTACCAGAGATGGAGATCTCTTGCGGAAACTTCCTTGAACTCTTTTGCATCGACCATGACATGGGCTTCTGCGTGGTGTTGTTTTTGTAGGTGGACGCATTCACCGACACGGCCTTCAAGGGGAACCCGGCGGCGGTGTGTATCTTGGAAGAAGAGAGGGACGAAGAGTGGCTGCAGGCGGTAGCCAGGGAGTTCAACTTCTCAGAGACCTGTTACCTGACCGGTGCCTCGGGCTCAGGACTCCCCGGCTCGAACAACGGGGATCGAGCCCGAGGTTCCGGCTCAGGTGGTTCTCTCCAGTTCAGGAGGTAAGTGAGTTTCGGAATTCCATGTTCCCCACGTTGCTTGCTTTAATTCGGCAAGTGCAGGATATACAGAGCGTGTGGATAATAAATGACTGAAAGCTCTTTCGTCCTCTCCCCACTCGAATTGCTAAACTTTGCTTGCGTGCTTTTTGGTAACTTTCTTTCTCTATCATAGCCAACAGAAATGGCAATTTTTCTGTCAGGTTTAACGTCCTGGTTTTGTTATGATTCTTTTAATTTGTGATAATTCGTGGCTTCTGAGTTCTGCCGTATATAATCAACCATGGACAGCTTGGTGAAGAATTCGTCAACAATTCGAATTCTATTCGTCCTCTGCCGTCTGTAGTCATCTCATTACTTTGGATTACCAGTTGATTCGCTAATGTGCTTGTATTACATGAAATTATATGCATTACCCGCGTGGGACTATGAATCATGTTGATGTTGTTCGATTGAATTCCAAGTCTGACACCGTGTCTCTGATATACCTGAGAGATGCCTGCTTCGTCGTCATAATAATTCATCTCCACCAGACTAATTTATGTGGTTGCTCTGATGCCTGCTTTTTGATAGTGGCAGTAAACATTGATGTTGATGATCAATCAGTTTGATGAAGTGTGTCACATTAGGGGTGTGCAAAATACCCGGGAACTGCCCGGACCGCCCGGAACCGGACCGGAACCGCCCGGAACCGGCGGTTCTCGAGGGAACCGGTCCGGTTCCCGGTTCCAATTTTTGGGAACCGGTGGGAACCGATCCGGTTTCCGGTTCCGTGTGCGGATCCACCCGCCCGCCCACCCGGACTGGACTGGCACTTTTTAATATTAAAAAAAAAAAATAAAAGAAAGAAACCCTAAGTTCGCGTCTGTCTCTGACTCTCTTCCTCTGCGGTTTCATCATCTTCGATTCTCTCTCTCTCTCTGTCTCTTCCTCAATCTCTTCTCTTCGTCTTCGATTCCTCCCCTTGCGTCAACGCCGCCGTCACCGCTGTCCACCCCCTCGACCCAGTCACCACCCGCCACAGCCGCTGCTCCTCCGCCTCTGCGCTGTCTACCCCCTCACCGTTGTCCGCCCCCTCGCTCAGTCTCTTCCTCTTTGATTCCTCCCCGAGCGTCGACGCCGCCGCCGCCGCTGTTCGCCCCCTCGCGCCGGTCGCCACTCGCCACAACCGCCGCTCCTCGCCTCTCGCTGTCCGCCCCCTCGCTCAGTCTCTTTGTCTTCAATTCCTCCCCGAGTGTCGACGCCGCCGCCACTGCTCCTCCGCTGCCGCTGCTCCTCCGCCACCGCTGCTCCTCCTCCGCCGCTATTCGCCCCTTGCGCCAGTGCCACCCGCCACAGCCGCTGCTCCTCTGCCTCTCTCGCTGTTCGCCCCCGCTCGCTCTTTGTCTTCGATTCCTCCCCGAGCGTCGACGCCGCTGCCGCTACTACTCCTCTCTTTGCCGCTCCTCCGCCACCGCTGCTCCTCCTCCACCACTGTTCGCCCCCTCGCGCTGGTCGCCACCCGCCACAACTGTCAGCCGTTGCTCCTCTGCCTCTGCTGTCCGTCCCCTTGCTCAATCTCTATCTTCGATTCTTCCCCGAGCGTCAACGCCGCCGCCGCTGCTCCTCCGCTGCCACTACTCCTCCGCCGCCAATATTAGTTCCATGGATCCACCGGGAACCGGACCGCACCGGCGGTCCGGTTCCCGGGTGGATCCCGGTTCCAATTTTTCGGAACCGGTCCTTAGCGGGCGGTTCCCGGTTCTAGGTCGGGAACCGCCTGCCCGGACCATGCACACCCTTATGTCACATTTCAGTATGGAAGAAATGCTACTGGAAACTGGTTGTCATATTATCTAATCACAAACTTGATCCTTCAGGTTGACCTCTGCGGTCATGCGACGCTAGCTGCTGCGCACACTCTCTTCACATCTGGATGGTAGATTCGACACCATTGAGTTTATGACATTATCCGGAATTCTGACTGCCAAAAGGGTTCCCGAAACGAAGTCATCCGAAATTTTGAAGGTTCAAGATGGTGATGTGCCTGGGATATGGATTGAATTGGATCTTCCTGTAGTCCCGATAGCTGAAGATGATGCCGAGCAGATTTCATGTGTCTCCAAAGTTCTCAATGGCACTTCCATTGTTGAAATCAAGAAGACAGCAAAGGACGACTATTTCGTAATTCCTCAACTGCGACCTGATCATTTTCTTTTCCCCATAAATACTGTTTTGACTACATTGAACTCCTTACTTCCTCTTTGACGTAATCATTTTCATTCTGTTGATTCCAAATTTGTACAAAGGCGCAAATGGCATTGAGCTGATTTTCATTAGGAAGAGAGTGTTTAATTCCTTCATTTCTACTTTCTTCTGCTTATTTTCGCAGATTGTTATCCCATCGGGGAAAGAAGTTGAAGAATTTCAGCCCCAGTTTGATGAGATAAAGAGATGTCCTGGGAGGGGTATTATCATCACAGGATCAGCTCAGCCAGACTCGGGATTTGATTTTGTCGATCGATTCTTTAACCCAAAACTTGGACAGAATGAGGTATTAAAGTTCATACCTTGGAAAGTTTCTTGAAGTATCAATCATAACTAGTTATTCAATTGTCCGATTAGCTGGTCATATGTCGAAAGCTGTGTTCTATCAACCAATTTTATGCTCTTACCGCAAACCTCTAAATGAATGATCTACTTTCCAGGATCCTGTATGTGGCAGTGCACATTGTGCTTTGGCACCTTATTGGAGTGAAAAGCTGGGGAAAAAAGATCTCGTTGCCTATCTTTGCCTCTCTCTCTCTCTCTCTCTCTCTCTCTCTCTCTCTCTCTCTCTCTCTCTCTCTCTCTCTCTCTCTCTCTCTTTCTTTCTGTTCATCCACACATGCTTGTGCCCATGTCTCTGCCCTTGTGAATGCCCATGTGTTTTGCTTCTCTCGTCTCTCAAATGGTATGTAAATGAATGATTTTCGATGGCCTCATCATTTTCACGTCTTGCAGGCATCGCCCAGAGGTGGAGTAGTGAAGGTGCACTTGGACGAGCAGAACTAGAGAGTGTCATTTCGCGGGAAAGCTGTAACTGTAATGAGAGGCTCTCTTCTTGTTTGAATTTCTAGCACCTCTTCTTGTGATGCAGCCCACATTGAAGACCAACTCTCTCGACCAAGAAGATCAGCCCGCATTCAAGCTCGACGAAACCAAGAAGCCGTATCGACATCTTGAGTCCATCCCGGAAGCTGGAAAGACATCTTGGGAGCCATGAAGACGTTATGCTTTTACTATTTCTCCTAGCTTCAATGCCCTATCTTTATTTCTCCTAGTTTTAATGTTCTGTCTTTATTTCTCCTAGTTCCAATGCTCTGTCTTTATTTCTTTGACAATATAAGCCATCCAATTTCTGGTAGAAGACGAACGACTTTTGATGAATGAAAAAAAACTTCGCTTTGAAGCACGTATCATGAACCTTGTAGAGTTCATCCCTTTGAAAACTTTAAAGAGTTTTCACTCCATCCTTGAAGAGTCTGAGCTTTTGAAATTTGCATCCCTGAAGAGTTGTTGTCATCTGTATCGACAAAGATACGACCATTCTCCTGAGCTTGCACAGTGCTGAAATTTCTATCCGTCCTGTTTTCCCGTGTGTAAGTCACTCTCCCGATCCTACTGTTTGAGAATGCCTACCCTTGGCTTGCATCATCTTGTTTTTGAACTTAAAGCACGTGAAAATCACTACATGAGAAGGAATTGAAATAAATGAGCTTATGCCGTGGATTCGATGGTACCAATTGGAATAATGTGAAATACGTGAGATAGTGTCCTTTCCTGTATGACAGGTTCTTAATTTGCTTGTAGTGGAGAGTGAACTAAATAAGTGTTGAATGGATCCATTGTTTCATTCCCAGAGAACTTTGTTTGCAGAAGAAGTACATATTGAAAGAGCTAGTATAAATACCTAGAGGGGGGTAAATAGATGTAAAAACAGATTTTTCTAAAGATGCAGTAAAAATATTTTTCTTTTAAAATAAGTCTGTTAAACAATAGACTTTGAGTAAAGATTCATACTCAAATAAGATATTTTAAAATATGACGAAACCGAGAAGAAGATCATAGCAAATAAATTAGAGGAGTTCGGGGAAGCAAAAATGTTCACAAGATTTATAGTGGTTCAATTTTGATTAAACATACGTCCACTCTCCTACGTTAACAGCCTTCGGCTAGATTTCACTATGAATCGAAAGAGAATTACAGCATTATAACACCGACTACCCAGTAAAGAGATTTATTTTCCTCTCACTAAGTCACTCCTTAATGTTTTTCTCTTTTTGAATACACGTATGAGCACTCTTGATGAAGAACAAATGATTTGAAAAGCTTCAGACTTTGGAATTATAGCTTTTTCGTCCTCTTAAATGACTCCAAAAACCTCCTTAAATACTTCTTCATGCATTTATGACCGTTGGCACTTTCTAGATGAATTCTTCTGATCAACCCATTGGACAGAATCAATCGAGGAGATCTTGAGCCGTTTGAAGATTGAGATGAAAGTCCGATGATCCCGGTTGCCCATACAATTAGAATCTTAGTTTCCATAAGTAGATTCTTTTCAAATAAACTTGTCTTCCAAATTGATTTTACCGTTACGTAATTCATTTCATCAATAAAATCCAAAAAGGTAAGTGAAATTTCCATCCAAAAAACCATATATATCTTGTTCGTGCGAGTCTTTGAGAGAAGAGCAATAATCCTAAGTCGATTATTTCTTCGATCTTCACTTGAGTTCAGTCCGGGTCTTCATCAAAGTAGGGCAGACTTCGATGTATGATAAACTTTGATAGAATTCCACAGAAGTCTAGTATTCCTCAAAATGAGAATAATAATAGAAATAAAAA
Source organism: Eucalyptus brandiana (assembly GCA_014182725.1). Classification (NCBI taxonomy): domain Eukaryota; kingdom Viridiplantae; phylum Streptophyta; class Magnoliopsida; order Myrtales; family Myrtaceae; genus Eucalyptus; species Eucalyptus brandiana. The sequence continues at coordinate 30,203,536 of CM024670.1, forward strand.
AAATTTGTCAACTTCAAAATCTAATAGGAGTTTTCTCAACAATCTCCCACTTTTTTATGATGACAAAACTTTCATGTAGGTTTAAACATTGTAACCTACAAACCAACACTTTAATAGCACATAATAATTAATAATAAGACAGATTATTACAAAATTGAATAACATAGAATCTGCATCCACAAAACACATTAGTCTTAATAGTTACGCAACAACAAACAATTATAGTTCAAGCACTACAAAAGTTCAAACCACAATCACAAAGTTCAAACCACAAACCAAACAACCAAGTTTAAACAAAACAAGACAAGAACTTTAAATCTGCTCTCATTCTCCCCCTTTTTGTCATCAGCAAAAAGATAAAGTCGGTCATGAATAAAAAGAGTGAACAAAAAGATGATCAGGGTTGTTTTGGAATGCGAACAAGTTGGAAATCCTCCAATGACTGCACAGTCTCCTCAAGCTTATGTAGGCACTGATGGTATACATTCTCCACTTTGGCTACAGTCTGCGAAGCCTGTTGATTCAATGTTTGAACCTGAGTGTCAAGAGATTGTACCTTGCTAGTAAAAAAATCTGAGGTAAATTCTAAAGCAGCATATAACTTTTGAATCTCAAACTCCATGGCATATTGTTATGCCTTTATCTCAAAGACGAGATCTACTATCCTTGGATAGTTTGCTTCGATTCGGTTTGGGCACTAGCTTCACTAAATGAATGAATCGTGGAGCATCTAGAAGTGAAGGAGCATCAACTTGAATGCGTGTAGTTTGTTGCTTACCCTAACTTGGAGTTTCCTCTTCAATTGGGGCTTCGGGGAAATGAGATGTAAATATATCTTCAGTATCTGCAGGAGATCGATTGATACCATCACTAGTAGTAGGTACAACTAAAGGAGTTTTCTCATGTTCTCCCCCTGTTTTGGTGCGTTCGAGTTGAGATAAAATTTCTTCTTATTGCTCTTTTTCCTTTCCAACGAGATCACTACTTTGGTTCAGTCTTCTCTTCTTCAAGTGCAGCAATTTCCCTATTCTTCTCAGTTTCCTCCAATTTTGGTATTGTACCAATGTCTCTTTCGGAGTCTTCATCGCCATCCTCCTTTTCTTCAGATTCTTCAGCATCACTTTCTTCTTCTTCTTCTTCTTCTTCCTTTTCACCTTCTTCTTCTTCTGGCTCTTCAGAATCAGCAGACCCTTGAAGATTGCGCAAAGCGATGGCAGATATTGTTAAGTCTTCATCTTCCTCCTCTTCATCCTGCAGAAGGATAGATTTCTTCTTCTTTGATGTCTTATGGACAACATCATTTCCCTTGTGCTTTTTTGCAGTAACATATCCTTCTTTGATTCTACAAGATGATTCCTTCTTCAAAAGATCCAAGGCTTTAGAAAGATCTTTCAGCCTCATCTTGGAAGTCATTTTCATTCCTATTTCCATTGGAGCAAGAGTCCTGATCGAAGTTGAGAAGGTAATTGAATTTGAAAGTGTCTCGAACAATCTCGTTATAAAAGCGCAGTAGGGCAGTTGCCCTTTTTTCCTTCATCACTATTTTGTACATGTGCAAAAAGATAAAGTGCGGGAGTGAAAAGGCGACTCCATTGCATATTGCCCACATTATCTTTGCTTCAAATCTTGAAACATCAGTCTTAGAAGAAGCCTTAGGTCTGATGTAATTAATTACTATCTTATGCAGCAAAATGTTTGAAGCAAGCATACGAGTAAGTAATACTCTCACTCGAAAATCTGTCTTTCACTAGAAATCTAGTAGCTTGATTGATGGATACATTTATGGGTAGAAAACCACTCCGTTCTACACCCAAAATGTCAGCCAAAATATCCACATCTACATTAAACACTCTATCACAAACATGGCGAATATGAGTTTGATCTAGAAATGACAGATTCGAGTAAAAATATGCCATTAATTCAAGATAAGCTTCATATGTCTCTGCACATAATTTTTCAAATTGAAGTTTGGCTAACTTTTCCCTCAAGTTAACCTTTATAGAATCCAGAAAGTCAAAGTCTACTGTTCACGGGTTTATGACCCCTCTGTTCAACATTTGAGCATAAACCTTTTTATGCTCTTTTGAACGAAAAATTTTTGTTCTTTCTATAAAGATTCTCTCATCATCATCTTTATTTTCTGACCCAAAACAAGGATCAAAAGGAAAATTCGAAAACTCCTTCTCTGCTATTCCTTTTGGCGCCAGTCCTAACCTTTCCATCGTTCTCAAAAATAGAGTTTCATTTCTGTATCCATGGTCTTTTAGAAAGTTAGTGATAAAGCCCACAAGACTTCCACCCTATCGAGAGAGAGAGAGAGAGAGAGAGAGAGAGAGAGAGTTTGAGAATTAGGGTTTGAAAACACTATGCTCGAAAGAAATAAAGTAAAGAATTTAAGGGAATCAAAATGGGGCAAACAAATCGTCACAAAAAGAAATGCCTTTTCATAAAACAATTCAAAAAGAATAACTACCAAAAATTTGAAATATATTATGAAAAATCAGTAATGAAATTGTAATTTCCAAAAATAAAAAAGGCAAGAGATGATTCAGTGATAATCATACTTGTTCAATTTTTACGTGCTAGAGAGGTTTCCAAACTCAAGTAACTTCCTTAAGATGAGTTGCTGAGTCTGATCAACTGCAAACTTTAGTCGGAAGGATGAATGATATTCAACTTGCTATGAATTGATTCAAATAAGCTTTTCTCCAATGGTTTTGTAAAGATATCTGCCAGTTGATTCTTCGAATCAACAAATTGAACATTGATCTCACCATTTTCTATATGATCTCTTATGAAATGATGACGAATTTCGATGTGCTTTGCTCTTGAGTGAAGAATTGAATTTCTGGTAAGGTTGATAGCACTTGTGTTGTCACATCTAATTTTCGTATATGATTCTTCTATTCTGAAGTCTTTTAGTTGTTGTCTCATCCACAAAATTCGTGAACAGCAACTTCCAAGAGCAATATATTATGCTTCTACTGTAGAAAGAGCCACGGTACTTTACTTCCTTGAAAACCAAGATATCAACATTTGTCCCAACAATTGACATGTATCAGATGTACTTTTTCTGTCAACTCTACATCTAGCTAGATCAGCATCAGAATAACCAAGTAAAGTAAAGTCTCCTCCATTAGGATACCACAGACCCAGTTTTGGAAAAGTTGCAATATATTTAATGATGCGTTTAACAACACTTAGATGTGATTCTTTAGGATTAGATTGAAATCTAGCATAGATACATACATTAAATAGTATGCCAGGTCTAGAGGCAGTGAGATAAAGAAAAGAATCAATCATACTTCTGTATAGTTTTTGATCTACTATCTTTCCTCCTTCGTCCTTGTCAAGCTTTGATGAGCTTGACATGGGAGTTTCTATTTTCTTGCAATTCTCCATCCCAAATTTCTTGATAATATCTTTGGCATATTTCTCCTGGTGAATAAATATTCCTTTCTTTGATTGTCTGACTTGCAATCCGAGAAAGAATGTCAATTCACCCATTATGCTCATTCCAAATTCTTCCTGTATAGATCTTGAAAATTTCTTGCAAAGATTTTCATTAGAAGATCCAAAGATTATATCATCTACATAAATCTGTACAAGTAGAAAATCTTTTTCTTCTCTTTTTATAAACAAGGTTGTATCAACTTTTCCTTTCTCAAAGCCACTATTTGTTAAAAACTTACTTAACATTTCATACCAAGCTCAAGGTGCCTGCTTCAAACCATACAAAGCTTTCTTTAGTCTGGAGACAAAGTCCGATTTTCTTAGATCTTTAAAGCCTAATGGCCGTTCCACATAAACTTCTTCTTGTATGAATCCATTAAGAAAAGTGCTTTTGACATTCATCTAGAATTGTTAGAGAAAACTTCCTTATTTGTTTTGAAGTTGACAAAACATTTCCATCAGTCTAGTATGAAAACTTGTAGACTCTATTGCCAAAGTCTGAAGACCTCTAAACTCAAGATTTAAAGTCTACCCTCACTGATAGTTTCCAGAAGCCGTATCGACATTGAAGACCAGCTCTCTCGACCAAGAAGATCAGCCCGCATTCAAGCTCGATGAAACCAAGAAGCCGTATCGACATCTTGAGTCCATCCTGGAAGCTGGAAAGACATTTGGGGAGCCATGAAGACGTTATGCTTTTACTATTTCTCCTAGTTTCAATGCCCTATCTTTATTTCTCCTAGTTTTAATGTCCTGTCTTTATTTCTCCTAGTTTCAACGCTCTGTCTTTATTTCTTTGATGATAAAGCCATCCAATTTTTGGTAGAAGACGAATGACTTTTGACAAATGAAAAAAAAAAAAAAAAAACTTTTCTTTGAAGCAAGTATCGTGAACCTTGTAGAGTTCATCTCTTTGAAAACCTAAAAGAGTTTTCACTCCGTCCTTGAAGAGTCGGAGCTTTTGAAATCTGCATCCTTGAAGAGTTGCAGTCATCTATATCGACAAAGATACGATTGTTCTCCTGAGCTTGCGCATTGCTGAAATTTCTGTTCGTCCTATTTTCCTATGTGCGAGTCACTCTCTCCATCCTACTGTTTGAGAATGCCTACCCTTGGCTTGCATCATCTTGTTTTTGAACTTAAAGCATGTGAAAATCACTACATGAGAAGGAATTGAAATAAATGAGCTTATGTCGTGGGTTTGATGGTACCAATTGGAATAATGTGAAATACGTGAGATAGCGTCCTTTCTGTATGACGGGTTCTTAATCTCGCTTGCAGTGGAGAGTGAACTAAATAAGTGTTGAATGGATCCATTGTTTCATTCCCAGAGGACTTTGTCTACAGAAGAAGTACATATTGAAAGAGGTAGTATAAACACCTAGATTGGGTAAATAGGTGTAAAAACGGATTTTTCTAAAGATGCAGTAAAAATATTTTTCTTTTAAACTAAGTCTGTTAAACAATAGACTTTGAGTTAAGATTCAAACTCAAATAAGATATTTTAAAATATGACGAAACTAAGAAGAATATCACAGCAAATAAACTAAAGGAGTTCAGGGAAGCGCAAATATACACAAGATTTATAGTGGTTCGGTTTAAATTAAGCCTACGTCCACTCTCCCACATTAACAACCTTCTGGTTGGATTTCACTATGAATCGAAAGAGAATTACAGCAGTATAACACTAACTACCAAGTAAAGAGATTTTTTTTCCTCTCACTAAGTCACTCCCTAATGTTTTTCTCTTTTTCGAATACACGTATAAGCACTCTCGATGAAGAACAAATGATTTCAAAAGCTTCAAACTTTGGAATTCTAGCTTTTTCGTCCTCTTAAATGACTCGAAAAACCTCCTTAAATACTCCTCCATGCCTTTATTGTCACACCCCGATCTTCGAACAAGTGTCCATCCCTCACCCGGTCGATTAATAGCGATGTCCCAAGATGCATCGCCAACCCTATTCATTTAATATGCGCAAGCGGAAGTATAAAGAAAATCCCCAGACAGTAAAACAATGGGATAGATAAGCAAGGCCATATTTTTCATATTGAAACTTATAACCAAACTTTTATACAAAACACAAACCAGAGTACTTCACAACTATTTACAACTTTTTACTCTAACTCTATTCACATCAAAATGGAGTTCACAAAAGAAGATGGAATCTCAGTCCATCTGGGTCGTACTCAAGATTCCTCCCGGTATTATCTTCTTCTTCTAAAAATCTTTCTCCTCAGGTTTCACCTCAGAGTTCTCCTTCTCAGATTCCTCCTCCTCAACTCCTCATCAGGATCCTGAAATGTTGTCCCACAACCGGGATGAGACTACGTCTCAGTGAGTTCTACCCCACTAAGACTCAATTAGGGAACTAATACACTACTCGGTTGCCTAAGCACAGCACGAGTCAAAGGAGTTATCTTGGCCTCAGTCTCAACCTGCAATTCAAGGTTATATACGAATGCTTCATAAATCATAACGAACAATCAATCAAATCACGACAATCTAATCAAATCATTGATCAATCGAACTAGTCGATTACATGTCAAACGGACCATTCTAGGTCATTGATTCGACACCATATAACCTCCCATCGGGCACTCAGTCACAGAGCCACATCAATACTCTCGGGCGTCAAGTTCGCCAAGGTGACTTATCCACTAAACAATTGCGTGCGTTCATTAAGGCGCCGTTTTCGCTAGTGACATGCTTAGTCACCAAACCATGTATGTCTATAACCATGTACTCAATAGACAATTGTGTGCGTTCTTTAAGGCACCGTTTTCGCCAATGATGTCCTTAATCACCGAACGATACATGCCTATAACAATATGAGTACTAGACCGATACGTGCGTTCTTTAAGGCGCCATTTTCGCCAGTGATATCCCAATCACCGAACCACGTAGGTCCATAATAATATATGTACTAAACTGATACATGTATTCTTTAAGGCGCCGTTTTCGCTAGTGATATCCCAAATCACCGAATCACGTAGGTCCATACAACGTGTCTGATCGGTTCAAGCCCAGAGTATTTCCGATTCACTCTCACGATTCTACTCACTTTATAACTCAACCAAGCATTATAAATGCTAAATAAACATAGTCGACCAACTACTAGTAAATCAATCAATCCCACTCAATTTCAAATAATTTAGGGTAAATCCCTAAAATATCACAATTTATTTAATTCCATGCAACGTAGAGCTCAATTAAGTAAATGGATTGCGCTACGACAATCAGCACAAGATTTTAGTCATCGGCCATCTTAACCATAATTTCCGAAAAATAAATAAATAATTAATTAATTTCGAAAATTAAATAATTAATATTAAAAATTCAATTTAGCTCAAAATAAAGCCTGATTAAATAAACGGACTTCACCACGGTCATTAGCATAATATTCCGGTCACTGGCCATCCCAGTTGAATTTTCGGAAAATAAATAATTAATTAATTTAATTCCGAAAAATAATATTTAAATACCAAAAATTTCACTTATGCCCAAATTGTCAAATTGAAGCCCGATAAAGGGTCGGAGGTGGCCGCACGAGGGCTGGACAGAGGCTGGACAGAGGCTGGGCAACGGCCGGATCGCGCAGGGGAGGGATGGCAGCGAGCGACGAGAGCACAGGCATGCGCGAACGGCGAAACGGCGGCGAGCAGTGGGCACGCGGGCGGTGAGCAGTGGGCGCGCGGGCGGTGGTGCGTGGGCGGCGATGGTCTTCGACGAGTTGCTATTGTCCGTTCTTCTTCAGCTTCTAGTTTTCATGAAGAAGAAGGAAGAAGAAAGGCATTTCAGTCATGTGGGGTGGGGAAAGAAGAAAGAGAAGAGAGAGAGAAAGATAAGGTAAAAAGAAGAGATGAGAATTAGGGGCTTTGACTAGTCAAAAATAAAAATAAAAGGGGAGAAGCCAATTTGAAATTGGCAAGGGGGTAGGTGTTCGGTGGGGATGTCCGCACGAAGGGGGAGGGGAGAGGAGAGAGAAGAGAGAAAAAGAAAGGGAGAGAAAAAAAGAAAATAAAAAAAATAACCAATTAGTAAAAATCCTACTATTCAAATTACTTCTATTATTTCCCCTTTCTCTTTTTAAATTCTTCCGGTCTTCAATTTTTCCTCCGATAATTTCTTTCCCGAAATTTCGAACTCGTCAATAAATTGACGGACGATGAGACATGATCCTAAAAATGAATTGTGACACGCTCGAATATTTCATTCCTGAAACCAAATTATATTTCATGATTACAATCGATCAGATGTGATTTTAACCCAATCCAACTAATTAAGTAGCTTTTAGGGATTTTTACTGGGATACATCCCTTAACGGTTTCACTCAATAGGTTAGTTAACTCGTGAGTGATCAGCTCAGAGAAAAAGGATCGTAGGCACGTCGACGAAATGCCTATTTCACTTTATCGAAACGGGATCGAATTTCAAGATGTCACAACTCTTCCCCTCTTATAAAAAATTCGTCCTCGAAATTTAAATCATTACACACTTTGATAAAAAAGGTGGGGGTACAACTGTCTCATTGACTCTTAAGTCTCCCAAGTTGCTCCTTCAGTGCCGTGGTGTTGCTAGACTACTTTGACCAACGGAATGGTCTTTGTACGCAGAACTTGCTCTTTGCGATCGACAATCTGAACCGGGCTTTCAACGTATGACACACGGTCATCCACGTCCAATTCCTCAAAATTGAGCACGTGGGTCCAGTCAGGCTCGTACTTCCTTAACATCGACATGTAAAAAACGTCATGCACTTGCGCCAATCTTGGTAGCAATGCAAGACGATACGCTAGGTTTCTGATTCTTTTAAGAATCTCAAACGTACCTACGTACCTCAGACTCAGCTTGCCTTTCTTACTAAAGCGCGAAGTTCCCCTCATTGGTGACACTTTCAGAAAAATGTGATCACCAACTTAGAATTCCAAAAACCTTCGACGTTTATCTACATAACTTTTCTGCCTGCACTACGCTGTCTTTAACCTGTCTCTGATCACTGCCACGGCATCTACTGATTGCTGAATCAACTCTGGGCCTGTGATTTTCCTTTTCCCGACTTCATCCCAACATACTAGAGTTTTGCATGCTCTGCCATACAACACTTCAAAAGGAGCCATCTTGATGCTCTACTGATAACTGTTGTTGTAGGCGAATTCCACCAAATGAAGCTGATCTTCCCAACTTCCTTTGAAGCCTATTACACACGCTCTAACATATCCTCGAGGGTTTGAATCGTCCTCTCGGACTGGCCATCCGTTTGAGGATGATATGCCGTACTGTACTGAAGCTTTTGTACCTAAAGCACTCTGCAAGCTCTTCTAAAAAGCAACAATAAACCTCGGGTCTCTATTTGAAGTTATCGTAACCAGCACTCCATGCATTCGAACCACCTGACGCACATATAAGTCTGCATGTCTATCAAGACTGAGGTCCTTTCGAACTACGATGAAGTGAGCCAACTTTGTTAGCCTGTCAACTATTACCCAAATCGAATCATTTCCTACTTTGACTCATTGGTAGTCCAGTCAAGAAATCTATCGTGATATGCTCCCATTTCCATTCTGGGATCATGAGAGGTTGCAGAAGTCCTCCCGGCTTGCAATGCTGGGCATTTACTTGCTGACAAGTCAAACACTTGGCGATATACTTGGCAATATTCGCCTTCATACCTGACCACCAGTAGTGCGGACGCAAATTCTGATACATCTTAGTGCTTTTGGGATGAATGCTATAATTGCTACGATGTGCTTCAGATAAAATTTCTTCTCTAAGCTCTACATCATCAGGTACAACCAAACGTCCATGGAGCCTCAATACCCCATCATCAGAAACCTGAAAATCAGCCTTTCTTTTATCGGTATCCTCTTAAAGAATTTTCTGTACGTCTAGATCTATCGGTTGGAGTTGCTTGATTCTGACCTGGACATCCGACTCAATTCTGAGGCTGGCCATAAAACTTGAAAGGTGGCCTACCTCAAATTTGAATTCTGAATTCTAAGCTCTCTCAATTAAGTTCCACTCCTTAACCAAGATTTACGCTATTGAAGACTTCCGACTCAATGCATCGGCGACCTTGTTCGCCTTTCCCGGGTGATATAGAATATCACAGTCGTAATCATTCAATAATTCCATCCATCAGCGCTGTCTCATGTTCAACTCCTTCTGAGAGAACAAATACTTGAGACTTTGATAGTCTGTGAAAATCTGAAACTTTTCTCCGCACAAGTAGTGCCTCCAAATCTTCAACGCAAATATGATGGCTGCGAGTTCTAAGTCATGTGTCGGATAGTTCAATTCATGAGGTCTCAACTGACGGGAAGCGTATGCGACAACTCTGCCATGTTGCATCAGCACGCAACCCAATCCCTTGAATGACGCATCACTATAGATCTTGAATCCTCCAGGACCAGATGGAATCGTCAGCACAGGTGCGGTAGTCAACTTTTCCTTCAGCTCTTGGAAACTACGCTCACACTTATCTGACCATACGAATTTCTCTTCTTTCTTCAGGAGCTTTGTCAGAGGCGACGCTATTGATGAAAACCCTTCCACAAACCGTCTATAATAACCTGCTAACCCCAGAAAACTTCTGATCTCTGTCACCATTGATGGTCTCGGCCACTTGATCACGACTTCTATCTTGCTCAAGTCGACGGAGATTCCTTCCCCAGAAATCACATGACCTAAGAACACAACACGAGTCAACCAAAACTCGCATTTGCTAAACTTAGCATATAACTGATGAGTTCTTAAGGTCTGGAGTACTACTCTCAGATGATTCTCATGCTCTTCATCACTTCTCGAATAGACCAAGATGTCATCAATGAACACGATCACAAACTGATCCAAATATTCCTTGAACACTCTGTTCATCAAATCCATAAAGGCAGCTGGAGCATTCGTCAACCCGAATGGCATCACTGTAAACTTGTAATGACCATACTGGGTACGAAATGCCGACTTAGGAATATATTCTTTCCTAATCCTCAGCTGATGATATCCTGTCCTTAAGTTGATCTTCGAGAATATTGACGCTCCTTATAGTTGATCAAACAAGTCATCTATCATTGGCAATGTATACTTGTTCTTGATCGTTACTTGATTAAGCTGTCGATAGTCGATGCACAAACGCAATGAACCATTTTTCTTCTTAACAAATAGAACTGGCGCTCCTCAAGGTGATGCACTAGGACAAATAAATCCCTTATCCAGCAATTCTTTTGGAAAGATATCTGGAAACTCCTGAACCACTGAAATATATTCCATTTTCAGCTCTTCAACTATCGTATCCACGACAGTTGCTAAGTACCCTCAACAACCCTCGTCTAACAAACGAGCTGCTTCCGGCGACGAGATTAAGGAAATCGGAGGTCCTCCTCGATTCCCGACAAACTCAAAGCTCTTACCCCCCTAACGGGTCAAACTAAATCGCCTTGCGATAGCAGTCCATTTTAGCTCGTTGATTGGTGAATCAGTCCATGCCAATTATCAAATCAAAATCATACATGGCTAGGACTAACAAGTCAATTTTCCCCACTCACTCACCAATCTCTAACTTGCACCCCGAACATCCCAAAGCAGCAATAACTTTATCTTTCAAGGGTGTAGATATGCAAATTGTCGATTCCAACAATACAGGACTCAACCCTAGCATCCTAACATATTGCTCGGTAATGAAGGAATGGGTTGCTCCCGAATCAAACAAAGCATAAGCAAGTTGGTCGTTGAGCGAGACCGTACCTGTAATCATGTCAAGCACAGCTTCTGCTTGACCTTATGTAATTGCATACACAGTGCCCTGAACTAGAGGTCTCTGCTGTCCTCCTTGCGGTGCATTCTGAGGGGCATACCCTCCTATTTGTCTCATTGGTGGCAGCGGCAGTAGATGAGGTTGTCCTCTTTGCTTCCTTGGACAATTTCTGACCATATGGCCTGTTGGCCAGATTCAAAACACGCACCTGTCCTAGCTGGGCACGGTGTTGTCCTGTGTCTTCTCCCACAGAAGCGACATGCACCAACACTACTGGGTATCGGCCTATTAAATCCATTTTTCTTGCTGGGCGGGCCTTGCAATCTGTTTCCCAACATCGGCCTCTTTCCTTGGTGAATGTTGTCTCTATGAGAGCTAAACCTCGATCCTGATGAGGCAGCTTTATCATTTTGATCTTTCTCAATCTTCTGAGCTCTCCGATATATGTCATTATAAGTCTTCAAATCCAGAAGGACTAAGGCGCTTCTCAAATCCTGTCTGAATCCATCTCTGAACCTCCTCGCTCGGTTCACAAGATTCTCGATTAACTCGGGAGCATATCACGAAAGTTCAACGAACTTCGCCTCATACTCATCAACAGATAGGGAACCCAAGCGAAGACGTTGAAATTCTGCCATCTTCACCTCTCTGGCAGTCTCGAAGAAATATTTATCATTGAAGGCTTCACGAAAAGTGTTCCAATCGTGAACAGCACCTTCTGGAAAGATCGTTTCATGGGTAGTCATCCACTAAGTGTTCGCAACTCCATCCAGCTGGTAAGTTGCTAACATTACCTTCTCAACCTTGTTGCACATCAGCAGTGCAAACGCCTTCTCGAGCTTCTAAACCCATGAAGAAGCATCTTCGGGATCTCCAGACCCAGTGAACAACGGTGGATTTAGTCTTAGGAAATGCTCCACTAGCTTATGGATTGGTCTTGCAGCGACCACTATCCCCGGTGGACCTTCAACATTCACAGCAGCTGGAGCAACGGCAGGTGCGACTACGAGTGCGGCGGCGGGGGCAGCCGGTGGCGGCGGCGCGCGGTTGCGGTAGCATGAGCGGCGGCTTTAACGATTGTGGCTTGCCGATCCATTCTAGTACCCATCGCTTCCGAGACACGCAAGATCCCATCCACCACAGGATCATTAGGGGCTGCTACCCCAACATCTACGACAGGTGGAATCACTCCACTCGCGCTAGCCTATGTTGGCGCTCAACCACGTCCGCCTCGGGTCCCGACATGAGTCAGAGCTCTACCCCGAATAATGGCCCTATTGGTCCTCTTTGCAAGAGTTCTCGGCTCTTGATCGCTCATAGTGTAGCTTTACTCAACTAACACATGTTTCCAATTCAATACCGAATTAGAAATGGAGTGATCCAAACAACAAACAATTTTAACACTTAGCTAAAACAGACATGCACCAGCATGAATTTAAAGGCCTTTCCTACAAACTATCCCATGGTCATCGCTCCTTATCACTCCAATTTTAAACTTCTCTCCGATACCACTTAAACGGTATGTCACGCCCCGATCCTCGAACGCGCGCCCATCCCTCACCTGGTCGATTAATAGCGATGTCCCAGGACACATCACCGACCTTATTCATTTAATATGCGCAAGCAGAAGTATAAAGAAAATCCCCAGACAATAAAACAATGGGATAGATAAGTAGAGCCATATTTTTCATATTGAAACTTATAACCAAACTTTTATACAAAACACAAACCATAGTACTTCACAACTATTCACAACTTTTTACTCTAACTATATTCACATCAAAATGGAGTTCACAAAAGAAGATGAAATCTCAGTCCATTCGGGTCGTACTCAAGATCCCTCTCGGTATTATCTTCTTCCAAAAATTCTTCTCCTCAGGTTTCACCTCAGAGTTCTCCTTCTCAAATTCCTCCTCCTCAGCTCCTAATCGGGATCCTGAAATGTTGTCCCACAACTGGGATGAGACTACGTCTTAGTGAGTTCTACCCCACTAAGACTCAATTAGGGAACTAATACACTACTTGGTTGCCTAAGCACAGCACGAGTCAGAGGACTTACCTTGGCCTCAGTCTCAACCTGCAATTCAAGGTTATATACAAACGCTTCATAAATCATAACGAACAATCAATCAAATCACGACAATCTGATCAAATCATTGATCAATTGAACTAGTCGGATACATGTCAGACAGACCATTCTAGGTTATTGATTCCACACCATATAACCTCCCATCGGGCACTCGGTCACAGCGCCACATCAATGCTCTCGAGCGTCAAGTTCGCCAAGGTGACTTATCCACTAGACAATTGCGTGCGTTCATTAAGGCGCCGTTTTCGCCAATGACATGCTTAGTCACCGAACAACGTATGCCTATAACTATGTACTCAATAGACAATTGTATGCATTCTTTAGGGCGATGTCTTCGCCAGTGATGTCCTTAATCACCGAACCATACATGCCTACGACAATGTGTTTAATAGACAAGTACATGTGTTCTTTAAGGCGCCATTTTCGCCAGTGATGTCCTTAATCACCGAACCATACATGCCTATAACAATATGAGTACTAGACCGATACGTGCGTTCTTTAAGGCGCCGTTTTCGCCAGTGATATCTCAATCACCGAACCACGTAGGTCCACAATAATGTATGTACTAGACCGATACGTGCATTCTTTAAGGCGCCGTTTTCGCCAGTGATATCCCAAATTACCGAACCACGTAGGCCCATACACCATGTCTGATCGGTTCAAGCCCAGAGTATTTCCAATTCACTCTCACGATTCTACTCACTTTATAACTCAACCAAGCATTATAAGTGCTAAATAAATATACTCAGCCAACTACTAGTAAATCAATCAATCCCACTCAATTTCAAACAATTTAGGGTAAATCCCTAAAATATCACAATTTATTTAATTCCATGCAACGTAGAGCTCAATTAAATAAACAGACTGCGCTACGACAATTAGCACAAGATTTCAGTTGTCGGCCATCTCAACCTTAATTTCAGAAAATTAATTAATTAATTAATTAATTTCGAAAATTAAACAACTAATATTAAAAATTCTATTTAGCTCAAAATAAAGCCTGATTAAATAAACGGACTTCACCACGGTCATTAGCATAATATTCCGGTCACTAGCCATCCCAGTTGAATTTTCGAAAAATAAATAATTAATTAATTTCATTCCGAAAAATAATATTTAAATACCAAAAATTCCACTTAGGACCAAATTGTCAAATTGAAGCCCGATAAAGGGTCGGAAAAATCCCAAGCTACCCTCAATAAATAGTGGACCATGTCTACTTGCTAAATACACATTCAATTTGTCTAATTTGCATCACAATTAACTAATACACTAATCTAATCATCTAAACCTAATTAAATAAAACTAAACAACCATTAAGTATAATTAGCCCACTAAGCAAGGATTAGCGAGATTACTCACCGGAATCGCGCACAACTTGGATTAATCCGACGGGCACGGCCCGAGGAACGATTCCTTCCAAAGCACGGCTCGGGTCCGAGGCCCGGAAACAGCCCAAAGCGAGCCCGAAGGGGGCTGGAAACCCACTCCATGGGGGGCTGCAATGGCTGTAAAAAGACACAAAACAGCCACAAAACAAAGCAGCAAGGGCGGCAAGGTGCGGAGGAGGGTCGATGGAGGTCCGGCGGCTTCGAATGGTGGCCAGAGGTGGTCGAACGGGGGCTGGACAGAGGCTAGGCAACGACTGGATCACACGGGGGAGAGCGGCGGGCGCGCGGGCGGCGGTGCGTGGGCGGCGACGGTCTTCGGCAAGCTGCTACTGTCTGTTCTTCTTCAGCTTCTGGTTTTCATGAAGAAGAAAGAAAAAGAAAGGTGTTTCGGTCACGTGGGGTGGGGAAAGAAGAAAGAGAAGAGAGAGAGAAAGATAAGGTAAAAAGAAGAGATAAGAATTAGGGGCTTTGACTAGTCAAAAGTAAAAATAAAAGGGGGAGAAGCCAATTTGAAATTGGCAAGGGGGTAGGTATTCAGTGGGGGTGTCCGCATGAAGGGGGAGGGGAGAGGAGAGAGAAGAGAGAAAAAGAAAGGGAGAGAAAAAAAAGAAAATAAAAAAGTAATCAATTAGTAAAAATCCTACTATTCAAATTATTTATATTATTTCCCCTTTCTCTTTTTAAATTCTTCCGGTCTTCAATTTTTCCTCCAATAATTTCTTTCCCGAAATTTCGGACTCATCAATAAATTGACGGATTATGAAACAGGATCCTAAAAATGAATTGTGACACGCTCGAATATTCGATTCCCGAAACCAAATTAAATTTCGTGGTTAGAATCGATCAAACGTGATTTTAGCCCAATCCAACTAATTAAGTAGCTTTTAGGGATTTTTACTAGGATACATCCATTAACGGCTTCACTTAATATGTTAGTTAACATGTGAGTGATCAACTTAGAGAAAAAGGACTGTAGGCACGTCGACGAAATGCCCATTTCACTTTATCGAAACGGGGTCGAATTTCAGGATGTCACATTTATGACCATTGGCACTTTCCAGAGAAATTCTTCCGATCAATCCGTTGGACAAAATCAATCTAGGAGATCTTGAGCCGTTTGAAGATTGAGATGAAAGTCTGATGATCCTAGTTACCCATACAATCAGAATCTTAGTTTCTATAAGTAGATTATTTTCAAATAAACTTGTCTTCCAAATTGATTTTACCGTTCCATGATTGATTTCATCAATAAAATCCAAAAAGGTAAGTGAAATTTCCATCCAAAAAGCCATATATATCTTGTTGGTACTGAGTCTTTGAGAGAAGAACAATAATCCCGAGTCGATTATTTCTTCGATCTTCACTTGAGTTCGATGCGGGTCTTCGTCAAAGTAGGGCGGACTTCTAATGTAAGATAGATTTTGATAAAATTCCACAGAAGTCTAGTATTCCTCAAAATGAGAATAATAATAGAAATAAAAAAAATTGTCAACTTCAAAATCTAATAGGAGTTTTCTCAACAATCTCCCACTTTTTTATGGTGACAAAACTTTCATGTAGATTTAAACATTGTAACCTGCAAACCAACACTTTAACAGCACATAATAATTTATAATAAGACAGATTATTATAGAACTGAAAAATATAGAATCTGCATCCACAAAACACATTGGTCTTAATAGTTCTGCAACAATAAACAATTATAGTTCAAGCACTACAAAAGTTCAAACCACAACCACAAAGTTCAAACCACAAACCAAACAACCAAGTTTAAACAAAACAAGACAAGAACTTTAAATTTGCTCTCATTCTCCCCCTTTTTGTCATCAGCAAAAAGATAAAGTCAGTCATGAATAAAAAGAGTGAACAAAGAGATGATCAAGGTTGTTTTGGAATGCGAACAAGTCGGAAATCCTCAAATGACTGCACAGTCTCCTCAAGCTTATGTAGGCACTGATGGTATACATTCTCCACTTTGGCTATAGTCTGCGAAGCCTGTTGATTCAATGTCTGAACCTGAGTGTCAAGAGATTGTACCTTATTAGTAAGAAATTCTGAGGTAAATCCTAAAGTAGCATATAACTTCTGAATCTCAAACTCCATGGCATATTGTTATGCCTTTATCTCCAAGACGAGATCTACTATCCTTGGATAGTTTGCTTCTGATTCGGTTTGGGCAGTAGCTTTAGCAAAATGAATCCGTGGAGCATCCAGAAGTGAAGGAACATCAACTTGAATGCGTGTAGTTGTTGCTTACCCTGACTTGGAGTTTCCTCTTCAATTGGGGCTTCAGGGAAATGAGATGTAAATACATCTTCAGCATCTGTAGGAGATTGACTGACACCATCACTAGCAGTAGGTGCAACTAAAGGAGTTTTCTCATGTTCACCCCCTGTTTTGGTGCCTTCGGGTTGAGATAAAATTTCTTCTTATTGCACTTTCTCCTTTCCAACATGAGATCACTGCTTTGGTTCAGTCTTCTCTTCTTCAGGTGCAGCAATTTCCATATTTTTCTTAGTTTCCTCCAATTCTGGTATTGTACTAGCGTCTCTTTCGGAGTCTTCATCGCCATCCTCCTTTTCTTCAAATTCTTCAACATCACTTTCTTCTTCTTCTTCTTCTTCTTCTTCTTCCTTTTCACCTTCTTCTTCTTCTGGCTCTTCAGAATTAGCAGATCCTTAAAGATTGCGCAAAGTGATGGCAGATATTGTTAAGTCTTCATCTTCCTCCTCTTCATCTTGCAGAAGGATAGATTTCTTCTTCTTTGATGTCTTCTAGACAACATCATTTCCCTTGCGCTTCTTTGCAGTAACATATCCTTCTTTGATTCTACTAGATGATTCCTTCTTCAAAAGATCCAAGGCTTTAGAAAGATCTTTTAGCCTCATCTTGGAAGTCATTTTCATTCCTATTTCCATAGGAGCAAGTGTGACAACCAGGATCTCATATACCTTGATTTCATTCAATAATTGTTTATACTTCATGAATTATATAAAATAAATAAATAGATTTCAAATCAAGCGAGGACATGAGAAACTGAGCTACTCGGCTCTATTTGTTATAAACTTGGTTCCTTCATTTACACGTGGGGAAGATGAGAATGAGAGGGGAATTTCTACAAAAACACCATGTACTACAAACACTAACTATTCCGCCTCTCATTTGTTATGTACATGTTGTTAAACAACTAAAACCAAAAATCCTCCCACACGTTCGACACCTCTCTACACCTCCTACTCCGCAGGATCACCACCCCGCCCGGCCCATCATCATACAGCTGCAAGGGTCCCACCAACCGTCCATCAACCCGGCGTAAAGGGCCACGAAGACCATGTAAGCCGGTCCCGTAGGCGCCCCTGTGTCTATTGTCAAACACGAGGTGCATTTGACAAATACAACTCCCGGGAAGTGGTGGTCCTGGAAGTCCTCTTGCCGCCAAACAAAGTCAGCGGGGGAGCCGTAGAGGATGGTCGTCATGGCAGCAGGCGGGGTAGGCGGTGCAGTCGACATCTTCTACTCTGAAGAGACAACAAATTAACAAGTGTGAGTTTTTAAAGTAAAAACTCAGCAAGTGGGCGGTTAGTCCTAAATTGGATTGGCCAAAAACAGTGCAAATAAGTAAACAAAACATCAAGTTATTGAATCCACAGAAACTCAGCTACAACCATCACCCAGGGGGAGACGACACTCCACCCTGAACCCCCTCGCACCCAACCTGGCATCACGAGGTCCCCTGAGAAGCTATTCAGCCTTTCTCAGACCTCTGGAGAGAATACTACTATTCTTCATCACCCCTCTCCAGGCATCCCGACACCCGGAGTCTCACATTGGCTCACTAGCCAATCATACATTCATAGTTCCTCCTTGTTGCAGGCGTCGGCAACTTCAATGCACAACGGCTCTCGCTTTTCTAAAGTCAAGTATAAGTCCTAGACTTAAACAAACTTGGGTATCACAAACTATCTCATTAAATTCCTAATTAACCAATGTCTTATTGAGATCAAAATCACCACATCAAACAATATGTCATACGCAACACCATCAAAAACCATAACCTGGAATCCATTCACCTTCCCATGAATTTCAACAAACTCAGAATATGGGCAACCTCAACCAGAATGCATACTTTCAAGAATTAATTTGAAAATCATATGAAATGGGCTTGAAAGATCCCAAAATTTTAGTATATCATAAATAAGACATTAATAAACATTTTCCATGGAGGATGCTGAACCTAATTATTTCTGTACAGAGAGCAGTAAATCACTCAACTAAGACTCACAACCTGAACTGTTTTCCAGTATGAGTGTGCACAATTAAGAGTATGTTTCAGTACCTAAAACTTCACCAAATTCTACGAAATTTTTATATGTCATACATGAGGATGTCGGCTACAACTTTCATGAAGAAATCGTGACCAGAATCAAGCTAGAAATTTCTATAGAAAATTCGCAAGGTTACAGAGTCACATGTACTGCAGTTCTGTACAGCATACACCCGCTTGAAAGTTATGTCCACACATTGACTATTTAACCTCAGAAAAATCCACGAAAAATATATGTCATAGTTTAAGGTATCTTGCACAACTTTCCTAAAAGAAGTTTCACCCAAATCTCGACACAACAAGCCACACAAAATTGACAGACCAGCAAGATCAAGAGTTCTCAGTTCTGGAAAACAGCAGCAAAACCCAAAACATGCATTCCAGTTTCCAAATCTTGGACTTAAACAGCAATCTCAGTCCATAAATCACACATGCCGAGCTACAATGAGTTTATCTGAACACCCTCAACTCCAAAAACAGCACTACACTCAACATCCAGACAGTAACGAACCATACGTTCCCCAACCCAGCTACGGACCAGAGCTTTTTGCGCCCAATTTCTGCCCTAAATCACAATACCGAGTCCGAAATCGACTCGCACAGCAGGGCAAGGCTAATCCATGAACCCAAGACCTTATTAGTAGCCCAACTTGCCTGGATTTTCTTCACCAACAGAAGGAAGAGAAAGCGTCGGGCGAGTTGGCTTCGCGGTTGGCGGTAGAAGCTCCGAACGGAATCGAACAGCGACGATTCTGGTACCGGATGGAGGCGTCGGTCGTGAGGGCTGGGACGGGTTGGCTCGGTAGAGAAGAACAGAGACGAGAGGAAAAAGAAGGAGATGGGTTTCCGGTAGAGAAAACGCGAATGGGTTTGTTCGTTTTTGAGAGAGAGAGAGAGAGAAAAAATAAAAGAGATGCGTGTAATTCCCCCTCTTTCCTTCAACACACCTGGATGCTACGTGGGTAAAGCAAAGCAAGCGGTGCAAATCTTCTTTTCTGTTTTTTTTTTTTTTTTTTTTTTTTTTAATTTTAACACATGGGGGAGAAGTGGTGGGATTTTACTGTTACTCTACGGATGAAAATCTTTCAACAAAATATTCCTTTTTGAGTTTTGATTTATTTTTCTAGGTTATTACTATTTTATTCATTATTTACATATATACATATACATAAACATATACATGTATATATATATAAAGTCTTTAATACACTTAATCTACTAATGTAATTTTTGGGGCGTCACAAATTCTTCCCCTCTTAAGAAATTTCGTCCTCGAAATTATACACTAACTAAACAGATGTGGGTATCGTTGACGGATTTCTTCTTCTCTTTCCCATGTCGCTTCTTCAAGGCCATGATGTCGCCATAACACCTTAACTAGTGGAATCACTTTTGTCCTCAACACTTGCTCTCTTCGTTTCAAAATTTGCACAGGTTCTTCTGTATAGTTCACGTTTTGATCTAATTCAATGGTTTCGTAGTCCAATACATGAGTAGGGTCGGGATGATATTTTCTTAGCATGGAAACATGAAACACGTCATGTATGCCTGCTAACTTTGGGGGTAAGGCTAATCTGTAGGCTACTTCCCCAATCCTATCAAGTATTTCAAATGGTCCAATAAAACGGGGACTCAATTTGCCCTTTTTACCAAATCTCGATACGCCTTTAACCGGTGAGACTTTGAGGAAAACTTTATCTCCCACAACAAATTCCAAAGGCCTTCTGCGTTTGTCTGCATAACTTTTCTGTCGACTTTGGGCAGTCCTTAGTCGCTCCTTAATAGTTTTCACAGCATCTACTGTAACTTGGACTAATTCAGGCCCAGTTAATCTTCGTTCGCCTACCTCATTCCAGCATACCGGAGTTCTACGAGCTCTCCCATACAAAGGTGCCTCAAATGGGGCAACTCCAATACTTTGCTGAAAACTATTATTATACGCAAATTCCGCCAAAGGTAATTTTTCATCCCAGTTTCCTTTAAAATCCAACACACAGGCTCTTAGCATGTCTTCCAAAATTTGGATTACCCTTTCAGATTGTCCGTCAGTCTGAGGATGAAAGGCTGTACTAAACTGAAGTTTAGTCCCTAAAGCAATTTGTAAGCTCTGCCAAAGTTTCGAGGTAAATCTTGGGTCCCGATCAGAAGTGATGGTCACGGGAACACCGTGTAGACGGACAATTTGTCTCACATATATTTCCGCGTACTTATCAATTGAATAATCTGTTCGAACTGCTATAAAGTGAGCAGATTTGGTCAGACGATCCACTACTACCCATATCGAATCATATCCACTAGAGGTCCTTGGGAGTCCTTGCACAAAATCCATGGTAACATGCTCCCATTTCCATTCTGGAATATCTAGGGGTTTCAATAACCCAGCAGGCTTTTGATGTTCAGCTTTCACTTGTTGACAAGTCAAGCATTGAGAAACAAACCTAGCGATGTCATTTTTCATACCATTCCACCAGTAGTGTTGCCTCAAATTTCGGTACATTTTTGTACCTCCGGGGTGAATGCTATATGCACTCTTATGTGCCTCTGTCAAGATCTCCCTCCTAAGTTCCTTATCTTTTGGCACACAAAGACGTCCTTGATACCTGACAATTCCGTCCTCAGACAACTGAAATCCCTCCTTACTTCCACTTTGCACTTCATCCCGAATTTTTAACAGTCTCGGGTCTGACTGTTGTAGGATTTGTATTTTTTGAATCACCCACGGTTCAATTCTCAAAGTCGCCAATACACCTGAAAGATAATCTACTTCTAATTTAAATTCGGAGTTGGCAATGGTCTCTAACATATTCCATTCTTTCACCTTTAAATGTGTCATACTCACAGCTGACTTACGACTAAGGGCATCTGCTACCTTATTAGCTTTCCCTGGATGGTACACTATCTCGCAATCATAATCCTTAAATAACTCCATCCATCTTCTTTGCCTCATATTTAACTCCTTTTGCGAAAATAAATATTTCAAACTTTTATGGTCGGTGAAAATTTCAAATTTCTCCCCATATAAATAATGTCTCAGTTTTTAATGCGAGAATAATCGCAGCCAACTCTAAATCATGGGTAGGATAGTTCTTTTCATAAGGTTTCAGTTGTCTCGATGCATAAGCTATGACCTTTCCATGTTGCATCAAGACACAACCGAGTCCTTGGTGGGAAGCATCACTATACACCGTGAATCCACCAGATCCTGACGGTAGAGTTAAAATTGGTGCCGAGGTCAACCTTCTTTTAAGTTCCTGAAAACTTTGTTCACACTTATCATTCCATTCAAATTTCACACTCTTCTTAGTTAAGTGGGTCAAGGGACTTGCAAGTCGTGCGAATCCTTCTATGAACCTCCGATAATACCCTGCAAGCCCTAAGAAACTCCGAATCTCTGTCGGTGTAGTGGGTCTTGGCCATTCAACTACGGTCTCAATCTTCGCTGGGTCCACTGTTAATCCTTTTTCCGACACCACATGACCCAAGAATGCTACTTGGTCTAACCAAAACTCACATTTACTAAATTTGGCATATAATTTGTGTTCTCTAAGGGTCTGTAGTACAATTCGTAGATGTTCTTTGTGCTCTTCTAACCCTTTTGAATATACCAAAATGTCATCTATAAAAACAATCACAAATTTATCCAGATAAGATATAAATATTCTATTCATCAGATCCATGAAAGCAGCAGGTGCATTGGTCAGACCGAAGGGCATAACTAGAAATTCATAATGCCCATACCGAGTTCTAAAAGCTGTTTTGGGGACGTCTTCCTCTCTAACTCTTAATTGATGGTACCCAGACCTCAAATCAATTTTTGAAAAGACCGAACTACCAGCTAGTTGATCAAATAGATCATCAATCCTTGGTAGGGGTATTTATTCTTAACTCGTAACTTGGTTCAATTTCCTATAATCAATGCAAAGACGCATTGATCCATCCTTTTTTTCACAAACGGGACTGGTGCCCCCATGGAGATACACTAGGTTTTATAAATCCCTTATCCAATAATTCTTGCAGCTGAATTTTTAGTTCCTTCAATTCTGTCAAAGACATCCGATATGGAGCTTTTGATACAGGTTCCGTCCCTGGAAGTATTTCAATAGCAAACTCAACCTCTCTGTCTGGGGGTAATCCAGGGAGTTCTTCTGGAAAAACATCAGGAAATTCACATACTACACTAATTTCCTCTAGCTTCGCCTCTTCCTTTTCTTGATCCTTAACCATTGCTAAATATCCTTGACATCCCCCATCTAAGAGTCTATGTGCTTCCATTGCCGAAATAAAAGTCATAGAGAGGGTCAGTTTATTTCCCAGGAACTCATAATGAGGTTCGCCAGAGGGGTTAAACTGAATCTTTTTTCTATAACAATCTACAATAGCTCGCTGCTTACTAAGCCAGTCCATGCCTATAATGGTGTCATAGTCATACATACCTATTTCTACCAAATCGATAGAATGTGTCCTTCCCCCTATTGAAATTTCGCAATTTTCACAAACTAATTTAGACAACACTTCATCCCTTAATGGTGTGGAAACACTGAGAGGTGTTACAAGATGTGTCACTTCTAGATTATGTAATCGCCTATATCTTTCAGCAATGAAGGAATGAGTTGCGCCCGGATCAAATAATGCATAAGCCTTTTGATCATTCAAGGAAATCGTACCTGTGATAACAGTCTCGGAAGCTTCCGCTTCCTCCTGAGTCATTGCATACACTTTTCCTTTTGCTGGCGGTCTTTGCGTCTTTCCAGGTGGAAGTGTTCCTCTCGGGCGTGGCAGCGTATGATACAACTGATTATTGTTGGCTTGTTGCCTCCCTTGGGGACACTCTCTTTTGAAATGACCCTCCTGTCCACACTTATAACATCTCAAGGAATTGAGGCAAGGCCCTGGTTCATGTTGCCGGTTACATCGTGGACATAAGTTGTTCTGAAATATAGTCCGATTCACGTATTGTCCCTTACTTGTCCCTCCAGAACTTCCATAAGCGGGCCTCTTCTTGGAACTCCAAGGTGTATCCCGAGATGGAAAAGGTCGCTTGCCGCTACGCACATCTCTTGTGGCTTCTTGCAGCCCCGATCTGACCTTCTCCTTATCCTCCATCTCTTCTCTAATAAGTTCTTGCTCGACCCATTGGGCTCGAGCATACCCTTCATTATAGTCCCTTATACCCAAAGGCACTAACTGCTTCCTAATATTAGTCTTTAGACCATTTAGAAACCTCTTTGCTTTATCCTCGGGATCCTCAATCAACTTAGGAGCATACCTAGAAAGTTCTGAAAATTTTGCCTCATATTGATCCACAGTTAGTCCCCCTTGACTCAGTTGGACAAACTCAGTAATCTTTCGATCCTTCGCACATTCAGAAAAATGTTTTTTGAAAAAGGCTTTCACAAACCCATCCCATACCATCTCCGTACCTGTTGGAAATATGGTATTCTTTGATGCTCTCCACCAATACATGGCGTTCCCCTCCAACTGATATTCAGCAAGTGTCATCTTATCTTGGTCATTGCAACCAAGCAATTTGAAAATTCTTTCCATACTATCAATCCACTGCTCAGCTTCCTCGGGACGTCCTATTCTCGAGAATTTTGGTGGCTTTAATTTCGAACCGCTGCTCTACCGCCACAGGTGCGATGCTCCGCCAGAAGTGGCTGTTGGGGAGGCGGCAGAGGTGGTTGTTGCAATGGAATTTGGGCCTGTCTCTCCACCAAATTCCCCAAAGAAACTAACGCTTGCAACACATCCACCATCCTCGGCCCTGTCCCTGATGCAGCCGCCCCTGACTCAGTCACTTCTCTCCTCGGCGGAGACGAGCTCCTTGATCGCACCATCTTTCTCCTAAACTTTCTGCACATTACCCACATTAGGGGTTAGAAATTTATGCTATTAGTTAAAAGTAACGCAATATTCTCACGTTACCCAAACCACACAGTTATAAAACTAACTGCTCAAAGCAATAATTGTCCAAATTTACATGGACAATCATGTCTAAACACTTAGGTACACTAGCATTCATCTAAAATCCTAAACCTTATCACTCCAACTAAATCCAAGCTCTGATACCACTAAATGTGACAACCAGGATCTCATATACCTTGATTTCATTCAATAATTGTTTATACTTCATGAATTATATAAAATAAATAAATAGATTTCAAATCAAGCGAGGACATGAGAAACTGAGCTACTCGGCTCTATTTGTTATAAACTTGGTTCCTTCATTTACACGTGGGGAAGATGAGAATGAGAGGGGAATTTCTACAAAAAACACCATGTACTACAAACACTAACTATTCCGCCTCTCATTTGTTATGTACATGTTGTTAAACAACTAAAACCAAAAATCCTCCCACACGTTCGACACCTCTCTACACCTCCTACTCCGCAGATCACCACCCCGCCCCCGGCCCATCATCATACAGCTGCAAGGGTCCCACCAACCGTCCATCAACCCGAGCGTAAAGGGCCACGAAGACCATGTAAGCCGGTCCCGTAGGCGCCCCTGTGTCTATTGTCAAACACGAGGTGCATTTGACAAATACAACTCCCGGGAAGTGGTGGTCCTGGAAGTCCTCTTGCCGCCAAACAAAGTCAGGCGGGGAGCCGTAGAGGATGGTCGTCATGGCGAGCGGGGGGTAGGCGGTGCGGTCGACATCTTCTACTCGAAGAGACAACAAATTAACAAGTGTGAGTTTTTAAAATAAAAACTCAGCAAGTGGGCGGTTAGTCCTAAATTGGATTGGCCAAAAACAGTGCAAATAAGTAAACAAAACATCAAGTTATTGAATCCACAGAAACTCAGCTACAACCATCACCCAGGGGGAGACGACACTCCACCCTGAACCCCCTCGCACCCAACCTGGCATCACGAGGTCCCCTGAGAAGCTATTCAGCCTTTCTCAGACCTCTGGAGAGAATACTACTATTCTTCATCACCCCTCTCCAGGCATCCCGACACCCGGGGTCTCACATTGGCTCACTAGCCAATCATACATTCATAGTTCCTCCTTGTTGCAGCGTCGGCAAACTTCAATGCACAACGGCTCTCGCTTTTCTAAAGTCAAGTATAAGTCCTAGACTTAAACAAACTTGGGTATCACAAACTATCTCATTAAATTCCTAATTAACCAATGTCTTATTGAGATCAAAATCACCACATCAAACAATATGTCATACGCAACACCATCAAAAACCATAACCTGGAATCCATTCACCTTCCCATGAATTTCAACAAACTCAGAATATGGGCAACCTCAACCAGAATGCATACTTTCAAGAATTAATTTGAAAATCATATGAAATGGGCTTGAAAGATCCCAAAATTTTAGTATATCATAAATAAGACATTAATAAACATTTTCCATGGAGGATGCTGAACCTAATTATTTCTGTACAGAGAGCAGTAAATCACTCAACTAAGACTCACAACCTGAACTGTTTTCCAGTATGAGTGTGCACAATTAAGAGTATGTTTCAGTACCTAAAACTTCACCAAATTCTACGAAATTTTTATATGTCATACATGAGGATGTCGGCTACAACTTTCATGAAGAAATTGTGACCAGAATCAAGCTAGAAATTTCTATAGAAAATTCGCAAGGTTACAGAGTCACATGTACTGCAGTTCTGTACAGCATACACCCGCTTGAAAGTTATGTCCACACATTGACTATTTAACCTCAGAAAAATCCACGAAAAATATATGTCATAGTTTAAGGTATCTTGCACAACTTTCCTAAAAGAAGTTTCACCCAAATCTCGACACAACAAGCCACACAAAATTGACAGACCAGCAAGATCAAGAGTTCTCAGTTCTGGAAAACAGCAGCAAAACCCAAAACATGCATTCCAGTTTCCAAATCTTGGACTTAAACAGCAATCTCAGTCCATAAATCACACATGCCGAGCTACAATGAGTTTATCTGAACACCCTCAACTCCAAAAACAGCACTACACTCAACATCCAGACAGTAACGAACCATACGTTCCCCAACCCAGCTACGGACAGAGCTTTTTGCGCCCAATTTCTGCCCTAAATCACAATACCGAGTCCGAAATCGACTCGCACAGCAGGGCAAGGCTAATCCATGAACCCAAGACCTTATTAGTAGCCCAACTTGCCTGGATTTTCTTCACCAACAGAAGGAAGAGAAAGCGTCGGGCGAGTTGGCTTCGCGGTTGGCGGTAGAAGCTCCGAACGGAATCGAACAGCGACGATTCTCGTACCGGATGGAGGCGTCGGTCGTGAGGGCTGGGACGGGTTGGCTCGGTAGAGAAGAACAGAGACGAGAGGAAAAAGAAGGAGATGGGTTTCCGGTAGAGAAAACGCGAATGGGTTTGTTCGTTTTTGAGAGAGAGAGAGAGAGAGAGAAAATAAAAGAGATGCGTGTAATTCCCCCCTCTTTCCTTCAACACACCTGGATGCTACGTGGGTAAAGCAAAGCAAGCGGTGCAAATCTTCTTTTCTGTTTTTTTTTTTTTTTTTTTTTTTTTAATTTTAACACATGGGGGAGAAGTGGTGGGATTTTTTTTTACTCTACGGATGAAAATCTTTCAACAAAATATTCCTTTTTGAGTTTTGATTTATTTTTCTAGGTTATTACTATTTTATTCATTATTTACATATATACATATACATAAACATATACATGTATATATATATAAAGTCTTTAATACACTTAATCTACTAATGTAATTTTTGGGGCGTCACAGCAAGAGTCCTGATCGAAGTTGAGAAGGTAATTTTTAAATTTGAAAGTGTCTGAACAATCTCGTTATAAAGGTAGAGTAGGGCAGTTGCCCTTTTTTCCTTCATCACTGTTATGTACATGTGCATAAAGATAGTATGTGGGAGAGAAAAAGGAACTCCATTGCAAATTGCCCACATTATCTTTGCTTCAAATCTCGAAACATCAGTCTTAGAGGCAGCCTTGGGTCTGATGCAATTGATCACTATCTTATGCAGCAGAATGTTTGAAGCAAGCATACGAGAGTAAGTAATACTCTCACTCGAAAATTTGTCTTTCACTAGAAATCTAGTAACTTGATTGATGGATACATTTATGGGTAGAAAACCACTCCGTTCTACACCCAAAATGTCAGCCAAAATATCCACATCTACATTAAACACTCTATCACAAACAATGGCCGAATATGAGTTTGATCTAGAAATGACAGATTCGAGTAAAATATGCCGTTAATTTAGGATAAGCTTCATATGTCTCTGCATAGAATTTTTCAAATTGAAGT
Organism: Eucalyptus brandiana; assembly: GCA_014182725.1. Taxonomy (NCBI): domain Eukaryota; kingdom Viridiplantae; phylum Streptophyta; class Magnoliopsida; order Myrtales; family Myrtaceae; genus Eucalyptus; species Eucalyptus brandiana. The sequence continues at coordinate 30,231,802 of CM024670.1, forward strand.
TTGGCTAACTTTTCCCTCAAGTTGATCTTTATAGAATCCAAAAAGTCAAAGTCTACTGTTTGCGGGTTTATGACCCTTCTGTTCAACATTTGAGCATAAACCTTTTTATGCTCTTTTGAACGAAAAATTTCCGTTCTTTCTATAAAGATTCTCTCATCATCATCTTTATTTTCTGACCCAAAACGAGGATCAGAAGGAAAATTCGAAAACTCCTTCTCTGCTATTCCTTTTGGCGCCAATCCTAACCTTTCCATCGTTCTCAAAAATAGAGTTTCATTTATGTATCCATGGTCTTTTAGAAAGTTAGTGATAAAGCCCACAAGACTTCCACCCTATTTCAAAAACGTATAATGTTTGAAAAGTACCTCAAGCCTCATTACAGAAATGGGTGCTGTCTCCTATATAACTTCCTCATTTGCAGAGTGACGAGGAGAACTCCGGGGAGAATCTTCTCCAGTCAAATCAAAATGAGTTGGTCCTTCAGGCATATTGCAAGGGCCATGACTAGCGATGTAAGAAGATTTCCTTTGGAATGACATTGTTGCAAATTTGGAGGACCTCGATGTCATGTTCGAGTGGAAGAGAGAAAGAAATTTGCAGAGTGTTTTCTCGAGGAAAAAATCGAGAGAGAGAGAGAGAGAGAGAGAGAGAGAGAGAGAGAGAGAGAGAGAACTATGGTTTGAAAACACTTTGTGCCTCGAAAGAAATAAACTAAAGAATTTAAAGGAATCAAAATGGGGCAAACGAATCGTCACAAAAAGAAATGCCTTTTCATAAAACAATTCAAAAAGAATAACGCAAAAATTTGAAATATATTCCGAAAAATCAGTAATGAAATTGTAATTTCCAAAAATAAAAAAGGCAAGACATGATTCGGTGATAATCATACCTATTCAATTTTTATGTGCCAAAAATAAAATACCTAGATTGGAGAGGTTTCCAAACTCAAGTAACTTCCTTAAGATGAGTTGCTGAGTCTGATCAACTGCAAGAGGAAAGAAAGTAATGGGAGTTTCTTTCCTCCTTCGTCCTTGTCGAGCTTTGATGAGCTTGACATAAGAGTTTCTATTTTCTTGCAATTCTCCATCCCAAACTTCTTGATAATATCTTTGGCATATTTCTCCTAGTGAATAAATATTCCTTTCTTTGATTGTCTGACTTGCAATCCCAGAAAGAATGTCAATTCACCCATTATGCTCATTTCAAATTATTCCTGCATATATCTTGAAAATTTCTTGCAAATATTTTCATTAGAAGATCCAAAAATTATATCATCTACATAAATCTGTACAAGTGGAAAATCTTTTTCTTCTCTTTTTATAAACAAGGTTGTATCAACTTTTCCTTTCTCAAAGCCACTATTTGTTAAAAACTTACTTAACATTTCATACCAAGCTCAAGGTGCCTACTTGGATCATACAAAGCTTTCTTTAGTCTCGTAGACGAGTCCGGTTTTCTTGGATCTTCAAAGCTTGATGGTCGTTCCACATAAAATTCTTCTTGTATGAATCCATTAAGAAAAGCGCATTTGACGTCCATCTAGAATTGTTGGAGAAAGCTTCCTTATCTGTTTTGAAGTTGACAAAACGTTTTCATCAGTCTAGTCTGAAGACTTGCAGACTCTATCGCCAAAGTCTGAAGACCTCCAGACTCAAGATTTAAAGTCTACCCTCACTGATAGTTTCCAGACCAACGAAGAAAAGATTTATTCGATGAAGAAGATTTATCCAGATACAAGTACATCTTTAAGGATTTTGTTCGTTCGGTTGAAGAATATCTCACGGCTGAAGAAAGCATCTCGTGATCAATTATTCTTATTGAAATCAATTTGAATATTTAGATCCGTTGATTGGCGAAGTATACTTGGAAGGTTCTACTTATGAAAACCTAGATCTTGATTGTATGGGCGAACAGGATTGGTGGGCTATCATCACATTCCTTAAATAACTCGAGATCTTTCGAATTGATTCTATCTAACGGGTGGACTGGAAGAACTTCTTTGGAAGATGCCAACGATTATGATGGCATGGAAGAGTATATAAGGAGGACGCTCAAGTTATTCGAGTGTGTGCACGAAAGAAAAATTCCAAAGTCTGAAACTCTTAGTTCTTTCTGTCACAATTTGTCAAGCTTAAACTATACTCAAAAGAGAGATCAAATACTTGTGAAACCTTGAGGAAGTGTAGTAAAGTCTCTACACTGTGGAATCAAGGACTTGATACTGTAAAATCTATTTTGTTTCTTAGTGGAATCCAGCTAGTGGGCTATCAGTGCGGGAGAGTGGACGTAGGCTTGGTCTAAGCCGAACCACTATAAACCTTGTGTTTCAATTCTCTTTCACTAATCTCTTTACTTAATTCGCAGTCTTATATATCAGTTCACAGTCTTTTACATTTTCAGTTTACCATTTCCATATAAGTTGAATTTAGTTGTTAAGTCTTACAAAAACTTCTTTAACACCTATTCACCCTCTCTAGGTGTTTATACTAGCTTTACCAATTGGTATCAGAGCCTATATACTCGATTAATTGAAGTGTTTTTACTTCTAAGTTAAAGATCTATGGCTAGTATGTTGGCTCAAGGTTTGATTGAAGGCCAAAGTTACACCAGATTGCCTTATTTTGATGGAAATGAATTCAACATATGGAAAAACAAGATGAAGGCATTCCTAAGATCGAAAGATCCTCTAGAATGGGATGTAGTAGAAAAGGGAATTGGTCCTACAGCTACATCAGTTTCAAAAAGGGGAAAAAAAGTTGCAAACGCTAGCGAGATAACTCAAGAAGAAATAACCAAGAGATAAGCTCTTGATACTAAAGCAATTTACTCCTTATATTGTGCATTATCTCCTACTGAGTATAATGGAATATCTTCTTATGAAACAGCCAAAGAAGTCTGGGGCAGGCTGCACATTACCTATAAAGGAGCTGATCGAGTGAAATAAATAAGGATCAATATTCTACTCGGACAGTATAAAGCCTTCAAGATGAAACTAGGAGAATCTATTACTAACATGTTTAGTCGTTTTATAGAAAATGTAAATGGTATAGAGTATCAAAGACAACCAATCTCAAGATCCATGAAGGTTAACAAGTTGCTGCGTGGACTCTCCAAAGACTGGAATTACGTAAAGACTTCGATAAGAGAAACACAAAGGATCATGCCACTTTTTGTAAACGAATTGGTTGGCACACTTCAGTCCTATAAAGTGGAGCAAATCAATGAAGAAGAAGATCCCAAAGGTAAGAAGTCAATTGTTTTGAGATCTAACGATGATTTTGATGTTACAGACTCTAAAGATAATATGGATGATGAAAAGTTAGCTCTTATGATAAAAAGATTCAGGAAACTGAACAAAAAGGGAAAAAGATTCAATTGGAAGAAGCAAAGCACTCAAAAGTTTCAAAACAAATCAACTAAGGATGATGAATCCAATAAATAAGTTAACTGCTTTTGAATGCAAGAAAAAGGGACACATCGACCCAACTGTCCCATGTTGAAGAAAAAGAAAGGAAAAGCTAAGAAATACATGAAGGCTCTCAAGGCAGAGACATAGAGAAATACAGAATGTGAAGAAAATGATAAAGATTATGCCAATATTTATCTAATGGAAAAATCAGAATCAAACTCCGACTCCGAAATAGATACAGACTCAGACTCAAATAGTGAAATTGAGGTAAGAAATTTAAAAATCCCTAATAAAGTCTCGAAATACATTGATGAACTGTGTCTTAGTCTCAAAACCTCTCTCAAGAGGATTTCCGAGCTTAAAAAGGGAGAATTCTACACTGAAGTAATAGGAAATGTTATGGAAAGAAAAGTTTGAAAATTGAGATAAAAATTTTGTTACTTTAGAAGAAAATGCAGACTCTCTTTTAAAAGAAAATACATTTTTGAAAAATGACATTTCAAATATTTCAAAAAGGTTTTCAATAGAATCTGAGAAATTGGAAAAGATTCTTTCAGTACAAAGATCCTACTTTAACAAATCAAGCTTGGGAATGACTTATGAAACTATTCCTCTAATTGATTTTCCAAAAGTGAAAAAAAGAATCAAACAAAGACCTACAAAAACTTTTTACAGAAATCATTTTCATAAAATCTTTGTAAAACCTATTGGGCGAAGTGCTCTCAAATGTTCTAAGTGCAACAGCTCAGAACATTTTGAGAAAGAATGTCCTATGGTTTAGAGACTTGTTAAGAAGGAATGAGTAAAGACTGCTTATTGCACTAACTCCTCTGAACCCAAGAAAATATTGGTACCAAAGAAAGTTTGAGTTTCTTTTTTAATTGCAAATCACTATAAAGAAAAAGATTAAATGGTATTTGGATAGTGGTTGTTCAAGGCATATGACTAGAGATTCAAGTTGCTTTATAAAACTTATGCAAGTAAATGGTGGAAAAGTCACATTTGCTGGAAACAGCAAAGGAAGAATTGTTGGATGTGGAATTGTAAAAATTGAAAGTCTCACAATCGACAATGTTTCCTTAGTGAAATGACTCAATTACAATTTGCTTAGCATCAGTCAATTATGTGACACTGGATTCAAGATCAATTTTCAAGAAGGAATATGTTCGGAAACTAGTAAAGATCTTTCACAATCTTTTACTAGACAAAGACATGGGAACATCTATTTTCTGGATATAAAACCAGAAAAGTCTCAATGTCTAATTTCAATTCAAGATTAAGCAAATCTTTGGCATTGAAAGCTTGGTCATGTCAATATGAAGTAGATTGCCAATATCTCTTCGAAGAATCTCGTTCGAGGATTGCCCAACTTGAAGTTTCAAAAATTTGACTTATGCACACCATGTGTATTGGGAAAACATGTTAAAAGTTCTTTTAAACCATTAAATCAGGTTTCTACTAATCGTGTTTTACAGCTTCTACATATGGATCTCTTTGGGCCAACCAAAACTAGAAGCATAGGCGAAAAGAGATACTGTCTAGTAATCGTTGATGACTATTCACAATTCACTTAGGTTTACTTTCTGGCAAGTAAGTCCGAAGCATTTTCTTACTTTTCAAAGTTTGCTAAGAAAGTTCAGAACGAGAAAGGATATGTTATTTCAAGCATACGAACAAACCATGGAGGTGAGTTTGAAAATAAAGACTTTGCAAAATTTTGTGATGAATCAGGTTTTCAGCATGTTTTTTCTTCTCCATACACTTCAGAACAAAATTGAGTTATGAAAAGAAAGAATAGATCTTTGCAAGAGATGGCAAGAACTCTTTTAATAGAAAGTAGTATTTCCTCTCATTTTGGGGTGAAGCAGTGTCTACAGCATATTATATTATTAACAAAGTCTTTTTAAGGCCTATTCTAGATAAAACTCCTTATGAATTATTCAAATGAAAGAAGCCAATTGTTTCTTACTTTCATGTATTTGGTTGCAAATGTTTTGTTTTGAAAAATGCAAATGATCGAACTGGTAAGTTTGAAGAGAAATCAGACGAATGAATTTTCCTTGGATATTTAACCACCAGCAAAGCCTATAGAGTATTCAACAAAAAGATTCAGTATGTGGAAGAATCTATGAATGTCAAATTCCAAGACTCTTTGCATAATCAACTGATTCAGACTCATCCAAAAGATTCTGAACCTGCTCCAATCTCTACAAAGTCTACCTCTCCTGAAGCAGCTAAGACCTCTAAAAATCAGCAAATGGAAGTTGAAGAATCAACTGAAATAGAAGAACAGCTTCCTACCAGACCATCAAGCAACTGGAAGCACAAATCTAGTCATCACAAATAACTCATCATTGGTAATATTGATGAAGGGATTCGCACCGATCCAAAATGCAAGAAGAGTCTAGCGCCGTGGCACTTATTTTTGAAATAGAACCTAAAAGTATAGAAGAAACTTTAACTGACGAAAGCTGGATTGAAGCAATACAAAAAGAACTTAGACAGTTCAGCATTAAGGATGTATGGGAGTTAACTCATAAACCAAAAGGTAAATCCATTATTGGAGCTAAATGGGTTTTTAGGAACAAGTTGGATGAAAAAGGAAAAGTGATCAGGAACAAAGCAAGACTCGTGGCCAAATGATATATACAAGAAGAATGGATATATTATGATGAAACCTATGCTCCAATAGCTAGGTTAGAAGCAATTAGATGATTACTTGCTTTTGCCTATTATAAAAATTTCAAGTTATTCCAAATGGATGTCAAGAGTGCATTCCTAAATGGATTTATCCAAAAAAAAAATCTATGTGGAACAACCTCCTGGATTTAAAGATCCAAATAGACCAAACTCAATATTCAGACTAAAAAAGACTCTCTATGGTTTAAAATAAGCACCTCGAGCTTGGTACGACAGGTTAAGTAAGTTTTTAATGCAAAATGATTTAGTCAAAGGAAAAGTGGATACTACCTTGTTTATTAAAAGGGAAGGTAAAGACTTTATACTTATTCAAATTTATGTTGATGATATTATATTTGGATCGCCTAATGAAAACTTGTGCAAGAAGTTTTCTAAGTCTATGCAGGATGAATTTGACATAAGCATGATGGGTGAATTATCCTTCTTTCTCGGATTACAAGTAAAATAATTGAATGAAGGAATCTTCATTTACCAAGAAAAATATGCGAAATAACTTGTTAAAAAGTTCGGATTGGAGAATTGCAAAAGACGAGATACCAATGTCTAGTTCTTCGAAGCCGGATAAAGATGAAAGAGGAAAGAAAGTTGACCATAAACTTTACGAGAGTATTATTGGTTCACTTCTTTATCTTACTGCTTCTAGACCTAACATTTTGTTTAGTGTTTACATTTGTGCTAGATTTCAATCTGATCCAAAAGAGTCTCATCTAAGCGCCGCAAAACGCATCATCAAATACATTGCAACTGCTTCAAATTTAGGTCTGTGGTATCCCAAAGAATGAGCTTTATCCTTCTTGGATATTTAGACGCAAATTTAGCAGGTTACAAAGTTGATAGAAAGAGTACATCTAGTACATGCCAAGTGCTGGGAAACAAGTTAGTATCTTGGTTCTCAAGGAAGCAAAGCACTGTAGCTCTTTCAACAGCAGAAGCAGAGTATGTGGCTCTTGGAAATTGCTGTTCTCAAATCTTATGGATAAAACAACAATTGAGAGACTTTGGAATCAAAGACTCTTGCACTGAGATCAAATGTGACAACACCAGCACAATCAACCTCACAAAGAATCCAATTCTTTATTCAAGAGCAAAGCATATAGAGATTTGACATCACTTTATTAGAGATCATGTTCAAAATGGAGAAGCTATAATTCTATTCATTGACTCAAAGAATCAACCGGCGGACATATTTACAAAACCTTTGGAGAAAAGCCTATTTGAGTCTATTCGCACCAGACTAAACATCATATCTCTTATCCAGTAAAGTCTGGATGTGCTCAAGACTCAAAGGTAAATTCTGAAGGTATTCAGACTCAGAAGACCAAGAGTTACGACTGTAAGTTGCTTCTATTCCAATATTTTAAACTTGAAAAGGTACAGTTAATTATTAATTGCTAATTGATTAAAATTATCTTTCCAAGTTTTTCTTTTTCAAAAAGGCAGTTATCAATTTTGAAAAGACGGTTATTTTCAAAAAGGGAAATTATTCGTTTTGAAAAGGTATTTTTATTTTTCCTTTTACAACATTTCGTTTATCTCGCTTCACTTGCTTTATATACTGCCGAAACTCGTCTTCTTCGTTTTTACACTAAAACCCTAGAGTACAAAATTCCTATTTGCTTTCACTTTCACTCTCGATCTGTCTAAAAGTTTTCACCTTTTTCACGCAAGTTGGTGAATTCCTCCCTTGAAACGACAATGTCTTCAAGAAAGTTTTCAATGATTGCAAGCAAGGGATCATGACATATGCCCGAGGGTCCTACACATTTTGACTTAACCAAAGAAGAAGATTCTTCTCCACCACTGTGTTCGAGTCAACAACAACCTTTTCAGCAACATCAATCTTCTCCACCAACTCAACCAGACAATGAAGTTATAGAAGAGGCTGAACCTGCAAGAACGCTAACTCCCAAGGTTGCTTTCAAACTTTACTCTAATATGAAGAAATGAGAAACGCCAATGTCTTTAATCGACGAATTCTTAAGAGATAGAGGATACAAGAATGAAACCATGTTCTTGCGGGAGTTGGAAAGGTTAGGAGTTGTAGAGAAAGGAACGGCTGAAAGAACTTTTGTGAATTTCCCGAGTGATCCATTCTATGGCACTACAAATCAACCATAAGTTCTAGATGACGATAAACGGATGTTTACTCATTTTCAGCCTAGAACGGGAGTGGCTGCAAATATTGCTAATGGTTCCAATCTGTTTAAATCAAAGAATCACAAGAGGGTTTATTCGAATCTTATGAAGAGAGGGGTTATGAACCCTAGGACTGTTGACTTTGATTTCCTTGATTCGATAAAAGTCAATCTGCAAGAGAAGTTTGCTCTACTGCAATTAAAACAGTTCTATTTTGAATCCATTGCTACTTATCCAAAACTCACCGTGTACTTTGTACTTTTACTCGAACTTTTCTTTCTTGGATGCAAACGGTTTTACTTTCACTGTGAATGATAAGGAATTTTTTGTGGATATAGACACGTTGGCTGACATAATTGGGGTGGAAAGAATGAGTTTCCAACCAATTAGCGTGTCTATTGCTCATGCTACTCTGTCATTGGTGAGAGATAGGGATGTTGAAGGCAAGATTTTCTACACAAGGATGAGTGCCTCTAACATCTTGCTACACAAGATTGTGATTAACTACATTCGTCCTAAGTTGACATCCAAGACTAATGTCTCTCGATCTGAAGCGACATTGATGTGTGCCATCAATACTAGATTTAAATTATCTCGCGCTCACACCATCTTGTTCCATATTTACTTGAACTGTAATGAAAGATAAGGGATAACTCCCTTATCCTGCTCTTATCATGCGTTTATTCAGACACTTTAAAATTCACATCTCTGCACCATTATGTTTGACAACTATTTCTCCAATGGTGATTGGTTTCAAAATGGTCATAAAGATGCGCTTGAAAGAGCTGAACAAGGTGTTGAAACGTATGAAGAAGAAGTCTCCCGTCAAAGCAAAACAAGACTCTGCTTTGCAAATAAGAGGAAAGGCAAGGAGCCCATGGTTGCTCCAAAAGAAGAAAAGAACTCTCATCTTGCAAGATAAAGAAAATGAGGATGAAATGACTCTTTCAGCCTTAAGAAACTTAAAGAGTTTTGTTAGCTTTCATGAGACAAGAGAAGACCCAGAAGAAGGAGGAAAAGAGCGAGAAGAGACAGAGAAGAAAGATGAAGAACAGAGGAGGACAAAGGAAGAAAGAAGAGGAAGAGGAAGAGAGAGAAGGAGAAGAAGATTAGGGTCAAGAAGACTCTTTCGAGCCAACTTTGGCTGTCTCCTTGTCTAGTGATTCTGAGATGGCAGGAACTGAAACTGTTGACGCTCATCACTCTAAACCAAAAGCTTCAACAGAAACAAAGGATCAACGGACCTCAAGATCAACTAGCAACTTAAAGCATAAGTCTAGTCATCCTAAGGAACTCATCATCGGCAACATTAATGAAGGAATTCGCACCAGATCTAAAAGGTGAGAAGAGTCTAGTGCTTTAGCACTTGTTTCTGAAACTGAACCTAAAAGTTTAGAAGGAGCCCATGGTTGCTCCAGCAAAGAAGAAAAGAACTCTCATGTTACAAGATGAAGAAGATGAGGATGAAATGACTCTTTCAGCCTTAAGAAACTTAAAGAGTTTTGTCAGCTTTCATGAGACAAGAGAAGAGCCAGAAGAAGGTAAAGAGCGAGAAGAGACAGAGAAGGAAGATGAAGAACAGAGGAGGATAGAGGAAGAAAGAATAGAAGAGGAAGAGAGAGAAGGAGAACAAGATTAGGGTCAAGAAGACTCTTTCGAGCCAACTTTGGCTATCTCCTTGTCTAGTGATTCTGAGATAGCAGGAACTGGAACTACTGACGCTCGTCACTCTGAACAAGAAGCTTCAACGAAACAAAGGATCAACGAGACTTCAAGATCAACCAAAGAATCGGAAGCATAAGTCTAGTCATCCTAAGGAACTCATCATTGGCAACATTAATGAAGGAATTCGCACCAGATCCAAAAGGCGAGAAGAGTCTAGTGCTTTAGCACTTGTTTCTAAAACTGAACCCAAAAGTATAGAAGAAGCCTTGATTGATGAAAGCTGGATTGAAGCCATACAAAAAAAACTCAGATAGTTTAGCATCAATAATGTTTGGGAACTTATTCCTAAACCCAAAGGTAAATATATTATTGGAACTAAATGGGTTTCTAGGAACAAGATGGACGAGAAAGGAAGAGTGATAAAAAACAAAGCAAGACTCGTGGCCAAAAGATATATACAAGAAGAAGGAATAAACTATGATGAGACCTATGCACCAACAGCAAAGTTAGAAGCAATTAGAATATTACTTGCTTTTGCTTGCTACAAAGATTTCAGGTTATTCCAAATGGATGTAAAATGTGCATTTCTAAACGGATTCATCCAAGAAGAAGTTTATGTGGAACAACCTCATGGATTTGAAGATCCAAGAAAGCCAGAGTCAGTCTTCAGATTGAAAAAGGCTCTTTATGGATTAAAGCAAGCACTTCGGGTTTGGTATGACAATGTTTGCATTTGTGCTAGATTTCAATCGGATCCCAAAGAATCTCATCTAAGTGTTGCAAAACGCATCATCCAATACATTGCAACTACGTCAAAGCTAAGTCTGTGGTATCCCAAAAAAGAAGGCTTTACTCTCCTTGGATATTCATATGCAAATTTTAGCAGGATGCAGAGTTGATAGAAAAAGTACTTCTGGTACTTGTCAACTACTAAGCAACAAGCTGGTTTCATGGTTCTCAAGAAAGCAGAGTATAATAGCTCTTTCAACAGCTGAAACAGAATATGTGGCTCTTGGGAGTTATTGTTCTCAAATACTTTGGACAAGGCAACAGCTAAGAGACTTTGGAATTGAAGAATCTTGCACCGAGATCAAATGTGATAACACCAATGCAATTAATCTTACAAAGAATCCAATTCTTCATTCAAGAGCAAAGCACATATAAATTCGACATCATTTCATTAGAGATCATGTTCAGAATGAAGAAGTTAAGATTCAGTTCATTGACTCGAAGAATCAGTTGACAGACATATTTACAAAGCCATTGGAGAAAAGCTTATTTGAGTCTATTCGCACCAAACTGAATATTATATCTTCTTTTGATTAAAGTATAAAGGTGATTAGACTTAGAGCAACCAAAAATTACGACTGTAAGTTAATTCCTTTTCAACATAATCAACCTAGCTTGCAAATGATGTTTTTGAAAAGGTACGTTTACTTTTTAATCGCTAATTATTTATTGTATTTTTAGAAATTGTCTTTTCCGAGTTTTTTGAATTTATGGCATTTTTCATTTTCAAAAAGGTAATTTTTACTTTCCTTTGTGACAATTCGTGTACTCCATTTCGTTTACATTATATACTGTCAAGTTTCTTCTTCTTCATTTTCACTCTCAAACCCTAGAATACAAAACTTCACTTTCTCACAACTTTCTCTCTAGTTTATTCCAAAAAGTTTTCACCTTTTGTCCGCAATCGAGTTTGAGGAATCTCCCAAAGAACGTGACAATGTCTTCTCAAATGAAGTCTTCTAGAATCGCAAGCAGGGGACTACAGCGTATGCGTGAAGGTCCTACGCACTTTGATCTGACCGAGGAAGAAGACTCCCCTTAATAGCAGCGGCAAAATCAACAACATTCTCAACAGCATCACTCTTCACAGTAAGAGACTCAAAATCCTTCACATCAACATGCTGAAGAAGAGATCATTGTAAACGCTGAACCTATAAGAACTCTAAAGCCTGAATTTTAGTTTAAACTCTACTCTAAGTTAAAGGAGGGAGGTTGTCATGACTTTCATTGATGAGTTTTTGAGCGAGAGAGGGTACAGAAATGAGACTCATTTTCTAAGGACAATGGAAAGTATCAGGATTACCTGTTGGTACGGCAACAAGGGCTTTTGCAAATTTTCCAAGTGATCCACGGTTTGGATCCTTCAATCAACTTGAAGGGAAAGATGACGATGAAAGAATGTACACCCACTTTCAGCCTAGGATGGGTGTTGTGGCAAATGTTCATTGTGAAAGGATGGACCTTTTTTGTTCTAAGGACCACAAGAGGACTTATTCTAAACTTCTGAAGCAAGGGGTAATGAACCCTAGCAGTGTGGATTTTGACTTTCTTGATTCGTTGAACGTAAAACTGAGGGAGAAGTTTGCACTCCTTCAACTCGAAAATTTTTGCTCTGAGACAACTGTTGCTCATCCAGAACTTACGACTTACTTCTATTCAAATCTATCCTTTTTAAATGCAAATAGATTCTCTTTTACTGTTAGAGGCAAAGAATTTGTGGTCGATATAGACACTCTGGCTGATGTGATTGGGGTGGAAAGAGGAAGATTCCAACCAATCAGTGTGTCTATTGGTCATGCAACTTTGGAGCTTGTTCGGGACGGGATTGTTGAAGGTAGAATTTCTTACACTAGGATGACTGCCTCAAATATTTTGCTTCATAAGATTATGATCAATTGTCTCAGACCCAAATCCACCTCAAAGACGGATGTCTCCAACTCTAAAGCGAAACTGATGTATGCAATCAACATCGGATTCAAGTTCTCTCTGCCTCACACTATTCTTATGCACATGTATAGGGCAGTGGTGAAGGACAAGGGGCAACTTCCTTATGCTGCTCTTGTTACTCGCTTATTCAGACATTTCAATATTCAGCCTCCCAAAATTTTTTGTGTTCGAACCATTACTCCAATGGCAGTGAGACTGAAGATGGTTTCCAAGATGCGTCTAAAGGAGCTTAACAAAGTTTTGAAGAGCATTAAGGAGAAAACCCATGTCAAGGCTCGACAGGACTTTGCAGTAGGAAAAAGAAAAGGCAAAGAGCCCATAAGCAAACCTATCAAGAAGCGGAGAGCCCTCATCTTGCAGGATGAAGAGGATGAGGACAACATCACTCTCTCTACCTTTGCCTTACAAAATTTATAGAGTTATGTCAACTTTAAAAGGCTAGAGAACACAGAGAACAAAGGAAGAGAAGAGACAGAGAGGAGAGATGAAGAAAGAGAAGCGATGAGAACAGAGGAAAAAGAGAGAGGAAGAGAACAAGATGAAGAAGAGGGTCAAGATGATTCTCTTGAACCTGCTTTTGGAGAAGAAGGAAAAGAACAACATCACCTTGGTGCTGAAGAAGATCAAGAACAAGAAAAAGGATGCGCGGACCCCTGGAGTGCCATAACTTTGGCCAAAGGGACACTTAAGTGCCATAACTTACGAAAGGTACACTTAAGTGCCACTTTCAAGAAAAACGGATCACTTAAGTGCCAATCCGGCGAGTCCGGCCAAAATGTCGACGTGGCACTTTTGCGGCGAACGAGCTCAAAACGACGCCGTTTTGCACGCGACGTGGCCAAAACGGCATCGTTTTGGGGCCGACGTGGTTAAAAAAATTAAAAAATTAATTAAATTAATTTTAAAATTAAATTTAGTTAAAATATTTAAAAATAATAATTTTAAATTAAATTTAGTTGAAATATTAAAAAATTAATAACTAAAAAATTTAAAAAATTTAAAAAAAATTTAAAAAATTAAAAAAATTTAAAAAAAAATTAAAAAAATTTAAAAAATTTTAAAAAATTTTAAAAAATTTTAAAAATTTTTTTTTTTTAAAAAAAAAAAGGAAAGGGGGGGAGGTGGGGAAGGGTCGGCGACGACGGGGCGACGGCGGAGGTGGCTGAGGGATTCCCTCGCTACCTCCCCCTTTCCTTTTTTTTTTTTTTAAATTTTTTTAAAATTTTTTTAATTTTTTTAAAATTTTAAATTTTTTAGTTAATAATTCTTTAATATTTCAACTAAATTTAATTTTAAAATTAATTAAATTAATTTTTTAATTTTTTTAACCACGTCGGCCCAAAACGACGCCGTTTTGGCCGATCGGCGTGCAAAAAACGCGTCGTTTTGAGCTCGGTCGCGGAAAAGTGCCACGTCGACATTTTGGCCGGATTCTCGCCGGATTGGCACTTAAGTGATCCGTTTTTCTTGAAAGTGGCACTTAAGTGTACCTTTCGTAAGTTATGGCACTTAAGTGTCCCTTTGGCCAAAGTTATGGCACTTGAAGCGTTCTTTTGCCCAAGAAAAAGTGTACTTTTCTCCCTATGAAGGCCCAAAAACAGGGGGAGCTGCTAATAAACGAGGTATTTCTTCACCTATCTTCACTAGTGATGTTAGCAGATCTCCCACAGATCTAGAGGATGTGTATGCCTCTCAATATCCTGAAGCAGACCCTGAGGCATCCTCTCCATGTCCTGGTGATCGAACAACTGATGTTCCCTCACATCTCAAAACTCCTAGAATTGATTCAGCTAGACCCAGTGCTACATCGGAACCAACAGTAGAATTTTCAAAGACTGCTAGATCTTATTTTGGATTTGAAGGGTTAGCAATATGGATTCAAGTTGGAGATGAAGAACACGATGATAGTTTTCAAGTCAACTTCAGACTCTTTGCAAGAGCAGCTACAAGCCCTGAAGAATCAAGTGCATGATAATGCAAAGGGTAAGGATATTCAGGAGGTAAAGGAGACTCTGAAGAACCTGGAGGAGACTGTCAAATCTATGGGGGATTTCTAGATCGTTCGCATCCCCAAGCAACCCTGATTTTACCAAACTCTTTTTCAAATTTTTCCCCACCTTTTGCTGTCGACAAAAAGGGGGAGAGTTTATGCAGATTTGGCTTGATATTTTTTATGACATTTTTGTTTGGTTTTAGACTCTTTATTTTTTACAGTGGACTATTGTTAGAATGTGAATCTTTTTTATGCTTGCAGTATCTAACTTCGTGATATAGATTGTGGCTGGATAAGATATTTACTTTACAAGTCTAACATGTTTTCTATGGTTGCGAAATCAAAATCATCCAAGTCCTTATCATCTTATTTAAAATATCACGTTTTGTTTAAGTATTGTTTTGCAGGTCAAAATTTTCAAATCTGCAGGAAAGTTTTGTCATCATAAAAAATGGGGAGATTGTTAAAGAAAACTCCTTTATTGTTTTGAAACTGACAAAAATTTTCGTAAGTCTAATCTAAAGGCTTACATATGCAAGTGTTATAGTCTGAAGAAATCCAAACTCTACTGTCAAAGTCTAAAGACCGTTAGACTTTAATCTTAAAGTCTACCCTCACTGATAGATTTTCAAACCGACAAGTAAAGACTTATCCAGATGCGAGTTTATCTTCAAGGATTCGGTTCGTTTGGTTTGTGGAAAATCTTACAGCTGGATATAGCACCTTATGATCAATTATTCTTATTGAAATCAATTTGGATAATCAAATCTCTTGGAATGCGAAGTATATGTGGAAGGTTCTACTTATAGAAACCAAAATCTTGATTGTATGGGCGAGCGGGATTGATGGGCTATCATCACATTCCTTAAACAACTCGAGATCTCCTTGATTGATTCTGTCTAACGAGTAGATTGGAAGAACTTCTTTGGAAAGTACCAATGGTTATAGAGGCATAAAGGAGTATATAAGGAAGACTCTCAAGTTATTCGAGTGTGTGCATGAAAGAAAAATTTCAAAATCTAAAACTTCCTAGTTCTTTGCTATTTCAATCGTTGAACTTTATTTGTACTCAAAAGAGAGAGCGAACACTTATGAGACTTTGGAGGAGTGTAGTAGAGGTTCTATACTTTGTAAAGTCAGGGACGTGAGACTGTAAAATCTCTTTTGTTTCATAGTAATCCAGCCAGTGGGCTGTCGGCGCGGGAGACTAGACGTAGGCTTGATCTAAGCCGAACCACTATAAACATTGTGTTTTTATTCTCTCTCCCTACATCTCCTTATTTTAATTCATAGCTTTATATAACTCTTTATAGCTAATTATGTCCTTAGTTTATTATCTTCCAATAGCAATTTACTAAGTCTTACGAAAATTTCTTTCAAACAACTATTCACCCCCTCTAGGTGTTAGTACTAGCCCTTTCAGATAAGCACTGCAACACCCTCACCCAATGCCAACAAGGGTTGTTGGCCCTCGATCAAAAAAGAAAAAGAAAAGTAAGCTAAAGTAAAATAATAATAATAAAAAACCCATAAAAACTATAAATCAAAAAATCAAAAAAATATGAAATATTATTTAAAAATGTTTAGGTCTGTGCTAACCGTGCTATATAGAATGACTAGTGTCCATATCAATAATTCCCTATCAAAATTGACTGAATGAACTTAATTGACAAAACTTAAAAAGATTTAAAACTAAATTAGTATTATTGAAGGTTTATGATTGAATTGACACAAACGTAATAGATTTATAACATTTTTTTTATAAGTGTCCCGTATAAAAACAGTCACATTTAAAACACATTACATGCTATTGCACGAATTGCAGGGTTGCTTCTCTCATGATTTCCCGAATAGTGACTAAGACAAAAATCACAGGCATGCTATTTAGATTTAGGAAATCAAGGCATATTTGGAAATGGATTGGGTTAACGAGTGCCGAAAGGCGCTTGCTAAAAACCAAAAGATGTAGAAAGAGCAACTGTCGATGCACATTAGAAAATTTAATCAATACTTCTTTTTTGTTTTTGCCAAACCAAGAGGACAAGGAGGGGCGAGTAGCGGTGACTATGCCCTCTTGATGTTACCTTAAGAAAGTATCGCACCCATCACAAAATGTTCAATTTAGGTGAGGACGAACCTCTGCTACTCAACACTATAAAGGTAGGCAACCAAGGACCAGGACACCACCGTAGTACTAGAAGCCCACAGCCCATTCCCAAGCCAAGTCAGAAGACTAATCGACACGATCAAGGTCACTGGATATGGGAATACAAGGACAAGACCAACTTGAATACATCCGATGGGATAATTAATACTTCTTATCATACAAGGTTGATCTTTCAGTTTCCACATAAACGGAGTAGGTGATGAACAAACTTCGCAAATTATATAGCATATGAAATTACAGGGGCAAAGGACTCTTGAATTGCACTAATGTCATACGGGACCTAGAAATGATGGATTAAATACAAAAAATGTTGGATATTCTAAGACATCTTATTAAAACTTACTTATCAAGTGATGTAGCAAGTATTAATTAGATAATAAGGAATAGGATTATATTATATTACATTATTAGTTTCTTTCAATACACAATTGATAATTGTCAAATCACTCACTAAAAGTAAGTTCAGTGTTTCGTCCATTTACTTTGCTTAATAAATAATGTAGTTTATTTCTAGTGTGTCTCAGTCAATCCAGATAGACAGATTTAAAAAAAAAAAAAAATCTTTAACCTTAAAGCTCGCTTTCATTCATTGAACCCCCATCAACCGAAATTTAAAGAGTAAAGAGAAGAAGAAGAATAAAGGGAAGCACACTATATTATTTAATGATAACTATTAAATTAATATCTCAAAATTGAGCCATGTATGAGACCCCATCCAATTAAAGGATATAGACCGCTCTGTATTAGATGAGGGATAAGAGAAAGGGTCCTAATTGGACTTTGATTTTTCTTGCCTTTCTTTCAAAAGATAATCTTGAATTTACTTCGGCGGTGGAGTCAAATAAAGAAGAGAACTTAAACAAGAAAAGTTGTTGGCAACTTATTACTCAAGGGTTTGACCGATCAAGGCTTGAAATTTTTCATACAGTAAAAGAGTAGAGAGAGTAGTGGGTTAAAGGGTTTCTTGAGGTCAGAGGATTGTTTTTTTTTTAAGAGAAAAGAAAAATAGAAGGACGTGAGTTTTGCTTTTATTGTCTCCGCCGGCCATAGCCACACAATACAGTAGGGGATTTCTTTGAGCTGCTCATAAGGAAGTTTCCAGTGGTGATTTGTGCCAATGATATGGCGTTTTCTTTGTGAAAACGTAAGTATTTCGAGCAATGAGATAATTCTATGTGAGGCTAAAGATTATGGGTTTGGATATAATTTAGGTATAGGAAACACTCAGTGAAGTGTGTGAGTAATTGTAACTCTATACTTGTCCGATTGATTCGTGGATTATTTACTATTAACTCTCCTTGTGAAATAGGTGCACCAAAACACTCGAACGAATCACGTAAATCTCTCAATTAGTGGTCTTCTTCCCCCACCATTTTACTTCAAGTTGCTCAACTTTTTGCGAATCAATGGTCTTCTTCCTCCCAGGCTTTCTCATTGTTCTTCTAGATTTTCATTTTTTTATTCAAGCCGTTATCTTTTATCATTAAAAAAAAAAAAAAAAAGCACTTGTTTTGCTTTTCAAGATTATGTTGGCCAAATAGGATGTGACATGGGATGCTAGCAAGACACTTAACAGTATTTAAACAGCAACTTTAGGATAGGATGAACTAGAAATAAAAACATAATATTTAGGGATATTAGTGCTCACAAGAAAATGTTAAAAGATCTTATTGAACAATTTAAAACATTTTAAAGGCCTCCGATGGCTTTATTCCTCTCTTTTAACATAAACATAATATGAATATTTTTTCGATTTTTTAATGATCAAATCGAATAAATTTGAAATTCAAGGTCAACATCGATAAAGTAGACAAAATTTTAGATGGCAAAATGCATATACAACAAAAATTCAGTGTCCTCACATGAAAGAAAGGAGTCATCCTTATCCCAAGTTATCTTGTCACTAGTTAGAACATACCTTGGTCGACTGGGCTCCACAATTATAAGAATCAGATGCACGGTCGCTACACAGTACACATCTCATCCCTTATTTGAGTTAAAAAGCCCAGAGATTCCTGACATACGTCGGGACAAAGTAGTAAAATAGAGGAAAGTAAAGTAGTACGCGCAGGCACAGTAACCACGTGGGCGGTCCGCGGTGGTTGTTTGGCTTCCCGTCGTTTAGCTGATTTTCTCCGGCCTCGATTGGCAAGAGAGACTATCGCCTGTTGCGAGTACACGTGAGCCCAATTCACATGCGCCGTCGATCCACCGAAGCCAGATTCACACGGACCCCACCTGATCTACGGTGGGCCCGCGGTTGGCTCGCTGGGAGGACCCATGCAAGGCGTCCCCAGCATCACAGCGGGGAGGCTGGAGGTTGACTTTCAGCTGGGACTCGGTTTTGGCCGATCTCTCGATCTTCCCCTCCCGTCTTCCTCTCATCTCCTTGCTTTGGTTCGCACCTCCAGTTCTCGCTCTCGCTCTTTCTCCCATGGCAAAGAAGCTCGTGCACTACGTAGTGGTATCGACATATCTTCTCTCTCTCTCTCTCTCTCTCTCTCTCTCTCTCTCTCTCTCTCTCTCACATAAGGTTTCTGTCAGTCTATAGTGATGAACGCCGATTGAACGTGAGGCTTACGGTTGTGGTCGTGAAGATCAGCTCTTCCAGGATGGAGGCAGCATCGTTTACTCGTCCCTAGCTCATCGTTGATCCTTTTTGCAGGTCGACGCATTCACCGAGACTGCGTTCAAGGGGAACCCCGCAGCGGTGTGCTTCCTGGAGGAGGAGGAAGAGAAGGACGTGGAGTGGCTGCAGGCAGTGGCCAGGGAGTTCAACGTCTCCATAACTTGCTTCCTGACTCGAGTAGCTGCCTCGGGGACGGAGGACTCGAGCCCGAGGTTCCGCCTCAGATGGTTCACTCCTGTCGCCGAGGTGAGTTCCGAATATCTGTCGGCTTATCCGCATGATGGACTTGCTCGGTACTTTTCTCATTTTATCTCGGACTTGGCATGAATGGAAACGCCTGGACGGTCCCTCCCTTATTGCCCAAAAGCACATGACTATATGTTTTCACTCGTTTAGCTTTCCAAAATTTATTGCCCGAATATAACATTGTTTTCCCCCATTGGATTGGGAATCTTTTTGGCAAATTAGAAAAAAAAGGCAAACGAAAATTCATAGCTCAATACAAAAATATATTAGAAGAAAAGGATTAAATGCTGATAAGTTACTCATACGAGAGTCAGCATTCGAATATTAGTTTCTAGTTTAATATGACAAAAGTGTTCTTTTTTTTTTTTTTTTTTTTTTTTTTTTGTCAGAATAATTTGACAAAAGTTGGGAGAAGTTGGGAAGTCACAAAGTTGGTAATTTAATCCAACAAAAGTTTGGGAAGTCACTCTAACGTGGATTGGTAATTTTACACAAGAGTTAGTAAACTCAGACGATTGGTAGCTTATGCAAATGAAAATTAGTAAGTTTTACAAACTATTAAAAAAAATTAGTAATTTCATATAAGTCTGTAGATTACTTATGTGGGAAAAAAATGTTTCTGGTCATTTTTTGACTTAAAGTTTCTTGGGGCATATTGAGTAATCAATATGGGAAAAATATATTCATATTTTCAGGCACACAATAAATTTCTGCTGCTTGGAAAGTCTTGTTTCCCTTTTTTTAGTAATTAATTATTTATATGAGATTGGTAACAACAGCAAGAAGATCGGCTCGCTCACATGAGATTAGGCTGTTTAAGTGTATTGGTGGATTCCAGCCTCTTTGTGCGCGGAATATACGCATCGTTTTCAGTTTTTTGAGTCATTTACCGATTTGATTGGAATTGAAAAACCGGATAGGTCCCTTTACTCGTCAATATCGAGTTGAATTTTCACAATTTTTATGCAAATTATTGGATGGTGGCGCGCAGATACCATATAAATGCGAATCTCCTTTCAGGTTAACCTCTGTGGTCATGCAACACTAGCTGCTACACACGCTCTTTTTACCTCTGGGAAGGTGGATTCAGACACTATCCAATATGTCACCTTGTCAGGAACTCTAACCGCTAAAAGGGTGTCCGAGATCGAAACAGCCGGCGCTTCAACCTATCGAGAACAGGGATGCACCAGGATTCTCCATCGAATTGGTTTTTCCTGTTGTCCCGATTTCAGAATGCGACAGCGAGAATGCGTCATCCCTCTCCAGAGTATTCGATGGCGCTTCCATAGTCGAAGTCAAGAAGACGGCAAAAGATGACCTTCTTGTAAATTCCTAACCATGGTCGAATCTTTCAACTTTTGTTTTGTTGCAGCTTACTGAAAACCTCGGTGTCTCTTCATGAAAATGATGCTTTATGGTTTTCAGAGTCCTATTTTCCTTCTTGGGTTGATGAAAGTTTTCGACCATCACATTGAGCTGATTTGAATGGGAATAGCCTGGTGATTAATTTTGCTTCTTTTCTTGCCAACTTCAATCGCTTTTCGAAGGTCGTTTTCTCATCAGGAAAAGCAGTTGAAGACTTGCAGCCTCAATTTGATAAGATACGAAGTTGTGCAGGAAGGGGCATTATCATAACTGGACTTGCTCAACCGGACTCCGGATTTGATTATGTCAATCGGTTCTTCTGTCCAAAACTCGGGGTGAACGAGGTATTGATGTATCTAATTAATCGGCTGTCAAGTGATGTGCCAGAAGGAATTACCAGCTTCCTAGTTCTTGTTCACTTATTGTTTTGTCCATGATTCATTCATGTATTGACAAGACTGAGATAGCTATCCGGATCAAAGGCCAAGGCTATCTCATTGTCGATACACGCCCATGATGCAAAATGCTAACTGACAAACGAATTTTCCAGGATCACGTGTGCGGGAGTGCAAACTGTTTTCTGGCACCTTATTGGAGCAAAAAGCTGCGAAAAAATGATTTCGTTGTTTATGCTGTAATCTCTCTCTCTCTCTCTCTCTCTCTCTCTCTCTCTCTCTCTCTCTCTCTCTCTCTCTCTTTCTCTCTCCCTCCCTCCCTCCATCCACACGCCCAGGCGCTTATTTGTGACCAGTGCATCTGTGGTTGCTCAACTTCTTATTACTCCATTTCAATAGAATTTCACGCGGTTCCCTAATCAGCTTTGTGCATGTGTTGAGTAGGCATCGCCTAGAGGAGGAGTCGTGAACGTGTGCCTGGACGAGCAAAACCAAAGAGTCATGCTGCGTGGGAAAGCTGTAACTGTAATGACGGGTTCTATTCTTGTTTAAAAATACTTCGAGCAAGCAAGATTCGTCTTGTAAACAAGTCACAGGGCGAGATGGAATAAGTATTCTGATGGCATAAATTTGAGATTGTCAGTTGTTTAATTTTGCAGACCATAGTTGAGATTCTCAGTATGCTTGGAGCTGTAGCCTATGTAGCATAATCAAAGAGACGACCGAACAACCATTTATCTCGTTCTTGCTTTTATGTATTTGAGGGACAGTGCATCAACCACTTTGTCTCGTTTTTGTGCTATCTCTGTATTGCTGCTCATACAGATGCCTGGAAGCTACTTCTAATCTCTTTGGTCTTTCCCTCCTTTAACTTAAAAGAGATAATATCCCTTGTTGTTGGTCGAGTTTCTCGGAGAATGTGCACAGGTCAAGACTCGAGTTGAGGAGTCCCATGTCGAAGAACGACGAGATGGCCGTGTTGCTTATGACCCGGGTTCACCAATTGAAGGGGTCGAATCTCATTCCCATTTAGGAGCTCGCACGTCCGCTTCTGTAAGCTCTTACCTACTCTCATCCACAGGAAAGATGATCACGTGATCCTACACGAAGAACCGGTTACTGGTATCAGTTTCCTGTTGACCTTGCATTAGGCCACTCGAATTATGTCAGAGACTTCTAAGAAAGCTCCTGATCCATCATTTATAACAGTCGCGGCTCGGACAAACATTAAGCGGTGAACCACAGTTGACAGTTTCCAAACAACACCGTTGTTCGGGTGCCGAGAAAGGAACAAGAACACGGGTTACAGGATCGCCCGATGGCTAAACTATAGCTGGTCCACAGCACACGATCCCAAAGTACAATAGCTAGGGTTGATGTCATGGGAAAACATATAGATAAGTAACTAGAGAAAAATTTCGTTTGAAAGTAACGCAATATATATTTTTCGCCTATTGAAGGACGAATCTAAAGGGATTTTAGAGCACTTTAATTGAGTACAATATGACATTTCTTTTTCATATGATTAGTCTTATTGAAAAAGAACAAACACTTTTTCGATAACTTCCTAAACATGTGTAAAAACACAAATGTCAATAACATCACTACTTGTAGATACCATCAATAGGGTAGTCTATTGCTAAAAGGTCGCATTCTTTTCCACAAGTTCTCAATTCATCAATTCGAGGCATATCATGAGCGAATTTTTATTTGTTTTGTGCTTCAAACATTTACTATCTCATATGGAAATCTCCAAATTTCCAGCGCATTAATGAGAACTAATACCGGCTAATACAATTACAAGTGAATTGAATAGTTATAACTCAGGTAAAACATTTAATAATTGATGTGGGACCATCATGACATTGCATAATTTGTATAAGTAACACTGACACCAATACGTGACATGGACACGACACAACACGATATACCGACACGTCAGTTCTCAAAAAATAGAGAATTCCAACACATTAAGACACATTATATATTAAATGTAATATAAATTATCATTTTTATGATTATTCTAAATTCAAATTCACAAATAAATAATAATAATAATAATAATAATAATAATAATAATAATAATAATAATAATAATAATAATAATAAAAAAGAGCTTAGAATGATATTAAACTAAAAACATTAATCCACTATTTGTTAATATTATTCATTATTTTAATTTGACAAATTTAACTCCATTCTAATAATCTATAAAACTTGTAGGAAAAAATAAACAATCCACATTTTAGACTCGCGTGTCAGAGTATGTCGGAAGAGAAAAGAAAAAACGAACTTGGAGAGTGAAGTTGGAAGAGAAGAGAAGACAAGTTTTTCTTCTTTACCCCTTTATTATTTTTATTATTTTTATTATTTTTATTATTTTTTACATATTTATATTTTGACCCCTTTTTATTAAAAATTTTAAAATTCGACCCAATTCTTTTAAACTTACATGTCAAAATTCCGGAATCAAGTGTTAGAGAGTGTCTGAAGAGTTGATCAGGTATTGGACTCACACATCGGAATTTCAAACTCAAATATAAAAAAATGCTGGGAAAGTTGATCAATATCGAATTTTTCGACACGTATCATTGGCCAAGTGTGTAGAAAAGTGTCGGACACAAAGACTTCTTGAAAGTGTCGGTGCTTCGTAACCTATGGTAGATGCCCCGGTTACTTTTGACTTGTCAAGAAATAAACAGAACTCTTCGATGACGCTTAGAATGAGGTATGAAAAACAGAGACGGCCGGCAAAGTAGACTAAAAGATGTTCCGTGCGGATAGAGGGCAGACCTGCCCCGAACGATTTACGAGGAACTGGACTATCGCGTTCTTCTCCAATAGACATCGCCTGATTTCATTGCTTCTTCTCCATTAGCCATCTCTCTCTCTCTCCCTCTCCCTCTCCCTCTCCGTCCCTCTCTATGGAAAAGAAGCTCGTGCAGTACTCGGTGGTATCAATACAGCCTCCTTCTCTTCCGTTTCATTCCCCTACCAGAGATGGAGATCTCTTGCGGAAACTTCCTTGAACTCTTCTGCATCGACCATGACATGGGCTTGTGCGTGGTGTTGTTTTGGTAGGTGGACGCATTCACCGACACGGCCTTCAAGGGGAACCCGGCGGCGGTGTGTATCTTGGAAGAAGAGAGGGACGAAGAGTGGCTGCAGGCGGTAGCCAGGGAGTTCAACTTCTCGGAGACCTGTTACCTGACCGGTGCCTCGGGCTCAGAACTCGCCGGCTCGGCCAACGGGGGATCGAGCCCGAGGTTTCGGCTCAGGTGGTTCACTCCAGTTGAGGAGGTGAGTGAGTTTCGGAATTCCATCTTCCCAGCGTTGCTTGCTTTAATTCCGCAAGTGCAGGATATACAGAGTGTGTGGCTAATAAATGACTGAAAGCTCCTTCGTCCGCATTCCACGCGAACTGCTAAACTTTGCTTGCGTGCTTTTTGGTAACTTTCTTTCTTTATCGTAGCCAACAAAAATAGCAATTTTTCTGTCATTGACAGGGTTAACGTCCTGGTTTTGTTATGATTCTTTTAATTTGTGATAATTCGCATTTTCTCAGTTTGGCTGAATATAATCAACCACGGATGGCTTGATGAAGAATTCGTAAAAAATTCGATGTCTATTTATCCTTCGCCGTCTGTTTCATCTCATTACTTTGGACCACCAGTTAATTTGCTAATTGTGCTTGTATTAGATGAAATTATATGCATTTCCTGTGTGGGACTATGAATCATGTTGATGTTGTTCGATTGAACTCCAAGTCCGACACCGAGTCTCTGATGTGGTTGCTCTGATGCCTGCTTTTCGATAGTGGCAGTAAACATTGATGTTGATGATTAATCAGTTTGATGAAGTGTGTCACATCTCAGTATGGAAGAAATGCTACGGGAAACTGGTTGTCATATTATCTAATCACAAACTTGACCTTTCAGTTTGACCTCTGCGGTCATGCGACCCTAGCTGCTGCGCACACTCTCTTCACATCAGGGATGGTAGATTCTAACACCATCGAGTTTATGACGTTATCCGGAATTCTGACCGCTAAAAGGGTTCCCAAAACGAAGTCATCCGACATTTCAAAGGTTCAAGATGGTGATGTGCCCGGGATATGGATCGAATTGGATTTTCCTGTAGTCCCGATTGCTGAAGATGATGCCGAGCGGATTTCATGTGTCACCAAAGTTCTCAATGGCACTTCCATTGTTGAAATCAAGAAGGCGGGAAAGGACGATCATTTCGTAATTCCTCAACTGCAACTTGATCATTTTCTTTTCCCCATAAATACTGTTTCGACTACATTGAACCCCTTGCTTCCCCTATGAGGCAATCGTTTTCATTCTGTTGATTCCAGGATTTGTACAGCAGCAGCTGGCATTGAGCTGATTTTCATTAGGAAGAGAGTATTTAGTTCCTTCATTTCTACTTTCTTCTGATTATTTTTGCAGATTGTTTTCCCATCAGGGAAAGAAGTTGAAGAATTTCAGCCTCAGTTTGATGAGATACAGAGATGTCCTGGGAGTGGTATCATCATCACAGGCTCGGCTCAGCCAGACTCAGGATTCGATTTTGTCAGTCGAGCCTTTTTCCCAAAAATTGGGATAAATGAGGTATTAAAGTTCATACCTTGGAAAGTTTCTTGAAGTATTAATCATAATTGGTTCATCAATTGTCGGATTAGTTGGTCATATGTCGAAAGTTGTTCTATCAACCAATTTTATGCTCTTACCACAAACCCCTGAATGAATGATCTATTTTCCAGGATCCTGTAACTGGCAGTGCACATTGTGCTTTGGCACCTTATTGGAGTGAAAAGCTGGGGAAGAAAGATCTCGTTGCCTTGCAGGCATCGCCCAGAGGTGGAGTAGTGAAGGTGCACTTGGACGAGCAGAACCAGAGAGTGTCATTGCGCGGGAAAGCTGTAACTGTAATGAGGGGCTCTCTTCTTGTTTGAATTTCTAGCGCTTCTTCTTGTTTCTGAACTTAAAGCACGTGAAAGTCACTTATGTGAGAAGGAATGGAAATAAATGAGCTTATGTTGTGGGTTCGATGGTACCGATTGGAATAATGTGAAATACATGAGATAGCATCCTTTCCTGTGTGACAGGTTCTCAATTTGCTTGCAGTGGAGAGTAAACTGAATAAGTGTTGAATGGATCCATTGTTTCGTTCCCAAAGGACTCTGTCTGCAGAACTCTGTCTGCAGAAGAAGTGCATATTTGATTGACGTAAGTGTTTATCAGCACGTCTGGGAAAATAAACAAGTGACTAAAGGCCTCCATCAAACTAAAACATCAGCGTTGCACAGTTTCTGTTCCCGTAGAAACTAACTTCCTACAAATTCGCCGTTTGAGTAGTAGGATGGACGTGTCATTTCCTATACTTCATGTGGAGTCAGGTAGTGAATTGCAGCTACACTAACATGTACATGTAAGTTCGCACATGAAAGTTTCTGCTCTCATCGACAACTGGTCTATGAGATCTGTAATGTTTTTCAGTTCAGACACTACAGTTGAATTAGTAGAGCGAGTCTTTCTTATTATGGCAAGTCTAGATGTGAGTCTACTGATAATCTTGCAATCAAACAGAACACGAAGAGTTGACAGCAAATGAGGCTTTAAAAGCTCTAAAGGACCTCTATGGCCTGAAAAAAAGAGGAAGAAGAAGAAGAAGGTGAGGGAAAATAAAGTAGTCTAGGCCACACAAGTCCAACCTTATTAAGGTGATCACGAAGCAACAAAATGCGAGGCTTAAGCAGGGCAATAGAAACTTCGAATAAATCAACTGGAGATCGTGACAGACATCCTGCTGCTACGCTTTCTGGTCCGGAGTTGGAACCATCGTTGCTTGGGCGCTGTGACAGTGAGCGCATCTCCGCTCATGGCAGCAGTGGAGTCGCTCGCCCTAACATTCTTAGGAAGGGCCATCTGGATCTTTTTGTTTGCCACTTCGCTCCTGTCGCATGAGATACAAAGCGACTCGCCATCAATGATCTCAACCTTCAATTCGTCCTTCATCAGTTGTGGAAGCTGTAGGCGAATGACATAGTCGGTCGCAGTCTTTTGGCTCTCGACCAACTCGTCAGGAGAGAATGGATCGCTGTAAAAGAAAGCGCCCGCTTCATGGTCATGCCATTCCATTCTTATGATACAAATTAATTTCTTTAAGAGCCGAATCCGAAGTGGGTACTCCATCGGAATGGGATTCACAGTTCTTCAATATGGAGTCAGCAGCTTTGCTGAGAATACACATACAGCTGCAGTCTAAGGCCCCTGCACTCTTTAAGGAAAGTTGGCAACCTTATAGTTGAGTATCTGATTCCCACTAAATTAATGAAGATTAGTACAAAGGACCGTAAAGATTTTAGAGGACCATGGCCACCTGTTCTGAAATTTTAAGGTGTCAAATCAAGGCGAGTGTTTATATATTTTTAAGGACCGGGAAAGATTTGAAGTCGGGATCTCATGCTCTCATTTGTAAAGATTGTTTGGCACCTGTTGACACCTAAATTTTGGCGGCCCGTTTATTTATTTAGTGCATAGAAAATTAAGGGTTAATTTTATCCCTAAAAAAAAAAATTAATTGCATTGCATATAGATTCAGGTGCATTTACATTTTTTGCATTTTATTGGATCGGTGGTGAATAGATTCGGATTAGTGGTTCTAAGCTTTAATTTGGCAGGCCGGACTAAGCCTACAAAGCAAGTAAATTGGCATGAGCCCATTTTCTTTTAATGACAAAAATTACTTAAATGGAGATTTGAAATGATATTACGGTGGATTTTTGGAATTTAAGAAAATTGGGTTGCAATCTTATCTTTAGGCGATAAAATCAGGAGATGCGAAAAATAAAAAAAGTGATATTATGTGCAAGAAAGAAATCTTCGCGGATGTTGATTTGAAAAGGAAATTAAAACCCTAATCTTCGGCCTATAAAAAGGTTTTTGGCATAGGGTTTCGAGGAGGTCACACATTGAATACCCGGCCAAATGTGAAACACCATAGCGAGAGGTATCCTATTGAGAAGAAGGGAGAACATCCAGAGAAGTTTCAAAACCTAGTTCTTCCATCACATCTACCGTCCCTCATCGAACACCCTGGCCGCTTCCTCTTGCCTCGAAGCCGACCTGTCCACTCGGCACCGTCGGATCACTAAGGCCGACTTTCACCAGTGAAGATCCAGCGCCGTGACCAGTTCTTGCTATCGCGCCCTCGTTGACACGGAGACCAACGTTCTTGCTCACGGTCAGCAATTCTCGCGCTCATCATGTACTTTCGGTGCCTCGCAATTGTGCGCGACGGAACGACCAACGGATTCATCCCCTCACGCCTTCATCGATGAAGTTCGCTGACCATCACCCAACAAAGCAATAGTCCACTTCAACAGACAAACACGTGGACGAGCAAGAATTGCTTCATTGGGGCAGCCACAACAAGAGCACACGGTCAAAGGTTCTACGAGGAAAAGCTTTGTTGAGCTTGTGGATTCATGGAGCCAACAGTGAAAGCCAATTAAAAGAAAAAAAAAAGAAAAAAGAAAGATTGGTTGTGCCTATGCCGAATCATCGTGAGCCCAGGAGATGAATTTTGTTCCATTATCACAACATGTCGGCCAAAATAAGGAGCTTCAACTGAAATTCATGGCCACGTGATCCAGAGCAGTGAATTCCAAGAAAAAGACAACATCAAGGAAGGTGGAAATTGGAGATCTCGGTTGCATTAAGCAACGTGACGTCTGCAAATCAAGAGCACGCCCGTCGCCAAAATCTATCACCAGGTTTCATTCGCAAGTCCAGATCCCATGTTGGCGGTTCTCTCTCTTCGACGACAATGAAGCAAAACCCACCTCACACCCGATCTCCGCCATGACGTCCCCGATGTGAGCCGTTTCGCTCACTGCTGGTCATGCCGCATTGTGGAGCTGGTTGCAATCCCGGACACCTTGCGAGCCTTCCGTCATTCAAATTTGGAAACGGTATCCGAGCGATATTGCAATTTAGGTAATAATTTTCATCAAATTGATCTTCATATATTTTTATTGCCTAATTTGTGAAATCGCTATCTTGTATGAATCTTTAAACGATGCTATTGTATCCACAAAACATTGAGTATCTTTTTAAATTATGGATTATTCCCTAATTTCACAACGCGCACATGATTGACAGTCCAATTTCACGCTCGAAATACGACTTGTAATCGCACGGAAAAATCGCTAATCCGATCTCAATTTATTTTAAAATTGGCCAACCCGATCTCATGCGCGAGATATGGTTCGCCAATTTGTGGATATCGATCCTATCTTATTTGATTTGCTGTCATGTTGGTTGAATCAATTTTATTCTGTTAAATAAAAAAAATCCAAAAAATGCTAGGATGTAGTTTTAAATTTGAATTGCACGTTTAATTATTTGGTAATTATTAATTTCGAAATTTTTAAAAAGAAAAAGGAAAAACAAAAAACAACAAAAAAAAGTCATTATGCATATTTCATGTAAAATTAGGGCATCTTTTGCACGTCATAGCATATTTGGGTAAAATTGCATTTAGTTTAATTTTAGATGATGTTTTTCTTAATTTACTATAGGTTTAGGTATTTTATTAAATAGATTGCATTTTAGGATTATCTAGGTTAAGATAATATTTTAGTTTAAATTAGGATTTGGCTCAACCTAATTCCTAATATAAATTAAATAGGATCTTAATCTAATTAGTTAATTTTCACATTTCACCTAATTTCGAATTTCTTAAAAAATATAAAAAAAAATGTCATAGGTTAAATTAGTTTTATTATTTAGGATAAAATGCATTCTTTTAGGAAAAAGAAAAATTGTCATATGCACGTCATTAGGGTTAGATTCATTGAGATGCATGTCATTTAGTATTTTTGCTAGGCCCATTTAATTAGAAATTACATGTCATTAGAATTAGGTCATTTAGTTAATATTGCATTGCATATTGCATGATTTTCATTAAATAAGTGAAAACAAAAAAAAAAAGAAATTGCGTGTTAATTAGAAACCATATCTGGATTTTAATTTAACATTGCAGATGCTTTCGTTGCTTTGAGGTAAGTTTTTGCAATTTATTTATTGTTTATTTGGGTGTTAAATTGGTTGATTATGCACCCGTATGACCACCTCATATGTTAGGGGAAATAGATTTAAAATCAGTCCAAACTGCTTGTCAAACATTTTTCAAAATAAAAAGAAAGGTACCGAAAGGGCGTTAGAGAATTCTAGCGTAACCAAGTCCCCGTACCCATAGTCTCTGGTTCATAGGAGTAAAATAATTATTTTACTTGGGTTTCTAATCGACCCACCAAAAATAGATTAATGGCGACTCCTAATTAAAACAATTGCATGTTAAGAACTTGAACCGAAAGTCACGAATTGGTATAGGCTTGGGAGAGCCCGAGTTAAGTTTAGGCTTAACAATCCATTAGCCAAAACCCTAGTTAAGTTTAGGCTTAACAATCCATTAGCCAAAACCCTAGGTGGTTCACACCCGAAAATTTGGTCGCGACAACACCATTATCTACCCTTTTAATAGTTATATAGTCGGAGAAAAACAATCTACCCTTTTAATAGTTATATAGTCGGAGAAAAACATGATTTAATATTTATGTATACTGCTAAGGACTAGGCCAACTTATGATCAAATCATCTACACATGATCTAGCATCGGAGGAAGGCTTGCTTCAATTTCTCATTCTAAGAGATGAACGCATAGATCAATTTAGCTATTAAAATAGGCCCCCCATTTCCACCCCTTATTGGCTCCCAACACTTCCTATAATTGACTACATTAATCATTGCGGGTGCCACTCTTGATTTAATATTATTACTTATCTTTTTCACCATTTATTATTGGCTCCTGACACCCGCTATCATATTAAATTAACTACATTATCCATTTATTTCTTTTTTTTTCAATTTTATTAAAAGAAAAACTCACCCACATTACTTGCAAACATTTTTTTTTTCACCCTAGCCGATTCAGCCAATTCATCCACACCCGCTACATTTCAACATTTCCTTCATGTTTCTCCTCTTCAAAACCTATTCTCCATTATTATAACATGAGGAGGCTCTAATCATATATTGAAGTACATAAATGTTAATTTTATCTAGAAATTTTTTACTTCATTTCCATAGATTATCCTCACGATCTGAATTTTTC
The DNA here is from genome assembly GCA_014182725.1 of Eucalyptus brandiana. Lineage (NCBI taxonomy): Eukaryota > Viridiplantae > Streptophyta > Magnoliopsida > Myrtales > Myrtaceae > Eucalyptus > Eucalyptus brandiana. Next base: position 30,263,428 of record CM024670.1, read on the forward strand.
GACTTCGAATATTGGTACAAATTTACTCAAAGATTGAATATCGCGGCTGATATATGCATTATACACAATTAACTTAAAGATTTTCCTCTTACTCATGCTTAAATTACTTTTTGTATAATTGTTTCCTGATTTTAAAAAAGAAACCTGATTTAAAAAGGAAATGTAAAAATCATTAACGAAATTATTATTTTTTTACCAGAAATATAATAATTAGGTAGCTATCTAGCAAATAAATATTTTTTAAAAAGAGGTGCACCAATTTTGTTCCAAATTGATAAAGAAAAGGAAAAAATCAGAAAAGAAGAAATAAAGGCAAGCACCATTTCAAATCAAAAGTGGGCCCCACGCTTAATATTAATAAATATTATTTGAGAGGAGCATGGGTAGTTAGCGTAAGCATGGAAGAAATGACATTCCCAACAACATTTATCTCATTCTTGTTTTCATGTAATTGAGGGACAATGCATCAACCACTTTGTCTCGTTTATGTGCTATCTCGTGTTGCTGCTCGTACAGATGCCTGGAAGCTACTTCTGACCTCTTCGCTCTTTCCCTCCTTAACTTAAAAGAGACAATATCCCTTGTTAGTGGTCGAGTTTCTCTGAGAATGTGCACAGATCAAAACTCGAGCTGAGGAGGAGTCCTATCTCGAAGAATGACGAGATGGTCGAGTCGCTTATGACCCTCTCATTCCCATTTAGGAACTCGCATGTCGGCTTCTGTAAGCTCTACACCAACTCTCATATACAGAAGAGATGATCTCGTATTCAGATAGAGGCCCCATACATCTAATACGAAGAACCGATTACTGATATCAGTTTGCTGTTTACCTTGCATTAGGCCCTTCGAATTACGTCAGAGACTTCTAGGAAAGCTCCTGATCCATCATTTATAACAGTTGCGGCTAGGACAACATTTACCGACGAACCATAGTTGACAGTTTCCAAACAATACCGTTTTTCGGGTGCCATGAAAGGAACAAGAACACAGGTTGTGGGATCGCTCGATGGATAAACTATAGCTGGTCCACAACACACGAACCCAATGTATCAATAACGTCACTACTCATAGATATCACTGACATGGTAGTCTATTGGTAAAAGTGTCATGTTCTTTTGCATAAGTTCTCAATTCACAAATTTGAGTCATATCATGAGCTAATCTAAGCTCAATTTGTGCTTTGAGCATTTACTATCTCATATGGAAATCTCCAAATTTTCAATACACTAGTGAGACCTAGTAATGAGTGAATTGAATAGTTATAACTCAAGTCAAACATTTAAAAGTTAATACCTTGAAAAATTTCAAATTAGTACACATGTGACAAATTTACCACAAACTATTTTTTTGACCACCAAAAACCCCAAACTGCTATACCTTTAATAAATTTATCCCAAACTGGTACACTTGTAACAAATTTACTCTCTGTTAATTTTCGTTAAATTTTACTATAAATTATTAACTTAAATGACATGTAACAATTAACTAATATACCAATTTAAGATTTTACGCCCTGTTTGTCACAGTTTACAATTTTTGTGATTTTTTTGTGGTATCAATTTAATTTAGCGGAGAGTATATTTGTCACAAATTTACCAGTTTTGAGTTTTTTGCAATTGAATAAATTAATTTGGAGTCCAGTTTAGGGGTTTTTATGATCAATCGGAATAAATTTATCACAGCTATACCAGTTTAAGGATTTTTATGATAAAAAAAAAATAGTGTTTAATAAATTTGTCTCAGATATACCAGTTTGGGATTTTTCAAAATATTAACCCAACATTTAATAACAGATCTTGGGCCAAACATTGCACCTATTGTAGGTGTGCTGGTTACTTTTGACTTGTTCAGAAACAACAAAAAAATAATAATAACTCTGAGATAATACTTAGGATGAGGTAAAAATAAATAAATAAAAAGGGGATGGCCGGCAAAGTGGAGATAAAAAAAATGTCCCGTGCAGATCGCGGGCAGTCCTGCCCCGTGCGATTTATAGGAAACTGGACTTTCGCGTTCTTCTCCAATAGACATCACCCGGTTTCATTGCCTCTTCTCAATTGGCCATCTCTCTCTCTCTCTCTCTCTCTCTCCCGATGGAGAAGAAGCTGGTGCAGTACTCAGTGGTACCAATACACTCTTTCTCTTCTGTTTCGCTCCCCTGCCCCTCTTTTGCTCATGCTTTTAAGCCCTCCAGATATGGAGATCTCTTGTGAACCTTCCTTGAACTTTTACGAATCGACCATGACATGGGCTCGTGGGTGGTGGTGCTTTTTTGTAGGTGGATGCATTCACCGACACGGCCTTCAAGGGGAACCCGGCGGCGGTGTGTGTCTTGGAAGAAGAGAGGGAGGAGGAGTGGCTGCAGGCAGTGGCCAGGGAGTTCAACATCTCGGAGACCTGTTACCTGACCCGGGCGTCGGGCTCGGAACTCGCCGGCTCGGGCGACAGGGGATCGAGCCCGAGGTTCCGGCTGAGGTGGTTCACCCCAGTTGCGGAGGTGAGTGAGTTTCGGAATTCCATGTTCGCGTTGTTACTTGCTTTGATTCGGGAATAGCAGGATATAGAGTCTGTGGCTAATAAATGACTAAAGGCTTTTTGTCTGCTCCCCACGTGAATGAGTAATATTCGATTTTGGGCATTGCTAAATTTTACTTGCGTGCTTTTGGTAATTTTCTATCTTTATCATAGGCAACAAAAATGGCATTTTTTCAGTTATCGTCGCGGCCACGCGGAGTCAGCTTCCTGGTTTTGTTATGATTCTTTTAATTTGTGATAATTCGTGGCTTCTGAGTTCCGCTGCATATAATCAACAATGGACAGCTTGATGAAGAATTCGTCGACAATTCGATTTCTATTCGTCCTTCGCCGTCTGTTGTCTTCTCATTACTTTGGCTTACCAGCTGATTCGCTAATTGTCCTTGTATTAGATGAAATTATACGTATTACCTGCGTGGGACTATGAATCTTGTTGATGTTGTTTGATAGGCCTCCAAGTCCGACACCGAGTCTCTGATGTACTTGAGAAATGCCTGCTTCGTCGTTATAATAATCCATTTCCACCAGACTAATCTATGTGGTTGCTCTGATGCCTGCTTTTAGATAGTGGCAGTAAACATCAATGGAGATGATCAATCAGTTTGATGAAGTATGTCTCATTTCAGTATGGAAGAAATGCTACTGGAAACTGGTGATCATATTATCTAATCACAAACTTTACCTTTCAGGTTGAGCTCTGTGGTCATGCAACGCTAGCTGCTGCGCACACTCTCTTCACATCTGGGATGGTAGATTCTGACACCATCGAGTTTATGACGTTATCCGGAATTCTGACTGCTAAAAGAGTTCCTGAAATGAAGCCATCCAACATTTCAAAGATTCAAGACGGTGATGTGCCCGGAATATGGATCGAATTGGATTTTCCTGTAGTCCCGATCGCTGAAGATGATGCCAAGCGGATTTCATGTGTCTCCAAAGTTCTCAATGGCACTTCCATTGTTGAAATCAAGAAGACGGCAAAGGGCGACCATTTCGTAATTCCTCAACTGCGACCTGATCATTTTCTTTTTCCCATAAATACTGTTTTGGGTACATTAAACCCCTTGCTTCCTCTTTGAGGCAATCGTTTTCATTCTGTTGATTCCAGGATTCTTACAGCAGCAGCTGGCATTGAGCTGATTTTCATTAGGAAGAGAGTATTTAATTCCTTTCATTTCTACTTTCTTCTGCTTATTTTCGCAGATTGTTATCCCATCGGGGAAAGAAGTTGAAGAATTTCAGCCCCAGTTTGATGAGATACACAGATGTCCTGGGAGGGGTATTATCATCACAGGATCGGCTCAGCCAGACTCAGGATTTGATTTTGTCAGTCGATTCTTCGCCCCAAAACTTGGGGTGAATGAGGTATTAAAGTTCATACCTTGGAATGTTTCTTGAAGAATCAATCATAATTAGTTCATCAATTGTGTGATTAGTTGATCATCTGTCGAAAGCTGTTCTATCAACCAATTTTATGCTCTTACCACAAACCCCTGAATGAATGATCTACTTTCCAGGATCCTGTATGTGGCAGTGCACATTGTGCTTTGGCACCTTATTGGAGTGAAAAGCTGGGGAAAAATGATCTCGTTGCCTATGCTGTAACCTCTCTCTCTCTCTCTCTCTCTCTCTCTCTCTCTCTCTCTCTCTGTTCATGCACACTTGCTTGTACCCATGTACGTTTGCTTCTGTATGCGCATGTGTTTTGTTATGCTTCTCTCGTCTCTCAAACGGTATGTAAATGAATGATTTTCAATGGCATACTGCTACCGCCCTAATCATTTTCACGTCTTGCAGGCATCGCCCAGAGGTGGAGTGGTGAAGGTGCACTTGGACGAGCAGAACCAGAGAGTGATGCTGCGCGGCAAAGCTGTAACTGTAATGAAGGGCTCTCTTCTTGCTTGAATTTCTAGCGCTTCTTCTCACTTTTGAACTTACAGCGCGTGAAATTCCTGTATGTGAGAAGGAACTGAAATGAGTGGGCTTATGTGGTGGGTTGGATGTTATCGATTGGAATAGGGTGAACTACCTGAGATCATCTTTTCCTTTATGAGAGGTTGTCAATCTGCTTGCGTTGGAGAGTGAACTAAAAATTGTAGAATGAATCACATTGCTTCACTCTTAAAGGACTGTCTGTAGAAGAATGTGCATGTTTGATTGAACTAAGGGTTTATCGGCATGTCGGGGAAAAAAAACAAGGGACTTAAAGCCTCCGTCGGATGAAGACATCAGCATTGCAAAGTTTCTGCTCGCATGGAAAACTAACTTCCTGCCAATTTTTCCTTCGAGGAGTAGGATGGCCATTCATTTCCTGTACTTGTTGTGGAGTTGGGTTGTGGATTGCAGCTACGCTAGCTGTTATATTTCTATGGTATGTCAATGATGGGGTGCGATTAAAACGCATCGATTCATCTTAATGTGACACAATGGAGAGACACATTTTGAAAGAGTGTGAGGGAAGTTATATAAATAACTTCTGGAGATAACCATCATAACATTTGGTAGAAAGAACGTTCTGAAACAAAGTATTCTCTCTTCTTCTCCTCTCTCCATAAAGAACAAAAGACGTTCCATTTCTACTTCGAGAAGACAATCGGCATTAATTATGTAAAAGGTAAATATTTTTCTTGTGATTGTATTCAAATCATCATGAAGTCATATCATTTGTCTTTCGCTCGTAATTTAATATACCTTCTTGGGTAATTCGTTTATTGCATATCGAAAAGATAAATCATTTCTTCCACCGACTTTCTTCCAACATTGGTATCAAAGCTTGTGTTATGATTTGTCTTGTTTTTTCATCAAATTTTCTCACTTGCTATATGCTATGAGGTTCACATCGTCTAAATGTTCATTACTCAGAAATTGCAACATGAACCATCAAAAACGAACAAGAAGTGAAGAACGGGTTTGGAAGTTATGGACGGCAATATTGTTTTGGCCATTTTTTGGAATATTTTTTTAGCCAAAATCAATTTTTGAATAAACAAGGTGAAATACTCGTCGAGACAATCACAACGACTAGTATCACACTACTTGAAGACACCGGACGCACCCACATGCTAGGCCAGAAGTTGCAGTGCATGAGCACCACACGTGCATTAGCCAACGATGACATTACCCATCGGTGGTTCGCTAGCCGACCTAAGACTCTTGCTCTATCACAAAAGTCTTATATAGTGAAAATTTTTAAACATTTCAATATACAATATTGTAATCCCATTGATACTCCTATTATGCAAGGCAAAGGCCTATTACTAGATGTATTCACAAGAAAAGAAAGAAATGGAAACCCTTATGCTAGTTTTATGTATTTTTTTTTCTTTTCTTTTTTCTTTGTTTCTTCTTTTCCTTCTTCACTGTTTTATTACTTTGGTCTACGAGAATCACCCCACCCTTACTGACCACTAGGCAAGGGCAGCAAAGCCCTTGCCACCCACAAGTGAGATGGTCGAGGTAAGGCTAGCCTCACCAGCCACAATAAGAAAATAATGAAGAAGTAAAAGAAAAAAAAAAATTTAAATCAAAATAATATTAAGATAATATTAACAATTATTCATGTCAATAATTTTCAGCAAAAATTAGCGAGATTGACTCAATGAGTAAAATGTGAAAAGGTTTAGGACTTTTTGGACAATCTTTCAATGTGTGCAAGTTCTTTTTAGGAGTTTCATTACTTATACTAAATTGATTCAAAAGGTATTATACTAATTTGACGAAAGTGATTACGATTGAGAGACAATGAGTACAAGTCTTGTAACTCTAGCTTAAGCAAATGGTTTGGTCGAAGATCTATTTCGAAAATTATTTATTAAAGAATTTATTTTAGGAAAAAAATATTGTATGCTTGTGCAACATGTACTAGCAACAATGCATTAGGATTCAGAAGGTATGCGATTAAAAACTTCATGTGATGTCGATGTTGATGCCTTCTTTAATGATCCATCGGCGACTACGCGGTGTGAATTGTGACTCGTGACCGAGTTGGTCCCTAGTTGGTCCAGTTTATATTAAGTGTACCTGCAGGCGAGACTGGACCGGGCCCAGATATAAATATATACATGTTAACCTCGTTGATGTTCTGAAATTATCTAAACAAACCCAAATGTTAAAATTTCTTCATTCTGTTTTTTTTTTTTTTTTTTTTTTGGGTTAAATTATTATTATTTTTTAAGTTGTCCCTAGCTTGTCGCCAACCCCGAAAAGAAATGAAATAGAATAACAATATAATTAATTTTGCCAACATCAATCGACGCGCATGTGATCGGAGGCCATGTGTGAATCTGCACAGTTCCCACTAATGGATGGCATCTGCATAGCATATGATTTTCTATTGCTTTTTCTCACATTCTTGGTCCATTCCTCTTTTGCAATTATCAAGAAAAAGCACCCCACGTTGCTGTTGCAAGCCACCCGCCTACGTTGGCATCTTAAAGAGAAGAAGTATATATCTCGACCCACATAATTTCGCCAAAACAAATAAAGAAGAAAAAGGAAGATGATATTCGTAAAATTCATGTCCTAATATTTATAATTACTAGCCAACATTAACATTAATCGGGTGCTTCTTGAAAAATTGAAAAAAGGAAAAATAATGGTTGGAACTGCAAGATCAATGTGTGCAAGTGGACCTTTTTGTAAATAACAAAGACTTCAAGAAAAACAATTCTCATGAGGTGTGGATGGTCCGTCAGCCTAAGTTAGCTTAATATGCACAAACTTGTACTTTAATGTTTCCTTCTTCCATTATTTAATTGACCCATCATGTCTACATTACATTAAGATTTGTCCCATGAAAAAGATGTCCACTTCACAATTGTCTATGCCAACCTTACATTAGCGACAACACCACATGATGTCTAGGGGCAAAAAATTATCGAGACTCAAAACCTCGATCTCCAGAGCAACAGCATATACAAAAATCTAAATCCGGAATGAAATTGAAAATTTTGTATTACTTAACTCAAAAGGCAATCCACGGTGTTCATTATCTGGAATCATATGAATTCAATCATGTATTTGACAAAATTGCTCCAGAGGACATAAATGCTGAGCTTGGATTGTCCATCCGGGAAAAATGTATTGAACATTTTTTATTGGTTAAGTAACATTTTCACGGAGTTATAAAGATGACGTGCATATAAGGCATAATAAATTACAAGTGCTTTTCTCATGCTTACTTGTTAGTCATTTTTATAATAAAATGAGTATATGTGAAGATTATACCATTTGAAAATAAGACATGGTAATGCAAACCAATTAAAAATGTGCTAATTAGCGTTATTTTGTAAATTTACTGTCGATTCTTAATTATCGAAAAACAGTGCATGGTTATAGCACTTCAAAGTTCATAACGATTTTAACAATGTTACACCGCCCAGTAAACTTCATTGCGTTGTAGTTTTAAAGCATTCATTAGCAAACAAACATGTGGCAAGATTTCAAAACGCAACAATAACATAATTACAACCTCACCAAACGGGCTCTAAATAACTCCTAGATTCTTAATTTCCTTGGAAAGACTATTCTTTTTTCAAAGAGCAAACCGGTTTCAGCCGTATATTCCCGTCCATTGGGGCGTTCAATTTGAAAAGGATTTTAGAAATCATTGTTAGCGAAAATGGACCTCTGTTTTAAAAAAATTAACTTTCTGCTCGTCTTTCATCAAATATAATCAAAAGAGACTTTCATTAGGAGGATAAAAAGTTCCTTGATTATGCTTGAAAAACATTTTCATGATATTGTAAAATGCATTTTATAAACGGTTTCCATCTCCAAATGAAAATAAAATTGGAAGTCATGTTAAAAACAATAATCGAAGAGCTAACGCTAAACTCATGACTTCCGCCTTACTTTTAAATTTATGAGCTTTTGATTTTAGTTTGACATTAAAGTGACTTTATCTACATAAAATATCTTCTCCTTTTTCCTCAAAAAGGTAAATGGAAAATGACATATGGTCCTCAAACTTTGGTTAAATATGCAATGTCATCCCAAATTTTGAATTTGCTCAATTTGATCTTAAACTTTATCTTAATGTATAATGTCGCCATTGAACTTTTTACTTTTGGTACACATTTAATTTAGCTCATAAACTATATGAAATTATTCAATGTTGTCCTTCCATTAATTTAAATAAATGAAATTTGTTGATTTGGCTTCCAATCTGGTACATTTTAAACGATGGACAAAGATTGGGGCCGATCCAAAACAGATATGTTTAGTTGGATATTAGGCAAGGTGAATGCAAAACTTGAGGGCTGGAAAGAACTTTTGCTGTCGAAAGGGGAAAGGAAATCCTACAAATCTCGTGCAAGCTATTCCACAGTATGCGATGTCCATTTTCAAACTTCCTATATCTTTGTGCCATAAGATTGAACAGAAAATCTCCAATTTCTGGTGGAGAAATGATAAACAGAGGAAAGGGGTGCATTGGCAAAGTTGGGAATTGTTAAAGACAGACAAGATGAATAGTGGGCTAGGCTTTCGCGATTTGTTAGCTTTTAACAAAGCGCTACTTGGCAAGCAGGCATGGCGTCTATTTCAACAGCCACACTTGTTATGGTGCCGTCTCTTCAAGGGATTATATTTCCACAGTAAAGATATTCACTCTGCTGAACTCGGCACACGCCCATCCTAGGGTTGGCGGAGTGTTCTTTTTGGAAGGGACGCCATCCTACCTAATGTACGATGGTCTATTGGGGATGGGAAGAACATCAAAATTCGTGAACACAGCTGGTTACCCTCGGCCCTATTGGAGGACCAGCTACAAGAGACGAACCGAGGCTGGTGGCTGATCTTATTGACCCTGTCCACCATACCTGGAACGTTAATCTTATCACCCAATTATTTAACGACAACATCATATCAGAAATATTGGCTATCCCTATCAGACCGTGACATGCTGCTGATTAGATAGTGTGCACAGCAACGAAGGATGGCCATTATACAGTAAAAAGCAACTATAGAACTATTGTCAGCAAGCCAGTAAAGCCACGGGATCATCATGCATCATCATCCTATCAACAACCCAGTTTTCTTTGGCGCAAACTATGGAAGATCAATACAAATCAGAAAATCCGTCTATTTTTATGGTCAGCATGCCACAATGTCCTCCCTACCAAGGCGAATCTATATGCTAGGCACATCACCTCTGATCCAATTTGTCACATATGCAATCAAAACTCTCCAGAAACAATTGAACATTTATTCTTTTTTTGCTCATGGACACACGAGATATGGGAGCATCGGCGGATCGGTATTCCGTTTCTCCTCTCGGCATTCATCGCTTTGATGAGTGGTTTTCAGACAGAGCCAGCAACACTAACCTAGTACCTGGATTGGAGACCATCGCCCATGTATTTTGGCAGATCTGGTGCCAACGAAACAATCGGATCTTCCATCGAATCCGTCCTGATCCAACCTAAGCTGTGATCGATGCCCTTGCCCTGACTCGGATTCATGGAATTTCTTCGCACGATCAAGAAACGCAGAATCGCACACACGAGCATCCGGGCGATCGAGGATCGGCTTTACTTTGGAAACCTCTGGATCGGGGATACCTAAAATGCAATATAGACGCATCTCATCAACCAGGAAGTCAAGAAGGCAACGTAGCGTGTATCAGTCGAAATCATCAAGGGGTACTCACCGATGTCTATACCCGTCGATGTCCCGCCGCTTCTCCCTTTCAAGCCGAAGTACAGGCGCTAGCTTGCACTCTTAATCATCTGCTGCATCAGGGACTCAACATGGCCAACATCATCATCGAATCGGATTGCTTGGCCATGCTCGAGATTCTTCATGAGAAACGGATCCCCCCGTGGAAAGAACGAGCGTTGTTCGTAGAGATTGCTCATCTGCTCTCTCTGTGCCCTAACTTCAGTCTTCAGTATTGCAAGAGGGAAGCTAATGGAGTTGCTGATTGGGCTGCCAAGGCCCACGGTAGATCAGATATGGCCCATAACTGGAATATCTTTCCTCCTTTAATCTTACAGAATTTGGTAGCTGCCGAAGCATTAGCTTCTGGTTGTACAACCCAGATCTTTTGTAACGCTACTAATTAGTAATGAAATATCTATATTTCTGACCAAAAAAAAAAAAAAAAAAAACGATGGACAAAAATAAAGTTACATAATTATCCACATAAGACATTCCACTCAAATTGGAATGTCCATTTTAAATTTTTTTAGTTTGGAGAATTAATTATTTAGACTTAATATACTTGATTTGAGTTAAATATCTTACGTGGGTAAATCACATGTAACGTTATTTTTCTATCCATCTTTTAAGCTAATCAGATTGAAAGCTAAATTCCCAAATCCCATTATTTTAAAATATAATGAAATTGGATATTTTCATATAGTCTAGTGAGTAAATTAAATAGATAAGAACCATATTCATCAAATTAAAATTTCAAAGACAACATAGCATAAAGAAATAAAGTTTATGGACCATTTATGTAATTACCTCAATAATAAACTGTAGCATTTAGAATCACCTCACGTTTTTTCATAATTTTTTTACAAATTAAAATAGTATCTCTATTGTTTGGCAACCAATTCAACATATATACATTAAAATATAAACATCAGAACCCTCCAAAGAGGCATTTTATCAGTGGTTGACTTTGGAATTGAGCCTCATATTTGTTGTCTGGCCTTGGAATCCAAAACCTATCTCATGGCCCAAATCAGCCGCGATTGGCATGACCTTATCCGACCTCATGTAGGATAGGACAATGACAAAAAATTTCAAGTACAAAGCGACATCATGTGCTTGTGTAAGCTTAAGTTCAGCACCGTGCTTTAGGATTTATCTGCGTAAAAATTTGGCTTGATCGACACGTCTAAAGTACAAGGGAAGAAAGGAGAAGATACAAGTCTTCTCTTTGCTTGAATCACAATCTCGACAATACATGTCGTACTATACATTGTCGGTCTGTTTTTTTTTTTTTTTTTAAATTATGGGGTGTGAATATGACAAAGTCGATATCAAAAAACAAGACAGTGATGCTCTATTGTCGCTTGCCCTTCTCGTAATCATATATGGTCCAAATTACACATCTAGAGCACATTCAAAAGTTCTCAACTCATAGGTGAAGTCTTACGCTAAGCACATGGAAAAGAAAGGGCACATTAACTCCCTGAAAATGAAGTTCGGTAAATTCATTTCTCTTTGCCAAATCGAAGGGACAGAAATGAATTTTTACTCGTTTTCCAGGAATGATTCAAACTTTCAAAGAAGCAAGGTGGGGTAACATTAGAATAGTGACAATCGAATGAAACCAAAAGGCGAGTTAGGTGGCACGTAATACAAACACCAAGACAAAGGCCCTCAACTGTTCCTGCGAACTTATTAACATCGGCCATTAATGTCTGTAGCCCCTCGATGCTTTTGGTGATGACCATGACTCCATTCAATGGCCTCCTCTGCTTTTTGCCAACCCTGCTCTCCCTTCTTTTCATTCGGCAGCTGTTGTAAGCTTTCGAAATCAAGCCCAATTAAGAGCACTTCAATTTGAATTCGAATTCTTCTCCTCCCCATTTATTACGCCCCACAACAGTATGAGTAACTACAAGACCTAACACTTGTTGAGAATTTACTGAAGTTTAGTTCCCGAATGACTCGATAATATCGCGAAATTCGATCATTACTTGCCCACAAACGCGGGGCCGAACGTACAGGGGTTGGCTTTGTCTAGTTCGCAATCAAAGCAGCTCGATGGTCTCGGGTCAACTCATAAGCAACTTCGAAGAAACGTTTTGCTGCTGTAACATGCTTCTAAGCAAAAATGGAAGAGGTGAAATCGCCCTTTAATAACATTATTAATATCTGAAGGCAATTCTGATTATTCTAGTAAGCACATGGGAGCTCCGAGGTATCAGCCGGTGCTCCACTGATGGGATTATATAGTATAGAGATGACGGACCTTTTAACGATCTTGATGGGCAGCCTATATTATATATTTTCTACATTATTAAATGTTTCTACAGATCTAATTACGTATTACGAAGACGGGAAGATGATGGCAACGATTCATAATAAACAAAAAAAAAAGAAGAATATTGTCAGATGCAAAAGGTTTGATTCTTCGTCCAATAGAATATATACCCCGTCTTCTAAAGCAGCTAGCTCCATCGTATGAATTCTCTAATCAATCTAGTTCAGCCTCAGAAAGGTTGATATTGTACACAAAGCTAGAGCAGAGGAATCAAAAAGCAAAGGATTTGAAACGAATCATATAGTCTGAAGCGAAACTCTAAACTCTGTATTCAGGTTGTTTTAATGGAACATTCTTCTTCTTCTTCTTCTTCTTCTTCTGTTTAGCTCTTTTGAGACAAATTCCAGTTTTTCAGCCTCCCACAATGAAGAGATCAAAAGTGAAGCAAAGAAAAAAAAATGAAAAAGAGCTAAAAGATCAGAAAAGTTTGAATGGGGAATTTGCAAGAAGACTAGACGTCTTGCGAGGAAGATGAGTGCCCAACCTTGTTCTGCCTTCCCATGAGCCAAAGCAGAGTCCTCCTCGTGAAAGATGGTGGATTGTGAGCCAAAGAATCCAAACTGTTGCAGCTCTCAATCTCCTCATCATGGCCCAACTCACTCCCTCCATTTTCCCACCTCCCAATTTCAGCCCCAGTTTCTTTTTTGTCCTTGGCATCACTCCCACCCACCACCACATTCCGGTTAATCGGAAACCGGAAAGAGACTGCCCGCCTCGACGAATCCTCAGCCCCCGGATGGTCCGCCTTCTCCCTCTTCCCTCGTAGCCAAATCTTCGATATGGAGAAGCTCTCTTTCCGGATGCTCGAGCCATCATCGTTCTCATTCCTCTCTTGAGGATTATTAACTTTGCCATTGGGGTTCAAATTCTTGATCGCTTCAAGGCCAATGAACTCTCTCCTTGACTCGGACCCGCATTCCGACATCGCCATCCGGTGCCCTGGAGTCAGCGGCAGGTGAGGCTTCTTGCCGGGCTGCTTCTTCTTCGGGGTCGTGATCGGCACTCGCAATGTGGAAGCCTCGTCCATCACATAAGCAAAGGATCCCATGGAGAAGCACCTCCTCGAGTCCACATTGCTGCTTATGCTACTGCTACTCCCTTCACCACCCTCCACATTCCTGAACTTCCCAAGCTTCACCGGCACGACCCGGTCGCCCGAACCTGCCACCACCGGTATGCTCTCTTCGTCCTTGGAGTCGAATTCGCCCGATTTCTGCGGCAATTCAAAGCGGACCGAGCCCAATTCGGACCCTCCACGAAAACCCAGATGGGAATCGTTCCTCAACGCCGAATTAGCCCTTCCAAGGCCGGAATTCGCGCGGCCGAGCTCCCTGGAGCTCTCACTCCCGGATTCAAGAACGAGAACAATGGGGGAGCCAATGTGGGCGGGAGAGAAATCAGGCAGCAGATTGCCCCTGCACAGAGGGCAAGTGGAGTGGGACAAGAGCCATGTGTCTATGCACTCCATGTGAAAGGCATGGCTACACTTGGGGAGCAGTCTCAGCTTGTCCTCAGGCTCAAACTCACAGAGGCACACTGCACAGTCGAAGGGGTTCTTGAGCCCGATGATGGCTTTGTAGAAGAAGACAGGGAGGGTGTCGATGAAGGACTGGTCGACCCCTGCGTCGTGGAGGTGGAAGAGCTGCTGGAGCTGGCCTTGAAGGGCGGTGACGTCGTCCGGGTCCTCCGGGTCCCCGAGCGTACTCGGTGGCCGCATGAGGAACCTCACCAGGAGGTGAAGGAGGCCGGACAAGAAGAAGATGACGGCGAGGATGATGATGATCAGGAGGATGCTTGGGCTGACTCTGTTGCCCAAGCTCAGGTCATCTGAGTGAGAAGAAGTAGGAGGCAGTGGCGGTGGTTGCTGGAGGAGAGAGTAGGCCCGTCGAGGGGAAGAAGAAGATGATGATGATGATTCATGGAGTACCCAATCCATGATTTCTTAAGGTAAAACTTTCCAAGAAAATTTCTAGATTCCCATCAAAACTGTTGGGAAAATATAATGAAAATTGGCAAAGGAGAAAAGGGAGTCTTTTTTCTCTCCCCCTCTATCTCTCAAGAAAAGTCTAAGGGTCTTTGCGCTTGTATGGACATGGAAGAAATGAGGAGGGCTTGTGAGGCTTGACTCTCCGTGATTTACCTATCCCGGGGGGGAAGACCTGCAAGTCAAATAAGAGAGAGAGAGAGAGAGAGAGAGAGAGAGGGAGAAATAAATGTGGGGGAGAAGTGGAAGAAATAAATGGTGACAGGGAGGGGAGATTTCAAAAAGAGTGACCAAAAATCTACAAAAACAGCAGAGAATAAATGAGGGGAGGAGATTTTTCTTGGCTGTTGCCCTTATATAGCTCCTTTTCTAGATGAAATCTTTATAAGCATATTAAATTTCTGGGAAATGACTTTATGGGGATTTTCATCAAATGCAAATGCAAGGGCAAGGGCTCTTGCTCAGGGTTGACTTCCAAGGGAAAAACCCTGCTCTGCATCAAGCCCCAGGCCCATTAATTTTGTCCATGGATGCTCATCATAATGAACAAAGTTAAACTAAAAAGAAGAGCTGCATATCTATTTGTGCTTGGAAATGTAAAAAAACTTCATGTGGGGGCGATTCTCACCGCTTTTCTTCACGTTTGCCGTCCTCAGCGCTTGGGCTCCTCTGATCAAATCCCAAAGCTCCTTCTATTCCAACTCTAATGTGGTAGTCTATTTAGGTAGGACAAGAAACACGGTTAGAAAGTCAAAGCTCTCTCTCTCTCTCTCTCTCTCTCTCTCTGCTTGGGTTCTAGATAGAGGAGGGAGATCTGGAACTGGTGGGAGTGGAAGCATCGGATGCTTTCTATCAGGAGACACATTTTTAAAAGAAGAGAAAAGCCTCTTTTGCTTTTCATCTTTTTTGGAGTCTTCTTTTCGACCCTTTTCCATAGATTTTTCTGCTTGCTTTTCGTGCTGCTTAAAGCAACGTCATGAACGGGGAGACACCCGCGTAAAGAAAAGGGGGGTCCTTTCTTCACCTTTTCGTGCCTCCCTTGTTCTGCAGAGAATGCTGGGAAAGCAGATGGAGTCAAATTTTCCCTTCAGTCAATGGAATGAGACATGATTAGGTTTCAGCCTCATTGCTGCGTTTTCAATGGGGTTGGCGCGGATCCTGGCCTACGTGGGAGGCTTCTGTTTTGACAGAGACGATCTCCTCCAATCATTGCCGATGTCCCAAGGGGAAGTCACTGGACCCTGTGTAGTCTTGTCAAGGACAAGGGCATGCTTCTTGTGCTGCTGTGGCTACATTGTCAAGAACAGTTTTCATTTTCCCTTGTATGAAGTTTATATCTTTATTTGCTCAATGCTGACATGAAATCTCTTTTTTTTTCTTAAGAAAATGACAAAAACAATTCTTAAACTTTAATTAAATGTATGATGTAAGATCTGAATTTTTTATTTTTTTCATTGTAATTCTTGAATTTTAACCAATATGTAATATTGTCTCTAAAATTTGTTCAATATAATCCTTAAACTTTTTGTGTATATTCAATTTAATTTTTAGACTATACGAAAATATTTAATATTGTTCTTCTATTAATTTAAGTTCAAAAACAACATTAAAAACTTTAACATAGTTCAGTGACTAATTGAACATAAACCAAAAGTTTATAGATAACATTAAACAAATTAAAAGTTCAGAGATAATATTGTATGTTGAAATAAAGTTCAGGAACTACGTTACACATGAACCAAAGTTCAATGACCGTTTATGTCATTTTCCCTTTCCTTTTCTCTCGATTACAAGAGATTTTGCTTAAGACTATATGCATATTTAGAGTGACTAATTGACAAAAGCTATGATGCTTGTGTATCTACACATTGTTTTAGCTTTGATAGATTGCTATTTGAATGCATGAATTGAGTTATGAATGTGAAATGGAGGGTACTCCACTTCGACATTCATTTTGTCAAATTTGGGTTGTCTCTAAGATATCTGTATTATATGGCCTTTGCATCAATTTAGAGAGAATAAACGGGAAAATTATAAAGAAAAAATCTTAAATTTATTGCAATTTTTCCAATTAAATTACAAATATTTTTTTTTTTCAATTCAATCCTAAATCTTTTATAATTGTCTCAGTTCAGTCCATCTGGTCAATTTTGATTGGCTAATATTAACATAGACATCGAGCACAATTAACACTAACATGGACAATATTTTAATAATATTTCTATGTTTTTAAATTTTTTATTAATTTTTTAACATGGACGTCAAGTAACACTGGTTGCCTAGCTAATGTTGACATGGAAAATATTATTATTATAATAATATTTTTTTTTTCAATTTTTTATTAATTTTTCCTTTTTTCTACTTTTCCTTTTCTTTTTCTTTTTATTTTTTTAATTTTCCCCCTTCCTCTGGCCGATGGCAATCGGCCACTAGCAAGGGCAAACCTCACCTAATGACAGCGAGGCCACCCTCGCCATGATTGAGCAAGGCTCCACTAGATCTGGCAAGGCTCAACCTTGCCTAGCCATAGTGAAGCTGCAACCTACCCATGCCTGATGAGGCTTGCCCAAGCCAGAGATCACGAGGTCACCTTCCCGACCTAGCGGCCTTTGGCAAGGTTGGGCATCGCCATGGTCGATGAGACTCAACCCTTGCCAAAGGCAACCCAAGGCCGCAGTCTTCAACCTCATAGCTTTTAGCGATGTTAGGGCTCACCCATGATCAGTGAGGCTTCATCCTTGCCATCCTAGCAAGTAGCTTGGGCGAGGTCGCCCAATCAGGACTAGGCTTCCTCGAGGTTGATGAGGAACCCAACCATGACCAGGCTTCCTCAAGGCCAGCGAGGGACCCGGCCACGACCAAGCTTCCTTGAGGCCAGTGACGGCCAGTCGGTGGAAGGAGGAAGTGAAGAAAAAAAGAAAGACAAAGACAAAAAAAAGAAAAAAATTAATAAAAAAATAGAAAAATAAAATATTATTAAACTATTGTCCCCGTATGCACCAAATAAGCACCGCATCTATAATTTAAAAAAAAAAAAAAAAAAAAAAAAAAGTAAGCAAAATATTAAAGAGAACCGTAGAGGGAAAAGGGAGGGACCGCACCTTACCACTACCCTGACAACCACTGTCATGAGAGAGAGAGAGAGAGAGAATATCAGCACGCCCACGGCTGAGGCGTCACCATTCATATAGCCCTTGACCAGAGTTGCTACTTGCTGGGGCAAGCAATGCCAATGCCCTGGGCGACCTTCACCTGCAAAAAGCGAGGATCTCGCGACCCTTGCCTTTTGTAAGCAGAGTTATGTGACCCTTGCTGCCCTTGCTGAGCCATTGCCCATTTGTTGTGAGGGTCAAGCAATGCTAATCAACAATTATGGGGGAAGCCACACCCTCCCTCCCTCCCCATCTTTTTCTTTTTGTGCACTCCATCTTTTATACGCGGCACCACAGAAAATAATGCGTCCATTATGTGTCACCTCCATGATGTTTCATCACTACTTCAGTAATGCTAGTAAAAATAATTGACGTGAGAACTTACTTGCACAAATAAAAGATATTGAGGATTTAAGTACATAGAAAAAAGAAGTTAAAAAGGATCAAATTGCACCAATAATGAAAATCAGAGGGCAAAACTGTTCTTAGCTCCATTCTTTATTTCTACACTTACAACTTTGCATCTCAAATTCTATATTGGTTTTTCATTTCATAAAAACCACATAAAATTTTATAATCCAAAATCACCCATAACCTCCTGCAGCAATCAAATCTTAAGCTATCTTTGGTTGTCTGCATTTCTAGTTGAGACAAGATTGGTGTGTCCCATCAACTGCTCGATGAATCACGATAATAAAGCAATATATCTTCATTGCTATTATGTCAATTATTTGGTAGGAACTATATATTAGTTTATATATAAATGCCCTTATATGCTACCCATGAAACAATACCATCATTATCATCATTACCTCCTAGATTCAATAAAAAGAAAAAACCAATGTTTCTTTTTTCTTTAAACTTCATTCTTGACATTAATAAGAAAACTATTTAAAAAGTCATAAACCTATTGTACATTAGTCAATTAAGTCCTAAATTTTTCATTGTGCTACTTTTTTCCTAAACCTTTTAATAATTTACCAATTCAATCATAAGTCTTTTAATTGTATCAATTTAGTCTTAAGCTTTTTTAGGGATTGCTAATTTAGTTCTAAATTGTCCAATATTAGTAATTCTCCCAATTAGTTAACTAAAATGATGGCCTAATTTTGTAAGAAAGAAAATTCTCAGCTTTAGGTCCAATTCTAATTCTACATTGAACCTTTTTTGTCTAAAAAAATCTCAAACTTTCATTGCAATGCCAAATCTGCTCATGAGTCCAAAAATCTTCACTAATTTCTTTAAGATTATCACCATCGGGAGGTTGTTGTTAATCCATACAAAAGCGACAGCATGATGAAGATGCGGGTTCTGATAATGAACATCTAATTAGCTCCGATGTTGATAATTTTGAAGAAATAGTGACTATTTTTATAAGCGTTGACATGTTTGGCATTATAGTGAAGGTTAAGGATTTTTTTAGATAAAAAAAGTCTGGGCCAAAATTGAAATTGGATATAAAATTGGGAGGTTTTTTTAAGGAATTAGGCCCCCATAATGATTAGAAAGAATAGTATCCTTGAGAATGTAGTGAAGTTGTATTCTGTCCTTCTGAGAAACTGGCCGTTATTTAAGGCTATGGCAGTTGAATTCCCAAGTTCAGGGATAAAAGTGAAACTCCACTTTTATGATGGCGCAAACAGTATGGTTTCTTTTAAATTTAGTTTGAACATGAACCCCCAAATTCTAAACTTGGAATAGAAAAGGGGGTCGGGAGACAGCAAATACAAATTCCATAAAATTGATGCAAAAGGGAGGCAAGGCAATGGGGAACCCGCCTTCCTAGCGGTAATGTCTGAATGTTGGGCAACTTTCTCGGTTCGAGGCGCAATTTCATGGACCATCAAGACCAAGAAAAGCTTCGATTGTTGAGATGCGGAGGATAACGTTAAGAGGCATTCATCAGCTAGACAACAGATGACATGAATCCCCACGCTCCAACTTTTTAAAATACCTTGGAGGACTTCTCCTGGATTTGACTTGAAGAGCTCATTGCTCGGGGAAGTAGAACTAGACATTCACACATGACTTCCCTTCCCAAATTTGAAAAAAAAAAAAAAAAAGGAATTATGGTAGATTGTGAAAAACTATGAAACAAATTATACACAATTCTTCATGTTGACTTTAACGACTTTCTAAAGATTTTCCGATGTTTCGTAATTAATAAAAGTCAAAGTGGGTTTGCCAGAAAATTTATAGAGAAATCTAAAGTAAAGAGAGAAGTTGTACCAAATAGTATGAATAATAGTGTCTTGACTCGTGCGCTTAT
Organism: Eucalyptus brandiana; assembly: GCA_014182725.1. Taxonomy (NCBI): domain Eukaryota; kingdom Viridiplantae; phylum Streptophyta; class Magnoliopsida; order Myrtales; family Myrtaceae; genus Eucalyptus; species Eucalyptus brandiana. The sequence continues at coordinate 30,283,371 of CM024670.1, forward strand.
CTAGCCGAGACCATTAGTCGATTCAAGTAGAGCCAGAAGTGGTCAGAATTATCGACAAATTTGCTTTGAAGTGGTCGGAGTTACTGACATTGTTTGGTCCTATAGCTGACGAGGAGGATTTTGGGGTCGTCGGCATTGTAGAGATGTCAACAATTGCTTGTGTTGTTTATGTTGTTCTTGGCTAAAAGGTTTGAGACTTTGAATGTTGTTTGAATACAGTAACTTGGACAAAAATCCTCTAGAGCAGGCCTAGTTGGTTGAGGAACGAGAGAATTCCTTACTCACAAATTGAATGTCTATTCGAATCCCTATCAATTGTGCGCAAATTATCCGGGGCAAAGTGACGTTTATAGGCTAAAGAACTGGACTTAAATGATTATGAGATTTGTGAGATCATAAATTTCCCAGTAATTTATTTTTTACGATCGCTCTAACCAATATAGGCCTTCTGTCTATGGGAAGGAGTTTGTTCAATTGATAGCAATTTCTTATCTTATTCTCAAGGTTGACTAGTTTTGCTAAGATGTGTATTATGCTAGGTGAAGTGTATCGGTGTGAGTTTTAGCCGGTTCTAAGATGAAAGAATTAATTTTATTGATTAATTCTCTGATTTTTGTAATTAGCGCAAATTCATTCTTTTTAATATCTTAGTAGAGCACCGACACATGATTAATCAATATTCGCTTTAACCAATGGCAATGCCCGCACCTCTTAGTCCATCCGATTCGCATTACAACATGCCTGTAATTACGGATCTAGTCAACATTTATCATAACAAAAAAATTGGCATGTTTATTTCTCCAAGACGAAGCTATTTTGACTTTTAACCATTAATTCTCCCATGCATTAGGGATCCGTGCGTCTTCTTCATCCCCCACATTTATGGTCACATTTCCCCAACAGTTTATCAAGTAAATTGCAAAGGGTCTTCTTAAAAAAATTAAATATTTAACAATCAATTAAATAAAGAAGTATTGTAATTTGTAGCACTCCATTGTTCTTGTAATATGTCCATCAATACTTTGAAAATAGAGTATTTACTCTTTAAAGTATGCTTGATAAGTGATCTAGAATGCACGTTAACAAGACCCGATACAAAAAGAACAGACCGATATCTTACTTTTGATCCTTTAACCAAACGCATCTCTGAATATATTTGGTCACAAAGAAAATCTTAATAAACAGGAACGACTATCAGCTTTTACGTTTGTGTTCTAACCTCTTAGATATGTAAAGCTAAAAGCAAAACGAGCTAGGGTTTGACAATCTCGTGCCCTGGCTCAGCAACCGAGAAGACTGTACGTTTCAAGTACCTAACCTCGTAATACCTCCAGTCTTGTCTTTGCCAAAACACGTGGAAATTTTAAGGTATGAGGTGGTGTAGACGACGACCCAACAAAGAGCTGTCGTCGGTGGCGGTGGGACCAGTATTTGCCAACCAAGACTTCGGGATCCGGCGGGACAGTAGAGACAATATATGGTTTTTCAAAGGGGCAAAGTCTTGATTAGTGCATGCAAGAGATTGACTAGCGTGATTTCTTTCTTTGAAAAAGAGCGTGGACGTTTGAGATCTCCAATGCCCTTTTTTTTATCCGGATTTACTTGCAAAATATTATTAAAAAACTTTAGGACTACTACTTACAAGGGACACTACATTTAAGGAAGGATAATAGTGTCATAACTTTACCATCAAATGGTTTACTAAACCTTATCGTTGTTAACACAAGAGTTGGCCACCATTGACGTCCTCGAGCCTCCAAATTAGGGGAGAGCATGATTTCAAAGCAAAACCAAAAACCCAAGGACTAGAACTTGTGGGAACTGGTCTGGTTCCCTATTCTAGGAACCTGTGGGAACTGATTCAATTCCCAGCTCCAAATTCCAGAAATTAGAAAATTTGGATCTAGGTGAAATCGAAAACCTGAAACCTATAATTTGAAACAAGTCTTTGTATTTTTCTTGTTCCAAGTCTTTACGCGATCCCGCACATTTCATGGGTTCAATAATTGAGTATATAATTTATAACCACTAGTTTAAACTTCAATTTTCAATTATATTCATAACTGAGATTTTTACTTTTTTCGTATGTCTAAATATGTGCTGTAATTAGTGGACTGGATTGTAGCAAATTGTAGTCATTAGATGTAATGATACACTACAATCGTTCAATTACGATTATACATAGAACTTAAATATACCCTTAAACTGATTTTGGAATCTGTAACAAAATAAATTTCAAATTCCAAAAGTTAAAGAACCTGCTCTAATTGGTATATTTCAGATTTCAAACGAAATCTAAAACCGCTCGCCTCTACTCCAATCCCAATCTCATCTCTTTGAGTTGACGTAAAATGAGTAATTTTAGGAAGAACGGAATATGGAGAGGCCGGCGTAGGCCCAAATCAAAACAAATGAGTCGTCCAATTAAAGCTAAGAAAGTAGGTAATAGTGAATAAATTTTAATAAAGCGCCATCATGGTACAAAGGAGAGACATGATTTGACATGTTTTGAAAGTGTCGTATGTAGTTTGAATTTGAGTTATTTGGAAGTCGCAATTTTCAGTACTCTTATAAGAGGAATGAGGAAACGCCTCCTAATAGGAAAAAATGAAAATGAAGGCAAACAAGAAATGTAAACTCATCTCCTAAGTTCAGACGATAGTCCCATGAAAATTCGTTTATAATTCGTCAGAACTCAGAGTTCGATGTTGCGCTACCAATAAAAAAGAGAGCAATTTAACAATTCAAATTGATTTTGATTTCTTTTTACTTTTATTATGCTTTGGTTTTGCTCGAGTGACCCAAGAGGATTAGAAATTTCTATGCCTTCGGCCGTATTACTTAGTGGATCTAAACCTAGTAACCTACGAATTTAAGTAGCCAATAAAATCTTGTCCACACATGTTCTACTTGTAGACAGACAAAAGTAATTAATTTGGCCAGAGAAAAAGGAAAATATTATATCTTTAAGGAGATGGTCACAAAATAAATTATTAGGAAATTATAACATTCTGTTTATAATTTATAATTGTATTATTGGAACAAATCTTGGATCCTTCCACTAAACATACTGCATGTAATTAATTATTTGCTATTGCATGATAGTTGTCTACATCTCATCGTCTCTTTGTGTAGAAAGCTAAAGAAGATTTTAGACAGGCCCCAAGTTTTAAACTTACGTGCAGGTTAAATAAGTAAATAAATTGAAATGAAAAGCATATTATAATAAGAATATTTTTAAAATCTTGTAGATTTTGTGGACGCCCTTCAACTGTATGTGTTTATAAAATGGAGGGGTTAGTGTACTTTGGACCCTAAATGAATTGGACAAAAAGGTTGCACTTTACTCCTCTCATATTTTGAATTGTTTGGAATGCAGCTCCTCCTGACAATACAATTTTCATTTAAATTAGGAAGATGGGTAACATTTTTCCCTGTGAACTTTCCAATTTGCAAGGCATTTTGATGAGAAACCTGAATGTTACACAATAGGGAAGTTGAAGGGAGTGAAGCGCAAGATCTTAAAAGTTTATGGAGAGAAGAATATTCACATTCCCATTAAAAAGTCCAGCTAATTAGACATTATTATTACCATTTTGGAGGTAGAGATAATTATACAAATAATCTATAAACTTTGATCCAGTGTGCAATTTTGCTATTAAAATATTTGTAAATGTTCAATCTAGTCTCTAAATTATATAAAAATATTCAATATCTTCTTTCCATTAATTTATGTTAATGAAATTTGTTGATGTGACTTTCAATTCATTAAATTTGAATGTTGGACAACAAAATAAGTGAATTACACGTGGATTATTTAAATGAGATATTCATCTCAAATCAATACGTGATAATCCATGACATCAAAAATAACAATAGACAAAAAGATGACATATTAACTCATCATTTTTAAAATCCACTTTGGCATATAATAATTTACATCATCAAATAATCTAATTTGTCGTTTAAGCAAACAAAATAATTACATTGAACTTTTAGCAATAGTTAAGATGGGTTCCCATTGTAAAATTAATAGAGTTTTTGGCTTTACGAATGGGGGCTGATCTATGTCCAAATACTCTAGGACTACATTCAATTCATTAAAAATGTAGGGGCAACATTGCACATTGAGCTAAGTTTGAGGACCATTTGTGTCGTTTTCCCTCAAATGTACACATGAATTAATCACATGTGTGCGTGTACACATATTAGTATCATTATTCTAACGAGCTAAACAAAAGCCAAGACACTAACAAATTTGAAAGAAGCAAGGGTGGCCTACTCTAATGATCTTTGTATATATTTATGGGATGGAACATACAAGCACATATCTCAATTTAGTGGCAATCTTATGCTTCCAACAAAAATACATTCTAGACAAAATTTTACTAGGCTTTTATACTAGGTGTAAATCACCAGGCAAAAGGCCAAGCTATTTAAGCCAAAGATGCAAATCCATTTTCATTGCTAAAAAAGAAAGGGCACCAACGCAGCTTTATTCACCAGACATATGTCAGATTACCCATCAAGTAGACCTGCATCTATCGACCGTAGTGGCACCCCATCTCTTCCAACAGGCCCTTCCAATAACGTTCAGACGGTCATACATACATCCTTACGCATGCATGCATACATACATACATACATTGAGATGTGTAGATTTAAAACATATATTGCAAACTCATAACTTACATTCCTTCACAACGCAGCTACTGTTCAGCCTCAATCATACTAAATAGGCTTGTAATCTGCGTGGTTTATCGTGCAAAATACGTGCTATTATACGAATTACACGAAGATCGCTATGAATTCATATTATTTATCTAAACCTCTTATGATCTTCATTTATTATGTTTCCATACACATACACATTGACGTAAACTAGAAAAGGAGCGTAACATCGATTGTGAAGATAATAGTGAAAATAATTAACCTAAAAAAAGAGACATGTTAGTATTTTGGTTTATTTATTTGAATATAGTTTCACTTAGCAGAAAAGGAAAAACGAGGAATTTATGGGGTACTTAACAATCATCATAACTATTGTGAAATATGATTTTGTCCATTTATGTTAAGTGGATAAAAAAAAAAAAAGTGTGATCAAGGGTTATCTCAAAAATATGTACGAACCATTTGTGAATTTTATTTGTATGAGCTCGAAATTGAGGTGACCACTGAGTTTGCTTAAAAATTATATAGATAAAAAAAAAAAAAATAGAAGTTTCATTCTAGTTCTCTATATATGGTAATTTACATAAACTAAAAAGAGCACTTCCAGTTTCTAAGCATGAAAATGAAACCTTTCAAGCCCAAAAGATCAGTGTGAAAGAAAGCAACACATCAGTTTCTAAGAAGCTGATAAAAAGAGCACTTCCAGTTTCTAAGCATGAAAATGAAACCTTTCAAGCCCAAAAGAACAGTGTGAAAGGAAAGCAACACATGCTACCCACGAGTCAAAAGCAAATCCCAAGTTAATAGTCCAGGCACGCAAGGATTAGGTAAAACAACCCAATTTGAACGAGAAATATTGACTTAAACTTAAAGTACTTTGTCTCTAATCAACCCCCTTGACAGAAACCCTGAGAGAAGTTCAAACGATACTGTTTCCGAGACAAGAATAATCCAGACAGATCAAGCCCCGCCAACAGCTCCTTTTGTCCCGTCTGTTCACATGATTGGAAACTATCCAGGGGGACCCGCGCCGTAACTTCGACGAGAGGCAAAAAGACAGGAACTTGATCACCAGCAGCGGACGCTGACAAGGCGGTGGAGCGAAGACAGGTGGAATGGGGATGAGAAGGTTAGTACAAGGTGACGACTTTCAATGATGCCCCCATGTGCGGGGGTGCAAGCTGTGGAGGTTGACTTGTCCCCGGGCCAGCGGTTTGCGGGTCGAGGGGAGATCTGTCAACCCCCCCGACGCCTTCGATCATTCCAATGACATGACAGTTGAGACACCAAACCCTTTCCAAAGTTTTGGCGTTTTCACGAACTTCCCGCATTGTCTGTATCTCAAAAGGGGAGAGTCTGCATTCTTCTAGCTAAGCAACAAGACCGAGATAAAGTCAACCCAGGACCCACGTGATCGGCTCGATAAGAATGATTTTCAGCTTAGGAAAAGGAGCTCACATGTTTAAATCAGTTATATGATCGATGGAACGAGTCTGTTTTGTAAAGATTAGTTTATTTTTACTAGAGCATTTGGATGTTTGTCGATTTTTTATGCCGCTAACAATATAGATTCTGGCTTTTTCTCCATCCTTCTTATGTGTGAGTTTCTATTAAATATCTGATAACGTTAGGGTATGGATAAAAGATATTGCGATCTCTAGTGATTAATAGATGAGATTGTGCACAGAGGTGGCGATTTTTTATCCATCCGAGTCGCTCACCCAATCCACCCACCCTGACCAACCCGAGCGTCTAAAAAAATAAATGAGTGATCCGAAACTAATCTAATTCAAATTCAAAACAATCTATATCGCAAAGGGCATAAGATTAGTCTAACTCAAAGAGGAGGTGACTGAATGTGATATCAACCCAAACCAAAAGCATCCAATGCAACCCAATGGTGTAGCGAAAGGAAAACAATCGGAACAAAAAGCATATCCGTCTCGAAGCTCGGTAGCAAAGCGGTTGGATTGAATCCTATAAAAAGAAAGAAAATTAAAATAGAAAATTATATATGTAAACGAGTAATTGGCTATGAAATGTTGACTTATAAAAGTCTTTTCATAGCTAATTATTGTGTTTTGAAAGATCCGTTCGTCAGCCCTATGTAAGAAAAACATAGCTATTGATACAAAAGTGTGTTTAGATCAAGGGTCGTGCTATCTCAAATGATAGAATCCAGGCATTGACAAAAGGCAAATGCCAAACCAGACTCCCAACTCCTTTCCATCTTTTGCCGATCGATGTAAGGATACACTTAGATTCGATTTCACTTTGACTAGAGCTGAGATCAATTGATCCTGAGTTATTTGGAATTCGAGTTAATCCGCAATTGAGCACTATCCGAAGAGGATCTAACTTGCATTCGACTAAAGCAGACAGAACAAAAACGCAGCTCACGAACGTGAATTGAAGTTCACATGATTTAATCCGAGATCCACCGAGATACCCCGTAAACTTGAGATTCATCTATCTAAGAGGGAAAATAGAAGATGAAAGTATGGAGGGAGATGCACGAGCTTAACCGCCGTCACAAGTTGGGTTATGTCTTAGAACAAGGCCCGGTGGCCATGTGGAGAAGAGATCTTCTCCACACTTAGCTGGGTGCTATCTGGGCTATTATAGACTTGGCCCAAGGAAGTACCGACTGTCTACCATGTAAATCCAGAGCTAAATCTGAGAGAATGTTGCTCCATACGTTCGTCATGTAACACTTCACTTTACCTCTAGATTCGATAAGTCGCCTTACATTTGCCCGATAATAAGTAATCTGTCGATTTGTCATCCCTATGCTGTTATCTTTTATTGAGCTTAAATTTAACAAAAAGAAGGATAACAAATTTACTAAATGTTTAATCCGAAATCGAGGGAATGTTTGTTCTCGTGCTGATCACGTGGCACTTTACTTTGCCTTCGAAACTGCCATTCAGCAAAGCACGTGTTATAGCTTTGCCACCTGTTGGTCTAGTAATTTTTCATCCACAAACTTTTGTCTGTAAGTAGGTTCAAATTAAGATAAAAGCGATGAGGATAAAGTATTTTTAATTTTCTAATTATATTCCCGAACGATATACTTTGTTGGTTAAAATGATATCCGTCAAATGGCATAGCTTATTCATTCTGATCAAATCTATTTAATAAAGAATGAAAGCAAAAATATAGATTATGGGCGGTGTTATTTCCACCCCTATATAACTAAATTCACTCAATTTTCACTAAAAGATAAAGTTGCCCTCAATAATTCAATTGCAATTTAAGTGGTGGCCCCAAATTTATTAGCTTTCATTTTATTTTTATTTTTATTTTTATGTAGGATCTAGTTACCATAATTAAGAATTCCACACGTTTAGTTTTTATTTATTTTAGGTATCTCAAATATATTAAAGGCACTATATTCTTTTTTCATTGTTAAATTTACTTCCATAAAAATTCGTTTATCAAAAAAAGAAATTTTCAAGAAACCTAGTTCATATATATACACTTTTTTGTTAACACAATCACTTGTTAAATTTTTTACTTTTGATGTGCCTATCACCACAAAGCCCCTTCTTATTGGTTTTCTATTAGAGAGAGTGTCACAACCCCCTTTACTCAAAGGTTGAGTTGTAGGTTAATTTGCGACATCCTGGGCTTTGTTGTTGTCCCGAGTTCATTTGCTTCTTATTTATTACGCACATGCGGAAAGCGTAAACATACAATCCCGACACAAAATAACATGGGAATGTGAGATACAAACACCACCAACATACTTCATATATTACATAAGTAGTGATTGTTACAAGCCTATCTTACATACAAAAGTGTCTTGTGGTATCCTTGTCTCCGCTACGGCGGGTTCTAACCAAAATTAGAAACCCTTTTCTATTATATAGGGCTGATACGCCTAAACTTAGTCTGATGCCTCGGACGGTTCATCCATATCACTGAGATTTGGGTTCGGGTTGTTGAACCTGGGGAGAGGCCCTATCCACATGTCCTCATATCTCCTATACCAAGCTTTGAAATGCATTGGGACAAGCTCGCCCAGCCCATTTTCTATCCATACAACGGATGACACTTTACAGTAAGTAATATTAGTTTCTACATCTATCAGGTCCGCTGTAGTAGTATATATCTTTACAGGGCAACCAAAATGCATAGTAGCTATGATTCTAAGTACCTGTAAAAGAAATAGGGATGAGTACTTGGAATACTCAGTAAGTATAGCCTCTAGCCTTCGAATAGAACATCAATTCATCATCAACACCAATCAATCATTTCGTGCAAACCGTATCGAAGGCAAATCAATTGCAAGATGCAATCAAGCTTTAAGCACAAATGAATGATAATTCTCGCAATCATTTGTGCACATGATGCATGCCCTGAGCTTATGCACTCTAGCCTTTCTTTCTTGCTCATGCATGCCATGCTTATTTAGCTTTTCTCTCGTTCTCGAGACTCGAATCCAAGTCTTCCTGGAGCCATCTTGGGACTCGAACCCAATTCAATTCGGGCTTACCAAAGCCGTCTTGGGGCTCGAACCCACTTCAATTCAGGCTTCTTAATCGGGCTTCTGGCTTTTTTCCAACTTCTGTGACTCAAACTTAGTTAATATGCTTGGGACTTGAACCCAAATCTTATGCCAGCCTCTGGGACTCGAATCTAGTTCTTGTCATGAATTCGGGGACTCAAACCCCATTCTTATCTTTTCTTATCTTGCTCGAGCACTAATCCCTTCTCGAGGGTGTAGTCAAGCCTTTTGCTTGTGCCATGAACTATGCACTTTATGCTCAAACATGATGCATGTGCCATGAAAGCATGAATTTCTTCACCAAAACATCATGAATGAGCTTAAGCCCAAAGCTTTGCTCGAGTAGCAAGCATAAAGGAACCTCGCACCAATCCAAGACATGAACTCGGTATGTCTCAATACCGAATCACATCTTATGGTTATGGGCGAACCTCGACTTGTACCGAACAAAAACTATGAACCATGACTTCGTTCTAGTCATACAAGAAATTCAAGTACATGAACAAGTCATAGAATACATCAAACATCCAAGAATCAATCGACCTACCCTCGGCTTGTTTGCAAGAGGATTTCCTAGGGTTGAAGACATCTTGAACATTACTAAAGAAGGGAGAAACTACATTTACCTGGATGAACCTCAAACTAAAGCTTGAACTACACTAGATGGGCGGCTTGTTTTGATGATAAAAAAAAAGAGAGAGTGGGCATAAGAGGAGGAGGGAGGAGGAAATGGGAGCAAGGTGGTGGAAATGAAGATGGGCTCCTCCTATTTATAGCCCTTGGTGTCATTATTACTAAGCCAAGTGGTCCATTCAAGTGATCCCAAGTGTCCCGCCTAATTTCCTTAGGTGGCAAGTCTACTTTGCCTCATGATTATACCTAGAAAGTGAGTTGGCATGACTAAAGACCTTACTTAGCAATCTAAGCTCCTAGGCATCATCGACAATGGCCCGCTTTTCGCTCTTCCATTGGTCTACCTATATGCTGCATTTAATGGAAATTTAATGAAGTTTGATAATAATTGTACCATAATTGCCACTCGGCAATTCTAGAACATTCAATCATTAATAAGGGCTCATGTATCGCTCTCTAACTAGTCCACTTGTGTGCCGCTTTTTTCTAGAATCTTCAAAGATATTTTGGCCACCATAATGACTTTTGACTATTCCAATAATAACTCACCCCTTCATTTAATGAGGGGTTTCTAGAATTTTCCATACTTTTGTCTTTTTCTTCATTAATAAGGTAGTCTAAAGAATTCTATTATCCAAGTTGGATCCAAGGCCGAAGAAGGGATCATTAGATATACCTAAAAAAATTATATCACGTACACCCGAGGTTCGGCCATCATGCCCCATATTCGTCCAAATTGTTCATTTGGACGATTGGTCAACCAATAGGGTCGATTGCCCTTTGATCGATCCGAGACCAATTCTAAGGCTACCCATGACTTAGCACTAAGTTAAGGCACTCATAGACCTTAGAATTAGTGATGGAATGGCAGGGTCTATCCCTGAGCTTATTCCGGTTGGCACCCGATCCACTGGTAGGGTTCATGGTTGGTGTGTTACTGATCCATGATCGAACATCACCAATTCGAGATTTTGTTCCGATCACTAAGAATTAAATAGGGGATGATGTAGTTTTGGTTGGAAGACGGTTGCATTTGATCAATTTGGATTGTCCGTGTATCGATGCATAACCAGGCAGAATCACCCGCAACTAGAAATATGATTGGTCAGATCGACCCATGACCATCCATCGATCCAAAATCATCCTGTGACCAATTCTTGTGATCAAAAAGTCATCATATGAGTTCGTGATTCTATCCTATCGGTATGGTCAGTAAAAATTCACGGTCGACACCTCGACCAATTCGTGACCGATTGGTCGGTCGGTCAGTCGATCAGTCATGACCAATCCGTGATTCTTTACCGATTGATCCATGGCTAATGGCCTATGATTGATCCTTTTAGGATCTTATGGCCAATCCTTACGGAATCGTAATCGAGGATGTTACAGAGAGTGAGGGAGAGGGAGAGAGAGGGAGAGGATGATTGGACGAAGGAAAAAAAAAAAAAAAAAACCTCTTTAAAGATTTTCTGAAACAAAATCACAATTTTAATTTTCCAATGAAAGATTTAATTGATGAAATTTAATTAAATAAAAAAATTGCATAAGAAAAGTTTCAGAAATACTAACGAAATTAGAATGAGAGAGAGGGGGGAAATGATTGGACGAAGGGCAAAAAAAACCTCTTTAAAGATTTTCCAAAACAAAATCACAATTTTAATTTTCCAATGAAAGATTTGATTGATGAAATCTAATTAAATAAAAAAAAATTGCATATAATAAGAAACGTTTTAGAAATACTAACGAAATTTGATTGTTGAATTGACAGTGATTAATATTACTCACGTAGTGTGTATGAAAAAATGTCAAGATCCCTCATTGTGTATAATGTTTCTCATATATTTCTAGATATTCCGTAATGCTTTACATCTGTATAAAGCATATCACCAAATAGTAAGGGCAAAATAAGTTCTTTAATATAATAAATAAAGAGACTTGATATATATTTTAAACTAATGAAAGTGCAAAATAAGAAATCATTGAGAAAGTGAGGTTTTGAGATAAGAGGGAGAAAAAACAAATAAGGTTTTATAAGAGCAATGATAAATAAGAAATTTTCAAATATTTTATTATATCAAAGAATTCGTTCTTTTCCTCTAGTGGCTTTTACATAGAGTACATGAAAAGTTATAGTAATACCTAAGAATACACTAAAAAAAAAAATCTTTACTACTCTTAAAAAATAAAACATGTGCATATTTATGACAATTAGCTCATTTATTAAATAGGAAAAAAAAGGAAAAAGAAGGTAAGAGGCCATCACTTTAAATTACAATTGATTGATTGATGGTAATTCAATCTTTCTAGTATAAATGGAGTAGATTTAGTCATATAGAGATGGAAATAGCATCATCCTATATACAACGGTGGCATATATTGCATGAAATAAAAGCTCATGTTAAATAAGCTCGCTCTCTACTATTTCTATAGGTATATGCTCTCCGGAGAAAAAGCCTATCTTGTCATAGTCGGTTTCTGATTTTTAGAACTAGGAACTCAACTAGTTCATAATGAATTGGCCGATTCTCGATTTCAAGCCGATTCCAAGAACGACCAGCAACCAACCCTAAATGTAAGTAATATAACTATTGGTTTAGAAAAAATATTTAATGTGAACAATTTGTGACATAATAGTTAAGCTATTGATGAATTTCCCAACCTCCCAAGTTCGAAACTCATCTCCAATATAGCTCATAATTCCCAATAGAACCAACCATTGCTGTGTGAATCAGTTTGGAACTGATTGAATAAGGCCGATTCGGTTCGGTTCTTGTATTGAAGTAGTGAGGTTGCTCACCCTTAGGAGGCACATCATGATCTTGTCAAGTATTGCCTCATTGCTTACTTGTTATACTATTTCACATTACTTGACGTCTTCATCTTATTATTTGTAGGATGAATGTTGGATCTGTCACTATATTGGCGAGGATGTTTAGGCCTTTTAAATTAAAAGACTAAATTCAAATTTTCCTTATTAAATAACAGATAGGTGGACATCATTATATATAAAAATGAATGCGAGGAGAAATCCATACCTACTCGTCTAAATATACTCATATTTATTATGTAGTATTATTACATTGAAAAGAATACTAGTTATCTCTAAAAAGTGAAAACTTTGAGCTAGGCTTTGGTCTTTTGACTCTAAAATTGAAGGTGTTAATATCATGAAAAACCCAAAAACGATTGGTATAGTTATGACAAATTTATCTTTTGTTAATTTCCGTTTAATATTATCATCAAATTATTAATTGGATAACACGTGCTAGTTAATAGGTGTATTGGTTTGAGATTTTACCTCCATTTATCACAAGTATACTAGTTTGTGATTTTTCGTGATATTGATCCATTTTAATCGAAAACTAATAGATAGTCAATTTATTACAATGCATTAGTTCGAGATTTTTAATAGTCAAAAAATTAGTTTGGGATGAACTTATTATAGATATGTCAGTTTTAGTTTTTTCATAATATTAACCTAGATCGAATTATCTAGATTTCGCACCACTCGAGTTTTAGTCTGGCCCCAAATTCCCGAGTTGTTCAACTTAAGGCTTTAGTCACGAGCTTGTCAACTTCATATCTTCTCACCCGTCTCTCAAAAAAGAGAAAAACAGATGGAAGCAAAAATTCAAATCAAGCAGCCTAAATATGGAACTGCCTAACTTCTTATAATTAGGTGATAGAAGAAGCTGACAATGAAACTGTCGATGGGGACGAGAGAAAGGAAGCAAGCGCCGAAGTTGACCGGCCGGCCTATCAATGCACAATCGTCATGGCTGCACGCTTTTCCCCGCACAACTATTGTTGCCCGCTGATGGACCTGCAGTCCAAATGTCGCTGTCCCCCCTCTCTCATAAAATACTCACCGCCCTCCATCTTTTTTCATTCGAATTTCCCATTTTTCTTTCCGTTCTTTTGGCACCATAATTTCGTTTTCCTGTATCTGATGACGCATTTCCCGATTCAAGCACGTTCATCCCATTAATCCCGACATTATTTTGTTGCCCGGATCCTTCTTTTTTGTTAGGTCAGGTGCCCTGTAAAGTTAATCTTTCCTCCTCTTTTTCCGGGAAGAAGAATGTCTGGGCTCGGTGTCGGAGAATGTTTCAGCTGTTTCTGGGTTTTGACTTTTGGCTGAGAACCGTTCTGAGGGATCGTCTGCGAACTTTTCAGTCGTGGGTTTGAGGAAGGATGGAGGCATTTGGGTGGTGATGTGATCAATTCGTGAACTTGGGGAGCGTCTGGATCAAGAAGCGTGCTCTAAGAGAGAGAGAGAGAGAGAGAGGTATTTGGGTGGTGATGTGATCAATTCGTGAACTTGGGGGGCGTCTGGATCAAAAGCGTGCTCTGAGAGAGAGAGAGAGAGAGAGAGAGAGAGAGCAATTTGGAGCTTTCTATTTGGTTGCTAATCGGGTGGGTATTCACGAATTCCTGAAGTGATTATCAAGAGGCTCACATCAAAGCTCAATTTTGCTTTTCTTGTTTTCAATCTCTTGTTTTGTGTAAAGTAGTAGGTTGAGCTTCATTCGCCCAGAATTAAGGTTGTCCCCTATCGGAACTAACCCTTTGAACTCTCGCTTTCTCTCTCGTAGGAATCATCACCAAGTGAGATTCTTTCGTTACAACCAATTCTCACCTTTGATTGTGATCTCTGTGAGAGGCTCTGTCGCTGGTTGTTGTTAGTTTGGTGAAGTTGAAGGGATTTTTCTTTTTCGCTTTTCTTTAACCCGGATAAGCACGGTTTTCCCATTTCTCCGAGTACTTTTTAACTTTTTATCAGCTCACTTGTACAGACCATTTATGATCATCAGACCTCTTTCGGTAGTGTCCTTCTCTAAGTGAAATTCTTGGTAAAATCAAGAAAGAGTTCACCCTTTGCAAAGACCCTTTGTCTCTGGGGGGGTTGCTCAATCTAAAACGATCATGAGGCTATTGAACCTCGTGGGCAATTCCTTCGGATGCTCGGCATCGGGGGAACGCCTAGTTTCGGCAGCAAGAGATGGCGATCTCCAAGAAGCGAAGGCTCTATTGGAGTATAATCCTCGTCTCGTGAGATATTCAACTTTCGGGGTTCGTAATTCACCTCTCCATTATTCTGCAGCCCAAGGCCACCATGAGGTATTATCCTGTCTAATTACCGGGTCAATCCTTGGTGTCGTCATTAATGTCATCTGTCCTTATATAGGTTTGACAATTGACAGACTTCAGGGTGTCTTTTTCCTGTATTCAGATAGTTTCATTGCTGCTTGAGTCTGGAGTGGATATCAATCTCAGGAATTACCGTGGTCAGGTGCTGAATTACTTGTTGCTCAAAGCATGTGATTTTTAATTGTCTATCAGATGTATTTTGTTTTGAGGAATTGTTTTCATTCTTGTGTAACAGACTGCTTTGATGCAAGCTTGTCAGCATGGCCACTGGGAAGTTGTTCAGACTCTTATTCTTTTTAAAGCTAATGTAAGATTGTTGTGCTACTGCTTCTGAGCTTAATAAAGTGGTCAGTAATTTTGCATACATGAATGGTGATGTTATATGTTGGAGTATAGATTCACAGATCAGACTATCTAAATGGGGGTACCGCCCTTCACTTGGCTGCTTTGAATGGCCATACCCGGTGCATCCGACTCCTCCTAGCTGATTATATTCCTAGCAAACCTGATGTGTGGAATATTCTAAGAAGAAGAACCAACAGTGAGGAGCCTATTGCAGAATTTGATGAACGGTATGCTCAGCTTTCTCTGGGTCTCTGTAATCTTCCTGTGCTCTTTCTTCTACTTGGCATTTAATATCTCGTGTATACAATGTCTATTTGCATGCATCAGTGCTCTTTCTCAGCTAATTAACAGACCTTCTGATGGAGGCATTACTGCACTTCACATGGCTGCACTAAATGGGCATGTTGAGAGCGTGCAGTTACTCTTGAACCTGGGAGCATCTGTTTCTGAGGTTACTGTGGAAGATGGGACTACAATTGATCTGATAGGTTTGCTGGATGCACTCTATTCATTGTTTGATCACTAGTAAATTTACTGTCTTGTTCATCTGGGAATTAGGCAGCTTCTGCTGAAATTACCTCTGGTTTTATCATGTTTGCTTTAACCTGCTTTGCTCTTGT
Source organism: Eucalyptus brandiana (assembly GCA_014182725.1). NCBI lineage: Eukaryota > Viridiplantae > Streptophyta > Magnoliopsida > Myrtales > Myrtaceae > Eucalyptus > Eucalyptus brandiana. The sequence goes on from CM024670.1 coordinate 30,299,301, forward strand.
TGTCTCTGTTTTTTTCTCTCTTTTGCCTATTCTCCTTTTGGCTCTGCTATAGCTCGTAGCATCCGAATATATTTTATTCATATTCCTGCAAAGGAAAAGAGTCAACAAATGTTTAAGTGCGCGTTTGGTAACTTTTCTGTTTCCAATAACATTTTCTATTATGAAATAGTTTTTTCCATTTCCGTTCTTGAGAACAAAGGAGTAGATCTTTTTCACTTATTTTTTCTGTTCTAAATTTATTCCCTGGCCATTTTTTTATTCCAGGGAACGGAAAATTAATTGATGTTACCAAACGGATTTTTGTTTTTTTTTCTGTTCCGGGAAACAAAAGAGTAGAGAAATAGAAAAACAAGATGGTACCAATAGGCCCTTAGAAGCAAATATGATTGATATCTTAAGCTATATTGGTATATTGTACTGAGATACATAGCATATGGCTGGGTCATAGCTGATGTGATTGGTTCAATCTTTTTCCTTTCCTTGCTTTTTAGTCATGGGGCTTGGGTTTTTGAGTATGGGAATGAATGGGCAATCAAGAGTCCAGAACCCTCTTTTGTCTTCTGGTCTTGGGAGTTGCACTTGGTATTATTTTCTTTTTTTACACTATACCTGGGTTGAATTCTGCTGTTATGTGAAAAGCGTGAAGTTTTTTCTGATTAATAGCTACGTTATCCTTTTCCTTCTATTGCTTCATTTCCTGAGAAGAGATTGTAATGTCTGCAGAGGTGTATTTTCTGGGAAATTATAGCTTTATTCAAAATGATGGATTGTTTGAATGCAGTGATACCTGCTTAGAATCATGCGATTATGAAAAGTCATGTGATTCTTTGCATGTTGCAGGTGCTGGAAGCACTCCACTTCATTATGCTGCTTGTGGTGGAAGTGCGCAGTGTTGTCAGGTATTTTGTGGTAGCTAAAAAATAAAAAGCATCTAATATCATTCTAATTTTGTTCATTTGACTTACAAAAATGTTCTCTTTATACTTCAGGTTCTGATTGCCAATGGTGCAAGTCTGTCTGTCGAAAATGTCAATGGGTATGTGTCATATGATCCGTTTCTCCTAATCAATGTTGGGATTGAAAAAAGAGAAGTTGTGCATGAAATATCAAAGCATAACAAATGGTTCTTTGCTAATTGATCTTGATGCTAATTTCTGAGAGTTCAATGAAATATGCGTTGCACCTTTTGTTTTTGGAAGTTGTGGTAACTCTTTTCTCATTTTGGTAATCTGAAGTAAAAGCTTTTTCCCTCCAGGTCGCAAGGTTAGTCTGGTGGAGCGTTTTTCTGTCTGTTACGTTAGTGAATTGACTTGTGACTCTGGATGCACATTCTATGGTTAATTTGGGGCTCTGCATCTAAACTTTTTTGTCATAGAGTGTAAATTGTTGGGCTTATTTAAATGTTTTGAGAATCTCTGTCTTGTTGAGCCATGAAGGATCTTGTTGTACATTCAAGTGATATAAGCCCAACATCATCACTTTATTATCATTGGAAAATCTCCCAAAAGACAGTTGAATTATGAACATGAGTGGAAGTTTACTGTTTGCTCAACAGAGAGATCTTGATGGAGGGTGAAACTTAGCCTTTCAAGTTATATGTGATCTAATACAGTTCTCTGGAAAAGGACTTGTGACTGCCAAATGATGATGTCTTCAGGCAGTACATTAAGTTAAAAAGTTACATGCTGAGTCAAGAAACAGGCAACTCTGTCTGAACCTTATCTATTAGTTTGTAATGGAGAACTTCTGCAGTTATTTATTTTTCCTTTTGTTCCTAAAATGAGGTTCAGTATTAATTAAGGAGGAAGTAAAAGCAAGTTTACTTGGACAAGTCTGGAGCAGTAGTAACATTTATGCAGCTAACACTGCTTTCATCGGAGGAGACTGTGGAGCACTACAATTTGGGTCGTAGATTTTATTTTCTGTGTTCTCTAGTTGTTTTTTATTTCTTTCTGGCTCTTAGCACCTCCTTTATTTTATTTTCAATATTTAATAATATGAGGAAACTGTATTGTTGTCCTTATCTCCTATAACTCTATGCAGGTGGACCCCCTTAATGGTTGCTCGTTCATGGCACAGAAATTGGCTTGAGGAGATTCTCAGCACACCACCAGAGGGCCGGATTCGAATTCTTCCCTCTCCATATATATCTCTTCCTCTTATGAGTATTGTTAGAATTGCCAGGTGAGCAGTGTTCAGTTTAGCTAACATTATTGCAGACAGTTCTTTACACTGGTGAGCCTCGACCAATAATTTTGTGTTGGCTTCTTTGTGTTTCTTGTGCTTATCCCCTCTGTTTCTCCATTTTTTTTTTTTTTTTTTTTTTTGTTAAATTCAAGGATCTTGTTATGCTTCAAGTAAAATAGTGTTTTATTGCATCCATAAGGGGTAGGGCTGTCAACTGTGTCATCTTCATTTTGGATATCCGCATCATTTCCTGTTGCGACAGAAATTTTTGATGTGATGACAAAAGAATGGGTCAAGACATATAAATCGTGTCTTTTTCAAGTTGATCGCGTTCATATCAAGTTTAATTCTAGTTCTTCTCAGTAAGCTAGTGTTGTATTTGAGTCATGTTTTCTTGTTGTGTCAAGAATCGATAACTCTAATTGTGGCAGCTATTGGTTTCGGCTTTAGTTGTAGTTTTACTTCATGATTCACTGTGACTTAGTATTAATAGTTTTACAAGTTTGCTTCCTTAATGGCAGTGTACACTATGTTAAAGCAATGCTTTCTTTGTCCTTGATGGCATTTCACCCACTAGGAAACAATGTATGGAACATAACTATAATTGGTTGGAAAAATACTGTTAAAGTGTGACTCAGAAGGACATTGACATATGAGAACAGAGGTTAGACTTATGTTGCTATTGCCTTCCCTTTTTCGAGTTTTAAGAAAGGATTCTGTAACTACTAAATGTGAGAAATCAAATTTCCCTCTGCATTTGGGGCTTGTACGGCCTCTGGCTCCTTTTGCTGATGCTCGTACCTAGAAACACATTTCAGCCTTCTATACTCTTCTTGCATAACAATTTAGAGTAATGTACAAAAGAGGTGGTAATTGCAAATTTTTCTTCGTAAACCCATTAAATGTAGAGCATGGTGCCACAAAACCATCCATATGGAATAACTATTTAGAGTAATGTACAAATGAGGTTAGACTTATTGGCATTGAGCTGTGTTGAAGACTAGAAATATGATGTTTAGAGCAAAATGATGTTTTGTAATGAATGGTCCCTGCCAACAATATCATCATTCACTCTAAATCAAGATGAAAATTTCACTCAAAACAGAAAAAAAAGTTGAAAATATTCAGAAGAAAAAAACTATGGTGCCTAATTGGCATGTGATGACGCCATAACATACAATGCACCCAAGAACTGGGTATCAGAGACAAAAGAAAGGCATAGCACACTCATATTTGAGATGTCAGCTTCTCTTCTATTTAGTTTACTTGGATGTATGTCTGCATATTTGTGTTTTTCATTGTGGCTAGTATAATTTTCTGTATTAGTTTGCCTGTATGTGGGTGGGCATTGGGGTGATTTGTGTTGTGGTAGAAAACAGGTCCGCTATTGATGATAGCTATCCAGTTACTGTTGTGACTGAATTCAAACCCTTAATTCTTTTTGATTCTTTGGCAGAGAATGTGGATGGAGAGGCAGTGACCTATCGCCGGCATGCCAAGATCCGTGTGTTGTTTGTTTAGAAAGGAAATGCACTGTGGCGGCAAAAGGTACACTCAGAAACTAAGTTTTCCAATGGAACGCACTTTTTAATTTCACTTTTTGAGCAACAGATAGTATCAGAATGGGAAATTTCAAGCCCATGAGCAATATGATTCGAACATGACTTGTTCTTTCACCCGATTAAGTGACAAGCATGGACCAAATCCTGCATGTTGTAGCTGACGTCAATATCTAAATTCTTACTAAAAACCAATCTACTTTGTTGTGAACATTCACTTAAAATGATGGTTTTAGGCCCTGTGAAGACTTCTCCGGATTCCAAGGCTACATAATTATCTAGACACCCACTAGCAACAACTCATCTGTGCTGATTTATATTTGAACTTCCTCTTAAAATTCATTAATCACCAAAGTGCCTAAACCTGCTTTATTTGCTTATGCATGGAAATGATTCTGTGGCAGGTTGTGAGCACGAGTTCTGCACAAGATGTGCCCTATACCTCTGTTCCACTTCTAGTTCCTCGACTGTTCATGGTCCTCCTGGCTCTATTGCATGCCCTCTTTGTCGGCACGGCATAGTCTCATTTGCGAAGCTTCCTGGGACAAGACCAGTGGTTAATAAGGAGATTGCACGGACGAGTCTGTCCCTTACGTTCTGCACATGCTCTGGGGAAGCTTCAGAGACTGCTCCTTTGACAACCCCATTGTGCAAGCCTGCATTCCAGTGCACGCGGATTTCACCGTTAGGATCGTCCTTCCGGAGCTTGAGCTGCCAGAAATTTCCGTCAATGAAAATTAACACCAGCCTCTGCATGGGGACCCCGGACACGAGTCCCTCTCTGGTTCCTTGCAGTGTCAAACGGAACTTGAGGACCCAACTGGTTCGATGCTCAAGATCTGGCTTAAGACGGTCGGTGTCTCACTCCGAGAGCAGAGGATCATGGTTCTCAGCGCTCAATCAGTATGTAACGACGGGAAGCGGATGCTGAAAGGTGCATTATTCTTGTTCTCTCTCCATGTACATTTTGGAGTATCATCACTTTGCCCTTCCATTCTTTCGTCATCATTTCGATCTGTATGTATAGAATCTGTCGAAATTTCTGTCTTTTTGGTTTGATAATGTTTTACCCAGCATTCTGGGTACCCCAAGTTTCGAACCCGGGTCTTGTATATACTGAAGCCGATACACTAATATCATGCCTATAGTATACCCTTTTCTCCTCACCCAAGATTTTGGTTGATTACAATGTGGAGTTGGCGACTTGGTTCACCTAAGACGCCTCCGAGCTTTCATATGTTAACTTGCAAGCATCTGTTGTCGTCGTGTCATATCATATGAGATGATTAGTGGGTTTGGGGAAACAGGACGGGTCGGGGTCAATTTTCATTCTCTGTTAAACTTCTCAAAATACTTCCAAAAATTTGTGACCACTAAGGACCAGATGAAGTATAACATAACATCTTTCAACAGCGGCAACGATCACAAGCCTAGCTTGATGCTTTTCGATCATAGACTTTTATGATCACCGACATTAAATTATTTCAGTCTTTATGTTTTGGGAATCTGAAAATATCTAATTGGAGATTCACATTGCATGATCTTCGAATAAATAATCATGTTTGCAAGTTTGAGGTTGTTTATTATCATACATTTTACATAAGAATATTGTTCATTAATAATAGGCACGGCCTATTATTAATGTGGAGTTGGCGACTTGGTTCACCTAATAGGGGTGAGCATGGTCTGAATGGGTGGTTTCCACTCTAGAACTAAAAACTGTCCACTAAAGACCAATTTCAAAAAATTGGAATTGGGAACTGCCCGTTAGTTCTATGGATCCGCTTAGGAACCGAACTGGTCCTGCCAAATTTCACGCACTTAGAGCAGTATTTTTTAGTAACCTAAAGTAAAGTAAAAAACAAAGAACTTTCATATTCTTAGTTGCAATATCAGTAAAAAGATTGAAGTCATATTAAAAGTTGAGAGTCAAGGCCATGAGTTGATGGGTCTTAAAATTGAGAGTGATGGCTGTGAGTGATAGATAGTAAGATAATTCAGACAAAGTAAGAGTGAAATGAGATGAACTCTCAGTTAATGGGTGTCGAGCTCCAAGTCAAGGGTTTTAGGATTTTCAATTTTCTTAAATTGTTTTTTGGTTAGAAATTATTTTAAAATTAAATATATCTTTATATATTGTCGATCTAGTCCGGATGGGTGGTGGGGCAATTCCACACCTAGAACTGAGAACAAGACCGGTACCCATCAGTTCCAATAAATTAGATTCGAGAACTGGACTGGCTTCCTTGGGAACCGTTGGTTCCGGTTCGGTTCGGTTTAATCCGATTCTGCGTGGTCTAGGCGGTTCACGATTCTTTTGCACACTCATAGTACCTACGCTGACCTAGGTCGACCTAGGCCTAAATCCATTTTAGCTTTTAACCACATAGGCCCAGTCTATTAGTAAATGGGTCTCAAAGGTCGATAAATTGTAATTGTCGCCCAGCGGTGGTCGACCATTGGGTTGAAAAGAGAACTCACAAGTTTCGCCTGTCATTGCTCTCTCGTATATTCTCACTTACTACATACAAGTCACTTGCTTTTTTCGAACTCGTGACGGACCCCAACCGCTTCCCCCACCCACTTCCTTAATGGCGAAGAAGTACCTCCAGGCTGGGAGGTGGCACTTCATATCATTCATAGATCTCAAGAACACATCATACTCCCTATGTGCCGGATCCACCAGAGCAACAAGAATTCCACGACAACAACGACGACGAGCAAGCAGATGATTATGCAAAAATGTAGAGTGACATGGGAAAATCATTTTCCTCGACAACAACCCTCCCCTATGAGAATCCCCTATCCTTGTCCAGAAGATCAACAAACCGTGATCGATGTCATGCAATCTTCATGGCGAAGAACGCTCGATATCTAGGGGACATTCAAAGTCAAGGTCGGGCTTGATGGTAAGAAGAAGGCTGTGTGCACGTATGTCACAAGCACTGATCTCTCTAAGAACTGGAGGTAGGACGAGCCATTTGAAGAGGCACGGAGTGAAACTATAAGGTTAAAATGGTGGAGGTTGTAAAAATGTAAAACTGTATTGTATTTTTTTAGATGATTTTTTTCTCTATTTAAAACTTCTATTTATAAGAAATGATGCAATATTCCTAGGGCTCTTGATATGGAAGGCGTATAAAAAAAATATGAGCAGCTAAAGGTAGGGATATAAATAAATCAAGAATAAATCAGAATAAATCAAGGAGTGATTGCTAGAGATTTGCTGAATATCAAGTTCCAGTCAAGGAATGATTGTTAGAGATTTGCTGAATATCATGTCCCAAATTTGGTATCCGTTGACATCCCCCCCGCAAGCTAATGCGAGGGATCTCACAGTAAGCTTGTGCTGCTGTAGATGAAAGCGAGTGGTAGATAAGGCTTTGGTGAAGATGTTTGCAGGTTGATCCATGGAAGAGATGTATTGAATATGGAGTTGCTTTTGGCCCACCCGTTCTCAAATAAAATGGTAGTCAATCTCAACATGCTTCATTCGGGCGTGAAAAGCAAGATTACTAGCGAGGTAAATGACCAAAATATTGTCACACCATAAGATAGGAGGACTCAGCAAGAAGACATGGAGGTTGCGTAATAAGGCTTTTATCCATATGAACTCAGCTGTTGTGTCAGCTAGACACTTGAATTCTGCTTCACTGCTAGAGTGAGCTATAGTCTGTTACTTATGGGAGCTCTAGGAAATGAAATTACATCCAAGAAGGACACTATAACCATCGACAGACCTTCAAGTGTTATGGTCACCAACCTAACCTATGTCGGAGAAAGCATGTAGTTGACAAGTAGAGCTACGAATAAGTAGAATGCCATAATTAGTAGTACCGCGTGGAACATGCAGAATACGCTTAATGAACTGCCAATGTACATCTGTGGGAGCATGCCTAAATTGACACACAGTATTGACCACATAGGCAAGATCCATTGAGTGATGGTAAGATATTGGAGAGCGCCAACAATACTATGATACAAGGTAGGATCATGAAACAAAGCTTCCTACTGAATTGAAGGTGGGTTGATGCCAATAACACAAGGAGTAGTGACTGGTCAGGCATCTTGCATATTGGCACGCTGAAGAATGTTGTGAGCATATTCACCTTGATGGAGTGAGCATACTTACCTTGATGGCGCGGTAGACCTTTGTTAGTTCTTTGTAATTCAATGACAAGAAAATAATGGAACTCGCCGAGATCTTTAATAGCAAATTCTTGTTACAAGGATTCGATGAGAGTAGATAAAGGAGTTGAGGGCAACCTAGTTAAAATTATATCACCCACATATACTAAGAGGAAGACATTATGCCGTCGAGTGTAGCACAAATAAAGAGTCAGTGTGAGATACTTGAAACTCGAGAGAGAGAAGAAAAGAACTTAGTTTTTGGTGCCATGCATGCGGTGCCTGCTTCAGCCCAAAAAGTGAACTTTGAAGACGACATACATAGTGAGGATGAGCAGAGTCGATGAGGCCTAGAGGCTGTTGCATATAAATTTCCTATTGAAGATGACCATGGAGAAAAGCATTCTTAACATCCAGTTGTCGAAGCTACCATCCTTGATTGAAGGCAAGAGAAATAATGGTAAGTCGATGAGGTCTAGAGGTAATAAATGAGTGATTGTGAGAGATTTGCTAAATATTAGGTTCCAAATTTGATATCATTTGACAAAGGTTGCGGAGAATAGTTATGCCAGCGCAAGAGAGAAAAAATTATGTATTTTCCCATAATCCCTCAAAACAATCCCCTCAAATCACTCAATATTTTTAAAAAAGGGCAAATTTAAGATTATAATTGCTTCAAATTTCCTACTACCAAATATATATATATATTATTTTATTTTTTTTGGTGAACTTCTCTTTGACTCATCCCACGGGGGATGCCTGTAGACACAGAATCCAAAGATCGAGCACCTCTCCTCTTTCAGATTCTCCGACAATGGCCACGGCTTCCGCTGCGCTCCCGTCCATGTCCGCCCTGTCTCTGTCTCCTCCTTTTCTATCTTCTTCTTCTTCCTCCTGCTCTCGTCAATGCTTACACCCACCTCGCCCGCGTCGAAACCTCGCCTGGGTCCTCAACCCCGGCGCCCCCGGCGGTCCCGTATGTTCCACCCAAGTCCTGAAAGAAGGGACTCGCGACGACGGCGTCGTCGTCGACAGGTCGCTCCTCGAGTTCGAAGAAGCGTCCTCCGATGACGAGCTCTGGGCCGCCTCCTGCCTCCGCGTTCGCACCTTCAATCAGTTCAAGCCCTCCACTTATGCCGTCGAGGTGAGCAAGTATACGCTTAATCTGCTAGCTTATTCTCTTTTTTGGGTTGATGGTTTTTACGTATGTGGGTTTACTGGGAATTAGGAAATGTGGGTTTACTTTTGTTTCTTGAAAGTGCCCATTTCGTTGCTTCGTCGCTGCCGGTGGAGGAGCTTGTTGGGTTTTTGAACTTGCGTGAGAATGGATGGGATGCGCTTTGTGTGAATAAGTGCTCGAATTTTCAAGCTTTATGAACTAGCATGTTTTCTGATGTTGCATATGCTGGAGCTTAATTCACATTTTGCCTTCATTGTTCGTTCGTGTTTGATAAACCTTTTGTTTTCTCGTTTCAATTGGCAAATTCTGATGAAGACACATGGTAATTGTGAGGGATGCCTTGTGTGGCTTATGTTCATGGGTCGGAACTCGCGCGTTGGGCTATGGAAGCATTGCACGACAATCACAAAAAGAGTCTTAACCTTGGTTATGATAGTGCTTCTTCATGTCAAGGACATGCATATAAGTTACTTGAAAACTCATTCATGATATTGGGGAAAAAGAGCATGAGTTTAGTTACCGTGGATTTGTAAGAGCAAAGCCTCTCTTGGTTCTGGAACCACTCACTGAAGAAGCGGAGGAATTGAATTTCTATATTGATGATGCGAATAATCTATTGTTTAGTTTCTCCCATGTCAGTTTGTGCAACTATGCCACAAGTCATCTCAGGTCCAGCTACATAGTTACTCTTTTAGTCTTCGTGAAAGGATGCATTGTTCTTTCCATTCTGCATAAATCACTGATCTTTGTCATGTGTGACTGGTCTAGTGCTGTTACCTCTTATTTTATTCAACTTGTACAAAGATATGAGACAATGGACTACTCTATTCAATTTTCCTTCTCAAATACGCAAGACATTTTGAGCAGTTTGTGTTGGGGGAAAATAGCAGTAATAATGGCTAAACAATTTGTTTACTGCTTTGTGGCAAAAGTTCAAGGTTAGTGCAATTATTCTGGAAGAGATATGTTGCAAGACATTCGATGCTTTTACAGTCCGTGCTGGTGTCCTTGCTTTTGACCCTTTTTATAGAAATTGCCATGTGATAGGTTTGTGTCCTTGAGAGATTATATCCTGTCATGGATTGGTTCTTATATAAAACGTCAGATAAGGATAGTTTGGCTATTGGGAGGATTTGTTGTAGCCATCTGTGAATTGAAGGAAAAGCACCACGTGAAATCAAACTCCTGTAAGATTGCCTGACGTCAGAAGACAATGCTAATTTTCTAATGTTTACATGAATGCCTATTTCTGTTTTGCATGACATTGAGCTTTCACTGGCATTGTTGTAGGTTTTACCTTCATGTTGGATGAACTTGCATCTTGAACGTTGTAAAATATAATCTAATGGCTTCTTACCTCCCTTTGTCTTTTTTTCCTTTCTCTCCCGTTTTCTGAAGTCTGTTTTTCTTGTCAAGTTCTGTTAGGATCATAAAAGAAGCTTGGCTGAGCATGAATTCGAAGCATCGAAGGAGCGTATTGCTGGGAAGAGGGAGAGCTTTAGGAGAGTTTCTTGCATTAACGCCACCCTCCCAATGTCACAAATTATGATTGGTTCAAATGATTTATTATCAACATGTAAGGTTTGTGTCGCTCTCTCCTTTGCTTAATTCTGCATGGTAGGTTCTTAATGACGTGTTGATTTAATTCTTCCAAATGCTTTCAGGCTCTCTTATTTTTCTTTTGATGATGTCTAAACTCATGATTGATTTCTAAGTCTCAATTAATAGAACTGCACTCTTTCCAAAAGAGTTCACTCTTTCTTAATTCTTTGTTTTTGTCCCCTTCGGCAGTGCACCATCTCCCAGTTGGATGTCTCTGTATATCTGGGGGCATCTGTAATGCTATTTCTGCCCATGGAGATGGAAAAGCAAAGAACTAATTAGAATGAACAGTGCCCTTAGTTGTTGATTAATAGGGTTCTATCTTGAATGATGCACTACTATACAAATGCAATCATAATGTGCATTAACAGAAATGGGGTTCCATTGCTGTTGTCCTTAATGCACAAGTGTGTCAAAAGGATGATGTATGCGATATAGGATTTTGAGGCATGGACCTATAATCTAGTGGCTATGACCTTGTCATCTTATGCTTCACAAGAGATATGCTTGATTAGGCAGCCTAAGCTGCCACAGGTCAATGCCTCAGATGTCATGGCTCGGCTAATACCATTTGGATTGTGAAAAAGAACTGCTCGAGTGGTGTCTGTTTGGGTGAATCTAGCAACCTGTATTATGTATCCAGAACACCATATGTTCATGCAGAAGATAAATTGAATCTTTGACAAATTCTAGATAATGTGATAGAGAGGAAAAGAGGGGGGTTGGGTTCAGGTGTTTCAGGAATATGTTGATCTTCTGGAAATATAGTCGATCAGTACTGGAATTGAGATTAAGAAGACTAGGACCAGAGGAAGAGGATGAATGTAAGGAAAGTGATCAATAGTGAAGCTTTCCCAAGATCCTTACATACTCAAGACAACAGCTTTAAATAGTATATCAAAATGTAAAAGAGATAATGAGATCTCTTAATCTTGAGATAAACGTACCACGGCGAAAACAACTCTCAAGGGACTCTTAGGTGTTGGTTGAATAAGTGTTGAAAATCAAAGTTTTCAGAACTTAGTGACATCATGCATGTAATAAGTCCCAAACTTTATGCAACTTACATTAGCAAGTTAAGTGACAAAAAATTGACAGCACATTTGGTTACACTAGTGACTATTACTTTTTTTCTTTGTTTTTTTGGGTCAAAACTGGTGACTATTACTTTACAAGCCAGGTATGTTACACATTATATTGTTTGTTTGCGATAGAAAAGCAATTACGACTTAATTTCCGACGCAATAGTAACAGCTGTTTCACAACCCCTAGGTAATAGCTACAACAACCAACACTATAATATGTATTGTCAAAGTTTCCTCTGTTTTCTCTCTGACTTTATCATAGTTGAAGGAGAGACCTTAGGTAACTTAATTTTAATATTAATTATGTTCCCATCTGAAAAAAAATATATTAATTAGTGTTGATGAAAGAGTAAAAGAATTAAAACTACAAATGCAGGATTACAAATTAAGCATAAGTTGAAACGTCAAAGTGACATATGTTTCAGCCAAAATCAAGTTTACGAAGTTCATCCCCCACAACAACTGCCTGACTGTGTGTGTAACTAATGGATTCATGGAATGCTTGGTATGTGCTAAAATAACAAAACCAAAAAAGGGTAGTAAAAATGCACTAGTGGATTCATGCATGTGGTGTGGCGTTGGATTTGCATAATGCTCAACTAGAAATGTAAGTGGACATGAAATGACGCAAGGTTTCAAGATCTTTGCCTCTGCAGTTGCAATTTATAAAAAGAAATATAAATAACGCTTTTCTGATGATCCATGAGAGTCAGAAAAATATGCAAAACAAATGATTATAATCAGAAAATTCTATTCAAGTATTGGCAATCAGTCTATGCCAACAAAACAATCAAACTGCTGACAGCAAGTTTAAGGAACAAAAGAATTCTTTTCTGATGATCCACGAGAGTTGGAAAAAAATGCAACCACTTACAAAAGTCCAAGTCCAGACCTTGAAAACCTGATTTGTACTTTCCAACAAACAGATTATGATACTGATTTGGTGCATGTTGTGTACCATTGAGAGTTTTTAGAACTTCGGAGTGTTTAAGGATTTAATGAGCAGCGCATTCAACAGACAGTGCAGAGAGAGCTGATAAAGAAGCTCAGGTTTCTATCTGCAGCCAAAATCGCTGTTGAAATAAGGCCAACTATATTAAGAGTTTTAACCCTATTTTTATCGACCAAGTATTAGGGTTCAACTCTGAATTAGTTCATGCCATGTCTAGCTTACCTTTCTGTTAATAAAGAGCTAGTGAAGAAGGCTATGTACCTTTCCTCTTGAATGCCCCTTATGCGTACATATTTGTTATTTTAAAATCATAATAAAGAAAAGCAAATTAGTACTTTCAGCTATTCACAAAGTAGATATGGTTAGCATTGGACGGAATTATTGTACTCGCATGACTTCAATTGGTGAATTTTGGACATTTGAGGGGTGTTTAGCTTTTCTCTCTACTGCTATTATTGGCTTCTGATTTTGTTCATTCCTGTTTTTCACTAAACACTACATATACATTATACATGCTTGCTATGGCCTCCCTACAAGAAGTGCAACCGTTTTCTCCAATTTTCTGTTACCTTTTGTAGTTCTCAAAAAGTGGAAAAGATCGAGTAGTTGTGGCTACCCTTGATCTTAATCAGTGCCTCTGGCTTCCAGATGAAATTGTTGGAACAAAACCACAGGTATCTGTTGTATCTCTATACCTTTCCTGGTGACTTGTGTACTTTTACTCATCTTTAAATAGCAGGCAAACTTGCGTTATGAATTCTTAATCAATTTATATGTTTTCCGCATTGTTGCATTATGGAAGGATAAAAAAATATTAAGTCGCTCAGCTGATCCATGAGGCCATTGGAAATAGAAGTAGAAAATGTAATCCTGATACTGTAGGCTGCAAGTTGGCCCTTAAATCACTCGAACCTGAGTTGGTTCCAGGTTAAATTTTATGGATTGGCCATTGTATATATAGTTGCAACAATTCTTTGAATTGATTTTACAGCCATTCAGGGGAAATGAAGTTTTGACTCAAAATACAAACCTTCAGGTGCTTGTGTGACTCGTCTAGTCTGGGACTCAATCTATATAGCTAGCTCTGTGTTCTTTGAGATGCAACTTAGGGTGTGTTTGGTAACGTTTTTGTTCAAAAATTGTTCTAGGGAATAGAAATAAAAAAAACCATTTCTGTTTCGGGGAATAATTTTGAATAGAAGAACGCGTTTGTAGAATCGCACAAAATTTTTGTTCCTGGAATAGAAAAAGAATAGAAACACGTTTGGTAAAACTTGTATAATTTTTTTGTTTATTTTAATTTTTAAATATTTTTATTTTATTTTTCCTTTTTATTTTTTATTTTTTTTATTTTTTTCTTCTTTTTCTTCTTTTTGGCTGACGGGCTCGCCCAGCCACGGTGACGCTCCGGCGAGGTCGCCGGCCCTTGACAGCCAGTTGCTAGCCATGGCCGAGGCTGGCGACCGGCCAAAGAAAAAAGAAGAAGAAAAGAAAGAGAAGAAAAAAAATAGAAAAGAGAAAAATTGTTTCTCGGAAGTGTTCTTGGGAACAAGAAATAAGTTTTTCTTGTTTCTATTCTAAATTTATTCCTGGAACAAAAGTGTAAATAAATGCGTTTGTTCTTTTTGTTCCCCGGAACAAAAGAACAGAAATTGTGTTCTGGGGAACAAAAAAAGAACACAAACAAACATGCCCTTAATGAACATTTTGTCATGGATTCGTTTTTCCCCAGTTTGGCTTGAATGAGATAGTTACTTGAATCCTTTTCTATAGCAGGGCATTGGAGCAGATTTTGCTAGGGCATACCTGAGCAATGTATGTGTTGCCGAGGAGCTACAGAGAAATGGACTGGGTTATGCACTCATTGCAAAGTCAAAGATTGTTGCTCAGGAATGGGGTAACAAATTCAGATACTTCATATACTGAATGTATAAATGCTGTTATTGCATAATTGCCATTCAGAACATGCCGAACATTGAAATAGACCTTTCTGCTTTCAGGCATAACTGATTTGTATGTCCATGTTGCTGTTGACAATGAAGCAGCAAAGAAATTGTACATGAAAAGTGGGTTCGAGTACGAAAGTGAGGAACCTGCATGGCAAGCCAGATTTCTTGATCGTCCTCGAAGGATTCTTTTGTGGACCAGCATAGCTGCCTCCTGCGATTTGTGATGTTACAATGTTCCCCATTATTGCAAGTTGTGGTCTTGCATTGTAGGGCTGACCCAATAGACTAGATAATGGATTTGTTTTTTTTTTTTTGGTGTAAATTTTGAAGTCTCAGCTTCTTTGTTCATAGTTTATTGCCTGCATTACCTTAGTGCATCATTTTTTCATGCACGATTCTTTGCGAGTTGAAGACTGCTATTTTGAAAGTGAAGACTCAAACATCCCCATGCTCTGTCCGAAAGCTAAGCTTTGCCGCTTCCTCTTTTTACCAGTGCAGGAAGAAAGCAGAACCCCATTTTCATGTGGTGGAGAACTACATACATATCTTCTCTATTGGGTCATTTATACTTGTAATCCACGTACCTTGTGTTGCTTTCAACTCAGTCCATGATGCACGCAGCTTGTGCAGCACTTGGCCCCTGCACCTCAATTTCTTCGCACTATGCAGACTTCCTGGGTAATTCTGCTGCCGGGCCTATGATAATTGCCCAATTTGCACAAGAACTTACTGATTGTTGTTGACATGGATGTTCGGCTTGATGAAAGCTTACGAAAGGTGTTAGGCTTGTTTTGGGAGTCAAATCGCTTGGTGTAGACCGTGTATTTTAGGAGTTGAGGTAAAACATCGGCATGATTTGTCTCTCATTCAAGACATGGTGGGAAACAGAGGTAAGTTGTAACGACTGTGCATGCTTGCTTTGACGGTTTGGCATACATGGCCAAGATTTTAAATAGGAAGGATGTTATCGTCAAAATTAAAAGTACAATGACATTGCTAGAACAAATTGGCCCCAAAATTCAGACACTATGCGTTTAATTAGAATATATTTATTTCGTGAAAAATGAATTATTTAAAAATGTTTTCTTAAAAATGATCAACAACAAGTTATGTCTAACTATTTTTATAGACGATAAAAATATCTTTTATTAATTCATTTTTGTGTACGATATGAATGATTATGTTTTATAAAAGAATATTTTTTAAATGATTCATTTTTCGCGAAATAAATATAACTTAAATCTTTCTTCTTCTTCTTTTATTTCTTATGACATCATATTTCAGTTTGACTAAGTCAAGTTTCAATCCATTTATGTTTTGTCAAACTCTAATGAGGCGTATTTCTCGAAGTCCTCCTCGAACGAATTCTCAAGCTCTTGAACATGAGCAAATATTGAGTGGTTTGGCCACCATGTCAATGGCCGACGTGGCATACATTTATTTACTATTACCCAATTACAATTTTACACATGGCATCAGAGGAATAGATTAAAAATCCCCCGATCTACCTAGACTTTTCCTTTCCCCCGTCTCTCTTGGACGGTGTTCGACGGTGTGCTTGCTGCTGCTGCTGCTGTTGTCCTCGCGGTCCTAGCAAGTGACCCTCTCGTCCTATCTCAAGCATTCATTCTTCATGACCAGTCACCAATGAAAACAAAGTCATGCCGTGATTTTGCTGCCTTCTCTTTCTGGTTGCCCCCCAACCGTTAGCAATAATGTCTCGGCGTGCATTGTGGTGGTGGTTGCACTATCTGTAGTGTCAATCTTTTGCCCATGCCCTTTTAAGTGCGAAGACAAGAGGTATTGGTATATCCATGCTTTTGTCATGTGGGATTATGATTTTCTAGCTTATGCTCAAAAAGGCGTAGTTTTTCCTAAATTATCAACAGTGTATTAAGATTGAATGCATTGGTCTTTCATGGTACTTTCACTGAGTAAATTTTGAGGGTCTAGTTAGCAAGTGTCCCTAAGGCTAGTTAACCTAACTGGAAGACAGGACTCACACTTTTCAAGACATTTTGAGATGAATGTACACATTTTAACAAAACACTTCCTTCAAATTTGCAGTTAAGAGTTGCAAAGCATATTTAATAGTGGTCGACAAGTGCCTAAGGAACATGCTTTAACATTTTCTGATTTCGAATGCATCACTCTTCCATGGTAATTTCACTGACTGAAAAGTAGACTTCATGGTGAAAGAATCTCTACAACAAGCAGTTGAATGATGTCTAAGCCTGCATTAAGTTAGGGCTCCACAAAATGATCCTGCAACACGTGAAAAAGCAAAAACATTGTACCGGTCGGTGCCTTATGTCTTCTTGTCATTCATAGCCCAAGGAACTTCTTGTCCTCTCCCTTGGTTACTAAACCCCTTGGTTACTGCTTTTAGCATGTACAAGTTTATGATTATGACTGAAATAATGGATTTTCATTTGTGATTGGTAATTTTTAAGAAGCAATGGCAATTTGTCAAAAGTGTTAGTAAACTCTGAAGGAAAAAGTGAGTTCCGTATACTTATGAGATGTATATGGAACTTCCTGATTGCCTTCAAACGTTCTGTTGCTTTTGTAGTCTCTACTTGCAGGCTTCTCCCCATTGCCTTCAAACATTCCGTTGCTTTTATAGTCTCTACTAACAGGCTACTCTACACTACTAAGTAGACTTGAGTCAATTTGGAGTCCCTTCAAACGCTAGCATATGAATTGTTATATAGCTTTGGTTAAAAGTTTAATTCTGTTGTAGAAGCTCATCCAAAAGAAAAAGAAACCGAGCCAAATTGTTTTCTCTAGTACTTCCATTACTTAGTTGACAAGTTGCACTCTGTTTGGTTTACCAGGAATGGACGTTGCACACTTCATCCTAGACGGAAACACAGATGCAGTTGAATTTTGTCCACACAATCCCTACAGCCATGTTCTAGTGGCTTCAACTTACATGCTGCAAGAAGGCGATAATCCTTCTCGATCTGGCAGCATAGTACTCTTCACCGTTGATGCTGGTTCATGCCAACTTGAGTTATTTCACTGTCTGGAATCCAATGGTATATTTGATATCAAATGGAGCCCTGTTGAAGCTATTATAGAACGTCCCTTGTTAGCACAAGCTGACTCGGATGGTTGTGTCAAAGTTCATGGCCTGGAGAGTTCTTCAGATGGACAGCAAGAAAAAGGTACCCGCTATCTTCCCTTCCCTTTGCTTTTGCTCTGGTATCAGAAGTGTTCTTAACCAGTACAAGAACAGGCACACAATTATTTGACAGCATTAGCGTACTCATTATTAGTCCAGCAAAGGAGTACTAGTGCAATAACATATGAATGTGTGCCATTGTCCTGCCAAAGTAAATGCTCTTCTAAATAATGATGATATCGAGGATTGTTAAAACTTAGTATGGCTGTACTTCTCTTTTGCAAGTGATAGATGTGTTTGACACAATTTCTCAGTGTCTTTGATGTTCCTACTGTATTAATTACTTGGAGATGGACTGGAGGTAGGTCTTGTGTTGAGAGAGGGCAACAGTGAAAAAGTCAGTTCATCTATGTGCCTGTCCCTCGAATAGAGTCCTTCAGCTTCATCGATCATAGTGGGGCTTTCTGATGGCTCTGTCTCACTATTATCTCGCTCTGAGAGTGAACTTGAAATCGAGCAAGA
This sequence comes from Eucalyptus brandiana, assembly GCA_014182725.1. NCBI lineage: Eukaryota > Viridiplantae > Streptophyta > Magnoliopsida > Myrtales > Myrtaceae > Eucalyptus > Eucalyptus brandiana. Next base: position 30,317,592 of record CM024670.1, read on the forward strand.
ATGGAAAGCACATGATTTCGAGACGTGGGCAGCTTCCTTTGATGTGCACCAACCCCACTCGTTATACAGGGGCTCTGATGATTGTAAATTCAGTTGTTGGGATGTTTGCAACTGTCCCTCAAAATCAGTGTTCCGTAATACCAAGGAACATAAAATGGGTGTTTGCTGCATCATGAAGAGTATAACTGACCCTAATGTCGTCCTCACTGGTAGCTATGATGAACACATTAGAGTTTGGGATATCAGATTAATCTCAAAACCTGTAAATCAGAGTTCAATCTGCTTGGGGGGAGGAGTTTGGAGAATCAAGCAACATCCTCATGTACCCAGTTTAGTCTTGGCAGCTTGTATGCACAATGGCTTTGCACTCGTTGATCTCCAGGGTGAGGAGATTAAAATTGTAGAGAGACATACAATAGGCACAGCTCACTTGCATATGTGTGGATTGGCAAAAAGGTATGTTTTTTTTTTTTTTGATAGAGGGAAAAGGGGAGAATATGGTGATCACTACTTGTTCCTTTTATGATAGACTTGTCCAGATATGGACGCCACAGAGTAATGTATTTGCATGACTTCATACATTCTTGAGAATTTAGGATGATAATTGAAGGGTTTTTCTCTTCCTAATCTATTGTGGGAAGGCTTTGAAATTTAATTTTGGTAAGTCATTACTGGACAAACTAGAAGTTGGCAATGATACTTGTCTTCAGCTTTAATATGTCGTCGCTTGATGTTTCTGCCTTTCTTTTTGTTCAACTTCATATGCTTGAACCCTCGAAAGAAATGTTCCCTCAAGTAATTATCTGGGGGTGGAAGCTCTGCACGTTTTCTTTTCGCTTATTTAGGACAAAATGGAAGGCTTTTTATGGTTCGCTCATGGTTTCTGAGGCACAGATCAAGATGTAATCAAGTCCAAAGTTATTTGCAGTTTGAGCATATGTGACTGAGCCGGGAAAAAGAGGATTGTCCAAAGCCCGCCAAAATCTCATTCTTGCTTCGAAATTTGCGAGAACCTCGTCAAAGCCTTGTCATCGATCACCTACCCAACTTAAATGAGTGGAATTGAATTCAATTATTCGAAGCTGTTCGACTCAAATCAGTTCTCGATGCATTTTTTGAATCTCCATCGCCAGAGGGAGAGGGAGAGAGAGGGCTCATCGATCACCTACCCAACTTAATGAGTGGACCAAGTTCAATTATTCGAAGCTGTTTGACTCAAAACAGTTCTCGATGCCCTTTAGTCCATAGAGGGAGGGAGGGAGGGAGGGGTCATTGCAGTGCTTTTGCATCAATTGGGCTGAGGAAATAGACACAGCCTGAGAGGATCTCTCAAGATCAGAAGTCAAAACTGCAACTTACAAAGGAATAATACCTTCTCTGTTGCTGTAAGGCCAAAGCTCAAAAGCTCCTTATGGTCCGTTTTCCCAGCACTTCGAACCCTTTTATGCTATTGGTTTGGCATTGGTCCAATTCAAATTGGGATAGCAACGGTAAGAGTCCTAAAATCTGTGCAAGTTCTGCACTTTACTTCCGAAACTCTATTTCAGTGCGATTCAGTATGAAAAGTTGTTATGATTGGCACTTTAGTCATTCCGTTAACTCGATTCATTTTTTGTGGATGAAAAATTTACATGGCATTTTTCTTTTCAAAATATCGCGATGAAAAATCATAGTAACTAGCTTTCAATTAAACACCAAAAAAATATGAAGGTGGCGCTGATGTGACAAATGAAGAAAAACTACAAAAATGGTCCCCGTACCATTGACAATATCTAATTTTACTCCTTGCACATTTGACTTGTGATGGATTTGGTTGGTAACTAATTTTCGATCCCGATTTCAGATATTTCTGTTTGAATGCAGATAGGAATTGCTGAGTAAGTGCCGAAGATCGACATATTGCGTCAATGTAAAACAAACAATGGAAAACTGATGAAAACGATCTCTCTCATAAAGCCAAAGACCTATTGAGAAGTCGAAATTATCGATAGAAACTAGCTAGATCCAGGTTGGGAGAATGGCGCCCATTACTAACCAGTTCCAAAATGATTCGGGAGCATCGTCGCTTAGTTATAGGTTTGCTAGTTCATGCAAACGCAAAGGGAAAGTTGCACGTATGGTTCTAGTCGGTTTTTTTTCTTTTTTTGGTATCCAATAACTTTGTTTCTACTTTGTTGTTTAGTGCACCTATCCTTACTATTGACCATGTATTACGGAATATCTATTTTAGGAAGGACAATTTGGCGTAGAGTTGTATGCTTCGAACGGTTCCCGTGGGCCAAATTCCCCAAAATGATACTCGAGTGGTGAACATTTAGAGACAACCGCGATTGAATCAACCCTTAATGGGTAAAGTACAAGAAGAGGGTGAGAATGACCCACTTCAACATCAAATATCAAAAAATCAATATCGATCCAACTAACTATTATATGTTATAGTCACATAATTAAATTGTAAGTACGAATATTTTTGGATAAATTTAATATAGGGGTAACGAAATGGTTACTTAAGTACGTAAATAGTTTGTTTATATACACTATATAAAGGAAGATTGTTTCCTCCTAAAGTAAGCTTGGAGAGCAATTAATTTGTCGGACTGTTTTGTTAATGATGTTGACCATTCGTGCATCTTGGAGCAGACCAATCCCATCTCGGAGAGCACCAAAATATAAAAATTCCCTTGAGCGCACGCTCACATACGCACAGACATAAATTTAACTGTTCATTTTTCATCCTGATCATGCAAAAAAAAACAAGTAGGAGCTCGAGTGAAAATACACAACACATCAAGAGAGATCTAATAAGATTGACCTGTACACGGGATTATTCTCACTCTCTTTATTCATGCTCTTTCACTACGACTGCCTCTTCTTCCTCCACAGAGAGAGAGAGAGAGAGAGAGAGAGAGAGAGAGAGAGAGAGAGAGTTTTGCAAGAATTACAAGAGCACTGGCGGTTCTTCTTCGTCTTTCTTGTTAGACTCCATAGGAGGAGGAGACAGCGGTGAGGAGGCTGACTTTGAGCTCCAGAAGGAGGATATAAGTGGCGATTGTGTGGAACAAGTTTTGGGGGTGAGTTTGATGGCAGCCTGGGACGATGGAGAGGAGCTGGTGAAGCTTCCTTCTTGTGGACATCATGCTCTTCACTCTTATCTTCCTCCCTCTCACTTGTCTCCGTGGGGAAGAAGATGCAGAAGAAGACTTTGATCTCATTATTCAATTATTCACAGAGAGAGAGAGAGAGAGAGAGAGAGAGAGAGAGAGAGAGGTTTCTCAATCTTTGCGAGCGAGGTAATAAGAGAGGCTTGAGCTTCCCCTTTTATAGGAAGATGGAATAGCTTTTATGTTATTTTATGGATCTTTTGTTTTATTTTTAGGAGAATAGTTTCCAACAACAATACTAAATGCAAGATACTACTTTTCTCTTTTTAAATAATGCCAAGTACCCAAAAAAAAAACTCATATTTTTTCTACCCTAAATTGCAAAATTTCTAAAACAATGCACCTACATCATGAGATTTTTAGTCGTAACCTTTAATGTCCGGAAAAGAAAAGGCACTTACGCGCGCCACTTTATGTGTTGGATCATCGATGAATGAGTATTAAAACATTTGGCTCACCAGAAATTGATTCCGGCTGATGCTATTGACAAGTATAATTAACAGAACTCTTTTTATTCATTGTGAGTTCTTCTCTAATAGATAGATAAATAATTTAAATGCCACTTATGAAAAACCCAGAAAAAAGCATGCCGAAATTGTCTTACGAGCATATATATGTGCCTTGTTTTTGGGATCTTTGATGTTTGAGCTAAGATTATTTTCTTCTTTATCCTTTTTCGGTATTTTGCCCCTCTTTTTAATATCTACTTAATACCTAAAATAAGTCATTAGGGCCGAATAAGATTAGACAATCAAGGCAATAATTACATAGAAGAATACGGCCCACGTGCTAGGAACTAAAAGAGAATCTGGAGCCGCACTATTGCTATAATCTAAGGTTAAATCTAGCACATGCTGCCGGGGGATGGATAACATTCTTATAACTGGCATTTAAAATTTTCTTTTAGCTAAGGTTATTGAAGCACTAACGGAAAAGTAAAATCCACGGGTTTTCTAAATGAAATTTCTCAGTTAGGTTAGATAAAGCATGAATATAATGATGCACTTCAACATCTTAAGGAACAAAAAGAAGAGATGGCCATCGATCATGGTGGGGTCAAGTTAAATTAATAGCTAAAGAACGAAAATTACAAAACGTTTGACAATTTGATACATGTGACGGCTTAATAAAATAAAATAAAATAAAATAAAATGTGCACCTGAAATATTTTTTTATTAAAGAAATAAGAATGGGAAAATAAATTTCAAAGAAAGAAAAGGATAGAAATGATTGATGCTTAGGGAATCATCCTCACGTGGAAGCGCCTCTAACCACCAATTGGGTAGTCATATAGCCAATTGTTGCACGACTTTGGCCACTTGAATTAGTTTGTGTCTTTATTCTGTTGTCCACCATTTATTGCAGGTGGACTAGAGAGGAAGTGGAGAAGGTATTGAATAAATTTAGTTTAGTGATGCTAAGATAGTAGAAGGTTATAACACAAAAAGGACATAAAAAAAATTTATGTATTTCGGTAGGATCTATAGTAGATTTCCCAAAATTTTGAAATATATATCATTTAAGATGCTCAAAATTATGTCAAAGTCTGATTTTTTTGGGGGGCAACCCACTTAAAATCAATTGAAGCAGATTTCGAGAGGATACGGAATTTTTTTTGATATAAAGCAAATTGTATTCATCACTCAAAATGATTAATGAGAAGTACATAAAATTTTATAATAAAGAAAAAAAGAAAATTAAAAATAAAAATAAAAAGAGAGGGAGGGGAGGGTGAGATTAGCTCAAAATCGAACCCTCCCCATTGCTCAAAGTTGGAGAAGCCAATGGAGAGAAAAGAGTGAAGGAGAGAAAAAGACTTTTCAACAAATTGTTGAATTGTGAAGGTACACCTTAGCCCCTGCCCTCGCCCATATCTCTGTTGGGAACATTCAACAAGGGCATCACGTCCCTTGCTTATGGCTGGCGAGTAGCATAGGAATACATAAAAAGAAAGAAAAGAAAAGACAAAAAAACTGAGAATATTTAAAAAGGATTGCAAATATTATACATGTAATTGATTTTTAGTCAAAATTGATCGAATGCGTTATATTAGAAAATCGTCAAAAGATTTAAAATTAAATTGACAAAATTGAAAAGTCTATGAGTAAATTGGCTATTATACGATAGGTTTAAAATTTTTTTGACAAATTTCCATTTCCACTTCCTTTATGATTTTTTTTGTAAATTGAATTTACTCGCTGTTGGGGCTCTCCCAATAAGTCATTAAAGCAACTTAAAAATGCAATCAATGTTAATGTATAGAATATTTTCCCTTTTTTTGGTCGGTGAGAACATTTTCCCATTTATTCCCTACAAATTCAACCTATTTGTTTACAAAAAAGATATCATACAATTTGGGAAAAAGCTCAATCTAATATATAAGTTGATCGACACGGTTCAAAATTGTAAAAAGTTCAATCAGCTACAGAGTGCTAGTTTGTAGAGAAAATACATTCAATAGCATACTATTGAAAAGTACAATGAATTTTACTAAAACTGCAAGAGGAAGCTTGATGTCAAAATGGGAAAATCTTCACGCTCGCCTTTCAACCACTTAGGAATTCTTCCCATTATACTTTTTAGAGAAGAAAATTGCACATTCAATTTTATCTAGCTATATTATTTCATCTGTAAATACATTGGTCAGATTCGGTCCCTTAGGGTGCCTGCTCAAGAACACATTGAAGTTTTGTATAAAAATTTATGACTAAATTGATAATATTAAAAAATTTAGTATTATATTGGAGTTTTGAATAAAAAATTATGACTAAATTGGTAATATTGAAAAATTTAATATTATATTGACATTCGTACAATTTGTTTATAATTGATTGGACAATTTGCTTAGACGCACTTCGATACGAACTTATATGATGCCTCGATCCAATTTCTTGGTAATAAAAATAGGGTTGTGTGTTCGACTGTTCATAGGATGTGTTGGGCATTGAAAACGACTTTCTTGGGAAAATTGAGTAAAAAAAAGGCCGGCCATTTTCATACATGCACCCACGTGATGCTGGCCTTATCAGTCACTCAAATTAATCAAGTTGTGTCCGAACATACAAACAACATGACAGCTTCGCCGAAAAATGCATGTACATGGCCACTCAACATGACAAAACCCTATCCCACGTTCTTTGTACTTTATGATCCTCCATTTTCTTACGAGATAAATGCATTCAAATCTAAAAACTTATTACAAAAGTGTAAATGAATCTTAAAACTTTCAAAAAGTGCAATTAAATCCTAACATTTATCACGAAATTACAATCAAATTCTAAAATTTATCATGAAAATATAATCCAACTCTAAATCTTTTTATGGAAGTGTAATCGAATCATAAAACTTTCAAAAAAAGTATTTAACAAAGTGTAGTCAATAAAAGAACTTAATTTGAGATTTAATTGCACATTTTGAAAGTTTTAAGATTCAGCTGTATTTTCATGATAAGTTTTCATAACTTCTAATGCACTTATTTATTTTCTTATTTGCATTAAATTATTCTTTGTTTAAGTGCTCTCTCAAATCTTACATTAATTGAGGGTGATATTTGGGAGGCTAAGTTCTCATTCGTAGGTAGAAGCAAGTGGATAGGAATGCATGCGCCCTTGAATTGGGGGGATGCATGTCCTTGAACAGTGAATTTCGGTACGGAATATCCAACCCGCCGGATTCCACGGAAGCTGTTTCAGCAATTATGGTGGAAAAGAGATGAACCTAATATCTGCTTGGAACTTTACAGCATGATCAATTTGGCGAATCTGACCTGGCGGAGATTAGACGGGAGAGCGCTCCTGTTTGAGAGGACACATCAAGGTGGTCACAATAAATGAGATAATTGGAACTGACAAGTTCAATGCATATTTCATAACCATATTATCTTTTCTATTCTTATTTATTTATTTGGTGACTCAGGAAACTCCGCATAGCCGACAACTGGAGGTAAACCACTGGGGGCAACACATGTTAGCCACCACACACGTGCCACCGGATAAGTCACCAAGAGTCTCAAGCTAGCCTTTCTGCAACTTGCGTTGTAGGAGCTTCGAACACTAGACTTCCTCGATGAAAGTTTAGCGCTTATCCAGCTGAGCCACTACGGCGGGTGGTTATTTTTTCTATTCTTTTATTCTTCTGAAACAGAAAAAAGAATAAAAATCTATTTAATAATGTTAAATAATATATCTATTTTCCGGAGCAGAAAAGTAGCAAGGGAATAAATTTAGAACAAAAATAAAAAGTAGAAAAAGAAGATGTACTTTTTTATTTTAGGCATTAGAAATGAAAAAAAAAAAAACTATTTTTGAACAAAAATTATTCCTAAAAACAAAAATATTATCAAACACACCATTGACTGCAACCGAGTAACAATGTTCATGCTGTTGTCTAAACACTTATGGTCGGAAATTTTTTTTTAAAGGATTTTGATGATAACAAAACTTAATCCAAGTATTTTGATGGGTTCATTTAAGTGTTTAGAGGCTCATATTTAAATCATGCAGAAGTTAGGATAGTATATCAAAGTCTGAAAGCCGCAAAGGGAAGGTGGGTATAATCAAAATCTCGATTTTGCAAAACAATCAGACTAAATCCTTGGCTACTTTTCATGTATAAATTTGGTGCCGTTGGAGTTAAACTGAAGACCTTTCTCATTGTATAAAAGTATGTTATTCCAAGAATATTTATGCCAGAACTCACGGACTACTCCACTCGAAAGATTGGTGAGATGGCATGATCAAAACTTGCCCTCAATAGAAGATAACTAACCAATAAAAAAATCTGATTGGCAGGGAAGATTGAGGAAAGGTTCCATACGTAATTTTTTGAGCAATTTTGTTGAGATTTTTGTTTACAAAGAATTGGATAGACAAAACATCTACATGATCCAAGTGCAATGTTTGAATTTGGAGCTGTATAAATTGGAGAAAACTTGGCAAGACATCACGCGGTCAGAAAGGGCAAAAAAGAAAAGAAATTGAGCATTCTTAAGATGTCTTTTCAGTCTCTCTTTTGTAAGCTTGTAATACTCATTTGAGTGTTGTTTCTCAAATTTAGCAAGAGTGAAGAACCTATATGCAAACACACGAAAGAAGTATTTGTATTTAAAGTGAAGGCATATGGCTATAGGACAGACCAAGCGTGTGAGGGACTTTTTGTAAAAAATTAGAAGTGTCGGGTATGATTATAATTAAGGGAGAAGATTCATTGTGCTGTGTACATCAGGGGTGACAATGACCATCGGAGGGCCAAGATTCACTTAATCTACAGTTTAGGCGTCGTCACGTTCTGCACAACATCAGATTGTACTACACTTATAACGTGGTAGTATTTGACTCTCGGGGTAACTAGTGGAATTCAGCCTATCTTGACTGATGGAACGGGAAGAGATGATTAAGCCTACCCAAGCCGAGTCTCTATAAAGTCTTATTTGCAAATTCCTTTTTCTTTAAAGCCGTTCTTTCCCGCTGCTGATAGTGCTAGCTTACTTCGTGCATAGAAGTGATGTTTTTCTTGGGGTTGATTCTACAAAATCAGTTTATGAGTTATTCAAAAATCAATTTACCCCTATCTCGGTTGCTTGTTTGAACCTAACACTTATCACCCATTTGTTGACTCTTTGTTCATCCAAATGTTCACTTCACATCCAAAGAAAAATTGTCACCAAAGAAACCCTGTCAGTTTCACTGTCGACATTCTCATTCATGGGGACAAGCTTTACAGGAGGTGCCTCCAAATTTGGAGGGCGCACCCCCTAGATTTGGGCAATGGGGGAAGAGAGAGAGAGAGAGAGATAGAGAGATGACTATGCTGAAGATTAGGAGTGACTTGGAGGTGCACCCTGTGGATAGCACTGTAGCGCGGTTGATGGCATCTATGTGGGAAGCGTAGGAGGTTGAGGGCCTAGATAATTACATAAATTTCACATAAACTTTTCACACTTTCTAACTTATGATGTGTTGTCTGACTAAAAATATTTTCTGCTTATTTACTTAACAGACATTCACCAATTTAGTTTACTGAAAATGATTAGTCAACGAAAGACCATTTACACTATGTTTAATGGTCAAGATAAAAGTTGAGATATGATAAAATATATCCTATCCTATTTCTGAGTTCTGCCCAAGATATAATAAATTTAGATATAAATAGGATAAGCCAAAATAAAAATGTCCCATCCGAGAGGTGAGATAAAGGTTAATAAGATTTCTTACATTTATGTTATGAAAGCTATTTTTCTTTAATAACAAGTTTCTTAAAGTAAAAAATAAAATTAATAATTAAATATAAAATAATATTTGGATTCTAATATATAAAATTTCAAAAAAGAAGAAGAAGAAGTAATGGAAAATTTTTGCTTTTATTTCTTCCTATTTTAATTTATACATTTGAATTTCTTTCTATTCTATAATATAAATTCAATATATATAAATATTTAGTATCTATATTTATTAAATAAATAATTTTTTAAAATAATTTTTTATTGAGGAATGATGTAATCGAATTAAAAAGAACCAAAACAAAGAGAGGAAAAACAATTAAAAAAAGTAAATACAAAAGAAGTAGAAGAACTCTGATTTTAAATAAACAAATTCAAACTTGAAACGAATCTTTCTAATCGTCTCCATCTCCTTCTCCTTTGTATCTTTGGCTTATGTTGAAGCTTCACAACTCCTTCGTAATTCTTTATATATGTCAAAGCTTCAAGAAAAAAACAGTAGGCAAAGCTTCTTCTCCTCTATAGCTATCTAGTTTACGTCAAAAGTTCACAAAAACAACAGAAGAGCCGAAACTCCTTTAATGTAACTTTGTGGTTTATGTTGAAATTTCACAATAGTAGTGAGAGAGTCAAAGTATCATACTTTTTGGAAACGCGAAGGTAAATAATCATGTTTTCTCACATTTACTATATTTGAGGTTCGTTGGTTGATCTAACTTATGTTGTTGCTGTAATCCATTCATGTTTCTTGTCATAGTCAAACCCGTGGCTCTAGAATTCTACAGTGAGTTTCTTTTCTATTTAAGATGTGATTCATATAATAAATATGAAATGATTGATGAAGGTTATCTTCATTTTTGCATTTGTGATTTCTTTAATAGCAAATCATGAGAGATCCTTTCAATTTTTGTTTGTGCATTTTATGTTCATTTACATTGATATGCTATTCATACCAAACAATGCTTATGATAGGATGTGAAAATATTTAGTTTTATCATTGCGATTAACTAAATAGTGAAAATGATATAACAAAATCTATAAAATTCATATCTTGATTAGAAAACCAGACAATTAAATGCGGCCTTATAGTAAAAAAGAAAATATTTATGTTCAAAATTGAGAAAATGAATTTGCTAACTTGAAAGCGAGAATACATTATTCGAAACGTCTTAACAAAAGCTCTTCTTCACTTTCTTCACTTTTCTTCCCGTCACTTTTGCACCTTCTTCAATGTGCGCTCTTCTTCCGTTCTTCTTTCCTTTCTTCAAGGTTCGCTCTTCTTCACCAACACCCTACATTTTCCCTAAAGGTTCAGCTCTTCTTCATCGATGCTCCGCGGTTTTCCATCTCCAGCTTTCCATCTCTATCTCCGGAACCTCGCAAAAAGTCCAATGAATGTCTCAAAGATCACGAACCCTAGTTAGTTCCAAATCAAACGGGATTGATAACGAGCCATAATCAACTGCCCGCTCTCACGGCGGCTTAACCACATCAAATCAAGGTGGCATTAGACTTATGTACTCATCCTAACGCAGTAATTCATTCATGCGCGATGCGAAGCAGAAAGAAACATCCGACCCTAACACAATCAAAACCATGAGCGAGCCGCTCGCACCAGCAGGCAGCAGCCCGCAATATTTGACTAGTACATGTCCAAGACATGGGCATCGATAATTGATGCACTGCGTAGGGACGTAATTGTCCCGTTTGTTTAGAGTTCCGAAAGCGCCATGCGCGCGGGCTTGCAACATCGACGCTTGAGGTCCATATCTTGAATCGCGAAACGTGGGAGCGAATGGCAAAAGAGGCCAAATTAGCAACTGCTCACAGACGAAAATTGAGGTGACAATGCATCACTGTCGACTGTTCCATTTCGAGACAAGCATCGACACAGCAAACGTCGTACAATTATTCCGCCCGAAACATGTTATCGAGCATCCTCGAAGAGAAAAGTGTTTCAGGGAGTTGTCACATGTCATCGAGTGTCTTCAAAGAGGTGATTTCTTATGTTTCAAATATTAGAAAACCTATGCATATTCACTTCTGGAGGTGGACCCCAAAGCTTATATATTATTCCCTTTCTTCCATACTTTATGGGGCACTGGCCCCCTTCATCCTCACACGTTTCTTGCTACACGTGTATACAACACAGCATTGAAATCACAACGCAATTATTTTATTTTACAGGGGCCATGCCCTGAGGGTGTAATTAGGGAAAAAAATAGCATTTGTTGTTTTCAGGAACTTAATTTACATGTCACGAGAATAATAGCACAATTAAAATTGCGAAGTGTTTTATTTAATATTTTTACGTGAGGAGTTTAACATGATTTGAATTTCCTACAAAAGCTGATGTCAAATTGACAAACCATGTTTTCGTCAAATCTTGCTATTTCTTGATCTATTTGCTTCCTACCTAAGTTAGGATATGAAGGTCCATTTTCACAGGGGAAAATTTTTTGAACGTGCCAGATCTACATGAATTAATTGCATCATAATTATTCACTTTAGTATATCCCGCAGGAATTCACATGAAGAGTAGATAAATTAAAGGCGTTTGTAATAAAAATAAACAAAAGAGATTGCAAGGCAAATGCAATGCAAGGTCAAACGATGACGTTGGTGCCCTTGGCCACCCATACCCAAATTTATGCAGATTATAGGTTATATTGCATTGATATTTATGATCCATGCACATATAATATGTCATCCCTTCTATCAATAAGCATGCCAGATCTAGTGCATCATAAGAGATTTTACTTGTCTATGGATTCTTATGTAGTGGAACAAAAACAATTCTTCAATAAGGTATTCAAAGATTGAATTCAAAGATTGTTTTAGGGATTTTGATCTACGTTAGGGGTAAGCAGTTTCAAGATGGGAGGTCCTCACTTTTGGAATCGAGAACTGCTGATTAGTTCCATGGACCCACCAAGGAACCCGACCATTGGTCTGGTTCAGTTTAGTCCTCACTTCTGGAATCAAGAATTGCCGATAGTTCCATGGACCCACCAAGAAACCCGACCATTGGTCCAGTTCAATTCATCGGTGGATCCATGAAACCCATCTACTTCACAATAGAAATTATTCGCTGATTTTTTAGAGGTGTTTTATACCGAAAAGGTCGGCTAAATCAGCCCATCTTCTATTCTCTGAAACATTAGCTTTATTACAATCCACCTCAGCTTTGTCTTGTATTTCTAGAATATGCTCAACATGATCGACAATATAAATCAAGGAGCAACATAACATCAATGAGGGCTGACCTTAAACTGAAATTAAAAGGAACTCCCAATCAACCAAACAAAGACAAACAACAATGAGAATTACGAGAAAGAAAAACATCAAGCAACAGGAGGGAGGCGAGAGACTTGTGAGTCTGAGCGAGATTGTTAGAGGGAGGTGAGGTCGACTACAAGGGAGGGCTAGAAGCGAGGTTGTGACTGTGATGTTGCGATAGAGGGCCGAAAGTGAGATCGAGAGATTAGCTAACTCATTGAAAGACAAGGCGGCCGATGGACAGAGAGGCAAGAGCGAGAAAGTTGAGAGGGCTAGGGTTTCTTTCTTTTGTCAGAGAGATCATGCGTGAAGAGGTGGAGGACTAAGGTGAGGAGTATGAGGATCCAACATTCAAAGAACTAAGTGTTGAGGGCCTGGGTTTCTTTTACTAAAAGGTGTGACAGAGCTAAAATTAAATATATATACGCACACATTGATCCCTTCCGGATGGACAATTTCACATTTGAAATAAAAAATCTAACTGGTACTCGCTAATTTTAATTTATTGGAAACGGAACCGTTTGAGTCGATTTTGGACGGCACGTTCCTGATCCACACAAATGATTCTGTTGTGATTTGACCGCAAGAACGGTACAAAACAGCAGAAAAAACGCAATGCGACAGTCATTGACGTTACAAGCAGATAATTTCTTATCCTGAGAGTCTCTCAAGCTAAATGCACAGTCCCGTTCACGAGGGTCTATCGTCGAGTCAAATCCATCTTATCAAGTTCGCTTCTCAGTCGGATCACACGTCCCTCGTGATCAAAACCCAACTTTTCGCCCGCAATAAAAATATATGATTCCCCCACGAGTGCCTTTTCATGTCAAGTTCACTGCTCAGTCGAATCGCACGTCCTTCATGATCAGGACTCAACTTCTCGTCCTCAATAAAAAGAAATGATTCCCCCACGGGTGGTTGTCAACGCATGCGTATACTGAATTGATTGAAATGGACTACATATACATCCACCGTGATACTGACACACACTTTCGTGAGATTCATGTTGGTTGAAACATCAACAGCCCATTAGACAGTATCAACCGACGGATCCGGGATGACAAACTTTGGACAACATCACATGGTTTCCCATACCAACGCGAGACTGTTACAATCACAATAGGAACAAGTGTACTCGGCTTATGAATCCGATACATAGAAAAAAGAAAGAAATAAAAAAGAATAGAAAAGGTCAACAAGTGTTGCTTTATATGGATATATAAAAACATCTCTAGCTCATTCAAATAAACTGGGGGTTTATTAGTGAATATGTTTGATAAGCTGTGGGCTCTCTTGCACATCTGAACTTGAAAACTTCCAATGGGCTCATGAGGGGACTTGAAATTTTCAATTAGCATCAAAAACATAAAATGGGCTCTTACGGGCTTTTTGGGTTTTTATTACATAGAAAAGAAAATAGAAAATAGGAAAAAAATTAAAAAATTAAAAAATTGCATAATTTGTCAACGTTAGTTATTTTCGGCCATAATTGGCTAAAAAAGCTATATTGAAAAATCGTCAAAATGTTAAGAATTAAATTGATCAAATTGAAAATTTTAGAATTGAATTAGCCTCCATATAATAAGTTTATGACTTTTTAGACATTTATCCTTACTCGAAACCCATCATCGTCACCAAGCTCACTCACTATTAGCACCAACACCCGAGTCAACACCACCACCATCCTCTTGCGGGGCCTCTTATCTAAGGCGGCGCAACTTCGACCTAATCCTGTGCCTCAAATCTGAGGTCATCCCTTAGACTTAGCTCCTCTTTTGTCATTGAGTTTCACATAATTCAACTAGAAGGGAAAACAAAAGGCCTTTCTAGGTCTTCATGTGAACTCAACAAGCATGTTATACATGTCAAGACTAAATTGATGTGTGTTGAGTCTGTGCGAATGCTAAACATGCTAAATTTGTATGAGGGAAATTGACTTTGGGAAAGAAAAGTTGACCACTAAGGCATAAAAGAATATTTTACCAATGAAGGATAAACAAGTTAAGATTCACCACCAACGAATAGGATTAAAAAAATCAAAGGACTTTGAGGTTCATATAAACAAATTTGATAAAGAACCAAAGGAATCATCCCCTTGAGAGGAATTTTCATATATTGATATGGGGATTATAGCAAGAACTCGGCACAAACTCAAGAGGATGAACCAAAGGAATCATCCCCAAAGAAACAAATTTGTCTTATGTTATGATTTCTATTTTGTTTTTCCATCGATTTTTTTTTTTTTGCTTGCTATTTGATATGGGGATCAAGAGGATGAACTTCATATCGTCCAGATGTTCATTGAATCGTTGAAAAACAAACTGAATTGAAGAACAGGTTTGGAGGTCATGGTTTACCATTTGGTTTTGGCCAATTTCAAAATATTTTTTTTTGCCAAAATTAATTTTTGAATATATGTGGTAAAAGTACTAGTTGAGACAATCAAAACGGCAGGTGGCATGCTGCTGGATGATGCTAGACGAGCCAACACACGCCCAAAAGCCGCTACCCATGAGTGCCATGCATCCCATGCATTGGGAACGCCCAGCGCATGAGCGTAACATGTGCGTCAACGAACCGGTGCATGCTGATGTCATCGATTACATCAACAACGGTTAGTAATTGCCTGTGTGACCTCATTGATGACGTCACCTACCGGCCATTCATCGACCGACAATCGATCAGTGACTCGACCCAACTGACAACATGACCCAACGGCCGACCTGACCTGGTTGATTGGTCAACCGTCGGACCGGTTGATCGGTTGAACAGGTTGGCTCGGTCGCCAATTGGACTTGGACTATTCAAATTGGCCAGGAGCCTTTTGGCTTGCTTGCACGTGCAGCACACGCGTTGTGCTCATAGACGATGTGTGTGGGCTCCAACAAGTGCATGGTTGACGACGTTTGGTTCGTATGAACATACTCTGCATTATGGTATTATTATTTTACATGTTTGAGGCTTTTAAAACTATAAAAATGCGTACGAAACCCTAATTATGTGTATTTTTGGGGTATAAATGCATTGTTTATTCCTTTTAACTTATATTTCACTATGGTTTTGGAAACACAAAAGCTAGCCTATATGTAAATGACCACATATATATTGTATAGAGCGTATTCTAATGATTGCATGAACATGATTTAACGTGCTAACAATTTCCTGATTCCAAGCGAGCTTGAACAATGATTGGAGATCCTTGATTTTTCTATTATGTTATGAATTCTGCTTTCGATTATAATTGTTGCATGAATGTTTTGTATGTTGGTTCATATCATGATATGCATTTGGAAATTAATAGAAAATGTGGAAATTACATGAAGTCATGTAATTATTTTTTCTAGTGAGAGTTTGTAGGTTGGTAGAATTCGAATGAGTTCTTATCTAGAACTTGATTGCACAAAAACCAATTGATGATAGTAAAATAATCGTACACAAAAGCTAATTGGGAACATAGTGAATTTTCATTTCAATGTCTTTTGTTGAATTATTATTAATTTAGTTTGTCTTTATTGCAAATTAAATATGTGTGTTAATGTGCAAAATATGCTATTATTAATTATACATTTATTATGTTAATATGGATGTAGCAATTGATTATGGCTTCAATATCCAAGACCATTGTGGCTGACCTCAATAAGGGTGAAAAGCTGAGCGGTAACAATTATGATATTTGGTATCGAAAGATTCAGTACATTCTTGAGAAACAAAAGATTTTGGAAACTCTCAACTACACTATCGATGAACATGAATATGGAACCTTAGCTCAACAAGAAGAGATCAAGCAGCTTATCAAGCTTGAACAAAAAAAAAATAGCATTGCTCTCATCACGTTGCTAAGTTGTATGAAAGATAATTTCATGTGTGAGTTTGGAGGTTAAAACTCAAGTAATGTAGGTTGTCTCGAAAGATAAGTTTGGGGATACGTCTGTTACTAAGTTGAGGAGATTCACCATCAAGTTTGACACATACTGAAAACGCCCAAATCTAACGATGAGGCAGTATTTTCGGAAGATATCAAACATGATTTGTGAGTTGAAGTCGATAGGTCATATCCTTACTAATGAACAACAATTTCAAGCTGTTACAAGGTCTCTTATTAACAGTTGGGAGGATATGAAATTAACATGACGCGGAATGAGAATATTGTCACTTTTGACGGTATAACACATCATTTTGAATTAAAAGATGAGCACCTAGAAGTTGTAAGATCTTCTACCCATGTTTATATCGCTGAATTGAGTTTGCACAAAATTTTGGGCTTCAAAGAAAATGAAATTGATTAAGCACCTAAGAGAGTTAAGACCCTCCAACGCAAGAAGCATGGTGAGAAGAAGGATAATATCAAGATGAAGTACTACAATTGTGATAAGCTGGATCATTTTGCTTGTGAGTGTACTGAGCCAAAAGATGTACCCAATTACTTTATTATTTTAAGAAATGCTTTTGTTTCTTTTGTTGAATTTCATCCAATGTGAACTGTAGGCTTAGGAGCAACATACCACGTAACTAGAGATCAATGAGCATTTGTGAAGTATCGTCACATACAACTTTGAAGAATATGGATATATATTAGGAATAACTAAAAAATTGAAGTGAATGATATTGGCACATGTAAATTAATCTTACGTGATGATCAAAACCTATTCCTCCACATATTCGACGGAACTTGATTTTCGTAGTTATTCTTCTTATCTTAGGTTATGTATTGAATTTTCATAGTAAGTGTGTTGACATTTTATTTGGAACATTTTATTATGATTCTGGTCATGTATTGAATGGTTATGGTGTTAAACATTAGCTATGATGTGTATACTGTTAATGTTGATGGTTATTTATTTTTTATTTTTTGCATCTTTTAGTAATATTAATATTAATCCAAGTACTTAGCACGCTAGACTAGGTCACATTGAGTTACAAAAAATGTAAAAATTAGCCAAAAAATGCCTTTTAGGGTCACTTGCTAATATTGATCATTGTTTAGTAGGAAAATCAATTAGAAAACCATTTGGTAAAGGAATTAGAGTCGAACTTCCATTGCAGCTCATAATTTTGACATTTGTGGTCTATTAAATGTGAAAGTGAGGCATGAAGTCTCATATTTCATCACTTTTATAGATGACTTCATGCATTTTGGTTATGTCCTTCTGATTTCTTATAAGTCAGAAATATTAGACTTCTTTAGATGATATAAAATGTTGGTAGAGAATCAATTGAATAAAACAATAAATGTATTGAGAGCCGATCGTGGACATGAGTATCTATCTGAGTAATTTAAGACTCTTTATGATCGAAAGGGAATTATAAAACAATTGACTATATCCGATACTCTGCAACGAAATGAGATTGTTGAGAGAAGAAATAGAACCTCATTAAAAATGGTTAGGTTTATAATGGCGCAAACCAATCTACCTATCTCATATTAGGGAGACGCGTTAATGATTGCTACCTATATATTTAATCGCGTGCCCTCTTAATCAGTCACTTCCACATTTTATGAATTATGAAGGATTATGAAACTAGACTTAAGTAATCTACGACCTTAAAGTGTATAGCTTATATTTATGATTCTTCCCATAGATATGGCAAATTAGGCCCTTGAGAGAATAAATGTATCTTTATAAGATATTCTAAACACTTCATAGGGTTTGTGTTCATAGGTGAACAAGCTAATAAAAGTGTGATTGAAATGGAGTCATGAAATGTTAAATTCTTAGAGAACAATTTTTCTAATGGATGTGAGATTAACAAGGATTTTTAATTATATAAGATGGAATATCTTGATAACACATCCACTAATGTTGCATAGGAAAATGAAGATTTACCTTAACATACAAGACCTAGTGGCAGTGTTACATCACCTGGCGAACTGACTTCAGAAGAAACTTAGTTACGTAAAATCGTAAAAGTATTTGCCGTCATTGTTTTCATATTGAAGAATAAGCATTTATGATTGTTCTATAAGATGATGCCAAGTCTAAGATTGTTCAAGAGATTCTCTCATCTTCTAACAAGAAAGAATGGAGAAAAACTTTAGAAGATGAAATGGAGACAATTTGTAACATCCTCGATTCTGACCATGTAAGGATCGGCCATGAGGTCTTAAGAGAATCAATCATGGGCCATTGGCCATAAATCGATTGGTTCGATCGGCAAGGGATCACGGATCGGTCATGACCGACCGACCGACCGATTGATCGACCGGTCGCGAATTGGTCAAGGTGTCGGTCGTGAATTTTCTACTGACCATACTGATGGGATAGGATCACCAGCTCATAAGATGACTTTTTGATCACGAGAATTGGTCACGGGATGATTATGGATCCGAGGATGGTCACGGGTCGATCCGACCAATTGCAGTTTCTAGTTGCAGGTGATTCCACCCGATTATGTACCGATACACGGATGATCCGAATTGACCAAATTCGATTTCCTTCCCATAAAAAATGCATAATTCCCTATTTAATTTTTAGTAATCAGAATGGAATCTCGAATTGGTGATATCTGATCATGGATTGGTAATGCATCAACCATGAACCCTACCGGTGGATTAGGTGTCAATCGAAATGAGCCCAGGGATAGACCTGGTCACTTATTCTAAGGTCCATGGGTGCCTTGGCTTAATGCTAGGCAATGGGTAGCCTTAGAATAGGTCTCAAACCAATTAAAAGACAACCGACCCTATTGGTCAACCGACCAACCAAAGGAACAGTTTGGGCGAATATGAGACGTAAGGACTGAACCTCGGGTTTACGTGATTTGACTTTTCGAGGTGTACCTAATGATCCATTTCCCGGCCTCGGAACCAACTTGGATGATAGAATTCTCTAGACTGCCTCATTAATGAAGAAAAAGACAAAAGCATGAAAAATTCTAGAAACCCATCATTAAATGAAAGGGTGAGTTATCCTTGGAATGGTCAAAAGTCATGATGGCGGCCAAAATATATTTGAAGATTCTAGAGAAAGACGACACACAAGTGGGCCAATTAGAGAGCGATACACGAGCCCTCATTAATAACCAAATATTCTAGAATTGTCGAGTTGGCAACCTAGAGTAGCTTCATCCTTAGACTTCGTTAAATGTCCATTAATTGTGGCATATAGGTGGACCAATGAGAGAACAAAAAGCGAGCCATCATCGATGACGCCTAGGAGCTTAGATTGCCAAGTAAGGCCTTTAGTTTGGCCAACTCATTTTCTAGATATAATCATGAGGCAAAGTAGACTTGCCACCCAAGGAAAGTAGGCGGCCACATGGAAACTTAAGATTGGATCGCTTGGCTTAGTAATGATGACATCAATGGCTATAAATAGGATGAGCCTCTTCTCATTTCCACCACCTTGCTTCCATTTCCTCCTCCCTCCATCTCCTTAGTCGCCCCCTCTCTCACGCCCACTTTCTCTCTTTTGGCTTCCAAGGAAAGTCGCCCATCTTGTGTAGTTCAAGCTTTAGTTTGAGATTCATCCAGGTAAGCGTAGTTTCTCCCTTCTTTTAGTAACATTCGGGATGTCTTCGACTCTAGGAAATCCTCTTGCAAACAAGTCGAGGGTAGGTTGATTGATTCTTGGATGTTTGACGTATTCAATGACTTGTTCATGTACTTGAATTTCTTGTATGACTAGAATGAAGTCGTGGTTCATAGCTTTCGAGCAATACAAGTCGAGGTTCGCCCATAACCGTAAGATGTGATTCAGTTTTGAGGCATACCGAGTTCATGTATTGGATTGGTGCGGGGTTCCTTTATGCTTGCTACTCGAGTGGAGCTTTGGGCTTAGGCTCATTTAAGATGTTATTGATGAGGAAATTCATGATTTTATAGCATGTGCATCATGTTTGAGCATAAAGTGCATAGTTCATGGCACGTGCATAAAACTTGAGT
The DNA here is from genome assembly GCA_014182725.1 of Eucalyptus brandiana. Lineage (NCBI taxonomy): Eukaryota > Viridiplantae > Streptophyta > Magnoliopsida > Myrtales > Myrtaceae > Eucalyptus > Eucalyptus brandiana. Next base: position 30,338,131 of record CM024670.1, read on the forward strand.
ACACCCTCAAGAAGGGATTTGTGCTCAAGCAAAGATAAGAAATGATAAAAATGGGGTTTGAGTCCTCAAATTCCTGGCAAGAACTGGGTTTGAGTCCTAGAGGCTAGCATAAGACTTGGGTTTGAGTCCCAGAAGCCAACAAAAAGCTAGAAGCCTGGTTAAAAAGCCTGAATTGAATTAGGTTCGAATCCCAAGACAGCTCCGAGAAGACTTGAGTTCGAGTCCCGAGCACAAGAGAAAAGCTAAATAAGCATGGCATGCATGAGCAAGGAAGAAATGCTAGAATACATAAGCTCATGGCATGCTATCATGTGCATGAATGTTTGTGAGAATTACCATTCATTTGTGCTTGAAGCTTGGTTGCATCTTGCAATTGATTTGCCTACGCCATTATTTACACGAAATGATTGACTGGTGTTGATGATGAATCGATGTTCTATGCAAAGGCCAGAGGCTATACTTATTGAGTATTCCTAAAACTTCACCCATGTTTCTTTTACAGGTACTTAGAACTATGGCTGTTGTGCATTTTGGTTCCCCTATAAAGATAGAAACTACTATGACAGATGTATTCGACGTAGATACTGACATTACTTATCGCAAGACATCATCCATCGTATGGATAGAAAAAGGCTTGGATGAGCTTGTCCCGATGCATTTCGAAGCATGGTGTAGGTTGTATGAAAATACTTGGATAGGACCTCTTTGTGGATTCGATAACCTAAATCAAAATCTTAATGATAACGAGGATCCATCCGAGTGTTCGGACTAAGCTCATATGTATTAGCCAAGTAGTAGTACAAGGGTTCCCAATTTTTAGAGAGTACTCGCCGTAGCGGAGACAGGGATACCCCAAGCCACTTTTGTATGTAAGATAGGCTTGTAATCATCATTACTTATGTAACATACGAAGTATGTTAGTGTGTTTGTATCTCACAATTTCATGTTATTTTGTGTCGAGGATTGCATGTTTACGCTTTCCGCATGTGCATAAATAAGAAGCAAATGATTTCTGGATGGTGACAAAGCCTGAGATGTTGCAAAATAACCATAAAATAATGGTTGTTCTCTAATTTTAAAATGAATGACATGAAAAAATAGCTTATATATTGAGAGTTAAGATCGAAAGAAATCGATCAAAAAAACTCCTTACTTTGTCACAATAGTCTAATATAATGAAGATTCATGGACATTTCAATATGTAGCATTATTGATGTGAATTGTTGTGGAAAGATCATTCTACGAAGGCTTGGATGGTGCGAATTGCGAACCTCGACCTCCAATCAAACTTGTAATTGGCAACCTCAGTATGAATGTGACATGTTGATGAACGCGTGTCAACTAACCAACGTTATAGACGCCACGAGCGAAAGAATTCGCTATCTTGCTCGATAAGTCGAATCGACCGTCACAAGGGAACCTTGATAACGTCAAGTCCTCAAAAGAACAGTAGAAGATAACCTCTCAATGGTTTTCCTCAAAATTAAATATGTCCCCCAAAGAAATTTGGCCAGTCCTTAATATAGGCCTTTTAGCCGCCACACAAATCCTAAAACCAGCTCTAGAAATCTAATGCGTCATATTCTAGAATATGTCTAAACAAGAAGATAATTTTTTTGACTTGGTCAAATATTTGGTGACCAAATAATCAAATTGCGTCAAGATTTCCAAGATTTTTCAAGATTCAATCCAAGGTCATCTCCACACCAAAGATTACGCCAAGATTTTCAAGATTCTTCAAGATTTGATCCAAAGTCATTTCCATGCCAAAGATTACGAACCATGACGCTAACAGCTTGCCTGAATTGCTTGGCCCGTACTCGAGTGATCGAACTAGTTAGAATAGACAACGGGTCCCTAGCATCTCCTCCTCGATATGGCTTGATGTCTACATCAATTATAATCCTATTAATGCCTCTGTCATGCAAGGCGAAGGTTTGAGTACTAAGATATGTCCTAAAACTCTAGAAGAAAAGAAAGAAATGGAAATTGTTTCTTACGCTAGTGCAATCGAAAGTTTGATATATGCTATGATGTGTAGTTAACTCAATATATGTCATGCCGTGGGATTGGTGAACTAACAATCAATTAAATCCTGGTCAAGCACACCGAAAATAATGAAGAGGATCCTAAAATACTTGAAAGACACCATGGACTATCAACTTTATTATCAATGGAATGATTTATGCTTATTAGACTACTCAAATGATGATTGGGGAAGAGATCTAGATTAGCATAAATCGGCTTTCGGGTATATTGCTCAATAAATGTGCAATTTCTTGAAATAGCAAGAACAAACATGTACGATATTATTTATGATGAAAACATAATTTATTGCATGCTCTGCGATAATGCAAGAAACAATATAGCTAAAACGTTTCTTGAAAAATTTAGCTATTGTCATTGAGGATCCAAGACTAGTAATGGTTAATTGTGATAGTCAAGCAGTCATTGTCCATGTGAAAGATCCCAAGTATCATGGTAAGACAAAGTATATTGAAATAAAGAACAACTTTGTCAAAGATATAATAGTGCAGAAAGAAGTGATCATTCAATACATTTCAACCAATAAAATGGTTGTTGATCCGTTTACGAATGCTGCTTCTAGAGATTTGTTTTTGACCCACATAATATCTCTAAGGTTACGTAGACTATGATATGTAATATTATTAAGGATCATATGTTTATATATATATGTGAAATATGTATTGTACTTATTTATCTTTAGTGACTTGATGTTTAATCAATAAGTACAAATCTATTATAAGATTAGCACTCTCACACACATATTATTAAAAGGTATGTCAGCAGACAATGATTGATTCACTCACACGAACAATCATCTCAAGTGTAATAATTAGTATGTTGAGATGAGATGTTATATACTATAAATGTTAAAAGAGTAAGTTTAGTATATAAAATAAATAATATGTCGCCTTGATTGGAGTCGAAATGAGGTTTATGGTTCTTATATAATAAGACCGAACATGAAAGTCTCACAATCATGTATGCTTGTAGGATGCCAAATACAAGTACTTAATTGGTCGTTGTAGAAAGCAAACTGATATAGCACTTGAGCTAAACATGAGTACGTAAGAAGCACGTGATTCTATTTAGGCTAAGATCCGCATAATGGATGTGTTTAATAAATGATGGATGCTCTTATAGAAAGAGAAATCCACTATAACATGCAATTCATTATAATGTGCATTGTACGACCAACAAGGGAAAGTGAGTGAAATTATCATTATTTATTCATTGTGTGAGCTCTTGAGATAATTTATAATTTATCTTATTTTGTGCTACATGTTACTTCTGACTATGTTCTCGAAGTGAAAGATCAATGTTAGTACTAGCAGTCATGAATAGAAATGGCTTTATGAGACGTGTCTAGGAAAGCAGTTTTCCTAAAATGGAGAGAGACATAAGTGCGAAGGAAAATTATTGTTATTTTACATATGTTGAATGTATTCATTGGTTGACCAATTATATCTCATTTTATGATTTTGGATATAATTATAAATACATGATATTATGAGAATAGTCAAGTATAGCCTTTAAGAAATAAGTATACTTAGATCGATGTAGCAAAATATGTCTATAGCACTATAAGACATCAATTTTTTTTTTGTAACCATTATGTCATCCCTAACAAGTGCATAATTTGAACTCCCAAGTACAAGTGTACTCACTAGTCATATAGCTTTCTTGCTAGTATAAATTATTTCTAAAGTAGATGAATGTTGAATGTCTTATGTTCTTGATAAAACACTATTAAACCCATCATGTCTGAGTGGGAGATGTTATAATTCTATGGTACGTCCATGATAGGGGTGCAATTAAGGCATCGGTTCATCTTGATGTGATGTGATTGAGAAAGCATCCTTTGAAAGAGTATAAGTAGTTATCTTTTAAAAGAAGTATAAAAAACATAACTTCAAAAGATAACTAATTGATGACAATAGAACGTTTTAGAAAAAGAACTCTCTCTCTCTCTCTCTCTTAAAGATGGACAAACAAAAGCCTTCCATTTCTACTTTGAGAAAACAATTAGTATAACATTGTGGAATGTGAATACTTTCCTCGTGATTGTATTTGAATCATCGTGAAGTCATATCGTCCATCATTCACTTGTGATTCAACGTATATTCCTAGGTAATTCGTTTATTGCGCATCAAAGAAGCTAATAGTTTCTTCTGCTAACTTTCTTCCAATATTATCAATTCAAACCTGTGTGCATACAATTGAGAATGACCTCCTTATAGGTGGACTAAAACTAGGAAACATTAAACAAACTAATAAGACTCAAAAACACTAAACGAATCAAGACTATAAATCATCAAATTAAAAGACCATTAAAACAAGGATATCAAATTGAATTAGGAATCTACTCAAATTTGGAAACCAATTCAAATTACAAAAGGTACTCAAATTAGTCCATTTGTTATTTGCTTGTCTTGTTAGCACCCATGTTAACTCCCTGGCTTCACTATGAAGAAATGGTTCTTAACTCTCTCTCGACATGTAAAGCTTTTATCTACCCTCTGGTAGTTCTCTTCTCGGACTAAATCCTATTTTTCACCGCCGCCTTCCACCGCCATGGTTGATTCATCCACCAAGCCCTCTTAGACCCATCCGATTACCTTTGCTCTCTGTTCCCCATCTTCATTTCTCTGAAAATTCCTCCCTTTTCAAATATGGCCTTCATCCGTCAATTCCCCCAAATCCATCCTTGGTAGTTCCGCCTCTATCTTCTACTACTTGCATCCTGTTACATAAGTGTTGAAAGAGCTCAACTGTTGGCCCCCTCTTCTCAAGTGGCTCTGACTGGCTGACTATTATAATTAGGGCAAATTTCACTAGAGGGTTGCTTGCCTATTCCATTGATAGACAAATCATTGCTTCGTCGGAGTTCTGTTCACATTATGCTCCACCCATCTCCAACTCAAAATCCAGTCCAATTGTTGTTTCGCCGCAGTTCTGTTCGCATTACGCTCCAACTAGCTCCAACTCAAAATCCAAAATTGCACATGTTCGATCATGGACCGTAATGGCTAGGAGGATGATGCCCGTCTCGCTGCTCTCTGCAACAGAATGGGCAAGCTATGGGCTAATTAGGAAATTGATGAATGGGAAGAAGCAGTCCTAGAAGATAAATTAGTAGAATGCAGGCTAATTTTAGTAGGTAAAATCCTCTTAAACACTTCAATTAACTTCCAAGTATTTCATAATACTATAAAAATAGCTTGGCATAATGACCAAGTTGAAATTTCTCAACACGAAGCCGATCTATATGTCTTCAAATTCAATTCGGTAGGGGAAAAACAAAGGATCCTAGATAATGGCCCTTGGCTATTTGCGAACCACCTCATCATTGTAAATTCATGGGTTCCTAACACTCCTCTCCATTGTTATGATTATGATACCTACGCATTTTGAGTTCAAGTTTTCGGCCTTCCACTGGAGAGATGTACAGAGACCACGATTAGTAGAGCTGTGAAACACGTTGGAAAGGTCTTGAAAGTTAAACTTGAAGCTAAAGAAGGCACTACCCTACGAGTGGGGAGGGCTCGAGTGGAACTTAATTTGCAGGAACCATTAAAGCTTGGAAAACTGATAAGGGTAGAAGGGAAGCCTATATGTTTAGATTTTCACTATGAACACCTATCCCACTTCTACTACTCATGTGGGATTCTTGGCCATTATGCGATGTATTGCAAAGTTGTACCCTATGATGATGCTAAATTGGAAGGCAGAGACAAATTATATTTCGGTCAATGGCTTCGGGCTGAGATCAAAGAATATAGTCCATTTTGGCAAGCTTTCTATGACACACCAATTACTCAAGAAGTAGTTGAAGAAACTGTACCAGAGACCCCTCTGACAGCACCTCTTTTGCTACCTGCCATCCCCCATAGCACCAACCAGCATCCTGCACAAATGGAGGTCAGCACAGAACAACAAAGCGATTGTCATACAGTCACTATCAAGTGAGGTCCAAACATTGTAGCTCCTCAGCAAGAAACTGCACTGCAAAAACTTAAATCCCATGCATTAGAGTTGTTTGTAGAGATTAGCGATCCAGCCGCAGACTCTTCCAAATCAAAGAAATTAAAGGGTCCAAGGATGCACACCAAAGCAAGTCCCCTAAAGAAGGTTAAAATATATACTCCTTATGGGTCGCGTTCTCATGCACATGAAGGGTTGGATGAAAATCAACTTGCGGATACCCCAATCTTTGAAGTGGAAGGGGTTGGAAGTTGGGCTATGGTGGCTTGCCCTAAAAAGCCACCAACTAACAAATGAAGATCATCAGCTGGAACTATTAGGGTTTGGGCAATCCCCTGACAATTCAAGCTCTAAAGGACCTAGTGGTCAAAGAACAGCCCGCTCTTATCTTTTTGATGGAAACTAAGAATCGAGATTTAGTTATCAAAAGAGTCCAGAAAAGATTGAGATACCATAATTGTTTTTTGGTGAGCCCCACGGGCTTGGCTGGTGGAATGGTCGTCTTTTGGAATGACCAGCTTTCTTTGAGTGTAGAGAACCACAAAGCACATTTTATCGACTTGATATGCACCAATACTCAAGGTGGCACTCCAATGAGGCTTACTTGCATCCACGCGCCAACAACATATCAACAAAGACAGTAATTATGGGCAAATTTGAGACATCTTAGCAAGTTAAATACTTTGCCATGGGTGTGGATTGGCGACTTCAATGAGATCCTAAATCACTGGGAAAAAGTGGGTAAGAGATTAGCTGAACCATATCGATTGCGTTCCTTTCGGGAATTTCTAAACGATTGTTCATTGATGGATATCGACAGTAAGGGTTGTGCTTATATGTGGATTAATAATAGGGACGGCGAGAATATAGTTAAAGAAAGACTTGATAGAGTGATGTGTACTATGGACTGGAGATTGAATTATCTGGCTGCTGAAGTGTTCGCCTTACCTGCTCTAGGTTCTGATCATAGTCCGCTGGTATTATCTTTGGAATCCATCACAGTGAGACGGGAGAAGACTTTCACCTTCAAAGCCATTTGGCTTCAAGATAACGAATGCCGTCAGGTTATTGCAGATGCATGGACATCTATATCACTAACTGATTGCACTATCTCCCACAAGATTCAGATGGTTACCTCAGCACTCAAGCGGTGGAGTAAGCCGAAGTTCTTCAAAGGATATCTTTGGATTAATCTATCAAAGCAGCAAATTCAAGATCACATCAATCAACCAAGTTGCAACTTTGATAAACAGCAGGTAACTTGTCTACAAGATGAAATTCAACATGTATGGCAACAAGAGGAGCAATATTCGGCTATGAGATTATGGATTAACTGGTCGTGTTGGGTGGATAAAAACACCAAATTCTTCCATGTGACTACAATTCAAAGAAGGTAGCAAAACCGTATTAGTATGCTACAGGATGAGCATGATTGGTGGATCCGAGAACCTACACACTTGAAGAACCTGACACTAACTTTCTTTCACAACCTATACAATTCTGCTAGTGCCTGTGACTTTGGACCTCTTCTTTTACAGTGTCCTCAAGTTGTTACCGCAGAAATGAATTCAGTCCTAATAGAGGAGGTTTCTAGGGAGGAAATTAAACAAGCAACTTTCCAACTAGGGGCCACTAAAGCCCCGGGACCTGATGGCTTAAACGGGCTATTCTATCAACATCACTGGGATATCCTCCAGGATGATATATACATCATGGTGTAAGAATTTTTTAAGTTCGGTCTGATGCCCCCAGCTTTCAACAAAACTCTTATCACTCTGATCCCAAAGGTACTGCAACTAGAGAGGTTAGACCAATATAGACCGATTAGTCTTTGTAACTTTATCTATAAAATCATATCCAAAGTGCTAGCTAACCGCCTCAAATCTTTGTTACCTGATTTGATTTCAACGGAACAAAGTGCCTTTATCACTGGTAGACAAATACAAAATAATATATTGGTGGTTCAAGAGGTATTACATCAGCTGAAAATCAGGAAACGAAAGAAACATTTTCAGGCAATTTTAAAGTTTGATATGCAGAAAGCATATGATTGGGTTGAGTGAGATTTTCTAGAGGCCTATTTTCATAAATTGGGTTTTCATGCTAGATGGGTACAATGGATAATGCAATGCATCACCATGGTTTCCATTAGTGTTAAATTGAATTGTGAAACACTACCCTATTTTCAGCCAACAAGGGGCCTCAGAGAAGGCGACCCCCTTTCTCCTTATATGTTCATCCTACTAGCTAATGTCTTATCAGGCCTTATCAAACAAGCGGTCGACATGGGAAATCTAAAGGGGATCAAATTGAACAGGTGGTGTCCTACTCTGTCTCATCTATTTTTTGTTGATGATGCCATATTTTTCCTAGATGGACAGCTTCTCGAATGCCAAAATTTATCAAATATTTTGGAGCAATATTGTTTGGCTACAGGTCAAGCTGTAAATGGGAACAAATCCGGATTTTTCCTTAGCAAAGATTGCCCTATGAGTTTAAAGCAAAACCTGGCTAGAGAACTGAGGGTTCCACTGACTCAAAAAACTGGCAAATACTTGGGTATACCGTCTGATTGGAGAGTGTCTAAAAAAGATATGTTTGCCTAGATCTTGGCATGAGTCAATACAAAGCTAGCAAGTTGGAAAGAGCACATTATATCTAAAGGAGGAAAGGAAATTTGACTTAAAATGGTGGTACAAGCCCTCCCACAGTATGCAATGTCGATTTTTAAGCTTCCTATTTCTATTTGTAAGTCTATTGAGCAAAGAATAGCCAATTCTGGTGACAGAATAATAGCACAAAGTCAGGAATACATTGGAAGAGTTGAAACCTCCTTAAAGAGCGAAAAGACAACGGGGGGCTAGGTTTCGAGATCTACTCGCCTTTAACAAAGCACTTCTGGGGAAGCAGGCATGGCGATTCTTTCAGAATACATCATCCCTATGGAGTCGACTTTTCAAAGGACTATACTTTCACTCAAAGGATTTCTGGCATGCGGAAAATGGACCAAGACCATCCTGGGGTTGGCAAAGCCTACAATTAGGCAGGGACTCTATATCAAATCAAGTTCAATGGTCAGTCAATAACGGGCAAACAATAAGGGTTCGAGAAGATAAATGGCTAAAACGAGGGATCATTGGTGGACCAGCACCCAAAGAAGAACCCGAGAATGTGGCTGGTTTTATCAACCCAAACCATAATACTTGGAATATCCCACGCCTCCGACAGAGCTTTGATGAATAAACAGTTGAGGAAATTACCGCCCTACACTTACACCCAGCTTCTAACCTAGATCAACTCATTTGGACTGGCACACAGGCAGGCACATATACAGTGAAAAATGGATACCACCATATCAAACAGTTGGAATACAACAGAACCAGTAATCGGGCATCATCATCTTATACTACACCCTGTCAACTATGGCAACAGATATGGAAAGTTAAAACAACACCTAAGATCAGAATTTTTCTGTGGTCCCTATGCCACAACGCGCTACCTACAAAGGACAATCTATTTAGGCGAAACATCACCTCCAATCCGGTATGTCAACTCTGCTCATCTTAGGTCTTAGAAACACATGAACACTTATTTTTATTATGCCCTTGGACACAACACATTTGGTCACATCCCCACATACAGATTAACGTTTCAGCATATAGCACTCATCGACTGGACACATGGTTAGCAGATTTTGTTGAGAGTAGGACTCACTTACCCGGTTTGTAGATCATTGCAACCCTACTCTGGCAGATCTGGAAGGCGCGCAACCATTTCATCTTTCAAGGCCACTGTACGAGCCCTCAACAGCTAGTGGAATCGGCTCTCATAACAACGCGGCTTTATCTCTGCACTATGAAGTCGACTTTGGACACAGGGACTTCTTCACCAAACCCTAATCGGTGTTGGATCCCTCCTGAGCCTGGCGTCATCAAAGTCAATTTGGATGGGGCTTTTCCAACAGGGAGGGACGTGAGATCCGTTGCGTGCGTATGCAGCAATCACTCTGGCACCTTGATCGCTGGCTTTTCCAGCAACGTCCAAGCCTTCTCTCCCCTTCAAACAGAGACCCAAGCTCTATTACTCACCCTCAAGTATTTAATGTAGAGAGGAATGGCTGCCACTCACCTGATACTCGAATCGGATTGCCTGGAGCTTGTGTAGACCATCAATCACCACCGGCAGCCATCGTGGGATTGTCGAGCTCTAATTGCGAACGACGCTTCGATGCTTCTGTGTTTCCCTACCCTGCGACTCCAACACTGCAGGCGTGAAGCAAACTCCATTGTTGATTGGGCCGCCAAGGCCCATGGCCGCGGCTCTCTTTTCCCAAACTAGGCTTTTGCTCCTCCCCAAATCCTCTTGGATATGCTTTGTATTGAGGCCCTGCCTAAGGGTTGTAACCCTTTACCTACGTGAATGCAAAGCTGTGTTTTCGATCCAAAAAAAAAAACATCAAAAGATTCAAAAGTAGCACCGCCTTGAAAAATCAAGGAGAAATTGCAGAGATGGTCCCCATACTATTGTCGATATTCAATTTTGGTTCTCGTGCATTGTTTTGTTATGGATTTTAGTTCCTAACTTGATTTTCGATTCCAATTCAGATATTTCCGTCAAAATGCAAATAGGAATTGCTGAGTAAGTGCAAAGGATCAACATATTGCGTAGATATAGAATCAGTGATGGAAAACCGATGCTCCCAAGACAAAATACAACCGTCGAGAAGCGGAAATTATCAAACTACTGGCTGGATCCAGGCTAGGATAATGGTGCCCATTCCGAACTAATTCCGAAAAGATTCGCTCATCCTATGAAGGAGCATTGTCACTTAGTTAACGATTTGCTAGTTCATGCAAATGCGAAGAAGTTACCACATACTAGTCACATCTAGGGAAATTTGCACGTATAATTCTAGTCATACTTTTTTTAGAAAAATTATCCAATTAGTCCTTAATTTATTGTATAAAGTCAATTCAATCCTAAACTTTTCGATTTTGCTAATTTAGTCCTAAACATTAGTGTAAAATTCTATTATAATCTTGCCGGCCAATTTTCATTGGATGTCATTGACGTGGCGGTCTAGTCATTGGCGGTCATCTTATGAGGCATGTCACCACGTCAACAATCTTTTGTGAAAATCTACCGAAATGACTATATTGGAATTCCATGCAAAAGTTTATGACCAAATTAGCAAAATTGAAAAATTTAAAATCAAATTGACATCCGTATAATAGGATTATGACTAGTTGGACAATTTCCCCAACTTTCTTTAGCTATCTAATTGCTTTGATTCTGCTCGTTATTTGGTGCACCAATCCTAACTATTGTCCATTTATCACGTAATATTCATTTTCGGAGGGATGATTTTGCCTAGAGATATTACACTTCACGAACAGTTCCCTTGGGCCAAAGTCCCCAAAACAATGCCCTAGCAATGACCATTTAGAGAGTACCGCCACTGAATAGACCCGTGATAGATGAAGAACAAGCTGAGGGGTGAATTACCGAATACAACATCGAATCTCAAGAAACCAATATCAATCCACGTAATTAGTATGTATGATTACAACATCACATAACTTGACTTTAATTTGATCCTAAACTATGATAAATTAATATAGGAGCAACAAAATTGTTACCTAGAAAGTATATGTACGCTATGTAAAGGAAGATCGTTTGCTCTTAAAGTGAAACTTGGGGAGCAATTAACACGTTTCAAGAGAGAACTAACAAGATTGACCTGTACATTGAATATCTCTCTCTCTCTCTCTCTCTCTCTCTCTCTCTCTCTCTCTCTCTCTCTCTCTCTCATGCTCTTTCGCTGGAACTGCCTCCTAAGCAGTTCTTCCTCCTCCAGAATGATGTCGCGGTCAAGAACCTGCACAAAAGGTTAACACTCGTGTGTTCTTTTTCATTAGACTCCGTAGGAGGAGGAGAGAGTGGTGAGGAGGCTGACTTTGAGCTCCAAAAGGAGGATATAAGTGGCGATGGTGTGGAACAAGTTTTGGGGGTGAGTTTGATGGCAGCCTGGGACGATGGAGAGGAGCTGGTGGAGCTTCCTTCTCGTGGACATCATGCTCTTCACTCTTATCTTCCTCCTTCTCACTTGTCTCCATGAAGAAGAAGAAGAAGTAGAAGAAGACTTCGATCTCATTATTGAGAGAGAGAGAGAGAGAGATGAAGATGTTCTCAATCTTTGTGATGGTAAGAAGAGAGGCTTAAGCTTCCAATTTATAGGAAGATGGTATAGCTCTCATGTTACATTGTAGGAAGACGCGTGAGAGATTTTTCTCTTTCTTTCAATAATGCCAAATACCAAACAAAAGAAAAAAAAAACCTTATTTTTTTACCCAAAACTTCAAAAGTTGCAAAAATTAAAAATTAAAAATGCACCTGGCGGACGGAAATTTTTGCCTTAACATTCTTAATGTCCAGATTGAGAAAAGGCACGTACACGTTAAATGAGTGAGATTCAAGATTTTTTTTTTTTTAAAATGCCATTTTATATATTGGGTTCCTCTATGAGCTATTCAAACAAAACAAAACCACACCATATATTGCTTTCGACTAATGCTATTGCCAAGTATAATAAAAAGAACTTCGGTTTGTTCTCAAATCACATGCCAAAACTATCTCATGACCATAAGTATATGTCTTTTTTTTTTTTTTTTTTTTTTTGTGGGGTGGGGGGAGGATGGGGGATGCTTCAAAGTTTGAGCTAAAATAGTGCATTTCTTGGAATATTTGAAAGTTCGAGCAAAAACAATCTTAGCGGTAGAAGAATTATCTCTTTTTGTATTTGGCCCTCTTTGTAATATCTATGTAGTACCTAAAGAAAGGTATTAGGATGTTAAAATATTGGACGATTTTAAGATTTCGTGGAACCATTATCAAATGTTCTAAAAACTTAAGATATTAAATAAAAGCATGATGTACTATTTAAATATTTAGCAACAAAAAAAAATCATATAAAAGAATTTGGTACACGTACTCTGAACTAAAAGTGAAATTAGAGCTGCATTATCCATATAAACTAAGGTTAAATCTTACACATGCAGTCGGGGGATAGATGATATGTTACAATCATATCTCAATTTTTTCTTTTCACTTAGGTCATCAAAGCAATAAAAGAAAATCAATAGCCACGATTTTTCTAAATGAATTTTTTCAGGAGGTTAAATGAATCTATCAATCCACAATGTTTTCAATATCATGTCGGACTTATACAAATGTAAGTAATTAGAAAGAACGTGATTACAATAAAAATCAACTTTGGCATAGCTTGTTCGTTCGATTACACAATGAAGTGTCTCATTAAGAGCTCTTCAAGCTTGACTTCGACAACCCAGCAAAGCAATCCCATAATTGTATATTCTATCTGTATAAATAGAAATGGAAATGAAAAAGAAAGGACTAAAAGGATAGGGAGGAGAAGCGATGCTTAGGGAATCATCCCCACGTGGAAGTGTCTCTCACCACTAATTGGGTAGTTGCGTGGCCAATCGTTGCACGACTCCGGCCACTTTGATAAATTTATGTCTTAAATATTTTTGTCCACTATTTGTAGCAGCTCAATTAGCAAGGAAGTGAGAAAAAAAATATTAAATAGACTGAAAATTGTTGACGTGAATACCAACCGTCTTATATGGTACGATCACCAATTCAGCAATTCTCTAACCAAAAATAGCCAGAAAGATTACATTAGCAAGTCATTAAAAGACTTAAAATTAAATTGACTAAATTAAAAGTTTAAAATTGAATCGGTCATCACATAATAAATTTATAACTTTTTTGACTTTTTTTTTCCTGCTATTTACTGTTGGACAGTAAACTCACAAGTGGCCATGGAAACATACTCTGATTATGGATTTATTCGATGTGTCGGTCCTTATTGTAATGTAAATGGAGTTGTGATATTCACGTTCATCTATTCACAGTGTCTGTAGGGCATTGAAAACGACTTTTTGGCATACATATACATGTACCCACGTGATGCTGGTAAACTAAAAAGAGCATGGCCTCCTATCAGTCGGTCAAATAAAATCAAATTCTGTCAGAATAAATAAAAAACGTGACAGCTTCGCCGGAAAATGCATGTGCAAACGTATACACAACATGACAAATGAAACCCTAGTGGTCCCACGTTCTTCATTCTTCATGATCCTCCATTTTCTTATCAAACTAAGGAATGGATGAAAACCGCGTCTATCTAAAGGTTATGTAAATTTGATATTGCTCATCTCACATTTTCTTATTATGGAGGCTAAATTCTCAACTGTGTGTAAAAGTTTTGGAAAGAAAATGCATACTTGAATTCGGTCATGGGCGTAATACCATAAAAAAAACCATCAAATTTAACTCTAGTCCTAATTCTACTCTAAACTGCTTTGCGTTTCATGAAAAAACCCTCAACTTTTGATCCAATCTTAATTCCATCCTAACTTTTTTTCATTTTTTCTTTTTTGGGTCTCATACAAACCCACCAATTTTAGGTTCAATCTGTTAAACTTTTTTTGTCTCAATAAAACTACCAACTTTCATATTAGTCTCATATCTACCCCATTAACACTTCATCTAAAACTGCCTTTTAGTGATGTGACATTTTCACGTCATTACTCTAGTTTTTATCCCAAATTCTAAATCCAAGGAGATGCTTTTTGGAATTAAATTTCTACATAAGCTCAAACAATGTCTTCTTGGATCTAAAGTTTAGGTAAAAATTAGAGTAATTAGGGTTGGCCTTCTTTAATTGCTCTCACTTTTAAGAGAGCATTTCTTCCATCTCCCTTGAGAATCTTTGATTTTGCACTTAGTGTTCAATCTCTTGTGCTCAGGTGTCTTCCATCTCCTGCAGTTGGAGAGCAAAGAAATTTTGGATGGAGGTGTAATTATGGTAAATTTGGGACTCAAGTAAAAGTTGGTGTTTTTTACGAGACAAAAAATAATTTAGGGTAGATTGGGACTAAACCTAAAGTTTTAGTTTTTTAGGGTATTAGACCTTGGGTCATGTGTCTCCTTGAGTAGTGAATCTCAATACCGGATATCTATCAGACCAGATACTGTGGAAAAATGCTTGGCAATAATGTTCGAAAGAGATGTGAACCTAATGTTTGCTTGGACCCTTCGTGCATGATCATTTGGTGAATCTGACCTAGCGCAGATAAGACGGAGAGTACTTCTATTCGGGAGGACCCACATCAGAGATGATAATAGATAAGAAGAATGGAAATGGACAGGTTTAGCTGCAGCCGAGTAGCAACGTTAATGCTGTTGTCCATACACTTAAAACCCGTTTGGCTTGCCTGAAAATTATTTTTATTGTTGTTTGGTCATCGATCAATTATGCCACAAAATTATGTCAATAAGGCGTGTCAAAGTCGACATTCAGTTACCGGTGCAGACAGGGTACATATGTTGATTGCTACTTACCCTTTCGCTAATGGATTGAGCATGGTAAGCATTATTTTTCAAGCTGTTATATTAAATGTGCACATCAATTTCTTCAGTTTTAATATCATAATTACGATCAAAATGGCGAGTTTGTGTTCGAAGAAGGTGGAAGCACTTCGCTTGATGCAACGTCGTAGATCTTCTCGACATATTAGTAAAGCACTCTCTTTTCCTCTTTCCCTAAGTTGCTTCAGTTTCTTTCAGCAATTGCACGAGCTCAAGCAGAACTCCTGATGTAGGCGCTCTCACCTAGGCTTCTTGTCAATACAATGATATTCACCGTGTCCCGGATAACACGAAAGAGTAAAAAGATAAAAAAAAGAGAAGGATTCAAGAAGGAAATAAGTTGTAAAAATTAAATCTAACATAGGTGATTTACGTGATTTGGCGATATGCTACTTGACGGAGAGATCACAATCACTCAAATGCTTACAATAAAATGTTTTGGGATCCTAAAAACACCCCACCTCACAAAAATCGCTGAATACTATATCACGCTCTCAACTTTCTTGAATGATAGTTCTCAAAACTCTTTTTGTTCTCGACATGTTCCTTTTCAAATATCCTCATATATAAGGCATTAAGAACTTTTGAACCAGGGCTGCTCCGGGGGCTACTGTAGCGGAAAGCACCGTAACTTCTAGGCACAGTAGTGGCTTGGATTATCCAGGTGCTAGGCGGGCCGTCATTTCACATCTCATATCATCCACCTCTATCTCCACACCCTCCCAAGCACTCCAAATGTATCAAAAATCACGACCTCTTGTCAGGTTCCAATCAAACGGGATTAAATTTGAGCCATAATCAATGGCCTGCTCAACCACGTCCAATAAGGGTAGCGTCGGACTTATTATCCATGTGTGCTAAACGCAATAATGCAATCATGCGCGCGAAATGAAAGACACATTCAACGCCCACCCATCGAAATTAAATGCGAGTCGCTCGCAACAGTAACCAGCTAAGCTTGAACAGTACGTGTCCGCTACTTATGCGTCCATGATCGATGCAAGGCGTTGGGGACGTTCAGGGACATGGACACCCACCACTTGAATCGTCCCGTTTGTCTTTACTTCTGAAAGCGCCATGCACGCGTGCGTGCGATATCGACGCTTGAGGCCCGCATCTTGAACCGCAGAACGTGGGACCGAACCGCCGAAAGCTGCTCGCAGATGAAGATTGAAGCGACGATGCAGCATTTGTCATACTGCTCCATTCGAGACAAGCTTCGACAAAAAATCGCTGTGCCCGATTCTTTCGCAGCTCGAATTATCCTGCGTGGAACATGTTGTGGAGTGTCCTCGAAGAGAAAGTATCTCATGTAGTTATCGTATGTTATTTTATCGAGGACGAAACTTTCCAATTTCAAATGCCGAGGTAATTTCTTCTGCTTAAATTTCTCTATCAATGTAATCCTGAAATCGCTTAACATCAGCGGGACAGATATCGAAATCAATTCTTGTGAGGCCAAGACCTGCATGAGTAGATAGATGATGGATGGGGTCATCCTTTTGTCGTACGTGTCACTACAAGTAGTGGAATTTATCTTTAAAGCATTGATGTACCACATAGTAATAATAAAAAAAATAAATAGACCTTGAATTTCAAATCGCATTGCTTAGTCTTTCATTAGATGACAGAAAAAAAAAAAAAAAAAAAAAAAAAAAAAGCACTAGAGGGAATTCGAGAAATACAGAGTTCAAAATAACCCATTTGCAGAATTACCTTTTTTCTTGGCTTATGAACATGTAAGCTTTAAAAACACTCTTCTCATAACAAAATGCAATTTTATGCGATATGCAAAGAGAAGTGTGCTATGGGAGATATTATCATGTATAAACATACTCTGCACCACACTTTGATAATTTGAACGATTCGGTCCAAATCGGTCAATTTCATTAATAAAGTAGAATAATACTTCCAAACATCCGAAAAGTAGTTGTGCTCGTTCACCTATAAGGGGCCGCTAGCCTATAAGTCCTTGCTTGAAAGGGCATTGGCCCTTCTTCAAAATCCTTCAAAAAGCTAATGTCAAATAATGTTTGTGTCAAATGTTGCTATTTCTTTAACATTTTCCCTTAATAAAGTTGTGAGGCCTTTAATAAGTACTGTTATCTAAGGTGTCTCTTAAGATAATACTTTAAAAAAATAGATATACAATTTAACATCGTTTTAAGATTATGTTTCATGTTTTAGTGATATTAGCATCACGTAGGAGAGACAAAATAATAAATAAGAAGAGCCACATCAACATTTATCTTTAACCAAGTCAAATGAAGTTAAAGGAAGGAATTGATTATACTAAATTGATTAGTTTTAAGATTTGATCGCATTTTTAAAAGTTTTAAAAGTCAGTTGTATTTTTATGATAATCTTTAAAACTCGTAGTACACTTATCCCAAATATAATTTAACATAATTTAGAAACCCATCCATCAAAAGCTAATGTCAAATCATGATTGTGCCAAATGTTGATATTTCTTTTAACTCTTCCCATTCCCACCTAATTTAGGACATAAATGTCAATAATCATGGAGGAAAAATTCTTGAATGCATCATGAATTCCTTGCATGATAAGTGTTCATTTTTTATCATATGAACTCAATAAACCCAATAGTTGTTCCAAGTGCAAAGAGCAATCGGAAGTCTTCTCAACCACAACTCAATACTTAGAGAAGCGTAGGAGGGTAACCATTGCCCCAAAATCAATTTGGAATATTTGTTAATTAAAGCCGTCGGCATGAAAGGTAAGTAAAGCTTGGCAAATGACAAGAGAAGCATTTTTTTTTTCGAAAAGATAAAATAAACATTCATAACTAACCCAACTAAGAGTTGGTAGCACAAAAGTAGTTGGTAAATTTATTTAAGCGAAGTTGATAATCACTCTAAAGCTGGCAAATTTAAATAGTTGGCCAAAATAAATGTGGTAACTCAATTGAAAATTTGGTAAATTAAGGGGAAAAAACTGATAGAACTTGGTAATAAGCAACTCATATGAAATCTGTTAACTTACTCACGGGAATGTGATAAGTTACTGCAATAAAGGTTGGTATTTTCGTACAATAATTGGTGAACTCAAAGCATTACCGCATTGGTACGAAAGATAAATAAAAATTATAAGTGATAAAGAAAATTTATGTTTGTGAGAAATAAGAGGTGTTGGTAATTAAAAAATACCCAATAAACTATTGGTAACTAACTGAAAAGAGCTGATAAGGGAAAACTTGCCAGTAATTTAATTGTGTAAAAGTTTGTAATTACTCCCATTAAAGTTGCCCATTTGTAAAAGCAGTTGGAAATTTTAAACATTAGCAAGCAACTCAAATAAGTCTTAACTAGTTAGTAATTTAATGGGAAAAAAAAAAAAAAAACTCGACAAGTCACATGTCACATATAACGGTAGAAAACGAAAGAGATTGTGAGAGAAATTTGAAATGTGCGGACGAGCAATACCGGTCAATTCCTTGGCGACCCATATGTAACCTCACGCACGTAGTAGATTATGTGTATCGTTGATATCCGCAATCCGTGCACAAAAGATTTGCCTTATCCTTTCCTTGAGATCGTTCGAAAGACTTCCATACATCACAAATAATTACGTTAGTTGCGATTAGACCGCCCAACAGATGCCACAGGAAGAAAACGCAAATGGACAGCAATAGATGCTACGAGCAGATGCTTTTTTTTCTCCATCTTCGGAGAGCCTCTCGAGCTCGATACGCAAAGCCGATCACACGAGGGTCTATCGTCGAGTCAAATCCGTTCTTTTCGTATCGAAGTCTGCTGCTCAGTCTCAGTCACACGTCCCTCGCCATCAGAACTCAACCTTCTCGTCCTCAACTTAAGCACATGATTCCCCCCGCGAGTGGCTGTCAATTAAGGGTGTCAAAATTGAACCCAAAAATCAGGGGTCATCCGGAACTAAACCGAATTAAACTAAATTTTCATGCATCTTCATTTCAGTTTGGGTTTTAATTTGGATAATGAAAAAATAATAGTTTTTTTTTTTTTTTTATTTCGGTTCAAATGATTTCATTTAAACTCAGTTAATCAAACTAAATTGGAAATCTGTCTGCCTTCTTAATGTTACAATTTACACAATATTTTTCCTTTGTCACTAAGAATCTTCTCGATTTTACAAAAAAAGAAAACTGAACGATTCGATTCAAAACTAATACACACCGAGATGATTCTATACAAGTTTTTCGGGTACTCGAATCGAATTGAACCGTCAACACTCCTATCAACCCATATGTATAACAAATTGATTGAAATGGAGCGCATATGTGTCCACTAGACTTGTGTTCATCAATCAACAGCCATCGACATTAGATAACATCGACCGACGGGTCGACACGTCAACGTGTGCTTTGAACAACACCACGCAGCTTCTTACATCGACGAGAAGGTTACGACGGCGAGATGAACAAGAGAGCTCGGCATGGTAAATGACTTATAGAAAGCTTCTGTAAATGGAGTTGGTAGTTTTATTATTACCCGGCTTGGTGATGACCTATAGAAAGCTTCTCAAAGTTGTGGGCTCTCTTGTGCATCTAAACTTGAAGACTTCTTCCAATGGGTCAAGCGGGCTTATGAAGAAATTTTCAATTTGCATCAAGAACATAAGATGGGCTCTTGCGGGCCTTTTCGGATTTTTATAGTTTAGAAGAGAATGCCTTGCTAGGCTCGTTCTCCCGGCGATACTTGCGACTATGGGGATAACGGCACTGGAAGTCTATAGTTTTCCTCAATATACAACGCAGTTTGAGCTTTGTTTTTTGGTGCTACTTTCCAAAATTGATGCAATGTGATTTTTCCACTAAATTAGCTAATTGAAAACAGCTTACAAGGCGCTCATGTCGTTAACCGACCAATAAATCTCCAACAACAACATGTTGACCTTCTTCTTTATTTCTTCTTCCCCAATGAACTAGACAAATTATTACAAGAAAAAATTTTCTTTCGACCTTGAAAGTACTATCGTTCATAGTCCACTTTCAATGTCTCCACCACCTTCAAACAATCACTGCTCTCGAAAAGAAAACCATCACCACCGCAAAGCTCGGTCACCATCAGCGCTCGCACCACCACCGTGCCCCCACGGCTTTTCATATCTAAGGCTATGGCCTCGGATTTGTGGTCGTTGCGACATCAGACCGAAGTCCTCTTTTGTCATTGATTCGCGCCTCATTCAACCAAGACCAACCCGATTCCTCTATTCTCTCTACAATGGTAGAGGCGTCTCTCCCATGGATGGAGTTTCTCCCTATCCCCTAAGGGTGATAGTCATACCAAACCCTAAATCTTAAGGTATCCAATCTTCATCTCTCCCAAAATGGAGAACTCATCCCGTCAAATCCCTGAAAAATGAAACACCCATCACCCACAATCCCAAAACTCCTTTTCCAAACCCTAAAACACGAAAACCCCTCAAATGGATTGCTATTGATGCTCCCTTTCATCTTCTTCTCTTGGAATCTCGATCGCTTGGTTAAATGGAAGCACGCACAATTTCATTGCTCAAAGTGGCCGCGTTTCCCTTCATCTTGGTGCTAGAGCTCCCTTCAATCAGACCTTAGGCACACATCCAAAGCAGGTACAACTTCCCCAAGATCTGACTTTGCACCAGCAAGTTTTAAAATGGAGAGTAAGGAGGAAAACTAGATTCGTATAGTTGCTCTATGCAAGAGTTTAGCGCACTTATGGTCAGAAGATGATGTGGTTGCTGTAAGGGAGGAAGCCCCAACAAATAAACTTATTGAATGCAAACACACTCTCTTTGGTAAGCTACTATCGAAGCCGAATGTAAATTTCCATGCATTTTGCAACACGATGAAGAAGTCGTGGAAAATAGAATCAGTGGAAGTTTCCCAAAAAGAACTTGGGTTTTTCTCATTTGTCTTTGAATCTAAAGTAGACAAAGAACGGGAACTAAAATCTGGTCCTTGGTCATTTGCAAGTAATTTGCTGGTTCTGAAGCAATGTATACCTGACATTCCTGAGCACTGTTATGACTTCTCATGTTATGATTTTTGGATCCATATTGTCAGCTTGCCTCCTGGATGGATTTTGGAAGAAGTATATACTGATGTTGCTAGAAAAGTGTGGAAAAGTGAAGGAAATTCAGTTAGAAAACAGAGGAAATGTGCTATATAAAACAGGGAAAGCAAGAGTTGAACTTGAACTTTCAGCTCCTCTAAAAACAGGGGCTCTAGTGAAGATTGGAGAAAAAAAAGCTATGGGTGGAGTTTAAATACGAACGCCTCCCTCATTTTTGCTAATCTTGTGGAAGGCTAAGGCACTACGCTTCTTATTGTGAAGAAATACCTTATGAAAAAATAGAATGGGCAGAAAACAGGGCAGGGACATATGAGCCTTGGCTCAATGCAGAGGTACAAAAAAGGAGCCCTCACTAGGAAGCTTTTTATGGAAAAATAATCTCTACTCAAGAGGAAGAGGAATATGTACCTAAAACTCCCGTTCGGTCATCTAATCTTGAGATCGTGGGTTGGAAAGGACCTGAGACTACTGCTGGGCCTATTCGAAGCAAAAAAGGGTAGAAAACCCATCATCAAATGAGCATAGAGAAGAAGATATGAGGGATCCAGTAGTTAAACAGGGAATGGGAAACAACCATTGTACTTGCTAAATTCTACTGATGTACGGCTGACTAAAACAGGAAGAACTAGTAGGAAAGGGTCAAAGCTTCTAAGAGCAAAAAAATAGAAGGAGGTTGAAGGGTCGAGTCTGTTAATGATTGATGAGATGGAGTTATTAGAGACACCTATCCAGCTGGTGAAGGAGGAGAATAAATGGGCTTTGGTGGCTAGCCCTAATAAGCCACCGGTAACATCATGAGGATATTGAGCTGGAACTGTCAAGGGCTAGGCAACCCCTTGACGTTCCAGGAGCTTCGAGCCTTAGTGGCTCTTAAAAGGCCCAATATGGTTTTCTTGATGGAAACCAAAAACAAGGAAATGATGGTGGAAATGGTACAAATGAGACTTAAATACCAAAATTCGTTCTTGGTGCAGCCAACAGGAATTGCGGGGGGATTGGCACTCATGTGGAGTTAAGAGGTTCAAATAAAAGTGAAATGCAGCTCAAATCATTTTATTGATATGGAATGTGAAGATCCCACTAGTGGCCATCTTACAAGGATTACTTTCCTTCATGCTTCAACAAATTTCTAGGAAAGACTCAAGTTATGGCAACAATTCGATGTTTCATACATCTAACTGACTACTGTGGCTATGTATGGAGGACTTCAATGACATTTTGTATAATTGGGAGAAGGAAGGCAAAAGGGAGGCAGACTACCATCTCATTGCAGCCTTTTGGGATATGCTCAATGAATGCTCCTTAATGGATATTGATAGTAAAGGTTGCATGTATACGTGGACCAACGATAGAGGAAGAGAAGAATTGGTGAAAAAGCGATTAGATAGAGCTGTATGTACAATGGAATGGCGAGTCACCTTTCCAAATGCTGAAGTTCTGGTTTTACCAATAGTAGGGTCAGATCACAGCCCCCTTATTCTCTCATTATATCCTGTTCATGGTAAAAGGAAAAGAGCTTTCAAATTCGAAGCATTTTGGCTAGAAGAAAAGGAATGCATGGATGTTATTATGGACATTTGGGCTGAGGATTATCAAGCTCATAGAAGTTTTTCACAAAAAATTCACCGAGTAACGGAGAAATTAGCTGAATGGAGTAAAAAAAAGTTCTCTAATGCATCATATCAAATAAAGGGACTCAAGAAGCGACTAACGAATATCACCAATAGCAATACCCGAGATTCCAGCAAGGAAGAAATTTAGCAGCTAAAGGAGAACATTGATCAACTATGGAAACAGGAAGAGATGTATTGGGGACTAAGGTCCCGGATAAATTGGCACCAATGGGAAGATAAAAATACTAAGTATTTCCATGCCACAACAATACAAAGGAGGCAACAAAACAAAATAACAATGCTGAAGGTAGATGAACAAAATTGGAGCAGGGATCCCAAGGTGCTCAAACAACACATTGTGGATTACTATCAGTCTCTTTACGACTCGGTGGGACCAAGGAATTTCCAACCTATACTAAATCAATGCCTAAAAGTAGTTACTACGGAGATGAATGAACATTTGATGGTTGCCATATCTTTGGAGGAAGTGAAAGAAGCTGTCTTCCAGCTAGGCTCCCTAGAGGCTCCAAAACCAGATAGCCTAAATGGACAGTTTTACCAGCATTTTTGGGAAGATATAAAAATGGATGTGGTGCTTTTGGTCCAGAAATTTTTCGAGTCAGGTAATATTGATCCCCTCCTCAATAAGACACATTGCACTTATACCAAAAGTCAAAAACCCATAAAGCATATGCCAATCCCGACCAATTAGCTTATGTAACTTCAGCTACAAAATCATATCAAAGGTATCAGCAAATAGATTAAAACCTTGGCTTCCATAGATCATTGCACGTGAACAAAGTGCATTTGTTCAAGGCCGACAAATCCAAGAAAATATCCTCATTGTTCAAGAAGTGTTGCATCAAATGAGAATAAGAAGAGGAAAAAGAAATTCCAGATAATATTGAAACTAAACATGCAGAAAGCATATGACAGAGTGGAATGTGACTTCCTTCAAATGAGCAAGTTACAAATGGGATTTTGTGACCAATGGATTCATTTAATCATGCAATGTGTGTCAACAGTTTCTTTTAATGTGAAAGTCAATGGAGAGCCAACGGAGTACTTCTAACCTACACGAGGGATTAGACAAGGAGATCCATTATCCCCCTATCTATTCATATTGACAGCCAATGTACTTTCTTGGATGATGCACAAAGCCATAGATGATGGAAGTATAAAAGGGATCAAACTGAATAGGTATTGTCCTACTCTTTTCCCACTTGCTGTTTGCTAATGATGCTATTTTCTTTATGGATGAGACAGTTAGAGGATGTCAAAGTTTGGCAGCTATTCTAAATAAATATTGCTATGCGACGGGTCAAGTGATAAATCTGAACAAGTCAAGTATCTTCTTCAACAATGGCTGTCCACCGACTTGGAAGGGGAATATGGCCCAAGAAATGCGAGTGCCAAGCATTGACAAGACAGGGAAATACCTTGGAATACCATCCAAATGGGGTCAAACAAAGAAAGAGATGTTTGCGTGGATTTTGGCAAAAGTAAATATGAAGCTAGAAGGATGGAAAGAAAAATTCTTGTCTAAAGCTGGGAAAGAAATCTTGATTAAAACTGTTGTGCAAGTGTTGCCACAATATGCATTGTCAATCTTCAAGATACCTATCTCGGTGTGTAGAGCTATTGAACAAAGAATTGCAGCGTTTTGGTCGAAGCAGAATGAAGCCCAGAAAGGCATGCACTAGAAGAAATGGGAGGTTTTAAAGTCCAAGAAAGACAGGGGAGGGTTAGGTTTTAAAGATTTAATTACTTTCAACAAAGCATTGTTGGGAAAGCAAGCGTGGCGATTATCCCACTCACCTTCAGCTTTATAGAGTAAAATACTGAGAGGCATATATTTCTCTAATGGAAGCTTATGGAAAGCAAAAAGAGGTCAAAGACCATCTTGGGAATGGCAGAGCATCCTAATAGGACGGGAAGCCATCGAACCAAAAATACAGTAGGTTGTGGGAGATGGGAAATCCATTAACATTCGTCAAGATCACTGGTTACCACATGGCATGCTAAGAGGCCCTAAAAACAAGGAAGATCCTCAAATAGTGGCTGAATTAATTGATGATGAAAGAAAGGAATGGAAAGAACCGGTGTTGCACCATGTTTTCGAAGGGAGAATCCATCTTTTCAAAGGGAGAATTGTAAATGAAATCCTATCTATACCTATTGCTGTGCAGCCAAAGGCAGATAAATTGATTTGGACAGGAAACAAGAATGGGAATTACATAGTTAAAAGCGGATATAACAGCGTGTACGCCAAATCCACACAACAAGACAGTAATAGGGCATCGACCTCATACCAGCCACCCCGAGTACTATGGACAAAAATATGGCACCTACCAACCGCCCCCAAATTAAAAAATTTTATGTAGAGCTTATGTTAGGATGCTGTACCAACAAAAGAAAACCTCTATTAGAGAAGCATCTTACCCGACCCGTTATGTCCTCTCTGTTCCAAATACCCTGAGACAGTCAAGCATTTATTCTTCTTCTGTAAAAAAGTCCAGAACGTATGGTCATATCCACGCTTAAACCTCAACAACAGTACAAGAACGGCCAATAGAATGGATAAATGGTTGGTGGAATTTTTCGAAGCAAAGTTGCTCTCACCAGATACAGGGCTAGTGGCAGAGGTGCTATGGCAGATTTGGAAAGACAAGAACAATTAGGTCTTCCGTGACAAGAAGCCACAACCAAAGGCCATAATCAAGGTTGCCCTAGCACAAAATCGAAGCTTTAATCGATGGAATCCAAGTACGAGAAAAGGAAAGTCAGCAACGGCAAACCCACCTGCGAGCTGGACAACACCAGAAAGCCGAGCTCTGAAGCTGAATGTCGATTGCTCGTGGGTGGAAGGTATATCACCTAGTTCGATTGCTGGAATTCTATGAGATTCCAACGGAGTAATTGTCGATGGCTTCATCAAAGAAATCCATGCCTCTTCATCCTTGCAAGCGAAAACTCTAGCTTTGCTCCATGGACTGCTTCTGCTAAAACAGAGGGAAGTAACTCACGTGGGGAAAGTACACAAACAGAAACAGACTTTAGTTTGCGAAAGTGATTGTCGTCCAATAGTGGAATCTGTCTTGGGCCGAGCAGAGGAGTCATGGGCTGTGAAGGGCTTAATCTAGGAGTGTAAACAAGTTTTGGCCCAACTGACCTATGTAAATGTAGTCAATTGCTCGAGAGGAGCAAATCAAGCCGTAGATTGGGTTGTAAAAGCATTCCACCTTAAAATCCTTCCCTCAACATGGAAGCTCGAACTCCCCCCCACCAAACCCCTTTGGAATATTTTGTGCTCTAATTCCAACTTGTCTTTTCCACGTAACTCTCGTTTTAATGAATGAATGAAAGCACTACTTTCGACCAAAAAAAAAAAAAAAACCAAGACCGGGGGGGTGGGGGAATAAAAGGCCTTACAAGGTCTTCATTTAAGCTCAGCAGCCTGTTATACATGTCAAGGGTCGAAACTGCATCTATTCGTGCCATTGTTGCCACGCCAGCATAAATGCAATCCTTGCACTTTGTTTTGGTACTGAAAATATTCTCTTATCCCATGAATCGGGCTAGGAAACTTTCTCGTCCGATTTTGGAAAACGGGGGGGGGGGGGAGCGGAATCTATTGCACTGGATGTAGTCAAAAGGCCCGCCTTGGGCACCTAATTGGACACTCTATTGCGTCACTTGACCATCTAATGTCCCCAGAAATGGTTGAATTCCTTCCATGGAGAGGAGATTTCTGCAGAGAATCCCAGGAAAAGATGAGCAGTAGTGAAGTTTCGTGGTTTCGAATCAGTCTGCAAAACTTTGCCCAGCACATGCCTCTCCTTTTAAGCACCCAAGAAAGAACAAGTCCATGTTGACCTTTGCCAGGCCGTGGACGTGGCACGTAGCGCTTATGTGTTATTTGCCGAAGTGATTCTCGCGAACAACACTGCATCATTTAGCAGATCGGATCATCTAATAACTGCAAAAGTGAAACAAAATGATGCCGTTTGGATGATCCAACACGCTTGTTCTTTTTATTTCATATAATGCCATTATAATGTGTAATCACAACTTTGTTTTGAGCGATGTAAAAAATCTCAATTTAAATGACATGTTGACATGAACGATATAGGATGCCAAATGAATGCTGGAAAGCATGTGCAAAATTTGTCCAATGGACATAAGCATCCTTCTAAGGGAACATTTCGAAATTTGGGCCAAAATTTTCCTAAACATGAAAATAGGTGCCTCTATTAGCATTATTGGAGCATAAAAACCGTTAGACATGATCAATGAACAGGTTTGGCTCGAGCTAAAAACCGGACCAAAAGTCCTTGTCCAAACTCGCCCATGATCCAAAATTTTACTCATCTGAAATCCAAGCCTGGGCAGGCCGAAGCAGAACTATCCGCTTGGCATGAGCCCAATGAGAAAAGTGCTAGCAGCCACTTTCAATTTGTGTTTTGGGCCTTTTTGGCTGGGGAAGCTTTTTTGGGAGCTCAACAGACAGTCAATTCCATGATCAAGCATGGCACTTGCCATCGGTTGCCGACTTGCCCTTGCCGTCACGATCAATCACTAGCAGCATCGAATCAAACACATGCACCGCCCCTATTATGTGACCATCATTCCCAATAATCATCATGAACCGCTACACTAGGAAGTGTAATCGAGCCTAGTCAAGTCAATATCATATCAAGTACTAACTAAATTGCTGGAGCTCAACTCCGTTAGAAATTCAAGATATTCAAGCTTGACTAAACTCGATTAATATCAATCTATAAGTAAAATGTAAGCTCAAGGATTACACAATTTTAAGTATTATTGTATCTATCTATGTGATTATTTAATATTTACTAAAAAATAATAAAATTTCAATTTAGCTCAATTAGGCTCATGAGCTTATAAAGTTAAATATCAACAAATTGGAGCTTGATTCAACAAGATACTCTAGTAGCTCGACCTCAGGTCTGGCTAGAAATTAGATGAGTCAATCGCCGATAGTCATTGAGCTAAGCTCGAGTTACTTGCAACTAGCTCGGATTGGTTTTTTAACCCTAAACTACTGCCGAGTTGCGAGACTAGGATTCACACACACGCACTCCCTCTCCTCTTTTTTTTATGGATTGAGTTGTAAAATTGTATATCTATGGATGCATTAATTTCATGGAAAACTCAAGATTTAAAAAATACTTTTTTTCGAAAAATGATCATTTGTATCGTTTGCAAAATAAATGTATACAAAATATTTTTATTACCTACGAAAATGGTTTAGGTATAAATTGTTGTCGATTATGAAAATTTTTCCTTTGACTAATTTGTTTAAGCGATAGAACCAACCATTTTTTGGAAAATATTCTTCAAATCTTGAGTTTTCCGTGAAACAAATACACCATGAGTCCCTATCTCAGATCGATCGAGAATACACACTCACACTTCCAGACACATGGAGAGAGAGAAAGAGACATCGCCCCTCTACTAGATGTCGGCGGTAGTGGCTTTCAGGTGCTATTGGCCATTGCTATTGCACCATCAGCAAAGTCAAGTTCAGCACTCGAAAGCGATAACTAAGACAAGGAAGAAGAACACCACATTGAGTCGAATGACATTGAACAATAAGTTAAACCTTCGTCCTTCATATAATGAAAGGAAAAATCATAAATAGATGAAGGGGCTTAAGAAACAAACTTGAGACTACGAACTCTCAAAAGTTAAAATTGAGTGCACGATTTTTTTTTCTAAAAAATACAACGGAAAATACATTTTATAGCTTAATAAATTGAAATATATCTTTTGAATAAATTGGGAATATACAAATTCAAATACGGAAACATCCATTTTGAGGAATAATTATTAGGGCATTCTTTCCAAACTAAAAATTTCTACAATTCAATGTGTATTCTAGAAGTGTGTAAAAGAATTAGGAACCGCCTGAATTGCTTAGAACCTAATCAGATTGGCCTAGAACATACGGTTCCTATGAAAACTTGTCCAATTTCCGATTTCAAATTACTCGAATTGAGTTCCTAGTTCTAGATATAGAATTGCCTACTCGGATTGGTATATATAGGATTACTTCAATTTTTAAGCTTTAAGTTTTAACTTTTCAAATAAGAACTCTAGTTTCCTCTTCATCTTTCTCTGTCTATCACGTCACTCGTGTCGCAGCCTTAACTCCCCCTTCTCACTCTTGCTCTCAATGGCCTTCGGCCTCGTTGATCCCTCTCTCATTCATTCCCTGGATTGTCTTTGGCCTCGTCATATCTTCTGTCACTCTTGCTTTCCGTTACTTTCAGTCTCGTCACTCACTATCAAATCACATGCCTCTTCCAAAGCAAAAATATTTCGATAAGTTTCACGTCCATATAACCAACAGGCAATTTCTAGTCTTAACTTTTTGGAGTTGAACCTTAGTGGATGATTTTCAATTTCAAAGTGGATATCATCCATCCTGATATGAGGAATCGCGTACCCTAAAATCGATCTCTTTACGTGTATTTATTCATGTTTGCTTAAGATTCCATCGTGAGACAGGTTATACTTATGAAAAGCACCTAATATCTTTGTTTTAAACTGAAAAAAAAAAAAAAAAAAAGGGGGCACGATAGTGGGGAGAGGACGATGTGACTGCTGATCTACTGCCATTTTTTTCTGAATCCGACAGCACGTGGGACGTTCCACTGACACCTGCTACAGCATTATCGTAGGCCTTCGTGTAGCCATTATAGCTATCATAGCCGTTCAGACATTTAGTCACGAGAAACATGACTACAATTGTCGGACAGCGATGCGGGCGTTGGTGGTATCTGGATTTTGATAAGTTCAACCAGACAAAAAGGACATCATCCCAATAGAACTGAGAGACAAAACACAACATTGCTCGAAAGGAGGTCTTCCCACGTAATAATCCACGCGGTACGATTAGCACTTTCATACTAGAAAATATGATAATGCGAGGAGGGAACGTGGGACCGATTAAAAAATCGAGCACAATCCGTCTAGGCCTCTGTGCCTTAAAAAAATCGCCAATATCTAGTCTAATTTCTATCCGGCTCTGAATTCTTTTTGTCTAAACATCAACTTTCATTCTAATCTTTTAATAACCATGTGTAAAAAAATCATAACTCATTTTTTCAAAATTATCAATATTGAAAGGATTTTACTCCTTCATATAAAGGTGAGAGTGTTGATGAAGAAGTAAATAAACTTTTAACTAATTCCGATGCTATTAATTACTGAAAAAAAATTAATGTCATTTTAGGATGTAATGGTAGATTGGAAACTAAAGTAAGAATTTGTGTTTTTTTAGATAATAAAAGTTCGTGATTGAATTAGAATTAGACCTAAGTAGGAGGTTATTTAGGAAATTAAGCCCTTATATTAATTGGTGTCGTACCCCATTTAAAGGGATTCTCAGCTACTTATTTTTAACAGTTTTCCCTTTTCATGAAAAAAAAAAGTTTTTCCTTGAAAATTTCAGAAGAAATATTATTTATGTTTTAGAAATTATGCAAATATCTTGTATGATTCCATGTGCCAACATATGATTAATTTCAAACACTAAAGTTCTTCGAATTGATAAGAGTCAAACTTTGAATTCCGTGGCATTACACTAACATCAATGTTAAAGGTACAAGTTATTCTAGACATATTTTTCACGCTTACTTTGCCCAAATCAATCATCTCGCTCGCTCACCAAATAAGAAATTTAAAGTTTTTATAGATAGATTATTATCAACTAAACTCCATACCAAGATTCTCTTTTTTTTTTCCCCTTATAAAACATTGGGTATCACGACCTTGCAGCTCAATTAATCCCCACGAATACAAGCAAAGTGTCTCGTCCACGGAACTCTACTTATAGGTCAATCCCAACCAAACCCGAACATTTCACACACCCTCAAAGCTTTGCGTAGTTGACTGATGGTTGGAAAAACTTTGCAGAACAGTAATTGACTTCGGACAAAAGAACTGGGTTAGATGGCCGCTTTTCCATGACACTTTTAACCAGATCTCGGAGCTGCCTTTCAACCAGAGAACTTTCAGGGCTCGAATCTACTCCGAAAGTTTTTCCAGACTCACCTAAATTTTTCAAGGTTAATCTTTTTCTAGTCACGCGAATAAAATGCCTGAATTTTGAACAAATCAGCAGGCGGTTTTGCTTGTGCTATCTTCCATCTTTTCCTTTTGGAAGGGGGCTGTTCACCTTCTGACTTAGCACAGATGTTAAAGGGAAATTCAAGCTGCGGAAGAGGAGGGAGATGGCCATTGGCCACCGAGGCATGGAAGCAGATTCTGGGAGTGACTTGAATATCTGATGAATAGGAGCATATAGAATGGACATCGAAAGAGAGAGTCGTGCTATATGAACCCAATATGATCAGATAGATCCACAAAATGCAACGCTATACAAGACCATACATACATCTCGACCCGAATTCAGAACTACACAGACCCAAGGTAAAATCGCGGGATCGTCTAATCACTCTTAAATACAGTCTACTACACATCTAAACTGTCGATGCTACTCGACGCTGACTACATACTTCAGGGGTACCTACGCCCCTTCCAGAAGCCATTGTCCTCTCGGTTGTTCCGGAATGCGCAGCACCCCACTGAGTACACGATGATGAGGATAACAAGGATGATGATGTTGATGATAGCGACCTTCTTCCAGTCCCTCTTGAGGTTGTCCAGCAGCCCGCCCTTGCAAGACTGGCAGTTGTAGCACAGCACGCTTGAGTCGTTGCTCCACACGCTGCAGTCCGAGTCGGTGTAGTTCAAGGTCGAATTGGCATTCCAGACAATCGGGCTCACGTAGGTGAAGCCGCAAGAATCTGGCGGCTTGCAACACCCGGACTGCGAAAAACCCATCACATTGTTAATTTCAAACTTCCGACCAGAGAATGACTAACAGGGGAAACCGACAAGCTTAAACACGTGATAGGATTAACTACAGAAACAAAACAGCAGCATAAGATACAAGTCCGTGACAGCATTGATTTATGAAAAAGTTTCTAAAGTGGTACAACAACAAAAGCACCAGACCAGTTTAATGATATCAAGAGGAGTTTCATCGGAAGGGGCATTCCCCATGAAAGACACAGCAAGATGTTCTACTAGTTTGCCATAACAGCAATTCGATTCAACAGACATTATAATCAATATCATTCATGGCCAATAACAAGGTCACATCTTCCAATTTGCTCATAGAATTTAGAATGGAATCCTAACTGAGCGTGCAGTGAGCCACTATGCAGGATCAAGCGTAGAAACAGAGACAATTTTAAAACCCTCATCACGATAAAACGGTTCATTCGAAAATTTTCGGCTCAAAAGGAATCATCCAGAGAGCACCATGCTCCATCACCCTATGCAAGGCAACCACAAGGACCACAGAACGAGCAATTGAACGGATCCATCAGCATTAGTCAGCAACCCCTCAAAGATCTTATCTCTACCATCATGCAAGGAACCGAATTCCTCCCACAAAATTGCCTTAATTTGCCTATCAATTATTCACACTCTGTTCAACACTTGACAGAACAATCAACGAGAACACAAACCCCACAATAACCGCTCGTGTGCGTAATGAACTTCAAATTCAAACAGCACAGGACAACGAAGAGAAAAACTGTCGCAATTACTTGAAGAGAGAGAGAGAGAGAGAGAGAGAATATTTACTTGAAGAGCCGACAGTTGCTCGTTGTAAAACTGGGTCACCACAGTATCATTAGCATACTTCTCGGCGTAAGCCTCGCAGACCTTGCTGTCGATCAAGCAGCTCTTGATCTTGTTCCAGTTCTTGGTGCTGTTCACCCGCTTCTGCAGCCAGTCGGAGTAATCCCCGAGCTTGTACTCCTTGTACCCTCTACCGGACAGGACCTCCCCGGCGCCCTTGTTGGTGACCACGAAGGCGAAGACGGTGAAGGCTAAGAGGAGGAGGATGAGGAGGAACATGACGAGGAGGTAGAACCAGAGGAGCCACGAGACGCCGCAGCACGCGCCGACGAGGCCCGCGATGGACACCACCATGAGGAACACCCCGAGCGCGATGAGCGGCTTCTCGAGGAACTTCTCGCAGTCGGTGTCGGCCCGGGTGGCGAGCCATATGCCGGCCCCGAGGACGGGGACCGACAGGAGGAACGAGAAGAAGTTGAGGATGCCGATCAGGTTGTTGCTCAGACGGAACATCTTGGGCTCGAAAAAAGCAGAGATACCCAACTCAGAAAAGAAGGATCTTGTGGACTGGAGAGAGGTTGGATATGGATGGATGGATGGATGATGAGGACAGAGAAGACGAAGAATAAATAAGGAGACAGACACGGTGCAATCCGAAATGGTTACGATGATGCTGCCGAGAATATTCAACTTCGAGGGTGTGAAAGCGCAAATTGCATACGAAAACCGCACGCGCTGAGGTGGGGGTAAGGGGCCGTGGCCGGCGGGGGCGAGCGCGTGTGCATGTGCGTGCGAGAGTTGCGGCAACGGTCGACGTGTTCAGAACGGTTAAGGAAGCGAAGAAGGACGAGGTAGAGAACCTAAAAAGTCAAAGCCGATGCTGTCGATGAGTATCAGACGGTGCTGACTCGAACGTCGTTTCGCCACGCTATGTGTCGGATTTTTGACCTTTTCCTCTTGCGTCTGAACGATTCGGATGCGTGTTCGATCTTCTGTCCTTTGGGGGATTAGGACGATGTTTTTGGTGCGTCATCGCCGTGGTCGACTGGAGAACTCTGCTCGAGGCTGCCGTCCCGCCCGTTCGGTGATCTGGAATAGAGCCGGGGCGAGGTACGATCTCATCATATCCCATGTGTAATGACTCGATTCGAATGTAATTGACTTAAATTAGATCGAATAGTAATCTAGATAAAAGCCGGGACGAGATACAATCTCATCTTATTCCATGTGTAATGACTCAATTCGAATATAATTGACTTAGATCGGGTCGGATGAAATCATCATTGATGATCTATCTTGAATGGGGATGGAGTAGGAATCATGATTGAACAAAAAATTAATGAGATGATAACATAAATGTTTAATATTATCATTTCGTCAATTCAAATTTATGAAAAAAAAAAATTAAGTACACAACATTGAACATTTTTTATATAGCTGAAGGACTAAATTGGACATATATCAAAAGTTTAAGTACAACGTTGTATATTGAACTAAAATTAAGATATCGCATTATACGTTATATCAAGATTTATGGACTATTTATGTTATTTTTCTAAAACTAATAATAATAAGAAATAAACAGTCTCACTCAAGAATCAGTCATCATCCTTGAGTGGCTGCGATGGTCACAACTTAGCAAAAAAACCACGCCATCGTCATAGGGATCACCCTCGCCATTGACGTGGCGGCCGCTAAACACTGCCCTCCTTCACTTTGGCAGCCGTTGCTCATTCCCTTTATTGATTTCAGTCTTCTTTTTCTTTTCTTTTTTTATCCTTTTTTCCCAATTTTTTTTTTTTTTTTTTTTAGCTTTTGGTTTTCTTCTTTAACTTTTCTTGTTGAAAATCGTTGCTTTTTTATTTTAATTTTCTTTTTTACAATTTTCTAATGTGAGATACCCTTTGTCTCCACGCCAAGGCCACATGAATAAATTTAATCGACATAATGCCAAATAGACAAAATTGCATCGGATTAAAAAAAACCTAGGATTTAGTTATACTTTGAGTCAAAAGCTTAGGATTTTTGTGTAACTTTCCTATTAGGAAAATGACTTGATAGAGAGTGAAGATGTCAGAAATTCTCAAAAGAGTAAAAGTTCAAGACTTTTCAAGAAAAATTGAGGCTCAACGAAGATATGGGGCATGGCATGAGCAATTAGTTGAAAGACTTGAATGAAGCTCAGCTTGCACTACAGTTTTGATGCCGCCTTGCCTCATCTTAGGCACGAAGAGCTACTATACTCCCCTACCCGGCGATGGCCAGTACCTAAATACCGACGTGGTGTCTACCTTCACTGTCAACAGACCCTCCAACTCCTACCATTTATTTTTCTTCCCTGGTAGGTAGGAATGCAGAGGGTTACTATGGGGAGTCCCACCCCTCAGAGGTTCTTCCCCTAGTAAAAGCCTCCTCGAGCCTTTTAAGGACATGTTTAGGTCCATCTTGTTAAAAATTATTGTTTTTTTTTTTTTCTTTTTGACATTTTTCTAATGTGAGATATCCCCTGTCTCCACGCCAACGCCACATTAATAAGTTTAATTGACCTATTTTTATAAAGACAGAATTGTACAGGATTTAAAAAGAAACCCAGAATTTAATTATTCTTTGAGTTAAAGGCTTAGGATTTTCGTGTAACTTTCCTTTTAGGAAGATGACTCGATAGAGAGTGAGGATGACAGTAATTGTCGGAAGGGTAAAAGTCAAAGTCTTTTCAAGAAAAATTAGTGCACTTCGAATATAGAAATCGTAATTAATAGCCATCGAAAGTCGGTAGCAAAGGATGAGCATAAACCTAAAGATGCTTCAACGCAACTTCACTGGTGGAGGCATCATATGTAACGAGTGGGCATAAATAAATAAAAGGAAAATAAGTCCAACCGCAAGTCTCGCTTAAGCCCTAAAGCCCTCAGCCCACTCCATCCTCAGCCCATATATAAGCTTTCTTCTTCTTCATTGTGCAGAGCCCATCGGTGAAAAAGAAGTGAGAGAAACTGAAACAAAGGAGGGGGGGGTTCGCAAGTACATGCTTTGGAGACCTCGACGAGTCGAAGTAACGCCGTTTCGTAGAGCCCACTGGGATTCGTACTTCATGTTCATTTTATCGGTGGAATTTTCGAAGTTGAACCATAGATCCATATAAACTCTGAGTTTCTGGGTCCAATCCGGGAGATATTTGACTGTGAAATTAAATGGAAATGATAGAGTGTAGTATTATGGAATCATGGAATTTTACAGAAATCAATTCAGAATTATGGTTTGGTACAAATGAATTTTTAACATTTCACATGCATTGTCGTCAGCTCCGAATTTTATGATTTTGGGATGGTTTTCACTTGTCCTCGGCCATCATTTGAGTCGATGAAGTTTAGGATCTTTTAATTCTTCAAAAAGGCTTTCCTTTGACAGTAAAGTCATTTCAATTGGAGTCCACTGTAGAGACTTATGACATGAACAAATTAGGAACGCAAGTTGCCGCACTAAAACTGATACCATTACAAGGTCTACTTTAGAGAGCTTTTCGCTGGTGCGTCAAGTCATTTCACCACCAGGTAAGCTTAGCTTAGTGAAGTATCAACTAAGATGGTTGTCTACATGATTTTGATACCCATTTCTTGCATAATTGATAGGATATCGAGTTTGTCAGCTCAATAGAGCTTCCATTGTTTAGTTTTGCAATCTTAGATTGGTAGTGCTCATCTCTTCTTAAAATTTATAAATTCACATCTTGAAGGTGATAGAAATTAGATATGTTATGAGTTATCAAAGTTATAACACAACGTGATATTTATAAAGAGGGTAAATAATCCAAATCGGGTATTCATTACCCTTTCTATTATTTTGAAATGACATGGTGAAACGTTTTTGGAAGTATTTTATTTATTGTTTTTTTTAAATAGTTTGGGAAATGCTTTATGGAAGGAATTGCAAATCGCCGTATGAATTGATTTGTGAACATGATTTATAAGATATATTTTATTATGAAAGAATACATGTTTTAGTTTGTGAAACTGATTATTAAATGGATTTTGGATTGACTTTTGTGGATTATTGTAAGATGGTTAGTGGTTTGATGCTCATTGTCGCCATGAACCTTCATGTCTTTTCAAATTTTAACAAATGTTAATTGCTTAGAATATTTGTATAGATATTTATTTTTATTTTATTAGTATTTTAATTAACTAATTTTTTCACATTTCCTGTATTTTACTTTTTTACAACAATTAAGGATAAACTTTTACGCTTTAAAAGTTATGCTAATGAAAAAATAGTAAAGGCCGTAATAAACATAATTTCGGGGATATTATGTAATAGTTGAAAGTTTTCTCTTTTTTTTTTTGGGGGGGCTATGGTATCCCAAAATTCGAGGGTGCTTTTTGTATATGGCCCTATTGATTGCTATCTCTAAGTCCAAACACACAGCGTGTGCATGTATGTGTAGACACATAATTTCTATAACTCATTGAATTATTTATTGTATAGAAAATTAAGAGTTGACCCTGACTCTTAAACAAAAATATTAGTTAATTACATTTGCATATTATGAGCATTTAGTAGTAATAAGCTCGCATAAATTGCATTTTGATTAGACGGGAGGCTATGAGCTTAATTAAATTAGTTGGACTAAGCCCATTGAATACTCATCATAGCAGAAAATTGCATAGATTGCATTATCTAATTAAGTGTGGAGGAAAACATTGTCCTCCCTAAGTGTCAATCACTCCGCCGCTCATCAACCCACCACTGTTACTCCACCCCCTCCTCCATCTCCACCTCTTCCTTTGTCATGCCAATGTTGCAACCTCCACTACAATTAACCACCAAGGAAGATGAAGCCTACAAGAATAAGAATAGGAGAATCACACAGCTGTCCTTCTACACAAAAGATGCAGCTTCAAGTACAGATCAACATAAATATGTTATTTAAAAATATATATCCATCTATATATCTGATAACACGAGGAGGTATTTAAAGAATTAGTGTTCTAAAATCTACCAAAAACAATATATACTCCGTCAAAAACCATGACTTAAACTAAAGAAAAAAAAAATCATTTCAATCATATCCAACAAACTAAACTCATACCCACAATCTAACAACCAAAAGTTTTTTGTCAATATTGTTCTTGCCTACTTGCAATTAATGGAAAATTTTGAGAAATTTTGGAATGAATGAATGAGTAATTACAACTCGATGAATAGTACATATCTTTTCTAAATAGATTAAGCACCACTATACATATTTACTAGGTAAAAGTAGAAACTCAATCATCTCAAATCCAATTTTTAGCAAAACTTTATACGTATCGGATACATATTTAATCCATCTTCACAAATCAAACATCAATGGCCGAATCCATTGATCAATCTCTATCAATTCATACATTCATGGTTCATTTCACTAAACAATCTATTGCTTAAAACTCAACCATGGTCACAATATAATGCCTAGTGGCAATGTGATCAAGATTTCCCTTGACAGGGTCTCTACTTAAATTATCTGCAGCTCAACCTAAAAGGATGTCCAAAAATCAACATATATATATATTGATCGCATTGCCATTTAGCTAAAAGTTGCATGTCATATAAACTATTTTTGTACATCATTGCATGCATTGCACATAGTCTCTCTTTCATTTAAATAAGTGAATATCCTAAAAGAAAATATTAAGTGAATTGAGTAATAATTAAAAATCATATTTAGGGATAATATATGTTTCTAATTAATGTATGTTGTAGTTGTTTACATTGCATTTGAGGTAGGTATTTCCTCCCTATGTTTGTAACTTATTTATTACTTTACTTCATTAAGTGTTCAATAATGGTTGCATACCCACATGATCACCTATATGTTAGAGGATAGGTTAAAATCAATTGAAACTACCTGCAAATTTTTTTTTGAAAATAAAAGAGAAAATATACCGAAATGGCATTAGAGTAATCTAGTTAATCAAGTCCCTAAACTTGTTTAATCTGTAGTTCATAAAAGTAAAGTATTTCTCCCTATGCTTTATTTGGGTATTTAATCGACCCACCATAAACTAATTAGTGGCGAATCCTAGATAAAAATCATTTGCATGTTAATCACTTGAACCTAAGTTGCAAATTGGTATGTATTTGAGAGAGTTCGAGTTAAATTTAGACTTAGTAATCCATTAGCCAAACCCTTGGATGGTTTTACTCAAGGGTAGGTTGCGACAGCCTGTTTGTATTCTATAATGAGAGTAATAGCCCTCTCACTGTCACTAGTTTCTGCAAGAAAATCACCCTCATATAGGTCAAATCTATGACTCATATGTCACGGGCCGAGAGTTCCCTTGGCCTCGGAAACGACCCGCGGGCGCCTAGCGAGCGGAATTCGCCAGGCCAGCCCTTTCTTTAGCTGTTCCACGAACGATACGGTGAATGATTCTTCGTGCGAGATCCTACCACGCCCGGCTTCGCTCGGGCGTCCGGTCCATCGAGTAAGGCGGCGGTTCTCTTTTAGGGACGACAACCGGTTTCGGCCGCCATGGCCTCGTCGGGAGGCGGCATCGCTCCCGACCGGTTTGTGCACGGGAGGCCTACCCCGTCTTGAGCTCCTAAGTAATGTAATCCTTCTATCCTAGAACTCCTAGCACCAACCGTCCTGACGCCACTCCCACGGACCAGTTGTGTTCTACCCTTCTGCCTCATACTCTTCACCAGATAACCCCAAGCGCTACTCACAAGTGTCACGAGTACGGGAGGATTCACGGACCGTGACATTCTCCCCCACTCACCCGCAACGCCCTCGTTGCGATCTCTGCTCTGTCGCTTCCTAGCGTAAATTAACCATTGATGTGCCACTTTTGGGTCACATCGAACGGTCACGCTCGCCCAACAAAACAGGTTCTTCTCCATTGGTGGCTTCTTTTGATCTCCGCCGTTCGGCCATTTCGTCACCTGCGCTTTCCGGCAAGTGTGGCATTTTTCGCCAACCGCATCTTTTGGCAAAGACTATTCCGGCCTAATCGGCATCTTGATCCCAAAGCAGACCAATGGAGGTTCTTTTCTTGTTGAAAACGCAGCGGTAGATCTCTTCTTCAAATTCACCGATCGATCCAGAACGTTATCCCCATTCAAGGCAAGGGTTCGGTTCTTCTCTAACTCGCATTCCGCTCGACGAGAAGTCGACTCGTCCCAAGACCCATCCACTAGGACTTATCTACTTGACCCGCACATAAGCGAGGAGTCCGATTCTCCGACTTGCTCAACTTGCTTACCGGAGGGATTCCCGCTCCGATACCACTTGTCACGGGCCGAGAGTTCCCTTGGCCTCGGAAACGACCCGCGGGCGCCTAGCGAGCGGAATTCGCCCGAGCCGCCCTTTCTTTAGCATTCCACGAACGATACGGTGAATGATTCTTCGTGCGAGATCCTACCACGCCCGGCTTCGCTCGGGCGTCTAGTCCATCGAGTAAGGCGGCGGTTCTCTTTAGGGACGACAACCGGTTTCGGCCCGCCATGGCCTCGTCGGGAGAGAGGCATCGGCTCCCGACCGGTTTGTGCACGGGAGGCCTACCCCGTCTTGAGCTCCTAAGTGATGTAATCCTTCTATCCTAGAACTCCTAGCACCAACCGTCCCGACGCCACTCCCACGGACCGGTTGTGTTCTACCCTTCGCCTCATACTCTTCACCAGATAACCCCAAGCGCTACTCACAAGTGTCACGAGTACGGGAGGATTCACGGACCGTGACACATACATATGTTTTTACTACAATTTTATGGAAAAATTGTCCAAAAAGTCCTATATCAATTGCGTTTTTGCTAATTCAATCATAAATATTTCAATTTTGCCAATTAAACCTTAAACCTTTTCATATTTTGCCAATTCAGCTATCCCATCAATTTTGGCAGAAATTGCTAACATGGATAGTTAGCGCTGATGTGGTACATTTTTAATAATATTTTGATCTTTTTTAAAAAAAATTCTTTTCCTTTTTTTTTTATATACTTTTATTTGCCTTTTTGCGGTTTTTGGAGCTAGGGCTAGTGACCCTTGCCCGCCATAGGTGAGGGCTAGCCGACTCTTGCTGACTCTCGGCAAGGGCATCACAACCTTCGTTAGGTCTTGGGGAGGGCTACGATGCCCTCATGGGCCAAAGCAAGGGCATGCGAGCCCTCTTCTAGTCCATAAGGGCTGCCAAGCCATTGCCTAGCTAGATCTGGCAAGGATGTCACGTCCTTTGCCAATTTTGGGCAAGGGCTCGCGCGCCCTCACTCTAGCCAACAAGGCTATCATAGTGCTAGCCTAGAGGTGGTGAGGACCACAACGCCCTTGCCCAGAGTTGGTGAGGGTTGGCTAGCCACCCTCACCGGCCCTAACTGTAAAACCTTAAAAAAGAAAAAGGAAAAGAAAAAAAATCCAAAAAAATTCAACATATTATCAAAAAAGTATTACGCCATTGCCAATCGTCCATGTTAGCAATTTCCTGCCAAAATTAGCCTCATGGACTTAATTGATGAAAGATGAAAAAGTTTATGATTCAGTTGGTAATATTGAAAAATTTATGACTGAATTAACAAATGTGTAATAGTTTGGGACATTTTAGACAATTTTCCTAGAATTTTATTTGCATATGCTTGATCAAATCTATAATTTCGTATTTTGTTATTATAGATTACTCTCACCTCGTGATTCCTCATAGTCTTTGAGAGAGAGGAGCTCATCCACCAACTTGCCTTAAATGAGAGAGAGAGAGAGAGAGAGGGGGGGGAACAGGAGGAAACATTCTTCGCCTTAAGTACTTGACTAAATGTCACTTTAGTAAAACCCTTTAGTATACTTGGCGTTGTTCATCACTTCATTTTAGTATACCGAATTATGCAAAACATTTTGTTTTTATCTACTTGGGTTTAAAAATTTGTATGATTATTCCACCTCATCATAATTTTCTTAATTTAGTGGATTTTATAAGTACTTATAGGAGGCCTTGAAGTAAATTTTCTAAACACGAAGGATAGATTTGTTTTATGGAAATTAGCATTTGGAAAGTATCTCCTCATTTTTTTTTGTCATTTCTTTGAAAATGAATCAATACAGATTGTTTTTCATGCAGAACAAAAAATCCGTATTTAAATTCAATAAATAATCTATGCTTTTGAAAGATTGGTATTCATATTCAAGGATCCAACTTGACCTCCACCGTTGTTAGGATCATCCCTTTCATCAAAATTGGAGACCTTGGGGTCAGATCGGACACTCCAGATCCTGAACCTAGGAACATTAGGGGCCTCGCCTGAGATCTCAGTGCACTAACCGGTGCCTCGGACGCTTAAAACTTGGACGCAAGCACCTAGACTTTCGAAACCGGGGGCGAGAGTTGAGCATCCGAGTTGTGGGAGGATCTTGAGTCCGAGGCTGGGGATTTTGATATGGCGCCTGGAGATACTAGGCACAAGGCTTGAGTTCCCAGCTTGCCGCCAAGGTCTCGATAATTGCGCTTCAGACCGACGTTAATCTGTCTTGAGCACCTTCTAAAGTTTGTCAACACCAAACTCCCCATAATGATTTTCATCTCTTTTGAAAAATCCGACCAAACACAAGAAAATCAATTTTTTTCTTGAAAATAATTTCCTTATGAAATATTACTTACCAATCATGTTCATTTTTCAAGGAAACAAAATAGACCTAAAGTCTCCCTACACTTTCATCAAGACCCGAGGTTGAGTGGCCTATCAATTGCCTAAATAAAGAGCTAAAAATACAAGGTGGAATGAAAATCACGTGTGGCCTTAAAGATACGTGCTCATTAGGCCAACCAAACAAAAGATAAAAAGAGCCTCAAACTGAAGTTGCAAGCAACTAATCAAATCTCTTTTTGTACTTATTATTCTCGTGCTTTTCTTTATCTTACTTAATAATTGGAGAAAACAGAAGTTTATTGCTGTAAAGTGTCGAGACACAAGTTATCTGTCAGCTATATAAATAAAGCTAGTATCCCTAGTGCTCGTTCCTTAACAATGATTCTTAGGACAAATCTCTCTGTTACTTTTCTGTACTTCATTTTGCCCAATTTTTCCGGTGTTGCTGTCTGCATCTTCTGAATAATACTTCTGGGATTCATCAGCCCTCAAGTTCAGGTGTAATGGTGCTAGTCTTGCATTGCATTGCACCTCTTTCTTTCCTGTTACTTTAGATAGCTTGCATTTGCTTATTGTGCTTACTAACCTGTATTATCTTTATGGTAAAAGGTTTGTATGCTCTCCGCACTTTGGATGTTTCGGCAAGTGATTATCTTACTTTAATTTGCTGGTCAGTACACTCAACCATACTCTATACAAGTTACAGCACATGTTTTGTTGTCTTCGATGTTCATTTTCCAACTGGTGAAAGAACTACCTAGAGAAATTAAGGCCCTTTCTCCTTTCGCAACCAATGAAATTTGACATTTAAATATTGCTATGTCTGAAAGGTATAGCAAACATGCTATTGAATGCATTC
This sequence comes from Eucalyptus brandiana, assembly GCA_014182725.1. Classification (NCBI taxonomy): domain Eukaryota; kingdom Viridiplantae; phylum Streptophyta; class Magnoliopsida; order Myrtales; family Myrtaceae; genus Eucalyptus; species Eucalyptus brandiana. The sequence goes on from CM024670.1 coordinate 30,381,407, forward strand.
TTTCCTATGTAAATGGGATTTAAGAAATCTGCAAGAAGTGCAACGTGACAGGATTATAGGAATTATTTTGAGAGTCGTGAAACCTCTTCTAAATAAAACTTCAAAAATCCAACTTGAGAGCAATTGCACCTAAAGTCATCTACTCTAATTTTATCTAAGTATTTTTGTGAAGATGGTACAAGGCCAATGAGAAGTTAACATGTGGCCCTCTCACTGTGTGAAACATCTTTTATATCATTTTCACAAAGCTCAAAAGTAATAGAACTCCCAAAATTAGAAAAGAAGAAAAGCCTCGGTTCATGAAGTCGACTCAAAATTATACAGAGTTTCTTTCAAGACTAAATAATAGGGTGTATAGGAGAAAGCGTGAAATCTATGGACGCTATAGAACGAGCATGGTCGAGTAGGTTCCGAGATGGGTATTTAGAACTCGTAAAGTGGGTGCCAGTTTCAAAATTTGGAATAGGTGAGTGTAAGGTATGTTTAAGGGTTTGGGGTCCTCTAGTTTATGTTCTCAGTAGATGGTGATAGGTTTCATCTCAAATCATGGATTTAAATGATAGGCGATACATCCTACGGTGATCACTAGAAGATTTAGATTTCAGATCACTCTAGCTAGTGCGTCATGTAACATAGCGAAGGCAATGTTAATAGTTGAAGTCGAAATGACGATGGACCATACAGGTTTTCTCATGTCATGGAACTTTATTTTCTTAAGATAAGCTGGTACATAAACTATGTCCCACCTCCAAATATTTCCATGGTTTTCCTGGTATTGCTTTAGAAGAAAGACTACCTACATTACATTGGAAATCACAAATCACCCCATTTTGGGAAGAATAATTAGTCAAGGAAATTATCGAATCAATCCTAAACCTATAGTATGGATATCAATCCAATCCTAAACTTTTCAATTTTTGCCAATTTAGTCTTAAACATTTTGCACAAGATTCTAATGTAATTTTTCTGATTAGTTCACTGAAAATTGCTGACATGCATCGATCAAAAGGGTTACATGGGAATTTTGTACAAAGGTTTAGGTCTAAATTGACAAAATTAAAAAGGTGTATAATTGATTTGACATCCGTACAATAGGTTTAAAACTAATTGGATAATTTTCCCATGATCAGCATATTCTTCATGGAGTCTAGAATGAGAGGATGGGTGATTTAGTATTGTCTTTCTCAGAGAAAAAGAGAAGGTTAGATTAACAACTAATGATGGAACGTGGCACACATGCATGTGGAGACATTAGGAGCAAACCCTATCTCCCGTAGTCAAAAACCATCGTAATCCACCTGCATGATACCATCACATAAGCACCCAAGTTATCTATCAAAACAGCAATCTTAGAACGCCTAAGAGATATCGGTGGGAGTGAATCTTTTATCCGATATACAAGACTCGTCATCGTGTTTCGCCGTCATCATTATTACTAAAAGATTCTTAGTAGTCGCTCTTCTCTCTCTCTCTCTCTCTGAAGATAACCATCACCGTAATCTTACTACTCCCGGAGACATTTGCGATTAAGCGTAACAAATGAAGGTATCGATTCGTGCATGGACTGACGGCGCACGATCACCGTGAAGATTTAATGAGGTTCATTCATGCCACATGACTCGAATGCATGTGTGCATCTCGTCGTCTTCTCCTTCAACATATGTAGTTATGTTTATTTTTTATGTTATCAACATATGTTAATATTAGATATGAACATGAATTTAACACTTAATCCATTTCTATGTTATGTTTGAATGTTCAATGTGTAAATAAGAATAACAATGACAATTTTTTTTATTTTTTATGAAACGATATGAAAATGTACAGGATATTCTAGAACCTGTGGCGCTGATAAGTTCCAAATTTTAAGGTGTTTCAAGAGCCTATAAGGTAATTTCTAAATTCCAAAAACTTAGAATGGCTATCTAAGGTTCTAGGGTAGGGAAAACACCTTACCCATCCCAAAACCTTCTCACCTCTACTAAATACTCCTGTAACATCTCTTATCCACATTTTTTTCCTTTTTTTCTTCTTAAATCTATTTTGAAAATACTTCCAAAAGCTAATATATGAAAAATAGAGGTAGAAAAACTTAAAAGCCACATTAAAAGAATTTATGGAGAATACATCTATAAAGAATTTGAGAAAAATGATATGATGAATGTTATAACTTTTGTATAATGCTCACTTTAGTGGCAGAATTTTTCAATGAATCATTTCGATGCTATAACTTTCAACAAACACCACCTTAGAACTACAATTTGATTTCCCAAATAACTTAATTGGAGTGGGCATGTGTAGTTGTTTATTTTGAAAAGTTAAGGAAAACTCATAAGATGGTGGACGGGAACGGCCACAATTTTTTCCCAAAGCTTCTTCACTTCTCCCAATGCAATAAGAGGGCCACTTTCTTAAAAGAAAAATGATTAGGTGACAATATTTAATTAATTGTGAGAATAACAATCTATTGTAAATAACAAATAATTATAAATTGTTGTAAAGTCCACTCCTTCTGAAATTTGTGCTTTACAATAAATTATTATTTTCACAGTAGCCCAAAGACTACCATGCTAGCAAAGCCCTTATTACACATCAAAAAAAAAAAAAGGAAAGAAAAAGGTGTAACAAAAATAATGGAGAAAATAAAAATATGAGGATCGCAAAAGGATACACGGTCAAAAACTCTAGGAAAGGAAAGAGAGAAGAACATGGAAGGATTAACTTATAGTTAAACAATGTGCACATTTATAGTTTCAGTTGTGCAAAATTCTAACAGATTGAGAGAAATGATGTGTGCATCTATTCAGTTTTGTGCAAGCTCTTAGTGATTATTCTTCAGAAGCAATTCAAGCAACGTAAAAATTTTCCTCACTCTACATTTGCATTGACGTCCAGTGAGCACACTTGACCTTTGATCAGCTGGATTTCCCCAATTATCAACACGGTGTGGCCGCTGCTAAAAGATCTGTGGGCGGACTGGGGGATTCATTTTTTGGTCACCGTAAGCCTTGCCTGCGAGATTTGTCTCACAATATTAGGCATTCGTCGGAAATATATGACGTCAAAGTTTGCTAGATTCATCACTTGGGCTGCCTATTTGCTCCTTTCTTTCATCGTGAAAATCGCACTGGGCAAGCTTACTGTGTTCCACATCGATGATCCTGAAAATCCGAGTTACGACGTGGAGTTGGTAGGGCTGCTTGCCCCATTGCTTCTGAGGCAACTTGGGTACCCAAACGGCTTAACGGCCTATGCGTGGGAAGATAACCTGCTGGCATTGAGACAGATTATGAACATCGGGGCTACAGTTGTCATCGTGGTTCGTATTCTCATTCGCTGTTGGGACGGCTCGTCCCCAGTCTCACCGTTGTACATCCCCTTGTTCATTGCCCGATTCATAAAGGCGGCATTGTGGGTCTGGGCTCTCAAATCCGTGTATGACGAGAACTCGATTGTGAATGCCGAGTACCATCCCAAAGTAGCCACCAAGGAAGTAAGGGAAAGCAGTGGTCAGCTCGAACTGTTCCCCGAGGACAAGAAGTTCGACTCTGCAAAGGACATCTTGAAGGCCTACTTTAGGTTCGACTGTCTGAAGCCCCACCTCGAGAGTTGGCCATACCACCCTGTGTTCGTAGAACGCGATTGGATGTCCATCGACAGTTACTCCGCCAACCGCGCTTTCACCGTAAATGAGATTGAGCTGAACTTCATGTTCGATGCACTCTACACTAAAGCGTCGATTCTGTACACGAAAAGGGGCATCATAGGCTGCTCTGTTGGCTTCTTCTGCTTGGTGACTGCCTTGTGTAGATTCGCCGTGATCTTCAAGAGTGCCTTCTTGATCGATATGTACATCACCTACACCTTTGCGTTACTGATAGCATTCACATGTCTTGAGCTTTATCAGATCACGACGTTGGCGTTTTCGGATTGGGCAGTGGTGGGAATGGGTAAGAGCCTTCGGATGCCCCTCTTCTCAAGGATTTTCTCAAGGCTCCTCCCGTTTCTCGCTGATCGATGCATGAGGAATAAAAGATGGTCGAGGTCGATGGGGCAGCTCAATTTAAAAAAACAATGCCTCTCAACCCAAGAAAGGCGAAAGCCAGTCCGCGTGGTACTTCAATGGTTTGGTAAGTGGAACGCCGTCCGTGCGGGACTTGATTGGTTTTATAAGCGGGAGATCTTCAGTTGGCGTTGGTCCCCCTCCCACCAGCCCATGCCCTTGTGCCTTAGGGCGCTGGTACTTCGAAAGATATTGAAGCTAGAGGAGAAAAGAAAAAATCGGCCATTCGACGAAAGAGGCAAGTGGACGCTCGAGATTCACGGCGTCCAAGAGGAACGAGCACTGAGCAGTAGCATCGAGGCAAAATTTGCTAAGAGCATCATTACTTGGCACATTGCAACAGATATCCTGCAATCATTAGAAATTGAAAAATCCGACGGTTATGAAGGAAGCAAATTCCTATCGGAGTACATGATGTATCTCCTCACTGTGCATCCTGACATCCTGTTCCGCCCCACCGCCAACATCACACTGGAGTACGCTCATCACACACTGACGCTTTTCTTGAGGTACCGAGACTCTAAAGAAGCAATTAACATGCTGTCGTCGGAGGATGGAGATGTCCCACTCATCATGGAACCGAGTGACGCGACAAGGATCCATCGTGACTGGCACGTGCTATTGGAGGTGCGAGAGCTCGTGGTCAACCTGAGTAGGATGGATAACAAGTGGGAGCTCATCAGCAGCATCTGGGTGGAGATACTATGTTATGCAGCATTCGATTGTCATGTGTATCGCCATGCCTATCTACTGAGAAGAGGAGGTGAGCTCTTCACTCATGTGTGGCTTCTCTTGCGTCACAAGACCGACAACTTCCCCTATGAAAATCCTGACTCTTGCCTCCAGCTCCCCGAAATCGCTCTCCTTGGAAGAAGGTTCTTCTAGTTGCTTCCGAAGGAGTTTAGGGAAGAAAGATGCCACTTTATTTAATAGAACATTATAATATTTAAATATTAGACCGCCCCTTTTTTGTAATAATATAAAATTTTAGAACATGTCAAATAAATCCCACAAAATTATACGACACTCAAGGTGAACTTATCCGATCGGTCAGAAGCAAAAATTCGCAAGGTAGTGTTTCTATTCACATTTAGCACTCTCTTTCGAATGGCTTGCTCACATTGTCTTTTTAATCAATTTTTGTTCAAAAACCATATGTTGTCTATCCTACAATCAATTTATGTAGTTTGTAAAAGAATTTCATGGTATCTTTTCCTTCTAATCCTATTTATATAAGCAAATTATGCATTTACATTTGTAATGTATGATAATCTATTTGATTTCCTATAGTATTGCTCACAAAATTGTTGGTAGGCTCATCAAATGGATTAGATGAACGCGGTTAATTGATGAAGTTCACGAAATCATCTGAACGTACTTGATCACCTAATCTTGTCGGATCAAACGCTAGAATAAGAATATACATTTCTTCCTTATATTTTACACCTTTTCTGATTAAGTCCTTTTATCTTTGGTTTGTCTAATCAAGTTATTGACACCCAAATTTTGACAAATCATTAATTGCATAAGAAAATTAGACATTAGGTAAGGATAATGTAGATGTTGAAATGTTTCATGTATGGCTAACTCTCATTTGAGAATTATCTGTGGTGTGAATAGTAAGAACATGTGAATTGAATAATTTTGATTGAAATAAATTAGAATTGGAGGTCATATGATTGCAGTAGGTAGAGTCAAAATACCACGAATCAGAAGTACTTGAAGCGATAGACATAACATAGGGAATAGAAAATCTAGAAGTACCAAACTCTCAAATTATGGAATGAAGATCCTCTAATGAAACAGTAATAGACGATCCATTGGGAGAAGTCTTTATAGTAGCAGCAATGGTAGATGAACTTGCATGTAGACCTCGATTTTTGGATTGATTTGATGTCCTTGTGTAACAACTTGAATTTTTAGAAATTTTTTTCGATTAAATAAATCGGGCCTTTCGTCAATGCGCCAATAGTGCTACTCTCTAAGCTAATCACTCACGAGATAACTAGACTAGCTGGGAAAGCAATTAAGGAATCTAAATGCAATGGACTTGAGAATTCGACTAGAAATCGATTGCTCGACCGTGTTGATCTACAAGGGTTATTACGGCATTGTCGAAATCGATTAGAGACCGGAGATAGGTTGGTTTGACTAACATATTTGATCAGAGTGCGGGTGATTCCACTAGATTATAAAATACTCATCGATTGGCACTAGACCGATTTTTTTGTCGTTTTGGTACCCGGTGCTCATAATTGAAACCTTGAGATTTTCATGACAACCGAGAGTCACCAATAAGTCGAAAATGTACAATGTGACTCGAGATAAATCGATCACAAGTCAATTGTACCAAAAATTCCTAAAAGTTAGCCGGTAGACTAAGTTACGCTAAAAGCGCGCCGAATTGAAATTAACCGCGAATTTGAACCCGATTTCAGAAATTGAAAGTTCTGTCATGTCACGATTTATTTTAGGAATGTCGACTCATCATCCGAAGAATTTTCGGAGATTCCGAGATTTTTACGAAAATTCGATTCAGATGTTGCGGAAAATTAACGGAAATTCGTATGGGCCAAATTTAAAGAAAATTTGGACTTCCAAGCCGAGCCTTTGGGTGTCAAGGATTTACAGAAAATTGTTCAGGATTTTTCTTCATCGAAATTGGACCTCAGTTGGAGAAATTGAGTGAAGAAATTGAAGTTAAATTGGTGAAATTTGGAGTTGGTTTTTGGGGCAGCAAAATTGGCTTCAAAATTTGATTATTTGGGGAATTTTAATCAAGAAAATAATTGGGGGACACCATAGGATAAACTTGAAGACTTTTGGGCAAGCCAATGATGATTATAGATATTTTATTTGGACCTTACTTCCCCTCAACGTCTCGAGCACGCCTCCTTTGTCCCCATCTTCTTCACGGCTTCTCTTCATTTTTATTCCTTCTGTCTTAGCTTCTACTTTACTTCATTCGGTCGAAGTCCACTCCACTGAAGCCACCATTCAATCTCTCTCCCCACCAAGTTTCCTCAGTCAGTGCTGCAACGCCACCTTTGTTTGTCTTTGTTGCGATTAAGGCGAGCGATCAAACAATAATATCAATAGAAGAAGAAAATAAATCGAACACCAGATTTACGTGGTTCAGTCGTAAAGACCTACGTCCACGAGGAGAGCAGTAGCGAATTTTACTATAGATCAAGCGATACAAGAAGATTACACACTCAAGTCACTCAAACACTCTCTCGGTGTTTCCCAAACCCCAATTTAACCCCAAACCCAACTCATGGCACAAAATTACTGTGCGTTCAAGATCAAAACAAAACGCTCTACATACACTTGGTTTGCGTACGTACGAAATCGCGTATGTCTTGAAGCTTCATGCGACCTGCGGCTTCCTTCTACGTTAAGCTGCAGCGGCTCCTTCTTCTCACTCGGCTTGAACGTGCAGCAGCTCTTCTACGTAGGTTTCGACAGGCACTCTCCAGCAAAGAAGAAACCCTTTTATACGTGTGCCCAAAATCGAGGGCCCACCACTGTTGGCTTCTTACGCATGAGGATTCTTTCCTCTTTTATTTGCGTGTGTGCATGTGTACCCAAAGTCAACACTTTGACTTTGGGCCCACCACTTCTTCAACGTGCAGAGAACTTCTATCCCTTTAATTCAATCGGCTTCGCAGATGAGGAAATTCACATCTTCAATACGTGTGCCCACTTGGGCCCACGGCCTGATTCTCTCTTCGATGATGTCTCACGCAGGTAAGTTGAAGAACCCCTCCTATTTTCTTTATTGGCAAATTCGGTTTCCGAATTCAAACTCGAGTCATATTTAACAATCTCCACCTTGGCTCGACGTTTAAGCCAAATTACAATTGCTTCGTAAAAATTCAAATTATGCTGCTACTGTCTCATAGCCCCCGATGGGCTCAACTGTCACAGATATTATCCAAATCCAAGCCTCACTTGAACTTTGCCATAACCGAGGACCTCATCAGAATACCAACTCCACATGCACCTTTAACTGCTCCGCAAGGATTTTCTGACACAACCTCCACAACCGCAGATAAAATAAAACCATTATTGCATCCATATCTGTTAGGAGATCGAATACGTACCTTGTCAATATCAGCAGTTACAGCAACCGTCAACTCTATAAGCTCCACCTCGCTATAAGCACTATCTATGTCGATTACTTTGCTAGTACTCATACTCGCTACCTCAGGAGTTTCTGGTCGCAACTCCACCTCAAGCTGAACACCGTCCAGATCTGTATTAATACTGCCACAAACACTCCTAGCCAGAAGTATCGGAGACTTGTCAAGGGTAACTTCTCTGCTGTCAACAGGTGAATTTATATCCGGGCACCACAACCGATTGCCCCACTCACCTTGTGCATAGCCATAGAATATGCACCTTGCCCTCTAATCAAGTTTACCATCACTCACTCGAAAATAACACGAACAATCAAACATTCTAATAATAGAATAACTAATAACATTACCTTACCACACTTCTTCAAGAGTCCGCCTCTCAATAGCAGTTGATGGGGATCTATTCATCAGGTAGTTTACCGTACTTAGTACATCAGCTAGGATTCTCCTAGCAATACTAACACTAGAGATAATTTTTTGGATCGTCTCTAGTAATGTTCTACTCATCAATTCTGCAAATTGTTGTGATTTATTGCCATTAGTACGATGTTTACTATGCCATTTTTCATGTAGAATTTATTTACCAGCTCTGAGCAAAACTCCATGCTATTGTCAGTCTGCACATGCTTGATCAACATATCAGTCTCCATCTCGATTAAAGCTCTTGACTGCGAGATCCTTACACCAACATCAAACTTGTGCCTTGGCACAAACACCCAAGTCTCCCTCGAGCAATCAAAAGACTCTCGAACAGATGCATCCGACATCTCCACAGCAAAATTTGTCACTGTCTCACCTTGAAGTTTATACAGGTCTCCATGCTTGATTCCTTTCATTATTACCAAGACACCTCGAACAACCTTTAGAACTTCATCTTTTGAAGAATACCTGCAACCAGCTGAATCTAGGGCACCCAAGGAAATTAAGTTCTTTTTCAATTTTGGAACATGTCTCACTCTAGTCAATGTCTTCACGATATCATCATGCATTCTGATTTTAACATCACCAACACCCACAACATCGCACTTAGCGTTGTTCCCTAACTAAACTTTACCACTACCTGTGCACTGATAAGTGATAAACCAATTTCTATTTGGTGTGACATGAAAAGAACAACCAGAATCCATAATCCATCCATCAAACGATGAATAATCAGTGATAGACAAGACATAATCAGCATTATATGCTACAGCTGCAACATTATCTGCAGAATCAACTATAATTCCCTTACCCTTCTCATTCTTCAACTTAAGGCAATCCCTTCTAAGATGCCCCCTTTTGCCACAGCTCCAACAGACAACATTAGCAGTCCTAGATTGACTACGTCTATTCATATTAGTACTACCATTACCCACACGTGTTACAGATCTTCCTCTATTTTCACCTACTAGAGCAGTAGATACAGATTAGTCAGATTCTCTTCTACGAATATCCTCGCTCAGAATTAAATCTCGAACCCCGTCAAACGTCAAACTTGTTGACCCAGAAGAATTACTAACAGCAGTAACAATAATATTCCAACTATTAGGCAATGAGGATAGCAGAATCAAAGCATGTACCTCATCTTCAAAATTAATCTCAATTGAACTCAATTGACTAACAATCACATTGAATTCATTGATATGATCTGCAACTGACGCACCTTCGCTCATCTTTAAATTAAATAAACGTCGCATCAAACAGACCTTGTTGATCACAGAGGGCTTCTCGTACATATACGACAGGGCTTGCATCAAATCAGCAATGGTCTTCTCCTTCAGGATAATAAACGCGACGTTACGTGCCAACGTTAGCCGAATAACACCTATAGCTCGTCTATCCAGCAAATTCCAATCAGCTTGCTTCATCATCTCTGGTTTCTCCCCAGATAAAGGCAAGTGCAGATTCATCTGATAAAGATAATCTTCAATCTGCATCTTCCCGAAACTAAAATCATTCCCATCAAATCTGTTGATTCTCACTTTTACTTCTTTTGTCACCATCGATTCGCTTCAACTTATCAAAGCTTGGCTCTAATACCACTTGTTGCGATTAAGGCGAGAGATCAAACAATAATATCAATAGAAGAAGAAAATAAATCAGACACCAGATTTATGTGGTTCAGTCGTAAAGACCTATGTTCACGGGGAGAGTAGTAGCGAATTTTACTATAGATCAAGCGATACAAGGGGACTACACACTCAAGTCACTCAAACACTCTCTCGGTGTTTCCCAAACCCCAATTTAACCCCAAACCCAACTCACGGCACAAAATTATCGTGCGTTCAAGCTCGAAACAAAACGCTCTACTTACGCCTAGTTTGCGTACGTACGAAATCGCGTATGTCTTGAAGCTTCGTGCGACTTGCGGCTTCCTTCTATGTTAAGTTGCAACGGCTCCTTCTTCTTGCTCGGCCTGAACATGCAGCAGCTCTTCTACGTAGGTTTCGGCAGGCACTCTCTAGCAAAGAAGAAACCCTTTTATACGTGTGCCCAAAGTCAAGGGGCCACCACCGTTGGCTTCTTACACTGAGGATTCTTTCCTCTTTTATTTGCGTGTGTGCGTGTGTGCCTAAAGTCAACACTTTGACTCTAGGCCCACCACTTCTTCAACATGCAGAGAACTTCTTTCCCTTTAATTCAATTGGCTTCATAGATGAGGAAATTCGCATCTTCAATACGTGTGCCCACTTGGGCCCACGGCCTGATTCTCTCTTCGGTGACGTCTCACGCAGGTAAGCTGAAGAACCCCTCCTATTTTCTTTATTGACAAATTCAGTTTCCGAATTCAAACTCGAGTCATATTTAACAGTCTCTTTCCACCAAGCAGCCTAGCATCTCCGGTCCATTTCCACGCCTCCACCAACGAGCTTCAGTCCACGAAAACGTTAGCTTCATCCATCTCGCTGCTCCATGATTTCAGCCCAGCATCCGTCGAAGCCCACCGGTTCCTTTTCCTTTTGTTGTAACTCGTTTGCTTCATTACTGCCAGCGTCCCAGCTTCTGCCAGCTTTGTTCCCGTGTCTCTCCACGCTCGGGCAATGCCGTTTACCATTTCCTTGCTCGAAACAGCTGCCCTCAGCCACACGGCCAGCAATTCCTTCGCTGGTTCTCTGCACCGTTCCGCCGCAAGCCCAATCCAGCAGTCTTCAGCCCATGCGAGCAGCAACCCACGCAAGTCTTCGTGGTCCAGCTCCAACGCATCCTCCAGCAGCCCAAGTGAATTCAACTTAGCCCAACTTCCATTCCAGCTCAGCCCATTGGATTTCAGCCAAGATCAGCCCACGAATTAAAGTGCAGCAGCCCAACTTCGGCAAGCCCAATTCAGCGACTCCCAAGCCCAAGAAGCAAGCCCAAGCCTAGCTTTTTGCTGTGGGCTTGCAAGGCTTTTGGGCCCGATCCGAGTGTCTGTTGACGCCACCGAAAATTTGGATTTCGATTGCCATCGCGCCATCATCGCAGTGAATCGGTTTCTGCAATAAACCGGTGAGTTTATGCACTAAACTCTTCTTAGTAGGCTAATGGTGTTTAGTTTAATTTAATTAGGACTTAGGTGGTTAGTTAAATTAGATTAGTGATTTAATTAGTTAATTGTGCATGTTATGTGGTTAGATTAAATTAATCAAGGCCTAGATAGGATGTGCTATTTATCTAGAAGGGTTCGGGAATTTTCCGAGCCCGTATCAGTATTTAATTTAGCAATTTTGGCCTAGGTTAGTATTAAAGGTAATTAATTGCAATTATTTAATTAATTTTGATAATTATTTAATTATTATTTATTTTCCGATAAATAGACCGGGATAGCCGATAACCGGAATTTTGCGTTAATTGCAATGGTGTGATTAATTTATTTAATTAAGTGCTATATTGTGCAATTTGAAATTAAGTTGTCATTTTGGGAATTTATCCCAAAATTGTATAATCTCTTTAACTAATTAGAAATTACCGGGGCGTCAGTTTATAATGACAAAAATGTTTTCAGACTTTATATAAATAGTGGAATTTTCTAAAGTAAAGATATTATATTTTTGGCTCAGGCCGACCGTATACCCATACACGATTATTTTTATCGGGTACATTTGAATACGGTAGAATTAGGCCGAGATGAGTATTTAATGGAGAAATTGATGTGCAAAGCACAAGATCCTTAGCTAGGAGTAATGTATTGCGATTTAGTTTCGGGGAGCATTAAGACCATTATATATCTTTAGTAGCTTCAGTGAGCACTATAAATATCAACTTCGGCGAACATTATAGTTATTTAACAACTTCAATGAGCAAATGTTATTTAGCAGCTTCAGTGAACAATAATTGATCTAGCAGCTTCCGTGAGCAAATTTAAACATCAGCTTTGGGGAGCAATGACATATGAGTATATCTATTTCGGCTTAGGCGAGCAGTGTTCGAATCGACAGAATTTATAGATGGCGTCAATGACATGGAGTCGAATGAGTCGACTGATTGATGGTCGAATTGAATTGAATTGAATTGAATTGTTTGGTCGGGTATTTGATTGTACTGACCTGTAGGGTGGACCTGAGACGAGGTAAGTCCCTATGATTGTGTGATTGTGTGATTAGGACGCTCCTTGACATATTTCCCTCCTAATCGGGATTTAGAGCGTGAACTCGCTGAGATTTATATCTCACCTCGTCGTGGGCTTAAATTTTCAAGATCGTCGAGTGGAGGACCTGAAGCTGAGAGAAGGTGATCTGAAGTGTAGGTCAGTTAGGACCGCTTCTTTTTGGAAAGTCAGTCTTTGTAGTCTTTTGGTCATAGACCTTGTACATGACTCAGTGTGTATATAAATGAGTGTGTTGGTTTGTGAATCTGTTATCCTGCTTTTCTATCTCGAGATGATTACTGTCAGAGGATTTATTTTCGCTTCCACATGTGCAATAAAACAAAAAGGGTCGGCGACTCGTTCTGGGAAGTCGCAAAATATTATCAACCAGAGAGGGATGAGCACGCGCTCAGGGTTCGGGGCGTGACACCTTGTAAGTTGTGTAGGTCGTACTTTATGGTAATTGGACATCAAAACTTCTAATTTATCCATAATAGCACTATACCAGCTTCAATACAGTAGACTGGACCAAAAAATATGTAGAAAGTAGTACCTGGAGAGCTTATTTGGAGGAAATAAGGGAAAAAGCGTACTCAAAACATCAAAATACCTCAAGAACGAGTCTGGGATGGCCAGGAACCAGTCTTAAAACACATGAATTGGTTAGAAAAGCAATGGAACCAGTATGACCGGTCTGGTATGAACCGATCAACAGCACGATCTGATCGGTCAACAATCTGATTTGACTTAGTCAACGGCTGATCGGACCGGTCAATGTTCAAAGGATGACGTGGCGATTACGTAAGCTAAGTGAAGGCGTGACAATGCATGCAGGCGTGTCTCACTGATGATGCACGTGGATCTCGAAGACAACATTGAGCATTTATAAATAGTTAAAGGACCATATTGAATGCACATCAAAAGTTACGTTGAACAAATTAAAAGTTTGGAGACAGTATTGCACATCGAACTAAAATTCAAGGATGATATTAAGTAAATTAAAAGTTGATAGAAGATATAGTGTATTAAGATAAAGTTTAAGGATCATTTCTGTCATTTTCCCGTCTTTTTTATTTGGAGTGGACAGAAAATAAATAAATGTTCTCGTTGAATCCAAATATAGTTGTTGGTTTGACTAATATAAGAAGGTGGCGAATTTTCAAAAGAAAATCAGTCTCTGACTCAAGGGAAAAATTCATAAAAGATCAGCCGGAAAACAAGAAGGAGAATCTAATATGATGGAGAAGAGAAACGAAGCACCTATGGTTTGAGAATATGGTGCAACAAAATTGAGGGCAGCAAAAATTGCAAAGGAAAATGTGTGAATATATATATATATGAGCATAAAATTGAAAATTTGAAATTCGTCCTAGATAGTTTCCGGCAATGTACAATGATAATGAGGCCGGAACATCATAGATTACAATAACAACAACAACAACAACAACAACAATAATAATGCCTCTCATGGATGCACCTTTACACAATGCATGCAATATATTTAGGGGAAAATTGTCTAAAAAGTCATAAACCTATTTCACATTTGCCAATTCAATCGCAAACATTTTAATTTTATCACTTCAATCATAAACATTTCCACTTCTTACCAATTGAGTCTATCCGGTCAATTTTGGCCGGAAAATACTAACATGAACACTAACGATGCCATGTAGGACCGTCGGCATCAACGTGGATAAATTTTAATATTTTTTGGAATTTTTATTTATTTTTATTTTTTCTTTCTTTTCTTTTTGGCCTTTTTCTTTTCCTTTTGCCGATGGTCAACCACCGCCCATGGGCGACAGTCTTCCACCGGCCATGGCCAACTGACTAGCCTAGCTAGACCGACGCCTAACGAGGCCACTCTAGTGGGTGAGGGCCAACCTCACCAAATCTAACTTGGGTTAGGCCGACCCTCGCCAAGGCTTGCCCTTGCTTAGCCGGGCCTCGCCTATGGTGGGCAAGGCTAGCCAGCTAGCCGTGGCCGGTGGCTGGCCATTACTTGTGGCCGGTGACCAGCCATTGGCAAAAGAAAAGAAAGAAAAAAAAGAAAAAATTATTAAAATATTGTTAAAAATCATCCAATCAACATCGACGGTTCTACGTGGTATCGTTAGTGTCCACATTAGTATTTTTCGACCAAAATTAGCTGGATGACTCAATCAATAAGAAATGAGAAATTTTAGGACTAAATTGGTAAAACTAAAAGGTTTAGAATTGAATTAGCAAAAGTACAATAGATTTATGATTTTTTGGACAATTTTCCCATATTTTAGCCAGTTAGTTTCTCGTACACCCCTCTCTAGAAATCATATCAACTCCAAAGATGAATAAGAAAGCAAAATCAGAACTTGCCGGGTGCTTTCTAAGGGTGTTAATGTCTATTGCAGTAATCCGCCATACCGACGTTCCATTCATTGCTTTTCAAGCATGGAATTAGATTGGTTTACATATCCACGATGCGATAGTTTTCTCTATTCGTCATGAAAGACACATCAGTCATGTGACGTCCCAAAACATCATGCGCGACACTTGTCCTTTTTAATTATAACTATTTTTATTTAATAATAACATGCGAAAGCACAACAAAATATTTTCATCATGTCCTACAAGAGATCCCATGAGTTTAATAATATACATATGCAACTTCTATATTATGACACCAATAGATACTAACTTGTTACAACATTAAGCAAAACACATCAAAATACATAATCCTAGGAAAAAGATCAAGTCAACTAGCATCACTACTCCTGTACTAACCCAAGAGGAAGCATATACATTAACCAAACCGCCATCCAACTCAAGGGTTGATAGCCTCCGATGTCAACTTTTCCCTCCATCTTTATATCCAAGGGGACCGTCCTACAAATCTCAAATAAAACTCGAACAGTCAAAATGTCTTAACCACCTTGTGACTTTTGAAAGATAAAATCCAAGATCGAAAGTAGAAGAAAGTTTCTTTTGAAGATTTAAGGTAGAGTGATACAGTCAAGGTGAAAATGAGTCTAATCTTCCCCAATGTTACATGTGGCAATGTTTCACTTAATCTATGGCCAAATAGAAAAGAGATTTGATGACTAATGCGTTGGGGGTAATGATAGCTTAGTTTTAGGTGTCAAGATTAGTATAAGAGTCTCAATTCGAAAGTGATACTTGGCCTTGCATGCACTCTTACAAGGACAAGCAAGTATTATGTGGCTTAATATGGGTAGATAAGAGGGTAACTATGTTTAAAGAAAAAATCCTCTACTTTGGCCAATGAGTGAGTTATTATTCTTGTAAATAGGTCATTATAAGTATTAATTAACTGAGGTTAAAATAATGAAACCCGTAACATGTCAAAATTATTTATAAACCTTGCTATATAATAAGAAAATTTTGATTTAGTAAATTTAAAATTCAATAATCATTAACATATAATTCGAAAAATACTTGTATCCATCGACAACTAAGATGACGGTAAATTAATTAACATCACTTTAACTACATCGCATACGTCAACATTTATTAATTAATTCCAACACATCGGACTCAAAACGATTACAATCGCAAGAAATTATCTTATGCATTTTTCGTACTTCATAAAATTAACAATCCCACTAAGATTTTCTACGTGTCAAACCGAACCCCAAACTAAATAATACAAAGCTTTATAATCTAAATATTATTATTGGGCCTAGAAAATTCTAAATGTCAAATAAAATTCTAGATGTCACAAGTCAAGTCTGTAGTGCCACTTTTCGTTTTAAAGATATGTAGCACTTTAATCACCACCATATGGTAAACGGACGTGGATAATTCATACTTAAAAACACGTTGCTGCCTCGATAATAACACTAGTTAGATATGTTGGCAAACTACTTTTGATGTTAGCACTTATAATTCGTACTAGCATGTAAATTAGGGACGTCCATGAAGTGTGATAAATTTTAAAACAATTGTGAAGTTCGACATATGAAATGCAGGTTGTTAATTTAATTAGAACTTAGTTTGAAAATGGACATGCAAGAGAAATACACCCTATTTCAGACATTTTATTTTCTACAAGTGACAGAGACGACCTCATGCTATTAATACTTAATTAAGCAATTGATAGCATTATTCACCATATCCATGCGCTCTCTCCTCTCCCTTATCTCCTTTATTTTATCATTGTCGCTTTCCTTTGCAGTTTCACATTCCTTCTGCACCTGAATAACATTCGAAAAAAAAAAAAAAATGAAAGCGAGGGTTAATGTTTGTTCTTCTAGCTAGGACATGTTCTTTTGTTTAAAATGTTCCTTAATTACAAACGAGCTCATTTTTCTGTATACAAATTAATATAACAAGAAGTATTTGTCTATGGCCGAGTTGATTTTACATTCGTGAGTCATAAGAGATAAGGATATCTGGTAATATCATTATACACAATCGATGTCACAACATATAAAAAACTTCAAAAGATTTAATCTTCCAACTTTTATTTTCTTGAGAAAGCATTGACTTTTATATGGAAAATCGAAAGTTCCTCTCATAATATGTATTTCTAATGTTTTATATTCTTCAGCAGAAAGAAAACCAAAGGCCAAGGATAATATTAGGCAAGAAAAGAGAAACTGCAAAGGAAATTATTTAACGTAGTTAAATCAAACAAGTTACAAGCTAAATTGCATATGCTTTTAGTTAGTTCTACTTATATACTTTTCCATTAAAAGCGGTTTTACTATTTAAATCTTTAAATGTAAGCTATAATCAATATGTTTAGAGATCTTTTTCTCTTTATCTATTCTTTTTAATTTTAAAACTAGCGTATACGAATTGTAGATTAAAAAAAAAAAATGAAAGTTGTAAGCTCGTGCACTTTGTTCCTATCTATATTTAAAAACTATTAAATTCTATAAATTTCTCTGTTCTACATAGATTTCTTCATATGTTGTGTTGAATTTTCTGAATAGATTTTTATTGTTTAAAATAGCAATAATTTATATATAAAGAACATATTTGCTTAGTTCGTTCCACTTTTTGTTTTTGTTTTTTCGTTAAGCAGTTTTCTTAGTTTTAACTTTTCTATTTTTTTTTTTAATTTACTTTATTCTTTCCTTCATTAAAGAGATTTTGTGGAACGAAAAAGTTATACCATTCAATAATATAGCACAAAAATAAATGTGCGATATGAAGAACAAAAAACAATGTATCAAATTTTCATGAATTTAATTAGTAGGTAAAATCTCCATTTTCCAAGTGAAATAAAGAATCCATCTAATTTTTATGTATATAGTGATAAAAGAAAACTCAAGAAACTAGGTGGTTTGATATCCTATCAAATAGCACGAATTGTCATTCTTCTTTGAATGCTTTTGGAGAGCCTTAACGGCTCTATCATGGTTCTTTAAATAAGCATAATTCGAGTCTTAGTGGTTTGAACTGGAGTCGCATATCTATTTTATTCCTTTTCACGAACCGAATTAAACACTTGAAGGCTTTCTCTTAAGTATAAGATGGTCGAGGTCTCGATGACTCAAAAATTTGGTGAAGTCTTGAGAATTTAGTTCTGAAATCTGGATGACCTAAAATCACCAGATTCGCGGTTTTGAAGCTTCTAAATTTTTGAGAACTTCTTGATAGCAACTCCACAAAATTTAAAGTCTCTGTTTGTACATTCCAAAACAGATGGGAGGAAATTCACTGATGAATGTGAAAGACATCTATTGCTTCTTATTGGTGAAGTCAAAGATCGTATATCCACAATTGAAATTTAGATTAATACTTACTTTGATATAAATAAAAACTAAATCCACTTTGAATTTGATATGGATATAAGCTGACCTCATAAATGCAAGAGTAAGCTTTTAGCACCTCAAAAGGAGCGAAAGAAAAGGGCATTTGAATGCAGTTTGCACATTCCATGATATAGGATTAATTATATTATCATAGACGATTAATTATATTATCATAGACGACGGATAATGGCTTTATCATCCGACCGAGAATAGCAGCTTCAAATTCAAATTTACTGTCAAGGCTTTAACTGGTTCAAGAAAACAAGAACGCAAACACAAGCAGATCTCCATAAAGATTTGGACCCCATCAAATTATGACCAGTCCCCTAAAACTTTCTTTTCTCCAGCCATGTCATAGAGACTCTTCAGTTCCGCCACCTAAGGTAGCCTTCCTGTGCAAAAAGAGAGCTTCTCTCGTGGCCTCCGCCTGGAGTCAACACCACAGCATTTGATAGTGACTCGCTAAAGGCAGGCTTAAGAAGTGGCGAAAACTCCCAAAACTCCCAAAACTCCAAAAACTCCGAGCATGACATACGGCGGAGGTAATGGTAGTCCGACCTCAAGGCGATGATCCTCCATAATCATCTTTACTTTCGGCAACAGCGAATTTAAGAATCCAAGCCACCAAGGCAGCTCAACAATGTGTATGTATCGGATTGCAAGGCTTATATCCTGTACGAGCATCTCTTCTCCATGTCTAGCCATGGTATGCCCAACCTGATCAAGGTAGAAAGGGGGGGGGGGAAGCAAGAAGCGACAAGGCTCAGTTTCATCCACAAAATTCAGCTGTGTATGATCGCATTCAGTCTCCATTATATTGTTCTAAATACAAACTAGAATGATCAAGTACGACCTCTTGTGCGGCGATGGAAGCTGTTTCCGCATCCGTCTTGCAAAAGTCAAGTGATTCTTTGGACACGGCCATCTGCCCGCCGGGGAGGGAGGCCGGAGATAAATCGGGACAATCCATCACCGAGGCCTGCCAACCAGGGCCCTCTAGAAGCACGGTCCAAGAAGGCGATCCGTGATCTGAATTTTGCCAGACGTGCACCTTACATGACCTTAAAAGTCCATCCGAGACTCCAAAAGACCAAAGACTGCATCGATCATGCTCCCTTTCCTCCTTGTCACGAACTTGTTCGTGCCTTATCGCCTCGACAACACGTTCAGCGATCGACCTGGTCCACTCAGCCTGAAATGGTGGCAGTACAGGAATGTACGACCGACATCCGTAGATGTAGGAAGATAGTTGTCCTGATGGCGGGGACGATGCGCGAGGCGGCGTGCCGAGAAGGGTCGGTTGGGTGCAGCAAGTGAAGACAGGAACGTGGGTGTGAGATGTAAACAGCTTCAACCCCTTCCCTACAGACAAAACAGTCAGGTTCTTGGCAATGCAATATAACCTTGACGAAATTAAAACCAGCTTGTCCAGGCTTTTCCTCAATCACCACTTAGAAAAAATGCCACATGACTAACCAAAATACTCAGGAAGCTACAATGATTTAAGGTAGATCGAGACACCATTTATGAAAGACCTGTCTCCGACCAGTAGTTACTCCTATGAACCACGAGTCAGCACAATCACTTGTCTCCGACTAATTACTCTGGAGTCACAGAATGCTGCATCATAATAGCAGAAGGAAAATAGGGCAGAGACAGGAACCTGCGATGTGAAAAACTCAGGCGGAAAGACTGACGAACATCGCACAGAACAAGGCGTTCACGAGATACACCGGAAGCATTGGCGGTCTGGTTACAAGGCAATGATCCTCCATGATCATCTCCATTTCAGGACACGTGAACACGAGTGAACTGAAGAATCCATTTCCGCCCAACCGCTCAATCATTCGTATCCTGTCGATCACATGGTAAAGATCCTGTGCGAGCATCTCTGCCTCAGGGCTAGCCACGGTATGCCCAACCTGATCAAGGCAAATATGGAAAAAATAAAAGCAAGAAGCAATAAGGCACAATTTCATCAACAAAATTCAGTCTCCATTATAACCCAAGAAGATCCAGTAATACCTCAAGTGACCTGCTGGGGAGGGAGGCTCCAGATAAGTCAGGACAATCCAACACCGAGGCCCGCCAACGAGGACCCTCCAGACGCACGGTCCAAGAAGGTGATCCGGGACCCAAGTTTCGCCGGACCTGCATCTTACACGACCCTCCCTTCGAGATCTCTAAACGACCGAGGTCGTACTGATCATGCTCCGTTCTTGTCTCCTCCCGAACTTGCTCGTGCTTTATCGCCTCGACGACACGTTCCGCAATCGACCGGGTCCTCCAGGCCTGCAATAATGGTTCCGACGGCGACCACGGCGATATGCGACTGACGAACGACGATCCAAAGAAGGAACGTATTTGCAGTGATGATGACGACGATGGCGACGCGCGAGGAGACGCGCCGAGAAGGGTTGGTCGGCTGCAGCGAGCGAAAAGAGACGAACCATGTCGTGGTGAGCTTGGAGCTGCGGGCGTGGGACGTGACCTGGAGAAACGGGGGAGCGCATTGAGCGAGCTTTTGCTCCTTTGGAGTTGGGAGAAGAAACCCATGAAGCAATGATGCCCAAGATTCGTGCCTTCTTGGGGTACGCACGACAATCCTGCAACTGCAAGAAGAAATCAAGAAGAAGAAGAAGAAGAAGAAGAAGAAGAGAAAAGGAGACTGTTTTGGGCTTTTTGGCTTGTAGCGGAAGGTAGGAAAGGAGGTGAGAGAAGAATCGGAAATTTGTACAGTTTCGTCGCCTCTGTGGTTTCGATTCTGCACGCGATAATCCCTGCGGAGTTGGTTGTGAGTTCTCCGGAGCGGTGACTCACCAACCTCATTTACACGATCTTATATATATTTATATAAATAAATCACCTAGCTCGAAAGATAAGATAAATCACTTAATTTGAATTAAGTGATTTATCTTATCTTTCGAATAAAGTGATTATTTTATTCATTGTAATTTTTCTTCTGGAATATATCAAATTACTCGAAGCAAATCAATTACACTTGAGTTAGCAATAAAAAAATTATTGATAACATTTATACTTAGAGTGAGATTTGAATTTTTTTTTTCTTTTTACGTTTTTTTCTGAATTAAGTGTTATGTAACTAATTTGATCCTGAGATATTTAGCGACCTGAAATGATTTGTGTAACGTAAATAATCTATATTATCAATCATAAAATATTAACATTTAATCTAAACAAATTTTTTAATTAAGTAAGACAGATGTCAAGGAATGGATTAAGATCATGAAAAAACCAAATTAGTACAACTGTGACAAATTTACCCTAAACTAATTTTTTGACAACCAAAAGCCCAAAACTAATATGTTTGTGACAAATTTACAGTCCATTAGTTTGCTTAAAATTGTATTAATACCACAAAAAATAACAATGTGTACATTTGTGACAAATGAAAGATAAAACCTCAAATCAATACACCTGTCAATAACTCAATGTTATCCAATTCAACAATTTGATAATAAAATTTAACAGAAACTAACAAATGATAAGTTTAGGGTTTTTCATGGTATTATCTTAAAAAAAAGAGGCTATTTTAAATCCTAAATTTAATTATTTTAAATGACCGATAGTTATTTTTGTAATTGAGATTTAATCAAATAATGTAAGTTATAGTTTCAAATTATAGATAACATATT
Source organism: Eucalyptus brandiana (assembly GCA_014182725.1). Classification (NCBI taxonomy): domain Eukaryota; kingdom Viridiplantae; phylum Streptophyta; class Magnoliopsida; order Myrtales; family Myrtaceae; genus Eucalyptus; species Eucalyptus brandiana. Next base: position 30,403,573 of record CM024670.1, read on the forward strand.
TAAAACAGGGGCAATATTTTAAATAAAACGGATTCCTTTAAATTCACTATTGTGGTTTTTATACAAAAACAAAGCACATCATTCAAGTATCATTTAAAGGTATCTACAAATTTATTCAAGTTCAAAGTCAAACATTTGAATTTTGTAGATATATATCATAAAAGTTGTATCACGAAAATTAAACCCATGAATTTTGTCTTTGTCAGTATTTTCACAATACCATGGTAAATGAATTTATTCATTCAATATAATTTCTTTGTCATCTGTAGTAATAAAAAACACAATTCGAGGGCCTAGCCGGTGCGATCTCCTTTTACCTAACATGAACCTTAGTCCTTCTTGCAATATATTTCGAGGGCCCTTAATGCCTCTTTCGTTGGCTCTTCACCTAAACACAACTCGACTCGAGGGCTTTGGTGGCTTTGATCTCGAATCAGATAGTCCGATCTTTCATTCCTTTTCAAACAATCAGATTTCAAAGGCTGGAGGGCTTGATCTTATCTCCAACATAAGACGGTCGAGGTCTCGACCTCCCGACTATCAGGTGCGGTCTTGATGACTTAGGGTTTCGTGTGTTCCGATGCAGCGCAATGCGTCTAATCTTCTTATATAGAGTGGCAGAGAAAATCAACAAATGTTCTTGTCAAACTAAAAACGTTGTTGCCGGTTTGACTGATATAAGAAGGTGGCGAATTTTCAGAAGAAAATCACAGCCTCTGATTCAAGGGAAAGAAATTGCTAAAAAGATTAGACTGAAAATAACAAAGAGCAATCTAGTATAACAGAGAAGAAAAATTGCAAATGGGACAACATCATATACATATTAAAGACTATAAGATTTGAAATTCGTCCAAGAATAGTTTCCCACGATATCAAGTATAGTGAGGAAGCTACTGATGGGAGAACGGTAATAATTTGAACAATATCGAATCAATGCAGCGGAATAAAATAATCTCCCCTCTTGTGTAAACCTAATAGGAATCGATATAGTAGAGTAAAATAAATACCAAGCACGCGAACACAAGACGATTTTTTACGTGGAAAACCTCCTCAATGTGAGGAGATAAAAAACCACGGGACCGGAGTCCACCTGAAAAATCTTCACTATCAATAAAATTGTTCTTCTCTAGCAAATACTAGAGGTACATAGCAGCAAACACCTCAAGAACATAATTCTTGGCAATACACATGAACTTCACAAGAGATCAAGATAAATCTGACCAAAAACGCAGGTTTTGATCAATCCACGAAAAACCTGATGTAATGAGCTTCAAACGAAAATCAAACCGTTTAGATTCGATAAAATTGTGTCACGAACATGCTGACAAAATTTCAGCTCAATCGGACCACGAATCGACCTCCAACACCAGCTTGATGTAAATCGGATATTGCCCAAACCCCGCATTTTCTACTTTCTCTTTTTCTCTTGTTCTTGTTTCCTTTTCGCTACTGCTCTTTATATAGGTAGTGAGAAACCATATTTCCTCATATAACTTATTATATGGGCTCAAGCCCTTTTTAGGCTTGCAACTCATTGAACTTCCTCCACATAGGAGTGAACCCAGCTAACAAATCTCCTCCTCACGACAATGTGGAGGGATTCACCATCCCTGCTATCAAACGGTAATGTTCAAGCTTCTCTCTTGATAGAGTCTTCGTCATCATATCGGAGCCATTATGATCCGTATGAATTTTCTCAAGTTCTAACAACTTTTCATCTAGAACATCCCTTATCTAATGATATCTAACATCAATATGTTTCGATCTAGAATGAAAAGATGAATTCTTACCAAGATGAATTGCGCTTTGATTATCACAAAATAGCACATACCTCTTTTTGCTTAAACCCAAGTTCTTCTAAGAACTTCTTCATCCATAGCATCTCTTTACTAGCTTCGCCGCCGCAATAAATTCAGCTTCGGTTGTAGAAAGTGCAACACACTTCGCAATCTTGACTTCCATGACACGCTCCACCCGCAAAAGAAATCAAATAACCAAGTAGATTTACGAGTATCAATATCTCCCCGCCAAGTCGGAATCTGTGTATCCAACTAACTCAAGTTTCCCGGTCCCGAAACTGAGTTTCAAATTTAAAGTTCCCCGAAGATACCTCAGAATCCACTTCACTGCATTCCAGTGCTCTCTGCCTAGATTTGACAAATAGCGACTAACAACGCCAACTACATGCGCCAAGTCTGGGCGTGTACATACCATCACATACATTAAGCTTCCTACAGCTGAAGCATATGGAACACTTTCCATATCTTTCTTTTCTTTATCAGTTGTAGGACTTTGCATCATATTTAACTTAAAGTGGGTAGCAAGAGGAGTACTAACCACTTTAGCCTTGTCCATGTAAAATTTCGAAGGATCTTCTCGATATATTTCTCTTGCGATAAAAATAACTTCTTAGCATCTCTATCTCGGGTAATTCTAATGCCAAGAATCTGCTTCGCCGAGCCCAAGTCTTTCATGGCAAAAGACTTGCTCAACTGTTTCTTCAATAACTCAATTCTTGAAGCATTCCCGCCAACAATCGGCATATCATCAACATAAAGCAAGAGAATAATAAAGTCATCATCAGAAAATTTTTGGACAAATACACGCTTATCCGAGGAAGTCTTCTTATAGCCCTGTTCTATCATAACGACGCAAATTTATTATACCACTTTGTCTCGGTGCTTGTTTTAGGCCATAGAGACTTTTCTTCAATTTGCACACATAATCCTCTTTCCCTTTCGCTTTGAAACCCTCAGGTTGTTCCATGTATATCTCTTCCTCCAAGTCACCATGTAGGAAGGCTGTTTTAACATCCATTTGCTCAATTTCTAAATCTAGGCTAGCTGCCAAGCCTAGTACCACACGGATAGAAGACATTTTTACTACCGGAGAAAATATATCATCAAAATCAATACCCTTTTTCCGACCGAATCCCTTAACAACCAATCTAGCTTTGTACCGTGGTTGTAAAGTATGTTCATCTTGCTTCAACCTATATACCCACTTGTTCTTCAAAGCTCTTTTACCTTTAGGTAACTTCACCAACTCAAAAGTATGATTATCATAAAGTGATCGCATCTCATCTTGCATAGCATTGAACCAATTGCTTTTGTACTCATCTTCTATTGCTTCGCATAGCACTCGGTTCACCCGCATCGATCAATAATACATACTCATCTTCAGAATACCTAGTGGAAGGTCGTCGAGTCTCTAATGGATCTCCTGGACCGGAACATCCAAGTGGAACATCTAATTGAGCCTCTGGTTCAGGAACAGTATTATCTATCTCAACATATTCAGGAACATGTGTATTATTTGGAACATTGACTTCCTGCTGCTCTTCATCAACCTGTGTAGGGATATTTGTAAGAGGAACTGAATCTAAATCAACCAGATTATCACTAACCTGTGGTGCTGAAATCATCTTTGATTTCTCAATATCCTTTATTGTTTGATCTTCCATAAACACAACGTCTCTACTTCTAACAATTTTCTTTTCAAATGGATCATAAAATTTGTAGCCAAGCATATCCTGTCCATAACCAATAAATATGCACTATCGTGTTTTCACATCAAGTTTAGACCTCTCATCTTTGGGAATATGCACAAATGCTTTGCACCCAAATACACGCAAATAATCATAAGAAACTTCTTTGCCTGTCCAAACTCTATTAGGAACATCAAACTCTAAAGGAACGCATGGATTAAGATTTAATATATGCACAACTGTACTTAAAGCCTCACCCCAAAAGGATCCGAGGTAGCTTTGACTCGTAAAAGTAAGCATCTTACTCTTTCAACCAATGTTCTATTCATTCTCTCGGCTAAGCCATTTAACCGAGGCGTCTTGGGAGGTGTCTTTTGATGTCGAATACCTTGTTGTCTACGGTATTCATCAAAAGGTCCAATATACTCTCCCCCGTTATCGGTTCGATACATTTCAATTTCTTTCCAAATCGTCTCTCAACCGAAGCCCGAAATTGCTTAAAAGCATTTAACACTTGATTTTTAGTTTTCAAGGTATAAATCCAAATTTTCCTTGAAAAATCATCTATAAAAGTAACAAAATAAAGAGAGCCACCAAGTGATTTTGTTTTCATAGGACCGCAAACATCGAATGCACTAAATCCAATATACCCGACTTTCTTAAAGGAGGGGTGCTTTTAAATGCAACTCGTTCGTTTTCCCGCTAAACAATGAGCACACTTCTTTAGCGCTGAACTTTTCAATCCCGAAAGGAGCTTCTTCTTGGCCAATATTGACAAACCCTTCTCACCGATGTGACCGAGTCTCTTATGCCATAACTCACTTTGCATCTTCGCTATCTACTGCATTAATTTTGTCTATAGACAACTTTGCCTGCATAATGTATAACGAAGAATATTTTTCACCTTTAGCCACAACAAGAGAACCTTTGGTAAGTTTCCATTGACCATTACTGAAGGTGTTGCAATACCCCTCATCATCCAACTTGCTTGTAGAAATCAAATTCAAGCGGATATCAGGTATATGTTTAACATTATTCAATACTAACCTCGTGCCATTGTTGGTTTCTAGGCACACATCACCGATGCCTACAGCTTGAGCTAGTCCATTGTTTCCCATCTTCACAGATCCGAAGTCACCTGACCTATATGATGTAAAGAAATCTCTACGAGACGTAGCATGAACGGATGCACCACTATCAATTACCCAACTGGTCTCATGAGAAACAAAATTCACCACATCACCATCAAAAATAGTGAGAAAGTCTTCTTTAAGTGCAGCAACACGATTGTCATCACTGTCATCATCACTTTTCTTCTCTTTACCTTTCTCCTTTTATTTCTCCCTTTTTAACTGGCGACAAAACCTCTGAATATGTCCCTTCTGATGGCAATAATGGCACTCAACATTAGCAAATTTATTATACTTACCTCTGCTTTTGTCTCGACTTTTATCTCTATTTCTCGGACCTCGAGACTCACTTATCCCCCTTTTCTCAACAACCAAGGCATCAGAATGTGAAGAGGATGATCCCTGTGTCTTCCTTCTCATCTCTTCATTCAAAATACTACTCTTGGCTAAATCCATGGTAATCGTACCATCCGGGGTAGAGTTAGACAAAGATGTTCGGAACGTCTCCCATGAGTCCGGCAAAGTACCAAGCAACCATAATGCTTGTATCTCATTATCAAACTTGATTCCCATCGCAGCCAACTGATTTATAATTCCTTGAAAAGAATTTAAATGATCGATCAAACGAGTACCATCATGATATCTCGAGCCATCATCTGTTTTATCAAAAATAACTTATTATTCCCAGTCTTTCGAGCATATAACTGTTCGAGCTTATCCCATAAACTACGTGCATGTGTTTCCTCAATAATATGGTTCATAACATTATCATCTACCAACTGCCTGATATAACCACACACTTGACGATGAAATATAGACCATTCAACATCAGTTTTATTCTCTGGTTTCTTCTCAGCAAATACAGGCAAATAAAAATCTTTCACATATAAAAGATCTTCCATCTTCCCTTTCCAAATATGATAATTCGAACCATTCAGTGTAACCATTCTACTCATATTCGTTTCCAATGTTTAACCCAAGGCAGAAAAATCAAGCAATAACCTGATGCTCTGATACCACTCTGATGGGAGAACGGTAATAATTCGAACAATATCGAATCAATGCAGCGGAATAAAATAATCTCCCCTCTTGTGTAAACCTAATAGGAATCGATATAGTAGAGTAAAATAAATACCAAGCACGCGAACACAAGACGATTTTTTACGTGGAAAACCTCCTCAATGTGAGGAGATAAAAAACCACGGGGCCGGAGTCCACCCGAAAAATCTTCACTATCAATAAAATTGTTCTTCTCTAGCAAATACTAGAGGTACATAGCAGCAAACACCTCAAGAACATAATTCTTGGCAATACACATGAACTTCACAAGAGATCAAGGATAAATCGACCAAAAACGCAGATTTTGATCAATCCACGAAAACCTGATGTAAGGAGCTTCAAACGAAAATCAAACCGTTCGATTCGATAAAATTGCGTCACGAACATGCTGACAAAATTTCAGCTCAATCGGACCACGAATCGACCTCCAACACCAGCTTGATGTAAATCGATATTCTTTTTGGCAAACCCCGCATTTTCTCGTTTCTCTTTTTCTCTTGTTTCTTTTTCCTTTTCTCGCTTTCTACCTCTTTATATAGGTAGTGAGAAACCATATTTCCTCATATAACTTATTATATGGGCTCAAGCCCTTTTTAGGCTTGCAACTCATTGGACTTCCTCCACATAGGAGTGAACCCAGCTAACAGCTACACTGATTTTAAGACCTTGTCTCCGACCCAATTACATAGGAGGAACTGCAGAACGATGCTGCGTAGTAGCAGGGGAGAAAAGCGGACTAGGAAGAAGAGGAAGGGAGGGAGAGGGAGAGGGACCGGGAAGGCGAAAGTGGCAGCGGCAGTGGTGGCGACGGCGAGGGCAGCCAGTCCGATCAGGGGAGACAGCGTCGGCAATCGGAGAATGAGGCATTGATCCCTCATGGTCATCTCTACGGGACACGAGGTCGAGCTGGAGAAATCGATCCCACGGTAATGCTCGACGGTTTGTATGCCGAGGATCACGGCGCAGAGTTCCCTCGCCAGCATCTCCGCTTCGTGGCTAGCCGCGGCGTGCCAAACCTGATCGAGGTAGGGGAAAGGAAAAAAAACAGAGCAAGAGGCGACGAGGCTCAGTTTCATCCGCAAAAGTTCAGTCTCCATTAGCGTAACCCGAGATGATCGAGTGATTCCGGGGACACAGCGAGATTCCCGCCGGGAAGGCAGCCCGGAGCTAAATCGGGACAATCCGACACCGAGGCCCGCCGGCCGGGGCCCTCCGGGCGCGCGGTCCACGAAGGTGGTCCGCCGTCTGAATTTCGCCAGACCCGCATCTTACTCGACCGCCCATTCGAGATTCCGAAAGGACCGAGGTCGTACCGATCGTGCTTCGGTTTTGTCTCGTCGCGAACTTGTTCGTGCTTTATCGCCTCGACGACACGTGGTCCTCCCGGCCTGAAATAACGGTTCCGACGACGACGGCGGTATACGAGCGACGAACGACGGTGCGAAGAAGGAACGCAGCTGTAGCGACGATGATGATGGCGACGCGCGAGGAGACGTGCCGAGAAGGGTCGGTCGGCTGCAGCCGGCGAAAAGAGACGAACCCTGCCGCAGTGAGCTTGGAGCTGCTGACCTGGAGAAACGGGGAAGCGCATTGATGGCGGTTTTTGCTCCTTTGGAGTTGGGAGAAGAAACCCATGACGCAATGGTGCCTAGGATTCGTGCCTACCGGGTTTCGCACGGCAATCCTGCAACTTCAAGAGGGAATCCGGAAGAAGAAAAAGATAAAAGAAGAAAGGGGTCTTTTTAGCTTCAAGGTAAAAAGGACCCGAGAGAAGAATCAGGAATTGTACAATTTTTTCGTCGTTTTGTTTGCGGGGTTTTGATGCGGTACGGGATAGTTACTGTGGAGTGGTTGTGCCTCGGGTGGTACGTTTCTCAGTCTGACGTGGCGACTCACCTATTTACTATCCATACACAAATATATGTCATGCCAAGGTTCTGTTCATTGCTTTGGAAGCAACGCTTGTGCTGGATGAACAGACCACCATTTTTAAGCACTAAATCAGAGAAAAATGAGGGTGCTTAACTGAGTTGATTTTTTCTTGCAATATCATATTAAGCATGGAATATCATTGTTCTCCTCATATGCGATGCCAAAATCTTCTCTGCCCCTCTTAAAAGGCATATTAGTCAAGTCTATGGTATCCGCACTCTCATCATCACAATCTCTAGTAGATAAATTCATATAATCTTTCAATAAAAGAAAATGGATAATCTATTGCGAAAAAGTATAATCACTTATTTACAACTTAATGGCATTTTCGAGCAACATAAGAAAACACATACCCTCAAGTTAGCTCACTCAGAAAATTCATATTGTTGTGTGTTCACTGGAGTGTAAAATCCATTTTTAACCCATATCCAATAAGATGGTTCATATGGGTTAGCTAAGTTTTAATAAATGAATTTGGGTTATCAGTCTAATGATATATGAGTTGTAAATGGGTTATTAGTTATAAAGATAATTAATTGAGTCAACTCATTAATGAGATATCATCATCTTGAGTAATTTTTATAATTTGTTAAAAATTTCTAATTTTTTATTTTTTTTTCATTTTTCTTTTTCTTTCTTTTATTTTTCCCCCAGTGAGGTCGAATGGTTGACCCTCACCAACCACAAGCAAGGGTTGCAAGGCCCTTGCCGATTGTGAGTGAAGTTCGTGACCATTGCCTAGTCGCCCAATTGCACTAGCAAGCCTCAAGTTTGCTAATTAGGCAAGGTTAATGCCTCGCTGGCCTCGGGCGAGCTCAAGCTCACTAGATCTAACAAGGCCAAGCCCATCGGTCTCGACGCGCTGGATATCCTATGTGACATGGCCGACTCCACGTTAGCAATTCTTGGCCTAAATTGGCCAGGTAGATTGAATCTATATTGTCACAAAAGATTTAAAATTGAATTGATACCAATTCAATAAGTATAGGACTTTTGTGGACTTTTACCTATTAATGCCCTCCTACGAATGCACCTTTCTACACCACATGCAATATTTTCAATCAGTAAGTGTAGCGCGAATCCCTCTATAGAAATCATATTAGCTTTAAAGATGAATGAGAAAGCAAAATTAGAACTTACTCAATGACCTTTTAAGGGTGTTAAACTCTTGCGCCATAATCGGCCATGTTGAGGTTCCTCCATTGCTTTCACACATCAGTCGAGTTTGTGGTGGCATTTTTCGTTTTAAAGATACGCAACACTCTCATCAGCGCCATTCGGTAAACCAATGTGAATAATTTATATTTAAAAACAAATTGCTGCCTCAATAATAAAGCTAGTTACATATGTTAGCAAAACTACTTTTGATGTTAGCACTTGTTATTTTACTACCGTGTAAGTTAGGGACGTCCATGGAGTGTTGATAAATTTTTGAAACATTTGTTAAACGCGGGTTCATGAAAATATTTATTAATTACAAACAAGCTCACTCTCTTCTGTATAAAAATTCATATAACGAGCAGTATTTGTACTTGGCCCAAGTTGATTTTACATTTGCAAGCCATAAGTGATAGGGCTATCTCATAATATCATTCTACACGACCGGTGTGAGTCGCTACTACCTATATAATCAAGTTTGAAAGATTTAATCTTCCGATTTTTATTTTCTCAGTGAAAGGCTAGACTTTCTTGGTGGCTTATCTGGTTCTTTTAATCTGAAAATGTTTTGGAAATATCTAGACTCCATCGTGCAGTGCAGAGCAAGGATGTAGATGTTTTGTGGATGAAGATTGGACTAGGGTTGCCGCAAGAATTAGTGAGATGGTTGATATTGACGATGTCAGCGGAGCTGGAATCCTCTTCCTCTCTTCTTCTTGTATCTTCTCTGTCAAATCTGCTTGGGAGCTATTGAGAAATGAATCTATTCGAGCTGCATGACGCAGACATTATCATGGTTTTGTCCAAAATATTCCTGGAATCATAGCAATCTACCGACCAAAGATCGAAGTTGAGCCTGCCGTAGTGAGCCTGGAGCTGCGGGCGTGGGACGTGGCCTGGAGAAACGGGGGAGAACATTGAGCGCGCTTTTGCTCCTTTGGAGTTGGGAGAAAAAACCCATGACGCAATGGTGCCTAGGATTCGTGCCTACCGGGTTTCGCACGACAATCTTGCAACTGCAAGAAGGAATCAAGAAAAAGAAGATGGAGAGGATGAGGAAGAAGGGGAGAAGAGAGAAAGGAGTTTCTCTTTAGCTTTTTTTTTTTTTGGGTCGAAAGTTTCTCTTTAGCTTCAAGAGGTGAAAAAGGAGCTGAGAGAAGAATCAGGAATTGTACAGTTTTTTTTTGTCGTTTTGTTTGCGGTTTTGATGTGGTACGGGATAGTTACTGTGGAGTGGTTGTGGCCTGGTACGATTCTCAGCCTGATGTGGTGACTCAGCTAGTCATTTACTATATATATATAATTAGTTTCAATCCCGAGCCATCTTGAATTTGTTTACCAGAATAAATTGACTTTAAGACACATATAATAAGTAAAGTAAAAGGAAATATAATTTCATTAAAGTAGCATGAATGATGTAATCTAGTTTCTTCTACCAATGTTATCAACTTCTTTTACTTTTGTTGGCAAAAAGATATTAGCACCCTACCAAAAAAAAAAAAAAAAAAAAAAAAATAGAGCATTCAAAATTTGAAAGTTTACACATATCACAGATGCATGGTGTTGCAGCAACTGTGCTCAACCGGGGGTACAGAGCTGGCCTATGGTTGAGCACAATTGCAATAAGGCGTACTAGCTCTACAGTAAGTATTTCACCCACTCTTACTCATTTCAGGCGCAAATGTTTATTATATCAACCTATCTGGCGATAGCCGAGGTGTGCAAGCACACCTTAACGTGGAGTTTACCTTCTCCATCATAGAGTCTCCTAATTTCTTATTTATCTTTGTCTTCCCGACATAGAAGGAATACGAAGGACAACACAGGGTCTCTCATCCCAGGCGGATCTCTCACATGTTTCCTCCTTAAGCCTTTTAAGGACTTGCTCAGGTCCTGGGTTTATAGCACAAGTGGAGAAGCTCAAAGCAAGCAATAAACCTTGAGGAAAGACTTTATTCAATTTATTCTACGTTGGAGAGAAATTAATAAAAAAATTTGGTTGAACTAAAAGGAAAACCAATGTATGTGAATATATGTGTGAACATGATAATGGAAAGTTGAAATTTGTCATAGATAGTTTTCCGACAACGCGCAATAATAATTAGATAAGAAGATCGTAGATTACAATAACAGCAATAATTACGACGAATGCACTTCCCAACACTGCGTGGAATTTTTTCGATCAACAAGTTTTGTGCATATCCCTTTCTCGAAACCACATTAGCTTCAAAGATGAACAAAGAAATGAGTAAAAAGAACTTACTTGTTTACCTTGAGGCTAGTCATCTCTATTGCAATGATCTGTCGGCCATACCATGGTTCTTTTCTTTGCTTTGGATGCAAAATTCGTGCTGGATGAACACACCAACCTGAGTTGATTTTTTTTATTTTTCGGTTTTGCAATATATCATATCAATGGAATATCATTGTTTTCCCTATACATGATACCGAAGTCTTCACCACTTTTTGAAGAAAGACACGTTAATCAAGTCTATAGCTGTACTTTTCATTTTAAAGATATGCGTAGCTCTCATCATCATGATCTCTAGTAGATAAAGTCATATAATCTTCCAACAAAAAAAAAAAGAAATCAGATAATTTATTACGATGAAGATGGTCAATTATCCATACAACACCAGAAAACACATGCCCAAGTTAGTTCATTCAGAAGCGTGAAACTTTTACATGAAAGAGCAAAAAGCTCCTTTGATAATATGCATTGAAGGGGGAAACGTCACTTTCATTAATATACATACATATATATATGCAACGTGAGCAAAATAAATTATCTTGATATCTGAATGAAGGCAACAAACTATTCTCATGTTATATCATTTTACAGAGAGAACCAAAGGACAAAGAGAATATTAGAAAAGAAAAGAGAAACTGCATACGGTTTCCACGTTTCAGAGTATTCATTTTGGTCAGTCCATATCTTCTTTCGGCTGGAACAACGGATTGACTTAAATTAAATCCATTTTGGCGCATGAGAACGTTTTGACTTCGAAAGACTGATATAATGGGGTAATTACTTAGAGCATTTTCACTCTTGCAAAAGCTTTCCCCGCGTCAGCATGGAGTAGATGAAAGAAAAGATAGATTTTTAGTATACGTGCACAAGAAATCCTAAAACTAATCATGAAAGTATAAATGAGTCCTAAAATTTACAAAAAAGTATAATCAAGTGCTTTTGTTAACTCTATCCAATTTGGCTAATGCTGTCATGGTTTTATTTAAGTATTTTATCTCTCCTACTTAGCACTAACGTGGTTAAAATGACATCGTTTTAATCTAAGTTTAAATTTTTAATATAATTTTTTTAAAAATTATATTTAAGAGAGGGAGGGAGAGAGAGAGAGGAAACTAAGTGAGGGCTTGTCTTAGCCCCACCATCACCTAGGGATGGTTGAGAAAGGTTGTTGAGCTCTAGCTAGTGTGGCAAGGGCATCCAAGTCCTCACCCAAATCTGGCAGAGGTTTACAACCCTCCCCAGATGAGGTCTAGATGAGGTGAGGGTCGTCGGCCCTCACCCTAGAGGCCCTTGCCTTTTCTCTTCATTTTTTTTTTTTTTTCAATTTCAATGTTTTTAAATTTAATTTAAGTAGTATTTAGATTTAAAAATCATATTTAAGCAAAAATGACATTGTTTTAGCATTTTCTTTTCATGTTTTAGCCACACTATCATCATATTTAAGCAAAAATTTTAAGATTCAATTGCAATTTCATAATAAGTTTTATGACTTTAGGTGCACATATTTTTCATCAATATGGTAAATGGTATGGTGTATTATTTGGTTTTTTTTCCCAAACATTGCTGAGCATATAGTTTTATGTCTTGGGTTACTATTCATAAAAATTACCTACCACGGATCATGGTTGAACTGGGGTGTTCATGTTCATTCTGTTCACTATTCATAAAGAACACTCATCTTTCAATTGTAGTTCTTCCAAGCCAGTCCGGATTGTTTACTTTCTTGGGAGGAAGAACGGCAACGGCCAATCCACCACTTTAAAGGGGAACTCATCTTCTGTTATATTGAAAACTTGCTTGGAATGCATGCTTGAATAGTGATCGGGTAGGTAGGAATAAAAAGCTCGTGATCATTCTAACCCTAGTAGTACTTTGGATGGTACTATCGAGTTAATTGTTACAGATGTTAGATCCAGCTTGTTATTGGACATGAAAGAATAGTAGGTAGGAATAAAAAATTCCGTGCACGCTAGAGGAGGTGTTGAGTAATGATATGTCTCGTGGTGCTTATTGACTTGGTTATGTACAGTTTGGGCTTTGTGCAGACCTCGATCCGTTTTCTGCATAAATGATTTTTTTCCTTATAAGAAAAGAGTAGAATTACTCCTCGTGAGCTGTTGATGGAAAGGCAAATTTAATATAATGAGGGGCCTAATACCCTAAAAATCTCTAAACTTTAGCTCCACTCCCAATTCTACCATACATTATTTTATCTCATAGAAAACCCCCAACTTTAGGTTATGTCTTAATTCTACCATGAACTTTTTTTCTCATAATAAAAAATCTTAGTTTTAGGTCCATTTCCAATTTTATCCTTTTTTTTTTGTCTTATAAAAAATCACTAACTTTTACTTGAGTATCAAATCTACTCCCATTAATCCTCTTTTGAAAATTGCCCTTAATGATCTTATAGGGCATTTCAGCGTCATTGTTATAGTTTTTTATTCCCCAAATTTCGAATCTAGGAAGACTTTTTTCATAGATAAATTTCCATATCATACCAAATAATAGTTTCTTGGGTATGAAATCTGAGTAAATATTATAGCTCAGAGTTGAAGAGCTCGCAAGACGCTTGAGTTAGGACACTCGAACAGCTTATGCTTGAGAGTTTTTCATCTCTCGGTTGTGAACAAGAAATGCCCGACTATGGCCACTACTGGCCTCGATTGATCTTAAATCGAATATAATCTGAGCCTGCAGATTGACATCGATCCCAAGTCGAGCCGACCCGATCCTTTGAGCAAGACGAGCATCCCCCCTGCCCCGCATCAGACCATCAGACCGTACCTCATGTGGCAACGCCTGTCAGATTAGAATCCCACCAAACCCCACTAACGAAATAAACAAAGTTATATACAACGAAAACCCCCCCATTTGATTCTTAACCTTACTATCATATCCTAAGTGGAGATCAAATGGGTCGGTCTGATCAAGGCCAAATGTCCAGCCGTTCCCCTTTGTCTCGTCCTTTGGCTTAACCTCAACTCGAACCCTCAGCCACAAAAACAAGGCCACGTTCGACCAGGAAACCTCCCAAAACAGCCACCTCACCGGCGCCACTTTCCAAATCACCCATCATCGAATCTCCACTTCATCATCTTTCGCTCGTCTTCGTTCGAAACGAAGAACCAAGTTCGGGCGCTGAAGAGCACTATTTATAGGCAGGCGTTCTCCAGGCAAAAGCGCACTTCAAACTCGGACTACCATTTTTTGAGATAATACTCATCGTCGGCGAAACCCAAACATGGCAACTCCGAAACTAGCCATGGTCATGGCTTTTCTTCTTCTCACGACTTCGGCCGTTGATGTGTACGCGATCAGAGTGGCGAGAAAGGACTTGGGCGTGGACCTTGGAGGCATAGGGGTCGGCATTGGAGCCGGGATAGGGCTTGGCCTAGGAGGTGGCGGCGGCGGATCTGGATCGGGTTCTGGCTGTGGCTCTTGCTCCGGCTCCGGCTCCGGCTCCGGCTCCGGCTCTAGCTCCGGCTCTAGCTCTGGGTCTGGGTCCGGGTCTGGATCTGGCTCTAGCTCTGGGTCTAGGTCTGGGTCCGGGTCTGGCTCTAGCTCTGGCTCTGAGTCCGGTTCATGGTCTGAGTCCGGTTCCGGTTCTGGTTCAGGTTCGGGGTCGAGCTCAGAAGCGGGCTCGCACGCCGGGTCATATGCCGGGTCTAGGGAAGGTTGGGGGGCGGGCTCCGAAGCAGGATCATATGCCGGGTCCTATGCAGGGTCCAGGGCTGGGTCAGGCTGGGGCTCTGGACGTGGTGGAGGATACGGCGGGTCGGGTGGCAACGGAGAAGGACGTGGATATGGAGGAGGGTATGGGAGGGGAGGTGGAAACTGAAATGGACGATATTTTTCATATTTTTCATCATGCGTAGCTAAACGGTCTTAGTTCTAAGGAGAATAAGCATCTAAGATCAACTCCGCACATCGTTATTCCATCTGTTTTGTGTGTGTGTCTTCCCTTTTGGGCAAGAGATTGTGTGTTTGAAACAGTGCAGAAGTTTATCAAATTTCGGGAGATGTCCTAGGTTGGTTGTTTGAAGGTGTCATTCTCTTGTATCCTAAGCATTTTTCATTGTTGAGAATAATCGAATGTATGATCATTTGAAAATCACGTTCGCTAATAATGTCGTGGCATGTAGTACTGATTCCCTGTCATGTGCGTGCTCACCTCCTGTTATATCTCATCGATCGTTGGAACGTTGGGAATTTGCAGTATCATTCTTGAAAAGGATTGATATACGGAAAACAGTCGGGAAGGTATCAAGAAGAAGAAACGCGATTTCATTTTTGAGCTGCAAGATCCTCCTTAGATCAGCATAGCTTCACTTGCTAGGGGCCATACATCCAATGCCCCGAAAGAACATGATTTAATAGAGTTCATCAACTACTGGCAAAAAAAAAGGGGGAGTGTTTATTTCTTTGCATTTCGTTCGCCTTTTCTTTTCCATTTGAATGTCGGTCATCTTATTCAAATGATCATAAGCAACTTTTTCGTAAAATCTACAAATTAACGTATCAAAAACAGGAAAGGATAAATTGGGTGATTATCTATTTTAATAATATTTTAAATCATCAACTTAGTATTGCAACTTATAATCTTTTCAAGCTCAAGAAATTTCACTACCGACAGCTAACATCATGATTCTTAAGTAGTTAGAATAAGATGTATCCCAATCTTGGTCATTACTCATTAGGGGTTCCAATGGTCGGTTTGGCGCAGATCCCCACCAATATCATCGACACCTTTTGCGACCACCGGGCAGAGCTCAAGGCACATGGCGGCTTTGACGCCGCAGCACTTGCCGATGAGGAGGTCCTGGCGGAAGATGTGGGAGAGGGAGCTCATCGTGTCGTCGAGCTCCTCCTCCTTCACGTCAAGGAGGGCGCTGGCCATGAATCGCAGCTCGGCTATCTTGGAGACCGTCAGTCGGGTACCTTATCCCATACTCCTCAAACTGCTCCTCCGGCCCTCCCATCTGTCGCAACTCCACCATCGCGAGCTTTCTCGATCCATTCTCGCAGTTCAAATAATGCGGGCGTGTGATACTGTTCCCTCCTGGTTTATAAACACACGTACATGATGACCAAATGGGTCCGTCTCCCTCGTATCTGAGAAGGGATTGCATTGCATGGGACGGGACAGTAAAATATAAGTTGATGTTGCAGGTCAAGAACGAACTAGACGAGGAGGCCAGGCTAGCAGACGGAAGACGACGTGTTTGGGTCGTCATTGGGAATTGGTCTCCGACACCGACCGTGTTTCGACTGCTCCTGGGACTGCTCAAGTGGGGAATCGAGCGGTCTCGGCATCGGCTTCGTCCCGTAGTCTGTGTCGTGGGTAGTCGCGCGCGTGCACGCCGGAGCAGACTGTGAAGGAATGTCCTCCGGCGAATTACTGGCGGAGACTGAACTGGATCCCCATCGCTACAGATGCAGGAGTTGCACCTGATCGCCGACGTGGCGGCAGGCTAAAGAGAGCGGCGGCGGAGTGAACAGTTGAAGCTAAGGGCTAGGAGAGGAGGAAGAGGGTCGGCGTTGGGGAGTTCACGGGGAGGGGCGTTTTGGAAGGAGACAACTAGGGATTTCCTGAGAAAGTGGCGTTTGGAAATATTTTCAGAGCATATTTAGGTATGTGACCTGAAATCCAATCGAATCGTCCGAAATTCGTTGCTTGTTTTATTTACTATCGAAACCGATAGATAAAACCCGAGCCGAAACCATCCACAGATTTTGGTCACTTCGGTTTTTTTTTTTTTTTTTTTGAATGGTCACTTCGGTTTTTTTTTTTTTTTTTTCTTTCGATCTCTACTCTACGCCTACTCTACACTCACTTTCCTTGTGCGCGCCTCTTGCGGGCGCGTGGGAGCGCAACCCACTCTCGAAACTTACGCGTCCCTACCCCATCCCCCGAGAAGGTGGGGATTTGAACCCTCACCTCCCCTTCCACGTGTTGGAAGGGTGGCCACTGGGGATTTGAATGGTCACTTCGGTTTGAAGGGTACTTTTTTATGCCCTTTTCGGTCATACCTCCAGAAAGGATGCTTCGCAGCTAGTTGAGATTATGAAATATAAATATTGACACATAAATATAGATATATAAGATTTTCATAAGTTTTGAAATTAGAAAAATATTCTTTTTATCTTGACAAGTAAACAAATAAGTTTGTTCTTTTACTTTTGGTGAATGGCATTTACTTGTCGGATTTATTCCTCAGAGATCTAAATCTGAATTGTAAAGCTGTTTTTTTTTTTTTTAGGACAATGGAGTTTCGTATCTCAATATCTCAAAATGATATATGAGAGATTCAAGACAAAGCACATCCCACATAGTAAATTAGAATAATAAAGCATAAATTGCTGTAATAAGTAGACTTTCATTCCATAAGAACATATCTTTTTTTTAGCATTAAAACAGGACGAACAACGACCAATCACAAATCTCGCATCATCATAAATAATGAGTACACACCATAATTTCATTCTCTAATAGCTATGGCTTGCTTAGTGAGTGGTGGATGCTTAGGTCGAGCATTGCCAACACCATCATCATATGGAGACACTAAAAATAGGCTGAACAGGCTTCCAAATATAGATTGAGATTGGGTGAGTGCTTGTAAAATTCTAAACGCAAGTGAAAGTATCGAACAAATAATATAATGATAAGAAAGAGTATCGTTTCACGGAGATCGATGATTAATAAACTAATCGAATACTAAAATAGATCAATTCTAAAATTTATCTAACATATCAAAATATAATTGAAAATAAATTAAAAACAAAATTTGGAGACTAAATGCAGTAAATCAATTAGATAAATATGCTAGAGTATCCGATTTCACCATAACCACTAGATATGAATTTTAGATTGTTGTGAGTACAAGAACGATATCAAACATGTGATAGCGGAATTTCCTAATCAATTTACTATCATATCTCTAGGTATAGCAAACCTACTCAGTTTATTAATCCACTATATCTCTATGTGAATTAAAATAAACATAAGTGCATTAAAAATTATAAATATTCCCAGTTTACAATGAGTCTTTTGGATTACCTTATCATCAAAAGCTACACAAATAACGTGGTATATCTATATCCACGTTTAATTCATGGTTATATATTATAATGAACAATTGCATATTATCACTTCTCAATCTCAAACATGCATATCAAATCATTCAAGTGGTGACCAGTCACTCAAAAGCATTATGCACAATAATATAAAACTCACATGAATGAAATCAATTGCAAAACATAAAAATCATAAAATTCACATCATTATAGTTAGGCTACATCGTAGTCCTAACAAAAGAAAATTAGAACATAGTAGAAAAAAATAAAATAAATAAATAAATCAAACTCAGCATCTTGAATAAAAAAAAATTATCTTGTTATTACTTTTGTCTTCTTTTGAAAATACTTGAAAAACTCTCAAAATAATGAAAAACGATCTAACAAAAACCTTGCTGCTCCCTCAGCTCTCAATGTTCTCCTATTTATAGGATATATCCAAGATTCTTATCTCCAAGCAATTGCGCATAAAATTAAGGGTGTGCAACGGAAACCACCCGAACTAGGACTGGACCGGACTAGACCGGACCATCCGGTTTTGGGCGGTTCCCACGATCGGCGGTCCGGTTCCCGGTTCCTAATCTTGGAACCGGCGGCCGGTTGGTCCGATTCCCGGTTCTAAGGTGGGAACCGGACCGACCGGACCGGACCAAATTTTATATATATATATATATATAAACACGTATAATATATGAATATTATTTATGAAACTTATTGCAATCGGAATTGCAATTGAGGTAACAACCTTTTATGTGACCAAGAGACCACCAAAGCTCTTGTTATTACTCTTTATTTATAGAGAAAACTTATTTTGTTAGTTTCATAGAGATTATTTATAAAAACTAAGCCAAGCACAACCTTTAATCACATTGTTCATGGCTTTTATGCTTAAAATTAAGCGTGAAACACATAAACTGTGATTGATATTCACGCAAGTGAAGTTTTAATATTTTGCACGTAAAAACATGTGTGAGTAGTTGTATTAGATTGACCAGGAACCGAATTGGATTGATCAGTTCGAAGCATGATCATTCTTTAGTGAAAAAGAAAGTGCCGATTTTGTTGGACCAGACCGGACCGGACCGGAACCAATGGTCCCGTCCAGATCCCGGTCCTAGGACCAAATGGTCCGATCCACGGTTCCCAAAATTGGGAACCGATTCTCCTAGTCCGGTTCCCGGTTCCACCTTGAAACCGGACCAAACCAGGAACCGATTACCCCTATATAAAATTAGGGAGTAAATTAGAGGATTTTTTATTTGATATCTATCTCCCAACGCTTGCAGATAATATTAGGGAATAAAATAAAGGATTCCTTTACTTGATATCCATCTTCCACTGTTTTTTTATTTGAATTCCTGATTTTTGTCATTATTTTCCTTATCTTTTTCATATCTCATTATTCTGTATAAACAAGGAAAATTCAAATTATCAGAAGAAAATTCAAATATTTTCTCATAGATATTGCATTATTTGTTGCCTAAAATAAGTAAGATAACTCTATTTTTATAGAGTTATTGGTGAGATTAAACGAGCATAAAAACGCCTCTAAGGAACTTCCAGATCTAAACATGAATTGGGAGAGAAAAGCTCCCATATCCAAATCTTGATCAAGAAAACAACTTATAAAATTTGAAAAAGTTGTACAAATGGTTCTCGCGCGGTATGAACTCAATGTATTCCTCCTCGATTCTATTAGACTTATTGATTCAGAGGATCTGAAGTAGCAGGTTGATTCCCAATGATAAAAGCAGAAGATACGGCTGTCAGGAGAGAAGAACATCGGCAGTAAGCAAAGGGAAAAAATAACAAGAAGCTAGATAAAAATAATAAAATACTTCTAGATTAGATCGGGAGAGAAAATCTCAATTTGAGTTAAGAAGATGGAGCCTCCATTGATGAGGGAGCTTGAAGTGAAAGAGGAAAAGGTATCCAGAGAAAGGTGGGTGAAAAGAGAAAGCGGCTAGTGTTTTCATGTTGAAACACCAGGTACAACGCAAGAACTTGGCCATGCAATTATAGCTGTTATATAGAGTGCTCGGACATGCTGAACATGGAGTTCCAAAGTAGATGTTCATAGTCTCAAGTTTTGCATACGGAGAGATTTATGGGGAAGCTAACCATATTATGTCTTGCATATTTGCTTCTACAGATAGGATATACCGTCCTAAGTAAACTGAAATAGGCATACTTGCTACCCAAGATATAAAACAAATTTGCTTCAGTTGAAGTAGTTTATATGTGAATATGTGAGTTCATAAAATCTTCTGAATATATGTAATAAGAAATTGAGCTTGATAAAATAGCCTTCTATAGGAGCTCCACGTGTCGAAATCTTGTTTATAATGTTATCTTTCATATGCAAGAAACATTGTTGATGCGTTTCAAATATAGGAAGAGCTCAAAAATAATTACTTAATTGAATGTATGCCATGTGGTCTATGGTTAATGCCCATTTGAAAATCCTCTAACAATATTAAATAAGAATTAGTTAAATTGGATATGTCTTAATATAAGACAATAACATCAATAAAGTTCATTTATTTGTTAATATTAATTAAGTACGATTGAAAATGTATAGTACCATATCTACTTTTTCCGGGTTATTAGTAAGCCCATTAATGTTAGATATGGTCATGGACATACATGGTTTCTCCTTACGGCAATTCATTTGAGATTATCGGATACTTTTGATATGTAAATGGTACTTCTTTAGCTAAACAAGTAGTACTGTCGGGAATAATGGATTCCCTAAAACCAATCCGATACTCAATCAAACCCCTAAAACAAACGCGGAAAACGAGCTCAAGAAACATATGTATCACCGATCGAAAAGTACATCAAGGAGTTGAACGTACCTTGTCTTTCACAAATTAAACACCAATGTTGAAATTCGAGGAAAAATTTTGATCTCGTTCTACCGAGGAGCGTACTGTTGCTTTTAAGATGAGAGAACTTTGATTTTTGGGAGGTACTGTTCTTACGTTACTTTGGAGAGAGAGAAAGCGACTATTCAGAAAAACGTACGTTCACTCAAAAGGTACGTTCATTTTCTTTCCTTTCCTTAAAGCGTCTCCTCCAAAGGACGTAACCCCTCGACGTAACACCTCTTCCAAAAGACGCAACCCTTCAACACACCCTTTCATATCTCAACCCTTCATTCATGGGCCCTTAACCTATGGGTCGAACGGGCCTACTGAGGCCCATCAACACATAGAAAAACCCATCATCTCCCACTCGCACATGGTGGGCCGGACAAGATCCTCTTTACCTCTCTGCAATATTCATACCGGTGAATAATCCATGCAACCGGCATACTTTAAACAATGATATATTGTATTTACAATTATGATTATCCCATAAAACAATCATAATTGGTCAACCAGTGAATATAAAACTAAAATATGATTCTCCAAATTCGATCTTCCTTTTTCCTTCAAACTCTTAATTTTAGTTCAGTTTGCTTTTCTAGAAATGTCCCATTAGATCGAATCAATTCATGATCATTGGCAACATCCTAAGATAACAAACACTGAATAAAAATCTTGAGAATAAGTAAGAATTATGAGGGCATTATATTGAGGAAACGAGAGTTTTGGTGGAAATCAATTTCGGAACAAGACCAAATTCATTTTCTAATGTCACCCGATACCATGAATGGACCTAGACTTAGAACCAGGGAAGGAGAGTAAATTTCCTGCAGGTATGCATCCCACAGTGGGCGAACAACTCCCGTTCAAGCCCTTCAGGGACAGCCTTTTAGCAGAAAACCACTCAGCCCTTTAATTCAGAGCCTAGAGACACTCAAAGATGCCAGAATGGAAACGTTTCTAACCTACCCAGGCTGCATTTCTTGGCGGATCCTACCAGGCTGGAGAAGAAGAGGGATTTAGAAAGCCAAAAAAAATATTTTCACAAAACACTCACTTTACTTCAAGGGACTCTGCCCAACACAATACACCATCCTCGCCTTTTATAGACGATAAGAGGTTACAAAGACACTCACAAGGACCAAGCTCATCGGTCCGGATACAAACAAAGGCACCGGAAATTTCCGAGAGGGAATTATTCGCACACTATGGACAGTAACAGTACTGTGAACAGTACTTTCCCTAGCCTAGTGCTACAGTAAAAGTGAACAGTGACTTGCTACAGTGAAATTGTACGGACTCAACGATCTCGTCCGTCACGAGTATTGTAGTTACAGACTGAGTCATCTAAGCTGCATTCTAGAAGATGTTCCTCATATTTCTGTTCAAGAGCTTCAAGATCTTCTAGTGAGAGGATTTGGTTCAGTCGTCGTGATAAGGATGCTTTTACATGAGCCTAATGGGATGCTTCTTCTTCAACCTAGTTTGTATTGTCACTTGTAGTGTTGGCATGAATGCTTGGCTAAGGCCAATTGGATGGCTGTGCATAGAAGGATGTGTCCATATTTTGAGATAAGGACGAAGGTCCTAGATTATAGGGATCTTAGGAAAGAGGACCTCCAAAGCGTGCATAGGAGTCTTGAGTAGACTGGATAATATCATCTTCACTTGTCACTTCATGATCTTGGAATGATGCAGCTTGTCTGTATTGCCTGAGTGCTTCCTTAGCTTCTGGTGCTAGGTCATAATGATCCCACGTAGTGGGTACATTATTCCATATTTCTTCGGGAATAGTTTTGTTTTCCTGGCACAAGATTCTTTGGAGTTCTCGGTACTGGTGTGCACAAGATCTAACAGATCTTGGATAAGATTTGTGAATTTGAGTTTCTCGGCTGTCTAAGTACGGTCTATAGAATGCGGTTCCTATTTCCTGTGGAGCATCGAGGATGTTGCCATTATTTCTAAAAAAATGCCATGGACGTCGGTAAAATAGGATGGTATGGACTTCAAGATTTGGGGTCATGGTTCTCAATTCTTTTTCCAAGAGATGTTTCCAGTGAGTAGAATGATAAAACCAATTAAGAAAATCTAAGAGATTCTTATCACTTTCTTTTTCAACATTTCTTCCGAGTAAGAATATCCTGGTGAGGTTGGTAATGAATCTTCTGTTTGGAATTTCAATGGCTATTAAGTACTTATTGGTTAAGTACCATAATAACGTCTTAAGTTGATCAGGAAAATCATCTTCCTTCCAGGTAAGGGGATGAATGAATGGATAATTCAAATTTAACCCAAAATGATAAAGATCGAACCTCCATTAAATCTGAATAGATCTGTGTGGCATTGCCACATGATGTTTTCCAGGTTCTCAGTGAGACTATCATTTTGGATCTGTTGAATAATCTCCTGAGGATATTTCCAACTTGACAAATTTTTGATCTTCTCAATCTTATATTTCACGCCATGATTGAGCATATGAAAAGCAGGCCTTTTGATGTACATGTTGATTTTAGCTTGTGCTTTTGGCCTTGACAAGAAGTCAACAAGCACATTCTTCTTTCTAGGAATATGTTTAGTTTTAGAGTATTTTGAAAACCATTCAGCTCATCTAAGCAGCTGAGAATTTGGAATCTGCTTTTGTTTAAACTTGGTTATCTGAGGGAATGATGCCATGTCTAATTCTACTAGGAAATGATGGCTGATGAGATGGAATTCAAATTTTTTTATTCCATTTTTCACTGCTAGAATTTCTTTGAAAGTGGAATGGTAATGCATTTCAGCTTGAGAAAACTTTCCACTTTTGTGAGCACAACGGTGTCTCTTACCATTAATTTCTTCAAACAAGATAGCTGCCTAGTATTCATCACTGGCGTCAGTTTGAAGGATTCTTTTTCCTGTTGATGGTATTTGCAGTGGTGGAAGATTTTGCATAATCTCCTTAAGCTCAGCAACTGCTTTAGTCTGAGGTTTTCCCCAAGGTGGGGGATTCTTCTTCAGCATGGATTGCAAAGGAATCAGGAGCTTTGCAATGTTTGGGATAAAATCCCTGAGATAATTGATTATCCCAAGAAATTGCTGAACTTGTTTTATTGTGAAGTTATCTTCAAGAAACTTCAATAATTGAGCGATATGTGGCCCTGGGTAGTATGTACCTTTGTTGAGGTGCATACCAAGAAATTCAATTTCTGTCTGAGCAATATTCATTTTCCTTTGGGAAAGCATAATACCATGCTTTTTCACGATTTCTGCAAATTGCTCAAGAAGTTGGCAGTGTGACTGCTTATCAGGACTGCAGAATAGAATGTCATAAATATATACAGCTGCACTTGATAAAATTGGTCAGAAAGTACGACACATGGCCTTTTAGAAAAGGATGGTGCTACTTTTAAGCCAAAAGAAAGAACTTTCCACTGGAAGTGTTGGTTAGGGATACAGAAGCCTGTTTTGGATCTGTCTTCAGGATGGATGCCCAATTGCCAAAATCCGGCTTTGAGGTCGAATTTGGAATAAATGTGGGCCTTGGTTAACCCAGTAAAGAGAGAGTCTCTAGAGGGTAAAGGGAATTTATCATCTTGGAGAAAAAGATTGAGGGGTTGATAGTTGATCAGCAGCCTCATTTTTCCCATGTTTTGCTCAGCACGCTTATTGACATAAAAGGCTTCACAAGCCCATTGAGAATTGGAGATTTCAATAAGGCCTTGCTGCAATAATTCTAAGCATTCCCTTTGAGCTAAGTCAAGTGTTATGGCTTCATTCCCATATGACTCGCCTTTGTTGGATTGATGTCTTCA
This sequence comes from Eucalyptus brandiana, assembly GCA_014182725.1. Lineage (NCBI taxonomy): Eukaryota > Viridiplantae > Streptophyta > Magnoliopsida > Myrtales > Myrtaceae > Eucalyptus > Eucalyptus brandiana. The sequence continues at coordinate 30,428,328 of CM024670.1, forward strand.
TTCTTTTTTAATGGAAGGCGGACAAAAAACTCTGGATTTTCCAAAAAGGATGAGAACATTTCTAGTCAAATTCAGAATGGGATTCTGAACAAGATTCCAATAATTTTTTGCATGATTGGATCTATAATAAACTCATTTGAATGCAAAAAAGTCTCTGAATATTAACGAACTCAGAGAATCGGTCTTTATACCAAGACTTTTTCCAGGAATGATTCGAAGCTGAGAAATTTGAGTCACGATGTCCCAACCAATGATTAAGTCTTTGTTGGGAAGATTGGATCCAAAGATCTTTGTGAATATTGAACACTGGGGGAAGAACTGGACAGTTATGGGGGTGGTTCGACATTCGTGGAGAAAGTATCTCCCGAGGCGAATGAAATATCGGATATAAGGAGTCCGAATTCTTCGGAAGAACTTTGGTGTCCAGTATTGAACAACTTGCTCCAGTATCAATGAGAGCAATGACAGTAATTGGTTTGGCAAACTTTGAAGTGAGGATTTTTACAGGAAAATGGGGACAATGAGTCTGGCTCGAAAATATATCAAAGCTTGGTTCTAGAGATGTAGATGATATATGAAAAATATCTTCAGACTCAAAATCTAACTCAGTTTCACTAGAAGTGGGGTAACATGGAATGATACAAAGAGTTTGTTCTCTTGGTTCTTCATCAATAGAGAATAGTGATTCGATATTATCATTTTCAAGAGAAATACTTGTTTCATTCTCAATTTGATGTATCAAATGATGCTGACTCTTTCTAGCTTGGGAGCAATTTTTGGCAAAGTGCCCTTTCTAGTTGCAGATGAAGCAGCGATTTGATTTTTTGTGGCCTATGCGATCTTTCCTTTTGCGAAGGTATCGCCATTTCTTTTTTCTTCGGAAGTGCTTGTGGCCATGTTTGGATTTCTTTAACCAGTACTTCTTGAAATGTTTCTTCTTTCGTGAAGACTTCCCACAAGTACCATCACAGTCTTTCTTGGAACATTCGATTTTTAACTTTTGGCGAGAGCAAGCTGTCTCGAGTTCTCTGTCATCTGTGATGTAGGTACGGACCATCTGGCGCTTCAGGTACAATTCTTCAAGGCATAGATGGATTTCTTGCTGTATTTCTCCCAAGAGAATGTCTTGTACTTTCCTCTGTCTTGCAAAAAAGGATCTTTCAACCATCTAAGATAATTCTTTAGGAATAGAAGTCAGGAAGACATGTTTCATATTTGGATTGGCTCCAATCTGATAAAAGAGCTGAAGCATTTCTCGATAATGCTTATCAAGATATTTCTTTTGGAGGGAGCAGCATTTTCTTTCGAAAAATTCTCTTCTTTTCATTTCTATGAGATCAGTGGGTTTTCCCACAAAAAAATGATATAAGAGAGTAATGGCATGGCTAAAATCATGTGACATTAGAAGATGAATTTGGTCTTATTCCGAAACTGATTTCCACCAAAGCTTGAGGCTTCTTGTGAACCCCATGACAAAATTGTAGAGGACATCATTCATATCATGGTTGGTAATGGATTGAGTATTCAACCAAGTATGAAACTCTTGTCTTTCTGGCCATTTGTGGTAGGGGATGTCATCTATGGTGAAAAACTGTTTTTAAGCCATGGACACATGATGTGCTTGATTGTTCTGAAGAATCTCTGGCTCAGAGTAATTTGATTCCATATCCTGATCTGGAGGATCAGCCATGAATATTGATGAATTTACTGGTGCCATAGGAAGGTATTCAACATCAGGAATTGAAAAGGATGAGGATGAGGATGAGGAAAAGGATAATGATTCTGATTCAGTATCAGAAATGGTAGGAATAGTTTGTTCAACTGGGAGCAGATTCTGATCATTTGAAACAACGATCGTTTGTTTCGAGTACCCAAATCCTTTAGAAAAGATTCTAGCGAATTGGATAACATCATCTGATCTTGCCTTTCTTTTATAACGATCGAACTTGATTCTGGAGGCATTTTCTCTTTTCCTTTGTCCTTCTGCAGGTTTTTGAGACGATTTCGCAATTCTGTCATATCTGGTTATTTTCTGAAAGAATCTTCTAGGATGGCAACAAAAATGGACGGCTGGGGTTTTGGAGGCAAATACCCAGTTCTGACAAGAGGTGCCAGTGGATCGAAAGGTCTAAACCTTCCTTCTTCAAGGAGTTGGATTTGTCTCTTGAGCTTTTCTATCTCCGACTTAAGGCTCTCAAGATGATGATATCCTAGATGTTGTCCTAATTCCAAGGTATTTAGCTTCTTTTGGAATTCAGAAATCATTTTCTTGGTGGTCTCATCATACTTTCGAAGATCTTGTTGAACATTTCCAATCTTGAAATCAATTGCTTTGAATGAATTGTTTTGTGCTAACAGAGTCTTTGATTACCAATTCAGAATGGCTTCAGCGGCAGGAGTTCTTCTCTGTCTTCCATGTTCATCCACATCAGTGGGGGCAGCTATCTTAGGAGTATGACGATATCTGCCTTGTGGATCAATGAATTTTTCTGGAGCAAGAAACGAGAGTTTTGGTGGAAATCAATTTCGAAATAAGACCAAATTCATTTTCTAATGTCACCTGATTATAAGATCAAACTTTTGCCACTCTTATTAATCGTCTCATGCATACGTAGTATGAAATACGTATTACGGTATTAACTCTTTTCCATGGAGCGTATGTCTACACCATCAATACCGTATAAATGATAGTTTAGACATATCTAATGTTTAACTTGAGTTCATATATCTACACATTCACAGAATTCATCAAAACTCACATTTGACATCATAAATAGATAAAATAAAATATGTGAGTTATTTTACTTTCGAATATAGTCAATATTATGTCTTTATCTTAACACTCAATTAAGGTGACATATATATTTTAAGCTTGAACTCTCAATTATCACATAGATAATAAGTTTTAAAACAGTCTCATCTCTATTTATCACATAGTAAATAGAGGCGATAGCCCGTGTAAGTGGGCTAATCTTTTATTTGTCCGACATACTTTCTCAACTTTATATAATGCACTGAGCACTAAGATGCATAATCGTCAAACAAAGATTCATAGACATTAATGATGAAAAACACAAATTCATTAAATGTGAATACTTCAGGGAAATTACAATATTTAGTACATCAGTCTCTACACAGTCCTAAAGATTTTACATGACCACAAAACACATCTCTAGGTATTGGCTTTATCATAAGATTTACTATCATTCTATGCGTAGATATGTACTGTAAATTCATATATTTTCGTGCAACCATATTTTTGACAAAATTATACTTAGTATTTATATGTTTGGTCTTGCCATTATATTTTGGATCTTTGGTGTGCGCTATAGCTGCTTAGCTATCACAGTTAATAAATAATGGATTTGCAGCATACCCAATAACACCTAAATGATCCAAAAATCTCTTAAGCCACACACATTTTTGTACTACTGTTGATAATGCCATGAACTCAACTTCTATTGTGGACAAGGCTATACACGTTTGCTTCTTACTGCTCCAAGATATGGCGTCATTATTCAGTAAGAAAGCAAAACTAGAGGTTGATTTCCTTTCATCTAAATCTCCCCCTTAATCAGCATTTGAATAGCCTTCAAGTCGCAGATCCTTTCCTTGGTAATTCAGCTTGTAATCAGCAGTTCCCTTCGGATATCTCAATATTCTTTTAACGACTTTGCAATGTACTTGATCTGGATTGGATTGGTATCTACTCACCATTCCAACTGCAAAACATATGTCAGGTCTTGTACACATTATAGCGTACATGAAGCTTCCCACAGCACTAACATAAGAAACATGTTTCATTTATTCATTCTCTTATGGAGTCATTGGACACAATTTATGGCTCAATCATTCACCTTTTGCAATAGGAGTATCTATGGATTTACAATCTTGCATACGAAATTGTTCAAGAACCTTATTTATGTATATTTCTTGCAAAAGAGATAATGACATCTTTAAACAATCTCTTGAAATCTTAACTCCAAGAATGTACGTAGCCTCACCCATATCTTTCATCTCAAAGTTAGAAGATAACCAACTTTTGACAGTATTAACAAACTCCATATTGCTTCCAACAATTAGTATATCATCAACATATAATAATATTATCACAAATTAATCTTTGTATCTTTTGATATATACACAATGATCATCATCAATCATTGAAAAATCATATGCCAATATGGCATTATGAAAACATATATAACATTGTCTCGACAACTACTCAAAACCATATATCGATCTCAAAAGTCGACATACATTTTCTTCTTAAACTTCCATAATGAAACCAGCAGGTTGTTTAATATATATTTCTTCATCTAATTCTCCATTGAAAAAAGCAGTCGTTACATCCATTTGATGTAATTCAAGATCTATACTAGCTATTATTGCCAGAATAATGCGAGTCGAGGTAAATTTCACTACAAGAGAAAATGTTTTCTTATAATAAATTCATTCCTGTTGATTATACCCCTTCGCCACAAGACGAGCTTTATGTCTTTCTATTGAGACATCATCTTTACGCTTTATTTTAAGAACTCACTTGTTCCTAATGGCTTTGCATCCTTTTGGAAGATCAACCAATTCCCAAACATAGTTTGACTTCAATGACTCCATCTCCTCTTCCATTGCATGCATCCATTTTTCCTTACTATGGCAATTTAGAGTCCCATTAACATTTCTTGGCTCATCTTCATCCTATGGAGTAACCATAAAAGTTTCCCCTTCAATGTCAAAATGTCGAGGTGGAATACTTTTACGATTTGTTCGCTGTATGGGAAATTGTACACTTTGCACATCATTCCCCCATCATACTCCTACTCAGATTAAATAATGACAATATGTGGTTGTAATTGAGAGTGAGTTGAATTAAATTTATCACTTCTCATGTTACTCCCACTTGAACGAATTCCACTAAATTCATTCTCTAAAAATTCATTCTCTAAAAATCCTCACCTATTTCGCACTTCTTAGGAAATTCATTCTCTAAAAATGTGACATTCTGTGATTCGAATTCGGTTATACTTCCACTTTCCTACTTACCTATGAACACATGTCATTTCGAGTGTTCAAAGTATCTTATGAAAATACTATTCTTTCCTCTAAGACCCAATTTCTCAAACTTGTGAGAGGGCTCATGAGTATAGGCAACACAACCCCGTGACTTAAGAAAACTTAAGTCCAGTTTTCTACCTGTCCATAACTCATATGGAGTGGAAGTAACTGATTTGGAAGGCATTCGGTTAAGTATATAGGCAGCAGTTAATAACGCATCACTCCAAAAAGTAATAGGTAAGTTAGCATGCGCCATCATAGACCTAACAATTTCCAGTAAGGTTATGTTCCTTCTCTCCGTAATACCATTTTATTGAGGAATATATGGAATAGACGATTGTCTTTCTATTCCTTTTTCATCACATAAATTTTTGAACTCATCAGATAAATATTCACGACCTCGATCAGATCTCAATACTTTTATTTTCTTGTCTAATTGATTTTTTACCAAGTTTATAAACCTTTTGAAACAACTCAATGCTTCAGATTTATGAGAAATCAAATAGACATATCCGAATCGAGTATAATCATCTATAAATGTGATGAAATAAACAGTCATATGCCTTCCTCTTACATTCATTGGACCACAGATATCAGAATGGATTAAATACAAAGAAAATTCAGCTCTTGTGCATTTTCCAAATGGTTTTCTTGTCGTTTTCCCTACTAAGCAATGCTCACATATGGGCAAATCGACTTTTTCAATATTGCCTAACAAGCCCTCTTTGGCTAGTCTATTCATACGTTATTGGCTAATATGACCAAGTTTAGCATGCCATATATTCACATCATTATCATATGAATTAGAATATGTGAAAAGGGAATAACAAACATTGACATTACCATAGTCAACATTCAATACAATAAAATTATCTAAAAAATAACCACAAACATAGTAGTTTGCATTCAAATACAAATCCACACCACTATTATAGAAGTTCATACTAAAACCAATCTTAACCAACATTAAAATAGACACTAAATTTTGATGAATCTCTTGAGTATATAATACATCATATAGGAACAAAGTGCATCCACCACGCATATTCAATTGGTAGGTGACAATCATTTTTACTTCGGCTCTGGAGTTATTTTCTACATAGATCCACTTAGTTCCAGTTTGTACTTGTTGAAATTCCACAAATGATTCTATATCCTTCGCTACATGGTCTATTGCTCCCAAATTTACAGTCCACAAAGGATTATATTTAGTTAAGAATACAGAACTTAACACATAAGCAAAGTTCTTAAGAGTACAAGGGGCGACTACATTCTTTGGCTCATGACATTGCGAGCATAATGACCCTTCTAGTCATAGTTATAGCATTTCACCATTGAAATTCTCTTCACTCTAGGACGTTTTCATCTCTTATGTTGGTTAACTCTTGGTTTCTTGCAAGAAGGACTTGATCCCTTACATTTTCACATATTGAACTAATCAATGCGCTTGCGCTTAGAGCTCGAAGCCCCTTCTGAGTTGGAAGTAACACAACAAATATCTGTTTTCCGCTCAAATGCCTTGAGGCAGTCCTCTGCTAGCTCAAGGTGGTGCAAAGCATCCTCAAGTTCTTCCATAACATGGTTAAAAGCTTTTAGTGATTCTTGCTTTTCAAGCACATATTGAATTTTCTTATTCAATATTTCACAATTCTCGCCATTCAATTTGTCTTTTTTGTTCAAATCAGCAATTATGTTCTTAGTTGCTAAAGCTATCGATCTGAACATATCAGACACATATGTACGAATTATTAATGCCTATCATTTATGCATCCATTTTGCACAGACCCATCATATTAATGAATAATTTCAAGTAAGGTTTTAGAATCAAAAAGGTTACTATGTTTCCAATCATCATCCAAAAAATCTTAACTCAAAACTATCATTAATATAATCTTCTATGCAAAATAAGTTCAGCAAAGTCACTAAAACTTTTTTGAAATTCCCACAACGAAGTGTAAATTAACATACTAATTTATAACAATAAATAACATTAAACTTTCAATAATTAAACATGTCCATTACACTAAATAATATATTCAGAGAAAAATATCAACATAGAAAGAGATATTTACACCTAAAACATCTCAAACTAATCTAAAAAATAAATAGGAAGAGTCTTTTCTAATCTCTTAGTAAAATTCTCTAAGAATTTTGAAGGCACATTGGCCAACCACGAAAAAAACTTTGGAGAGCTCTCATGCCACCTCCAAGGCGCATTTACTCTGCGCCATGTGACACTCAATCCAAGAGTTGAAGTTTTGGTTAACCCGATCCTATAGTACTCTCTTACAAAAGCTATTGCAAGCCTCCTATAATCCGGGACCACGTTGACTTCCTATGGGCTATCTAACACTACTTGTCATTCAAGTGGAAGAGTGTTTATTAAGGCCGGCATAAGATAACCATTCCAGATTATTTCTTGTATCATCTAATTGACCCTGACCACGTGTGATACTACATCACCGTCATTCCACCGATAATTAACTAACTCAGTCATTAGCCCTTTTAAGTCTTGCATTTTCTTCGTCCGTTCTCGGAAATGCAGGCATGTGTGCATAACGCATCATAATTCCTGCAACAAATGCAGAACAAAAATGGATTACTTATAATCCACAATGAACAAAAGGGAAAATACATAATTTTTCATGGTTCCTGCAACAAATGCAGAACAAAAAGGGATTATTTATAATCCACAACAAACAAATTGGAAAATACATAATTTTCCTTTCTTCTATTTTATTTTTTTTGGCCGGTCAACGGTGGTCAACACCAGTCAACGGTCAACGGCTTAAGTCAACGGGTCAATAATCAAAGTCAACAGTCAAATAGGTCAACAGTCAACGGTCAGATGGGTCGAGATCAACGGGTCAACGGGTAGGGTCGAGTCGAACCGACCAACCCGTCACGTGCCACGCGCGTGCGCGGTTGACGTCACGGTGACGTCTGCTGGCACGTGCCACGCGCGTGCGTGGCTGACGTCACGGTGACGTCTTCTGGCACGTGCCACGCGCGTGCGCGGATGACGTCACGGTGACGTGGCTGACGTCACGGTGACGTCTTCTAGCACGTGCCACGCGCGTGCGCGGCTGATGTCAGCTGGCGCATGTCACATACGCCCTAGTGACCGCGCGCGTGCATCGCACACGCCTGGGGGAGACCGAATCAGGGCGTGCAGTTCCTTCCAGCCAAGCGTGGCGGCGCATCTGGTGGCCTCCGGCGGTGATCCGCCACTCAATTTTCTTGTATCGACGAGAGCTTCGACCCTACACTATCAGAAACGAATTTCGATTTACAGAAAATCACAAACGAGGTAAACAATACGCGGGTGTCGAGATTTTTCGTCCTCGATCGGCCGACGGCAGTGTTTCACGAAAATTCAATCAAAAGCAATTCATAAACATGAAAGGGGATCAAGAAACATGAACTATGACTCTGATACCAATGTCGGGAATAACGGATTTCCTAAAACCAACCAATCCGATACTCAATCGAACCCCTAAAACGAACGCGGAAGACAAGCCCAGGAAACACATGTATCATCGATCGAAAAGTACATCACGGAGTTGAACATACCTTGTCTTTCCCAGATTAAGCACCAATGTTGAAGTTCGAGGAAAAATTCTGATCATGTTCTACCGAAGAGCGTACTATTGCTTTTAGGATGAGAGAACTTTGATTTTTGGGAGGTACTGTTCTTACGTTATTTTGGAGGGGGAGAAAGCAACTATTCGAAAAAACATACGTTCACTCAAAAGGTACGTTCCTTTTCTTTCTTTCCCTTAAAGCGTCTTATCCAAAGGACACAACCCCTCAACATAACACCTCTTTCAAAAGACGCAACCCCTCAACGCACCCTTTCATATCTCAACCCTTCATTCATGGGACCTTAACCTGCGGGCCAGGTTCTTAGGCCCATCATGGGCGGACCAGCCTACTTAGGCCCATCAACACATAGAAAAACCCATCAAGTACGAATAAAATACTAAAGGAAAATGAGTGTGTGATAGGATGAGAAAATATTGGGCATGCCTTGCGGAGCCAGCACAACAAAAAAGAAGGCCATTGAGGTCACAACAGATGTCCAAAATGAAACCCAATGTCAGATTATTTTCAAAACTCTCCTCTCTCTCCTCTCCTCTCCTCTCCTCTCTCTCTTTCTTCTCTCTACATGCTCTCTCTCTTTCGCGTGCCTCCCCTACATTCTCTCTCTCTTGGTCACCCCCTCGTCCGATTGACGAATTTCGCAATAGTGGAGACAACCTTTCAAGGCAAAAGGCTTGGTGGACAAAGAACCACCGTGTGGCTCTGCCTCCGCCTCGAAAAGTTGCCCCAGCCGTCATGAAGTTTGCCGATTGGATGAGGGCATGGAGGCTAGTCAGTCGGATGAGAGCGCAGTGGCTCATCTGGCAAACCACCGCACGACTCCGCCTCCGCCTTGAAAGGTTGTCTCTGCTGTCGCGAAGTTAGTTAGTAGGACAAAAGCATGGTGATTGCTCAACGAACCACCGCACGGCTCCACCCCTCAAAAGGTTCCCTCCACCGTCATGAAATTCGTTGGTCAGGCGAGGGTGCGGTGGCTCGTTTGACAAACCACCACGTGGCCTCCGCCTTTGTCTCAAAAAGTTGCTCCGCCATCACAAAATTCATCAATCGAGCGCAATGTTTCATTAATTAGACGAGGGCTCGATGGGAAAGAGAGGAGGCGATGAAGAGAGTGAGTTGAGAGAGAGAGAGAGAAGAGTTTTTCAAATAATCCGACATTGGATCGCATTTTGAACATTTGTCACTTCCTTAAGCCTTCTTCTTCTTCTTTTTTGTGCTGGGTACAAAAGGGTGTACCCAATATTTTCTCATGACACTACCGTTCCTCCCTTGAGAATAATGGTCCTGCCACAACCGCGCATTTTTTTTTAAGAAAAAAAAAGCAAAAATAAGTGAAGAGAAAAGACACTTTTATAAACACCATCAAAATAAAATATTTTAACATTCAATACAAGACGAAATAATGTAGAATGTATATTAGCAACATCATGGATATAAAATATTTTTCAAACTTATAGTCATGAAAGAAAAATGTATATAATTGTCAAAATTAAAATTCAAATATATGTAAAATTAAAGCTTAAAATGAACACAATTTTTCGTGAATAGGATGTTTACTTTACCTTTTCTATTAAATTCTAAATTTTACCGTTATCGATGAGAAATAACAATGGCAACATACTAGTAACCGTCAGATAAAAAAGAATAATTACACATTGGTCGTAAGTTCTTTAACTTCTCTTGTGTTACGACATATTTCATAAGAGTTAAAAAATTGTAAGGAGTCACGACAAGTGTCTATTGGGTAATCCAAATTCCGGGATAATGGAAGTGCACAGTTTCTTTGCCTCGTCTTGGTTTTATAAGGGTTTCATTTCATGTTGGTTGGGCCAGCACATGGGTTGTAATGGGCTGGCCCATTTGTCTAGATGTATCTGATGATGGGCCGGCCCAAGTGTTCTGCTGGCCCAACCAATAAGCCAAATTACCTTTCTTCTTTTCTTTTTTAAATAATGGCTCTTTTATCAAGGAAATCAATTAAAATGTATGTCATCCTTGCATTATGAGTATTTTTTTGCTCTATTATATAGCGATTGAGTTTAGAATTTTAATTGGTCATTTGGGCCATCAAATAGTTTTTTTTTTTTTTTGGGTCGGAGGGTGCTATAAAGTTTTTTTTTTTTAATAGTCAAAAGGGTGTTATACAGTTTGTTTTTTTAAGTCAAAAGGGTGTTATACAGTTTACCCAGCATATAATATTGCATATAAGTATCGATAGTACAGCTGTTCAATGAACTAGTTTTTGACCATGATAGGATGTCCATAGTATCATCAATACAAAAAAAAAAATCTGTAAATTAAAATATAGGAGCAAGATTTTCATAGATTTGATAAGTGGAACTTTCGTTGTTCAATAGATATGTGCGTTCACGCCTAATTAATTAATAATGTATAATTTCGTTAGGAATTAAGCATGACATATATGCTACTATTTCTTCAGGCAAGTGATTCATCTGCTAAAATAGTTTAAAATAAGAATTCCATACTTATAAGCTTGTTGTAATGCAGGTTGGTTGATGTAATATACAAAAAAAAAAATGTATATAGAAAGTTAAATTTATAAGATGGAGGATCTAACACACTGATTCGAGATGAAATCGATGCTAGATTTTGAAATAGTCAATTCATTTATTTTTTCATTTATGGACAAAAATGAAATTTAATCCTTCCTTCTTTTCCTTCTATTTTTTTGGGTAATCTTTAATTGACACATTCAATCAAGCTTCAAGAAATACATGGGTCGGACTATTTTCTCTTTCCTAATTTAAAGGGTTTTTATTATTTATTCTTTTTCGGTGTAAGGAGTCGTGCTCCCATGTAATTTCTTCTTGATTAAAAAAAAACCATATTTATTTATAAATTTAAAAATTATTTGTTTTCTATAGATAGGATCGTTGAACTTTTTGAAAATCTGTCGTTTTCAATGTCTGCATTCCGTGTTCAAGAAATTTCGTCCCGTTGGACTTTTTAACCTGAGTCATTCAATTCCACACTCCTTCGATTTCGTGCTTTTTTTATAATAAAAAAAAAATTTGAACAAGACACGGTACGATTAGTTAATTAAGTAAATAAATGTCGGCTCATTTTTTAATTGTGTCGGTCCATCGTTTCAGAGAAATTTATTCTCCAATATATGGAATCGCCTCTGCTTTTCTTTTTCCTTTTTGTCTGGATTTAAATATTTTATTTTTTTCGAATGTCATTAGCATATGCAGGTTGAGTGATCGACAATACAAACATATTTTTGGCCATTCACTTGATCTTCTTAAACGGTATGCCAAAAATAAAAACATTTCCTTATCAAGTCATGGTTAGCAAATGTCTGGGAAGTGCTTGTCGGCCAAACCCTTACCAAATCACAAGAGTTGGCAAGCCCTTGATGACCGAAGGAAATATAAACTTGGCACGGTCATGTTTACTCTTTACCGTCTATCGCCAACAAGATCCAAGATAGATTCAATTCTAGTGCTATGAGAATTGATATAGAATAGTGAAGATAATGACACATAAGTGTCATAATTTTCATACGGCGTTCATTAAGAGTCATAACTTTTTTTTCGATTACTTAAATGTCATAACTTATGTACACCATTTACTTGAGTGTCATAATATTGTATATATTAATTTTTCAATCAATCACTCAAGTAGCATAACTTTTTTAAAAACGTTCACCGCAAATGTTAGGACACTTCAAATTTTCGGTACTTCGGTAAACGCTTTAAAAAAAATTGACAATTAAATTATCAATTGAAAATTTTGAATGTGAACGTTAAGAAGTTATGATATTCAAGTAATTGAACAAAATTATAGCATTTAAATGAGTATTGTACAAAAGTTGTGACATTTGCGACGTCTTTATCTTGAAGCAGTGAAAGTAGATACACATGCAACTTGAATAAGGTGGAATTGATTTGATCTTATCTAGAAGGATTAAGACCAAGAAACCCCCTCCTTTCTTCAACACAACTTGGCGATCAGCATTGAATACTGAGGTCGAATCATGGGGGACAATTCACCATGCACAAAGCATCTCAGAGAATCCAATGACGATGTCGGTTTCAAATTACGTGCTGAACTTTCCCTCTCTCTGACCTCTTTTATGTTGAATTTTCAATATCATCTAAAAATTACGACACTTCAAATAAATATCTTACAAAAGTTACAAGGATCTCAGAGAGTCCAATGGAGATGTCGGCACGACCATTCCAAATCCCACGTTGAAACTCTCTTTGGCCTCTTCCATGCTGAACTTTCAGTCCCATCAAGTAGACATCGACAAACCCTAGCCTGCCAAATGAAGATGCATCAAGATATGACAAGGGACTTTGACAATCTTTCTTTTGCATTTATCGACGGAACTACCAAAGCTAAAAACAAGGTAATTGATTTCCTTGAAAATTGGCTCGAGAGGTCGATTTCTGTTTCCCCAACTGCAACGAAAACATGTTAGAAAGGTTCTTTAATTGATAATTATGGCTCTTAAAATGACATTCTACGTAAATTTGAGAAATATATAGGTGGAAACTATGAAATTATTTCACATACCCTCTTTTATATATTTTTCATTTTCCAAAGTCACAATAAAATTCTTGACCCATCATATTTAATGTCTTGTGAAACTATACGCGTGTCGTAAGTTGTCGAGTTCATCAAAGAAATTAATGTGGAGAAGTTTTGATTATCACAGACCACTTAATCTTAGTAAGTACTTCCACTCAAAATTCAATATTTGTACATCTATTTAATCAATGAAAGCGACTATGAATTATTTGTACTTTGTATGAGGCCATATGTAGAATTTAAAGTTGAGGGTCTCGTTCAAATGGAATATTCTTTTTCATGAAACCATTATGCTTGGCCTAAATGGTTATGAAAATTTGTCTCTTGTTAATTGTAATTTTATTATCCGTAACAATATGGATAAATAGCCCCACCTTCTCATTAATCTAGTGTTCAATTTTTTTTTTTAATTTTCATATTTACTTATTCTAACTTAGATTTAACCGACATAACATATATTCGAACATCATCATCTTTCCTTTTGGTTTACAAACTTAATGCGAGTTACGTATCACCCATGATTGTAATTGTTAATTTCACGACCATATTATAGGTAGTAATTTGGAAATCGCGTGTAAGGTTATTTAATCCCACCACACGGTACTATGCTAAACTTGTAAAATCACACATTAATAATTTGATTTTAAAGCAAACTCGAATATATATTTTTTCACATTCATAAAATATTCATGTCAAAACTCCTTAATCCCATCACATAACATGCAAGATCATGGTCATATAGAAATGTCGGTAACTTACATAGATAAAAATGGTTAGAAAAAAAAAAAGAAAAAGAAAGGAGAAAAAGCAATGCCAAAGGGAAAAAGGACAAAGGAAAATTGGAGAAAGATAAAAAGCAGATAAAAAAGAGAGACTGAGAGTCGACAGGATGATGAGAACACCCCTCCCGAATAACTCTCTTTTCTATCTATATTGAGAAGATGTCCCGCCATTTCTTAAGTCTTCCGCACGATTATCCATGTCAATCCGATGCCGACCACGGCCAAAATAGCAACTTCATTCAATTTTTTATAGGCCAACCCAATAACGAAGCCCTGTTCCACGGCATACACCGACCAGCGAAGGAGCCGAACACTAATCAATAGTAGTAATTCCCAATGCGGGGGGGGCAAACGAGGGGGAGTTCCACCGGTCACGCCATCTTCAAAAAGACGTTCGCTTTGGTGGATTTCGAAATGAATTCACTCCAACGAAGAAAGAACCTTCTAAGAAGCAACCTTAAATTTTTTTTTATTTTTGAATTTTGGTCGGAAGCACCCTTAAATTGAATAGCTGGAGGAGGGCGCCACGCTCTAAATCCCATTATTATTGTACTTACCAAAAGGGGGAAACTAGAACTAGCTAGAGAGAGAGAGAGAGAGAGAGAGAGAGAGAGAGAGAGAGGTGTGTGCCAGTGCAGAAAGAGATGCCAGCCAAGACGAGGGTTCCATTAATGGAAAAGAGCAAATTCTAGGAAAGTGGTCTCCCTCCATAGTTGTTCTCCATGACCGCGCCAGGACAAGCTGGCAACCGAGAAAGGGAAAAAACCCTGCGTCCAGCTCCCCCACATTCTCACTCGTTTTCGTTGCAGAAGAGAGAGAGAGAGAGAGAGAGAGAGAGAGAGGTTGAATTGTTTGCAGCAGTCAAAGAAACAATAAATAAATCTTGGAGATAGAGAAGGGGAGAGGGTGGTTTTCAAATTAAGGAGCACCGCCCATTTCCCACATGGCCGAAGGAGGCCATCCACTCCGCCCCACCGTTCCCGTTCCCACCGGCTTCGCCGGCTGCTGCCCCCTTTTAGCATTTTCCCACAAATGATCCTAGTCCCGACCGTTTCTTCCGGCAGGAGGTTAATCCTCTCCCTCTCCCCCTTCCTCTACTGTCCTTTCTGTCCACAGAAAAAAAACGCCTTCCAAAAAAAACCATTATCCCCCAGCAACCAAGATATGGCCATGGCGCCCATGTTCTCCTTCTTCTAATTTCTGTTGAACAGATGAATAATTTGGATAACGTGGTCCAATTGGGTAAATTTATAATAAAAAATTAATGAAACCAACCAACCCCATTTCTTTGAATAAACTCCACGTCACCTGATCTAGTAGATTTAGATAAATTTGTGGGTAAATAAGCTTTTGGGCATGTTTGGACCTCTAAATGGATTGCGCGGTTTCAAAAGGACATGAAGACAAACTCGAACATGGAGTGTCGGATCGACTCGACGAATTGTACCTCTCAAGTTCATATGAATGCGCAATTGACCTTAATTAAAGCTAGCGCAATCAAGGGCCCTTCTTTGTTCCACAGGATTCATGAACTGATTTATTCGTCCAAGTTAGCCGCATGTCCATGGAATCAATTCAAGTAGGTACGCCGCTGGGTTAGTAAGAAGATCTTTTTCCCATGTACAATGAACTAAGTCCATCGTTTCAAAGAAAAACAAACAGAGAGAAGCAAGTTCTTGTAATAATTACAAAAAAAAAAAAAAAAAAACGCGTTTGCTTTCCGAAAACTAAATTATTTGAAGAATAATTTCATAAAAATAATTACTCGAAATAATTAATGTAAAAAAAATTAGAAAATTATCCAATTCCCCACTTGACAGTACACAGTCTCTCTCTCTCTCTCTCTAAAATCCAAGCTGGCCTGTCCTTTATAGCGCGTTCACGCGTATACTTGTCGCTTCTGGGTGGGTGGCCACTATATATAACCCTTCTCTCACTCCTCTTCCTTTAGCAGGTGCAGAAAAAAAAAAAAAAGATTTTTTATTTTTTCCATCTCATCTGCATCTGTTTTCATTTTCTCCTCCTCCTCCTCCTCCTCCTCCTCCTCCTATCCACCAATCAAGAAAACCACCACCAATCTTCTCTGGCCGTAGACCCAACGAAAGGGGAAGGAAAATCAAGAAACGAGATCTACCCATTTGAGGAGGAAACCGCCATCGCAGGAAAGAAAGATCAAGATCGAATCTTGACATTCAGGGAAGGGAAAAACCCGGATCGAGATCGAGCCAGCGCGGAGAGAAGAATGCCGTCGTTGCAGGATGAGCTGTTGCCGTCGACCCCGGGGAAGTTCAAGATCGACCACCGCGGGCACGCCGTGAACCGCCAGTTCCACCGCTGCTTCGCCTCCACCAGCACCCTCTTCCTGTGGGCCCTCTTCCTCGTCGCCCTCACCGCCTCCTACCTGAGCTTCCAGAGCTTCATCGACTCCGGCAACCGCTACTTCACCGCCTCGTGGGGCGGCATCCAGTGGGAGAAGCGCGTCCGCGACTCCGCCCAGGTGCACCGCCCCGGCGGGCTCTCCGTCCTCGTGACCGGCGCCGCCGGCTTCGTGGGCACCCACGTCTCCCTCGCCCTCAAGAAGCGCGGCGACGGCGTGGTGGGGCTCGACAACTTCAACAGCTACTACGACCCGTCCCTCAAGAAGGCCCGCAAGGCCCTCCTCCAGGGCCACGGCGTGTTCATCGTGGAGGGCGACGTCAACGACGCCCGCCTCCTCGCCAAGCTCTTCGACGTCGTCGCCTTCACCCACGTGATGCACCTCGCCGCCCAGGCCGGCGTCCGCTACGCCATGGAGAACCCCCAGTCGTACGTCCACAGCAACGTCGCCGGCCTCGTCGCCCTCCTCGAGGCCTGCAAGTCCGCCAACCCCCAGCCCGCCGTCGTCTGGGCATCCTCCTCCTCCGTCTACGGCCTCAACGAGAAGACCCCCTTCTCGGAGGCCGACCGCACCGACCGCCCCGCCAGCCTCTACGCCGCCACCAAGAAGGCCGGCGAGGCCATCACCCACACCTACAACCACATCTACGGCCTCTCCATCACCGGCCTCCGCTTCTTCACCGTCTACGGCCCCTGGGGCCGCCCCGACATGGCCTACTTCTCCTTCACCCGCAACATCCTCCAGGGCAAGCCCATCACCGTCTATCGGGGCAAGAACCGGGTCGACCTCGCCCGCGACTTCACCTACATCGACGACATCGTCAAGGGCTGCGTCGGCTCCCTCGACACCGCCGGCAAGAGCACCGGCTCCGGCGGCAAGAAGGCCGGCCCCGCCCCCTACCGGATCTTCAACCTCGGCAACACCTCCCCGGTCACCGTGCCGACCCTGGTCAGCATCCTGGAGCGCCACCTGAAGGTGAAGGCGAAGCGGAAGGTGGTGGACATGCCCGGCAACGGCGACGTCCCGTTCACGCACGCCAACATCAGCTCCGCCCAGGGGCAGCTCGGGTACAAGCCCACCACCGATTTGCAAACCGGGTTGAAGAAGTTCGTCAAGTGGTACTTGTCTTATTACGGCTACAATCACGGCAAAAATGTAAATTGATTTTTTTATCCTTTTTTTGGGACAATTTTTATTTATTTTGGGGGAAAAACTTGCTTGTTGTTGTAATTTTCTCTGTGGAGATTTTCTTTTTTTCGCAGTATAAAAGAAAATCCGAGATGGAGGCGAAAAAAAGAAGGCCCAAAAAAAAAAAGGAAAGAGGGAAAAAAAAAAAAAAAAAAAAAAGGAAAGAACGACAAGGTAGGTTCTTTACTTGGGGAGGAGGGGTGGTAGTGATGCAAAACGGATTCTGCTGCACTCCCAGTAAATTTTTGTTGTTGTTGTTGCTTCTGCTTTGTAAAGGAAAAAGAAGTTCCGGAATTCAATTAAGGTATTTGCTTTTTCATCAGCCAATTGTCGATAATTTCGAATTTGGTTTGTGGGAAAATCACAGTTCACTTTCGATTCCTATCCGACCCGGTGTTCTTGGGAATTTGGGTGAAATCTGCGCGGAGTTTGTATGAGTTGGCAATTCTTAGTGTTTAAGAATTCGCTGATCGGTGTGCAATTTCGAGGAGATTTAGGGGAGGATTGTGTGATTGCCAAGAAAAGAACAAGCAGCAAGGAGCCATATTCAACTATACCCTTTAGGAAAGCGAAATGGGAAAGGGGAAAAGCAGAATGGGAAAAGGGATAAACGGATATCCTATGATCTTTAGAAGGTACCGTGTCTTTCATTTCGCTGTTGGATGGAAATGCAATAAATCAATTCAATGCAACAAATCTCAGTTGTTCAACTTATTTCAGTTTGGACAGTTGTGATTTTTCTTTTTAAGGCAATTCATTCAAAAACAGAGACTAGATAATGAGGGTAATTCTGCTCGAATAAATCGACGTGAATATTGGACCATTTTGTGGAGAATGTTTGATGATTGCATGTAAAGGTTCGGGGCGAATTAGTTTTCCCTTTTTGCTATTCGATGTCAAGTACACACATTGGTCTACAAAGAATTGGTCGAGCAATAAAGATGATTTGAGCGGATTTAAGTAAGATGAGCAAGTTGGTACCGAGAATAGAGTGATTTTACAATATATTGGGAAAAACGAAATAGTTGCAATTAGATCAAAACCTAGTTGAATTAGTGAGATTATCTCATCGCGTTGAAGGACACATTAGAGGAATCCTAGAGATGAAGAAGAATAAAAAGGAAGATCTCAATTTCAAGGCCATCGAGGTTGGGAGCGCATATTAGAGGAATCCTAGAGATGAAGAAGAATAAAAAGGAAGATCTCAATTTCAAGGCCATCGAGGTTGGGAAGGGCCCCTGTGACCTCAACTTTAATGTGGCCACGGGGTTTGATTTTGACGTCGCTGACGTGGTGACGTTAATTGGAGGTTGTTTGAACTCGCGCGCAATGTGTCTACGCGCGCGCGCGCGCGAGAGGTTCTACCAATTTCAATTGGTTCTTGGATAGAACCAACTATTTTGGCCTTGGAATTAGGAGATTAACTGGCTCTCTTTAAAATCAGCCCTTTTTCAGTTCGGTTCCAGAGTTGAATAGGACCTGGCGTTGCTCCCTAGCAGGAGGCAACAATGTTAGTGGCAAGGACAATGCTTGGTAGTGGCGCATGGTGATGAGTAGTGACTGGGGATACAAAAGTTAAAATTCTAAGACCTGTGATGCTTTAGGTTTCATAGAGAATAATTTATTCAAATTCGAAATGTTATTCAATGATATAAAGTGATGATTTTAAAATGCCTGACAATGAGCAAGATTTTTTTATGATCTTTCGGAGGAGTGATTTTCATCGTACCACACAAATTTCTATTCACTAAAAAATTTCTAGAACTTTGTATGACGGTAAATTTTGCAGAAGAATTACCTTATCCCCAAAAATGAGAAAGATTTTGGGTATCTTTCTTAAAATTAAAATGGGAGAAATGACATAATAGAATTTTAGCTCAATGTGCAATATAATCATCGAACTTTTAATTTGTTTAATGAGATCCGTAAATTTTAACTCATTGTACAATGTGATCGGTAAACTTTTAATTTGCTCCATATACTCCCCAAATTTTTTACATATATTCAATTTAATCCCTTAATTATATAAAAACATTATTTTTTTTCCATTACTTTAGGATCACGAACTACATTGAACATTTTTATATTATTTAAAGATTACATTGAACATGTATCGAAAATTTCGGTACCCTATTGAACAAATTAAAAGGCTCATGAATTATATTAGATATTAAGCTAAAGTTTAATGATCTGTATTGAACAAAGTAAAAATTTAGGGATAATATTTCATATTGAGTTAAAGTGTAGAGATTATATATGTCATTATCTCAATTAAAATCGAGCGGAAATTCCACCGAAAAATTTAAAATAAAAAGAGAGAGAGAGAGAGAGAAAACACAAATGGAAAGCGAGGGAAGAGAGAGAGAGAGAGAGAGGTGGGGACAGCTAAGCTTTTGCAGAGGGACACGGGCGGGCAGAGGGCAGGGGAGTGACGAGCGGTCACCGAGGTGGGTCCCACATCTTCGGGGCATGAAAGTCGTACTGGCACCGTCAGATCCGGCGAAAATCCGGTCAGACGATCGGGTCCGTCCCGATCGATCCCAGCTGTAAAGCCCCCCCGAAACGCCGCCGTTGCATGCGCTCCTTGCCGACAATCAAAGCGAAAGCGAAAGCGAAACGCGCTCGGTGGGTGCATTTTTTCGTCCTAGCCGGTACGGTATTTTATTAGTTAGTGCCGCTTGGTTTCTAAGGTCTACTACTATTATGCTCTTGCGGATTAGGCTGGAAGCAAGACTAGTCAAATAAAACACCACATAAAAAGCCTTTTTTTTTTTTTTTTTTTTAATGAAGCTAATTTTGGACTCATATATATGGAACCCACCTTTCTGATCATTCGGCCCGAATTTTACTATTCATCAACAGTCTCGTTCTACTTCAGTGTCGGCTATATGATGTCTAATGTGATAAATGTGTGTGCAAAAGAGAAGGAACTGTCCTTGTTTTTGTGGAAAGAGTGATTAATCAATGGCCTCGAGTGTTTATTAAATGGCTAAATAAATAAAATTTGTACTTATGATGGATTGGCTACTCTAACCTTGTCCAAAATCATGTCCAATAAACACGTTTCAAATGAAGAAAAAACTTGTTTGGTAAGAGATAAAGAGAGAATGTCGTGTTTGTCATCACCCCTTGTCATCATTACCGCGACCGTCATCATTGTTGTAGTTGTAGGTGTGGCTCGATATCTTTCGCCATCCCTAATTAGCACCGCCCACATCGAGATATTCCTCATCCATATGGTTACTATTCAAAATTCCTCCTCATCGCTTCATTTTTGTCATCATTGCTTCCTACCATCTTCTTAATCTTCTCAATCATTGCCCGGGTTAGCATCCTCATATGAATTTTTGTTACTTGTTCTCGTGTTATGATATGGCACTCCCTTCCTTCTTCTTCTTTCTTTTTTCCCTAATATCAGCCACGTGTTATCATGTGCTGATTTTGAGCATCATGCTAAGTCCAATTCTTTGGTTAGGCTAAAAACAGACTACCCACGTCTTGATTAATGAAATTCACAACTATCCACGATTGAATGCATGGATTAGCAATGCGACTTGAATCTCATGTTTTATAAGGTACAAGGTACAATCCCTTCGGTATATCTTTTGGCATTGTCAAATCAATGCTATGTACAAGCCAATTTCCATCATACCCATTCTTATTCTCTCAAACAAATTGAGAAACACCTTTGATGTACTCACATGACTTTTGTGTATTTGGTTACATTTGTTCACAACATGTGAATGATTTGTGCTACTTGCAATAATTAGTCAATAAAAAATATTTTGAATATGGACAATAATTTGTATTCAAATATTTTCATGGACAATGAAAAATATTCTAATTGTTCATTTTCATAAGTAATACAAGTAGTCGTTTTTAGGAAAATATTTTTTTTCAAATTATTTATTTTCCACAAACAAATGGAACCTTAGAGTAAATCGACTTCTTCTTTCACCAAAAAAAAAAAAAAAAAAAAAAGATCTTAGATTCTTTGATTTGGTTTACAAATAAGAAAATTACAGAATCAAACCATTGCCTTAGTGGCCGCGATGGTTTGGGCTCTCTCCCTCTTACGAACGAAGGGGAAGAGTTCGAATCCCCTCACGGTCGCTTGGAGTCTTAAGTAGGATGCTGAAGGTGGTGGGTCCTCCCGCTTACGTGTTCCCGTAGGTTTACTCGCCAATTGCTGGCTGTACGGGATTCCGGAGTCATAAAAAAAAAAAAAATTACAGAATCAATCCTAAACCTATTGTATATCCACCAATTCAATCATAAACTTTATAGCTGGTTAATTTAGTACCAAACTTTCATGCAAAATGCCAATGCTATCATTTCAGCTAATTTTTTAACGGAAATCATCGAGGTGTTGTATTATAAAGTTTACGATTGAATTGAGACATGTACCATAGTTATAAAATTGATTGGACCATGAATTATTATTTCCCTATTTGATTGCCCTAAGAGATTATGTCAAGGAAGAAATGCAAAGTCAATCTCTAGAAAATGCATGAACCGCATCCTTTCCTCCATCCTCTATCTAATATAAAAACACGATGAGCAAGGAGATCGACGAGAGAAACAAGCTCGAGATCTCTAATTATGATCTCACATCGAGAAATGATTGAGATCGCTAATACTTTATCTAATAAATTCATACTCCCAAATTAAAAAAGAAAAAGAAAAAGAAGAAGCTCGATATTCAGAATTATTCTAATGAAGCCGTGTGCCACGTCCGGAGCTTGATCTATAATAAAGCGCTGAAATCATTCACGGGGCGTCCCTTTGCTCTTAGCTTGGCGGAAACTATACGCCAAATACCATTTTTAGAAAAACTATACAACATAAAATACTCAAATAGATAAATAAATAAATAAAATACTCAAATAATACTGATTACGTATGATTACGTAGGGAAAAGCCAGTTCGTGACAGCGAGAAGGAGAAGAGAATCCACCGACGCGGGCGTGGGGCCGTTCGATGATCGTGGGAGGCGGGGGGAACATGTGTGTGGGGGAAGGGGTGGTGGTGGGGATCGGACGGCTGTAAATGATTTGATTCGGTTCGATATGATTTGGCGTGTTTTTGATTAGACGGGGTGGGGAAGGCATTTTTTGGGTGTCGTATGCTCTAATGCTGTTTTTTTTTTTTTTTTTTTTTTTTTTTTTTAAATAAAGTCGTTTGCTAAAAGCGATTTGCTTGTTGCCCCTTTTTTAAGGTCGCGATCATGGTGTTCAACGGGGCATACGGCGCATCGTGGGGCCCGATTCGATGATGGATCGCACATGGCATGTTTAGCCGGCGTTGATGCCTCAAATTGGCGATGAAGCGAAGCCTGTTTTTGTTGAGCCTGAAACCCGACTATCTGTATGTCTATGCGGTGCCGTAAGATTTGGATTAATGCATCCGATATAGGGATGTGTCGAGAGCAATTGTTAAAGGTACGCATGACAAAATTTCTGGAACAAAAATTAATTTCTGGTCATAAATTGAGAAAAATTGAGAAGTTAAAAATTTTAGCTTCTTATTTCTTTTTCAAATTTATTTCTAGAATAAAAATTTGTTCAAGAAATAAAAAAAAAATCAAATTGCGTTACTAAACGGATTTTTGTTCTAAACCTGTTCCGAGAAACAGAGAAATAGAGAAATAGATAAGTATAAATTTTATCATGCGTGCCCTAAAGAGATTTTTGGAGGCCGATCAGTGGGGCTGTACTTACTTTGATAGGGATTCAGTTTAATATGGGGAAGAAAACATTGTTTTAAGTTTACCCATGAAACGAAGTACCTGTGTGAAAACATGAAAGGACCAAGGTTGGATGAGCATAGTCGGACCAAGCCTTGATTTGAGTGTAATTTACCCAATTCAATTAAATTTTATGCTCGGGGCAGGCTTGATTGGCCAAATAGTTTGCTAGAATTTCTCCCCTCCTTTTTCACTCTACAAGGATCAAGACCAAATGAATCTTCATCCATTTTTGTACAGGAGGGTTATGAAAATCCACAAGATGCGACTGGATGGATTCTTCTCCCAACTAACGAAGAGATCTTGGTGGTACAAAATAACACAAAAACAGACTCATTAAAAAAGATATAGGCATCTCTAGTATATGCTCTAAAGAGATTGATTAAGAAAATTGATTTGTAAAATTGCGGGACAAATGCTAAACCTGAAACGAGGGGGCTCGGCTAATTAATTTGTGGATTGGGCCTCTGACCCAAAAGAGTTATGTATTGGGCTGATATAGCGATAGAGTATTTGAATGTGGGCCCATTGGATTTTTCCTATGTCTCGGGCGTGGGCTTGTCTTTGTAGCTTCAGCCAAGATTTAGAGGCCTGAGTCCTGACTTTGCTGGACAAGCCCAACCCTATCCAAGCCCATCAAATTACAATTATGACAGTGTCACTGGTTTTCTATTTGGAGAAAGATGCTGGAGAAACTCAAAAGGTAAATATGCGAAGACTTCATTTGTTTCGTGAATTTCCTAATTTTTTGACGTTTAAATCGCTCAAAACATGAGTTAACAAAAAAAGTTTTCCTATTATCGCCTAGAACCCGAACACTCTCTAGGAGTTTCTGTGTCGGTATCAGACATCCCAATATGTGTTTGACATGTTTCGACGAGCAGGTGTAGAATTCCAACATATAATTCCGACATGCATTGAGTCAATTTAAAAAAAAAAAATCAATAAATAAATGGTCAATATGTAAATATAAAAATAACAAAGAGGAAAAGAAGAAAAATCCTAATTTTTTTCCGACTTCCATTCCACATACAATTTCCCCGACCCCCTCCTCTCGTGCATTGCTCCTCTCTCTCTCTCTCTCTCATTGATTGATCCTAGCAAAAAGGAATCCAAATCGATCACTCGAGCGAATGGCAAAGATACCATATGCATCTGCTATTGGAATATAATGTATGCTATGCTATATACTAGACTTGATATTGCACGTGCTATAAGTATTACTAGTAAATATCAATCTGATCCAAGAGAAGAGCATTGGATAACAGTCAAGAATATTCTTAAGTACTTGTGAAGGATTAAGAATTTATTCTTAATATATGGAGAATGAGAATTTAAAGTTGTAGCTTATACTGATTCTGATTTTCAATCAAATCCTAATGATTATAAGTCTACGTCTAGGTTTGTTTTTACATGTAATGGTGGTGTAGTTAGTTGAAAGAGTTCTAAACAAAGCATAACTGCCAATTCCACCACTAAGCCAGAGTATGTGGTTGCTTCTGAAGCAGCAAAGGAAGCCGCTTAGATGAAGAAGTTTATTTCTGAACTTGGAGTCGTTCCCTCCATTGAGCAACCGATTACATTGTTTTGTGACAACAATGGGGTGGTAGCTCAAGTTAAGGAACCGAGTTCTCACCAGAAGTCCAAGCATATTGAGAGACGCTTTCATCTCATTAGAGAAATTGTTGGGAAATGTGATATCGCATTGCAGAAAATTGCCTCAACGGAAAACATGGTAGATCCCTTCACTAAGGCCTTACCCCAATCTTCTTTTGAAAGGCATATTGACAAAATGGGTTTGAGGTATCAGACAAGTTGGCTTTAGTGCAAGTGGGACATTGTTAGATGTATGCCTTAAATCTACCGTGTAATAATTACATATTAGGGATTTTAGTTGTACTATCATTATTATTTAATTAATGGCAGTAACGTATCCATTCATTTGTCCAATTATTTTATATTTACGAATGATCTAAGATCAGTTGTAACTAGACCTATTTTTGAGACACTAAGAATATATCTGACGGGTTCATAGTTAGACTAAATCTTTAAATCATTCCCAATCGATGGATTATTGAGTAGATATTAATAATTCTGTTGAGACTGGTGTGTTCTTAACTTCACCATTAAATATTGGATACTTAAGGGAATGATGAGTCGCAAGTCATTGGGTATTGTAATGCCTGAGTTAGAACATGAGTGTTTGTATTAGATAAGTTCATTGAATGTGACGTAAATGAAACGATTAGCGACATGGAAGCTTTTAGCGTAGTCAATGTCTAATTGTTCATGCTTTGGTTTTGTGTAAATAATCCTTAGACCTGAGGTACAATGTTAACTTGTGTGTCGAACAACTATAGTTCATAGGTGCACGTAATGCCACATCGTTGATCCGTCTTTATATCTAATAGTCATAATTTGTTCATATACGAAGTTGCACATGTACGCAATATGGAATCTGTCTCCTTGTTACATACAAGGTATAATAATGATGTCTTATGCGATCTAATTATGACACTACATTGAAATCATCGGCTGGGGTTGTAACAAAGAATAAATTGTTTATGTCTTGAATAAAATGCATGTCAATTAGATTTGTGCATATGATTGAATTGATGACTTGACAAATATTCCATGGTTTTTGTTCGATCGGGACATAGTAAGACAAAATGATTGAATTATACTGTAGCCAAAGCTGACGGGTTCATTATATTCTTTAAACATTCACACTATCTGGGTAGCCATGACATATTGATAGATGTCAATCATGGCTTGTAGAACCCAAAGATTAATCGGGACAATTAATTCTTTTGGGAATACTAATGTGTTAGTACAAGTCTTACTACCAGCTTAGTGATGAACCTAGGGATGTCACACACTAAAAACAATTAGGATAACGTGGAACTAGAGAGAAACAATGTTGCAAATATGTTTGTAATTACTGCAATCGAATTGAGTCGACTTAAAATTAAATTAAATTAAATGAGATTTAATTTAATTTGTATTATAGTCACGAGCCTACTTGCATATGATGCACACGCACGCCCAAAGTGAATATATGTTAATGTATTCCAAATGCACACATAGAGATTATGTCATTTTTATTTTTATATTTTTATTTATACTTAGTCATTTATTTAATTGATTAATCAATGAGCACATGGTTAGCAATTGTTGCTCACCATGTGCGTGTTTAAAAAAAATGATAATTATAAAAAAAAAAAAATAGTAAAGCATCGTGCATGAATGATCAGCAACGGTTGCTGATCATCCCACGATCAACAATCGTTGCTGATTCGAGAAGTTTTTTTTAAATGCTGCATAATGGAGGGCTTGAGTAACGTTTGCTAAAAAAGAGAGAAACGTGTGTGTTTTGTGTCTTCGAGAGGCGAGAAAGAAAATGGATTCTCTCTTTCGGGCCGTGGCTAAAAAAAAACATCAAGGATACGAAGGATTGTCTCCATGAGATTGCTAGCACGATCATAGTGGTGATTATCTGAAAGTTCTCTCTTTCATTCGACATCCATTGGTGGTGTGTCTGAACTAGAGGTTCGACGTTTGTGGGGCTCAAACTGAAGAACATCCAAACCAATTTGTTTAAAGTGTACTTCAAGAGGTAATTCGTCTAACTCCCTTTTTATATTCAAATTTTTGATTAAAACGCATGAACAACGTCTTTGGAGAATTATGTATAGAAATATATCATCTTTGTTTTTGCTGTGTTTTTTGTTAATCTTACCTATACATGATTCATGAAACCCTGACACAGAAAACATAACACTACAAAACCTTCTTTCCAAAACTATCTTGGACTAAGCTTGAGCAACTACGACAATTCTCTATTCAGAAGATCCACCACTTGTTGCGACTCTACTGAATCCAACCTTCCATTCTTGGCATCGAGCTGGCTCGTTACGGCCTCCTCATAGGGCAAGTAACTCATAAAGTAGCCGCTCAGAGCCCTAGACAAAATTCACCCTCGTTCGTTCTCACCGGGCTAAATCCTACCGCCAATGGTGACTAGAGAGATTTATTTGCTAAAAACGAAAATTAGGGTTTGCGAGGAGTGTAGGATAGGTGATACCATAACAATTAAGCCGTAAGAGAACCTTGACCACTACAGATGGGCGGCGCCAAGGTGATGATAAGCGGTGGAATCAAAGGGGGAGAGTAGATCATGGCGTGGAATAAAAGTGAGTTTGTGATATCATGATCTGAGTTCATTTAATGGGTTGTTAAATGGGTTGTAACTAGGTACAAACTAGACCCATTTAAGATCCATATGTTTTTGTCTTTTTTTATTTTTAAAACCCATTATGGGTGTTTTGGGGAAAAAAAACCCATACCCATTAACAATCCATTTAAAAAAAACATGGGTTGTTAAATGGGTTGTGTACCTATTTTGACAAGTGTATACAACCTATCAATATTTGACAAAATATTAACTACGTCTAATGTTCCAGTGTGGCAAGTAGGAAGGCGCCTAGGAAGGTGACATGTGTCTAATTGTGGGGCCCACAATCTAAGCCAAAATTTTGAAAATTTTGGCTTAGAGAGAGTGTGTGCGCGCTATCTAGTAGGGTTTCTTCTTCTTGCACACAGACTGTCCCTTGCTCTTTCTCTCTCTTTGCCCGCCCTCTCTCTGATTGGTGAACCACTGTACCTGATCGGCAATCACCATGCGGCCCTTCCGACTTCAGCGACCTTAGCTCGTCCTACACGCTGGAATGTTCGCGCTCGACCCCTTCTCTCCCACTGGCCTGCTAATCTCTAGATTTGCTTGCATCACAATCCTGCCAAGGCTCAGCTCGACCTCATTTCTCAAGTCCCTGCTCCTCTTCTCCAACGTCAAGGTTATTTCTCGCTTTCGCTTTTCTCCTTCCTCTTATTTTCCATATTTGATTCGAGCGTGCAGTGCTTTATGCTTGTTTTAAGAGTATAAGCAAGATTCTATCACTTGTTGACTCCTAGGTGGGTATAGAATTGCACAAGACATCTTGGGGAAAAATAGAACGTGAAGGTTGGGTGGTATGTTGGCAGTTTGGCACTTGATGGGTTGGTTGGTTGACTAATATATATTTTTTTAGGGGAAAAAATCTTTGTAAACCGTTCATTTAGGATATGATTAGTTAACTTCATTGGCATCCTTGTTTGTTATGTCTAGGATTGTTAGCGTTAGATCAGGCTATGTCTGTTGGAAGATTATTTAAAGTACCCTCAAATTTTTAACTTTACCAAAACATCATATTGCATTAGTAAGATTTATGCTTGAATTCTTGTCGTAGTCAATTGTAAGTGGCAGAAATCCACCATAAGTGCTTTTAAGAACTTGTCATCTTTGTAACTATTACCAAGATATAGGCTACCGCTCTTAACCATTTGCATGGTCCATATATTATCAAGAATTCAGGATTGGTAATGATGTCTTCTCCGATGAGTGACGAGAATGACATCTTGCTTGTTCTTTCTTGGTTTGTGAATTACAATGCTTTCCTATTTATTTATTTTCCTTCATTTTTTTGGGCTTTGATTCATGTGCATATTGAGCTTTACTCTTGCAATTGCTACTTCTCTTTTAAGTTCCATGGTTCGGTTATTCGGTGTTTAGGGGTTGAAGAACTTGAATAGTTGAAGTAGTCATGCGACAGTTTAAGGACTATCAAACAATGCCCTGGAATGCATTTTCTTTGAATTTTTCTC
This sequence comes from Eucalyptus brandiana, assembly GCA_014182725.1. Taxonomy (NCBI): domain Eukaryota; kingdom Viridiplantae; phylum Streptophyta; class Magnoliopsida; order Myrtales; family Myrtaceae; genus Eucalyptus; species Eucalyptus brandiana. The sequence goes on from CM024670.1 coordinate 30,457,339, forward strand.
TTTTGCTATTTTTCAGTATCTTAGGACATTGTCTTGGACAATATGATGGTTGGGTAAATAGGTCTTGGTTTGTTTTGTTATTTCTACTCTTTTTATGTTTTTAAGTAATGTCAAGGCTTTTGTACAATTTTAGAGTTAGAGCTTGTTCTTGGGGGGATGCAGCAATCTCGATTTATTGTTGGTTGGTGGCATTCTGTTATGACCACGGTATTCTGGATGTGCTTGTTTTGATATTCTCCTTCTTTTTCAAATTGTTGATTTAATTGGTTTTATTCTAATATTTCAGTATCATTATTGTGTAATGGGGCATAGAAACCATTAGGGAAATTTAATTTCAGTGTTGGAGTTGACGTTGTTTATGTGATGACTTGTTAGCATGGAAACCTAACGTAGAATTAGGATTTTAATACGTAGAATTAGACGATAAATATCTACTTGGATCGTCAATTGAATCCACATCTCATGTTTCACGCTTGATGCATAGAGTGTCCATTTGGATTTTCTTAAATCTTAAATGCACAGTGTCCCTTTGAATTCTGAAGCATAGAGTGTCCCTTTGGATTCTCTTAATTCTCAAATGTATAGAGTATCCCTTTGGATTTTCTTAAATCTTAAATGCACAGAATGTCCCTTTGAATTCTCTTGAATCTTAAATGTACATAATGTCCCTCATGATCCAACTAGATATTTATCGTCCAATTCTATGCTATGTTTCCATGCTAACAAGTCATCACATAAACAACATCAACTCCAATGCTGAAATTAAATTTCTTCAATGGTTTCTATACCACATTACACAATAATCATATGGGAATATTAGAATAAATCAGTAAATTTACAATTGGAAAAAGAAACAAAATATCAGAACAAGCATATCCAGAACACCGTGGTCATAACATAATGTCACCAACCAACAATAGATTGAGATTGTTGCGTCCCCTCAATAACAAGCTCTGACTTTAAAATCGTACATAAAGCCCTGACATTACTGTTAAAGACATAGAAAGAGTAGAAATAACATAACAAGCCAAGACCTATTTATCCAACCATCGCATTATCCAGGACAATGACTTAAGATACTGAAAAATAACAAAAGAGAAAAATTCAAAGCAAATGCCTTCTAGGACATTGTTTAACAGTCCTTAAACTATCGCATGATTGCTATCAATCAGTCAAGCTCTTCACCCCATAAACATCGAATAACCAAACCATGGAACTTAAAAGAAAAGTAGCAATTGCAAAAGTAAAGCTCAATATGCACATGAATCAAAGCTCGAAAAAAATGAAGGAAAAGAAATAAACAAGAAAGCATTGTAGTTTGCAAACCAAGATAGAACAAGCAAGATATCATTCTCATCACTCCTAGGAGAAGACATCATTACCAATCTCGAATTCTCGACAATATATGGACCATGCAAACAGCTAAGAGCATTAGCCTGTATCTTGATAATAGTTACAGAGATGACAAGTTCCTAAAAGCACTTATAATGGATTTCTACCACTTACAATGGACTATGACTAGAATTCAAGCATAGATCTCACTAACGCAAAATGGTGTTTTGATAGAGTTAAAAAATTGAGGGTGCTTTGGATAATCTTCCAATAGACACAGCCAAATCTAACGTTAATAATCCCAAACATAACATACGAGGATGCCAATGAAATTAACTAACCATCTCCTAAATGAACAATTTACGACAGATTTTTATTTTTTTTTCGCTCAAAGAAATATTAATCAACTAATCGACCCGTTAAGTCCAAAGTAGCACCCAACCTTCACGTTATATTTTTCCCTAGGGTCTATTGTGCCATTTTGTACTCACCTAGGAGTCAATAAGCGATATAATCATGTCTATACTCTTAAAACCCCATTCCCCCAATCCCAAAGCATAGAGCACTGCACACTCGAATTTGATCCAGAAAATAGGAGGAGGGAGAAAAGCGAAGGCGAGAAATGACCTTGACGTTGGAGATTAGGAATAGGGACTCGAGGAAAGAGGTCTAGCTAAACACCGGAGGGATCATATGATGCAGGCGGACCTAGAGATCGGCAAGCCGGTGGGAGAGAGGTGGTCGGGTGCGAATGTTCTAGCGTGAAGGACAAGCCAGGGCTGGATTCGGAGCCTGAGGGGCGACGTGGTGGTTTGCCGATTGGAGAGAGGGAGGGTAGAGAGAGACATGAAGAGAGGAAAGAACGAGGGATAGTCTGTGCAGAAGAAGAAGAAACCTTACTAGCTAGCACGCACTCTCTATTCGAGCCAAAATTTTCAAATTTTGGCTCAGATTGTTGGTCCCACAATTGAACACATATCACCTTTCTAGGCACCTTCCTATTTGCCATGTTGGAACACGAGGGGCAGCGAGTATTTTTTCATCAATATTTGCATTCTCTTTTTGCGACAAAGTAGTCATCGACAAATTATATTTCGGTGGTATATATTGCGCAATATTATGATTACTAGCTAAGTGAAATCAGATCGAAAGTAAAGGTTCCTTGCTTGGTTAAACGGCAAGCACACCAAATATAACATCTTACCAATTTCATAATTTAAATGTTCCCATTAAGTCATGTTGAATGCATTCCCAATTGATCCTCTACTCCTACTTCCAATTTTCCTTTTTTTGTAGTTCAAGGATGAATCCATCCCGCCACTACCGTCACTAATTGATAAACTAGAAAGGGACAAAGGTACATTTGTAGGTGTAAAACTCATTAATTTAGTGTCGACCTCTTTATCTAATCTTTCCATCTTCAAAAGATTCTTTTTTTTTTTCTACTTTTACGCATTTTTCAATTCTTTTTCCACTTATCACCAACAAATGGACCTTGACTCTTGTGCATGAATTCCTAAAATCTTTTTGACAAATATTGCATTTTCAAACCAAATTTCCCCCCACTTCACTATGAGTAGCTAACTTAATAATATACTTCCATAATGGTTTATTTAAATCTTCATTGCTAGATCTAGGTGGCTGTGTACTCAAAGTGCTACTAGCAATGCTTAATGTAGAAGTCATCCTACAAAAAAAAAAAAAAAAACAATTACAAGAATTATGTATAATACATACTATGAGTAAATGTGATGGCAAAAAAAGCAAAAATAAACAAGCATAACATTCATCATCATTTGCAAGACAAGACTCATTTATCATTTTCGTCCATTCAATATTTCCATAACAAGCATGAATGACTATGCAATGTCAAATATACTCTTGTCACTTTGCAAAAATGCCAAACTAGTTATCACTATTCCACATAACAAAAGTTTTAAGTAATAGTTTATCTAATATCTATAACTTTTGGGCAATCTAAGAGTAGCATAAAGGAGTTTAGAATTTAGGAAGTGCAGACACTCTTAGGGAGCCTCCTTGTCGGTGTCGAACACCCCGACACATGTCCAAGTTCTATGGAATATTGGAATGGAATGTAGTTAAATTTGCCAAATTGAAATAATGAATGATATTAAAATTATGGATTAATGTTTTTAGTGTAAATTCATCATATATTCTTTTTTCATTATTTAATTATTTATGAATTTCAATCAAATTTATGATATTCTATGCTCTTTTTAAAAATTGATAATTTATCATATACATATAAAAATATTCAATTATTATGCAGCATATCAAAATCATCTATTTTGAGAAATGATATGTTGGCATTTTATGTCATGTCGTGTCGTGTCATGCGTCATATGTTGATATTGATGCCACTTAGGTCATAACTTAAATTCAGGAAAATTATTTCTTTTAAAAAATCATTTTCAAAATATGACAAAGTATCGACATTTGAATACGATAACCCTAATGCTCATTCTTGGGCCCTTAACAACATGACTAGATCCTTGACGCTTGAACACAAGATATGTCTATGACCGGTTTTATAATTATTCGATATACATCCAAACAAGGGATATGATCCAAGATATTTGCTTCTTCTTCGATTCCATCTTAACTTTTTATATCCTAGTGATCAAAAGCAGCCTAAGACCTCGTTCAGTTAACAAAAATACAAACAATTACAGGATAAGTCCTAAAACTCATAGCCTTCAAGCACTTCAATCCTATGACTCTCATGATCGAATGGGTGGGAGAGCAAGAGAGGGATGAAGTTGAGATGGGTGATGGTTGCATGTTTCGAACGTTGGCGACAATGGTTGTTAATGTTAGGTTAAGAGATTCCTTTATGATTTTGGGATTTTCTAAGGGGTGAGAAATTTCAAATAGTGACATGCTATTATTAGAAGGAAAAAGATGATTTAAAGATGTAGAAAACATAAAAAAGGGAGAGCCTCAATGGACAAATAGTAGCAATTAGTATCAATGGGTGCTTAATGTTGGAGCACCTCATGGAAATCGGGAAAATTATCAAAAAATTTATGAATTTATTGCACTTTAATCAATTTAATCATAAATCTTTTAATTTTTTCAATTGAGTCATAAACGTTTTAATGTTTTGCCAATTGAATCCATCTAGTTAATTTTGGTTTGAAATCACTTACATGAACTTGGCCATTCTACATGGTGCAATTGACGATTGGGTAGAGGAGGAAGAAGTGAAGAAAAAAAAAAAAAAAGAGGAAAAAAGAAAATAAAAATAAAAAATATTTTTAAAAAAATTATGAAAAATCATTTATGTTAGCAATTTTCGGTCAAAATAGACTTAATTGACAAAAAGTGAAAATGTTTAGTACTTAATTAGAAAAATTAAAAAACTTAGGACTCAATTAGATAATTTTCTCACTCGAAATCAGTGTTCGGGAAATATAGGGTGTAAAGTGAAAAGTATTGGAATAAAGTGGAGGATTTCTGGGAATTTCCTATTTCTTTAGGGATTCGGGTAGAGAAATTTCCAATAAAGATCCCCTCGAAGAGGCTCCAGCTCCCCAGAGCGGCCACGTCACTAAGCATCGGCCCATCGACAGAATCGACGGCTCAGATTCTCCCCGGGCGGGGCGACTCGCATCTTACCGAATCATCCCCAACGGATCCATTCGTCGCCAAAGGCGAAACCTCTTTTGAGAGAGAGAGAGAAAAACTTAAAAAACTCAAAAAAGAGCCAAAAAAATAAATAAAAACAGCAAAAAAATTAAAAAAAAATGTGGAGCGGAAGCCGAGCCTTCTTCCTCTGCGCCCCGCCCTCCCTCGCCTTCCTCGTCCCTTCCCTCGCCGCCGCCTCCGCCGCCGCCGCCCACCGCCTCCGGTCCCGGCTCAACCCGCTCGGGCCCCGCCCTCCCTCGCCGCCGTTCCCCGCGCGCCGCCGCATGGCCACCGAGGCCTCCGCCGCCGCCTCGCCGTCGGGCGACGCCGCCTCCGCTTCCGCTTCCGCTTCTCCTCCTTCTCCATCGCCGTCGCCGTCGCCGTCGCCGTCGCCGTCGCCTTCTTCCGCGTCCTCCGCCATCGACTTCCTCACTCTCTGCCACCGCCTTAAGGTATCTCCCCCGGTCTCTCCTAGAGCTCCGTTGGAGCTTCTGCTTTGGTTCCCGAAAATGTGGTGAAACGGAGCGTGGACAGTGATAATCGTGAACGGAAAGCCGTTCGCGAGAGGGAGGTTGATGAACTTGAATGGAAATGGAGAGCGTTTGTTTCATTCTGCGGTCGAGGAAGATTATCATGATCAGATGGTAGCATGATTGGAGGGGAGAGAGATAGCCGCACCTTATAGATGTAGCTTATTTCGATGGTTTTGGTATGTGCTTCGGCAGTTTGATCGCTTGGTTTTCTGATTCTAGGCGTATATACACTTTTGTCAGTGCCTGTTGTCAAAAGGTTGATAGACGCCATGGTAAATTCTGAGCTAATGTAGCTACTCAATTTGTAGTCTCCAATTGTTCTTTTGTCCATCTTTTGAATTTAGATAAATGCACTTTAATTGTGCTGCTTTAGTGAGGGGAGATTCTACTCAATTAATAGCTATCATCTGATTATAGAGTTGAATTTTGAGAAGGAAAATGTGGCCCTCAAGTTAGGGGTGTGCATGGTCCGGGCGGGCGGTTCCCGACCTAGAACCGGGAACCGCCCGCTAAGGACCGGTTCTGAAAAATTGGAACCGGGATCCACCCGTTTGTTGCGTGGATCCACCCGGGAACCGGACCGCCGGTCCGGTCCGGTTCCCGGGTGGATCCATGGAACCGATTTTGACACGAAATTTTTTGGTTTTCAACAAAAAAACAATTACGTGACATCAAAGCAAGTCAAAGAAAGAACAATCAAATTTAAGTACGTGGAACAAATATTTATTTGTTGTAATTATAAATGTATCTCGTAGATTAAAAAAAACGCGAACATATGGAATGCAACATTCTCCCATTTCCTACTTGCAAATAACCATAGATAGTTAAATTTTCTTTGACCAAAGGTAAAGGTTCCCTAGAGAGTGAGATGAGATGTAGGGTTTCTCTTAGTAATTTTTTTTTTAAATATTAAAAGGTTCCGGTCCGGTCCGGGTGGGCGGATCCGCCCACGGAACCGAGAACCGGACCGGTACCCACCGGTTCCAATTTATTGGAACCGGGAACCGGACCGGTTCCCTCAAGACCCGCCGGTTCCGGGCGGTTCCGGTCCGGTTCCGGGCGGTCCGGGCGGATCCCGGGTATTTTGCACACCCCTACCTCAAGTTACAAAAGCACTGTTTTTGTACAAAAGAATAAATTGGATAGTTTGGCCCTATACCGACTAGCATTCCTTTACCTACATTTGAAACTGTCTTTTCGTTTTTGGTTTTGTTTCATTTCCATATGGTTGGAATCGTGCATGTTGTTTACTATGCTCTCTCTCTCTCTCTGTCTTCTCCTCCATTTGTCACTGCTTGAGTTTGAATTGTATCAGACGACCAAAAGAGCTGGTTGGGTGAAGAGAGATGTAAAGGATCCAGAGTCCATAGGGGACCATATGTATCGAATGGGATTGATGGCGCTCATTGCTTCGGATATTCCTGGTGTTGACCGCAACAAGTTGGTACTTCTATTAGTTTCATTACTTGGTTTATAATTTTGCAAGGAAACATAATTTTAAGAAAAATTGCTTAGTTTATTCTTTGGACTTACCTGGATCTCTATTCTGTTCATATTCCTGTATATATTCTTTTAGATATTATGTATTCTAATGAGTACTTAATTAGAAAGAGTATTGGATTTGAAATGTGAAAATTTCTTAGTTACAATCTTTTGACGTGGCTTTGAATGGTGTTCTTCTTGTTCATTGCTCAGGCAGAGTGGTGAGTGTCATTGCTTAACAATGAATGTTCTCCTTCATCTACCACATTAGCAATATTGTGAAATATCTTTGACTTAAGCTAAGGAGAAGAGGATGTGAAATGTCTTTGAACTTTCAATGTCTTTGCTATGATGTCCAGTTCTAAAATATTCTTTTAGTGTTCCTGCTCCCTTTTCTTAGATTACTTAGATCGGTTTAGCCTTAAAAGTGTGCTTTTAGATGTCAGTTACATATTAAGAAGTCTAAAACATATTTGAAGATACGTTGCTGAGTCTATATTTGTCAAGCTAATGAAGAAAGTATGTGAATATGATCTGTCTATTATTGATAAATGAATCCGGGCCCTCCATTTATTTATTTATTTTTGGATTATACAGTCATGAAGCATAGCCACCAATCATGCGAACATGATCTGCTTCCTCTTTTCTGTGTGTTTTTTTCGATTGAGATTTTTTGAATATTTTGTAATCTTGTCTTTTATTTTATTTTTCTTATTTCAGGTGTATAAAAATGGCAATTGTACATGACATAGCTGAAGGTATGGAGCTTTTCCAGACTACCATTCCGTGTTCTTTCCTCTGTTGTAAGAAGATGAAATAAAGTCGTTAGATAAGTGTAATCTGCTGATAGTGACTGCAAGATAATTGCAAGATAGCATGTCATTCGAGGATAAAAGGAAGAAGGGGAAGTTCTTTTTACCTGACATTGTGCTTCTTTCCCGATTATAGAGTTGTTTTACATGATAATCGATGTTCTGAGAAATAAGTTACTGATTATGGTGGTCACCTAGCTTAAACCTTTTTTCATTAGGAACTTCTTGTGTTGAATCTTTGCCCGAGGGTAGAGCAATGAGGCTTCAATCTTATCCTATTTAATTGCTCAACTTCATATGTAAGAAAGCATGTCAATTGAGCTGCAAGCTTTTCTGCTAGGAAATTTTTGCGTTGATTCTAATGCCCTCATTGGAGCAAATGGGCCTTCAGCATTATGCTATTTGATTGTTCAACTTTAAATGTTGCCTAAAGGACATAATGATGAGTAGTGAGTACGTAACAGGGGATGTCATAATGATTAGAATGTAATGTCCTTACAATGTCATTTGTTGATCTGACGGATTGTTGGTTCAATTGTAGATAAATGTACTTTGAATAGTTTATTTGTGAAGAGAGATTTGTCCCCAAAGTATGCATTGTTGCTATTGATCTTACCTCTCAACTTTTTGAATTAGCTATTGTTGGCGACATAACCCCTTCTGATGGCATCTCAAAGGTGGAGAAAAGCCGAAGAGAGAGGGAAGCATTAGATCATATGTGCAGATTACTTGGTGGAGAATCACAGGGTATCCTTTGTGTTTCTTTTCTGGCCTGAATATTGGTGGTTTCTTCACTTACCCAGTTGCAATTGCAGCAAAGGAGATAAATGAACTATGGATGGAGTATGAGGCAAATTTATCACCAGAAGCCAAAGTTGTTAAGGATTTGGACAAGGTGCATGTGTTTGCCTTTTACATTATATATGATTTGCAAATGCTTAGCCTCAATTTTACTTTATTACTTATGGACAATTCTTTCACGAATTCTCTCAATTCTCATCAATGGGATAAAAGTATGGCACGTAACTGGTGATCCCTTTTCCATAAAATCAAAAACATTACAACCATTCTATTTATGGTAGAAATCTTTCATCATCTTCCCTAAGTTGCTTATGATTTCTTCCTTCTTCCTCTTTTTTTTTTCCTTTTCCGAAAATGCCATCTGAAGCCCAGATGAAATGGGCGATTTCAGATTTTTATTTTAATATAATTGATTGATGGTAATAGGTGAAACATATATACTTGAATGTCCAATGCCAGATGAGGTTTTATGTCTATTTCTGTATTGGAATTGGTTTAAATCTGGAATTGTATTCACTCATGCATAACGACATGTAAATCTGCCTGCTGACCTATGACTGGGTTTTAGGGTCTAGATGATTAAGCCTACTACCATTAGATGTGAGCATCGGTTTAGGGTCAACCCTAGACCGATCTTGGGTCGGCCCAACTCTGCCGGTCTTGGTCCGATTTTCAAGGAAACTAGGTCGGTTCTTGGTCCTGGGATTTCTTGAACCAGTACTGTGCGAGTTGATCTTCGGTCCTGGAAGGTTAGGATCGGTCCAACCCAAACCAACTCGATTGTATTTATATTATATATCTAATATATTATTTATAATTTTTTTATATGGAGAAAACCCTAAAACAAACGGTATTAACAATATTAAACAGCTCCTTAGTGAGGAGTCTAAGTAATTTTACACTATTCTTCAATAACTTAGATTTTTAATATTTTTTATAACGTCAATAGTCATAATTTACAAAGGAGGAAAATGTTTTTGTGATAAGTCATCATAGCATCCAAAATGGCATAAACAGATTCTCATGGCATGCTCTTCTAGCACTTGTTCTCTTTTGTGTTATTTGTCCTCTTAGCCTTCAATTTATCAAAATCAAAATAAATAATTTCTTCGCTCACCACTCGACGTTCGCCTCGCTCGCTTTTAGTCACTTGTGCCGCCCGTCGCCCAATGCTTGCCTTGCTTGTTGTTCGCTGCTTTTCCCGCTCAACACTCACCCCACGCTTGACGTTTGCTGCTTACCTCTCTTAGCTAACCTCGCTCATCACCGAATCCATTGGGTTAGTCTAGTTCTTGATCGTCTTTTCATGGAGTATAAAAAATGAAATAGAAAAATTATCGGTTGGTCCCGGGTTGACCTTGGAACCTGACCGAACCCTTGGATCGATCCAGTCTTCAGTCCCAAGCTTAATAGGGTTGGTCCTCAATTTCAAAAATTGAGAACTAACACTGTGCGGGTTAGTTTTAGGGTTAGGAGTGGACCAACCCAACCCAGACCATGCTCACCCTTAACTGCCATTGGTCTCAATTGCCACGTGAGGAAATCCACACTTACCCCAGGAGAGGAGAAGGCCTATCAACTTCTTGTGGATCATGCTTGTGGATATAATTACCATGAAAATTATTTGGTGTTTCGGCCATTTTGTCCTTGCTGGTTTCTTTTGTTTTGATGACTAAGTTGAAGGATATGGTTAAGCATTACTTTGACTGCGTCTTTTCATCTTTGTATGTTAAGTTAAGCATAGTAAGTGGTCATCTGTACTTTATAATCTGAAGGAAATTGACATTCTAAATATATTATTATTCAAATTTTTATTGTGCCATATTACACAAGGTCTTGAGATTTTGTAATAGTTTTCATTATTTGTGGATTGCAAAACCTACGAAAATTAATTTTAACGGTTTAACTTTAAGTTGCTGATCTTCAAGTTATGGCATGAGATCAGTTGAGTATGTTTAACACTACTGGTTGTTATTCTTGGTGTTACTTCTGTTATGGTCACTTCATGATTACTGTTTGAAGCTTTTGGAACTGTATGAGTTACCTTGAGGTAGATACAGATGTGCTTGACACTCTTTGGGATGGTGAAATAAAATTAAAATCATGGAAATACTCGATGCAAATTGTAAAGATAGATTTAGCTTGAATGATTATAGGTTCAATAAGAACCGCGGTGAATTAACTTGTAAATATCAACATGCTATAGTGCTTTGTTCCTACATATGATTTACCTTTCGTTTCTGAGAAAGAATCTAAATGGGGTAATGGTTCATCTTAACAGTCTCATCTAGTTGGTTAGGATCTAAAGCCTTCAACACATTCGGAATCTCTTCAGCTTAATAAGCATAAAGTATTTTGTTGATAACATGAGTGATTGATTTGATATACTAATCACATACAACGGGCACTCACTTTGATGGGCTCGTCCAAGTTGCTAAATCATTAGATAAGTGCATCAGTGAGCGCAACACGTAATGTCCAGAACATGATTAAACATCTTTTTGGACCATTGCAAGAGAAACTGTGACAATTTCGAGTGAAGCCATTAAACAATTCGAATGGTTTGAAGAGCTGGTGGTAGTGTACATATGTGAATGTGAGCACATCCATATCTTACCAGATGCTGTCTTCTTAGTGATGCAAAAAGAAAGATGAAGTTTCTCTTTTGAGACTTATCATTGTTGTAATTAACCTTGAGAAATGTGTTTTGACATTTTTTAATTCTAACAATCCTTCATGTTAATTAGGTGGAGATGATACTTCAAGCCCTGGAGTATGAAAATGGTAAGGCTTTTCTTCTGCGACAATAGATTGAAGATGAGAAAAATACTTCCCTACCTTTTTTCCTTTGGATGAGCAATTCTTTTTCTCTCTTTCACACTCCGCATTTGACTGATTATCTGCTCAATAGACTGACTTGTTGTGCAATATTGTGGCATTGAAGGTTGAGAGAAGGGGAGTCATGATTTGTTAGAAGGAGAAAGAGACTGGCTATATGAATATGCGGATGCTAAGTAGCTGCTACTTATTTGCAAAATGCCATTTCCTTTTCAGTTCTTCTTGGATGATGGTTGCTTTCTTGTTTGCCTCCATATATGTTGGAAATCTGGCCCTTTCCCTAAGTGATGAGCTACTTTTCCATTCATTCACTTTAGTCTCATGTATGTAGCTTCTGTGAGGCGATTTTAGAACAGTTGCTGTCAGCATCTTTCTGTGATCTCTTGCTGGGTTGTTCTTTGCAAACAGAAAAAGCCTTTGGCTGTAATCTTTATCAAGTTAGGGTGATGATTCAAGTGTTTTCATCTTAATGCAGAGCAAGGGAAGGATCTCGACGAGTTTTTTGTGTCGACTGCTGGTACGTTTATCTTTGTTGCTGTTCATGAACACTCTCAATATGTTTGCCACTTGACTAAACATAGAGAAGTGAAAGCAATGATTTCATCAGTATTTTGTGCATTAGGTTTAAAGCGTTAAGGGAAAATTGCATGTAGCATGCTCACCTAATAGTTTTGTTGCAATTTGCAACTATAATTCATTTTCGCCTTTTCCCTGATCTTTGAGTTTGTTGCCTTATAGGTTTCCCAGTGGTTGAAAAGCCAGAAATAGTTTATTGATTATTGCCTCAACTCTCAATCACCATTAATGGCCATTTCACCCTTCCTATCAATTTTTGGCCTTATAATAGTTCTTTTTATTTGTCACAAATAGGTAACTATGAGATCATATTGAACTGTTGTTATTGCCTTTTCGGTTAAGGTGATAATATTTCTTTCAGTTTATTTCCCGGTTCTTTCACTATTTGTTTTGGACAGACCATCATCTCAATGGTTAAAATCTTGCTTCTCTTGTTAAATTGATAGAGAGGATGTGCCTTAAATAATTTTATAGACTTAGAACAATGGTAAAGTTCCTATCAAAATCTCGCCAAGTCTATGATCTTCTTAATAGCATAGTATTGCACTGTGGCCTGTTATTTATTCGTATGTATAAGAATGCTCAATTCAAACCATGCATAATTGAATCTTTTGTTAGTAGTTACATACAAGGAAGCAGCACCTCTAGAAAAAGACAAGTTAATCTCACTTATGATCTTGTGTCGGTCACGATTAAGTTGTATTGGACAATGCTATCTGCATCATACTTGTTCCACATGGAACGAACTCAAAAAATTTTCATTATCTTCTCTGCAGGAAAATTTCAGACCGAGTTGGGCAAAGCTTGGGCATCAGAGATAGCATCAAGAAGGAAAAGGCAGTAGTTAAAATCTTTTTGAAGCTTTTCAAATTTGAATCTACGGTACTTCAGGCAAGTGTTATGATCGTCATGGAAATTAATGACCCTATTTCGGTGAAATGGTTGATGGCATCTGCTCTCTCTCTCTCTCTCTCTGAACTTTCATATCTTACAGCCGCCGTTACCTGAGGAATCGACCTTTGCTAAATTGGGAGGCTCTTTTCTCATCTGATTCCGCAATGATTCCATGTTACCTGCTACACATTTGATTCCAGACTTTTTCCGGTTTGGACTTTTCCATGATCTTTAACTGCAGCACATCCTTGGTTTTTTAACTGGTGTGTTACTTTTTCGCTCTCAATAACATTGATTTGACATGCAATAGCAGGTTTTGTCGATAACTGTTCTTGTTTCCCTTATTAAGAAGTTCGATTTTAGGAAGGAAAAAAATAGCCTTCATCCAGGAATTCCTTACCTAAAATTTGCTCTAGTTGAAAAAAGGATAAAATTCGCAATATGAAAGTCTCTAAGTTCACACTCTTTAAAGAGAAGGTAAATGCCTTTATCCTTAACTAATTGAGTAGGGCATATTGTAGTTTTTGTTTTTTTTATTTGGGGGGGGTTCCTTAAGGGCATATTGTAGTTTCAAGTTAAAAGAGTGAAATCTCTTCCCTGGTACTGCAGTGACTAGGGCTTCACACGATTGTGGATCATGATTTGGACGTGTCAAATATAGGAATTGCATAAACTAGACCTGGAAATGAATCGATATAACTTGGAGAAAGCAAACATATTTGTACGAAATTCGGTTCTGCATTTGTGTGAATTGAGTTTTGATTTCGCGTAGTTTTGCACGGACCTCTTAACTAGTTTATCAATAATCGGATCGTCTGTTCTTATTCAGTTTGAGAAGTCCCGGAGGATGTTGTGGTGAAGAAACAATGTCTTGTCTTGGTAGTGAGTCTTTTCTCTTCAGATGATTTCTCGCGCTATTCGTTACTCAACTCATGAGATTGTAGTGTCTTTTTCATGTTCATTGCTTTTATTCTTTTGGAATGCAATAGCTACCACCATCACCATGAAAGTGAATCGTAAAGCAACTGAAAATGGGACCACCAACACATATACTTTGACATACAAAGGCAGAGAGACCAGAAAACAATGGAGAAAAGGGGGGAGATGCATCATCATCCCTCTCATCAATAGGCAGTTCCTTCGACCAGTTTGTCCAGCTTCTTGGTCCTCAGCCTCTCGGCAAACGTCTCGCTGCCTTGCTCGTACCTGCACTCGGACAAACAAAAACCCGCTATTAACCCCCGGGCGAGCAAGGACGGCCGACGGTCCGTGTCTCTCTCCTCATCTCGAACATGCAAATCGCGAATCGTGTACCTCGGAGGCAGGGATATGAGAGGGCTGAGCCGCTGCGCAACCTTCGCGGCCAATTCTTCAGTGTTGACCGCCTGGTTGAAGCAGAAGTACCTGCCCCGCGTCGAGGGGTCCTCGAGCGCCCGGATGTGAACGTCAGCCAGGAAACTAGTGTCGACGGATGCGAGGACGCCACTTTCGTACATCTGGGAAGCCCCTGCATAAAATCTCGTCCTTTAGCAATGTTTGCAGTCCTCATCCTCGCATTAAATTTTGGACCCCTCAAGGCATTCATGGCTGTGTACGAAGAAAGTTCCACAGAGAGCTTCATCCAATCAAGTTAGACGCTGTTTCTTACTACCCACTTTTTTAAAAACTAACTAAATTGACGGCAGTCGAAACCACTTGCGCGAGGATTCGAACTCCTCATCTTATGATTTGAGTAATTCTATCCCTTTGTTGCCGTGTCGCGACCCGGAGGAGTATTACCGAGTAAAATTCATTGCTAGTACTAACTACTGAGCAAAAGGGTTTGAAAGCGTTTTAACCTTTAAGATAAGCCAATGTCGATTTGGGATTCTGCCGAGCCACGGCAGGGCCGAGGACGAGACCGCTGTTGATGGAGACCATGTTGAGCATCCGGTCCATGGCCAGTGCCCACGCCGCCTGCTCTGACAGCGTCTTCGACAGTGCGTGCCACAGCTGCACCGGTCCGATCGACACCAAAACCAACAACCACATTCCAATCAAAATCCAAATCCGAAGAACAAGTCTCACCAACCCCAAACACACCCCTTTCGTTTTCAGCACTCGAAAAGATCAAACCGGGAAGTAACGAGAGCAGTTAAGGACGTGGTCAAAGAGAAGCCAAAAGCTTCTAGTCGGTCGCGAAATATCGACATTGACTAGTCATTTAGAACCCGGAATGGGGTGTACTACATGGCGGTGTACCTTCAATTTCCTGCATAAGTCCGGGTCGCTCCAGGACCTCTCGTCCACGTCTACCTGGGACGAGATGCCGTCCTTCCATATCGCCGCCGTGAGGGAGGAGCTGAAGACGATCTTGTCGATGCTGTCGGTCTGCGCGCACGCCTCCACCACGTTGATCGCTCCTCGCACCTCCAAATCAGCATTTTTCTCCTGAAGAAAACCCAAAAAAAAGACAAAAAAATCGAATCATTTTCAAACTAAAAAGAATTGAAGATTGCTTTGGATTTGCTGATATATCTGTCTTGGAAGGACTTCTCACGTCGTCATAGCCATCCGAGCTGTCCAAGCAGCAGAACAGAGCAGAGCACCCCTTCAAGGCTTCGAGAATGCTTCTGTAATCCAACGCTTCCACACTGTAGATCACCAATCTCTCTTCGATCAACTCCATGTCCCTGATCTTCTCCACTATCTCCGCCTCTCCTGCAAGATTCGATGAAGAGAAAACAAAGAGAGAACCCGTTGAGCAAAAGAAGCAGAAGACCTCAAACGGGTCCTTCCAAAAAGACGCTGAGAATTGGAGAAAGACTTGCCATTCTTCTGAATTGCGGCATGGACACTGTACCCTTTGCTCAGCAAGCCTTGGAGGATCCAAAACCCCACGTAAGTCGACGCATCGAGGACGCAAACCGCCGGCTTGTCGCTCTCGGCCATGTTTGCATTCGCTTCTTCCCTCTCCATTTTGTTTGCTTTGTTGGATTCTTCTTCTTTTCCTTTTCTTTTCTGCGTCTTGTTTGTGCTGATGATTTGTGCTGTGTTTATAGGAGAGCAGAGGGGGATTTGGATTTTCATCTTCTCTTGAAGGCGTCAGAGAGGAAGAGTTGGTGAACTATTATGCGACACGTTCTCATCTGCTCACAATCTTGTGCTCGGATGACTTTCTCATATGCTTTCCATATCAACAGTTGGACGATACGTTTTGAGTTTGAGCTTTATGGGAAAAAAGATGAGATCTCTCGCTCTATTTGTGGAAAATCAATAAACTGGCTTTCCTAACTTTTTTTTTGGGTAAGGCACCGGCTTTCCTAACTTTAATCATTGTTATCTTTTAGATGAGTGTATGAAAGATATCTTCATTATTTGCAACTTGTGCCCGTACATTTTTGTTGATTATGAAAATATTTTTCGTTCCCCATTTTTTTAAGAAATGTAAATGACGAAAATTAAGAATTTTTTTTTTCCAAATCATTGATTTGCGTGAAAAAAACGGGAGCCTTAGTGGGTTCCGCATGTTTTTTGATTTGAGTGGCAACAAGAGAGTGATAAGATATTCTTCTATAAATTTTTTGAGTGAGTTTTTTATTTCTTAAATGAAAAATTGTAAATTAACCCTATGAGTTTGTCTTGGGTGTAACTTAAACCTGTAAAACACCTAAGCAATCGAGCAATTGTAGACTTGGTATTATCCGGATTCATAGTGGATTTACTAGTGGCTTATTCCCCTCGTGGAGTAGTACTGACACATCAAATTGAATCTCGCAAATCTCCGATGTCCTTATTATTTCTTGTCAATTTCTCTGTTAATTTCTTCTTTCCAATAGAGACTTGAATTATAGGATCCATTCCAATAGAGACTTGAATTATAGGATCCATTGCCTTTTGCGTTATTTTGCAACATCTTTAGCAATCTCAATTTGGGCCATGGACTAAGGAAATTGCTTATGGATCCAAAAGATGGTGTGTTGAGATGGGTAGGTGCTCCTAGTTTCTTCAATTTCCACATGGATGAGAGTAGATTGGGGAGCTGTGTACACGAGCAGGTTTCTGTGATCACGGTACTTAATTCCAAGGGGGGCCAAGAAAGGGCCTCGTACATTTTGGAGAATAGCAAGCTTGGCCGCTGGTAGGTGGAGAACGTGCAACTATAATTTCTTGTTGACTAAAAGAAAAAGGAAATGAAGGCAACTTTAAAAAAATGAAACTTTCAAATATGGGATGAAAACACGTGAAATGAAGAGTGCGGTGTAAAGATATAGAGAGTAGAGATGAAAATAATTATTATAATTATATCGTGATCATTTAGGTGGGTCTCATCATTCATATTATATGAAAATAGTATGACGTGTTTTGTGTAGTTTTCATAGTCACAAATTGGCTTCCAGCTAAAGAAGCCAAAACTATGGCTTTTGGTCGTGGAAAAATAGTTTGATCCTTCCGGCTCATTGTAACACCAATACCTCAACTTTTTTTTCATGTCACCAAAAATTCTAAAGTATGTCCCATTGCCATTATGACACAAATATATATATAATAATCTCAAAGCATCTATACCTCAAACTATTGTTATATTGATACAAGTTTAGGATATTGGTGGTATGAAAAAAGCTTAGGGTATTTAAGTTAGGGTTTTTCTCGTTGGCACAAGGAACTCTCATCTCACTAGTACAATTATGAGCTTTAAATGACATGAAACAAAGTTTTGAATATTAGTGTCATAATTGACATCATTTAGAGTTTTTATGATATTTTTATGGGTTTTTTTTTTTTATGATCCAGGGAACCGTAAGCCGACAGCCGGCAGGTAAACCCTGGGGCAACGCTAGTGGATGACCCGCCACCCCGACGTCGCACTTAAAATCCCGTGCGGGCAGCGGGATTTGAACTCCTCTCCTCTTCGCAAAGGATCATAGAAGCCTTATTCAACTGGGCCACCGCAGGCGGTGGTGATATTTTTATGGGTTAATACTCTAAAAAACCCCAAATTGGTACATATATGATAAATTTATTCCAAACTAATTTTTTGACTATAAAAAACCTCAAATTGGTATACCCATGATAAATTTACCCCAAATTAATTTTTTGACCATAAATCTACCACAAACTAATTTTTTGACTATGAAAAATTCCAAAATTAATACATTTATAAAAATTTACCCTAAACTAATTTTTGACAACTAAAAACCCCAAATTAGTACATCTGTGATAAATTTACCATTCGTTGGCTTCCGTCAAATTTAAATATTAAATTTGCTGACCTAGACGACACATGGTGATGTAATATGGACATGGAAATCTATACAGTAAATATCACAAAAAATCTCAAACTAGTACACCCGTATCAAATTTAATGATACTCAAGTGATAAATTTAATGGTACACCTATGATAAATTTAGAATTTTTCATGACATTAATCCTATGGATTTTTAGGTGGATTTGCCATGTCATCGTAACATGTCACTATATGTCATTGTAACATGTCATCATGCATCATTCACGTCAACAAGTTTAACGGTAAAATTTGACGGAAGTTAATAGATGGTAAATTTGTCACAGATGTATTGGTTTGGGGAAGATTTATCACAAGTGTATTAGTTTGAGATTTTTTAAGATATTAACACTATTTATATATATATAGAGCAATTAAATGGTTAAAATGAGGATATTTGATGCATATACCTTTTGGATCCATTTTTTCTTGTGGGCTGCTTTCCTGAAACCTTAATCTGTTATGAAATTTGGATATTTAAGTATATTTTTGAACATCATTTACATGAAATTTGAGAGATATCACCAAAAGTTTAGGAGGGTTGCACAATAATCCGCTTGCCAGTGTATGTATTGAGCTTTACACACGATATGCACGATGCGTACATCATCACATAAAGCAAATGGCTACACTGAAGACAGAAGAGCTAGAGGAAAAAAAAATATACCAAAAACAAAATGGAAGGTTTTATGAAAATTCAAACTTTGAGTGCGTTTTGCAGAAAATGAATAATTTGATTTTTTTAAAATGATTGTTTATATTACTTAGAAAAAATTAACAAAAAATATTTTCATTATCTACAAAAGTATTTAGATTAAAATTATTGTCAATGATGAAGATATTATTTCATTAACTAATTACTTCAATCAATCAAGCAATCATTTTTAGAAAAAAAAATATTTTCTAAATTATTCTTTTTTGCAAAAAAAAAAAAAGAAAAACAGTTTTTCCTCGAAAATTTTTCCGGTAAGAAGGAAACAGATCGATAATGTGTTTACAGAATATTTCTATTTCACATGTTTGGAGGGTGTGTGTAGAGAGTAATCGACGCTAAATTTTTTTCCTGATGAAACGTTGGCACCTTCGAGATAAAAGGCAAATCGAAAACACATCTTGATGTTCGACCAAAAAAAAGAACACTATCTGGATTAAAAAAAATAGAAGAAAATTAAAACTATTAGCGGGAAGTCAAACCCAATATAAATCCCCCTCCCCGACGAAGAAAAGAAACTGGCTGCATGGCTCCGTATTCATAAAAATTAATCAAGTCGAAAGGTTTGGATATCAAAATAATTCTTATAATCCATATTGAGTTTGGACATAATGGGAACATCTCTTAGCTATTGTACCAAGTTACCAACTAGTGCATTCTCTTCTAGTTACCGAGATAATTTAATAAAATAATTACACAAATACCCATAAAATTATCATTTAATTTAACCTAATATGTAATATGATTTTTGTTTAATATGATCCATAAAATTTTGGTAAATGCTTTATTTATTCCATGAATTATTATATTTTCAAATTTAATATAATCCCTGAATTATCTAGTTCATGAACTAAATTGAATATGTATAAAAATTTTAATGAATACATTGAATAAATTAAAAATTTATGGAAAGTATTGTATATTGAATTAAATTTTAGAGATTATACTGAATAAATTAAAAATTCAAGAATGGTCCAAATTTAAAAGTCATTTATATTATTTTCTAATTTAGTTTTGTCGAGTGGCAATCATGAAAGAGTCTCACGAGCAAAACTTATTTTGTCCTTTTAGGCTGTCCTTGGAGGCACGGAGGATACAGTCCATGCCAGCATTCGCCAATGGAAAGGAAATTGCAGCTTCGTATGTCACATTATTACACCCACGTACGTCCTAGTGGGGCTTCCTCAATTCGGCTTACGATTTTTTTTTCCATATTTAAAAAAAAAAATTATTAGTTGTGAAATCTTTTCATTTGGCATTATTTACTATGAAATACCGTAATATATAAAAAAAAAAAAAGTCGCAATATATGATATATTAGATTTAGTTCCGCGAAACTCGAATATGTCATTCAGAGAGGAAAAAAAATTTATGACTCTTTTCAATGGCCACATAAAGTTTTTATGTTGACATTGAACAAATATTTGCGAGATTTTGCATAACTAAGTGCAAAGCCCCCTAAAATAAATTTTTTGGCCCCCTCAGTTGGTGCTCTAAAGTCTAAACTCAGATACATTAAAGTGATTAATTAAATTCATGTGGGATTAGAGTGAATTACTTGAATATTGCAATATTAAAGAGAATTAAGAAATATGTGCTGAGAATGGATAAGTTGGATAACCCTCTATTGGAGTTTGGCATACCAACGCCCAAACAGCTTAGGGACTCTTTCGCTACTTTAAATCTTTTTAGGGCTTCATAATTGTTTTGAAAAGTACCTGAGCATGAACAAATTTGAGGGTAATTTGCAGGGAAGGACCTGTACTTTTGTAAACCGCGATAATACTCCATGATTTCGGTTTCTTTTGCAATTTTCATCATGGCGGCTGACCCTTTTGTGATGTTGCTAATAGAAAGAGGTTGGCACCGATGGCACGAGGTCAATGCCTCGGTCCGACTCCTAGTCCCCTGTACACATAAGGGGCCGATCCTCGAACATGGTGTCGGGTTATGCACCTAGGGCTCATTTTGGAACTTTCGAAGTTGAATGGGGCAACATATGAGATTTTGAAAAGTCGGAGCATGCTTCAAATTTTACTAAATTGTAGAGTACACATCCGTGAAGTTCACTTTACATTTGTTAAACTTCATATTTCATTTATTTCGAAAAAATGAATGATAAGGAAGATATTTTTCTATAAATGATTACTTATATGGCTTGCAAAATTGAATAGAAGGAAATTATTTTCATACGATTAGAGCCGTACCTCCGGTGTAGTCTACCCCGTCCGGCGGATTCGAACATTCCGGTATCTCCTTATTCTTTAGTTCCTCGCCGTTCCTCTAGGGCGAGGCAGCTTCCCTCTTACCTTCGAGATTATCTTTGTTTTTCTGCTACCTTTTGTAAACCTCAGTTCCGTCGAGAAGCTCGGTCTAACCCTCTGTGGCAGCTACCAAGGTCTGAAGAATCACAGGCATTAGAAGAAAAGAAATCAAACACGGCACTTAGAAAGCACGGCAGGTAGCTAAAGGCTTTTCACAGTTCACCGCAATTTTTAAAGGAGACTTTTGCCACTGTTGCACGACTTGTCTCCATGCTAAGCTTCTCGATGGAACTTAGATGAATGTTAAGAATGCATTCTCGAGCAGTGATCTTACTGAGGAAGTATATATGCAACCTCTTCCCCGGCTATGGTTGTCCTCCTAGTAAGGTTTGTCGCCTCCGGAGATCCGTGTATGGATTGAAACAGGTACTGCGCACATGGTTTGCCAAATTCGACGCTACTGTCGAGCAATTTGAATTTCAATCTATCTCTCATGACAAAGCATTGATTGATCGTCAAAGCAATCAAGACATTTTTTTCACTTATACTTTATGTGGATGATTTGATCATCATAGGAGATGGCCTCAAGGGAATTGCTTCTCACTCGTCATTTTGAGATGGAGTTTCTTCTAGTTCAATTGGCAATTATCTCACTTGAGCCAAATATGGCTCTAATCTTTTCTTGTGAGTAGGTTTGATCCACGACAAAGGTCACTTCTACCGCACTGTAGCCCAAAGCCAAGCTAGACCTTCTTAATGGACCTCTATTAAAAGATACTATACTCTGTCAACAGTCAGCTATTTAGTAAATCACACTATTATCCGTCCTGACATGACATTCTCAGTTCATATGAAAGAATTGGTTTTTCCACTTTGAGTTTTATTCACCATGCTAATATGGTACATATCTATGTAATATAGTAGGGACCTTGTGATATGACATTTACCATCCTTCCAACACTATTTGGGAATTACATGCCCACTTGGCTGCGGACTGTATCAGGATGTTGTTTGATTACTTGGCGTAGTAAGAAACAAACCATTAACTCATGTCTTTGAGCCCAATCTAATTATCGTATTTTGGCGAATACTAGTGCTCAACTCACTTGACTGCATTGGCTTTTGAAAGACATGAGTATTCCCTTGAAATCACCTATTATTATTTGGTGCGACATAACGTCACCGTTTGAATCAATATTTTGTGAGCGCACCAAACATGTTGAGAATGACTGTCACTATACTCGACAACATCTTCTTCAAGGAACTATTGATCTTGTCCATGTCTGTTCTGCTGATCAAGCCGTTGATGGTCTTACAAGGCGCCTCCCCTCCAGAAATTTCTATTTTCTTGTGTATAATCCAAACGCTCCTCCCCCTTGCACAATTTCCTAGTTTCTTGTTCAAACTCTAGCTGGTTTCCTTGAAACCACCTCGAGTTTGAGGTAAATTTTAGAACAACGCCAGAATATTACAAGATTTCTCGGTTTGAATGAGATGCTGATTGATCCTTGTCAGATCCTATTTTTAGCCGTGCATATTATTAGGGTACAAATACCCCTTAAATATAGTGGTTTATTCACCCAAAATATCCATCACGGGCCTTTGCTTGCATCTTACGTGATTCTTGAGGTCAGCGAATATTTCGTTAATCTGTGATTTACCTGAAAGGGTGGTCTTCTTCGTCATTATAAAAGAGAGAAAAATGCCAAACAGATCGTGGCTTTAAATTCTTATCCTCACATTGACCAAAAGAAGAGTCGTCTGAATTTGCTTACTATGGCTAGAGCCTCTTGCCACATTTATAACTTCAATTCCAAGCTACAGACATCTCAAGATACAGTGAATTGTGACCCATAATTTCCTCAATTGGCTGAAGCTGTCCCTCTAAACCATTTGTTACAGCTCGCATCTAAATTACAGAAGGCCTTTAGTGGCAGAGAATCAGGACTTATTCTACCGGCTCGAATCAACATAGGGTAGATGGTTAGTATAGTCGCCAAAGGTATACCCATCCTAGCAACTTATTTTATGCTTTCAATAGTTTGATTGCTGGTCTTCGAGTTTATTGTTCATCTTGCTACAGCATTTGCCTCGCTACTTTCTTCAGCGACATCCTTCCCCGTCAACATGGACGTGTGGTGCTCTAGGTACTCCTTGCTGTTCATCTCTGTTAATCTGCACCAGTATCTCTTGGTCAGTGATATCACCACAAAGAATTGCTTGCATAAGTGGGCGGTCCAAATGAATCAGCTTCTACCGCATGATCCCAAAATTATTAGTAATTGGATAAGAATGGACAACTCGGAGGGTCAAGCAGCATCAAAGGTCTCACGGTAAATCTATGGTCAAGCATGCTTATAAAGGACCCCATGCACTGGGGTATCTTGAACATTTAATCAATGGAAGGATGTATCGCATCCCGATTGCGGTTGTAACTTGTACTACGGGACTTCTTCAACATAATGTATCAAGACCTTTTTCTCCTCTCTGTGGTTATAATGAAGACGAGAAGTAGACAATGAGTAAATGACCATTCTCTCTTCCCTATTTAAATGTGACTAGAGAACAAGAAGTACATGCAGTAATCCGAAAATGATGCTCTCAATCAGGTAGAGAAACCATCAAAAGCAGCCACCTTCCACTACCGAATGCCAAAGACCAAACTGTCGGCAATTTCAGTAACCTAGTCCAGCTTATTCAGTCACGAGCAAAGTACACTGTAGCTTTTAGAGGATAAGTTGATTCTGAGTTCTGATGATAAGATCGTTAAGGTACATAATTACAGGCTTTATAATTCATAATCATATGCCATGCATCTCTGCCATTCACCACCAGTTGTCCACATATTGACATAAGTATATCCACAGAAAAGCAGAACTTATCACGAACTCCAAATAATCAGAGATTGAACCTAAATTCCGAGCGGAAACTTTAAATAGGCAGCCCATGAAGAATTTTAGATGTATTAGCAGCACCAGACAGTGCTTTGTGCCTCGCTAACTTCAGTGGAAGAGGTAGCCTCAAACATTCACAAAGATCTCCAAAAACAAGTGTGTCAGTTGATAGTCGTTAAAGCAATATAAAGTAATTAAAACAATAGTTATTGTTTTGCGGTGGGGAGTACTGAAAATCTTTGAAAATATTGGCCATCAATACAATATAAAATATGGAAAAAAACTCTCAATAGTAAGCAATGGAGGTTTACATACCGGCTAATAGTACGGTCTTTAGCAAATCCAAGTTCATTGTCAACGCAAATGTCCAAATCGTCACTTCTCCTTGACCTCGAAGAGGTTCTGGGCGCCATCTGCTGTGCATCCATGACTGTCACTATCCTATCAAAAAGTTCATGTGGGCTGCCCTCAGCCGTACACAGTAGCCTAGCCCTGTTCTCATACATGACCTGGTAATCAAACAGTAAATGTAGTTAAATTAATTGTCTACTCAAAAACTTCCCATAAACCTAATCCTGAGAATAAAAAAGAGCCAAGGAAAAGGATAAATTTTAAGAAAATATTGACTTTGCTCCCTAAAGCACAGCATAGGTGACATGATACCCACTTTAAATTCTGTGTTAAAATTGTACTTCTCTTTAACTAATCCCGAAAGGGCATCCTCAACAGTTTAAAAATATCATCAGACTATCAACCAGATATGATTAAGAAGGAAGAGCGCATATTTCTTTAAGATATACTGCACATTGAAGAGCAAAAAAGCTCATAAGCTGCAGTCCTATTGTGCAAATTGTAAAGCCAAAAAGCAGAAAATATAAGATCTTAAAGAACAAACTTATTCAGATTTGAGGCTTACATCAACTAAAGTGACAAACCGATAAGCTGCAGTCCTATTGTGTAGTCCAAAAATCGGCACACCATCCAATGCCAGGGTGTGAAAATTCTCTATGAAACAAAGAAAATGAGAATTTAGCCCACAATATCTGAAAAATAGCATGATCATTTAAGATAATCATGAGAAGGCACAGAGTTGGCTCCTCTAACAGTGGAATGAAGAAGAAACATCTCCAACTCTTTACTGCTCTACCTATTGCAATTTAATAATTGGCATTTTGGATGCCCCTAGCTTGAGCAGGATCTACTAATATCCATTTGTCAATTTATTCAACCTCATAGAAGACCATAATCACAAAATTCTCTATGGTTTGCATGGCTATGCAACAACAATAACTAACAAAAAACTTGATAAACAAACGACAAAAGATAGCAGCGTGCATTATAACATGTATACATTCCCTTAATCTTGATTAGTTTACTTATTGCATAAAAAGTAGTTTTAAGTTTGTCAGTGCCTAGACTACTATCACTTCTTTAAACACCTAAAAATGACTTACTGCATAACCCAAAATAATCCGCAGCACCAAGAGGCCGGTCGCATAATTCCTCAAAGGGAAAATAGGCGCATCCATTAGCACCAAGTGGAACCTAAGCAGGATATAATATAAAGCAGTTAAGGGAGAGAAGCACAAGCAGCCTTGCATAAGGATACAAGCGGTCACTACATTGCATGGCACATACCTTTAGTTTCCGTCCCATTACGACTTCAACCTCTTGAGGTCTTGCGGTTGTGTGTTCCCCAATCAATTGCTGGAACTTCTGCAGGAGATACGCAGATGAATCTTTGCCAAGAAAGTATGAACCTTGATCTGCCTGAGATTGGAGATAAAAGACAAGTTAGGCATAGAGATGTGTGATTTGCCAACTGAGCAGCGGGTGTGGAATTCTGTGAAGAAAGAGTTAAGCAACTGCACCGAAGTCATCTTTCTATAGTCTACAAGGGATCCAATCTCACGAACTACACATCTTTCCTGCATAGAAAGGACATTAGAAATTAATTAAAACTTTAACTTGAGCAGATGCAAGAACCATACATAAAAACATTAAGCTTTTAACTCTCTCTCTCTCTCTCTCTAAGTCTGCTAACTTACTAAAGTAAATACACATACTCACCTTCAAAGTTGCAATGAACGGCAGGAAAAGATCCCTCTGCAATCCACCTTCATAGAGGTTATCGGGAGCGCGATTTGAAGTTGCAACAAGTATCTGCAGTTGCACCACAGTAGCATAAAATATGACAATTTTGCAACTATCCAACTTGAATTTTTCCAAATTGACGATGCATAGAAGCATCAATAAATCCAGAAAGGTTGTCACTTACAGCACCATTGGCAAATAGATGTCTATATAGACGATTAAGGATCAAGGCATCAGCAACATCATTTACCTAGTCCGAACCAAAAAGAAACGCGCCAGTAAGAGACTTAACAGAATCCAGAAAAATCAATAAGTACATCACCATCATTAGAATTTCCAAATTTGCTATACCATAAATTCATCGAGACATAACAAAATCGCCTCATCAGATATTTCTCCTGCAACAACTTCAAGTGGATCTGCCACACCCCTATGTTTCTGTGAGGATATAGAGTTAGACAAACTTGCTACAGATAACGTAACTGTACATTAAATATGGCCGAGGAGATCAGCACCAAAGAGCTTTAGAACATTCAGATGACCGGCATATATTAAATGCACGACTTACTATCAATGCTAGAAATTTACAGGGCTCAATTGCCATACATGATTGAAGCTCTAAAAGAAGCAACCGCCAACCTCAATTTGGAAAAAAAGTAGTTAAAGACACTTCATAATAAGAAAGAACACACGTATATTCTTACTTGCAAGCGGCTATGGACATTTAGCATGAAGTCATGAAAATGGATCCTCTTTTTCTCCAATTTCCAGGCCTGTCATGAAGGGCACATTGACATTCATCAGTAAAGAAAAATGAGAAAAGTCAATCTGAAATGATCACAATAATGTCAGAGCAATTCCCCACCCCCCCCAAACCATCTTGAATTCTACATAACATCTCCATGAGATGATCCAATAAAATATTGGATTGGCAAATTAGACTTACAGCTGATCAAAGAACAAGTCCATCAACATGGTTTTTCCAGTGCCCACACCACCATAGAGGTATAGACCTTTCACAGGTGAGTATGTACTCTGTGGCATAAAACGAGACCACAACCACCGACTCCTAAAACACAAATTCAGAAACTCAATTTTTGAGAAATGATGGGCGAAAGAGTCACCTTTTTCAACAGTACAAATGACAAGGGGAAAAGATACTGAAATCAGAGAAAGAACTACACTGGCTAAGCACTGAGAATGTTGACCTGGTACCTTCCAGCTTTTTCTGAAGCAGAATAACGATCCAATTTACAGGCATCAGCATAAGCAACAAGTTCATCATAAAGTCTTTGTAGCTCTTGGAGAGTGCCTACCTGAAAAAATCATAATGTGCAAATCATTCAACAAAATACCAATTAGAAACAATTGCACACAGCAAACTCAAGCCAGTCCAGAAAGTAATCTGTCTTATGGAGTCTGATGAGCAATCCCACCAAAAACCATGAAATAGATGGATTTTTGTTTTGGCGATTGCCAATGATTTGAAACTCAACTCAGGAGTTGCAGTTCCTGTGCAAAAGGTAATAACAATTTTTCTAACATGACAAGAACTGTAAAGGAAATAGTTAGGCATAGTTTAGCTTTAAAGTATGAAAGGTGAGGAAAAGGATGCTTCAAACGGCTACTGTCAACCACCATAGTAAGAATTTGACCTAGTCTTTACCTCATTTTTCCTGAACCATATTCATATGCATCCATGCACAAACGACACATCCAACCGGAAAGCTAATCATATGAGCTTCATTATTTAAACTACTGAACTAACAGAAACTTCACTTTTGATGATCTTACTCAATATCACTTCAATTAAAGGTCACTTAATAGTGTAATAGATTGAGCATATAGGAATCAGTGTTCTCTGTTCTTGTCATTAAACACACGAATCTTACGAGTCAGATACCACCTTCATATAAAGAATTCGGTAACTGTCTCCCAAATATTAAGGTTAAGGAATGCACCTTTTCAAACTTAAATGCGCATGTACATTATTAGTTCATATTTTCTGTCATTTAGAACTTATTTGGTATTCACTAATTAAAGATCAATTATCCTATATCCTTGTAAAAATTCTCTCAAAACTAGGAAAGAGAGGTGGTAAAAACAATGATGAGAAAATACAGAGCAAGACCATCTGCTAGAAGATACGGTAGGCATTTGACACTCAATCGAACACGCACCGCTTAAATGCTAGTTTCACCATTTTTTTGGTAAATCTACTTTCACATATCAATTGATGCACATACCAAACAACGCACACCACCAGAAAACACTGCAAATAGTTATCAGGAGGCAGCAGACTTTTGTTCTTCTACTGAATCTCGGCACATCATACCTGGCACATGTCACCATCCACAAGTTCACCTGCAGCAATTCGACGTTCATACTCGATGAGCGGCCCCGCTCGACTTGCATCTGCAGATGAAGAATTATAGTTAGGAAAACAACACGGAAACAATTCACGGCTTACACCGAAAATTGAAAAACATCGGGTCATGTGCATCCTGAAAGAACAAACCTTCAGCACTAACTTTCTCGGCATCGACAGAAAGAGCTCTGGAGGTCCCCAAGTTAGGTAGTCCAAATACAGGTAATTCGTCATAGTACCTAGGCAGCCTTCGCGTTAAACTCGAATAGACCAAGGGTCCCTGTCTCCTGGCAAGATTACAGGCGTGATAATAATGTCGGTGCTGGAAAACAGCTCGAGATTGGCGAATTAACCGAGCTACCGCTCTCATCTTCAATCGGAACGGACGGAATGTTAAGTTCCACCACCCCAAATCTCCTTCAACTAGATGAGATTTAGGAGCGGTTCAACGTCTCAAATTGACGCAAGATCCTGTAACATCGAAACATTAAAAGAAAGAAAAAAGTACGCAAAAAGCAGAGCATATTCTTGATACCGCAACAAAAACAACTCACGGGCACACAATTAAGACAAACCAGAATAAACAAAGGACAGTTTTTTCAGCTGATCGGAACGTAGTTTAGTGAAAAACGCATGGTGAATTCGATCAAAAGAAAAGAAAAGCCGACGACCCCACAAACGCCATCCTCTGTACGGAACTCATCGAACCCAAGAAACAATCCCGCAATTCCGACAGACCCAAAACCGAGAAATTCATCGAAACAGCGCACGACCCACGAAACAACACAGAGAACCGGACGAGCCCAGAATCTAACCGGAATCAAGAAACGGGAAGCCCAGGTGACCAGCAATGGAGGGGACGAGAAGCAGCCGAGTCTCAGCGAGATCGAACGGGCGAGACACGATTGCAGATGGGTCTCGGACTTTGGGTGGCAGAAGAAAGAGAAGGAAAAAAACCGAGGAAAAGGGTCTCTGCGGAAGGCAAAGACAGCACCCCAAAGTCGTGGAGGAGTCCTCGAAAAACGATGGTAAAACTTGAATTTTATAAGAGAGAGAGAGAGAGAGATGCTGAGCTTTTTGTTGGGCTTTTTACACGTTGTTTGAAGTGGTTGACTCGCGATGCCCGCACGGATAATCACGATGTCCCGCATCCGCACGCCTTCCGCGGCCGTCGTCCTCGCCGTTTCCGAGCGTCCCCAAGCTTTTTTTTATCCGTTTCGAGACCCAAAGCTCCGGAAACCCCGGAGGCAGATTTGCCAATTATATTTTTGGATTGGATTTGGTAGTTAATTTTTTGGTCATCTATGGAAGAATTTAAGAATTTGTTCGGGAGCCGTTCTCCAAAATTCGTATTGTGAACAGATTTTTATATCGGCAAGCGAATTAGATCCAGAATCAAGTATAAAAGTCATTGTCTCAACTCTTGGTAAGTCGTGCAAATTTTCATGTATATAGATTAAGTGTCACCGGGCCTAATTGGACCTAATTGGCGAGTCGAGTTGAAGAAGGGAAAAATACTCTTTTAATTAACCGATCAGATTTAAGTCAGCAATTGGCGAGTCGAGTTAAAGAAGGGAAAAATACTCTTTTAATTGACCGATCAAATTTAAGTCAGCCAAAGCGTGCCTCTAAATCTCATCAATCGTCATGTTGTTTTCCTCTTAATAATATTTAATCACTTGGATTCATGATAAATCGGTATAAAAACTTGAATTGAAAATGCTTTGCGTTTGCCTTTGGGTTCAACGTGAAAGGAGGTTTGAGCGAGAGGAATTGGATGGTTTATTTAGGTGGAAACTTGTAAGTGGATTAATAATTAACCCTCGAATTTGATCGACTTCTATAAGAAGAGAATTGGATAAGGCAAATGCGTTTTATGATCATATTAATTTGCTTATATTTATGGGAATTTACAATCAATTTGTCTTCCTCTTCCTTTATTTTCTAAAATTGGCTCTCTACTATTATAACGGTTGATCTCACTTTTAGGGGGAATCCCCAAATTGATCCTCACATCAACGTTTACTTAAGAGATCATAAGGGCACATTAATAAAAATACTTAAATCTCCTGCAGTTCACCTTCCCACATTCCACGTCTTCATTTCAATACACGGCACTCCGGAAGCCGGGGGGGCAGATTTACCAATTATCTTTTGGGTTGGATTGGATTGGATTGGATTAGATTAATAGATTGGATTGGATTAGAGTCGTCCTCCAAAGAATTGTATTGTCAACGAATTTTTATATTTACATCGAATTGACAGGCGAGCTAGATTTGGATCGAGTTTAAAAGTCATCGTTTGAACTATTGGTACATCATACATTTTCTATATATATGTAGATGTGTCACCAAACTCTGTTGGACTCGATTGGGTGAGTCAAGTTGACGAAGGGAAAAATGCTTGCCCGATCTGGCTTGAGCGTGCCTCTAAATCTCATCAAGTCATTCTGTCATTTTCCTCTTGATAGCAGTCAATCGCTTGGATTGACAATAAATTGGTATAAAAATTTGAAACAAAAATGCCTTCCATTTGCTTTTGGATTCAACGTGAAAGGGGGTTCGAGCGAGAGGAATCTGATGGTATAGGTGGAAATTTGTAAGTGGATTAATAATGAACCCTCGAATTTGATCGACTTCTATAAGAAGGGAACTCGATAAGACAAGTGCATTTCATGATCATATTAATTTGCTTATATTTATGGGAATTTACAATCAATTTGTCTTCCTCTTCCTTTATTTTCTTAAAATTAGCTTTCTACTATTATAACGGTTGACCTCACTTTTAGGGTGGCCCCAAATTAGTAAAAAAAAAAAAAAATATATATATATATATATATAGTTCTCATGCAGTTAATCTTCCCACACTCCACGTCTTCATTTCCAACTCTATCATCTCTCTTCTGAGTCAAAAGGGCTCAACATTCGATCGTGCTTATCGTTCCATTAGGTGCAACTTATTATTCACATACAGAATCCGCGTGAATAATAATAGACCTGGCGATACTTTTTTTTTTTTTTTTTTTTTTTTTTTTTTTTTTTTTTGGTCCTCTCTATTCCTACTCTACACTCAATCGCGGACTTGTGCGCCCGCCTTGCGGGCGTGGGGTCGCAACCCACTCTCGAAACTCACGCGTCCCTACCCCCATCCCCCCCTGAGAAGGTGGGGATTTGAACCCCTCACCTCCCCCTTCCAAGTTGGAAGGGTGGCCACTGGGGCGAACCCCCAGTGGTTACCTGGCGATACTTGAACGGTATAAAGATTGCACAATATGATAATTTTAGTTTTTTTTATTTTTATTTTGAAAGCTTACTAATTAAATACACCTGTCAAATGAGTAAATTGAATCGAAATTGGTCTAACTTAAATTGACTTATTTAAACTATTTTGACCCAATTTCTATGCACTATGAATTTAAGGACTCATACTCCACCCGACCGAGAAAAGTACCAAAAAATTATAAATTTATTGTATTGGCACCAATGTAATCGTAAACATTTTCACATTAATACCAATTCAGTTCATTTGGCTAATTTAGGCTAGAAATTACTAACTTGGACGCCGATCATTATATATGACACGGCTGCATTGACATGGACATTTTTAAATATATATATTTTTGCTTTTTCATATAATTTGTTGGTGGCCATTAGCCACAGGCAAGTGTTGGCCTCACTTAGTTGAGGCTTAGCGCTACTGAGGCCCTCCTCGCCAGGTAGTACTTGCACTTGTCCACCCTCGCCTATGGCTTGTGTTGGCCATTGGTAAAAAGAAAAGGGAAAGAAAAAAATAAAAGATAGAAAAATGTCTACGTCGGCGATTTCCGACTTAAAATTAATACTGATACAATAGATTTATAACATTTTTTACCTTTCCCCCATCGAGTCTATATTATTAAAATACTTCCATATATAAAGTGAGGTTTGCAAAATCGAACGAGGGCAAGAGAGAATCATAAATGTAAGTTGGATTTAAATAAATTGTGCACTCATGTGACACTCGTATTATTTTATCTAATTCACTTTCAGAGCAGAATTTTTTTTTTTTTTTTTGACCCGGGACCGCCGTCGTCAAGAACCTACCGTAAACCCGGCAAACTGAATAGCCACAACCACACTCCCACGTTTGAGTTGCGCGAACGCGACGCCTCTAAGATTCGAACCCCTCCCCTTCTTGAAAGGGAGAGGCCTCGAAGCCAGCTGGTTCAGAGCAGAATTCGGTTACTTCAGTACGGGCAGAAAGACAGACTGAAGTTCCTTAGTTCTATCACTAATATTAAAATAGAAAATCGTACAGCATGCAATCGCTACGGGTACAGGAAAGCGCTCCGATCTCTCGAATTGGTTTAATCATTCTCAATCAATTATTAGATATAATTAACATAGATAAAGTTTCAGCTCATTAAATATGAATTAAGAAATAGATGTATCACTCGTTTTGATAGGTCTACTGATATGCCATGATTCACTTTATTCACGTCGTCTCGTTTTGGTTAAATTCGAAAGAGACAGCATCTGGAGTGCGATCCGCGGAGGAGGAATCCCCATCGGCCTCCCGCGGGTCCCCACAAAAAGGCCTCGCCCTTTCGGGTGGGGCCCTTTCTAAAGTCACACCGGCTGTTCCAAACGGTGCCCACCTGGACGTGGATTTAGCCGTTGGCCGAAATCAGACGGCTCAGATTGCTCGTCGGAGGTCGCGATCAGCACATTGGGAGGGGCCCGCAGGCACTTTCTGTGGTGGAGATTGGCCGAGGAGGGGGGGTTTGGTTGAGCCCGAGCCGTCGCGGAAAATAGAAAGAGAATCGGCCAATTGCTGTCGCCCGCATGGACTTTTTCTTTTTCTCTCTCCCTCTTATCTTATCTTCTTTTCTTTATTCTCTTTTGAGTCTATTTTTATATCTTATGGAGCATGGCCATGGCTATTACATGAGTTCTCTAACTATGAAACTTTAGAAATGGTCGCTGTCGTTAATGATCTCGAGCGTGTTTTGCTTAATCTCTTCTTTATTTTCATATGACAAGTATGCTCATATTAGATAGATAAAATTCAAGCTCATGAGGTATCCTACTTATCTCATGAATGAGGTAAAATATGAGTGACCTAATATATGAAATTGCTGATTCCATATGCCCAATTCACGCACGCCAATTGTAAAACTAACCATTGAATCAACTTTACTTAATGTGTATGAGAGATGCTCTCTGAGCCGCTTGAAGGGGGTTCAAAGGTTCTGTGACTACAGCGGCTCAAGCATGATGGCAATTAAGAAGGGAGCATAGAAGCCGCGATGGTGGTATTTTCTCTAGACCAAAAAGAAAGAAAGTATGTGATCCAAAACAAAATGGTGCACGAGAAATTCACAACTTTCATCCTTTGGTGTTTAAAAAATTAGGAAGATTTTGCTGCAACAATCCATTTGGGTGCCCTTTTTTCTGTCGGATGCATCTACGTTGTCCTTCCGCAAAAGAAGAGACCGGCAGGTATCTCAACATCGAGTCTCGCGTTTTGATTATACTGTCCGAACCGAGCTAAGCCAACTTTACGAAAAACAAATTAACAAAGCTTATTTGATCTTTTGCACCAAGAGGATAGGGCCACGAGGTCTCGACGACATTGATGTAATTCGGTCTCATTACGCGGTCCAGACAATGACTTCGAGCTTGAGCCAACGGATACACATCAGCAGGAGGAATCTACCATGGATATTCGCCACTTAAGGAACCCTTTTTCTTATCCGATCAAAAGGTCACTAGGAATTCCATG
This sequence comes from Eucalyptus brandiana, assembly GCA_014182725.1. Lineage (NCBI taxonomy): Eukaryota > Viridiplantae > Streptophyta > Magnoliopsida > Myrtales > Myrtaceae > Eucalyptus > Eucalyptus brandiana. Next base: position 30,491,614 of record CM024670.1, read on the forward strand.
GTCCCTTGTGAAAGAATGGCGAATCAAGTAAATGATCGGATAGCTAAAGTCCAACGTTTGAATATTCTTCCCTCTTCTTGGTTAGCCCAGCCCCCCCCACTAGAGTGGGACTTATTTGTGTTTTGATGTCCCTTCTTTGGGCTTTGTCTAGAACTCTCCATGACAAACAAAAGTAGTTCTTCTAATTATATGAAAAAAAGAAGTCTTAAACCTAATGTACCGGGACTAATTTAGTATTAAAATTTTCAACTTTGTCAGTTTAATTCTAAATTTTTGTGCAAAATTCTAATTTATTTATTCTAGTCAAATTTTGTAGGTTTAGGATTGAATTGATCGTTATACAATATGTTTAGGATTTTTTGGACAATCATCTAAGTTTATAACTATATTTACAAAATTACTGAGTTTATGTTTGAATTGGGAACCGTATAATAGATTTCTTAAGACTGATTGGACAATATCTCCATATATTACATGTCCATAAAGAAGTATATCAAAGTTGAGATATCTTCGAATGCAAATTTGAACTGGTTTCCCTTTTACGGGAAAAGAAAATTTATCGAAGTCACTCATTCGGGTTTCGTTTCGCATATAATGTAATATACGGATTTGCAAAGCACTTTAGGATTCGCTTTATGGTAAACTTTCCCTTTCAAGAAAAGCAGAATCGCTTTATTAAAAGATGATCTGCTCATGCTGGTTTCTTAGAGTATTGGGGGAATTATGCTCTTTTTATTTTCTTTACTAGTTCCAGCGGTTATAACTTAAAGCGAAAGACCGAATAAATTCTTGCTTTGCAGATGAGCTCAGATTCGTTTGCTTTTCCACTAGCATTTCCTCTATTTGTGAAGTACATCAAATGGACTGAAATGGCTATGATAAGGTTTCTCTTATTCGCATTATCACCTTAGTACCTCATTCTCGCCTATCAGCATATATACTTCACTAAACATAAACAATTATGCTTACTAAGGTACTATTACTCTCTCATTTGCAGATAACCCAGTAAAATCTATGCAAGTTAAGTATAAACTTATGTCATACAACGGAGCGATCAGCATTATAGGTCATTTGTACAGCCTTTCGAGGGATGCATATTCTCACCATAACTTTTTGTATCCACAAGTATGTGATTGATATCTATGCTTTTGTGATCTAACAGTTGATAATCCTCGACAAACCCATCCTCGACCATTATTACAAGCCCCCTTAGTATCAAAATGTCGCGATTTGTTTATAATGACATAGAATTTATTGTTTCCTGCACATTGATCTCATGGAAAGATGATGGGCCTTGAATCACACATTGCATAGGGCCATGGGAGCAGTGGCCTGTTTGTAAAGGCTTGCGTTGCGTTGCAAGTCCTTTTGCCTTGACATCTTAAAGGCTATAAAGGACAACGGAATTGGTTTGAGAGCACGAACACCATCTCGAATTTGAACTCAAGACGAGTAGAGAGAGAAGCTGAAGATTCCGATAGACGATGATGGGTCCACGGTGGTCTAAGAAAGGTTATAATAGAGATGGCAAATATCGATGCCTAATTTGTGTTAATGCACTAACTGGTGAAAGAAAAACTTTTAAAAGCACAAGATAACACTAGGGCTGACAATGCGACGGGTTTGAAAGAGCCAAACTTTTAAAAGCACAAGATAACACTAGGACTGACAACGAGACGGGTTTGAAAGAGCCAACGGTACCCCGACCATCCCCAAAACTTAGAATATCCCCAGAAACCCCGATCATGCACGGAACCGTATTTTTTTAGTACAAGACCAATGATTAACTTCAAAAACACGAGCTGAAATCGCCATCATGAAAACAGTTCCTTTGCTCAGTATCTTTTCAAATTTACGAGTATTTTAAGCTTACAATACATCAAGGTTCATAGACCATTTTAAAATTTCAAAAAAGCAGCATAAAGAGGACAGCCAGATTCTGATACTTCCAGGGACATGGAAAACACAAAAGGGGCCAAAAGGATGGACGAAAGTGGCGCGTGACGCCACAGGCAACGACATAAAAAGGGAAAGAGAGCATCAAACGAAAACGACCCGTAACAACCCACGCTCGACACTGCTTTACAGTACAACCTTCGGATACTTAGCCAGATAAAGAAGCTCCAGCAAGCCATGTTCATGTCACTCTCACCACCCAACTCCTTAGTCAAATACCCCAAAAAAAGTTTTCAAGCTTCTCAAACCTCTGTCCCACGCTCGGGAACACAAGCAGCAGCATCTGATGATGCCGTCCTCCCCCATCTTTCCTACACAAAAGCAGACCCAACAAAGAATGAAACTCTATACGGTCTCCCCAAAGCTCCCATCTACATTTTGCACAGTGAAGAACAAGCCCCTAAAGAAGGAACTGAAATTTGAAGGTAAAATAAGAAAACGAAAGAGATGTGTATGTACACCACCATCGGGGAAAAAAAGATGAAAAAGGAGGCACGAGAGGTTTTGAAAAGTTGCTCTAAGAATCGTGCTCACGCATTGCTGTCTTGTTCTTGTTTTGGTTTTGCTTCCTAGTTTCGCGGCTATCTCTGGCCGGAGAGCTCCATAGCGTAGGTATCCAGGGAGTGCTCGTCGTCGTCCTCGTCAACAGACATGCCGCCAAACATGCTCGACCGGTCGGGGCCGTGAATGCTGGCTTTGGCGGCGCTGGTGATGAGGGAGAATTTGGTGGCGGGGTTCAAGTGGTTGTGGGTCGCAGCCCATTTCTCAGCGCTGTAATGGAGCATGGCCATGGCTATCACATGAGTTCTCTAACTATGAAACTTTAGAAATGGTCGCTATCGTTAATGATCTCGAGCGTGTTTTGCTCGATCTCTTCTTTATTTTCATATGACAAGTATGCTCATATTAGACAAATAAACCTCAAGCTTATGAATGAGAAAACGTATGAATGACCCAAAACATGAAATTACAGACACTTATTGGTGTAGATAAGTGAATCTATTTCGTGCCTAATTCACACACACTGAAAAGAAAGGTGCAGTGACGGCAATGGCTCAAGCTCGATGGTAGCTAAGAAGAGAGTATAGAGGCCGCGAGAGTGGAATTTTCTCTAGACCGAAAAGAAAGAAAGTATGTGATCCGAAATAGAATGGTACACCAGAAATTCACAACTTTCATGCTTTGGTGTTTAAAAAATTAGGAAGATTTTGCTGCAGCAATCCATTTTGATGCCCTTTTTTTCACCCGGATGCATCTACGTTGTCCTTCCGCAAAAGAAGAGACCGGCAGGTATCTCAACATCGAGTCTCGTGTTGATTATACTGTCCGAACCGAGCTAAGCCAACTTTACGAAAACAAATTAACAAAGATGATTTGATCTTTTGCACCAAGAGGATAGGGCCATGAGGTCTCGACGACATTGATGCTATTCGGTTTTGATGGTTTTATTAATTATTGTGACGGGCCTAAGTTGGTCCGTCCGCTCATGTTGGGCCTAAAAGCCCGGCCCACAAGATTAGGGCCCATGGATGGAGGGATATGATGAAGGGGCACGTTTCTTTTTGGAGGGGACGTATATAAGGGAGAAAATAGAGGGAGGAATGCACCTTTTGGCATATTACGTACGTTCCCTCCTTCCTCTCTCCCTTGAAACACCTCCAAAAGAAAAACAAACGCAAAAAGGCAACGCTCTCTTCCCTTCAAGGCAAAAATTCGCGTCATCGGATCGAACGAGATTGGTTTTCACTTCCTCATGTCGGCGTTTGGTGTTTAATCTGTAGCTAACAAGGTACGCTCGATTCCGTGGTGTGCTTTAGGATATGTGATACAAGTTTTTTCCCGGGCTCGTCTTCTGCATAAGTTTAGGGGTTCGATTTAGTGTCGAATCCGGTTTTTGGGAATCCGACAATCCCAACATTGGTATCAGAACCGTAGTTCTTGTTTCCCGATCCTTTTCCATGTTTTTCCCGACCCCTTTCATGTTTATGGATGATTTCTTATTGATTTTTTCGTGAAAATAATCGGCCGACACCGATCGAGGCGAAAATCCCGACACCCGAGCACTGTTCATCCATTTTTTCGAGTTTCTGTAAGTCGAAATCGATTTCTAATGGCATTGGATGGAAGGTCTTGTCGAGACGAGCGCGGCGAGTGGTGGAACGCCGCCAACGGCCGCCGGACGCGCCCCCACGTGCAGCCGGAACGAACCGGTGTCTTCAGCGCGTGCGTTGCACGCGCCGATTCGCTGGGGAAGGCGCTTGCATCGCACGCGCGCTCGTGGCTGACGCGCGCACGTGCACATGCGCGGTCGCTCGCGCGTGCGAGGCACGTGCCAGGTCGGTTCGTCCGACCCGGCCCGCCCGACGACCGTTGACCGTTGACGACCGTTGACCCAAAAAAAAAAAAAGACAAAAAGAATGTGTTTCTTTTTCCAATTAAGTCCATGTGGATTATATGTGATCCCTTATTTGTTCTGCGTTTGTTGCAGGAACAATGCCTCCCCTTAGATTGTGCATACCTATTCGCACAATTACCGATGAACAAAAGGAAAGACTTTCTAAATTGATAACTGAGCTAACTGATCATCGATGGGAGAGTGATGACTTAATTGATCACGTCCTTGAAGTCAACGGGAAAATTCAAAAGGTCATATGGAATGGTCGTCCTATGTCACAGTCTGAGATGGTGTAATTTTTCATGAACACTCTTCCACCAGAATGGCAAGGAGTGTTGAATCGCATATAGGATGTCAACAGAGCTGCCTCATATAGGAAAATTGTGATGGATTTTATAGATGAATATTACTGGATTGTTACAAGGGAAAAGATCAAGAAATTGAACAAAAGAGGATCTTTTCCAGTTCGTGTATTGACTTGGTGTTAGATGTATTGGCTGGCCTTTTGCTAAGTGTGTTTTGTGGACATCTTATGTAATGTTTACTACCTGATTGTTGTTGATGTAGCAACTGATATGTTAGTTGTATTATATGAAAGCATTATTATTCTATTGGATGTCAAATATTATTTGCTTTCATTATTGTTGACTACTTGTGGGTAGTTCATAGAAGTTTTTGTAGCTTCATAGAATTTATTTTGCATAAGACAATTATATTAATGATAGTTTTAAGTTAGGATTTTTGGAGGATAATTGGAAACATAGTGACCTTTTGATTCTGAAACCTTACTTGAAATTGTTCATTAATATGATGGGTCTGTGCAAAATGGATGCATAAATGATAGGCATTAATAATTCGTGCATATATGTCTGATGTGTTCAGATCAATGGCTTCAGCCACAAAGAGCATAGTTGCCGAGCTGAACAAAGGTGAAAAGCTCAATGGCGACAACTATGAAATCTAGCACATGAAAATCCAATATGTGCTAGAAGAGCAAGAGGCACTAGAGGCTCTTAACCTGACCATGGTAGAACCTGAAGAAGGAAACACTGAACAGCACAAGAGAGATAAGGAAGCATTCGCTGCATGGAAAAGAAAGAACTCTCTTGCTCGCATTACGTTGCTGAGCAGCATGGACAATGTCGTCATGCGAGAGTTCAGGCGTTTTGAGAATGCCAAGGAAATGTGGGAAGCATTGGCAGCAAGATTTGATCATACTTCGGTGACCAGACTGAGGCAGCTCACTATTAGGTTTGACTCTTATAAGAAGCCTCATGGTCAGACCATGAAGCAACATCTTAGAAAGATGTCAAACATAATTAATGAGCTGAAAGATGCTGGCCATGTCCTCACTGATGAGCAGCAAGTGCAAGTAGTGATTCGTTCCTTGCCTCAGAGTTGGGAGCATATGAAGGTGCACCTGACCCATAATGAAAATATCAAAACCTTTGAGGATGCAGTGCGTCATCTTGAGCTGGAAGAGGACCACCTCTTGGCGGCTAAGCCGGAAGCTGAAATCTATCATGCTGGTTCTAGCTCACATGGAGCTTCGAGCTCCAAGCGCAAACGTCCTAACTGGTTTGATAAAGGGAAAGGCAAGGAAGTAGGTCTTTCAGGGAAGAAATCAAAGCTTAACCAACATGAAAGAGGAAAGCGTCCTCGAATGAAGAAGCTTACAAGGGTGAAGTGTTACAATTGTAACAAGAAGGGTTACTATACTCGCGACTGTCGTGAGCCAAATAAGGTATACACCCCTTGTGCTTTTAAGAACTTTGTCTATGTGTCGAGTTCTGTATTCTTAACTGAGTCTAATCCTTTGTGGATTGTAGATTCAGGAGCGACAGACCATGTAACGAAGGATAGAGAATCCTTCGTGGAATTCCGACGAGTACCAACTGGAACTAAGTGGGTCTATGTGGGAAACACCTCCAGAGCTGAAGTAAAAGAAATTGGCACCTGCCAACTGAACATGCATGGTTGACGCACTTTATTCCTACATGATGTATTGTATGCTCCGGAGATTCGTCGAAATTTAGTGTCTGTTTTAGTGTTGGTTAAGTTAAGTTTTAATATGAACTTCCATAATAGAGGTGTGAATTTGTTTTTGGATACAAATTACTATGGTTGTGGTTATTTTCTGGATGGTTTCATTGTATTAGATATTCACTACGTTAATGCAAATGTTTGTTATTCCCTTCTCACGTCTCCTAATTCATATGATAATTATGTGAAAGTGTGGCATGCTAGACTTGGTCATATTGGCCAACAACGTATAAATAGACTAGCCAAAGAGGGCTTGTTGGGCAACATTGAAAAAATCGATTTGCCCATATGTGAGCATTGCCTAGTAGGGAAAACGACAAGAAAATCATTTGGAAAAGGTAAAAGAGCTGAATTTCCTCTACATTTAATCCATTCTGACGTCTGTGGTCCAATGAATATGAGAGGAAGGCATGGGGCTGTTTATTTCATCACTTTTATAGATGATTATACTCGATTCGGATATGTCTATTTGATTTCTCATAAATCTGAAGCAATAAGTTGTTTCAAAAGGTTTATGAACTTGGTAGAAAATCAATTAGACAAGAAAATAAAAGTATTAAGATCCGATCGAGGTCAAGAATATTTATTTGATGAGTTCAGAAAATTATGTGATGAAAAGGAAATAGAAAGACAGTTGTCTATTCCATATACTCCTCAACAAAATGGTGTTGCGGAAAGAAGAAACAGAACCCTACTGGAAATGGTTAGGTCCATGATGGCGCATGCTAACTTACCTATCACTTTTTGGAGTGATGCGTTGTTAACTGCTGCTTATATACTTAACCGAGTGCTTTCCAAATCAGTTACTTCCACTCCATATGAGTTATGGACAGGTGGAAAACCGGACTTAAGTTTTCTTAAGCCATGGGGTTGTGCTGCCTATACTCATGAGTCCTCTCACAAGTTTGGGAAATTGGGTCTCAAAGGAAAGAAGAGTATTTTCATAAGATACCCCAAACACTCGAAAGGGTATGTGTTCATAAGTGAACAGGAAAGTGGGAGTATAACTGAATTTGAATCACGGGATGTCACGTTCTTAGAGGATAAATTTCCTAAGAATGGCGAAATAGGGGAAGATTACTCCCTATTTGAAATCTTGAATCAAGATAATGATATTAGTGGAGTTCGTCCAAGTTGGAGTAATATGAGAAGTGATGAATTAAATTCAATTTATTCTCAATTGCAACCACATGATGAGACGACGTCATCATTATCTAATCCTAGTGGGAGCATAATGAGGAATGATGTGCAAAGTATACACTTTCCCATACGGCGAACAAGTTGCCAAAATGTTTCCCGTCGACGTTTTGACATTGAAGGGAAAACTTTTATAATTGCTCCACAAGATGAGGATGAGCCAAGAAATATACATGAGACTCTAAGTTGCCCTAGTAAGGAAAAATGGATTCATGCAATGGAAGAGGAAATTGAGTCAATGAAGTCAAACCAAGTTTGGGAACTTGTTGATCTTCCAAAGGGACGCAAAGCTATTGGGAACAAGTGGGTTCTCAAAATAAAGCGAAAAGCTTATGGCTCAATAGAAAGGCATAAGGCTCGCCTTATGGTGAAGGGATATAACCAACAGGAAAGAATTGATTATGAAGAAACATTTTCTCCTGTAGTGAGATTTACCTCGATTCGCATTATTCTGGCAATAGTGGCTAGTATGGATCTTGAGTTACATCAAATTGATGTAAAAACTGCTTTCCTTAATGGAGAATTAGATGAAGAAATATATATGGAACAACCTGCTGGTTTCATAATGACAGGCCAAGAAAAAAATGTATGTCGACTTTTGAGGTCGATATATGGCCTTAAGCAGTCATCAAGACAATGGTATATACGTTTTCATAATGCCATAATGGCATATGATTTTACAATGATTGATGAGGATCATTGTGTATATATCAAAAGATCCAAGGATCAATTTGTGATCATATCATTATATGTTGATGATATACTAATTGCCGGAAGCAATATGGAGTTTGTTAATACTGTCAAGAGTTGATTGTCTTCTAACTTTAAGATGAAGGATATGGGTGAGGCTGCATACATTCTTGGAGTTAAGATTTCAAGAGATCATTTGAAGAGATCGTTATCTCTTTCGCAAGAAACATATATAAATAAGGTTCTTGAACGATTTCGTATGCAAGATTATAAACCCATAGACACTCCTATTGCAAAAGGTGAAGGATTGAGCCATAGACTGTGTCCAAGGACTCCACAAGAGAAGGAACAAATGAAACATGTTCCTTATGCTAATGCTGTTGGAAGCTTGATGTACGTTATAATGTGTACAAGACCCGACATATATTTTGTAGTTAGAATGGTGAGTAGATACCAATCCAACCCAGGTCAAGCACATTGGAAGGCCGTTAAGAGAATACTAAGGTATCTAAAGGGAACTGCTAATTACAAGTTGAATTACCAAGGAAAGGATCTGCGACTTGAAGGCTATTCAGATGCTGATTGGGGAGGAGATTTAGATGAAAGAAAATCTACCTCTGGATTTGCTTTCTTACTGAACAGTGGCGCCATATCATGGAGCAGTATGAAGCAAACGTGTATAACCTTGTTTACGATGGAAGCTGAGTTCGTGGCATTATCAGTAGCGGTACAAGAAGGGGTTTGGCTTAAGAGATTTTTGGATCATTTAGGTGTTATTGAGAAAGCTGCAAATCCATTATTGGTTAACTGTGATAGCCAAACAGCTATAGCGCATACCAAAGATCCAAAATATCATGTCAAGACCAAACATATAGATACCAAGTATAATTTTGTCAAAGATATGGTTGCACGAAAGGATGTGAATTTACAGTACATATTTACGCATAGAATGGTAGCAGATCATATGACAAAACCAATACCTAGAGATATGTTTTGTAGTCATGTAAAATCTCTAGGATTGCGTAGAGTCTGATGTACTGGATATTGTAATTTCCCTAAATTGTTCACATCAATGAACTTGTGTTTTTTCATCATTAATGCTTATGAATCTTTGTTTGATCTTTATGCATCTTAATGCTCAGTGCATTACTTTTAGTTGAGAAAGTATGTCGAACAGATATAAGATTGGCCAACTCACACGGATAATCGCCTCTATTTACTGTGTGATAAATAGAGATGAGACTGTTTTTAAGATTATTATCTAGGTGATAATCGAGAGCTCAAGTTTAAAATATGTATGTCGCATTAACTGAGTGTTAAAATGATGACATAATACTTACTATGTCCGAAAGTAAAATAACCCACATATTTTACTTTATCTGTCTATGATACCAAATGTGAGTTTTGATGAATTTTGTGAATAAGTAGATACGTGAACTCAAGTTAGACATTGGGTATGTCTGAACTATCATCTGTACGGTATTGAAGGTGTAGACATACGCTCCATGGGAAATGAGTTAATACCGTAATACGTATTTCATACTACGTATGCATGAGACGACCAATAAGAGTGGTAAAAGTTTGATCTCAACTTTTATGCTGTGTGAGACTCTTGAGGAAAAAAGTTCCTCAATTTTAGTGCCCTCATGACTTTTACTTATTCTCAAGATTTCTATTTAGTGTTTGCTATCTTAGGATGTTGTCAATGGTCATGAGTTGATTCGATCTAATGGGACATTTCTAGAAAAGCAAGCTGAACTGAAATTGAGAGTTTGAAGGAAAGAGGAAGATCGAATTTGGATAATCACATTGTGGTTTTGTATTCACTGGTCGACCAATTATGACTGCATTTGGGATAATCATAATTGTGAATACAATATATATATATATATATATATATATATATATATATTATTGTTTGAAAGAGATCAAGAGAGATATAAATGTGATTGATCGATCTAGGGTACTGTATACTAAATCTACTCAAAGTGTGATGCCCGTTATGAGCTGCTATATATTCCTAACAGATGTATAGCAACGAGCTCTCAAAGTATGCTGGTCGCATGGATTATTCACCGGTATGAATGTTGAAAAGAGGTAAAGAGAATCCTGTTCGGCCCACTATGTGCGAGTGGGAGATGATGGTTTTATTAATTATTGTGATGGGCCTAAGTTGGCCCGTCCGCCCATGTTGGGCCTAAAAGCCCGGCCCACAAGATTATGGCCCATGGATGGATGTATATGATGAAGGGGCACATTTCTTTTTGGAGGGGACGTATATAAAGGAGAAAATAGAGGGAGGAACGCACATTTTGGCATATTACATACGTTCCCTCCTTCCTCTCTCTCCCTTGAAACACCTCCAAAAGAAAAACAAACGCAAAAAGGCGACACTTTCTTCCCTTCAAGGCAAAAATTCGCGTCATCAGATCGAACATGATCGGTTTTCTCTTCCTCATATCGGCGTTGGTGTTTAATCTGTAGCTAACAAGGTACGCTCGATTCCATGGTGTGCTTTAGGATCAGTGATACAAGTTTTTTTCCGGGCTTGTCTTCCGCATAAGTTTAAGGGTTCGATTTAGTGTCGAATCCGGTTTTTGGGAATCCAACAATCCCAACAGGTCTCATTACACGGTTGAGACAATGACTTCGAGCTTGAGCCAACGGATACACATCAGCAAGAGGAATCTACCATGGATATTCTGCTCTTGAGAAACCCTTTTTCTTATCCGATCAAAAGGTCACTAGGAATCCATGGCCCCTTGTGAAAGAATGGCGAATCAAGTAAATGATCAGATAGCTAAAATCCAACATTTGAATACTCTTCCCTCTTTCGACCAAAAAAAACATACTCTTCCCTCTTCTTGGTTAGCCCAGCCCTCCCAACTAGAGTGGGACTTATTGTGTTTTGATGTCCCTTCTTTGGGCTTTGTCTAGAACTCTCGATGACAAACAAAAGTAGTTCTTCTAATTATATATATATATATAAAGTCTTAAACCTATTGTACCAGGACTAATTCAACGTTAAAATTTTCAACTTTGTCAGTTAAATCCTAAATTTTTGTTTGAAATTCTAATTTATTTATTACAATCGAATTCTGTAGGAAATTGCCAACAGTCTACTCATTGCCAATCGTGCTACATGTTACACTACCACGTCGGCAATTTCTAATGATAATAAGTCAAAAAGATTACTTTGAAATTTCACACATAATTTAAAATTGTCCAAAAAAGTAATAAATTTATTGTTTGACGGCTAATTCAATCTTCAATCTTCAATCTTTCAATTGTATTAATTAAGTCTTAAATCTTTTGATGATTTGTCAATTCAGTTATAAATTTTGTAATAGTTCCAATTTAGTCCTATATTGGATAATTTGCTAATTTAGTACTTCAAGTTAATTTTGTCCAAAAATATAGTAGTCTAATTAATGTCAATCGTCATACCTTGGCACAGTCAATGCTGTGACAAATTTTAATTTTCTAAAAAATCATTTTCTTTCCTTTTTTTTCTTTTCTTTATTCTTTTTTGTTCCAACTTTGGGTTGGCTACCCTTATTTTGCCCTCCCCAGCCAACAAGCAAGGGTCATGGCCTTGCCTAGATCTGGGTGAGGGCCCGATGCCCTAGTCAAGTGAGAGTTGGAAAGAAAAAAAAAAAGAAGGAAAATAGAAGAAAAATAAAAATAAAAATTCACAAAAAAACTAAAATATTACAAAATTTGTCCAAGTTAATATTGATCATGTCATGTAGGACGTCGATGTTGACTAGATTGCCCGGTTAGTGATTTTTTATTTAAAAGAATAGGTTAATATGACTAAACTGGCAAATCGTCAAAAGATTTGGCATTAAATTGGCAAATCATTAAAATGTTTAAAACTAATTGGCACAATTGAAAAATTTTAGGATTGAATTGATCGTTATACAATATATTTAAGATTTTTTGGACAATTATTTAAGTTTATAACTATATTGACAAAATTACTGAGTTTATGTTTGAATTGGCAATTGTATAATAGATTTCTTAAGACTGATGGACAATATCCCCATATATTACATGTCCATAAAGAAGTATATCAAAGTTGAGGTATCTTCGAATGCAAATTTGAACTGGTCTCCCTTTTACAGGAAAAGAAAATTCACTCATTCGGGTTCTATTTCGCATATTATGTAATTTACGGATTTGCAAAAGTACTTTAGGATTCGCTTTATGGTAAACTTTCCCTTTCGAGAAAAACAGAATCGCTTTATTAAAAGATGATCTGCTCATGCTGGTTTCTTAGAGTATTGGGGGAATTATGCTCTTTTTATTTTCTTTACTAGTTCGAGCGGTTATAACATAAAGCGAAAGACCGAATAAATTCTTGCTTTGCAGATGAGCTCAGATTCGTTTGCTTTTCCACTGGCATTTCCTCTATTTGTGCAGTACATCAAATGGACTGAAATGGCTATGATAAGGTTTCTCTTATTCGCATTATCACATTAGTACCTCATTCTCGCCTATAAGCATATATACTTCACCAAACATAAACAATTATATTTACTAAGGTACTATTACTCTCTCAATTGCAGATAACCCAGTAAAATCTGTGCAAGTTAAGTATAAACTTATGTCGTACAACGGAGCAATCAGCATTATAGGTCATTTGTACAGCCTTTCGGGGGATGCATCTTCTCACCATAACTTTTTGTAACTACAAGTATGCGATTGGTATCTATGCTTTTGTGATCCAACAGTTGATAATCCTCGACAATTAGTATCAAAATGTTGCGATTTGTTTATAATGACATAGAATTTATTGTTTCCTGCACATTGATCTCATGGAAAGATGATGGGCCTTGGATCACACATTGCATAGGGCCATGGGAGCAGTGGCCTATTTGTAAAGGCTTGCGTTGCGTTGCAAGTCCTTTTGCCTAGACATCCTAAAGATTATAAAGGACAACGGAATTGGCTTGAGAGCACGAACACTATCTCGAATTTGAACTCAAGACGAGTAGAGAGAGAAGCTGAAGATTCCGATAGACGAGGATGGGTCCACGGTGGTGTAAGAAAGGTTATAATAGAGATGGCAAATATCGATGCCTAATTTGTGTTAACGCACTAACTGGTGAAAGAAAAACTTTTAAAAGTACAAGATAACACTAGGGCTGACAACTTGACGGGTTTGAAAGAGCCAACGGTACCCCGACCATCCCCAAAACTTAGAACATCCCCAGAAACCCCGATCATGCACGGAACCGTGTTCTTTTAGTACAAGACCAATGATTAACTTCAAAAACACGAGCTGAAATCGCCATCATGAAAACAGTTCCTTTGCTCAGTATCTTTTCAAATTTACGAGTATTTTAAGCTTACAATACATCAAGGTTCATAGACCATTTTAAAATTTCAAAAAAGCAGCATAAAGAGGACAGCCAGATTCTGATACTTCCAGGGACATGGAAAACACAAAAGGGGCCAAAAGGATGGACGAAAGTGGCGCGTGACGCCACAGGCAACGACATAAAAAGGGAAAGAGAGCATCAAACGAAAACGACCCGTAACAACTCACGCTCGACACTGCTTTACAGTACAACCTTCGGATACTTAGCCAGATAAAGAAGCTCCAGCAAGCCATGTTCATGTCACTCTCACCACCCAACTCCTTAGTCAAATACCACAAAAAAAGTTTTCAAGCTTCTCAAACCTCTGTCCCACGCTCGGGAACACAAGCAGCAGCATCTGATGATGCCGTTTTCCCCTCCTTTCCTACACAAAAGCAGACCCAACAAGGACTGAAACTCTATACGGTCTCCCCAAAGCTCCCATCTACATTTTGCACAGTGAAGAACAAGCCCCTAAAGAAGGAACTGAAATTTGAAGGTGAAAAAAGAAAACGAAAGAGATGTGTATGTACACCACCATTGGGGAAAAAAAGATTTGAAAAAGGAGGCACGAGAGGTTTTGAAAAGTTGCTCTAAAGAATCGTGCTCACGCATTGCTGTCTTTGTTCTTGTTTTGGTTTTGCTTTCCTAGTTTCGCGGCTATCTCGGGCCGGAGAGCTCCATGGCATAGGTATCCAGGGAGTGCTCGTCGTCGTCCTCATCAACAGACATGCCGCCGAACATGCTCGACCGGTCGGGGCCGTGAATGCTGGCTTTGGCGGCGCTGGTGATGAGGGAGAAGTTGGTGGCGGGGTTCAAGTGGTTGTGGGTTGCAGCCCATTTCTCAGCGAGCCCGTCGCCTTCCAGCATCCGGACGACTTCGGACATCTTGGGGCGGTGGGCCGGCAAGTACTGGGTGCACAGGAGTGCCACCTGTAGCATCTCTCCCACGTCGATCCCGTCGTAGCTGCTCCCTAGCTCTTTATCCACCAGAAGTTCCACTTTCTTCTCTTGATGTATTTGCTTGACCTGTCGCCAAAAAACTAGACCTGTTAGATATCTTGCCAAAAGAATGAAACTGAATACAAATACCGTAAGAGAAAACATATCTAATGTGCTTGTGGGTCGGCGAATTTACAGGGAGCAATGTCTAATCTTATGGTGCATTGTAGGATCACACTGAACTCAGATGTTCTGAAGACTTGTTGATTGAACTTAAGCTTTACAGGCTTCTATATGCACATAGCGTGCACGTGGATGCGCAGACCTTCTAAAAATTATGTTATGGAGATTGAAATGGTGTTGTCTAAACGACATGCCTCGAGTGTGAAATGTTTGAAACAGGCATCAATGCACAAGGAGAAATAAGTGAAGCTTAATGCCTAATACCAGAATCATAAGAGCTAAAAGATGCTTTTCAAACAGTACACAGTAAGTCAGTGAAAACATATAGGGAAATGGCCAAGTGCTGACTTAGGCTGCTAAGTTGTTAGCGCATTCTCGATTGTACTCGTATGCCTAATTCTTGCTCACACATAAAAACGAATCTGCACAAATGACTTACCCATTCGAGCATCGCTCCTTTCTGATTTACTGTTTTGCCAAACTCAAGAGCTCTCATTCCTGTTATAAGCTCTAACAAGAGAATCCCGAAGCCAAAGACATCAGTTTTCTCGGATGATTGGCCCGTTGAGAGATATTCTGGAGCAATATGTCCAACTGTACCACGAACTGCAGTCGTAACATGGGAGTCAGCATGGTCCAGGAGCTTCGCGAGGCCAAAATCACCAACGACAGCCTCACAATAGTCATCAAGGAGCACATTAGCTGCCTTCACGTCTCTGTGGATTATTTTTGGGTCGCATTGCTCGTGCAGGTACAGGAGACCCCGGGCAGCTCCAATGGCTATCCTCTTTCTCGTGTTCCAATCCAGCGCTGGTTTTGCTGTACAACCGAAGGTCATGAATGTATAAGAATACCAGTTTATCAGAGCAGGAACCAGACTTGCAGATAATGCCACACTATCAATTCGTTAGAGCCATCATGACATTGCTCTGGACATAGTATGACCACCTGGGGTTTCAAATACATTTCTTCAACAAAATCAAAATGTAGTTTGACCAGTCAACCATGTCGATTTGACTAGAGTGATTATAAACAAACCTTTGAGCCTTGAAGCAACACTACCATTGGACATGTGAGGGTAGACCAGAAGCCTTTCGTTCGAAGTGGCGCAGTATCCAATCAATCGCAGCAAGTTGCGATGGACTGCCAAGCTGATCATCTCCAGTTCAGTCCGGAACTGCAACTCTCCAGTTGTCCCAACTATATCTTTCAGGCGTTTCACCGCGACCATAGTCCCATCCCCAAGCTTCCCCTTGTATACATTGCCGAAACCTCCAGTACCAAGTATGTTCTTGGAGCTGAAATTGTCGGTCGCCAATTGCAGCTCTTTGAAAGTGAAGGTCTTGAGGTTTCCCAGGCTCATTAGCCCCACTTCTTGCTTCTCTGCAGAAACAGTTGACAGGCCCCAATCAGAACATCACATCAGTCAATGACGTATCACGACAGAGTTTCTTTTCTAAAGAGAATTATGACACTAACCATTGATGTCGAGGATGATAAGATTTTTCTTTTTCTTCGCATGTAAAAGGAACCCAATAGCCAACAGAACAAGCGTGGCAAAGCTGAGACTGACCCCGAGTGCAATTGCCAATTTCTTGGACTTGGATTCATCTGTATAAAACCAAAGGAAAAAGAATAACAAAAAAGATAAGGAAGAAGACAGTTCAATTGGGTTAAAGAGAACAGAGGATTGTCGAGAGAATAATAATTAAAATAAAAGTGAAGGTTCAGAAGAAGTTACCAGCAGAAGTATTCAAGAAGGAAAGAGGGATGGGAATAGTTGATCCAGCGCACCCTTCACTTGGATTTCTTCCACATATCAATGGGTTTCCCGCAACACTGCAGATTTCAACCATACAAAAATAAATTACAAATATAAAACCAAATAAGGAATAATTTTGGAGAGAGAGAGTTGATACTTGAATGTTCTAGCAGGAAATTTGGGCACAGGTCCACTGAGATTATTGTAAGACAAGTCCCTGAAAAAAAAAATTAAACAGAAAGCATCATCACCAAAAGTCCTACAGGGGAAAAATAAATGAAACCCAGGCCCCAAACATTCAGCTTTGATTTTCTTTTCTTTTTTATAAGAGTTCTTTTGAGGTTTTGCAGCTGAATGATTACGATTCTCAAGGCATCGAATCGTCCAAAAAAAAAAAACGAGAGAGAGAGAGAGAGAGAACCGTACTCACAGGAAAGCAAGCAGTGGGATTTTGGCCAAAGACACAGGGAAAGCACCAGACAAGCTATTATTGTTTAGCCTCCTAACCTCGCCACAGGACAAAACAAACAAGGTGTTAGACGACATCAAGAGCATCGAAAATGGAAAGAAAAGAAAAAACACACATTAGGCAACAAGAAGGAACGAACAAGAAACAGAAATCACAATTTGCTCATACCACAGAAAATAGAAAAGGGCACAAACGGTTTGGATTAACAATATCACGCAAGCAAAGACAGAAGAAAACTGAAGAAATAATAGACAATTTCGTACTTACAGATATTGCAGACTATGCAATTGCCCTAGAGACTCAGGAATTGGACCAGACAAGTGATTGTTGGAGAGATCCAAAGTCTCGAGTCTTGGAAGAGTACCCAACTCTGGTGGGATGCCGCCTGAGATATTGTTGTTTTGCAGTAGCCTAAAAGACAAAAGAACCACACGACATGCATATTAAGTTTGAAATTATTCGACAAAAGATGGAAAAAAGCTGAAGCTGGTCAAACATATGTTCTTTGAAAATCACGAAACTGAGGATGGACAAAACACAAGACAAAGAAAAACTTCCGAACCCAACACGTTCGTTTTCCCTTCCCCTGTTCTTTTTTTTTTTAATTCCCACAAACAGAAGTTGAACGAGAAATTCAAAAAGTTGCAAACACAAAAGAGTAAACTTGAAGGAATATGTCCTGTTTCCTTACACTTGTCGAAGATTGGTGAGATTTTTTATAGTCTCAGACAGACTTCCTGATAAAGACTGGCTAGGAGCTCCTCTGCAAAACAGGGTCCGAGAAAAAATGAAAATCCAGGACGAGAACTCTCGAAGGACGACCAAAGGAAAAGGAAGGAACCAAATTCGCCATGGAAGACGCGAGAGATAACTCACAAGCCAATGACTAGATTGTCACTCGAGCAAGTGATCATGGCCCAACTGCAGGGGTCGACAGAATCTTCATCCCAGTTGTTCAAAACTCCATGTGGGTCGTTCAACTCTCTCTTCACACCGATCAAAGCCTCCACTGGAAGACCACCAAGAAAAAAAGGGTATCAGTATGTCGCCACCACCCCCACACAAAGTTTGGCGTACGAGGAAAGTTGATGGGTTTACCTTCATGGTTGCGAGGCTCGTAGCAGAGACAGGGAGCAGGGAGCAAAGCAGAGAGAATCACGAAGATAACGGAGAAGACAACAGTAAAGAGCTTGTTGGCAGCCATGGTCTAGTCCAAGAACGAAAGTCGTGAACGTGTTGGGACAGAAAAAAACACAAATGGCGTGCCCGAAATCTCACTTTCCCTTTGTATCCTGCCTCCCTCTATCTCCCTCAACCTCTCTCTCTCTCTCTCTCCTCGGCTCTCTTTTGCTTTACCAGTCCTTTTCAGTCCATCCCCTCCCCACTTTGCCTTCCCAAAAAGACTCGTTGCAGTGCATTTGCATACGTGACAGCATGATTTGCTTCCCTATAAAATAATAAATCAAAGAGAAAATCGAAAAAAAGATAGGGGAGAAAACGAAAAAGAAAAAGGATGGGGAACACATGAAAGGAAAAAAGGAAAAGAAAAGCCCAAGAAAAAAGAAAAAGAAAAAGCAGAGAGCCAAAGCTCCATCTGCGTGTCTGAGGGGGGAGAAGATGATACGGCCTGTCAGACCAGGGTGGTGCGCAGAATTTGAGAAGGACGGGCGGAACTGCAAGGAGAAGGAGAACAGAATGCAAAGCTTAATGTCATCTGAAATTGAATTTTAGAAAATCTGATTGGTATAATTTGTTAGAGTAATTAAATATTAAATTACACATTTGTTTAACAATTTATTATGCATTATTCTAATAATTTAGGTTATTAAAATAATTGACAACGATTTTACAAAATTTTACATAATATTAGTACTGGAGATTCTGAATTTGAATGCTTCCGAATTCCATTTATTTATCCAATTGAATTTTCACAATTAGTACTAGACAAAAAATTGTATCAAACATGAGGGAAATGTGCTTTTATTTTTTTACAATAATTTTGACAAAAATTTCACGTAATTAATGGTATTTAATAAAACGATTGTACTTTATTATTTATATATTAGATGACGGTTCATCACATCGGTTGCTATGATTAGCTTTCTTCACTTGGCTTGGCAGAGCTTGAACCCACGGGCGGAGAGGAGAAAAGAAAGCTAGGCAGAACCTAGGAAATTATTGTTGACCTAAAAAAACAAGGACCTAGAAAATCATCGTTGTGGGAAAAAAAAAAATCGCAGTTTTGGCAAATGATCTTCTGGTCTTTCCCTGTTCCAGCTTATATGGCATTGTGTTGCTGGCATATCATATCAACAGAATGGAGAGAGGGAAAGAGAGAAACGGGAAAATAGGGTTTCTATTCTTTTATAAGTGAAAATACCTTAAAAACACTAAATTATGTTTATCTAGCACCATTACTCTACACTTTTTTGATGCCATCAAAATCTTAAATTTGTACTAATATGACAAAATGCCCTCTATTTACCACTAAAAATACACTCTGTCCACAATGATACTAATAACCCAACCTTTTTTTTCATGTTGTTAATACTCAAAATTTGTAGCAATATGACAAAATTCTAGGATATTGGTGCCATTAAAAATTTTGGATAATTTGTTGTAGTAGAAAAAAATTTGGATATAGTCTCACTTTCTTTATGTTAGGTGATAAAATAAGAATGATAGATTTATGCCACTGAATTTATATATTTGACTTCAATAGCTTTTAATATTAAAAAAAAATGCTCTCGATATAAGTATGCTACTACATATATAATATAAAAGTGACCTAGTTTGTTCTTTTTGACAGTATATAGCTCTGCTCCAGTGGAAACTGTTCATGGTTATCATTGTGAGCCTTGTCGGCCTTATTTAATTTTGTTATTTCCCATTTGAAATAGGTTTTTTTAATATTGTTGTTTTGTTTTATTGCATGAGAAATATTCTGACAAGAAAATACGACTGATTAGACCCTGGCTTTCTTCAGAAGGAAAATACCAACTCCTTCCTGCAAGCGGAATAAGAAAGATGATACATCAAGGGATGTTTTGGCAGGGAGTGTGCTGATTTTCAGAGCTAGGGCTCATGTTGTCTGGCGACCCATAAAAGTCAGAGAGGACATACACATATAACTATAATTATTTTTATTTATTTTGGTTTTGGTGATGGCTTCCAGATTAGCCTGCGCTGTGAAGAAACACAGATGTACGAAAGATAATAAATAGGAAAATGTAAGGCCTGTTTATTTGTACATTAATATGATGGATATGGCTTATAAAGTTATACCTATTAACATCTCCTAAAATAATTTCTCACAAAAAAGAAAAAATTATATATATACACACGTATATAGATTTAAATTAATTTAGAGAGAGAGAGAGGGAGAGAGAGAGATTCAAAGATGTGAATTAATTGATGAAAGGAATTTAAAGGATTGAGAGATGAGGGAGACTTGAATTCAAATGTGGCAAGTAGAATATTTATTGGATGAGTTGGTAATTAATTAACTATATTCAGGTTTTAACATAATTCTTTTATAAAACATATGTTGTCGTAAAATATGTCAAGCATGGACTGTTCATAGGATTTTTCCTTTTTTTTTTCTTTTTTTTGTGAAAGTTTGAGATTAAAACAGAATGTGCTAATGGGTTCATCATCATTCTCATGGTATGATTCTACTCAGAATGCTCTTGTATGAGTGATTATTCACTTCACTTAGATATGGTATAAATGCAATATTTCATTTCTATGTTACGAATAACAAGAGAGAGATAAGATTTCTTCTTCTATTATTTTTCTAATTTTTTTTTTCTTTTAGATAAAAATGTTTCATAGATCTCGAAGATACATTATGGGACAAAGATCCATTCGTGTCACCAACATTGACAAAACATCTCAATATTTTTATTAGTAAATAAAACATGGAGTCAGTTGATTAGTTGAACTTAGTTTTTCTTTGAAATTTATACCTTTTTGTGGTTTTTTTATTTTGTATTATTAAAGAAAAACTATCACGATAAAAACAAATAAAATTGTAAAAAGAGTCAAAAGAATTTCTTATCCATTTACCATATTTTAAGACACTTTCCTTTTTAACATAAGAAAATTAGTATCAAACTAAACTTTGTGGATAAGAACTTGAAAATATCTTTTTCAACACGTTGATTTTTTTTTTTTTTTTGTATAGATTAAATTTCTTTTATTTACTAAATTTGGTGACGATAGTAGAATTTTACAGCAAAAAAAAAAAAAAAAAAAAAAACATTGGCTTTGATTTCCCACGTGGTTGGCATAGAGACACGTATACTCCTTTAATTAATCAAGAGTCCAAGTTGATTTGAGTGTAATTTTGGTAAAATAAAATAAGTAGAGGTAAGTTAAAATACCAAATTGTGGATATGAGCCATCATTAGTTTTTCTTAAATGGTGAAAGTATATTACATTTTAATGAAAATAACTATGGAAGTTCTTACTGGTTAAAAAAGGCGTAAAGAAACACTTTAATTTGCTTGAATTAATAGGGAAAAAAAAGTTTGCCTAAAATCTAGCAATTTGAGTTGTGTAAAAAAATCATAGTACAAAAAAAAAAAAAAAAGATCAATAATAGGGTGTTGGGGTCGCACGTGCAAAAAGAAAAGTTTGGATTAGATGAGGCTTGTCCTTTTGATATTAATTAATCCTCGTTGATCAATCGCTAATCATAGATTAACAGCCTCATAAGTCATAATGTCTACACGGTTGTGTTGAGATAATTACTTCACTGATGTAATCAGTGTTTTAAACTTATATTTTCTATTAAAAAGGGGGCTTCCAGCCTGACTTCTATTTTTGGTAATCGTTATGAAGAAATGGTGCCGGATACTCTCTAAAAAGTTGTAGTATCATGATTTTTTAAAAAGATAAAGAAATAAAGAAGTTTTCACCAATCATTTAAATTTATGATCTCATATGAAAACATGTCTTACTCTATTATGAGCATGAATCGAAATAAATCATGGTAGATACAACAGAGTTTGTTGGAGAGAGACTCTAAATGGGGCCGGAGAATTGTTTTTTTTTTTCCTTTTTCCTAACAAGATTAGATGTTGCTGATTAGTTAGAATTTTCACACATTTAAATGTGAAATTTTTGTAAGGGAAAAAAATAAGGCAGTCATATGTAATTAAGTACACATGTATTTAATTGAAAAATATTATAGGATTGATCTTATACTTTTTTTATGAGGTATCATTGACACAATACAAGGTGCTAGGTACAACCTAGTGTGGCCCCAAACTCTTGAACCTATTACGTATTTAATGGTTCCAAAATTTTGGAACCCATAATTTACCCAATCATACACGTTTTGTGTGGTCTATAGATTTAGCAAGTTATCCAGCATCCCCCTCACTATGATGGTCACTAAAGAGATCAAATAACTATCAAATGGCTCGAGCCCGATTGAGGTAGGCGATACGCGAACTTAACTTATTATCCAAGGCCCCGACACTATAAAAAATTATGCAATGCTTGTACTAGACATGACCCAAGCTTGCCTAATCACACGTTCGGGCTTCACCGCATGTCTAGGCAAGCATTGGATCTGACCTTTTGATCCCCCTTTTCTTTTCTTTTCTTTTTCTTCTCTTTTTTTTTTTTTTTGGGTTGGGAGGGGGTGGGGGAGGGAGGGGTGGAACGGAGAGATATCTTTTATGCCATTTGTAATTGGTATATATCTCAATAAATCCTGTCTCAAGAGGATAACAAATGCCATATAAGATAAACAGACATAAAAATTGGAAGGAATTGGCTTAAAAATAAAATCAATAAAGTCATCTTTATTTTTAAGTAATGTTATTTTTCTTTGTATCTATCTTCTTTAGTGCAAAAGCACATACAATCATCATTCCAGGGTTGACCCTAGATTAACCTTAGATCAGCTCACCCCAGCCAGTCCTGAGACCATTGAGACTTATACTGTGCAAATTGATTCTTAGTCTTTGGGCTTTAACTTTGGTCCGGGTCGTACCAACTCTATCTTATTATTTTTTATTAACCCTAGGTACGTAACTATAAGCTCCCCTCCTCTTCTTTTGTTGTTTTCCTATTTCAAAGTCTTACTCTCACTCTCCCTCAACCTCAGATAATTGTTCAAATCTTACGTATCCATCTCTGTCTTCTCTCTGCTCATATTTCTTTTGACTAAAAACATTTTTTTTTTCGAAGACTAAAAACATTTCTTTAGTAAGTGGTTTTCTAGAAAGACAATGATGGAGGTTAAAGTGGAGTTTATCGGGAAAACAAATATGATGAAAGTGAGTTGTCATGGGACTCCTTTTCTCTTTGACTCGATCTTTGATTAAGTAAAAGTGGATCAAAACTCTTAAGATCGCGGAACTAGGTTATATATAGCTTGATCACCACATAACTCTTCGACATGGGACTCCTTTTCTCTTTGACTCGATCTTTGATTAAGTAAAATGTCAGAAAACTTACAATTGCATAATCAAATCCAAACTCACAATTGGAACCAAAAAGAGAAAAAAAAAAAAAAAAACTGTGGATCGTGTGAAAGTAAGATACTCCAAATTTATGGGTTCGAGAATTTTATAAAACATCCTTGGCCAACCAAAAAAAAAAGGTGAATGAAAGACATAACAAAGGGCATGAATCTAACAGAGGGCTTGAATCATAATGTATCATGGTAGATATAACATAGCTTGGAGAGAGAATCTAAGTGGGGTTGGAGAATTGCTTTTTACTTTTTCCTAAGAGGGTTAGATATTGTTGATTAGTTAGGACTTTCACACATTTGAATCTGAAATTTTCGTGAAAAAAGTTAGTCATATATAATTAAGTATACATGTATTTAATTTTAAAAATTATACAATTGATCCTATGCCTTTCTATAGGATATCATCCACATGATACAAAGTCTGGGTACAACCTGGTGTGACCCTAAAATCTTGAACCTATCACGTACTTATTGGTTCCGAAATTTTGGATCCAAAACTTACCTAATCATATGAGCTTTGCATGATCTACAAATTTAGCAAGTTATCCTACATACCCCTTACTATGATGGTCACTGAAGAGATAGATGACTATCAGATGGCTCAAGCTTGATCGAGGAGATACACGAACTTAACTTATTACCCAAGGCCTCGACTATAAGAAATTATGCAATGTTGTAACATGCATTGCCCAAGCTTGCCTAATCCCGAGCTAGCCTAATCACACCTTCAGGCCTCACCATATATTTAGGCAAGTATCTAATCTGACCTTTGATTGCCTCTTTTCTTTTTCTAATCTGAGCCTAGAACGACCTAACTCAACCGGTCTTGAGGCTATTAAAACCTCTACTAGGTGGATTAGTCATTGATCTTGGAATTCTAGATTGGTTCGACCTGGACCAACCCTGTCTTTTTCTTCTCCTCTTTTCTTTTCTTTTTTTTGGTGGTTTTCCTATTTCATAGTCTTACTCTCACTCTCCATCAACCTTAGATTACCACTAAATCTTATGTTTCCATCTCTTTTTCTTCTCTCTACTCATATTTCTTTTGACTAAAAGAATTTCTTTAATAAGTGGTTTTCTAGAAAGACAATGGCAAAGGGCAAAGTGGAGTTTGTTGGGTAAACGAATATGATGAAAATGAGTTGCTATGGGATACATAGTAGCCCAGCCTGCTGTGCAAAAGCGGATCAAAACTCTTAAGACTGCAAAAACAGGTTATATATCGCTCGATCACCACATCTCTCTTCGGCATGGGACTTCTTTTCTCTTCGACTCGATCTTTGATTAAGTAAAACATCGGAAGACTTACAATTGCATACTCAAATCCAAACTCACAATTGGAACCAAAAAGAGAAGGAAAAAAAAACTCGTGGATCATGTAAAAGTAGGATTCTCCAAATTCATGGGTCCGAGAGCTTTATAGAACATTCTTGGTGAAAAAAAAAAAGGTGAATGAAAGATGTAAAAGAGGGCATGAATCAAAATGTATCATGGTAGATATAACATAGCTTGGAGAGAGAATCTAAGTGGGGTTGGAGAATTGTTGTTTTCTTTTTCCTGACAGAGTTAGATATTGCTAATTAGTTAGGACTTTCACACATTTAAATGTGAAATTTTCTTAAAGAAAGGTAGTCATATATAATTAAGTATACATCTATTTAATTAAATATATATAATACGATTGATCTTGTGCCTTTATATAGGGTATCATTCACACGATACAAGGTGCTGGATACAACCTAGTGTGACCTTAAACTCTTGAACCTATCACATACTGATTGGTTCCGAAATTTTGTACCCAAACTTACCTAATCATATAAGTTCTGTGTGATCTACGGATTTAGTGAGTTATCCCGCATACCCCTTATTATGATGGTCACTAAAGAGATAGATGACTATTACATGGCTCGAGCTTGATTGAGGCCATACATGAACTTTACTTACTACCCAAGGCCTTGACTATAAAAAATTATGCAATGCTTGTACTAGGCATTGCCTAAGCTTGCCTAATCACACCTTCTGGCCTCACCATATGTTTAGGCAAGCATCTAATCTGACCTTTGATTGCCTCTTTCCTTTTTCTAATATGACTTTGGATGGCCCAACCCAGTCGATCCTACGAATGTTGTGACCTATGCGGATTAATCCCTTGTCTTGGGACCTTAGGGTTTGTCCAACCCAAACTAAACCCATATTTTTATTTTTTATTTCCAAACCCCCCCTCCTCTTCTTTTATCATTTTCCTATTTTAGAGCCTCACTCTTACTGTCCCTCAACCTCAGATTATCTCTATATCTTACGTTTTCATCTCTTCATCTTCTCTCTACTCATATTTCCTTTGACTAAAAAAGTTTCTTTAATAAGTGGTTTTCTAGAAAGACAATGACAGAGGTCAAAGTGGAGTTTATTGAAAAAATAAATCTGATGAAAGTGAGTTGCTATGGGATACAGAGAGCCCCGCCTGCCGTGCAAAAGCGGATCAAAACTCTTACAACTGCAAAACCAGGTTGTATATCGCTCGATCATCACATCGGGAGACTTACAATTGTATACTCAAAATTGAACTCATAATCGGAACCAAAAGGAGAAAAGAAAACCAGTGGATTATGTGAAAGTAGGATCCTCCAAATTCAAGGGTCCAAGAATTTTATAAAACGTTCTTGGTGGGAAAAAAAAATTAATGAAAGATATAATATAAAGCACGAATTGAAATGTATCATGGTAGATATAACATAGCTTTTGAGAGAGAATCTAAGTGGGGTTGGATAATTATTTTTTTCTTTTTCCTAATAGGCTCATATATTGCTGAGTAGTTAGGACTTTACACATATAAATGTGAAACTTTCGTATAGAAAGGTAGTCATATATAATTTAGTCATATATAATTAAGTATACATGTATTTAATTAAAAATATTATGGGACTGATCTTATGCCTTTCTATAGCATGTCATCCACACAATACAAGGTGCTGGATACAACCTGGTGCAACCCTAAACTCCTGAACCTATCGAGTACTTATAGGTTCCGAAATTTTGGAATCCAAAACTTACCCCGTCATATGAGTTCCGCATGGCCTACAGATTTAGCAAATTATCCCACATAGCCCTTATTATGAAGGTCACTAAAGAGACCGGATGACTATCAGATGCCTCGAGCTTGACTAAGGTGATACGTGAATTTGATTTACTGCCCCAGGCCTTGACACTATAAAAAATTATGCAATGCTTATACCGGGAACTACCCGAGCTTGCCTAATCACACCTTCGGGCCTCACCACATGAGGCAAGCATTTGATTTGACATTTGATGGCCTTTGTCCTTCTTTTTTTCTTGGAATGGAAAGATACCTTCTATGATATTGGCAACTAGTCTATATCTCAATAAATCCTATCTCCAAGAGGATACCTAATGCCATAGAGCACAATCAAATATAAAAATGGATGGAACTGGCTCAAATGTAAAACCCATAGAGCCACCTCTTGTTTTTCTAGTAATTTTATTTTCCTTTCTTTATATCTAGCTTCTTCGGTCCCTTAGTTCACTGCAAAGCACATATGGGTGAGCACTAGTTCAGGGTTGACCCATGATCAACCCCGGAACGGCCTAACCTAGACGGTCTTGAGGTAGTTGAAATCTATATTGTGCATGATCCTGGGGTTTTATAATTACTCCAATCTGGACCAACCCTATCTTTTTATTTTTATTTTTTATTTCTAAACCCCAGGTATATAACTTTAAATTCTCCTCCTCTTCTTTTGTGATTTTCCTATTTCAGAGTCTCACTCTCACTCGCGCTCAACCTTAGATTAGTGCTATATCTTACGTTTCCATCCATCTCTTCGTCTTCTCTCTACTCATATTTCTTTTGACTCAAAAAAAAAAAATTCTTTAATAAGTGGTTTCTAGAAAGACAATGACAGACATTGAAGTGGAGTTTATTGGGAAAACAAATCTGATAAAAATGAGTTGCTTTAGAATACATAGAGCCTAGCCTGTTGTGCAAAAGCGGATCAAAACGCTCAAGACCATGGAACTAGTTTATATGTCGCTTGATAACCACATCTCTCTTTGGCGTGGGACTTATTTTCTCTTCCACTTGGTCTTTGATTAAGTAAAACGTCAGAAGATTTACGATTGCATACTCAAATCCGAACTCACGATCAGAATCAACAAGATAAGGAAAAAAAACCATTTATCATGTGAAAGTAGGGTACTCTAAAATTCAGGGATCCGAGAGTTTTCTAAAACCTTCTCGACAGAAAAAAGAAATGTGAATGAAAGATCTTGTCACGTTGAATTGGGTCCATGAATCTAAGGAATAATGAAATGATTGCAATGGACCGCACAAATCTTTCATATATATATTTAAATATCCGGCACATCTAATCGTATTTTATTTAAATCCACCACCACCAACGTTATCTTATGGCCATTAAATATAAAAATTAATCACTAGACAAACTTTGTATAATGCCTATATTGGAGCACTCCTCCCACAAACCACAATCTTTTTTGGAGTGCGTTTCGTGCTTCTTTGCCATCGGGAATGATTCGCCTGCCAATCGTTTTCGTCGGTCTCAGTCTTTTGAAGACTAATTTATTAAAGAGAGAGCGAGAGATTGAAAAGCAAAAGAGCCCGCCCTCCTTCCCCAGAAAAAGCAAAAGGCGATGCGCTCGTGCCTCCTCCTTCCTAACCCACCCGCTCCTCAACTTTTTGTAGGCCCACGGTGTTCCCATTTTTGTTTTTTGTTTTTTTTTTCTAAATTTATTTTTTCCCTAAAAAATTGTTGATTTTTTTTTTTGGTCAGAAAAAAAAAATGTTAGAGTTGAGCGCGCGCCATATGTAGTGAAAAATCAATAAATGTAGAGGCTTGGTTTATTTTCGTAGAAAATAAATGATTTCGTGAAACAATTTTTTTTTAACGAATAATATTTTCATCATATACAAAAATACCTATATAAAAAATTGTCATCAATAATGAGAATATTATTCATTAATTAATTATTTCAAATGATATAATCAATTAGTTTTAAGAAAAAAATTAAATTATTTATTTTTGCAAAACAAATGGAGATATAAAAGAAAATAAAGATTAAGAGTTGTGGAGATAGTTTTTTTTTTTTTTTTTTTTTTTTTTTTTTTAGTGAAGGTAATTATTCAATGGAGTGGTGAAATGGGTGCTCGGGTTATTGAAAGAATTTAGTTTCTAATGTTTTTCATATTATTCTGTAGGACAGTTTGGAAGGATTAGAAAAAGTGAGTTAGTTGTGTGTCTTGACTTAATATGGAAGTTTCTCTTTCGCTTTTGGATACCCGATTAATCTCAATAAATCAAGATTCCTATATTTTCCGGACCGAGGGCAAAAGAACTGATCCTGAGTGAGTTTCCTCTGGGGCAATTTGATGTTTGAATCGATTTGAGTTTAAATCGACTCAATATTCTTGGGTCAAAAAGCTCCAATCTCCATAGAATGACGCTTTCTTCTTTTGATTCGATAGACGAAAGAAGGTGGAAAGGACAATTGGCATTAGCTACTGTACTTTAGAAACATCTGATTATTAAGAACTATAATAATAAGCATGTTTGAACCGGCGACTACAAAAGCATACGTGGCGGTTACACTTTGAACATTTCCCTCCATCCTTAATTTGAGTTTTGATGGATAGAGAGCCAGCCTGATAACTATGTCAAGACATTTTATATGGTTTCTAAAACCGCCTAAATCTCGCTGTCCATGAAAAAATGGCTACTGAATTAATCTTTGTCCGTAGAGTTTAAAAGTATAACTTTCCCATATTGATTTTTCAAAAGACTTTCAATTTCTAAGGTCAATGAAGGGCATCAATAGTGGACTTACATTAAACATTACCATGACTTATAGGCTCCATTAATTTACAACGATAGGTCTCAAATTAGTAGGTGCATTGATTAAGAGGAGATATATTGGATTTCTCCAACTATTTAAGTTCGTTTTTCTATACAATATCAAAACCTATGTCTTGTTGCTATTGATCCATGAAAATTTTATATGTTCTCTTTAATTAAATATATATTGGACATACTCTGTTATCATTTTCTAAATATGTTAAAAGCAATTTCTTCATGCACCATAGTCGCAATTTTCTAAGATTGGAGTTTGTATTTATTCAGTACAAATTTTCAATAAACTTTAGTCCAATATATAATGCCGTCCTTAAACTTTGAATT
This sequence comes from Eucalyptus brandiana, assembly GCA_014182725.1. NCBI lineage: Eukaryota > Viridiplantae > Streptophyta > Magnoliopsida > Myrtales > Myrtaceae > Eucalyptus > Eucalyptus brandiana. The sequence goes on from CM024670.1 coordinate 30,521,319, forward strand.
TGTGCAATGTAATTTATAAACTTTAGTTTAATGTGCAATGTTGTCTCTAAACTTTTAATCTATTTAATGTGAGTCATTGAACTATTGATAAATGTTCAATATGGTTCCTAAGCTACACGGAAATGCTTAAAAGTTTGCATACTACATTAAATACTGGATCAAAGTTTAGATATTTATATTAAACAAATTAAAAGTCTACGGATGATATTGTACACTGAACTAAAGTTCAGAAACTATTTGTGTTGCTTTCCCATCTTCTACTATTTAGTCATCTTTGTTTCTTTATTTATCCTGTAATTTCTTTTAACATTTTTAGAAGCTGATTCTCCCATATCTTCTTTGCTGCTACTTTTAGAGCTTGGACCAACTCCCGCTCTCTACAGATAAGGTTCCTCATAATCCGGACCAAGCATCGAATGCCAAAATAGCATGAAAACGACACCAAAGATAGGAACAACCACTTCGTTGACCGTCGTGGTGGGGCACATTGACATCTCTCTTTTCCTTAAAAAGAAAAAAAGTTTTTTATAGCCTGAATTGAGTATCATATCAAAATTGCTAGAAAATTTATCCTCAATTCTACGGTTTTACACCTTCATGTGCAATTTTTTTTTTCCAGTCAAACCAAAGCAAAGAATACTTTTTTATTTTCTTGCTAAAATCTAAAAAATTCTTTCGAATTTTATAAAAGTGTGAAAAGGTTGTAGGTGAATCTATGAATCAAAACTTGAGTGTAGTGAAAATTTATGGAGTTTTGATTTAGAAAAAAGTCAAAGCGTGTGAACAGTTAATTTTAGGTTTAGTAAAGTGCAAAAAAGAAGAAGTGAAAGTCTAACCATACTGGCAAGTACCCGTTTTTTTTCTTTAAAAAAAAAAAAAAAAAAAAAAAATTCAAGCAAGTATCTATGTAAGACACATGTGCAATATGTAAGGTTCTAAACTAGAGGAGTAAAATAACTGAGTAGATAGTTCGAACAATGTTTGTATTCTCCCTCGCTCACAAGAGTTGCGTTGTTATAATCCATAAGAGAGGTGATCATGGATTCAACGACTCAATAGCCTGCGAAGGCCAACCCGGGTCTACTATGCCCGAGGCATAAATGAACAGGCGAGCCTCGGACAAACCCGTTTGCGCCTCGGCAACTAACCCGATCTAGTCAGGTCCACCACTGCCCAGCTCCGATCCGTTTCACATGGGAAATTTAGGTCAGGGCAAGGGTTTTCGATCTCGGTATCGGGCCCGGGTCGCCCCGAACCCGCTCATCGGTAGGGTCCAAAAATCCAAGATGGGTATGTGTAATGGGCTTTGAGCCCAAGATGAGACCCAAGGCTGCTCGATCCACGGATGCCAAAGCCCGATCCAAGATCCGCAGGACGGACGACCGTGGCTTCCTTCCCCTTCAATTCAACTCTCTTTCCTCCGACAAACGGTCACACGATTCGCTTGGATCGTGGAACGGGGCTGTCAGCGCAGCATGTGACTGTCCGAAACTTCCCTAGACCTTCCCCCCGAAGAAAACGACACTCCCGTTTCCCCCCTATACGAACCTGCACGCTTCGTGCTGTTGCCCAGCTCCGTCGCCTGCATCTCCTCTTCTTCATGATGGGAGGACCCAACGGTATGCTCTCTCTCTCTCTCTCTCTGGTGGATGTGGGAATGCACTTCAAATTGCTGAAGAAATGTCTGAAAGAAAAAAGACTCGTGATCAATCATACCCATGATGCGATTTGCTTGTTTTGTTCAGTTACCGTGCGATGCGGATGTTCTATCCATGCCGTTTTTCATGTATTTCTTGTTCGTTTGACCGGATGAATTGAGGAAAGGATAAATTTGCCTGTTTTGGGATCTGGGTCTTCCTCTGCAACCGGAACAGAGCCTGAATTCTCCAGATCTCCAGTCTTTTGACCCTGATTTGCTGTCTTTATCTTCCTTCTTGTCGTGGCAGATGCAGCTGGTGACTCCTTCCTCTCCGAGAAATCGGCCAAGGTCTTCGTCGCGGGCCACCGCGGTCTCGTGGGCTCGGCCATTGTGCAGAAACTCCGGGACCTGGGGTTCACCAATCTGGTCCTGCGCACCCACGCCGAGCTCGACCTCGCACGCCAGGCGGATGTCGAGGACTTCTTCGCTGCCGAGAAGCCGCGGTTCGTGGTCCTTGCTGCTGCTAAGGTCGGCGGCATCCATGCCAATAACACGTACCCGGCAGATTTCATTGCCATCAATCTTCAGATACAGACCAATGTCATTGACTCCGCCCATCGCCATGGCGTCAAGAAGCTCTTGTTTTTGGGATCTTCTTGCATTTATCCGAAATTTGCACCCCAGCCGATTCCGGAAGATGCTTTGCTAACTGGGCCCCTCGAGCCCACTAATGAATGGTAATGCCACTAGTCCTATTCTTACTGAATTCGGGTTTTTTAATCAAGTGCTATCTCGTAAGTCAACCTTAATTTTACCTGTGGTGTCTACCTTAATTTCTTCTTATCTTGTTTTTCATTAGAGACTTGGGATCTGTCATGATCTGTTGTTTTTGTCAATGGTGCTCTGGTCTCTGATTTGGAGCTGTCTGTTTATGGTTAGGTATGCGGTTGCGAAAATTGCTGGGATTAAAATGTGTCAGGCTTATCGGATTCAGTACGGTTGGGATGCGATATCAGGAATGCCCACAAATTTGTATGGACCGAATGATAATTTTCATCCTGAGAATTCTCATGTCTTGCCAGCATTAATGAGGAGGTTTCATGAGGCAAAGGTGAGGGGAGCGAAGGAAGTTGTGGTGTGGGGTACGGGGAGTCCATTGAGGGAGTTTTTGCATGTGGATGATTTAGCTGATGCAGTCGTTTTTCTGATGGAGAAGTATAGTGGGTTGGGGCATGTAAATGTTGGGAGTGGGAAGGAGGTGACTATCAAGGAATTGGCTGAGTTGGTGAAGGAGGTCGTGGGTTTTGAGGGTGAGCTTGTTTGGGATTCTTCGAAGCCAGATGGGACTCCTAGGAAGCTCATGGATAGTTCAAAACTGGCAAGTTTAGGTTGGACGCCAAAGGTTTCTCTGAAAGAGGGCCTTTGCGATACTTATAAATGGTACTTGGAGAACGTGAAGCAATGATGCAGGTGCTTCACTGGAGATCTCTATTGTGGTGCTCTTTATATTCTGTTTTCTTTGGATGTTTCACTGATTCATTGCAGTAGAGATGAACATGTATAACAATGCTTTGGTCTTTCCGATATTGGTGTTCTACCATGTGTCAATTACAACTTGATGAGCATTCGTCACCAGCTAGTGTTATTATTGAGAGAATAAGAGTTGTGAGTTGTACCTATTACCTTGTCAATTGCAGACAATACATGATGTCGATGCTTCTGCCGGTTATAGTACTGCTCTTAGTTACCGCATCTTGTCAGTTGCTTGGATGTGAATAATATATGTTGTTGGATGCTTTAGTCAATTATTCTTTCCAAAATGTCAACACTGTAATCCTTTTGTTATTTTTATCAGCATTTATGGAGAAGGTTGAGGATTCCATAAACTGAGCTGAATTATTGTATGCTATTCTTCATTCAGACATGTGCTATAAAGATATACCTACTATTTTATTTAGTCAACAGAAAAAAGAGAGATATGGAGTATTGTTTTTTCCCTTTCTTCCATTATGCAGTCTGAATGAACCTTTTGCCTAGTTTCTTTGTAGAAATTAGCCATTTTGATTATGTATTGTCTATTATATGGATCGTTTTATAGGTTTTGTGTTTTGATGCTCATCTATTGAGATTGCTTTGTCGTTGGCTTAAGAACACTACTTGATCACTTATGTGGCTAACTGTTTGTTTAGCATTCCTGTAGAAATGTTTGTAATTCTCAATTCACATTTTCGTTGAGCGGCTTCTTTCTATACATTTGATTAGGTGCAAGTGCAACAACACATTCCCTGCACCAGTAATTTTCTTTTTCTTGTTGTAGTTCCCTATTTTAGCGCTTAGATATAGTTTCCCTATCAAGTTGTTTAATTGGTAGAATATCGAACAGTGATCATGTAGTAACAGACTCAACTCTTCACCATGAAATAGACCAGTTTTCATACTCAATCTCCGTTTTCAAGGAGTCACTTATCTTGCTGCTATGCTTATGGGAATTATGTTGATCATTGACTCCTCTTCTGTTCCTACTGTCGCTAGGTTGCTGCAGAAATTGCTTGAATCACATGAATTCTGTTATGTGCCCTTGTAATTCAAATGCCCACTCTTCTTTGTTTTTCCTAAATGGTGAATTCCCTAAATTTTTGCAAAAGATCTGAGTGGTCAGATACCAAGCGGACATATCAACTCTGATTTTGTCCAACCCACTCAAGGACAATCTAAGAGGTGTGTGTAAGGGTAAGGAGAGTCGAATTACAGGCATAAGGGCATGCATCACGACCTCTGTGTTTGATGTATTTTTGACTCTTCAAAAAGACCCGTTTTTGGTTAAATGTGATATCAAGTAGAATTCTGAGATTTCTTTCCTTAGTGAGTGCGGCGCCTGTAATGCAGCTCTCATCTTGTATTTGCCTGCACCTATTCAAGCTCAAGTTGAGGCAGCGTATCTGGGATGTCCGGCATATTATTCGTCCTTCTCTGCTTTGTATGGATCTGATACTTCAGTGCTAGTGTCACTACATTGAATCTGGGATCAGGTTTATCACTATCCTCTGGAACTATGTGTGTGTGTGTGTGCTTTTTTTGACGATTAGCCATGTGATAATTTTATGGTAACTCGATGGTTGGAATCAATGGTATTGAGAAACAGAGCATTGGGTCAGGAGCCTGAGATTGATGTGGTTGATTAAAGAAAGATGGAGTGCATATTATTGGTTCATGGTTTCTTCAACTTGGAGATTTGTTACCTGCAAGACCACAAGGTTGTGGAACTCAGGCATTGTGTTCGTCATCGTTCTAGCATGACCATTTACATGGTTATTTGTGATACGTTTTCTTATGATGTGTGATGCATGTTATTGCTTAACTAGATAAATTGAAGCTTTTGCGACCGATTTGTATTTGGCAAAAGAAGAAAAATGTACTAACTAGCTTACGAACGCTTGTGACGATTCATGGTCATTTGCTAACCGAGCACAAACAAAAGTGAAGTATGCATTGTACGCGGATAGCATCTCTGACAAGATGCTCCACCTAGAGATGCAATTGGTTGGGGTTATTGGCTTCTTCACCTATACCGTCTGTCTATGTACTCGTACCATACTCATGATCTTTCTTTACCGACCTAAAAAGGTCTCTGTTTTTCTTATTTAAATAATTGGAAAAATAACGTAACGATTAATTTTTCGATGTACATAGTTATTTCATTGGCAAACCTCATTTCTTTTCAAGACAAAACCTATTTAACCGACTAATGTTATGCACAGCACAAGGCTTCCCTATGCAAACTTTGAGAAGTACAGTAACTTTCTTTCTTTTTTGTTTTTCAAAGGAATATGTGCATTACAAATACTAAAACTTATCGAGAAAATGTATTTGAGTTTTAAAACTTTCGAAAAATACAATTGAGTCATAATACTTATCAAATTGATTTAATTGAGTTTTTACATTAATACCATTAGTTTGTTCAAACAAAAAATGATGATGTAACATTTTTAAATTAATTTATTTTTCCTATGTGGCATTTTTTATTACCTTTTGCTTTAAATCTTGTTTAAATAATAGTAAAAACTTAAAAAAAAAAAAGGTAAAATAATTTTTAAAAAATAAAATTCGAAAATAATAGAAAAATAAGGGATAGGGATTGTGACTAGGTGCTGCCACCGCTGCTACATGAGGGACCAGCGACCTTGTTGGCCTTGGCCGGTGAGGGTTGCCGCTCCTCCGCCGCCTAGGCCCTCTTCAATAAGCCCTTGTTTTTTTGTTCACAATTTTGTTTTTCTAAAAATTTTAGCTTTTTCAAACTTTTTACTATTATTAAGAAAAAAAGTAATAAAAATGTCGGGTATGATAAATAAATAAATTTTAAAATATAATATCAGTATTTTTCGTTAAATAAATTGACGATATTAATGGAATGATTCAATTTCACTTCTGCCATAAGTTTTAAGTCTTATGTTGCAGATATCCATTTTTCAAATTTCAGACAATGACTTAAATTGAGCATTCCCTCGTATCTTGCCAACCTGCAATTCAAAACCTTGGTCGTTGCACCGTCCACACCGGCGCACGGCCAGAATGGCAAGATGATTGCGCTCGTCATGACCAGCAAAAATGCGAACTTGCTCCGCAGATGCTTCGCCACGCTCGTTCCCAGCGTCGCCAACCCGTTGCCCGCCGCAGCAATCCCGCCATTCTCATCGCAGCGTAGAACAGAGGAGGCTCTCGCCAGCCGCAGCTTCGTCTCCGTGCTGGGGACCTGTTCCGGCTCTGCCGGTCTTCAAAGAGGCAAGCAAGTCCATGCCCAGTCGGTCGTTCGCGGTATCAGCAGGAGCGGCCTTCTGGGTCCGAAGCTCTTGGGCATGTACGTCCTCTGCGGTGACTTCTTGGCTGCCAAGGACTGTTTCTATCGGCTTGAGGAGGTGCCGGGTTCTTCTGCGCCGTGGAATTGGATGATCCGAGGGTTGGCCGAGTTGGGCTGGTTCGGTTTGGCATTGTCGTTCTACTTCAAGATGTTGGGGTGTGGGATTTACCCTGATAGGTATACGTATCCGTTCGTGATCAAGGCTTGCGAGAGTATGAGTAAGGCTGTTTCCCTTAAAGTGGTTCAGGGCATGATTGACTTGATGGGTGGGGAGGTTGATATGTTTGTTGCTAGTTCGGTGATCAAGTTCTATGCGGAGAATGGTTGCATAGGTGATGCGCGGAATCTGTTTGACAAAATGCCTTACAAAGACTGTGTTCTATGGAATGTGATGCTCAATGGTTATCTGAAGAATGGGGATTCGCAGAATGCTGTGAGAGTGTTTATGGAGATGAGAAATGGTGAAATAAAGCCAAATTCGGTAACATTTGCTGGCATTTTGTCGGTCTGTGCCCTGGAAGGGATGATTGGCTTTGGTGCTCAACTCCACGGTCTTGCTTTTAGATGTGCGTTGGATTTAGATTCTCCGGTAGCCAATACGTTGTTGGCAATGTACTCAAAGTGTCAGTGCTTAAATGAGGCACTCAAGTTGTTTGATCTGATGCTGCGGCATGATGTAGTAACGTGGAATGCCATCATCTCTGGATATGTTCAAAATGGACTAATGGGTGAGGCTCTGTTGTTGTTCACTGAAATGTTAAATTGCGGTGTCAAACCAGACTCCGTTACTTTTTCAAGCCTCCTTCCTTCAATTACTGAATCGGCAAATCTGAAACATGCAAAGGAAGTCCATGGATATGTTATGCGAAATGGAGTGCCATTGGATGTGTTCTTGAAAAGTGCACTAATTGATGTTTACTTTAAGTGTCGCAATGTGAAATTGGCATATAAGTTGTTTAAGCAAGAGACAGTCAGTCATGACATAGTCATCTATACAGCCATGATTTCTGGATATGTGCTTAATGGTATGAATTCAGAGGCTATAGAAATCTTTAGGTTGTTGCTTGATAGAAAATTAAATCCAAATTCAGTAACTCTGGCCAGCATTTTACCAGCTTGTGCTGGTTTGGCTTCTTTAAAACTTGGGAAGGAATTGCATGGATACATTCTCAAGAGTGGTCTTGAAGGCAGATGTTATGTTTCAAGTGCAATTATGGATATGTATGCAAAATGTGGGCAACTGGATTTTGCTCATCAAATCTTTAAGAGCATGCCTGAGAAGGATGTTGTGTGCTGGAACTCAATGATCACAAACTTCTCCCAAAATGGGAAACCTGAAGTAGCTATCCAACTCTTCCACGAGATGGGGTTGAATGGAATCAAGTATGACAGTGTTAGCATTTCATCTAGTCTCTCTGCTTGTGCAAGCTTACCTGCACTCTATCATGGGAAGGAGATCCACGGCTACATGACAAGATGTTTGTTTTGCCATGATATCTATGCGGAGACTGCACTCATTGACATGTATGCTAAATGTGGTCACCTGGAATTTGCTCGACGTGTGTTTGACATGGTGGATGAGAAGAATGAAGTTTCATGGAATAGTATGATTGCTGCTTATGGAAGTCATGGTCTCCTAAGCAAATGTCTCTCTCTGTTTTATGAAATGCAAGAGAATGGTATCCAGCCTGATGATGTCACATTTCTGACTATAATATCTGCTTGTGGTCATGCGGGCCAAATTGATGAGGGAATACAGTTGTTTCAGTGCATGACAGAAAAGTATGGAATTCGAGCAAAGATGGAGCATTTTGCCTGCATGGTAGATCTATTTGGACGAGCTGGTCGCTTGGATGAAGCTTTTAAAACCATAAAGAGCATGCCATTTTCCCCAGATGCAGGTGTCTGGGGGACATTGCTAGGTGCCTGTCACTTATATGGCAATGTTGATCTTGCTGAAGTAGCTTCAAGATATCTTTTTGAAATGGAGCCTGAAAATTCTGGATACTACGTGTTGTTTTCAAATGTGCATGCTGGTGCAGGCCACTGGGGTGGTGCCCTTGGTGCCCGAAGTTTAATGAAAGAAAGAGGAGTTAAAAAAGTACCTGGACGCAGTTGGATTGAGGTTGACAACATGACCCATGTATTTGTTGCAGCTGATAAAACTCACCCGCAATCTGCTCATATTTATTCAATGCTGGAAATTCTTCTATCAGAGCTGAGAAAAGAGGGTTATGTAACTCAACAGTACATTCCAAGGCACCCACAAACTGAAGGGATTAATGCACTCGAAAAGGTTTCATTATGCCAGATTCACTCGACATAAGTTGGAACAGAGGAGTACGGGGGCTTATTTGCTATGACAAATTGCATTACCAGTTTGAAGCATGCACTTTCACGTTAGCCAGTGGAAAGGTACTGTCATTGTTTTTCAGAAACAATACACAGATGGCGAACTCTATTTTTAATTAAATTACTCTGACACTCCCTAAATTTTATTTAAATTACATAGCCTGCTACTGTGGGAGAGAAGTCCATTAAATAACAATCTAAGTTGTTTTGAAAGTTAAGAGGATTTATAGGATGATTCGGTGTCAACTATGGTTGGTTAATTTAAGTTAACTATTTTATTTTATTTTTTGAATGTGGGAATTTGCGTTCTTTTTTATGTTAGAATTCCATCATTGAGGTTAATTTGCAGGACTTATTTTGGGTACATGGGCTATTTAGTTAGTTTCTGCCTTATAGTTACCTTGGGAATGCATTATATGAGGCATATACAAAGTGGATGTGAATGTGGCACCATCATCTAACTAAGGGACCTTATACTAAAATAGGATTTGTTTTTGGCAGGATTTATGCAAGTGACAATACCTGAGCATTGGCAATCTGATGCTTTCAGGCCACATTTTAACAGCAATTTTCCAGTTCTTGCAGGAATATGCAATCTGACGGAAAAGGTTAGTGTCTATTGGTTCAGACAATATCGAGGCCTATCAATATGCCTATAGACAATGTCTGCTGACCACCCCGGATTGAGTGGATACATCTCTTGGACCATTATATTGTGGGGACTCTTCAAGAACAGTAAGCATGACATTGCTTGCTCAAGGAGAAAAAATTTGTTCCAAGCATTAAAGTCAACAAGGTTTATTTTGAGGGTTGCTACTTTTATGCATGTGCTTAAAGTTGAAAGCGTGTCAGCAGTAATGCTTAATAATTACTAACGCATTTGTTATAGGGGTTTGGTTCATCTTGATGGATCAAGTAATGAATCTTTGCCCAGGCTTGGATCGATTGGCATCGGAGGTTATATGCTTCATCCTTAAATGAACTTTTTCCTGATCTATGTAGTCTAGACATAGTGTACATAGTTGCTATGAATGATTTCTACCACAAATGGAATTTGCTTCCAATGGTGTTATGATATCTGTTCTATTGGCTTAGGATGGTGCAATAGAACTCTTTCACTGCTTCTTTGACCTTCCTTGCAATTTAAGTTGTGTAGTTCAGGGGGAAGACAAAGTCAGATGGACCCTGACCTTGAATATGACTTTTTCGACCAACTCATTCTATTGTAAGCTGTTACTAAAATTTGCCCAGGGGATCCTAATTTTCCGTGTAAATTTAATTAGAGAGTCTAGATTTCTGTAAAAGTTGCCTTCTTTGTTTGAAAGGCTGTTTAAGAGAGTAATCTAGTTTTGGAATTTTAACTGTAGATTGCAATGTGCTTGATGCTTTTGGTGGAAGTGCATATCTAGCCAGTTGGCCACATCCCAATTCATTGCCTCAGACTGAGTGCTGGAGAATGTTGTATCAGTGGGACTTGAAGGCATTCAGTGGCTAAGGCTTCTGTGTCAGCAAAGAATTCTAGTCTTGGAAAATAATTTATTTTGTAAATAACAAAAAGAACAGATCGATACTTGCTGCTATCCCTGACAATTTTATCATATTTGGAGGAGAGAATTTGAGGGCTTCTGAGAGTCTAGAATCTACTTTTTCTATTTTAAGAATGATGGTTACTTACTGAGTGATGAGCTTTTGGGTTTTGGGTTACTGAAAAAACCACTTGGTAGTATGGATAGTTAGACTTTCTGGACATTTTTTCTTAAATTAGATTTTAGAAAAGGGTGGGGGGTAAACTTAAATTTAGTTATAGTGATAGTCTAGCTACTCTATCAATGCTTACAAGTACATTTTGCAATCAGCTTAATACAATTTCAAACCGGAAAACACGGATTCTAATGTTAAACCGACATGTAAAGTAACCCTTCCTGATAAATTCGCTCAACCAAAGCAGGGCTTGGTTCATATTAGCATATCCATCAGTTCATTTCCATTGATCCTTTTACTCTTATTCTTGATGGTTTCTACTGATGACAGTCAAATTCCATGTCTGACGATCAGTTTACATAAACATTCAGAGATACCTTTGGAATTTTAAAATAAAGAAGCATCTAGCTGAAAACTTATGGTCAGAATGTGCCGTTTTCATCTGGTCTTGACTAATTGTTGAAGATGTTCTCATTGGCAGGATAATGGTGTTCTGCCCATTGGTGTGAACCTGAGATTCTTCTTCATGGGAACGATCTAATTCAGACTCTCTAAGTGGCATAAAAGGTCTCTCCCGAGGATTGCTTCGATTTGGCTGAGAAAAATCTTGTGTAAGGGAGTCATGCTTAGCACTAGGAGAAGGCTTCTCCAGAGGTGATGGCACCCTCGCAATGCCAACAAGGCAAGTTCCTCCGGCTGGTCAAGAAATTTTGATATGGACATATAAACTTGCAATCATACGATGAACTCATGTGCCAACGATGATTTTCTGAAGTAAAATACCACCTGTGGCTAGGCTACGACATGGAATCTTAACTCTAACTACATCAACAATAATGCACTGAGTGAAATATTTGCCCAAGTCCAGGTCATCGCGAACCTTGCGAACCACGGCCTTCGAGTTGGACAGAACCTGCATGATTTAGGGTGCTTTTGGTAACGTTTTTGTTCTCTGGAACAATTTTTTTTTTTTCCTATTTCTGTTCCCGGGAATAATTCCTAAGTATTTTAAGGCGTTTGATAACTATATAAAATTTATGTTCTTGGAACAAAAATACCTTCAGTATGACCCTAAATGTTTTTGTGATTTAAAATTTCTTTTGATTTATAATTTTATTGCATTTTTTTTTCTTTTATCTTTTTCTTCTCCTCCCTCTTAGGCGGCCACCAACCTTGGCCATGGCCGGCCAGACGAGAGTTGACGGGGTTGTCAGTCTTGGGGGAGCCTCGCCAACCACCGGCTAGTTCCCCTAGAGCCTTGCCATCGCTAGGCGAAGCGGCCTCGCCTTGATCTAGCGAGGTTGAGCCTTGCCGTGGCCGAGTGAGGCTTGACCTCACCTAGATCTGGAGAGGCTAAGCCACCGCAAGGTCAGCATCATCTCGCTAGATTTGGGCAAGGTCAAGTCTTGCCGGTGGTCGGCGAGCTCAGGGTGACCTTACCGGCTGGTCACCGGCCAACATTGAGGTCGGTGATCGGTTGGGGGAAGAAGAGAGGAAGAGAAAGAAATAAAATAACTTATTTATTGTTTTTTGAGTTGTTCCCGAGAACAAGAAATAATTTTGTTTTTGTTTATTTTTTCTGTTTCAAACCTATTTCTGGGAACAAAAAATTATCAAACATGTTTCTATTTCATTTTTATTCCAGGGAACAAAAGAACAAAAACAGAGGTTTGGGGAGCATTACCAAATGCTCCATTAATGGCTGAAAATGATGTCAGGTCGTGCAATGTTTGTCTCGCATTAGCAGCTTTACTTGGTTAGATTGTTGAGTGTTCTTTGACAGTGTATAAGAACTTTTGAATATCTTATAATACTTATATCACGATTCCAATACTCTTGTGCTATTAAATATCTAAAGCTTAACTTTGCAAACTCTCGAGCTCTGACTGGAGAGATCGATGACAGGGCTGGGAGGAAAAGAGGGATAGAAAGAGAATTCTCAAGGATTGTGAGATTGAACTTATTGGAAGAGCGAATGGCATTGGAGGTGGTAAAAAGGAGTTCGAAAGCTTTGTGATGAGCCCATCAGATGCAATCATTCCGCATTTGGAGGAGAGAAAAATGGAAGAAGTTGCTCGTTGAACTTAGTCTTGTCTCTTTTGCAAAAGCTTCCTACTTTTTCCTCTTGACTAGTCAAAGCTTGGGAAACAACTTCGGGTGGCCCAACGCCCAGGCAACAATCACCTCTGTTACCGACACGTCTACTATGGGCGCGAAGCAAGATGATATTGGGTCCATATATCTATCAATTCCATTTCCAAGTCATGATACCTCCATTGATTTTGTAAAAAGTTTTAGGATTTGTTCAAGTCATCTTAGCATTACATGACTTATTGTTTTTACATGCTTTTGACAAATCAGTTGTCTTTCCATACAACTAGTCGCGGATGGTCAATGTCACCGAAATATTTATTTTTTCAAATTATTTTTCTTCTTTTTCTCTTTTGTATTCTCCCAAACATCTCTCTCTCTCTCTCTCTCTCTCCATTTCTCTTCTCCTTAAATTTCTTCCATATGTTTGACTAAAGCCTGTCTACTACAACCTTTCGAATTCAATATGCGCTTATTTCACATTCTTATTCTTACTGATATAATAAGAAAATCATTTCTCCAAAAAATTAGGAAAATTTATAAAATTGCAAATGCCTCAAATAACTACAGAATTTTATAAAGTCTTAAAAGGCTCAAGGTGCTGAAAATATTAAGTACAAAGTTTATGAATTCTAAATGCTAAGATTAACTTAAAAGACCCTTAGCCCTTACCGTGGGGTTTCACGAATTCATTAATAAATGTATCTCCAAATACCCACACAATTTTTAGTAGGTGAAAAAGAAATAAAGAAAAATCATATAGATCCATACATACATACATACATACATACATATATATATCAGAGGCCGTGGCAGAGTTACAGGAAGTGGAGTTACCAATCAAAATTGGACAAGTCACCTTACCCATGTGGCTATGAACAGCAGTAGCGACAGGCCAAGATCACCAGTCGCTACTGGTCCCCAATTTACTTGCAGATATCTATAGAAATGGTGGGGGGTTTTCATTTAATGCTGTAGCAGTTCATTTAAAGGCAGGGCTCGCACAAGCTTGGAGATTGCGTCTTCTGTGTGAATATGACAGTGACACCAATCGACTCGGTTCGATAAATCAAAGTGACAATAGGACAGAAAATTGCAGATGATGGAAAGGGGACAGGAAGGAATTGGGTGTTTCGTTTACATGCTAAGGAGCCTAATCTCACTTATCAAACATGTTTTTTTTTCCCCTTTACTTATCAAACATGCTTAATCAGTAGAATTTCGTTAACGATTGCCTCGGCAATGCTTTTCCAACACTTAATAAGAAGATGTTCAGCTTATGAAGTACCAATTGTGCATGTCATGAGAATAATCAGTGCACTGAAAGTCGCAACATTTCCTTATTTGATTGCTCAAGTAACATCGGGTATTGTAACAAGATCTTAATTGTAATACTTCTTTTTAAAAAGTATTGGTTACTCATAATGTAATAACTAATATTATTGGCTTTTCTTATTTGTTGTTTAAAAAGGGATGTGTAACCGGATCAATTCTACTTGGATTTCAAATCAGACCGCCTTGAAAATAGATTAGATTCCTAGTTCCTAGATCTGAGTGAAGACTCTACCTAAAAAACAAACTGATTTTAGAACCAATTTCATAAAGTTGAAAAAAGTAAAAACCCTAATTTCTTTGTTTCTAACCTCTAACCTGGGGTCTTATATATTTAATGCAAATTCAATTATGTTGATTGTTTTGTTTTCTAGTGGTTAGAATTTGAAATAATATTTTTATGCATGAATGATGGATGTAGTTTTAATAATTTATGTTTTATATTACACATTTGAACTTTTTATTATTTATAATTATACATGAATAATGTGCTCATATTATATATTGTTGCTTTTGGCCGATAAGGATTTCTATTGTTTATTTTTTACTTTGAATCATCTTATTATTCATATTATTTTATTATGAGAAATACAATCAGGAAAAGGAACAAAGAAAAATAGGTTTTCAAGTGGAACCTAAGATTGAATATATATATGTGTGTGTGTGTGTGTATGTTCAAAAATCGATTCCAAGGCAAATAGGGTAAGTTTCGAGTTTCAGGTTTTAGATCTGGAACTTACCCACTCTAACACCGATCATCCTTATAAATTGCTCATGTCAAGAGAGCTCTTCTCATACCATTGCTTAACAACTGTTGTTATTTTTGTTGTGGTGTCACTCGTGTTGAGGGAGCTTTTCTTATATCATTGCAAAGATTCCTGTTGATAGTCCATCTTATCAGAAGTGACTATCTAATGATGGAAATTTTCTTCATAAAGTCAAGTGTATTATGGGCTTTATGTCTGGATCCTTCAATACTTTAATCAATTTGTAATTTAGTGAACTTGACACATCACAATTCTATATATTTTTATGTGCGTATGCGCTTGCAACTCATTAATGTATCTTAAATTTTCTTAATAAGGATGTAAACTTCAAATACATCTTAATGAATAATGACAATTTTAATTTTCTCTTTGAGCACAATTTACCATAATTTTTTGTTTGTCATGATAAAATAAATTTTTATTGCGAGGAAAATGATTTTTTCAACGTGTTCACTTGTCATGACTATTTTATTGGAAATCACATGTGCATTGAAGCATCCGAAGTGAGCAAATTATGTCTTTAAGATGAAATATGTACCACTAAGAATGGTGGGTCATCCCAATTTTCTAAATTAGAATATGGAACATATTGACATAATGATGGAAACATTGAAAATTCTCGTGTGCCAATCATAGATATCTTTAAGACAAAAAAAAAACCATAAATTGGGACAGATTGTCAAACACGCCCTTTTTCTTTCATGATTTTGTCTCCCGGCTGCAGCGACATTTTCCTGATTTGCTATTAGAAGTGACGCGGCCCACTCTTGAGATGAAGTTCCGAAGGCATGACGCAATTCCATTTTAAATATATTGTACTTCTCCCAGTAAAAATAATTAAATATATTATATAAATCTACGTTCCATTTTAAACATTTCAATCCAATTAATGTAATCAAGTTTATTCAACTAAGTTTCACATAAAATTTCTAACATGGTGATTCAGTTAGCAATAGTTGTTGTGCATATCACTTCTGATGATTTGACGTGAATAAATTTACTCAAAACGACATCTCTCTAGTTAATTATATTGACTTGATGACTTCTTTTATTTCTTTCTCTTTTCCTTTTTTTTTCCCCTCAACCAAATCTTATACCTCCTTGGTTTCATGATTGAATTTGCAAATGCCATCGTTGCTCAATTCCACAAGTTGCATCATTGCTAGCCCCATCCTCTCTCAAGTCGATCTTTAACATGATCGCAGCTTAGCCAGATCTGGCGCCTCCTAATGTGAAGGCTCAGCAATTGGCCTCCATGGCCACCAAGCTCGAAGTAGCTGAACTTCTGTTACTTCAAGGTGAATCATATCTTGCACGATGTTGAGTTCAACTAGATTTGACATCTCCAAATCTAAATGTGAGGGGCCATTGACCTGGTCTAGAATGGCTACCCGTCGTTGTCTAGGACCTAACTTCATGAATCCAAAATTGAGTAGTGATTCCTTTCTTGCTTGTCCATCATCTTTTCACGGGGATCATTATTGTCTACTTCAAGTTCTTTGTAAATTTAGTGCTATCAAATAGCATCAGGTGATTAAAATAATAATTGAGTAACATGATTGCAAAATTCATTAAATTTCAATGATCATATACGTAGTTTACCTGACACCACACTATGAGCCTACTCAGGTTGGCCCAAAAATATTAGACACATGATAAGGCCTCGACCCCAACCCATCCATTGAGTGCCTCTACTTAGAAATAGGTTATTTACTGATAGACGTAACAAATGAGTAAGCTTGGCCAGATATTGAGCCTAAAATGCCTTTACCTATGCTTGCCCAAAATTAGAACACGTGCATGCGCACGATATATATATTCAAATTTCATTCAGAAAATGGTTATGCGGGAAAGGCCTTGGGTCACAAACGAAATTGTTTACCTAAGCCCGTACAATTTATGCTTCGGGCCTTGTTGGGTCTGGCAAGTATGATCGGGTCTACTTGTGAAACATCACAGTATAGTCGAGTCCAACTCGAAGCATTTTCTTGCCTAGACTCTTGTTCGATCATGGAATCAATGGGTGCTAACCATTGTTTTGATGGTTCTCACATTATCTAATGGCTCACCATGTGCCCACTCCGGGACGAGGTTCGTGTCACGTGGAAATAGCAGGAAAATTGGAGGGCACACAAGGAAAGGGAGTGAGAGAGAAAAAAGGGGAGGGAGGTTGCTTGCGCAAATCTAGCTTGATGGCCCCTCCCTCTCTCTCTCTCTCTCTCTCTCTTTCTCTCTCTCTCTCTCTGGTTTCTGAGGCAGAGAGAGAGAGGCACGGCACAAGCGGAAAAGGTCTTCAGACTGGCGTCTTTGCTTGGAAGGTTGGGTCCGAGGAGGGGCCATCAAAACGCCCCCTCCCGCTCCCTTTGATCTTTTACCAAATCACGCCACAACACCACTCTCTGTCTTCCTGTCACGTTTGCTCTACCGGGCCTCGCTATGTCTTTGAGACACACAGACAATAACTCTCTCTCTCTCTCTCGCACACGCACGCACGGACAACACTCGAAGCCTAATTTCTCTCTCTCATGCCTCCTCTCCGGAAATTAAAGGGACAGACTTTCTTTTGGACGCTTATTTCCACATGAGACAAAAGAACCCGTCACCGCGAAGACGCCCCCTTCTCTTGCCAAAGAAGAAATTGGGCAGAAAGAGAGAGAGAGAGAGAGAGAGAGAGCGGACAGTCGTACAGATCTCGTGAGCTTTCTGCTGATGAGAGAGCTCTGCGATGGAGTCTTTTCTTGGAACTGCACCGCACTTGAGAAAACAAGAGCCCATCTTCGCATCGTTCGCCATTGAAGAGAGAAGCCTATGCACTGTCGGGTTGGTCCAGCCGGCGATGGTCGCGGCAGCGGAGACGGCGGCGGAAGGCGGCGGCGGCTGCAATCTTGGGTGTGGTTCGAGTGTTTTTCTTTTTCTTTTGGCCCCCTCTCTCTCTTTCCTAGGATATACTTGTGATAATGCAGCAATGTAATTTTCCAGTCAGGCCTAGTTCTTGAGAGTTTTTCTTTTCGATGCACACGTGACTGTCTCTATCTCTCTCTCTCCTTCCCTCCCTCCCTCCCTCCCTCCCTCCCTAGATTAGTGACTGATGATAGTGGTTTGGTGATGGTGATATTGGCGAGACGGCTCAATCTGCAACTCTGCTAATCGCTTCTTCTTCTTTCTTTCTTTCTTCTCTTTTGGTGTGGATTTATCCTGATCCTGTGAGTGAGAAATTTGTTTGTTTTCGATTAAGAATGTTATCAGGAGGGGCATTTCTCTCTCTCTCTCTCTCTCTCTCTCTCTCTCTCACGCATGGGTCCATGGAACCTACATTGTCATGTTCTTGAAAGAGCCTCAGATGATGATGCTGAAAAAGGAAAAGACCGAGGCCCCATTTCCTCATCATTTGAGGAAGAAACCGCAATGAATTTTGCACGCTAAGCACCGCAATTCTGATTTTGGCGGAGATAATCAAAACATGACAGAATTCATAGTTTTCTCGTTCCCTTTTCCCTTTCTGATCTAGAATAGAATGGTCAAGAATACGTCTTTTCTCTTTGAATTGCGATCCTATGTGCGTACGAAGCTTCATTCAGCGTCAAAAGGGCGGGGGGAAAGCACGCTGCTTTAATGGATGCTTAATGGCTTGATTTGGACAGAGATGTCATCCGGTCCTTTGCTTTGGTTGTTGGTCCAATTTCCTGTTCCCCTTTTCCTGGGGAAACGTGGAGCTTTTTGGGACAGCGCTTGTTTTGTTTAGTGAAAAAGCAGTGTTTTGTTTAGGTTTCTTTTGGTGGTCCTGTACCTATTGCTTGGGTGTACAGTAGAGCAAGTCTACGAGGACCGTCCGTCGGGAGTATTTTTCTTTTTGATATGATATACAAAGCCTTGGGCTTTGCTGCTGCTGCTGCTCGCATCGTTTAGGGACATTTCTTTTCCTCTTGGTTCTCTCTTATCCTTGCATGTTGAGCATCCTTTATGCCTCCCTTGCTAAAAAAGAAAAAAAAAAAAAGTTACTTGCCCTCGTTGTCATGAATCGAATTGATCGTGATTTCACTCCGGTTTAGCTTGGTTACTGGTGTGTGGCGATATGCAATGGAAAGAGAGGGTCTTGTTTGTGCTCTCGGACATTTTTCGAGCGTGTTTTAACTAGGAACTATGTGCATTTTATTTGGTTTCTATGAAATTGTCCCGAAATCAATTTTTATCAAAATCCTATTTATACTCAAATCTTAATGCAGTATTGGGCAATTTGTCAAAGGCACGAAAGATCATAGGACGAGGGCGGGCACAAGAGAGGTTTTTATGAAGAACCAATATAAATTAGGGTTAATACACTAAAAAACCCCAAACTAATACGCCTGTGACAAATTTATCCAAAACTATTTTTTTAACCATAAAAAGCCCCGAACCACATGTACATGTTGATTTACCCCGATTGACCATAAAAAACCATAAACTAGTATATTATGACAATTTTACCCAAAACTAATTTATTTGACGGCAAAAAACCCAAAACTGGTAAATTTGTGATAAATATACATTTTGCTAAATTGAATTAATACCACAAAAAAATCACAAAAATTGTAAACTGTGACAAACGGAATGTAAAATCCCAAATTGGTATACTAGTCAACTGTCACGTATCGTTTAACGAAAACTAACAGAGTGTAAATTTGTCACAAGTGTACCAGTTTTGGATAAACTTGTCAAAGGTATACCGGTTTAGGGTTTTGGGTGGTTAAAAAATAGTTTGGTATAAATTTGTTACATGTATACCAGTTTGGGGTTTTTCAGGGTATTAACCTTAAGTAAGTATGATTTTCAATTTGTAATTATGATTACAAAAGTATACATGATAAATTTTTCTACCCCTAGATATATGTTCACTATAATAAAATAATTGCATCGAAAAATTTCAATAAAATATATATGGCCAACCATAATTATAGTCGGGCATAAGATATTATAACCTATTCTCGTAAATTAAATTAATCTTTCATTTGTGCTTTTCAAGACGATTACGACATAGGAAATTGGGTCATGATAACGAGGAAAATGATTCATAGCTATGTCGGTCATTTTGGTCCAAGTGGGCTCTCAAATCATTGAGTAACGTGTAAAAGCCATCATCTAATTTTCTTGGGAAGGTATTATAGTTATTACAAAACTATCTTTACTTGTTTTCCTAGAACAATATAGGAAATATGTTAAGAAAGATAACTAAGGATACATATGATAATATTTCTATTCTCGAGAATAACTTCTATTCAAAAATAATTTTTTATATTTCTATTCCCTAAATGAGTTTATGAGCAGAAAAACGTTTTTGGTAACTGCATATAATTTTTATTTCTGGAATAGAAAAAAAACATAAATGCGTTCAATATGACCCTAAGAATTTCTATTTTCAATTTTTTTTATTTAATTAGGAAAATGTCAATAGAGACTTAAAAAGTCATGTATGAATAAAATTGGAATTTTATAAAGATTTAACTTATCACAATATTCTAAGATGGCTTCGCATAATCCAACGTAATAGTTAATTGAAGATGGATGGATGGCTGGAAATCGTAGCAAATAGTCCCATTGGCTTATAACTCACAGTATGATGAGGTTGATAGTAAATATTTGGGTATTACAATAAACATGTGTATAGGCCTATTGAACTTTTTTAATTGCAAGAAGAAGAACAAGTGTTTTTGGGTGGAATGGGCAAAAACTAAACAACTGAGGATGAAGGCGATCTTAAGGTTGGTGGTGCTTATTTGCACAAACTCATCAAACCTTCAAGCAAATGGCGTTGGAAATCTATAGAACACATGCTTATTCAATTGCTATGAACACAAGACAAATGGTAGTGCAAAAAACTTATTTAGAGCCATCGAATTTTATTAAAACAGAATTGCAAATGATCTAATAGGATGTCTCTAGTAGAATCTTAAACGAAGAAGATGTCTTCTCTTAGTGGGGTCACCAAACTGTCCTAACATAGCATTTTCTTTAAGAGAAAACTATATTCAAAAAACCATATTGTAAAGCCTAAGAGCTTATTCAAATTTAAATCTAATTTTCATCCAAAAAACTTCAGATTTTTTTATGCACTAATTTAAAACTAGTTAATACTAAAATCTAGTAAAAAACTACTCAAACTCTAATAATTTCTAATATTCCTAAATTTCTGAAATTTTTAATTTTTTTGTTCCAAAAAATGAGGACTTGGATCAAGTTAGGAGACTTGGTCTGGATTTGTCTCCCCCAGACTTTATGTTAATTGTGTAAGGACAATATTAGGTCATGACCACCGGTCGCGGTGACTCCATTGGATAAGGCTCTGCTGATCCTCAACGAAGAGGTGAAGGGTTCAAAACCCAGGGGAGGCGCTAGGTGTATTAAGTGTGACTCAGGGGTGGTGGGTCCTCCCGCTTAAGTGTCACTTGGGGTTTACGGCGTGGTGTCGGCCATGGCCTGTTCCTCCAAAGACCAAAAAAAGAAGACAATATTAGGTCATGTTGAGCTCGTTTCTCCAAAATGAACTTGTTTCTCCTTTTATTCCTGAGAAAAAAAAGGTAGTTTTTTTTTTTAACTTTTTTATTTTTGTTCCAAATCTATTTTTTGGCCACTTTTTTATTCTAGAGATTAGAAAAATTTAATTGAGATACACAAATGGATTTATGTCTTTTCTCTTCCGAATAACAAAAGAACAAAAAAAATAAATAAAGAAATAGAAACATTATCAGACACGCATTAAATGTTCAAAATACCTTTGGAATTTTTATTGATATTAAGATCAAAGCCTAATTTATTTTATAATCACATTCCTGAAAAAAAAAACCATACACAATATTTATACGTAATGGATTAAAATAATAATAGTTTTCGTGTCTAACTGTAATTATAGTGTCTGATATATAGTTTACTAGCTCTCTTTCAATATCTTTTTTTTTTTTTTTTAATAATCATAAATTATATCAAAATGCATACTTTGCAATCATTATCGGCAAATTTAAAAATCATAGTAACTCTTATTTGATATCGGTTCTTTCATATGAGCATCATTTTATTTCGGACATTTAGTTTTTTCGCCTCTTTATAGATATTTAGTTATTGTAATTAGTAAATATCGTTCCTCTATATAAGTCACCGAAGGTGATTAACAAATACAACATCATTTAAAAATACAATGATCATAATTCAATTAAAGATCCACACCATCAAAGTTTGTAGACTTTAATTATCTACCAATTGAAACCATGATTATGACTGACTTTTAATTACAGTCTAAAATATGTAATAGCAATTTGATCTACAAATATATCATTAGATGTTTGTAATTTATAATTTAATTTATAATAAGTTCTGACTCTAAAGACATAACAAACTTAATTTTCAACTTATACGACCAATCATATTAGTAGTTTCGTAACCGTTTTGATCAAATATAATCATCCAACTTAATTTGATAAACTGTTCATTATTAATAAAAATCGTATTGTGATGATTCTGACTAATTAGGTTTATAATTAATTATTAAAAATGCAAGGTCATTTATGTTCAATTCGTTCCTAAACCTAACTACAAAATCCATCCCCTAAGCTGGTTTAAAATCATCAATTTCACTTCAGTTTGAATGGGTTCAAACAAACCAATGTACGGTCAGGCTAAAACCACAAATTTTCTTTTGGTACTAGACAAGTACAGAATCACGCGACCAATTGATCCTTACTAAAATCAAATGCCTGAATCGAACAAATCATAATATTACCACTCATCATCAGATCAAAGTCAAATTACAATTAGCTGGAGGTCCAGTAAAAAATTTCAGTATATAGGGACTTAAAAGAATACAAGGGAAGTGGAACCAAACTGAAGGAAACAATCAATCTCTCGTACATGATTCAAATGGCCAGTATTCATGCAAATCCAACCAAGAACTGCAGATGAACCAGACGGAAGTCCAATGGTGTGGACAGAGGCTTGTATTCTCTGAAAGGAAAGCTTTGTCTTGGTGACTGACTGAGAGAGTCTCTTTCGCTTGTCAAGCTCGGTCTTATTTTTTTTCTGTTCATAGTAAAGAATGTACATCATCGATGATTCTGGCGAACAAAGGCCTGTGGCAAATCACAAAGTTAAAATGGCTACATAAGCAGCTGCTGTTCTTCTGCGTTTCGAACCCCAGCAAACCTCTAACTTGGCTATCTTCTTTTTGGTTCCCAGATATCCTTGACAGTTTTGAGATCCACAGCGGCACTCCACCTCGGGACCAAATTGTACAAATCTTTACAGAGGGAAAGAGAAAAGTTAAGAAGCCATTGCAGGGGCTTTTAACTTATTTAATTTAAGTGGAGTAAGGTAAAAGTACATCTATGAATGTCATTTCAAGGCTGCACAAGCAAAAAACGTGGATCATACTTTTTAAGTTTTCAATCAATAAAGCCTCACTAACCTGTAATCATATGTTAGCGGCTCACCAACTTTTATTGACCGAGCTGCAAAAACACCCACCCTTGTTTCCCCCTCAACTTGCCTGAAAAAGTCAACTTATTGAGTCCCAGAGTTCAAAGATTGTAGAACGGTATCCCCATTAGAGAGAGAAGGCATTGCCAACAGGAAAGACTATAAAACCAGACATGTAGCAAGAACTGTATATTTGATGTCTCATTAGATGAACCAGAGGCATGAGAGGATTGCTGGATGTGAGGAAGAGACTTCAGACTGATTGGGGAAACTAACTGCCACGTAAAACTGATATTTATTGAATACTGATGTCTTTCCTCAGGCCAAGTGACGCATGGAAGTTTTAAGTTTGTCTATACTAGAAAGCTCAAGCCAGAAATATTCTTTTGAGACTCCTATATAACGCATGTTAGTCTCACTTTTATTTAAGAAGCCCAAAAGAAGACAGTTGCTGATGTAACATTTGATATACTTAACACATAATAGAATAGTCAAATATGACATTTGCAATGTTAAATCACAAGGACTAAGGAAGCATCGTATAACATTCTGTAGAGACTGTGCCTCTCAGTTGACAGACCAGGTAAAATTGAATCTAGAAATTCCTAGCCAGGAAAATTGTTTGATTTGACAAAAGCATGAGAAACTTTTTAATGCTAACATATATAGTGAGTAGAAACTTAAGAAATTTTTTTCCTAGAAATGACAAAACAGCAATAGAATCATGTAGTGGAATTGACCAAACTAACCACTTCTCCAGGAAACAGTTAGGATTGCAGCCGTGGTTAAGAAAGCGAGATGCATTTCCCTTGAATGTTGCATCAATTGTGAAGTCCTTTCGTACCTCACACATGTAGAAATTCTTCATGCCTCTGAATTTCATATCCCAAAGCCTTTTTTCACATAAAGCATCATCGATAACTGAAGCAGGGATGGTGACTGAATAAGTAAGTAAATTGAAGAACAATCTAAAGAATCAGCTATTTAAGAGTAGACAAATAAGAAAGTTCATTATGAGAAAATGATAGCAAAGCTGCCAAATAAGTGACTGATGATATTACAAAGTTCAAGAAAATCTCTAAGAGGCCCTAACCCAAGGTCTTTAGTCTTCAAAGAAAAGAAAGATCAAGTTGAATATCCCTTAAAGGCCAATTTGATTCATGAAAAGGGTTTCAATTTTTTTCCTTTATGTGAAAATGAAAACAGATTTTTTTTTTTCTATTTTTAGTTCTCTGTTTTCTTAAAAAACATATTTGGTTACTGGAAAATTTAATTAGATATGAAAATCTTGAAAAAGTATGTGTTTTCAAATTTCTGGTTCCATCAAGTTACACTAAAAGAATACATGTTGCTTTGATTTTAACATAAATTGCTAAACCAAAATCAATTCCCTGAAAAACTGTTTAGAAAATTTTTGTTTTATTTTTCTACTTTTTCATCTTTCTCTTTCCTTTTCTTATCTTTTCAACTATAACGCTCAGGATACTTTGCTGATCTTTAAAATCTTATGCAATTGACATAATAAAACCCTTGATGTGGAAGCTTTCCCCATAAACATGGCTATCACAAGTCTGTGATAATGGTTAAGCACTTCCCTCCATCACAAGTTGATTGACAAAAGAAGTTGCAGTTGCCATGAAGAAGACCAACTCAGTCCGGAATGAAACATGGGAATTCTGTTTTGACTGAATGTTGTGAAAACAGGAAAAAGGTGTTTTTTTATCCTCCAGCCTATACATAAAATAAACCTACTGCATTTTCAATTTAAAATATGTCCAAAACCATCCCAAACACATTTTCATGGTGTTCTGTCATTCTTAAATGAGAATGAAAATGAAAATTTTGAAAACTTGCATATGCCAAACAGGTTATAAAATCTACATTAACAACAAAATGAAACAGCAACAAAGAGGCCTATACTCGATCTCGCATAGATGTTACATAAACCTCACTGATATAAAGATGAGACAAACACCAATGATCTCAACTACCGATGATCCAGGCAAGAAAAAAGATGAGAAAAACACCATTGATATTAGCCACATTGTTTACCTTCTCCGATATATTCAATGATAAATTCCCCTTTATTTATGGATTCAGCTGCCTCTACACCCCAACCACAGAATTCTGTCTGACATGGAAAATAATATTTTCCATTTAAGTCATTGAATACAGAACTTCAATGAATAATGAAAGTACAATTGCAAAATAATGTATCTTCTCATTCTTAGAAACAATATACTCAACAGATAAATTAATTCAGTGTAACTGAAGATACTATCTTACCTTAACAATCTTTATCTTCTTGTCCTTCCGAAATGGCCTGTTGTTGCAATTTTCTGGGCAACGACAAGACTTTGAGCAGCTTATGCATTGGACCCTATCAGAAAAGTTACATATGCATCATTGGCTGGGACAGAACTCAAAGAAAATAATGCTCTACAAGTAATTGATAAAGCATACCATCAGAATAGAAACTTTACAAACACAATTTTGAGTCACATTTACCCCTAACTCACTCCTAGAGCACACCATGGTTAGAGTCCAAATGACCAGATAATCTCATGCAAGACTAAATTTCCACAACCTTAGGCTGATCGAAGCAGTTCAATGACAGTACTCAGCGAATTGGTAATTTGTCATCGACCAATTTCTACACTATTGTTATTAATGTCATGTATCCCTTGCCCAGTAAATGATCCTAATAAACACTAGAACAGCACTAGGACTCAAGATAGTGAATCAACAAAGGCATTCTAGGATGCACCATTGCAGTCTGCCTGGCTACCCATAAAACGCCTGTAAGTCATGAGGCACATGAGCAATACAAGATGCACATTTATCAAATAGAGTGAAAATTCTATAAATCAGTGAGATGAAAGAACTTGATTTCTGGTTTTAAATTTATTTCCGAGGCCCCCTAAAATGTGTCGACAATAAAAGTAAGAGTGTGCTGTCAAATTTCTTAACTAAAGAAGCTAAATGCAGGGATGTTGCAGTGACCTCCCCATGCATCCCCAATTTCTCCTTCCTCCCTCTGAGTGTGGAGAAGTACAGAAAAATTAATTAAGCTGCTTTTCAACCATCAATGAAAGGAGACATACACTACAATTTAAGAGTCTAGAGTGTTCGTTCCCAGGTATCCAGCCTAAGGCTATCACTGATAAAGCTACATATGTAGAAATTAATATGGTATTAATGTATAATTCTTGCAGACTGTAAAATTCATTAATTGCTTTTAATGTTGTATGAGACGAAGATCCCCAATATGAGTGTAGGAAGAACGGTGGTAACACTGGAGTAGGCAGAAAGATCCTTACTAATACCTGCACACACAATCATCAGAGCACTTGGAACTGCAACTTGAGCATCCAATACCATCACCAACATCATCACGCTTCTTTCTGATAAGATAAATATCTGATTCCAGTAAAGGCGAGTATCATACAAGTGATGACTGCAACAATGACGGGTAAATAAAACATCAACCAGTATGGATCCTCCATATCTTTTGTCATCCAGAATTCTCTGCTATAACATTTTTCTGTAATTGCCAACATGACCAAGTACTCCAAACAATATAACACAACACAACACAAAGGATACTTCGCCTAATGTGCACATATGGAGGTGGCTCCATCTTATTTTCAATCATGTCTTTCATTGTTATGTCAAACTTAAACTCCTCTTCATCATAAGAGGTAGGCAAGCGACTGAAAATTTCCTACAGTAGCAAGTATATAAAAGTTAGCGTCCCAGGTGTAGCACTTAGAAAGATCAATAAGCAACTTCCAATCATTCAGGCATCAGACTGCGAAAGAACTGGTCTATTTAATGCTGTATGGCTATCTAGCAGAACTTGGATGAACATAAAATCATTAAACAAAAAAAGTAAGGTTACTAGTGTTGGGACACATGAACATTAGGGCAGGATAAGCAAACTTTGCATTAGAACAGATATATAAATTGTCTACAAAGACTACCTAATGTCATTTCAATTGGAATAGACACTATGGACATAAAAGCTGCACTCAATATCAGTTCTAGGGAATATATACATTAACCACAATATCGTTTGCAAGTACATGTAACAACCTGCCTATAGGCTACAAAGCATTAAAGTGTCCTTAGGAGAGAGTAGGAACAAGGTGATAATATGTGAAAACAGCAATTTCCATGGCAACTGTAGAAATGACAAAACCAGAATGTAAGACTTTTGTCGAGAAACAATGGGAAATCTTGCCAAAAGAGATGAAAGAACAGATGATTAGAGCACACATAGCTGTTGTTCCACTGTCTCCACAAGGGAAGATATACCTGATCACCATTTCACTTGGTAGATGCAGCATGCAGAATACTAAGTGCCAGTAGTGCTTGTATTTTCAATTTAGTTTGCAGGAATTAGATATGTATAACATACAAATGCCAAAATGGATGTCTGCTTACACTCAGTGGATCCAAAAATGGTGTTCATGAAAAGCCAAAATGACTGCATTCAGGAAACACCTAACAGAACATTCATTAAGTCCGTGCATAATTCTTTACTATTGTTTTTTTGGAAGAGCAGTTTCATTGGATTTCAATCCCATGCCATACGAATGAGTTTGTAATGTTCACTAGGTGCCATAGTTAAATCATAATATATGAAACTACCCCATATAACTTAATAATCAAGGTTCTCCAATGGCTGACCTCTATGTCTGATGTCGAAACAGCATGCTGCTCATTCAACAAACATGTAATCCTGTCAGCCAACCCGACCAGTAAACTATAGGAATAATATAGAACTTCAGAACGAAATACAGATAAACTTAAGGAAAATTTGAGGCAACTTGATTGTGGAAAGAGAAAAGGAAAATGGGCTGGAAATTTTGAATATTTGAACCATTGAATATTGTCTAAAACTACTACATTGTGGAGTAGCATGAAAAGGGTTAATAGAGCTTCATTTGCTTTGAATGAAAGCATCCTACAGTGGTTTTATCAAATAGCTTCACCAGAAAAATAACCTCTCTGATGAAGCAAAGAGATTGACCTTCTTAACCAACCGTGAATTAGTCAGATGCCTCCAACAGACAGCTCGACCTGGTGGATTCTTCAAATGCATCACCTTTTCTGGCCATGCTGCACACTTATAATGTGAGGCTAATGTGCACAGCACACATCGCCAGTGTGGTTGTCTCTGTTTGCAGATGAAGCATGCCTTCACGAATAAAACACAAATGTATACAACAAAAAAATTAGTTGCAGACCATGCAAAGGAAAACGACATGTAACTCGCTAAATTAAAAGAAATTAAATAAATAAAATGGGCAAAGCATCAAACTGTAGAAGAAAAAGAGATCTTACATGTTGTGGACACTTGAAATTCTTCAAATTGGATACCCCGAGCCTTTCCTTTGCACATGACGAGTGATAGGTCCCATTACAACCACGAACCACACAATGCAACTCCTCATCAGGGAATATAAAATGATGGCAAATGACGCATTTTGCCTGATACAGAGTGAAATGTCATTCAAGCAAGACCATGCTCATGACTAGAAAGCCCTCTCACGCTCTATTATCCACAGAAAAAAAGGAACAGAGACAGGCAGAAAAACCAATGCAGCACTACTCATTTGTCGCTGCAGAATTGAGTAAGTTGTTTGCAAATAGGTTTTTTTCTATCGTTCGAAAATTGACCCATATAAAGGCCTAAGATGTGACTCAATTATTACAGTAAAAATTGATCAGAGGCTACCATATTTCATGTAACAGTAAGTCTCAAGTACATACAGTAATTATCCTAACATAGATAACCATAGCGAACTGCTAAAGACGATGAATACAATTCAAAGAACTACATCAACAACTCGCGGAGTCAGCCACATTTCCCCACCTGCCCAGCTCCAACCAACAAGCAAAGAGAAATCGAAGAAAGAAAACGAACGCCGGGGGGGGGCAGAGATTACGGAGCTCCTCACCATTCTCTTGGCGCCGACGAGGAACGGGAGGAAGCACCGGGACCGCGCCTCGCCCGACCCCACCTTCCGCTCGGCCCAGTCCCCGACGTAGTCCTCCAGCGTCCTCGCCGCGTTCCTCCGCGGCGGCGGCGCGGCGCCCCCGTTCTGCGAGTGCCGGTTCCTCTCCCGCGCCGGCTCGCGGTCGGGGACTCCGCCTAGGGTTTTCGGCGGGTGCGGGAGGGGGCCCTCGGCGGCGCCCCGAGGAGGGGCCGATTTGAGGCCCGAGCCGCCGCCGCCGCCGGCGAGAGGCGAGGAGAGGGAGGATGGGTTGCCGCCCAGGTCCGGCATGGGTACTGCTCGGGCTCTGCCGTGCCCCGCCTCGTCTCGCTTGCGGAGGAGGAACCCTAGACGGATCGGAGGAACGTGTCTGAACGAGTCGAGGAGAGAGAGAGAGAGAGTGGGGAAGAGAGAGAGAAGAGGGGAGGGAGCGGGGAAGGGAGGGAGGGGTTTTTGGTTTCGGCGGGAAACGGGATTTCATTCTTTTTTCCATTTGGGCGGTGTGAATTTTTACGGGGCGGGGGGTTTCGGATTGGCGTATCTGCGAGATTGCCACGGGCTTTTAGAGAGGCATAAAGATTAAGAATGAGCATAGTTTAGATTGGGCCAGTTCAACACCTAATCCAAAGACTAATTTGCATAGTGTTGGTATTTAATTTTTAGGATAGAGGACCGACCTTGTTGAGCTTGGGATTGAAGACCGGATCAACCTTATAGTTCGGTCTAGTTCGATTTCAAGGTTAATCTGAGACCAATTTACATATATATAGTTTTTATATTTCTCAAAGGGATAAACATATTATTTTAAATTACATATCCATAAATAGTGCGACACTGTAAATACCAATACATATCAAACATATATATAAGGTAATATAACAATAGAAATTTACTTTTGCTAAAAGCGACAAGCCATAAAAAAGAACACACGAGATGAGGGAATAGAGGTGAGCGGCGATTGACAAGGTGAGCAAGGCCAAGGTGGGTGAGCCAAGTTGAGGTGAGTGAAGAGGGCTTCTTTTGCGTTGAACTAGGACCGTTTCTTTCTACTGTTTAATTTATACAACAAATTGAACTATGAAGAAAATGAATGAGGAGGTGCTAGAATTTAGAGTAGACAAAAGCATATAAGGCTTGGGTTGGACCAATCCAAAATTTTTAAGACTAATGACCAATTCACACAGTTAACAGTCCAGAGATTCCAAGACCAAGGATCGACCTAGTCTCATTGAGAACCAGACCAAGATCAATTGGATTGAGCTAGTCCAAAGCTAGTCTAGGATTGACCTTAGACCAATGCTGTCATATGCCGATCCTCGAGTGCGTGTCCATCCCTCAATGGTTGATAAAAATTGCGATGTCTCAAGATGCGTCGCCGATCGATTCATTTTAATATGTATGCGGAAACGAAACAATTACCCTTGACAACAACCAACACGGGATTGAAAAGCAGGAAACATATTCACAACCAAAACACTTTTATAAACACCCTGATTTATATACAACGCTAGACTAAAGACAAAAATCTACAAGCCCACTAGGCTGACGAATCCCCAATTGAAAACTCCGAGGTCTCTTCGGGATTTGGGCTCACCACTACACCACTACCACCAGGAAGGTCAGTTGTACCCTCGCCAAAAGCGACTTCTAACACCGATACTAGGACCTTGAAATCCTACAGGGGACCCACTTTGTATCCATTGAGCCCGCGACGATACCATGCTCTGAATTGATGGGGTACTCTCTGGGATAGACTTGCATTGACCCAGACGATGGTCTTCACAAGTTCATAGACCCAGACTCCGTGGCCCTTGGGAACAGGGATATCAGTGACCTACTCGGTGATCCTCCTAGGCTGACCAAAACGTTCTGGAGGAATGGCAATCTAAGGACCTGAAAATGTTGAGTCCACAACGGGGTGAGACAATGTCTCAGCAAGTTCACCTCTTAAACTCTGACTAGGAAGGAAATACGCTTAGAGGCAGCTATACACACAAGTCAGAATACTTACCTTGCCTTAGTTCTCTCATGCATGTCAGTACAGTTCATAATCTCAACCAATTAATTCAATCTGATCGATCATTCAATCCAATCGATACCATCTATGAATTCAATCAATTTGATCATTGCTCACATAAGCTGAAGTATATCTATGCTCGCACAAGTTGATATAGATTATACCTCACCTAAGCTGATACATATTATAACTCACCCAAGTTGATATAGAATATTACTCTCACAAGCTGACGATCATTGCTCACACAAGTTGACGATTCAATAATGCTCACACAAGCTGATACACGATAAATCAATTCCGGCCAAGGAACTGTGCTTTGCACTCCAATTCCTCAATTAAAATAATGAACTTTGCCTAATTTCATTGTGTTAAAAATATCTAATAAAAATAATCGTGTGTGGGTACACGGTCTGTTTGAACCAAAATGTTATATCTTTCTTTTCAAAAATCTTACTATTTAATATAGTGCCTAAAAACATTTTTGACGTTAAAAACCGACACCTCGGTATTTTCTGATTAAATACCAAAATTACACAATTTTGGGATAAATAGCAAAAATCACAATCACTACTCAGTTTGCACAAAATAGCATTCAATTGTAGAAACTAAGCATATCATTACAATCGGCACGAAATTTCGGTCATCGGCTATCCTAGTATAATTTTCGAAAAATAATAAATAATTAAATAAATATAATTAATTACCAAAAATACCAACTTAGGCCGGAAATGCTTAATTAACCAATTAAACGAGCCAGGAAAATTTTTGAACCTATCTAGATAAATAGCACGATCTATCTAGTCCTTAATTAAATCATTCTAACCATCTAACATGCACAAACGGGTAATTAAATCACTAATCCATTCTAACTAACCACCTAAACATACTTAGCCTAAACTAATCACCCCTTAAGCATCATTAAATCCCTAAGCAGAGTTTAGCAAGTAAACTCACCGGTTTAGCGATCCGGTGAGTCCACGACGATGGTGGCGCGGAGACGGGCAACAAACCACTTGCCGAGACACCAAACAAGGCCCATAAGAGACCTAAAATGGGCCTTGAAGCATCACAGTCCTAGCTAGCCTTCGGCTTTTGCTTTGGGCCGAGCAAGCTAGAACCAGCGGTTGAAACAGCAAGGCGAGTAGATGGGCGGCTGCAGCGGGCTAGGCGGACACAGACGGCGACTAGACAACAACAGTGAGGCTTTGACGATGACAAGGGACGGCTGCAAGATGGCGAGGAAGCTCGGGTGCAGGCGGATGGGCGCACAACACATGGGACGAGCGGCTGGGCACGACAGGCTCGCGAGCGGCATGCGGTGGTGGCAAGGGGCTCGGACGGCTTCAGCGGGCGTGCGACGGCAATGGAGAGGGAGCTGCTCGATTTCTCTATAATTTTTGGAGCTTTAAAAGTGACAACAATGGTTAAAGGTGGCCCCAAGTTTGAAGAAGAAGCTGCTGAAGACTTGGAGGGTCCCCTTGGCCACAAATATCCTTTTCTTGATCATTGCTTGCCCCCACCAGCTCTTCCCTATCTACAACCAACTTTGCAGCACCCAAAACTTCCCCCAGAAGCTTCCTTTGATGCCTCAAATGTTGCACACCCCTTGGCCTATGAATTTTGTACACTTTCCATCCAAATTGATTCAATTCCCCTCTAATTGAACTCAATTTGACGTCTATAAATCCAACCAAGGTGTCCTCGTCAAATACAACATTTTTTCTCACAAATTGAACCAACTTGAATCCCAAAAATGCGACAAAAAATGGTCCTCTAATTTCCTCGGACAAAAATGGTCCTACTTTGAAATTTTGCCAAAAATCCTAGTTTGCACAAAAATCTTCAGAGGATGAGTCAATTGTCCTAAAATGAATCGTGACATGACAGAACTTTCAATTGGTTCAATTTCGGGGTTAATTTCAATCAGGCATGATTTTAGCGTGACCTAATCTACTGGATAGCTTTTAGGAATTTTTAGTGCAATTGACCCGTGATCGATTATTTTCGAGTTATATTGTACATCTTCGACACATTGGCGACTCTTGGTTGTTGTGAAAATCTCGAGATTTTGAATACGGACACAGGATACCAAAACGACAGAAAAATCGGTCAAATGCTAATCGACAAGAACTTTGCAATTAGGTGGAATCATTCACACTTAATCACATGGCTCAGTTGAGTCAACCTATCTCCGGTCTCTAATTGATTTTTAACTGTGCCGTAATGACCCTTACAGATTAGATAGGTCGAGCAGTCGATTTTTGGTTGAATTCTCAAATTTATTGCGTTAAAATCTCTTAACGGCTTCACCAAATAGACTGGTTATCTCGTGAGTGATTAACTCTGAGAATAGAATTATATGTGCGTTGATGAAAAGCCCAATTCATTCAATTGAAAACAGAACTGGAAATTTAGGATGTCACAAATGCTCACTCTTAGCAAAGATAGGGGTGAGCAAGACAGACCAAGCCAATTGGTTCCCTGGGAATGCTGACCTAGTTCCTAATTCCTAAAAGTGAAATTGGTATCCGAGTGGTCCGGTTCTCTATTTCAAGGGGAGAATCAAGTCGAACTAGATTGCATGGATTGATTTTTTTTTTTTACTTATTTTTTTAAATGTCTCACGTATGCTTTCTCTCCTCTTTCAATCTTTCCCTTTCATCGCACAACGCTCAATCCTACTCTTCTCATTCAGTCTTTCCTTTTTTTCTGGGTCTCCTTCACCTCTTATGGAGTTTGGCACATTTTTTTATTTGAATTCGACTAGTTTTAGACTACTGGGGAACCGTCCCCGGTTTCGAAAAATTGGGAACAAGTCCCTCTAATCCAGTTTCCAATTTCGGGGTGGAACTAGATTGGGAACCGATCATCCCTAGGCAAAGATGAGAGGAAGCGTGTGATACTTTTGATATTGCCATATTTCTTTATTTGTCTACTTAACAAGTGCTTCGAGAATACCTTCCAAGGAAATTCTTATAAAAGAATCATTTAAAAGTCAATTTACTCTTTTGTGGAAAAGCAACCTATCGGAGAATAATTTGATCTATTTGAGCAAAAGGAATGGATAGGAATCGTTTTTTTATTTTTAGTTTTTTCAAAGATAGATTGCACTTTCGAAATGTGGGATTTATTTCCTAGAGACTTTCTTCATCCTCGATCGCTGCCGTGAATAATTCCGATTACCCTTACCGGAGGCTTGTTGCTTGTCGGCTAGGTTGAACTTTCAGGGCCCGAACTCGGTGCTTGAGAGCTGAGGATGGATCCTTAACGAACAAATTCGGTGCATGAACATTAGACCAGGTCTCCTGTGTAAGGTCCATGGCCATCGAATTAGAGATCAGGGTAGTCGAGGATGAGTTTCGACCGGGCAAACTCGTACCAATTTTAGCTTGGCGGACACAAATTTTCTCTCGCCTCTGCGAGCCCTGCTCTACCAGTATGGTAGCTCCCTTTCTCCAAAAACCCTAATCGACTAAGTTGCTCTCTGCATTTCTTTTTCCTTATCTTGCTTCTTTCGATCCTTTCTTTTTGATCGCTACCTTCCGCAACCCATTCTTGCTAAACCCCCAAAAAAAAAAAAAAAAAAAAAAAAAATTCTCTCATTCTTCCTTGATCCGTTGCCAATCTGTGATGCTTCAGTCCAATAGAGCAGTCGTCAGTGTTTCTTTCTGCGAAACTAACTTGATCCAATGATCCTGTTGATGGGGGCCTCGTAAGGTTTCTTTGTGCCTTGCTCTTCAAAACCAGCTTCATCTGACGATCACGATGTTGGAGGCCTTGCAAAGGTGTGCCTTCTAATACTTTATGATCTTCTGTTGATGGTGAACCCTCTATCGGTAATGTCGATTTTACAATGGATCTCTGGTGCTATGTTGCTGCGGAAGAGGAAGGAGTTGTGAGATCTCTTTTTTTCCATAAACATTCGGCTCAAATGTTTCTCTCTAGGGAACCTTACCTTTTTCCTTTCTGTTTTGGATGGAGGATCTTCGACTGGTGGTAGGGCTTTTCTTCAGTATCCCTATACCCTCGGTTTTTGGGTTACTTCATTCCGAGCTCCCTTCAATCTTTCACCCAAACATTTCTGGATCCATTCTTCTCGAAAGCCTGTCCTCGTAAGTTTGTGCCCCTATTCCCTATTTAACAAGCTACTATGGAAGGGAAAGAAGAAACTGAGTTGAGATTAGCGGCACTATGTAAAAGCCTGGGTGATTTGTGGTCTGAGGAGGATATAGTCGAAGCTTCCACAGCTATTTCACCACAAAAGAGGGCAGAATGCAATCGCACTTTATTCGGGAAACTATTTTCAAAACCAAATGTCAACTTCCTTGCTTTTCTGACTACCATGAAGAAAGCTTAGCGATCAGACTCTGTGGTTGGTATCCAGAAAGAGCCAGGTTTTTTTCACTTTTGTGTTTCAATCATAAGAGGAAAAGGAGAGAGTTCTACGAATTGGACCTTTTTCCAGTAATCTACTTGTGCTAAAACAATGTGCACCTGACATCCCGGAACACTGCTATGACTTTATCAGCACTGCTTTCTGGGTTCGGTTTGGAGGAATTCCTCCTGGTTGGCGAACAGAAGAAGTCTTCCAGGTCCTAGCAAAGAAAATAGGGCAAGTGTTAGAAGTTCAGGTGGAACCCCAGGGTACAGGATAATATAAAGGAGGTCGGGTTAGAGTGGATCTGGACTTAACAGCCCCATTAAAATCAGGGGCCATACTGGATATTGGTACCAAATGGCTCTGGGTGGAATTCAAATATGAACGTTTGCCACATTATTGTTACTCGTGCGGAAGAATCGGTCATTATGCAGCCAACTGTGTAATCATCCTCTATAATGAATCTCCATGGTTAATGAACAAGACTGGTAAATTTGGCCCCTGGTTAAAGGCGGAGGATTGTGACCATAGTCCACATTGGGCAGCATTTTATGGAAAATAAAGGAGTACATAGTGGAGGAAACAGTACCAGAAAACCTTTCTCCAGCACAGACCATGGAAATAGCAGCCAGAGATGAGGGCAGCTTCAGCAAAGCTCCTACCTGCAGTAAGAAAAGAATCGAGAGTTCACATGAATAGGTGATGACAGAAGAACCAGCTGATTGTTCCTTACCAAATCCGGAATATGGCAAACAGCTAATCTACTACGAAGCTACTAAACAAATTTTATCGAAGATGGGTAAATGCAGCAAGAAGAGTATGAAAGTGCAGAGGGCAAAGAAACAAAAATGCATTGCAGAACCAGTTCCTCTACTCATTGATGATACGGACCTCTTGGAAACTCCAATTCAGATTGTTAAGGATGGCAATGACTGGGCTTTGGTAGCTGGCCCTAATAAGCCACCATTGATGAAATGAAAATTATCAGTTGGAATTGTCAGGGGTTGGGCAACCCCCTGACATTCCATGCATTGAGAGCACTAGTTTCTCTTGAAAGGCCCAACCTTATCTTTTTAATGGAAACGAAAAATAAAGCATCGATGGTGGAAGGAATCAAAAGGAAACTAAAATTTTCAAACCTATTCACAATTAATCTGGAAGGAATTGCGGGAGGCTTAGCTGTTCTGTGGCAAGAAGAAGTGGGGCTTAAACTTAATGAAAGCCCTCAAGAATTCATTGACCTGGAGTTCATCGACTCAGTAAGTGGATGTTCCATGAGAATCACCTTTGTTGACGCTTCAACAAATTTTGGACAAAGATTAAAGCTATGGTAGCAATTGATGGATTTTCAGCTCACCAATTCTCTACCTTGGATTTGTATGGGTGATTTCAATGAAATATTATATGTATGGGAGAAAGTGGGGAAACGAGAAGCAGACAACTATCAAATTACAGCCTTCAGAGATTTCCTAAATACACGTTCTCTAATGGACATTGAAAGTAAAGGATGCGCGTATACGCGGGCAAACAACAGGGAAGGGGAGGATTTTGTCAAAAAATGTCTAGATAGAGTTCTTTCTAATATGGACTGGAGACTTACTTTCTATGATGCTGAAGTACAAGCCCTTCCAGCAATTGGCTCAGATCATAGTCCCCTTCTCCTTGTGTTACACTCTGAGAGTCAGCAAAGAAAAAGAATCTTCAGAATGGAAGCCTACTGGACAGATCATGCAGAGTATGGTGAGCTTATAAGGCAAACATGGAACACTAAACCTTTGAGCCAGAACAACTTCTCAGCAAAGTTAAAAGCAATATCGGAAGTCCTCACTAAGTGGAGCAAAGCTACGTCTGCACATGCTCCATCTCGAATCAGGGCACTCACTCAGAACCTAACGGAACTTACTAACCAACCCTCTCATCTCTCCAGTAAACAGGAAGTCCAAAAAATAGTATAGCAGATTCAGCAATTATGGCACCAAGAAGAGAAATTTTGGGGCATACGTTCTCGCATTAACTGGCTACAATGGGGTGATCGGAATAGCAAATTTTTCCATGCAACTACTGTGCAACGAAGGCAAAGAAACAAGATTATTATGTTGCAGCTAGAAGATTTCAGCTGGTGTAGAGATGTCCCAACCATTAAAAATCACATCGGGACCTTTTATAGGAACCTATTCACGTCAGCAGGCCCCTGCAATTATCGGCCTATTCTAGATCAGTGCCTTAGCCCTGTCACTGTTGAAATTAATGCACAGTTAATGGCTACTCTTACCATGGAAGAAGTTAAGATAGCAGTCTTCCAGCTAGGATCTCTCAAAGCCCCTGGTCTCGATGGTTTTAACGGTCTGTTCTACCACTAATCCTGGGATGATATCAAATCCGATGTGTTTCAGCTGGTGCAGAATTTCTTAACTACAGGTATCCTTGATCCCCATATCAACAAAACATAAATTACCTTGATATCGAAGATAAAAAATCCTGAAAATATAAGCCAGTTCAGACCAATCAGTTTGTGTAACTTCGGTTACAAAATCATCTCAAAGGTTCTAGCCAACAGACTGAAACATTACCTTCCAGAAATCATCGAGCCTGAACAGGGGGCCTTTGTCCAAGGACGTCAAATTCAGGATAATATCCTCATTGTCCAGGAAGTTTTACACCACTTGCGAATCACCAAAAGGAAGAAAAAATCTCAGGCCATCTTAAAACTAAATATACAAAAGGCTTATGACAGGCTTGAATGGGATTTTCTTAGAGATTGCATGCTGAAAATGGGATTTTGTGAGAGTTGGGTAACCCTAATTATGCAATGCGTCACTACGGTGTCTCTGTGTGTTATCATAAATGGGAAACCTTTTCAATTTTTCACCCCCACGTGAGGCCTTAGACAAGGCGATCCCCTTTCTCCATATTTATTTATCCTAGCCGCAAATGTCCTGACATGGATGATGAAGAATGCAACAATAGAAGGCGGCATTAAGGGGATAACACTCAACAGGTTCTGCCCTACTCTGACACACCTACTCTTTGCTGATGATGCAATATTTTTTCTTGAAGGAACTCTTATTGAATGCCAAAATTTAGCCAATATCCTTCATCAATACTGTTATGCTATGGGCCAAGCCATTAATTTAAACAAATCAAGGGTGTTTTTTTAGCAGAAACTGTCCTCTGCCCTTGAAAAGAAACTTAGCAAATGAGCTTAGAGTTCCAATTTTAGAAAGAGATGTTCGCTTTGATATTGGCAAGAGTTAACTCGAAGTTAGCAGGCTGGAAAGAACAGTTGTTAACTAAAGCTGGCAAAGAAGTCTTGATTAAAAGCATTGTACAAGCCATCCCCACTTATGCTATGTCAGTCTTTAAACTCCCTATCTCAATCTGTCGAGCTATAGAAAGAAGGATTGCAGCTTTCTGGTGGCAGAAAGGTGATTCGAATAGAGGCTTGCATTGGAAAAAGTGGGAAGTTCTAAAAACCAGGAAAGATGAGGGTGGATTGGGCTTTAAAGACCTGATCAATTTTAATAGGGCTATGCTCGGAAAGCAAGCATAACGACTGGCTAAATCTCCTTCAGACCTATGGAGCAGAATCCTGAAAGGTATTTACTACCCAAATGGAGATCTATGGAAGGCAAACAAGGGTCTACAACCATCTTGGGGATGGCAAAGTATCTTAACTGGTAGAGATATTATAAAAACAGAAGTCAAGTGGAAAGTGGGGGATGGAAAGTCTATAAATATTAGAGAAGATCGATGGCTACATTCCGGTGTGTTAGGTGGCCCAGCAAATCAGCATGACCCTATTATGGTTTCAGACCTGATCAATGAAGATTCGAGCACATGGAATGAACCTTTAGTACTTAATACTTTTGAAGAATCTACGGAGAATGAAATTTTGGCGATTGATCTCAACACTCACCCAGAGAAGGACTGTCTTGTGTGGACAGGAAATAAGACAGGAGAATATACAGTGAAGAGTGGTTATAACCGAGCCCCTACCCCCTCTACCCAACCTGACCTAACCGGAGCTTCCTGCTCTTTCACCATGCCAAGATCCTTGTGGACTAGAACATGGTCTATTTCTATACCCCCAAAGTTGCGAATCTTCTTATGGAGCTTGTGTTAGAATGCTATTCCTACAAGAGAGAACTTGTACAGAAGGCGAATCATCCCTGAACCCTTATGCCCTTTCTATTCTACCCACATGGAAATAATAGAACACTTATTCCTGATGTGTAAATGGACAAAAACTATATGGGCTGACCCTCGCATCAACATTAACTACCACCCCAGCAACATCAGAAGATTCGATATATGGCTTATGGAGGTTTTTCAAGAAAAGAAAGGCTTACCGGAGCAAGAACTCGTCGCAACCGTATTGTGGAACATCTGGAAATCTCGAAACAATTTCATCTTCAGAGCAAAACCCCCTCAAACAGCAGATCTTGTCGACCTTGCACAAGAACAGCAATGGAATTTCAGTAACTGGCAAATCAGAAAAAAGGGAAAACCCTAAACTCCATGACGAACCTAGTCAATGGAAGTCGCCGGAGGGGGATGCGTTGAAGCTCAACGTCGATGCTTCGTGGCTCCCAGGTGAGTTTCTTTGCTCAATCGCCGGAATCATTTGCGACTCGAAGGGGATGGTGGCTGCGGGATTTGCTTGTGAAGCTAGGGCTTCCTCACCCACACAAGCCGAAGCCCTATCTCTCTTGCACGGGTTGAAGTACTTGAAGGAAAAAGCCGATTCCCATGTGCAGCACTTCTCGAGTCAACCGGTTAGGTGGGTATGTGAAAGTGATAACTTGAGTTTGGTTGAGATGGTATTGGGCTGGGT
Source organism: Eucalyptus brandiana (assembly GCA_014182725.1). Classification (NCBI taxonomy): domain Eukaryota; kingdom Viridiplantae; phylum Streptophyta; class Magnoliopsida; order Myrtales; family Myrtaceae; genus Eucalyptus; species Eucalyptus brandiana. The sequence continues at coordinate 30,561,726 of CM024670.1, forward strand.
CGAACCCCCATGGAATTTAAAGGAAATTACTGAATGGTGCCGAGACATGATGAATCTTTGCAATCCAGTCCAGGTCTTATATGTTTCACGCGAAGCAAATCGAGCGGCTGACTGGGTTGCAAGATCTCACCGCGCGAGGAAACTTCTTGTTAATTGGGTGAGCTCTCCCCCTCCCCCCCTCCTCTATCGGAAATTCTATGTTCGAATTCTACCCATTGATGTCGTGTAAGACTTATGTTCTCTTATGAATGAATGAAGTACCTCCTTTTTCGACCAAAAAAAAAAAAAACTTGAGTCCTCACGCTATCAAACCTTGGAACCCATGGCCAGGCCACCAGGCCCTTTTAAGAGCATATAAAGATTTTCCAATCAATAAAAGCCAAAACATCAAAAAAGAAATAATTCAAGAAAATTATCTAAAGAGTCATAAACTTTTCAATTAAGCAATTTAGTCCTAAACCTATTGTACGGCAACTAATTCAATCATAAACCCTTTAATGCTACTAATTGAGTCTTAAACCTTTTAACGATTTGCTAATGTAGTTATTCTAATTGATCTTGGCTGAAAATCGCTAACATAGAGATCGAGTTAGTATTGGCTATCCTATATGGCATAATTAACAATGACAGACAATTCTTTTTAAATTTTATGAAATTATTTCTCTATTTCTTTGTCTCTTTTCTCTTTTTCCCTAGTTCCCTCCACCAACGGTTGGGTTGTCCGTGCCGAACTTTGGCAAGGGTCGTTGATGGCCAGCAATTGGCAAAAGGAAATAGAGGAAAAATAATAAAGAACAACAATCTCAAATTTAAAAAAAAAACACGCGGACACCAGGAGTGCCATAACTTGGCACAAAGGGACACTTAAGTGTCAAAACTTACGCAAGTAACACTTAAGTGACAAAATTGGAGTAAAATGGATTAGTTAAGTGCCAACGGTGAGAAAATTTGGCCAAAACGTTAACATGGCAATTTTCCGACGAGCTTAGTGCAAAACGACATCGTTTTGCATGCTGATATGGTAAATAATTAATATAAAAATTAATTATATTAATTTTTAAATAATAATAATAATAATAATAATAATAATAATAATAATAATAATTAAAAGAAGGGTGGAGGAGGAGGAGGAGGAGGAAAGTAGCCGGCGGGCGAGGGCTTAGCCCTCGTCGCCGCCTCCTCATCATTGCCAGAACGTGAGGGAGGGTCAACCGACGCCGCTGAGCCTGGGCTAGGGGCCGACGACCCCAGCCGACCAGCAGAGAGGGCTTGCAAAATCATAATTTGTATCGTAAATGGACTTTTCAAACCAAATCATATAACATTTCATAATGGAATACTTTTCATAAACCAAGATTAATATTCTTTCATAGCTCATTTCATCAATTAGGATATCTTTAGTAAAGCATATCTTAATTGATTTAAGAATTCAATTCAAAGATCCGATTGACAAAGTAGTATAGATGTAGAACCTTTTAAAATATCTTTACTAAAACATTTCTCAAACCATTCACAAATGCAAAATGTAATAGATGCTTGATCACTTTACCCAAAAAAAAAAAAAATAGATGCTTGATCTAGATTTTTATGCAACAAAATGCCATAAACAACACTTTCACCTTTTAACCAAATCATACTTTGCACATAATATATTTGATCCTTTTTCTTTTTCAAAATGTGAGTTTAGAAATTCAAAAAAGAGATAGCATTACTCACCTAAATATGTCACAAATCAAATAACAATGCTCATTGGAATCAACAAACTCGTAATCCTATCATATAAGCAAGAAATAATATGAAAACCAAATAAAACAATATCTCAACTATGAATTGACTAAACTAATCTTAAACATTGACAAAATAATTCTCACGCGTCAACAAATCGCTCACTTAAAGTGATTATTCAAAGCTATTCACAACATGGAGCTTGAATGTAGAACTTAAGAATTTTGCTCTACTAAACTGTTGTTTCAATTCAATGCCGGTCAAACCCCATGGCTCTACAACACTATTAATCCATGATTTCCATGAAATGCTACAACTTAAAAACTCCAAAATTGGATTTCATGGTTCAAATATCACACAATTTCGATTTTGAACCTTAATTTCGAAAAATACTTCGATGAGATGAAGAAAGTGCATAAATCCTTACTATGTGTTGTGATATGTAGTTGATTTAACTTGACGAAACCTTTGTAACTTGTACGAGCAAAACCCCTCCTCTTTTTCCCCTTTCTTCTTCTTCTTCCCTTCTTTTCTCTTTTTCTTCTTTCCCTTTTGCCAGTTCGTGCGTTCGGTACTCTACCCTTTATATAAGCTGAAGCCCACCCTTTCACTTCTTCTCTAGACTTTTCAAACTTTGCTTTGCACGGGTCCCACCACTAACTCGAATATTACAAAAATGACTAGAAATGGACTCTGTACTCGATAAGCTACTCTCACTGCAAGCAATTCTCGTGGTGTTTGTTTAGTGTGGTACGAGGTAGACATTTTCCATAAAGTAGGAAAGTTGAAATAATCTTTAATAATACATTAATTCCATTCTAGCATCACTTTATTTTAGGACATGAGGAAAAGCAGAAAAAGAGAAAAGAACAAAAGTCATGCAAAGTATAGGAAAGAGGAGATGAGACTTTTTTTTTTAAGGGTGCGTTTGGTAGCTATATAAAATTCATATTCTCGGGATAGAAATGTGTTTATTTCTTTTAATTTTTAATATTTTTATTATATTTTTCTTATTTTTCTTATTATTTTTTATTTTCCCTTTTTTCTCGCTTCTTCCTCCTTCTTTGTGGCTAGTCGCCGGCTGTCATGGTGGGCGACTAGCTAGGTGAGGTCCGGTGAGCTTGTCTAGCCCTAGCGAGCCTCGGCCTTGCTAGATCTGGGCAAGGCTCGGCCTCTCCAGATTAGGGTGAGGTTGAGTCTTGTGTTGCTTGGTCGAGGTCAAGCCTCGGCTCGCCTGGAGACCAAACCTCATCGATCGCTAGAGGTGGCGGCGATGGCTGGTGACCAATTGGGATTGGAAGGAAGAAGAAGAAGAGAGAAGGAGAAAAGAAAGAAAGGAAAAGAAAATAAAATAAAGTTAGGCTTGATTATTGAAATTGTTCATGGAAATAAGAATCAACTTTTTCTACTTCTTGATTCTTTTTCAAATTTATTTCCGAGAAAAAAATAGATTTTTGTTTTCGGGAGCGAAAATTTTACTAAACGGATTTCCGTTTTTTTTTTTTTTTTTTTCCGAGGAACAAAATGATAGAATCAATTGTTACAGGAATGATTACCAAACAGGGTCTAAGAGATCTATTTTTCTTGGAGTGATTCTCAGCAATTCACCTGTCATTTTCATTGTTTCGGAGACCCTTAATTAATAAATATAGAAATGTCTATGAACGGCCCTTCATTCTCAACAGCTCACTTTGACATTGTTTTCTTTCTTTGCATCAACTGAGAATGGATAGGCTCCTGAACTTCATCGTCCAATTCTCTCTGACAAAGAAAAAGTAGTCAAATTGCTTGCCTCAATTCAATATGCTGCGTTATTTACCTCAAGCCTAATTCGAGGAGTTCAAGGACTAGGATTCTGAAATGCTGTCGCTCGAGGAAGAGTGGAAGAAGTACAGATTGCTTGCATACGAGGAAGAAGTTCCTAAAGAGCTGTAAGAACTCGTACTCTGTGAGATAAAGGCGGTCGAGCATCAGTGATGCATTGAGCCCTTCACTGAGAGAGGTGAATGGGCGCTCGAGAGGCACGATTGCTGCGAAGAACTGTAATGGATCATCTCCGCCCAGATCAGCAGGAGGATCGCCTTTTGGCACATTGCTACTAGCATTTTGTTACCGACTAGATGATGCCGACATAAGCAGAGAAGCTTCTCTCCAGATAATGAGCAGATGGTTCTCGCGTTACATGATGCGGTTAATCTCCTCGAAATGCCATTGGTTCCTTCTGGCCTGCTATCCATAAGCATGCATGCAAGGTCATCAAGACGCTCCTCCATAAAGTTCTTGCCGGACCAACTTTCAGCCTGCCCATTCCTACATAAGACCGAACTCGGTGACCATGTTGCCCCGGAGGTGAAAGATCACAACACGGGATTTCTATGTTGAGGTGATTTATCTATGATTGCAAAATAGCAACTTATACTTAGAAGTCATATCTACTTGAAATAATTCTGTTTTACTTTCGATGAATGCCATTTGGCATTGCTAAGTTGGAAATTTGCAACCTTAAGTGGGTTATCTTAACTTATTGCATTAGAATGGTAAAGTCAGGCAACCAAGAGACGAAGGAGAATCGCTAAAAAAGTCGAGTGAGTTGGCCCCCAAGATTCGCAACTAAGTTACAATTACAACACACGAATGAACCAATCGATGAGTTTTCTAAACACATTTGCCAAAATTAAACCTATCTGTCTTGTGGGCTAGGAGGAGCCAAATGAGAGTAATAAATTCCCTACCTCTCCTGAGCTGTTGTGCGTGGCTATCCAAATCACAGTGATATGCAGCGTAACACAGTATCTCTGTCCACACACTGCTGATGATTTCCAATTTTTTCTCTTGCGTCAACAATTTCCTTGAGAGTTGCTGTGCATCAGGCAATATGAGTCATCCTAGTTCAATCACAGGATCTTCCGGCTTTTTGGCGGCATGGTCAGGGAGTTTGACAGTTTGTAGGAATTGGCAGGCTGAATGTTCGTCCTTCATTTCCGGTTTCAAATCCTGGAGCTTCTTGATGACCGTGCGTACATGCTCATAGATAACTTGCCCGGAAGGAACTGATAGCATTTCGGGGAGATTAGCCAGGAGATGCATCATGTATTCTGAGATCCATTTGCTCTTTTCCTTAAGAGAAGCTTCACCACTTTTGTCAGCATCATCTAATTGGTAACAAATGCTAGTGGTAACAAATGCTTAAGGCCTCATTGACGCTCTGCTGCCTTCATCTCACGGAGTACAAGTTCTTGCAGCTCTCTAGGATCTTTTTCCATGTACGCCTGGAACCTGTACTTCTCCAGCTCTTCCTCCGGGCAACAGCATTTCACGATCTTAGTTTTTAAGCTCCTCAAATCAGGCTTGAGGCAAAAACAAAGTAGATTGAACTGAGGCAAGCGATTTGACCATTTTTGCTTTGCCAGAGAGAATTGGACTAGAAAGTTAAGGAGTCTTTCCATTCGCAGTAATGCTGGTACCTGATTGCCCATACTATTGCCCTGTCTGGGAAGAGCAGTTTCGAGTCCAAATACAATTTAAGGATCACGGCTATAGCCAACACTGAAAAAGTGAAGGTGACATTCTTGTGATGCAAAGTCTTTTCTGAACATCGCTGTGAATCCGGAAAAGGTCAATTCAATGCACACAAAAGTAAGAAAACAGAGCATAAAACCTACCTTAGTGTAGATAATGGGCCTTTTTGTATAGAGGGCATCGTACATGAATCCTAGTTCGATCTCGGTAATCTTGAAAACCTCAATAGGTGGGTAATCGTCTATCAACAGCGAAGAATGGGAGATGTACAATGGGTGGTAGATCCGATTTTTCGAATGTGGTTTTATGCAGTCGTAGTGGTAAAATGTCTTTAGAATTAGATCTGCGCCAGGAATATCTTAGGTAAGTTGCAAAACATCTCAGGGAGGGTATTCTCTTCATCGTTCCTCGAAATGGCCATGTCTGCCTCCTGGTCGAGAGCAGATTTCAAAGCCCATGCTTTCTCCCCGTATTTGATGAACCCTGCGAGAAATATTGGCAAGGTTAGGAATGAGATGCTTGTGTAAGTCCAGCACCTAATGAGAATCCAAATAACTAGACCCACTTGGGCAACTGTTTCAAGTATTTCTCTCGCCCCCAGCTGATTATCTTGAATTGAATAGGCAGTAATTGTGTCGGGGCTTCCTACGTGCAACAAGAGAATCGGGGCAAGAAGGGCCTTACGTGAAGTTTTTGAATCGGGTAAACTGGGGTTGCCGTTCAGATGAATGTGGTGCTCTTCATACTATTCCTTTCTTGCTTCATCATAAACGTATCCCATATTACAATGATGGAGATGGATTTAGTTGATTGACTGTAACTTGATTTAATTCCTCCTACATCTGTCAGTTTGTAGAAGAGTAGGTTATTTATCGATTTTGCATTGAGGTGATGCATGGAGTATCTTATACTAACTGTTTTGCTTCACATAACAGATGATGTCAATTTATTGAAATTATCGTGATGTCAAGCTTGTGACATGTAGCAAAGTATTTGTTCCTGATTGTAGAATCCTTGATGCTTACGAGAAAGGGAAATAGCTTAATCTCGGCTGTTTCTATTAATCGCCTTTCAATTGCTTTTCTGAACGTCTTTCTCTCTTTCTCTAGTTGAGATTGATCACATTCCCACTAGAACCTACTCAAATTGAGGCGTCAGATGTGAAGAATAGACAGGTAAAAAGTAGTTGTGAGTATAAGTATGGTTTGTCGAAAACCACTTCATTGGGTTTTGTCGAACTTTCTTAGGTGCTTTCTGGTGTCCTTGACAAACGGACTTTCTAGGAAAGTAAGCAATCCAACAAACAGTACTTCGAGAACAAAACTATGGGAAAGAAATGAGCACAAGAATCTAACATCAAAGACAATGTGACACAAAAGAAATGATCTTTAAATTCAAATTAAACTTTAACGTAAAGAATATGGACTGACTGAGCGAACACACCAAATCGCTGGCTGCAGTCCCCTGTAGGTAGGATAGAATTAGGAGAAGAAAAATAGAAATGATGGATGAAGGAGATCAAGCATAATTATTCGAATGATGAGAACTGAGTCTCTATTATTAGGAACGTCAAATGAACTGTGATTGCTCCCGCTGATTATTGGACACCCCTGCTTAAACTCCAATCTCTTAGGTTGTGCTTTTCATAGAATTAAACTTGTCTGTCTTGTGAGCTAGCAGAAGCCACACATGGGTTAGAATGTCTCCACCTCGCCTCAACAGCTTCGTGTGGTTATAAATCTGGCAATTATATGCTGTGTAACACACCATCTCCACCCAAACGCTGCTTATAAGCTTCCATGGATCCTCCATCTTATTCAGCAGACCTGCGAGTCTTCGCGCCTCCTTAAGGACATGCCACTCTTTGAAGAATATATGGCCCGTGCCAAGTTCCAAGTCATTTTCTTGTACCGGTGATGGTGATAACTTACCCAATGCTTTGTCCCTGTCGCGCAAGTTTGAAACCGCCAGAAATTTCTTGACCTCGGAGTAAGCATGCTCCAAGGTGATCTCATTGGTGGGGATCGACAATACGTAAGGCCGTATTGCAAGGAGGTACATCATGTAATCTGACAGTAGCTTACTCCCCGAGCAATTCTCTGACTCCCGAAATTTCGAGTGGTAGCAAATGTCTGTTGCCATGTGCCATGTGATGATGCTTCTGTCGAATGCTGTCTCGATGCTCCATTGTAGTTCATGGAATGACTCGAGCGTCCATTGGCCTCTACTAGTGAAGGGTTTTAGACCTCTTTTTCTCTCCAAATCCTTCATGCCTTTGAGGAGCAGTTCTTTCAAATCCATGTCGATTGCTTTGAGAGTGGATTTCAAATATCTCCTCAACTGCTCCTCCTGGCCAACAAATTCAGGGATTTTGATGAACTTCAACCATTTATCATGCAGGCCATAGTCTAACATATTGAACTGCCCGATCATACCGGAGGATCTTTTCCTTTCCATGGACATTTTCACGAGAAAAGGTAGAAGAGTTTTTACCAACGGCTTGCTGTGGTGCTCAACCATCTTCACTATTGCCCAATCTGAAAATGGCAGAGCCAGGATTTGGTATATTTCCAAGAATGTCACCCCAATCAGCAGTGCATATGTATAGGCCACATAAATGTCAAGCAGGAAAGAATCTTGAAAAATTCCTGCAAACCCACTTAAGGTCGATACCAAACAGACGAAACTAATGGACCGCAACGTGATGCCGAGCTTAGTATAAAGAACCGGACCCTTAGTATAGAGGACGTCATACATAAATCCTAGCTCAATTGAAGTTGTCAAATAGGCATTCTCCACATTGTATTCTTCTATTGACATCCAAGGGCGTGACATGAGCATGGGGTGGTAGAGCCAGTTCTCAAGGTGGGGCTTCAAAGTGTCGAACCGGTAATAAGCCTTCACGAAGATAACTAAGTCTGGGATGTCGGTTGGTAGTTCTCGCAACAATTTGGGGATGTTCTTTTCTTCATCAATGTCCTCCAAGGTTATGCTCATGTTTTCGCTGTACACCGATTTGAGAGCCCAGATGGTTTCTCCATACTTGATCATCCCAGAGACAAAGATGGGGAAGTACAATGAAGCAGCAGCAGAGATGTTCCAGCAACGGATAAGAATCAAAACCACGAAAGCTACGGTGAAGACAAAGTTCAGCACTTGTCTTATCCCGAGCCGGTTGTCTTCGACTGAGTATGCGGTTATGCTGTCTGGGTACCCGAGCTGCATCAGAAGCAATGGTGCCAACAGTGCCTTCAGCTCTGTGTCATAGTCAGGTTTTTCCGGATCACGGACACGGATTACCGTGAGCTTGCCGAGAGCTAGGGCGGCAACATAGGTGGCAAGCAAGTAGGAGGACCATACAACAAACCTTATCAATGGTCCAGTCATGTACCTCCTCCCGCCGCCAAAGATGGCCAGAGTGATTTGAAACATGAGGCCAGTGAGTACTAGTAATTGGATGCTCCAAGCTTCCCAAAGATCCATCAGCCACGGAAAGCATTTGTTAATTACTAGTGGAACCCAGGCGAAGAATTCCATGGAAACGACTTCCTTCTTGTGCTGCTCTCTTTAAAATGAAAGAATTGAAGCTGGAAAATAAAAGTTAAGGGAGTCAAACCTTATGTAACTCTAAGATGAAGTGGGAGATAGCAGCATTCGGGAGTGCGATAAAGAATTTGATTTTGTGGATAACTCAATCAACAGGTACCGAATCTTGTTCTTAAAGGGGAATTCAGATTAATTACATTACTTTTGATCCATATACTATAGCTAGTGTTTTGAAATGGTCTTTGACGTTAGAAATTGTCGATCAGGGTCAGTTCATTTTGTTCCGGTCATAGACTTCCAACAGAAAATCATCCCTGACACGCAATGCATTCGCAGTACATCTGATAATCATTTATTCTTTCCTAGAGCAATCGAGAGCTCCATCATCTGCCATCAATGGTACGATCTTTTCCATGAATTCGATTTCTTTTTACAATTTTATTTTCCACAAAGAAACTGATGATACACAAGTCTTGCAGGTTCACAGTGAACAATATTACTGATCATCAATTCTTGGAAAAAGCAATTTAAACTCTGTGGCCTGTTCGGTAATGTCTTATGCAAGGTGCATTGTTGGAGCGTGTAAAATGTGCATATTTTTACATCGATGACACAAAATAGTCATGCAAGGCATATTTTGAAAGCTCAGCTTTTGATCTACTCTCGCGGCACTTCCCATCGTAACTTTCAACATGTAGAAGACATTAAACAAAAGAAGACATACCTATTTAATTTCCACATTAATGCAAAAAAAAATTAGGAGGCTAATCAACTGAAACGATGGCCTGTTGAATTCGACATTCCAAAGTAAATTCAAGAATTGAGATAGCTAGAGCACTGACCTCTTAGCAAAGCGATGCCGTACCAATACGGAACAAAAATCGTCTCAGGAATCCCGAGATAGAAAGCTGTTAAGAGATGTACAAAACGAAGCTTTTTGCGAATTGTCTGCAGGAATCAAGACCTCGCTTTCATTTCCAGATAGCGAAGAACACTTCAATGTACAACATTCTTTTATAGCATAAGATTGCCTAAAGTGTTCCTGAGTCTGTGCATGATAACAAAAAGGACCAAAGAACAACAGAATCGATTATTTACTTGTGGCTTCCCCATTTCAACAGTTCTGTACAATTTCGTTATTTCACCCTTTATGCTGCTTTAGCGACCACTGAAGTAACCTCTTAGTCCTTTTGCATTATTCTAACAAAAGATTCGGGCAGAAACGTGATTCTCTTCGTTCGGCTATACCGAAGCGTCTGTCTCAATTTCTGCTCTGACATCACCAAGTCTTCCCACTCACTTCTAGTTAAAGTCATCGCAAATTTCCGGCCAAAAAGAAAAAAGTCATCGCAAATGTAGAGGGAAGGGACTGAAATAGTCACCTTTTTCTTTTTGGTCGAAAAAAGTAGTCACCTTCGAAAGACAGGAAAACCCACACCTGAAGTATGCATATTATTAATAGTGAAAGATGCATATGAGTCAATTCGATAATGGATGCTCACAAAGGAGTTCGTGTAACTGAATAAAAAGGAAAATGCACGAAGATGTACTTTCGACTTGCTTGCTCTCCATCTCGGTGCAATGTCAGGATCATCTTTTTGATTTTTAGAGAGCTTTGACAATGTATATATTGGACTAAAATTAGCTGCTGCTCCCGTATGATCGATTAAATTCAAGAAAATCTATAATGCATCATATGTGATTCTTTATATTCATTCTAAAAGGAAGTAATGACGTTAATGATCCTTAAATTTTTGCTCATTATTCAATGACATTTATGCACATTTTTATTTTTCAATATCGTCAATGAACTTTCTAAAAATCTGTTTGTTTTAATTTCCAGTGATTGGCTGAAATGTGAAAAAGACTTGGAAAGTTTTTTTCGTTGTTTGGTAAGGAAAATCTAATCGGGAAAACTAACAAAAAAAAAAAAATTCATACTTTTTAAATTATTATATATATATTTGCTACTTCCTTAGCCGATAACCGACCATGGGTGAGCTTGAGCCTCGCCATAGGTCAGCGAGGTTGAGCTTGCTATGACTCGCACGGCCTCAAGGTCGTTGCGACTTGCACGGCCTCTAGCTCACTTGCTACTGACTTGCAAGGCCTTGAGCTTGCCATGACTCACTGAACTTTGGTTGCTTGGCGGCTGTCAAGTGGCTAAGGAAGAAGCAAAAATAAAAAAAAAAAAAAAAAAAAAAGGGAGAAAAAAAAAAAGAAAAGAAAAACTTAAGAATTTGATTTTTTATTTAAATAATTAAAATTTGATTTTTTTACAAATATTTTTATAAAAACAAATGTTTTATTAAGCCCAAGCATTAAGGACCCATGCATGATCTTTGTGGACCTGGGCCTGAGGGTTTGGATTAGGCTTGAGTATCGGAAACCCGAGCATGGCTTTTATGGACCTTATAAAAATGGGCCATAAAATCTAGCCCATTATTTTATTAGCTAAAGCCCAACCCATTTCTTTTCCTTTCCCCTCAATTGATAGTGCAGTTGAGCGCGAGCATAAAAGGAAAGAACACAGCTGCGACGGCAAAGGCAAGGGAAAAAAAAAAAATGAAAGAAGCGCTCGATCGTGAAGACAAAGGGAAAAGAGAGGGGAGAGAAAAATCTTTGTGTGTAGCCATTTTGGACGTTTCGACTAGCCGAATCAACTACCAATCACAACACCCGGTAATTATTCAAACCTGTTATTCGTCTAATTAGTGTGATTTTGGAAATTAGATCACAAATTTGGAGTAATTTCGATATTAAACTGCAAGGTCTGATTGATGAGTTTGCAATATCTGTGGAAATAATGGTTTATGGGGTTGTAGAGTGGTGGGATTTGATGAAAATCTATTTCAAAGTATAGTTTGTCTTGAACAAAATCCTGAAGTTTCACATATGAGTTAAGCACTCAGATGATATGCATTATGGATGAAAATGAACATTCTCTATAAACGAGCTTCCTCGTTAGTGCTGAGGAGTTGATATGTTAACGGTTGTGCGTAGTTTAGTCGAGTTGTTAGTTAAACTATTGTTTTACTTAGGGTTTATATATATTCCTACTAATTATTAGGAATTCGAGTACGTTGGCTCAAGTAACCACCATAGGTCGGTTTTCAGCTTTTCCAAATAAGGGTTATTGACACCTAATTTTGACGATCCTAAAGAAATAAAATAAAAATTGCATCATAGCAAACAAAAGAAAAACAAAGGAAAATCAATCTGATTGATCATGAATGGAAGTTGGAAATTCTGATTAGCCACCATTGTTTTGAAAAATATTTAAATCTTAGTAAATGTAGAAGCAATTCCCAGTCGATGATCAAGAGCTAGAAAATTAGGTGAATAAAAAACAAGAATTTTGATAAAATGGAAGGAATCGAAGCATTTGAGGAAAAATTAAGTTGATTGTGAAATCATGTTTCGGTATGCAGTCCATGAATTAAGGCAATAGAGAATGGAAGCTCGAAAATTGTCATGGAAAGCCGCCGTTTTTTTTTTTTTTTTTTTTTTTTTTTTTTGGTCGAAAATGAGATTTACTTTCATTAATACCGCGGATTACAAGTAGACGGTAACTTAAGATCAGAACATAAAATATTCAGGAGGGGTTGAGGTGGCACATTTAACCAATTTGGGGGTAAAGACTTACGGCGATGCGCTTTGGCGATCCAATCCGCTGCATGGTTTGCGTCCCGGGAGCAGTGGGCGAGGGTTACAAAAGAAGTCCGTTGAAGGAGCTGTCTAATTTCGGTCACTAAATGCATTACGGCCCAAGGTGCCTCGGCCGCCCAAACCGGCCTCCACGAGTGCGAGTTGTCGCACCGTACTTCGCACGTTACGTCTCGCGAACCGAACTACCCCCACATGACTTTCTCTTCGTTGGTTCGAGAGTTCATCGCGTACGGGAGTGCTAGGGTTTCGGCGTGCGAGAGGAGAGGCCGCCCGAATCTCTCGCGCAAAGCCATCAATTAAGACCCCACTCGAGTCCGGATAATCCCAAAGAACCGAACTAAGTTCTTCCCCTTCCTTCCACGAGCGAGTCTACATTCAGCTTGAAGTCGTGGCTGTTCGGAGCTGTCCAGTGCTCTGTTTCGGTGGTCTTGCTTTGGGAGTAGGCGAAAGTTTCTTGCAGTTCCATCTACGGAAGGCTCGGGTCTGGGTGTGGGCGAGATCTACAATAGATCCGGCGTTGGGAGGTCGAGATCTAAAGATGTGGTCGTTTCTGAGTTTCCATGTCAACCAGATTGTGTTTGCTACCAGGTCTGCTGAAGGAACCCCTGTTTTTTCATTCAAGAACTCTGCAAACCACTTGTCAAAGCGTGTTACTGAGCTTGTCTTGTCATATAGGTTGAGGCGCGGTTCCAGCCAGATGTTCCTTGTCTTTTTGCACAAGAAGAACAGGTGTTCTGCTGTTTCTGGGTGTTGAAGACAGAGTGCACACAGGGGATCAGGTAACATGTGCCTTCTATAGAGGTTTTCCTTGGTTGGGAGTGCATTTTGGCATAAGTTCCATAGAAAGAATTTGATTTTGGGGGGAATTGGTATGTTCCATAGTTTAATCCAGAGGGATCTAGGTGGCTGATAGGAGGTTGTTGCCTTTGTTGGGGTCGGGATGATTGGTTGTTGAGTGCACTCGTTATAGCCGCTTTTTACCGTGTAGGACCCCGAATGATTCCCCATCCGGATGAGCTTGTCCGACCGTGATTGGGCGCCGAGTGGGGTTGAAAGAATTTCTGGGCGCTTTGTTCATCAAAGAGTGTTTGAACTTTAGACTCCTCCCATAGTCTCCTTTCGGCATTTATTAGTTCGCCTCTGTCTCGGGATCATCTTTGTTTTGCGGTCCTCCTATCACACCTCTTGGAAGCCATCTGTCTTTCCATATGTTAATGCCGTGTCCATCTCCAACTAACCATTTCACCTCGGTTCTAAAGTGTCTCGGCCAATAAGAAGATCGCGCCACCCCCAAGAGGGTCTTTGTCCTGTGTGAGCTCTCCAAAGGTCTCCATTTGGATAGTATATTCCTTTTAGGATTTGGGCCCATAGAGTTGAATGTGATTGTGAAAGTCTCCGGCTTGTTTGGCTAACATTGCCTTGTTAAATAGAATTAGGTCTTTGAACCCGAGACCCCCTTCGTCTTTCCTGCATTTCAAAATTTCCCATTTCTTCCAATGCATTCCCCTTTTGGACTCATTTTGTTTCCACCAGAAGGCTGCAATCCGTTGTTCTATGGCTTTACAAACTGAGATCGGGATTTTGAAAATTGACATGGCATATTGAGGGAGAGCCTGGACCACAGCTTTTATCAATATTTCTTTGCCCGCTTTAGATAACAAATGTTTCTTTCCATCCTTCTAGTTTCATGTTCACCCTTGCCAGAATCCATGAAAACATCTCCTTTTTTGTTTGTCCCCAATCAGAGGGAATTCCCAGGTATTTCCCTGTTTTGTCTATAATAGGTACCCGCAACTCATAGGCCATATTCCTCTTTAAAGAATCAGGGCATCCCTTGCTGAAAAACACTCCTGATTTGTTTAGATTTATAGCTTGACCAGTAGCATAACAATATTGATTCAGGAGATTTGACAAATTTTGGCATTCGCTCACTGTCCCATCCATAAAAATTATTGCATCATCAGCAAATAAGAGGTGAGACAATGTAGGACAATACCTGTTTAGTTTAATTCCTTTGAGGCTCCCATCTTCAAGTGCTTTGTGCATCATCCAGGAGAAAACATTAGCCATTAAGATGAATAGGTAGGGAGACAATGGATCTCCTTGTCTTAAGCCTCGTGTGGGTGTAAAAAACCGAGTTTGATCCCCATTTACTTTGACACTAAATTTCACCGTAGAGACACATATCATTACCAGCTCAACCCATCTTGCGCTAAACCCCATCTGCAGCATACTCATTTTTAAGAAGTCCCATTCCACCCTGTCGTAGGCCTTCTTCATATCCAATTTGAGAACCGCTTGGAATTTCTTCTTTCTATCTCTGATTCTCAGCTGGTGCAACACTTCTTGAACTATAAAGATGTTGTCTTGTATTTGTCTTCCTTTAACGAAGGCGCTTTGCTCATTGGCTATTATCTCATCAAGCCATGGTTTCAATCTGTTTGCTAAGACCTTTGAGATGATTTTGTAGCTGAAGTTGCATAGACTAATTGGCCTGAACTGACAAATACTTTCTGGGGTTTTGACTTTGGGAATGAGGGTTATGTAAGTCTGATTAAGTTGGGGGTCTAATTCACCTGATTCAAAGAAGTTTCTGACCATATTCAGCACATCGATCTTGATTTCCTCCCAGTAATGTTGGTAAAATTGACCATTCAAACCATCTCGGACCGGAGCTTTTAATGACCCCAACCGAAAAACTGCTTCTTTGACCTCTTCCATAGAGATTGGGGTCAGGAGGCTCTCATTCATCTGTGCGTTAATGACCGTTGGACACATGTCCAGAATAGGCTGAAACTCTCTAGGATCCTCTGATTCATATAATGAGCGGTAGAACTCGCAATGTGCTTTGTTTTAATGTTGTTTGGTCCCGACACCAAGTGTCTTCATTAAGGCGCAAAGATAGAGATTCTGTTTTGTCTTCGTTGGACCGTGGTGGCATGGAAATATTTTGAGTTCCTATCTCCCCAACGCAGCCAATTTATACGAGACCTCATACTCCAATACATCTCCTCCCGATGCCACAGCCGCTCGATTTTATCTTTAATTTCTTGGCTTTCCTCTTTGCTGGAAAATTCAGTGTTCCCGTTAGTGATATCCATAAGGTTCTTCTTTAAGCTTCTGATTTGGAGAGAGGCATTAGAGAATTTAGTTTTACTCCATGCTGTCAATTCCTGTGTAACATGCTGTATTTTCTGGGCAAAGTTCATTTGGTAGTGCTGGTCACCTTCCCAACATCGTTTAATGATCTCCCCACACTCTTCTTCCTCCAACCAATAGGCTTCAAACTTAAATTCTTTTCTTCTTCTCTCTCTAACAGGATGTAAAGACAATAAAAGTGGGCCGTGGTCTCGAGCCAACCCAAGCAGGGAGAGCCACCACTTCAAAGATTTGGAAAGGTAATTCTCCATTCCATTGTGCATAATGCTCTGTCTAGCCTCTTTTTCACTAAATTTTCATCATCTCTATTATTGGCCCAAGTGAAAGAACATCCTTTTGTATCAATATCCATTAGGGAGCAAGCATTCGCAATTCCCGAAAGGCTGCAATTCGATGTTGATCCGCTTCCCTCTTCCCTACCTTCTCCCAAACTATATAGGATTTCGTTAAAGTCCCCCACACGAGCCATGGATGATGGTCGTTGGAGTGCATATCCCGTATTTTTGCCATAATTGCAATCTCTCTCAAAACGTTGTGGGAGCATGTATGAAAGTAACTTCCATGATATGGCCACTTGAAGGATCCTTGCATTCCACATCTATGTATTCTTTCGAACTGGAATTTATTTTAACTTCCGCCTCCGCATTCCACATAAGCACCAAACCACCTGCTATGCCAATGGGTTGCTCTGTAAACATGTGCTGGAATTTTAGCCTTCTTTTGGTTTTTGCTACCACCGTCTCCTTGTTTTTGGTCTCCATCAAGAAGACCATAGTGGGCCGTTCTTGAGCTGTTAAAGCTCTAAGTTCCTGGACTGTCAAGGGGTTGCCCAGCCCCTGACAGTTCCAGCTTAGTATCTTCATGGCGTCTTGGATGGCTTATTAGGGCTAGCCACCAAAGCCCAGTCTTTCCCCTCTTTGACCAGCTGTACAGGGGTTTCTAGTAGCTCCATATCATCAAGAACATCAGAGCTGGTGAATTCAATTCTTTTCTGCTTTTTGGCTTGTTGGTACTTCAGCATTTTCTTTGCATCTCCTCCGGTAGGTTTTGATGGGCCTTCTAGGTACAATATTTGTTTTCCACGCCCCTCTTTGACTGCTGTGTTGTTGTCTCTTGCCTCTCTGCCCTCCTTGGATGATGGACTCTCCACTCTTTTTTTATTCCGAGGGTTTGAATTTGTTGCAGCTTCTGAGCTAGGAGCAACTTCCATATTAACTGTCATTAGAGGCGTTTCCGGAACTGATTCTTCTTCTTCTGGATTTGGAGCTTCCTTGCCATAAAATACTCCCCAGTGTGGGCTACAGTCTCTTACTTCTGCTTTGAGCCAAGGTCCATATTGACCAACCTTATTAGCTGCCCAATTAGTTGATTCATAGGGTATCTCCTCGCAATATGATGCGTAGTGCCCAATTCGACCGCACGAGTAGCAGAAATGAGGGAGACGTTCATATTTGAATTCCACCCAAAGATTTTTGTTCCCGATCTTCACTAGCGCCCCTGTTTTAAGAGGTGCTGAAAGCCGCCGTTTGAAACCACTATAAAAGGGGTTGAAGCGCACGGATGAAAGGTGGTGGAAGAATTCGCAAGAGAGCGTGAAAAAAAGAAGATTAGAGTGTGTGGGAGAGGGACAGAAAAAAAGAAGGCTTGAGAGACCAAAAAAGAGAAGAAGCAAGAACTTCTCTTTCTCGTTCACTAGGGGAACCAAAAGAAAATTTTCTTTTCTTCTCGTCAAAGGAAAAGAAAGGAGAGTGCAGCAGCAAGGAAAAGTCTGCTGAAAAGACGAGAGGAGAGAGTGAGCAGAGAGAGTGAAAGAAAAAAAAAATTAAAGAAAAGAGTGTCTTCTTCTTTAGGAGGTCTTGAGCGACGCTTGCAGCTCCACTTCTGCGGCTGCTCGCTCGCCCACGCCACCCTGCTGTCGCTGCCCGCCACTGCTGCCATCTGCGACCCCTGCAGCAAACCTCCGCCCGGCGCCGCTAGCCACCGCACCAGCAGCCCGCGCCTCTGAGCCTCTGATCGCCGCGTTGCTGCCGTTGCACTACCACCGCAGCACCCCTGCCCGCTTGTCACTGCTGCGTTCCGCCCGTTGCCGATGCCGCAGCAACCCGCGCCACCACCTCTGCTCGAGCACCACCGCTCGCCCGTCCGCGACGCTGTAGCAACCAGCTCGTCCGCTCGTCACTGCTGCGTTCCGCCCGTCGCCGACGCCGCAAAGAACCCTCGCCGCGCCTCTCCCCGCGCGTCACCCCTGCCCGCGCCCCACCGTCTTTGCCATCCATCACCGCTACCCCTCGAGTGCTCGCCCGCCACCACTGCTGTCGCGGCCGGTGCCCGACGCTCGCAGCTCACCTGCTGCCGCGCCTCTACCCTTTACTGCACCCATCGCCGCGCCTCCTCCCGTCGCACTGCTGATCCTCAAGTCCCCATCTTATGATCTTAGGTATTTAAAAAAAAAAAAAATCAAATTTCGTTATTATTGCTTAAGTTGGAATGTGTCGATATTAAATATTTGAATATTTTAGGCATTATTCGTAGGGTATTATTGCCAAAAAGTCAATATAATTATTAATTTGATCTCGTAATATGTCGGATCATTTTTTAATTATAATGATTTTTTTTAGGCTCTTTGATAATATTTTAACTCTTAAATCATTATAATTATTAATTTGATCCATAAGACTTTGGATTAAATTTTTAATTATTTTGAGCTTTCTTATATTTTGTGATGTTTATGATTAAAATAATCGTTAATTTAATCTATGAGACAACTGATTATTTTTTTGATTATTTTAATACTTCATTTGATGAATATCCTTAGTGTCTTGTTTATAGTGCCTATCTGATAAGTGCTTGTTTTGGAAAACATTGAAAAAAAAATCAAATCTTGCATCAGAATATGTTGTTTTCATAAATTAGGATTGCATATTTTAGATTGCACGTTTAGATAATTTTTTGGAATAGATTAGGATTGGATCTAATTTTATAGATAGTCTTAGATAATGTTTGCATATTTTAGTAATCTTTTTCTTTTTTCCTTTCTAAGATAGGATAGGTTTAAGTCAAATTAACCCCTAAAACATATTAGAAAATTATTCTTTCTAGACAATTTAATTATTTTTTTAGTACGAATTTTAATAAAAAATACAAAAATATTAGGTGCACGGCAAATAGTTTGCATGTTAGGTTCATTTAATTTGAAATTGCTTGTCAATATAGTTAAGTCATGTAGTTAAAGTGCATGTTAGATAGGTAAGTTTTAATTTCAAGATAAGAGAAAACCCAAAAAAAAATAATAATAATAATAATTGTTTGCTTTGTGTGTTTAATTCTTTTGATGTGATTTATTTGATTCATTGAGTGTTAATAATGGTTTAGCATCCGTGTGATCACCCCATTGCATAATAGTGATTTAGGTTAAAACCAATCCAAACTGCCTGTAAATATGTTTTTGAAAATAAAAATAATGGTACTGAAATAGCATTGAAGAAATCTAGTTTAATTAAGTCCCCGTACTCAAAGTCTTTGATTCGTAGGAGTAAAATAATTCTCATGTTATTTTACTTAGGTATCTAATCGACCTACCATAAATTGATTAGTGGCGACTCCTGTTTAATAATCTTTTGCATACTAAATATTTGAACCTAAATTGCGAATTGGTATGGGCTTGGGAGAACCTGAGCTAAGTTTAAGACTTAATAGTCCATTAGCCAAACCTTAAGTGGTATAGCCGAGGTTAGGTCGTGACAAGGGTTAAGGGCAACTTTATAGTTTGTGATTGAGTATCCAAGTGTCACGGCTCAAAAGAAGGCCAACCTAAGAGGTTCTTGGAGGACGGCCGTGACTCATCCGTGGAGGACCTCTTGCTTTCACTTGGATTCCCATCGAGCCTTCTCCTCGAAGTTTCCAAGGGTGGGCGAAACTGTCATTGAGTCATATTTTAGAAGTCTCTTCTATTATTTATGTTGGTAGACGATAGTTGACATTTATGTCGGTAGTTGAGGTGGTGCGATCTCGTCCGCCAGTTGAATTCTAGATCAACGGATAGTATTTCGAGAGCCTCAAGTATAAGAAGGGGTGCTCTCCCCCTCATTTGTATCCATCCAATCATTTCAGTAATACAAAGCTCATTTCTTTCTAGAGCTCCTCTCTCTAAACTTTCTCTCTCTACGATCTGGGTGCGCGAGCGAGTTGAGCAATTGATCAAGCAAGGCTTGGCTTGGGTGATCCAAAGTTACCCGAGTCGCCGCGCGGTCACGATCCCAATCGATCGGCCCGTGACAAGTAGTATCAGAGCAAAGGAGAGTTCCATTTTGGGAGATCAAGGAGCGCCAACTATTCAAGAGAATGTCGAGCCAAGAAGCTATCATGGATGGAGAGGCCGCGCAAATCAAGGAGACCCGTGGTCGAGCAAAGAAAAGAGATGCCTTGATGGATGCCGTAGCTGTGTTCGATGAGAAGATCGGGAACGTCGAGAGTGCCGTGCTAGAACTCATAGAAGGTCTTGACGATGTGCGAGACTGGATCATGGAGGTCGAGACTTCAGTCCATGAAGACTTCATGACCGGCCTTAACGAAGCTACAGCCCTGTTGCACGACAAGGACGAAGCCCTTGAAGCATTGATCGATGTATTGAAGGAGCGTGTCCAAGTGATCGAGGAGGAAAGCCCGTGTAGGGACGAGGTTGAAGCCATGAAGGCGGAGATCCAAGAGCTCAAGACCAAGTTCACCCTGTGCAAGCTGAGCATCACCAACGGTGCGGTGCCTACTCAAGCGGTGCCCAAAATTGAGGTGCCAAAGCTGAAAGAGTTCAAAGGCGACTGGTCCGCCAAGGAAGTGGACAACTTCGTCTAGAGCATGGAGCAATACTTTGGCGCCGTCAACATACACGACGAGTCGATCAAGGTATGGACCGCTTCGATGTTCCTCACTGATACGACAATGCTTTGGTGGCGCAATAGGTGCGATGAGATTATGTCACGCTCCGATCCTCCGAGCGCGCGAACATCTTACTTTGGTCGATACAAATGTGACTTCCCAGGACGTGTTGCCGACCCATTCATTTAATTACACATGCGGAAGCGAAACAAATTCCCTGACAACATTTAACTTGGGATAGAAAAGCAGGCAATCAATCACAACCAAACAAGCTTTCTATAAACACATAGGTTTATATACAACACTGGATTGTCTACAAAATAGACAGGCTCAACAACTAGGGAACTGTCCTATGACCAACTTGTCAGACACGTTCGCTGATTCTTCAGCCTCCACCTTCCGAACTCCAGGACTTCCAGTCCTCCACGACCGTCATCTAGGGACCTGAAATATTATCCCACAACTGGGATGAGATTACGTCTCAATGAGTCCTACCCTCTAAAACTCAATTAGGAAGAAAATATGCCTCAGGGCGCTCTAGCCACACAAATAGGATAGAGGACTTACCTCGCCTCAATCCCTTTCCTGCACGTCAGTACAATTCATATTCAAACAATGCTCGCATAAGCTTAAACTATCGACACACCCATCGGTCTATCAATTCAATCAATCCAATTGATATCATACGATCCACATATCTATCAATTCATACCATCTATCAAACCATACCATCTATTCATCCATCAATACATTCACGGCTCACACAAGCTGAAATGGATGCAATGCTCTCACAAGCTGATATAGATGGTAGCTCGCACAAGCTGATATATACATAGATGGTAGCTCACACAAGCTGATAGATAGATCGTGCTCGCACAAGCTGATAAAACGATATTAGTTCACCAGAAGCTGCCGCAATATATATAGTATACCATAGCTCACCAGAAGCTGCCGCAATATATATAGTATACTATAGCTCACCAGAAGCTGCCGCAATATATATGTATATCATAATTGCTCGCCTAAGCAGATACATATATATAAACCAATGCTCGCCAAAGCTGATCATTCAATAATAAACCATAGAACTGGATATTCAATCCAATAATAACCAATGGTTCAAACTAGTCATACAAACCAATTACGGTGCTAAAAGCTAACACCGGGTATTTTCAAGTTAAATACCACAACTTCATCAATATCACTCAATGCCACACTTTTGGAATAATTAACCATAACCATCGATCACTCAATTTCTCAATTTAAGCTTACAATTAACACAAACAGACCGCACTACTGCGATCAGCGCGAAATTCTAACGACCGGCCATCCCAGCATAATTTTCGAAATTATTAAATAATTAAATTTAATTCCGAAAATTAAATAATTAAATAATATATTATAATAATATAATATAATATAATATAATTTAATAAAATAATATTTATAAATTCAAAATAATTAATTAATTAAAAATAATTAATTAGGGCTTAAACAAGATTACACTAATTTAACATACAATTAGCCCTAATTAAACATCCATTAAACTAAGCATACAACTAATCTAATTTACATTAAAATAATCTAATTTACATTAAAATAATCTAATTTAATCACATAAACCTAATTAGACTAATCTAAACACCCCTTAAGCGTCATTAACTCACTAAGCAAGAATTAGAGGATAAACTCACCGGTTTTGCGCGCCGGTGAGTTCACGGCGACCCCGACACCAAGGCGGTCGATAAACCCCAAAGCGGCGACACCAACGGAGGCCGGGAAGACACGAAAACGGGCCTCGAAGTCCGGAACTTCTTGCCGTCTTCTCGCTTCGATCTGGCCGAACTGCAGAAAGAAACCAAAGAACTTCAACGACGAAAACGGGCCGATCAGAGCTCTGGCGAGCGGGTGGTTGGCAACTGGCAGCTCCCGGGGGTCAAGGGAATCTTGCTGGTGGTTGGTATGGGTGGAGGTAGGGTAGAAATGGGGAGAAAATGGCTGAAAACCGTGAAACGGGTGAAACTGGCGGAACCAGGCGAGTCTAGATGGTCCGGCGAGCGGCGGCTTCGGGAGGCCGTACGGGACG
This sequence comes from Eucalyptus brandiana, assembly GCA_014182725.1. Classification (NCBI taxonomy): domain Eukaryota; kingdom Viridiplantae; phylum Streptophyta; class Magnoliopsida; order Myrtales; family Myrtaceae; genus Eucalyptus; species Eucalyptus brandiana. The sequence goes on from CM024670.1 coordinate 30,584,302, forward strand.
GCCAGAGAATCGTTCCGGCGAGCGGCGAGGTGCTCCGGAACGGTCTAGATGTCGTCTTCGCGGAGATAGCTGGCTCGTTTGCTGATTCAACCGGGAAGTTAACTTTTTACTCGGATCTTTGGCGAAAGGTCGACTGGAGCAGAAACTGGAACGAGGAGAAAACAGGGGAGGAAAACGGCCGACGATGGCCTTCCGGGCGTGCAACGATGGAGGCGCTGGTGAGCTCGGTTCCTCTGGTTTTTGCTGAGCTTCTCTCCTTCAACAATAATGGAGAAAGCCAAGAAATGGGGAAGAAGAAGCTGTTGAAGAGGGGGGGCTCCTTTGATGGCTCTCTAGCTTGCAACACTTGTCAATCTCTCCTTCCACTTGCCCCCACCATGACATCACATGCCATGAGCCACTCTCTCTCCTCAAGCTTCCTCCACAAGCTTGTTAATAGGTGCAAAATGTCCCTAGCCCCATGGCATACGGATTTTAGACATTTGTGCATCAAATTCAATCAATTCTCACTCAATTCCATTCAATTGAAGCTCAATTAAATCAACCCATGTGTCCTCAATCTTCTTATGACTTTTCCCCATCAAGTGATCCAACTTGCATCCCAAAGATTCGATTAAAAATGGCCATCTGACAATCTCGAACAAAAAGGGCCTTACTTTGCTTTTCTGCCAAAATTTCGGTTTGTAGAAAAATCTTCTGGAGATGAGTCGACATTCCTAAAATGAATTGTGACTTGACAGAACTTCCAATTTCTGTAATCAGGCTCAATTTCACAGTTAATTTCAATCTGGCGCGACTTTAGCGCGTCCTAATCTACCGGGCGGCTTTTAGGAATTTTTAGTGCAATTGACCTATGGTTGATTAATTTCAAGCCACAAAGTACATCTTCGACACATTGGCGACTCTCGGTTGTCATAGGAATCTTAAGGTTTCAAATACGGACACAGGGTACCAAAACGACAGAGAAATCGGTCTAGTGCCGATCAACAAGAATTGTGCAATTAGGTGGAATCACCCACACTGAATTACATGGTTATGTTGAATCGACCTATCTCCGGTTTCTAATCGGTCTGTGCCGTAATGACTCTTGCAGATTAGTACGGTCGAGCAGTCATTTCCTGGTCGAATTCTCAAGTCTATTGCGTTTAGATTCCTTAACGGCTTCACCTGATGGACTAGTTATTTCGTGAGTGGCCAACTCAGAGAAGAGAGCTATAGGTGCAAAGATGAAATGCCTGACTTATTCAATTGAAACCATAATTGGAAAATCAGGATGTCATAGATTAGACGTGGTGCCAATCCCGTGGACACATGGGATGACTTCGTGAGGGAGTTCTGCGATTACTTCTTTCTCGAGTTTGCTCAACAAGAAGCCCGTAACAAGCTCCATCGCCTTGAGCAAAGAGGTGCGATCCAAGAGTACGTGAAGGAGTTCACGGATATCAAACTCCAAATTCGCAATCTAAGCAAAGAGGAGGCTATTGGAGTGTTCATGGATGGGTTGAAGCCGTGGGCACTACTCAAGCTCAAACGAAGGGATGTGACGAGTCTCGCGAGAGCACTAAGCATGGTCGAGTTGCTTGTTGACCTCACCAAAACCGAACCAAGGAATAGGCCAAGAGAGTGGAGGTCGGATTGATTCGAGGATGAAGCAAGAAGCACTCCCCGAGGCGCGCATGATCAAGGCAGCCAAGCCAAAACATCCGACCTGGAGCTGTGAAGATGATCAACTCCATCCAATCTCGGTTGCCAACCAAAGAAAAAGAAGCTGCGTCGAACTCGGAAATGTTCTTCGTGGAAGTCAATGTGTGCGGCTGAACACTATACGCCTTGGTCGACACGGGTGCGTCAAATATGTTCATGTCGACCGAAGTGGCGAAGGCCTTGAATCTTTGTGTGGAGCCAACCGGGAATACCTTCAAGCCGGTCAACTCGAAGGGAGTACATGGCGTAGGATCGACTTCGGATGTGGACGTTAAAATTGGCGGATGGAAGGGCAAGATGGAATTCGAGGTAATCCCTCTCGATGATTATGATCTCATTCTTGGTATGCAATTATTCAATAGTGTGAGATCCATGATTGACATGAGGACCAAGTGCCTCATGATCCTTGATCCAAAATACCCAATGACGATCCCCATGATCAAAGGGGTGGTCAACACCAAGACCATCGCGTCAATCTGACGCCTCGACAGGAGCTTGAAAGCTGTGAAGCGCATCAACAAGCTGTTCGAGGTGAAGCCGAAGGTAGAGTTGGACCCTACTCCAACACATGCCATGCCGATTCAAGTGGTCTTCCCCGAGGTTGAGTGCTCGCCGCACGCCACGCCTAAGTCGAAGGTGGAGTCGCGTGTCAAGCTTGAGCTGACCATAGAAGGATGTGGTCCTTCATTCGTGAGCGTCTGAGCGAAGCAAAACAAAAAGAAGAGAGACCGTGCTCGTGCGAGGAAGGCTGCCCGTCGAGCTGTGAGCGATGAGGGCGTCGCTCGAATGAGTGGGGGAGAATGTCACAGCTCGAAAGAAGGCCAATCCAAGAGGTTCCTGGAGGACGGCCGTGACTCATCCATGGAGGACCTCCTGCTTTCACTCAGATCCCATCAAGCCTTCTCCCCGAAGTTTCCAAGGGTGGGCGAAACCGTCATTGAGTCATATTTTAGCAGTCTATTATGTTATTTATGTCGGTAGACGGTAGTTAATATTTATGTCGGTAGTTGAGGTGGTGCGATCTCGTCCGCTGGTTGAATTCTAGATCAACGAATGTAATTCGAGGGCCTTAAGTATAAGAAGGAGTGCCATTCTCCTAATTTGTATCCATCCAATCCTTTCCGTAATACAAAGCTCATTTCTTTTCAGAGCTCCTCTCTCTAAATTTTCTCTCTCTACGATCTGGGTGCGCGAGCGAGTTGTGCAATTGATTGAGCAAGGCTTGGCTTGGGTGATCCAAAGTTACCCGAGTCGCCGCGTGGTCACGATTCACGCGATTCCAATCGATCGGCCCGTGACACAAGCACGTAACACAACCACCAATAAATGAGTGCCACCTAGTCAGCATTAGATAACTTGCCCATATCTATGTACACAGAAGTAAATTCATGACTTTACGACCTCCGGGATTTGCATGTTTCGTTGGAGTACTGTGCAAATTGATCCAGTTCAAGTCCATTTGCTCTGGCCAAATGGTTGGATTTAATTGGTTCATGGGACCACAATGTTTCGTGCGCTTCTATAAATTCAAGTCTCAGTATTTGTACTCCAGTAGTATAAAAAGAACAAAAAAAAAAAAAAAAAAAAAAAAAAAAAAAAGTTAATGGCACTAGAGTTCATTAGACTTGCATTGGGTCATGTGTTGCCTTTAGAATTTCCTAGAACACTGCATAGGTGTAAGCTAAAGAAATGAAAACATGCCCCATCCATTTGGTCTTACTGTCAGGCATGATAACATTCCAACATCATCTTGTACAACTCTGTTTCCTTTTCAAGCTATGGAGTTTTGTTTTTGTTTTGTAGACATAAATTAATTGATGACTAAAAAAAACAGAGCGAATAGATATAGAAACAACAAGAAAAAGCATTACAGGTGTCAATGGGGCATAAGTCCAGGTGTCAGCTTCTAATAGTGGACCCAACCAATGAGCACCAATCCGCTATTGCACTGCTAGATTGTCTCTCCCCCTATATTAACTGACGCTCTCGCTTGTCTGAAGATTAAAAGTCCCAAGTCAGCCCAAGAAAATAAGCAATCCGATATTAACAGATTACAGGATATTATTGATATGTATTTGGGCAGAAGAGAAATCGGATAAAAGGGAAAAACCAAAAGAAAGAAAGTCAATGATTGACTAGATCATATCTATTATGACACAATGCAAAATGCATAATCAGAGCAGAAAATATGATCTGTAGACAAGTAGTTTCATACGCAATAGCAAAGTGCCATCATCTCTACCTGTTCTCTCTGTCCTTATCCATATACTTCATGGTGTTGAACTTGTCCGTCTTGTGAGAAAGGAGGAGCCACACGTGGGTTATGATTTCTCCGCCCTGCCTCAGCAGCTTCGCGTGCTGGTATTGCTGGCAATTTGTACGCCGCGAAACATAGCATCTCAACCCAAACGCTGCTGATGAGCCCCCATGTGTCTCTTGTACTTTCCAGTTGTGTCGCGAGTGTTTGCACATCCTCAGGGACATTCCACCCTTTGGTGATGACTGCTTCAAAGGACCCACTTTCTTGCACGGGCTTGTGCGCCAATAGAACTTTCAGGACGTCCTCTTTCGAGGTATTTTTCAAGAATTTCTTTAGATTTGTGTAGGCGTGATGGTAAGTGATCTCGGCCGTGGTCAGAGAGAGTATGTGAGGATGTTGTACCAGAAGGAACATCATGTAATCTGATATTAGTTTGCTTGCATTTTTTAGTTCTGATTTTTCTTGGCACGAGTAGCAGCAGATATGGGTTGCAATGTGCCATATGATGATACTTCTATCAAATGTCATCTCAATACTCCATTTGAGATTATCCAAAGACTCATGAATGCCGAGCGTCCATTCGCCTCTTTTTGTAAAGGGTTGATGGTCTCTAATGGTTTCAAACATTTTCATGTCTTCAAGCAACAATTCCTTCACATAATCCGGAATATGCACAGATTTCGTTAACCAAGATCTCTTAAACTTCTCCGCCAGGCCAAACAGTTTAAGGATATTGAAGTGCCAGGGCTGTTTCTCAGATAGGCAGAAATCCAGAAAATTGAATTGACGAATTCTGTGAGACCACCTTTTCTTCTCCAGAGATCGTTTGACAAGAAATTTCAGAAACTTCAAGACCAATCGATTCTCAAGGTGGTTCCAATTCATTACAATCACCCAATCCGAAAAGAATAGCTTCAACAACTGATAAGTTTCCAGAAGCACGACTCCACTCAGCAGCCCAAACGTGTAGATAACATACGGACCTCTCCAGTGTTCGTCAAAGAAAAGCGCCGTGAATCCACCTAAGGTCAGCAGCAAACTGAAATAACTGATGATGCGGAGCGTGATCCCACGCTTGGTATAAAGAACTGGTGCTTTAGTGTAGAGGACGTCATACATGAAACCAAGTTCCATATCGGTTGTCAAGAATACTTCTTTAGGACTGTAGTTTTTGATCAACTTATTACGATGCTTCATGAAGACAGGGTGCTTCAGCCAGTCCAAAAGGTGAGGCTTTAAGCAATCAAACCGATAGTAAGCCTTCAAGAAAATATCGAGATTGGGATCGCGGAGCTTCTTCAATGCAGAGAACATCTTTTTTTCTTCATCGAAATCCTCTTCTCTCATGTTTGTGTTGTCGTCGTACACAGAGAAGAGTGCCCAAATTGTTTCTCCATACTTGATTATCCCAGCAACAAATATCGGAAAGTACAGTATCATCGGGATGGAGGTCTTCCAATTTCGCTTGAGGATGCAGACCACAAAAGAAAATGTGATGACGAGGTTCAACACACGCCTCACGCTGAGCCGGTTGTCTTCCACTGAATATGCGGTGATGCTATCTGGATTCCCCAGCAGCAGTAGAATCACAGGCGCCAACAATGCTTTTAGTTCAGTATCGCACTCTTCCTCATACTTGTTGAGGCTGACTGTCGTGAGCCTGCTGAGCGCGAGCGTCGCGAAATAAGAGGTGAGCGAATAAGATGACCAAATAACAAATCCGGTTCTCTCGCTACTTGAGGTTTTCCTGCGGCTTCCATATACAGCAAGAACTATCTGGAAAATCAAGCCGAGCAGTACAAAAAATTGAATGCTCCAGCTGTCCCAGAGACACATCATCTCCTTCCCCCACCATTTCTCAGGGCATCCCGGCACCATAGAACAGTATTTTATGTTGTGCCTTCCATGCGTGGTTGTTCCGTTCATCATCATTGTTGCGACAAGTCTTTGTGAAATAACCCCCGATGAGGAGAGAAAAGAAGGTGACGATAGACCCTCTTGCCCCGAATCAAGACTTTATGATCCTTTTTCAAGCTGACAAAAGATGATGCCACAGTGAACAATTTCGCTCAGTAGCTGTAAGATGCACAGACATGTGTCAATTGCCATCAGTGAACCGATACTTGGTGTAACTTTTGTCAGACACCAGGTAATATTACTGTGATATGACCCCTTGCATGTGTACACGGTCGCTTGCACCTCGCCACGCACACATTTTTACACATGTTTTTCCTTTAGAAAGGATTATTATACATTCACATATTGATGGAGTAATATAGGATCACTAACAAGGGGTTCTGTTAATCGATAACATCACCACATACTGATCTTGGCAAATTTCCATTTCTCATTTCAAATGAGATTCTTTTTTTCTTGATTTTTCATTTAGGAAATAGTTTGAAATAAGTTGTTTTCTTAGTTTCTTCCTGGATGATTAGTTTTCCTTGTTGTTAAGCTCTAGGATTAAGGTTCCAGGTCCGGCTATGAATTAGATCGATGCTGACTACTCTTTCTTAGTAAAATCCTTCTTCGGTAAAATACCCGAATCAAGGATAAAAAGATTTTTGGAACCTTGGCACGGCCTTGGATTTGCAAAATTCGAGGTACTACAATGATAAAAGATCATTTATGATACAAATTTTAATTATAGAAAAGTTCGATTTAGATAGTTGAATGTATTATTATTCTCATTATGTTGAAGAATCGGGTCCATCACTAGGATAAACTATTCAACTTCTCAACATGGGATTGTTATCTACATAAAAAGAAACCGAATGTACTGATGATAATGCAAATTACGTTCTCTTCTATGAGGGAATTACTGCAAAATAATTCCTATAGGTTGGTCTTGAAAATTGTTTAAGTTCTGCTAGAGCACAATATACCATTAACTCGAGTTAAAAAAATTTCTGGCCAAGTATTATGATTTTCATTATTTTTAAATTAAGAATGAACCTTCAGACAAGGTGATTAACTAGATAGAGAGAGATCTTTAAGTGCTTCGAGTGGTCCATGTCACGAAATAGTTCTGTTCCTTCATAGTTGAGAGATCCAAGAAACAACCCATAACTTGAATCTAGTAACCTAATTTCACCTATACCTTTATTCAAAACTTTTAATCGCTGCATGGGCAAACTAGCTATTATTGGTGGCTTCTTTAAGCTCTAGACATCCATGGCTTCTTTAAGCTCTAGACATTCTCCCTCTTGTGTGTGAGTCACTACCGCATTGGGCTAGCTTGTTAGAGAGTTTGTAATGTCAATGTTCGAAAAAGAGTCTCACTTAGGAAAACAGAAGGAAAACATTTGGTTTAGATATGAGAACGCCAATGTAAGCGTTGTTTGTAGTCATGGGTCTCAAGCGGACGTTGCGCATTGGATGGGCCTGATTATAATTAATCTGGACTGCCACTTGGGCCATCTAGGGTTTGGCTGAATGTTGACTTCTCAGACATACATCTGGAAGTTGGCTGTTAGTCCGGTCAAGAAAGAAAAAGGGAATTCTTACAAAAATTCCAGACTCGTGAAGAAAAATAGGTCTTGCTTTCATTATGGAAAGATGAGGGCACTGTGCTGAGGAATGTACGTACGAAAAATGGTGCATTTTAGTTCTGAAAATAGCAACAAAGCAATCCAGATGAGAATGAATCTCATGAACTTGTTGCGACGGGGTCAGATATGGAGATAGACGTGATCACTGAATTGCATATGGCTGCTCTGATCACTTTTCTGGACCGGTTGAGGCGTTCTAGGGCAACCATTCATGTGTGCAACAAGGAATCACAATTCAAGACAAATGCAGGGGGAACCCGAGGAAGCGCTTATGGGAAACCATATTGCTGCCCAAGTACTTGGAAAAAGGAAGCATGGAATTAAAGTTCACTTCTGGGCAGAAACTTATCCTGCTTAATGTATTTCATGTTCGCGATGTTAGAAAGAATTTTGTATCTGCAAACCTGCAGCGTAAGAAGGGCTTTAAGATTGTTCTTGAATCTGACAAGGTTGTGATTTTCAAGAATGGTGTGTTTGTTGGCAAGGCATATCCTTGCGATACTCTTGTATTTTTCTTCTTTATGGCATGCTAGATTAGGAGATTTAAATCATCATTCATTCAAATATATGAGCAACATGGATATATAGCATGTCAAGAAATGTTAAATTTTTTAGACAAAAATGTCTGATGGAAGTGAACTGTTCTACCCAATTCAATTGTTGTGTGTGTTCAGTAGACACATCTCTTCTTAATCTGATATAAACATATTCTTTCGTATAGAAAATATGTTCTAATTTTTTGTCCAATTCACTTAAAGACGGTGTCATGATCTTGATTGGTGAATCACCACTGTCAAAATTACATGCTTCAGAATTGAAAGGACCAATTCTTGTTTATCTTTTGGTTTATGCGTGATTAGACACTTTGCAAGAACTTGGACGAAAGATTATACTGTATATTGAGAAGATAATGTAAAGGCATATGCATACTCAATTAAGACTAGCAAATAAAATAAAACTAAAACACAATCGAAGTACACAAATTAAAACTGGAAAGAAAGACGGATAGAAGTTGCGAACGGACCTTTATGCGACGCCCCGCTCGAGCCCGACCAGCACAATGTCCACAGAACTGCAAAAACTAGGGGAGTTTTCCTACCGGAAAGCAGTAGATCAAGAAAGCCTTAAATAATGATTGTCCTCCAATGTTTTAAAGCCCAGAAAACATTCCTTCCTTACAGTAGAGACCAACTTAAGCACACGTTTTGTCGAATAATTAATAAAATATCCAAGATTTTCACAATGATAGTCATATTATATTTAATTCGTGATTATGAGGACAAGAGAGTTTATGCTTGCTTAGCGCTTGCAACCTTTCTCCACTTTTTTTGCTGCCCGTACGCTCTTGACAGATTAATTTTTTTTTTTGATCAAAACGTGACAGATTAATTACACTATGCTTTTAATCATTAGTTTTTCCTGTCCTTTTTAGCAGATTCCCCAAGGCCGCCAGCTGGCTCTTCACTTTTTTGTCCAGGTGCCTCTAAAATAAATAAATGAAAAGAATGTTGGAATAATTAGGGTCGTTTATCGTTTCACATTGATGGAGCATCAACAGAACAATTCTTTTTCTTGCGGAAATAAGTGATCCAACAATTAAATAAATAGAATGAAGAAATAAATTTGACACTAGATTAAGGTGGTTCAGTTGGTGTGACCCATGTTCACAGAAAGAATAATATAAGAATTTATTATTAATCAGACGAGACAATATAAGTTAAAAACATTTATAATATTTCTTAGCCTTCAATTATACTCAAAAATCCATACAATATTTTCTTTTTTGGTCGGAAGGAAAATTTTCATTTCAAATGAAAGAGAGGTACATAACTTCAAGATTAAAATGCAAATTCCACAAAATAAGTAAATCTGAAAGATAAATCAACTTAGTACAGCCTGTAGAGACTCGCTCATTCACAAAGATGGGTCCATCATAACATAGAAGCACGATCAGCAGTCATTCACCAACTTTCATAGCATCAAATCTAGATCTATTCTTTCCTTCCTCCTCTCCCTCACCCTCTTTGTCTCCTTATATCTCTATTTCCTCTTCTTCAAGAATTCTTCATAAATTTCATGGACAACGCCGTCCACATTCTCCACGAAAGGAGAATTTTGTCTTGTGAGCTCAAAAGTTCGAAGCGCGAGCGCGTCAGAAGAATGTGCTCTTCCAGATTTGTTCTGTAATACTTGGATTCCTTAACAAGGTCAAAAGAAGTGGTGGGACCACAAAAAAAGAGAAAAAGTTGAAATGTCAAAGAAGAACAGAGAAGAGAAGGGGACGCTCGTTCTTAAAGGAAATTGAGAGCTCGCGTGAGGAAGGGAAGGAAAAAAAAAGGGAAAAAGAATGGAGAGGAAAGAAGAGAGAGGGAAAAGGGAAAGAGGGCTTGCGCATTCATGCCATGGGGATCTCACGAAGTCGGATTTACTTCTTATGGGAAAAGTGCACACATACAATACAATTATAATTAATATAGTCAAAGTGGGAGAATGTAAGAGTTTTTCTTATGTGAGTTACTTTAATTGATATTGTAATTTACCGTTTTACATGATTGGTCTAATAAAGTGAGATATAAGATTTTTTAATTAGTATAATATGGGGTTAGATAGTGTAAGTCGAGTTGAGCCTAGCTTGTAATGAGATAATCTGACTGAAAACTTTATAAATAAAGGAATTGTTATTGACAAATGGGATAATACATAATGTATCACTCTGTGCTATCTATCTATCATACTACCATATTGAATCTATATTAATAAAGTTAAAAACACTCATGATCATGAAAGGCTTTATGTGTAGTATACATGTGGTTACCATTATGATTCGGTATTTGAGACTTTATGAGATTGGATTGACTATTAAAAACTATCTCTGGACCAATATAAAGGTGCACACATGCAGTACAATTGTAACTAATATAACCAAAGTGGGAGAATGTAAGAGTTTTTCTAAGGTGAGCTATATTAATTGATATTTTAATTTACTGTTTTATGATATTGGTTTAATAAAGTGAAATATTAAATTTCTTAATTAACCTAATATAGGATTGAGTAGTGTGGATCGAGTTGAGCCAGCTCGTGATGAGAGGGCCTGGCTAAATACTCTATAAATAGTGTTTTAAGTCTCTCATTTAACCCTAGACACACATAAATACCAGGTAATGTTACAATGTAATTGATTTCTTGCATGTTTATACGGTCACTTTGCACCTCCCTATGTACGCATTTATGCATGTTGCCGAGGCATCATAATACACGTCTTTTTTTTTTTTTTTTTAAAGATGATTCTTACACATTCACATTATGATTGAGTAGCTCTGCGTCACCAACAATGGTGCCGCTAATCGATAACATCACACATAGTGATCTTAGTGAATTTTCTTTTCTCATTTTGGATAAGATTCTTTTCCCCCTTGATTTATCATTTAGAAAATAAATTGAAATCAATTGCTTTCCTAATTATTACCTAAACGACTAGTTTGGTAAGATATCCGAATCTAGGGTAAGGAGAATTTCAAGAACCCTAAGTGCAGCCATGGATTTGAAAAATTCGACGTGTTATGGCAGCAAAAATACGGTAAAACTTTTAATCCTAAAAAAAAATTGATTGAGATAATTGTGTGCGTTACTATTCTCATCATGCTAAAGGCAAGGGAACTTTTTCAAAAGTCCTAAACTTATTATACGATGACTAACTTAATCATAAACTTTTCAATTTAGCTAATTTAAATCTAAACCTTTTGACAACTTTCCAATTTAGGTCTCCCATCAATTTTAGCTAGAAATCACTGACGTAAATGCCAGTTATCTTATGAGGCATGATTGGACTTTTTTTTTTTTTTTTTTTTTTTACATTTCCTTTCTTATTTTTTCTTCTTGCCTATGGATGGTCTCGGCAATGGCCAGCACCCAGCCATAGGCGAGGGCCTCATTCACCCATATAAAAAATATTAAAAAAGAAAAGAAAATAAAGAAAATTAAAAAAAGAAAATATAAAAAAATTTCAAAAATCATCCATATCAAAGATTTCCAGGCAAAATTAACTGAAATAATTACATTAAAAAAATCATCAGAATGTTTATGGCTAAATTGGCTAAATTGGCTAAATTGAAAATTTTACAATTGAATTTTTCATCGTGCAATAGATTGAGGGCTTTTTGGACTATTTTACCTAAAGGTGTGAGTTTGTCACAAGTATAGACTCTTCAACTTGCTTCTTCCAAAAGGGAGAAATTTCGCATAAATACCTATCGGCTGGTGGTGAAAAATTAAGAGCTCCATTATCTTCAACATTGATATGATCTTTTTGACGGTTACGGTTTTATTTATTTATTTATTTATTTAAATTATCAATTGTATTTTCCACAAAAGAGCTGATGATACACATCTTCCATGTTCATAGAGAACAATATTACCAATCATGAAGAATTTTAAACTCTGATTTGTGCGGTTATGTCTCGTGCAAGGTACATTGTTAGAGCACGTTGAAATGTGCACGATTTCCCATCAATGACGCAAAATATTCATACGGATTGTAAAAGCCGAATGTTGAATGCTCAACTTTTGATCTAGTCTCGCAGCAGTTCCGGTCTAAACTTTCCAGTATAATGCCGAAAATATAGGAGACTAATTAACTGAAACCATGGCCTGTTTTATTTAATAAACCAAAGTTAAAGCAAGAATTGAGCTAGCTAGAGCACCGACTTCTCAGCGATGTGATGTCCTACTCATATGGAACGAAAACTTTCGAAAGAACTCTGAGATCGGAAGCTGTTTAGAAATCTACAGGATGAAGCTTTTTCGAAATGTGTGAATGAGTAAAGACTTTGCTTTCATTTGCAGAAAGCAAGACATCACTTCCATGTAAGATATTCTTCTATAGCATATGATTGCTTAATCTGTTCTGAGTTTGTGCATGAGAACAAAAAGGACCAAAGGATAAAAGAATTAATTACTTACTTGTGACTTTCCCATTTCGACATTATCGTACAAGTTGATTCAGCTTTCACCCTTTATGCAGCTTTAGCGATCACTGAAGTAACCTCCCGTCTTTTCCCTTTATTCTAACCGCAGTTTCGATAGACACGTAAACCGACGGAGATAGTCATCTTCAAGCTTAAGCTTGAACGAACCTGAAGGTTGGAGGTCCATCTTTAACCTTCTGATTGCTCTACATTCATTTTCCATTTCCACCTTAATCTTTTAGACGGTTAGTAATGGTCCGGCAACGATTCTGAACAGGAATAGAGCGTGGTGCTGCTCGATCAATTTTAGATAGTTAGAATTGTCAGAAGCTTTTATTTAGACAAATCCGTTTATCGGCAAGAAATAACCTAAATGGTCACCTACCTTCTTTTCTGTCAATTCTGCTGTTAATCGTCAAACACACGAAGTAAGATAAGTCCTTCAGGTTATTGCTTTAAGCGAATGCTCGACTACTTTCCTCTCCATGTTGTTAGTATAAAATCTGGTCAAAGTTGGCACGTGATGAGTGATTCGACATTTCTTTAACCCGTCCTGCATCATGGTTTGGTCAGTAATAGTCGTATTAATAGCGAAACGATCATCAGAGAAGACGCTTATTGGACACAAAGTGATCGGATTTACTGATGATTAGCAAAATTGAAACCATCTTATGATCAACTTTAGTCATGAGTATAAAAATATGAAATTGTTTCTCGAAGTATGCCGATCAACCTTATAGCATGACCCCGACTCCATCTCCAGGATCTCGAGCAGCAAAGGTTATTTTTGTGACGTCCCTGGCGTGTTGCCATCCTGTTTCTTTTTATCTTTTCATTAAGCACATGTGGAAGCGTACATATGACACCTAAACATCAACAAGCAGCCCGGAAAACTTGGACGATTCAAAAGAAAACTCTAAGAAGCCTATTGATAGGCATAATTAGTGAAGGAACTGAAGATTCTACCAAAAACTGGAGGCAGAAAGATGGAGAAGACTCGAATGATTTAAAAGAAAACTCTAAGAAGCCTATTCATAGGCATAATTAGTGAAGGAACTGAAGATTCTGCCAAAAACTTGTTCAAGACTAACCAAAAGAGGTAGATGATTTACGTAAAGGAGCTAAAAAGTTTGATTCGATGTACTGTAGCATACTGCTCATGTACTGTTTAGTATTATAGCGTATTGTTCACGTATTGTTTGGTATTTTAGCTTACTGTTCATGTACTGTTCAGTACTATTCATAATACTATAACACTGTAGTAGAAGCGAAAAAAAAAAAAAAAAAGATAATAAGTGAAGAAGTTAGTTTGTCAGTAGAAAACTCGATAGATGCAAATAATTAGTTTTTGTTGGCCAAACGGGGTCTGTAAAATTATAGTTTGTTGTTTTATGCCTATGTAAGATGGTGTATGTAAACGTTAAGGGGCAGAGCGCATTATACAGAGAAATAATATTGTGTGCTTTGCCATGAATCCCTAAACAACTCTCTCCTCTTCCTTTTTGCCTAGTATGATACTTTAAAACTAGACATGTTCTAGTCAATCTTAATACTATGCTCTACACTTGCTATAAATGTAGAATTTGTGTATCAGAATTTTGCTACTCTAAAATTTTCTATAATGAATTGAAGAATGAAAAGGAATTTGGTGGCTGACATGTAGTCCCTATTTTGAGGTCAGGGAAGGGCCGCGCGTGTGGGATAGCATACTTGCTACAAATTTATTATTCATTTTCCCTAGCTCATATCATAGGCAAATTTTCTGGTATCAGAGTCAAGGCATGTTTTAGCACATAGTTTGAAGTTGACTATTCAGTGTAGAAAGAGGAGAGTTTCCATACCATGACAGAATTCTTTGAAATCTCCACACCAACCATTGTCAATGCCCCAGTTTCTTTTAGCCTTTCTTGAGAACTTCACACTTCTAATGTATCTAAGATTGGCTATTTTTATGAGGTTTCCTACCTCATTGAAGATTGTAAAATTTTAGAGACTCACATTCCACTTATAAATCGGTATTATGCTTTTACTAAACCATCCTCTTTTTCACCTATCTATTCTATCAAGCAGCTTATTAGCATACTCTTAAAGAAGTTAAAGAATATGCCCAGTTCTTGAAATTTGACTAGCATTTGATCCCAGCTACTCAACAAGAACACTTTATCGCCCTTTAAATCCCTTATGACTTTCCAAGACAATGAATACAGCAAGGATATACACACCTTCACTTTGGTGTTATTAGACTTGCTTTATCCTTTCATGGAAGAAAATGGCTACCCGTAGTTGCGCGAATGGCCCTTCTAGACACCCGTTTTTTGGACTACTAATATGTTTGCATTGGCACTATTTAAACTACCCTCAATGCAGGAGCAGTGTTTGTTACGCTACTTCCTAACTTCAATATGGCTCTCTCTGATCGACGACTTTTCTTAGCCCTTAAATTTCAGCTACAGATTATTGGAGTACCTTAGACTCCAAATTTTATTGCTGTTACCTTGCATTACCAAATGGTTTATCAGGTCCAGAATCATGCTATTGACCTTAACTTCCTTGGTTCTAAATATACCTTGTTCATTTCGATGGATAGTGATCAAACTTCTTGTATTCATGTGCACAAATAGATTCCTGGAGATCAGCTAGTTAAGTTACTCTAAGACATATGGGTAACTATAAAAAAATCCACCAGAATTCTAGGACCTATTGAATCCACAGAGTTGTAGTATACCAAGAAGAAAGATGGCACAACTATCATTAAATTTAGTGAGGAAAAGGAAGAGACCACTTTTTCTATCTTTCCTATTATTTTTATGATGTAACCCTATGCAACTCATGTTCCTGCAGACAATGGCCACCCAAATCCAAAATCCACGATTGAGTTTTTTGACTTAGGAGGGACATCCTATTCATTACTACAAAAATCTCATTATAGGGCACTATTTTTGGGATCTTGATTATCAATGTTCCCTTTGTACAAACCTCCGGATGAAGAAGAAGATAATAGTCCATCTAAAAGAATGAAGTGGTCAATAGATAAACTTTACCAGAAGTGCCTTGATAGAGACCCTACTGTTGGACCTCTTGGTGAAGACGGAGGAAAATACCAGTCCATGGTCTTATATGGACCACCTCGGTCACAGCATTCTCCAAAAATCCCTGAACCATGTGAACCTCCTCTAGCTCCTTATCCACCATCTAGAAAGAAACCTTCACCCCAAAAGTTAGTTGTTTCATCTTTCTATAAACCCATCCTATCACGCCCCAAACCCCTAAGCGCACGAACATCCCTCAATGGTTGATCAATTGTAATGTCCCAAGATGCATCACCGACCAATTCTTTTATCTTTCAATTAAATGCAAGTGGAAGCATTATATATAAACACCCAGTCAACCAATAGAGAATAGGAATACTAAAAAATAGCACCACCATTTTCAAAAGCAGCACATTTATTATTTATTGTTAACCCCATGAGTTTAACATTTACAAGTCTATTTCCAGAAGGCTACTCCTTATGCAACCATGGTAGAAAAAAGGGTCAGATAGGTCAGGGTTAACTTACTCCTCTAACACGAGGGTCATCCAAAAGAGTAATTCCCAAACTCGCACTGCCTCGCTACGGCAGACCATCAATCGTTGGGAAAAGATTGATAAAATCCCCATTGAACTTAACAAACCAAGCCACGAAACAATGAGGAATTAGATGGTCTAATCCCTCTTGAACCCAAAAGGTGGTGGTGTGCTTCAGGATGGTCATCTCGAACCTTGACACGATGTACTCAATCATGCCCCACTCAAAAGACACGGGGACCCCAAAATGATCTGGGTGCTCCATATTAAGGGCCTAAAAATATTCAACAACAAAGAGAGGAGATAAAAATATCAGTGAATTAACAGCCTAAGCTCTGATTAGGACGTGAATTTGTCTCGGAGGTAGCTTATACATACAACAATATATAATTCTACCTCATCTTGGCACAGCATTGCATATTAGTAAATCACATATGCCAATATCAATGCATTAGGCATAATCAATAATTAGAACACACTCATAATATTTCATACACAATGCTATCACATGTGCTCCATGTGACATCCCAGATTTTCAGTTATGTTTTCTACTGAATAAATCGGGCATTTCATTGACACGCCTATAGGGCTGTTTTTAGAGCTAATCATTCTTGAGATAACAAGACTATTTGGGAAAATCATTAAGGGATTTTAAGGCAAAAGATTTGAGAACTTGACTAGGAATCGGCTTCTCGACCGTGTCCATCTTTAGATGCCATTATGGTACAGTATAAAATCGATTTGAATTTAGAGATAGGTTGGTTCAACAGAGATATGTGGCTAATCGTAGGTGACGCCACTAAATTGGAAAATTCTTGTCGGCCGGGACTAGACTGATTTTCTTATTGTTTTGATACCATGTGTCCGTATTTGGATCCTCGAGATTTTCATGACAACCGAGAGTCGCCAATGAGTGGAGTGGATTCATTGTGACTCGAAGAAAATCGACCACGGGTCATTTGCTCTTAAAAATTTCTGAAAGCTATCCGGTATTCTAGGTTACGCTAAAAACGCACCAAGTGAAAATTAACCGTGAATTCAAGTCCAATTTAAGAAATTGAAGATTCTGTCATGTCACAATAAATTTTAGGACCCACGACTCAGTCTTAGAAGATTTTTTTTACAACTGCGACTTTTTGGAAAAAAGTCGGTTTATGACTGTTTTTGTTCAAACAAGGTTGAGGATTATTTTTTATCGTGAAATTGACATGCAAAGTGGATCCATGGGTGAGGAAAAATGCCGAGATGACCAATGTTGGCTTGATTGAATTTATAGAAGTCAATTGAGATTTAATCAAGTGAGTTGAAGTGTCCATTGAGAGAAAATGCTTGCAAATTCGTGTACCCCCACCAACCCACAACCTTTGGACTGTTTCGGCTTTCTAAAAGAGGGCATGGGTGGAGGAATGTGAGCCAAGGAAGATGGCTTGGCTGACAATGGGTTAAAGGAGATAAACATGTGGAAAATGAAGGCATGTGGGCTCCTCAACCTCATCTCTATCCATCTCTCTCTCTCCCTCATCCTCTCCCTCAATCATGTGACAGCCCCTTCCCCATCTCGATGGCAGCTGTTTGAAGACCAAAAACCTAGCAAGAGAAGCCACCATCCACGCTGCCAGCAAGACCAAAGCCAGCACCAATTCACTTCACCCTCTCTTCCACTCACGCTCTCTCTCACGGCCATAGAAGCCACAAACAGCCACCCCTCTCCACTATAAGTTGTCCCCCTTGGTCAACAAAATCATGCACAAAACCCCCATCGTTGACCCCCTCATCCATGCGTCCACCGAAGACATTAGCATCTTCGTTCCTTCATGCGTTGTCCAGCACTGAAGATTGCCAAAGCTGCTTCTCCCTTGCTTCTTCGCGAGCATCATCTTTTGCTACCAGTGGTCTTTAACGCCGTTAATAACGCCGGCTGCAACATCTCACCAAGCCAGCGACACCACTTAGCCAACGCCCACCCCTCTGTTCCTCTCTGCCGCGCCAGCCCACAAACGAAGCAGCTCCTTTTGTCCACGATCTCTCCATCCAGCTGCTAGCAAAGTTTGAAGCCACCGAAGCAGCTGCCAGCATCCACCGAGCTCCCATCTCCATGCTCGAGCATCATCAGTCCAACGTTTAGTCCAAGCTGCTGCCTGTTCGCCTAGCCCTTCTTCCTTGCAGCGAGCAGCCCAGCATCTTTAGTCTTTTAGGCCTAGCAAAGCCCGGTTTGGCAGCCCACGGATCCAGTAGTCTTCAAGCCCAGCAAATTTCAGCCCATCTTCAGTTGTTGTCTAGCTCACTTGAAGCCCATTTTCAGCAGTCCAGCTTGTGAAGAAGGCCCAACCATGGACAAGTCCAAGCCTAGTAATTCTCTGTGGGCTTGCGAGGCCTTTTGGCCCCGCCCGAGTGTCTGCTGACGTCGTCGAAAATTTGGATTTCAGCCGCCGTTGCAGTGCTCCGGTCTTCGCTTTGCACAAGTGAGTTTTACTCACTAATCCCTACTTAGTAGACTAATGATATTTAGGGGTTGATTAGATTTAATTAAGTGCAATTAAGTGGATAGATTAGATTAGAATAATTAAATTAGGATTTAGCTATGCATGTTAAGAGAATGGTTAGTGTATTAGCAAATAAACATGTCCTATTATTTATTGCACGAACCACGGAAATTTTTTGGGTCCGTCTCGGCTTCCAATTAGGCAATACGGGCCTAAATTGGATTTATTGCATATATTTAATAATTTTCGTAATTATTTAATTAATTAATTATTTTCCAGAAATTAGACCGGGATGGTTGACGACCGAAATTTTATGCTGATTATCGTGGTGTAGTCTGTTTATTTAGTTGAGTTGTAGTTTGTGTTGAAATGAATTATTTGTGATTATAAGAACATTTTCCCGAATTAATTAATTTTGGTAATTAATTGGAAAATAACCGGGCGTCGGTTGACGGTGCCAAAAATGTTTTAGTGGACTACGAAAAATGGTGTGATTTGTGGAAAGGAAATTATAATATTTTGGTTAAGGCTGACCGTGTGCTCACGCACGTGTACTTTTGTCGGAAATGAATAAAAGGACAAATTGATTGTACATTCAGAGTATCATGTTATATGCTAGCTCGGTGACTCTACATGTCATTTTGGAGAATGGATAGCATATCATGTCGGCTCGGTGACTCTGTAGGTCATTTTGGAGAATGGACGACATGTCATAACGGCTCGGTGACTCAACATGTCACTTTGGAGAATGGACGTTATGATGAATATACTCGGTGACTTAATATGTCATTTCGGAGAATGAATTGTGTAAAATACTGGCTCGGTAACCCGATAGGTTATTTTGGAGAATGGACAGTATTGTTTGAAATGACTAAGAAATGATTTGTATGACATGTAATCTACTAGGTCGATTGATCGATATTTTGATCGATAACGTTTGATTGGGTGCCTATTTGAACTGTGCTAATTTGCATGTGGAATCTGAGGCCAAAGTAAGTTCTCTTATTCGTGTGTGCTTAGGCGGCCCATAGTGTATTGGTTTATTAATCAGGTCTTAGGGGTAGAACTCACTGAGACGTTATCTCACTGGTTATTATATAACCATTTCAAGCCCCTAGATGGCAGCACCTCCACCTCCTCGTCCTCCTATGCATTTTGGTATCCCTGAAGAGATCACCGAGGTAGCGTACCACTTTCCGATACACCCTTACCCAGAAGGATTATAGTACGTTTTAGTAGAGTCCAAGGTCTGGATTGACGTGGGTAGAGATGACCTGGTGCCCCATGAGTATCGATCATGGTATCGTCACTACTATGATGGGCGAAGAGAAGGTCCCATTTCGGAAGGTGATGTGCCTTTGTACATTCTGGAGGGAGCATTTAGGTTGGGGACAACAGACCTTAAGGATGGGTCGGTAGTAGATGCCAAGGATCCCAAGCTTGAGGGCGATCCCAAGTCTCCAGTATACTCAATCGAGGGTGCTAACTGGAGTGAAGAGGAAGGGGAAATCGTTGAATATGATGAGCCATGGGAGGAAGAAGACGAGGAACCTGAGGTGGAATTTGATGAGGAGGAGCCCGAGGATGACCCTGGAGAAGAAGAGGAGGAAGAAGAAGAACTTAAAGAGGAACCGGAGGACCCAAAGGAGGATTCAGAGTATGACCCGTATGAGAACTGAGATCCCATCTTGCTTGCAAACCTGGGTTGGGAACTGATGTGTGATAGTTCAGCCTTGTTGAATAGCATTGTAATATATAACGTGGGGTTTGCTCTATATAAAAGTGTGGTTGTGGTTTTTCAGTTGTGAAAAATATGGCTCTACTTTTCTATTCCATTGTTTTATTGTCTGGGGATTTATTATATGCTTCCACATGCATATTAAAATAAATGGGTTAGCGATGCATCTTGGAACGTTGCTATAAATCGACCAAGTAAGGGATGGGCATGCGTTTGAGGATCAGAGCATGACACTCCAATTATTACGACCCCTTAGGCCATGGCCAATACAAGAGTCGACGGTCTGTTGGCATGACCAGGCATTGTCATGCCCCATCGGGCATAGCATTATCTTGAGTAATTAGATGCATTAGGACAACATTTCATTAGGAGTATTAGTCCGACATCAATTGCAACTCGGCATCTAGACCCTTGTTAGGCATCCAATAAAACTGGGCATCGTCTTGCATATTCATACGCATCAACATGGAACCATTACCCTACATAATCATATGCATCATGACCATTACATGATCACATAAGCCCTCAACCACTTAAGGCAGTTTCATTTGCCATTTAATTAGCCCAATATAAATAAGGCTCAAGCTGAAATTGTAATATTATGTTAGTGGGCCCCAAAAGAAGAAATTGATATAGCTAGTACGATTACCTAGAGGGGGGTGAATAGGTATAAAAGATTTTTCTTTTGATAATTACACAATGCTTAGATAGATAAACGATTTGCAGCAATTAAAAAATAATCGTAAGACTGAGTAAGGGAAAGAGAGAATTAGACACGCGGTTTATAGTGGTTCGGCTTGTTTCAAGCCTACGTCCACTCTTTCGCACCGACACCAATTGGCTGGATTCCACTATGAACAAAGAGATGTTACGGTGATGATCTTCCTTGACTTCTTGGTGTAGACGATCTTCCACACTCTCAAGGTGTCACTAGAAAATGAACACTCTCTCGTGTATACAATTTCGCTCAAATAGTATCGACTAATAATCAAGGATCTTCGACTGGGAATTTTTCTATCGATCACACTCTTTAAAACAACTTGAATGTCTTCCTTTTATACTCCTTTATGCCATCATAGCCGTTGGCACTTACCAAAGGAATTCCTCCAATCTTCCCGTTGGACGGAATCAATCACGAAGATCATTCGAGCTATTTAAGGAACTTGGCGATAGCCCATCAATCCTGTTCGCCCATACAATCGGGATCTTGGTTTCCAAGAATAGAACATTCCAAGAATACTTCGACAACCATCGGATCTTCAATCGATCTAGATAAGACCAAACAAAGAATCCGAGATGTTTATCCAACCAAGGGATCTTTTCCGAGAGGATAGGATCGAATCCTCAACCATAAGCTTCGGCTCGGATTTCCTTTACTACCGGATTAGAAAGACTCATCGGTGAGAATAATCTTGAGTCTTGAGTCTTGAGTCTTGAAATAATAAAGTCTTGAGACTTTAATCTTCGGTCTCTCGAATATCCGACTTTAGATCGATAGAAACGTTTTGTCGGCTTCAAAAGACTCTGAAAGATTTCTCCAACAATCTCCCCCTTTTTGATGGTGACAAAACTTCCTTGTAGATTTGAACAACTTTGACCTGCAAAAACATTTCTCAAGCAATATGGCTAACTCATAAAGATTAATAAAACAACCACATTCTCGCATCCACAAAGAAAATTGGTTAGTCTTTCATGAGTAATACCATAAAACAACACTTGATATGAACGCAACCACCAAGCATTTAAATCCACAGTCAAGAGTACTCAAGTCAAACTCAAAAAAATATAGCCACAAATTCAAAGACTAAAAGATAAAATGATGAAAGTTGATGAAGTTGATTGTTCAAATTGATTCTCCCCTTTTTGTCATCATGAAAAAGTGAGAAAGGGATCGAGTCCGCTTGGGAATGCGAACGATTTGGAAATCTCCCATAGACGAACTAAGCCTTCTAGCCTCTTCAAGTCTTCCCTTAGATTAGCTACCTCCTCTCCTTTTGCATTGGCTTGAAGTTGTAGAGCAAGGTCTTTCATTCTCGTCTTCCAGGGTAACCGAAGACGCTTTGCCAAAGCATTCTTGATGGATTGAATCTCACGCCTAGAGCATATATCTGTCCTCGCATTTCCATAAGTATATCAATAATACGACGAAAATCTACCGAGCTATCCGTCTGTGTACTTGCATCGCTTTTCGGATGGAGTGAATGCGGACGTTGGTGCTTCGTGTAATCTTGCGATTTGGGGTCGACGTATCTTGTCCTTCTTCGGGCAATTTAGAAACCCGAACTTCTTCCGGGTCTGCTGGAGATGATCTTGGACCTTCACTATTGGCAGCATGTGGTGAAGACCTTTCTTGCTCGCCAACTCCCCCTGTCTCTAGGACATCACAAGGGGAAGAGTGATGATCATGTTCTTGATGTTCCTTGTCTCCGTAGTCCGATGCAAACCGGTTCTTTCTCTCCTTCTCTCTCCTTTTCTCCTTCTTTCTCCTTCTCTCTCTCGCCGATCTTCTTCTCTCGATCTTTCCTTGCTCCTCTTCCTCTCTCTCGTTTCGTTGAAGTTCTATTGATCGAGGCACGTAACGTCCGGTTCTCGTTAAAGCAACGATTGTGGGATCCTCATCTTCTTCATCTTCATCCTCTAAGATGAGAGTCCTTTTCTTCTTCCTCGATGGGGCTCCAATGACTTCTTTTCCTTTTCTTTTTGAAGCGGATGGGACTGGAGTCTTCACTCGAACTTCTCCATTGCCTTGGAAAGCTCTTGTAGATGCATCTTCGTCGATCTTCAAACCTACCACCATCTTATCGCACGGTCGAACACAAAGTGAATGGGGCGGTTCAATATTCATGTGTCTAAAGATCTTGGTCACTGCACCCGGGATAAGGCAATTGTCCCTTGTCTTTTGACACCGCTTCCGTACATATGGAAAAGAATCGTGTGCGGGAGAGAGAACTTCCGTCCGAGTTGATTGCATACATCAACTTTGCTTGAATAAGACACGAAGTCTTTGATGTAGACTTTGGTCCGAGACAGCTTGATTACGATCTTATGAAGCACAATGTTGATTGCATTCATCCTGAATAGGTAACTCTCTTGTCTCAAGCGTCCCTATCCTTGACAAGATCCGAGTAGTACGTGCGGGTGAGACTTTGATTGGCGATAACGCCCTCGTTCAACTCCAACAATGTCTGCCAATATATTCACATCTACCACGTAGACTTTGTCTCAAACATCGAACGAAATTCTATTCGCATCCAAAAAGCTCGATTTGAATAGAAATAAGCGGTTAAATGTGCGTACCCGTCCGTAGAGTCAGAGCAAAATTTCTCAAGTTGAAGCAAGTTCAACTTCTCTCTCAAGTTCATGTTGATGGCGTCTAGAAAGTCAAAATCAACACTTCGAGGGTTTATCACCCCTCTTTTCAACAGGTTTGCCATATACTTTCTCCTCGTTCCTCGGATTTAAACAAATCCAATCGATTTCCTTTCGTCTTCGCTGCCACACCCATTCTCGGTTGAAACTCAAGGAACATTCTATCATCATCGTTCCCTTCAATTAAATTTTGTCCAGGTACACGAGGATCACTTGGAATATTTGCAAGTGCATCCTCTCGCTTTTCCTCTCGGAGCAATTCCTAACTCCTCCATTCTCCGCAGAAAAGATATTCATTTCCATAGTTCTTATCCTTAAGGAAATCGTCTATGTAATTCAATGGTGTACCGGTTATTTTCAACGCACGATAAAGCTTGTAGATATAGGAGGGTTTTGGACTCTTACGGGGGTCGGCTTCCTCGATTATCTCTTCTTCAAGATGATGACTTTCACCATGTTGGGTAGGAGGCGATGAATGACGTGGATGAGAACGAATCGGACTTTGTTGCTGACTTGAAAAGTCTTCCTCTTCATAAGATCGAAGTGTATTGGTCCCTTCTCCATTCTTTGTGGTCCCCGCTTGCTATTCTCGATGATTTCCTCGAAGAAGACATTCTTCTTTGTCGATTTGAGAGATTCCTTTGCTTGCTTCCCAAGGAAAAATGACCACTTTCTCGACGATGAACAAGAGATTGAAACAGTTCGGGAGAAGAGTACTTTTTAGGGTTTTGACGATTGAGGAAAAAGCTGTATATATATATTTAACTCACTTTTTGAAAAGGAAGTTCAATCGACACGGGGAAAGTGTACGAACATTTCTTTTCAAAATCAATAATCGCCAAAATTAATCTTTTGAAAAGACAAGTTTTTTGATTTTCACACGTATAATAACCGAATAACAAAATCGTACATTTTCGAGTTCGAATAAAATAGCCACTTACGTCTATAGCCATGAATGTCTCGAGTCGAAGATCTCGAGATCGAGAGATTAGAGTCTAAGGACTCGTTGAGTCTTTAGACTTTAACTTCTTCAAGCTTCAAAATGTTGAGTCTTGAAAGGATAGCGTCGAATTGATTTTTCTCCAAAGGCTTTGTGAAAATATCCGCTAGTTGACTTTTTGAATCAACAAATTGAATCGAGATTTCTCCGTTTTGAATATGATCTCTAATGAAGTGGTGTCGAATCTCAATATGCTTTGCTCTTGAATGAAGAATTGGATTTTTGGTAAGATTGATCGCGCCGGTGTTGTCACATCTCGATTTCGTGCATGAGTCTTCAATGCCAAAGTCTTGTAGCTGTTGTTTGATCCATAGAATTTGCGAACAGCAACTTCCAAGAGCTACATACTCGCTTCGTTGTTGAAAGAGCCACGGTACTTTGTTTCCTTGAAAACCAAGATACTGTTCTATTTCCAAGCAACGACAAGTTCCGTAAGTGCTCTTTCTATCGACTCGCAACCGCCGGATCTCGCATCCGAGTACCCTAGAAGATCAAAGTCTCCTTTCTTTGGATACCAAAGACCGATGCTTGAAGATGAGGCAATGTATTTGATAATTCGTTTCACGGCACCGAGATGTGATTCTCTAGGATCCGATTGAAACCTAGCACGACACAAACACTTAACAAAATATCGTGTCTAGAAGCCGTAAGATAAAGAAGTGAACCAATCATGCTTCGTATAGCTTTTGATCTACTTTCTTCCCTTCTTCATCCTTGTCTATCTTCTCGAGAACATGACATTGGTATGTCGGTCTTTTTGCATTTTTCTAATCCAAATCTTTTGACAAGATCATTTGCATATTTTTCTTGATGAATAAAAGTTCATTCCTTCATTTGCTTCACTTGGAGTCCAAGAAAGAATGTTAATTCTCCCATCATACTCATTTCAAACTCATCCTGCATAGAAAATTTCTTGCATAGGCTTTCATTAGGAGATCCAAATATAATATCGTCTACATATATTTGAACAAGTAAAAAGCTTTTGATTTCCTTTTTGATAAATAAGGTAGTATCTACTTTACCTTTGACAAAACCGTTCTGTATTAGGAACTTACTTAGCCTATCATACCAAGCTCGAGGTGCTTGCTTTAAACCATACAAGGCATTTTTCAGTCTAAAGACTGAATTTGGCTTCTTTGGGTCTTCAAATGCAGGTGGTTGTTCCACATAAACTTCCTCATGGATGAATCCATTTAGAAATGCACTCTTGACGTCCATTTGGAATAACCTGAAATTTTTATAGCAAGCAAACGCAAGTAATAGACGAATAGCTTCTAACCTTGCTACCGGTGCGTAGGTCTCATCATAGTCTATTCCTTCCTCTTGCGTGTATCCTTTGGCCACGAGTCTGGCTTTGTTCCGTACGACTTTTCCATCCTCGTTCATCTTGTTCCTGAATACCCATTTGGTTCCAATAATAGTTTTACCTTTTGGTTTAGATGTCGATCCCGGACATCATTGATGTTAAACTGTCCGAGTTCTTCTTGCATAGCTTCAATCCAAATTTCATCGATAAAGCTTCTTCTATGCTTTTTGGTTGAATTTCGAGATTAGAGCCACAAAGCACTAGATTCTTCACGTCTTTTTGATCTCGTGCGGATTCCTTCATTGATTTCACCGATAATGAGATCTTCGGGATGACTGGATTTGTGCTTCCGATTCTTGGTTGATTTTCCCGGTTGATGATCTCTTTCTTTATTTGAATCTTCAAGAACATCTTGATGTTGGACTTCCAGAGACTGAGATGCTTCTTGAGTTGTAAGTCTTGAAAGATCTGGAGTTGGTTCAGACTCTTCATATTGAGTCTGACTGGACTCAACTTGCGTTGAGTCTTGGAATTTGACATTCATTGATTCCTGCACCGATTGGCTTTTCTTGTTAAAGACTCTGTAAGCCTTGCTTGTCGTAGAATATCCAAGGAAAATGCCTTCATCTGATCTTTCTTCAAACTTACCAACTCGATCATTTGCATTTTTCAAAATAAAGCATTTGCAACCGAACACATGAAAATATGAAACAATAGGCTTCTTACATTTGAATAATTCATAGGGGTTTTCTCTAAAATGGGTCTTAGAAAGACTCTATTGATGATGTAACATGCTGTTGAAACAAATTGAAATTTCAAAATCGAGAAGAAATTTTACTTTCAATTAAAAGTGTT
The DNA here is from genome assembly GCA_014182725.1 of Eucalyptus brandiana. Taxonomy (NCBI): domain Eukaryota; kingdom Viridiplantae; phylum Streptophyta; class Magnoliopsida; order Myrtales; family Myrtaceae; genus Eucalyptus; species Eucalyptus brandiana. The sequence continues at coordinate 30,611,097 of CM024670.1, forward strand.
CTAGCCATTTCTTGAAGAGATCTATTCTTTCTTTCCACAACTCCATTTTGTTCGGAGTATATGGAGAGGAAAATACATGATTAAAACCAGATTTATCACAAAACTTTGTAAAGTTTTGGTTTTCAAATTCACTTCCATGATCTCGTTCTTATACTTGAAATAGCACATCCTTTTTCATTTTGAACCTTTTTAGCAAACTTTTCAAAGTACAAAAAGGTTTCGACTTACTTGCAAGAAAATATACCTGTGTAAAACGAGAGTAATCATCCACAATTACTAGACAATATTTCTTACCTCCAATGCTCTGGTTCTTGTTGGTCCAAAGAGATCCATATGCAGCAACGGAGAACATGATTAGTAGAGATATGTTTTATATGCTTAAATGAATTTCTTACCTGTTTTCCCGCAATACATGGTGTGCATGAGTCGACTTTTGATAAGGTAATTTTGGTAGACCTTGAACAAGCTTCTTTGATGAGATTTTGGCTAATTGCTTCATGTTGACATGGCCAAGCTTTCTATGCCATAAGCCCGCTTCATCTTGAATTGAGATGAGACATTGCGTTTCATTTGGTCTTACATCAAGAAGGTAGATATTTCCATGCCTTCGACCCATGAAAGACTCGAGTTGAGTCTTTACTTATTCCGAACATATGCCTTCTTGAAAAGAGATCTTGAACCCAAAGATCACACGCTTGGCTAATGCTTTGAGAAGATTATAGTTGAGTCCTTCCACTAAAGAAACATTGCTTATTGTGAGATTTCCAATTTTAACAGCCCAAATCCCACAATGCTTCCTTTGTCTTTGTTTCCACCAAATGAAACTTTTCCACCATTTACTTGAACAATCTTTATAAAGCAATTTGAGTCTCCTCGTCATGTGTCTTGAGCATCCGCCGTCAAGATACCATTTTACCTTCTTTTTGACAGAGACCCGTAATCAAAGGAGAGTCTCAAGCTTTCTTTGGTACCCAAATTTTCTTGGGTCCTTTGGTGTTAGTAGGATAAGCATTATTAGGCCATACCCTTTTAACAAGGCTTCCGGATCATAGGACACTCTTTTTCAAAGTGATCTTGACTCGTTACACTTTGAACACCTTAGAGCATTTCGACCTACGTACTTTACAAAAACCTTTTGAAATGATTTTTGTACGCTTCTCTCGATGGTCTTTTCTTGATTCTTTCTTTTACTTTCGGAAAATCAATCAAAGGGATTGTTTCGCTGTCATTCCTAAACCGGACTTGTTGAAGTAAGGTCTTTGAACCGAAAGAACTTTCTCGAGTTTTTCGGACCCTATTGAAAATTTCTTTGAAATATTTGATAAGTCGGTTTTTAAGAAAGCATTTTCTTTCGAAAGTTTATCTTCATTCTCTTTAAGAGTAGAAACATTCAAGTCTAGACTTTTCACTTTTTCTTCTAAAATATTTTCCTTTTGTTTTAAAGCTGAGTTTTCCTTTTTCGTTTGGAAATCTTTTTGAGAGAAGTCTTAAGACCGAAACATAATTCATCAATATATTTAGAGACTTTGACAGAATTTTAAAATCACTTACCTCAAATTCACTGTCCGAATCGATCCAGTCCGAGTCCGATTGTGCCATTAGACACAGATTGGCATATTCCTCATCACTTTCTTCACACTCTGTATCGCTTCCAGGTTTCGGCTTTGAGAGCTTTTCGAGACTTTTCGATTTTTCCTCTCTTCTTCTTCAGAAGAGGACAGTTGGGTCTGATGTGTCCCTTTTTCTTACATTCGAAGCATACTACATCTTTGTTTGGTTCTTCATCAACAAACTTGGTTTGCTTTGTTTCGAAAACTTTGTTTTCTTGAGTTGAACCTTCTTCCTTTTCTATTCAAATTTCGAATCTTCTTATCATAAGAGCAAGCTCCTCATCATCCAGGATCTTCTTCGAATCAGTATCATCGAATTATCATTAGATCTTAATGCAATGGATTTCTTACCTCTTGGATCTTCGTCTTTGTTGATTCGCTCCACTTCGTAAGATTGAAGAGTTCCAATCGCTCATCTACGATAATGGCATAATTCTTTGCGTCTCTCGTATTGAAGTCTTTATATGATTCCAATCCTTGGAGAGTCCTCTCAAAGAACTTGTTCACCTTCATAGGATCGTAATTTTCTGTCCTTGATTATCAAGTCCATTGACAATATCTCGTAAAACGGCTAAACATGTCGGTTATAGATTCTCCCGGTTTCATTTTGAAGGCTTCGTATTGACCAAGAAGAATATTAATTCTGGTCTCCTTCACTCCTCTGTCCCTTCATAGGTAATATGTAATCTATCCCGGACTTCTTTTGCTTTGTGACACAAGAAGATATTCTCATATATTCGATTGGTAACAAAGCACAATATAAAGAATAAATTGCTTTTGCATCGAGTGCTTGTCTCTTGTTTATCTCATCTTGAGACATTCCGCCGGTCTCAACAGTTTCTTTCCCTCTTTCGGATATTGATGCAACAAAAGTAGGAGTGATTCCTCTCTCCACAACATCCCATTCCGTAGGATCCTTAGATCGTAGGAAAGCTTTCATCTTGTTCTTCCGGATGTTGTAATCCTTTCCATCGAAGTAGGGTGGTCTCGGTATTGCTTTGACCTTCCACCAGCCCCGATGCTAGCATACTAGCCATGGATCTTTTACTCAAGTAAAACACTTCAAATAGAGTAAGAACACGTGCTCGATACCAATTGATATAGCTAGTACGATTACCTAGAGGGGGGTGAATAGGTATAAAAGATTTTTCTTTTGATAATTAAACACTGCTTAGATAGATAAATGATTTGCAGCAATTAAAAAATAATTGTAAGACTGAGTAAGGGAAAGAGAGAATTAGACACGCGGTTTATAGTGGTTCGGCTTGTTTCAAGCCTACGTCCACTCTTCTGCACTGACAGCCAATTGGCTAGATTCCACTATGAATAAAGAGATGTTACAGTGATAATCTTCCTTGACTTCTTGGTGTAGACGATCTTCCACACTCTCAAGGTGTCACTAGAAAATGAACACTCTCTATGTATACAATTTCGCTCAAATAGTATCGACTAATAGTCAAGGATCTTCGTACTGGAATTTTTCTATCGATCACACTCTTTAAAACAACTTGAATGTCTTCCTTTTATACTCCTTTATGCCATCATAGCCGTTGGCACTTACCAAAGGAATTCCTCCAATCTTCCCGTTGGACGGAATCAATCACGAAGATCATTCGAGCTATTTAAGGAACTTGGCGATAGCCCATCAATCTGTTCGCCCATACAATCGGGATCTTGGTTTCCAAGAATAGAACATTCCAAGAATACTTCGACAACCATCAGATCTTCAATCGATCTAGATAAGACTAAACAAAGAATCCGAGATGTTTATCCAACCAAGGGATATTTTCCAGAGGATAAGATCGAATCCTCAACCATAAGCTTCGGCTCTGGATTTCCTTTACTACTGGATTAGAAAGACTGTCAGTGAGAATAATCTTGAGTCTTGAGTCTTGAGTCTTGAGTCTTGAAATAATAAAGTCTTGAGACTTTAATCTTCGGTCTCCGAATATCCAGACTTTAGACTGATAGAAACGTTTTGTCAGCTTCAAAAGACTCTGGAAAGATTTCTCCAACAGAAATTGAAAAAGAAACTGAAAAGTCATTAAAGCAAAAAGGAGAGGGGAGAGGGCTTGGCTAAATAGAAGCTGAGAGTTCCCTCGACCAAAAGGAAAAGAAAGAAAAGAAGAAGAAGAAGAAGAAGAAGAAGAAGAAGAAGAAGAAGAAGAAGAAGAAGAAGAGAAATGGGGAAGAAAGGAAAGAAGTTTTGGCACGTGCACGCCTCGGATGCCTTGCCAAGCCGACTTAACTCCATAACGTAGCACCCAGTAAGAGATCAAGCCCCTCATTCGTCCAATTGAAGTAATTTTTGGATTTATGGCTCAAATTCGGAATTTTTGGAAAATCGAGCTGCGAAGTCTGATTTTGGAGTTGTTGAGCCGTGTATTTTTGTAGGAATGGTGTTTTAGGGTGTTGTGGAGCCGTGAGATTTTACGGATCGTGATTTGAGCTTATGGTTTGTCCGAAACAGAATTTCAAAGTTTCCTGCGCGCAGTGAACAGTATGCATCCAGCAGCTTTGGGCCCGTATTTTGTCATTTTTCGGCTTGATTTTGGGATGGTCAAGTTGGGATTCTTGTAATATGTGTCAAGGGCTCTCTATTGACTATAAGTACGTTTGGAATGGGGTTCGGAGGAGGAAGTTATTGCGTGACTAAGTTTTGCGCTTAAACTCCACGTCATGAATGGCTTGAACAATCGTTTTGGTTATGCGATTTGTTAGTGCATGGAGGTCCTTTTGTTAGAGTTAAGGCGTAATTTAGTTGTTTCGTAGTGGAGATAGAGTTTTATTAGATTTTAACATTTTTCTCGTTTATTTGATAGGGCCTTGAGTTCGTCGATACGAGTATTGTTCGTTGTTCGGTCGTAAACGACGAGGTGAGTGGTACTATATCTTCTTTGGTTTTATAAAATCATGTCTTGAAGTATGTATGTATATATATTGAATCAAGAAGAGCATTTTTATTGTATAAAAGTCAGATCGAGCAATTGCTACTCTTTGGTTGATCGTAAATGTTTGAAAAGCATGTTATACAAGGTTTGTGGAGAAATATATATGAAATTGCTTTGCGACTGATTTATGGAAAGATGATATGAAATAGATGATGGGCTATGTTGCAAAATGTTATTTGTTTGGTTTAAACTATTGATTTCTGGATTGCATTTCTAGTATTGGAGAATGGTTATTTATGCTCAATATAACTGTGAACCCAGTGGGGGGTTTTTGGGGTATGCATGCGAAGTTTAGGATATCCTTCTGGGCCCAACCACCGGCTTTGTAGGAGGAGACCTTGCCAAGGGGAGAATCTTGGTCGCCTTGTCACAAGGCGTTGTGTCATGACCATGGTTAGTGATTGAGCAAAAGATTGATCAATGGATAGACCATTGATATGTGTTTTTGATGGAGGTTATTCAATGGATTCGACCATTGATACTTGACTTTTGATGGTGATTCAAATGACTTCTCCATATTAGTATAAATCTTTGATGAAAAGAAATAACTCTTATAAGATTCAATATGTATTTTATATATTGAGTTGGTGTTATGAAGTTTGGTATTACTTTTTATACATGCATAGTGGTTGTTTGATCTGCTTAAAAGATATGTATTACTCACTAAGCTATGATTGCTCATCCCACTCCTCCTTTAATCTTTTCAGGTTCCTCGGTTAGCAGTGAATAGAGCGAGAGTGCCGTCGGTGGGAAACTTTTGGGGAGTTCTATTTTTGTTTGGTATGTTTTAAGGAAGTGGTACCTGCGATCCTTGCTAGTGGTTGGATTGTTTGAGTCTAAATGTCTATAACTTTTGGTGGATTATAGAAACTCTGATGTTGCAACCGATTTGAAGGTTTATCTGATATATATATATATATATATATATAAGTTGATATCAGATTGTTGGTTGTGTTTGATGCCGCGTCCTTTGTATGGAAGGACAGCCATGTCATCCCCATTCTTTGTTGTTTTGGGGTGTGACAGAAACAACAAAGTCCGGCAATTTTTACACTTAAAATTGTGGTAAAATAATCACACTCGATCATGTACTTAAAATCAACTCGTCAAATTTTGCACACTTTCATTTTAAAACCATATTGTCTCATTTAACACGAAAAACACAGCGTCCAAATATGACACCTTAAAATTTGTCATCTTCTTGACAATGAAACCTTCTTTAAAAGATAGCATTTAAGGTTTATAATTTAGACAATCAATAGCATGGCACAACAAGCTCAAGCAACATGAGTTATGCATAATTTCATTTAAAAAATCAAGCATAAAATTCTACTTAACGACTAATCCGTCATTCATTTGCACTAATTGCCATTAATTAGCGTTAAACGACATTAATTGGGACTAAAATGCAATTAATTAAGATAATCACGCTTAATTAATCTAATTGAGATTAATTAAGCAAACCACTATTAATTAATCTACCCACAGTTAATTAAGCTAACCACAAGTAATTAAGGTAATCATCCTTAATTAGTACTAATTTTAATTAGCCTTAATCTAATCCATCCTTAACTGTGATAACACTAAACCATCATTATCTACCACTAACCACTATTACCCTTAAATTACACCTACCCCTAAATGCAATTAACACTCTAATCAAGGATTATGAATTAACTTACGGTTTTTCCGACGATGGTGGGCTCACAACGACGGTGGCATGATAGTGACGAAAACACAGAGTTTGCAGCCCAGTGGCGGCACCATGGCATGACGACTCCTCAAAACCCATGGCCAAGCTTGGGCTTGGCTTGGGCGGTGGTGAACCGGCGATGGTGGCAATGGTGGTGCAATAATGGGGTGGCAAATATGGTGGCTCAATGGTGGTTGTGCTTTGATGATGGGCTCGGAAATGGTGGTGGTTCGGTAGTTGAGCAATGGATGACGGTAGAAAACACGACGGCGAAAGATGGTGGAAATGGCGGTGGTGAAGGTGGGCGGCTATGGAGGTGATCAAGGGAAGAAGAAGAAGAACTAAAAAGAGAAAAATGGAGAGAGATGGGTTGAGGAGGCTTCGACTGAAAGGGGGGGAATGTGAGGGGAGAGAGAGACAGAGACAAAGAGAGATTTTTCTAAAAATCTCATCATTATTTCCAACAAAAATCACTAAAATCCTCCTTAATTCACTCTTCTCCTTTCATTCTCTCATTTTGACTTGAGTCCATAAATGCAAAGGGCATTTTGGACATTTCACACACTTTTTGACCAAAATTTCCAAATTTGCCTTTAGGCCTGTTTGCTTGAATGGGCTTAAATTGGGCTTGGTGGGCCTAGTTAGGCCCTCATGGTCGAACAACATGGGCATGAGGCCCATTGGCCTTCACTTGGCCCGGCTTCTCTTTTTGGCTTCCAATTCTCAGTTGACTAATCATTTTTCCGAAAAATTATAAGCTTGTTGATAAATTGCAGATAAATGAGGTGACGTCCAATAAATTAGTCTTAAAATCCTCAAAAGTTCGATTCTCGAAATTGAATTAAATTTCATGGTTAAAATCGATCAAATGCGACTTTAGTACGGCTTAAACTATTGGGTGGTTTTAAGGGGATTTCGCGCGGTTGACTCATGGTCGATAATTTTCAATCCATGTCTGTGCCTCTTCGAATCTTGGATGACTCTCAATTATCATGTAATCACAAGGATTCAATTATGTACCTTGAGTACATGACCAATAAAAAATTAGTTTATTGTTGTTCACAGCAAGTATCCTAATTGTGTGAAATTACTAGCAAATCGACTACGTACTTTTGTCGAATCGATTTATACCTGTTCGCTAATTGACTTATAATAGTGTAGTATTAACCATTGTCGATCTTTAAGATTGAGCAGTCGATTCCTGATAAAATTTTCTGGTTTTTCATTAATCCCTCATAACTTCTTCCAATAAATTAGTTAACTTATGAGTGATCAGTTCAAAGTAAATTGACCATTAATGCATTGATGAAATAACCATTTCATATATTTCGAAAGGGGTCGAATTTCAGGATAACACATATCTACAAATGGGCTAAGAAGAACTATTTTCCTCTAGAAGTACCCTAAGTATCTCAGGCCTTATTTTCTCAAAACCAAAATTACCACATGTCCTTCAATCTGTCTATATGTTTCAATCCTTAGACTTTCCACCTTTGGAAAAATCTAACTCCATAACCCCATTCCCGGCATTAGAAGAGTTTATAGATGTTCACAATCGATTTTGTCATATTCCTAAGGTCCCGAATTCTACAAATATTGACAGCCATAGAAGACAAAAGAAAGTCATGGTTACTGAAGTTGTCCTAAATTGGCAGTCATAAAATGCCTTGGCCCAGAATAATGTTCTCAAGATAATTGGCATCAAGCTTTCAATTGTCTAAGCTTGTCTAGATCATGTTGACCAAAAAGTTGATTAAACGGCTTTGGTCACAAATAAATTGCTTGAGACATTCTAAAAGAAACTTCAGCAAATGGAATATGAAGATATGTTTCTCATCATTATTTGGAAGACCAGATGGCTAAAATGGAAAAATTGAAGAGACAAATCAAGCTTCTGTAGGATGGAAAATTTGTTCCTCCTCCAGACCGATTTTCCTAGCCTTGGCAAACGATTCCAATGGAAGTAGGCCCCTCTAGGGCTACATCAATTGCCTCAATTATAGATGAAGCTTTGAAGCAGGATTCAAGGGATATTGTTACGCTCTGAATCTGTATCAGAGAAATGGAAAAGTAAAGGAAAATTAGTGAAAAAAGAAGAAGCTAGCTCCTAAACCTTTTTCAGAACCCCCCTTTGCTCATATGGTTTTAAAAACACTTGAGGCCTTTTTGCAAGATCAAAGCAGACAAAAGGTGCCAACTATTGTTGTATTTGATTTTGCTAAGCAAAATACCTTTGAATCAGTCTCAGTATCGGACTCTCTTTCCTCCCAAAACACTTCAACCCTAAGCCACAAACATTGATATTCCATGTGCTTGCTATCTTTATGGCCGACCCCCTAGATATAGAAATGGAATCAAATCCATCAGAGCTATAAGTTGTACACCTATAACTCAAACCGAGAACACAAGTCTTCATCCTCAAAATACTATTTTACACTTGATGATATCCCATATTCCAATGGCCAGATAGATTACAAGAATTTCATGCTTGGGTCAATATCAAAACACTTTATGTTGAAAGTTGATATGAAATATTGACTGAATTTATGAGCAGATTTACCATAAGCTTAAAAGATTGGTGGAGAACTGTTTCTGATCATGGTCAAATGACATTTTTACTCAAAACAGATTTCCATCAATCGATCCATGTGATTCACCACTTCTTTATTGGTAAACCAAACGACCTTTTTGAGCTTAGAAGAAAAGAATTTTTTGAAAAAAAAAATGGTGTTCTCTACGAAAAAGCATCTCGATAGGCATTCCAAGAAATGCTTAAACTATTCTATGCTCTTGGAGCTTATCCTAATATAAAGCAGGTATTTTTGGGCCTCTATTCCAAAAGAGATTGGCCAAACTATGGAGAGATCCATATAGAATAAGCTGAAAATGATTGCTCATGCTCCTCTTGTAGAATTCCTGTAGGAGATACATCTTACTCTTGATGATTTTTACGAATGGAGTCTTTCAAAAGTTACCTTAAGAGCAATAAAGAACTTGGCTGAGCTTGTCAAAAGCTTGAGTTAAGAATCAAGTGTTCAAAAAAAGATTCCTATTCTTGTGGGATCGATGCAAAAAACGAAGACATTTCAAAATATTCTCCTTTGGATATACGAAGAAAAAGCACAAAGGGTTATTTTTGCGAAAGAGACACTCTAGACGAAGCTCTTTTGGAAGGTGTAGAAAATCTGACAGGTGTTACATTTGTAACAAAAAATGCCATTTTGCCAAGAATTGTCCAAAAGCCGAAGAAAGAAATTCCCATTTAATTCAGAAGATAGAGGAGCAAACTAGAGTATCACTCTAGAATGATGATGTTGAATCAGTCTTCTCCTTGGAAGATGAAGCAACCAAACACACTATGTGTGCCATCTAGATGTGGTCACAAACTAGTGACACTAAAAGCTCGTCAGAGGAACTTGAAGAAGAGGCATTTTTCTTCTCTAACCCTCTCATTATCCAAGATCTTTGTACATATGCTCCTTCCATCCTCCCATATTTCCTTGTAAAAATATACCTATCCAACTATGACAGGCCCATTTCTCTTATTGCCCTCATCAACACTAAAGCCAGTGCTTCTATTTTTGATACAAATATACTTTCAGAAAAATACTAGATGTCATACACCCAGTATTTTAACTTTGCTTCTAGACATATCTTTGCTACAAAAGTTGCAAGTAAACCTATCACCATACAATTCTTTTCCCAGTGTGTAGCCACTACCAAGATTCTTGGCTCTAGCTTACCAAATAAAGATATCATTATTGCTTAGGATATCTTTACACAAATTCATATACTTAGAATTGTGCCTAATGGACTACGGTTCAAAGGGCAGTTCTAGGAATTTGTAGACATCTAAAGATTATTCACTATTTAGATGAGCATATTGGATCCAATTCTGCAAAACCTTCTTGGGGTATGTGTAGACTCTCACTCAGATTTTGTCCAAAAATGCTCTAACTCTTTATGGAAAAATCCTAATTTCTTCATGAATCTTCTTTTCAAGAAAAATGAGGATGTCAATCCCTCCAAAGCCAATCACTCTGGAATGAATCCATAAAATTTACTTTTAGCATAAAAGGAATATTCAGATTTACTTCATCAAGAATTAATAGAGCCCTTAGATTTTCAATGGGCTTGTGAAGCATTTTATGTCAATAAGCAAGTGGAGCAAAATGGAGGAAATATGAGATTGATTATCAATTATCAGCCTCTCAATTAATTTTTACAAGATGATAAATTTCCTCTGCCATAGCGGATTTCTTTATTTTGTAACCTCACTTAAGCTAAAATGTATTCCAAGTTTAACTTCCAAATCATCTTTCTTGGTAGTTGGAAATTCATCTTGAAGAGAGATACAAAATTGGATTTTGAATTCCAAATTAACAAGAGAGATACAAATCATCTTTTGTATTCCAAATTAACATTTCCAGTGGACAGTGCTCCATTTTGGCCTCAAAACAGCTCCTTCATTGTTTCAGAAGACTTTGTGCAGAATTTTCTAACCTATTCTAGTCAATGCTCAAATTTACATTGACAATATCCTCCTTTACAGTCCAGATGAAAATTCTCATTGTAAATTATTGGCCCAATTCGTAGACTTATGGCATCATGTTATCCCAGAGGAAGATGATCATTGCCTAGAAAGAAATTAAATTTCTTGTGATGCATTTTAAAGATGGAACTTATTATCCTAATCCTCATATTGCTGAAGAATTGCAAAAATTTCCTGATGAAAATCTTTCTCACAGGCAGGTTCAACAATTCTTTGGGATTGTATATTATCTAGGGGATTTTTTTTCAAAAAATCACAGAGTTTATAAGTCCACTATAACAAATATTCAAGGAAGATGCTCCTCCATGGGAACCACATCAAACTAAGTCTATACATAGACTTAAGGAAATTTTGCAACATCTCCCTCCTTTACAAATCCCTTCCACAAGGAAGTGGGTCTTGCAAACAAATGTCGATGATGAATATTGGGCTGCTGTCCCTTTTGAAGAAATTGATGGAAAGCAATGAGTTTATGGATACAAGAGTGGATAATTCACTCAAGCAGAAATGCATTATCATTCTACATTCAAAGAAATCTTGGCCATAAAATATGTCATTAAAAAATTTGAATTCTATCTTATGGGACATCATTTCCTTGTGCAATTGGACATGTCCTCATTCTCTCAAATGCTGAAATTCAAGCAGAAGCAAACTTCACGTCCATAGCTTCTTAGATTGGCATAATGGTTTTCAAAGTATTTCATTAAGACTAAACATATTATGGGAAAAAAGAATATACTTGTTGACTTTCTATCCAGACCAAAAGAATTTGCAGTAGACTCCCTTTAGATGATCTTCTTTCCTACCTTCTGTAAATTACAGTTTAATTGTACTGGACTTTTGTTGCGCACTCTCGAAAGGATGGATATGTAAGAGGGATAAGGGCAGGATTAGGGTTATAATTGCTGTCGAATGCAATTTGATTAGTTCATTTGATTTAATTTCTAGCACACTTGTTGTAAATTTTTTTCCTTTTTCTATTTTTCAACCTAATTTAAATAAATTTGGGGAAGCCAAATAAAAAAATACCATGAGAAAGAAAATAGTTAAAAAATGTCACATCATTATTTTACAGTCCTAATTTATAGAGGCAATGGAAATACTTGATTGCATTAATTTGACCAGGTTTAGAACTTAATTGTACTTTTTCTTGTTAAATGTTAAGACTCAATTTCATTTTCAAGATAAGTTTGAGGACTTCTGATGCACTTATTTTTTATATATATCACAAAGGTACCAACATCATAAGCACCTTATAGTCTCACTTCTAATCTAGTATCCAAATCTATGTTATACATAATTACGCACATATATACCAACCTATATGCATACACATTTATGTGCAAACTTTGTCTATTCATTTGCTTTTCAAAGACCTTTTAGCATAATCGAATATATAAATATTCTAAATTTCAATTTGTTCTTGAACTATTTGAATGCTATGGTTTTTCCAATAAGTTTTGCAAAGGTTTTTGATAGATTATAAAAATGATAAGTGTACTGGAAATCTTAAAACTTATCATCAAAGTGTAATTGAGTCATAAAACTAGTAAAAAATGCGATTTAGTCTGAAAATGTGTAATCAAGTTTTAAAAAGTATAATTAAGTTCTTAAACTTATTAGCGATTTCACTGAAGAGAGAATGGATAGGGACAAAATGCAAATAAGAAAGTGATTGACTGCACCATATCTAGTATGATACAGTGCATAATATGAGAGGAAAATAGAAATGCAAACAAGTAGTTTCATAAGCAATAGAAACATGGCATCTTCTTTATTGAATCTCTATAACCTTCTAGACCTAGGACTCGTTCGTGTTGTGAAAAATGAGGGGTCACACAAGAGTGATGATTTCTTTGCCCTGCCTTAGTAGCTTCGTGTGGTGGTATTGCTGGCAATTGTACGCCGCAAAACATAGCGTTCAACCCAAATTCTGCTGATGATCTCCCATGTGTCCTTAGTACTTTCCAGCTCTCTTGCGAGTCTGCGTGCTTCCTCGACAACATTCCATGTCACACTCCAAATCCTATAAGGATGAGTAAGAGAAACAACCATCCTTTTTCCAAGGATATAGTCTCTAACTGTACCTCAAATATCCAGCTCCCACAATAACACTCTTGCTTTAACAGCCACTAACTGAGAGACTTGAAAAAAATGATGAGAAGAAAGGAGTGAGCTGTCACAACCCAATGAGTAATACATTTCTTCTAAGCAGATCGAGCAATCGTCATGCACATTTAAAACACAAACATAACTCACTTTCATCAAATCTGGAATTTAACAAACATTCAAAACTAGAATTTGATATTTCTTACTTTAACATAATACGTTCATCACAAGAATACTCAAGATAATAATAGAACAAACACAAATGGTTCAGCCCATTGGTCAATCTCATAAAAGCACGCATCAATGGTTTATTCCATCAACTAAACTCATGCCATATATCAATGGTCTATTCTATTGATCAATCTCATATGAAATCACACGTTTATGGTCCATCCATAAACCAATATTTTACTTAATATCTAACCATGGTCATGACACAATGTCTGGTGATAAGCGACCAAGATTCCCCCATTGGCAAGGTTTATACCTATCATTAGCCGATGGCTCTGCCTATAAGGATATTTTAGACTAATATGCACATATTAAGCACCCAACCTCATCCTCCAGTCCATAAACAATCTCACATATTAGAATATATTTCACAAATCAATCACCAAAAGCTTTTGCAACTCAACTCATGTGCTAGAAATATTTTTCGTAAAACATTTCAAATCATTTCAAGACTCGTAACAATTTTCACTAACAATTTTCACACCATTCACATATACCAAAATGCAGCAAATGCTTAATCCAAATTTTATACAACAAACATACTTATTCATAACTCATAAAATATTAAATCTTTATCATTTTGAGGATATGAGTTTACAAATTCTTAGAAAAAATAGTATTACTCACCTAAAATTGAAAACCAACTTACAATAGTTACTTTAGTCAACACACTCACATTCTTATCAATTAGTAAAAAAAAAATGATATTAAAAACCAAGTACTACATAACTCTAACGAACAACTCGACTAAGCCACATTCAATTGTTAATGTATCGACTCCTAATCACTATGAAGAAGCTCGTTTATGGTGTACGTTTGCCTTTAGCCATCACGCGTAACACATATCCAAAACTTCAGAATTTCATTTTGAACAAATTGTACTTTGAAATCAGTTTTTGTCAAACCCCAAAGCTTCACAATGTCTTAGACTGTCATTTCCACAAAAAATGTAGCTCAAAACCTCCTCATTCAAAGCTCATAGGTCAAGATCTACATAACTAAAAGTTTGTGCCCCAATTCCAATTTTTTTTTGAGTAGACGAAATATTGGCTTGAATACTTACTAGGCATCACAATCTGTAGTTGATTTGGCTAGTCGAGGTCTCCGCATCATGAACGTGTGGAAGTTTCTCTTTTCTTTCTTTCCTCTTTCCATTCTTCTTGTTTCAACTTCGTCTTCTTCTCCTCTTGTTCCTCATTGCACGAGCTCGAATAAGAAGAGAGAAAAAGAGAGTTGGGCTTGGGCTTGGCTTTTAAGAGACATGGATTGGTTGGGCTTGGCTTTTAAGAGACATGGATTGGTTGGGCTTTTATTGGGCTTGTTATTACAATTTATCCTCGTAATAAAAATTTCATTTTTGAAATTTGAACTTACTTTGACCTTAAAAAAATAATAGTATTTGCACCCTGTCTCCTCCTCAAGCTGTCAAGTGGTCTCGATCAATTTTATGCACAATCACCCCCATAGATTTTCTATCACTTGACATTCTTGGTGGACCATCAAGAAAATCCATAATGATATACTCCCACTTCAATTGAGGTTTTTCAAGAGGCTACAATTGCCCATCCGTTGTTAGTCCTCACTTTTCACTTGCTATGAAAACAATCACTGATTGACATATTCTTAAAATTCATCCATCATATGTTTTTTTTCCCTCCAAATCCTTATGTATCTTATTGGGCCTGGAAAAATTGGATTGCAATTTCTCTCTCACTAGGTACGCATTTATGCATGTCGCTACGCATCACATTAGATATGGATTTCCTTTAGAAAAGATTTTTATAGATTCCATACTGATGGAGTAACACCATGTTACCAACAATGGGGCCTCTAATCTATAATGTCACCACATAGAGGTCTTGGCAAATTTCCATTCCTCTAGGATTTAGCTCAAAATCAGTTGCTTTCTTAATATTTCCCAGATGATTAGTTTTTCCTTCTTGTTAAGCCCCTAGGATTAAGGTGTAAGAGTTTTCCTTATGTGGGCTACATTAATTGAGATTGTAATCACCGTTTTACGGGGTTCGTCTAATAAGGTAGGGCATAAGGTTTCTTTAATGGTCGAATATGGGCCTAGCATTATGTGGGCCGAGTTGGGCTCAGCCTGTTGTTGACACCTAATATTTTAGAAAATAATAAATAAAATAAAAATTCGGTTTTGGAAATTTTTTGTTGAAAATATATCTTCATTTCAAAATTCAAAAAAATTCAGTTTTTATTTGATTTTGGAGCCTTTCTATTGTTGGAGTTGTTGAGTGAATATCTCACTCGCAAAAACAACTTTGAGCCTTCCTCTATAAATAAAGGGCGAGGTTTCAGAACCAAAGGGGGGCGAAATCAGAAAAATCGTCAAGAAAAATTCAAAAAAAAGGTTCTTCCTTCGGGGGGCTTCTCTTCATTGTTCGTCTAAGAAAAAAATAGCAAACTGAAGAGAAAGAGAGAAGAAGTTGACGTGAGCAGGGAAAAGAGAGAAAAAGTACAGTGTAGAAAGTGAATGAGGGGAGGGGTTTTCGGCAGAGGGTGAGAGAGACAAGTGAGAGAGCATGTCAGGTGAGAAAAAAAAGTAAAAAAAGAAGAAAAGAGAGTGTTTACTGTTCATCTTCCTCGTAGGTTCCTCTTCCGTGTGACCCAGTGACTAAGCTACCACTGTGGCTGCTCTTGCGCCCCACATCGCCGCTGGTCCGAGATCCTCCGCTCCGCCTCCGCCATTGCGCCTCAGCCCGAGCCACCATTGCTGTGACCCGCGACCCTGCTGTTTGCCGGTCATCGATGCTCCCTGCTGCCCCTCCACGCTAGCGAGTCCTAAGCCGAGTTGCTGCTGCCCTACTGGACGCCGAACCGACGCCTCCGACGCACCAGCCCGCGAGCCCTCCTCGCCGACCTAGCCACCAGACGCCTTGCCGCTCCACCCCCGACGCCCACGCTAGTAGCTTGGGCGTCAGCTGCCTTTCGCCGGAGCCCCGCACCGCCTGTGCCCGCCGTTGCAACGCCCCGAGTTCCGCCACCTGCTGCCTCTCCTGTTTTTGCTGCAGGTTCAGTTGCTACCCAAGCCTTGCCGGAGTTCCGACGACCACCTTACTCTAGCCACCATGACCCATCATTGAACCACCATCGCTACTCCCATTTTCCAAGCCTTAGGTAGTATATTTTTATATTTTTATATTTTATTTATTCCATGTTATGTTAGCTTATTTTTTAAATTTAATTATTTGAATTGTAGTATTGTATGTCAATATTTGTAGACCTTGTAGACATTAGGAGTTTTATCCCAAATTAAGGTAACTATTAATTTGACCCGTAAGACGTCGGGTCATTTTTTTAATTACTTTAATTTTTAGGAATTTTGATAATATTTCAATCGTTAAATCATTATAGAGTTAAAATAATTGTTAATTTAATCTGTGAGACAACGGATTATTTTTCGGTTATTTTAATTCTTATCTTCATTCTTTTAAAATAATTACTTGTTTGGAAAGATTAAAAAAATAAAAAAAAATCTAAAAGTACATAAAAATCTAAATATTGCATTAGAGCATTTAGGTTTAGTAAATTAGGACTATATTTTTAGGGTTAGTAAATTTAGAATTGCATTTATAGGATTATAATTTTTAGATTATACTTTTAGATGGGTGATTCTTGTTAGGGCTAATTTTAAATAATGTTGGCATGTCTTGATTTTTATATAGCTTTTAAGATAAGATATAGTTTAAGTTAAATTGATTCCTAAAATAAATTAGAATATCATTCACTTTAGTTAGTCTAATTAGTTTTTTTTTTTTACTAATTCCGAGTTTCAATAAAAAGAATCCAAAAACTATTAGGTACATATTAATTAATTTGCATAATAGGTTTAATTAGAATTTTTTTATTAGTAAAATATTGCCATATCTAGAGCTGGTACTTAGGTCCATACACATTTCATATTAAAGCAACACAACTAGATATTTTTAGATCAAGTCAACTTTCATTTAGTAAAACAAAAAAGAGGAATAAAAAATGTTATGCAGGTCATATGAGTTATAGTTTAATTTTTTTTTTAATAATAAAAAGGAAAATGCTAAAAGATGATCATTGCACCATTAAGTTACTTTCTTTTCAATAAAAAACATTATGTCATTAAAAAATTAAAAGAAAAAACTAAAGATCATTTCCTTGGTTAGTTAATAGGTTAATTCATAATTAATCTCATTTCATATCATCATTATTTAGCATAGGTTGCATATATGCATTAAAAAAAATGAATGAATCATCATAAAAAAAATCATAAAAGAGCATGCATGTAGAAATACCATGTCATTCATCCCATATCACGTAGCACATGCATATTTAGCATTATATAAATTAGATTGCATATATATAGTGATAAGTTTGAGTCATACCATATGAATTGCATCTCGCATGTCATTAAAATAAATTCATGCATATTAAGTTAAATTAAGATTGCATATAATTAACATTTTTTAAAAGAAAAAAGAAAAATTAGGTGTCATATCATTTAGAAATCATGTTCAGGACATGAATTTTTATTAGCATTTTTTTATTTGAATGTTATTTTATTGATTGTGCACCCATATGACCATCATTTGCATGTTAGTAGCTTAAGTTTAAATTAATCAACATTGCCTGCAAAATATTTTTAAAATTAAAATAAAAAGGTATCGAAAATGCGTTAGACTAATCTAGCGTAACCATGTTCCCGGACCTACTGAATCTCTGGTTCGCAATAGTAAAGTATTCTCCCATACTTTACTTGGGTTTCTAACCAGCCCTAATTGGTTAGTGGCGACTCCAAATTGAGTATAATTGCACGTTTGAATAGATTAATTTCTTAACATCAAGTCGCGATTGGTAGGACTTGGGAGGGTCCGTGCCAAGTCTTCGGACTTAGTAATCCATTAGCCCTTTCGAATAATTCACCTTCAAAAAAATTCGGGAAGGTCGCGATACCCGTGATGAGAGGGCTTGTCCAAAATTCTATAAATAGCGCTAAGGTCCCTCCTTTAACCCTCATTCTTCCACAAACTCTCTCTCACCTCACATAAGGCAAGTTGTGAGTGGCGGTCTCATTGAGCCAGGAACCGAGGGTCATAAAGGAGAAGAACCTGTGCGTTGGCTCGTCATTTGAGAGTTGGATCATCGTCATTCCGTATAAAAAACGATGGATTCCAAATCAAGTACATAAACCTTTGTATTCTCCTCCTACATGTTCGGTCTTCTAGCTACGTCGATCTTGGGAAGCCACCTCGGCGACTATCATCTGGTATTAGAGCCTTGTAGCCTAGAACCTGACTTGTTGCTTCTAGCTTGTTTTTAGAAATTTCATTAGTTGAAACTTGGTTTCGATTGTGTATTTGGATTCATCTCGTTGAGCCGAGCATTTCGGTGGGTGGCATGCCTTTGGTGGAGGCCAAATGTGCTGGCAATGAGAAGTTTGGATTTCACCTACCCTTAGAACGTTTCGCCTGTTTTCGTGAATTTTGGTCTGATGAAAGTGAATTTTGCTCACATATATGAATTCTAAAAGCTAAGACGAGCATTTGGATGACTTGTATGTCTCGAGCCGAGGCTGGAAACGGCCGCACGCGCCTCCATGTGTCGAGATGGAGATCGGAGGCGGTGCCACGCGCCACCACGTGGTCCCGTGCACATGCACGCTTGCCAGTGCGTGAACCGCCTTAGCGGTGATGACGTCATCGTGACGTCATTCCACCAACTCGACGTGGATAGCTGTGTGATGATGACGTCATCCGTGACATCATCTCGCCAACAGGTGTCTGAAGATGACGTCATCTGTGACGTCGCGTAAGCTGCTTTATGTGCGATCGCCACGTGGCATGTGACATCATTGACGACCCAACCCGAGTTGACCGGTTTGACCCGACCCATGTTGACCGTTGACCAGTTGAACCCTTAGCCAGTCGGACTGTTGACCGGTTCGACTATTGGTCGATCAAATCGTTGACCAGTTCGACCATCGGCCAGTCAAATCGTTGACCGGTTCGATCCGTTGACCAGTTGGACTGGCTCGGACCAGTTTAGTCCGGATGAAGAGCACAAGCGTGTGGGCCTCACGCGCCGCACATTCCAGCAGCACATGAGGGTGCGTACGACGTTGGATCAACACGTGGCTTGGACCTTTGTGCTCGTATGAGTGTTTTCTAGACTATGCTATGTTTATTTTATATGTTTGATCATTTTATGAACATGAAAATGCATGTGAAACCTTAGAGTACGTGATTTTTGAAGTATTTTTCATGTATTTCTCTATGATTTTGGAAATACATTGCGAGCTCACATGTATATTATCACATAAGGAATGTGTTGAGCATTGATTCATTGATAACATGTATAAAGTTCACTATGAATTAACAAATGAATTAATGTGATTGGCATGACGTGTGATTTTAGTGACGAATTGCCCCTGTCATCAAGTCTAAAATTACATGTGAAAGGTGAATGTGAGTCCTAAAGTTATATCCTTGACATGAGAGAATTTTAATAATTCAATTGGGTTGTGACTGCCAAAGTGGCACACTTGATTGGATTTGAGAAACATCAGTTTCATATCGTAATGGGATGTCTCCTATTCTGATGCATGTTTATATTCCCAAAGGAGATAATTGTGTGTTAGTTCATGGAAATATGCATGTACAGCATATGGTTGAGGTTGAGGAGTGATTGACCCTAGTGATTCATACACCCAAAGATGGTGAATTTGCAAAAGGTCAGAATATATTCTCATGATCGCTGTCATGTGGAGATGTGCAATTGCATGTTATGTATTTTACCCAAATGTGTTTATATGATGATGCGTGTAACTCTCAGGATGTGTACTTATAAGGTTTTTAAGTTACACAACACATATGATACCAATTACATTTGTTGCTTGTTATTGAATTATATTATTTGTAATGGCAACTCCATTGTGATTGAGGTTGAGTATGCAATTGCATGTCATGTATTATGCCAAAAGATGTTTATATGATGATGCGTATAACTCTCAGGATATGTACTTATAAGGTTTTCAAGTTACACAATACTCACATGGTGTCAATTACATATGCTACTTGTTATTAAGTTATATTATTAGTTGTGGCAATTCCATTGTCATTGAGGTTCATATTGGTCAAATTTTAAGTAGTGATGAGGATTTTCTGCTAAAAGGATGAAAGAAGTCCTAGTGTTCTTGAAATTGTGTCTTGTCTATTATCGATATTGGTATAAATGCAAGGACTTTTCAACATAAGGTGTGATGGTTCTGATGAGGTTAAGGATTATGTCCTACGGATGGTAGATTTGAAGTCCAGAATCATACTCATAAGGGTATTCATAAAACTGCCGGTCATTTTGACAATCTAATCTTAAGATAACACATTTTTGAAAGAAATTGTGTCATCTACTACTCTTGTAGGAAGAAATGACACATAAAGATATTGTAATAATATAAGGCTTGATTGTCCAAGCGTGAGTCTAGAGTTGATGATTCATTGGCATTCATTTATGAATTTAATTCCTATCAAAAGCCTCATCTGGTTCTTGGTGACTAGATAGCAGTACAACAAATTATGTTGTTTACCATAAAGGGATTCATAAATCTAAGGAAGCCAAATCAGAATGAATTATAACTCATCACTAGAAAAACTTTTAACGACGTTTTAGTGGGAGATGTTGTTTTGACTATGGATATTAGTTAGCATTTGACGTTGAAAAATACCTTTTATGTACATTCCTTTAGACGGAACCTAGTTTCTGCATCATGTCTGGAAGTGTACGGCTATTCTTTTGAGATAAAGATAAATTTTATTTCAATATTTTATAAGTCAAATGAAGTTGAATGCTATAATGGGTTAAATCAATTGTACCAATTATGTTCATCTTTCAAGGATAAGTATGTCGTTTTACAATTGAAAATGTTGTTTGCAATAAAGATTTACCTGAAGAATAGACTATTGTAGAAGCAAGGTGATTAAAATAAAGAAGAAAACTACAGTCTAAAGTCCTAACTTGTTAGAGGTCATTGACATTGATATTGGTGACAATATATGGTAAAGTTGTATAGAAATATTGACGACTATTTCCTCTTGATTAAAGAAAAATCTGAATTTTTGGATTTATTCAAATTCTTTCATATTAAGGTCAATGAACAGTTGAGATGAGTCTTAAAGATTATCAGATATGACCATGGTGGTGAGTGTTTTGACTATGGCAATGCTAAATAGCTTAAAGGGCCATTTGTCAAATACTTAAAAAGATTCTAGGATGGTGACTTAGTTTACCATATCCGAAAATCTTGGAATAAATTGGTGTGGCCAAAAGACGTAATTCCACCACGATGAATATGACAGTGAGTATGATTACTAGGACTAACTTATCAGGTTTTTATGGGGCAAAATAACCCAATATGCATTGAACCGTGTTACTACCAAAGGTGTTCCATTGGCTCCCTTTTGAGTTGAGGATTGGATGTAAACTTGACTCGAATCATCTTAAGGTTTGGAGCGTCCTGCAGAAGTTTGGTTATATAATCCAACATTAAATAAGTTAGAATCTAGAACTACTCCGTATCATACCTAGATCATTTGAAGGGATATCAAGTTTTATTATTCTAATGGAGGCACAAGAAATGTGGAATCACATACAGTAAAGTTTCTAGAGTTTGACGAAAATGGGGAGGATACTTGCTCTTAGACTATTAAAGATAATGGTATGGTGGGGACCATTGTGTCTTTGTCTTTCCCTATACAGACTATTGTGGAGTCTTTTACACCACATATTAAGCTTTTTAGGTTCAGGATATTGTTATTGATACAAGATGAAGCTTTTCAAGCCTTTCAAGTGTAAGATAAAATTATAGTAGCTTCATTCAAGAGATTTGTTATGGAAAGATGTTCAGTTATACCATCGTACTATATAGTCTATCTGTAAGAGCATAATTACAATATTTGCTATGTGGTCGATCTAGTGACTTGTAAAGGTAAATGTTATTTCTTGTCCTCAGTCTGATTTGTGGTTGGATATGATGAAAGATGAGATGCAATTTAAAATGTAATAGTGTTTATGAGCCTATTGAATTGGTTGAAGGTCACAAGCCCATTCGCTGCAAATGGGTGTATACGACTAAGAGAAATTTTAAGGGAAACATTAAAAAGTTTAAACTCAAATTACTAATAAAAAATTTTACTCAGAAAGAAATTTAGTCTTTTCTAAAGACTATTTCAGAGTGAATATGGTATTACTGGCTCATTTTTATATGGAGTTGCATTAGATATATGATTCTAATTGTGTTTCTCAATGAATACCTTGATAAAGAAGTCTATGTGGTATAACTCAAAGGTTTTGCAGTGGCTGATTCAGGTAAGCTTGTATGTAAACTGAAAACCCTTATTTATGGCCTTAAGAGAGTCTGTAGATCAGATGATGCTTGAAGTTTTATAGTGTTATCACTTCATTCAGTTTTGCTAAAATAAAGTAGATCAATGTATATACTACAAGGTCAATAGGAGAAAATTTAGTTTTATCAGATTCCATGTAAGTGATAACTTACTTGTGATAGCAACAATGGATTACTACATAAGATAAAATAAATATTATCGATGAATTTTGACTTGAAAAACTCCGGTCAAGTACCTTTTGTCCTTGGCATTGAGATCTATAGAGATCGTTCTTGGCATATGTTAGATTTATCTCAGATTGCATATATTGATTGTATTTTGAAAATATTCAATAAGCCATAAGTTGCTGCTATTGTTAGGGCTGATAGATTGAATATCTAGTATTGTCCTTGTTCAATTTTTTGGAAAATCCAAATAAATGTTACACTTTATGCTAGTATATTAGCAAAAGGTGCAGTGTTATGACAAAGTGATAAACCGAAATCTATGTTATCCTTTATTATTTAAACAGAGTTTATAACATGCCTTTTAGTTGTTACTTGGGATATTTGACTTTGGAACCTCATTAAAGAGTTGATCATATTGGATATTATGAATAGACCTATGCGGTTATATCGAGACAATAACTCTTCAGTGTTGTTTGCTAACAACAATAAAGGTCTCAAGGGGTCTAGATATACGACAGTCAGGTTATTGACCATAACAAAATGATACAGAATTGTGACACTACAGTAGAGAGTATTTCCACGGATGATGTGGTTGTAGACCCACTAATTAAAGATTTTCGCCCTTGTGTACTTGAACAACGTGTCGTGAACAAGAGCTAAGGAGCATCGTTGGATGCTATTGTTTAGTAAGAGCTGTTTTGATTTTGCTCTAATAAAGCTTATATATGTTACACATTCAATTAAGTGTTCATGAATGTGTGGTCACCATATTGAATTTGATTATATATAATGAAAATCTCAAGGTATTGTGTAAGCCTTGAGTGAAGACTGAGGCATTTGGTTATTAGCCTTGAACATATGTCTTGATTACACATAAAGAAAGATTAACTGTAAAGATAAGACATATGTGGATTCATTAGGACCATAAGGATATTTTCTAGTGGCACATTTGGTTTTCTATGACACATAAGGTAAGAGAATAGTGACTGACAAGGGAGATAACACATAAGGTATTCCTCTTTATGAGGTGTTATCCGTTTGCCACACAACCATATTGAATCATATCAATAAAGTTGAAAGCATTCATAATCATGGAAGGCTCTGTATAAATACATGCAGTTACTGCCATGATTCGGTGTTGGAAACTTTATAGGATATGATTGACTATTAAGAATTGTTACTAGACCAACATAAAGGTGCACACATAAAGTACAATCTCAATTAATATAGCCCAAGTGAGAGAATGTAAGATTTTTCCTTATGTGGGCTACATTAATTAAGATTGTAATTACCGTTTTACGGGGTTGGTCTAATAAGGTAAGGCATAAGGTTTCCTTAATGGTTGAATATGGGCCTAGCATTATGTGGGCCGAGTTGGGCCCGACACGTGATGAGAGGGCCCGTCCAAAACTCTATAAATAGCGCTAATGTCCCTCCTCTAGCCCTCATTCTTCCACGAACTCTCTCTCACTTCACATAAGGCAAGTTGTGAGTGCTGATCTCATTGAGCCAGGAATCGAGGGTCATAGAGGAGAAGAACCTATGCGTCGGCTCGTCGTTTGAGAGTTGGATTGACGTCATTCCGCATAAAGAACGATGGATTCCAAATTAGGTATATAAACCTTTGTATTCTCCTCCTACATGTTCGGTCTTCTAGCTACGTCGATTTTGGGAAGTTGCCTCGGCGGCTATCATCGTTCCCGGTCCACCTATGAAATAGATCGATGCTGACTCCTTTTTCTGATAAAATCCTTTTTGGTAAATTACCTAGATATAGGATAATAAAAAAAATTAGGAACCCTGGGCGCGGCGTTGGGTTTGCAAAATTGGAGGTGCTACTGTGATAAAAGATTATTCATGATACAACTTTTAATCCTAGAAAAGTATGATGGAGATAAACGAATGTATTACCATTCTCATTAGGCTGAAGGGACTAGTCCATCACTATTAGAACGTGATTAACTACTCTCATTATAACTGAAATTAGGTTGGTGGTCAGAAATTTTAGGTCCTCCAAGAACACAACATCCCATTAATTCTGAGTTTAATATCACTGGCCTATTATTCTGAGTATCTTCGATTCACCAGTAGAACCTCCATACAATGTGATTAACTTGGATGGATAGAGAGATCTTTATGTATTTGAGAGGATCATGTCACCCGTTCATCCCGTTGGGGGAGGCTTTGCAAAAGTTCTGTTCCTTCATAGTTGAGTAATTCAAAAAACGACCCATACATTTAATTTAATCTATACCATCATTCGAAAATTCAAATCACTGCATGGGTCAACTGGCTATTATGGATCGCTCAAGCTCTAGACATCTAAGGTGGGATGTCACACTCAAGCGTGTATTTGACATTCTTCGCCTGACATGTAAGTCTCTACCACATAGGAAAAATAGAAGGAAACTATTCAGTGTAGATATGAGAACACCTATATAAGTTTTGGTTGAAGGCATGATCTCTCAAGTGGACATTGCACATTAGATGAGCCTGATTATATTTTATTAACTCATAGCATAATTAATTCATAATGTTTTTCAAAACATGAGTTTAAAACAGAAAGAAAAAATAATATTACTCACCTATAAAAAGCCAAAAACCAACTTTTAGTGGTTATTCGAGCCGACACATTCGCATTCCTATTAATTAATCGCAAAACAATATTAAAAATCGAGTAATACATAACTCTAATGAATGACTTGACTAAACTAAACTGCGTATGGTTTTCACTTCGACCTATTAAGTATCAATGAACCTAAGCCTAGGTATAGAAAGGCGAATGCGAGACACAACATTCGAGTGACAATTGCCAAATGTGTACGGAAACGGTCCCTCCCGAATTCTTGCTTTCTAGCCGATTTGACAAGTGTCACCTCAAGGTATAAATTGTAAAACTTGATTTTAAAGCTTAAGTTATTCAATAAATATGTGATTTAATATTTAAATATTTAAGTACTTCACCTCACAAGTAAGCTAGACTATTGCCCAATATTAAAGCATGAAAAATTGTTTAGATGCATGTGTGAGTTGAGTTAAAGAAATCCTATATCGATGAATTGGTGTAATAAAAAATATTTAATATATATCATAATTGGCTCATAACTTATTAGTTTAAGTTTTTAAATAAATGTGAGTCCAACTAGATATGTTAACAGACTCGGATTTAGACTCCCTCTTAGTGATCTCCTTAGGCAAAAGGTATTGAGTTTTTGCTGCTTGTTCTTAACAAAAATATATAATTAGAGATGTGAACAAGAGGCTTGAAAATATTTAAACTCAATATCTCATATTATGATTCCATATAACATAACCATGATTTGATACTTATATATTCTAACATAAATTACCATCCGCGCGCGACGATGGCGCATCTTAGTTATATAAGTGTTTAGCATCTACCTTCCCGAAAATCTTTTGGAAGCAACTGGAAGAACCTCTTGCCAAGGAGCTAGATTTGGTTGAGGCAGCAAGATTTTTAGGTAGCTGGTCATTGCTCGAATGGTACTTGTCGGTCTTGTGAGCCAAGAGGAGCCACACATGTGTGATAAGCTCACCTCCTCTTCTCAGTAGCTTGGCATGGTGATACACATGACAGTTGTGTGCTGCAAAACACAAAATCTCCACCCAAATGCTGCTGATGAGCTCCCACTTATTGTCCAGTGTCCTCAGGTCGACCACGAGCTTCTGCACCTCTGACAACACGTTCCAGTCACGAGTGATCCTCGTCTCCTTTCTTGGTTTGATGGGGAGTGGGACCTCTCCATCCGGTGACGGTAGTGACAGTGTGCTAATTGCTTCATTATAGTCCCGGTACCTTAAGAAAGGCCAGAGTGTGCAACAAGCGTACTCCAGTGTGATGTCGGCAGTAGTGAGGGACAACATGTAGGGACGCAGAGCGAGGAGGTATATCATGTAATCCGATAGTAGTTTGCTTCCCCTACAAGCATCGGAGTATTCATTCTCCGATCTGTACAGGATTTCCGTCGCAATGTGCCAGATAATGATGCTCCTATCAAATGTCGTCTCAACGCTACCGCTCAACCCTTGTTTCCTTTGGATGCCGTGAGTCTCGAGCGTCCACTTGCCTCTTTCTGTGAAGGGCAGGAGGTGTCTTTTCTTCTCTAGCTCTGACATATTGTGAACAACCAGCACCTTGAGGGACGAGGGGATGGCCTGGTGGGAGTGTAACCAATACCTCCTGACGATCTCCTTTTTCTCAAACCAATCAAGTACCGTGGCAATGGGCTTCGGAAATTCTTTGTACAAGAGGTTGTGGTCTAACAAACTGAGCTGCCCCACCGACCGCGACCATCTTCTCTGCTTCATGCACTGTTTGGCTAGAAATGGGAGGAGCTTTTGGACGAGCGGCACCTTAAGATTCACACTCATCTTCACCACTGCCCAATCTGAAAACGCCAGCATTGAGATTTGATAAAGCTCGAGAGATGTGACTGCCATCAGTAATGCGTAGGTATAGGTGATGTACATGTCGATCAAGAAGGCGTTCTTGAAGATCGCAGCAAAAGCACACAAGGCAGACATTATGCAGAAGAATCCGAAGAAGCGTACTATAAGGCCCATATTAGTGTACAGAATGGGCGCTTTAGTGTAGAGCACGTCGTACATGAAGTTTAGCTCAATCTCAGTCACGGAGAAAGCTTGGTCAGCGGTGTAACTGTCGATGGACATCCAATCGCGGGATATGAACAGAGGGTGGTACAGCCAGTTCACGAGGTGAGGCTTCAAACAATCAAACCGGAAATAGGCCTTCAAGATGTCCTTTGCGGACTTGAACTTCTCATCCTTGGGGAACTCTTCGAACGCTCGCCGAATGTTGGCTTCTTCTCTTATGTCCTCGGCGGTCACACTCGAGTTCTCATCATACACCGTTTGGAGAGCCCAGACCCACCCCGCTGATTTCATGATACCGACCACAAACAAGGGGAAGTACAGCATTGAGATGGGGGACGAGCCGTCCCAACAGCGAATCAGAATCCAAACCACAATGACAACCGTAGCTCCAATGTTCAGAACCTGTCTCAATCCCAGCCGGTTATCTTCCACCGCGTAGGCCGTTATGCTGTCTGGGTACCCGAGTTGCATCAGAAGCAGTGGGGCCAATAGCCCTACCAACACCTCATTGTAACCTGGATTGTCAGGATCATCGATGCGGACCACAGTAAGCTTACCCAGCGCAATTGTCGCAATGTAAGAAAGGAGCAAATAGGAGGCCCAAATGATGATTCTAGGCAAAATCGATGTCACATATTTCCGACGGTTGCCTAATATTGCGAGAACAATCTCGCAGGCAAGGCTTGCGGCAACCAAGAGCTGAATCCCCCAACCCACCCACAGGCTTTTTAACAGCCGCAACACGGTGTTGATTACCAAGGAAATCCAACTAATCAAACTCATCTCAGCTTCGTTCAGGTGTGCTCACTAGACATCAGTGCAAATGTCAGTGCGAAAAATTTTCACATTGCTTCTGAAGAACAATTACTAGGAGATTACAAAAAACTGCACAAATGCATACATCATTGCATACGTCAAGTCTTTCAATCTGCTAGAATTTCGCACAACCGAGTTAAGAATGCGCGCACTGTTTATCCTACAAGTCATTCGCTAGAAAGACTCCAGATTTTTCATTTGGTCTGTATTGGATGCATCATGCGTCGAGTGACACAAGGATCAAACACAACGTGCATAAACTTTTTCTATGCACAGTAAATGAACCAAAAAACTAAATACTCAAGAACCAGAGAGGAAGATTTGCAATGCAATTAAATTTCTTTTCACTAATTTTACGTCTGAGAGAGCGTTTATCATCCATTCATTAAAACTGTTATAGGAATTAATTTAGTTCATTGAAAGTCCTGGCAAAGATAGTACATCTGTAGATTTATTTGTTCTTCTGAAGCCTGTTTGCTTACATCCAAGCAAAAGGAAAAAGAAAGAATTTTTGTTTGTTTTCTCGTCAAAATTTAACAATTTTCAGAAAAATAATGGAAAAAATTGTAAGTAAAACTACACATCAACAGTTGAATGTTGTTTAAACGTGAGGATTCTGAATTCATAACCGACGATCACAAAATTTTAAATTAAATAAAAAGTGAAAAGTGAAAAGCAATTTAGGTATAACCATTCAAAGTAAATTCATCAAAAGAAAGTCGCTTTATGACTCGAGGAAAGAAAAAGTGGCCTCATAGTTCATATTTACCCACTTGCCCATCTCTCTCCATTTTCATCTCTCTGTCCTTTCCTAGAGTGGTTGTATTTTTCCTTTTGTGTTTTTGTTACACCTTCTTTGTTTTTTCTCTTTTATTTATGATGAGTTCATCTTTTTTTTTTTTTTTGGTGAAAGTAAGTAATGATGAGTTCATCTTGATCTTCACTATCTATGAAGAGCCACTCATCTCGCATTGTGAGATGTTTTCTATTTTTATCATCGTAGATTCTTAATTTTACTAATAGTAATTACAAAAGAAAATCTAAAAAGGGATTTCATTGTATTTTCTTGCATTTAAATTTTTTTACCTAAATTTTTGTTTACTATTATTTTTTCACTAACTAAGCTCTGATGTAGAGATTTTTTTTTTTTTCCCGGCAAAGGAACATTTTTTCATTTTGAGGCTCCACTCTTTCCACGGAAAAACTAGGAAATTTTTATGCATTTGAATCGCTAAGGAAAATGAGTTAACAAAAAACGTTTTCCCAATCAATAAAAGACTTTTGCTTAAATTCAAGAAAATAACTTTCCCTTTAAAAAAAAAATCAATTTTCAAGATATGACTAGATATCAATGCTTGGACTTGAAATTCTATATTTGGGCATGAAAACCCAATGCTCATTCTTGACCCCAAATCCATCGAGGCCAAGCTGGGTCCAAAGAGGCTATGCTTGGAAACCCTAGTGCCCAAGCCCAGGTTAGCAAAGGTTGGGGTTGGGACACCGATTCCCGTGCCCCGACCTTGGCGCTTGTGGCCTAGTCCACAAAGGCTAGGCCTAAGACCCTAGTGTTATTGCTCAACTCCCTAGCCCAGGTCCATGGAGGCCAAGCTCAAGACCTTAGTGCTTGTGCCCCTATATTCTTGATGCCCACTCCTCGGTCCATGGAGGCAGGGCTAGGTCAGTAGTTGCCAGGCTCAAGAACCCAAAATTCATGCCCAAATTCTAGGGCCCGAGCTAGAGTCCTAGTTCATTGGACTCAAGACACTAGTGCCCGTGCCTGAATGTCCCCCACTTGAGCCTTGAGGTTAGGGTCCGAGACCTTGATGCCCATGCATAAATCCTTAGGGACTTTGGGCTTGGGTCCATTGAGATTGGGTTAGAGACCCTAGCACCCATGCTTAGGTCCTTAACACCTGTGCTTGAGACCTTAATGCATGTGCCTAAGTGTGGTTCTATCAAGGTCGAGCTAAGGATTGGGTTCTCAGCACCTAAGCCTAGTTCCATCAAGGCTAGGCTCAGAACCTCAGTGCTCAAGCCTACGTCACTGACACCCTAGCCCAGTGCCATCAAGATCAACCCAGGACCTTAGTGTCCATGTTTGGTTCCCTAGCTACCTATGGGTAAATCACAACAGCCTAGATAGTATATATCTATTTAGGAAAATAAAAACAGATTTTTCTTTTCAAATGATGAAAATATATATATATATATATAAACAGATTTGTTATATCTCAATAATTTTTTCTCGGAAATGCAACATTTCTCGTGAAATAAGCGGAGTCTGAGATTTATTCATTTTTATTGGATTTTCAATGTCAACTCTTTGGGATCGAAGAAAAAATATATAGAAATCGATTTGCGGAGAAGGAAAAAGTTTCATTCGTACACATGTGAATCCAAATGATGGACCAGTGATAAAGTTCCACGGAGGTCAATCGCGAAAGCACTAAAGTTGGCAAAATATATTAATTTATTCAGTTTTATGGGGTTTTTTATGTTGACATTTTCGGGGTTTAAAGAAAGAAAAGATAACGATTGATTAGCAGAATATATAAAATAAATAAATAAGTTTCCATCGGGACAATAATAGTACGTGATTAGCACAAAAAAGACATTGACATTAGGCGATTCACATAAATTTTTGCGTTAAACTATAATTTATAGATGATTTGACTATATGATTGATTTCGTTTTGGGATTTTCTTTTTATTAGCCTCCATATTTTAATAAAGTTCTCTTTTTTTTTTTTTTTTTTATGCCCAGAATCCGTTGAGCCTGTTGGGCAGCCCATGGCCCGTAGAGTGCGCGGTGCACCTCAGACCAAGCGTCAATACTTGGGGAAAATCTAGCACATGATCCCATCACCATGGCCCTCAACTTAAGACGTATTAGCAGCTGCGGAGTTTCGATCCTGGAACCAACCGAATCAACTCAGCTGTCCACCAGTGGTTCTAATAAAGTTCTTTATAGTTGGATTCTCCACAAATTTTCATATGTCGGTTTTAAGTTTTGTCTGCCTATGTCTTTCATCTATTAGCTTTTCAAAATATATTTAAAAAATCAGAACAGGAAAAAAGTGGAGGAAATGGGTCACGGGAGTATTTAGTAGAAGTGTGCAGGTTCCATCATAGGTAGTATATTTCTCCTACCTTGCAACGTTCACCACAAGTAATGGTCATAAGTTTTTGAAGTTTGAACCTACCTTATAGGCTCTTCGAACCTTTTTAAAACTGGTAACCTCTCGATTTTATAGGTTCTAGGGTATTATTGCCCTATACTTCTAGAAAAAAAAATTATTGAACATAAATTGTCTTGGTCCTGGTTATTAACACATTGAATAGTCAACATGACTCACATGTTCATGTCAAATAGTAACATAATCCTTAAAGGTTAATAAAAGCTTCCGCCAGATAGTTAAATCCCTGAGATGGGATGGAAAACCTCTCACTGTCTATTGAAAACATAATTTGAAATGTATAATGTGTAGACATGGCCAAGCTCATCATGCACTTCAGAGAGATATATACATGTGCGTGTGTGAATAATGATTTTCAAATGACGGTGGAGATTGCTGAGGGGTTAGAGCTTTCACATATCTAAATGTGAAAATATTCATAAGGACAAAAAAAAAAAAATCCTGAACAATATGGTACACATTTACTTGAAAAATGCTTTATTGGGTGCCTTGAAAAGGTACTGGGTATAGGATGGTGACCCTAATCGTGAAATCTACCTTATACTCACATGTTTCAAATTTTAGGAACCGTAACCTATCCTATAAGTTTAAGACTCATCAAGGAACCTACTTGACTAATTATGCAAGTTTGCAGGATACACTAGTTCTCCTAAACACCCCAGCATTTAGTGGAGAAAGAAACTCCCCCTAATCTTGGGTCCTGACTTCATGAACTAAGCCTTTTTTTACTTTTGTAATGTAGCGAATTTTATTAGTTTGAAGCTTTGTGAAAGATGGTGGAAAAGATGTGTCAGACAATGAGAGGGCCACATGTCAACTTCTCAATGGCCTTCTACTATGTTCACCAAAATACTTAAATAATATTAGAATAGACGAGTTTAGGTGCAAAATTGCTCTTAGGTTGGATTTTCGAAGATTGAAGTAGTAGAGATTTCACGACTCCCAAAATAACTCCTGTAATTCTTTCACATTCCACAACCTGCAGCTTTCTTAAATCTCATTCACATAGGAAAGACTGCATTCAATAACATGTTTGCTATACCTTTTCAGACATGGTAATCTTTAAATGTCAAATTTGACAGGCTGTGAAGGAAGGAAGAAGGTCTCCTGGTAGTTTTTTCACCAGTTGGAAAATCAACATCGAAGACAACTAAACATGTGCCATAACTTACATAGAGTATGGTTAAGTGTACTGACCAGCAAATTAAAGTAGATAATCACTTGCCAAAACATCCAAAGCGCGAAGAGCATACAATCCTTTTACCCTAAAAATTATATGGGTTAGTAAGCACAATAAGCAAATCCAAGCTAACTAAAGGAACAGGAAAGAAAGATGTGCAATGCAATTCAAGACTAGCGCCACCACACCTGAACTTGAGGGCTGATAAACCGCAGAAGTGTTCCTCAGAAGATGCCAACCCGACACCGACACCGGAAAAAATGGAGAAACTGAAGTACAGAAAAGCAACGGGGAGATTTGTCCTACCAATCATTATTATGCAACAAGTAACCAGGAATATAAGCTTTACTGTCTTCGCTAGCAGAGAACTCGTGTCTCAACACAGACGCTTTACAGCAATGAAATTCTGTGGGACCTCTAATTATTATTAAGAAAAAGAAGGGCATGGGAATAACGAGGACAAAAAGAGAATGGAATAAAAAGCGGAATGGGAATTTGATTATTTGCTTGCAACTTTTGTCGAAGGCTCTTTTTGTGGTCCAAGGTTTAAGCATTTGAGGCACTATTTAATGCGCTGGGATCTTAGGTGAGGCCCCTCGTGTCCTATATTTAGGAGCTGGAGGGTCCGATCCGATGCCAAGGTCTGGGCTTTTTACGAAAGCAATGATCCTAGCAATGGTAGAGGTCAAGTCACACCCTTCAAAATGAATACCAATCTTTTAAAGGTGTAAATCATTTTTCAAATTTAGATAATAATTTTTGTTCTTCATGAAAAATAATTTTTATTGATTCATTTTTTAGGGTGATGCCGAAATGACATAAAATGAGGAGATTCTTTCAATTGCTATTTTTCCACATCATCAATCTATGCTCCATTTAAAAAAAAATTTTCCTGAGGCCTCCTATAAATACTTACAGAATTCACTAATTTAAGAGAGCTATCAAGAGGTGGGATGATTATACATATTTTAATTCCAAGTTGAAAAAAAAAATAGTTTCGCGTAATCTCCAGGTTATTCCAGGATACTGCTTGGCAACGATAGAAGTAGAGCAGGAAAAGGCTTGTTTGTTTTAATTTGACCTGTTATGACGACAGCCATATGATCCAGTATTTCACAAATGTTTCAGCTTCTTTTTCTTGCTCGGCATCTGGTTCCTTGCATTAAAGAAAACTCTAAAGGTTTTTGTACATCAACCTCCATATCTCTAGGCTACAGAATTTCTGTGAGAATTGTTAAATTAATGTTTCAAGTTTAAATTCGGATAACGATTTGTTAAATCAAATTTTGTTGATAAAGATTTTCTAAATAGAAGAAATTCCGTTAAACCTGATGAAGGATTACAAAAGAAGAAATAAAGATAGAATTAAAAAGAAAAGGGAGAGTTGAATCCCTCTCGCCTCCTTTATTCGCAGGACTCGCCGAATCCCTATCGAAATTATATTCATCTAAGTGGGGCCCAAAGTCAACGACTTTGGGCACACAATATTGCACGTCATGGGTTTTCTTCTTTTAGCCGCTGGGAATAAAAGGAAAGATGTCTCTGCACGTGGAGCCACTGAATCGTACATCTGCCGAAGCCCTACGAGAAAAGAAGAAAAGGAGCCGCACCTAGAAGCTGCACATGTCAAGCCGAGAGAGCGTTTCAACGTACGTAGAGCGTCTTAAACACGCAGTAATTTTGTGTTGTAAGTTTATGTTCAAGTGAGTTATTTATTTATAAATACTTTGGGTTTGGGGTTAAATCTAGATGTGGGAAATACTCGAGCGTGTGAGTGGTTGTAAACTTTGATTTTCCGATTATAGTGAATTATTTACCGTTGGCTCTCCTCGTTGACGTAGATACCGATACTCGGACCAAATTACATAAATTTCTAATGTCCTTATTATTTCTCGTTTATTTCTCTATGATTTCGCATTGACGTAAATTGCAAAATCCTGACATTTCCGCATATTATATTCTAACATTAAGCAATGGAGAATAACAAAAACATTGTCTAGAAATGCCAATATCAAAAAAAAAAAGGTAGAATCCTCTCTCTCCACGCGTAAAGGTGGCGCTCAAGCCTTTCTCCCTCATCCTATTTTACCGAATCAACTTCTCTGTTGAGATTAGAGGTCGATCATGGCAGACTGAACCCCTCCATCGAGATCAAGGTCGGCCATGGAGGGTCTAGGGTCATGGCCAACTCCAGACAAAACGCGAATGTCACGGGGGCTCTGTTTCAGAGCTTGAATGACCGTGGTAGGCTCTAGTTCAGAGCTTGAATGGCTGTCGCAAGCTCGAGCAGTGGCGATGGAGGCCTGCCCAAGCACCACAGGGCTGGGCGAGACCCGATTCAGGCTGAGCCCTGGTTTGGCCGTGAGCCCCCTCTGTCCGGTCCGAATCCAGCGCTGTCACCCTGGTAGAAATTCCGAGCAATGGGGAAGATCGCGGTAGAATCCGCGTGCGGAGGCCAACGCCCTTGTGAAGTTCCTTTCACTTTGATAATGTGCAAGGGGGCTTTTTCTTAAATATTCAGTGGCTTTGGAAACAGAAAGAAAAGAGAAAATATCCACCTGAGTTTGAATTTGACCTTCAAATTGTCGTGTTCTTCTTCTCGATTCTGTCAATTTCACTGTTAAAGACTCGAGTTCACCCAAAAAAGAATTCTACTCGATCGTGTCTAAGCCGAAGGCAGGAAAGGAGCCAAAAACAGAGAAAAATCAGAAAACGGCCTTGATAGAAACCGATTACCCCAATCTTTTCTTTTCTAAACAAAACTGATTGCAGGATCGATAGCTTAAGCTTTTCACCTTAACCTATTAGGAACCGACGAACCTGAACCTACGTGTAGAAAGACGAGTGTGAGCACTGCATTCGAATGAGAAGTGCTAAATGTGTACTGAAACGCTCCCTTGTGAATTTTTTGCTTTCTAGCCGATCCGACAAGGGTCGCCTCAAGGGTATAAATTGTAAAACTTTCTGGGATCGATGCCACTTGTTCTAAGAAGTTAAACTATTAAATGGATGTATAGTCTATTATTTAAATATTCAAATACTTCACTTCACATATAGGTTAAACTTTTGCCTAATATTAAAGCATGAAAAATATAACATTAGGGATGCGAATAAGGGGCTTGAAAATATTTAAACTCAATACCTCATATTCTGATTTCATATGACATAACCAACTTTGATTTGATGCTTAAATATTATAAGATAAATCACCCATATGCGTGGCACATCTTAGTTATATATGCGTTTAGCATGTACCTTCCCGAACATCTTCTGAAAACAGCTAGAAGAACCTTTTACCCAGGTGCTAGACTTGGTTGAGGCGGCAAGATCTTTTGGAAGCCCGCCAATGCTTAAATGGTATTTGTCAGTCTTGTGAGCCAAGAGAAGCCACACGTGAGTGATGAGCTCCCCTCCTCTTCTCAGCAGCTTGGCATGGTGATACACTTCACAGTTGTGTGCTGCATAACATAGCATCTCCACCCAGATGCTACTGATGAGCTCCCACTTGTTGTCCATCATCCTCAAGTCGACCACGAGCTTCTGCACCTCCGACAACACGTCCCAGTCGCGAGTGATCCACGTCTCCTTACTTTGTTTGACTAGGGGTGGAAGATCTCCATCTAGGGAGGACAGTATGCTAATTGCTTTTTTATCATCTTGGTACCTCAAGAAAGGCGACAGTGTGCGACAAACGTACTCCAGCGTGATGTCGGCAGTGGTGAGGGACAACATGTAAGGATGCAGAGCCAGGAGGTATATCATATAATCCGCTAGGAGTTTGCTTCCTCTACAAGCCTCGGAGTAGTCACTCTCCAATCTATGCAGGATTTCTGTTGCAGTGTGCCATATAATGATGCTCCTATCAAATCTTGTCTTGATGCTACTGCTCAGTCCTTGTTTCTCTTGGATGTCGTGAGTCTCGAGCGTCCACTTGCCTCTTTCTGTGAAGGGCAGGAGGTGTCTTTGCTTCTCTAGCTCTGCCATTTTTTGAACAACCATCACCTTGAGGGACGAGGGGATGGCCTGGCGGGAGTGTAACCAGTACCTCCTGACGATCTCCCTTTTCTCAAACCAATCAAGTACCGTGGCAATGAGCTTCGGAAATTCTTTGTACAAGAGGCGGTGGTCTAACAAATTGAGCTGCCCTACCGACCTTGACCATCTTCTCTGCTTCATGCACCATTTGGCTAGAAATGGGAGGAGCCTTCGGACGAGCGGCACCTTAAGATTCACACTCATCTTCACCACTGCCCAATCTGAAAACGCCAGCATTGAGATTTGATAAAGCTCGAGAGATGTGACTGCCATCAGTAAAGCGTAGGTATAGGTGATGTACATATCGATCAAGAAGGCGCTCCTGAAGATCACGGCAAAAGCACACAAGGCTGACACCAAGCAGAAGAAGCCAAAGAAGCGGTCTATGAGGCCCATACTAGTGTACAGAATGGGCGCTTTAGTGTAGAGCATGTCGTACATGAAGTTTAGCTCGATCTCGGTTATGGAGAAAGCGTGGTCGGCGGTGTGACTGTCAGTGGACATCCAATCGTGGGATATGAACTGAGGGTGGTACAGCCAGTTCACGAGGTGGGGCTTCAAACAATCGAACCGAAAATAGGCCTTTAAGATGTCCTTTGCGGAATTCAACTTCTCGTCCTGGGGGAACTCTTCGAACAATCGCTGAATGCTGGCTTGTTCCGTTATGTCCTCAGCGGTCACGCTCGAGTCCTCATCATACACGGATTGGAGAGCCCAGACCCACCCCACTGGCTTCATGATTCCGACCACGGACAAGGGAAAGTACAGTCCTGAGACGGGGGACGACCCGTCCCAACAGCGAATCAGAATCCAAACCATGATGACAACCGTAACTCCAATGTTTAGAACCTGTCTCAATCCCAGCCGGTTATCGTCCACCGCATAGGCTGTTATGCTATCTGGGTACCCGAGTTGCATCAGAAGTAATGGGGCCAATAGCCCTACCAACACCACATCGTAACCCGGATTTTCAGGATCATAAATGCGAGCCATAGTAAGCTTGCCCAGCGCGATTGTTGCGATGGAAGAAAGGAGCAAATATGTGGCCCAGATGATGATTCTGGGCAAAATCGATGTGATATATTTCCGACGGCTGCCTAATACCGAGAGAACAATCTCGCAGGCAAGGCTTGTGGCAACCAAGAGCTGAATCCCCCAATCCACCCACAGGCTTTTTAACCGCGGCAACATGGTTTTGATTACCAAAGAGATCCAATTGATCAAACTCATCGCGGCTTGATTCAGGAGTGCTCACTGGACATCAATGCAAATGTCAGAGTGAGGATAATTTTCACATTGCTTCTGAAGAGTAACTACTAAGAGCTAGCAGAAACTGCACGAATACATACTTTATTGCATACATTAATTCTCTCAATCTATTAGAATTTCGCAAAACTGAATTAAGAATGCGCGCACTGTTTATCCTACAAGTTATGCATTGGTAAGACTCCAGATTTTTCATTTGGTCTGTGATGGATGCATCATGTGTCAAGCGACACACGGATCGAACCCAACGTGCATAAACTTTTTTATGCACAGTATACAAACCGAAAAAATAAATACTCGAGAGCTAGAGAGGAAGAGTTGCAATGCCATCAAAATTCTTTTTGATAATTTTACGTCTGAGAGAGCATTTATCATCCGATTATCAAAAACCATTCTAAGAATTAATTTAGTTCATTGAAAGTCCAGGCAAAAAGAGTACATCTGTAGACATATTTGTTCTTCTGAAGCCTGTTTGCTTACACTCAAGCAAAAGGTAAAAAAAAGAAGGTATTTTTGTTTGTTTACTCGCCAAAATTTAACAATTTTCTGAAAAATTATGGAAAAAATTGTAAGTAAAACTACATATCAACAGTTGAATGTTGTTAAAATGTCAGGATATCTGAATAGTCGATGATCACAAGATTTTAAATTAAATGAAAAGTAAAAAGTAAAAAGCAATTTAGATGGGTATGTATAACCATTCAAAGTAAATTCATCAAAGAAAGTCGCTTTATGACTCGAGGAAAGAAAAAGTGGCTTCATATTTACCCACTTGTTCGTCTCTCTCCATGGGCCTCTCTCTTTCCTTTCCTAGATTGGTTGACTGTATTTTCTTTCGCGGCCCTTGTATTTTTATTTTTTTGTTTTTCTTATACCTTCTATTTATTTATTTCTTTTTTATTCATGATGTGTTAATCTTAATCTTTACTATCTATAAAAGTGGCGCTTTTCTACCGTGGGAGGTGGGTCCCTGCAGCGCCGTCCCAGGTTTATGTCGCCGGCTGTCGATTGTATGGCGGTTCCCGGGTCACCAAAAAAAAAAAAAGTGGCGCTTTTCTAGCCTGATGAGATATTTTCTGCTTTATCATCTTAGATTCTTAATTTTACTAATGGTAATTACAAAAGAAAGATCTAAAAAAGGGATTTCATTGTATTTATTGCATTTAGAGTTTTGTATCCTTAAATCTTTAGTTACATATTATTTTTTCATTGACTAACTGAGATTCTTTTTTCTAGCAATAGAACATTTTTCGCATTTTAAGGACCCAATTGTTCTACGAAAAATTTTCCTCATCTTTTTAGCATTTGAATCACTCAGAAAATTGAGTCAACTGAAAATAGTTTTCCAATTAATGGAAGGTCTATGCTTAAATTAAAAAAAAAAATGATTTCTTCTTTAAAAAATATAAATCATTTTCCAAAATGCGGCTCTTAAACTTGAAACTCTATGTTTGGATATGAAAACCAAACACTAGTTCTAAATTATTCACAATGGACCAACAACTAGAGGCTTGGATCGGGTCCATGAAGGCCAAGCCCGAGTCGAAAGAGGTCATGCCTGGAACCTAGTTTCCAAGCCCAGGTCAACAAAGTGGGGGTTGAGGACGCCGCGTCCAAAAACATTAATAGTATGTGATTCAAAGAAATATGTGTAAAAGTTTGATTTTGTTTTTTAGCCTCCACATTCTAGTGAAGTTCTATATAGTTGATTTCTCCACAAATTCTCATGGTAAGGGAGATGCGTCAGAGAGTACTTAGGGCCCGTTTGGTTTGGCTTTTGGGGAATAAATTTGCAAAAATGCAAATATCTTGGGGTGAATGAGGTTTTCTGAAATGCAAATAGCGTTTGGTAAAAATTTGCATTGAGAAATAACTTTGGCCAAAATACCGTTTGGTAAAATTTGCAATTGTAAATGACTTTTATTAAATTTTAAGTCGGGCCACCAGACTACCGGATCTGGCGGTTGGATGGCCAAATCTGGCCCTCAAACAGTCGAGCGACCCCAAGCGATGTGACCTCAGGTGACCGCTTAGGTCACGCGATTCAAGCCATCAGTCACTTGGGTCGCGCGACCCAAGCGTCGCCTGAGGTCCCGTGACGGTCGCCGAGGTCGGGTGACCCTCAGGCAGCGATCACCCGTGCATCATCGGCATGCGCGACCCCTTGGCTGGCGGTTGTTAGCCTCCGATTGGCTTCTCCACCGGAGAAGATGAACAATAACCGGAACTTGCATTCCGAAAATTCAAGTTCCCAAAGGACCACTAGACTTGCTTTGTCCTAAGGGTCCTTAGAGTTCTTTGAAGATGCAATTGCATCTTACCAAAGTTGCCCAAAAATTCGAACCAAATGCGTTTGCATTTGGCCAAGGGACTTTAGAATCCCAAAGCCCATTTCCAAAGCCGAACCAAACGGGGCCTTAGTAGGGTGGTGCGAGTTCCATCGTAGGTAGGATATTTGCCCTATCTTGGTACATACCCTATAAGTAGTGGTTCCATCGTAGGTAGGATATTTGCCCTATCTTGATACATACCCTATCAGTAGTGGTGCCAAGTTTTTGGACTGTGAACCTATCTTATGGGCTCTTGGAGTTTCTCGGTTTTACACGTTCTAAAGCATCCTATACTGTCCTGTACTTTTTCAATTTTTATTTTATTGAGCACGTCTTGGTCCTAGTTATTGACACATTGAATATTCAGCATGACACACGTGTTCATGTCTAATAGTAACATAATCCTAAAAGGTTAATAAAATGAAAAGTTATTAAATAAAAAAGTAAATTAGCTTCCACCAGTTAGTTAAATCCATGAGTTTGGGATGAAAACCCACCGCTGTCTATTGAGAACGTCTGTAGACGTAGCAAAGCTCATCATGCACATTCACAGGCGCACGCCCACATATTTACAGAGAGAGAGAGAGAGAGAGAGAGAGAGAGATTATTTATTTATTTATTTATTTTGTTCAAAAGAGAGAGAGTTGAATAATGGATTTTCATATGAATCTGGAGATTGCTCGGTGGCTAGAGCTTTCGCACATCTAAATATGAACAAATTCAGAAGGACAAAAAGAAATCATGAATAATATAGTACACATATATTTACTTAAAAATGTTATACCGGGTACAATGTAAAAGTTATAGGGTGGTTATAGGATGGTGACCCTAACCCTGGATTCTACCTTATATTCACTTATTCCTAATTTTAGGGACAGTAATCTAGCCAACAATTTTAAGACTCATCTCGGAACCTCCTTGACTAATCTAGTTCTTTAGGTCTGCAGGATGCACAGAATATCCTAAACACTTGGTATTTAGTGTTCAAAGAAACTCTCTCTAGTTTTGGTTCTTGACTTCATGAACTAAGGCCTTTTTTTCCCTTTTTTCAATTTTGCCAGCTTTATCTCTTTTGCCTTTCTTTTTCCGGAGCGCCCAAATTCTCTTTTTCTAGAAATCATTAGCTGAATGAAAGTGCTTACATGCTGTCCCCTCTTTCAGTTAAATTTTTCTTAAGAAACAAGCTCCCTTGTAACAAAAGAAATAAGCCCCCCGGAGCAGCCCATACCCCCACGCCAAACCCCCCACCCCCTCTTTTTCTTTCTCTCTTCTATCTTAATGCCTGTTTTAATCTTCCTTGCCAGCAGTTTTAAGCTATCTGAAAGATGGTAGAAAAGATGTGTCGCACAACGAGAGGGCCACATGTCAACTTCCTTAAACATTTTGCGACTCCCAAAATAATTCATGTAATCCTTTCACATTGCACGGCCTGCAGCTTTCTTGAATGCCATTCACATAGGAAAGAATGCATTCAATAGCATGTTTGCTATACCTTTTCAGACACGACGATCTTTAAATGTGAAATTTGACTGGTTGTGAAGGAAGAAGAGTCAATAATTTCTCCCGGCAATTCTTTCACCAGTTGAAAAATGAACGTGTAATAAAACTAAACATGTGCCTTAACGTGTACAGAGTCTGTTTAAGTGTATTGACCAGCACATTAAAGTGGATTACCACTTGCTGAAACATCCAAAGCATGGAGAGCGTACAAACTTTTTACCCTAAAGATATATGGGTTAGTAAGCACCATAAGCAAATGCAAGCTAACTATAGTAACAGGAAAGAAAGAGGTGCAATGCAATGCAAGACTAGTGCCACATGCCTGAACTTGAGGGCTGATGGATCCCAGAAGTATCAATCAGAAGATGCCGACCCCGACACCGGACTAAATGGAGAAACTGAAGTACAGAAAAGCAACGGAGAGATTTGTCCTAAGAATCGTTGTTAAGGAACGAGTACTAGTAATATGTGCTTTATTTTCTTAGCTAGCAGAGAACTCGTGTCTCAACACTTTACAGCAATGAACTTCTGTGGGACCTCCAATTATTAAATAAGAAAAAGAAAACCACGGGAATAACAAGGACAAAAAGAGAGTGGATTAAATAGCGGAATGGGAATTTGATTATTTGCTTGCAACTTTCATCTTAAGCTCTTTTTCTCTTTTGTCTGGTTGGCCTGCTAAGTACATAACCATGCTTAAAGCTTCACCATCTATCATTAAAGTCACACATGATTCTCGTTCTATTTTGCATTTTTAGCTTTTAGATTAGGCAAATGATAGGCTACTACTCTAAGACTAACCTCAAGTCTTGATGAAACTGCAGGAAGACTTAAGGTCCATTTTGTCTCTTGGACAAATTAACATCACTAGTAAATAATATTTCACAAGGAAATTATTTTCAAGAAAAATAGTTTGATTTTCTTGTGTTTGGTAGGGCTTTTCAAATGGGATGAAAATCATCATCAGAAGCTTGGTGTTGACACACTTTAGAATGTGTTTAAGACAAATAAACCTAGTTTTTTTTTTTTCGGTCATAAAATAAACCTAGGTTTGGTGTGCAATTATTGTGGCCTTGACAGCAAGACTGGGGAACTCAATACTTGTACCTAGTATCTAAGTGCTAGACTAGGACCTAGAGACCTGGACTCAAGATCCTAGGGGTCAAGAAAATCGAGGCCTATCCAAGAACTCATGGCCTAGGTGTGCAAGGAGAAAATATTGGGTGGTCTGGGAGTGCCTTGTCAGTGTGGTCCCTGGCCACTCATGAGGTGCCATGTGGAGGGGTGGGCCCACTTGGTGTCTTCTGCCTTCTTCCCCTCTCTCTCCTCTTCCTAGCCTTCTTCCCATTCTCTCCTAGCCTGCCGACGCCCTCTCTCCTCCTAGCCTGCATGCTCTCTCTCTTGTGCAGTGCATTTATTGCGGTTTAAACTTTTCTCTTTCTTTCTCAAACGAAGGAAAGATAAGCCCGTTCCTCTATCCCTCTCCATTTTTTTCCTTTGGAAATTTTGAATATGAAATTTTCTCTCTTCGAGCTCATTGCTGCTCCGCCGTGCATCAAGTAGCCGTTCCCCTGCTGTCATAGATGAACCACATTACGGCCGCCCCTACTCCGGTGCTCACTCGCTTCTCTCTTCAAGGTCTGGACTTTTACAAAAGCAATGATCCTAGCAATGGTAGAGGTCAAGTCACACCCTTCAAAATGAATACCAATCTTTTAAAGGTGTAAATCATTTTTCAAATTTAGATAATAATTTTTCTTCTTCATGAAAAATAATTTTTATTGATTCATTTTTAGGGTGATGCCAAAATATCATAAAATGAGGAGATTCTTTCAATTGCTATTTTTCCACAACATCAATCTATGCTCCATGTTTAAAAAAATTTCTCTGAGGCCTCCTATAAATACTTATAGAATTCACTAATTTAAGAGAGCTATCAAGAGGTGGGATGATTATAAAAATTTTAATTCCAAGTCGAAAACAACAAAATGTTTCGCGTAATCTCCAGGTTATTTCAGGATATTGCTTGGCAACGGTAGAAGAAGAGCAGGAAAAGGCTTGTTTGTTTTAATTTGACCTGTTATGGCAACAACCATATGATCTAGTATTTCACCAATGTTTCAGCTTCTTTTTCTTGCTTAGCATCGGGTTCCTTGCATTAAAGAAAATTCTAAAGGTTTGCATTTGCCTAAAGTCCTTTAGGTTAAA
The DNA here is from genome assembly GCA_014182725.1 of Eucalyptus brandiana. Classification (NCBI taxonomy): domain Eukaryota; kingdom Viridiplantae; phylum Streptophyta; class Magnoliopsida; order Myrtales; family Myrtaceae; genus Eucalyptus; species Eucalyptus brandiana. Next base: position 30,654,968 of record CM024670.1, read on the forward strand.
CTACTTTACATTTTCCCAATCGGCTTTCAAAATGCTAAACCAAACGCACCCTTTATACATCAACCTCCATATATCCAGGCTACAGAATTTTTGTCAAGGATCCCCTGTGCTGCTTGTGCACAACCACTCGCGTATACTCGCATACCCAAAACACATCAGCCTCAAAATTTACTACGATATAGTAATACCCGCGGGAAGGGGGGGTCTCAATCTACAATTCCCATCCATCACTGTATTGTGAACTTGTCTTCCATAAAGCATGTGAAAACCCGTAGCACACTGCTGGCTTCAACATTCAGCTGATACCAAATTACAATCACCAAGCCATTATACAGCACAAGAAGAAATATCTGAAATTCCAATCTCCGATATGACAATTGCCAGGTAAATCCCTGACAAACCTCACCAATTAAGAGCGAGGTATTCTGACTATTTTCAGCAATCGAGAATAACGAAAACATTGTCTAGAAATGCCAATTCAGGTCCCACCAGTTAAGTTCAAATGCAGTTGATGTATTAGCTCAATTTATTTTCATCCGTCTACTTTTCAAATCTCCTGCCCGTCAAATCCTTGTTGAAGTTAATGTGAATAATTTTTTTTTCCAAAATAGACGTCTAGGTGGAACCACTGTGTGCGATATCAAAATAAAAGGAAGGTAGAATCCTCTCTCTCCCCGCGTTAAAGGTGGCGCTCAAGCCTTTCTCCCTCATCCTATTCGACCGAATCAACTTCTCTGTTGAGATTAGAGGTCGATCATGGCAGACTGAACCCCTCCATCGAGATCAAGGTCAGCCATGGAGAATCTAGGGTCATAGCCAACTCTAGACAAAACTTGAATGTCATGGGGCTTTGTTTCAGAGTTTGTGTTGGTGTTTGCAGAAGCGTGTGTTAATGTGTTGCAAGGGAGTGTTAGAAGAGAGTACAAGGGAACAAGAAAGAACTTTTTTATTATTGATTGTAGTACAAAGGGAAGGGAAGGAGCTTGCTTACATTTGTTGGTTTGCTACGCTCCCCCCTCTTTCCTATTTATAGGGACTAAATACAACATTCTAGATTTATGTGGAATGTTGTCCACTTAGGCTTCTTTTAGGAAATTCTAGATTGTTGTTTATCCATTCTTCTTCTAGAGATTTCTACATTTGACACTTTTCTTTTGCCACCTAAGCTAGATTTTCTTAAGGATTTTTCTTGACTTTTCTAGCTCAAATCTTTCATGAAGTTTCTAGAAATTGGATCAATAATTTAACACTCCTCCTTGATCCAATTTTGTGTTACTCCAAGCATCTCCCGCAATGTCTTGAACTTGGCTTGCGATAATATTTTAGTGAATATGTCCGCTATTTGATCCTCAGTTTTGCAATATTTCAATTCAATCTCTTCGTTATTTTGCGCTGCTTATATGAAGTGATATTTGATGTCCATATGTTTGGTTCTTTCATGAAATACTGGATTATTTGATATAGTGATTGCAAACTTATTGTTGCAAAGTATCGGAGTTGCTTCCATCTGTGCTTCTCCAATGTCTTCTAGAATTCTTTGAAACCATATTGCTTGACTGGCGGTCATTGCAGCTACGATGTATTCAGCTTCGGCAGTAGACTGTGCCATTGAGTCTTGTTTTTTTGGATGCCCGTGAGAATATTCCGGAGCCTAGTGTGAAGGCGTAGCCACTAGTACTTCTCCTATCATCAGCTGAACCTGCCTAGTCGCTATCAGTGTAGCCAATGAGCTTGGCATTTGCACTTGGCCGATACCAAATGCCATAATCTATAGTTCCTCGTAAATATCTGAGAATTCTCTTGGCAGCTCCAAAGTGAATTTGACTCGGACTTTGCATAAATCGTGATAGTAGACTTGTCGTGTACATAATATCCGATCATGTAGCAGTGTGATATGGCAAACTGCCAATCAAACTTCTGTAGAGGGAGGCATCAGCTTTTTCTGCTCCATCTTCTTTCGATAGTTTCTCATTTGTCATGAGCGAAGTTGAAACTGCTTTGCAATAGTTCATCTTGAATTTCTTCAAGAGGTTCTCAGTATATTTCTTCTGCGAGATAAACACTCCTTCATTTTGGTCGATCTCGATGGCAAGGAAGTAATGCATCAAGCCCAAGTCCGTCATCTCAAAAGTCTTCATCATTTCTTTTTTGAATTCTTGGATCATTGTCTTATTATTTCCTGTATATATGAGATCATCTACGTATAGAGAGACAATGAGAGTGTCGGACTTACCTTGGGTCTTGATGTAGAGTGTCGGCTCACTCATACTCCTCCCGAATCCTTACTTGATGAAGTAATCATCGATTCTACTATACCACGCTCGTGGTGCTTGCTTTAACCTATACAAGGCTTTCTTGAGTTTGAGAACTTTTTCTTCTTGGCCTTTGAGGATAAAGCCTCGCGGTTATTCTATGTATATTTCTTCTTGAAGATGTCCATTCAAGAATGCCGACTTCACATCTAATTGATAGATCTTCCATTTTTTTTTTTTGTGCTGCTAGGGCTATGAGTGCTCAAATAGTATCGAAACGAGCGACAGGGGAAAAATTTTCAGTATAGTCGATACCTGGTTGTTGCAAGTATCCTTTCGCCACAAGCCTTGCTTTATGCTTTTGAATTGATCCATTCCCGTTGAGCTTCGTCTTGTAGACCCACTTGACACCAATGATCTTTTTATCTTTGGGTCGATCGACAAGCTCCCAAGTTTCATTTTTCTCGATCATCTTGATCTCTTCCTCCATGGTTTTTATCCAGACTTCTTCTTTGGATGCTTGTTCGTAGTTTTCTGGTTCCAAAATAGCAAAGTTGCATGTGTCGTAAATTCTTCTAGGGGCTTTTACCCTTAGTATTGGAGACTCCGGAGTAGATTCTTCTTGCATCACTCTTGGAGAGCTTGGTGGAGTTATGTCATGAGTGGTGGAATCCGGTACTTCTCCTTCTTCTTGTGACGTTGACTCCTCTTGAGCAGGTGGTATGTCCGGCAAGGTGATGTACTTCTTCTCGATCTTTTCATCCTCCCAATTCCAAGCAGCATTCTCATCGAACTCGATGTCTCGACTAATCAAAAGCTTTTTAGTTCTTAGGTTGTAAACCCAATATCCTTTTGATTGGTCACTGTAGCCGAGGAATATTCCCCTTTTTGTCTTTTCATCTAGCTTACTCCTTTTTTGAGCAGGGATGTGGATGTAGCATATGCATCTGAATACCTTGAGGTGCTTTGTTGAAGGCTTCCGTCCACTCCATGCTTCGACTGGAGTTTTATTTTGGACTGCTTTAGTTGGACACATGTTTAATAGGTATACTGCAGTATAGATTGTTTCTTCCCAAAAAGTGTTGGGAAAGCCTTTCTCCTTTAGCATGGACCTCGCCATCTCCATGACAGTTCTAGTTTTCCTTTCTGCTACTCTATTTTGCTCTGGAGCATAGCCAACAGTCAGTTGATGATGGACTCCTTCATCTTCACAGAATTTATTAAACTCCTTTGAATTGTATTATGTGCCTCTGTCACTCCTTAGGACTTTGATTCTTGACGTGGCTCTTGAATTTTTTGAAGATAGAGAAAACCTCTGATCTTTCTCGAAGAAAGTATACCCACGTCATTCTTGTGTAGTCGTCAATGAATAGGATGAAATATTTATTTTGACTGGGTATAGGTGTCCTCATCGGACCGCACACGTCCGTGTGGACAAGTTCCAATGGCTTCTTAGCTCTCCTTGCACCTTTAGATGGGAAGGACTGTCTCTGTTGCTTTCCATGAAGACAGCCTTCACAAATATCTGAAATTTCTGTAATGGCTGGAAAATCTCTCATCATATTTTTCTGATGAAGAGTTTTTAGCCTAGTAAGGTTGAAGTGGCCAAATCTTCGATGCCATAGCCATGAATCATCAAGTTGAGCTTTCATGACTATATCTTTGACATATTTCCATCGAATAGGAAAATTGTTATTTTTCATCTTAACAGAGGCAATGACATTTTTATATTTATCATAGATAATGCAGACATCTCTATTAAAATATAGAGAATACCCACTTTGTATCATTTGGCCCACACTTAAGAGATTTTGTGCAAGACAAGGGACTAGATATATATTATGTATATAGTTTGGGCCTTTATTTGTTTCCACAGCGATGGTGCCTTTTCCTTTGACATCTACTAATGCACCATTGCCCAACTTTACTTGGGATTTCACCGACTTATCAATATCAATGAATATAGATTCGTCCCCTGTCATGTGGTTGCTAGACCCACTATCAATGTACCATGTTTCATTATTATTATTATTTGCCACTTGGCCTACGTAGAATGTATTCTCTTCACTTTCTTTTTTTCCTACATAGTTTGCTCGATTATTTGTTTTCGAGCAACAATCTTTTTCTACATGGCCGTATATTTTACAAAAGCGGCATTGTTTTTTTATTTTTAAACCAACAATCCTTCTCCAAATGATTTGTTTTCTTGCAAATACCACAAGGTGGATAATTTTCCTTTTTTATAGTTTCTCCTCCTTTTTTATTTTTCCATGAGCTGTTTCCACCATTTTTAGATTGATGAGACCATATATTTACTTTAGATTGAAAGGCATTTTCAATTGAATTTTCATCTTGTGCCATTAGTCTTTTCTCATGTGCTTCTAGGGAGCCAATTAATTCACTCACTGATAGGGTTGCCAAGTCCTTAGTTCCTTCTATAGTTGTAACTATGGAGTTGTATTTTTTGGTAAGTGACACCAATATTTTCTCAACAACCCTTTGATCAGTTATCCCATCTCCATAGGCTCTCATTTTATTAAGTAGTTCCTTTAATTTTCCACAATATTCTTGTATGGTCTCATACTTTTTCATTTTAGAATTCTCAAAATCTCTTCTGAGTGTTTGAAGGCGAATAGTGCGTACCTTTGGCGATCCTTGAAATTCTTCTCGTGGTATATCCCAAGCCCCTTTTGCAGTCCTTGCTCCAATTATTCTTGGAAATATCGTTTCTGAGAGTGCTTGCTGAATAAAGTATAATGCCCTTGCATCCTTTTGTAGTTGATCCTTCGAAACACTTGCACCTTCTTGCGGAGCCTCGCAACCTTTCTCCACGATGTTCCATAAGTCTTGGGCCATCAAGAATGTAGTCATTTTTATGCTCCAAAAGTCATAATTGTTCCCATAAAAAATGGGAATGGGAAATGAGGATAAGGTAGAGTTGGCTATGGTTTAACTATTGGGTATTTGGAAAGGATAGTTTTAGGAAAGGGTAGGTAGGACAAACGCCCAATACCAACCAAAGAACGTGGCTCTGATACCACTATTGGTGTTTGTGGAAGCGTGTGTTAATGTGTGTGCAAGGGAGTGTTAGAAGAGAGTGCAAGGGAACAAGAAAGAACTTTTTTATTATTGATTATAGTACAAAGGGAAGGGAAGGAGCTTGCTTACATTTGTTGGTTTGCTATACTCCCCCCTCTTTTCTATTTATAGGGACTAAATACAACATTCTAGATTTATGTGGAATGTTGTCCACTTTGGCTTCTTCTAGGAAATTCTAGATTGTTGTTTATCCATTATTCTTCTTGAGATTTCTACATTTGACACTTTTCTTTTGCCACCTAAGCTAGATTTTCTTACGGATTTTTCTTGACTTTTCTAGCTCAAATCTTTCATGAAGTTTCTAGAAATTGGATCAATAATTTAATAGTTTGAATGGCCGTGGTAGGCTCTAGTTCAGAGTTTGAATGGCTGTCGCAAGCTCGAGCAATGGCGATGGAGGCCTGCCCAAGCACCACAGGGCTGAGCGAGACCCAATTCAGGCTAAGCCCTGGTTTGGTGAGCCCCCTCTGTCCAGTTCGAATCCAGCGTTGTCACCCTGGTAGAATTTCCGAGCAATGGGGAAGATCGCGGTAGAATCCGCGTGCGGAGGCCAACGCCCTTGTGAAGTTCCTTTCACTTTGATATTGTGTAAGGGGGCTTTTTCTTAAATATTCAGTGGCTTTGGAAACATAAAGAAAAGAGAAAATATCCACTTGAGTTTGAATTTGACCTTCAAATTGTCGTTCTTCTTCTCGATTCTGTCAATTTCATTGTTAAAGACTCGAGTTCACCCAAAAAAGAACTCTACTCGATCGTGTCTAAGCCAAAGGCAGGAAAGGAGCCAAAAACAGAGAAAAATCAAAAAACGGCCTTGATAGAAACCGATTACCCCAATCCTTTCGTTTCTAAACATCATAAACTGATTGCAGGATCGACAGCTTAAGCTTTTCACCTCAACCTATTAGGAACCGACGAACCTGAACTTACGTGTAGAAAGACGAGTGTGAGCACGGCATTCGAATGAGAAGTGCTAAATGTGTACTGAAACGCTCCCTTGTGAATTTTTTGCTTTCTAGCCGATCCGACAAGGGTCGCCTCAAGGGTATAAATTGTAAAACTTTCTGGGATGGATGCCACTTGTTCTAAGAAGTTAAACTATTAAATGGATGTATAGTCTATTATTTAAATATTCAAATACTTCAACTTACATGTAGGTTAAACTTTTGCCTAATATTAAAGCATGAAAAATATTTGAACTCAATATCTCATATTCTGATTTAATATGACATAACCAACTTTGATTTGATACTTAAATATTATAAGATAAATCACCCATATGCGTGGCACATCTTAGTTATATATGCATTTAGCATGTACCTTCCCGAATATCTTTTGGATCCAGCTAGAAGAACCTTTTACCCAGGAGCTAGACTTGGTTGAAGTGGCAAGATCTTATGGAAGCCCGTCAATGCTCAAATGGTATTTGTTAGTCTTGTGAGCCAAGAGGAGCCACACGTGAGTGATGAGCTCACCTCCTCTTCTCAGCAGCTTGGCATGGTGATACACTTGACAGTTGTGTGCTGCATAACACGGCATCTCCACCCAGATGCTACTGATAAGCTCCCACTTGTTTTCCATTGTCCTCAAGTCGACCACGAGCTTCTACACCTCCGACAACACATCCCAGTCACGAGTGATCCTCGTCTCCTTACTTTGTTCGACTGGGGGTGGGAGATCTCCATCTAGGGACGACAGTGTGCTAATTGCTTTTTTATCATCTTGGTACCTCACAAAAGGCAGCTGTCGGGACCTCTCTTTTTTCGGCGCCCGATCAAGGCCAGGCGCTTTGCGGAGGCTAATGGCTTGGCTGAATTTAGTTATGCCCAGACTCTCCCAAGTCCACCAATTCACAACTTTAATAGTCTAAGTTTTTAACATGCAAGTTAATTTTTAAAACGGAGTCGCCACTAATCGATTTGGGATAGGTTGATTAGAAACCCATGTGAAGTATTGGGAGAAATACTCGCTCCTGCGTAACTAGAAAAATTAGGATCGGGGACTTGATTACACTAGTTAATCACTAATGCCCTTTCGGTACCTAATCTTGTTTAAACCTTGAGATTTTTTTGGATGCTTGGGGGATTTTTCATGCATTTTGGGGATGAAAAAAAATTCTTTGGGTCTTTTTCTCATTTTTGGACATAAAAGGGACTTTTTGGATTTTGTTTTTGTATTTTTTTAGAAAATACAAGTCTTTTGGCATTTTTTGGATTTTTGGCACTTTTTGGAAAATATGAAATATTTTTGATTTTTTTATTTTTCGGAAAATATATTTTTTACTATTTTTTTAATATTTTTCGAAAATAAATCATTTTTTGATTTTTTGGAAATAAATTATTTATTTTTATTTATTTATTAAAATGTTATTTAAAATAATAGAAAATCTAACCCGGGTCGGGTCCGCGGGTTGGGTCTGACCGGGGTCGTTGACCCGAAACGCAAACGGGCACACTACGCGGGCCCGACTTTTCTTTTTTAAAAAACTCCAAGCCCAAAACCAAAATAGGCCTACTTTTATAAAAATCTCAACCCGAAGGCTACCCGGCCCACGCACACAAGCCCGTCTCAGGTAGAAACCCTACCCGGTTCAAACCCACGCCCGACCCGCTCTCTGACTTGGTTCACAGCCACGACCCGGTTCGCGGAACCCTACCCGGATGCCAACCCAAATCCGCCTGACTTCGACCCGTCTTCCCCTTCGCCAACCCGATTTTCTGGAGTTCACGAGATCAGGCAATTTGCGGCGTTGATGAGGGATGGAGGGGGTCAGACGGACAGCAGTTCGGCGTCCGACAGTGGCGACGTCGCAGTCGGCAACTGACCACTCAACTAGATCGATGACGGGGCTCGTGGCGCGGCGGTAGGAGACGTGACGAAGGCCCTGATTTACTGAGGTCAAGATCCGGAGATGGATGGGTTTCGAGAGAGGGGGGCGATGACGGCTACGCAACCGGAGGCGACGGATACCTAGTGGCGGCGAATGGTGGTGGTGACGACGACAGGGTAGTGACGGCAGTCCCTCGACTCTTAGATCCGGTGTGGCGTTGATAGGTCAATCGCAGCACGGCGTTGGGGCGGGGAACAGCAGCAGCAGAGCAGCGGTTTCAATGGTGGTGCAGAGCTTCCAGCTTCCCAGATCTGGCACTCCTTCTTCCAGCTGACCTTGCTCGGCCTCCACCCTCAAATCTAACCCCTCACGCTCGGATCTCTCCCCTTTAAGCTCACCTGCTCGTGGATCTGGGTTCGCTTGCTGCCGGCCTCCCCCGATGTCTCTTGGTGGGAGGTTGTTTAGCTTGTGACCCGATCCTTCGCCCCCCCTTCGCTCGCTCTTTGATTTCCCCCCTGAAGTCTCTCAAGGGGGAGATCTTGGAGTTTGTTGTGTGTTTTGGCCTTCCCTCCAACACCCTATTTATAGGCGCAGGGGTACCTGTCGGCAGAGGCTAGGCTGGCAATCCTTGGTGCGCCGACTTGCCTTCCTTCGCCGGCCGAAGCGGCGTCAGTTCCTCCCCCTCCACGGAGGCTCGCTCGCCATCAATGCCGTGTCCTCTCAGCCACTGGCCTATGCTCCTCTCTCTGCCCTAGCTTGTGCTCGAGCGCGTCATCGTTGCTGCGCGTGAACTACATAGGCGGAGAAGGAAGGAGCGAGGAAGAAGAAGAAGGAAGAAGGAGGCTGGGCCGGATTTGGGAAAAAAAGGCTGGGCTTGGGTTTGTGCGGAGGGGAAAAAAAAGGAAAGAAAAGGGGGCTGGTTGGGCTTTTGCTTTTGCTTTTTCTTTTCTTATTTTTGTTTTAGTTTTTTTGTTTGTTTTTTTATTATCCAAAAACTTATGTGGCACCCCTCGACGGCCCCCGGTCCGTTAGGGTCGCCACAGTTCGCTTACTTTTTACTTTCCCTAATAACATGTTACTCTGATACTATTTCAATTGCAGCGGGTCCATACAACCATAGGGGTTTACATCTTTTATTATTGGTCCATTGTGCAGTTTATATGGCGGAAGCACATCCATCAACTCCCTTCCTTATATTCAAAAAACGATACACACCAACTAAACATTTATAGGTAAAAGCCGTACACTTTTATTTACTTAAACCAGATGGACATCATTCATCGATACATCAAAATGCCAATGTTTTCTATACTTGGCTATACTTCAAAAGATGACCGATATCTCTTCCAGCAGTCGTATACTTAAAGTCCATCGATCAGTGTCGGCGTTCAAAAGTTCCTTCCTTTGCTATCCTCCTCCTCGCGGTCATATCCAACCACTTGATCCATCTACTGGTGGCAGTGGCAGCAGAGGTATCTTATCTATTCTGAAATGTTATTCCCCAAAATGGGTGAGTACAACCACTTAGCAGTAAAGATCCAGCAAACTACTCATTACGTCAATCAGAACAATCAAGGCATCATAACAAAACACATATCATTCATGCATTCAAGCATAACTTACCTTGCAGCCATACATATGTCATTATACCATATGTGCATATACCATCATGCACTCATCATCAAGCATTTATGCATATATCACCATACCATATGTGCATATACCACCATTCAGTCATGCGTATCTCACCATGCCATCGTGCATATACCACCATAATTCATATCATCCATGCTATCAAGCATACATCACCATGAGATCCATTCATGCCTTCATGATTGCATTTTCAATATCAAATAGCATTAATTTACTTTCATAAGCAGATCATGTATCATGCCATATGCATACACCCACGCACATGATTCATTTTCAATTCTCATCTTTCACAAGGATCTCATCAGTTTTTCTTTCCAGGAACCAATGTTTGCATCCCATAATTTATCGCTTGCATCCAACCAAGCATCGTGAGGAACCTTCGGGCATGTATTCAAAATACAACCGGACATCCGGCCCCCCACATTCCGGGCATCTTGCATCCCAACTAGCATCACGATGAATCCCCCCAGGCACACATCTTTGGGGCTTCCGGGATTATGTACCGACATATCACCAGGAATCCCCCCTCTGGAATTACGTACCGTATACCACCGGGCATCTCGAAACTCTCGAGGACCCTCCGGAATTACGCCACTAGGCCACCGGGCATCCTGACACTCCCAAGGCATTGTCGACTCACACCTCCGACAGTCTCATCATTTTCTCAATTTTATATTCACACATGTATCTCAATTTCAACATGGCATTTGATGCAATAATGCCAATGATTGGAATCAGCCTTTTCAAAATCATATAATATGCATTGGGAAAAATATTATTTGATGCAATGGTTTTAAGAAATTTCATTGAATTCATGAAAATCCATAAATCTGTTGATGTCATATGATATGCATGAATGTCACATCATTGCACGGATGATAATCCAAGATATCACAATTTATATAGCAAATCAATAACCTGTAAATAGAACAGTTTTTCAGCTTAAACAGAATGTGTGCTGTTTATGAAAAATTCTGAAAAATTAGTAAAAAATGGAAATTAATTCTGAAAATTTAACACATTGAAGATAAGATCTAAGAAAACACATTTTGTGAAGAACACCATATCAAACAAGGCTTCACAGAAAACGTACAGGTCCATGCATCACCGAAAAAGGATTTTAACATCATCCATGCACCGTTTTGAAAACAATTTCGACTAAACCCTTAAATAAACTCAGAAAATTCTGGAATTTGGACACGCTGTATTTAAGACCAAGAGGTACAAGTTTCATGAAGAAATTGTAGTCCAATTCATTCTGAATTAAAAGATAAAATCAATTTACTTTTCCTATTCTCGGTATCGTTTTCCAGATCTACCCGTGTTGAAGAAAATTCGTTTCCTTGGTCATTACTGGTCCATTTACTCTGAAATTTTAGTATGTTTTTTCTCAGAATATTAAATACAACTTTCATTAAGGACACATGATCAAATTTTAACTGTATGATTTTATAAAAATCCCGAAGTCATACTAGGTCGAAGCAGCGTTTTTCCCCAGATCCGGTTTCTTCATAAGATGACGATTTCACCGACCTATCTTTATTCATTTCCTCTGAAACTTTGATATGTTCTACCTCAAGAAGTATACTACAACTTTCGTTAAGAGATCAAAGTGATATTTTCACAAGAAGGTTACTTTACAGACCACGAAACCACTGAAGGTCAGCACAACGAATTCCAGATCTAGTCTCTCCAAAGAAAACTTATTTCACTGACCATTTCTTGTTCGTTTTGCCTCAAATTTTAGTATGTTGTTCTTCAAGGTGTTCTCTACAATTTTCATGAATAAATCGAAACAAGATTCTAACAAAAAGGTCACATGCGACACACAAACTCAAAGATGGTCAAACTGGTCTTTCCAGAAACAGCATGCATGACCAACGAATCTCTCTCCATAGCTCTGAAATTTCATCCCATCAACCACAACCAAGACTTACCATCTACTACACATACACACAGCAATGCAAAGGGTAGGTTTTAGGACTTCACTTGCCTTAGATTCAAGCACAAAACAGCAGCAAACAGAGGCAAAGCAGCAAAGAACGGCGGACGAACAGGCGGACGAACTCTCTTCCTTCTTCTTCGCACGACCTCCTCCTCCTCTCTTGGTTTCCCTCTCTCACTCTCTCGACAGCTCTCTCTCTCTCACTCACCAGAACTGGCCACTCTCCCTCTCCTTTTCTTCCCCCATAGTCATTTGCAATCATTTGATTGCATGATGCCGCCCAAGGAAGCCAATAGGGGCAGTCAAACTTGGCTCCTCCTCCATGCCACTTGGCAATTTACATGCAAGGCTTATGAGCTTCAAGTGTTGGGCCGGTCTTGGGCCTTCATGGGCCGGTCGACCAAGGGGCTGGCGTGGGCTAGTTGGATGGTCTTTGGGCCTAAAAATCAGCCCACCCTCTCCTATTCCTATTCCATTTAACCCTTATTTAAATAAACTCCTAATTTCAACTTATAAGCCCACAAAACTTTATAATATAAATCAATAAAATTCTACTTATAAAGTGCACCACCAAGAATAAGATTTCTATATCAATTTGCACTTTAATAAATCCTTGGGTCACTTGAAGACACATTTCCATCCAAACAATCATCCCTTACAATGCTTGCCCTTAAATTAATTGAAACTCATTAACTCAATGGCTAATTCATAATCCAATGGCACTTCCATCACCTATTGATGGTTCATAGCGTATCCAAGGGTTGTCATGAAATTTTAGGATGCCACAACTTAATTAATAAAATAAAACCTAAATAAAATTAAGGCGTCAACAGCGACAGTGTGCGACAAACGTACTCCAGAGTGATGTCGGCAGTGGTGAGGGACAACATGTAAGGACGCAAAGCCAGGAGGTATATCATATAATCCGCTAAGAGTTTGCTTCCTCTACAAGCCTCGGAGTACTCACTCTCCAATCTATGCAGGATTTCTGTTGCAATGTGCCATATAATGATGCTCCTATCAAATCTTGTCTCGATGCTACTGCTCAGTCCTTGTTTCTCTTGGATGTCGTGAGTCCCGAGCGTCCACTTGCCTCTTTCTGTGAAGGGCAGGAGGTGTCTTTGCTTCTCTAGCTCTGCCATTTTTTTGAACAACCATCACCTTGAGGGACGAGGGGATGGCCTCGCGAGACTGTAACCAATACCTCCTGAAGATCTCCTTTTTCCCAAACCAATCAAGTACCTTGGCGACAGGCTTCGGCCATTGTTTGTGCAAGAGGCGGTGGTCTAACAAATTGAGCTGCCCTACCGACCTTGACCATCTTCTCTGCTTCATGCACCATTTGGCTAGAAATGGGAGGAGCCTTCGGACGAGCGGCACCTTAAGATTCACACTCATCTTCACCACTGCCCAATCCGAAAACAACAGCATGGATATTTGATAAAGCTCAAGAGATGTGACTGCCATCAGTAAAGGGTAGGTATAGGTGATGTATATATCAATCAAGAAGGCACTGCTGAAGATCACGGCAAAAGCACACAAGGCTGACACCAAGCAGAAGAAGCCAAAGAAGCGGTCTATGAGGCCCATACTAGTGTACAGAATGGGCGCTTTAGTGTAGAGCACGTCGTACATGAAGTTTAGCTCGATCTCAGTCATGGAGAAAGCATGGTCGGCGGTGTGACTGTTGATGGACATCCAATCGTGGGATATGAACTGAGGGTGGTACAGCCAGTTCACGAGGTGGGGCTTCAAACAATCAAACCGAAAATAGGCCTTTAAGATGTCCTTTGCGGAATTCGACTTCTCATCCTGGGGGATCTCTTCGAACAATCTTTGAATGCTGGCTTGTTCCGTTATGTCCTCAGCGGTCACGCTTGAGTCCTCATCATACACGGATTGGAGAGCCCAGACCCACCCCACCGGCTTCATGATTCCGACCACGGACAAGGGAAAGTACAGTCTTGAGACGGGGGACGAGCCGTCCCAGCATCGAATTTGAATCCAAACCATGATGACAACCGTAACTCCAATGTTTAGAACCTGTCTCAATCCCAGCCGGTGATCTTCCACCGCATAGGCCGTTATGCTATCTGGGTACCCGAGTTGCATCAGAAGTAATGGGGCCAATAGCCCTACCAACACCAAATTGTAACCCGGATTTTCAGGATCATCAATGCGAACCATAGTAAGCTTGCCCAGCGCGATTGTTGCGATGGAAGAAAGGAGCAAATATGTGGCCCAGATGATGATTCTGGGCAAAATCGATGTGATATATTTCCGACGACTGCCTAATACCGACAGAACAATCTCGCAGGCAAGGCTTGTGGCAACCAAGAGCTGAATCCCCCAATCCACCCACAGGCTTTTTAACCGCGGCAACATGGTTTTGATTACCAAAGAAATCCAATTGATCAAACTCATCGAGGCTTGGTTCAGGTGTGCTCACTGGACATCAATGCAAATGTCAGAGTGAGGATAATTTTAACATTGCTTTTGAAGACATACTTTATTGCATACATTAATTCTCTCAATCTATTAGAATTTCGCAACAACTGAATTAAGAATGCGCGCACTGTTTATCCTACAAGTTATGCATTGGTAAGACTCCAGATTTTTCATTTGGTCTGCGTTGGATGCATCATGTGTCAAGTGACACACGGATTGAACCCAACGTGCGTAAACTTTTTTATGCACAGTATGTGATCCAAAAAAATAAATAATCAAGAACTAGAGAGGAAGAGTTGCAATGCTATTAAAATTCTTTTTTATAATTTTACGTTGGAGAGAGCATTTATCATCCGATCATCAAAAACCATTATAAGAATTAATTTAGTTCATTGAAAGTCCAGGCAAAAAGAGTACATCTGTAGACATATTTGTTCTTATGAAGCCTGTTTGCTTACACTCAAGCAAAAGGTAAAAAAAAGAAGAAGGTATTTTTGTTTGTTTACTCACCAAAATTTAACAATTTCTGAAAAAATATGGAAAAAAATTGTAAGTAAAACTACATATCAACAGTTGAATGTTGTTAAAATGCCAGGATATCTGAAAAGTCGATGATCACAAAATTTTAAATTAAATGAAAAGTAAAAAGTAAAAAGCAATTTAGATGGGTGTAACCACTCAAAGTAAATTCATCAAAGAAAGTCGCTTTATGACTCGAGGAAAGAAAAAGTGGCTCATGTTTACCCACTTGCTCGTCTCTCTCCATGGGCCTCTCTCTTTCCTTTCCTAGATTGGTTGAGTGTATTTTCTTTCGCCGCCCTTGTATTTTTATTTTTGTGTTTTTCTTACACCTTCTATTTATTTTTTCTTTTTTATTCATGATGTGTTCATCTTGATCTTCACTATCTATAAAAGTGGCACTTTTCTCGTATGGTGAGATGTTTTCTGCTTTATCATCTTAGATTCTTAATTTCACTAATGGTAATTACAAAAGAAAGATCTAAAAAAGGGATTTCATTGTATTTTATTGCATTTAAAGTTTTTTTATCCTTAAGTCTTTAGTTGCATATTATTTTTTCATTGAATAAACTCTGATATTTGAAAAAAAATGAGATTTTTTTTTTTGACAAAAGAACATTTTTTGCATTTTAAGGTTCCATTTGTTTTGCAAAAGTTATTCCTCATTTTCAGCATTTAAATTGCCGAGAAAATTGAGCCAAATAAAAAATCTCTCAATTAATGGAAGACTTATGCTTAAATTCATATAAATTATTTCCTCTTTAAAAAATAGGAAATTATTTTCCAAAAGGCAGCACTTAAACTTGAAATTCTAGGTTTGGACATGAAAACCAAACACTTGTCCTAAGCTCTTTGCAATGGACCAGGAGCTAGAGGCTTAGACAGGGTCTACGAAGATCCATTGAGGCTAAGCCCAAGTCTGAAGAAGCCATACCTAGAGCCCCAGTGCCCAAGCCTAGGTCAACAAAGGTGGGGCTTGGAACACCGGGTCCAAAAACATTAATAGAACGTGATTCACAAAAAAAAAAAAAAAAAAAAGCGTAAAAGTTTGATTTTTTTTTTTTTTTTTTTTTAGGTTTGAACATTTTGTAGATTATTTGAGTATCCAATCAATTTCGTTTTTAGGATTTTCTTTCTGTTTTTTTTAGCCTACACATTCTAATGAACTTCTCTATAGTTATTTTCTCCACAAATTCTCACATGTCGCTTTTAAGTTTTGTCTGTCCCTGTCTTTCATCTATTACCTTTTCAAAACATTTTCAAAAAAAAAAATTTTTTTTTTTAAAAAAAAGACCAGGAAAAAGGTAAAGGAGAGGCGTCACGAGAGTACTTAGTAGGGTGGTGCAAGTTCCATCGTAGGTAGGATATTTGCCCCAGCTTGGAACATGCCCCATAAGTAGTGGTCCTAGGTTTTTGCACTCTGAACCTGTCTTATAGGATCTTGAAATTTCTCGGTTTTACAAGTTCTAAAGCATCCTATGCTGTCCTGTACTTTTCCAATTTTTATTTTATTGAGCACAAATTGTCTTAGTCCTAGTGATTGAAACATCGAATATTCAACATGACACACGTGTCCATGTCTAATGGTAACATAATCCTAGAAGGTTAATAAAATCAAAAGTTAAAAAATGAAAAAGCAAATTAGCGTCCACCATTTAGTTAAATCCATGAGTTAAGATGAAAACCCATCACTGTCTATTGAGAACATCTGTAGACGTAGCAAAACTCATCATGCACATTCACAGGCGCACGCCCGCACATTTAGAGAGAGTTTTTTTTTTTTTTCCGAAAGGGAGAGGGGGAGTTGAATAATGGTTTTTCATACAAAGTTGGAGATTGCTCGGTGGTTAGAGTTTTCGCACATCTAAATGTGAACAAATTCATAAGGACAAAAAGAAAATCATGAATAATATAGTACACATATATTTACTTAAAAATGTTACACAGGGTACCATGTGAAAGTCATAGGGTTTAAGTTTTAGAATGGTGACCCTAATCCTGGAATCTACCATATATTCACTTGTTCCTAATTTTAGGAACAATAACCTACCCAACAAGTTTAAGACTCATCTCGGAACTTCCTTGAATAATCTAGTTCTGCAGGTCTGTAGGATGCACAGATTCTCCTAAACTCCCTAGTATTTAGTGTTAAAAGAAAATCTCCCTCATTTTGGGTCTTGACTTCATGAACTAAGGCTTCTTTTCTTTCCCTTTTTCAATTTCGTGAGTTTTATTAGTTTTGAGCTATGTGAAAGAAGGTAGAAAAGATGTTTCACGCAATGAAAGCGCCACATGTCAACTTCTTAATGGCCTAGTATAATGTTCACTAAGACATATAGTATTAGATTAGATGGCTTACATGCAATTGCTCTTTAGGTTGGATTTTCAAAAATTTAAGGAGACAATGTTTTGCAACTCCCAAAATAATTCATGTTTATCCTTTCACATTGCACAACCTGCGGCTTTCTTGAATGCCATTCACATAGGAAAGAATGCATTCAATAGCATGTTTGCTATACCTTTTCAGACAACAATCTTTAAGTGTGAAATTTGACAGGTTGTGAAGGAAGAAGGGTCATAATTTCTCCCGGTAGTTCTTTCACCAGTGGAAAAACGAATATTGAAGACAACTAAACATGCGCTGTAACGAGTATAGAGTCTGTTTAATTGTATTGACCAGCACGTTAAAGTAGATAACCACTTGCTGAGATATCCAAAGCATGGAGAGCGTACAAACCTTTTACCCTAAAGATTATATATGTTAGTAAGTACCAGAAGCAAATGCAAGCTAACTATAGTAACAGGAAAGAAGAGGTGCAATGCAAAGCAAGACTAGCGCCACACACCTGAACTTGAGGGCTGATAAATCCCAGAAGTATCAATCAGAAGACGCCGACCCTGACGCCGGAATAAATGGAGAAACTGAAGTACAGAAAAGCAACAGAGAGATTTGTCCTAAGAATCGTTGTTAAGGAACGAGTTCTAGGAATATGTGCTTTGCTTTCTTAGCTAGCAGAGAAGTCGTATCTCAACACTTTACAGCAATGAACTTCTGTGGAGCCTCCAATTATTTTGTAAGAAAAAGAAAGGCACGGGAATAACAAGGACAAAAAGAGAGTGGAATAAAAAGCAAAATTGGGAATTTGATTATTTGCTTGCGACTTTCATCTGTGGCTCTTTTTTTCTTTTGTCTAGTTGACCCGATGAGCACATAACCATGTTTAAAGCTTCACCGTCAGTCTTTAAGGGCACACGTGATTCTCATTCTATTTTTTTGCATTTTTAGCTTTTGGATGAGGCAAATGATAGGCTACTCTAACAGTAACCTCAGGTCTTGATGGAACTACATGGAGACTTGAGGTCCATTTTGTTTCTTGGACTAATTAACATCACTAGTAAGTAATATTTCACAAGGAAATTATTTTCAAGAAAAATAGTTTGATTTTCTTGTGTTTCGTAGGGTTTTTCAAATGAGATGAAAATCATTATCGGAAGTTTGGGGAGCTCAAGACTTGTACCCAGTATCTAGGTGCTAGACTAGGACTTCGAGACCCGGACTTAAGATCTTAGGGGTCAAGACATTCGAGGCCTATCGAAGAACATGTAGCCTAGGTGTGCAAGTCTCACCCCCGACGTTGAAAGTCCAGGTGCTAGGGTCCAAAATTTAAGCGTTCGAGGCACCGGTTAGGGCACTGGGATCTCAGGTGAGGCTACTTGCGTCCTATGTTTAGGAGTTGGAGTGTCCAATTTGACACCGAGTTTTCGACCTCTTACAAAAGCAATGATCCTAACAATGGTGGATGCCAAGTTAGATCCATGAAATGAATACCAATCTTTTATAAGTGTAATTCATTCTTTGAATTTAAATGCAAATTTTTGTTCTTCATAAAAAAATAACTTTTATTGATTCATTTCTAAAGCGATGCCAAAATGACAGTAAACCGGAAGATACTTTCCAATTGCTAGTTTTTTGCAAAACAAATCTATCTCTCGTGTTTGGAAAATTTACTCTGAGGCCTCCTATAAGAACTTATAGAACCCACTAAATTAAGAAAATTATGATGAGGTAGCTTAATTATACAAATTTTAATTCCAAGTAGATAAGAACAAAATGTTTCGCATAATTTGGTATAATAAAAATGAAGTATGAATGACGCCATGTATACTAAAAGATTTTACCAAAATAAAATTTAATCAAGTACTTAAGGCGAATAATTTTTCCTCCTGTTCCCTTCAATGCTTCCTTGTAACCTTTTTGACCAAAGGGCTCCATCCGCCATTTGAAATTGCTTTTTTTTTTTTTTTTTTTTTTTTTTTTAATGAATATTTTTTTTTTTTTTTATGTTTTATTTTTTGATGGGATGACGTTGCTTTATTCGGAAGATGGAGGGGAGAAGAAAAATGATGTGACAAAAGAATATTAAAATTTCCCGCAAATCCACTCTCACATAATATGTAAGTTTATCAAAAAAATTTACACCTCTCATTTTCTCCCCCTCCCCGCTCTGTTATAGGGCAAGTTGATGGATGAGCTCCATTCCCTCATAGACAATGAGAAATCACAAGGTGAGAGTAATCTATGATAAAAAAACATTTGAAATTATAGATTTGATCAAGCACATGCACATAAAGTTCTTGTAAAAACATGTGAAGAAATTATGAGATTATAGATTTGATCTATATGAGGAAATAAAGAATTATTACTACAGTACACTTGTATCTTTCCAATAATAGGCTACTAAGGGTGCGTTGGGTAATTATTTTATTTTCAGGAACAATTTTTACTCAAAAATGATTCCTTTTTATTTTATTCTCTAAATGAGTTTTTTAGCATTTTGAAGGCATTTAGTAACCGCCCAAAATTTCTATTTTTTGAATAGAAATGCGTTTGGTACAACACTTAAATTTTTTTGTAACTTAGAATTTCTTTTAATTTTTAAATAATATTATTTTTCTTTTTCTTTTTCTTTTTCCATTCCTATTCTTCTTCTCTAGCCGATCGCCAGCCATAACAATGGCTAGCAACCAGTTGGGCGAGATACGAGGTCTAGCGGCCTCGCCAAAGCCTCATTAGGCGAGGGTGAGGTCCGACAAGCTCATTGAAGCCTTGTTTTCTAGCTAGTAGTCGACCACGGCAATGGCTAGGAATTGGCTGGGTGAGGTCAAGTGAGCTCACCAGAGCCTCACCAAGCCGTCGGTGGCCAAGCAAGGCTCTTGCCCAAGGCAAGCCTTGCCTAGCTGCCATGAGGCCAAGCCTCGCCAAGCTAAGGTGAGGCTAGCCTTGCGTTGGCTAGGTGAGGTTGAGCCTTGTTGATGGCCAAGTGAGCTCCCCTAGCCATTATCGAGGCTCCAACAAGCTCACTGAAGCTCATCAAATCTCACCCAGTTGGTCATCGGACACAACAAGGCTCTAATGAGGTTGCCATACCTCTCTTAGCTGATCATTGGCCATCGCCATGATGGCAACCAACAATGAGGAAGAAGAAGAAAAAAGGAAAGAAAAGGAAAAGAAAAAAGAGAGAATGGTCTGTTTTGATTTGGAATTGCTCCTGGGAGCAAAGAAGCAATTTTTTTCTACTTTCTTGATTCTATTACAAATCTAATTTGGGAAAAAAAAAATTTACCGCGTCTACAAAATGCCAGTACCATGCAGCGGCTTCAAAGCCAACGTGATGCTCCTTGGTCAGATGACCAAGATATTGGCGAATACCACATATGATCGAGAAAAGAGTACCTATAATCAATCAATCAAAGGTAATCCTTTTCTTCGAAGTGGCAAGCAACAGAAAGAGAAGGTCCAACTTAGCCATCAGGCTTGCTTGGGGAAGGGTCATCATTCTTGGCTGTCTTATGTTTGTTGTACTTATGTAGGAGGAGCTCATTATTTATTTATTTATTTATTATGAGAAACAAAATAATCGAATCAGACATTGTTTGAAGTGTTAACAAACAGGCTCTAAGTCTTATTAATGGACCTCTTAATGAAGCTTTAGTAGCAAATTTATCAACCTAAAATGTTTTATAACTTGGTTTTGAGGTTCCTAAAGTTGACAATTGGAGGAAAATTATCCAAAAATTCCTAAACTTATGTAAATGTCAATTCAATTTTAAACTTTCCTATTTAGTCAAGTAATCTTATAAATTTTCATGATTTTCTAATCTAGTTCATCCGATCTAAATCGGTCAGAAATTGCCAACATGGCAATCCAATCATCTTTGCTTCTCCTACAAGTCATGGCTAGCGATCTAACATGGACCGCCCCTAGTTATTTGGTTTTTTTTTCCTCTTACTATTATCTTCAACCTCAGGATAAATATTGAAATCCTGATCTGAGTTCGGGATTTTCTTAATTTAAAATTTTTTTAAAAAATTTTCTTGCTCCTTGTTTTCTGTTGTTTTTCCCTAAAGATGTGTGCATGGCAGCTTTGGATTTAGGCAGTACTTCGTAGTTCGATCTCCACTAATAGCTTCAAAGAATCAATTTACACCTCCATAGCCTACTACCTGAATTTGAAGATCTGGACGCAGTCAGCGAGAACCATAACCATCAACATTCCAACGGCGACCATGGTGATGAGGCTGCGCACCAAAACCTAGACTTGGCACGATCGACTAGCCATGGCGCCGACAATATCACCCTTAGATCCAAGAACAAGCTAAAGCCGTCTATGATGATAAACCAGTAGAGCGCCAATAGCCTCAAGGTCCCTATCTGCTAGGTTGGGAAGGGGGTCACATCTTTGTGTGGCATAGTATGGAACATATTATAATGGTTTGGCCTTATAATCGGGACCCATATGATTGAAATAATGTGTTTCGGTTATTAAACTGCGCTTGCTGAATTGATGATGGTATATATGTTGAGCTAACGTGTAGGGACGCGCCAAGGCGAGGTGAGTTTTATACGATGCGTGTTTAAGACTGCCTTCAAGGCGAATTTGCGTCCTCATCAGGGTTTAGGTGGTTGACTCACTGAGATTTATCTCACCCCATTGTGGTTAAACTTTTTCAGGGCCGTAGTGTGGAAATCTGCTGAGTGCGGATTTGGTGGGCGCGAGATGCGACACCTTTTGGCTAGCCCTGTCGCTAGTAAAGTTTAGGTTGACCCTAGTCCCTGAAGTTTTTTGAGAGGGTTGATAGGAAGTGGCCGTAGGAAAGCTTGTAAGTATTAAACTTCCTAGGGTTAACAGTTGATAAATGAATATGTTGTTTTTGGTAATGGTTGTCATGTTTTACTATCCCCATGTTTGATGGTTGGCTGGGTGTTATTTAATTCGCTTCCGCATGCGCTTAATTGAAAGATAAAAAGAAATGGTCGGGCAACACGTCCTGGGATGTCGCAAATTTTCAATCGACCGTCGAGAGATGTGCGTGTGCCTGAGGTTCGGGGCGTGACAAAAGTTGTCACTAATCAATATACAATGGATCAATTAGAAACCCAAGTAAAGTAAAGAGAGATTTACTTTACTTCTGCAAACTAGAGATTTTGGATACAAGTACTTGATTACACTAGATTTCTCTAATGCCTCTTTAACACCGTTCTTATGATGAAAACTAATTTAGTAGGCCGCTTGGATTCACTTTATTACTTTCTAACATATGAGGTGAAAATGCAATCCACTAACCATCAATGTAACATCCAATAAAGCAATAAATAAAATGCAAGACTTAACTCAGAGCAATGAAAATATCTGCTATGTTAGCTTAAAAATCGCATTAACAACCCTATATATGATTTATAATTAAGATACAATCACTCAAATTTGCGGGCTTTTGCTTATTTAAATAGACCTAGTCTACATGCAATGCAAATTCTAAATGCAATGACGTACAAAAAGTGTCTATACTGGAATGACAAGCGACAAGCAACCTAACGTGCAAACTGTATGTCACACAATTTTTAATTAAATGAAATTATTCGAATAACGGGCAAATATTAATGCAAGTATTATAACATGTCGATCAGTTTAATTTAAATGATCCTAAAAATGCAATTACTAAATAACACGCAATAAATGGAATAATTCTACGTGACACCTGCATGATATTTTTTATATTTGCTTTTTAACTAAAATTAGGAATAAAAATGCCCAACATTTAAACATGCAATTACATTTAAGAAAAGGAAGCCTAGTTTATTGTAAAACAATGTTTTTGTATTCTTTATTTTTAAAATTCGAAATAAAGAAATTACCTAATTTAAACATGTAATCTAATCTAAAACATGTAATATTATTTGTGACATCCTGAATTTTGACCCCATCTCAAATATATGAAATGGGCATTTCGTCGACGCACCTATAGTCATTTTTCTCTGAGTTGGCCACTCACGAGTTAATTAATCTATTAGGTTAAGCCGTTAAGGGATATAAACGTAGCAGACTTGAGAATTCGATCGGAAATCGACTGCTCGTCCATAATAATCGGCAAGGGTCAATACGACACTATTATAATCGAATTGTGATCGAATATAGGTCAATTTGATGGAAACACGTAATTGAATTGCATGTGGTTCTGCTTGATTATGAAATTTGTGTCAAACAACACCAACTCGATTTTCTATCGATTCTATACTCGGTACACGTAATTGAAACCTTGCGATTTTTATGACAACTAAGAGTTGTCTATGAGTCGGAGATGCACAAACGTGGATCGAAAATTATCAACCATGGGTCAAATGCACTAAAATCCCTAAAAGCTACCAAATATGTTAGGTTGTACTAAAATTGCATCCGATCGATTTTAATCATGAAATTGAATTCGATTTCGGGAATCGGACGTTCAAGCGTGTCACGATTTATTTTTAGGACGCTGTCTTATCTTTCGAAGAAATTTCGTCGAACTCGGATTTTTGCGAAAAAATCAATTTTAGACAAATTGAAATCAAGGAAATTCGGATGGGCAGCTTTAATAGGATTTTTGGCCACCAAAATAAATTGTTTTGTGAGGAATTGGAGGGAAATTAGCCATTGGAGGAAGCCTTGACCTTATGGCTAAAGACTTTGGTACATAACACTCAAGTGGTTGATATTTTCCCTTGGCTTGCCATTGGCCAAAGCTTTGACTTCCAATTTTCCCTCCTTCCCTCTCTCTTCCCTTCCTCCTTTATGCGTGACCTCCCTACCTCAACCGACTGCTCCTTCTTTGTCACGCCCCGAACCTCGAGTATGCACACATCCCTCGGTGGTCAACTAAATTGCGACGTTCCCAGGACGCGTCACCGACCCATTCATTTTATGCACATACGGAAGCAAACTAATAAACCCCATACAAAAATCAAACACATGGGATAGGAAAGCAAGATAACCAATTAACAAAAATCATGCTTTATAAACACACCAGGTTTATATACAGAAGTCTAAAACCAAAAGAGGCCACCAGGCTAACCCTACCCCGAACCTTACCTACTTGGGATGCGAGTCTAC
This sequence comes from Eucalyptus brandiana, assembly GCA_014182725.1. Lineage (NCBI taxonomy): Eukaryota > Viridiplantae > Streptophyta > Magnoliopsida > Myrtales > Myrtaceae > Eucalyptus > Eucalyptus brandiana. Next base: position 30,679,137 of record CM024670.1, read on the forward strand.
CACGACATTGTTAGGGATGTCTATGTCTAATGGGTCAGCTACCTCTGCTGCGAGCTCTTCAACCTCGGGTCCCTGGTTCGCCTCGATATCAGCCAAAATATTGGCGTCCACAACAGGGTCAAGTACCTCCACATACTCGTCACCGACGGCAGGCCCGTCAAAACCGTCCAAGGGGCCCTCCCGAACCCCATTAGGCTCATGGCGGAACCACATCTTGAATCGATGAGGTACCAACTGAGATATGCCCTTATCGACTTAGATGGTAGTCACCACAAGCTCACGAGTCTAGTCGGTCCAGTGGATAGGGAGAATGGTACCTTCGGTCTCTGCCTCTCACAGCCACCCAAAACAAACGGGTCGCACCTCCATCTAAGGACTTGTAAAATTTTAAACCATGATGAGGTGAGACAACGTCTCAGCGAGTCTACACCTTAAACCTCAATTAGGACGAGAATTCACCTAGAGGCAGCTTAAACACACATTATATAAGACTTACCTCATCTCAGCATCTCCCTGCACATTAATACAGCTCATGACCTAGACTTAGAATCAGGGAAGACAGAGTCAGTTTCTTGCAGGTATGCCTTCCCACTGTGGGCGAATCTCTCTTGTTCAAGTCCTTCAAGGACAGCCTTTTAATAAAAAAAACCATTTTGACCTTTAGTTCAGAGCCTAGAGATACTCAGAGATATCAAGATTTTTATCATTTCTAACTATTCGAGCTATATTTTTCAAAGGATCCTACCAAGCTGGAGAAGAAGAACGAGTTTAGAAAGCCTTGAGAGTTTCACACAAAACACTCATTTTACTTCAAGAGACTTTGCCCAACACAATACATCATCATTACCTTTTATAGTCACACACAAACAAGGACCATGCTCACGGGTCCTGAAACAAACAGAGGCTCCAGAAAATCCAGCAGGAATTATTCTTGATGGTATGAACAATGACAGTGAACAGTGATTTCCCTAACCTATTACTATAGTAATGCTACAGTGACTTGCTACAGTGATATAATACATCATGTAGAGAATGAAACTAGAATTTTACTTGAAAATAATGATATTGAATCTTTATTCTTTGCGGAAGAAGAATCGTCTGAACAAACTCTTTATGTTATTCCTTGTTACCAAACTTCCAGTGAAACTAAATCAAAGTCAGATTCTAAAGATATTTTTCACATATCTCACTTCATTGGAACAAGATCCTGATATATTTTCAAGCCAAATTCATTGTCCCCATTTTCCTGTGAAAATCTTTACTTCAAAGTTTGCCAAATCCATCACTGTCATTGCTCTCATAGATACTAATGCAAGTTCTTCAATCTTAGACACTAAAGTTCTTCTTGAAGAATATTGGACTTCCTGCGTTTAATATTTCAATTCTGCCTCAGGTGATACTTTTTCTACGAATGTAAGAACCACCCTAGTAACTGTTCAATTTTTTCCTCAGTGTTTCATAACCACAAAATTTTTTAGATCCAGTTTCCTAAACAAAAATTTGATAATTGGTTGGGACATTATAACTCAAATTTCTTAGCTTCGTATTATTCCTGGAAAATGTCTTGAGTATAAGGGCCAGTTCTCCAAATTTGTCAATATCCAAAGACTTTTTTTCCATCCAAATGAATCTATTAGATCCAATCATGAATAAATTGTTGGAATCGTGTTCAGAATCCCATTCTGAATTCGCTCAAAAGTGTTATCATCCTTTATGGAAAAATCCAAAATTCTTTGTTTGTGTTCCCTTAAAAAAGAATGAAGATATCAATTCAACCAAGGTGAGTCATATGGGAATGAAACCAGAACACTTGGTCGCGGCTTAGAATGAATGCTCGGAACTACTACAACAAGGCCTTAATGAAATCTCAAATTCTCAATAGGCCTGTGAAGCCTTTTATGTCAATAAATGTGCCGAGCAAAATAGAGGAAAATGCAATTGGTAATAAACTATCAGCCTCTTAATATTTTCCTCCAAGATGACAAATTCTCTCTACCTTCCAAAAATTCCCTCTTTACCAGATTATCAAAAGCCCATATCTATTCCAAGTTTGACCTTAAAGTCGGATTTTGGCAACTGAGAATCCATCCTGAAGATAGGCCCAAAATAAGGTTTTGTATCATAAACCAACATTTCCAATAAAAAGTTCTTCCTTTTAGCCTAAAAGTAGCACCATCTCTATTCTAAAAGGCCATGTGTCGAATTTTCCAACCAATAGTATCAAGTGCAGCGATATACATTGATGACATCTTGCTCTACAACCTTGATGAGGAATCCCACTGCCAACTTCTTAGGCAGTTTGTAGATATTGTAAAGCAATGTGTGATCATGCTTTATCAAAGAAAGATGAATATCGCCCATACGGAAATTGAATTTCTTGGTATGCACCTTAATAAATGTACATACTATCCAGGGCCACATATCGCTCATGAACTGTTAAAGTTCCCTGAGGAGAATTTCACGACAAAGCAAGTTCAACAATTTCTTGGGATAATTAATTATCTCAAATATTTTGTTCCAAACATTGCAAAACTGTTGATTATACTATAATCAATGTTGAAGAAGAATCCCCCACCTTAGGGAAAATCTCAGACTAAAGCAGTTACTATACTTAAAGAGATTATGCAGACTCTTCCCCCATTGCAAATCCCATCAACAGGAAAGAGAATTCTCTAAACTGACATTAGTGATGAATACTGGATAGCCATCCTATTTGAAGAAATCGATGGTAAGAGACACATGTGTACCTATAAAAGTGGAAAAGTTTCTCAGGCTAAAATGCATTATCACTTCACTTTCAAAGAAATATTAGCGGTGAAAAATGGAATAAAAAAGTTCGAATTTCATCTCAAAGCCATCACTTTCTGGTAAAATTAGACATGGCATCTTTTCCTCATATGACCAAGTTTAAACAAAAGTAAGTTCCAAATTCTCAACTACTTCGATGGGCCGAATGATTTTCAAAATACTCTTTTGAAACCAAACACATTGCTGGGAAGAAGAACATGCTTGCTGACTTTTTGTCAAGACCAAAGGCACTAGCAAAAATCAACATGTACATTATGAAGCGTGCCTTCCATACTATCCATCACAATGAAAAATATAAAATTGAGAAAATGCGAGATTGGCCAAGTTGGCAATACCTTCAGGAGATTGTTAAACAAGTCTAGAATGACAGCCTCACTGAAAATCTGGAAAACCTCAAGTGGTAATGCCACATAAATTTATTCAAATTCAATGGAGATTCAATTCTTTATCCTTTTGGATTAAATTCAGACTATCCGTTCATAGATCCTCTAATTTAGAAGAAAGAAGATTTTCCTAATTAACTCCGATGGTTATTATGGTACTTAACCAATATGTACTTAATAACTATTGAAATTCCAACTAGAAGATTCATTATCAACCTTACCAAGATATTTGGACTCGGTCAAAACATCGAAAATGAGAGTGACAAAAACTCTTAGCCGTTCTCAACTGGTTTTATCCTCCTACTCATTGGAGGCAACTCTTATAGTAAGAACTAAGAACCATCCAACCTAACCCTGAGATCCACACTATTCTATTCTTCCGACGTCCATGGGCTTCTATAAAGAATAATGGCAGCATCATCAATACTCCACAGATTATAGGTACTACATCCTATAAACCTCAATCGCACCTCACAAAAGCTTGGATTTACAAATATTTTCTAGGACCTATTGGTTGCTGTGAATACCAATACCGGGAACTCTAAAGAGTTTTGTGTCAAGAAAATAAAACTATTCTTGAAGATGAATGGAACTATAATGTACCTACTGCATAGGGTCATTATAGCCTGACACCAAAAACTAAGAAAGCACTCGAAGAATTCAGATAAGCTGCATCATCACAGGAGCAAGAAATGACAGACATAGATGACCCTACATAGTCCTCTCAAGACCTCTATGCTCAATGGGGAGCTCCTCTTTCCCAAGACCCATATTATCAATGACCTTTGTCCTTATCTCTAGGCATGGACACTTCCTACTATGCTCAACCATCAAATTGGCCTCAGCCAAGTATGCCTGCCGACACTACAGGCTTATTCCAAAATCAAGAGGAAGCATCTTCATCAAACCAAATTCTCTTACCAGATTCACTCACAGAACTTGAGCAGAAATATGAAAAACATCTCCTGGTAATGCATAGTTCCGATAACTCAGATTATGACTACAATGTTTCTGACGGATGAGACATGCAGTAAATGTACTCAATAATTGGAACACTCCATATCACTCATCAATTAATCATAAGGGTTCTGATTATAAAGTCAAATCGTTATGACACGTCACATTCTGTGCCACACAATTTTGTCTCATAATCAGGCGCAGCTATCTCAATCACTCAAGCATGTCCCAATTAATTATGACCCAATGACTACGGCCAACTCAATAGTTGGCGGTCATCCGACATAACCGGGCGTCGTCCCGCTTCATCGGGCACGGCAACATCTATATCTAGACGGCATTCCCAAAGGAGCATTAGCCCAGCCTCCACTGCAACCGGCATCCGTTGACATGGGGCATTTGAACTTAATCAGGCATCACCCCTGACTTTCGTTAGGTGATGGGTTCCGATAGTGATCACACGCACATTCATTCTTAGCCAAGGATATCGTGCTTTGCACTAAAATGCCTCAATTTCAAATAATGTATTTGGCATATTTTCTTCATATTAAAAACACCCAGTAAAATAATTGTGCGTAGTCACACATTCAAGTCAATCCACAAAACGTGATACTCTCCCCTTTGAAACTTCCACAATTTTATATAGTACTTAAAATATTTTTGGTGTCAAAACCCGACATTCGGTATTTTTCTAATTAAATACCAAAAATTTATATTTTTGAAATAATAATTCAAAATCATCACCAAGCACCCAATTGCATAAATTAATAGTCAATTGCACAAACCAACACAACCATGACAATTAGTGTAAAATTCTGACAACTGGCTATCCTGGTATAATTTACACTAATTAATAATTAATTAATTAAATTAATAATTAATTAATTAAATTACAAAATATTAAATGAAATCACTTAATTAAATTAAATAACCTAATCTAACCAACTTAGTTGAACTAATTAAATTAATCTACCAAGCTAACTAATTTAATCTAATTAAACTAATTACATAACCTAACTAATTCCTAACTAAATCAATCTAACCAACCTAGTTGAACTAACTAACTAACATACTAAATAATTACTCTAACTAAATCAACCTTAATCCTAATTAAGACTAACTAATCCACTAATAATCAATTAAGCCTAACTAATCCCATTTAAGTGCAATTAACCCCTTAATTAGAGCTTAGGGTGTTAACTCACCGGTTACGTGAGCTAATAGGTTCACGGCGATGGCGACGCGACGGTGACCAAGACCCGGGCCTATGGCGATTTCGAAGGAGACTCGGAAAGGGATGAAAAAGGCCTTATAGCCCACGGCCAAGGGTTGTTTTTGGCTCGACAGAAGGTTGAGTTGAGCTCGGTTCGGAGGGTTGGATCAGCGCGGACAGCAGCGAGCGAGTGCAGGGACGGCCTCTGGTCACAGGCCACGGCTAGAACGGTCGGGTGGACTGGTAGCCACGCAGTGAGGTGAAGCAATGAAGGAGTGATTCTAGTGGTGAGGAGGTGCGTTGGGGGCTGAACTGAAGGGAGTGAGGTGGTAGGTTGGTGGGATGATGATGATGGGGGATGGAGTGGTGATGGATGATGATGGGGTAGCAATTAAAATGATGGAGGACAACACTAGCAAAAGGCAGGGAAGGTCAACGGTAGAGAGGAAATGGAGGGAAGCTAGAGACATGCGTGAACGTAGAATGGGAAGAAGAAGCAGCCGTGCTGTTTGGCTAAGGCAGGCGACGCAAGAGGGGAGGGAACAAGGGAAACCAAAGTCAAAAATTTGGCCAATGAGGTTGTAAGACAAATATCTAGCCACTTGAGTGGCTTGGCCTCCAAAGTCTTCTGCCGTTTCTGTCAAAGCTTCTTCCACAAGCTAATTTCTTCACATTATCCTCACAAACCAACCCAAATTGAAGGTCAAAACACCCCTTTGTCGCAGCCCTACGAATTTCCCTTAATTTCCTCTAAATTCTCGACAAAATATTTCAATTTGATGGCTAAAAATCACACCCACTCAGCCCATACGAATTTCATGCATCTCCTTCGCCAATCAATCCATTTTGAAGGCCAAAAAGTTCTTCAATTTTGCCCATCCGAATTTCTTGAATTAATTTTGCCGAATTTTGATTTTTCCGCCAAAATTCCGGGCTCACAGAAAATTCTTCAAAGGATAAGACGATATCTTAAAAAGTAAATTGTGACATGCTCGAACTTTCGATTCCTGAAACTGAGTTCAATTTTGTGGTTAATTTCGATTGGACGTGATTTTGAAATGACCTAACCTACCGGGTAGCCTTTAGGAATTTTATCGTATTTAACTGGTGGTCGATAATGCTCGATCCATATTTGTGCATCTTCAACTCATTGGTGATTCTCGGTTGTCGTAAAAATCTCAAGGTTTCAATTACGGGTACCGAGTACAGAATCGACAGAAAAATCGGTTTAGTGCCGTTCAACACGAATTTTGCAATTAGGTGAAATCACCCACAATCTAATTACGCCATTCCATCGATCGACCTATTTTTTTATCACTAATCAATTATAATTGTGCCGTATTGACTCTTATCGATTAGCACGGTCGAGCAATCAATTTCTGATCAAATTTTCGAGTATGTCTCGTTTATATCCCTTAATGGCTTCACCTGATAGATTAGTTATATTGTGAGTGATCAGCTCAAAGAAAAAGGACCATAGGTGCATCAATGAAAAGCCCATTTCACGAAATCGGGATAGGGTCGAAAATTAAGGATATCACATTCTCCATCTTCATCTTTAGTATTCCTTCCTCTTCTTCATGTCACAGCCACTACCTAGCCCACCTCGCCGCCGAGCTACCACCACCACAGACACCACCGCATGTCCATCTTCAAGCGACCAGCCCAGCCCACCATCCCCTGACTGTCATAGCCACCTCGTCCAGCCCCAACATTGCCAGCGTCCATCTCATCCCACAGCCCCATCCTGAGCTGCCGTTTACCTCAGCTACCGTTTGCCTGCCTAGCTCAGCCCAACCACAGCCCCAATCCGCATGTCCACCCAGCTTAGCCGTCCGCCACCTTCCAACTAGGCCCATCCCAACCGAGACCAGCTCAGACCAGCGACCACAAAACTGCCCCTTCAGCCGTGAGCCTCCTTGCCATTTTCAGCCCCAATCGATCCTTCGTTGGAGACACGATTGCCTTGAGTCTTGGTCATCGTCGCGCCGTCGTCGCCGTGAACTTGCCACCCTTGGATTCCGGTGAGTTAACGCCCTAATCTCGGATTAGGATGTTAATTGCCCTTAGTAGGTTAGTTAGTGTTGATTAGGATTAGTGTTAATCCTAGTTAGTGTAAGTACTTAGTTAGGTTAGTTTAGTTAGGTTGGTTAGTTAGTTAGGTTAGTTTGGTTAGGGGTTAGTTTAGTTAGCCTACCCTAGGTTAGTTAGTTAACTTGGGTTAGTTTAGTTAACCGTGGTTAGTTAACCATGATTAGTTAACCGTGGTTATTTTAATTAACCACGGTTAGTTTAATTAAATTAGATTAATTTAATTAATTGCAATCTATTTAATTAATTATAATTAGCATAAATTGTGCCGGCATAGCCGGTTAATGAAATTTTATGCTGATCGTCATGGATATATTCATATGTGAAATTGATTGTTTATTTGTGCAATTGAGTGTTTGGTGGTGATTATTAATTATTATTGCAAAAAAAATCCAATTTTATGGTATTTAAATAGAAAAATACTGGGTGTCGGTTTTTTTATGCCAAAATATTTTATGTATTATATAAAATCATGGAATTTTGAAATAGGAGTGTACCACATTTATTGGTTCGATTTAAATGTGTGACCATGCACAATTATTTTACTAGGAATTTTTAATACGAAGAAAATTGGCCAAGTCCATTATTTGAAATTGAGATATTTGAGTGCAAAGCACAGTATTCTTGGCCAATTATAAATGTGCGTGTGATCATTATCAGAACTCGTCACCTAATAGAAGTTGGGGAGGCAATGCCTAATTAAATTCGGATACCCCATATCAACGGATGACGATCGCAGTGGAGGCTGGGCTAATGCTCTTTTGTGGAATGCCATCTAGATGTAGACGTTGTCGTGCTTGATGAAACGGGACGACACTCGGTTATGTCGGAAAACCGCTGACTATTGAGTTGGTCGTGGCTGATGAGTCATAATAACTAGGACACACTTGAATGGTTGTGATAATTGTGTCTGATTATGGGGCAAAATTGTGTGGCACGGAATGAGACGTGCTATAACGGTTTTACCTTATAATCGAAACCCATGTGATTGGTTGTGATTGAAATGAGGTGTTCCAATTATTAAGTTACACCCGCTGCATTTATAAATGCATATGTGATGAGCTAATGTGCAGGGATGTGCTGAGGCGAGGTAAGTTGTGACGCTTATTTAAGCTGCCTCTAGGTGAATTTGCTTCCTAATTAGGGTTTAGGGTTTTGACTCACTGAAATTTTATCTCACCCCATCGTGGTTAAATATTTTCAGATCCCTAGTATGGCATACCGTCATGTCCGTTTTGGGAGTCCATGGAAGATGGAGTCCAAGTCTACCTTTTTTCTTATTCTCAGGACCACCTGGAACCGTGAGCTTGTGATGACCACTATTTGGGTCAATGATGGCCTCTCTCACTTGGTACCTCATCGCTTCAAAACATGGCTCCTTAACAAGCCTAACGGGGTTCGGGAGGGTCCTTTGCAGGGTTTGGATGGACCTATCGTCAAAACCGAGGATGGGGAGGTACCTCATCCCATGGACATCCTATGTAGCACCAACACGGATACGCGACACGCATCACAACACGACATGATACGTCAACACGTCATTTCTTAAAAATAGAGAATTTCGATATGTTCAGATACGTTATATATTAAATATATTTTTATATATAAATACATAAATAAATAATAATAAAAATAGCCTAGAATTAATTTACACAAAAAATATTAAATAATATCATTCATTATCTTAATTTGTTTACACAAAACTTAGAGGAAAAAAGCATTGTTTAAATAAAAATGCTGAAATTATATTTTTAAATTTTTTATTTATCATATATAGCATTTTTATTACTTCTTTTATAGTACAAGACTTAAAAAAAAATAAACAATTCTAAAAAAACAAGACTGAAAAAAAAAATTGACCCCGTGCGTGTCGGAATCGCGTGTCGGAATTCTGGACTCACGTGTCGGAGCGTGTCGAAGAGAGTTGACCACGTGTCGGATTTTTCGACACTTGTTGACCGCGTGTCGGGACGTGTTGGAGCATGTCGGACACATGTTGGAGTGTCGGACACGACACGAAGGCTTTCGGAGAGTGTCTGTGCTACATAGTGGACATCGATGTACCGGATGGTGTCGCGAAGAACCCAGAGCCTAAGGCGGAAGGGTCCGGGGTGTAGGTGACCTAGTAGTTTTCTTTTGAGTAAGACTTCTGTATATAGACTTGTAGGGCTAACCTGATATGTATATAAAGGGTGGTTTGTCTTTCTACTATCCCTGTGTTTGATGGTAGTCCGGGTATATGTTTATTTCGCTTCCGCATGTACTTAATTGAAAGATAAAAAAGAAAGGGTTGTCGACGCATCCTGCGACGTCACATTTTAGTCGACCGGCGAGGGATGTGTGCGTGCTTGGGGTTCGGGGCATGACATTATCAATAACAATCAAATCAAATGCTATCTATTTTTTAGGATTTGCTTTCATGTTGGTGTCAACAGCGGTGGGTATTGGCTCAAGTGACTCCGACGGTATTCATTGCACAGTATCTTAAGCACACAATCCATGCACCATTTATTTGGGCTCAAGCATGCGGACAACAAAACACACCACTCATTCGAAGGGGCCAATTCGATCATGCATCCAAGAGCTCGACTTCTACTAACACAAGCAGAAGCATCGTGCATTGAAGATTTGAAACCAACCCACACTAGTGGAACCGACCATGCAGCCAAAGACTCAACACCATCTAACACTTATGGAACCGATCATCTAGTCAACAACTCATCATCATCTAATACTAGTGATCCTAAAGTCAACGACCTGACTTTACTAACACTAACCAAACCTGCGACCATCGAGACCCACAACTATACCAAGACCCATTACGAACCGAACCACACCAAGACTCGAATAGAAATTTGTGAATTTCCAAAAATGAACAACACAAAATAGGTTCAAGAAATTTTTGAAATTAGTGTCATTACCTTATCAAATGGGCTATAAAAAATTATAAAAATTTAATGTGTTATAGAGAAGATCTTGAATGATAATTTTCGTAAGGAAGCAAAGGCTAAATCATTACGTGGAAAGAGCAGTAAATCATTGAAAACAATTCAAAAATTTGTCTGTCAAACAAATTCCATGACTGTAGAGGAAAACTAATTTCGAAATCCAAATATTCACAAAATGCCTTGAAATTTTTGTATATTGTAAACATAGATGTTCTCTACAATTTTTGTGAAGGATGCATGTTCAAATTCAAAAGTTAATTTTTTATAAAAATTCGAGAAGACAATTGGGTCATTGTTTCTACCACATTAGACAAATTCAACATGTTAAATGACTAGGCTTTTGTACCACTCATTTCATCTCAAAAAAATAAAATGAAAGTAAAGTATGTCGTAGATCAAGATGTTTTGAACAATTTTTATGCATGAAGTTTCACTAAATTCGAACCAGAAAAAGTTCTATAAAATCGGAAAACAACAAAGGTCCAATGATTTTTAGAAATAGGAAATCAATCAACACTTAAGAAAATCACTCAAGCTTAAATCCCACGAATTTTAGTTCAACAACTCAACCAAAACCAGAAGCTATTTTCACATGCAACATCACATAAGCTCCAAAATCCAACATGTGAAGGCTCTAGTTCCTCAACGCATGATTCCATATCCTATTACTAGCCATCACTCGCATCTATCACTCAATCTCCAACCCAAAACAAGACATGCAACTCAAGAAAACCGAATGACAACAAGCAATAACTCAAAACAGGGCATTACAGCACATCAAAGACAAACTCCTTGATCCGTACAATATGCAAATCAACATAGTATAGAGAATCGGAATTTCACTTGCCTCAACTAGCTATCCGAACCTAGTTTTGTCGCAAAACCGAGCTTTCGATCCTTCGCCTTTGCTAGACGCAACTCCACAAGGTGTGATCCATTGATCTTGTGAGCAAAATCCAAAAAAAAAAAAAAATGAAACAACGAGGGGTCGGGAGAGGGAGAGAGTGATAGGCAAGAGGGCAAGTTCGAGCTGAGAGAGAGACTAGCGAGAGAGAAATAAACCTAAGCGGGAGAGATCGAGAGAAATGAGAGGAGAGAAGGAATAAAAAAAGAGACTTATATTCTCCTTTAAGTCTTCTTGCATTTAACCATATTGGCCGCATGGGTCATCTAGCCAAGTGTCACAACTGAAATGCCAAGTGGCGAGGGAGAGAGAGGAGAGTAGTCAGGCAGCCAATTAAGGGAAAACGGCACCAGTTGTGTCTAATTTTACACATTCAATAGGCACTAAGGACCGAGAACTATCACTATCATATTTCCAATTAGCACAGAATTTTCTTGGCTAATATACAGGCTAAGTACCATTATTCCAGAAACTTATAATTGACACATCCCTAAATTAGTACCCATTAAAATAACCTAATTATTGTTACTCAGCTCACTAACTGGGTAGGTCAAAAAATCTGGATGTTACATAGGATATTATTTTAGGCCGGGCCACTAGCTAATAATAGGTGAAAACCTTGCTAAGGAGGATCACCAAGCATTGTGTGGTGACCATGGTTTGATATTGAGTAAATGATACATCAATATGTGGTTTCATATGAGATAAATCAATGGAATAGACCATTGATGTGTGATATGAGATTAACCAATGAAATTGACTATTGGTGTGTGAATTGATGAGATTGATCAATGGATTAGACCGTTGATATTTGTTATGATATTATATATGGTTATGTCAAAACAATATAACCTATTTTTATTCAAGATGTGTATTATATTCTAGGTGTAGGTTAACTGAGTTGTGGTTTGGTTTTGTAAAGTGCATAATGAATACTCAATTTACTTAGAAGGGATATGCACTACTCACTGAGCCGTAGTTGCTCACCCATCTATTTTTTTTCCATTTTTTTTTTCATGTTCTTAAGCTAGTAACAAATAGTAGGAGAGCAATATCAACGAGGGAACTTTTGGGGAGTTGGATTTTGATAGTTTGAGACTGCATCCTTCGGGTGGAAGGATGGCAATGTCATTCCCCATTCTTGATGGTTTTGGGGTGTAATAGTAGGTGTCTTTTGTAGTATAATCGACCGCATGATGTACGTAAATAAGTTTGTAATGAAATGGATGTATGGTTTCCCTTCCCTTCTACTTAGTAACATCAAGTGCTCATTTATGCATAATTCATGTTGTAAATGCTTAAAATGGTTAATATCTTCCACTTGCATGATAATATAAACGAGAGTAAAATAATCCTTTGAAAGTGGCGTACTGGGGTGTCACAACGGTGGCAGTGGCTCGCGGTGGGGACGTGACGAGCAGCTCGAGTGGTGCGGTAGGGAGCTCGTTGTTGAGGCTCGGTTTGAGTAGAAAGCAGCTGGCGTCAGGCCAACGATAGGGCAGCAATATCTCAATCGAGAGCGGCAGCGACTCACGGTGGCTTGCAATTCTCGATGGGTGGTGTCGCGACCCAATTTTTCAGGTTTGGACTACCTAAAACTAGGTTAATGGATTACTAAGTTTTTAAGCTTAGCTCGGGCTCTCCCAAGCCCATACCAATTCGCAACTTAGGTTTGGATTCTTAACATGCAAATGATTTTCAATCAGGAGTCGCCACTAATCTATTTTTGGTGGGTCGATTAGAAACCCAAGTAAAGTAACGGGAGATTTACTTTACTCCTACGAACCAGAGATTTATGAGTTCGGGGACTTGGTTACACTAAACTATCCTAGTGCCCTTTCGGTACCTTTTATTTCATCTTTTAAAAAATGTTTGGCAAGCAATTTGGATTGATTTTAATTTAATTTCCTAACATGTGAGGTGATCATACATGTGCGCATACCACCAATTTAACACTCAAGAAATCAATTGAATAATGCAAAACATACCTAGAAGCAACGAAAGCATCTGCATTGTTAAATCAGAATTCACATCAAAGCAACCCTAGATATGATTTCTAATTAACACGCAATTTCAATTTTTGTTTTCACTTTATTTAGTGAAAATCATGCGATGCATGCTAATAACCTACTATGACATGGCAGCATGATCTAAACTATATGACATGAAGAAATGCAATAATTAAATGCAATCTAATTGACCTAATTTTAATGACATGCAATACGATGCAACGGCATACAAAATTATTTAAACTAAAATGACATGCATCATATAATTTAGTATGTGGGTTATATGTCACGCGACATTTATTAAATGACTTAGTCTAATGGCGAGGAAGTTCTAATTAGAAATGAACTTAACAATAATTACTAAATGACGTGCATTTCATGAACCTAATTCTTCATGACATGCAAATGACATCTTTTATTTTAAAAAATGCAATCTATCCTAGAAATTGCAACTAATTTATCCCAAGACAAATTTTATGAAATTTGAAATGATCTAGCAAGATTAAGATTCTATCTAATTTAAACTAGGGATTAAGTCATATTAAATCCTAATTTAAAATAAGACGTTATCTAAATCTAAAATGCAATTAACCTAAAAAAGATGATCTAAATTTAAAATGAAACATGCAATTCTAATCTAATATGCATGATGATTTTTTTGTTGGATTTTTGTATTAATTTCGAAATTAAAACTAATACATAACTAACATGCAATTCAAATAAAAACTAACAATCTAAATGAATGCACTTTCTTTTTTTGGATTCTTTTATTTAAAAATTCATAATAAGATTGCAATCCTAACATGCAAGATAACAAAAACAAACCTAATCCTTATTCGGATTTTTCTTTGATTTTCTTATTTAAAAATTCGAAATCAAATTGGATTTTAACCCTAAAGCAAATCTAATCCACTCAAATATTTTTTAAGATTTTTTACGAAAATAAGATAGACTCAACCAACTTGACGATAGCAAATCAAACAAGATGAGATTGATATCCTAAAATTGACGAACCATATCTCGCGCATGAGATCGGGTTGGCCAATTTTAAATTAAATCGCGAATCGAATCTCGGGCTTGAGATTGGATTGTCGATTTTTATAAGGGATTGCGAGTCGGATTTCGGGCGCGAAAATCGGACTGTCAATCCCTAGCTTTAGGGATTATTTCATGTCGGACTCTCAATCAACATTTAAAGGGAACAATTTCACTAAAAGAATAAAATAAAAAGGAAAGGAAAAAAAAAACAGTAAGCAAATAAATAAATAAAAAACTACCTAATTTTCCTTTTTCCTTTTCCCTCTTTTGTTTTTTTTTCTTTTTCCTTCCACGTTTTGGCAGCTTCGTGGAGGTCCACCGGAGTTAATCGTCGGAGCTCCGGCGATGAGGACCAGCAGCGAGCGGATCGGGCGGCGGCGGTGGCGTCGCGAGGAGCGGCGGTAGGCGAGATCTCGGCCGGCGTCGCGGGTGCAAGTGCTCGGATTTGCGGGCGGGAGAGGCTTCACGGGCGGATCGGGGACGGGCGGCGCAAGGCGGAGAGGCTTCACGGGCGGATCGAGGACGGGGCGGCACAAGGCGGGGCTTAGCGTCGGGGCCGCGTGGGTCGATCGGCGGCGTGTTGCGGGCAAGGGTGCGGCTGCGGAGATGTGGTGGCTGGTGCGGCGGCGGCTTCAAGCAACGAGGGGGCCGGGGCGGCTTCGGGTGGCGGTGCGGCGTCACGGCAAGGCTCGGCGCGACCGGCTTGATGGCGAAGGTGCGGTGGTGTCCGGCAAGGCGGTGCTTCGGTGGGCCGGAGATGCGGAGGAGCTTCGGTCACGGATGGAGAAGCAACGCGGGGATAGCAAACTTGGGGAGAAGATGAACAAAGGGGGTCAAATCACCCACTTTTCTGCTTTTCCGCTTCTCCTCTGTTTCTCCTTTTCACTTCTCACTTTTTACTTTTTGCTTTTTTCCCTCTTTCCTTTCAACCTCCACAGATGGTTGCTCTCCCCTTTCACTTTTTCTGAATTTTTTCAAAGAAGCCCCCTTAAAAACCCTACGTACACACCCTTTTATAGGCCAAGATAAAATGCAATCCCTTTGTGAATATTCCATCCGACGAAAAGATTGTCTATAACCTCCTAATCATCAAAATATTTTATTCTCCTTATCTCCAAAATATTTTCTACTGATTTTTTAAAGATAAGATCATAACCCGATTTTCTTAAATTCTGAAAATCCTCATTTCAAATCTCAATTTTAGAAAATGGGCTTGGGCCAATTTGTACTCTCCATGGGCTTAGTCCGACTGTTAATTTAAAACTCAAAAAAAACCATTTCGACCCATCCGCCACCGGTCCGGTAAATAAAAACGCAAAATATGCAAACTAAATGTAGCTATGCGATTAATATTTTTTTTAGGGATAAAATTAACCCATAATTTTTTATGCAATAAATGACTAAATGGATCGCCAAAATTTAGGTGTCAATCGGCAGTGCCCCTCTTTGAAGGTGAGCTCGAAGAGGTTGCATTCAAAGACAAATTGAAACCTAAATTTTAACCATGCACATGCATTGAATGACATGATTTTTGATTTTTGATTTTTTTTCGGAAAATGAATTCCATTTTAAAATGCAATTAATATGATGCATGAAGATGCTAATGCAAATGCATGATGTCTAAGGAAAGAACGTACCTACGCTTACTTACCCGTCGGTGCGGTAAAGCATCTTGAGGTACATGATAAATCCCTATTTACTCCACAAGTACCCAACTCTCACTCGGGTTCCTTGAAAAGCGTAACAGGTAAGAGATGGAGACATCTAGATCCAGGGCGAGATGTCAAGATTTTTGAAAAACTCAAAATACCTAGATCCAAACTAAGGTATAATGAGAAGGATTGCCAAAACATTCACATCCAAAATGAAATGTTTGAATGAAAATAATCAAGACATCCAGATCCAGGAGCGAGATGTCAAGATTTTTGTACTCGAGATACCTAGATCCAAACTAAGTATAACGAGAAAGGTCGAAAAAACATTCACATCCGTGAGTGAAATGTTTAATGAAGAGAATTGAGACATCCAGATCCAGACTGAGATGTCTAATTTTTGGAAAATGGTAAAAAGAACTTACCTGGAATATCTTACCTTCAAGGAGGGTAGAGTGATTCAAGATAGTTGGTGTTACATGTTCAGGACCCGTACCTTTCTACGGTCGCCTAAAATAGTAACGAAGAGACTACTTTCCTAGGACCCGTACCTTTCTACGGTCGCCTAGTAAGGTATCAAAGTTTTGTAAGGAAACTACTTTCCTAGGACCCGTACCTTTCTACGGTCGCCTAGTAGAGCAGTGTTTGGTTGTGTCTAGGACCCGTACCATTCTACGGTCGCCTAAACGGGGATTTACCTTCCAGGACCCGTACCATTCTACGGTCGCCCGAATAGGGAAATAGATGTTGTTTAGGACCCGTACCATTCTACGGTCGCCTAAACGGGGTTTACCTTTCGGGACCCGTACCATTCTACGGTCGCCCGAATAGGGAAATAGATTTTGTCTAGGACCCGTACCATTCTACGGTCGCCTAAGGCGAGGTTTTGCTTGGCTAGGACCCAAACCATTCTTCGGTCGCCCGGCCTTGCAGCGAGATCAAACTAATCGGGACCCGAACCATTCTTCTGGTCGCCTTAATCGATTGAATGCGGAGGAAAATCTTTGGGGGACAACTCGGTCCGAGTGTCGGTGTTTTCAAAATGGACTCACAGGCTATGACAAAGCACGCCATGTCAATATAAATGGATATTGGGCTACGAAAGCACACCGGTTCGATAAAATGGACTCAGGCTACGAAAGCACGCCGGTCGAAACTCCGGGCTATGGAAGCACACCGGGTCAATAACGGGGACATCGGGCTACGGAAGCACGCCGAGTCTATTAAAAGGGACACTGGGCTACGAAAGCACGCCAGGTCAGGAACTCCGGGCTACGGAAGCACGCCGGGTCTATTAAAAAGGACTCTGGGCTACTAAAGCACGCCAGGTCAATATAGAGGACACCGGGCTACTGAAGCACGCCGGGTCGATGAGAAGGGACTCGGGCTATAAAAGCACGCCGAGTCAATATAGAGAGACAGCTTGACCGAGTCAAGTGTCGATAATGGGTAGAGATATACTCACCCGATGATATCTCGATTCTTGGGGATATGTCTTCCGGAATTCGATATCTTGTGGAGGTCTTTCACCTCCCGGTGGAGTTTTCTCATCTTCTAACATCATGAAACATTCTGAAAGGAACTTGAATTACACATCGGACATGATTTAGAGCAAAAAATAATATGCATCATCAAAGAGATAGACAATCTAAGCTACTCTAGAATGCACATTTCAAAATTCAGTGAGGTTTTCATCAACTCAATCAGGTTTATGCATAATGACATTTGCATCACCCAAATTTTCACTGGAGAGAATTATCATTCAAGACAATCTTCACTCGTGACATGGATTTCTTAAGAATACTAAATGAGAGACTTTCGGTTAGAAAGGACTTTCACTCACTCTCATTTAGAATGTCTATTTTATGCAAATCACTCAATTTCATCATATCGACATGGGTCCGAGTATTCTCGCAAGTGGTACGATCCTACCAATCGAGAGGTTTTTAATGGGGCCATAATGAGGGCTTGGTCAATGGCTTAACAAAAAGACTCTTTGAGTCAAAGCTATTGAATGAACGCCCGTAACCATCTCCGGGTTTACAAGTCAAGAACCCCGCAAAATGAAAAAGAAATAATCTTGCTCGCACTTCTTCGAGCGATGCTTATAAACATATGAACTCCTACGTTAATTCAAATGCCCTAATCTGAAGAGACTTTGTAAGGGACGTAACGTAGGTTGGGTTCATGGGTTGAGAAATGAAAAGATCATTAGGCTCAAATGTGTGTAAAAGGTGAGAGTTGATGATCATCTTGGCATTGCCATCAATTTTCTTTTTCACCATCGGGAATTGTCTTCATGAAGTGCCCTATTGATTGTAAAAACTCAGCATTTGAGTTCTTTGACTATTGCTCCATTGGGATTCAATTCTTGTAATTGACAGTCACCTATCTTGACTCTTTTTTCATCCATGGGCATTGGCCTTGCTTTTACCAGTACACTTTGCTTTTTCATGCCCCTAGTTCTTATTCATTTTTTTCACTTTTTTTCATGGGCATTGGCCTTACTTTTACTAGGCACACTGCTTTTTTCATGCCCCTTAATTCTATTTTGATTTCTATGCATGTGTCGAGCAATTACACTTTGAATGACATTCAAACTTTCAAAGGTCTTCATCTGTCTCTTGCCTTGCCCCAGTGTGGGGGATGATCACCAACTGGGTTTAAAGAAATGAAACTGCAGGCTCAAGTGGGCTATGCAAAGGATATAAGTGTATGGGATAGAGAAAGAAATGCTCTTCGTCATCCTAAGGCATTTAAATTAACACATGAATTCAATGTAATAGCATGACTTGAAGATTGATGCAAGTGAGAGCAAGAAAATTTCAATTCATTTTCCTCACCTCATGATGCCATTTGATCTCTTAGTTGCCCCGATGTGGGGTGATTCTTGACAGGGGTGATTTGAAAAGAATATCCATAGGTGTATGGGCTCAAAAGGGTTAAGCAACGGATCACCTGTAGTGTTTGGGATAGAGATATGAATTGCCTCTCATCATTTCGGTTGCCGTACCTCTTGCGAGAGAACTCTTTACCTTATGGATATGAACCTTGCTACACTCATCTCACAAGTGTATGAATATGGGACTGTGTATAGGATAGGGTTTGCCTTTCATCATCCCGATACGTCTCATTCAAAGCATTCTTAAACATTGATGTCACTCCATTGAGTTGTCTATCTTGATAAATCTCCATATGAAATTGGTGAGCTAAATCAATATGAAAATTCTATTTTCAAAAGAGTCTAGCAACTTTAAGCATGAAAAGCGTTTGTGACTTCAAACAAACAATTTACTACACTCAAAAATGCTCTCATAAGTATGAAAACATGATTTCAAGCATTCATTCAAGGAATTGTCCCATGAAGGGACTGTCTCAACAATGGGTGTCCTTGGATTGCCCCTATTGAAAGGGAACAAACACACAAATTGATCAATCGAGGATGAAAATCCGATCTTTAATTTGATGAAATCTCGCTTTTGCCCCCGCACAAAACAACGTGCATGAATAAGATACTATGCAATATTAAAGTAAATTCAAATTGCACAATCATTTCGGCTCGGTGAAGAATTTATCCCAGTCAGGTCACTACCAAAACCTGTCATGCTCCCAATTTGTCAACTCTTCCACCAGGGAATGACGGTCCTCTTTTAATTGCCCCAAATTTGTTGTTTTTTTTTTCACTGCAAGTGCGCTCTAAGCCTTGTTGATCACAAGTCAAGTTTATGATCATTGAAACTTGATACGCTATTTTCAAATGTCTCTTGTCATAACAAGTGATAGAATTATGCTCGAGACAAGAAGTAAATGAGTCGAGACAAACAAATAGGTTTAATCTGCTACAAGTTTTGGGAAAATGTTTTTTGTTTTTTTTTTTTTTTTTTTTTTTTTTTAGCAGTGAAATGCTTTTATTTTCGAAAAGTTTTTAGGAGGAAGCATGAAAAAGTCCAGCCCTCGGGATTCCTCCGTGGATGATATTTTTCTTTTTCATGGTTGGATATCGTCATTGGACTGGTTTGGTATACTCCATCATGTCCTCAAAATTTGAAATAAAATTGTAATTTCATTGAATAGAATCAAATGAATTACATTATTGGAATGAAAATTGTGATTCCTAAACCTAAGAAATGATTCCTAGAAAGTGAAAACAATTCCTAAAAAGTAATAAAAATTCCCACGCGGGGAGGTGCAACCGAGCATGCCCCTAATTAAACAAGGAAAGTGAACTACTTAGAACCATGAATCATGTATGCTTGAGTTCTTCATCCTCCTTGATCGTGTCATGCGAACCCTTTAGGTCAGAGATTCTTCCTTCTAGATATGTCACTAATCTCTTCATGGTGGCATCAAATTCAGCTACTTCGGGAAAAGGAGACGATTCAAAAGTTCTCTTGGCTTTCTTCTTCGAGTCGCAGATTCTCACTTGAAGATGGAGTACCTATGTCATCGCAGCCTTTTTGCTTGATGAGAAAAGTCACATAGAGACAATTCATCAACTTGACTTTGGTAGTGTGCAATTTGCTTGTTTATATTGCCGATGATACGGTCCGGCACCTCGTTTCGATTCGCCATTTTAGATCTCGACCGTGTACGGATGGGTGAGCGAGATCGCCTCATAATCACCTAATTGAAATAAATGGGAACATGTAAGCATGGAGTGTAAATAAAGAGCTAGTCCATGACAACAATTTATTTTTAGTCAAGAAAAGTCCACATATGAAGATGATTTCCTAAAAATGAATTAAGAAAACAAAGATATGGGATGCTCTAGTAGGGATGAAATTTCCCAAACATGAACTAGGAAAAGCCAAGACATAAATTGAAAACAAATTTCCAATTTTTTATTTTCCAAATGATTCATTATATGGCAATTCATTTCATTTCTAATTGACAAAGGAATTAAATCAATGATTGACCTAAATTGTCATGGACCGACCAAGAGTTTGACAAAGTAAGTAAATTGCATTCATATGGGAATAGAAGACTTACTTCACCAAGGAAAATCGATAGCAATCACATAGACATGCACATGAGATGTGAGGCTCGATTTCTATTCTAGACGAGCTTAGCAAAGTGAAGCCACAAGGATGATCGAGACTAGCCACGGGCGTGTGGACTATGTCGGGTTCTCATGACTCCGGCTTGGTCAAAGAGCCAACCCGGTCGCGGGCATGCGGACCGAGGTGGGTACTCTTGACACCATGAAAGAAATTTCGGGATTGAGATGGGCGACTCGTACCGCGAGCATGCGGTCGAAGTGGTATCCATCTCAATACCATCCTAAATAATCCTATGCGGCCCAGGTCCGGCGGCAGGTTGTGTGTACAAAGTGTAGTGATTTATGCAAAACATGCACAGCAATTTAAATCAAACAACACTTCAAAAAATAAAATAAACCATACATCCCTAACTCCAACCCGCAAGGTAAGGGTTAGCAATCACTTCCCCTTATACCTCACAATCTGCAAAAACATTTAACACCTTGAAGGTTAGGGACGTACACAGGATCCCCTGCTTTGCCAAGCAAAAATATTTTTTCAAAGAAAAGAAAAATTGGCCTAAGTCCACTAAGAGTTTTAACTCAAGTCCCCAGCGGAGTCGCCAAGCTGTCGCGACCCAATTTTTCAGGTTTGGACTACCTAAAACTAGGTTAATGGATTACTAAGTTTTTAAGCTTAGCTCGGGCTCTCCCAAGCCCATACCAATTCGCAACTTAGGTTTGGATTCTTAACATGCAAATGATTTTCAATCGGGGAGTCGCCACTAATCTATTTTTGGTGGGTCGATTAGAAACCCAAGTAAAGTAACGGGAGATTTACTTTACTCCTACGAACCAGAGATTTATGAGTTCGGGGACTTGGTTACACTAAACTATCCTAGTGCCCTTTCGGTACCTTTTATTTCATCTTTTAAAAAATGTTTGGCAAGCAATTTGGATTGATTTTAATTTAATTTCCTAACATGTGAGGTGATCATACATGTGCGCATACCACCAATTTAACACTCAAGAAATCAATTGAATAATGCAAAACATACCTAGAAGCAACGAAAGCATCTGCATTGTTAAATCGGAATTCACATCGAACCCTAGATATGATTTCTAATTAACACGCAATTTCAATTTTTGTTTTCACTTTATTTAGTGAAAATCATGCGATGCATGCTAATAACCTACTATGACATGGCAGCATGATCTAAACTATATGACATGAAGAAATGCAATAATTAAATGCAATCTAATTGACCTAATTTTAATGACATGCAATACGATGCAACGGCATACAAAATTATTTAAACTAAAATGACATGCATCATATAATTTAGTATGTGGGTTATATGTCACGCGACATTTATTAAATGACTTAGTCTAATGGCGAGGAAGTTCTAATTAGAAATGAACTTAACAATAATTACTAAATGACGTGCATTTCATGAACCTAATTCTTCATGACATGCAAATGACATCTTTTATTTTAAAAAATGCAATCTATCCTAGAAATTGCAACTAATTTATCCCAAGACAAATTTTATGAAATTTGAAATGATCTAGCAAGATTAAGATTCTATCTAATTTAAACTAGGGATTAAGTCATATTAAATCCTAATTTAAAATAAGACGTTATCTAAATCTAAAATGCAATTAACCTAAAAAGATGATCTAAATTTAAAATGAAACATGCAATTCTAATCTAATATGCATGATGATTTTTTTGTTGGATTTTTGTATTAATTTCGAAATTAAAACTAATACATAACTAACATGCAATTCAAATAAAAACTAACAATCTAAATGAATGCACTTTCTTTTTTTGGATTCTTTTATTTAAAAATTCATAATAAGATTGCAATCCTAACATGCAAGATAACAAAAACAAACCTAATCCTTATTCGGATTTTTCTTTGATTTTCTTATTTAAAAATTCGAAATCAAATTGGATTTTAACCCTAAAGCAAATCTAATCCACTCAAATATTTTTTAAGATTTTTTTACGAAAATAAGATAGACTCAACCAACTTGACGATAGCAAATCAAACAAGATGAGATTGATATCCTAAAATTGACGAACCATATCTCGCGCATGAGATCGGGTTGGCCAATTTTAAATTAAATCGCGAATCGAATCTCGGGCTTGAGATTGGATTGTCGATTTTTATAAGGGATTGCGAGTCGGATTTCGGGCGCGAAAATCGGACTGTCAATCCCTAGCTTTAGGGATTATTTCATGTCGGACTCTCAATCAACATTTAAAGGGAACAATTTCACTAAAAGAATAAAATAAAAAGGAAAGGAAAAAAAAAACAGTAAGCAAATAAATAAATAAAAAACTACCTAATTTTCCTTTTTCCTTTTCCCTCTTTTTGTTTTTTTTTTTTCTTCTTTCCTTCCACGTTTTGGCAGCTTCGTGGAGGTCCACCGGGAGTTAATCGTCGGAGCTCCGGCGATGAGGACCAGCAGCCGAGCGGATCGGCGGCGAGCGGTGGCGTCGCGAGGAGCAGCGGTAGGCGAGATCTCGGCCGGCGTCGCGGGTGCAAGTGCTCGGATTTGCGGGCGGAGAGGCTTCACGGGCGGATCGGGGACGGGCGGCGCAAGGCGGAGAGGCTTCACGGGCGGATCGAGGACGGGCGGCACAAGGCGGGGCTTAGCGTCGGGGCCGCGTGGGTCGATCGGCGGCAGTGTTGCGGGCAAGGGTGCGGCTGCGAGATGTGGTGGCCGGTGCGGCGGCGGCTTCAAGCAACGGGGGACGCCCGGGGCGGCTTCGGGTGGCGGTGCGGCGTCACGGCAAGGCTCGCGCGACCGGCTTGATGGCGAAGGTGCGGTGGTGTCCGGCAAGGCAGTGCTTCGGTGGGCCGGAGATGCGGAGGAGCTTCGGTCACGGATGGAGAAGCAACGCGGGGATAGCAAACTTGGGGAGAAGATGAACAGTAGGGGTCAAATCACCCACTTTTCTGCTTTTCCGCTTCTCCTCTGTTTCTCCTTTTCACTTCTCACTTTTTACTTTTTGCTTTTTCCCTCTTTCCTTTCAACCTCCACAGATGGTTGCTCTCCCCTTTCACTTTTTCTGAATTTTTTCAAAGAAGCCCCCTTAAAAACCCTACGTACACACCCTTTTATAGGCCAAGATAAAATGCAATCCCTTTGTGAATATTCCATCCGACGAAAAGATTGTCTATAACCTCCTAATCATCAAAATATTTTATTCTCCTTATCTCCAAAATATTTTCTACTGATTTTTTAAAGATAAGATCATAACCCGATTTTCTTAAATTCTGAAAATCCTCATTTCAAATCTCAATTTTAGAAAATGGGCTTGGGCCAATTTGTACTCTCCATGGGCTTAGTCCGACCTGTTAATTTAAAACTAAAAAAAAAAACCATTTCGACCCATCCGCCACCGGTCCAAAATAAAACGCAAAATATGCAAACTAAATGTAGCTATGCGATTAATATTTTTTTTAGGGATAAAATTAACCCATAATTTTTTATGCAATAAATGACTAAATGGATCGCCAAAATTTAGGTGTCAACAGGTGGCCAACCGTATGGTGACGTCGATGGGGGCTCAGCTGAAGGAGGCTCACGGGCTACCTCGCGACTTGATGAATAGCTTCGAAAACCTACAAGAAACATGGAACAATTAGCCATTCTTCATAGAAATTGCTGGTCTTTTTCCTCTCGTGTTTTTTTCCGAGCGAGAGTCGTGCGTACGAGGATGCTTGCATTTGATGCTTTTCTCTAAGCGTTTCCTGTGTCTTTACTCGCAACGTCTCTCTTCTCTTCAAGAACCACAACGCTTGCTGGATCGCTCTTTTAAATCTGCTGCTGTCTCTTCTCAATTGGACAAAGCGTGTTGTCCACACGGTGCATGGCGATGCAAGAGATCAGCAACAGTTCGTTGTTGGCTCTCGCGGTTGGCTGCTTCGTCATCTAACAGAATTGCAGAGCAGCTGAGAGTCAACGGTAGAACAACGACAAGCGGCAGCAGTAAGGCAACGACGAGCAACAATAGGAGGGTGTCGGTGAAGCTCGGCTGGCGTTGAAAGGAGGTGCGGCCACTGGGGAGGACTTGACGGCAACCGCTTTTCTCTCTCTTTGAAGCGTATTTCTCTATGTGCTCTGAATAATGAATTGCCCACCTCTAATTTTTGAGGCATAACATCCTATTTATAGTGTTAACTTAGGTTTTTTTCGCTATTGCGGGCTTAACCCAAACCTCTCCAATGTGATTAGCTCTAATAATCTAAGGTTAAATCACAATTAAAACTTAATGGGGTGAATTGAGCTCACAATTATTAAATCAAACAGGCTAAGATTGGATTAAATTAAGCCCAATTTGGTCCGTCTCCCATGTGAATTTCAGCCACTACCTCCTAGTTCTGGTCGAATTTTGCCCCCTTCTATGGGCTCAGTTCGCTCAATTTTTAAGCTCAAAATCGTCCACCGCCACTTCAATGCTAATGCAATTAATGAAAATATACACTAGATAATAAATGCTCCTAGAACTATAAGCTATGTAAATAATTTCTAATATTTTTGTTTACGAGTTAAAAATTAATCCTCAATTTTAAGTCACTAATCAGGTTGATCAAGTACGTTCAGGTGATTTCATGAACTTCATCGAGTAACAGAGTTCATCTAATCAGGTTGATGAGCCTGTCAACGATCTTATGAGCAATACTATAGGAAAGCAAATAGATTAAAACACATTACAAATGTACCCGCACTAGCTGCTTATATAAATGGGATAAAAAGGAAAAAAAATATTATCGAATAATTTCATAATCACATTATTTTACAAACTACATAAATTGATTGCAGGATTGACAACATATGATTTTTAACGTAAATTGATTACAAAGACGTATGCATGCACGCTATTCGAAAGAGAATTACTAATGTGTACCAAAACACCACCCACCGAGGCTTTAAAGTTGTAGCCATCTTATAAAGTTTTAGCATCTCTCTTCCAACCCTGCCTGAGGATGCCATACGTTGCATCCGTCTTCCCGAAAATCCTTTGGAAGCAACTAGAAAAACCTTTTTCCGAGGAGGGAGGTTTCAGGGATCTTGAGGCAACGGTCAGGATTTTCAAAGGGGAAATTGTCGGTCTTGTGAGCCAAGAGAAGCCACACATGAGTGATAAGCTCACCTCCTCTTCTCAGTCGCTTGGCATGACGATACACATGACAGTTGAATGCTGCATGACACAGCATCTCCACCCACATGCTGCTGATAATCTCCCACTTATTGTCCATTGTCCTTAGGTCAGCCACGAGCTTCTGCACCTCCAACAACATGTCCCATGTCTCCTCACTTGATTTGATGGGGTGCGGGACATCTCCATCCAACGACGATAGTGCACTAATTGCATCTTCATATTCTCGGTACCTCAAGAAAGGCCTCAGCGTGTAACAAGCTTCCTCCAACGTGATGTTGGCGGTGGGGAGCGACAGCATGTGAGGGTGCAGGGCAAGAAGGTACATCATGTACTTCGATAGGACTTTGCTTCCTTCACAAGCATCGGATTTTTTTTCGATTCCCAGTGATTGCAAGACTGCTGTTGCAATGTGCCAGATAATGATACTCTTGGCGAATTTTGCCTCGATGCTACCCCCCAGTCCTTGTTTTTCTTGGATGTCGTGAATCTCGAGCGTCCATTTGCCTCTTTCCTTGAAGGGCCGCGAATTTCTTTTCTTCTCTAGCTCCTCCATCTTTAGCAGTACCAGCGCCCTGAGCCACAAGGGCATGGACTGGCGGGAGGATAACCAATGCCAACTGAAGATCTCCCGCTTACCAAACCAATCAAGTACTGCGCGGACGTGCTCCCACTTACCAAACCAATCAAGGACCCCGCGGACGAGCTTTGGCCTTTCTTTGTATGGGTGGCATTGTTCTAACAAATTGAGCTGCCCGATCGACCTCGACCATCTTTTCTTCCTCATACACCGATCAGCTATAATTGGAAGGAGCCTTGACAAGAGCGGCATCCCAAGATTCCTACCCATCGTCACCACTGCCCAATCCGAAAATGCCAACCTCGTAATCTGATAAAGCTGGAGACAAGTGAATGCCATCAGTAACGCATAGGTGTAGGTGATGTACATATCGATCAAGAAGGCGTTCTTGAAGATCATAGCGAATCTACACAAGGCAGTCACCAAGCAGAAGAAGCCAACAGAGTAGCCTATGATGCCCCATTTCGTGAACAGAATCGGCGCTTTAGTGTAGAGTGCATCGAACATGAAGTTCAGCTCGATCTCGTTCACGGTGAAAGCGCCGTTGGCAGAGTAATTTTTGATGGACATCCAATCACGGGATACAAACACAGTGTGGTACGGCCAGTTCGAGATGTGAGGCTTCAGACAGTCGAACCGAAAGTAGGCCTTCAAGATGTCCCTTGCGGAGTCAAACTTCTTGTCCTCGGGGAACAGTTCGAGCTGACGACTGCTTTCCCTTACTTCCTTAGTGGCTACTTTGGGAAAGTACTCGGCATTCACAATTGAGTTCTCGTCGTACACGGATTTGAGAGCCCAGACCCACAATGCGGCCTTTATGAATCCGGTAATGAACAAGGGGATGTACAGCCCTGAGACTGGGGACGAGCCGTCCCAACAACGAATGAGAATACGAACCACGATTACAACTGTAGCCCCGATGTTCAGAATCTGTCTCAATCCCAGCCGGTTATCTTCCACCGCGTAGGCCGTTATGCCATCTGGGTACCCAAGTTGCATCAGAAGCAACGGGGCAAAGAGCCCTACCAACTCCACGTCGTAACCCGGATTTTTAGGATCATCGATGTGGACCACAGTAAGCTTGCCCAGCGCAATTTTCGCAACATAAGACAGGAGCAAATAGGCAGCCCAGATGATGGATCTAGCTAAATTCGACCTCATATGTTTCCGACGAATGCCTAATATTGTGAGTAAAATCTCGCAAGCAAGGCTTACAGTGACCAAGAAATGAATCCCCCAGTTCTCCCACAGATCTTTCAGCAGCGGCCACACCGTCTTGATTATTGAGGAAATCCAACTGATCAAGCTCATGGTGGCTTCGTTCAAGTGTTCTCACTAGACATCAATGCAAATGCTGAGTGAGGAAAATTTTCACATTGCTTCTGAAGAAAAATTACTACGAGCTTGGACAAAACTGGATAAATGCATCCAGTATTGCATAAATCAATTCTCTCAATCTGTTAGAATTTTGAATAACTGAAACTATGAATGTGCACATTGTTTATGATACAAAGAAATCTCTCCATGTTCATCGCTCTTTTTGTTTCCTACAGTTTTTGACTGCGTGTATATCCTTTTGCGATCCTTGTACTTTTCTTTCTTCCATTTTTTTTTGTTACACCTCCTTTTTTTCTTTCCCTTTTTTTTTTTTTTTTTTTTTTTTGATGTGTTCAGCGAGATCTTAAATATCTAGCAAAGTTGCCCTCTTCTCGCATCGTGAGATTTGAAGAAGCTTTGGGACAATTTTGTGCCGTTACCGTCCACCATCTTATGAGTCTTCCTTAATTTTGCAGAATAATAAACTACATATGCTCGCTTCAATTAGGTTATATAGGAAAACAAATTGTAGTTCTAAGTCAATGTTTTCTAAAAGTTATAGCATTGAAATGATCAATTCAAAATTTCTGCCATTAAAGTGAGCATTGTATAATAGTTATGACACTTGTGGTGTCACTTTCTCAAATTCTTTAAAAGTGAATTATCCATAAATTCTTTTCATGGAGCTTTTAAGTTTTTCTACTTCTATTCTTCATATATTAGCTTTTCAAAGTAATTTCACTTTCTCAAATTCTTTAAAACCTATATGGTCCATAATCATTTCAACTTCACCTATTAAAATTGTCTTTGCTATGCCGCATGACGCACTAGCTGGATCGATCTGAAACCTAAATCTTTCGGTGATCACCATAGGAATAGAGAGAGAGAGAGAGAGAGAGAGAGAGAGAGAGAGAGGACCCCAAAATTTTGGAACTGGAATCCACTTTACAAGTTCTAGTACCAATCTTGGAACCTACTTGACCATGCTTGTTCTAAGAGGGTCCATAGATTTCATAGGTTCTCCTATATACCCCCATTATTTAGTCTTGAAAGAAACTCTTTGTAATTTTGGGCAACTTCATGAACCAATGCTTTTCTTCTTTTATAATTTCGGGAGTTCTATTACTTTTAAGCTTTGTGAAAAATGATAGAAAAGATGTTTCACCTAGTGAGAGGACCACATGTCAAGTTTTTAATGGCCTTGTATTTTGTTCACAAAAATACTTATACAGAATTAGAGTAGATGACTTTAGGTGCACTTGCTCTTAGGTTGGATTTTTTACTCATGTTGGATTTTTTAAGTTTTAAGTAGAAGAGGTTCCACGACTCCCAAAATAATTCCTATAATCCTATCACATTACACTTCCTGCAGATTCTTAAATCACATTCACATAGGAAAGAATGCATTCAATAGCATGTTTGCTATACCTTTTCATACATAGCAATGATTAAATGTCAAATTTGATAAGTTGTGAAGGAACGAGGAAGGTAAATTTCTCCCTGTAGCTCTTTCATCAGTAGGAAAATGAACATTGAAGACAACTAAACACGCGCTATAACTTGTACAGAGTATGGTTAAGTATACTAACCAGCAAATTAAATTAGATAATCTCTTGCCAAAACATCCAAAGTGAGGAGAGCGTATAAATTAACCCTGAAGATTATATGGGCTAGTGAGCACAACAAGCAAATGCAAGCTAACTAAAGTAACGGGAAAGAAAGAGGTGCAATGCATTGCGAGACTAGCGCCACCACACCTGAATTGGAGGACTGATGAATCCCAGAAGCATTATTCAGAAGAAGCGGATGCCGACATTGACACCGGAAAAGATGGAGAAACTGAAGTACAGAAAGTAACAGAGAGATTTATCCTTAGAATCATTGTTAATGAACGAGTACTGGGAATATGTGCTTTACTTCCTTAGCTAGCAGATAACTTGTGTCTCAACACAATTCACGGCAATGAACTTCTGTGGGACCTCCAATTATTAAGTAAGAAAATGAAAGGCGTGGGAATAATAAGGTCAAAAAGAGAATGGAATAAAAGTCGGAATGGGAATTTGATTGTTTGCTTGCAACTTTCGGCTGAGGCTCCTTTTCTCTTTTGTCTGGTTGGCCTAATGAGTAGTTAACCATGTCTGAAGTTTTGCGGTCTATCTTCAAGGTCACACGTAATTCTCATTCTATTGTGCATTTTTAACCCTTGGATTAGGCAATGATATGCTATTCTAACATTAATCTTAGGTCTTGATGAAATTGCGCAAAAACTTCAGGTTTGTTTTGTTTCGTCGAAAAATTAACATGACCGGTGCATAATATTTCACAAGGAAATTATTTTCAAGAAAAATAGTTTGATTTTCTTTTGTTTGGTAGGATTTTTCAAATGAGATGAAAATCATTATGGGAAGTTTGGTGTTGACAAACTTTAGAATGTGTTCAAGACAAATAAACCTAGGTCTGGTGCCAATTATCAGGACCTTGGCGGCAAGACTGGGAACTCAAGCCTTTTACCTAATATCTAGGTGCCAGATTAGGACCCTGAGCCACGGACTCGATGTCCTAGGGATTAGACACTGGAGGCCTATCCAAGAACTTGTGGCCCTAGGTGCACAAGTCTTGCCCACGACGTTAAAAGTCTAGGTGCATGTAGGGGTGTGCATGGTCCGGGCGGGCGGTTCCCGACCTAGAACCGGGAACCACCCGCTAAGGACCGGTTCCGAAAAATTGGAACCGGGATCCACCCGTTTGTTGCATGGATCCACCCGGGAACCGGACCGCCGGTCCGGTCCGGTTCCCGGGTGGATCCATAGAACCGATCTTGACGCAAAATAATTTTGGTTTTCAACATAGAATGGTCGGGTCTATGAGTTGGGAAGGAGGGGAGAAGGTCTATGGTCGGATTTTCAACATAGAACGGTCGCGAAACAATTTTCCGCGGCTATGGTGGGTGGCGGCCGACGCAAGGGGGCGTCAACGCTTGGGGAGGAATCGAAATGGCGATAGGATTAGGAGGAACCGAGGAAGAGACAAAGAGAGAGAGAACCGAAGACAAAGGGAGTGAGGAGATGAGATCTAATCTAGGATTTTTTTAGTAATTTTTTTTTTTTTAATATTAAAAGGTTTCGGTCCGGTCCGGGTGGGCGGATCCGCCCATGGAACCGGGAACCGGACCGGAACCCACCGGTTCCGAAAAATTGGAACCGGGAACCGGACCGGTTCCCTCAAGAACCGCCGGTTCCGGGCGGTTCCGGTCCGGTTCCGGGCGGTCCGGGCGGTTCCCGGGTATTTTGCACACCCTTAGGTGCATGGACCAAAGTTTAAGTGTCTGAGGCACTAGTTAGTGTACTAGGATCTAAGGTGAGGCCCCTCTGTCTCACGTTCAAGAGCTAGAGGGTTCGATTTGACCCCAAGGTCTGGACTTTTCACGAAAGCAATGATCCTAGCAATGAGGAGGTCAAATTAGATCATTCAAAATGAATACTAATCTTTTAAAGATGTAAATCATTTTTCAAATTGAAATACAAATTTTTATTCTTCGTGAAAAATAATTTTTGTTGATTCATTTTTAAGGTGCCAAAATGATAAAATGAAGAGATACTCTCCAACTAGTATTTTTCCGCAAAACAAATCTACCCTTTGTGTTTAGAAAATTCACTCAGAGGCCTCCTATAAGAACATATAAAATCCACAAAATTAAGAAAGCTACGATGAGGTGACTTAAGTATACAAATTTTAAGTCCAAGTAGATAGAAACGAAATGTTTTGCGTAGTATACTAAAATGAATAAATGAATAACGCTGAGTATACTAAAAGATTTCACTAAAATGAAATTTAATAAAGTACTTAAGGCGAAGAATATTTCCTCCTGTTCCCTTCAATGCCTCCTTATAACCGTTTCGACAAAAGGGCTCCATCTGCCATTTAAAATTACTTTGTTTGTTTATATTATTATGTTTTGCTTTGTTAGGAGGATGGAGAGGAGAAGAAAATTGATGTGACAGAAGAAAATTTAAAATTTCCAACCAATTCACTCTCATATAATATGTAAGTTTATCAAAGTTTTCTACACCCGCCTCTCATCTTCTCCCCCTTCCCTCTGTCTTTTAAAGGCAAGTTGGTGGATGAGCTCCTCTTCCTCAAAGACTTAAAAATCACAAGGTGAGTATAGTCTATAATAAACACTTGGATTTATAAATTTGATCAAGCATATGCACATGAAGTTCTTGTAATAGCATATGAAAAAATTATGAGATTATAGATTTCATCTATATGAGGAAATAATGAATTATTACTACAGTACACATGTCTTTCCAACAATTGGCAACTATGTCATATTAATAGGCCTCTTAGTGAAGCTTTAGTAGTAAAGTTATCAACCTAAGATGTCTTATAACTAGGTTTCACAATTCCTAAAGTTGACCACTTGAGGAAGATTATCAAAAACTTCTAAACTTATCATGTAAATGTCAATTCAATTCTAAACTTTCTTATTTGGCCAATATAATTTTAAATATTTTCGTGATTTTCTAATGTAATCCACCCAATCTAAATTGATCGGAAATTGCTAACATGACGATCCAATAATTGCTGCTTATCCTTCATATTATGGCTAGCAATCTAAGAAAGACCACCTCTGCTCAATATAAGAGAAAATTCCAAATAAAAGTCTAAAATGCAATTATTTACTCAAATAAGGGCCTAAAGTGGATTTTGTCTTAAATAAAGGCATGAAGTAAGATCATTGTCTCAAAAAAGGATTTGAAGTGGATCACATTTCAAATAAGAGCACAAAGTGGTTATATCTGTTTTAAATAAGGGCTCGACTTTCCGATTGGTAAGGGCATTTTCATCGTTTATCTTCTTTTTGAATTTTTTCCTTTATTCTTTCTTTTTTTTTTCTTTTTCTAGTTTGTCTTCCTTTTTTGCTAGTGGCTAGCCAGTCATTGATGATTCCCAAAAAGGTTTGGGCAAGGGTCGCCCTTGCCCAATTTGGCGAAGGACAACCTTGCTTGGGCGAAGCAACCCTCACCCTAGGGGAGGCTGCCCTTGTGACCATTGATGAGGTAGGCCTTCGCCAAATCTGGCAAGGGTGACCTCTCCCACGGCTAGAGTAAGGGTCGCCTTGCCAACGACTGGGGAGGGATGACCTTGCCTAGATGAGGTGACCCTCGCCCTAGGTGTGGCCGCCCTTGTCGGCCCTAAGCAAGGGTGGCCTTGCTTGCGGCCAATGAGGATTGTCAAGCCCTTGACAACCCTTACTAGCATCCACGACCCTCATTGGACAACCAAAAAAAAAAAAAAAGAGAAAAGGAAATGTAAGAACAAAATTTTTTTAAAAAATTTAATTTTATTTAGACAAAACACCCTTTGACCTATTGGAATATTTACTCGACAAGTGAATGGTGAAGTTAGGCCATTATTTGAAATAACTGTGGTCACTTCAGGTTATTATTTGAAATAATCATCGTTAATTCAAGCCCTTATTCGATATAAGGTCCATTTCTGACCATTATTTGACAAAATGAAGATACTTCAAGCATTAATTTGGAATTTTCACAATATTGTTAATGCATAAATTTTAGCTACCCATTGAATCATTCATTAATTGGAGCAAAAATAATTTTCATTAAATTGCATAGCATATATAAGAGAATTTGCATCACTAGTATTAGAATTGATTTTTAAAAATTAAATAAAAAATTATGATTTATATTTAACCAAAAAAAAAAAAAAAAGAGAAGGGAGTAGAGTCGGGCCAGGGCTGGGTCTGCCGGGCTCCTTCTTCTCTTTCCCTACCTTTTCCTCTTCTCTCCACCTGGGCCGGCCCGATCGCCTTTTGTTTCCTGGCCCGGGCCCCATCGCTTTTCTTTCCCCTTTCCTTCATGCCTCTGCACAGAGGACGGGACGGGAGGAAAGGACGACGTACGCGACAGGGGCAGAAGAGAAAGGGCGAGCGTTGCACCGGAGTTTGTGGTCAGGGGCAGACCGGCAGCGACAGCTGGCGTGGCAAGAAGCCATGCGCGCCTGCTAGAGAGCTTAAGAGGGAGAGGAGGAGAGCGAGCTGGGGGGATTGGTTCGTAGAGGACAGCGAGAGATCCGAGAGGAAAGAAGGCCGTGAGTGAGAGTTCGAGTGAAGGAAGAGAGTTGGAGGGAGAGACCACCAGCCACCGCGTCTGAATCGTGGCCAACGGCCCGCCGCCGTGCCTCCTTTCCTGCTCCGAAACTCCAGTAAGCCCCAGCCCTGTTTTTGCCCTGTTTTTGAGCATGCAGGGCTGACGCTCGCTGCCATCCGGCTTACGCGAACTCCGGCCCCGACGGTCCCTTGTTTGTTTGCTGCGTATGTTGTCGGTTGTTTGTCGAAAGTCCCGTCGTGTTCCTGTCCCGATTGACCGAGAAACCTCACGTTTCTATGTCGAACATTACCCGCTTGATGAAATGCTTCAACGAGATCTAGTTTTCGTGTGGCCTTATTCATTTCCTCCGCATGGTGTTGCTTTCTACTATTACGTTCCTGTGATTTTCAGCGTTACGGGCACGGTCGTTTGGTGGATTCGGTGCCCTCTCTATCACAATCGCCATCGTTTGCTTGGTTTCGGGTTTCATGCTTTGTGGCCGACGGTAATGGAGGCTCGAATAACGGCGATGCTGGCCATCGCGGAAAGTCCAGAGTCGTTAAGAGTTAAGGTGGGAACGTCGTTCGCTCACGGCCAATTTGGAGAAGACGGTGGCAGCGTGAGGAGGATGGATGCAATGATATTGCATGGGCTCAATTGGTTTAGCTTGATATCTTGGTCGTGGGCTTAATATGGGTATAAACAGCGTGGTTTGGTGCTGCTATTTTTAGAAACTTTTGGGCTGATTCTCTTCTTAATGAGGTTGGGTTTGACTTGTTTGTTGTTTTTATTTAATTTTCTTAGGATTTTGTGTCTTGGCTTGGATGGGCTTGGACTGAGTTGTAGGTTATTTTCAGATTTGGGTTTGATGGTTCTAACTGATGTGGGCGTGGACTTGGTCTTGTTGAGGCCAAATTGGGCTTGATTCCAGTGAGCCCATTCCATTGTTTAAACTTTTGTGTCCATCAACCCAGCTCGTGGACCAGACCACAGCCCATATTTCAAAAAAGTTGAGCTCAAAATTGAACAAACTCTTAACACTTTACAATAGAGTTAATATGTTTTCTTTTCTTAAACGAATGCTCTTGATCACACACTTTTAATATGTTGATTGTGTTTTCCTTTAGCATAGTTAGGAATGACATTTTTCTTATTTCTTAGTATTAGATTCTTGTTTTTCCTTATTGGGTGCAAATTGTTATTTTAATAATTTCGCGCTCACATAATCGCTTTACATAGGTTTAAAATTAATCTAGACTACCTAAAATGAACAAGTAGTGTAACCAAGTCATTGACCTTAGATTCTCTAGTTGCATAGAAATGAAGCATATTTTCATGCCTCACTTGATTCTAGTCAACTTCAATAGACAAGTGGCGATTTCTTATTAGAAAATTTTTATAACATTAATTTGTGTCACGACCTAATCTTGGGTGGACTACCTAGGGTTTGACTAATAGATTATTAAGCTTAAATTTAGCTCGAGCTCTTCTAAGCCTATATCAATTTACAACTTAAGTTCAAGTTCTTAATATACAAATGATTTTTCAATTAGGAGTCGCCACTAATTAATTTATAATAAGTCGATTAGACACATAAGTAAAATAACATGATAATTATTTTACTTCTATGAACCAAAGATTTTGAGTATAGGGACTTGATTACATTAGATTTCTCTAATACCTTTTCAATACCGTTCTTTCTATGAAAAAAAAATGTTTATCAAGCAGTTTGAGTTCATTTTATTACTCCATAACATATAACGTGATCATAAGAGTGCACAATCCACCAATTTAACTCTCAATAAAATAATAAATAAATTATGGGACTTATTTTATAATAACGAAATCATTTGTAATGTTAAATCAGAATATCATATATATGATTTCTAATTAAAATGCAGTCACTCAATCTTTTTTAGGATTTTCTCTTATTTAGATTAAACTTAGTCTACGTGGAATGCAATGCAAGGATACACCAAAATGCCTAACTAAAATGACAAGTAACATGCAACCTATCATGCAAACTATATGTCACATGTCATTAATTGTTTAATATGATCTAATCACAAGAAAATATTAAATGCAACTACCCTAATATGTCACGCACTCTAATGATCCTAAACATGCAATGACTAGATGACATGCAAAGAATGACATAATTCTAGGTGACACACGCATGTTATTTTTTATGTCTTATTTTCATTTTTTATAAAATTCGAAATTAAAATTGCCTAATAATTTAACATGCAATTCAAATAAAAAATAAAATCTAACATCCTAAATCAATGTTTTTGGTATTTTTTTATTTCAAAAACTCGGAATAAGTAAAATGCCTATTCTAAATATGCAAATTATCCTAATACATGCAATATTCTAGCGAGAATCCAATCCAACTTGAATATATTTATTATTTTTTGAATTTTCTTTTACGGAAATAAAATCAATTCAAACAATACATAGTAGCAAATCAAGCATGATATCATTTGTGTCTGCTTAATTTTTAAATTGATGAATTATATCTCGCACATGAGATCAGATTGGCTAATTTCTAGCGAAATTGTGAATCATATCTCAAGCGTGAGATCGGATTTGCGATTTTTTCATGTGATTGCAAATCATATTTCGGGCATGAAATCGGACTGTCAATCATTTGCACATGTGAGATTAGGAAACAATCCCTAATTTCAAAGGTTCTTCGAGAAATTTTGGATAAGATATATCATTCAAAGATTTGAATTTGATCACAATATCAAAAAATTAAGTAAGGAAATAACAAAATTAAATTCGGATAATATCTTTACCTATTTCACGATATCATTCCCGAATTTGGACTCATTAGATTGTGGGACCAGCGATGGCTTATAGTTACACTCAGCTCGACAAGAGTTATGAGCATCGCTGGCTTGGGATTACGGTGCAGTGGTGGTGGTGGTAACCTGCATATGGTCAGCTCGATGGCTGCTGCTGTATTGATCGGTACGATGGGGCTCGTGGCTGCTGCTGCTGTACTGATCGGTTGCAACTCGAATCACACGCAACAAAGGTCCTTGGTCTGTGAGTAGTCGCAAAATGTGGTTGGTTCAAGAATCTACACATAAACTTCGAGAGGCAACCTGCAAAATGATAACTTTCGTCGTCATGGTGGCCTACGGCGGCGCAGGGATCATAGGATCAAAAAAAAAATGTTGGTGAAGTTCGCTTAGACTATCAAATGAAGCACTTGGATTGCTGCAAGGACGTAGTGCTGATGTGGGAGGAGCGTCCAAAGGCTGCCTGTTAGAAGTAAAAATCAAATGCAGAAAACATGATCAATTATAAAGAAACCTCTAACCATTGTTCATATTCATGTTTGTTTGAAAATCCTGAAAATTTAGTGAAATATTAGACACATTTTACTAATCCAATTCCGTACTGATGGTGTATTCCAAAATTGAGAAAGTTTGTGTTAGATCTTGTGATTACCCTTAAGAAATGAATAATCGTTCATTTATATACCATCTTCCATCAAGACGGTTACCAAATGGATAGTTGTCATGAAAAAATACGAATCGAAAGAGAATATGTGGGTCTGAAAATGGGGGGTTACATTATATAAATAACACTGCCACCTACTGCGGATTCACCAAAAGTCCTGCAAGAAGATATCTACACGTGATAGAATGGCCAAGTGGCTCCAATGATGGGTTGTGTTGCACAAGAATTTGATCAGATTTGTCAATGTAGCTCGCTGGACCCAACCAACACAAACTGCTTCGGTGTGAATGCTAGCACTACGGGATGCTTCGGATATGACTCGGTATACTGCGAGCGACTGTCTTGTGTCTTCGAGAGAGACTCAAAGGTAGCCAATGGGGTCAGAAATGGCAACGAAACTCGACAGGCGGCACAAGGTCACGACCTCCGGAGGATCTTCGACTACGACTCCGCTCTTCTCAAGCACTCTCTTCTCTCTTGTTTTTCTATACGCCATGAGATTACTCTGTGCTCCCCACCTAAATGTGGCCGTGTATTCGATATGCGTGGCCTCCTCCTCTTTATATAGGTCAAAATATCAAGCTTTGGACAAGGAAAAGAAATATAATCTTTCACTCCCTCTCACCAAGTGAGATTCACTTTTTGCTTCTTTCCGTTCTTTGTTACTTTGCCAATATTGCGTGAATATGACCAGAGAATCATGCATAAATTCTTTCCTCTTAGAATAATGTCGGTCAATTTCTTGGCCCCTCATGTTGACCGAATTATGGCCAAGTGCATAATTTTCCTTCACGTGGATTGGCTTTTCCATGTACAAATCGGTGGCCGCTTACACGTTGTCCTTTCTTTGCATTTGTTCCCTCAAATAGGTGAGCATGCACGAATATATCAGTGCCAATGTGCTGGAAATTTCCTAATTGACTTTTAACAATTTAGGACACCCATGTAAATGTACCATGGAGGAATTATTGACTTATCCAAAGTTTAATGCTATTGTGGGCTTCAATATTCAAAGCCATTCACCTAAATCCATTCACTGCTAGTCCAACAAATATGCAGTTAAATGAAATATGTTCCTAATGACTATGTGTTATGCAATTTAATTCTAATATTATTATTTAGGGGTTAATAATTAATCCCTAATTTTTAATGTAATAAACAACTAGTCGGGTTGCCAAAATTTAGGTGCCAACAATTTGAATACCTAATGTTGCGTGAGATATGAGTTTAGGAGAGCCTGCACCTGAACGAGGGTCGAAAGATATCCCTAAACTTATGTCTTTTCCCTTCCAAACCGGAAAAGGTATTGTCGTGACAAATGTTGTTTTGAGTATTTTTTTTTTTAGTTATCTGATTTTTTCTGATTTTTTATTTCTTTATTTCTTTTACTGTTATCTTCAACCTTAGATAAGCATTGAAATCCAAATATGGTTTTGGGATTTTTTTTATATTGAAAATTTTTAATAATTTTTCTTTCTCCTCGTTTTCGTTTGATCCTCCCTAATAATGTGAGCATGGCTGGTTTGGATTTAGGCACTGCTTCTCAGTTCCACCTCCATAGGCAACCTCTGGAATTCGAAGATCTGGACGTGGTCAGCAAAAACCACAACCATCAATTCTCCGGCAACGACCATCATGACGAGGCCGTGCACCAAGATCTAGAGCTAGGCACAATCAACTGGCCATGGCACTGGTGACATATTGCCCCCTAGATCCAAAAACGAGCCGAAGCCATCAGTGATCATAACCTGGTAGAGTGCCAGTAGCCTCGGGGTGCCCATTCTCGAGGTTGGGAACATGGATCACATCTTTGACTCCACGGCTACCTACAACAGCAATAGCGAGGAACCCGAGTGATGAGCGGGACTAGCACGTTTACCTACATGAGCTTGTGGCAGTAGGCCGCAGTTGGATCCGTAGTGACAGTCTGTGGGCGGTTCGAGATTCTATCACTGTCTGGCTCTTTCTTGTCCTCGCCAGCTCCACCGAGGGCCATGAGCTTGACGATATTCCTGGGGGCAGGTCAAGTCTGTTGGAGAAAACTTCCTTTAGTGTTTTGAAGCTGACAAAACGTTTCCATCAGTCACGTTTAAAGATTTGAAGGCTCTTTCATCAAAGTTTGAAAACCTCCGGACTGCCAGACTCAAGACTCAAAGTCTATCCTCATTGACAGTTTTCTAGACCGTCGAAGAAGGCTTATCCAAAATTGGATGTTTCGTTAAGGATTTGACTTTATCGACTGGAGAAGATCTCCTGGCTGGATGTAGCATGTCAAAATCCATTATTCAAATCAAGATTGATTTAGGGATTTTGGATCCATTGATTGGCGAAGTATACTTGGAAGGTTCTACTTATGGAAACCTAGATCCTGATTGTATGGGCGAGCAGGATTGATGGGCTATCGTTATGTTCCTTAAATAACTCGAAGATCTTCCTAATTGATTCTATCCAACGGGTAGATTGGAAGAATTCATTTAGTAAGTGCCAACGGGTATGATGGCATAAATGAGTATATAAGGAAGATGTTCCAGTTGTTCGAGTATGTGTGCGATAGAAGAATTCCAAAGTCTGAAATTCCTTGTTCTTAGTCAATTAAATTGTTGAGCGAAATCTTGTACGCAAAAGAGAGTTTATATCTTTGAGAGACCTTGAGGAAGTGTAGTAGAGTCTACACTGTGGAATCAAGGAAGAACTTCATTGTAACAACTCTTTTGTTCATAGTGGAATCCAGCCGGTGGGCTGTCAGTGTGGAAGAGTGGACGTAGGTTTAGATTAAGCCGAACCACTATAATCTCTATATTCATATTTTCTTCCCTACGCTCTTTTACTTTGATCGTAATTCGTTTTGTTTACAAGAGACGAATTTCCTTTCTATTATCAAATAGTGCTACACATTTATCACGAGAAATTGTTTTTACACCTATTCAGCTCCCTCTAGGTGTTCATACTAACTTTCACAAAGTCATGGGGGAAAGCATGGTCATCAAGCTCATTCTAGTTTGGCCGGTCATCATTGTCACTTTGTCGTTCACTAATGTTGCGTATGAGAGATTGCTTCTAGAAGAGGAAGGGCAGATCCATATGCCGAAGTTGGCAGCATTGCAACTGGCGGGTAGGACTCGTTTCCGTATCCATCTTCAGGGATTCTGTTTTTCAATTTGCCACTTGGTAACATGGCTGACAATGATAGCAGTACTGTGTAGCTCCCAGTTGATGGGTGGAGTGGAAATTCAGGTCCTTGTCCTCCATTTTGAGAAAAATGGAAAAAAAAAAAGATGTGGGTGATTCAAAGATGCAATGTGATTATCAATTAGGAAAGTTCGCAATGAATGGTAAAAGAAAAAAAAAACGAAGAAAAATCCTAAGAAAAGAGTGAAAAATAAAAAAAAATTCAAAAAACTAGTTGTTAAGTAGAGAAGATTCATGACAGATTCCGCCCATGACATTTGAAATGGTCAATGATGACTAGACTGTTACGTTAACAATTTCCAACTAATTTAAACCAAATAAACCAGGAGTTTGTTGGTTTAAGATTGAATTGACATCCGTAGGTTTGAAACTTTTGGGTAATTTGCATTCCCCTTTATTATTGGTGTTATGGGTTTTATAAATTCTTGGGCTCTTTTGTGTGTTTAAGTGGGTTTCAACTAATAAGTTTATTTAGGCCTCTGTCCTCTCTCGTTTTCACTTTACTTATGGAAAAGAAAAAACCTGAGATTATAATGTATTCAAATTGACAAGAGTATTCAAATTGACAAGATTTCTAAGTTGTTGATATCTCCTCTATTAATATAAAAATTACACATAGTACAATCCTGTCGATATATTAGTTAAATATTTGATTTGATTTCGAAAATATAACTAGAAGATGCACTAAACTCTTTGAGGCACCTCATATTGCAATCTCTCTTTCGGTGATCCGGTCAAAATGCTATCTTTTGAAGAACCATAGCGTTTGGGCTGTTGACATTAAGCAAGACACTACTTAGGAGAAAAAATAATGAAGTTGAGAGGCTTATTAAAACCATATGCGAAATTTATTATGGGCGATGGATAGAGTATAGTCCAATTGTGAATCATTGGAACCCTCTAGGCCTCAGTTAGACTAGTTTCCAAGAAGAGTATATGAATCCTCTTGGAAAGATCAGGGTATGTGTTCAGCATCCCAGTTGCATTGGCAGACAAACTCAGATGTGGAAGACAACGTTTTAACCTCTGGCTCTGGTGATGGAATATGCAAAACCAAATTAGGTCTAAAGGGCCAAACTTGTCTTGGCATAGACTGATGTGGTTTCACACTAATCTCTCAAAGTTTGGCTTTATTTTATGGCGCCTGATTATTAATGATAGAATATGGAAATGGTGTATTGTGGATAACAAGTGTACGCCATGCAATCGAGAGTGCGAGCCCAGGAGCCATTTATGTTTTGATTGTCACTTCTTCGAGGAAGTGTGGACAAGGATTAGATTGAGAGATGATAGAATAAGAAAGGAAATGTGAGGGAATTAGATATTTCCAATATCATGTTTGGTAAATCATTGGATATAACCAAAATTAAGATTATATGAATAATGCATACTTAAATAATTAACTTACAATAAATAAAAAAACCCCATTCTACTGTGCATACAGAATAACCACTCATGGTGGTCGCTTGAACATGGCAATCGACACTGTAGGATGGTTCCCTCTGTCGAGATGGTTGTGGCTAACCACTACTATATGGAATAAGTTTGACCCGTGAGTGGTGGCAAAAGGTGGTGCTCGTCATCGCCACAAAGCAACCCCTACGAGGTGGTTGCCAAAGTAAGGTGGGAATAGAGGTGATCCATGGTGGCTAGATGTGACCAACTTGCACGATCGAGAGAGGAAAATTGTCATATGGCCACCAATTTCCTAAGATTTGCAGCCGCTACGTGGTGGTTGCCTAAGGTAAGCAACCACAGAGTGATGGTTTGTTCGTAAAATTCTAAACACAAGTGAACGTGTCGACCAAGTAATATAATGATAAAAAAAAAGTATCATCCCACGGAGATCGATGATTAATAAACTAATTAAATACTAAAATAGATTAATTCTAACATTTATCTAACAAATCAAAATATAATTTAAAATAAATTAAAAACAAAATTTGGAGACTAAATTGAGTAAATCAATCAGATAAATATATTAAAGCATCCGATTCACCATAACCACTAGATATAAATTTCATATTGTTGTGGGTACAAGAACGATATCAAACATATGATAGTGGAATTTCATAATCTATTTAGTATCCTATCTTTATGTATAACAAACTTACTCAGTTTATTAATCCACTATATCTCTATGTGAATTAAAATAAACATGAGTGCATTAAAAATTATGAATATTCCCAGCTTACAATGAGTATTTTGGATCACCTTATCACCGAAAGCTATACAAATAATGTGGTATATCTCTATTCACGTTTAATTCATGATTATATATTATAATGAACAATTGCATATTATCACTTCTCAGTCTCAAACATGCACATCAGATCATTCAACTGGTGGCTAGTCACTCAAAAGTATTATGTACAATAATACATAACTCACATGAATGAAATTAATTGCAAAACAAAAAAATCATGAAATTCACATTATCATGGTTAGGCTATATCGTAACCCTAACAAAAGAAAATTAGAATATAATAGAAGAAGAAATAAAATATATATATCAAACTCAGCTTTTTGAATCAAAAAACAAGAATTCTGTCACTACTTTTGTCATTTCTTGAAAATACTTGAAAAATTCTCAGAACAATGAAAAACGATCTAACAAAAACCTAACTGCTTTCTCAGGTCCTCAATGTTCTCCTATCTATAGGATATATTCAAGATCCTTATCTCTAAGCAATTGCGCATAAAATTAGGGAGTAAATCAGAGGATCTTTGATTTGATATCTATCTCTCAACGTTTGCAAATAACATTATGGAACAAAATTAAGAATTTCCTAATTTGATATCCATCTTCCACTATTTTTTGATTTGAATTCATGATTTTTGCCATTCTTTTTCTTATCTTCTCCATATCTCATTATTCTGTATAAACAAAGAAAATTCGAATAATCGGAAGGAAATCCAAATATTTTCTCATAAATATTGTATTAATTGTTACTTAAAATAGGTAAAATAACTCTATTTTTATAGATATATCATGGTTGGTAGCTATCTACAATGGTGAATTGGTAGCTACGGGTTATCAATTTCTACCCTGGAATGTGGAATTAGACCGGACTAGGTTAGTTTCAAGGACAACTCGGAAATAGGCTTGCTAGGTGGATCTGAGGAGAGAGGGCTTAGTAAAAAAAAATGTGGGTAGGTCTTCTTCGTTACGGAGGATGGTTGAAAGTAGCAGGAGAGGTTTGGTTTCTTATGTGGCTCGATTATGGAGATATGAAACGGAGGTATGTAGATGTTCTTCGTGGGGCATCAACGGAATGGGGGTACATTCACTTTGGAATTTTGACAAATTTTTGTGCATTTCAGTTTTCATAGCTTTGGTCTTGTCAATTCGTCGTCCAGGAATACAAGACGATCACTTCATAAGAAATGGATAGAGAGATGTTCTCTTTGTCTTTAGACTCCTATGACTTCTGTGGCCCCATAGAAAGAAAGAGAGAGAGAATGTGCTTTCTTCTCAAAATATAAAAAAAGAACATCATGACGTTCCTTCACGTGAGAGAGCTTTGGGTTATTGTAAGATTGATAGTGTATTATAAATTATAAATTTTTGAAGGAGTGAACCTCGCAATAATTTATAATTATTTATTATTTGATTTTTGTGGTCTAGGATAGAATTTTATTCTCATAGTAAATTAAAGACAATCACTTAATCATTTCTCTTCATTAAATGATGTAATTGCATGTGAAGGAAATAGAAGGCAGGCTCATTAATGCCAATGTTGGTGTGATTTCTTCATTAAATGCCATGGCCTTTTGGCAAAAGAGAGAAGTGCAATGGTGACGAGGCTAGTATAAATGGAGATCTTGAAGATCAGAAATGGAGATCTTTCCTGAAGCAAAAAATAGGAGCTTGTGGCATAAGAAAATTTTCTTTGTAAT
This sequence comes from Eucalyptus brandiana, assembly GCA_014182725.1. Lineage (NCBI taxonomy): Eukaryota > Viridiplantae > Streptophyta > Magnoliopsida > Myrtales > Myrtaceae > Eucalyptus > Eucalyptus brandiana. The sequence goes on from CM024670.1 coordinate 30,723,867, forward strand.
TACACCCATTAGTGATTTAGTCAAATATTGTAATTGGAATTTGTGTATTTCTTGAGTGAAATTTCACTATAAATTGTGAGGGGCTAAACACTAAGTGAGTTATTGAAGGTAATTGGAGACTGAGAAATAGCAAGAGAGTATTTGAGTGCTCGAGTAATTGTTATCTTTGTTATATCGCTCGTTTCTCTAGTGGAATTTTGTATTGCTTTTCTTGTAAATGTAGGTATCAACACTCGGACCAAAATTCTTACTTTCACCAAAAAAAAAAAAAAAAAAACACTCGGACCAAAACATGTAAATTCAGTGTCCGATTTATTTCTTTCCTTATGTCTATTATCCAATTCAATTTGTACCACATTTCTTCACAACAATAATAATGCACATGGGGTCCATCTACAATTCCCCTACTTTTTTTTGGTCGGTCCCTTACTTCACTATATTGCGTATTTGTCTTCTACAAAGCGTGTGAAACCCATAGCAAAGTTGGCTTAGGCAATCAGCTGATTCCAGCACGAAACCTTGACTATATTAAATTATGATCACCAATTAATTATATGGTACAAGAAGAAATGTCTGAAATTGCAATCTCTAGTATGACAATTACCAGGTAAATCCCGAACTTATGGTTTTATCTTGGCAATTAAGAGCAAGTTCTTCCGATTGTTTTATAAAATCGAGAATAAGGTAAACATTGCCTAGAAATGCCAATTCAGGCCCCACCGGTTAAGTTCAAATGCACTCGGTATTCAATGGGGCACACCATTTACATGAGATTTGTTGTCAGTTGCTACCACCGCAGAATGCTCATCAAGTGCTTTAACCATCCTAAGCCACTGTCACATCAACAGTTTGGGAAGAAAGAGAATATGATAAAAGAAAATGAGGAGAAGACTACTTGCTGATATATCTACTTAAGACGTGACATCTTATCATTAGATTATGGAATGAGGACAACATACGCTACATTGTCTGTAGCATAGTCCTCATATGGTTTTGCATATCACTTTTGCCTGGCTCGAGCATGCCTAAGATCTAAGAATTGTACATATAGAAATGTGAAAAAATTACAAAAAGGCCTATTTTGTCGACATTTGCCGAACAGTGTCAACAAAGCTTTCGATCGATGTGAAAATATGCAAAGGACATGATTGGCCCTTTGTTGATTTGTGGACCAAAAACACAACTGACAAGAAATAAACAGCAGGAATATTATAGACATTTGTGCACCACCATGTAAAAGATGTTGACATCTAAGTATTGTCAACAGGTCAAACCTACATCCTTAAAAAAATTATTTTGAGATTAAAGATCTTTGATAGTTAGGGGACTTGATCCTTAAACCAAAAATAGTCAAAGTCTGCATTCATTCGTCCTATACAAATATATAAGTTAGGTTCACTCCATTTCATTATTATTTAGGTGTCATTTCATGAATAAGTCAAAATTTGAATTTTCGATTGACTTTCAAGTCAATTTAAGAAAGTCAACTCTTTATTGAAAACCAAAGAGAAATATTTATATGACAATCTTTAATCTTCTATGAAAATTATGGATCACAAAAAATTAAATAATAAATCATTATAAATTATTGTGGAGTCTATTCTTTTAAGAATTTGTAATTCACAACCAAATTATTATTCTCACAATAACCCACAGATTCTTATGCCAGCATAACCCAAAACAAAAATATCATAACAATGTATATGGGGGTTTTCACCATTCCATCATTGCATATAGGTTAAGGAGTTTCAATTTCAAATTTCATGCATAGTCCAAGGATGACTTTTTGATAAAATCGAGAAATTTGACCTTTTGATAGAAACATCATCATTTGCAGGTCAATTTAAAGGACAAGAAAATACTTTCAAATCTACTTTAGCTTTTGACGGATTTGGTGCGGAATGTTTTGATTAACTAGAAAATTTTGAAATTAGGTGAACTTGATAAGACAAATTCAGGGTAAAAGGTTTCAATCAAAAAAGGCATGAAAGTATGAAGAGGCAAAGTATAATCTTTCCTAGTGTTTGATCTCACTAGATTAGGCGATCAAGTACATTGGGGTAATTTCATCTACTTCGTTGAGTAATCGAGTTCATCTAATCAGTTTGATGAGCCTGTGAATGATTTTGTGAGCAAATACTATAGGAAAGTAAATAGATTACCTTACATTACAAATGTACATGCATAAGCTACTTATGTAAATAGGATAAAAAGGAAAAGATATCGTGGAATAATTTCAAAATCACATTCTTTTACCTACTACATAAATTTGATTGTAGGATCGGCAACATATGGCTTTAAACTGATTACAAAGATGAATGCGAGCACACCATTGAAAGAGAAATGTTAAATGGGAACCGAAACACTACCTTATAGATTTTTCCATCCGATTGTTTGGACAAGGTCATCTTGAGCATTTGAATTGTATGATTTTGTTGGGCTAATTTCACATGTTGTAAAAGTTTCAACTAGTAAATAAAAACGTGGTTTAATATTTAAGTATTATGATGTTTTACCCCATTTGTAAGTTACACTTTTCTCAAATACTAAAGCATGAAAAATATATAATTAGGATGCAAATGAGAATTCTGAAAAGCTTTGAGTTCAAGACCTACTACTCAAATATCACATGACACTGCCAATTATGGCTCAAAGTTTTAGCGTCTCTCCTTCAATGAAGATGCCACATCATTTATCTCTACTATATAGAGTTTTGGCATCTATCTTCCCGAAAATCCTCTAGAAACAACTAGAAGAACCTTTTTCCAAGGAGAGAGATTTCGGGGATCTCAAGGCAACGTTCAGGATAATCATAAGGGAACTTGTCTGTCTTGTGAGCCAAGAGGAGCCACACCTGAGTGATGAGCTCACCCCCTCTTCTCAGTCGCTTGGCATGGTGATACACATGACAGTTGTATGCTGCATGACACAGCATCTCCACCCAGATGCTGCTGATGAGCTCCCACTTGTTGTCCATCGTCCTCAGGTCGGCCACGAGCTTCTGCACCTCCGGCAACACGTGCCAGTCAGGATGGTTACTCATCGCCTTACTCGGTGCCACAGAAAGGGTGACATCTCCATCCACCGACGATAGTGTGCTAATTGCTTCTTTATGGTCTCGATAACTCAAGAAAAGCATCAGTGTTTGACGAGCGTACTCCAGCGTGATGTTGGCGGTGGGGAGGGACAGCATGTGAGGATGCTGAGCAAATAGGTACATCATGTACTCCGATAAGAATTTGCTTCCTTCATAAGCATCAGATTTTTCGATTTCCAATGGTTGCAGGATCTCCGTTGCAATGTGCCAGACAATGATGCTTTTAGCAAATTTCGCCTCAATGCTAGCGCTCAATGCTTGTTTCTCTTGGACATCGTGAATCTCGAGTGTCCACTTGCCTCTTTCGATGAATGGCCCGTAGTCTCTTTTCTCCTCTAGCTTCCGCATCTTTTGCAGTACCAACGATCTGAGGCACAATGGCATAGGCTGGCGGGAGTGTAACCAATACCGACTGTAGATCTCCCGCTTACCAAGCCAATCAAGTACTGCGTGCACGGCCTTCCGCTTACCAAACCAATGAAGTACCGCACGGACGGCATTTCGCTTTTCTTGGAATGAGAAGCAGTGTTTTAGCAAATTGAGTTGCCCTATTGACCTCGACCATCTTTTCTTTCTCATGCACCGATTAGCCAGAAACGGGAGGAGCCTTGAGAAGAGCGGCATCCCAAGGTTCTTACCCATCTCCACCACTGCCCAATCTGAAAATGCCAACGTCGTAATCTGATAAAGCTCGAGACATGTGAATGCCATCAGCAACGCATAGGTGTAGGTGATGTACATATCGATCAAGAAGGCGTTCTTGAAGATCACGGCGAATCTACACAAGGCAGACACCAAGCAGAAGAAGCCAATAGAGCAGCCTATGACGCCGCGTTTCGTGTACAGAATGGGCGCTTTAGTGTAGAGCGCATCGAACATGAAGTTCAGCTCAATCTCGTTCACGGTGAAAGCGCGGTTGGCAGGGTAACTGTCCCAGTCGATGGACATCCAATCGCGGGATACGAACACGGGGTGGTACGGCCAGTTCATGAGGTGGGGCTTCAGACAGTCGAACCGAAAGTAGGCCTTCAAGATGTCCTTTGCGAAGTCAAACTTCTTGTCCTCGGGGAACAGTTCGAGCTGAGGACTGCTTTCCCTTACTTCCTTGGTTACTTTGGGATAGTACTCGGCGTTCACAATTGAATTCTCGTCGTACACGGATTTGAGAGCCCACACCCACAATGCCGCCTTTATGAATCCGGCAATGAACAGAGGGATGTACAGCCGTGAGACTGGGGACGAGCTGTCCCAACAGCGAATGAGAATACGAACCACGAAGACAACTGTAACCCCAATGTTCAGAATCTGTCTCAATCCTAGCCGGTTATCATCCACCGAATAGGCCGTTATGCCGTCTGGGTACCCAAGTTGCATCAGAAGCAACGGGGCAAACAGCCCTTCCAACTCCACCTCATAACCCGGATCTTTAGTATCATCGATGCGGACCACAGTAAGCTTACCCAGCGCAATTTTTGCAACATAAGAAAGGAGCAAATAGGAAGCCCAGACGATGGATCTAGCAAAATTTGACGTCATATATTTCCGACGAATGCCTAATATTGTGAGAAAAATCTCGCAGCCAAGGCTTGTAGTGACCAAGAAATGAATCCCCCAGTTCTCCCACATATATTTTAGCAGCGGCAACACCGTGTTGATAATTGAGGAAATCCAACTGATCAAACTCATCAAACTCATGGTGGCTTCGTTCAGGAGTGCTCACTAGACATCAATGCAAATGCAGAATGAGGAAAATTTTTACGTTTCTTCTTAAGAAATAATACTAGGAGCTTGCAAAAAACTGCATGATTGCATCCATTATTGAGTACATCAATTCTCTCGATCTGTTAAGAGTTTCGCACAACTGAAACTATGAATATGCAAATTGTTTATCCGACAAGTTAATCTCTCCATGTTCATTTCTCTTTCCATTCCTAGAGTTTTTGGCTGTATATATATTGCTTTTGTTACACATCCTTTTTTTTTTCTTTCATTCATGTTTTATTTCGGATTGTTGGAGAAAACCTCATTGCGTGTTTTGAAACTGACAAAACATTTCCATCAGTTTAGTTTGAAGACTTGCAGACTCTTTCGTCAAAATCTGAAGACCGTCGAAGAAGACTTATCCAAGATTGAGTATTTCTTTGAGGATTTGATTCTATCGACTAAAGAATATCTCCTGGCTGGATATAGCATATCGGAATCTATTATTTGTCTTGAAATTAATTCGGGTAATTTAGATCCGTTGATTGGCGAAGTAAACTTGGAAGGTTTTACTTATGGAAACCTAGATCCTAATTGTATGGGCAAGTAGGATTAGTGGGCTATCATCATATTTCTTTAATAACTCGAAATCTCCCTAATTGATTCTGTCCAATGGATAGATTGGAAGAGCTCCTTTGGAAAGTGTCAACGGTTATGAAGGCATGGAGGAGTATATAAGGAAGATGTTTTAGTTATTCGAGAGGGTGCGCGATAGATAAATTCCAAAGTCTGAAATTCTTTGTTCTTTGCCAATTCAATTGTTGAGCATAAACTTGTATTCAAAAGAGAGTTTATACATTTGTGAGACCTTGATGAAGTGTAGCAGAGTCTCTACACTGTGGAATCAAGGACGTGATACTGTAACGACTCTTTTGATTCATAGTGAAATCTAGCCGGTGGGCTGTCAGTGCGGGAGAGTGGACATAGGCTTAGATTAAGCTGAACCATTATAAACCTTGTATTTTTATTATCTTCCCTAAACTCTTTTACTTTACTCGTAACTTTATTTAATTGTTAGAGTCTTGTTTCTATTTCAAAGTCTACCATTAAACAGACTTAGATTAAAAGTAAAGTTTTACACTATTCTTCTCAAAAATTTGTTTTCGCACCTATTCACCTCCCTCTATGTGCTCATACTAGCATTCACACGGATGTGCTCAGCTAGATCTTAATTATCTAGCAAAGTGGCCCTCTACTCGCATCGCAAGATGTGAAGAAGCTTAGGGACAAATTTGTGCCATTAGCCGTCCACCTTCTTATGAGTCTCCCTTAATATTTTAGAATAATAAACTATATATACTTGCTCCAATTGGCTAACGTGAATGTTTTCTAAAAATTATGATCAATTGAAAATTTGTGCCACTAAAATAAGCATCATATGAATGTTAGAGCACTTGTAGTGTCATTTTCTCAAAATTCTTTAAAAGTGGATTCTCCACAAATTTTCTTTGATTGCGGCTTTTAAGGTCTTCTGCCTCTATTTTTCATATATTAGCTTTTTAAAGTATTTTCTAAATAGATTTAAGGAAAAAAAAAAAAAAGGAAAAGAGGTGGAGGAGAGGTGCAAGTGGAGTATTTAATAGAGGCGAGAAGGTTTGAGGATGGGTAAGGTATTTTCCCTACCATTGAAACTTAGGTAACAGTTCTAGGTCTTTGGAACACCTTAGAATTTGGAATTTGTCAGTGCCATGGGTTCTAGGTACCTTATACTAACTCGTGCTTTTCCATATTGTTTCATTGAAAAAAAAAATTGTCATTGTCATTGTTATTTACACATTGGACATTCAAATATAACATATAAATGGGTTACATGTTAAATCCATGTTCTTATCTAATATTAACATATCAATAGCATAAAAATAATAATAATAAAATCAATTTCCATCTATCATTTAAATCCATGAGTTGAGATGCACCTATCATTTAAATCTTGAGTTGAGATGAAACCTAACACCGTCTACTGAGAACATAAACTCAAAACATGCACGTGCACACTCAGAGAGAGATGATTTTTTTTTTTCAAATGACTTAAGAAATTTTGCTCATTTAACTGTGCAAAAGAAAAAGTCATGCAACTTTTTTTTAAGACATGCAAAATAAGTACACATTTATTTATATTACAAAGGTACCCTATAAATGCTACAGAACGTAGGGGAAAAAGTACCAAAAAGGCTTAAACCTATTGTACTTGTACTAATTTAGTTTTAAACATTTCAATTGTACCAATTTAGTCCTAAATATTTTCACATTAGTACTAATTCAATCCACTCAGCCAATTTTGATAAGGCGACGGGGAAGTGAACTCCAATCGGTGGTCAAATGCTAACATGGACATTGGCCAATGGTCGGACGTTGACGTGGCAATTTTTAAATAATTTTTTTATTTTCTTTTTCCTTTTCTTTTCTTAGTTATTCCTTCTTGGACTGTCCTCATGAAGTTCCCTCACTCGTGGCCTTGGGTGAGGGTCGCAACCCTCATCGATGGCCAGCAAGGGCTTTGTGAGGACAATCCATGAGGAAGAAGAGGAAAAAGAAAATGAAAAGGAAAAAAAAAAAAAAAAGAGAAAAATTCAAAAAAATGCAAAAAATTAAAAATTATTTAAAAATTGTCACGTCAGCGTTTGACCACCAGTTGGTGTCAACATCAGCGTTGGTTGACCAAAGTTGGTCGAATAGATTGAATTGATACTAATATGAACAGATTTATAACTAAATTGATCCAATTGAAAAGTTATAACTTAATTGATACCAATCTAATAGGTTAATGACTTTTTTGGTACTTTGCCTCGATGTAGGGTATATGATGGTGTGAACCCAAACCCTTAAAACTACCTTACAATCATTTCTTCCAAAGTTTTGGAACTAGAACCCACTATATTAGTTCTAATGCGAATCTTAGAGCCTACTCAACAACAGTTGTTCTATAAGATCCATAGATTTTACGGATTCTGCTATACAACCTATTATTTAGTCTTGAAAGAAATTCTTTATAATTTTGGGTCCACTTCATGAATCAAGGCTCTTTTAGGGCGCGTTTGGTAACGATTCTGTTCCCAAGAGTAGATTCTGATAAAAAATGATTCTTTTTGATTTTGTTCTCGGGAACTGATTCTAAGCATTTTAAGCCGTTTGGTAACTATCCAAAATTTCTGATTTTGGAATAGAATTGCATTTGGTATCGTGCTCATTAATTATATTCCAAATCAATTTCTTTTAATTTTTAAGTAATTTTTCTTTTACATTTTTCCTTTTTTTCCTTTTTTTTTTTCCCTTTTTCTCCTATTCTTCTTCTTCTTCTAGTGGCCAATCACTGGACTAGCGACTGGCCAAATGAGGGTCGGTGACCTCACCGGAGCGTCGCCGGCCCTCGGCAAGGTTGGCCCTTGTCGGCCGAGCCTCGCCGGTAGCTGGGCAAGGCTCGCCTAGCCTCACCGGCAGTTAGGCGAGGCTCGCCTAGCTCCACCGAGGCTCGGCCTCGCCAGTGGCCAGGCTGGCCTCACCGGGGCTGGGCGAGGCCTGCCTAGCCACCGACGGGGTTGGGCGAGCCTCGCCGGTGACCAGGTGAGCCTTGCCGGGGTTGGGCGTCGCGAGGCTTGCCTAGCCCCAGTGAGGCTCGGCCTCGCCGAGGCTCAGCCTCGCCGATGGCTGGGCTTGCCTCTGGCGAGCTCGCTGGACCAGCGGATGGCGACCGGCGGCGGCGGACGGCGGCCAGTGATGGCAGACAGTGGCGAGCAATGGTGGATGGCGGTCGCGAAATGGCCGAAGGGAAGAAGAAGAGTTGTTGGTTTTAATTCTCAAATTTGTTCCCGGAACAAGAATTAACTTTTTTTTTTATTCTACTCCCAATCTGTTCACGGGAACAAAGATTTTACGAAACGCGATTCTAGGCCCAAACTGATTCTGGGAATAAAGAATCAAAATTTGGCAATGTTTGGATGGTTACCAAACAGGACCTTACTTTTCTAATTTTTGGAGTTCTGTTGCTTTTAGGCTCCATGAAATGATTGAAAATATGTTTCACACAATGAGAGGGCCACATGTCAACTTCTCAGTGGCCTCATACTATGTTTACAAAAATACTCGAGAGTATTAGAGTAGATGACTTTAGGGACAATTACTCTCAGGTTGGATTTTCGAAGATTTAAGTAGAGGAGGTTTCATGACTCCCAAAATAATACTTGTAATCTTATTACATTTCACTTCTTGCAGATTTCTTTAAAGTCATACACATAGAAAAGATTGCTTTCAATAGCATGTTTGCTAAACATTTTCAGACATAGGAAGCTATAAAGGTCAAAATTGACAGGTTGTGAAGAAAGGAAGAAGAATCATAATTTCTTCGTTCCTTTGCCAGTTGGAAAATGAACAGGGAAGACAACTAAACATGTGCTGCAACTTGTATAGGGTATTCTTAAGTGTACTAACCTCTAAATTAAAGTACGATATCACTTGCTGAAACATCCGAAGTGTGGAGAGCGTACAAACCTTTTACCCTAAAAATGATATGGGTTAGTAAGCCAAATAAGTAAATGCAAGCTAACGGAAGCAACAGGAAAGCAGGAGGTGCAATGCAAGACTAGCGCCACCACACCTGAACGTGAGGGCTGAATGAATCCCAGAAGTATTATTCAGAAGACGGCGACGCCTACATTGGAAAAATTGTAGAAACTGAAGCACAGGAAAAGAACAGAGAGATCTGTCCTAAGAAACATTGTTAAGGAAACGAGTACTGGAAATATGTGCTTTGCTTTCTTCGCCAGCGGAGCACTTGTGTCTCAACACTTGACAGCGACGATTTCCGTGGAACCTCCAATTATTAAGTAGGAAAAACAAAGGTATGGGAATGATAAGGACAAAAAGAGAATGGAATAAAACGCGACGATGGGCATTTGATTATTTGCTTGTAACTTTCGTCTAAGGCTCTTTTTCTCTTTTGTCTGGTTGGCTTATTGAGTACATAACCATATGTGAAGCTTCGCCATCTATCTTTAAGGTCACATGTGTTTTTCGTTCTATCCTACATTCTTTGCTCTCGGATTAGGCAAATGATAGGCTACTCTTAACACTAACCTCGGGGCTTGACGAAATTGCACAGAGAATTTAAGTCCGCTTTGTTTCCCCCAAAAAAAAAAAAAAATCAACGTGACTGGTAAAAAATATTTCACAAGGAAATTATTTTCAAGAAAAATAGTTTGATTGCTTGCATTCAGTAGGATTTTTCAAATGAGCTAAAAATTATTATCGGAAAGTTGGTGTTGACAAACTCAGGAAAAGTTTTTAAGACAAATAAACCTAGGTATGGAGCGCGATCTCGAGACCATGGTGGCAAGCCTGGGGAACTCAAGCTTTGTACCTAGTATCCCGGTGCCTAGACCTAGAACCCATGCCCGGGACTCAAGATCCTAGGATGGCCCCAGATGCTCAAGTCTCGCCCCTGGTGTCCAAAGTCTAGGTTCTTGGGTCCAAAGTTCATGCTTCTGGGCGCCGATTAGCGCACTGGGATCTCAGGTGAGGCCCCGCGCTTCCGGTAAGCCGTGGCTTCGTTTTCGCCCTGTTTGGAGCATGTCAGGGCCAAAGCTCGCGACCGTCCGACTCAATAGCTCCAGCCCCGACCGACCATTGTTAGGCTGCTCTGCTCGTCATTTATCGCCCGTTGTGAGCCCCAGCGTGGTCTCGAGCCCCGGTCAGCTCGAGTTATTCCCACTTAGCCAGCATACTCCGAGCATTCGACGAAATGCTCGGGTGAGTTCTACTTTCTGTCCAGCCCTTCTGGCCGGAGTCGAGCCGTCTGCGCTCAGCTGTGCCTTGTTAAGATGTGCTTGTAGCGTTGGCTCTCCCGGGCGCCGGCCGGTCGGCTGGTTCGACCTACGCACCCCGTCCTCCCTCCGTCATCCTCGAACAGAGCAAGCACAGGGGGAGTTGTCTCGGTTATACCGTTAGAACCGCCGCAGCCACACCTGCGGCCGCCGCCTTGAGGTGCCCGAACGCACTTTAGCTGGCCGCCCAAGCCCGCGAAGTCCCGGTATGCCGTCGGCCGGGCGGAGATGAGCGACGACGCTCGGCATCGTCGTCTCCGCCGCGACGGTGAAGCCGTCGAGAGGGGATGGTGAGTCGGGTCGGCTCGCGGATCCGGCCGACCCGGTTTGCCCCGGTATCGGGCTAGGGTTTTGCTTTGATGGGCCGGATTTGGGTTGGCTCAAGATGTGGGCTGGGCTTTTCTTTTAACTGAAAGTGGGCTTTGTCTTGTTTTAAAATGGGTGTGGAGTATTGTTTTTAAAAAGGGTTCTGGGCCGGGTCCACGTTTCAGGCCCAGTTGGGCCACTGGTTGGCGATCTGGGTCGATTCCAACCCGAGGATCCGACCCGGATCCTTTTTGTAATATAATGTTATTTAAAATAAAAATATATGTTTTTAAAATATTAAAAAATCAAAAAATCAAAAAATCAAAAATCCGTATTTTTTTTTTAAATCAGGAAAGAGACATAAAATTAGTTTTTGAGTAGTTCTTTTTTTTTTTTCCCCAAAAATGCATGAAAAATCAAATAGAAATCAAACTTCGGGATTTAAACAAAGATTAAATGTCGAAAAGGTATTAGTTAATTAACTAGTAATCAAGTCTTTGATCTAATTTCTTTGATTGAGCGGGATCTACTTTCTTTGATTGAGTAGGAGTAAAATATTTCTCCTAATATTTTACTTGGGTTTTTAATTGGCCTATCCTAAATCAATTAGTGACGATTTCTAAATAAAAATGATTTGCAAGTAAAAAACTCAAGTCATAAGTTGCAAATTAGTGGGTTTGGTAGAGCTCGGATTAACCCACACACCCGCACATAGGGCTTCAAGAGGTTGCGACATTAATAAGAAAATTCGTGAAAGTATAAGGAGGAAAGGTATGTTCTTTTCTTGGTATGTGATCCAACTAGTTGATCAACTACTTTTGGGTGATCTCATGAATTTCATCAAGTAATCAAGTTTATTTAATCAGTTTGATGAGTCAGTTAACAATGTTGTGACCAATTCCATGGGAAACCAAATAGGTTATTTACACATTACAAGAGTACATGCATAAGCTGCTCATATAAATAGGATAAAAAAGGAAAAGCCATCGTGGAATAATTTCAAAATCACATTCTTTTACAAACCACACAAGTTTGATTACAAGATCAACATCATATGATTTTAAACATAAACTGATTACAAAGATCGTCTAATTGATTGGATAAGGGCACCTTGAGTGTCTGAATTGTTGTTGGGTTAATTTCATATGTTGGTAAATTTAAACAAGTAAATAAATGCATAGTTTAATATTTATAATGGTTTACCCCTTTTGTAGACTAGATTTTTGTCTAACTAGAAGAACCTTTTTCGGGGATTTCGAGGCAACGATGAGGATTTTCAAAGGGGAAGTTCTCAGTGTTGTGAGCCAAGAGGAGCCACACATGAGTGACGAGCTCACCTCCTCTTCTCAGTCGCTTGGCATGGCGAGACACTCGACAGTTGTATGTTGCATAACACAGCATCTCTACCCAGATGCTGCTGATGATCTCCCACTTGTTTTCCATCGTCCTCAGGTCGGCCACGAGCTTCTGCACCTCCAGTAACACGTCCCAGTCATCAGTGATCCACGTCTCCTCACTTGGTTCGATGGGGTGTAGGATCTCTCCATCCAGCGAGGACAGTGTGTTGATTGCGTCTTCATGGTCTCGGTACCTCACGAAAGGCCTCAGCGTGCGAGAAGCGTGCTCCAATGTCATGTTGGCAGTGGGAAGGGACAAGATGTGAGGATGCAGGGTGAGGAGATACATCATATACTCCGATAGGAATTTACTTCCTCCATAAGCATCGGATTTTTCGATATCCAATTTTTGCAGGATATCAGTGGCAATGTGCCAGATAATGATGCTCCTAGCAAATTTTGCCTCGATGCTACTGCTTAGTGCTTGTTTCTCATTGATGCCGTGAATCTCGATTGTCCACTTGCCTCTTTCGTTGAATGGCCTGTAATTTCTTTTCTCCTCAAGCTCCGCCATCTTTCGTAGTACCAGCGCCCTGAGGCACAAGGGCAAGGGCCGGCGGGAGGGTTTCCAATGCCAACTGAAGATCTCCCGCTTACCAAACCAATCAAATACGGCGCGGACAGGGTTCCACTTACCAAACCAATCAAGTACCACACGGACGGGCTTTGGCTTTTCTCTGTCTGGGCGGCAGTGTTCTAACAAATTGAGCTGCCCTATTGACCTCGACCATCTTTTCTTCCTCATGCACCGATCAGCAAAAAACGGGAGGAGCCTTGAGAAGAGTGGCATCCCAAGGTGCCTACCCATGTACACCACCGCCCAATCTGAAAATGCCAACGTTATGATCTGATAAAGCTCGAGACCTGTGACTGCCATCAGTAACGCATAGGTATAGGTGATGGACATATCGATCAAGAAGGCATTCTTGAAGATCATGGCGAGTCCACACATGGCAGACATCAAGCAGAAGAAGCCGATAAAGCAGCCTATAAGGCCAAGTTTTGTGTACAGAATGGGCGCTTTAGTGTAGAGTGCATCGAACATGAAGTTCAGCTCGATTTCGTTCACGGTGAAAGCTCGGTTGGGGGGGTAACTGTCGATGGACATCCAATCGCGGGATATGAACACAGGGTGGTACGGCCAGTTCTTGAGGTGGGGTTTCAGACAGTTGAACCGAAAGTAGGCCTTCAAGATGTCCTTTGCAGCGTCAAACTTCCTGTCCTTGGTTAAGATTTCGAGCTGAGCACCACTGCCTTCCCTGATTTCCTTGGTGGGTACTTTGGGAAAGTACTCGGTATTCACAAATGAGTTCTCGTCATACACGGATTTGAGAGCCCAGACCCACGACGCCGCCTTTATGAATCCGGCAATGAACAAGGGGACGTACAGCCGTGAGACTGGGGACGAGCCGTCCCAACAGCGAATGAGAATACGAACCACAAAGACAACTGTAGCCCCGATGTTCAGGATCTGTCTCAATCCCAGCCGGTCATCTTCCACCGCATAGGCCGTAATACTGTCTGGGTACCCAAGTTGCATCAGAAGCAATGGGGCAAACAGTCCTTGCAACACCACGTCGTCACCTGGATTTTCTGGATCATTGATGCGGACAACAGTAAGCTTGCCCAGCGCAATTTTCGCAACATAAGAAAGGAGCAAATAGGAGGCCCAGATGATGGATCTAGCTAACTGCGACCTCATATATTTCCGGCGAATGCCTAATATTGTGAGAAAAATCTCGCAGCCAAGGCTTACGGTCACCAAGAAATGAATCCCCCAGTTCGTCCACAGATCTTTTAGTAGCGGCAACACCGTGTTGATTATTGAGCAAATCCAACTGATCAAACGCATGGTGGCTTCGTTCAGGTGTGCTCACTAGACATCAATGCAAATCTGGAGTCAGGAAAATTTTTACATTGCTTCTGAAGAATGATCACTAAGAGCTTCCACAAAACTGCATAAATGCATCCAGCATTGCATACATTAATTCTCTCAATCTGTCAGAATTTCGCACAACTGAAACTATGAATTTGCACATTGTTTATCCTACAAGTTAATCTCTCCATGTTCATCTCTCTCTCCATTCCTGGAGTTTTTGACTGTATCCTTTTGCGATCCTCGTATTTTTCTTTTTTCTTTTTTTTTCCATTTTTTTTACACTTTTCTTTTTCTTTCTTTCGTTTTTTTTTTCTGTGCTCAGCTAGATCTTAATTATCTTCTCGCATCGTAAGATGTGAAGAAGCTTTGGGACAAATTTGTGCCGTTAGCCGTCCAGCTTCTTATGAGCCTCCCTTAATTTTGCAGAATAATAAACTACATATGCTCGCAGAGAGAGAGAGAGAGAGAGAGAGAGAGAGAGAGAGAGAGAGAGAGAGAGAGAGAGAGAGAGAGAGAGAGAGAGAGAGAGAGAGAGAGAGAGAGAGAGAGAGAGAGAGAGAGAGAGAGAGAGAGAGATGGATGGATGATTGCTTTTCAAATGAGGTTAGACATTGTTGATTATTGAGAGCTTTTGCACATTTAAATGGGCAAAATTTCATAAGAAAAAAGAGAAAGTCATGCAAATTATTTTTTGATCAGACATGCAAAATAATTACACATTTATATACTGAGCAAATGTTACAAATGTACCCTACAAAAGCTATGGAATGTAGGGTATAGGATGGTATAACCCCAAACCCTCAAACCTACCTTACACTCATTTCTTCCAAAATTTTGGAACTGGAACCCATTATATTAGTGCTAATACCCATCTTGGAACCTACTTGACCATGGTTGTTTTATAGGGTCCATAGATTTCACGGGTTCTCCTATACACCCTATTATTTAGTCTTGAAAGAAATTCTTTATAATTTTGGGTCGAGTTCATGAATCAAGTCTCTTTTACTTTTCTAATTTTTGGAGTTCTATTACTTTTAAGCTTCGTGAAAATGATAGAAAAAATGTTTCACACAATGAGAGGGCCACGTGTCAACTTCTCAGTGGCCTCATACTATCTTCACAAAAAAACTTATGTAGTATTAGAGTAGATGACTTTAGGTGCAATTGCTCTCCAGATGGATTTTCGAAGATTTAAGTAGAAGAAATTTCATGACTCCCAAATTAATACTCGTAATCCTATCACATTGCACTTCTTGTAGATTTCTTAAAAGCCATTCACATAGAAAAAATTGCTTTCAATAGCATGTTTGCTAGACTTTTTCAGATATAGGAAGCTATAAACGTCAAAATTGATAGGTTGTGAAGAAACAAAGAAGGGTCATAATTTCTTCAGGTAGCTCGTTCACCAGTTAGAAAATGAACATCGAAGACAACTAAACATGTGCTGTAACTTGTATAGAGTATGGTTAAGTGTACTGACCACTAAATTAAGGTACGATAATTACTTGCTGAAACATCCAAAGGTGCGGAGAGCGTACAAACCTTTTACCCTAAAAATGATATGGGTTAGTGACCCAATAAACAAATGCAAGCTAACTAAAGCAACAGGAAAGAAAGAAGTGCAATGCAGTGCAAGACTAGCGCCACCACACCTGAACGTGAGGGCTGATGAATCCCAGAAGTATTGTTCAGAAGACGCCGACGCCTACATTGGAAAAATTGGAGAAACTGAAGCACAGAAAAACAACAGAGAGATTTGTCCTAAAAAACATTGTCAAGGAAACGGGAAATAGAAATGTGTGCTTTGCTTTCTTCGCTAGGAGAGCACTTCTGTCTCAACACTTGACAGCAACGACTTCTGTGGAACCTCCAATTATTAAGTAGGAAAAAGAAAGGCATAGGATATTACCCTTTTACAGAAAAAGAAAAAGAAAAAAAAAAAGAAAGGCATGGGAATGATAAGGACAAAAAGAGAACGGAATAAAACGCGACGATGGGCATTTGATTATTTGCTTGCAGCTTTTGTCTAAGGCTCTTTTTCTCTTTTGTCTGGTTGGCTTATTGAGTACATAGCCATGTCTAAAGCTCCGCCGTCTAACTTTAAGGTCACGCGTTTTTCGTTCTATCCTGCATTTTTTGCTCTCGGATTAGGCAAATGATAGGTGTTGACGCCTAAAAAATCAATTAGATAATAAAAAGTAATAAAAAATAGCAACGCAAAGCAAAGCAAAAACAAAAAGAAAGAGGAGCAGCCCCTCCGTGGGCCCTCGGCCCATGTTCCACCCAGCCCGGCCCCTCCGCATCTTCTTCTTCCTCGTGCCTCTGTAGCGCACGCGCAGAGGGCGCGACGGAGGGGAAGGGGGTGGACGGACGGCGGTCGCACGTGGAGCAGAGGA
Source organism: Eucalyptus brandiana (assembly GCA_014182725.1). Classification (NCBI taxonomy): domain Eukaryota; kingdom Viridiplantae; phylum Streptophyta; class Magnoliopsida; order Myrtales; family Myrtaceae; genus Eucalyptus; species Eucalyptus brandiana. The sequence continues at coordinate 30,740,519 of CM024670.1, forward strand.
GCAGGTGGTGTCGACGGGACGTGACCGGAGGAGGCGATGATGGCGGATGGGACGGCAGTCCAACCGGCGGGTTGAAGCCTCGCCGACCGGCCGCCCCCGCGCCTATAAATAGAGGAGGGAGGCCACCGTCGAACAGCAGCGAACACCAAGAGGCCGAGAACGATCGAAGGCTGCAAGGCTTCGAGCTTCCTGCTGAGAGACTTCAGAAGGGGAGCTGAAGTCGAGCAAGCCCAGATCCGAAGGCTCGCGGCCGGAGAGGGAGAGAGGGGAGAGCGCGAGCAATGAGGAGGGCCTGCGAAGTCCTAGACCCGACCAGATCTAGGGTTCGTTGTCGCCAGTGCAGCCGTGGCTCTGCCACCGTTCCGACGCCGTTGCCGTAACTGATTCACCGAAGCCGCACCAGATCTGGAAATTGCAGGGACGCCGTCGCTGATCCGTCGCTGTCACCCGCACCATTGCCACAAACAGGTAACGTGCCGCCACCGCCGCTGTCGCCGTCTCCGTCGCCGTCGGTTCCCCCTCGTAGTCCAGTCCTTGTCGCTACCGTAGCCGCCGTCGCCGTAGCAGCTGCAGCCGCTGTAACCCTCTCGTCTTCCCCCCTTCGGCGCCGCGGATTTGCAAACCTAGGGTTTGCGATTTCCGGGTCACGAAGCGGATCCGAGTTTGGAAACCCGGGTCGGGTAGGGTTCCGAAGGAACCAGTCGTGGAGCAGGAAGTCGGAGCGGGTAGTCGGGTTGGGCCGGGCGCCCCCAAACGCCCGGCCACGGCGTCGTTTTCGGGTAAATAAATAAATAAAAAAAAAAAGAAAGGAAAAATCCGAGTCGGGCCCGCAACGCGGGCCCGTCCTCATTCGGATTGCTGGCCCGGCGGACCCAACCCGCGGATCCGACCGGCCGGTTTTTATAATATTTTTAAATATAAATAAATAAATAAATAAACAATTTATTTAAAAAAATAAAAAATAATTTATTTTCGAAAAAATATTAAAAATGTTTTAATTTCCAGAAAATCGAAAAATATTAAAAAATGTTGAAAAAATGTTTTATTTTCTAAAAAATCGTGAAAAAACAAAAAATAATTTATTTTCCAAAAATATTTAAAAAATATTTTATTTTCTGAAAAATCAAAAAAATCAAAAATATTTCATATTTCCCGAAAAATGCCAAAAATCCAAAAAAGCCAAAAATTCATGAAAAAGCCAAAAAATTCAGAAAAAGCCAAAAAGACTTGTATTTTTCAAAAAAAAAAAATACCAAAAATCCCTTTTGTGTCCAAAAATTTAGAAAATGACTCAAAAATGTTTTTCCTCCCAAAGATGCATGGAAAATCCCTCGAACATCCAAAAAATCTCAGGGTTTAAACAAGATTAGGTACCGAAAGGGCATTAGTGATTAACTAATGTAATCAAGTCCCCGATCTTAATTTCTCTGGTTGCGCATGAGTGAGTATTTCTCCCGATACTTCACTTGGTTTTCTAATCAACCCACTCCAAATCGATTAGTGGCGACTCCATTTTAAAAATTGATTTACAGGTTAAAAATTTAGACTATTAAAGTCGCGAATTGGTGGACTTGGGATAGTCCGGGTTTAACCAATTTCAGCCGAGCCATTAGCCTCCTTAGGCGCTCGTACCCGACTGCGGGCACCGAAAAAAAAAAAAAAAAAGAGGTCGCGATGACTTGGCGACTCATTGGGGACTTGAAGACTTAGGCCATTTTTGTCTTGTTTAAATTCTTTACTGACTTAGGTTTTTTTCTTTATGCAGGTCAAAAGCTTAGAAATTTATTTTAATTTTTGCTTAAAATAGATTATCTTGTGATTATAAACTGTTGTGCATGCTTTACTGTTTTAAACACTACACATGGCACACACAACCCCGCCGCCGGACCTGGGCTGCCTTAGGATTTCTAGGATGGTGTTAAGAAAGATACGACCTCGAACGCGAGACTGCAATGTAGAGGTTGCCTTTCTTTTCCCCGAATTTCTTAGCCGAGGTTAAGGGGGTATGCTGCTAACTCGAGACTGCGACGGGCGGATACCCTTTTAATTTCATCAAGCCTTCTGAGTTAGAAATCGAGCCGCACATCCCATGCGCATGTCTTTGTGCTTGCCATTTTTATTTAAAAGCAAAGTGATTTCTTTACTTTTACTCAATCTTTTTATCTGGCCCATGGCAATTTAAGATAAGCTTTTCAAATTCTAGTTTATGTGCGATGGGGAAAGACGATATCCAGTTCATTCCTGCTCCCAAGGCGGAGCTCTTCAGATGGTGGGGTCAATTAGATCAGTTTGCCCAGGAGCGCGTGAAGGCCAAAATCGGTCATCTCCTATCATTGATCCAAATCACTGTTCGTCCTGAAGTCATACAAGCCATGGCACATTTTTGGTGCTCGAAGACAATTACTTTTATATTCGGTAGGTTTGAACTAACCCCAACCTTGGAAGAATACAGCATCATCACTGGAATGCCTCTTGAGAAAAAGTTTGTCAAGCCATCGATAGGCGCCCTCCCATGGCGCGAGTTAGCACGACTTTTAGGAACTGAAATCCATGTCATGAGGCAAATTCTTGAAAACAACCATAATACCTGCCCACTAGAATTTATGAATGCCTGTTTCCAAAATCAGCCTATGACTCGGAAAAGTGAGATTTTCCTCCTGGCCTTTTTCGGGCTTATCATCTTCCCCCATCAAAGAAATGCCATAACTCCCAAGATGGCATGGATAGTTGATCAGATCTTAAGAGTGGGGAATTATGTCAACATGATTTTAACTGAAACATTCTTGTCTTTTAATCGTTTTAAAGACAACTCGGAGAAAATCATGCGAGCCTCTCCTGAAATTTTACAAGTCTGGTTCTTTTCTCACTTAAGCGAATTTCGAGACTTCATGCGATCGCCTGAAACAAATGCTTTTGAAAATCCATTACAAAAATTTATGGTTTTAGGACCGTACGTTCCCAATCAAAGCTGTTTAAATTGGGTAAACTTCCTAAGAAACCCAGCTCCTGAGGCATTCCAATGGTGTGCTGGTTGGTTTCATGAAAAGAGGGCCCGCTTTGCTTACATGCGCACCCGCCCAATTCCGTTGCTCGGTCTCACCGGCGCCATTCCCTACTACCCGTATTGGGTAGCACGGCAATATGGAGCCCTTCATGAGATTCCACCGCCTTTCAAGATGATGGTCCCTCCAGTTCTTTTCAACACAAGCCGTGACTATGAATTCGAAATTTCTATCGCTGAGGAAACCTGGGGCAAGTGTCATCGCAAAAGGATTGTGATACCTGAAGGGCTTGAGGGAGAAGAAAAAGCCCACCACGCCTCCATGTCCTACATTCACAACCATCGTATCCCGACAAAATGGAAGCCATCAGTCCCTCACTCAATCAGCGAGAGCAGCCAACACGAGCAAGTAGAGCTCATGGTGAGGGATTTGGGAATGGACTGGATACACACCTCAGAGCCGGTCCAAGAAAGCAAGCATCTGCGCAAGCGCAAGACTCCCCATCGTATATAAATTGGCAATCATGTGCCCCGTAGTGTTAATAGTGTGAAAGTATTGTCCCATTGTTTAGGGACTTTTGTTTAATATCTAGTATTTTATTCTGTCATTTCAATTTCGAGTTTTAGATGTCAGAAGTCTGCGGTCTATAAAATCCTCTTTTGATGAATAAAAAAGTAGTTAGACCATTGCCATGGGTCAATTTTTGTTTACTTTTGTGCTTATTCATTATTTTCGCAACGTCAGGTAATTATGAATCGTCGGCCACCACTCGTCCGTGAATGGCCTCATCCAATAGGGGTAAATCAAAATGATGTACAAAATCGCCTCATTAACATTGAAGACGGCGTAGGACAGATGTCCATTGTCCTTCAACAACTCTCGAGACAAATGAAATCCACTCAAGTCGAACCCAACTCTGTAGTTGCCTTAAGCACCGTCATGACACCCGCAATTTTGCCGAAAAATAGCCGCATACCATAGACAGTTTGAAAGGATCATGAAAAGGTTAAGTCAGCTGCAGGAGCAGAATCCCCTGGACCTGCCCAATTACGCCGGCATTAAGATCCCTGAAAAACTCAAAGCACCTGAATGTGAAAGGTATGCTGATACCTCACGCCCAGAGACCTACTTGCAGGCCTACCTGGTCCGAAGGATGATTCAATCGTACTAATCAAACTTAACTGGCCCTGCCTTGCGATGGTACATTGTCAGGAAGATTAGTCCCCTTAAAACTTGGAGGGAACTAACTCATGTCTTTCACCAAGAGTACAATATTGACATCACCCCTGACATCACCTTGCCTTACGAAGAGCCGATGATTGCGGAGCACGAGGAACCGTTAGTTGCTGAGATAGGAGAGAAGCGTGTCAATGAAGCATTGCATAATAAATGGGCAGCTAAGCAACATCCTGTTACTGGAAAATTTCCCACTAGGAAAGGCAAGAAGCCTTTGTACGAGATCATGGACTTAGAGCCTGTTCAAGAGCGGGGCACAACTGGACAACTCCCCAAGCTTACTCCAAGAGCTAGGGTGTAAAGAATACCAACCCCTATCAACCTGGAAAGTGAATCAGACAGTGAAACTCTAATGTCTCTCACTTCCCTTGACAGAATCAAGTTAGCAAAACGAAGGGCCTTACTCAAAAGGTCTGGACCAGAAGCCAAGAAAAGAAAGCCTAAGCAGATCAATTCAGCATCTACCGACGAGCCACCGCACCAAAGCTTCGAGCATTCTCAAGAATACAGCTTTGAAGGCCACCATCCTCTAGAGTACAACCCTGAAGACTTCCTGGCCCTAGAATACAATCCTAAGGACTTCCAGTGTTATTTTGACAATGAAACTGACGATTCATCGTATAACTGTTTCATACTCTCATCCGGGGATGAAGGTCCGTCAGAAGAGGAAGCGTACGTCTTTATCCGCTACGATCCTAACGAAGTGCTAAGCTTGTCCTCTGACTATGAGGATAGCCTCAATACTTCATCCTCATTCGGAAATTTTGACCAAGAAGAAAGTAATGGGGTAATCTCGGTAGAATCAAACTTCCTTGAAACAGGAAAATTCACCACTGCAGTAGATATGCAGTGGGAAAACCAGTGGCCTAACCAAGATACATCATGTCCGTCTTGCGCTCATAGGATCATGACCCCTGTAGAGATGTGGATACCTGATTTCCGTAAGTATAATGGCACAACTTGTCCCGTGGCTCATTTGCAATATCTCCATGCGGAAATGAGTCGGTACTATGGCTCGACGTCGTTCACAACTCAGGCATTCCAAGAAACTCTTACGAGTGCATTGCAAAGGTTCATCACAGCGAGATATTTATCTCCTAAAGGATTGGAATGAGCTGACTTCCACATTCTTGCATCAGTACCAAAACCAGATCGGAACTGAATTGCCTTGTGAGAGTTTGGCTCACTTCACAAGAAGACCAATGGAGGATTCCCAAGCATACGCAGGGAGGTGGAGAGCTTTCATGATGCAAACCTGCCCTCAACTGGCCGAAGAAGAAATGATAAAGCTGTTCATAGGGACTTTACCTCACGAGCATCGTTGTTAGTTACATGGGTTGTACTTCCATAGCTTCAATGAAGTAGTCATCGCATGCGAATACTTCGAGTCTACTGAAGGCGAGGAATTCAAACACGCTTAGCTTCAAGACCAGCACTATCAAAGCACTCCTTTACACAGGGGCTTTCATGAGTTTTACTTGTCTTTATAATTTCATGTTTCTTATTTGGAAATGATGTCCTCTCTCTTCTATTTACAGGATACAAAAGATGAAACGTAATAGGTACAGGCATAGAGTTGAGATCGAAGCATCCATGACATGCCTCACTCCTGCCCAGCTCCATCTTGAGCCAAAGGACTATCTTGTTGCACGACACGCCCAAACAGTTAGATGTTACAGTTCCAGCTTTGACAAGCCAAGAAGCACAGAAAATGAATTTCTCCTCTCGAATTGGCTACTGTCAACAGGGAGAAAATCTAGTCAGTTGAGGCAGTCTCTAACCCCTTATCTTAAATTGCGACTTAGGGCCTAGAAATCTCACTTCGTACTCTAGACACATGTTCTTCCAAGGAGTAGTTGCCATCACAAAGCTTGAGATTTTGATTTCAGATTCCATAGAAGCTTGAGGTACATGACTTTGCTCAATGCTGCTAATGATGCTATAGTTAAAGACAGAAGAAGAAATTCCATAGAAGGAAGGCGTTGAAGATGAATCAATAACCAGCAATCATGCATACATGGTGACAAATGAGGAAGGCCAATTGAAGGAAACATTGAACTATGTCAAGATAAAGAGGCCATCATCGACATTCAAATATCCTTAGGAATCAACAAATACAAGCTTTGGAGAAGGGTAATTTGGTATCGTTTCCAATACTCCCATTATTTGAACCCGCTTTTGACATATTTTCCCTATTTGATAGGGAACATCACGACTCAAGAGCCAAACTCAATGGTTAGATTTGACAAATCTATACTAGCCAAGCGAGTATACAGAAATGACCTGCATCGAATTCACCTGATTTCGTGTGAGATGACGTGTCATTCAGGAGTCAAGAATTGACCTAACGAAGCAATGGATGTAGGACTTCGTGTCCCCCTCTCACTTCAGGTTCACCCAATCGTCTACAAACCAGTGAAGGGTAAAGTTGTATCGCTTCCAGTTATTCGACTCTTGAAAGAGTTCATGACTAACACATTCTCTCTTGTGTCATTGCGGGATCACTTGACTTTGTCAAAAGCAAGGATAACAAATCAATAAGAGACATGTCAGACTTTGATAAGTTCTTCCAAACAAAATGGTGTCTCAAGTACGCCAAAGCAAATGATAGAAAATCTTCGGGCTTCAACTCACATTTGATTTTGGCCGACTAATTGATCTACTTGTACATCTTCTCTTTTACAGGGGCAAAAGCAGAGATGCCCAATCAAATTCTTAATCCTTGGCTGATCATTCATGTGTCATATCCCTAATCAATAGGGACAACCATCAGCACCCTTTTGTAAATAACTCTTTTAAATGTTCAAATTTCAACGCATTTGTGAATATCGTTCCACCAAGTAAACACCCCTAAAGCTGTTAGTAAGTTCTTCTTGAGTAAAAAGCCATTCATTTATTTTGAGAGTACAAACTCCATCACATCATACACTGCATGCATTTTTCTAGGTAAATTCTGCATGATAATTTTGTCTGTCTAAATCATTGATTCCATTGAGAATTATTAGAATAGACAGCTAATTGAAGAATACAAGGTTGATTGAGCATGTTGGATGAGGCACGTCAGAATGATGACAGGCAAGCCATATCCTACACACAATCCCCCATCTATACACTTGTGAGATGAGTGCAGAAAATTCCATGACTACAGGGTAAAGAGTTCTCTCGCGAATGGTACGATGATCAAAGCAGTGAGAGGCATTCCATCACTCACTTTGAGCCTCATATACTGACAAATTTCTGCTATACTCCCGACAAAGAACCACCCCACACAGGGGCAAGTCGAAAGCAAATCAGCATCACAAGGTGAGAAAGGGGATAGAAGTTTTCTTGCTTGCACTTGCATCAATCTTCGAGTGTCTTTATTGCATATGAACACTCGTGTTAATTTAAGTGCCCTAGAGTCGTGAAGAGCAATTCTTTATTTACGCACTTGTATCCATTGTACAACTCAATTGAGTCTGAAAATTCACCCTCACATGGAGGCAAAGCGAAGCCACCGTCATTTGAGCAAAGATAATCAAAAGTGCCAAGAAAAGATGAAGACTCCATAGTCTAACAAAGGCATTTGCTTGAACTTGCCAAGATCAATTCCTCAAGCAAATAAGAACAAAAACTGGGCATAAAAAGCGATGTACTGGTAAAAGCAAGGTCAATGCCCATGAATGAAAAATTGAGATGAGAAATAGGGGCATGAAAAAAGCAAAGTGTGCTCCGGTAAAAGCAAGGCCGATGCCCCAAACAAAAATACAGCCATTTGTATTCCCAAGAGAAATTGCTTGCCGATACAACCGCCATCCGACCGTGAAGAAAGACTAGTGACAAATGCCAAGACAATCACCAACTCTCACCCTCTTACATGTGAGCCAAGACTACGTTACATTCCCATTGTAAAAGTCTCTTCAGACTAGGGGCACTTCAATTAACGTAGGATTTCATGTGTCAATAAGTATCGCTCGAAGAAGTACGAGCAAGATTACTCTATCTCTTTTCGCAGAATTCTTGACTTGCAAACCCGGAGATGATCGTGCGGCACTTCATAAGCCTTGACCTTGACGATCCCATTTGATGAGCCATTGACCAAATCTTTGTCACAGTTTCAACAAAGACCTCTCACATTGGTAAAGCCATACTATTTGCGAGAATACTCGGACCCCTGTTGATATGATGACAGTGAGATAGTGTGGTCCTTATAAATCCTGCATCAATGGTCAGGATAGCCTTCTCCATGAGAGTGAGTGAAAAGTCCTTTCAGACTGAAAGTCCCTCATCTGGCATGTTCAAAGCATCTATATTCCGAATAAATGTTGTCTTTCAAAATCTTCCCTAGCGGAATTTGAATGATACAAAATTGACAAAATTATCATGCATGAATTTCATTTGAACTCATGAATTTACAGCATATACAATCATATATGCATATTGTGCAAATAGCAAATATACTCTCAGAGATCAGAGATGTTGCCAGGAAAGCACATCTTTATCCCCATTTGTCTTAAAGTACCTACCACTGTCTAGGTACTCTCTTATTGACACTCAACTTATTTGAGTCGTCCTTTGAGTTTGGGTGCTTACTGCTGTCTAGGTATCCCCATTGTCTTTGAGTACCGGCCACTGTTCGGATACTCCATCTTCTTGACACTCAGCCTGTCCGAGTTGTCCCCACAGTATTGATATTTGTGACTGACCAAGTATCCCTTTATCGTTGAATATCTGCTGCTGTCTAGGTATCCCTCTTGTCTTTGAGTACCGGCCACTGTTCGGATACTCCATTTTCCTGACACTCGACCTGTTCGAGTTATCCCCAGAGTATTGATACTTGTAACTAATCAAGTATCCTTTTATCTTTGAATACCTACTGCTGTATAGATATCCCCATATCATCAAGCACCCACCGTTGTCCAGGTGCTTCCTTTTCATGACAATCAACCTATCCGAGTTGTCCCGAAATTACATCATTGAATACTCAAGTATTCCACTGTGTTGTGCACCTGCAATTACCCAGCCATCCAGGTAAGCCTTGTGCTACATTCAAATTCTCAATTACCAGGAGGTGAGAGACCTTCACAAATATCTCAGGTACGCCCTCAATATTCCCAATTACCAGGAGGTGAGAGACCTTCACGAATATCTCAGGTACGTCCTTGATATTCCCAATTAATCAGGAGGTGAGAGATCTTCACGGATATACGGGGCACGCCCTCGATATTCCGACCACCAGGAGGTGAGAGACCTTCACAAATATCCTAGGTACGCCCTCGATATTCCCGTTGCCAGGAGGTGAGAGACCTTTATGAATATCCAAGGTACGTCCTCGATATTCCAACCACCAGGAGGTGAGAGACCTTCACGAATATCCCAGGTACGCCCTCGATATTCCCACTACCAGGAGGTGAGAAACCTTCATGAATATGCGAGGCACGTCCTCAATATTCCCAATTACCAGGAGGTGAGAGACCTTCACGAATATGCGGGGCACGCCCTCAATATTCCCTTTACTAGGAGGTGAGAGACCTTCATGAATACCTCAGGTACGTCCTTGATATTCCCATTACCAGGAGGTGAGAAACCTTCACGAATATGCGAGGCACGTCCTCAATATTCCCAATTACCAGGAGGTGAGAGACCTTCATGAATATCCAAGGTATGTCCTCGATATTCCGACTACCAGGAGGTGGAAGACCTTCACAAATATCCCAGGAGGTGAGAGATCTTCACGGATATACGGGGCACGCCCTCGATATTCCGACCACCAGGAGGTGAGAGACCTTCACGAATATCCTAGGTACGCCCTCGATATTCCCGTTGCCAGGAGGTGAGAGACCTTCATGAATATCCAAGGTACGTCCTCGATATTCCAACCACCATGAGGTGAGAGACCTTTACAAATATCCCAGGTACGCCCTCGATATTCCCATTACCAGGAGGTGAGAAACCTTCACGAATATGCGAGGCATGTCCTCAATATTCCCAATTACCAGGAGGTGAGAGACCTTCACGAATATGCGGGGCACGCCCTCAATATTCCCTTTACCAGGAGGTGAGAGACCTTCATGAATATCTCAGGTACGTCCTTGATATTCCCATTACTAGGAGGTGAGAAACCTTCACGAATATGCGAGGCACGTCCTCAATATTCCCAATTACCAGGAGGTGAGAGACCTTCATGAATATCCAAGGTATGTCATCGATATTCCGACTACCAGGAGGTGGAAGACCTTCACAAATATCACAGGCACGCCCTCGATATTCCCCAATTGCCAGGAGGTGGGAGACCTTCACGAATATGCGAGGTACGTCCTCGATATTTCCCAATTGCCAGGAGGTGAGACACCTTCACAAATATCCAAGGTATATTCTCAATATTTCCAATTATCAAGTACCCCTTCGATATTTGTGAATGTCCAAGTATCCCCCAAGAGTTTGTACTTGCGATCATCCAAGTACCCCTTCGACGCCTGCAAAGGCCCAAATATCCTCCAGGTTAGTACTTGTGAATATCCAGGTACTCTTTGATATGCTTGTGAATGTCCAGGTATCTTCCAAAATCGATGCCTTGAGAAAGGTCGGCGCATCCTCCCGAAAAAAGGTTGGGTTCCCACTGGTGTCTATGACAGAAGTCAGACACCCCATAAATCGATGCCCTGAGAAAGGTCAGCGCATCCTCTCGAGAAAGCTCGGGTTCCAGCTGGTGTCTTTGACGGAAGTCAGACACCCTACAAAACAGATGCCCTGAGAAAGGTCGGCACATCCTCCCGAGAAAGGTCGGGTTCCAATCAGTGTCTTTGACAGAAATCAGACACCCCAACAAAACAGATGCTCTGAGAAAGGTCGGCGCATCTCCCGAGAAAGGTCGGGTACCAACTGGTGTCCTCGATACAAATCAGGCACCCACAAATGAGATGCCCTGAGAAAGGTCGGTGCATCTCCCGTCAAGGCGACCGAAGAAAGGTTCGGGTCCTAGACAAATCATGGATTATTTTAACAGGCGACCGAAGAATGGTTCGGGTCCTGGATGAGCAATTCCCCGTCGAGGCGACCGAAGAAAGGTTCGGGTCCTAGACAAATCATTGATTGTTTTAACAGGCGACCGAAGAATGGTTCGGGTCCTGAAAAAGCAATTTCTCGTCATGGCGACCGAAGAATGGTTCGGGTCCGAGACAAACCACTGATTACTCCAACAGGCGACCGAAGAATGGTTCGGGTCCTGGATGAGCAATCTCCCGTCAAGGCGACCGAAGAAAGGTTCGGGTCCTAGGCAAATCATGGATTGTTTTAACAGGCGACCGAAGAATGGTTCGGATCCTGAAAAAGCAATTCCCCGTCACGGCGACCGAAGAATGGTTCGGGTCCGAGACAAACCGCTGATTACTCCAACAGGTGACCGAAGAATGGTTCGGGTACTGGAGGAGCAGTCTCTGTCAAGGCGACCGAAGAAAGGTTCGGGTCCTAGACAAATCATTGATTGTTTTAACAGGCGACCGAAGAATGGTTCGGGTCCTGAAAAAGCAATTTCTCGTCACGGCGACCGAAGAATGGTTCGGGTCCGTGACAAACCACTGATTACTCCAACAGGTGATCGAAGAATGGTTCGGGTCCTGGAGGAGCAATTTCCCGTCAAGGCGACCGAAGAAAGGTTCGGGTCCTAGACAAATCATTGATTGTTTTAACAGGCGAACGAAGAATGGTTCAGGTCCTAGAGAAGCAATTTCCCGTCACGGCGACCGAAGAATGGTTCGGGTCCGAGACAAACCACTGATTGCTCCAACAGGCGACCGAAGAATGGTTCGGGTTCTAGAGGAGCAATTTCCCGTCAAGGTGACCGAAGAAAGGTTCGGGTCTTAGACAAATCATTGATTGCTTTAACAGGCGACCGAAGAATGGTTCGAGCCCTGGAAAAGCAATCTCCTCATATCACCAGGTAAGATGACGCCTTGATACTTGCCAAGCTCGGGGTTTGCACCCTATCTCACTCACTCCCGGTAAGTAACTCCAGGTATCTTCTTATCTGTCTTAGTATATGTAAAGTTATATTGCTCTTTTTCTGCATAGAATAATAGGTCCCAAATAAAATATAATTTACTACGCATGCATGGGTAAAATTTAGGCATCAGTTTGTCTTTGAATGCAACCTCTGCGAGCTCACCTTCAAAGAAGGGCAGCTGTTGACGCCTAAAAAATCAATTAGATAATAAAAAGTAATAAAAAATAGCAAAGCAAAGCAAAGCAAAAACAAAAAGAAAGAGGAGCAGCCCCTCCGTGGGCCCTCGGCCCATTTTCCACCCAGCCCGGCCCCTCCGCATCTTCTTCTTCCTCGTGCCTCGTAGCGCACGTGCGGGGCGCGACGGAAGGGAAGGGGGTGGACGGACGGCAGCGATCGCACGTGGAGCGAGAGGAGCGAGTGGTGTCGACGGGACGTGACCGGGAGGAGGCGATGATGGCGGATGGGACGGCGGTCCAACCGGTGGGTTGAAGCCTCGCCGACCGGCCGCCCCCGCGCCTATAAATAGAGGAGGGAGGCCACCGTCGAACAGCAGCGAACACCGAGAGGACGAGAATGATCGAAGGCTGCAAGGCTTCGAGCTTCCTGCTGAGAGACTTCAGAAGGGGAGCCGAAGTCGAGCAAGCCCAGATCCGAAGGCTCGCGGCCGGAGAGGGAGAGAGGGAGAGCGCGAGCGATGAGGAGGGCTGCGAAGTCCTAGACCCGACCAGATCTAGGGTTCGTTGTCGCCAGTGCAGCCGTGGCTCCGCCACCGTTCCGACGCCGTTGCCGTAACCGATTCACCGAAGCCGCACCAGATCTGGAAATTGCAGGGACGCCGTCGTTGATCCGTCGCTGTCACTTGCACCATTGCCACAAACAGGTAACGTGCCGCCACCGCCGCTGTCGCCGTCTCCGTCGCCGTCGGTTCCCCCTCGTAGTCCGGTCCTTGTCGCGCCGCCGCCCGCCGTCGCCGTAGCAGCTGCAGGCCGCCGTAACCCTCCCGTCTTCCCCCCTTCGGCGCCGCGGATTCGCAAACCTAGGGTTTGCGATTTCCAGGTCACGAAGCGGATCCGGGTTCGGAAACCCGGGTCGGGTAGGGTTCCGAAGGAACCGGGTCGTGGAGCAGGAAGTCGGAGCGGGTAGTCGGGTCGGGCCGGGCGCCCCCAAACGCCCGCCACGGCGTCGTTTTTCGATAAATAAATAAATAAAAAAAAAGAAAGGAAAAAATCCGAGTCGGGCCCGGATCGGCGCCCGGTTGGACCCAACCCGCGGATCCGACCGGCCGGTTTTTATAATATTTTTAAATATAAATAAATAAATAAATAAACAATTTATTTAAAAAAATCAAAAATAATTTATTTTCGAAAAAATATTAAAAATGTTTTAATTTCCGAAAATCGAAAAATATTAAAAAAATGTTGAAAAAATGTTTTATTTTCTAAAAATCGTGAAAAAACAAAAAATAATTTATTTTCCAAAATATTTAAAAAATATTTTATTTTCTGAAAAATCAAAAAAATCAAAAATATTTCATAGTTCCCGAAAAATGCCAAAAATCCAAAAAAAGCCAAAAATTCATGAAAAAGCCAAAAATTCAGAACAAGCCAAAAAGACTTGTATTTTTCAAAAAAAAAAAAAAAAAAAACCAAAAATCCCTTTTGTGTCCAAAAAATTTAGAAAATGACTCAAAAATGTTTTTCCTCCCAAAGATGCATGGAAAATCCTCGAACATCCAAAAACCTCGGGGTTTAAACAAGATTAGGTACCGAAAGGGCATTAGTGATTAACTAATGTAATCAAGTCCCCGATCCTAATTTCTCTGGTTGCGCATGAGTGAGTATTTCTCCCGATACTTCACTTGGGTTTCTAATCAACCCACTCCAAATCGATTAGTGGCGGCTCCATTTTAAAAATTGATTTACAGGTTAAAAATTTAGACTATTAAAGTCGCGAATTGGTGGACTTGGGAGAGTCCGGGCTTAACCAATTTCAGCCGAGCCATTAGCCTCCTTAGGCGCTCGTACCCGACTGCGGGCGCCGAAAAAAAAAAGAGGTCGCAACAATAGGCTACTCTAACACTAACCTCGGGGCTTGGTGAAATTGCACGGAGAATTTAGGTCTGCTTCATTTCCCAAAAAAAAGCAAAATCAACATGACTGGTAAAAAATATTTCGTAAGGAAATTATTTCAAGAAAAATAGTTTGATTACTTTCATTCAGTAGGATTTTTCAGATGAGCTAAAAATTATTATCGGAAGGTTGGTGTTGACTAACTCACGAATTGTTTTTAAGACAAATAAACCTACGTATGGTGCGAAATCTCGAGACAATGGCGGCAAGCCATGGTCTAGACCTAGAACCCAAGCCCTAGACTCAAGATCCTAGGTTGGCCCTAGATGCTCAAGTCTCGCCCCTGGTGTCCAAAGTCTAGGTTCTTGGGTCCAAAGTCCATGCTTCTGGGCGCCGATTAGCGCACTGGGATCTCAGGTGTGGCCCCGCGCGTCCTAGGTTCACAAGCTGGAGTGTCCGATCTGTCCTCAATGTCTCGAATTTTTACGAAAATGTGATGATCCTATAAATGGTGGAGGTCAAGCTAGTTCCTTGAAAATGAATACCAATCTTTTAAAAGCATAAATCATTTTTCGAATTTGAATACAGATTTTTATTATTCATGAAAATTATTTTTGTTGATTCATTTTTAAGGCGATGCCAAAATGATAGGAAAAAAAGGAGGAGATACTTTCCAACTACTAGTTTTCCACAAAATAAATCTTTCATTCGTATTTAAAAAATTTACTTGGAGGCCTCCTATAAGAACTTATAGAATCCACTAAATTTAGAAAACTATGATGAGGTGGAATAATTATAAAAATTTTAAATCCTAGTAGATAAAACCAAATGTTTTGCGTAATTTGGTAATACTTAAATGAAGTAACGAATAACGCTAAGTGTACTAAAGGTTTTACTAAAATGACATTTAATCAAGTACTTAAGGCGAAGAATATTTCCTCATGTTCCCTTCAATGCCTCTTTGTAGCCTTTTCGACGGAAGAGCTCCGTCCACCGTTTGAAATTGCTTTTTTTTGGGTTATGTTTTACTTTTTGATAGGATAGCATTGCTTTGTTTGGAAGATGGAGAGGAGAAGAAAAATGACGTGGCAAAAGAAAATTTAAAATTTCCGACCAATTCACTCTCACATGATAATTTAAGTTTATCAAAAATTTCTACACCTACCTCTCATTTTCTCCTCCTCTCCAGTCTCATTTAAGGTAATCTATAATAAGAACATAAGAAATTATAGATTTGATCAAGCATATGCGCCTGAAATTCTTGTAAAAACATATGAAGAAATTATGAGATCATAGATTTGATCTATAAAAGGAAATAATGAAGGATGATGCTAGCATAAGGGCCTTTTAAATAGAATTTCTACAACGTTGTAGACACAACATATTTCCTTCCAAACAAGTTCTCTTAAAGAAATTTGTGGTAGTGAGAGGGCTGTTACTCTCACTACAGGACATAGATGGTCATCTATATTTCATAATAATGAATTATTATAATAGTACACATGTATCTTTGCAACAATAGGCTATTGTATCATATTGATAGACCTCTTAGTGAAGCTTTAGTAGCAAAGTTATCAACCTAAGATGTCTTATAACTTGGTTTTGTGGTTCCTAAAGTTGACTATTTGTGGAAAATTATCCAAAAATTCTTAAACTTATTGTATAAATGCCAATTCAGTTCCAAACTTTCTTATTATCCAACAAGTGTTTTCTGATTTTCTAATGTAGTTCATCTGATTTACATTGGCTAAAAATTGCTAACGTGATAGTTTTAGTCGTTGCATTGCCGCCTACTTTATGCGTCACAACTAACAATTTGACATGGACCACCGATTATTTTTTTTAATTTTCTATTTTTTTGGCTATTTTTTTCTTTTCTTCTTTCGTTTTTTCTTTTACTGTTATCCTCAACCTTAAAATAAACGTTGAAACCCAGATCTAGATTTGGGATTTTTTTATTTAAAATTTTATTAACAAATTTTCTTGCTCCTTGTTTTCTTTTGCTTTTCCATGTTGATGTGGGCATGGCTGGTTTGGATTTAGACACCACTTCTTGGTTCCACCTCCACCAGCAGCGTCAAAGACTTGATTTACACCTTATAGCCAACAACCCGAATTCGAAGATCACCACGCGGTCAGCGACAACCACAACCATCAATTCTCCAGCGGCAACCATCATGACAGGGTGGCGCACCAAACCCTAGAGCTTAGCATGATCAACTAGCCGTGGCACTGGAGACATAGTCTCCCCTAAATCCAAGAACAAGCCAAAGCCGTCCGTGCTCATAACCCCATGGAGCGCCAAAGACGTAAAGCCCCCATTCTCGAAGTTGGGTATAGGCGCAAAGTCTTTGACTCCATCACTACCTTCATCATAGCGGTAGTGGGGAATCTGAGTGTTGAGTAGAACTGGCACGTCACCAATGTGAGCTTGCGGCAGCCAGCCACAGCCATGTCCATAGTGACGCTCCTTGGGCGGTTCGCGATTCTGTTGTTGTCTGGCTCTTTCTTGCCCCCACCAGCTCCACTAAGGGCCACAAGCTTGATGATATTCCAGGGGGAGGTCAAGTCATGGGGGGAAGAATGGTTGGCAAGCTCATTGTGGCCACACCGGTCATCTTTGTCGCCGTGTCATTCACTAATGTCGCGCACGAGAGATTGCCATTAGAAGAGGAGGGGCAAATCCAAATGTTAGCAGTAGCCACACCGCAATCGGCAGGAAGAACCCGTTTCTGAATCCATCTTCAGGGATTATGTTCTTCAATTTGCCACTCGGAAAGATGCCAACAATTATAGCAGTACTGTGCAGCACCCAGTTGGTGGGTTGAATGGAAATTCAAGTCCTTGTCCTCCATTTTGAGAAAAATGGAAAAAAAAGAAGATCAAGGTGATTTGAAGCTGCAGTGTGATCATCAATTAGGAAAGTCGATGATCAACGCTAAAATAAAAAAGAAAGAAAAAAGAGAAAAAAGAGAGTGAAAAAAATTGAAAAAACTAGTTTTGAGTAGAGAAGGTTCATGACAGATCCCTAGCCTTGACATTTATAACACTTAGTGATGACTATATTGTCATATCAGCAATTTTTAACCAATTTAGGCTGGATAGATTACGGTTACATAATTGACCCAAAAAAAAAAAACGACTAAGGATATATTAGTTTTGGATTGAATTAATATATGTATAATAGGTTTAGAACTTTTTTTGGTAATTTGCATACTCCTTGCTATTGGTTGTTGCAATTCGCCCTCCATGGGGCATCAGGAGGCTGGATAGTTTAGGGGTATTTATTCGCGAGCTTGCACTCAAGGTCATTGTCGTGATCTACCCCTTGAGGAAGGGAATATAGATTTGGGGATATTCCCTAAAAGACAGGGCTTACACCCCATGATTAGGCACGGGCTCTCCCTAGCCCATACCTCATGCGACATTGAGGGTTTAGAAGAATTTTGTAATAAAGAGTTGCTATTAGCCTATTAGGTCGACTAAAAACCGAAAGAGGCATGAGAATAAACCTCACTTCTTACGTAACTAAAGAATCTAGGATCGGAGATTTGATTACACTAATTAATCAATTAGTACCATTTTGGTACCTAACTTATTCATTTTAAAAAGAAATTTTGTCAAGCAATTTGGATTAATTTTAGACCAATCCACTAATACGTGAAGTGATTGTGTGGGTATACAATCATTAAAATAACAATTAGCATCCAATGAAAGTGTTTAAAGAAATTGCATGGGAGAGCAAATATTTAACATTAAAGAAAAGATAAATGCTAATTCTTACTAGACTAAAGGAAAGCCAAAATCAACATACTAATATCACGTGATCAAGAGCATTTGTCTATAAGGATAATTGAAACCCTAAGGTAGAGCCTAAGGGCTTGGTCAACCTTTAGCATAATTCTAAAGTGAAAGACCTCCACTTTTCAAAATAAAACCACCTAAAAGATTAATTTTAACATTTTCGAGGAATTTTAATTTTTTTAGATTTTTTTGGATTTTTCAATTTTTTATGAAAAAAATGAATCTTTGAATTTCCCCAAAAACTTCGATTTTATAATTTTTATTTTTTTTTGAAAATTTTCGAATTTTTAATATATTTTCTGAATTTTTTATTTTCGGAAATTTCTTTAATTTTCGATTTTTAATTTTTTTTTTGGATTTTTATTGTCTTCCGAAATTTTTTAACTTTTAAGAATTTTTAAATTTTTGAAATTTTGTTTAATATTTAATATTATATATTTGGGAAAATGGGTTCGGACCAGTAAACCCGATCTGGCCCATTGACCTAACTCAAAACCGATTCAACCTTGTTGGATTGAAAAAGAAAAGAAGATTTTTAATTGATTTTTTTTTAGTTTTTAATAATTCTTTTTTTTTTTCTCTTCTTCTTTGTTTTGTCTTTTTCTTTGCACGGCCTTCTCCTTCACGGCTTCTTCATCGAATGTCTTCCTTGCATGTCTTTTCCTCCCTTTCGTTTTATTTTTTGTTTTTTTAAATTGCCTCCATTACCCCTTTTTTATTTCTTTTATTTCTTTTCCTTTTATTTTTGCCTTCCCCTTCTCTAGTCTTCTTCTCCACATGCATTCTCTGCACACTCGATGTTAAAATATGTCTCGAGTTTAAGCCCAATGCAATACGAATATTCCGAATTGGATATGTTGCGGATGTTCGAAATCGAGCAAAGAAGATCCGAAGATCAACTTCCCAAATTTGAATCTACGTTGGAGAGTCTGGCTACCAATATAGGAAAGTCCAACTTTGACTAGGACTTGGATTTTGTTTAAAATATACAAAGATATGTTTTGGATAGGAAACAAAATCCTATGAGAAGTTGGCAAAAGAATAAAGGTTTTACTTATATATAGACTTGAGGCCGTGGGTGATAGAGATGGATCACAAATTGTCTTGAAGCACCACATGAGTGCTTGGTGTTCCGCCGTTGATCGTGAAGAATTGGTCTTGAAGCGCCACCTCGTTGTCGAGTGCTTGAGAGGGATTTTCTTTGTCGTGAATTACATCCAAGGAAGTTTAGTGTTGAAGCCAATTAAATCTTGTGGTAAGATTTGCGTGTAATTCCTTCGTGAGATTGAGAGATTATATCTTGAGGAATTTTGGGGCTAAACACAGTGTGTGTTATTGGGTGTAATTGGGGCTTGGGAAACACCGATAGAGTGTTTGAGTGACTCGAGTGTGTAATCTCCTTGTCTCGCTTGATCTATAGTGAAACTATTGCTCTCCCCGTGGACGTAGGTCTTTACGACTGAATCACGTAAATTTGGTGTCTGATTTATTTTCTTTTTCTATCTATATTATTATTCGATCGCTCGCCCTATCGTAACAAGTGGTATCAGAGCCAGGTTTGGCTAAATTGAAGCGAATCGATGGCGACAGAAGAAGTAAAAGTGAGAATCAACTGATTTGACGGGAATGATTTTAGTTTCTGGAAGATGCAGACTGAAGATTATCTTTACCAGATGAATCTGCACTTGCCTTTATATGGGGAGAAACCAGAGACGATGAAGCAAGCTGATTGGGATTTGCTGGATAGACGAGCTATGGGTGTTATTCATTTGACGTTGGCTCGTAACATCGCGTTTAACATCCTGAAGAAGAAGACTACTGCTGATTTGATGCAAGCCCTATCGGATATGTACGAGAAGCCCTCTGCGATCAACAAGGTCTGTTTAATGTGACATCTGTTTAATTTGAAGATAAGAGAAGGTGCGTCAGTTGCAAATCATATTAATGAATTCAATATGATTGTTAGTCAATTGAGTTCAGTTGAGGTTGATTTTGAAGATGAGGTACGTGCTTTGATTCTGTTATCCTCATTGCCTAATAGTTGGAATACTACCGTTACTGCTGTTAGTAATTCCTCTAGGTCAACAAGTTTGACGTTTGATGGGGTTCAAGATTTGATTGTGAGCGAGGACATTCGTAGAAGAGAATCTGGCGAACCTGTATCTGCTGCTTTAGTAGGTGAAAATAGAGGAAGATCTAGAACATGTGTGGGTAATGGTAGTACTAATATGAACAGACGTAGTCAGTCTAGGACTGCTAATGTTGTCTGTTGAAGCTGTGGCAAGATGGGACATCTTAGAAGGAATTGCCTTAAGTTGAAGAATGAGAAGGGTAAGGGAATTATAGTTGATTCTGCAGATAATGTTGCAGCTGTAGCAGATAATGCCGATTGTGTCTTGTCTGTCACTAATGATTCATCGCTTGATGGATGGATTATGGATTCTGGTTGTTCTTTTCATGTCACACCAAATAAAAATTGGTTTATCACTTATTAGTGCACGGGTAGTGGTAAAGTCCAGTTAGGGAACAATGCTGAGTGCGGTGTTGTGGGTGTTGGTGATGTTAAAATCAGAATGCATGATGGTACCGTGAGGACATTGATTGGAGTGAGGCATGTTCTAGAATTGAAAAAGAACTTAATTTCCTTGGGTGCCCTAGATTTAGCTGGTTGCAAGTATTCTTCAAAAGGTGGAGTTCTGAAGGTTGTTCGAGGTGCCTTGGTGATAATGAAAGGAATCAAGCATGGAAGTCTGAATAAACTTCAAGGTAAGACAGTGACAAATTTCGCTGCGGAGACGTCGGATGCATCTATTCGAGGGTCTATGGACTGCTCGAAGAAGACCTTGAGGTTTGTGCCAATGCACAAGTTTGATGTTGGTGTTAGGATCTCGCGATTAGGAGCTTTGATTGAGACGGAGACTGGTAAGTTGATCAAGCATGTGTGAACTGACAATAGTATGGAGTTTTGCTCGGAGCTGGCAAATAAATTTTACATGAAAGATAGCATAGTGAAACACCGCACTAATGCAAGTAAATCACAACAATTTGCAGAATTGATGAGCAGAATATTACTAAAGACGGCCCGTAAAATAATCTCTAGTGCTGATATTGCTAAGAGAATCCTAGCTGATGTGCTTAGTACGATAAGCTGCATGGTGAATAGATCCCCATCAACTGCTATTAAATGACGGACTCCTGAAGAAGTGTGTTAGGTAACGTTGCTGGTTATTCTATCATTAGAATGTTTGGTTGCCTGTGTTATTTTCGAGTGAGTGATAATAAGCTTGATTGGAGGGTAAGGTGCATATTCCATGGCTATGCACAAGGTGAGTGGGGCAATCAGTTGTGGTGCCCGAATATAAATTCACCCGTTAACAGCAGAGAAGTTATCCTTGATGAGTCTTTAGTACTTCTGGTTAGGAGTGTTTGTGGCAGTGATAATACGGATCTGGACGTGTTCAGCTTGAGGTGGAGTTGCAACCAGAAACTCCTGAGGTAACGAGTACGAGTACTAGCAAAGTAATTGACACAGATGGTGCTCATAGCGAGGTGGAGCCTATAAAGTCAATGGTTGCTGTAACTGCTGAAATTAACAAGGTACATATTCGATCTCCTGACAGATATGGATGCAACAATGGTTTTAATTTATCTGCGGTTAAGGAGGTTATGTCGGAAAATCCTTACGGAATAGTTAAAGGTGCATGTGGAGTTGGTATTCTGATGAGGTCCTCGGCTATAGCGAAGTTCAACTGAGGCTTGGACTTGGACAATATCTATGGCGGTTGAGCCCATCGGGGGCTATGGGAAAGTAGCCGCAAAGTTTGAATTTTTGTGAAACGATTGCGACTTAGCTCAAACGTCGAGCCAATGTGGAGATTGTTAAAATATGTCTTGAGTTTAAGCCCAATGCAAAATTACGAATATTCCGAATTGGATATGTTGCGGATGTTCGAAATCGAGCAAAGAAGATCCGAAGATCAACTTCCCAAATTTGAATCTGTGTTGAAGAGTCTGGCTACTAAAATAGGAAAGTTCAACTTTGACTAGAACTTGGATTTTGTTTAAAATATACAAAGATATGTTTTGGATAGGAAACAAAATCCTATGAGAAGTTGGCAAAAGAATAAAGGTTTTACTTATATATAGACTTGAGGCCGTGGATGATAAAGGTGGATAACAAATTGTCTTGAAGCGCCGTGTGAGTGCTTGGTGTTCTGCCGTTGATCGTGAAGAATTGGTCTTGAAGCGCCACCTCGTTGTCGAGTGCTTGAGAGGGATTTTCTTTGTCGTGAATTACATCCAAGGAAGTTTAGTGTTGAAGCCAATTAAATCTTATGGTAAGATTTGCATGTAATTCCTTCGTGAGATTGAGAGATTATATCTTGAGGAATTTAGGGGCTAAACACAATGTGTGTTATTGGGTGTAATTGGGGCTTGGGAAACCCCGATAGAGTGTTTGAGTGACTCGAGTATGTAATCTCTTTGTATTGCTTGAACTATAGTGAAATTCGCTGCTGCTCTCCCCGTGGATGTAGGTTTTTATGACTGAACCACGTAAATCTGGTGTCCGATTTATTTATTTATTTATTTTTTGGTAAATTTTTTTTTTCCGATTTATTTTCTTTTTCTGTTTATATTATTGTTCGATTGCTCGCCCTATCGCAACACTCGAAGCCATTTTGTTTTCTATTTCCCTATTCTTCACTTTTTCTGCATTTTTCCTTTTTTATTCTTGTTCTTTATTTATTCTTTCTTTCTTTTCTTCTTTATGCCTATCTTCTTCCTCGATGACCCCCTCTTCTCGCCAATCGCTCACTGACAACTCCCCTGCCCGAACCAGCGCCAACACTATGACAAGCCCTCACTAGCCTTTGAGGTGCTGGAGCCATCGTCTGGCATCGATCGTTCAGTCCAACTGACACCAAACGCCCAGAACACTAACTTGACTCATCGGGACAAAACTCAAATGACTTGACAACGGCCAAGAAGACGACAAAGCAAAACTAGATCTTAATGCGGCATTACATTGAACACTTGGTACACGCTATGTGAAAGAGCAACTTTGGCTCGATTGAGACTCAAACCTACACCGGAGCTTTCATTACCCCTTTTTATTTCTTTTATTTCTTTTCCTTTTATTTTTCTCTTTCCCTTCTCTGGTCTTCTTCTCCACATGCATTCTTTGCACGCCTAAAGCCATTTTGTTTTCTATTTCCCTATTCTTCACTTTTTCTGCATTTTTCCTTTTTTATTCTTGTTCTTTATTTCTTTCTTTTTTCTCTTCTTCTCTACTTGATAGGTTTTTTATGTTTTGATGGGCTTATTTAAGCCTGTCCACCCATGTTGGGCAAAAACCCGGCCCGTAAGTGAAGGGCCCATAGAAGAGAGCAGTTATTGTAAAATAAAAATAAAAAGGGAAAATCTAGGCAGTTAATATATATGATAAGTTGGTTATTAGATAAGTTATGTAATCTAAAGAGAAGAGATAATACATTCTCTCGTTTTCCTACGCTCTCTCAGTTTCTCCCCAAAAACAGTACGCACCTTTGAAGAATAGTATCAGAATTCCTCTGCAAACTATGACAACGGTGTTTAATCTATGAAAAACAAGGTATGTTTTACTCTGTAATGTACCTTATGATTAGTGAAACATGTGTTTTCTGAGCACACTTTTCACATTCGTTTTTGGTGTTCAATTGAGTATCGAATCATTATTTGTTATTTTTTGGGAATCCGTTACCCTACATTGGTATTAGAGCGATGTTGTTCATGTTTCCCGATTAATGTTCATGTTTCCTGATTACTGTTCATGTTTATAAATTGTTTTTAGTTAAAATTTCATGAAACGCTGCTGTTGGTCGCTCGGGGACGGAAATCCCGACACCGCGTATTGTTCACCCCCTATTTATGATTTTCTGTAAATCAAAACTCGTTTCTAATAGTGCAGAGTCGCAGCTCTTGTTGAGACGAGAAAAACAACGGGTCGCCCGTCAGTCGCCGGACGCACCACCACGCCCGCGGCAACCGCTGGCACGTGCGCACATGCGCTAGCTAACGTCAGCCAGCGGTTGTTCGCGCATGTGCAAGGCACGTGTAGGTGACGTCATCTGGACGGTCGATTTGACCTGACCCGACTCGTTTGGCCCGACCCGATCTATTGACTGTGCTGACCGTTGACCATTGACTTTGGTTGTTGACCGTTGACCAGCGTTGACTACCATTGACCAACACTAACCACCATTGACCAACGTTGATCGGCAAAAAAAAGAAAAAGAAAGGAAAATTATGTTTTTTTGATTTTGTTCGGTGTGGATTATAAGTAATCTCCTTTTGTTCTACATTTGTTGCAAGAACCATGATGCGTTTTGCACGCATGCCTACATTTCCGAAAACGGATGAAGAAAATGCAAAATTAAAGGGCTAAAAACAGAACTAGCTAATTATTGGTGGAATCACAGTGATGTTGTATCACACGTGATCATGGTCAATCAGATGATACAAAAAAATCATCCAGAATGGTTATCTTATGCCGGATTTTGAGAAGGTGCTGGCCCTAATGAACACTCTTCCACTTGAATGGCACGCAGTGTTAAATCGGCTATGTGAAGTCAACATGGTCCCGGATTATAGGAGGCTTGCAATAGCTTTTGTAAGAGAGTACTATAAAATCGAGTTGACTAAAACTTCAACCCTTGGGTTGAGTGTCACATGGCGTAGAATGAATGCGCCTTGGAGGTGGCATGAGAGCTCTCCAAAGGTTTTTCCGTGGTTGACTAATGTGCCTTCAAAATTCTCAAAGAATTTTACTAAGAGATTAGAAAAGACTTTCCCAGTTTATAAGATAAATGAGAATATTTGGGATGTTTTAGGTGCAAAAATTAAGTTCAGCAAACTCATTATTTATTTTTTCTTAGATTAGTTTGAGATGTTCTAGGTGTAAATATCTCTTTCTATGTTGATATTTTTTCCTCTGAATATATTACTTAGTGTAATGGAAATGTTTAATTATTGAAAGTTCAATGTTATCTATTGTTGTAAATTAGTATGTTAATTTACAATTCTTTATGAGAAGTTCAAGAAAATTTTAGTGAGTTTGCTGATAAATTAGTATGTTAATTTACAATTCTTTGTGGGAAGTTCAAGAAAGTTTTAGTGACTTTGTTGAACTTATTTTTTGCATGAATGATTAGGTTAATGATAATTTCAAGTTAGGATTTTGGATGATGATTGGAAACATAGTGACATTTTGATTCCGAAACTTTATTTGAAATTATTCATTAATATGATGAGTTTATGCAAAATGGATGCATAAATGATATGCATTAATAATTCGTGCATATATGTCTGATATGTTCGGATCCAATGGCTTCAACAACTAAGAGTATAATTGCTGAGTTGAATAAAGAAGAGAAATTGAATGGCGGGAATTGTGAAATATTGAATATAAAAATTCAATATGTGCTTGAAAAGCAAGAAGCACTTAAAGCTCTTAACCATGTTATGGAAGAATTTGAGGATGCTGTGCGCCACCTTAAACTAGCAGAGGACCGCCTAAAGGCATTTGAGCCAGAAACAGATATTTGCTATGCTAGTTCTAACTTAGAAGGGGCTTTGAGCTCTAAGCGCAAGCGTATTGATTCATTCAAAATGTGGAAATGCAAGGGATTAAGTCATTCTAGCAAGAAACTAAGAGTTGACCAATATAAAAGAGGAAAACGTCATCGAGTGAAGAAGTTTTCAAGGGTGAAGTGTTACAATTGTGACAAGAAGGGTCACTATGCTCACGACTGTTGCAAGCTAAAGAAGGTAAACACCCATTGTATTCTTAAGAACTTTGCTTATGTGTCAAGTTCTGTATTATTAACTGAATTTAATCCTGTGGACTGTAGATATGGGAGAAACAAACCATGTAGCGAAGGATAGAGAATCCTTCGTGGAATTTCGATGAGTAACGACTGAAACTAAATGGATCTATGTAGGAAATAACTCTAAAGCCAAAGTAAAAGGAATTGACACATGCCAATTAAACATGCGTGGTAGACGCACTTTGTTCCTACATGATGTATTATATGCTCCGGAGATTCGTCGGAATTTAATGTCTGTTTTAGTGTTAGTTAAGCTTGGTTTTAGTATGAACTTCCATGATAATGGTGTAGATTTGTATTGGAATACAAACTACTATGGTTGTGGTGATGTCAATGTGGCATCCCAAAATTTCATGGCAACCTTTGGATGCATTATGACCTATGAAAATGTGATGTAAGTGTTATTGATTTATGTTATGGCCTTTAGACCAAAGAATTTTAATAGATTAATGCCGAGTATTTTAATGGAGAATTATTTGGGTAGAAATACATCTTATGTTAATGGATGATCAAGGTTGGTGCTATAGGACAATTTGATAAAGAAGACTTTGTTCTTGACTATGCACTTTATAGATTTGATTTTTATGGATTAATGTCACAAAGTCTTTTGGCCATTTTATTATGCAATTAGGTATTTATTTAAATGAGGATTAAGATGTATTATTAAAAATAAACTTGGGCCATTTAAGTTTGGACCTTAAGCCCAAGAGTGTTGGCCTAAAAGGGGCCAAGAGGCCCGGCCCAAGGAGCCCATGAAGTGGTCGACCAAGGCTGGCCCAAGCCCAGCCAAATAAAGGCCCAAGACCGGCCCAAAAACTGAAGCCCATTAACCTTGCATGTCCTCCAACACTTGTCTTCAATATTGCCATTGCCACTTGTTCTCTCCTTTTTGCCACTTGTTCTCCTCATGAGAACACTTGTCTCTTACATGCAAAAATAGAGATAAATTGTTAATCAAAGAGAGAAAGGGAGGTGAGCTGAGGGAGAGAGAGAGCTGTTGAGAGAGTGAGAGAGGGAAACCGAGAGAGGAGGAGGAGGCCGTGCGAAGAAGAAGGAAGAGAGTTCATCCGCCTGTTCGTCCGCCGTTCGTTGCTGCTTTGCCTTTGTTCGCTGCTGTTTTGTGCTTGAATCTAAGGCAAGTAGAGTCCTAAAACCTACCCTTTGCTTGCTGTGATGTGTGTGTAGAAGATGGTGCATATTGGATGTGGTAGATGTGATGAAAGGTCGAAGCTATGGGGAGAAATTTGTTGGTCATGCATGCTGTTTCTGGAAAGACCAGCCCGACCGTCCTTGAGTTTGTGTATTGTATGTGACTTTTTAGTCAGAATATTGTTTTGATTTCTTCACAAAAGTTGTAGAGAACACCTTGATGAACAACATACTAAAATTTGAGGCAAAACGAACAAGAAATGGTTAGTGAAATGATTTTTCTTTGGAGAGACTAGATCTGGAATTCGTTGTGCTGACCTTCCGTGGTTTCGTGGTCTGTAAAGTAACCTTCTTATGAAATCTCACTTTGATCTCTTAATTAAATTTGTAGAATACTTCTTGAGGTAGAACATATAAAAATTTCAGAAGAAATGAACAAAGATAGGTCGGTGAAATCGTCGCCTTTTGAAGAAACTGGATCTGGGAAAAACGTTACTTCGACCCAGCATGATTTCGTGATTTTTATAAAATCATACAGTTAAAATTTGTTCATGTGTCTTTAACGAAAGTTGTAGGTAATATTATGAGGTTTAACATATAAAAAATTTAGAGAAAAATAACGAGAATAGATAGGTGAAATCGTGGTTTTTCGAAAGTAGTCAGATCTGGAAATTTCGGTATTGAAACAGAAGTTTTATCCGCCTATGTTTAATCACTTAGAACGAATTTGACTTTGGTTTCTTCATGAAAAACATATATTAGGATCTTGATTACAACATAGTCGAATTTCATGAATTTTGAAGATCATTAGGGTATTTAATCGGAAATATTTATAAAACCGTGTAATCTGACGCGTTCGGATTTAGTCAGTTTCAATGCATGGGTCATATCATTTTGTATGAAGCTCTTTCAGCAAAGTGTTCTTCACGAAGTATCTTTCTTTATGTTTTCCTTGTAACATATTCAAATTTCATAATTTTTGAAGTTCATTTGCCTATTTAACTGAAAATGTTTTGAAAACCGTGCAAGTTGAGTGGTCATGATAATGGTGCTGTGACGTTTGGTCTATAACGCATAATATGAGGGTCTTTTGGTGCAGTGTCCTGCATGAAATATCTGCCATTATGTCTTGACTACCACATGTTCGAATTTCATAATTTTTGAAGGTCATTTGGGTATTTAATGGAAATATTTTCTAAAACTGTGCAAGCTGGATTGTGCGAATTTCAAATGCTGTAATTTATGACTATTCTATTTTGGATGAGCCCCATGAATTATATTGATTTAAGTGATTAAATCTTGCTACACATGTGATGATATTTGGCATTGCATATAGAATCAAATGTTGAATTTGACTTTGTTGCCATTACATCATGTGCCATGTTGATTGTGAGACATAAATTGGTGAATATGAATTATGATGAATGAAGAAACTATTGGGGGTGAGCTGATAATGCCTTGGGAGTGTCAGGATGCCCGGAATATGGGGGTGCCGGATGCCCGATGGCCTAGTGGCGTAATTCCGGAGGGTCCTCGGGAGTTTCGAGATGCCCAGTGGTATACGGTACGTAATTCCAGAAGGGGGGATCTTGGTGGTATGTTGATATGTAATCCCGGAAGCCCCGGAGGTTTGTGCCCGGGGGGATGCCTCGTGATGTTAGTTAGGATGCGAGATGCCCGGAATGTGAGGGGCCGGATGCCCGGTTGTATTTTGAATACATGCCCAGAGGTTCCTCAAGATGCCTGGTTGGATGCAAGCGATAAATTGTGGGATGCAAACATTGATCCCTGGGAAGAAAAATGATGAGATCCTTGTGAAAGATAAAAATTGAAATTGAATCATGTGCATGGGTGTATGCATATGGCATGATGCATGATCTGCTTATGAAAATAAATTAATGTTATTGATATTGAAAATGCGATCATGAAGGCATGAATGGATCTCATGGTGATGTATGCTTGATAGCATGGATGATATGAGTGCATGGTGGTATATGCACATATGGCATGGTGATATATGCATGAATGCTTGATGATGAGTGCATGGTGATATATGCACATATGGCATGGTGATATATACATGAATGCTTGATGATGAGTGCATGATGGTATATGCACATATGGCATGGTGATATATGCATGAATGCTTCATGATGAGTGCATGGTGGTATATGCACATATGGCATGGTGATTTATGCATGAATGCTTGATGATGAGTGCATGATGGTATATGTACATATGGTATGATGACATATGTATGGCTGCAAGGTAAGTTATGCTTGAATGCATGAATGATATGTGCTTTGTTATGATGCCTTGATTGTTCTGTGTGACGCAATGAGTAGATGGATCGAGTGGTTGGATATGACCGTGAGGTGGAGGATAGCAAAGGAATGAATTTTTGGATGCTAACACTGATCAATGGACTTTAAGTATACGACTGTTGGAAGAGATGTCGATCATCTTTTGAAGTATAGCCAAGTATAGAAAACATTGGCATTTTGATGTACCGATGAATGATGTCCATCTGGTTTAAGTAAATAAAAGTGTATGGCTTTTACCTATAAATGTTTAGTGGGTGTGCATCGTTTTCTGAATATAGGGAAGGGAGTTGTTGGATGTGCTTCCGCCACATGAACTGCGCAAGGGACCGATAATAAAAGATGTAAACCCCCATGGTTGTATGGACCCGTTGCAATTGAAATGGTATCAGAGTGACATGTTATTAGGGAAAGTAAGAGGTAAGTGAATTGTGGCGACCCTAACAAATCGGGGGCCGTCGAGGGGTGCCATAGTCAACGTTTGTTATTCCTTTTTCACATCTTCTAATTCATACGATAATGATGTGAATGTGGTATGCTAGATTTGGTCATATTGGCCAATAACGTATAATTAGGCTAGCCAAAGAGGGCTTGTTAGGCAATATTGAAAAAGTATATTTGCCCATATGTAAGCATTGCCTAGTAGGGAAAACAACAAGGAAACTATCTGGAAAAAGTAAAAGAGCTTAATTTCATTTGCATTCTATGGTCCAGTGAATGTGAGAGGAAGGCATGAGGCTGTTTATTTCATCACATTTATAGATGATTATATTCGATTCGGATATATCTATTTGATTTCTCATAAATTTGAAGCATTGAGTTGTTTCAAAAAGTTTACGAGCTTAGTAGAAAATCAATTAGATAAAAAAAAAAGTATTGAGATCCGATCAAGGTCGAGAATATTTATTTGATGAGTTTAGAAATTTATGTGATGAAAAAGGAATAGAAAGACAGTTGTCTATTCCATATACTTCTCAACAAAATGGTGTTGCGGAAAGAAGAAATAGAACTCTACTGGAAATGGTTAGGTCTATGATAGCACATGCTAACTAACCTATCACTTTTTGGAGTGATGCTTTATTAACTGCTGCCTATATACTTAACCGTGTGCCTTTCAAATCAATTACTTCCACTCTATATGAGTTATGGACAAGTAGAAAGTCGGATTAAATTTTTTTTTAAACCGTGAGGTTGTGCTGCCTATACTCATGAGCATTTTTTTTTTTTCCAAAAATTGTGAATTTCAATATTTATTTAGAAAAGATTACCTAGAGGGGGGTGAATAGGTATAAAAGATTTTTCTTTTGATAATTACACACTACTTAGATAGATAAACGATTTGCAGCAATTAAAAAACAATCGTAAGACTCGAGTAAGGGAAAGAGAGAATTAGACACGCGGTTATATAGTGGTTCGGCTTGTTTCAAGCCTACGTCCACTCTTTCGCACCGATGCCCAATTGGCTGGATTCCACTATGAACAAAGAGATGTTACAGTGATGATCTTCCTTGACTTCTTGGTGTAGACGATCTTCCACACTCTCAATGTGTCATTAGAAATGAATACTCTCTGTGTATACAATTTCGCTCAAATAGTATCGACTAATAATCAAGGATCTTCAGACTTTGGAATTTTTCTATCGATCACACACTTTAAAACAACTTGAATGTCTTCCTTTTATACTCCTTTATGCCATCATAGCCGTTGGCACTTACCAAAGGAATTCCTCCAATCTTCCCGTTGGACGGAATCAATCACGAAGATCATTCGAGCTATTTAAGGAACATGGCGATAGCCCATCAATCCTGTTCGCCCATACAATCAGGATCTTGGTTTCCAAGAATAGAACATTCCAAGAATACTTCGACAACCATCGGATCTTCAATCGATCTAGATAAGAACAAACAAAGAATCCGAGATGTTTATCCAACCAAGGGATCTTTTCCGGAGGATAGGATCGAATCCTCAACCATAAGTTTCGGCTCGGATTTCCTTTACTACTGGATTAGAAAGACTGTCAGTGAGAATAATCTTGAGTCTTGAGTCTTGAGTCTTGAGTCTTGAGTCTTGAGTCTTGAAATAATAAAGTCTTGA
The DNA here is from genome assembly GCA_014182725.1 of Eucalyptus brandiana. NCBI lineage: Eukaryota > Viridiplantae > Streptophyta > Magnoliopsida > Myrtales > Myrtaceae > Eucalyptus > Eucalyptus brandiana. Next base: position 30,772,040 of record CM024670.1, read on the forward strand.
GACTTTAATCTTCGGTCTCCGAATATCCAGACTTTAGACTGATAGAAACGTTTTGTCAGCTTCAAAAGATTCTGGAAAGATTTCTCCAACAATCTCCCCATTTTTGATGGTGACAAAACTTCCTTGTAGATTTGAACAACTTTGACCTGCAAAAACATTTCTCAAGCAATATGGCTAACTCATAAAGATTAATAAAACAACCACATTCTGCATCCACAAAGAAATTGGTTAGTCTTTCATGAGTAATACCATAAAACAACACTTGATATGAATGCAACCAGTCAAGCATTTAAATCCACAGTCAAGAGTACTCAAGTCAAACCAAAAAAAATATAGCCACAAATAGCCATAAATAGCCATAAATTCAAAGACTAAAAGATAGAATGATGAAAGATGATGAAGTTGATTGTTCAAATTGATTCTCCCCCTTTTGTCATCATGAAAAAGTGAGAAAGGGATCAAGTCTGCTCGGGAATGCGAACGATTTGGAAATCTCCCATAGACTGAACCAAGCCTTCTAGCCTCTTCAAGTCTTCCCTTAGATTAGCTACCTCCTCTCCTTTTGCATTGGCTTGAAGTTGTAGAGCGAGGTCTTTCATTCGTCCTCCCGGGGTAACCGAAGACGCTTTTCCAGCATTCTTGATGGATTGAATTTCACGATCTAGAGCATATATCTGTCCTCGCATTTCCATAAGTATATCAATAATACGACGAAAATCTGCTTTGAGCTATCCGTCCGTGTACTTGCATCGGCTTTTTCGGATGGAGTGAATGCGACGTTGGTGCTTCGTGTAATCTTGCGGATTTGGGGTCGACGTATCTTGACCTTCTTCGAGCAATTTAGAAACCCGAACTTCTTCCGGGTCTCGCTGGAGATGATCTTGGACCTTCACTATTGGCGCATGTGGTGAAGACCTTTCTTGCTCGCCAACTCCCCCGTCTCTAGGACATCACAAGGGGAAGAGTGATGATCATGTTCTTGATTTTCCTTGTCTCAAGAGTCTGATGCAGACTGTTCTTTCTCTCTTTCTCTTTCCTTTTCTCCTTCTTTCTCCTTCTCTCTCTGCTGATCTTCTTCTCTGATCTTTCCTTGCTCCTCTTCCTCTCTCTGTTTCTGTTGAAGTTCTATTGATCGAGACACAAAACGTCTGGTTCTCGTTAAAGCAACGATTGTGGGATCCTCATCTTCTTCATCTTCATCCTCTAAGATGAGAGTCCTTTTCTTCTTCCTCGATGGGGCTCCAATGACTTCTTTTCCTTTTCTTTTTGAAGCGAGATGGGACTCGGAGTCTTCACTCGAACTTCTCCATTGCCTTGGAAAGCACTTGTAGACGCATCTTCGTCGGATCTTCAAACCTACCACCATCTTATCGCACGGTCGAACACAAAGTGAATGTGGTGGTTCAATATTCATGTGTCTAAAGATCTTGGTCACCAGACCAGGATAAGGCAATTGTCCCTTGTCTTTTGACACTGCTCTGTACATGTGGAAAAGAATCGTGTGCGGGAGAGAGAACTTCCGTCCAGAGTTGATTGCATACATCAACTTTACTTCAGAATAAGACACAGAAGTCTTTGATGTAGACTTTGGTCTGAGACAGTTGATTACGATATTATGAAGCACAATGTTGATTGCATTCATCCTAGAATAGGTAACTCTCTTGTCTGCGTCCCTATCCTTGACAAGATCGAGTAGTACGTGCGTGAGACTTTGATTGGCGATAACGCCCTCGTTCAACTCCAACAATGTCTGCCAACATATTCACATCTACCACGTAGACTTTGTCTCGAACACTGAACGAAATTCTATTCGCATCCAAAAAGCTCATATTTGAATAAAAATAAGCGGTTAAATGTGCGTACCCGTCCGTAGAGTCAGAGCAAAATTTCTCAAGTTGAAGCAAGTTCAACTTCTCTCTCAAGTTCATGTTGATGGCGTCTAGAAAGTCAAAATCAACACTTCGAGGGTTTATCACCCCTCTTTTCAACAAATTGCCATATACTTTCTCCTGTTCCTCGGATTTAAACAAATCCAATCGATTTCCTTTCATCTTCGCTGCCACACCCATTCTCGGTTGAAACTCAAGGAACATTCTATCATCATCGTTCCCTTCAATTAAATTTTGTCCAGGTACACGAGGATCACTTGGAATATTTGCAAGTGCATCCTCTGCTTTTCCTCTCGGAGCAATTCCTAACTCCTCCATTCTCCGCAGAAAAAGATATTCATTTCCATAGTTCTTATCCTTAAGGAAATCGTCTATGTAATTCAATGGTGTACCGGTGATTTTCAACGCACGATAAAGCTTGTAGATATAGGAGGGTTTTGGACTCTTACGGTCGGCTTCCTCGATTATCTCTTCTTCAAGATGATGACTTTCACCATGTGGGGTAGGAGGCGATGAATGACGTGGATGAGGACGAATCGGACTTTGTTGCTGACTTGAAAAGTCTTCCTCCTCGCAAGATCGAAGTGTATTGGTCCCTTCTCCATTCTTTGTGGTCCCCGCTTGCTATTCTCGATGATTTCCTCGAAGAAGACATTCTTCTTTGTCGATTTGAGAGATTCCTTCGCTTGCTTCCCAAAGAAAAATGACCACTTTCTCGACGATGAACAAGAGATTGAAACAGTTCGGGAGAAGAGTACTTTTTAGGGTTTTGACGATTGAGGAAAAAGCTGTATATATATATTTAACTCACTTTTTGAAAAAGGAAGTTCAATCGACACGAGGAAAGTGTACGAACATTTCTTTTCAAAATCAATAATCCGCCAAAATTAATCTTTTTGAAAAGACAAGTTTTTTGATTTTCACACGTATAATAACCGAACAACAAAATCGTATCTTTTCGAGTTCGAATAAAATAGCCACTTACGCCTATAGCCATGAATGTCCGAGTCCGAAGATCTAGAGACTGAGAGATTAGAGTCTAAGGACTGTTGAGTCTTTAGACTTTAACTTCTTCAAGCTTCAAAATGTTGAGTCTTGAAAGGATAGCGTCGAATTGATTTTTCTCCAAAGGCTTTGTGAAAATATCCGCTAGTTGACTTTTTGAATCAACAAATTGAATCGAGATTTCTCCGTTTTGAATATGATCTCTAATGAAGTGGTGTCGAATCTCAATATGCTTTGCTCTTGAATGAAGAATTGGATTTTTGGTAAGATTGATCGCGCTGGTGTTGTCACATCCGATTTCCGTGCATGAGTCTTCAATGCCAAAGTCTTGTAGCTGTTGTTTGATCCATAGAATTTGCGAACAGCAACTTCCAAGAGCTACATACTCAGCTTCTGTTGTTGAAAGAGCCACGGTACTTTGTTTCCTTGAAAACCAAGATACTCGTTCTATTTCCAAGCAACCGACAAGTTCCGTGCTCTTTCTATCGACTCTGCAACCGGCCAGATCTGCATCTGAGTACCCTAGAAGATCAAAGTCTCCTTTCTTTGGATACCAAAGACCGATGCTTGAAGATGAGGCAATGTATTTGATAATTCGTTTCACGGCACTGAGATGTGATTCTCTAGGATCTGATTGAAACCTAGCATAGACACAAACACTTAACAAAATATCGTGTCTAGAAGCGAAAGATAAAGAAGTGAACCAATCATGCTTCGTATAGCTTTTGATCTACTTTCTTCCCTTCTTCATCCTTGTCTATCTTATGAGAACATGACATTGGTATGTCGGTCTTTTTGCATTTTTCTAATCCAAATCTTTTGACAAGATCATTTGCATATTTTTCTTGATGAATAAAAGTTCCTTCCTTCATTTGCTTCACTTGGAGTCCAAGAAAGAATGTTAATTCTCCCATCATACTCATTTCAAACTCATCCCGCATAGACTTAGAAAATTTCTTGCATAGGCTTTCATTAGGAGATCCAAATATAATATCGTCTACATATATTTGAACAAGTAAAAAGCTTTTGATTTCCTTTTTGATAAATAAGGTAGTATCTACTTTACCTTTGACAAAACCGTTATGTATTAGGAACTTACTTAGCCTATCATACCAAGCTCGAGGTGCTTGCTTTAAACCATACAAGGCCTTTTCGCCTAAAGACCGAATCGGCTTCTTTGGGTCTTCAAATCCGTGTGGTTGTTCCACATAAACTTCCTCATGGATGAATTCATTTAGAAATGCACTCTTAACGTCCATTTGGAATAACCTGAAATTTTTATAGCAAGCAAACGCAAGTAATAGACGAATAGCTTCTAACCTTGCTACTGGTGCGTAGGTCTCATCATAGTCTATTCCTTCCTCTTGTGTGTATCCTTTGGCCACGAGTCCGGCTTTGTTCCGTACGACTTTTCCATCCTCGTTCATCTTGTTCCCGAATACCCATTTGGTTCCAATAATGCTTTACCTTTTGGTTTAGATGTCGATCCTGGACATCATTGATATTAAACTGTCTGAGTTCTTCTTGCATAGCTTCAATCCAACTTTCATCAGATAAAGCTTCTTCTATGCTTTTTGGTTGAATTTCAGAGATTAGAGCCACAGCACTAGATTCTTCACGTCTTTTTGATCTGGTGCGGATTCCTTCATTGATTTCACCGATAATGAGATCTTCGGGATGACTGGATTTGTGCTTCCAAGATTCTTGGTTGATTTTCCCGGTTGATGATCTCTTTCTTTATTTGAATCTTCAAGAACATCTTGATGTTGGACTTCCGAGACCGAGATGCTTCTTGAGTTGTAAGTCTTGAAAGATCTGGAGTTGGTTCAGACTCTTCATATTGAGTCTGACTAGATTCAACTTGCGTTGAGTCTTGGAATTTGACATTCATTGATTCCTCCACCGATTGGCTTTTCTTGTTAAAGACTCTGTAAGCCTTGCTTGTCGTAGAATATCCAAGAAAAATGCCTTCATCTGATCTTTCTTCAAACTTACCAACTCGATCATTTGCATTTTTCAAAATAAAGCATTTGCAACCGAACAGATGAAAATATGAAACAATAGGCTTCTTACCTTTGAATAATTCATAGGGGGTTTTCTCTAAAATAGGTCTTAGAAAGACTCTATTGATGATGTAACATGCTGTTGAAAAACTTGACTTCAGCCCAAAATCGAGAAGAAATTTTACTTTCAATTAAAAGAGTTCTAGCCATTTCTTGAAGAGATCTATTCTTTCTTTCCACAACTCCATTTTGTTCGAGTATATGGAGAGGAAAATACATGATTAAAACCAGATTTATCACAAAACTTTGTAAAGTTTTGGTTTTCAAATTCACTTCCATGATCTTTCTTATACTTGAAATAGTACATCCTTTTTCATTTTGAACCTTTTTAGCAAACTTTTCAAAGTACGAAAAGGTTTCGACTTATTTGCGAAAAATATACCTGTGTAAAACGAGAGTAATCATCCACAATTACTAGACAATATTTCTTACCTCCAATGCTCGGGTTCTTGTTGGTCCAAAGAGATCCATATGCAAAGAACGGAGAACATGATTAGTAGAGATATGTTTTATATGCTTAAATGAATTTCTTACCTATTTTCCCGAATACATGGTGTGCATGAGTCGACTTTTGATAAGGTAATTTTGGTAGACCTTGAACAAGCTTCTTTGATGAGATTTTGGCTAATTGCTTCATGTTGACATGGCCAAGCTTTCTATGCCATAAGACCGCTTCATCTTGAATTGAGATGAGACATTGCGTTTCATTTGGTCTTACATCAAGAAGGTAGATATTTCCATGCCTTCGACCCATGAAAGACTCGAGTTGAGTCTTTGCTTATTCCAGAACATATGCCTTCTTGAAAAGAGATCTTGAACCCAAGATCACACGCTTGGCTAATGCCGAGAAGATTATAGTTGAGTCCTTCCACTAAAGAAACATTGCTTATTGTGAGATTTCCAATTTTAACAGCCCAAATCCCACAATGCTTCCTTTGTTTCCACCAAATGAAACTTTTCCACCATTTACTTGAACAATCTTTATAAAGCAATTTGAGTCTCCTCGTCATGTGTCTTGAGCATCCGCCGTCAAGATACCATTTTACCTTCTTTTTGACAGAGACCTGTAATCAAAGGAGAGTCTCAAGCTTTTTTTGGTACCCAAATTTTCTTGGGTCCTTTGGTGTTAGTAGGATAAGCATTATTAGGCCATACCCTTTTAACAGGCTTCCAGATCATAGGACACTCTTTTTCAAAGTGATCTTGACTGCTACACTTTGAACACCTTAGAGCATTTCGACCTACGACTTTACAAAAACCTTTTGAAATGATTTTTGTACGCTTCTCTCGATGGTCTTTTCTTGATTCTTTCTTTTACTTTCGGAAAATCAATCAAAGGGATTGTTTCGCTGTCATTCCTAAACCAGACTTGTTGAAGTAAGGTCTTTGAACCGAAAGAACTTTCTCGAGTTTTTCGGACCCTATTGAAAATTTCTTTGAAATATTTGACAAGTCGGTTTTCGGAAAGCATTTTCTTTCGAAAGTTTATCTTCATTCTCTTTAAGAGTAGAAACATTCAAGTCTAGACTTTTCACTTTTTCTTCTAAAATATTTTCCTTTTGTTTTAAAGCTGAGTTTTCCTTTTCGGTTCGGAAATCTTTTTGAGAGAAGTCTTAAGACTCAAACATAATTCATCAATATATTTAGAGACTTTGACAGAATTTTAAAATCACTTACCTCAAATTCACCGTCCGAATCGATCCGAGTCCGAGTCCGATTGTGCCATTAGACACGATTGGCATATTCCTCATCACTTTCTTCACACTCGTATCGCTCCGTGTTTCGGCTTTGAGAGCTTTTCGAGACTTTTCGGTTTTTCCTCTCTTCTTCTTCGAAGAGGACAGGTTGGGTCCGATGTGTCCCTTTTTCTTACATTCGAAGCGACTACATCTTTGTTTGGTTCTTCATCAACAAACTTGGTTTGCTTTGTTTCGAAAACTTTGTTTTCTTGAGTTGAACCTTCTTCATTTTCTATTCAGCTTTCTCAATCTTCTTATCATAAGAGCAAGCTCCTCATCATCCGGATCTTCTTCGAATCAGTATCATCGAATCATCATTAGATCTTAATGCAATGGATTTCTTACCTCTTGGATCTTCGTCTTCATTGATTCGCTCCACTTCGTAAGATTGAAGAGTTCCAATCAGCTCATCCACGATATAATGGCATAATTCTTTGCGTCTCTCGTATTGAAGTCTTTATATGATTCCAATCCTTGGAGAGTCCTCTCAAAGAACTTGTTCACCTTCATAGGATCGGTAATTTTCTGTCCTTGATTATCAAGTCCATTGACAATATCTCGTAAACGGCTAAACATGTCGGTTATAGATTCTCCCGGTTTCATTTTGAAGGCTTCGTATTGACCAAGAAGAATATTAATTCTGGTCTCCTTCACTCGGCTCCCGTCCCTTCATAGGTAATATGTAATCTATCCCGACTTCTTTTGCTTTGTGACACAAGAAGATATTCTCATTATATTCGGTTGGTGACAAAGCACAATATAAACAATAAATTGCTTTTGCATCGAGTGCTTGTCTCTTGTTTATCTCATCTTGAGACATTCCGCTGGTCTCAACAGTTTCTTTCCCTCTTTCAGATACTGATGCAACAGTAGGAGTGATTCCTCTCTCCACAACATCCCATTCCGAGGATCCTTAGATCGTAGGAAAGCTTTCATCTTGTTCTTCCGGATGTTGTAATCCTTTCCATCGAAGTAGGGTGGTCTCGGTATTGCTTTGACCTTCCACCAGCCCCGATGCTAGCATACTAGCCATGGATCTTTTACTATGAAGTAAAACACTTCAAATAGAGTAAGAACACGTGCTCGATACCAATTGATATAGCTAGTACGATTACCTAGAGGGGGTGAATAGGTATAAAAGATTTTTCTTTTGATAATTACACACTACTTAGATAGATAAACGATTTGCAGCAATTAAAAAACAATCGTAAGACGAGTAAGGGAAAGAGAGAATTAGACACGCGGTTTATAGTGGTTCGGCTTGTTTCAAGCCTACGTCCACTCTTTTCGCACCGATGACCCAATTGGCTGGATTCCACTATGAACAAAGAGATGTTACGGTGATGATCTTCCTTGACTTCTTGGTGTAGACGATCTTCCACACTCTCAAGGTATCACTAGAAATGAATACTCTCTGTGTATACAATTTCGCTCAAATAGTATCGACTAATAATCAAGGATCTTCAGACTTTGGAATTTTTCTATCGATCACACACTTTAAAACAACTTGAATGTCTTCCTTTTATACTCCTTTATGCCATCATAGCCGTTGGCACTTACCAAAGGAATTCCTCCAATCTTCCCGTTGGACGGAATCAATCACGAAGATCATTCGAGCTATTTAAGGAACATGGCGATAGCCCATCAATCTCGTTCGCCCATACAATCGGGATCTTGGTTTCCAAGAATAGAACATTCCAAGAATACTTCGACAACCATCGGATCTTCAATCGATCTAGATAAGAACAAACAAAGAATCCGAGATGTTTATCCAACCAAGGGATCTTTTCCGAGAGGATAGGATCGAATCCTCAACCATAAGCTTCGGCTCTGGATTTCCTTTACTACTAGATTAGAAAGACTGTCAGTGAGAATAATCTTGAGTCTTGAGTCTTGAGTCTTGAAATAATAAAGTCTTGAGACTTTAATCTTTGGTCTCCGAATATCCAGACTTTAGACTGATAGAAACGTTTTGTCAGCTTCAAAAGATTCTGGAAAGATTTCTCCAACAATTAGCCGTCACCGGTGTGTGTTGGTGGACGTCGGTTGCAGTAGATTCTAGACTGAAGCTCCTTCAGAAAAGCCGTAAGGAATGCTGTATCCGATGTGTGTTAGAGAATGTAGCCGTGCTCAAAGGAGTGAAACGGAACCTGGCTATGTTAGAGGACCAATGTGTGTCGGGTAAAACTGCCTGTGCGGGTAGTAATAATCAATTGAAACACATTTGATTGAGATAGATGGGTCGGATTATGGGACAAAACTGTATGGCATTGTATGGGACGTGTCATAACGATTTGGCCCTATAATCAGGACCCATGTTATTATTTGGAAATTAAGTGTGGCGTTCCAGCTGATGAGCTTGATTGTTGCTTATGTTTTCTTGCGGTCTGTGATATAAATTATACTAACTTACAGGGAGGATCTGAGACGAGGTAAGTCTTTGTGGTTGTATGATGATGTGGCTAGGACGCTTCTAGGCATATTACCCTCTTAATCGGGGTTTAGAGTATGAACTCACTGAGATTTATATCTCACCCCATTGTGGGCTCAATTTTCAAGGCCGTAGAGTGGAGGATCTGGAGTCGAACTAAAGGGATCTAAAGTGTAGGTTAGATAGAACATCTTATTTTGAGAGTTGATCTTTTGAAGTCTTTTGATTGTAGACTTTTGTACATGACTAAGCATGTCTATAAAAGCATGTTTTGTTTGTGAATCTATTGTCTAGCTTTTCTATCCCGAGATAGTTACTGTCAGGGGATTTGTTATTTGCTTCCGCATGTGCAATAAAAAGAAAGGGTCGGTGACTCGTTCTAGGAAGTCGCAAATTTATATCGACTACATAGGGATGTGCGCGTGTTTGAGGATTGGGGCATGACAGCCTTGCTTGTGGCTGCTAAGGCCATGGCAGCCTTCGCCTAGCGTCACCCAAGGCTTGAGTGAAGATGACCATGGCTTCGCCAACTGCAGGCAAGGCTGCCTTCGCCCACTATAAGGCCAAGCCAAGGCCATGACCTTGCTAGCAACTAGCAAGTGCTTTGCAATCCTCACCTAGGCTCGTCGAGCACTATAGGGGAGAAAAGAAAAATGGGGAAAAAGAGGAAAAGAAGAAGAAGAAAAAGATAAATAAAAAATTATTAAAATTATGCACGTAGCATCGGCAATGCCAGTCGGCAAAAATTGGTCAAATGGATTAATAAGTTATTTCTGACACAAGATGAAATTATTGGAACAACTACAATTTTACCGTTCATAGTAGTTTTTAGAGGTAAGCTCTCGACTCGCTTGAAAATGGCAATACTGCTCTTTGAATGTTTATTTTGTTAGGAGCCGCATTCTCCACCTTGAATGTTGAAGAAATAGCGTTAGCATGGAAATAGAAAGACGATTTCTCTGATTATGATGAAAGCAAGACTTTAACATTTTGCCCGAGTATTCCCGTTCACGAGGACTAAGTTTTTTGTCACGATTCCATCATAAAAGAGAGACATCATTGAGAGACCAACAAATGTGATCATCAATCGGTCCGTCCGATTAGGTTCAAAATTTCGCCCACAATACGTGATCTTAATTCTTTTCAAAAGCTCGGGGTAAGTTTCAAATGAAAAATTTTCAAACGAAATAAGATTTCAATTTGCGCAAAGTAAGATTTCAAACTCATGATTGAAATTTTCTGTGCAAACCATCTGTTCTACGGGTTAGACTATAAATATTGGCTTACGCCTTTATTTCGTTCTTTGTATGAACCATTCAATCCATTTTGAAAGCTCATATGTTAAAACTGAATATTGGAATTTTCCAATCACGGATTTAAACTGCTAGGACGTCCGATCGATTTCCATTGATTACCACATATTATGAAAATCATATGATAAAAATTTGAGAGAAACTAAAGAAATTCTAAGGGGTAAGAGATATTCTTACAATCGATGAAGCAAAGGGAGTTTTATAATCGCATAGACACACGCATGGGACTTGTGAGACATGACACCTAAAGCTAGGATATCCTATAGGAAAAAGATTATAACACTTACAACTGTACGTGGACAAGCTGCTTATATACATAGGAGAAAAAAGGAAAAGATATGATGGAATAATCTCAAAGTCACATTCTCTTTTACAGACAACATAAACTGAGTGCAGGATCGACAGCATATAGTTTTCACCTCAACCTTTTAGGGATCAATGAAACTAGTTATACAAAGACGAACGCGAGCACGTCATTCAAATAAGAAATGCTAAATATGTACTAAATTACTCCCTTGCAATTTTTGCTTTCTAACCAATTTGACAAGGTCAACTCGAGGGAATAAGTTGTAAAATTTCATGTAATCATAGGTGTTCAAAAAAATTTAAGCTATTAAATGAAGCATGGTGAATATTTAAATATTCCAATATTCAATCTCATATGTATGCTAAAATTTTGCCTAATAAAGAAATATGAAAAATATATAATCGAGAAGGCAAATGAAGATTTGGAAAGATTTGAACTTAAGACTATGACACACATGACACAATCAACTGTTATTTAGTATTTGAATTTTTGAATATAAATAAACCAACTGCACGTGACGATGTCACATCACATAAGGTTGTATCGAGTTTTAGCATCTCTCTTCCCAAAAATCTTTTGGAAGCAACTAGAAGAATCTTTTCTAGTGAAGGGTTTGGAGGAGGGGGCAAGATCTTTAGGAATTTCCGAACGGTACTTGTCAGTCTTGTGGGCCAAGAGGAGCCACACATGAGTGATGAGTTCACCTCCTCTTCTCAGTCGCTTGGCATGGTGATACACTTGACAGCTGTATGCTGCATAACACAGCATCTCCACCCAGATGCTGCTGATGATCTCCCACTTGTTGTCCATCATCCTCAGGTCGATCACGAGCTCCTGCACCTCCGACAACACATGCCAGCCGTGAGTGATCACCGTCGGCTTACTGAATTCCACAGGGTCTGGGACACCTTCATCTGCCAACGATAATTTGCTAATTGCTTCTCTAATGTCTCGTTGCCTCAAGAAAGGCCTCAGTGTGCAACAAGCGTACTCCAGCGTGATGTCGGCAGTGGTGAGGGACAACATGTAAGGACGCAGAGCAAGGAGGTATATCATGTAATCTGATAGGAGTTTGCTTCCTGTACAAGCATCGGAGTGATCTCCCTCTAATTCGTGCAGGATTTCTGTCGCAATGTGCCAGATAATGATGCTCCTATCGAATCTCATCTCGATGCTATTGCTCAGTCCTTGTTTCTCTCTGATGCCGTAAGTGTCGAGCGTCCAGTCGCCTCTTTCTGTGAAGGGCAGGAGGTGTCTTTGCTTCTCTAGCTCTGCCATGTTTTGAACAACCAGCACCTTGAGGGACGAGGGGATAGCCTGGCTGGAATGTAACCAATACCTTCTGAAGATCTCCCCTTTCTCAAACAAATCAAGTATCGTGGCGACAGGCTTTGACCATTGTTCGTACAAGAGGCGGCGGTTTAACAAATTGAGCTGCCCTACCGACCTCGACCATCTTCTGCTTCATGCACCGTCTGGCTAGAAATGGGAGGAGCCTTAGGACAAGCGGCGCCTTAAGGTGCATACTCATCTTCACCACTGCCCAATCCGAAAACGCCAGCATCGTGATTTGATAAAGCTCCAGAGATGTGACTGCCATCAGTAACGCATAGGTACAGGTGATGTACATATCGATCAAGAAGGCATTCTTGAAGATCACGGCAAATCCACACAAGGTAGACACCAAGCAGAAGAAGCCGATGAAGCGGCCTATGAGGCCGCGTTTTGTGTACAGAATGGGTGCTTTAGTGTAGAGCACATCGAACATGAAGTTCAGCTCGATCTCGGTCATGGTGAAAGCACGGTCAGCGGGGTAACTGTCGATGGACATCCAATCGCGGGATATGAAGAGAGGGTGGTACAGCCAGTTCACGAGATGGGGCTTCAAACAGTCGAACCGATAGTAGGCCTTCAAGACGTCCTTTGTGGACGCGAACTTCTCGTCGTCAGGGAACGCTTCAAACACTTGCTTAATGCCGGCTTCTTCGGACGTGTCCTCCGTGGTCACGCTCGAGTTCTCATCATACACGGATTGGAGAGCCCAGACCCACCCCACCGACTTTATGATTCCAGCCACGAACAAGGGGAAGTACAGAATTGAGACCGGGGATGAGCTGTCCCAACAGCGAATGAGAATCCAAACCACAACGCCCACCGTAGCCCCAATGTTCAATATTTGTCTCAATCCCAGCCGGTTGTCTTCCACCGCATAGGCCGTTATGCCGTCTGCGTACCCGAGTTGCATCAGAAGCAACGGGGCCAATAGCCCTTGCAAGACCACATCGTAACCTGGATTTTTAGGATCGTCGATGCGGACCACAGTAAGCTTTCCCAGCGCGATTGTCGCAAAGTAAGAAAGTAGCAAATATGTGGCCCAGATGACGAGATTAGCTGGAATCCACGTCACATATTTCCGACGACTGCCTAATATTGCGAGAACAATCTTGCAGGCAACGGTTGCGACGACCAAGAGCTGAATCCCCCACGCCACCCACAGGCGTTTTACAAAGGAAATGCAAGCGATCAAACTCATGGCAGCTTCGTTCAGGTGTGCTTACTTGACATCAATGCAAATGCAGAGTTAGGAAATTTTTCACATTGTTTCTGAAGAATAATTACAAAGTGCTTGCACCAAACTGCATAAATGCTTACATAATTGCATAATATGTTTCAAGTGACCCACCGATCAAACACGGCACGCTTAAATATTTTATACTACTTCCTTACATTCTCTGTGTTTCACTTGATATTGATAATGACTGTCAGGCATTGCAGATACCCAAGGACTAGAAAGAAGATTCAAAAGCAATTAAAATTCTTCTTTTTAATAATTTTAAATTAATTTAGTTCATTGAAAGTCCAGGCAAAGAGAATACATAGGTAGATGTTTTTTTTTTTTTTTTTTTTTTTGCAAGATTGTTTGTTTACATTTAAGCAAAAATTAAAAAAAAAAAAAAAGGTATCCTTTTTTGTTTTCCCGTCAAATTTTAAAAAAATATATATGTGAATCTACACATTAATAATTGAATGATGTGAAAGTGTTAGGTTTTTAATTTTAAAAAGAATTAATATTCATGAGCCGGAAATTTTGGATTAAATAAATAGTAGAAAGTAAAACCAATTCAGACAAATCTTACTATTCAAAGTAAGTTGATTGAAAAACAAAGTGGCATTATATTTGCCCACTTGCCCATCTCTTCTCCATGTTCATCTCCAATTCCTTAACGATTCAAAGTAAATTGTTGTACTACAAGCATTTTCTTAACTTAAATAAGATCAAAGGTGCCTAATAACGCAAGGAAAGTTCCTAAAGGAAAGAATGATTTATTCCAAGTAAATCTTCCAATTACATATGGAAAAAATAATAACATTTCTTTTATTATAAACTTTTCTTTGTTGACACCACTAAATAACATCGACTATTTCTCATGGGCTTGGCCACACAAAATTATTGGTGTTCCAATGGATTTTATCATCGTACATTCTTGGTTTACAAAGGGTAAATACAAAAAAAAAAAAAAATATAAGAAATAGCAATTTCATTATATTTTCTTATAAATTTTGAAGATTTTACCTTAAATTTTTAGTTACATACTTTTTTCAGTATATAAATTCTGACATTAAAGAATAATTAAGAATTTCATTTTCCGGCGAAAGGACATTTTTCACATGTTGAGTTTTATTCATCTTTTGTTGGATTTTCAATGTGCATCGGGGATCGAAGAAAGAAAAAGTAAGTACAACTACCAAATTCACGTAAGGCAATCATCATAAGCATCCAAATCGGCAGCGTAGCGAAACTTTGGAAGCCAAAGCCCTTATTAAAGGCAAAAAGGGCGGCAAGGGCAAAGGCCTCCTATTCCTCTAGACAGGACAGATGGGATTCTTGCTTCCATATGCCACCCGCTAAAACTCTTCTTTGAATGCCCAAAGAGATAGCGTTTTATTTCGCCCAACCTTCATATTGCAAGTTTGTTCACCAAGTCTCACATTCGTGCTCGGCATGAATTTTTTTTTTTTGGACGATGGGACATGTGTCAATAATGGGCCACGTGTCAATTCCTCATTAGGCAATTGTGAAGCACCAAAAGACCATTATTACTGTTCACATAATTTTTCGCGTCTTAGTTAAAACATAAATATAGTTATTTATCCAAGTGATAGGGTAAAAACAGTGATTATTTTGAGAACTTCTGTACAGAAAGGTGGAGCGCAGTGATCAAACCCATCTCCATATGAGTTTTCTCCACATTGCTCTACCAGGTAAAAACTCCTAAAAGTTTCCAAACCCAATTTACTAACCCTCCACTCCTACAATAACTATTTATCTTTCTCCAAATTTGCTTGGACGCAATTTTGTGGCTCAACAGATTTGTTCTGCTTTTCATCCACTATTTTATTTTATTTTTTCAAATTTGAACAAATGATGAATTACTGGACTTTCCGAATCATTTCGTTTTTGGGATTTTCTTTTATTTAGCCTCCACATTCTATTGAGGATCTCTAACTAAAGGTGCGTTCTCCACAAATTCTTTAGATGTGGCTTTTAAGTTAAAAAAAAAAAAATCAAAACTAATTTTCAAATAAAAAGAGAGAAGGGAAAAGGTGGAGGAGAGTTGTTCCGGGAGTATTTAGCAAGACCGTGCCAATTCCCAAGTAGATAGGATATTTGCATTGCCCTTGAACCTTTGATTTCAAGTTTTTGAAATCTGAAGCCTACTTTATAGACCTACAATGGAACCTTGAACTTCTCAATTCCACCGGTTCTAAGGTACCCATACTGAATTGTACTTTTTCAAATTATTTTTGGTGAAAAAAATTGTCACGGTTTTAGTTATTAACACATTGAACATTCAACATAACACATAACTGGATTACATGTTAAAATACATGTTAATGTCTAAAGATAATTCCTGTAATCCTACCTCATTTCAAAACCTGCTGATCTATATCCCATTCACATAGGAGAGTTCGCATTCAATGGCATATTTGCTATACTTTTCTTGACATAGCAATGTTTATATGTTGAAGGGATAGAGAAGGGTCATAATTTCTCTTGGTAATTCTTTCCCTAGTTGGAAATTGAACATCGAGAACAAGCATAAAAAGGTGCTGTAACTTTTTATAGAGAATAGTCAAGTGAACTAACCAATGATTTACGTACAATAATCACTCGCCAAAGCATCCAACGCATAGAGCGTACAAACATCTTTTCCTAGAAGTAATGTGGGTTAGTAAGCATGACAAGCAAATGCGAGAAAAAGGTGCAATGAAACACGAGGCTGGTGGCACAAAACCTGAACTCGAGGGCTGATGAATCCCAGAAGTATGATTCAGAAGACGTCGACACCAACATCGGAAAAATTGGAGAAACAGAAGCAGAGAAAAGGATCGTCGATCTTTGTCCCGAGAAACATTGTGAAGGGACAAGTACAAGAAATGACGGATTTCCTCTCTTAGCTGGCTTAGCACTTGTGTCTTAATAGATACAGCAATCAACTGTTCGTTGGAATATCCGTCTATCAAAAAAAAAAAAAAGAAAACGAAGGAATAAAAAAGGGCAAAGAAAATGGAATAAAAAGCAGAATGGGAATTTGATTATTTGCTTGCAACTTTTGTCTGAGGCCCTTTTTCTCTTTTGTTTGGCCTGATGGGTACGCAAACATGTCTGAAGCTTCGTTGTCTATCTTTATGATAACGCATGATTCTCGTTCCGTTGCGCATCTTTAGCTTTTGGATTAGATAAATAAAAGGCTACTCTAACATTGACATCGGGTCTCTTTAGCTTTTGGATTAGATAAATGAAAGGCTACTCTAACATCGATATCGGGTCTCGATGAAATTGCAGAGAGACTTCGGGTCCGTTTTATTTCCCGAGAAAGTTGAGATGACTGACTGGTAAATATTTTGTACCGAATTTATTTTCAGGAAAAGTGGTTTAATTTTCTTGAATTTGGTAGGATTTTTCAAATGAGCTAAAAATCATTATTGGAAATTTGTTTTCAGAAAACCTAGACCACATTTAAGACATTTAAACCTAGGTCCAGTGTTATTCCTGCGGTAGATTAGGCCATTATGCAATGTACTGTCCGCACATCCCTTTTAGTGAAGCGAAGATGGCCGGTAAAGAAAAGATGGCCTTTGGTCAGTGGCTACGCGCTGAGGTCAAAGAGCATAGTCCATATTGGCACGCCTTCTATGAAGATGGGTCTCCCTCTGATGGCCCTGAGGAAGTTATCCCCGAAACTCCCCCTTTCCGGACATCTAATGCACTAGCTCTGCCATCTGATGCACACATCGAGCAAGTAGTTCATAAGGCAAGCATAGACAGAACGAGACCAGTCACTACAGATATGATTCCCCTATCATCAAAACTGAAAGGAGCCCAACAGTTGCCTCTGGGAAAGGATTCCAGTGTTTCTACCTTCGTAGCGGATACCGATGCTGCAATGCAACAATTGACCCCTACAGCAAAAGAAGCTAATCTGTCCCGCTCCTTGCCTGCTACTACAGAACAAGCTTTGATTCCAGCTTTTGCTCAGGATCTCGGGCATCGCTCTCAACTAATAGCAGCTGTCAATAAGAAGAAAGCAAAGCCTTCTTACCTTCCTACTAAAGCAGGGACAGCAAAGAAACTCAAAAGATATACCCCCTATGATCTACACTCAGAGCAAGTTGATGAAACTCAATTACTTGAAACTCCTGTCATGATGGCTGATGAAGTCAGTAACTGGGCTGAGGTGGCTTGCCCGACAAAGCCACCGGTTGTCAAATGAAGATCCTCTCCTGGAACTGTCAGGGTCTTGGCTCTCCCCTGACGGTTCAAGCTCTAACGGCCCTAGTGGCCAAAGAGAAGCCGGATGTTATTTTTTTGATGGAGACAAAGAACAGCGAGTTGCTCCTTTCTAGAATACAGCGGAAACTGCGTTTCATTAACTCTTATATTTACAATCCCATAGGTACAGCTGGAGGTCTGGCTATGTTTTGGCATTCTCATGTTTCTATACAGGTGGAACTAGCTACTCCAGATTTTTTTGATACTATCTGTTCCGAGACAGGAAGGGGAATTCGTATGAGACTGACCTGCATACATGCTCCAGCGACTCCTGATTTGCGCCAACCTTTATGGACTGCCCTCACTCGACTGGCTCTCATCAACTCTTTACCCAGGTCCGTGTAGGAGACTTCAATGAAATAGCCTACCACTGGGAAAAGTTTGGTAAACGACCCCCTGCTTTTTCACGAATGCAAGCTTTTAGAGAAGTATTACATGATTGTGCACTGATGGATGTTGAAAGTAAAGGTTGCGCTTTCACCTGGTCCAACAATCGCGAAGGGGAAGAACTGGTTAAGGAGCGGTTGGATAGAGTTCTGTGTACCTACAACTGGCGGATAACTTTTCCTGAGGCTGAAGTCTTGGCTCTCCCCGCAGTAGGGTCTGATCACAGCCCTTTGTTACTTAATACTGATGGCCAGCAGCGTCGTAAAGCCAAGATCTTCAAATTCGAAGCTTTCTGGTTGCATCATCAGTCTTGTCGGCAAATTATTCAGGAGGCCTGGTCATTAGCTCGAGCAAAGGGACATCACCTGCCACAAGCATTAAAACAGGTTAGTTGGGCTCTGTTGCGATGGAGTAAAGTTAGTTTTCCTAAAGCGGACGAACAGATTAAGCACATTCAGCAGCAACTTCAGTCACTTGCAAATCAAACACATGTTTCCTTTGACAAGCAAATAGTGCAGCAACTAAAAGATAAGCTCCAACACGCTTGGCAGCAGGAGGAATTGTATTGGGCGTCGAGGTCTAGGATTAACTGGCTCCGGTGGGGTGATAGGAACACTAGATTTTTTCATGCCACCACTATCCAACACAGAAACAGAAACAGAATAAGGGTGCTACTCGATGAAGAACAAAGGTGGGTTACTAATGATCGGCATCTCAAGAAAATGACGATGGACTTCTATTCTACACTTTATAAATCACAAGGAAGTCGTGATTATGGGCCGATTCTTGCGAAATGTGGCAGGGTCATTACTAATGATATGAACATACACCTCATTTCAGAAGTCACCCGAGAGGAGGTCAAGCGAGCCGTTTTTCAGCTGGGAAAGAATAAGGCCCCAGGCCCGGATGGCTTCAACGGTCTCTTTTACCATCATCATTGGGATATATTAGAAGAAGAGGTATTCTTCTCGGTTCAGCAATTTTTTCGATCGGGTTTTATGCCACCGGATTTAAACCGAACCACTCTCACTCTTATTCCAAAAGTCTCGAATCCGGACAGCTTAGACCAATACAGACCTATTAGCCTTTGTAACTTTGCCTATAAGATCATATCCAAAGTGATTGCTAACCGGCTAAAACCCCTCCTGCCCGACCTCATCTCTACTGAGCAAAGTGCATTTGTCAACGGTCGCCAAATACAAGACAATATCCTAATAGTGCAAGAGGTTCTACATCAGCTCAAAACCAGGAATCGCAAGCGAAAATTTCAGGCTGTTGTAAAAACGGATATGAAAAAAGCGTACGACCGAGTCGAATGGGATTTTCTGCATGACTACTTACTCAGGTTAGGATTCCATTCTACTTGGGTTATGTGGATTATGCAATGCATCACTACTGTTTCTATTAGTGTCAACTTTAATGGGGAACAGCTAGAGTATTTCTACCCCACGCGAGGTTTAAGGCAAGGAGATCCTTTATCTCCCTATCTGTTTATTCTTATGGCGAACTTGCTGTCTACTCTCATCCATCAAGCTATTCATATGGGAAATCTTAAGGGTATCCAACTAAATAGGTGGTGTCCTATATTAACTCATTTGTTTTATGCTGATGATGCCATCTTTTTTCTACATGGTTCAATTCATGAATGCCAAGAACTATCTAATATTCTGAACCAGTATTGTCTTGCCACGGGACAGGCCATAAATAGAAATAAGTCGGGTATTTTCTTTAGCAAAGGCTGCCCCGACCGACTTAAGGCGACTCTAGTCCATGAGATCAGACTACCTATGATAGCTACTACTGGGAAATATCTTGGTATTCCATCTGATTGGGGACGCTCTAAACGAGACATGTTTGCATGGATCTTAAGCCGAGTTAATGTCAAGCTTGATGGGTGGAAGGAAAATCTAATTTCTAAGGGGGGTAAGGAAGTCCTTATCAAGAGTGTTGTCCAGGCCATTCCACATTACGCTATGTCCATTTTTAAGATACCTGTTTCGCTTTGCCAATCTATTGAAAAAAAGATTGCCCGCTTTTGGTGGCAAACGGATAGCCGGAAATCTGGAATCCATTGGAAACACTGGGAGATTCTGAAGACTAGGAAGAATATGGGAGGTTTAGGATTTCGAGACCTAGTGGCTTTCAATAGAGCTATGTTAGGTAAACAGGCCTGGCATCTAATACAGAATCCTACTTCTTTATGGGTATCTCTTTTCAAAGGGCTGTATTTCCATTCTCAAGATTTTTCACAGCTTCAAAGGGTACTAGATCTTCCCTGGGTTGGCGAGTCTTCTAATGGGAAGGGATTCCATTTCATCTAAGCTGCGGTGGTCGGTAGGGGATGGTCAGCACATTCGGATTCGAGAAGATCTTTGGCTTCCTAAAGGTAGAATAGGCGGAACTGCTGTTGCACAGGAACCTCAACGAGTTGCTGATTTAATTGATTCAGAAACTAAGCGATGGGATCTATCTTTACTGGAACGTTTTTATGATGTGGAGACTACTGCAGAAATTCTCAAGATCCCGATTAGGCCAGAATATACCACTGACAAGGTAATCTGGCCGTGTACTGTTCAAGGCAGATTTACTGTGAAAAGTGCCTATAGTGTTCTTCGGCAAGAGGCTCCTAATCCTTCACTTAATAGAGCTTCATCCTCATATTCTCCACCACAGAAACTATGGACTACCATCTGGCAACTTAAGATTGCTCCCAAACTCAAATTTTTCCTCTGGTCACTCTGTCAGAACGCGTTACCAACAAGAGAAAATCTATTTCGCAGACAGATTAGTGATTCTCCTATATGTACCCTTTGTTCCTCTAAGACGCCTGAGACTATGGAGCATTTATTTTTATGCTGCCCCTGGACCTCACAGGTATGGTCTCATCCTCAAGTCAGAGTTTCTACACAATTTACAGCAATTCGTCGCATAGAGGAATGGTTTCAGCATCTGTCAACAACATACAAGACGGTACCTGGTTTGGAGTTGATCGCCACCCTATTGTGGCAGATATGGAAGTCTCGTAATCGCTTCGTCTTTGTTCGCCAGAAACCCGATCCCTTTCAGGTTGTTGCTCACTCCCTGGCACAGGTTCGCACGGCTGCTCTCGCCTCAGATGCAGTCCCCGGACTCGGGTCATCCCACCGGCGTCCTGATCTCAGCACCCTATGGAGGCCACCAGATCCGGGCGTACTCAAGATCAACATTGATGGGGCTTATCAACCAGGAAGCAATACAGGTTCAGTAGCCTATCTTTGCCGGGATCACAACGGTAATCTGATTGAAGGTTTTACGAAGATCGTACCTGCGGATTCCGCTCTGCAGGTTGAGGCTCAAGCCCTAAATACCACTCTCAATCATCTGATCACCTCCTCCGAAAATAGGGTGTCTATCATCGAATCTGATTGTCTTCTCCTTGTTGAAGCGGTTCGGGATGCGGCAGAAACTCCATGGAAGATAAGATCTTTGGTATCCGAAGCTGTAGCTCTCATCTCGCGTCTCCCTCCCCTGTGCGTTCGCTCACGCCTAGAGATGCTAATGCGGCGGCCGACCGGGCCGCGAAAGCCCGCAATAGCGGCTCCTTACCCGAATCTTGGGCTTTGTCCCCTCCTGCTCCTCTCGTTAGATTTATTAGCTTTTGACTCTTATTACGCGGGATGTAATTATCCGTTTACCTAATGCATAGTTTCTTTCCGTCCAAAAAAAAAAAAAAAAAAAACCTAGGTCCAGTGCGCCATCACAGGACCTTGAGCCTCACAATAGGATCCAAGCACCCAAACCCGGACCTTGAGCCCTGGCCTCGAGTGCACGGGTCTGACATGAGAGGCCTCTAAGGACTTGTGGTCTTGGATGCTCGACTCAGCCCCTGGTGTCCAAAAGTCTAGGTGCTAGGGTCCAAGGTCCAAGTGTCCACTAGTTAGGGGCACTAGGGTCTCATGCCAAGCCCCCCTCGAGTCGTAAGTTAAGGTGTTAGGGTGTCCAATCTCACCACAAGGTCTGTAGTTGTTATAAAAGGGCAGTCCCAAGTTTTTATAAGAGAGAGTGTCCTAACAATTGTGGAAGTCGAGTTAGATTCTTGAAAATGAATATTAATTTTTTTAAAATGCAATTTTTTTAATTTAATATAGAAATATGTTCGTCATAAAATACATTTGTCATTAGATCATTTTCAAAGCAATGCCAAAATAATAGAAGATGAGAAAATATGTTCTAATAATTAGTTTTCCATAAAATAAAGGGAAATTTTCAAATAAGGGTCCGAAGTGCTCTCTCTTTTTCAAATAAGGGTCCAAAGTAGATCTTGTTTCAAATAAAGGTCTGAAGTGGTAAAATCTTCTCAAATAAGAGCCTAAACGGCCAAATCATCTCAAATAAGGGCCTAGTTGGTCGATGCCTATTCTAGCCATCGAAGAAAGGGTATTTTGGTCAAAAAAAAAAAATTATCTATATTTTTTTTTTTTTTTCTTTTTCTTTCCCTTTTCCTTTTTTTTTTTTTTTTCATTTTTCTCTTCCCTCCCTCGACCATCGCCATCCATGGCTAGCAGAGGTCGCCCACCTCAGGCGAGGGTGAGGGTTGCCCTCATCGGATTTGGTGAGTGTCACCAAGTCGGGGCAACCTAGGTGAGGCGACCCTTGCCTAACACCGGCAAGGGTGACCTCGTTTTACACAGGCAAGGGCAACCCTCGCTCAACGCCCTAGCGAGGAACACCCTTGCTTGACGCTTGGGGGTGGGGGGAGGGAGGGGTTGTCCTCGCCGGCTTAAGCCTAGGCGACCCTCGCTCGACGTCGATTGGGGTTGCCCTTGCTCAACACTAGCGAGGGCTACTCTCACCAAATCTAGTGAGGAGCCCCCTCGCCAAACGACAGTAAGGGCTGCCTTCACCTAAGTCCAACGACCTCCGCCATGGCTAGCGAAAGGAAGGGGAAAAAGGAAAAAATATTATAAAAAAAAAGGAAAAAAGAAATAAAAAGAAATAAATATAAAACATTAAGTTAAAAGATGAAAACGCCCTTCGATTTGAGAGGTTAGATCCTTTTGGGAAATTGATATGATTACTTCGTGCCTTTATTTGAAACAAGTTTCACTTTGGATCTTTATTTGAGATCATTTGGCCACTTCAAGCCATTTTTTGAAACAATATCCATTTCAAGCCATTATTTAAGAAAATGAAGGCACTTCATGCCCTTATTTGGAATTTTCCCTAAAATAAATGTAACTCTTCATGGTTACGAAAATTTAATCCGAGGCCTCCTATAAGAACTTATAGGATCCACTAGATTAAGAAAACTATGATAAGGTGGCTTATTATACAGTTTTCAAATCCAAGCCGAAAAAACAAAAAACTTCATGTAATTTGATATAATTAAGTTAACTAATGAATAACGCTAGTACAATATAATGTTTTACTAAAATTACAATTAATTCAAGGACTTAGTGGGAAGACTATTTTATCCAGTCTCTTGAATGTCTCATCGTAGCCTTTTTGACCGAAGGGCTACATCCACCATTTCGGAATGCTATATTTATTTATTTATTTATTGATGGGATGGCATTGCTTTCACAAAAGGCTCCTTCTAACCTTTCAAAATTGGCTTGCTGTGTTCAATGAGTTCTTCGGCTATTCAGTGAACTTGAGGGGGTTTCAACCAATAAGCCTACTTATACATCTGTCGTCTCTCATCTTCACTTTACTTACTATATATATATATAGAAGATTATAATGAGTTTCAGTTATTTCTAAGCGATTATCAAAATTTCCTCTGTAAATCAAAAAATTACATATAGTTAAATCTTATCGATTTCTTAGTTAAATATCTAATTTAATTTCTGTATTATAACTAGAAGATGTGCTCAACTCTTTATAGCACCTCATATTGCAATCAGGCTCTTTGTCCATGGTCTAGGCAAAATGCTTTCTCTTGGAGAAAATTGAGTGTTTGGGGCTGCTGGTATTAAGCAAGACAGTACTTATACTTGGAGAAAAATGATGAAGTTTAGAGGCTTGTTGAAACCACATGTGAAATATGTTATTGACAGTGAGTAGAATATTTTCCAATGGTGAATCATTGGCGTCCTCTTGGACCTTTTTTAGGCAAGTTTCCAAAGAGTAGTACAAGAATCCTGTTTAGGAATTCATCCAGAAGTTGCTGATGTAATCAGCATCAAAGCTACATTAGCAGAAAAACTCAAGATATGGAAGACAATCACTTTGGCCAATTTTCACCGAAATCCACTGACATGGCGATCCAATCATCACTAGCTGTCCTACATAGTACTTCAGTATGTTAGTGATTTCCGGTGAAAATTGATTCAATGGACCACATTGGAAATTGTAGTAAGGCTT
Organism: Eucalyptus brandiana; assembly: GCA_014182725.1. Taxonomy (NCBI): domain Eukaryota; kingdom Viridiplantae; phylum Streptophyta; class Magnoliopsida; order Myrtales; family Myrtaceae; genus Eucalyptus; species Eucalyptus brandiana. The sequence goes on from CM024670.1 coordinate 30,796,354, forward strand.
AGGACTTAATTAGAAAAATAAAAAATTTATGAATGAATTAACATCTATAAAATAGGTCTATGATTGATTGGACAATTTTCCTCAATGGATAGCATGAGCCAAGGAGCCATCTATTTTTTTATTATCAATTCTATGAGGAAGTCTGGATTTTTTTATCCAAGAGTTATCTAAAATTTCAAGACAATCAACTAGGCAAGGATTAAGATTGAGATAGGATAGGATAACAAAAGAAATGGATGAGATTCATTATATCATATATCTTGTTTGGTAGGTGATTGATATAACCTAGATTACGATTATATACATGGTACAAAATCATAAAGTAACTTGTAAAAAGAAAATCCTATTTTACTGTGTGCACAGAATAACCACCCCCGTTGTGGTCGTCGTTTACTTCAACGATGACGACCTATGTAGTGGGTACCACCTGACCACGACAATCAGTAGTGTACGGTGGTCGCCCCCTTCGAGATGGTCGTAGGCAACCCCCACAATCCAGAACCGGTTTGACTCCGATTGGCAGCAACATGTGGCGGTCGCTATCGCCTGGTGATCGCCAAAGCAAGGGATAAGTACACTAATGGTGCCATAAGTTGTGTACGACGCTCACTTTGGTGCCAAAAGTTTCCGTCAGATCACTTAAGTGCCAAATCGGAGGAAAAACGCTCACTTGGTGCCACCGGCGAAAGATTCCGGCCTCCGACGAAAGATTCCGGCCAAAATGATTTTTTTTAAAAAAAAAAAATCGATAAGCTTTTAAATGACGTCGTTTTCGGTCCTCCTTAAGAAAACGACGTCGTTTTGCCGTCCTACGTGGATGGCTTCATGGAAACGACGCCGTTTAGCTCACATGGGGAAAAATTAGGGTTTCCGCTACTCGGCCACCGTCGTTCGCCCGCCGTCACTCGGCCATCGTCGCTGCTCAGCCACCATCGCTCAGCCACCATTGTAGTTGCTCAACCAGGTGAGCGAGGAGAGACTGAAATTGTTACAGGAAAAATCGAAGGCGAGGGCAGAGGAGGAGGAGGAAGAAGATGGGTCGAAGAGGCTGCTGGTGTGCCGTTGCTGCTGGTGCGTTGCTGGTGTCGTTGCTGGTGTGCTTTGCCGGTCTTGCTCTTTGTCTTTGTGCCGGTGCCGTTGCTGGTGTGGGTCTTCGAGGAAGAAGAAGACACGAAGACGAGCTTCCCTCTCTCTCAATTTGGGGATTAGGGTTTCAAAATTGGGGGAAAGATGCCAAACGGCATCGTTTTGGTGTTTGGATGCTGACTCAACTCTCCGACAAGTCACGTCGGCGTCAAAAATTAATAAAAAAAGGCCACGTCGGATTTCCGGCCAATTTCGTCGGAGTTGGCACCAAAGTGAGCATTTTTCAAAATTTTTGGCACTTAAGTGATCCGACGGAAACTTTTGGCACCAAAGTGAGCGCCGTACACAACTTATGGCACCATTAGTGTACTTATCCCCAAAGCAAGGTGACAATAGGAGGTGGCCCAAAGTGCCCTTGCGATCAAGATTGGAAAGCTCTTAGGCAACCACCAATTGCCTGAGAGTCGCAAACGCTGCTTGGTGGGCGTTTGAAGTCAGTTGCCACCAAGTGTTGACAGCTATGCACAGCAGTGCCGAGGTGGCATTGCTGAGAGGGGAACAGAAACCATAGTTTTTATTTTCCTTCCATTTTTATTTTTTATTTTTTTGGCTCTTTTGATCATTTTAATTTTTTCATATTCAATTTTTCATTCGGATATAGCCGGATTTTTAGAAAGTAATGTAATACTATAGTCTCGATTAGAAAGCTACTTACAAAATCATAATTTGAGGAAATAAATTCATCAGCAACTTTTCTCGCTGTAAAATAGAAATGCAACTAAAAAGGTCCTCAAATGAATATCATATGAATGAAATTGTCTTTCAAACAATTTTTTAAAGTTGAAAATTAGGTTTACTTAAAAAGTAGAAGTACCACGGCCTAGCAAGATCTGAGTACCTATTCAGCATCCAAGCTGCACTAGCAAACAATCTTAGCTGTGGAAGAGAAGCATTTTATTCCTTCTCTCAGGTGATGGAATATGTCACCTCACTACTATGAAGAGCCAAATGTGCTTTGCCATAAACTTATGTGGAGAGAATGATATTAGAAGTATCAAAAGTTGTATATGACACTTATTTTAGCATCAAAAGTTTTTTTCCAGATCAAAGTGCCACTATTTAAATAAGTAAATAAAAAGCATTTAAGTGTCAACTATAATCTAGGTTGTTGGAAATTTGCCGTTGCCATATTTTATTAATTCCTCAGTCCTACATAGCTCGCTGTCCGTTCGGCATATAACCTTTAAACAACATTGTTTCCATTTTTTGCAATTAAAACAAATCATGTCATGACCTAATCTTCAAGGCAGGAAGATACATCTCTAACGGGTAGATTTAGGGGTATTTGCTCAAAAAACAGTCCAAGTAGGCGTCCTCAAAAGAGATGGCTTCAAAAGCAACATCTAGTTAGTGGGCCATGCTCAGTCCATTAATTACGAATGTGGGTCCTCCCAAACTTATATCTCGCATGACAAGAGTTCATTTTAAGTTTTTAGACAATCTTAAAGCATTATCTAGGAGTCACCATTAGCCTCTTTGTTGGGAGATGACTAGAAACCCAATCAAAGGTCGGGAGACCTCTCTTAATTTCTACGGAATTAGAGATTTCATGAGTTACTTGGGTTACACTGAAGATGTCTACTAGCGTACTTTTGGTATTAATAAGTTGGGTTGTTATCTAAGGTGGTGGAGCAATCTTTTTACATTTTCATGCAACTTGAATCTTAATGCCAAATAATCACACATGGATGGTTTATTTGTGCCATTTCTAAAATAGCTAATTGAAGCATAAAAGAAATCACACAAGCGAATGAAATTGCAATATGAAGAAATAAACACCCAAGAAAGCATGTTGACAATTAATCTAAGTGCGAGAAAAGTAAACCCGCAACTCATCGGGAATTTATACAATACAAATTGGAAATTTGAGTTGGGGAATAAATAGGTACAAATGAACAAAGATCATAATGGACATCGAACATACCACCGTCTTCATGCCCCCATGGGAACCTACTCAAGGGTCGCCTTTGGACTATTCTAATCATAAACTAATGTTAAACTAGCATTCAAAATCATATCATGCATACAATGTAACCAAACACAATCATAAGAATCCAAACAAGTTAAAGCAACTCAAAGCAACTCATGCTACAAAACATGAGCCTTCGGTCAGCCTTTGAAATTCATGTATATTGAGCTGGCCTATGACCACTAATTGATTGATTTTAGTTATCAATACTTGGCCATCTCATATGTTCATAAGCAGTGGTAAAGATCGAATGACTCCTAAATTAAAGTCTGAGTGTGTCCCTTGGTTTCCTCTTGAACATGCACCGGCCCTGAACCATACATCTAGATATCACATGCATAATGGGAAAGGCATGCATTAAGGCCATGAAGACTTGGTCCTCAAGCAATCAACCAAAGGCAGTGAACCAAGGAAGGTCACTTATTCATTCAAGACAACTATGTTCAAGTGTGTAAGATGGCCAATCAAATAGAACACAAACAAAGCAATTCAAAGGTTGAACTTTGAGAATATGCAGCCAAGGTCATAAGTTTTGTTTAATTGCAAACAATTCCTTAAAGGAAAATTTTCATCTTTTAAATGATGGTAAACAAGGACATCGACTTTGTTGAAATTTTGAAACAAGTTTGATGTTCTTGGAAAATAAATTCCTCAACTCTAGTGCAGATAAATCGACACACTAATTAGGTACCTTGAACGATCAAACGTGCGTCAATTTCCACAGAATTTATGTCAAAAGAAAGCTAAGATCATTATCTACAACTTTCGTGTTTTGAATATTTTCGAATAAGGGTGCAGAATAAACGGCACTCTAAACAGGTCACTTGAATACCCTAATGAGTCTCGAATTAAATGAAATTAACATCAAAATGAAGTTTGAAATGTATTCTACAACTTTTATGAAGAACACGATTCGCAATTTGCAACACGAGAATTTATAAAATTCAAAAGTTACCGATGGTCAAATCCGAAAAATAGAGTTTACAGAATCCCTACAACTTTTGAATGAACAGAAAAAAAAAAGAAAAAAAAAAGAGCAAATGACCTTTTTATTTTTCAAAACTTTTTCATAATAAAGATCACTATGTCACAAGCAATCTTCATGAAGACAGCATCATCACATTCAGCATGCGCCATTTTATAAAAATCAATAAACCCAAGAAGGTCAAACTGGAAAAAGCAATCTCACAAATAGAAACATGCTTAGTTGAAGGCAGTTCTCATCAAACTAATGCTTCATTCAATCTAAAACTTTTACACAACACAGACCATGATATGAGGAACAGAATTTATGGGTGTTGAGTCAAGATTCTAAATGCATGATTTTATAAAAATCAGAGAACCAATGCATGTCAATAAATAAATAAAAGAAAAGGGGGAAGTACAGCCCAAGTGCCAAAACTTGGCATGGAGAGACACTTAAGTGTCAAAAGTTAGGAAAGTGACACTTGTGCCAAAATCAAAGTAAAATTGATCACTTAAGTGCCACTCCGGTGAAAATCCAGCCAAAATATTAACGTGGCAATTTTCTGGCAAAATAAGTGCAAAACGGCGTCATTTTGCACGCTGACGTGGCTAGACAATACAAAAACGACGTCGTTTTGGTGCGACGTGGTAAAAAATAATATAAAAATAATTAAATTTATTTAAAACATTTAAAAATAAAATATATGCTTGGTTTCAACTAAGAAGGATCAATATAAACCAATTATGCAAGTATTCTCTTGACCTTTTAGGCTGTCGTTCAAGCGTGCGACTAAATTCTTCAGTGGTACAAAGTCAAATGCTAGAAAATGCATTTATAATAAATAATGCTATGATGTCAAATGCTGGAAAATGCGCCTAGCCAAGGGCCAGCAACCCAGCCGACCCTTCCCCCTCCATCGCCGGCCCTTCTCGGCGACGGTGAGGCTCGATCCTCAATCACCTCCTTCCTCTTTTTTTTTTTTAATATATATATATATATATATATATATTAATTTTTCAATTTTTAATATTAAATATTTTAAATAAATTTAGTTTTAAATTAAATTTAATTAATGTTTATATTAATTTTACCACATTAGCGTTAAAACGACGCCGTTTTGCACTTATTTCACCAGAAAATCGCCAAGTCAGCATTTTGGCCGGATTTTCATCAAAGTGGCACTTAAGTGATTCATTTTACTCCGATTTTAGCACGTAAGTGTCACTTTCTTAACTTTTGATACTTAAGTATCCATCCGTTCCAAATTTTGACACTCCTGGTGTCTGGTACTCAACAAAAAAGATTTCACAGAAGGTAATATGGATGATTTATTACCAATCAAGCCTAGTAAAGAACTTGCAAATTTCATGAAAATTTTATATATTGTAAAACTAGATATCTTGAGAAAATTTCATGCAAAACTGACTTCAGATTCTCATCACGCAATTTTTATAAAAAATGAAGAACGAATACAAGTCGATGAGAAAAATGATTTTCCAGAAGGCAGCATGGGCGATTTATGAATCGACCCTGATCAATTTTCACTAGATTTTATATGCTCTAGATCTATGTGTTATAAACAACTTTGATTAATACATAAAATCGAAAATCTTAGCAGAAAAAATCATGAAAAATTAACAAACAACAAACGTCGGTGAAATAGAGCAATTGCACTAAACAACAACAATTCAAAATCAGACTTCGATTTTGCAATAGACATATGGCAAGGCAAAACGATGGCCAGATCAAGCATATAATATGTCTATGAAAGCTCAGGACACCTACTTCAAATCACTAGAGGACATTGAAGCCAAATGAGGCCATCTACTAGCTCATATCAAAATGTGAAGCAAAGCAGTCAAAATAGGCCTATGAATTTTTAAAACCGGTGATTATGCAACATCAAACAATCATCAACCATCACCACCGACCGCGGTGGCTCCACTGGATAAGACTCTGCTGATCCTCAACGAAGAGGTGAAGGGTTCAAAATCCAGGGGAGACGCTAGGTGTATTAAGTGTGACCCAGGGGTGGTGGGTCCTCCTGCTTAAGTGTCACCTGGGGGTTTACGGCGCGGCTGTCGGCTGCAAGCCGGTTCCTCCAGCACAAAAACAAAAAAAAAATCATCAACCATCAATCATCACAACTCATCTAAATCATCATTCTAAACATATCATAACCAAATCCTAGCCCCGCTCGCTTAAGGCAATCTCGCTTCACCGGATTCAAGCCTAGGAGGACTTGACCTTGTTATCTTCAAACTTAAGCTCAATCAAGTTAGGCAATAGCCTCTACGAGCTCAAGGACACTTTGAGGGAGGCACTCACAAGCTTAGAACCACCAAGGATCACTACCAATATGTCAGATTGGTGATCCTAGATGTACATACGTCTAGTTGAGAAAACTCCTATCAAGTTTTGAAGTTAACAAAACTTTCTTGTTCTTACTCTTACTCTAAAAAATACTAGACTTCTATAGTCATATCGCTCATATTGCAGACTTTGTCAAAATCTATTTATTTCAAAAGTCTCTCCCACACTGACATGATCCGGGCTGAAACCAAGTCTAGAACAAAGATATAATCAAACTCGGAATTATTGATCTTACAACAAGGATTCAGTACAAACGTTATAGAGATTTATCCTTAATATCTAGCAAAGAATCTCACTTACCTTTTATAAATATATTGATGGAATCAATCATGAATTGATGAAATGAAGACAAGTTTCTTTTTGGGAAGTATCTACTTATGGAAACCTAAATTTTGATTGTGTGGGTGAATAGAATCATCGAATTTTCATCTCAATCTTCAAATGGCTACAAGATTTCCTTAATCGATTGTATCCAACGGATTGATTGGAAGAAATTCCTCTTGAGAATGCCAATGGCTAGAAAGGCGTAGAGGAATATTTAAAAAGGTTATTCAATCCATTTAAGAATGTGCGTGAAAATTAAAATTTTAAGACTTTTCCAACCATTTGTTCTTCAATGATAGTGCTTATAAATTGTATTCAAGAGAGATAAACACAAGAAGAGTGACTTAGTGAGAGAAAAAGAAATCCTCCATTGAGTGTTTGCACTCGAAATATTATATTTCTCTATTGATACTTTAGTGAATTTGCGTGAGAGAGTGGATATAAGCCTGATCTAAGTCGAACCACTAAAAATCTCATACAATTTTCTCTTCTTTAACTTTTTTCAGCTTCATTCGTTGCAATCTTTTTCTGAACCTCTCAATCTCTAAACCATCCCTATTTGAGTCTAAATTTACTTTAGAAATTTGGTGGCACTTTTAATCGGACTTTGTCTCTTACTCAAATTTTGCTTGCAATATTACTTATTTTACATTTATTTGCTTAATTTCCTTTTAACACCTATTCACCCCAAAATGGTGATCGTACTAGCATTTTCACACTCTTCCAATTCTAGCGACACATTGGGCTAAACTCCACGAGTTTAGCTGAGAGTGCAAACACGCCACGTCGCACATATAGAATTTACTGCCGTGCAGAACCAAAACTTCGTGTACAGCTACGCCACTATGAAAGATAAATCTAAGTTTCTACAAAGGGGCCTCCACACCCCGTGTCCACCCTAAGTACAGTTACTTCTCACTTGGTTATACAAATGGGTTTCCTCTCACTATCACTTGGAATTAGCAGTCAAAAGCTATTACAAATGGGCTCATTCGGCAGAGATTTTTTGCACGAATAATCTTGAAATATCATACTTGATTGCCATGAACTCTATTTTCAATTTCAAAACTCCAGTGATCATAAAGTTTATACCAGAAACTCCAAGTTTGCACTGTCAGGTCAAATGCAGAGCCAATGCTTGTTTATATGTCCTTATGTATGACTGTAGAACTTGCATGGTTTAGATATAAGTTTCTGCAGCACTTAAGTAAGCTTATCAAATACTTTGGATTAAGTTATCATTGAGAGATGTTTCCCAACATAATGGACGTGGTCTGAGTACTACCGAAGGAAAAAAAAAAAATCAGCCCTCCAAGGTCACCTGCCCAGCGACTAGTATGTCGGACCGTAGGTAAGTTAACAACCAAACCACAATCCTAGTCGAGAGTGGTTTAAAAAAATAAACTACTTTCCAAGCAATGAGTGGCAAGGGAGTGTAAAGAAAACAAGCCTTTGAATATATAGGATCTACATCCAATACATATGTCACTATGCTCCATTGACAAGTCTCTTGGCCGAATGCTTCACAACAAGGAAAAGAGAGAAAAAGAAAACATATACTACAACCGGGTGCAGAGCATGACCGACCCTAGGATCGTGACTCACTTTGCGACTATCCTTCGGTTTCTTTGTTGGGCTTGGTCTTGGGAGTGTGGGTGTACTTATCAGTATCGTGCATCAACAGCAGCCATACATGAGTTATAAGCTCTCCGCCTCGCCGCAACAGTTTTGCATGATGGTAAACTTGGCAAGTATACGCAGCGTAGCACAACATCTCCACCCAAATGCTGCTTATGATCTGCCACTTCTTGTTCTTGCCCTTCAGTATCGCAGCCAATTTCTGCGCGTCCTGCAGCACATGCCAATCCCTGGTGATTATGGTTCCCATCTGATCCAGGGAGGGTTCGAGCACGTCCTCTTCCAATGACAATGTCCCCAAGGCCTCATTGATGTCTCTGTACCTGAGAAATGGCTTCAATATGGAGCAAGCATGCTCCAATGTGATATCGGTGGTCGTTAGGGACAATGTGTAGGGCCGCAGTGCTAGAAGGTACATCATGTAATTGGACAGCAGTTCACTTCCTTTACGGTTCGGAGAATCATTGGACTCTGAACGGAGGCAGATGTTCGTTGCCATGTGCCAAATGATGATGCTTTTGTCAAATGTTGTGGAGATGTTTCTTTCCAACACTTTAAGGGCTTCCTGGGTCCACTCCACGTCCCCACTGAGTTTGTGAGCTTCAAGCGTCCAGTTGCCGCGTTCCGTGAAGGGCTTTTGTTGTCTGATCTCCTTGAACATTTCAATATTTTCCACCAGCAATTCCTTGAGATAGCTGGGACATTTCGGGGATGAGTGAATCCGATATCTTCTACAGATCTCTGCTTTTTCGCCCAATTTTTTGCCCAAGCATTTGAGGATTGTACGAATGAACCATGGCCACTCATCATAGAGGCGAGGATCCAACAGGTTGAGCTGCCCAACTGAGTCTGACCATCTTCTCCGCTTCATATACCTTTCAGCTAAGAAGTTCAATAGCCTTGTCAACATGGGGCGGTTTCCTCGGTGACGGCTCATCACCACAATGGCCCATGGCGAAAAAGGTTGCAAAACAATTTGGTGACCTTCTAGGAAGGTGACTCCTATCAACAAGGCGTAAGTGTAGGTGATGTACATGTCTATCAAGAAGGCACTCTTGAAAATAACAGCAAATCTACACACGACTGAGACCAGACAGGAAAAGCTAACGAAGCGGCAGATAAGACCAAACCGTTTATAGAGAATTGGTTGCTTGGTGTAAAGTACGTCATACATGAATCCAAGTTCGACCTCAGCTGTGATGAAGGCTAAATCACGATCTACAATTAACTGAGATTTAGATAGCGATTCCGGGTGGTAGAGCCAGTTTACGATGTGGGGCTTCAAGCAATCGAAGCGGTAGTACGCCTTCAAGATGATCATTTGCTCCTTCGTCCAACTAGGCCTTTCGGGCTCGTTGAAGATTTTGGCAACGGTTTCCTCATCAAATATATCCTTGATTGATATGCTGGACCTCTCCCAGTACACGGACTTAAGGGCCCAAACAGTCAGTGCTGATCGAATGATCCCAGCAACAGACAGGGGGAAGTATAAAAATGGGACAGGGGACGAACTGTCCCAGCAGCGAATCAGGATCCACATGACGAAAATGAGCCAGAGAAACAGATTCAGTATCTGCCGGATGCTGAGCCTGTTGTCCTCAACAGAGTATGCAGTTATGGAATCAGGGTTGCCAAGCTGCATCAAGAGCAACGGTGCCAGCAACCCCTTGAGCTCAGTAATGTAGTCCGGTCGATCAGGATGGTCGATCTGGATGACAGTGAGCTTGCCAAGGGCGATTGTCCCAATGTAAGAAGAGAGCAAGTAGGCAGTGAGGATGACGTATCTGAGGATGATCGAGTTGTTGTACCTCCGAAGGCTGCCAAAGATGGCAAGGGTGATCTGACAAGCCAGGCTCATGGTGACCAGCAATTGGATGCCCCATGCTTCCCATAAATCTTTCAAATCTGGCCATTGTGTACTGACCATGGATGATATCAGATTGATCGATTTCATGGGGACGTGATGCCTTCTGTTCTCTCTGAGAAACAACAATGCAAGTAGAATTAATAACAATGAGAATGGATAAACTGCCTTGGATTCATTCTGAAGAATTAAACATAAATCTCTAAACTTCTTGTTGCATCCATTCAATATAATTACTAAAATTTTGGGATCCTAACACTGCTCTAGCCTCTAATTCTCCTATTCCAATGAGATTAAATACGTCTTGCTGTCCTGCATAAGAGGATAAGTACACTAATGGTGCCATAAGTTGTGTACGGTGCTCACTTTGATGCCAAAAGTTTCCGTCGGATCACTTAAGTGCCAAAAAATTTGAAAAACACTCACTTTGGTGCCAACGCCGATCTGAACCGCCGGAAATCTGACGTGGCGTTTTTTTATTAATTTTTTAGGCCGACGTGGCTTGTCGGAGAGCACAATCAGCATCTAAACCACAAAAACGACGTCGTTTGGCTTCTTTCCCCCAAATCGAAACGCTAAATCCCCAAATTGAGAGAGAGAGAGAGAGAGAGAGAGAGAGAGAGAGAGAGAGAGAGAGAGGAGGCACGCCGTCTTCTTCCTTGAAGAGCGACACCAGCAGCGAACGACACCAGCAGCAACAGCATCAGCGCACCAGTAGCAGCACCAACAACGGCACTAGCGGCGGCGGCGACGGCGCACCGTTGCGGCACCTTCAACCCCTCTTCTTCCTCCTCCTCCTCCGCCTTGCCTCCTATTCTTTCTGCCACTTTTTGTTTGAGCAACGATCTGGTTCCCTCCTCGCTCACCTGGTCGAGCATCTACAATGGTGGCCGAGCGACGGTGGCCGAGCGTTGGCGGCGAACAATGGTGGCCGAGCGGCGAGGAAGAAAACCTAACCCTAATTTCAACCCATATACGAGCTAAACGGCGTCATTTTTGCGAGGGTGTCCACGTAGAAGAGCAAAACGACGTCGTTTCTTGAAGAGGATGGAAAACGACGTCGTTTAAAAGCCGAGCAACTTTTTTTTTATAAATAAAAATGTCACGTAATCATTTTGGCCGGAATTTCTCGTCGGTGGCACCAAAATGATCGTTTTTTCTCCGATTTGGCACTTAAGTGATCCGGCAGAAACTTTTGGCACCAAAGTGAGCGCCGTACACAACTTATAGCACCATTAGTGTACTTATCCCCCTGCATAAGTGAAACCCACTTGAATAGGAGAAAGAGAAGTTCCAGAACTCTCCAGAACTCTTTAACCAATGCTAGGCGCTAATCTTGCTGGAACAGATCTACGAATTTGATATATTCAATGTAATGGCTGATTGCGGCAGGACATTTGAAGAAGCTGACTCATATTCAAACACCTAACTACCGATCACCACATTACTTAACGGACAGATTATGTAAACCAGTTAAGTAAGCCAAGCATTTTCCAAACATCAAATATGAGATCATGGACATATATTTATTATTTTGTTGAACCGATCATCGACACACTGCTAAAACAGAATAAATGTTCAGAGACAAATGAAACTAATGACAGGATGAATTTTCTGGAAAAATAATGGAAGTACAAAGTGGTCTGGGAAGAAACCGAAACCTTACTATGCTTTGGGACTCCAAGAAGCTGACGAAATCGGTTCTTGCCAATAATAGAAATGGCACTGAGTGTGTCTGTGTTCCTAACACTTGTGGGGAAGCTTAGTTAAGTACAATTCTGAAGAGTCAATTAGAGGGATTATAATAACACAGAGAACAGTGATTTGATTACTTACTTGCAACTTTAATCAGTGATTCTTTCTCTCTTTGTTCGGCTTTCGCCAGCGACAAACCAGGTGTAAGATTTGTAACTTTACACTGTTTGTTGGATGGATTCTCGACAAGTGTAAACTTTGCCGAGAGTATGCAAAGAATTCACCCTTGCACTTTTTTAGATAAAAGATACCACATGAGCTTATACTATTGCAATTTACGTAATCTAGGCCTCAATCCATCTCTCCAGCTGCCATTCCCTGTGATCATCATTTTTTCAAAAAGCTTTTTTGACATTAATCTTCATACCTCCACATCACAGACCCTCCGAGAATCCCTCTGTGCTCCTAATACCACCACCAATATCTTGCGTCTACCCATACACCAGACGATGTCCGCATCAAAAGTAAATAGAATACAACAGTGCACGGACATAAATCTGAAATGACTTTACTTCATTTTATTTCTTGAATTTGTGTTCTATAAAGCACATAAAGTTGGGGAAAATTGTCTAAAATCCTAAACCTATTATATTTTTACCAATTCAATCACATACCTTTCAATTTTGCCAATTAAGTTCTAAACATTTTCAAGTCTTGCCGGTTAAATTTATCTAACCAATTTTAGCCATAAATCACAAAGTTGACGCCGACTGTCCTATGTGGCACGGCTAGCGTAGACGTGGATATTTTTCATAATTTTTCAAAAAAGTTTCTGATTTTTATTTTTATTTTTTTATATTTTTCTTGTCTTGTCTTTTCTTTTTTTCTTTCTTTTTCTATTTTTATCAAGATCGCTGGCCAACCCTTGCCAATTATAGGCAAGGGCCGTGGGTGAGGGCTCGCAAGGGTCGTGACCCTCACCTATGGCCTTACCCCACATCGCTCAGGATATTTGGGCAAGGACCATAACCCTCACACACAATTAGCAAGGGCTTCATGGCCCTCACCAAATCCCTCGCCTAGTGGCCGGCAAAGATCAGCCGCAACCCTCATTGAACATGGTAGAAAACAAATTAAAATTAAAATATTGCTAATGTTAGAGTTGGACATCCTATGTGACACTAATAGCGTCCACATTGGCAGTTTTTGGTTAAATTTGACTAGATTGATTCAATTGACATGTCAAAAAGTTTAAGATTAAATTAGTAAAAATATAATAGATTTAAGATTTTTTGAATAATTTTCCATGTAAAATTGCCATTATACACTGCTTGTGGCAACAAACCCCCATCAGCAAATGAAGATGGTATTGTGGGCATTGCATAAAGCACTCCTGTATTGGAAATTAAGGCATGACAGCCTAGGAAAGGTTATGTTGGAAAAGATGGATATGATATTGTTTAGGAATGCTGAGAATCCACAGCTCACAAAGAGGATGTGAGGAGGGAGGAGAGATGCGAGAGAACAGAGTTGACAGTCGTAGGGTATAACTCATTTTAGGGACAAACTCTTGAGTTTTGTTGCTCTTGCCTTGATTGGTCTTTCGTCAGGATCGTTGATTAGTTTGGTAATGTAAGTAATTTGGCAATTTATTTTAATTTATGAGTACCATCTGGACGATAAACAAAGATCACGATTTCCTCTCATTATTATCTTTTCAAAAGTTTAATATATTCGACACGAGTTGATTTTATATATAAAATTTGTGATTAGCCATTGTAGAACATATAAGATTATTGTCTAATAATTGTCATTTTAAGAGCTAATTAATAAGATGCAAGTTGACCCTTTATTTGAAGTCTCCATGTGAACCATATACGTAGATGCTAGGTAAGATAAATAGATTTTCCTTGGACTTTTCATTTTAAAAGTCAATCATACGATTAACAAGTCAACATTTGTCGTGACCCTCCTGAGTTGAGATCCTTGAGGTGGTTAACAAATTGCCAAGTGAATGCGGACGGTCCCTCTTGCAAGGTGGCACTTACAATAGGCTCGGGTCCTCCCAAACCCTATTGGTCGTGACTTGATTTGACTCAGATAATTATCATATGTTGTTTTTCTTTTATTTTTGGAGCTGCTATTAACCCATTGAAGGTCGATTACTGAGCAAGTAAAACGCAATACGGGTGCCTACATTAGCGATCACTGGCGATTGAGCAGGGATCGGCGACAATGGTGACAGTACTCTGGAAGCACAGGTTGGCACGCGTGCGCCGATGGCAGTTATCATCGTGGCTCAGGGAGAGGACTCGGCCAACTGAGTCCTAAACCGTGGCCTAGGAGCTTCTCCCCTCTGTTTTTCTTTGTCAACTCTCATTCTCTCACCGTGCTCTCAAAAAATTCCCCCTAACTCTAACGCTTTCCCCTTTTTTTAGCCTTACTCTCGGCCAAACGCCCAACCAGATCCCTCACCCAAAAAAAAAAAAAAAAAAAAAAAAAAAAATCCACTTTCTTCCCTACTCTTTGAGTGGTCTCTACTCTCTAGCTCTCGTCTTTTACTGCCTCTGTTTTTTTGTGTTTTCAGAGAGTTTGCCTGTTGCCGCTGGTTTCATTTCTTCAAGTCTCTGCTCACATTCCATCATTTCCTTAAATTCTGCTCCATCATTTCCCTCTCCCTCCCTCTCTCTCCCTGTTTCTGTCCGTCCTTCACGTCTTATGTCCATGCCTCTCTATCTCTTCCCTTTCTTTTCAAGCTTGTCCATTTCTCTTTTTTGAGTTTTTTTTATAAGTGCAATAGAAATCCTAAAATTTGTTAGGAAAGTGCGATCAAAGCATGAAACTTAAAAAAATTGCAATCGAGACTTAAAAATAAGTCAAGTTTGTGCGATCAAGTCTATCTATTAATTCTGTCCAATTTGGCTCAAGGAAAATGCCGACGTGCCTTTTTCTATTCATTTCTCTTTCCTACGTGACAAATAGTTTATATGAAGAAATCTACATATGCAAAAATGACGTCATTTAATGCTTGCCCAAATTTGCAAATCCTAATTGAAGTCAGCGTGATTTTCTTCTAAGCTCTCTTCACCACTTTGTCCGAGTGTCCGTTTTGGTTGTGGAATCTGCTTTTCCTTCGTCGAGTCCTCTTGTTCTTCATCCGAGTGTCCTTCGTCAGGCCTCATTGGGCGGTTCGTTTCGTGATTCTTGGCATGATTGGCAAGGCAAAAAGCTCTCTCGACAACTGCTATGATAATGGCAATAAGGAAATCATGTACTTGGAAGGAGGCATATTCAAGTTCGAAGGATCATCACTTCCCCTTCTCGATTCTTTCCTCTCTTTTCAATCAAAATAAAACCTCCCAAGCTTTTTCCTCTTCAGTTTCAATTCCAAGAAACAAGATCGAGCGCGATGTTTCTCCAAGTGACCCTTCTTGAACCCAGAGCTGCAACTTCCCCAGCTTATAGAGAACACAGAGGAACGTAAATTAGAGTCACAAGCTGATCCGTACAAGAGTCATACGGGCTTTCCTACTACTTCAAATTTCTTGGGAAAAGTAATCAAGTGGAAATATCTCTCCAAATACTCAGCACCGCAATTCCATGCCAATCAACTTGTTATGGAAAGCGAGCGGTCGGACTATAAAATAGATAGAAAAAGAAAATAAATTGGACATCGGATTTACGCAGTTCAATCGTAAAGACCTACATTCACGGGGAGAGTAGCAACGAATTTCACTATAAACACGAAGATTACACACTCGAATCACTCTTAGTGTTTCCCAAGCCCCAATTACACCCAATAACGCACGCAATGTTTAGCCTCGAAATTCCTCAAGAAATACTCTCTTAATCTCACGAAGGAATTACACGCAAATCTTACCTCAAGATTAAATCGGCTATAAACACTAATTCTTCTCAGATGTAATTGTACAAACAAAAACCCGCCAAGCACTCGCTAGAATAACAGCGCTTCAATGCTCATATCAACAACGGTGCTGACCACAATATTCATGCAGGCAAGCCACGCCTCAGAGAAACCCTTGAATACGTTTTGGTATGCCCCCGCCAGAGAAAGTCCCAAAATTGGATTGGTCAAATGAGTAGTCAACATCTACTGGAATTAAGAAATCGAATTTCACGTTTGCCGACTTCCAGAAGAGTTTGATTTTCTTATTTTTCCTTTTCCGTTTCATTTATTTATTTCCTCTCTTGGCTGAGGAAGTTGACGAGTGCATCCTTTATCCAAGTCAAAGTTCTGACTTTCCCCTTTTGATTTTCCCTTGCCAATCTCTGCTTGAATGATAGGAATATTTCCTTATTCGCAAGTTAACTAATATGAGGTCCGAGTCTGTTTAATGAACTTAAATTTGAGACATATATTAACACACCTTACTCTATGCTCAACATGACGTTGGTTGAATACCTTTCTACATAGTAAAATAGCTTGATGTATGTTTTATAGAGCAGAACATCTATGATAGCATCTAAGGCTTCACGGCACTCCCGACCATTGTCAAACAATCTTGTTATTTTCCACAATAGTATAATATCGTTTATGCCATAAGCATGACCTTGTCCATTGCTAAATTTCTCTTTAGACACTATAAAAGTAGAGGCGGCTCTACTACCCACCATTTTCCTCACCGCTTCAGGTGTCATCATCCATCTCTTCCTGCTTTATATCAGCAAATAGGATTTTAATTGGTCTACCATAATTGATTATGAGTTTTACAAGGCAAGCAATCACAGGTACTGTTGTCATCCTTCCTCTGCCGATTTGGCAATTGAAAACAAAAGATATGTCCTTGGAAGCAGAAGAAATGTTCATTGCCAATTTGTCGAAGTCGAAACCTTTCAAAACTTCACCATCAGTTACGGGCACTGGTGCATACTTAATAGGGAAGCCACCAAATTCCAAGTTTTCAAACCCTTCGAGAGGTGTCTGCGCAAAAAAAAAAGAATCCACCTGTTCTCAAGCAAAATAAATAAATCTGCCCATCTTCTGTTTCGTGGATAACCATGATAGCACCCCATATGTTTTTTCTTCTCTAAGAATGCCTTCTTTTACCCAAGCTTCCATTTACTCCAATTTTTCCCCATTGATTCCCGAGTATTACGGCATATTCCTGTATGTTCTCTCTACCTCACGAAGAACAATAGGTTTCCATTGATGTAAATCACAGGTTTTTCACTCATATTATGCCAAAAGACAGGACGACCACATATGCCACTACCAATCCTTCGCATGACTAACTTTATGCCATCAATAGTTGGATTTGCAACTCCATTAATAAGACACCCAGGAACTACTCTGAAATCACGGGCACCCTTCACTCGCTCTAGCAAACTTGGGTTTTTACAACCAGGATAGTGATCACTTTTCAAAGCAGTTTGATTGCCAAGATTCTCCCCATTTCTCCTGGCAGCATAATTTCTTGTTCAGCTTGCTCTGCTTCCTGCGAGTAGATCAGTATGACCCTTTTTTTTTTAATCTTCTTGTCGAAACTATACCTCGAGAACATTAAGATATATTCCTGGTATCAAAAGTAACAACTTGCATGCCTTTTCTATCCCTTACAAGGCAAAGCATGTTTCCCTAAGTCAAAATCGATGGCCATTTTACACCAAAAGAAATATATATCCTAGTATGTAAGAAAAGATTAAAGCGTTATAAACTAACTCCCATAAAATCTATACCCAAAAAATCAAACCTAAGTTCTAATACCAAAAGATATTATAGCCCGATTCCAACCAAAATGGAGAAGTGACACAGTCATCCTTTTGCCCAAAGGATGCAATCTCAAATCATACCTAAGTTCTGATGTAGCTAGTATAAGCATCTAGAGGGGGGTGAATATGTGTATAAACAATTTCTCGGGATACCACAGAAATACTAAGCAAATGATAGTCAAAATGAGTTACGATTAAAGTAAAGTAAAGAGAAGGGAAGAGAAGATTAAACACAAGGTTTATAGTGGTTCGGCTTATCCTAAGCCTACGTCCACTCTTCCATACTGACAGCCAATCGGTTGGATTCCACTATGAACAAAAGAGATGTTACAGCACAGTCCTTCCTTGATTCCACAGTGTAAATATTCTATCACACTTCCTCAAGGTTTCTCACAAGTATAAACTCTCTTTTGAGTACAAGATTTTCGCTCAAGTGAATTGACAAAACAACAAGAGACTTCAGACTTTGGAATTCTTCTATCGCGCACTTCCTTGAACAGCTTTAGAATGTCTTCTCTTTATACTCCTTTATGCCATTATACCCGTTGACACTTTCCAAAGGAATTCCTCCAATCTACCCGTTGGACGGAATCAATTAAGAAGATTATTCGAACTATTAAGGAAATATGTCGATAGCCCATCAATCATGTTCGCCCATACAATCAGGATCTCGGTTTCCATAAGTAGAACCTTCCACGAATATTTCGCCAATCAACGGATTCTTGACCATCGAATCAATCTCGATCAATTTAAAGGGATTCCGATAAGTCATATCCAGCCAAGAGATCTTCTCCGGTCGATAAGGTCATATCCTTAATAAAACATCCAGCTTCGGATACCCTTTCTTCAACGGATTAGAAACTGTCAATGAGGATAGACTTTGAATCTTGAGTCTCGGCTATCCGGAGGTCTTCGACTTTAAACAAAGCAGAGTCCGCAAGCCTTCGACCAGCATCGATGGAAACGATTTGTCAGCTTCAAAACACTTCAAGAAGATTTCTCCAACAATCTCCCCATTTTTGATGGTGACAAAACTTTCCTGCAGATTTGGACAACTTTGACCTGCAAAACATTTCTCAACCACATATGCATATCTTATAGAGATAAATGGCTAAATGAATAATACTAGAATCTACAACCACAGAAAATAGGTTAGTCTTGAATAAGATAAAGCCATAAAGCCAACCATAAGATATCAATATCAATAGCAGTCAAATCCAAATCCAAATCCAAACACAAAATTAAAGTCAAACATTAATCCAAATTAAACAATCCAAACGATTAAAAATTCAAAGTTTTGATTCAAATCTTGCACTTCTCCCTCTTTTTGTTAGCATTAAAAAAGGTTAAGATGAAAATGGAGTGAAGTCAAGATTGCTTGGGAACGCGGACAAGCTGGAAATCTCCCATGGACTGTACGATCCCTTCCAAATTTTCAAGTCTTCCTTCAGTTGTGCAATCTCCTCACCCTTGGCATTGGCCTGAATTTGAACAGAGAGAGCTTGGATCTGATCTTGTAATGACACTGAAGAAACTTGACCAGCATTCTGCAAGCTTTGAACCTCGCATCCTAGAGCATAGATTTGTCCACGCATCTCCAAGAGAATATCCATGATTCTGCGAAAATCTGCTGAGTTGTCGGTTTGCGTACTTGCTTCAGCACGTTCTGCAGATGATGGCATATCATAATAATCTTGCAGGTTTGGCGATGAAACTTCATGACCTTCTTCTGGAAATTGAGATGCATAAACGTCCTCTGGGTCTACAGGTGAACGACTAACTCCTTCACTTGCATCGGGATATGAGGACTTCCCTCCTTTCTCTTTTTCTCCCCCTGTTTCTGTGCCTACAGGTGGAGAAGAGTATCTTTCAGGTTCTCCTTCTTCTCTTCTTTCTTCTTCAGGTCTTTCTTGCTCTTCTTCTTTTTCGCCACCTACTCTTTCTTCTGCTTCTTTTTCTTCTTCTTCTCTCGTCTCTTTTTCTTTTTCTTCTCTTGCTTCTTTTTCTTTCTCTTGTCCTTGTCTTTCCTCTCCTTCTGTCTCATGATGTTACATGGATTCTGGAACAGAGCGACTTAGCTTCTTCAAAGCTATGGCCGAAATGGTAAGGTCGTCATCCTCTTCATCTTCCACGATGAGAGCTCTTCTTTTCTTGGTTGGAGCAATCATGGGCTCCTTCCCTTTCCTTTTTGAAGCAGAAGAGAATTGATGAGACTTTACAGGAGTCTTTTCCTTAAATTTCTCCAACTCCTTGCTTAGTTCCTTCAGACGCATCTTGGTCACCATTTTCAGTCCTATCACCATATGATCGCACGATCGAACACAAAAGATTTGTGGAGGCTGAATATTCAGATGTCTGAATAACTTCGTTACAAGGCTTGGGTAAGGAAGTTGACCTCTGTCCTTCATCACCGCTCTATACATGTGGAACATGATAGTACGAGGAAGAGAAAACCTTTTCCCAATAAGGATGGCGTACATCAGCATTGCCTCTGAACTTGAGACATCAGTCTTGGAAGTTGATTTCGGTCGAAGGCAATTGATCACAATCTTGTGAAGCAAGATGTTGAACGCACTCATCCTTAAGTAGGTGATCTTTTCGTCTGTTCTCCCGTCTTTCACCGGTTCCATTGTAGCCCGAGCAAAGAGAAACTTTGATTGGTTGATATCTTCCTCTCTCAACTCCTAACACATCCGCCAGCATATTCATGTCCACAACAAAATCTTGATCTTTGAAACTGAAGGAGAATCTATTCGCATGTAAAAAGTTAAGATTTGAATAGAAATATGCGGTTAGTTCAGCATAGGCCTCTGTAGTGTCGGAGCAGAACTTTTCAAGTTGAAGATGACTGAACTTTTTTCTCATGTTCACATTCACAAAGATCCGAAAGTCAAAATCTACACTCCTAGGGTTTATCACCCCACGCTTCGGCGGCTTTGAGTATAGACCCTTATGTTCTTTCGATCTAAACATCTCTCCTCTTTTTCCTCTGATTTCCGCCGCAATACCCATCCTTGGTTGAAATTGCATGAACAATTTGTCATCGTCATTCCCCTCTCTCGGATTAAATCCCCAATCACGAGGATCACTCGGGATATTTTCAAGGGATTCTTCAGCCACCCCTTTTCGAGCAATTCCCAAACTTTCCATTTTCCGCAAAAAGATATACTCATTCCCATATCCTTTGTCTTTTAGAAAAGCATCGACATAGTTCAGAGGAGTAAGAGTTCCTTTTAAAGCACGATACAAATTATAAATAAAGGCGGGTTTTTGAACTCTTACAGATCTCGCATCCTCAACGATTTCTTTCTCTTGTTGATGATCAACGCCTTGAGGACTATGTGGAGGAGAATGATGCGGTTGAGAATGTTGTGGGCTCTGTTGCTGATTTGGAGACACTTCTTCTTCTGTGAGATCGAAGTGCGTAGGCCCTTCATTCATCCGCCGTGGTCCCCTGCTTGCGATCCTTGACGACTTTCTTGAAGAAGACATTTTTCTCGCACTTTGAGAGATTCCTTGCTTGACTTCCCCCAAGAAAAATGACAACTTTTTCGAAGATTAGGCAGGAGATAAAAACAGGAATGGAGGATTAGTGCTTTTTAGGGTTTTTGAGAGTGAAGAGAGGAGGAAGCAATAGTATACGATTGGTTAAAGAGAGGTATACGAATCGTCAGAAATAAAAAGATGCCTTTTCAAAAATAACTGTCCTTTTTCCGCGAAAATAGTCATTTCAAAAAATAACTTCTTTTTCGAAAAAGGAAACGATGAAGTAATTACGCTGATTAAAGATAGCAATAAAAAGACACGGTTCGACGATCGTACCTTTTCAAGATAATATTCGAGAGAGAGAGACTAACTTACAAATCAATGTCTTGTTTGTCCGAGTCTGAGAGTCTCTAGACTTTAACTTCTTCAAACCTTAATATGTTGAGTCTGGAGCGAATAATTTCAAATTGATTTTTCTCCAACGGCTTTGTGAATATATCCGCCAATTGGTTCTTTGAATCAACATACTGAATCGAAACTTCTCCATTTTGAACATGGTCTCTGATGAAGTGATGTCAAATCTCTATATGCTTTGCTCTTGAGTGAAGAATTGGATTTTTGGTGAGATTGATAGCGCTGGTGTTGTTGCAATTAATCTCTGTGCATGAGTCTTCAATTCCAAAGTCTCTTAGCTGTTGCTTTATCCATAGAATTTGTGAACAAAGAACTTCCAAGAGCTACATACTCGCTTCCTGTCAGAGAGAGCTACCGTACTCGTTTTCTTGAAAACCAAGACACCGTCCCCGCCTCCAAGTAGTTGACAGTACCCGAGGTGCTCTTTCTATCAACTCGCAACCGGCTAGATCTCGCGTCTCGAGTATCCAAGAAGAGTAAAGTCTCCCTTTTAGGATACCATAGGCCGATGCTTAAAGTTGAAGCAATGTATTTGATAATATGCTTTGCGGCAAGACTTAAATGAGATTCTTTAGGGTCTCGCTTGAAATCTAGCACAAATGCAAACACTAAACAAAATGTCGTCTAGAAGCGAAGATAAAGAAGTGAGCCAATGATACTCCCGTATAGCTTCGATCGACTTTCTTTCCTTCTTCATCTTTGTCTATCTTCAAGGCACTTGACATTGGAATGTCGGTCTTTTTGCAATTGTCCAGTCAAACTTTTTGACAAGATCATTAGCATATTTTTCTTGACGAATAAAAGTTCCTTCCTTTAGTTGTTTCACTTGAAGTCCAAGGAAGAAGGTTAACTCACCCATCATGCTCATTTCAAATTCATCCTGCATAGTCTTAGAGAATTTCTTGCACAGACTTTCATTAGGAGATCCGAATATGATATCATCGACATATATTTTAATTAGTACAAAACTTTTGCTTTCCTTTTTGATAAATAGAGTAGTGTCTACTTTACCTTTCACGAAACCGTTTTGAATTAAAAACTTACTCAGCTTGTCATACCAAGCTCGAGGTGCTTGTTTCAAGCCATATAAGGCCTTTTTGAGTCTGAATACTGAGTCTGGTTTCTTTGGGTCTTCAAACCCAAGTGGTTGTTCCACATAGACTTCCTCATGGATGAATCCATTTAGAAAAGCGCTTTTGACGTTCATTTGGAATAACCTGAAATTTTTGTGACAAGCAAATGCAAGTAATAAACGAATTGCTTCTAACCTTGCTACTGGTGCGTAAGTCTCGTCATAGTCGATCCCTTCTTCTTGCGTGTAACCCTTGGCCACGAGCCTTGCTTTGTTTCTTACGACTTTGCCTTTCTCGTCCATCTTGTTTCTGAAAACCCATTTAGCTCCAATAACAGATTTACCTTTAGGTTTAGGAGACAATTCCCAGACATCATTGATACTGAATTGCCTGAGTTCTTCTTGCATAGCTTCAATCCAACTTTCATTAGATAAAGCTTCTTCTATGCTCTTGGGTTCTATTTCAGAAATAAGAGCCACAGCACTAGATTCTTCGCGCCTTTTGGATCTTGTGCGAATTTCTTCATTGATGTCGCCAATGATAAGATCTTTGGGATGAATGGACTTATGCTTCCAGTTGCTGGATAATTTGTCAGATTGATGATCACTTCCTTCACTTGATTCTTCGACAGTCACTTGCTGTTGTTCCTTCAAAGTCTGAGCTGCTTCTTGAGATTTAGACTTTGTAGAGTCTCGGAGCAGTTCGATTCTTCAAGATGAGTCTCGAATAAATTCATTTTGAATGGAATCTTGGAATTTGACATTCATTGATTCTTCCACTGTTTGAGTCTTCTTGTTGTAGACTCTGTACGCTTTGCTAGAGGTTGAATATCCAAGGAAAATGCCTTCATCTGACTTTTCTTCAAACTTACCAACTCGATCATTTGCATTTTTCAGTATAAAACATTTGCATCCGAATACATGAAAATATGAAACGATGGGCTTCTTTTCTTTGAATAATTCATAGGGGGTTTTTTCTAGAATAGGCCTTAGAAAAACTCTATTAATAATGTAACATGCTGTAAAAACTGCTTCAGTCTAAAAACGTGAAGAGATGTTGCTTTCAATTAAGAGAGTTCTTGACATTTCTTGAAGCGATCTATTCTTTCTTTCCACAACTCCATTTTGCTCTGGAGTATATGGAGGAGAGAACATATGCTGAAAACCAGATTTATCACAAAACTTTGCAAAATCTTAATTTTCAAATTCACCTCCATGATCTGTTCTAATACTTGAAATAGCATATCCCTTTTCGTTTTGAACCTTTTTAGCAAATTTTTCAAAGTAAGAGAAAGTTTCGAGACTTACTTGCTAGGAAATATACCCAAGTAAATCGTGAGTAGTCATCCACAATTACTAGGCAATATTTCTTACCTCCAATGCTTTGAGTTCTGGTTGGTCCAAAGAGATCCATATACAGAAGCTGCAGTACACGGTTAGTGGAAACTTGATTTATTGGTTCGAAGAAATTTCTTACCTGTTTTCCCAATATGCATGGTGTACATAGATCAGACTTTTGGTATGATAAATTGGGTAGACCACGAACAAGCTTCTTGGCTGAAATTTTGGCTATCTGCTTCATATTGATGTGTCCAAGTTTTCTGTGCCATAAACTTGCTTCATCTTGTATTGAGAATAAACACTGTGATTCATCTGGTTTTACATCCAAGAGGTAGACATTTCCATGTCTTCGACCCATAAACAACTAAGTAGAGTCTTTACTAGTTCCAGAACATATTCCCTCTTGAAAGTAGATTTTGAAACCGGTATCACAAAGCTGGTTGACACTGAGCAGATTGTAGTTGAGTCCTTCAACTAAAGAAACATTGTTTATTGTGAGGTTTCCAATCTTCACAGTTCCAAGTCCTACATTCTTCCTTTGCTATTTCCTCCAAAAGAAACTTTTCCACCATTCATTTGTACAAGCTTTATGAAACAATTTGAATCTCCTGTCATATGCCTTGAGCATCCACTATCCAGATACCATTTTACATTTTTCTTGATAGTGACATGCATTTAAAAAAGAAACTCAAACTTTCTTTGGTACCCATCTTTTCTTGGGTCCATTGGAGTTAGTATAATATGTTGTATTTGCCCATACTTTCTTAACAGGTTTCCAAACCATTGGACACTCTTTTTCAAAATCATCTCGTACTATTGCACTTTGAACATCTAAGAGCATTGCGACCAACCGGTTTTACAAAAGTCCTTTTAAAATGATTTTTGTAAGCATCTCTTGAGGGTCTTTGTTTGATTCTTTCCTTTACTTTAGGAAAATCAATTAAAGGAATGGTTTCAGCAGTAATTCCCAAACCAGATTTGTTGAAATAAGGTCTTTAAACAGAAAGTATTTTTTCTAATTTCTCAGATCCTATAGAAAATCTTTTGGAAATATTTGTGATATCATTTTTCAAGAATGCATTTTCTTTTGAAAGATTATTTTCACTTTCTCTAAGAGAAGAAATAATCACATCTAAACATTTTACCTTTTCTTTCAAAACATTTTCTTGTTGTTTTAAGGCAAAATTTTCCTTTTTGAGTTCGGAAATCCTTTTAAGAGAAGTCTTAAGACTAAAGCACAACTCATTAATATATTTAGAAACTTTAATAGGGATTTTAAAGTTACTCACCTCAAATTCACTGTCTGAAGTCAGTGCTCTCGAGTTTGAATCAATCCGATTGTGCCATTAGACATATGTTGGCATAATCATCATCACTTTCTTCACATTCTCGTATCACTCCGGTTTTACGCTTTAAGAGCCTTTCGATACTTTTCAGCTTTTCCTTTCTTCTTCCTCGAAGAGGACAGGTTGGGTCGATGTGTCTTTTTTTTCTTGCATTCAAAGCAAACTACATATTTGTTTGATTCATCATCCTCAACAGACTTAGCTTGTTGCTTTTGAAAACCTTGTTTCCTTGGATTGAATCTTCTTCCTTTTCTGTTCAGCTTTCTGAATCTTCTTATCATGAGAGCAAGCTCCTCATCGTCCATATCGTCTTCAGAATCTGCAACATCAGAATCATCATTGGATTTTAATGCAATGGATTTCTTACCTTTAGGGTCTTCGTCTTCATTGATTCGTTCTACTTCATAAGACTGAAGAGTTCCAACCAACTCATCAACAGATAGTGGCATGATTCTTTGAGTCTCTCTGATTGAGGTCTTTATGTGATTCCAATCCTTGGAGAGTCCTTGCAGTAGCTTATTTACTTTCATAGGATTAGAAATTGGTTGACCTTAATTTTCAAGACCATTCATGATATCTGTAAAATGACTAAACATGTCAGTTATAGATTCTCCCAATTTCATCCTGAAGGCTTCGTATTGACCGAGGAGTATATTGACTCGGTCTCTTTCACTCGATCGGTTCCTTCATAAGTAATGTGTAATCTATCCCGCACTTCTTTGGCTGTATCACAAGAAGATATTCTGTTATATTCAGTAGGTAATAAAGCACAATATAAAGAATAAATTGTTTTTGCATCAAGAGCTTGTCTCTTGATTATCTCTTCCTGACTCATTCCGCTGGACTCAACAGTGTCCTTTCCTCTTTCTGAGACAGATGCAGCTTTAGGAATGATTCTTTTTTCTACAATGTCCCATTCCAGAGGATCCTTTGATCTTAAGAACGCCTTCATCTTGTTTTTCCATATGTTGTAGTCCTTTCCATCAAAGTAAGGCGGTCTAGTGTTGCTTTGTCATTCTACTAGCCCTGGAGTCAACATACTAGCCATGGATCTTTAACTCTGAAGTAAAACACTTCAAACAAAGTGAGTACACAGGCTCTGATACCAATTGATGTAGCTAGTATAAGCACCTAGAGGGGGGTGAATAGGTGTATAAACAATTTCTCGGGATACCACGAAATACTAAGCAAATGATAGAACGGAAATACGCTTTTGCTTAATCAAAATGAGTTACGATTAAAGTAAAGTAAAGAGAAGGGAAGAGAAGATTAAACACAAGGTTTATAGTGGTTCGGCTTATCCTAAGCCTACGTCCATTCTTCCGTACTGACAGCCAA
This sequence comes from Eucalyptus brandiana, assembly GCA_014182725.1. Classification (NCBI taxonomy): domain Eukaryota; kingdom Viridiplantae; phylum Streptophyta; class Magnoliopsida; order Myrtales; family Myrtaceae; genus Eucalyptus; species Eucalyptus brandiana. The sequence continues at coordinate 30,823,057 of CM024670.1, forward strand.
TCGGGGATTCCACTATGAACAAAAGAGATGTTACAAAGACACATCCTTCCTTGATTCCACAAAGTGTAGATATTCTATCACACTTCCTCAAGGTTTCTCACAAGTATAAACTCTCTTTTGAGTACAAGATTTTCGCTCAAGTGAATTGACAAAACAACAAGAGGCTTCAGACTTTGGAATTCTTCTATCGCGCACTTCCTTGAACAGCTTTAAAACGTCTTCTTTTTATACTCCTTTATGCCATTATACCCGTTGGCACTTTCCAAAGGAATTCCTCCAATCTACCCGTTGGACGGAATCAATTAAGAAGATTATTCGAACTATTAAGGGAATATGTCGATAGCCCATCAATCATGTTCGCCCATACAATCAGGATCTCGATTTCCATAAGTAGAACCTTCCACGAATATTTCGCCAATCAACGGATTCTTGACCATCGAATCAATCTCGATCAATTTAAAGGGATTCCGATAAGTCATATCCAGCAAAGAGATCTTCTCCAGTCGATAAGGTCATATCCTTAATAAAACATCTAGTTCTGGATACCCTTTCTTCAACGGATCAGAAACTGTCAATGAGGATAGACTTTGAATCTTAAGTCTGGCTGTCCGGAGGTCTTCAGACTTTAAATAGCAGAGTCTGCAAGCCTTCAGACCAGATTGATGGAAACGATTTGTCAGCTTCAAAACACTTCAAGAAGATTTCTCTAACAAGTCCAACTCCAAAAAGTCCCTACGATAGTGCTCTTGCCAGACTAGGCACTAACTAAGGAACTTGAAAAGGTTGGGAAGAAAAGGGATGAGTATCCATGGCTGGGTGAAGAATTAGATTGAGCACTCACTATACAACTTACCAAATAATATCAAAACTAATTTATCTCAATTCCAGTATATAATATACATACAAGATATATATGAGTTATATCGCTTTAATATAATCATATACATATCATAAAACATTCGTTAAAATAATAACAAATATCAATGTTCCAATCCATTGATTAATCTCATCAATTCATATATTAATGGTTTATTCCATTGATTAATCTCATATTATATATCAATAGTTTATTTCATTGATCAATCTTATATCAAATCACACGTCAATAATCATCCATCAAACAATCTTTTATTTAATATCCTATCATGGTCACAACAAAATGCCTGGTAATAAGACAATCAAGATTCTCTTGGTACGGGCTTCACCTCCAAAGCCAATAGGTCGGCCTTGAAGTATATCATAAACTAGTATGTATACGCACAAACTCCTTACTAGATTCACAGTCCTATTGAGCATCAAATAACCACTCTCCAATATAAGAAATCCAATCCAATATACATTTTACAAATTAAACAAATAAATTTTCGCAACACATCTCATCCATTGGAAATATCTTTTATAGAGTATTTATTATATCATTTGAAAATATTTTCATAAACCAATTTGCAAGTAATACATATACATAAACTTCCACACTACCTTGCATGTTACGTATTCTAGAACATTTGTAAACAACCAAGGAGTAATAAATGCATGATCTAGATTTTACACAATAAAAATGCCATTTCATAACTCATACTATTTATAATCCATATCGCTTTCGAAATATGAGTTTACAAACTCAAAGAAGGGATAACACTTACTTGAGAACGCCTAACGTTATTTGAATCATCGAACTCACAATTCTCTTAATTAAGAGAGAAACAACCTGGAAATTGAGCAAAACATTACCTCAACAACCAATCGGCTAAATCGAACTTAAACATTAAAATAACGACTCATACGCGCCTACAAATTGTGCACTTAGAGTGACTATTCAAGCCATTTGTGTTGACACCCTAGTTTTATCGACTATTCAGGTGTCCGGTTTTTGCAAAAAAAAAAAAAAAAACACACACACACACACACACATATATATAAAGAAAAAAAGAAGAGAAAAAAAAAAGAGGATATAAAAATAAAATCGAATGGGCTGCTGCTGTCCAGCCCACTTGGCAATTTTCAGCCTTCTAATTCCCAGCCCCTCTCTTTCAGCCCATTTCTTTTAGTTGGGTTATTTTGTTTTGGCCCATGCGGCCAATTCACTCTCCTTGGCCCATCTCTTTTATCTTTTCCTTGTTCTCATAAGCCCACCAGAGCCTAAAAAAGAAGAGTCCAGCCCCCAGCTCTTCTCCTTCCCTCTTCGCACGCGCGACGCCTTTCCCCCCCACGGAGTACGTTGACTGTGACGCAACAAAGATTTGAGGAAGCGAGGAGAGTGCGTGAGGCGTGAGGGGGGTGGGGAACGCTCGCTCACAGAAGGAGAGCAGGGAGAGAGAGTTCGGTCATGACGGGAGAGGAGCTTGGCTGCAACGAAAGGGAGATTTCACAGAGAGACAGAGAGAGGGAGAGGAAGGGAGCTGACTAGCGGGACGTGCCCATCGCTGTGCCACCCCAGAAGCAGGCAATTCCCCTTTCTTGTCCTGTTTCGGTCTGCCATCATGGTGCGGTGCGGTGCGTTTGAATTGAATCTGTGAATTTCTGGACAAGCTATGCAAAGCCGAGGCAAGTGCATGACGATTAGTGACATTTTGGAGAGTAACACATCATGTTTGGCCTGAGGAATGCCTTAAATTTGAACTTGAAACTTGTGTTCTTCAATGCTTTCCTTTCGTTCGATGTATTGCCTGAATGAGATATGAAGCGCTTGGGGACATCGAATTCGAATGGAAAATTTAAAGTGGACAGTGACAAACTAAGACGGAGTGGACACGAAATATATTGATTCAAATCCATATACGTCATATCTGGCGAAAATCGCATCGAGACTCTCTCTGGAACGCATCCTTTAGGTCGCACATCAGTCGCTCGATAAAATACTTGACAGAAGGCCGAAACTCATTTATTGTTGAATCTTAAGATCGATTTGCTTTTGATTCTTTGTAGGTTGAATCTGGCCTATATTTGTGTTTTCTCTGTGTTCTTTATATCCTCATGCCCGAAAGTTGTTCGTCGGAGACCTCCTCTCTCGCCGGCAAAGTTTATGGTTCAAGCCGTCCCAGTCAGTTTATCTTTTCGCTTTGTAGTGTACTGGTGATTGTTTGTTTGTTAGAAAGGTTAGGATGGAAGGGATTAGTTTGGGATAAATATTTATCGTTCATGGTTGTGGTCAACGGATGAGTGGCCGGAGTTGGTGGCCATCGGTCGGAACAAGTGACGACCGATTGGTGGTGGCTCGGCGGCGATGTATATGCCGGCGAAAAAACGTTTGGAAGATGGTATTGCCTTGAGTTTGATGGTTCGGGTGAAATGGCCGAATGAATGAAGTTGCAGGCGGTGAGGAGATCTTCGGGGAAGAAGAAAAGCTGAAGGAAGAAGATGGTGCAGGGGAAAAGGACGAAATAGGGAAAAGACAAAGGAGAAAAAGAAAGAAAAATAGAAAATTCATAAAGAAAAAATAAAAAACGAAAATTTTCTTATCTTTTTTTTTTTTTAAATCTAACCGGGTTGGATCCGGGTTTTTGGGTCGGGTAAACCGGCCGGATCGGGTAAACAGTCCAAACCTGTTGCCCGAATATATCAATAAATAATAAAATTAATTAAAAATTTTGAAAATAATAATGAAAAAAATTAAAAATTCAGAGAATGATAAAATATTCTAAAATTTTTAGGGAATAATAAAAAATTTAGAAAATTCGAAAATCAATAAAAAAATTAGAAATTTTAGAAAATCATTAAAAAATTAAATTCAAAAAAGCATTTAAAATTCTCAAATTTAAAAAAAAAAAAAAAATTGGAAAAACCTATAAAAATATTAAAACCCAAAATTTGGACAAGTTTTGGATTGCCTTTTCATTTTAGGGACAATATTATGGTGTTTGTATACTTTCATTTACAATTATACTTGATTGTGCTTTTCAATATCTTGGATGTTATTTCCTACTATAGAATGATTAGGATGATACCTAGAGTTCTTTGATAGGCTACTAGGGCATTAGTTAGTATGATCAAGTTAGGTACCAAAAGGACGTTAGTCTTAGGGCTAACGTAATTAAATCCTATAGTCTAAAATCTCTAGTTACATAGATAGTAAAATATATTCACATATCTTACTAGGTTTTTTGTTGATCCCAAAAAGGCTAGTAGCAACTCTTTAGGCAAATTTTGCATGAGCTTAATCGATTTAAAATTTTAAATACCCGATGTCACGCGAAATATGAGCTTGGGAGAGCTCAAGTCAATGGAAGGCCGTCGGCCCGACATTGACAATACCCCTAAATCTAATTCTTATTCCCTAATTGGGAGAGGTTAGGTTGTGACAATTTGCAATGCAAAACTTATACACGAAACCCTACAATGTCAAAACCCACAATTCCCATGAAGTATGAAAGCTCGAAACTCAAACATCAGATTTCATGGCTCGAATTTTACAGAACTTCAATTGTATAACCTAACTCCAAAAATTACTAGGATTGGAAGAATGCAAACACTTAGGCGTTGCAAATCATAATTAAATCAGCTTGGCGAGGTTCCTGTGTTGCAAAACCCTCTTCTCTTTTCCCTTTCCTCTTCTTTCTTATCTTTCTTTCTTCACCTCCTCTCTCACACAAACAACATAAATTGATTGTAGGATCAATAGTGTATGGTTTTCACCTCAACCTATGAGAAATCAAAGAGCATGTACCTAAGTGTGGAAAGACGAATGAGAAGTGCAAAATGTGCACTAAAATGCTCCCATTTCAAATTTTTGCTTTCTAGCTGATTCAACAAGGTCACCTCAAAAGTATAAATCGTAAAACTTTGTAGGATCAATGCCACTTATTCTACAAGCTTAAGCTATTAAATGTAGATATAGTTTGATTTTTAAATATTACCATACTTCACCTCACATGTAAGTTAGACTTTTGTTTTATATTAAAGAATCAAAAATATAAAATTACATATGCAAATAAAGGGCCTAAAAAAATTTAAAGAAAAATTCCAAATAAGAACTTGAAGTGTCCTTATTTTCTCAAATAAGGGTATGAAGTGGACATTATTTCAAATAAGGACTTGACGTACTCTCATTTTTTCAAATAAAAGCTTGAAGTGAACCTTATTTTAAATAAAAGCATAAAGTGTCCATATTAATCTCAAAGAAGAGCTTGAACTCACCAGCTATGAAGAACAATTTCATCTTGTAAATTTTTAAAATTTTTTCCTTTTCTTTCTTTTTTTTTCTTTTCATAAAAAAAAAAAGAAGAAGGAAAATACAGGTGAGAGGGTGCTCCCTCTCGCTTGTGGCTGCCACCTCATCACTAGTGGGGCGACGGCAAAGGCTGGCAAGATCGCCAATGCCTAGGCAAGGATCGACAAGCCTCGTCGACTAGAGGTGAGGGCCTGGTCTGAAGTCGTTGGGCGAAAGCTGCTAGGCCTATATGAGGGCGGCAACACTCACCCGGGTTGGGGCAAAGGTGGGTAACCCTCGCTCAGAGGGAGGGTGGCCGCCCTCTCCTGCTTCTGGCAAGGGCTTACTAGCCCTTGCCTCTAGTTGGCAAGGGTTACTTGCTAGCCCTCGCCTAAATGCTGGGGAACACGCCAACCTTTGTTGCCACCCCACTGGTGATGGGGCGTGGCCACATGTGGGAGGGAGCCCCTTCTGCATGTGTTTTATTTTTTTAATTTTTAATCTAATTTAATTTTAATTTAACTTATGTTTGGATGAAAATATCTTTGATTGGTTAGAATATTTTTTTTGGCTAGTGAATTCGGCAAGGCTAAGCTCTTATTTAAAACAACCATAATCACTTTAGAACCTTTTTTGAGACTAATATGATTCCTTTAGGCCCTTATTTGAAATAAGATTTATTTTAGGTATTTATTTGAGAAAATAAGAGCACTTCGGGTCCTTATTTGAAATTTTCCCAAATTTAAACTCAAGATCTCATATTCTAAATCCACGTGACAGAACCAACTCTGATTTGATGAATTATTTAACATAAATAACTCAACTGCGCACGACGACATATCTCAATTTTATATGTTTTTAGCATGAACCGGCCCTAAAATCGTCAAGAAGCAACTAGAACTAGAAGAACCTTATTTTCGAGGAGGGAGATTTGGTCGAGGTGGAAGGATCTTCAAAGTGCTCTGGGAAACTCGAATGGTACTAGTCGGTTTTATGAGCCAAGAGGAGCCACACATGAGTGATGATTTCACCTCCTCTTCTTAGTCCCCTGCCATGGTGATACACATGACACTTGGATGCTGCAAAACACAGCATCTCCACCCAGATGCTGCTGATGAGCTCCCACTTGTTGTTCATCGTCCTCAGGTCAGCCACGAGCTTCTGCACCTCCGACAACAAGTGCCAGTCACTAGTGACCCACGTCTCCTCACTTGGTTTGACGGAGTGTGAGACATCTCCATTCGGCGAATACAGTGTGTTAATTGCTTCATTATAGTCTCGGTACCTCAAGAAATTCCGCAGTGTGCGACAAGCGTAGTCCAGTGTAATGTCGGCAGTGGCGAGGGACAGCATGTAAGGATGCAGAGCAAGGAGGTATATCATGTAATCCGATAGGAGTTTGCTTCCTTTACAAGCATCGGAGTGTTCCCACTCCAATATGTGCAGGATTTCCGTCGCGATGTGCCAGATAATGATGCTCCTATCAAACGTCGTCTCAATGCTACCTCTCAGTCCTTCTTCTTGGATGTCGTGAATCTTGAGCATCCACTTGTCGAAGGCCGGGAAATTTCTTAACTTCGGTAGATCTGCCATCTTTTGAAACACCAGCGTCTTGAGGGACGAGGGGATGGCCTGGCAGGAGTGTCTCCAACACCTCCTGACGATCTCCCTTTTCTCAAACCAATCAAGTACCGTGGCAAGGGGCTTCGGACGTTCTTTGTACAAGAAGTTCTGGTCTAACAGATTGAGCTGCCCTACCGACCTTGACCACCTTCTCTGCTTCATGCACTGTTTGGCTAGAAACGGCAGGAGCCTTAGGAAGAGCGGTGCCTTAAGGTGCATACTCATCTTCACCACTGCCCAATCCGAAAATGGCAGCACTGTGATTTGATAAAGCTCGACAGATGTGACTGCCATCAGTAGTGCATAGGTATAGGTAATGCGCATATCGATCAAGAAGGCATTCCTGAAGATTACGGAAAATCCACACAAGCCATACACCAAGCAGAAGAGGCCGATAAAGTGGACTATGAGGCCGCATTTCGTGTACAGAATGGGCGCTCTAGTGTAGAGCACGTCGAACATGAAGTTCAGCTCGATCTCGGTCATGGTGAAAGCACGGTCAGCGGTGTCACTGTCGATGGACATCCATTCGTGGGGTGTGACCGCAGGGTAGTACAGCCACAGCCAATTCACAAGGTGGGGCTTCAGACGCTTGAACCAATAGTAGGCCTTCAAGATGTCCTTTGCGGACTTGAACTTCTCATCCTCGGGAAATGATTCGAACGCTTGCTGAATGCTGGCTTCTTCTGGTACTTCTTCTGTTACTTCTTCTGTTCCTTCTTCTTTTATGTCCCTGGCGGTCATGCTCTTCTCATGATACACGGACTTGAGAGCCCAGACCCACCCCGCAGACTTAATGATTCCAGCCACGAACAAGGGGATGTACAGCCTTGAGACTGGGGACGAGCCATCCCAACATCGAAAGAGAATCCAAACCACGACACACCACGTAACCCCCATATTCAGCATCTGTCTTAATCCCAGCCGGTTATCTTCCACCGCGTAGGCCGTTATGCCGTCCGGGTACCCAAGTTGCAAGAGAAACAGTGGGGCCAATAGCCCTTGCAACTCCACATCGTAACCTGGATGATTAGGATCGTCGATGCGGACCACAGTAAGCCTGCCCAGCGCGATTTTTGCAAAGTAAGAAAGGAGTAAATATGTGACCCAGATGAGGAAACTAGCAGGTTTCCACCTCATATGTCTCCGACGGACGCCTAATATTGTGAGAACAATCTTGCAGGCAACACTTGCGGCGAACAAAAGCTGAATCCCCCACGCCACCCACAGGCGTTTTACGAAGGATGTACAACTGATCAAACTCATGGCAACTTCGTTCAGGTGTGCCCACTAGACATCAATGCAAATGTACAGCGAGGAAATTTTTCACATTGCTTCTGAAGAATAATTACAAAGAGCCTGCACCAAGCTGCATAAATGTCACGCATCAATTACATTCATTAATCCTCTCAGTCTCTTAGAATTCCGCACAACTGAAATTAAGAAGACTGACAAAAAAAAAAAAAAAAAAAAAATTAAGAAGGTGCACCTTGTTTATTCTACATTTTTCATATTACTTCCTTAATAAGTTCTTTGGGTTTCACTTGATATTGATAATGACCATTAGGCGTCAAACGTACCCAAGAACTAGAAAGGAAGATTTACAATGCAATTAATATTAATATATATATAAATTAATTGAGTTCATTGAAAGTCCAGGCAAAGAGAATACGTAGGTAGATGTTTTTCTCTTTTCTTTTTTCAAATTTTTTTTATACTTAAGCATAATAAAAATGTATCCTTTTTGTTTGCCCGTCAAAATTTAAAAAATCAAAAAATTATAAAAAAAAAAAATCATATGTGAATTTGCATATTAATAATTGAATGTTGTGAAAGTGTTACGAGTTTTTGAAACTAAAAAAGAATCAATATCCGTGAGCTGCAAAATTTTGGATTAAATAAAAAGTAAAACTGTTTCAAAGAAATCTGACGATTCAAAGTAAATTGATTAAGGTGGCATCATATTTACCCGCTTACCCATCTCTCTCCATGTTCATCTCCCATTCTTATTCCTAGAGTAGTTGACTCTATTTTCTTTTGCGACCCTTGTATTTTTCTCTCTCTCTCTCTCTCTTTTTGGTGATACCTTCGGTTTATTTATTTATTTATGATGTGTTCATCTAGATCTTCACTATCTGTGAAAGTGACATTCGCCTCGCATCGTGAGATGTGAAGTAGCTCTTGGGTATAAATCTGTGCTGTTAAGCGGTCCACCTTTTAATTTTTCAGAATAATAAACTGCCTATACTCAATATAATTTGTTTTCTTAGGAAATTGTTGTGCTAAAATCATTTTCTTAAATTAAATAAGATCTAAGGTGACTCATAACTTAAGGAAATTTCAAAAAGGAAAGAATGATCTATTCCAATAAAATCTTCCAATTACATATGAAAAATAATGGCACTTCTTTTACTATAAGCTTTGCTTCGTTGAAGCTACTGAAAAACATCGACTATCTACCATGGGGCCACACGAAACTATTAGTGTGCCAATGGGTTTTATCACTGTAGATTCTTGGTATACTAATAGTAAATTACGAAAAAAAAATCAGAAATTGATTGTCATTGTATATTTCAAAGATTTTATTAAATTTTTATTTACATATTTTTTTTTTCTGTAAGTAAATTCTGACATTAAGGAATAATTATCTGGCAAAAGGACGGATCCCATGTTGAGTTCTATTAATCTTTTGTTGAATTTTCAATGTGGACTATTTAGGGATCGAAGAAAGAAAAAATAAACACAAGTACCAAATTCCTCGTAAGGCAATGATGAAAGCACCGAAATTGACAAAATATATTAATCTATTGGGTTTTAAAATAAGAAAATATAGATTGATTTGCAGAAAAGAAAAAAGTTCCCATTGTGACACGTGTCAATTCCTTATTAGGCAATTGTGGAAGCACAAAGGACTAATACTGCAATTCACATAATTTCTTGTGTTTTAGTTAAAACATAGATAAAATTATTTCACGAGTGATAGAATAAAAACAATGATTATTTTGACTACTTCTGTACAAAAAAGTGGAGTGTGGTGATCAAACGCCTATTATTCTTTCCACATTGCTCTATGAGACAGAAAATCCTAAAAGTCACCAAATCCAATTTGCTAACCCTCCACTCTTCTATTATAACTATTTATCTTTCTCCAAATTTGCTTGAACACAATTTTGTAGCCCAAAAGAGTTGTTTTGCTTTTCATGTAAAACTTTGATTTTTTCCAAATTTGGACAAATGAAGAATTATTCGACTATCTGAATAGTTTTAATTTTGGAAATTTATTTTGTTTAGCCTCCACATTTTATCGGGGTTCTCTAAAGGTGAATTCTCCACAAGTTCTTTAGATGTAGCTTTTAATTTTTTTTTTCTGCCTCTATCTTTCATATATTAGCTTTCCAAAAAAAATTTCAAAACTAATTTTAAATAAAAGGAGAGAGAAGGAAAAAGGTGGAGGAGAGGTGTCACAGTAGAATTTAGTAGGGGTGTGCCAATTTTATTGTAGGTAGGGTATTTGCACTTCCCAGAACCTATAGTTTCAAGTTTTTGGAATTTGACACCAACTTCGTAAACTCTTAAAACTACATAGGAACCTTGAACTTGTCGGCTGTATGGATTCTAGGGTACCCTATACTAGGAGTGAGTATGGTTCCAAAGTAGAACTTGGGATCTAAGAATTGTATGATGGGAGCTTGTAGTTCTAAGTTCCAAGATATGCAAGATAAGTTTCAAATTCCAAAAAATGAAGAACCTGCTTTGACAAGTAGGTTTCAAGTCTTAATTAAAAAAACATTGAATTTGGAACTTGGAACTTGAAACCTATAACTTAGAACCTGGAATAAAATTTAATGTTTTTCTTGGTCCATGTCTCCGTGTGATCCTTCAATATGCCATGCCGTTCGATGATGAATATATAATCTGGAAGCACTAGTCCGAGTTTCTATTTATGACTAAGATTTTTACTTTATTAATGTTCATATATTATGTGTGTTTAAATATAAGTTGTGATTAGTGAATTATAATTGTTCGAATAATAATATAGGTAAAACTTGGACAGATCTTATAATCGACTTTGGAACTTGTGATTGAGTAGGTTTCAAGTTCTAGAGTATGTAGAGTAGATTTCGGATTCTAAAAAATGAGGAACATATTCCAATAGATAGGTTCCAGGTTCCATGTGGAACCTATACGGAACCTGAAACCGCTCGCCTCTATCCTATATTGCCTTGTGCTTTTTCAAATTATTTTTGTTGAATAAAAACTGTCACAATTTTAATTGTTAACACATTTAGCATTCAACATAGCACATAATTGGATTAGATGTTAAAATACATGTTCATGTCTAATGGTGACATGCATCAAAATTAAATTAAAAAAAAAAAAAAAAAGCTTCCACCTATCATTGTATTGAGAAGGTATCATCCACAGGTAAGCTTGTCACACACACCGGCGGGCACCCATAGAGTCGGATAATTGTTTTTCAAATAAGGTTGGTGAGAGAGAGAGACACACACACACACACCGGCGGGCACCCATAGAGTCAGATAATTGTTTTTCAAATAAGGTTGGTGAGAGAGAGAGAGAGAGACACACACCGGCGGGCACCCATAGAGTCGGATAATTGTTTTTCAAATAAGGTTGGTGAGAGAGAGAGAGAGAGAGAGAGAGAGAGAGAGAGAGAGAGAGTTGAATCAATTAAACCTTTCGCATATCATAATGTTAAATACTTCATAAGGAAAACCAAGTCATTAATAATTATTCACACATTCATATACTTAAAAAGTATCCGGCCAAACAAAAAAAAAAAGTATCATATAGGGTACACGTAAAGGATACATGGGGTAGGGTAGGGTACAGGGTGGTACGACCCAACCTTGGAAACCTACCTTATACTTACTTGTTCCAAAAATTTTGGAATCGGGACGTACCCCATGCGAGTTCTAATTTCCCATTTAGAACCTACCAAACCATGCTAGTTCTGCGAGGTCCGCTGGTTCCGCGGGTTAACCTACAACCCCAGTAGTTAGTCTTGAAAGAAAGTCTTCTTGTAATCCTACCACATTTCAAAACCTGCAGATTTCTTAGATCCCATTCACATAGGAAAGATTGCATTCAATAGCATATCTGCTTTACTTTTTTGACATAGCAATCTCTAAAGGTCAAAATTGACGGGTTGTGAAGGAATAAAGAAGGGTCATAATTTCTCTTGGTAGTTCTTTCACCAGTTGGAAAATGAACATCAAGAACAAACATAAACATGTGCTATAACTTGTATAGAGTATGGTTAAGTTACTGACCAACAAATTAAAGTAAGATAATCACTTGTTGAAACACAAAGCGCAGGTAGCGTACAAATTTTTTTCCTAAAAGTAATATGGGTTACTGAGCTCAACAAGTAAATGCAAGCTAACTAAAGTAACGGGAAAGAAAAAGGTGCAATGAATGCAAGACTAGCATCATCACACCTGAACTCGATGGCTGATGAATCCCAGAAGTATGATTCAGAAGACGACAACGCCGACATCGCTCAGATTGGAGAAACTGAAGCTGAGAAATGCATCCTAAGAAACATTGCGAAGGAACAAGTACTATGAATAGGTTGATCTCCTCTCTTAGCTAGCAGAGCACTTGTGTCTTGACACATGACAGCAACTAACTGTTTGTTGGAATCTCCGTTTATCAAGTAAGGAATCTATTACTTTCACCATAAAAAAAAAAAAAAAAAAAAAGAAAGGTAAGGAAAAGAAATGCGAAGGAACAAAAAAGACAAAAATAAAATGGAATAGAATACGGCATCGGAATATGATTATTTGCTTGCAAGTTTCATCTAAGGCTCTTTTCCTCCTTTGTTTAGCTTAATGGGTAAATTAACCATGTCTGAAGCATCGGTGTCTATCTTAAAGGTCGCACCTGATTCTCGTTTTATTTTGCACTTTTAGCCATTGGATTAGGCAAATGATAGCTCACTCTAATATTAGCCTTGGGTCTCGATGAAATTGCAGGAAGACTTCAAATCCATTTATTTACTGGACAAATTGAAATGACTATTTAATATTGTCTGAAGGTCATTTCTTAGAACGGATAGGATAACTTTCACTTAACGTAGTTTTATTTCAGTAATTATTAATTACGAATTTTAATAAAATACCAAAATTAAAATAAAAAAAAATCAAATAGACATCATGTAGTTTAGGTCCTCTCATATTGCTATGTCACTTGGATGTCATATAATTTTCATGTTAGGTGCATTTAATTAAAATTGCATGTCATCGAGGTTAGTTTTATTTTCAAGAGAAAACTCCAAAAATAAGTGATTTCTTTGGTGCATTTAATTTCTTTTCTTTCTTGCAATTTATTTAATGCATTGATCATTGGTTGTTATTTTAGTGATTACGCACCCACATGAGCGCTCCCTACATGTTAGTGTCTAGGTTAAAATTAATCCAAGATGTCTACTTAAATGTTTTCAAAATAAAGATGAAATGGTACTGAAATGGCATAATCAAATCTTCAAACTGGTATAGCCTTTGGATTGTAGAAGTAAAGGAATTCTCCTATATCTTATTTGGAATCCTAATCAACCTACCAGAAACTAATTAGTAGAGACTCTCAAATAAAACTCATTTGTATTTTAAAAACTTGAACCCAAACTTGTGAATTGGTAAGGGTTTAGGAGAGCCCGAGCTAAATCTAGGCTTAATAATCTATTAGCTAATCCCTAGATGACTCACCTTGCGAGAGGGTTACGACACGCATCATTGTTGGAGCAGGTGTAGGGATCAAGGTCACCATTGTGTGATGGCTGTCGAGGATCTCGGCTACGGAATGCCTTGGCTGAGTGGCTCTTGTGTTTTTCTTTTCTCTAAGTGTGTAAGACCAAATTTTTTTATGACCCCGTTTAATTGTGAAGACCTACGCATGCATTTATTATGAATATTGACCTTTAATCATTTCTTGAAATGCCAAATTTCGGCTATAGAGATGGAACCATGGGTTTCGGCTACAATTTTATGATCTTATGGGCTCAATCAAGGCGTGAATGATAGCCATTTTGTTTCTAAACACAATTTCTAGCTAGAAATAATTTTTTCTATTTATATTCTTTGGGCAAGTTTTTAAGCAAAAATATGCATTTGATAATGACACAAAATTTATGTTCCCAAAATAAAAATTCATTTGAGAATGACACATAATTTCTCCCTCCTAGGCTATAAGCGGATGAGCAATGGATGGTGGCAGGAGGCAGGAAGTTGATAGTGGGAGGCGAGCGGTGAGCAGCGGCAAATGGTGGACAACAGTAGCCAAAGGGGCGGTTGGCTAATAGTAAAGGTGAAAGATAAGAAGATTTTTTATTTTTTATTTTTGTTCCAAATATAATTTTGCAACCTACCCCTTGAGGTGGGAAAGGCCCTCTAATGAGTAGATTTAGGGGGTATTTATTCGTAAAACAGTCCAAGTAGGGTCCTCAGATGACTTCAAAAGTGAGGTCTAGTTGGTAGGCCATACTTGACTCATTGATTACGAACGGGGTTCTCTTAAGCCCATTTCTCGTGCAATAGAGATTCATTTTAAGGGTATTCAAGCAACCTAAAAATGTAATATAGGAGTCACTACTAGCCTATTTATGGGGGCCAGCTAGTTGCCCAATCAACGGTCGAGAGACCTCCCTTGATTTTTACAGAACTAGAGATTCGTGAGTTCGGAGACTTGAGTTACACAAATTTTTTTTATTAGTGACCTTTTGGTACCTAATGAGTGCGGTTGTTACATAAAGTTGTCATGCATTCTTTTTAAATTTCCGTGCAATTTTATAAAAGTGTCAAAAGGTAATCATACATGGGTGGCTTGTTCGTACAATTCTAAATTAACCATAACGAGGTATGAATTAAACATTCAAGTATTGAAGTACATTAAGTAAACCCTTGAGAAGAATGAGTAGAAGCAACAAACTAATCTAAGTGCAAGAAAATTAAACCCGCACCTATTATTGCTTTTATTATTTTTTTATAAAAATTCTCTACTCTCTTTATTTCTTGTGGTCCTATTGCTTCATGCTCTTTATTATTGCGTCTATTTTATATTTATGCTATGTATATATTCTTTTTCTTTTTTAAAATTTTTTTGTTACTATTCTTTTGTTGTTTTTACCACATTATATTTTATTTTTTATTTAACAAAAAAGGTATCAATGATGCCATGCTCTCAAGTTTGAATTTACCTAAGAACTTGTGTGGGGAGAGGCAGCTCTAACTACAAACTATATTCTTAATAAAGTAATCCATTGGAAGACAGGTAAAATTCCATATGAGTTAAGGAATGAAGGTTACCATCCTACAAAGTTTTAAAATTGTGGGGGTGCCTAGTTAAGGTCACAATTCATTCCCTTAAACAAACTCGGTTGGAACCTAAAATGGTGGATTGCATACTCATCATTTATGCTCAAAATAGCAACACATACATATCTTTGGTTCACATATTTGAAAATATGAAAATCCATGCCAATATTAACCTAGAATCAAGATATGTTGAATTCTTTAAGGATACATATTTTGCGAAAATAAATCAAGGTGAACATTTTTAGACGAGATTTAGAAGATCAAAATCTGAGAATGATAAAGTTGAGGCTAAAGATGTCATGTCTCGAACCCCGAGCGCGCGAACACCCCACGATGGTCGATTAAACTACGACATTCCAAGACGTGTCGCTGACCCATTTTTTTAATCTTTCGATTAAATGCATGTGGAAACAATTTATATAGCCACCCAATCAATCGACAAAGAATGGGGGTAGCAAAGCACAACAGATAATTTCCAAAAGCAGCGCCTTTATTTATCAACTTGTTGACCTTGGGAGTTTAACATCTATGAGTCTACATGAAAACATAACTCCTAAGCAACTTATGAGCAAAAAGGGTCAGAAGGGTTGGGGTTAACTTTAGCTTCACTAACTCTGCGGACCAACTCTAGTCCAAGAGGAGAGTCAGGCTCGTAGTTGGATGGGAACTCCTCCATAAGATCATAGTCCGGGTCAGACTCCAGGTCCTCAATGATACCATTAGGGATGTCGATGTCCATGGGATCCCAGTCTTGCCTTCTTACGCTCCTCAAGGGTGGTCCATCAAAACCATGAAGTGAACCGGTCCGATCGCCATTTGCCTGCCTAATGTACCACACCTTGAGCCTATGGGGCACCCAAGCAGCCAACCCCTCATCTACCCACACGGTCGTGACCACTAGCTCGTGGACACGATCGGTCATTGGAGGAAACATAGTTATATATGAATCTTGGTCCATGGGGATCCCAAAATGTATGGAGCGACACTCCATGCTAAGGACCTGAAAATATTTATCAACAATGGGATGAGATATAAATCTTAGCAAGTCAACGACTTAGGCCTCAACTAGAACGCTAATTCGTCTTGGAGGTAGCCTACCCATGCACACTATATGAACTTATCTCACCTTGGCACGCCCATGCACATTACTACATCACATATGGCCATATTAATGTAACAAGCATAAACAATAATTAGAACACACTCCACAAGAACCAAGCACATTGCTAAACACACGTGTTCCAATTATTACGATCCCTCGGGCCATGACCAACACACAAGTCGACAATCTTCCGGCCTAACCGGGTATTGTCTTGCCCTATCGGGCACAACATCGTCTAGAACTCTTGCCTAGATAGCATTCCATAATGGGGCATCAGTCCGGCCTCAACCGCGACTCGGCATCTAGACTCCTATGGAGCATCCTATAAAAAAATTGGGCATCACTCACAAACTCTTGTTGGGTGACGGGTTCGATTAGGTGACCACTCAAGCATACCAACACTCAAATAAATTTTACAAAGGAGATATGAATTCCATTCAGGTGGGAATTGCCACCAATTAGTCTAGCACAAAAGAGTTCGTTTTCAAATAACCAACTTTGGCAAATTTTCACTCTGAGAATTCTAGTAAAATATTCGTACGTAGTCACGTACTAAAAATCAACCGGCCAAATTTTGCACACTTAATTTTTAAAACCCCATTATCCCATTTAACATGTAAAATGTGGCGTCCAAACCTAACCCCTCTAGATTTGTCATTTTTCTTGCCCAAAAACCTTCTTTGGAAATAGTACATAAAGCTTATATATTGGACAATCAATAATACAACATAACAAGTTCAAACAATCGGAATTATGCATAAACTCATCCAGAAAAATGAGCATAAAATTCTACTTAATAGCTAATTCGTCATTAATTACACTAAGTACAATTAATTAGGCTAATTATGATTAATTAAAGCTAACTATTAGTAATTAATATGACTATAATTAATTAAAAATTAATCGCCATCAATGAAGAAGCCAAGCTTTGAAGGAGCAAGAGGTTGTAGATTAACAGATCTTTCTGACTTGACTTTTTGACGTAAATGTTAGAAGGTGAGCCTCAATCATTTAAAGAGGCAATGTTATCTATAGATGCGCCTTTTAGAAAAGAAGTTGTTGATGATGAGATTGATGCTATCAACTATACTTGGGAATTGATTAATCTTCCATCCGAATTTAAACCAATTGAATGTGAATGGATATTCATAATGAAGCATAAAGTTGAAGTTTCTTTTGATAACTATAAAAATTGTCTTGTTGCCAAAGGGTTTAGACATAGTGAGGATCTAGATTGCTCTGATACTTTTTCCTCTATAACAATAACAACATTGGTTAGGATGCTAACTATTATAGCTTTGCTATACAGTCTGCAAGTATATCATATGGATGTGAAAACTACATTTTTGAATGATGATCTTGACGAGGTGATTTATATGGAATAACTTGAAGGATTCGAGGTCAATTGACAAAAATAAAAAGTGCATAAACTTGTCAAATCATTGCATGAATTTAAACAATCTCTTAAACAATGGCACAAAAAGTTTGATTGTATGATGATCCAAAATAGGTATAATCAATGAGTGTGACAAATGTATGTACACTAAATCTACGTTGTTGAATGTGTATTTATTTGTTTATAAGTCGATAACTTGCTGATTCTTAGAAATAATGCTTAGGTTATTAAAAAAAAAAAACACACGAAGAATATTGTCAAGAAGAACTTTGAGATGAAAAACTTAGATATTGCAGATGGTATTCTTGACATCAAAATTATAATATATCTTATTAGATTGAGAAGCTTAAAGGATTCGGCATTGAAGTGCAAATAATCCTTTTATTTCACACCTAACTTAAAAAAAAAAAAATTACTAGAAACAATATCAAACAACTAGAGTACTCTTAAGTGATCAACAACATTATGTTCATCATGAATTGTACTAGATTGAATATTGTGTACTCGTCAGGAAAATTAGGTAGATATACAAATTATGTTGGTTACAAGCATTGGTATGCTCTATTGAGAGTATTAGGTTTTTTGAAAAGATTTTTTTTTTTGGGCAATATGGCAAGTATCCAACTGTTTTGGGAGGCTATAGTGATGGCAATTGGATTTTAGATTCTGATGAATCGAAATTGACTAGCGGATATGTATTTACTTTAGGATGTGTCGCAATATCATAGAAACCATTGAAGCAAACTTTAATAGCATGCTCCACAATGGAATCTAAGTTTATTACTTTAGATAAAGTTACTAAAGAAGCAAAGTGACTTTGACAGTTTTTAGAGGATGTTCCATTATGGCCAAAACTTGTGACTACGGTATGCATTCACTATGACAATCAAATAACAACTGTAATGGCACAAAATATGATATATAATGGTAAGTATAGATGATATAATACCATAAGGCAATTGCTCTCAAATGGGATAATTTTTTTGCTCCTTGTGAAGTTAAAAAATAAATAAATTTGTAGATCAAAGTAGTAAACTGCATATCGAGAGGAATATGTTTAAAGCCTTAACTTAATGAAGAGTTCCCAAAGTTAAAACCTAATCTAGTGATTAAGGATCCCATGAGTTAGGTTTAATAGGATAACACAAATTTTGAAAATTCTAGTATGAGGATTATCTCTCATTTCTATGATGCAACAATACTTTCTACATAGTTTTAAGGGTATGCTATGTGTTTAATGATTCATAAGCTTGGAATTCAACATCTTGGTAAGGTATGAATGATAGGATACCTTTAATGGGAACGCACCTATATGTGTGGATCTAGTCGACTTTATAAACATCTCTATAGGTTAGGTCTTCCAAAGCACGCATGAATCCTGCGAGATTTAGGGCTAGAATAACAAATACAACAAAGAACCAATCCTGAAGTGGATATACTTTGTGTGAGGTCTAATGTCTGGGCTTACACCAACAACTAGTGACTTGGTCCATTGTTTAGTTAAGTGAGTTCGATAGGCTTTCACTAAATAATGTTCAAAGCAAAAACTACCTATATTGATGAAGTATATCTCCACAAGCACACTTGATATTTTTCATGTCAAATTTTTTTTGTTGAGCCATTAATATGGAATATTGTTGTAATTATAGGTTATTAATTCCTCAACATTAGTGAGTGAGTCTTTTTCAATTCACGTGTAACATCTCTTTCGTTCACATGTAAATGGGTTCATGTATTATAGGACATGTCTATTCAATTCTAATAGTAGTCCTTCCTAAGAGAAGTCGTTCTCTAGGTGTGTTAATGTTGAGAAGTGTTCCACTGAGTCTTGTTCGTATAGTTCTAGTATAAGCGGGGTCAAGTAGCATAGTGTTGCGCATTCCCGAAGGTGAATTGCCCAAAGAAGGCTAATGGATTACTAAGTCTGAAGACTTAGCATGTGTTGGAGAAAACTTCCTTAAGTGTTTTGAAGTTGACAAAACGTTTTCATCAGTCTAGTCTAAAGACTTGCAGACTCTTCCATTAAAGTCTGAAGACCTCCAGACTACTAGACTCAAAACCCAAAGTCTATCATCATTGATAGTTTCTAGACCGTCGAAGAAAGTTTATCCAGAACTGAATGTTTTGTTAAGGATTTGATTCTATCAATTGGAGAAGATCTCTTGGCTGGATATAGCATGTCGGAATCCATTATTCAAATTAAGATTGATTAAGGGATTTTGGATCCGTTGATTGGCGAAGTATACTTGGAAGGTTCTACTTATGGAAACTTAGATCCTGATTATATGGGCGAGCAGGATTTGTGGGTTATCGTCATATTCCTTAAATAACTCAAAATCTTCCTAATTGATTATGTCCAACGGGTAAATTGGAAGAATTCCTTTGGTAAGTGCCAACGGGTGTGATGGCATGAAGGAGTATATAAGGAAGACGTTCCAGTTGTTTGAGTGTGTGCGCGATAGAAGAATTCCAAAGTCTGAAGCTCCTTGTTCTTAGTCAATTAAATTGTTGAGCGAAATCTTGTACTCAAAAGAGAGTCTATATTTTTGTGAGACCTTAAGAAAGTGTAGCAGAGTCTCTACATTGTGGAATCAAGGAAGAGCTCTACTGTAACAACTCTTTTAATTCATAGTGAGATCCAGCCAGTGGGTTGTCAGTGCGGAAGAGTGGACGTAGGCTTGAATTAAGCCGAACCACTATAATCTCTGTGTTCTTATTCTCTTTTCTATGCTCTTTTACTTTGATCGTAATTTATTTTGTCTGCAAGAGCCTAACTTCCTTTTCATCATCTATTATTGATTAGTGTTGAACACGTATCTCGAAAATTTGTTTTTACACCTATTCACCCCCTCTAGGTGCTCGTACTTGCTTTCACAATTGGTATCAGAGCCTGCGTACTCACTTAAGTTGAAGTGTTTTACTTCAGAGTTAAAGATCCATGGCTAGTATGTTGGCTCCAGGACTGATTGAAGGGCAAAGCAATACCAGATTGCCTTATTTTGATGAAAATGAATACAACATATGGAAAAACAAGATGAAGGCATTCCTAAGATCAAAAGATCCTCTAGAATGGGATGTGGTAGACAAAGGAATTATTCCTAAAGCTGCACTAGTCTCAGAAAGAGGAAAAGAAGCCATTGAGTCTAGTGAAATGACTCAAGAAGAGATAACCAAGAGACAAACTCTTGATGCAAAAGCAATTTATTCTTTATATTGTGCATTATCTCCTACTGAATATAACAGAATATCTTCTTGTAAAACAACTAAAGAAGTTTGTGGTAGATTATACATCACCTATGAAGGAGCTGATTAAGTGAAAGAAACCAGAATCAACATTCTGCTCGGTCAATACGAAGCATTCAAAATGAAATCAGGAGAATCTATCACTGACATGTTTAGTCGTTTTACAGAAATTGTGAATAGTCTTGAATATCAAGGTCAACTAATTTCTGGACCCATGAAGGTAAACAAGCTACTGCGTGGACTGTCCAAGGATTGGAATCACATAAATACCTCAATAAGGGAGACACAAAGAATTATGCCACTCTCTGTTGATGAATTGGTTGAGACTCTTTAGTCTTATGAAGTGGAGCAACAAAGATATAGATCCTAAAGGTAAGAAATTCATTGTATTAAAATTTAATGATGATTCTGATGTTACAGATTCTGAAGACGATATGGATGATGAAGAGCTTGCTCTCATGATAAGAAGATTCAGAAAACTAAACAGAAAGGAGAGAAGATTCAATCCAAAGAAACAAAGTTTTTAAAAGCAACATATTAAGTCAGTTGAGATTGATAAATCCAATAAAGATTTAGTCTGCTTTGAATGCAAGAAAAATGGACACATCAGACCCAACTGTCCCATTCTGAGGAAAAAGAAAGGAAAAGTTAAGAAATATCGAAAGGCACTTAAAGCAGAAACTTGGAGTGATACAGAATGTGAGGAAAGTGATGATGATTATGCCAATATTTGTCTTATGGCACAATCAAACTTAGATTTAGACTCTGAGACAGACTCAGATTCAGACAGTGAAATCGAGATAAGTAATTTGAAAATCCCTACTAAAGTCTCTAGATACATTGATGAATTGTGTCTTAGTCTCAAAACTTCTCTCAAAAGGATTTCCAAACTTAAAAGAGAAAATTCTGCATTGAAACAACATGAAAATGTTTGGAAAGAAAAGGTCAAAAGATTAGACAAAAGTGTTACTACTTTAAAAGAAAATGTAAACAATCTTTCAAAAGAAAATGCATTATTGAAAAATGATGTCTCAAGTGTTTGTAAAAGATTTTCTTTCCAAATAGCCAAAATCTCAGAAAAAAAGCTTGTCATGGACTACCCAAACTGACATATCAAAAGTCTGATATATGCACACCATGTGTGTTGGGAAAACAAGTAAGAAACTCATTCAAACCAATAAATCAAGTATCCACTAATTGTGTACTGCAGCTCTT
Organism: Eucalyptus brandiana; assembly: GCA_014182725.1. Classification (NCBI taxonomy): domain Eukaryota; kingdom Viridiplantae; phylum Streptophyta; class Magnoliopsida; order Myrtales; family Myrtaceae; genus Eucalyptus; species Eucalyptus brandiana. The sequence goes on from CM024670.1 coordinate 30,845,115, forward strand.
GCACATGGATCTCTTTGGACCAACTAGAATTCAAAGCATTGGAGGTAAGAAATATTGCCTAGTAATTATGGATAACTACTCTCGATTCACTTGGGTATATTTCCTAATAAGTAAGTCTGAAACATTTTCCTATTCTATAAAGTTTGCTAAAAGGGTCTAAAATGAGAAAAAATATATTATTTCAAGTATACGGACAGACCATTGAGGTGAATTTGAAAACCAAGACTTTACAAAATTTTGTGATGAATCCGGTTTTCAGCATGTATTCTCTTCACCATATACTCTAAAGCAAAATGGAGTCATGGAAAGAAAGAATAGGTCACTTTAGGAAATAGCTAAAACTCTTTTAATTGAAAGTAACATCTCTTCTCGTTTTTGGGTTGAAGTAGTTTCTACAGCGTGCTATATTATTAATAGAGTCTTTCTAAGGCCTATTCTGAAGAAAACTTCCTATGATAAATCAACCAGTAACTGGAAGCATAAGTCCAGTCATCCTAAAGATCTCATTATTGATAATATTAATGAAGGAATTCGCACAAGATCCAAAGGCGTGAAGAGTCTAGTGCTGTGGCTCTTATTTCTAAAATAGAACCCAAAAGCATAAAAGAAGCTTTAACTGATGAAAGCTGGATTGAAGTTATGCAAGAGGAACTCAGGCAATTCAGTATCAATGATGTCTGGGAATTGACTCCTAAACCAAAGGGAAAATCTATCATTGGAGCTAAATGGGTCTTCAGGAACAAGATGAATGAGAAAGGAAAAGTCATAAGAAACAAAGCAAGACTCGTGGCCAAGGGATATACGCAAGAAGAAGGGATAGACTATGATGAGACTTACGCGCCAGTAGCAAGGTTAGAAGCAATTAGATTATTACTTGCTTTGACTTGTCATAAGAATTTTTGGTTATTCCAAATGGACGTCAAAAGTACTTTCGTGAATGGATTTATCCAAGAGGAAGTCTATGTGGAACAACCACCCGGTTTTGAAGGTCCAAGGAAACCAGACTATGTATTCAGACTAAAAAAGGCTCTATATAGTTTAAAGCAAGTACCTCGAGCTTGGTACGACAGACTAAGTAAGTTTTTAATTCAAAATGGCTTTGTCAAAGGTAAAGTAGATACTACATTGTTTATCAAAAGAGAAAGCAAAAGTTTTCTACTTGTTCAAATTTATGTTGATGATATTATTTTTGGATCTTCTAATGAAAATCTGTTCAAAAAATTCTCTAAGTCTATGCATGATGAATTTAAAATGAGCATGATGGGTGAACTAACCTTCTTTCTCGGGCTTGAAGTGAAACAACTGAAGGAGGGAATCTTTATTCATCAAGAAAAATATGCTAAAGAACTTGTCAAAAAGTTTGGACTGAAGAATTGCAAAAAGACTGATATACCAATGTCAAGTTTTTTGAAGCTGGACAAAGATGAAGAAGATTTCAATCAGATCCTAAAGAATCTCATCTAAGTGCCGCAAAGCGTGTTATCAAATACATTGTCTCAACTTCAAATTTTGGTCTCTGGTATCCTAAAGGAGACTTCACTCTTCTTGGATACTCAAACGCAGACTTAGCTGGATGTAGAGTTGATAGAAAGAGCACATCGAGCACCTATCAGCTACTTGGAAATAGGACAGTGTTTTGGTTTTCAAGGAGGCAAAATACCTAGCTCTTTCTACGGCAGAAGCATAATATGTAGCTCTTGGAAGTTGTTGTTCACAAATTTTGTGGATAAAACAACAGCTAAGAGACTTTGGAATTGGAGATTCATGCATTGAGATCAAATGTAGCAACACCAACGCAATCAATCTCACCAAGAATCCGATTCTTCACTTGAGAGCAAAACATATAGAGATTCGACATCATTTCATTAGAGATCATGTCTAAAATGGAGAAGTTTCGATTCAGTTTATTGATTCAAAGAATCAACTGGCTGATATATTTACAAAACCTTTGGGAAAAAATCAATTTGAAATTATTCGTTCCAGACTCAACATCTTAAAGTTTGAGGAAGTTTAGACTCAGGACTAAAAGTCTAAAGACTCTCAGACTCAGACAATCAAGATTTACGACTGTAAGTTACTTTTATTTTAGAGAATTATCTCTCGGATCAAATCTCGAAAAGGTACGATCATCCATCCAAAATTGATTAGTGTTATTTTCAATTTCCGTGATTATTGCAATCTTTCCTTTTCGAAAAAGAAGTTATTTTTGAAATGACAGTTATCTAATTTTTTGAAAAGGCAGTTATTTTTAAAAGGCATTTTTATATTTCCTTTTTACGACGTTTTGTATGCCTCGCTTCAACTGTCTTATATACTGTTGGTTCTTCTTCATTTTACTCACAAAAACTCTAAGAGAGCACATATCTTCCACTTTTGTCTTCTTCTCTTGTTTAATCCTCAAAAAGTTTTCATCTTTCTTGGGAAACAAGCTTGGAATCTTTTAAAGACTGTGAAAGATGTCGTCTCAAAGAAAGTCTTCAAGGATCGCGAACAGGGAACCACAGCAAATGCGTGAGAGACCTACGCACTTTGATCTCACTGAGGAAGAAGAATATCCTATACAGCAACAAAGCCCACAACATTCTCAGCAGCGTCCATCTTCTCCATCTAGATCTCCGAATGTTGCATATCGAGAAGAGGAATAAATCATCGAAGATGTAGAACTCGTAAGATTTCATAAGCCCGCTTTTACCTATAAGTTTTATCGTGCTTTGAAGAGGAGTGGTACACCGTTGAACTATATTGATGAATTTCTGAAAGACAAAGGGTATAGAAATAAAACTTTCTTTTTACGCACAATGGAACGATTAGGAATTGCCCTTGAGGGGTCGGCGGAAGAAGCATTGGCAAATATCCCAAGCGATTCACGTGTTGGAGGGCTGAGTCAATCTGATGGAAATAATGATGATAGGATGTACAGTCAATTTAAACCTAGAATGGGAGTTGCGGCAAAAATCCGAAGCAAAAGGACAAATTTGTTTCGCTCAGAGGAACACAAGCAACTGTACTCTAAGTTGCTAAAGCGTGGTGTTATTAACCCTAGGAGTGTGGACTTTGATTTTCTTGATTCTCTGAATGTTAATCTGCGAGAGAAATTCAATCTTCTTCAACTCGAACGGTTTTCTTCTGAAACGACAAAGGCTCATGCTGAACTTACTGCTTACTTATATTCGAATCTCAGTTTCTTGGATGCGAATAGATTCTCTTTTAGTATTTGAGATCAAGACTATGTGGTTGACATGAATACATTGGCTGATGTGATTGGGGTTGAAAGAGGGAGATATCAACCGATCAGTGTGTCTATTGGTCGAGCAACGATAGAGCTTGTTCAGGATAGAACAACGGAAGGAAAAATTTCCTATTCAAGGATGAATGCATCCAATATTTTGCTTCACAATATAGTGATTAACTGCCTCAGACCAAAATCAACTTCGAAGACCGATGTTTCAAACTTGGAGGCAAAGCTGATGTATGCCATTAACGCTGGCAAGAAGTTCTCTCTTTCACATACCATTATGTTCCACATGTACAGAATGATGATGAAGGACAATGGTCAACTTCCTTACTCAGCACTTGTGACCAAGTTATTCAGACATTTGAACATTCAGCCTCCCCGTATTCTCTGTGTTCGAACATGCGATCAAATGGTGGCGGGACTGAAGATGGTCTCTAAAATGCGTCTGAAAGAACTTAACAAGGCTTTGGAGAAATTCAAGGTGAAAACCCCTGTTAAGACTTATCCAGTCTCTTCAGCTACAAAGTGAAAAGGAAAGGAGCCCATGGTTGCTCCATCGACGAAAAGAAGAGCACTCATCTTGAAAGATGAAGAGGATGAGGATGATATCACTATTTTTGCACTTGCATTGAAGAACTTGAGTCATTTTGTTCCAAAGACAGAGGAGAGACAGGAACAAGACAAGGATGAGATAGAACAGAGGACTGGAGAGAGAGAAGAGTTGGAGAAAGAAGCAGAGGAGGAAAGGATTGAGGAAGAAGAAGAAGATGGCAGAGGAGAACAAGCAAAAGTAGAGCATGGGGAATATTTTTCTCCACTTGAAGGCATTGAAAGAGGGGGAGATCCTAAGAAAAGAGGTATGTCGTCATTTGCTGCCACTAGTGAAGGAGTAAGTCGTTCTCCAGCAGATCCAGAGGACATCTATGCGTCTCAACTTCCTGAGGAGGAACATGATGTTTCATCGTCCAATCTACGTGATCATGCTGATTTGCCATCATCTACCAATACACGATCTGATCGAGCAGAAGCTAGTACTCAGGCTGATAATTCAGCAGATTTTCGCAGAGTGCTTGATGTTCTCTTGGAGATGTGATGCCAAATTTATACTCTGGGATACGAAGTACAGAATTTGCAAAATGCAGGTCAAACCTCTTCAGTTTCTTTGCATGATCAACTCCATGCCCTTGCTCTTCAAGTTCAAGCAAATGCTAAGGGTGAAGATGTGGCTCAACTGAAGGAGGATTTGAAAAAGCTGGAAGGGATTGTCCAGTCAAAGGGAGATTTCCAGCTTGTTTGTGTTTCCAAGCAATCATAATTCCATTCTCTTTTCATCTCTACCATTTTAATGCTGACAAAAAGGGGGAGAGATGTGTGCAGATTTGAGATTTAAACTTTTGAATTCTTGACTTTTGTGTTTGGCTGTGTTTGGCTATTTGGATTTGGACTGGATTTGGATTTGACTGTTTAAACGTTTGTTTATCTTAAGCACTACTGGTATTTCATGCTGTTTGGATTTGGACTGGATTTGGATTTGACTATTTAAACGTTTGTTTATCTTAAGCACTACTGGTATTTCATAACAAAGATAGTTGCTCATTTACAGAACTAACCTACTTTCTGTGAATGCAGATTTTAATGTTATCTTAACTAAGTCAATTATCTTTTGTGAGATATTCACGTTTGCTTGAGTATTGTTTTGTAGGTCAAAGTTATCTAAATCTGCAGGAAAGTTTTGTCACCATAAAAAAAGGGGGAGATTGTTGGAGAAAACTTCCTTTAGTGTTTTGAAGTTGACAAAATATTTTCATGAGTCTAGTTTGAAGACTTGTAGACTCTTCCATCAAAGTCTAAAGATCTCCAGACTACCAGACTCAAGACCCAAAGTCTATCCTCATCGACAGTTTCTACACCGTCGAAGAAGGCTTATCCAAAACTAAATGTTTTGTTAAGGATTTGATTCTATCTATTGAAAAAGATCTCTTGGCTGGATACAGCATGTCGGAATTCATTATTCAAATTAAGATTTATTTAAGGATTTTGGATCCGTTAATTGGCGAAGTATACTTAGAAGGTTCTACTTATGGAAACCTAGATCTTAATTGTATGGGCGAGCATGATTGGTGGGCTATCGTCATATTCCTTAAATAGCTCGAAATCTTTCTAATTGATTCTGTCCAACGAGTAGATTGGAAGAATTCATTTGGTAAGTGTCAACGGGTGTGATGGCATGAAGGAGTATATAAGGAAGACGTTCCAGTTGTTTGAATGTGTGCGTGATAGAAGAATTCCAAAATCTGAAGCTCCTTGTTCTTAGTCAATTAAATTGTTGAGCGAAATCTTGTACTCAAAAGAGAGTATATTTTTGTGAGACCTTGAGGAGGTGTAGCAAAGTTTCTACACTGTGGAATTAAGGAAGAGCTCTACTATAACAACTCTTTTGATTCATAGTGAAATTCAGCCAATAGGCTGTCAGTGCGGAAGAGTGGACGCAGGCTTGGATTAAACCGAACCACTATAATCTCTGTGTTCTTATTCTCTTCTCTACACTCTTTTACTTTGATTGTAATTCATTTTGTCTGCAAGAGCCTAACTTCCTTTTCATCATCTATTATTGATTAGTGTTGAACACGTATCTCAAAAATTTATTTTTACACCTATTCACCCCCCTTTAGGTGCTCGTACTAGCTTTCACAGTATGGACCCTCCCAAGTCATACCAATCACAATTTGACACTAAAAAATTAATCCATTTAACATCCAATTTTACTTAATTTGGAGTCACCACTAACCAATTAGGATTGATTAGAAACCTAAGTAAAATATGGGAAAATACTTTATTTTTACGAACTAGAAATTCAGTAGGTCTGGGGACATGGATACGCTAGATTAATCTAATGCTCTTTTGATACCTTTTCATTTTAATTTCAAAAATATTTTGCAGGTAATCTTGATTAATTTTAACATAAGCTCCTAACATGCAAATGGTGGTCATGCGAATGCACAATCAACAAAATAACATTCAACAAACCGAAGTGATAGATTGTAAGAAATTATAACTAACATTAAAGAGAATAAACTACAACTTTATTAAGGTTTACTCTCTAAAAAAAAACTTACAAAAATGCTGATTAAAAATGCATGCCCTAGACATGATTTCTAAATGACATGACACCATTTTTTTTAAAATGTTAATTATATGCAATCTTAATCTAAGTTTAATATGCATGGGTTTTACTTTAATGACATGTGAGATGCAATTCATATGACATAACTTGAACTATCACAATATGTGTGCAATCTAATTTACATAATCCTAAATATGCATGTGCTACATGATACGGAATGGATGACGTGGTAATTCTATATGCATGTTCTTTTTATGATTTTTCTTTTTAAAATAATGCAACTCCGATAAACTCTATTTTTCTATTTTTTATATATATGCAAACTGCACTAAATAAATGACATGAAATGAGATTAATTATGAATTAACCGTATTGACTAACCAAGCAAAATACCTTTGCATTTTCCTTTTTTTTTAAATGACATAATAATTTTTATTGTAAAGAAAGTAACATAATGATGCAACACTCATCTTTTGGCATTTTTTTTCTTTTGATTAAAAAAAAAAACTACACGATGGGAATACTAAAACATTAAACTATGACTCACTAACTAAAGCGCAACGTATGGCATGCATATTATGAAATCTATATGATCTAAATAACATTTTTTGTTCCTTTTTTGGTTTTATTTAAGAAAAATTATCCCGACATTATATGAATCTTAAAAATCAAGGTGCGTTGCTTTAAACATGAAATGTGTATGGACCTAAATTCTAGATATGACATATGATGCACGATGATGTGCATGTGATGATGATGCACCGAAATATACGTCCTATTGATAATCTACCAATACAAATCAATGACATATTATCTTAATGTGAATCAATTACGCAATTCATAAATTTGCCATGAAAAGTTGAAATAATAAAAAATCTAACCCGACCTCTCGTGACGCAATTTTTTTTATTATTATGACTTAATATGACAAATTTTCTAATTGGATAATGATTAAATTTGACAAAACAAATCAAGTCGGAATCACAAGCTAAGAATCCGAATATTTGAACTGAATTTAGTCTAAAGAGATTACCTAGTCTAGGGCACGGCTTTCTCAAGGGGATGGTGGTGAGGCTTGCAAATCGTACTCAGTGATATGGAGGAACGATGGCTGAACGTCCTCTCTACTTGCGTGATAGTAGAATGAATTATATCCCCCAACCCTTGGCCTTCTTTTGATTATCCTCCATGTGGACGAGTTGGAAGTTACTGGGGGAACTCTTTAGAAATTTGCTAGCCACTTGGACAACACAGCAAGATGTGGTGCAGGTGCCAGCGACGATGAGGCGATAACTAGCAAGGGAGATCAGCGCAATGGCCTCATCATGGGTGGGAAATAGTCCGGCAAAGCAGCTTTAGCAAATGGTTGTCATCATTGAAGAGTGCGGTGACCTAGTCACGGCCAGGATCAAGGAGCAGTCATCTCTTCGTGGGTGCAGAGAAGGCAGAGGGCTTAGGCGTAAGAGGTGGGGTACCACAAGCTGACGAAAGCGAGGTGACAACCGTGATAAGGCTCGGCCGTGGCAGCTCTACTCTCTCCCTCTATCTCTCTATTGTGTTTTCTTTTTTCTGCTCCTCCATGTCACTCACGAGCACTCTTACCACTTTCTATCACCATTCCCTTCAACCAAACCCCACCTTAAACGAGGCCTCCCAACACTTTTTGCAATTTTCTTCTTTTTCAAATGAAAACCTTTCACTCCCTATTTATAGACAAAAAAAAGTTTGTTTTGTAAGTGAAAATTTTCCAAGATAATTGCATATATTCACTCAATTGCCAATGATCTTCTTTCGAAAAGAGGGGATATGCTCAACAATAAAAATGGTTCCAAAATCTAAAATCTTTTGTGAAGATTTTCCAAAATAATTCACTCAACTGTTGAAGATCATCTTCTAAAAGGGCTCCATTGTCCAAAATCTAAAATCTTTCAACATCTCCCTCCACAACCAAATGTTTTATTTTATAGATTATTTCTTATCCTCTCTTTTTAATTTTTTTTTAAAATTTTTTTAGAACAAATTTTTTAAAGATAAGTTTAAATCGGATAAGTTTGCTCCGAAAAATATTATTGTTACCTAAATGTAAATGTATGAAATGCTTAATGTAATTTTTATATGACAAACAAGTAAATAAAATAGTTAAAATTTAGGTGTCAACAGCTGCCCCTCTTTGAAGGAGAGCTTGTAGAAATTTCCTTCAAAGATAAATGACACCTAAATTTAAACCATGCAAAATGAATGTGCAAATGTTAATGCGACGACTCTTTTTAAGGAATGGACTCCAATGAGTTTAACCCCATTTTTAAATGCAAGGTCATGTGATAAAGAATGCAATGTAAATGCAATGATTTGGTTAGGAACATAGATCTCAATGTATCTATGCCCATTTTAGAATGTAATGAAATGCAAATGCAAAGAATACGTACCTGTCGAACCTATTTGGAGATTCAAAGAACATAATTGGGTATGAAATGATTCCTATGAGACACAACAAACATCTGGAACTCTCTTCAAATGATTGAAAGGCTCAAAGATTTTTTTTTATATTTTATTCTTTGAAAAAAGAAATAAAAAAATTCTTCAAGGATCTAGAATTCTCATCAGATTCTGAAAGAGACCAAACACCCAGAAGTTACATCAGGTATTTGAAGTTTCAAAATCTAATGTTCACGTTAGACATTTGGAAACATTTACTAAACACCTAGAAATCACTTCAGATGCTTGAAAAGATAAACACCTAGAAGTCACATCAAGCGTTTAAAGGTTCAAATATCTTGAATTCACATTGGACATTTGAAAACATTTTATAAATGGGTAATTTGAATTCTCATCAAGTATTTCAAAAATTCAAAAATGACTAGACAAATTCGGGGCTTCAAAGACGAATCCTTTGGTCTTTGAGGAAAAATTCATTCTTTAAAATTCAATGAAGATCCATGCATAATGGCTTTATCAAATTTCCACTAGAAAAAATTATCATTAAGACAATTTTCATTTATAGCGTGGACTTCTTGAACATGCTAAATGAGACAGTTTTAGTGTGAAAAAGCTGTTCACTTGCTCTCATTTAGGAGGGGTTATTTGTCCCGACCACTGATGCGGGAATATATAAATCACTCAATCTTATCATCATCCTATCAACAAGATGAGTTTTCTCGCAAGTAGTATGATCTACCAATCTAAGGGGTCTTTACTAGGATTGTAATGTGAACTTCGTCAACGGCTCAACAAAAGAAAATTTGATGGCTTACAAAGGATTATTTTACGATTATCATCTCTAGGTTTACAAGTCAAGAACCTTGCGAAATCAAATAGAAAAAAAACCTTGCCTGCACTTCTTCAAGCAAGTATTATAAACATATGAAGTGTTAATTCAAATGCCTTGATATGAAAAGACTTTGCAAAGGACATAACGTAGGCTAGGTTCATGGGCTCAGAAACGAAAGGATTCATCAGGCTCAAAGACATGTATAGATGGGGCGAGAGTTGGTGATCATTCAGACCTTGTCACTGGTCTTTTTCTTTGCCATGGATTGTCTTCTTGTTAGATTCCCTCATTGGCTTCGAGAGTTCACCACTTGACGCCAATGATTATTCTACTGGGGATCTTTTCTCAACATTTTCTCAAGGTTCTTTTCTTTGATTATGGGCATCGGCTTTGCTTTTATCAGGCTCACTGCTTTTTCATGCCCTCAATTCATCATTCATTTTTCTCTTTGATTTATATTTTAGGAATTTTGTGACCGGAGGTCTTTATCTTCCATTGGCACTCCAGATTAGTTGCTCAAGCGGTCAGCTTGCCCCAATGTGGGGTATGATCACCAATTGGGTTCTTATGAAATGAAATTGCAGGCTCAAGTGGGCTACACAACGGATATAAGTACGTAAAATAGAGAAAGAAATGCTCTTCATCATCCCGAGGCACTTAAATTTCATATGGGTTCATTTGAAATAATAACACTTGAAGATTGATGCAAGTGAGAGCAATAAAATTTCTATCCATTTCCCTCACCTCTAATGTTGACTTACCACCATTTGCCCTAATGTGGGGTGGTACTTGACAGGGGTATTATAAAAGAAATTCTTCTAGTATTTAAGCTAAAAAAGGGTTAAACAAAGGTTCACTTGTAGAGAAATGAACTGCTTCTCGTCATTTTAGTTGTCATACTTTTTGCGAGAAAACTCTTCACCTTGTAGACTTGAAATTTTTCCATACTCACCTCACAATGTACTGACAAGGGACTGCGTATAGGATAAAGCTTGCCTTTCACGCCTCATTTAGCATGTTCAAGTAACTCAACATCATTCACTGAATTATCCATTTTGATAAATTTCAAGTGGAATTGGTGAATTGCACAATATCATGTGAAAGCATTCCATAATGATAAAAAGGCCATGCTCTATTCTTGCACATCAGATCATAAAGTCAAAGCTATAAGGCGTCCGTGTCTTGCCCCCTCTTTGTAAGGGAGCTCATAGAGGTCCTTATAAAGATAAAGGACATCATCATTCACATCCGTTCTTTGCCCCTACAAAAATAAAATGATCAACTTTGAGTAAGGGAAAGGCTTTTACAAGCCCCTTTTATTCATGGATAGTATTTCTTTAAAGCACCTTGAGGAAGTACTTTCTTCACGATGTATGGCCCACTGTAATTTGGAGTGAACTTGCCACGAGGATCAAGGTTAATTGATAGCATCTTGCGTATCACCAAATCATGAACCTTGAAATGTCTTGGGCGAACCTTCCGATTGAAAGACTTGGCCACCCACTACTAATAACACTGACCATGACATACGGCATTCAATTGTTTTTCATCAATCATATTGAGCTGGTCATACCTCTGTTGCGTCCATTTAGCTTCCATCATCTTAGACTAAGACAATACTCTTAGAGAAGGGATTCTTACTTCAACTGGCAGGACTGCTTCCATCCCGTATATCAGAGAAAAAGGGTGTGCCTTAGTAGAGGTGCGAATTGAAGTCCTATACGCCATCAGAGCATAAGGAAGCCTCTCTTGCCAATCACGATAATTATTAGCTGTCTTTGCCAAAATTTCCTTGATGTTCTTATTCGCTACTTCAACAACACCATTCATCTAGGGGCGATAAGGCGATGAATTCAAATGACAAATTTTAAACTCCTTCAACAGATCATTGACAAGCTTGTTGTTTAGGTTCATCCTATTGTCTATGATGATAGCCTTACGCACGCCATAACGGGCAATAATATCACGCCGCACAAACTTCATGACATTCTTTGTAGTAACAATTGCATAGGATGCTGCCTATCCATTTTGTGAAATAATCAATGGTGACAAGGATGAAATGATGACCATTCGAGGCTTTTGGGTTAATTGGACTGATTACATCAATGCCCTACATTGAAAAAGGCCATGGTTCCGACAATTGATGTAGCTCATTTGGAGGGACATTTATCCTATCTCCATAAATTTGGCAACGGTGGCAACTTTGGACATATTGAATGCAATCACTCTCCAAGGTTAGCCAGAAGTAACCTAACCTCATAATTTTCTTTGCTAACATGTGGCCACTCATGTGAGGACCACACACTCCTTCATGTATTTCTTCCATCAATTGAGTGGCTTCCTTAGCATTGACGCATCTAAGTAGGACGGAGTCGAAGGACCGTTTGTATAATGTATCCCCACTGACAAAGAACTTGGAGGCAAGTTTCATAAGATGCTTTTGGTTAGTTGGATTGCAGCCTTTTGGGAACTCTCACCTTCGAATATAGGTCATGATGTCATGGTACCATGGTTTTCCTTCTGGTTCTTCTGTCACTACCATGTAGTAGGTTGGCTTTGCAAGCGCTTCAATCTTTAAAGGTTCAATTTCTAACCCTTTTGTAACTTTGAGCATAGATGACAAAGTTGCAAGTGCATCTACAAACTGATAGTGAGACTTTGACAAGTACTCGAATGATATTTCGTCAAACTCCTTTAAAAGGTCTTCTAGGTAATCATGGTAAGGGACTAGTTTGGCATCTCTAGTCCTCCAATTCCCGACAGTCTGGAGGATAATAAGTGTGGAATCACCGAATACCTTTAACTTGCTAACTTCTATTTCAATGGACACTTGAAGACCAAGAATGCACGATTCATATTTAGTTATGTTGTTGGTGCAAGGAAATACCAACTTTGTAGCTACAGGATAGTGTTGACCATTGGGAGAGATAAGAACTGCTCTAGTACCAAACCCGGATAGGTTAACTATGTTGTCAAAGAACATGGTCCACGACTCCTTTTCCATTGTCAAAATTTGATCATCTAGGGAATCATATTTGTCTTCATCTTGCATTCTCATAATGCCGTTTGCTAACATGTCCGCAACTACTCGACCTTTAACTAATTTTTGTGGTACACTTTGCATGTCAAACTCGGAAATCAGGATTTGCCATTTCATTAATTTCCCCACCAAAGCTAGTTGTTCTAACAAGTACTAAACAAGGTCATTCTCACAGGCTAAAAACGTCTAGTGATGCAAGGTGTATTACCACAGCCTGTGTAAAACCCATACTAAAGCGGCACACGTCTTCTCAACATCAGAGTAGTTCAATTTTGTTGTTGAGAACTTCTTACTTAGGTAATAAATGGCGCATTCCTTCCTATCTATCGATTTTTTTTAGCCAACATTGCTCCCAACAACTCTCTATTAACCGTGAGATAGAGAATTAAAGGTTGCCCCGGTGTTGGAGGAACAAGTATTGGTGGATTCATCAAATATTGCTTCAACTCTTAAATGCTTCCTGGCATTCATCATCCCATTTAACTTGAGCATTCTTCTTAAGGAGCTTGAAGAAAGGCCTAGCAGTTTCAGAGAGTTGGGAGATGAATCAAGCTATATAGTTCAACCTCCTTAAGAGGCTCCGAACCTCTTTCACCGTTGTTGAAGAGGATAAATCACATATTGCCTTGACTTTTGAGGGATCAATCTCAATACCCCTACTACTAACTATGAAACCCGATAGTTTGCCAGAATTTGCTCCAAACACACACTTTGTTGGATTAAGACGTAACTTAAACTCACAAAGTCGCTCAAATAGCTTCTTTAAAGTCTTAAGGTGATTTTCTCCTTGTCGGGTTTTGGCAATCATATCATCAACATATATTTCCATCTCTTCATGCATCATATCATTGAAAAGTGTTACCATGGCCCGTTGATATGTTGCCTCGGCATTCTTACGGCCAAAAGGCATGACCCAATAGCAAAAAGTTCCCCATTGGGGTGATGAATGCCGTTTTCCCCTTGTCTTTTTCATTCATCCTGATCTGGTTATATCCTGAGAATCCATCCATAAAAGAATGAGCTCAAAGCCAGCAGTACTATCCACGAGAACATCAATATGAGGTAGTGTGAAATCATCTTTGGGGTTGGCTTTGTTCAAGTCTTTATAGTCGACGCAACCTCTAACGCGACCATCTTTTTTCGGAACTGGCACTATGTTTGCTATCCACTCGGAATATTGTGATACCTCAATGAATTTCACGTCAAGGAGTTCTATGACTTCCTCCTCTATTTTCTTGGAGAGTTCTAGCTTAATTCTCTGTAGTTTTGCTTCTTGGGAGGTATTTCAGGATTAGTTGGGAGACAATGTTCAATGATGGATGGATCTAGACCTGGCATATTAGCATGAGACCAGACAAAGACATCTTGGTATTCCTTCAGTAATTAAGTCAAGCATTTAGCTTCGGATTTGGTCAAATATGCCCTAATTTTGACCTCCTTGGTGCCTCCTATGTCACTAAGATTTATGGTGACAGTCTACCCATCGGTGATTGGTTTTGAATTTTCTTGTTGCTCCCAACTATGTTGAATATCCGTTGAATCATCTTGCTCCTCATAACTTGAACTTAACATTTCATCTTCATTAAAGCAAGGTGTGCAGGATTGCACTCTCGAGCTTCGTTAATGGCAAACACTAAATTCTCTTCGAACAATTCAGTCATTCCTTCAAGTGTGTCATCTTTTCCAGGGGATCAAATGGTGTCTATAACTGACTTGTTTACCTCTCCCCATCCAACAGGAATAACATTATAAACATCAATGTCAGCATTTGGAGGCTTGGAATATTGAACATAGGTATCGATCATCTTCGCAGGCCTAGGGAATGTGGACCTAATATGAGGTATAGTGAAGCCAGTTCGTCCTTGTCCTCTTCCTCTTCCTCTGCAGGATCGTCCACCTCTACCACGATAGCCCAATCCAGTTGTGTATGATTTATGCCCGGCTTCAATTGGTTGGCGAGTGCTTTGACCATGTCAACCTAAACCATTACCCGGGGCAAAGCCACTCCCCACCATGATCTTGTCTACCATAACTGCCAACTTTGATACTTCTAGAGTGGGTAGGGTAGTGCATCGAGAGACGTGAATGGTTGAAATCAACTCAAATGCTTGAAAACTAGATTCTGCTTTACAATTTGGTTCAATATAAGGGATAGCCATCTTGTGATAAATCTTGAACTCATCTTCTCCTTGGACTGTAATATGCTTTCCTTTCGTCACAAACTTCACTTTCTGGTGGAGACTTGAGGGAACTGCCCTTGCTGCATGGATGACCTAACAAAAAGTTGAATGTTGTAGGTATGTCCAGGACCTAAAAAACTGCATTAAATAGCACTGGCTCTATTTGCAAGTCTAAATCAACTTCCCCAACTACTTCTTTTTTGTTCCCATCAAATGCTTGAATAGAGGTCTTAGCCATGCAAATTTTCCCTAAATCATACCTAAGGTGCTTTAGAGTTGCTAGAGGGCATATATTTAAAGCTTGATCCATTATTAATGAGTATGCGAGACACTAAGGTATTTCAACACTTGACAGAGATATAGAGGGCTTTGTCGTGTCTTGTTCCTTCGTCTAGGAATTCCTCATCTGAGAAAGCAATATGGTCCTTTAACAAAATGGCCCCCATAAATTCCTCTGACTTCTCAAGTTCAATGGACTCTAGGACATGTACTTCATTAAGGACTTTCATCAGGGACTTTTGATGTTTCTTCGATGTCAAAAGCAACTCTAATAGGGAGATTTGTGCTGGCATTTTACGAAGTTGGTCCACTACATTATACTCACTTGCCTTAATTACTGCTAAGAATTCTTTAGCCTTCTCATCAGTGACTGGCTTGATAGGTTGTGAGTTGACCTGAGTGTAAGTGTGTCCGGATCGAGTGACCACATCTATCTCCACATCATAACACCATGGTACCGCTTTATCATTTGTATATGCATAGGGTTGCATAACATTGAGAATTAATTCTTCATCATCGGACAGTGGCACATCGTTAATGATTAATCCATCCTCATCCGCGACGCATCTTCCAAAGGTGGCATGTCTAAAGCTAAGGAATTGTTAGCTTCAATATTCAAGCCAACAAACTCATCCTCAAAATTAGTAAACTCGTCCTCCAAATCAATAATGATTGGAGTGATAGTTGAAACTATGCCAGTATGATCTGCGTAAACAATCATCCCCTTCTTGGACATTGTCTTAACTCTTTGCAACTTCTGAAACATGGTGGGCTCTTCTGCATGATCTGTGTAAGATTTACGTAAACAATCATCCCCTTCTTGGACATTGTCTTAACTCTTTGCAACTTCTGAAACATGGTGGGCTCTTCCACATCTGAATAATATCCAACTCAAACTAAACCATTATGAACATCGTCTACATGTACTTTCAAGCTCTTCTTTCTACTAGCATCAAAACTGAAAATGGCATTCACAGCTTCTGGGTGGTCAAGGAGTGGATTATTCTAGACGTTCGGCTGTGCATCATGAAATGAGACCACCTTGGCATCCAAAAGATTTTGAATTTTGTGTCGCAGCATATAGTAATCGTCAACAAAATGCCCTACCTCCCCCATTTGGTAAGCACGTGTCTTGGATGGATCATAGTTGGGGAAACGCTTGGGATTAGATCGCTTAGGCTCCTTAGCGAGTAATCCTTTCTTTTAAAGGGTCGACAAGATCTTGGACAAGGGTTTAAGAAGTGGCGTAAATTGTTGCCTAGAAGAGTTCTTTTGCTGGCCAAAGAATGGTTGTGCTCCTCCCTATTGGGTGTTCGAGGTAGGGCGAGGTGGTTGAACATAAGTTGCATTAACCTCTGCTACAAGTTCTTTATCCTTCTTACTTGAGACTCTTCTATATGAGCTAGCTTGATCAGACGCCCATCCATCAAGCAAGGCTACTTCAATTTGCTCACCGATAAGGATTAGCTGATTAAATGACTCAGTAGTCGAACCAAGCATTCGATTTCGATATTTAGGTAGAAGTGTCTTTATGAACAGATCCATCAGCTCCTTCTTCGTCGGCTCTAAAGTAATTTGAGTAGCCACAACCCTCCATCTCGTGGCATATGCCTTGAAAGATTCCATCTTCTTCTTCTTAGTGCAAAGTAAATCTTCTTGAGATGGAGTGACATCAATATTATACTTATATTGCTTGAAGAAAGCGTCAATCAAATCCTCCCAAGTCTCTAAGAGATTAATTTTCTTCATGATGTACCATTGTAGCACCAGTCCTGTTAGGCTTGCTTGAAATTGTTGAATCATCAAGGGTATATTATCAACGTATTGGGTCATCCTAACCACATAAGTTTGTAGACGGATCTTCGAGCAAGAGGTGCCGTCATACTTTTCAAAGTCTGGCAATTTGAACTTCTTTGGTATCTTGACCTTTGCATAATGGGACAGATCAGTTGAGCCTTGGCTCAATGAACCCTCAAGCTGCTTAAGTTTATCCTCGATTTTTGCCAAGTGTTTTTCTTGCTCAGTTTTTGGTACAGTCGAATGTATCACTTGTACCTCATCATCAGCAATGGTTTGAGGCACGTTAGTGATTTTAACCATGGAGGCATCATCAGAGATTGATGGGCCACTTATGGACATAATCTTGCCTTTATCTCTTGGATCAACCATCGGAGCGTGTTGTGGTAACACCACTTCAACTTGCGGAGCTAGTGGGACAGTGTTTGCTTGGAGAAAATCGATTTGTTTAGAGAGCTGCTCAAGGTCATTTAAGACTTGCTTCATCTCCGATTCAAGGACAACGATGTGAGCTTGTCCAACAACATGCATTTGTTCGATGTTATCAGCCATTGTTGCTCTAGAGCGAGTACAGATTTGCAATCTTGGGCAAGCCGTGTTGTATCAATGTTACCTTGTAATGTAAAAAGTACAGTAAGCATCATAACGAATGAGATTGGTCCATGACAGCGGTCAATCGCTTATTTTATTAAGTGAAATCAAATTCCAAATATATCAACCTAAGAAATTAAAATAACTCCTTAGGAAATTAAATTCCTGAAACATCAATCTAAGAAATTGAAATAACACCCTGAAACTATAATTAAACTCCTAAATCTAACGACTCTTTTCCATGTACAATTGGGAGATCACTGTCTTTCGAAGCTTTATGTTATGTCAAACCAACTCGGAGATACGAGCTTTATTCCTTTCCACCGTTTCTTCAAGATGTTCAATTTGTGCTTTATGAGCGGGCTTTACGATCACTTCAGGTATCATAGGAAGTAGAGCCATAGGGATTTTGTGCTGGTGGATATAATAATCTAAGGCATGAAAAGTCCTCTATTCTCCCTTCAACCTTCTAGGCACCACTGTCTTTTCGAGATGGCATTCCTTCCATGCATTTTCAAGGCGTTGGATCTCATTCGAGGTATTTGTGATCATTGCGCACGAAGCTGGCTTGAAATAGGTCCATTTGGAGAGGAGGTGGGGTATCTTGGAGCACTCGATATTGGCGAGCAACTTTATAAGGGTAGTAAGATGTCGCAACCAGTGATTCCCATCAATGGAACTGGATCATCTATCTTCTGAGAGCCACACTAATATGGAACCATTTAGCATACCATAGGAAGCCCCTAGGATCTGGATCTTTTAGAAAAGTTACCCAATCAGAAAATGACTTTCCAGTATACTTTTTCTCTAAGATTGAAAATCTCTTTGTTGGGTGATTAGAATCATCAATTTTACTTCGACGCATGAAATGACCAAACTCCTTCATGTGAGAAAGAAACCAAATTTGTAAAAGTTCAAGAGAGGCATTCATGATTTTTCCTCCATCTTGTCTAAAATGATTGAGGGATAAAAATGTCTCAGCTAAAATCATGTTTATAAAGTTCATGCCAGCACATACTTGTCTAACCACCCATGCAATCAAATGATTAATAGCAATTTTTTGATGAGGAAAGATTATAAATTCAAAGAATGCTAAGATGAATATCCTACCCTGTTGACACATTGTCACACCCTGATCCTCGGGCACGCACACATCCTTCTCACTTGGTCGATTTTATAATGCGATATCCCAGAACAAAGTATCGCCGACCCTTTCGTTTATTAAGCACATGCGGAAGTAATTAAAATCCCTGCACAATAAAAAACGATGGGATAGAAAAGCGGGCCATATTTTTCATATTGAAATTTATAACCAAACTTTTATACAAAACACAAACAAATTCATAACTATTCACTTCAAAAGAAATTCTCAAAAGAAGATAGACTTTCAGCCCATCCAGGCCATACTCAAGGCCCCTCTCAGGATTATCTTCTTCTTCCAAAAATCGCTCTCTTTAAGTTTCACTTCCGAGTTCTCCTTCTTAGACTCCTCCTCAGCTCCTCATCGGGGTCCTGAAATGTTTTTCCCCAAACTGGGATGAGACTACGTCTCAGCGAGTTCTACCCCACTAAGCCTAATTAGTAAACTATTATACTATAGGCTGCCTATACACGCATAGGGCGTAAGACGTACCTTGGCCTCATATCCCACCTGCAAGTCAGTACAATTCATAATAGGCACCCAAGCAATCATATCACTGATCGAAGCATCGATCAAATCGACCTAGTCGATTAAATGCCAACAAGACCACTCACGGTTATTTCCAATCAGTCAATCAATTCACGACGTCAAATCAAAGCAATGATCAATCGACCTAGTCGATTACATGTCATCACGACTCATGCTCGGTCAGCATATTCAATACTATCTATAAAGTCCTATCAAATCAGGACTGCTCACCCAAAGCTGATAAATAGATAGCATAGCTCACCCAAAGCTGATAATAAGGTATACTGCTCACCCAAAGCTGGCATATCGCCCGAAGGCCGATATAGTATACCGGTATACTGCTCACCCAAAGCTGACATATCGCCCGAAGGCCGATATAGTATACCATATGCTCACCCAAAGCTGATAATATATTGCTCGCCCAAAGCTGATAATAAGGTATACTGCTCACCCAAAGCTAACATATCGCCCGTAGATCGATATAGTATACCGGTATACTACTCACCCAAAGCTGACATATCGCCCGAAGGCCGATATAGTATACCATATGCTCACTCAAAGCTGATAATATATTGCTATTCAGTCATAACTGATAGAACCAATCACCGAGCCACATGCATTCTCCAAGGCGACATACTTCGTCACTAAGCCATGTGCATTCTCCGAGGTGATATATCTAATCATCAAGCCCCATGCCCTTCATGATGATCCATCACATTTCTAAAGTAATTATCCACAATTAAATCAATTCAATACAATTTAAAGCTTAATTAAATAAACAGACTGCACCACGATGATTAGCACGAGATTTCGGTCGTCGGCCATCTCAAACTTAATTTCCGAAAAATAAATAAATAATTAATTAATTTCGAAAATTAATTATTAAATATTAAAAATTCCGTTTAGCTCAAATAAGGTCCAATTAAATAAATGGACTTCACCATGGTCATCAGCATAATTTTCCGGTTCCAAACAATCTCCATTGAATTTTCGGAAAATAAATAATTATTTAATTTAATTCCGAAAATTAATATTTAAATGCCAAAAATCTCACTTAGGCCCGAATCATCAAATTGAAGCTCAATTAGGGGTCCGAAAATTCCTGAGACACTCCCAATAAATAGTAGACCACGTCTACTTGTTAATTGCACAATCAATTTATCTAAATCGCATCACAATTGACTAATAATTACTAATTAATTCTAATCTAACAACCTAAACATAATTAATTAAAACTAAACCAACCTAAAGCATAATTAGCCAACTAATCCGGGATTAGTGAGATTACTCACCAAATTGCGTGCAAATCGGATCAATCCGACGGCGGCGACGCGAGGAACAACAAACTCCAAAGCGGGTCTCGGGTTCGGGGCCCGGAAACGGCCCAAAACGGCCCACGAACCGGCTGGAAACCCACTCGCGGGTTTGCTGGTTCGGCCGCAAAACAGCAAGAAAGAGAGAGGGTTGGGGGCGGCAAGAGGTCGGGAGAGCGGGTGGTGGCTTGGCGAGGCCAAGCGGTGGCCCACGGTGGCCAGAGGTGGCCGGATTGTGGCCGGTGTTGGCCAAGACGGAGCTGAACAGAGGCGGTTGGGAGCTGGACGGCGCACGGCGGGGACGGCAAACGCGAAGGGGCGGTGGCGGAGTGCGCGGCGTGTGCGGGTGGTGCGGACGGCGGCCCGGCGGCGTGCGGCGAGCTGCCGGCGAGCTGCTCTTGCGCGACTTCTTCTTCGCTCCCGGTTCCGTTCGCAAAAAGAAGAACGAAGAAGGAGAAGAAGAAGGTAACGTGGGGGAGGAGGCAAGAAGAGAGAGAAGAGATAAGGTTGAATGGTCAAAGGGAGAGAGAGAAAGAGAGAGTTGGCGTGGGGAGGGGGTGTTTCGCACGAGGGGGAAAAGGAGAGAAGGAGAGAGAGAGAGAGAGAGAGAGAGAGAGAGAGAGAGAGAGAGAGAGAGAGAGAGAGAGAGAGAAAGAGAAAGAAAGAAAAGGAAAAAGGGGGGAGAGAAAAAGGTGCTTGGATGCTTGGCCAAAAAGGGAAAGAATTGGAAAGAAATTTTTAAAGAAAAGAATTTCCTCAATTAAGAAATTCTTATCCCAAATTCTTTTAAATTGGCGCCTAGATAACCAAGGAAAATCCAAATTAAAGCACTTGGTCTATCTTGACATTTTGCATCCAATTTCCCTTTTTGAACTTCTCTCAATTAACTCTCGCAAAATCAATTGATGTCTCACTTATCAAATTGATTATTTTCCTCATCCAAGAATTCCCTCATGCTTCTCAATTTCACAATCTCCGGCTTCAACTGAACGAAAACGGCCATATTATCCAGTAAAAATTAAAACCCGAAAATCTGGATGTCACAACTCTTGCCTTCTTATAAAAATTTCGTCCTCGAAATTTAAACCTTTATTAGTCCTTAAACGAAAGGTGGGAGTATTGTCGTCTCATCAAGTCTCACTTTTTCCCACGTTAATCCTTCGGTCTTGTGGTGTTGTCTAATCATTTTGAATAAGGAGATCATCTTGGTACATAAACTCTACTCTTTCTGGACCAACAACTGAACTGAGCTTCTCACATAAGACACGCTGTCATCCATATCTAATCACTTTTTCTCGACTCTCTAGTAAACCTTCGAACCTCAACAATTCAAAATTTCTTACAGTTCTTAGCAGTCTTTACTCTGACACTGATCTGACAACTGCAAACACTGATTACTGAGCTGACATCATTATTCACTTTCTTTTTTTACTACCGAAATTCTGTACCCTCTGCTATACACTGCTTAATAAAGAACCCTCTGAAAACTCTACCAACTTATAATCTTTGATCTAGATTCGAGATATAATTCATCCTCGACACTCCATGTCGGTGAACTATCCGAGACACACACACTTCGGTATACCCACTTTGTGGCAAGATAGGATCTTCAATTTCTGAAATCGAACTTAGATTGGCGGTTAATTTCACTCCGACACGCTTTTAGTGTGACCTAGGCTACCGGGTAGTGTTCAGAGCTTTTTAGGACAAATGACCCGTGGTCGATTTTCTTCCAGCCACAATGAACCCACTCGATACATTGGCGACTCTCGATTGTCGTGAAAATCTCAATGATTCAAATATGGACACAAGGTACCAAAATGATAGAAACATCAAATAAGTACCGGTCGATGAGAATTTTCCAATTTGTGGAGTCACCCACGATTGATCATTCATCTCAGTCGAACCGATCTATCTCTAATTTCAAATCGATTTTATACTGTGCCGCAATGATCTCTAAAGATGAGCACGGTCGAGAAGTCGATCCCTGGTCGAATTCTCAAGTCTATTTGCCTTAAGGTCCTTAATAACTCACCCAGCTAGTCTAGTTATCTCATGAGTGGCCAACTCAGAGAAAAACACTGTAATCGCGTCGATGAAATGCCCAATTTATCTAATCGAAATCAAAGCCTGAAATCTGGATGTTACACACTCAAAACGAGATCTATTCGTACTGTACCAAAGTGAACCAACTCCATCTATCGATCAATTACTATTCTCAAATGGTATCAGTAATCCCCTGAATCCTTAGTAAGCCCATCACAATGTTCCATTGTGATATATTTCCATTCCCACTTGGGACTCTCAAGTGATGGTAAAAATTCTCCCGGTTCACATTACCGAGCTTCCACTTACTGACACTTCTGACACTTGCAACTTGCTCAGCAATATCTATCTTCATATCAACTTACTAATCTAGCTGATGCCGATTCTGCTTTACTTGCACCATTTGGTCAAGACTGCAATACTATAGTGGACTTCCGACAAGATCTTTTCCCTGAGTGCTACACTGTCAAGTGTATTCAATCACTCATGGAACCTGAACTTTCCATTCTCATAGATCTTAAAGTCAGATTCTTTATTGCTAGTATCCTCTTATAAGATCTTCATAACATCTTTTTCTGTCAACTAGACGCCGATTCTAACTTGAACATTTGGTTCAATCTTGAGGGAGGCTATAAAATTCAAAAGGTAGCCTACCTCAAATTTGAAAACCAAGTTTCAAAGTCTTTTCAAGTAAAGTCTACACTTTAACCAGTCTATGCACAATTGAAGACTCTCGACTCAACACATAAATTACTTCTTTCATTCTCCCAAGATAATACCAGATAACATCATTATAGTTCTGCCAAAATTCTGATTCACGACACTGTTTCATGTTCAACTTGTTGGGTCTCAACTGGCGGGACGGTTATACAACAATCTTCTCATGTTGTATCAATACATACCCAGTCGTTGGCAAGACACATCACTAAAGATTCCATGCTTTCCAGAGCCAAATGAAAAGTTTAGCACAAGTGCGGTAGCCCGATCTTACCGAAGCTCGAAACTATCCTCGTACTTGTCTATGCCAATGAATTTCTCTTCTTTCTCAAGAGGTCAAGCCCATGATGATACTGATGCTGAAAATTCTTTCACAAACCTTCCGTAGTAATCTGTCCAATCCCCACAACTTCTGATCTCTGACATTGATGTCGGTCTCGGTCCATTAACAACTGATTCGATTTTGGCTGGGTCCATGAAGATTCCTTTACCTGTAACCACACGACCATTCTTAGGGGCATCTCGTGATTCTCAACACTTAATGAACACCCTATAATGTCGCTACACCACACGATCACCATTGATCTAGATATTCTTTGAACACTCGATTTGTCAAATCTATGATAGCGGTTGGAGCGTTCATCAAATCAAATGGCTTTACATTATTCTCACAAGGACAAAATCAAGTGTGAAATGTTGTCTTCAGTATAACCTCCTTCCTAGTTCTCAACTGACAATAACTTGTCCTCAAGTCGATACTTGAAGACATCAACACTATTTGTAACAAGTCGCCCAATTCGTCGATCTTTGACAATGAACACTTATCCTTGATTGTCACTTGATTGGGTCGACTATAGTTGATGCATAATTGCAACGAACCATCTTTCTTTCTCTTTTCACAAAACTGATGATCCCTAAAGTGATGCACTGATATGCATGAATTCCTCATTCATAAACCTCACGTCTGCACCATTGGTTCTATTAATTCAAACAACAACAACCGGTAAGAACTTTTAGAGAATGGTTCTGTTCCAGATGTTAACTCGATCGTAATTCTATCTCTTTCTCTAGCAACGGTCTGACCACTTTTCTAGCAACACTTCCAAGAATTCTTGGACTACTGAGGAGTTCTCAATTTTTTAATTCTTCAATCTGTCTTATCTAAGATCATTGCCCACTAATCTCGATAACTTATGTCTGACAACCAAGTTACCTCAAGTGACGAGATCAAAGAAGTCAAGGACCCTTCTCAACTCTCAGTAAAACTCGGTACTTCTACATGCTCCTGGAATAAGCTAGGTTACTCTACCATAACAATTCATCACCATAAAATGCTCAAGAACCAATTCTTTCTACACTTGACGAATAAGCCATACACCAACAGCCAATCAAGTATAACTCTAGTCAATGGTTCTTTTCCTACAGCCTTAACAAACAACTGAAATTCCACACTTGCAATCCCAACATTCTCTCGGCACTATTCTCGATAAAATCACCTCAAAATATTCTTTCATTGAATAAGTCATAGTCGGTTCCGTTCTGTTCCTTTTGCCATCTTGTCATGCGTTCCAACGGTAGTAACAGAGTGTTGGTGTTCTTCTTAAACCCCAACCGATAGTCCCTCACTTGATGGCCGTGCTCACTACCATCAAAGCATGTTCTAGTCATTCTCGAACACAGGATTAATCCATACATTCCTTCCATACTTTCGGCACTCACCTAATGAGTCTTCTACCTCCTGTCCTCAAAATACATGAGACTGATCCATACCATCTTCCATGTAACATATCTTCCACGGAACAACATGTTCCATTTGTCTGAATACTGACTTGACTATGCCGCCCTTCCTATTGGGTGGAATAGAATACTTTTCTCTTGACCTCGGTCTTTCCTCTGACCGATTTCCATTTCTGCTTGAACTGGATCTGTACCTTGACTTGGAAGCGATGGCTCGATCCCAGATCATATCCCCACTCTGGATCTCAACAGGTGTGGCAACAAAGGCGGTTGCAACACTAACGGCGATAGTGATAACGACAACGACGGCGGCTTGATCCTAAGCTTACTAGCTCCTCCAGTTCCCTAGAAATACTTGCATCAGAATGATTCTATCGAACTTAGGATTATTCGACGCTGCTACACTAGTACCAACCTGCAGTGGTACTCTTACACTCGAGCTGGCCAGAGTCGACACTCTGCCACAACCACCTCGGGTACCGACCTTTGTCAGTGCATTATCCCGAGTCACAGAGGACATTGTCCTCTTACTAGGAGTTCTCAGCTCCTGCTCGCTCATGGTTCAGTCTTTACACTGAAACCCGTCTTCCACATCCACACTGGATTAGAAGATGAGCGATCCTCATACGACAATCAATTCTAGCATCCAGCTAACACAGACATGCACCAGCATGAATTTAAAGGCCTTTCCTACTAACTATCACATGGTCAACGCTCCTTATCACTCCAATCTTCAACTTCGCTCTGATACCACTTAAACTGGATGTCACACCCTGATCCTCGGGCACGCACACATCCTTCTCACTTGGTCGATTTTATAATGCGATATCCCAGAACAAAGTATCGCCGACCCTTTCGTTTATTAAGCACATGCGGAAGTAATTAAAATCCCCAGACAATAAAACGATGGGATAGAAAAGCAGGGCCATATTTTTCATATTGAAATTTATAACCAAACTTTTATACAAAACACAAACCAATTCATAACTATTCACTTCAAAAGAAATTCTCAAAAGAAGATAGACTTTCAGCCCATCCAGGCCATACTCAAGGCCCCTCTCGGGATTATCTTCTTCTTCCAAAATCCTTCTCTTTAAGTTTCACCTCCGAGTTCTCCTTCTTAGACTCCTCCTCGGCCTCCTCATCGGGGTCCCGAAATGTTTTTCCCCAAACCGGGATGAGACTACGTCTCAGCGAGTTCTACCCCACTAAGCCTAATTAGTAAACTATTATACTATAGGCTGCCTATACACGCATAGGGCGAAAGACGTACCTTGGCCTCATATCCCACCCGCAAGTCGCACAATTCATAATAGGCACCCAAGCAATCATATCACCGATCGAAGCATCGATCAAATCGACCTAGTCGATTAAATGCCAACAAGACCACTCACGGTCATTTCCAATCAGTCAATCAATTCACGACGTCAAATCAAAGCAATGATCAATCGACCTAGTCGATTACATGTCATCACGACTCATGCTTGGTCAGCATATTCAATACTATCTATAAAGTCCTATCAAATCGGATCGCTCACCCAAAGCCGATAAATAGATAGCATAGCTCACCCAAAGCTGATAATAAGGTATACTTTGCTCACCCAAAGCCGGCATATCGCCCGAAGGCCGATATAGTATACCGGTATACTTTTGCTCACCCAAAGCCGACATATCGCCCGAAGGCCGATATAGTATACCATATGCTCACCCAAAGCTGATAATATATTGCTCGCCCAAAGCTGATAATAAGGTATACTGCTCACCCAAAGTTGACATATCGCCCGTAGATCGATATAGTATATCGGTATACTGCTCACCCAAAGCTGACATATCGCCCGAAGGCCGATATAGTATACCATATGCTCACTCAAAGTTGATAATATATTGCTATTCAGTCATAACTGATAGAACCAATCACCGAGCCAAATGCATTCTCCAAGGCGACATACTTCGTCACTGAGCCATGTGCATTCTTCGAGGTGATATATCTAATCATCAAGCCCCGTGCCTTTCATGATGATCCATCACATTTCTAAAGTAATTATCCACAATTAAATCAATTCAATACAATTTAAAGCTTAATTAAATAAACAGACTGCACCACGACGATTAGCATGAGATTTCGATCATCGGCCATCTCAAACTTAATTTCCGAAAAATAAATAAATAAATAATTAATTTCGAAAATTAATTATTAAATATTAAAAATTCCGTTTAGCTCAAATAAGGTCCAATTAAATAAATGGACTTCACCACGGTCATCAGCATAATTTTCCGGTTCCAGACTATCTCCCTTGAATTTTCGGAAAATAAATAATTATTTAATTTAATTCCGAAAATTAATATTTAAATGCCAAAAATCTCACTTAGGCCCGAATCATCAAATTGAAGCTCAATTAGGGGTCCGAAAATTCCTGAGACACTCCCAATAAATAGTAGACCACGTCTACTTGTTAATTGCACAATCAATTTATCTAAATCGCATCACAATTGACTAATAATTGCTAATTAATTCTAATATAACAACCTAAACATAATTAATTAAAACTAAACCAACCTAAAGCATAATTAGCCCACTAATCCGGGATTAGTGAGATTACTCATCAAATCGCGTGCAAATCGGATCAATCCGACGGCAGCGACGCGAGGAACAACAAACTCCAAAGTGGGCCTCGGGTTCAGGGCCCGGAAACGGCCCAAAACGGCCCACGAACCGGCTGGAAACCCACTCGCGGGTTTGCTGGTTCGGCCGCAAAACAGCAAGAAAGAGAGAGGGTTGGGTGCGGCAATAGGTCGGGAGAGCGGGTGGTGGCTTGGCGAGGCCGAGCGGTGGCCAAAGGTGGCCGGATCGTGGCCGGTGTTGGCCAAGACGGAGCTGAACAGAGGCGGTTGGGAGCTGGACGACGCACGGCGGGGGCGGTGGCGGAGCGCGCGGCGTGCGCGGGTGGTGCGGACGGCGGCCCGGCGGCGTGCGGCGAGCTGCTCTTGCGCGACTTCTTCTTACGCTCCCGGTTCCGTTCGCAAAAAGAAGAACGAAGAAGGAGAAGAAGAAGGTAACGTGGGGAGGAGGCAAGAAGAGAGAGAAGAGATAAGGTTGAATGGTCAAAGGGAGAGAGAGAAAGAGAGAGTTGGCGTGGGGAGGGGGTGTTTCGCACGAGGGGGAAAAGGAGAGAAGGAGAGAGAGAGAGAGAGAGAGAGAGAGAGAGAGAGAGAGAGAGAAAGAAAGAAAGAAAAGGAAAAAGGGGGGAGAGAAAAAGGTGCTTGGATGCTTGGCCAAAAAGGGAAAGAATTGGGAAGAAATTTTTAAAGAAAAGAATTTCCTCAATTAAGAAATTCTTATCCCAAATTCTTTTAAATTGGCGCCTAGATAACCAAGGAAAATCCAAATTAAAGCACTTGGTCTATCCCGACATTTTGCATCCAATTTCCCTTTTGAACTTCTTTCAATTAACTCTCGCAAAATCAATTGATGTCTCACTTATCAAATTGATTATTTTCCTCATCCAAGAATTCCCTCATGCTTCTCAATTTCACAATCTCCGACTTCAACTGAACGAAAACGGCCATATTATCCAGTAAAAATTAAAACCCGAAAATCTGGATCTCACACACATTGAAGATTGATTAAAAAATGATCAGCCAAAAAGGAGAATGGGCATGCATTATAGTTAGCTTTCAAAACTTTCTTAACCTCATCAGTTTTAATTCTTAGAAATTGTGATAAAATTGATGTGGGCTCCATACCAAGAGATGGCCAATAAAGTTTAATCTCAAGGGGCATTCCTATGATAACGCTATACTCTTCCAGTGTTGGAGTTAGCTCGTTCTTACCAAAAATAAAAGTAGTTGTCTTGGGACACCAAAAGTGTGATATAGCTTACAAAACACCACTATGGACTCCAATATCCAAAAGGGGAATGAGCTGTCCCAGTATTGACTCCACATAATATTGACCTTCTTTACTTAGTTTATTCCACCATCCTTTGAGCTCGATCTTGGGAGTTGGAACGAATTGAACATCGGACCTCCCCATTGTATATAGATTAAGACCCACAATCGACCTTTTGTCATGGACCAAAAAAAAGTGCAATAAAGTAATTAGATTGCATAGTATAAGGTAAGAATACTTACTTCACAAAGGAAAAAAAGACAACCACATGGACAGGCACATGAGATGTGAGGCTTAACACCTAAACTACAAGGCTTAGCAAGTTAGAGCCAAGAGGATGGTCCAACTAGTTGCAATCACGCGTACAAAGGTCATGTCCTCTTAGCTTTGTCTCAGTCAAAAGGAAATCCTATGATCGTGCATTTTCGTGGACAAGGATAAACATTTTGACACCAAGAAAGATTTTCAGGGTTGAGAAAGGCAACCTCTACATTGCAATCTCGCATTCAAGGTTTGCTCATTTTTCAACACCATCCTAGAATCCTCAAATGCGGCCTAGGTCCAATGGCAAGTTGTGTGTGCAATGTGTAATGCTAAAACAATTTAAAAATCATGCACAACAATTAATAATACAAGCAACACTTCAATATAAAAAAAAATCAATCTCAACACCTTCCTACAAAATAAAGAGTCAGCAAGCACTACTCCCCTTATACCTTCTTTCTATAAAAACATTTAACACTTCATATCAGGAGTGCACCTTGTTTCCACGTTGCCAAACAAAAAAAAAATGAAAAGAAATAGGCCTATGTCCACTATGAGTTTAACTTTGTCCCTAGTGGAGTCGCCAAACTATTGCGACCTTCCTGAAGGTGAATTACCCAAAGAAGGCTAATGGATTACTAAGTCCAAAAACTTAGCACGGACTCTTCCCAAGTCCTACTAATTGCAACTTGACACTAAAAAATTAATCCATTTAACATGCAAATTTACTCAATTTGTAGCCACCACTAACTAATTAGAGTTGATTAGAAACCCAAGTAAAGTATAGGAGGATTCTTTACTTTTACGAACCAGAGATTTAATAGGTCCGGGGACATGGTTACGCTAGATTAATTTAACGCATTTTTGGTACCTTTTCATTTTAAATTCAAAAATAGTTTGCAAGCGGTCTTGATTAATTTTAACCTAAGCTACTAACATGCAAAGGGTGGTCATGCGGATGCACAATCAACAAAATAACATTCAACAAACCAAAGTGATAGATTGTAAGAAATTATAACTAACATTAAACATAATAAACTACAAATTTATTAAGGTTTACTCTCTAAAAAAAACTTACAAAAATACTGATTAAAACTGCATGCCCTAGACATGATTTCTAAATGACATTACACCTAATTTTTTTTTAAATGTTAATTATATGCAATCTTAACCTAAGTTTAATATGCATGTGTTTTACTTTAATGACATGTGAGATGCAATTCATATGACATGACTTGAACCATCACAATATGTGTGCAATCTAGCTTACATGATCCTAAATATGCATATGCTACATGATATAGAATGGATGACATGGTAATTCTATATACATGTTCTTTTTATGATTTTTCTTTTCAAATTAATGCAACTCCGGTAAATTCTATTTTTCTCTTTTTTATATATATGCAACCTACATTAAATAATAATGACATGAAATGGGATTAATTATGAATTAACCCTATTGACTAACCAAGCAAAAGACCTTTTTGTTTTCCTTTTTTTTAAAAATGACTTAATAATTTTTATTGAAAAGAAAGTAACATAATGATGCAACGCTCATCTTTTTGGCATTTTCTTTTTTTTTATTAAAAAAACTACATGATGGGAATACTAAAACATTAAACTATGACTCATAACTAAAGCGCAGCATATGGCATGCATATTATGAAATCTATATGACCTAAATAACATTTTTGTTCCTTTTTTGGTTTTATTAAAGGAAAATTATCCTAACAGTAAACAAATCTTAAAAATCAAGGTGCATTGCTTTAAACATGAAATGTGTCTGGACCTAAATTCTAGATATGACATATGATGCATGATATGCAATGTGCACGTGACAATGACGAACAGAAATATACATCCCATTGATAATCTACCAGTATGAATCAATGACATATTATCTAAATGCGAATCAATTACGTAATTTGTAAATTTTCCATGAAAAGTCGAAATAATAAAAAAATCCAACCCGACGTCTCGTGGCTCAATATTTTTTATTATTATGACTTAATATGACAAATTTTGTAAACAGATAATGATTAAATATGACAAAACAAATCAAGTCAAAATCACAAGCCAAGAATCTGAATATTTGAACAGAATTTAGTCTAAAGAGATCACCTAGTCTAGGGCACAGTTTTCTCAAGGGGACAGCGGCAAGGCTTGTAAATCATACTCAGTGATCTAGAGTCCTCTCTACTTGCATGATGGTAGAATGAATTATATCCCCGAACCCTCGGCCTTCTTTTGATTATCCTCCATGTGGACGTGTTGGAAGTTACTGGGGGAACTCTTTAGGAATTTGCTAGTCACTTGGACAACACGGCAAGACGTGGTGTAGGTGCTAGTGACGATGAGGGGATAATTAGCAAGGGAGATCAACGCAATGGCCTTGTTGTGGATAGGACACAATCCGGCAAAGCAGCTACAGCAAATGGTTGTTGTCACTGAAGAGTGCGGTGACCTAGCCACGGCCAGGATCAAGGAGCAGTCGTCTCTTCGTGGGTGCAGAGAAGGCGGAGGGCTTAGGCGTAAGAGATGGGGTGCCACAAGCTGATGAAAGCGAAGTCATAGCCGTGACAAGGCTCAGCCGTGGCAGCTCTACTCTCTCCTTCTATCTCTCTATCATGTTTTCTTTTTTTTGCTCCATGTCACTCACGAGCACTCTACCACTTTCTATCACCATTCCCTTCAACCAAACCCCACCTTAAACAAGGCCTCCCAATACTTTTTGCAATTTTCTTCTTTTTCAAATGAAAACCTTTCAATCCCTATTTATAGACAAAAAAAAAATTGTTTCATAAGTGAAGATTTTCCAAGATAATTGCATATATTCACTCAATCGCCAACGATCATCTTTCAAAAAGAGGGGATATGCTCAACAAGAAAATGGTTCGAAAATCTAAAATCTTTTGTGAAGATTTTCCAAAATAATTCACTCAACCATTGAAGATCATCTTCTGAAAAGGCTCCACAAGCAAATGTTTTATTTTATACATTATTTCTTATCCTCTCTTTTTCATTTTTTTAATATTTTAGAACATTTTTTTTAATATAAGTTTAAATCGGATAAGTTTGCTCCTAAAAATATTATTGTTACCTAAATGTAAATGTTATGAAATGCTTAATGTAATTTTTATATGACAAACAAGTAAATAAAATGTTAGGCAAATCCCTTATGATGTTTTGAAGATGACAAAATAAATCAAAGACTACTAACGTGTTTATTGATTGGGTAATAGACTATGCGGATGATAGAACATGTAAATGATATTATCAAAGTCTATAGTTGGAAAAACCAGAAGACTGACCACCCACTGTGGTGACGTAGTTGGCTTGAGCTTTGTGCCTCACACGAAAGGTGCCAAATTCGAATCCTAGCGGCATTACTTGGTGACTTAACCGCTGGTGTGAGTGTGATGGCCAGCTTGCGTCGGCCCTGTTCTTCTCGCCGGCTATCGGCTTTCGAGGTTTCCTGGGTCATCAAAAAAAAAAAAAGAACTAGAAGATTGAAAGTAATACATGTCCAAAGTCTATTCTGAAGATTTTCAGACTTCTGTGTCAAAGTCCGAAGATTGCCATACTTTAGTATCAAAGTCTGTTCTACATCAAAAGTCTGCTCACTCTGACAAATTCCAGACTGAACGTGAATGAAGAACCAGAAGACAGACTCTATGCTGAAGCTGAACTAGAAGGTAGACTCTATGCTGAAGTTGAACTTATTCAGATTGTGTTCAGATTTTAAAGCTAAATCTGTTCAGAAGCAGAATATGTTTAGACCCAGATTGTAAAGTCTATTGCACTCAGACTCAAATTGTAAAGTCTATTGCACTCAGACTTTACATCCAGATTCGACATAATGTAACACAAGCCCCAATCATATATCGGCTAGTGATCTGGTTTGGATTCCATATCAAGATTGATTTGATTGACAATTAAATCTTGAAAACAAGAACTTTCTATATGGAGAAGCTCTACTTATGGAAACCAAGATTCTGTTTGTATGGGCGATCGGAATCAATTTGAGATTCTACTTCTATCACTCAACGGCTATCAAATCTTCTAGATACAGATCTGTCCAATGGATAGATTGGAAGATGATCCTCAATATACTGTCCAATGGCTAGTTTGGAAGTGGAGGAGTATTTAAGGAGATGAAAGACCGATAAGCAAGTAAGAGACGGAGCGTAGAATTTATAACTCCAAAGTCTGAGCGACCTTCGATCATACACTTGTCTTTGGTGAACTTAAACGTTTGTGATTGTGAGAGAAATATCAAAATAATGACTTAGTGAGATAATGTGATCTACTAAGTGTTTGCACTCAAAATTGTAATCTCTTATTGATTGCATAGTGGAATCCAGCCAAGAAAGCTGTTAGCGTGGGAGAGTGGACGTAGGCTTGGATTAAACCAAACCACTATAAACCTTGTGTTCTTATTCTCTTTCTTGAACTCTTTTATTTTGTTCGTAATTCTATTTAACTGCTAAAGTCTGATCTTGCTCAAAGTTTGCTGCTATTCAGACTTAGATTAAAAGTAAAGGTTTTTACTGTATTTTGCATAATCTGTTTTTACACCTATTCACCCCCTCTGGGTGTTCATACTAACATTTTCAATTGGTATTAAAGCCAAGTGCTTGGTTTATAAAAGTGTTTTTACTTTTGAGCTAAAGATCTTTTATGACTAATATCTTGGCACCCGGACTTATGGAGGGACAAAGCAAAATCGGGCCACCATATTTTGATGGAAAGGAATATAACATGTGGAAGAACAAAATGAAAGCATTCTTAAGATCTAGAGATCTCTTACAATGGGATGTTGTGGAAAAAGGAATCAATCTCATTGTTGCGTCTACATCAAATAAGAATGGCAAAGACACGGAAACCAAACCCTCTACTCCTATGTCTTGGACAGAGATATCCAAAAGAGAAGCACTTGATGCAAAAGCCATTTATTCTTTATATTACACATTGTCTCTTGCTGAATCTAATAAAATCTCTTCATGTGAAACGGCAAAAGAAGTTTGGTTTAGACTTCATGTTACATATGAAGGGACTGATCGTGTAAAAGAGACAAAAGTAAACCTCTTGCTTGGCCAATATGAATCCTTCAAGATGAAGCAAAGAGAGTCAATTGGAGATATGTTCAGCCGTTTTACAGAAATTGTAAATGGTTTAGCATATCAAGGTCAGCCAATTTCTTTCCCAATGAAGGTCAACAAACTCTTACGAGGTCTTTCAAAAGATTGGAACCATGTCAAGACCTCAATCCGGGAGACTCAAAGGATTATGCCACCTTCCGTTGATGAATTGATTGGCACTCTTCAATCCTATGAAGTTGAACATATTGTTGATGAAGATCCAGAAGGTAAGAAGTCCATTGCTTTAATATCTAACGCAGTTCTTTGATGAAACAGACTCAGAAAATGATATGGACGACGAAGAACTTGCTTTTATGGTCAAGAAATTCAAGAAACTAAGTAGAAAAGGAAGGAAATTCGGTGGAAGAAGACAATACAAGCAGAATGGGCTGAAAAGAACAATGAAAGAAGATGATGAACAAGAAAATATATGCTTGATGGCACATTTAGAATCTGAGTTTGACTCAGACACAGACTCAAAATCAGAGTCTGACTCAGACACAGACTCAAAATCCGATGAAGAAATTGAGGTAAGTCATTAAGCAATTCCTGTCAAAGTTCTTAAGTATATAAATGAGATGTGCTCAAATCTCAAATCTTCTCTTAAAAGAATCTCCGAACTTAAAAGGAAAATTCTTGGCTTAGGCAACAAGATCTTTCTCAAAAAGAAAAGTTTGAAATTTTGCAAAAAGATTTTTTACAAACAAAAGAAAGTTGAGATTTACTTTTCAAAGAAAATGATTCTTTAAAGAAAGAATTTTCAAATATTTCGACAAGATTTTCAAATGGTTCAAAAATATTAGAGCATATCATTTCTATACAAGTACCTTACTATAATAAGTCGGGACTTGGTTTCAATAAGGAAAATGATTCTCTAATTGATTTTCCTAAAGTTAAGGATAGACTTAGATAAAGACCTCCAAAGGCATTTTACAAAGATCATTTTTAAAAAGTGTTTGTAAAATCTGTTGGTGGAAATGCCCTCAAGTGTTCAAATTGTGGAGATTTGGAACATTTTGAGAAAGAATGTCCTAAAGTCTGGAGACCTATTAAGAAAAATTGGATAAAAACAACATATTCTATTAACTCTCATAGACTCGAGAAAAAATGGGTACCAAAGAAAATGTAAGTTGTTTTTGCAGGATATAAAGAAGAAACAAGAAAGAGAATTTGGTAAGGAATTTTTACTTTATTTGGGCAATAATTCTCATTATACTTGATTTCGATATATCCTTGGTTGATTCAAGCTTTATAATGATCATATTCATTGATTTGTTTTATTGAAGAAAGAATCGTGTGATTTGTTTTTGTGATTCGAGATTTGATTTAATACATGTGATTATTTGAGATAATTCAGATTATTTTGTCTAATTTTATATTCTCAGATTTAGTTATATTTTGCAAAGTGAAAATCTGTTTTACGTGATGATGCAATATATTCTTATATACTTAAGAATTTTATTCCCCCTGATTTTATCAACCAAGTGAGAATTTCTTTTTCAAAGATATTATTGTGCATAATATTCTTTTTTTGAATACTTTGTTATGATGAATTAAGAAAGAATATTTGATTATGGAGATTTCATATTTTGCTCTAACGTCATGGAAGGATCCAAATTGATGGATACCAAAATGGAAATGAGTTGATTGTAGGAAATTCAATAAGGTAAGAATGATTGCGAATCTACACAAATTTTGGTGCAATCAGAAAAATGTCTCTTATGAAGATTGATAATGATTTTTTTAATGGTATATTTCAAACATATATCATGGGTAAGAGAATACTTTTTATCATCCTGCCTTACAAATTTCTACATGCATTTATCATAATTTTGGATGATTGTTTATTGCGAATATCTTTTGTCACAAATATAAGGTATTGCAATTTTGGCACATCATAGAAATATCTATTTTTCCTTTTGCAAAATACATCAATAATATATATTTGAGATTTATGCTCAAGAAAATCTCTTTGATCTCGAAAGATATTATTGCATATTTATGGATATTCTTGCCATATTCTTAGAAGATATCTTATATCTAGCAAGTTTGATCCACAAATCAAAGGAAGGTATTACGTGACATTTTTACAAAGATGATTATCTATTATACAAAAAGTTGCAGGTGACAAAAGAATCTTCCGTATGGATTTTTGAAAGCTTGATCAGAAAACTGAGGAGATTCTATACTATCTTCTAGAGGTTCAAAAATTCCATTCCTTGTGCAAAATTTTTGCTTATTGAGGAAATCCCTTATGCGTAGTACAAAAGGTTGAGTAGTTCTGAATTTTAATTTTATATATGCTATTCAATTCATTTATTTGAACAAAGGGCATTATATATTATATGGATATTATTACAGCTTATTTGTGCAAAAAGTTTGTTAAGTTTATGCAGGTTGAATTCGAGAAGAGCTTGATTGAAGAAAATAACTTTTTGCCTCGAATTTCAAAATGTAAGTGATCATTGCAGATGTTGGAAAAATATTATGTTCAACGTGTACAAGCAACAATTGTTTCCATTCGCAAATATTGTCATGATGACAGGGGGAGAAAACGAATCCAAAAGGAAAGGAAAAGAATCGTGATCATCTAAAAAAGGCAACAAATTGAGGGGGAGCTTTAATCAATTATGGAAAAGCCTTTTTGAATCGATCGTGATCTTAATGGAAAGAAGGAGAAGGTCAATATGTCAGAATTTGTTAAGTTCTACGAAATCCAGTTAGTACATTTTTTATTACCTTTTGTCATCTTATTGATATTATCAATTTATTATGACAAAAAGGTAAATAATTTTTATAATGCATCCGTGATAAATATATGTTGACATATGATCGAAGTGAGCTATATTGCATATTTTTAATATTCGATTTACTTTATAAAAGCTAATTTTTGGAAATTATGCAAGATATATTTACCGTTTTATATTCTCTACGTGATACTTTTTATTGATTTTTGATTATGAAAAAAAGGGGGAGAGAATATAAATATGCATATATGTTGATTGGTTGATATTATTTATTGCATAATATTGAGCTGCGATTATTTTTTCTATATATTGTTATGCTCAATCTATTTGTTATCTTGAATTACATTATTCTTTGAGATTGCCTTGATTTATTATTATTTTAAAAGCATGATTACACATTTACATATTCAGAGATTGTTTTGAAAATGACAAAATAAATCAAAGGTTACTAATGTGTTTATTGATTGAGTAATAGACTATGCAGATGATAGAACATGCAAATGATATTATCAAAGTATATACTTGGAAGAACTAGAAGACTAAACGTAACACATATCCAAAGTCTATTCTGAAGATTTTCAGACTTCTATGTCAAAGTCCGAAAACTGCCAGACTTTAGTGTCAAAGTCTGTTCTACATTAGAAATCTGCTCACTCTGACAAATTCCAGATTGAACGTGAATGAAGAACCAAAAGATAGACTCTATGCTAAAGCTAAACTAGAAGACATACTCTATGCTGAAGCTGAACTTATTCAGACTATGTTTAGACTTTAAAGCTAAATCTGTTCAAAAGCAGAATATGTTTAGACCCAGATTGTAAAGTCTATTGCACTCAGACTCAGATTGTAAAGTCTATTGCACTCAGACTTTACATCCAGATTCGACAGAACGTAACATAAGCCCCAATCATATAATGGCTAGTGATCTGGTTTGGATTCCACATCAAGATTGATTTGATTGACAATTAAATCTTGAAGACAAACTTTCTATACGGAAAAGCGCTATTTATGGAAACCAAGATTCTGTTTATATGGGCGATCGGAATCAATTTGAGATTCTACTTCTATCACTCAACGGCTACCAAATCTTCTAAATATAGATTTGTCCAAAGGGTAGATTGGAAGACGATCCTCAAGATATTGTCCAACGGCTAGTTTGGAAGTGGAGAAGTATTTAAGGAGATGAAGGACCAATGAGCAAGTAAGAGACGGAGTGTAGAATTTATAATTCCAAAGTCTAAGCGACCTTCGATCATACACTTGTCTTTGGTGAGCTTAAACGTTTATGATCGTGAGAGAAATACCAAAAGAGTGACTTAGTGAGATAGTGTGATCTACTAAGTGTTTGCACTCAAAGTTGTAATCTCTTGTTGATTGTATAGTGGAATCCAGCCAAGAAAGTTGTTAGCGTGGGAGAGTGGACGTAGGCTTGAATTAAGCCGAACCACTATAAATCTTGCATTCTTATTCTCTTTCCTGAACTCCTTTATTTTGTTTGTAATTCTATTCAACTACTAAAGTTTGATCTTGCTCAAAGTTTGTTGCTATTCAGACTCAGATTAAAACTAAAGGTTTTCACTGTATTTTGCAAAATCTATTTTTACACCTATTCACCCCACTCTAGGTATTCATACTAGCACTTTCATAAAATAGTTTACAAATCTACAAGCACTATTGGTAGAAATTAATCACCTTAAGGAGGTTCATTATTTCATACCTCACCTCTTGTTAATTCCTTTACATTTTTATAGCATCTAGCAAGCTTATAGTTGGTGCATATTTAGTCATCTTCTCTTGTTAAGATTTTATATACATTGGCTTGGTTGTTATTATATTTGTTATCACTTTCTTAGAATGATTACTCTATTTAATTTTATGGTCTTAACAAAGAGTATTGTCTTATGTTTTCAAGATCAACAACTCAATTTGAAAGTGGAGGGTGGAATTGACATATACATATACTATCCCTCTCATTACTCTTTTGCTTTATCTACCACACAACATAATCTTTTTAACTTTTTATTTATTTATTTATTTATTGCATTTGTTTCATTTTTGTCCCCATTTATTTGATAGTTAAGATAAAATTTATGATAGGATAAAATTTATATTATCTTGCATTTTGTGCCTACTCAAACTAGAAGAAAGTCAGATATAAGAAATATATAGCTTAGATAAAATTATATAATGAGAGAGGTGCGATAAATGTGGATAAAACTACTAACAACCATAATAGGAAAGTTATTCTTTTCGATGTCAGATATAAGTATTGGAGAAAACTTCCTTGCGTGTTTTGAAGCTAACAAAACGTTTTCATCAGTCTAGTCTAAAGACTTGCAGACTCTTTAATCAAAATTTGAAGACCGCCGGATCGCCAGACTCAAGATTTAAAGTCTATCCTCATTGACAGTTTTTAGACCATCGAAGAAGACTTATCCAAAACTAAGTATTTCGTTAAGAATTTTATTCTATCGACTAATGAAGATCTCTCAGCTGGATATAGCATCTTGGAATCTATTATTTGTTTTGATTTCAATTCGGGTAATTTAGATCCGTTGATTGATGAAGCATACTTGGAATATAGAAACCTAGATTCTGATTGTATGGGCGAGCATGATTAGTGGGCTATCGTCATATTCCTTAAATAACTCGAAATTTCCCTAATTGATTCTGTCCAACGAGTAGATTGGAAGAGCTCCGTTGGTAAGTGCCAACGGGTATGAAGGCATAGAGGAGTATATAAGGAAGACGTTCCAGTTATTCGAGTGTGTGCGCAATAGAAAATTTCCAAAGTCTGAAACTCCTTATTCTTTGTCAATTCAATTGTTGAGCGAAAACTTGTACTCAAAAGATAGTTTATACATCTGTGAGACCTTGAGGAAATGTAGCAGAATCTCTACACTGTGGAATCAAAAAAGAGCTATACTGTAACAAGTCTTTTGATTTTTAGTGAAATTCAGCCGGTGGGCTGTTAATGCGAAAGAGTGGACGTAGGCTTGG
Organism: Eucalyptus brandiana; assembly: GCA_014182725.1. NCBI lineage: Eukaryota > Viridiplantae > Streptophyta > Magnoliopsida > Myrtales > Myrtaceae > Eucalyptus > Eucalyptus brandiana. Next base: position 30,885,155 of record CM024670.1, read on the forward strand.
ATTAAGCTGAACCACTATAAGCCTTGTGTTCTTATTCTGATCCCTAAACTCTTTTACTTTGATCGTAATTCTATTTGATTATTAGAGTATAATTTCATTTTCATAATATATTACTAAACAAAGTTGGTTTAAAAGCAAAATTATATACTTTACTCTGCAAAATTTGTTTTCGCACCTATTCACCCCCTCTAGGTGCTTGTACTAGTTTTCTCAATAAGAAGTATATAACTCGGATAAAATTATCTCATGGGAGAAGTGAGATAAAAATGGATAGGATTACTAATATCCATAATAGGAAAAATTATTTTTCTTAAATAAGAAACTTCTTAAATTAATAAAATTAAAACTATATTTCAATATTAATAATATTTTAATTCTAATATAAAAACTTCAAAATAACAAAAAAATGTCTTAATTTAATCTTATTTTTACTTATTTATTTGAAGTTAATTCTATCTAATATAAATTTATGATATTTGAGTATTTTAGGTATATTAGTACAATTTATTATTTAAAAAAATTGATTAAAGAATGGAGGAAGGGAAAAATAAATAAAAAATCATATGATTAAAAAGAAATAAAAAAGAAAAGGAAATAAAAATGAAGAAAGCAAAAGTGTTGCAAAAATTTTTTACCATCCGCAATTGCGCAACTTTTGGGTTAATTTATGTTGATAAGTCGTTTATACCAAATAATGTACATAATATTATGTGAATACATTTAATTTATTACTACAATTCATCAAATAATAGATAGGATATTGCAACATTTTTGGATTTTGTATCACATCCTATTTACTCCTATCCTAATTATAAATTCATATGACGTAGAGATTAGCCGACATTTCTTATGTTCAAATAATAACTAAAGCACCACCAACATTTTTTTTGGCTTTAAAAAAATGTCCTTTCACACGATATTTAACTGTTAAACCTATAATTTTGTCATTAGAGAAAAAAAAAACTATAAACTTTTTTCTCAATCGTGTGAAACTAAACTAACACACTTCCCTTGTTATTGAAGTTTGAAGCTGAAGATAGGGCCGTAACTGGTTTCTTTGAAGCTTCTTTAGCAGTGGATTGTCCTTATCTACCAATCTTTGAGCTGGGATCCTTTCCCTTTCCCTGCTCTTGTTTTTTTTTTTGTGACAGTTGCCTTTGTGCTGTTTGTTTTGCTTGTTAGTAGCCTCTTTGGGTGCTTCTGCCGCTGTTTTGGCTTTGCCTTTGGTTTTTTTTTACCTTGGCACCCTTTCACTCGCTATGACTTTTGTCTTTGTGAGTGTAAGTTTTTGGTGCCGAGTTCTTGCTATAAAGTTATATGTAGCTCTTTGGTCTAAAGTTAATATATTCTTACCTCTTACTAAAAAACAACTAACACACTTGGTGATAAATTGGATTTGGCAACAAAAAAGCATTAAATTGTCTTGAATTAATAGCACATGCATCATAGTACGTGTCATTGCAACATACATACATTTTTTTTAGTTTTTCCATAAGTATCACAATTTATAGGTTATTTTAATTCATTTTTTACTTTATTTACTTAAATTTTTTTAAAAATTGTTTTGCTGATTTCCTTTATTAATTTGATATGGAAATTTTCTAAGAACATTTTACACCTGAAGAGCTTAAAGTGAGTTAAATAGATAAGTACGGGTTTTCATAAATCAAATTAGATAAGGACATGTTTTAGTAATATAGGTGTCACAACCTAACTTAAGTTGAACCACTTAAAGCTTTAGCTGATGGATTACTAAGTCTAAACTTAGCTCCTGATCTCCCAATCTCATATTAATTCGTGACTTAGGTTTAAGTTTTTAGCATGCAAATGATTCTTATTTAGGTTTTTCCACTAATCGATTTATAGGAGGTCGATTAGATACCAAGTAAAGAAAGCATTAGGAGTAATACCTTACTTCTACAAATAAGATATTAAATGAGTTCGGGAACTTGATTACGCTAGACTACTCTAACGCCCTTTTGGTGCCTTTTCTTTTTTTTTTATTTTCAAAAATATTTTGCATGCAGTTTAAGTTGATTTTAGCCTAAACCATTAACATGTAAGGGAGTGATCATGCGGATGCACAAATATTAAAGATGGCACTAAATAAACAAATTAAAGAAATTGCACCAAAGGAATTAAATACACCAAACTAAGCTATTTTTGGTACTTTTATATTAAAGTTCAAAATAAATAATGAATGAAAATTATCTACCGAACTTGAAAAGATATCCTATTCAAAAACTTACCTTAATTAAGTAGATTTTACTCACTAATTATAGGGAAAATTTCAATAAAGGACCCGAAGTGCTATCTTTTTCTCAAATAAGAATTTGAAGTGGATCTTGTTTCAAATAATTACCTAAAGTGCAATTACTTTTTCAAATAAGGGCTTAAAGTGCAATTATTTTTTCAAATAAGGGCCTATAGTGGATGTTGTCTCAAATGAGGACTTGAAGTAGTTATGTTTGTTTCAAATAAGGGCGTGAAGTGGCTATATACGTTGCAAACAAGGACCTAACTTTACAACGATCAAGGGTATTTTCATCATTTGTTAATTTTCCCCTTTTTTTCTTCATTTTTCTCTTTCCTTTCTTTTTTCCCTTCTTCTGATTCTTCTTCTACCACTTCGTCAGTGGATGGCCGACTACCGGTGATGCCAATAGAGGATTGGGCGAGGGACCACCTCGCCCAGGGGCCATTTGCTAGATCAGCCCGCATTGGCCCTAGGTAAGACCAGCCCTTGCTAGATTTGGCGAGGGTGGCCTCGCCTACGGTCGGCAAGGGCTGGGTGACCTCGCCGGCCACTAGTAAGGGCTGGCCAACCACGGGTGAGGACCAAGTGAGGTTGACCCTCACCAGATCTAGTGAGGGTGGCCTTGCAGACCCTTATCAGCAGTCGGCGATATGACAGCCTAAATTTTTAGATTTCATTTTCGATTAAATAAATCGAGCATTTCATTAACACGTCAATAGTGCTATTCTCTAAGCTAATCACTCACGAGATAACCGGTCTATCTGGGGAAGCAATTAAAGAATCTAAATGTAGTGGACTTGAGAATTTGACCACAAACCGACTATTCAACCGTGTTGATCTGCAATAGTCATTATGGCACCGTCAAAAATTGATCAGAAATCGGATATATGTTGATTCGATTGAGATATGTGATTAAAATGTGGGTGATTCCACTTGATTGCAAAATTCTCGTTGAACGGCACTATACCGATTTTTCTGTCATTTCTGTACCCGGTGCCCGTGTTTGAAACCTCAAGATTTTCACAACAACCGAGAGTCGCCAATGTGTTGAAGATGCACTATGTGACTCGAGATAAATCGATCACGGGTCAATTGCACCAAAAAAAAAAAATCTAAAAACTATCTGATAAACTAGGTCACGCTAAAATCGCATCGGACTGAAATTAATCACGAATTTGAACCCAATTTTAGAAATTCAAAGTTCTGTTGTGTCATGATCTATTTTAGGAACGTCGACTCATCCTCTAAAATTCTTTTTGAGATTCAGAGATTTTTACGGAAAATTGTCTCGGACATTGTGAAAAATAATGGAAATTAGGATGGCCTAAGTCGAAGGAAATTTGAACTTGCAAGCCGAGCTATCTGATGAGGGGCTCTTGTAGAAATTCTACGGGCTTAGTCTTCATTCAAATTGGATGTCGATTTGGGAATTTGTTGAAGAAATTGGAGCTGAAAATTAGTCAAATTCAAAGCTTCAAGGGGGGGGGGGGTGCAACATTTGGTTTTGAGTTGGATTATTTGTGGATATTAAGCCAAGAAAGTAATAGGGGGAACATGCCATAAATGGAGGGGATTAAGCTTGTTGACTTCTTGTCCTGGCTTCTCCTGCACGGCTCCCCCTTCCCATCTCCTCGACCCCTCTCTGTTTGCTTCCACTTCCATCTTCTCTTTCATTTTCAACCGACCAGCTCCACGTTTCTCCATTGAAGTCCAGCTTCCACGAGTCCGAGCTTCCTCCTTATTCGGTCAAGCCAACGAATTCCCCACTTTGTCAACCGAAGCTCCACCGTTTCTCCATTTTGCTGCCCCATCTCCCTGCAACGACATCCCCCGCCAGCAACAGACTTCATCTCTCCCTTTCGTTGACTCCGTGGACGCCAGCAACACGCTCGAAGACGCCCACAACTCCACCGAATCCGAATCTCCCCAGCTCCTTGCCACGTCTGTCCCCACTGAGTCAACACCAGCAAGCTACACTCCCCAAGTGTTGACTACAGCTCACAGACCAAAGCCAGCGACTCAATTCTGCCACCCCATCGTCTCTCTTCCTCGCTGCCGTGGCTGACGTCTAAGCCGCGCGTCCCAACAGCGTCCACCGCGAGAATCCCAGCCAGTTTGCTCCAGCAGCTTCAGTCTTCTCTTGCCGCGCGTGTCTTTAGTTCATTCAGTAGGTTTCGGGCCAGCAGCAAAGCCCACGCAAGCTAGCCCAATTTCCCCAGCCTTGCTCGGCTCATCTTTAGCAACCCAAGCTCAATCCAGCAAGCCCGCAAGATCAGTCCATTTGAAGTCCCAATTCGGCTCAGGTTTCGGCCCAGCTTGCAAAGATCAGCCCATCTGAAGACAAGTCCAGACTTTGAAGCACAGCAAGTTAAGCCCAAGAATTTAGCAAACCCAAGCCCGACAACCAAGCCTAGCAATTTGCTGTGGGCTTTTAAGGCTTTTGGGCCCGGTCCAAGTGTCCGTTGACGCTGCCGAAAATTCGGATTTCGGCTGTCATCGCGCCGCTATCATGGTGAACCAGTCTTCGTTTTACACCAGTGAGTTTATGCACTAAACTCTTCTTAGTAGGCTAATAACGTTTAAGGGGTGTTTAGATTTACTTAATTAGGAATTAGGTGGTTAGTTAGATTAAACTAGAAATTTAATTATTTAATTGAGCATGTTAGGTGGTTAGCATGACTTAGCTAAGGCCTAAATAAATTGTACTATTTATCTAGAAGGGTTCGGTAATTTTCTGAGTCCGTATTGGTACTTAATTTAATAATTTTGGCCTAGGTTAGCATTTTTAGAAATTAAATTGAATAATTTAATTAATTTCGAAATTAATTAATTATTATTTATTTTTAGGGAAATTAGGCCGGGATAGTGGTGACCGAAATTTCGTGTTGATTGCGGTGGTGTGGTTAATTTATGCAATTTGGTGTTAATTTATGCAAATTGAGTACTGATTGGATTTTTGGTTTTAATTCCAAAAATTGTGAATTTCCAATATTTGTTCAGAAAATCCCAAGTGTCGGATTTTGACACCGAAAATGGTTTTAAGTACTATATTAAATAGTGGGATTTTAAAAAGGAAGAATATCAATTTTTCTGGGATGAATTGACCGTGTATCTACACACTAATATTTTTGTGTGTATTTCTAATACGAAGAAAAATACCAAGTTCACCATTTTAATTAAAGCATTTGAGTGCAATGCACAGTGCCATGGGTCATAATTGAGTGGTCATGTTTTGGTTTAAAGAAACCATCCCGAGCTGTTGAGCTGGACGTTACTCTTATTTGGGATGCCCCTCGACAAAAGGAAGCCGGTCGCAATAGATTCTGGATCCTATGCTCATTCGGGAAAGCCGTCTGATAAAGAGACATGTCGTGCTTAATGGGGTGAGACGATGCCTGGCAATGCCAGAAGACTGCCGAACAGAGAGTAGGCCGTGCTATACACCAAGATGAAAACTAAGAACGCATGATGAATTGAGTATTGTGTTCCAGTTAATTGAGCTTGAGTACTGCTCTGATTTGTGATATGAATTATGCTGACCTGCAGGGTGGAACTGAGGCGAGGTAAGTCATCTATGCTAAATGCGTGATAGTGTGGTTAGGACGTTTCTTAACGTATTTTCCTCCTAATCGAGGTTTAGAGCATGGACTTGCTAAGACATTCTCTCACTGGTTATTGTATAACCATTTTCAGGGTCATCGAGTGAAGGACCTAGAGCAGAGAGGAGGTGATCGGAAGTGTAGGTCGGTTAGGACTACTTTTTGAAAGGCTAGTCTTTTGTAGTCTTTTGACCATAGACTTTTGTACTTGACTCAACATATGTTTATAAAGGCATATTTGTTTGTGAAATTGTTGTTCTGCTTTTTTATCCCAAGATGGTTACTGTCAGGGGATTTATAATCGTTTTCGCATGTGCAACAAAATAAAACCGGTCGGCGACTAGTCCTAGGAAGTCACAAAATTTTATCGACTAGAGAGGGATGGGCACGTGCTCGGGATTCAAGGCATGACATCCCCGTTTAATGGTATCAGAACGAAGTTTGAGTTTGGAGTGATAAGGTGCGATGGGTTCTTGGGATAGTTAGTAAGAATGGCCTTTATATTCATGTCGATGCATGTGTTTGGAAGTTGTTTGGTAAATTGGTTACGAGATCACTCAGTTTCTAATTCTGTATGGAATTAGGAGCAGGTCTTGTAGAAAGTCATTAGCGTGAGTGATTAGGAGCCAAGAACTCCTAGGCAGAGGACCTTATCCTCAGTGACTCGAACTAGAACGCTGACAAGAGGCGGTACCCAAGGTGGCCGAGGAAGAGCGTAGGCTAAGGCCAATGCAAGTGGTGTAGCACCTCCACCAGTTCCGCCGGTTGGTGCTGGGGTAGCAGCCTCTAGTGATCCCAAGTTCAAGGGATCATGCAAGTGCTCCAGACAATCGGAGATCTGATGGGTCAACAAGCCCAGAATCAAGCTGCCGCAGCCACTGCCACACCTATTGAAGCTCCACAAGGGAACGTGGTTGCCGAGAGACCTATCCATAAGCTCGTTGAGTAGTTCCTAAGGTTACAACCACCGAAGTTCATCGGGACAGGAGATCCCGATGCTATAACCCATTGGATTGAAGAATTGGAAAAAGCATTTGCACCGCTGAGGTGCACTAAAGAGGAGAATGTCACCCTTGTAGTATATCAGTTGCAGGAGATTGCATGTACTTGGTGGAGAGACACCAAAGAAGAGGTATTCCAAAAAGGTGTGGTTCCAGTGTGGAACGCCTTCGTTAGAGCATTCAACAACAAGTACTTCTCCAGCTGTACCAAGCGAATTTCTACACCTTCGTCAAGGTCTGATGACTGTGGACCAGTATGAGGCGAAGTTCGTCGAGTTATCACAGTACACTCCTAGATTGATTGAGGATCCTGAGGAGAAGGTAACGAGGTTTTTGGATGGCCTCCGACCGGAGCTAAAAAATTCATTGGTGCCGTTTGATATAAAGAATTATAATGAGCTGTACGGACGAGTCCAACTGATCAAAAAGAATCTGAACGAGCAAGCCGCCGCATCTGGGTCGCAGTTTGGCCTAACCAAGATAGGAATAGGTTTGGGAAGAGACCTATGCCTGGAGGAAGGTATCCCATTCCACATAACAAGAAGGGTGGGATAGGAAGGTCTACTCAAAGATAGAATGATGCGTGTCACTTCTGCAAAAGGCGACATGGGTTAGCCCCCGTGCCACTCTAGGCCGGGTGCATATTATGAGTGTGGCCAGCAAGGTCACTTGGCCAGGAATTGTCCTAGGAGACCGATGGGACCGCCGCAATTGCCGCCACCGCCACAAATCGATCAAAACTAAGGACTCCCACCACCAATTGTGCAGCAAGGTGGACCACTCAGGGCTCCAGCTCAAAGAAGGACGTATGCGATCACAAGAGGACAGGCAGAGGATGCGCCTAATGTGATTACAGGTACTGTTTCACTGAAAGATCACGCTGCTTATGCTTTATTTGACCTTGGTGCAACTCATTCATTTATAGCTGAGTAGTATGTTAAGCTGGTAGGGTTAATTCCTAAGTTATCGGAGTCAGTGGTTAGTATATCGACGCCATTAAATGATAAGGTATTAGTTACTATGGGTTGTCCTGGTTGCACATTAGCGATTAGTGAGCGAGAGGGGAAGATAGACTTGATAATCCTAGCCATGTATGATTTTGTCCTGATTATTGGCATGGACTGGCTTACCATGCAACGAGCTAAGCTAGACTGTTATCATAAGGCGATTCAATTTAACCCGTTAGAGGGTGAAAGTTTCGAATTTATTAGGAGTCGAGGAGGACCCTCAATTTCCCTAATCTCGTCACTAGGGGCAACCTGGTTGTTAGACAAGGGTTGTCAAAGTTACATGGCAACTGTCGTGGATACAACAGTTGAAGAGTTGAAAATTGAGGACATTGCAGTAGTCCAAGAATTTTCCAGATGTGTTCCCGAAAGAATTGCCAGGTTTATTGCCATAAAGAGAAATAGAGTTTGTGATTGAGTTAGCCTTCGGGACAGAGCCAATCTCTGAGGCTCCTTACTGGATGGCTTTGTTAGAACTGAAAGAACTGAAGGTACAGATGCAAGAATTATTTGATAAGGGATTTATACGTCCCAGTGCATCACCTTGGGGAGCACTAGTTCTATTTGTAAAGAAGAAAGATGGATTGTTGCGCCTGTGCATCGACTATCGCTAACTCAATCAAGTGACGATCAAGAACAAGTATTCACTACCCAAGATAGATGACTTGTTTGATCAACTCCAAGGAGTGTCGATATTCTCAAAGATCGACTTGAGGACAGGATATCATCAGCTGAGGATGAAAAAATAGGATATACCAAAGTCAGCATTTTGTACCTGATACGGTCATTATGAATTCACGGTCATGCTGTTTGGATTGACGAACGCTCCAGTTCCTTTCATGGATTTGATGAACCGAGTTTTTAAGGAATACCCAGATCAATTTGTGATCGTATTCATTAATGATATCCCGGTATACTCGAGAAGTCCAAAGGAGTATGAAGGACATTTGAGATTGGTACTACAAACTCTAATGACTAATGAGCTATACGCTAAGTTTAGCAAGTGTGAGATTTGGTTGACTCATGTCACTTTTTTAGGTCACGTGATTTCAGGCGAAGGAAGTTCCATGGACCCGAGCAAGATTGAAACAGTAATCAACTGGCCAAGACTGACTACAGTGATATAGATCATAAGCTTTTTGGATTTAGCAGGGTATTACAGAAGAATCCTAGAAGGATTTTCCGCATTAGCATTGCTTATGACTCGACTCTTAAAGAAGGAAGAGAAGTTCATATGGACAGACAAGTGTGAACATAGTTTCCAAGAGCTTAAGGAAAAGCTAACTACCACGCCTGTGCTAACCATACCATCTGGTCCTAGAGGATACGAGATCTATAGTGATGCGTCATTTAGAGGGTTGGGTTGCGTGCTGATGCAACATGGCAAGGTGGTTGCATATGCATCCCATCAGTTGAAACCTCATGAACAGAACTACCTGACATATGACTTAGAACTTGCCACAATCATTTTTGCTCTGAAGATTTGGAGACATTATCTATGTGGAGAAAGATTTCAGATTTTCACAGATCATCAAAGTCTCAAGTACCTATTCTCTTAGAAGGAATTGAATATGAGACAGCGTCGCAGGATGGAACTCCTGAAGGACTATGATTGTGATATTCTGTATCACCCAGGAAATGCGAACAAGGTCGCGATGCACTAAGTAGGAAATCTTCAGTTGCTCATATACTAATTAAGGAGTGAAACTTAATCGAGAAAGCTCGAGATTTGGTATTCAAATTTGAGGTAGGCTACATTTCAAATCTTATGGCCACCCACAGAATTGAATCGGAAGTACAGAACAAGATTAACACACATCAGCCGACAGATCCTGATGTTCAGAAAATCCTGCAAGAGGATACCGAGAAGAGAAAAGCTGACTTTCAGATTTCTAAGGACGGAACACTGAGGTTTCGAGGACATTTGATTGTACCTGACGATGTAGAGCTTAAAGATGAGATCTTATCAGAGGCACATCATAGTAGTTATAGCATTTATTCCGGTAGTACCAAGATGTATCAGAATCTGCATCAATACTATTGGTGGTCAGGTATGAAGGCGGACATCACCAAGCAGGTCACCAAGTGTTTGATGTGTCAGCAGGTCAAAGCTCAGCATATAAGCTGGGAGGAATTCTGCAACTTCTCGAGATCCCAGAATGGAAATGGGAACATATCACAATGGATTTTGTGATAGGCTTACCGATGAGTCAGAGAGGAAATGACTCTATTTGGGTAGTGGTTGACAAACTGACAAAGTCAGCTCACTTCATTGCAGTTCGAAAAGACCTCAATTTGGATAGACACGCAGGTCTGTATGTGTGTCAAGTGGTTCGTTTGCATGGAGTGCTAGTTACGATAACATCAAACTAAGACCCGAGGTTTACAACTGCATTTTGGAAAAGTCTGCAGAGTGCATTAGGAACGAAGCTGCAGTATAGTACGGCATATCATCCTCAGACGGATGGCTAGTCGGAGAGGACAATTCAAACCCTCGAAGACATGCTGCGAGCTTGTGTACTAGATTTTAAGGGAAGTTAGGAGGAACAACTTTACCTTGTGGAATTCGCCTACAACAATAGCTACCAGCAGAGCATTCAAATGGCTCCTTTTGAAGCACTGTATGGCAGAGCATGCAGAACACTGATATGTTGGGATGAGGTCGGAGAACGGAAAATCACAGGCCCATAGTTGGTTCAGCAATCAGTTGATGTAGTTACCATTATCAGAAACGGATTAAAAACCACTCAGAGTTGCCGGAAAAGCTACACCGATAAGCGCCGGAGACTATTGGAATTCCCAGTTGGTGATCACTTTTTTTTTCTGAAAGTGTTACCAATGAGGGGTACTTTGTGCTTTGGCAAGAAAGGAAAAACTGAGTTTGAGGTACGTACGTCCATTTGAGATTCTTGAAAGAATTGGGATCCTAGTGTATCGTCTTGCATTACCACTGAGACTAGCGCGAGTGCATGACGTCTTTCATGTGTCGATATTAAGAAAGTATGAGCCTGACCCGACCCACGTACTCAATTTTGAGGAATTGGACGTGGACAATAAGGTGTCATATGTTGAAAGCCTGGTTCAGATTGTGGACCGTAAGGAGCAGGTCCTGCGCACCAAGACCATCCCATTGGTCAAAGTGGTCTGGCAACATCACGGCACTGAAGGAGCAACCTGGGAAACTAAAGAATCAATGGGACGATTGTACCCTCACCTTTTTGTTTAAAGATTGTAATAGGTTTAAATTTTGAGGATGAAATTTTTATAAGAGGGGAAAAGTTGTGACAACTTGAATTTTCAGATTTCGTTTTCAATTAAATAAATCGGGCATTTAATTGACGTGTCGATAGTGGTATTCTCTGATCTGATCACTCATGAGATAACTGGTCTATCTGGGAAAGCAATTAAGGAATCTAAATGCAGTGGACTTGAGAATTCGACCATGAACCGATTGCTTGACCATGTTGATCTGCAACGCTCATTATGACACCGTCAAAAATCGATCAGAGACCAGAGATAGGTTGATTTGATTGAGATATGTGATTAGTGTATGGGTGATTCCACCTGATTGCAAAATTCTTATCGAACGGCACTAGACTGATTTTTCTATCATTTATGTACCCGGTGCCCATATTTGAAATCTCGAGATTTTCACGACAACTGAGAGTCGCCAATGTGTCGAAGATGCACTATGTGACTCGAGATAAATCGATCACGGATCAATTGCACCAAAAAAAAATCATAAAAACTACCCGATAGACTAGGTTACGCTAAAATCGCATCGGATTGAAATTAACCACGAATTTGAACCCGATTTCAGAAATTGAAAGTTCTTTTGTGTCATGATCTATTTTAGGAACGTCGACTCATCCTCTGAAAATTTTTCGGAAATTCCGAGATTTTTACGGAAAATCATCTTGGACGTTGCGGAAAAATAACGAAAATTCGGATGGGCTAAGTCGAAGGAAATTTGAACTTGCAATCCGAGCTATTTGATGAGGGGCATTTATACAAATTCTACAGGCTTGGTCTTCATTCAAATTGGACGTCGATTTGGGAATTTGTCGAAGAAATTGGAGCTGAAAATTAGTAAAATTCTGAGCTTCAAGGTGGGGTGCAACATTTGGTTTTAAGTTGGATTATTTGTGGATATTAAGCCAAGAAAGTAATAGGGGGAACATGCCATAAATGGAGGGGATTAAGCTTGTTGACTTCTTGTCCCGGCTTCTCCCGCACGGCTCCCCTTCCCATCTCCTCGACCCCTCTCTGTTTGCTTCCACTTCCATCTTCTTTTTCATTTTCAACCGACCAGCTCCACGTTTCTCCATTGAAGTCCAGCTTCCACGCGTCCGAGCTTCCTCCTTATTCGGTCAAGCCAACGAATTCCCCATTTTGTCAACAAAAGCTCCACCGTTTCTCCATTTTTGCCGCCCCATCTCCCTGCAACGACATCCCCCGCCAGCAACATACTTCATCTCTCCCTCTCGTTAACTCCGTGGACGCCAGCAACACGCTCGAAGACGCCCACACCTCCACCGAATCCGAATTTCCCCAGCTCCTTGCCACGTTTGTCCCCACTGAGTCAACACCAGCAAGCTACACTCCCCAAGTGTTGACTCCAGCTCGCGGACCGAAGCCAACGACTCGATTCTGCCACCCCATCGTCTCTCTTCCTCGCTGCCGTGGCTGACGTCCAAGCCGCGCGTCCCAACAATGTCCATCGCGAGAAGCCTAGCCCGTTTGCTCCAGCAGCTTCGGTCTTCTCTTGCCGCGCATGTCTTTAGTTCATCCAGTGGGTTTTGGCCCAGCAGCAAAGCCCACGCAAGCTAGCCCAATATCCTCAGCCTTGCTCGGCCCATCTTCAGCAACCCAAGCTCAATCCAGCAAGCCCGCAAAATCAGTCCTTTTGAAGTCCCAATTCGGCCCAGATTTTGGCCTAGCTCGCAAAGATCAGCCCATCCAAAGACAAGCCCAGACTTTGAAGCCCAACAAGTTAAGCCCAATAATTTAGCAAACCCAAGCCCAACAACCAAGCCCAGCAATTTGCTGTGGGCTTGCAAGGGTTTTGGGCTCAGTCCGAGTGTCAGTTGACGCCGCCGAAAATTCAGATTTTGGCCGTCGTCGCGCCGTTGTCGCGATGAACCAGTCTTCTTTTTACACCGGTGAGTTTATGCACTAAACTCTTCTTAATAGGCTAATAACGTTTAAGGGGTGTTTAGATTTACTTAATTAGGAATTAGGTGATTAGTTAGGTTAAACTATAAATTTAATTATTTAATTGAGCATGTTAGGTGGTTAGCATGGCTTAGCTAAGGCCTAAATAAATTGTACTATTTATCTAGAATTATTCAGGAATTTTCCGGGTTCGTATTGGTATTTAATTTAATAATTTTGGCCTAGGTTAGTATTTTTAGAAATTAAATTGAATTATTTAATTAATTATTTTTCGGAAATTAGGCCGGGATAGCCGGTAACTGGAATTTTGTACTGATTGTAGTGGTATAGTTAATTTCTACACTTGAGTGTTAATTTATGCAAATTGAGTGCTGATTGGATTTTTTGTATTTAATTCCAAAATTGTGAATTTTCAGTATTTGTTCAGAAAATTCAGGTGTTAGATTTTGACATCGATAATGGTTTTAAGTACTATATAAAATAATGAGATTTTAAAAAGGAAGACTATCAATTTTTCTAGGACGAGTTAACCATATACGCACATACGAATATTTTCATTTGTATTTCTAATACGAAGAAAAAGGCCAGGTTCACCATTTTAATTGAAGCATTTGAGTGCAATGCACGGTGCCCTAGGCCATATTTGAGGGTTATGTGTTGGTTAAGAAAAACCGTCCCGAGCTGTTGAGCCGGACATTGCCCCTATTTAGAATGCCCCTAGACAAAGGGAAGCCAGTCGCAGTAGACTTTGGACCCTATGCTCATTCGGGAAAGCCGTCTGATAAAGAGACTTGCCGTGCTCAATGGGGTGAGATGATACCTGGCAATGCCAGAAGACCGCCAAATAGAGAGTAGGCCGTGCTATATGCCAAGATCAAAACTAGGAACGCATGATGAATTGAGTATTGTGTTCCAGTTAATTAACCTTGAGTACTGTTCTAATTTGTAATATGAACTGTGCTGGCCTGCAGGGTGGAACTAAGATGAGATAAGTCCTCTATGCTAAATGCATGATAGTGTGGTTAGGACGCTTCTTAGCGTATTTCCCTCCTAATCGGGGTTTAGAGTATGGACTTGCTGAAATATTGTCTCACTAGTTATTGTATAACTATTTTCAGGGTTATCGAGTGAAGGACCTAGAGTAGAGAGGAGGTGATCGGAAGTGTAGGTTGGTTAGGACTACTTATTTTTGGAAGGCTAGTCTTTTGTAGTTTTTTGACCATAGACTTTTGTACATGACTCAGCATATGTTTATAAAGGCATGTTTGTTTGTGAAATTGTTGTCTTGCTTTTCTATCCTAAGATGGTTACTGTTAGGGAATTTATAATCTGTTTCCACATGTGCAACAAAATAAAAAGGGTCGGCGACTAGTCCTGAGAAGTTGCAAAATTTTATCGACCAAAGAGGGATGGGCATGTGCTCGAGGTTTAAAGCGTGATAGGCAAGGCCACCCCCGCCTAGGGCCGGTGAGGGCCGATCTCGCGAATGGCCCCTGGGTGAGGGTCGCCAAGCCCAGGCAAGGGTGGCCCTCGCCGACGAGGGCTACCCTCACTTAGTCCTTTGTGGGCATCATTAGTGGTCGGCCGGCCACCGGCGAAGAGAAAGAAGAACCAGAAAAAAGGAAAAAAAAAAATGTAAGAAAAAAAGAAGAAAAAAGGGAGAAATGCCAAATGACGAAAATACCCTTGACTGGCTGGAAAATTTAGCCGGCTAGCAACTAGCGAGGTTGGGTCCTTATTTGAAACAATCAAAACCACTTTAGGCCATTCTTTGAAACAACTAAAGTCACTTCAGATCTTTATTTGAAATAAAATCTATTCCGCGTCCTTATTTGAAAAAAAAAAAGACACATTGGGTCCCTTTCTATAATTTTCCTCTGATTATATTAACAATTATTTTAATCCTAAATAGCACAAATGCGCAAGAAAAAAATAAAAACAATTAAAAAATGATCCGAAATTTTATGGATCAAATTAGTAATCATGATGATTTTAAACCCAAACATCACCAATGCTTACAAAAAAAAACAAATAATTAAAAAATAGTAATCAAGTCTTACGATCAAATTAGTAATTATAATGATTTTAACCTAAACATCACCAATGCACAAGAAAAGATCAAAATGATTAAAAAGTGATCCGAAATCTTATAGATCAAATTAGTAATTATAATGAATTTTTTTGTCAATAATGTCCTATCGGATAATGCCTAAAATCTCTATAGAATCAATATTAGCATCCAATTATCCAATTTGAACAATAAAATATTGAAACCAAATTTGGTTGAAGAAAATCACCTAGTTCAGATGACTCGCTTCCAAAACAGGACAACATTCACGAATGGTGGTTGGGCTCGGGGATGGTGGTCTCATGGCGAACGAACCTACAAAAATAGAAGGTTTATGGAATACGGCTCATTTTGGATGGGAGTAGGACGTTAGCTAGCGTCAGCGAGCTTGACTACGGATCGACAAATAAAGCGGAGCAACAAGGGCATTGAGGCGGCAGCCAATTCTA
Source organism: Eucalyptus brandiana (assembly GCA_014182725.1). Classification (NCBI taxonomy): domain Eukaryota; kingdom Viridiplantae; phylum Streptophyta; class Magnoliopsida; order Myrtales; family Myrtaceae; genus Eucalyptus; species Eucalyptus brandiana. The sequence goes on from CM024670.1 coordinate 30,900,711, forward strand.
TCCTGGTCAGGGTACCAATGAGTGGCGGTGACAAACAGCAGCAGCTCGTTGTCGGGAGGCTAGGATGCGATGGCTTGTCGACATGCGGGCGACTCGTTGTTGAAGGACCAGTAGATGTGACAGTGAGGGGGCGTAACGACGGCAAGAGCGACGTGAGCGGCATGGACGTCGGAGGGTGACAAGTAGCGTCCACTCATTGTCAAGGGCGGCAGATCTCTCAGGTAATCATTGGGCAGTGCATCAGGAGCAGTGCAGCAGCTTGTCGAGGTGGTGGGAAGCAACAACATCGGGAGCGGCTGGTCGAGGCGGTGGGAAGCAGCGATGTCAGGAGGGGGATAGTCGATCAAAGATGACCAAAGAAGAAGACTCCCCTCGCTTTCTTTTTTTCTTTTTCCCTATCTCTCTCCCCCCTTCTTTTATTTTTTATTTTTTCCCATCTCTCTCTCCTCTTTCTTGTCTTTTCCCTTGCGTTGTGTGCAGCTCTGGTTCCAACGTGCACTAGTTAGAATTCACACAATGGGTTGCCCGATGCAACGCTGAAATCGGAGCTAATTTTGGAAAATACATAAATTGTTTCTCTCTCCTACTGGCCCACTAGAGACCACTCCAGTCTCTCAGTCAAATTTGCAAAGCATGTGCAATGCAAGAAAATAATTTGGTGGGGCCCACCAGATCCTTCCTCCCACAATTAATTTAAAAGGAAGCAGAGGACTTTCTCTCTCTCCATTTTTTCATTCCACTCTCACCCGGTCCTCTACTTTTTGCTCTCTCCGATGGACGCCGAAGCCCGCCATCCAACAAACCACGCCGCCGCCACTGCTTCTGCATCCGCTTCTGACATGCTTCCTCTACATTCGCCGATGCCGCTTCCTTCCCGAGAATCTCTCCCAGTCGCTTTGCCCTTCGCTCTTTCTCCGTCGCCTCCTCCACATCTGCTTGGTTTGCTTCGGATTGTGATGAACTTAGGGACGATTTTTCACAACGCTCGATCGTTTCTCTTTCTATTTTATGGCTGCTTATTATATGAGAATGAGAAAGTTGTGTGGGGTGATTGCAGAGCTGCAAGGATGTCGAAGGGTCTTTGTTTGTTGTTAAGAGGTAGCTAGCGTTTGAAAGTTCTAATCTTCTGCTTCAGGAAATAAGTTCCTCGACAGTTGTGTTTGACGATCTCAATTCGTGACATTTTGAATAGGAATACTTAGCCATGGTTTCAGCTCATTATACTGAATAGGCGAAGCGCAGGTTTGTCGCCTTGTTTTTCCAAGGTTTTCAATAGTATGCTATGCCTTACTAACAAATGGGGCTTTTCTCTTGGTATTCTAGACATCCGTTCATGCTTCATACATGTTTTATGGTATATGGTGTGATACGATGCGAATTTTGATGCAATTGAGCTAGCAGTAGCTTGCCTAGTTTGGGATACAATGGTGGTCATAATTGGGTGGTCTTTACCTTGTGATGTTATTTAGCAAATGAGTGTTAAGCAACGCATTGCATGTTATTTTATTATTAGTAGATAATTTGGTAGAGAGTCTGCTTGGAGATTTTGAGTATGAAGTTCAGGTTCCATACTTGTTGTATCGTAATGCGGTGCAAGAAGTTAATGTCATTTGGTTCTACAATCCACGTGAATGCGAAGATGTTGCAAATCTCTTTACTAGGTAAAGTATCATTTCTTGTTTGTTTCCTGCACCAGTTAAATTTCTGTTGTGATTAAAAAATTTAGGATGAAATAGCAATGCAGATGAGGGGACGCATAATTAGAGTAATGTCAAATAACATTTGTTAGCCAAACAGATGTGGATTTAGAAGAAAAGGTACTGTATTGAAATGATGTCATTAAAAATAGGCTGGACCAGCAAATTAGACTAGGTTAAGGGGATACCAGTCTCGAGATTAATATAGCATGTGAAACTGGCAATATGTGAGAACTTGTGCCCTTTTGGCCATCTGTTGCACAGATTATCCATTCAACTATCAAGCCTTCTTTATTAATTTTGGCTCTATGGTGAGGCTATTTTGTCCTGGATGTTCATTCTAAGACCTATTTACCCATCATCACAGGATTTTGGAAGGATTTCCGGGTGAGTCGCACCACTAACAGACTTATTGATCGATGATATCTAGCTTGCTTTCATCTAAGTATAGAGGGAGAAATTGCTGAGAAAGGACTTTGAATCTTAGGAGGGAAACATGGTTTGACTTTGGTTTTACCTTAGGCGGCAGTGACTGTAATAATTTAGCGACACTACTGGTTGAGTTAACCAGTGTTTAGAGTAGGACAAACAATTATTTCTCTTATTTAGGCATGCACACTAATTGGGGAATGTGTTTGCAATATTTCTAGACCAGAAAAAAGATTGAATATGTTCTAGAATTGCCACATGAGAGCTCATGAACCATGTTTTACAAAAGCTTCGATGCTGGTGGCTTGTATGGATTTTTTTTTTTTTTATGGTATTATATGGAAGGCATTTAAGAATAGCATTCAAAATTCATGAATTATTGTTGTGATTCAATAATATCACATACCTTCCAAACTGGATTTGGAATGACAAATTAAGAAAGGCTAATAATCTCAAGAGCTGTCGATCTAGTGTGTTTTCCATGTGGAGATGTCCTAAATATTTAATGTAAGTATCTGTTGATTGGCAGAGCTTTTTAATATGGATTATGGAATGACCGTCTTGCTTTTATTGAGGGAGAAGTACACTCCAAGTGTCAAAACTTGGCATGAAGGGACACAAAAGTACGAAAAGTTAGGAAAGTATGACACTTACGTGCCATCTCCGACGAACTCCACCGGAAATCTTACGTGGTAAATTTTTAATATTTTTTTCGTCTACATGCTTCTGTAGCCTAGGATCTATTTTTCTTCTTATAACACGGCGTGCTTCTGTAACCCGTGGTCTTTCTTCCTCTTATTGACAAGACACGCTTCCATAGTTATGAGTTCTTTCCGTCGACCTAATACGTGCCTATGCACCTAGGGTTTCTCTACTGCCGAAATAATTTAGGTGTCTTCTATCTTTGAATGAAACCTCTTCGAGCTCCCATTCAAAGATGGGCAGCTATTGACACCTAAATTTCGTCATTTTACTTAAAAATTAATCGCATACAAAATTAGGAATTAGTCACTAAAAACAAAAAAAAAAGAAAAAAAAACAAAAATACAAAAAAAGGGGGACGCGTGAGGGGCCAAGTCAAGCTGAATCTAGCCTTAGCCCAACCTTGTCCTCCTTCTTTTCCCCTCACTCTCGCACGCACGGCCCGGCCAAGTCTCCCTGTCCTTTCGGCTCGGCCCACGCTCCTCTCCTTCCTCCTCTGCCCATCTTCGTAGGAAACTCAAGGAGGAGAAAAGGGGGAGAGAGGAAAGGAGAGAGAGCAGGATGAGAGCAAGGGAGAGAGAGAGGGAGAAAATGGGGGAGAGAGAGAGAGAGAGAGAGAGAGAGAGAAGAGAGAGAGAGAGAGAGAGAAGACTCGCCGTCGCCGTTTCTATCATCGCTGCCGCCCGACCAACCACGACCACCGCTGTCTCCCCAGAACCCAAATCTGGAGCAGAGGTGCCAATGTGAAGAAGCAACGCAGTAGAAGAGAAAAGAGAGAAGGAACAGAGGGGAGGAGGGTAGTGACAGTGTTACCCGATGCCGTCCAAACCGCTACCCTCCTCGCCGCCTCAACTTGACACCGTCCGAGCCACTCCTCTACCAGAAGCCACTTCACCTGAGCGCTACTCGCCTTCACCCACAACGACCTGATGCTTCCGCTCGCCTTCGACGCAGTCGCTGCCCATCCTCATAGATCCTGACGTCGTTGCTGCCGCCCGCCGCGTCGTCGCTGTTGCCCACCGCATCGCCTCCGCGGTCAAGCCCGTCGTCATTGTCATTAGTGCCGCCAAGAAACCCTAGGGTTTCGGGCAAGAATCAGGCCGGGCGTGGATCTTAATCAGGTAGGGTTTTCATCCGCATGGGCCTGTCACGATGGGCCATCTAATTTTGGGCTTTAGTTGGGTCTGGGGTGGTTTAGGTCATGGGCCTGTGTGAGTCTATTTTCTACGTGGGGGAAGTGGAGATTGGGCCCATCGGTTGAGCCCAATCCAATTGCACCATGGCCCAACTAAAGCTAGTCGGTCCTAGGCCTTACGGCCCCCAAGCAAGTCGGACCCGGACGAGTTCGACCCGATTCGCCCCAACTGGGCTGGACTCGGGTTAGACGGGACCCGACTCGGCCTAGAAATAATAATAATAATAATAATAATAATAATAATAATAATAATAATAATAATAATAATAATAATAATAATAATAATAATAAATAAATTTCTAAATTTTTTCCAAAAAAAGTAAAAATTAAAAAAATTTTCAAAAATTAAAAAATGGAGGGTTTGGTTAGGAATTGCCATGTCTTGCCTTTTTAGTGTAATTAGGCCTTTAATTTCTCTTATTTTGATTATATCGTATGTTTAATTTGCATATCTAATTATGTTTAATTGCATGTGTTTAATTTTATTACAATTAGAATCTTGATAGTTATGATTGTTACTTTAGTGACTTTGCACTCGCATGATTACCTCACATGTTAGTAAATAGACGTAAAATCAATCCAAACTGCCCGGCAAAAATCAATTTTTTTTAAAATGAACAAGATTAGGTACCGAAAGGGCACTAATTAGTTAATTAGTGTAATTAAGTTCTCGAACCTAGATTCTCTGGTTGCGTAGGAAGTGAGGTATACTCTTATACCTCACTTGATTTCTAGCTGACCCCAATACGCTAGTGGCGACTCCTTTTTGTGAAAATCCTAAAAAAATATCCCAATGTCACGCGGGGTATAGGCTTGGGAGAGCTTGTGCCTAATCATGAACCTTAGGGTCATTTTTTAAGACAATACCCCTAAATCTATTCCCTCCCCCCGAAGGGTAGGTCACGATAGTTTGGCGACTTCGTTGGGGAGTTGGTTTTAAATCTTAGAGGACTTACGCCAGAATTAATCTTGTTCAAAACTATTTTTGTTTGGCAGAGAGGATTTCAGGTACGCCCTTAACATTAAAGGTGTTAAATGTTTTTGCAGAATGGGAGGTATAAGAGGAAGTGTTTGCTCACCTTTGTCTTGTAGGGAGGTGTAGAAATGTATGGTTTATTTTTTATGTACATAGTGTTGTTTGCCTATGAATTGTTAGCCATATATCTTTGCATTGCACTACACCCTAGCACACACAACCTACCGCTGGACCTAGGCTACATAGGATTTCTAAGGATGGTGTCGAGATGGATACCACTCCGACTACGATCATATAGTACGAGTCGTCCATCTCAACCTTGAAGTTTCTTCATGTTGAAGGTACCCACCCCGGTCTGCAACCACGCGACACGGGTTGGTTCTTTGACGAAGTCGGAGTCATGGGTAACACGACCTAGCTACAATCCTACCGATTCAGTCCAGTGATCTTATGGCTCAATTTTGAGCTGTATAGAGTAGAAATCGAACCACATCCCATGTGCATGTCTATATAATTGAAAAAAAAAATAGAGATAAATGATGGCACCCATTGTAAGTATCATTTTCTTTGTATTTGCTCATTTTGTATTGAATTTTCATCTTAAAATTCACGGAAATTAAAAGAATTCCCTCAATGTCGTAGTTATGGGCCCTGTTGAACACATGGTTTTATTTAAATTTCTAGTTATGGGCTCAAAATTGCACTTTGAAAAAAAAAAACTTTCAAGTTGCGATTATACATTGGGGCACAAAATTGAAATTGCATTTTTGATCGAATTATTTCCTTCTCACATTTTGGGACTGAAATGCAAATAATATTTTGTGTATAGATTTCTCAAAATAGAAGTCACTTCATTTTTTGCAAGAGTAAAATCATAAAATTAATCTCTTCAAAAAAATATGAAACTTTTAGAATAAGAGTGGATGTTCGATTGATAGCCATTGATCAATCTTTTAATGATGCCCCTTCTCTTATGATAAAATCTTGGCGAAATACTAAAACCATGATAAAATCTTGGCAAAATACTAAAACCCCGTAATAAGGACTATGGGGCATGTACCGTCACCTCGATTTTGCTGTAAGAAGTGACCTCATTGAGAGATCATTTTCTCTCATTCACGTACTGACATCGTTGTTGTTTTGCAGGTTAGGCATGATACTCCTAAACATTCTCGTGTTTGACCACATGGAGAAGTGAATGCTAGAGCTAGGACAAGTTGATTTTCTCTTAACTATGCAAGAGTTTCTTTTATTTTATCATTGTTTTATTCTTGTTAAGAATCATGTTTTCCATGCCGGGTTTTGATTGCAAATCCAATTGATGCTTTTGTAAATCATGCAACTCATTTTTTTTAATGATGGAATTCAATTTCGTGAAAATCATCCTTAAAAAAAAAAAATCAGAAGTGTTTCAAGCAAATCTATACGTTTACTTTCCAAAATGAATTTCAAGAAAACTCTACTTAAGACCCTCTCTTCATGTAGTCGTTTTCTTAGGCTCATGGAACTCGAGGAGCAAGCATGCGTCGACGCTTCTTTGGGGCCAATCTTCCATAAAGGCAAAGAAAAGTTGAGTTATGTTCTAGGAAGTTTCTTTATATGGAGATGCCTTAGGTGCCAAAATAGCCCATTGATCTCGTTCACTTCGCATGATGAGACAAATGAAGGGAGTTGCCAAGTATCCAAAGGGTAAATTCGAAGGAAGAGTAAAATGTATCGGTTCCAATTATATATTTCTGATACCATTTCTGACATGATTTTCTTTTCATTGTCAATGAGACATCAAGAGTACCAAGTTTTGTAACGTTCCAACAAACGCGATGGAGCATTATTGAGTCATGTTCATCTTAAACAAAGAAAGATTCAAATGATGAAACAGATGGGCAATATTATCCCTTCCTCCATGAGAGATATCTTGTGATGTTGATTACCCGACTTTGAAAAGGATGTATCTCGTTCCTAAACTTGATTCTCTTCAGCATAAAAAAATGACATATCATTTTCTTTGATACAAGACGAATTCGAATAGAACAAAGGTTTGTCAAATAAAGAGTGGGAGAGCAACGGTTGATTTTTTTTTTTTTAAATCTCTCATTTCCCCACCAATGAAATGTGCTAGAACAACATTGTCAAATTCATCAAGAAAGGATGTATCATTCCTCAATTGAACCTAATTAAGTATAGAGATAATCCGTTTCATCTCCTCTTCTTATAGGGTGATAAATGGGGAAAAAGTTGCACCTTGACCGTAGAAGCAGCGCCTTCCACCAAGGAATTAGGCAATAAATGGGGCAAAGCATCTAAAGAACAATGTCTCCAAGTGTGGAAACAGGGAGCACCCACTCTCATTTCAAAGCAAGATCTTGAAAAACACATCTCATGATCCATATGAAGACAACGTTTAAAGGCAAATGCAAGTGAAGGGTAATGCCAAGTTACCAAATATCCATGAGGGCGAATCCAAGAGATGTTAGCCCTCAAAGGATAAAAGCAAGTGAAGTGTAATAATGTATCATTTCCAACATTTCAATCCCTAAAGATTTTTGCACTAACATGTTCTTTTACATTATTTACAGGGTTACCGGGTCACCATGTTGCAGGTAAGTACCCTTCTTCTCAATTTTTCTCAATTTGGGCTTACTTATTCATTTATGAACCCCGAGTGATGATCGTCTCCCTTCACTGGGGTAAGGCATAAGAATTGATCAAATACAATTGACAGTTATGAGAAAACGTAAAAAAGCATTTCGAAAGTCATAAGAGCTCCAAAAGTTCCAAGAACAAAAAGTTCGACAAAATTAGGGGGCATGAAAAAGCAGTGTGCCTGGTAAAAGCAAGGCCAATGCTTGTCAAGAAAAAGGGCCAAAAGGCCGCATCCTATGTGAAAGAAAAATGAGCAAAGTCCAAGTACCTGCGTAAAAAAAAATCATCGCAAGTGCAAAGGAAATTAGAGAAAGGAGCAAAGCTCCAATGCAAAAATGATTAATCAAGGGACTTTCAAGATGTGCTGTGTTTCAAAAGCCAAATGATTTGGAAAGATCAAGTGACCTAGTCATGATGCCATGATGATCATTGACTCTTAAAAATCCTCTTAAAAATTTTAAGTCTTTCAAGCCTTTCCCAAGCCAACGTCACAACCCTCTTTTGAAGTTTCTTCTGATTGGGATGGTTTGAGTGAAAATGAGAATACCACCAAGAAGCTACTACTTGAATGAGTGGAAGTAACTCTATCTTGTCTTATCTTCCAAGTTCTCGACTTGTAAACTCGATGAGGATAGCGACAAATGTTCCTTTATTGGCCTCAAAGTAATAATCCATTTGTGTAAGCTCCTGACCAAATCTATATTGCGGTCCTTTCAAAAGACCTTTTTGATCGATCAGATCGTGCTCATCGCGAATGTTTTTGAAAGCTTTTGACATGGGTTATGTGAGATATCCTTAGCAATCAGTTACTTCCCATGTGAATGGATGAGATCAAGCAGTCATTTTATCGAGAGTGTGTGAGAAACCCTTTCTGGCTAAGAAGCTCTAGTTTGGCATGCTTAATGAGCTTTTTTCACGAGTCGTAACCGTTCTGATAAGAATTTGACTCCTAGAGAATTTGATGATTAATGATATATCCATGAGCAAGATGACAATTTTGCGCCACAAGACACTGATTGACATCAAATGTTTTTTTTTTACAAAAAAACAGTTGGACTTAGCTTGATTAGCTTGTTCAATTAATGCTGCAATATTGCCAATATGTCTCTTGATGACATCCTTAATGACATTTGCTTAAATTGAGTTTGATAGGATTCCTCAGTGAAGCCAAGTAGTTTTCAAGGGGTTAGCGAGTGCTTCCCTAAAAACTAAAGGTTCATGATTAGCCTTAAACCATGCCATCTCCAAAGGTTCATGGTGAGCCTTAAACCATGCCATCTCCAAAGGTTTATGGTCAACCTTAAATCATGTTATCTACAAATGTTCATGCTTGGTCGAAATTCGATGTTACACGGTGAGACTTCCTCATTCTTCTTCCTATGATACGAAGAGTTTTGTAGCCCGGAGTCTTTCTTCCTATGACATGGAGAGCTTCTGTAGCTCGGAGTCCTTCTTCCTATGGCACGGAGAGTTTTGTAGCTCGGAGAACTTTGTAACCCGGAGTCCTTCTTCCTATGAGACGGAGAGCTTTATAGCCCTGAGAGTTTATGTAGCCTGGAGTCCTTCTTCCTATGACATAGAGAGTTTTGTAGTCCAGAGCTCTTCTTCCTATGACATGGAGGCTTCTGTAGCTCGAAATCCTTCTTCTTATGACATGGAGAGCTTTGTAGCCTGGAGAGCTTTTATAGCCCGGAGAGATTTGTAGTTCGGAGTCCTTCTTCCTATGACACAGAGAGTTTTGTAGCCTAGAGAGCTTTGTAGCCTAGTGTCCTTCTTCCTATGACACGGAGAGCTTCTGTAGCTCGGAGCCTTTCTTCCTATGACACGAAGAGCTTTTGTCTCCTAGAGAGCTTTTGTAGCTTGGAGAGCTTTTGTAATTCGGAGTCATTCTTCCTATGACACGGCGTGCTTCTGTAACCCGGAGTCTTTCATTCTTCTTATGACACGGCACGCTTCTGTAGCCCGGAGTATTCTTTCTTTCTATGACACGGTGTGCTTCTGTAGCCCGAGGTTTCTTTTTCTTCTTATGACACGGCGTGCTTCTGTAACCCCGGGTCTTTTTTTTTTTCTTCTTATGACACGGCGTGCTTCTGTAGTCCGGGGTATTTCTTCCTCCTATTGACAAGACACGCTTTCATATTTATGAATTCTTTCCGTCAACCTGATACTTGCCTATGCACCTAGGGTCTCTCTACCGCCGAAATAATTTTAGGTGTATTCTATCTTTGAATGGAACCTCTTCGAGCTCCCATTCAAAGAGGGACAGCTGTTGACACCTAAATTTCGCCATTTTACTTAAAAATTAATCGCAGACAAAATTAGGAATTAGTTGCTAAAAACAAAAAAAAAAAAAATAAAAAACAAAAAAAATACAAAAAAAATGGGGACGCGTGAGGGGCTGGATCGGGCCGAATCTGGCCTTGGCCCAACCCAGTCCTCCTCTTTTCCCCTCACTCTTGCGCGCGTGGCTTGGCCTAGTCTCCCTGTCTTTTTGGCCCGGCCCGCGCTCCTCTCCTTCCTCCTCTACCCATCTTTGCAGGAAACTCGAGAAGGAGAAAAAGGGGAGGGAGGAAAGGAGAGAGAGCAAGAGCGAGAGCAAGGGAGAGAGAAAGGGAGCTTGAGAAGGAGAAAAAGGGGAGAGAGGAAAGGAGAGAGAGAGAGTAGGAGCGAGAGCGAGAGAAAGAGAGAGAGAGAGTTGGAGAAGACTAGTCATTGTCGTTTCTGCCGTCGCTGCCACCCGACCAACTACGACCGCCGCTGTCTCCCCAAAACCGAGATCTAAAGCAAAGGTGCCGATGTGAAGAAGTAACACAGCAAAAGAGAAGAGAGAAAAGGAACGAAAGGGAGGAGGGTAGCAGTGGCATTGCCCAACACCATCCGAACCACTGCCCTCCTTGCCGCCTCAACTTGATGCCGTCCAAGCCATCGTGGCCGACCCTTGCACTCGTTGCCTCCGTCTCAGCCAGATCACACCGGCCTGTGACTCGCCTACTGCTCGCCCAATGCCGTTCAAGCCGCTCCTCTACCAGAAGCCACCGTGCCTGAGCGTTGCTCACCTCCGCTCGCGACGACTTGACGCTTCGGCTCGCCTTCTACGCAATTGCTGCCCATCCTCGCAAACCCCGATGTTGTTGTTGCCGCCCACTACGTTGCCGCCGTCACCCGTCGTTTTTTCATCGCCGTCAAGCCCATCACCGCGGTCATTAGCGCTACCAAGAAACCCTAGGGTTTTGGCCAAGAACTAGGTCAGGCATGGATCTCAATCGAGTAGGGTTTTTGTCCACATGGGCCTATCACGATGGGCCATCTGATTTTGGGCTTTAGTTGGGTCTGGCTGGTTTAGGTTGCGGGCCTACGTGGGTCTATTTTCTGCGTGGGGGGAAGTGGAGATTGGGCCCATCGGTTGGGCCCAATCTAGCTGCACCATGGCCCAACCAAGGCTAGTCAAGCCCGGGCCTTACGGCCCCCAGCGGGTCGGACCGGACGGGTTTGACCCACCGCCCCAACCGAGTCGGACTCGGGTCAAACCGGACTCGACCCACCCCAAAAAAAAAAAAAAAAAAAAAATATATATATATATATATATATATATATATATATATATATATATATATACATATATATATTTAAAAAATTTCCAAAATAATTTAAAAAATTGAAAATTAAAAAATGTAGGGTTTTTTTAGGAATTGTCATGTCTTGCTTTTTTAGTGTAATTAGGCCTTTATTTGCTCGTATTTTGATTATATCGTATGTTTAATTTACATATATAATTATGTTTAATTGCACGTGTTTAATTTTACTGCAATTAGATCTTGGTAGCTATGATTGTTATTTTAATGACTGTACACTCGTATGATTACCTCACATGTTATTAGATAGATGTAAAATTAATCCAAACTATCTAACAAAAATCATTTCTTTTAAAATGAACAAGATTAATACTAAAAGGGTGCTAATTGGTTAATTACTGTAATCAACTCCCCGAAACTAAATTCTCTGGTTACGTAGGAAGTGAGGTATACTCGCATACCTCACTTGGTTTCTAGCCGACCTCAATAAGCTAGCGGCGACTCCTTTTTGTGAAATTCCTAAAAAAATATCCCAATATCACGCAGGGTATGGGCTTGGGAGAGCTTGCGCCTAATCATGGGCCTTAGGGTCGTTTTTTTAGGCAATACCCCTAAATCTCTTCCCTCCCCCCGAGGGGTAGGTCGCGACAGGCTGTTTAGTTTGGCTTTTGGAATATGACACTCAGCTTCTTACTGGTACCTCTAAATGTTAGATGGGTGACTTATTTCACACAAAACGCCCAAAATCTTTAAAAGAAAAAAAAAAGATAGACAATTCCAAAGCTCGTGGCATAAATTGTACTCAGACACAACTCAAAAGATAGACAATTCAAAAGATAGTCCATTCTTTCATTTCTTGGTCTATTGTGATGTTGCAAAACTTTGGTCAATATGCTATGAGCTTTTGCATTCAAAATGCAACACCAGTAAACATATCCAAACAGAAGGGTCATAAATTATACTTCGACTCAACTCCCTTTACACGTACACGTTGTTAGGACAAGCTAATTTGTCTAGACTTGTCAAAGATATGCTCTAGCAACTGATGACATTTCATACATGCATTCCCTCTTATCCTTTTGGAACATAGCAAAATATTTTAACATATATAAGAGGATATTGAGCCATGACAACCATGTGTTGCTTATCATGCAGCGACAAGCCACCATCCCACACCAATTTGTTGGCGAATGCAGCTTCTATGGTTCCTGAATTAGTTTCACTGTGAACATTATATTGACTGGTGACTTAAGAGTTCATAACGCATCCACTTCAAAGATGAGAACTAAGAAATTATAGCGGCAGTTCTTTGTAAACAATTTTTCTATATCAACCATCAGTAATTCAAACAAAAATTATATCTTTCTCCCAAGTCCCAACATTCTACATTCAATAAACACAGCCCTGAAAATATAAGGGAGGAATTGTACTTTATGCGACAATGTATAAGGGAGGAGCATATGAGGATGAATTCCTTTTATTTGGCTGGAGAAGCTAGTGAGCCATCATACGTTGCTCCTCAAAAGTGGGGTCGGTTTAGGCAAGCCAACAAAAGATGACAGAGCACCGGTTGGTGACAGTCATGCAACTTCTTTAAATCAGTTTGTGGAGTCACGGCTGTAGTACTGGTCCAGTGTCTTTGCTAGTATACAGTGAAGCAGCTTGCGAGAGATGCCAAGTCAGGAGACTGATTAATATTGCATGTGTTGTAGGCTCCCTACACAAATTTCCTCTTGAACTTTTCAAGGAACTCCAGATAAAACTGAAATATCACGAAAAGAGAATCACGTATAACTACTTAGAATATCAAGTGGAAGACAAACAATAGGAAGAGGAGGAGAAAATTGAATTAGGAGAATCCCAATGGTTTGCATGAGAGAGAGAGAGAGAGAGGCCAAATCCTCAGAAGATAGAGCTTCTTCTCCAATCACGGCTTTCATAGCTTGAACATCTTTCCCAATTGCATAATTTGTGTATAGCTGCAGTAAAACTAGTAAAAGTTTAATACCAATTACCAGCATTTCAATAAAGACTAAACTTATGACCAAACAAATAAATAAATGAAGACTAAACTATCTATTTCACAAGAAAATACCTGGGATGACCTCTATGTGTCATTTCCTCGCCTATTGCACTCTGCAAGGTAAAGGGTACAGATCAAACACCTGAAGTAAATCCAAAGGGAATTGGGAAGTTTTAAATGTAGTAAAAAATGTCTTACTTTCATCAGTCGCAAGAGTGATGGAAGCACATTGATGGGAGGATATGTCTGTTTCAGGAAAGATATAATGTATAAACAATGAATTTATAAGTAGATAAGCCTTCATTATAAAGCTAAGCACCCTTTGGTATAGTCAGAAGGATTATATTTCCAGCCATACAACCAGAGTATTTAGCGAAGTAAGAAATGAAGTGATCCATCACACAAGCAGTAAATGTCATGGAACATAATACGGTCCAACTATGTTTGCCACTAAACTGGCTCATTAATTTCTCGTATAATAGAAGCATATAAACCACCTCATAATATGGTTGCTTCCATGCACCATAGTACGTATCTCTTTAGGTGTACAAACGCTGTATACCACTCTATGGGACAACAACGATGCATTCGAGTCAGCAATTCAGAACAAAACACGGTACGAGAAGTCAAGTGATACGAGTATTTTCTTTTGCCAATGCAGACAATAGCACTGAGGTGAGTTCTCCACGTCCTATCGTTTGAGCCCAACTAAGCTGCCGATTGTGAAGTTGTCTATCGATATATCTGCCCTAATATAACCAGTAAGATCTGGAGTCAGGTGCGTAATATCTAATGAATAAACAGTGAATTATAGACATCTCATCAGCATAACAAGAATAAACTATATTAGGTGTGGAGAATTGACTGGATTGCGGACCTTGTGTAAGCATTAAACCCAACATCATTAGGCATAGTCAAAATAGGAATTTGAGTGATGGAGCCTTTTCGCCCTTCAATAAGCTCAGCACGCTTGTAAATCGTTGCCGTATCAGCGTACATGCGCCCAGGATACCCATGCCTTCTAGGAACTTCCTCCAATGTAGTTGATACCTACAGGCAGATGACAGCTCAAAATTACCAGTCAGAAATTGTAAAGGGCTAATAATTGTTTGACCCTAAACTGATTGCAAGTTTAGCTGCAGTTTTCCAATGCTTGAGGAGAAACCAGAGAAGCAACGGCTTGCCTCATTAATGAACAATTAACAGCAAGAATAACTCTCATTATATGGTCATTATGGCAACTTTTTTTCAGGTTATCCTTACCTCACCAAGGGCATCTACGTACGAAGACTAAAACATGCTTCCCATATTCATAAGCCAGATACTCAGTAGTTGTAAGGGCAATTCGTGGAGTGATGATGCGTTCAGTAGTTGGATCATTGGCCCGAACAAAAGAGCAAACATGTATGAAGCATGAGCAGATGACTAGAATGCCAAGAGAAAAGCCTCATTTGCTAGTAAGGCATAGCGTACTATCTGAAATTTTGGGAAAACGAGGCGACAAACCTGCGCTTCGCCTATTCAGCACAATGAACTGAAACCTCGGCTAAGTATACCTATTCAAAATGTCGGGATAAGTACACTAATGGTGCCATAAGTTGTGTACGGCGCTCACTTTGGTGCCAAAAGTTTCCGTCGGATCACTTAAGTGCCAAATCGGAGGAAAAATGCTCACTTTGGTGCCACCGGCGAAAGATTCCGGCCAAAATGTTTTTTTTTTTTAAAAAAAAAATCGATAAGCCTTTAAATGACATCGTTTTCGGTCCTCCTTAAAAAAACGACGTCGTTTTGCCATCCTACGTGGATGGCTTCATGGAAACGACGCCGTTTAGCTCACATGGGGAAAAATTAGGGTTTCCGCCGCTCGGCCACCGTCGTTCGCCCGCCGTCGCTCGATCGCCCGCCGTCGCTCGGCCATCGTCGCTGCTCGGCCACCGTCGCTCAGCCACCATTGTAGTTGCTCGACCAGGTGAGCGAGGAGAGACTAAGATTGTTGCAGGAAAAATCGAAGGCGAGGGCGGAGGAGGAGGAGGAAGAAGATGGGTCGAAGGGGCTGCTGGTGCGCTGCTGCTGCTGGTGCGTTGCTGGTGTCGTTGCTGGTGTGCTGCCGGTGCTGTTGCTGGTGCCGTGCCGGTGCCGTTGCTGGTGTGGGTCTTCGAGGAAGAAGAAGACACGAAGACGAGCTTCCCTCTCTCTCAATTTGGGGATTAGGGTTTCAAAGTTGGGGGAAATATGCCAAACGGCGTCGTTTTGGTGTTTGGATGCTGACTCAACTCTCCGATGAGCCACGTCGGCGTCAAAAATTAATAAAAAAGGCCACGTCGGATTTCCGGCCAATTTCGTCGGAGTTGGCACCAAAGTGAGCGTTTTTCAAATTTTTTGGCACTTAAGTGATCCGATGGAAACTTTTGGCACCAAAGTAAGTGCCGTACACAACTTATGGCACCATTAGTGTACTTATCCCCAAAATGTCACAGATGGAGATCATCAAACACAAAAGTCAAAGAAACTTATTTCGTGAAGCAGAAGATTACAACTTTCAAACAACAGCTACCTCTCAACAACAAACAAAGATCCTTCGACATCCTTGCGACTCTGCAATCACCTCACACAACTTTCTCATTCTCAATGTAACAAAGCAGCCAGAAAACAGAAAGAGAAACAACAAAACCTTCCCCAAGTTCATCACAATCCGAAGCAAACCAAGTGGTTGCGGAAGCAGTGGCGGAGAAAAAGCAAAGGGCAGAGTGACCGGGAGAGATTCTCGGGAAGGAACCAGCATTGGTGGATGCCGAGGAAGCGTGTCAGACGTAGATGAGGAAAAGGTGGCGGCGGTGTGGTGGTTCATCGGACGGCGGGTTGCCGTCGGAGAGAACAAAGAGCAGAGGACCGGGCGAGAGTGGTATTAAAAAATAGAGAGAGAGAAAGCCTCTTTTCCATTCAAATTAATTATGGGAGGAAGGATTCGGTGGAGCCCCACCAAATATTTTCTTGCAGAGAAAGCGCTTCGTGCTTGCTTTTTCAAATTTGACCGAGAGACTGCCGGGGTCTCCGGTGGGTCAGTAGGAGACAGAAACAATTTCCCTATTTTCTAAAATTAGCTCTGTTCTAGCATGGCACCCGATGATACGTTTCGCTTGGTGAATGGATTTACCCGGTGACTGGATTCTATGGTGAAATGAGAGCTGTACACAATATTTTCTCGAGAAGAAAGCCACTTTTGTGTCTCTAGGTGTAAGGACTAGGCTCGGGTGAGAAAATATTGGGGTGAAAATATTGGGTGGTTCAGAAGCGCCATGTCAACGGGTTTCGATCACTCATGAGGTGCCATGTGGATTGGGGTGGGCTCATTTGGTCTCTTCTGCCTTCTTCCCATTCTCTCCCCTCTTCCTAGCCTGTCGACACCTTCTCTCCTCCTCGCTAGGAGGCCTGCACGCTCTCTCTCCTCTCCTGTGTGCAGCGCATTTATTGCGGCTTAAACTTCTCTTGTTCTTTCTCAAACGAAGGAAAGAGAAGCCCTCGGGTTGTGAAGGTAAGTAAGCAAATATTGTCCTTTCCATTTCCTTCTCTACGCATTTCCTCTTTATATGAAAATATTTCTTCCTTTACGCTAGTGTGCTACTCATATTGCCCAAGTATGCGCTAACATTGCTTAAAGAATATCATCAAATATATGGCCCACGTGCACCATTACCTCTTATTTCCAAATCTTTTCCGCTCTTTTATTTTCTTTGTCCACACACGGTGAATATTTTCCATCAATTTTATTTCCAAATATTAGCTTACAAGTTGGTTGAATAGACACTCTAATTGCAAAAAAAATTAAGATAGTGGAAATACAATCTCAAACAAATTGATTGAAATTTCCCGAATTCCAAATTTTGCAAGGATAAGGGTCGTTCGTTTCGCAGAAAATTGACCATTTCTAGAAAATATTTTCCCATAAGTTATTTTTCAGGAAAAAGATAATATTTTTTTGGTGTTCGGCTAAAACCTAAAAATGTTTCGGAAAATATTTTCCGGTCATCAGATTGGCGAGCTCGAGCGTTAAGCTCAAGGCTCGCTAGATCGACGAGCGTGAGTTTGAAGTCGACGAGTTTGAGGTTCACATGGTCTGACGACTAGCCAAGAAAGAAAAAGATGGGAAAAAAAGAAAAGAAAAAAAAAGAAAAAGGAAATTAAAAATAATTCAAATTAAAAAAGAAAAAGAAAATTAAAAAAAAGATCAAGTGATGAAAATGTTTTCCACTTTTGAAAGGTGGAAAACATTTTCCTCTATTTTAGAAGACTCTTTTCCTTTGATGGAAAACATTTTCCCCAAGGAATTCAATTTTCCGTGAAACGAACGTCGAAAAATTCGGAAAACGTTTTCCCGGAAATAATTTTTCACAAAACGAACAGAGTCTAAGTGTGTAATATCCCCTTCGTTTGATTACCTTTGTAAAAAACATAAGAATATTTTCTCTTCCTTCTTCTTTTTTATGGCTCAATTGCTCTCTAAATTTCTGAAATTTTCCAATTTTAATAACCCTGCGTGGCCCATGCAATGTTTTGCCACACGAGATATTCATTGGGCTTGAATTTCATGATTCTGCGAGTTTAGTCCAAATCAATTAAGTTTAGAACTTCAAACCACTGCCAATCCAATGCAATAATCAACAATTAATCAATGCTCATAATATTATATGTTATGCAATTTTAATTCTAATATTTTTGTTTAGAGGTTAAAAATTAATCCCTTATTTTTATGCAATAAAAAGATGACCAAGCCGCCAAAATTCAAGTGTCAACAATGGATTGAGTATGCATCAGGCCAGGTATAGGTAATTAGATTTATATTATGTATAAATGGATCAAAATTAATTAAATTGATCAATCTGGATCGGGTCATTTTTCACCCAACCCATCCATTTGAAGACCCCACTTTTCTCTTGTGCTTCCAAATGGGTTTCACTCTTACTGCCACTTAGAATCAGCAGTCAAAAGCCAAGTGTGCTCATTTGCCCATGGCTTTTTTTTTTAGGAACAATTTTGAAATGTCATACTTGATTGCTACGAACTTTATCTTCAATTCAAAACTCCAGCGGTCGTAAAGTATACCTGAAAACTTTAAGTTTTTACTGCCCGGTCAAATGCAGAGCCTACGCTTGTTTATATGACCTTGCGTTTGCAGATTATTACACTTAGCGAGTCTCCCTCGTATGAGTGCAGAACCTGCAGGGTTTTAGTTATCATTTTCTGCAACACCTACGTAAGCTTATCAAATACTTTGGATTTAGTTTTCATTGAGAGATGTTTTATAACATTATGAACGTGGGCTGAGTACTACCAAAGGAAAAAAAAAAGAAAAGCTGCACCCTTTAAAATCACCTGCCCAGCGACTAGTATGTCCGACCATAAACAAGTTAGGCTGCCCATGACGACGCTTCGTTCCTGGGAAGAGTTTTTTTTTTTTTTTTTTTTTTTTTCAGAAATAGTTCTTTTCTATTTCTGCTCCGGGGAACAATTTCTGAGTAAAAGAACCCGTTTGGTAATGACACAAAATTTCTACTCTTGAAATAGAAAAAGAATAGAAATGCGTTTGATAACGCAACAATTTCTTTTTTGTATTTATTCATTTTTTATTATTGCCGACGGATTGCGGCCGCCGGTCGTGCGGTGGCGGCGGCTGGCGGGCGAGCGGCAGCTGATGGTGGCGGGCAGTGACCGGCGGGGGCAATGATGGGCGACCGGCGACTGGCGGCGATGGTGGCTTCGGCGGCTGGCGGTCGGCGATCGGTGACTGGTGGCGGCGACGGCGACAGCCGGCAATTGGCGATCGGCGGCCAACGACCGGCAGCAGCGGCGGCGGTGACTCAAGATGGCGGCGGTAGGCAGTGGCTTCGAGCGGTTGACGGTGGTCGCGGCAAGAAAAGGAAATAAAAGAAAAATAAAAAAGAAAATCAGCTTATTCTAGAAATTGTTCCCGAAACAAGAAGTAACTTTTTTTTTTGCTTCTCAAAACTGTTCCCTGAACAAAAATTAGAGAAATTGTTCCTGGAACAAATGTTTTGCCAAACAGTTTCTATTCTTTTTTTGTTCCAGGGAACAAAAGAACAGAAATTAAGAGAAACATGAGCATTACCATTCGCTACCTTAGGCTGCGCATGGTAACATTCCCCAGCCCAAGAATTTCTGTTCTTTTTTTCCTCGTAACAAAAAAATAATAGAAACCCGTTTGATAACGGCAAGTTAGTTTTTTGTTCCCAAGAACAAAAGTTAGCTCGGGAATAGTTTTGGAATAGAAATGAGAAGTAAAAAAAAGTTGCTTTTTGTTCCGGGAATAAGTTTTAGAAATAAGTGAATTTTTTTCTCTTTTATTCATCTCTTGCTGCCACGGCTGACCACTGCCCCCCGCCGCAGCTGGTCGCCGCCGTAGCAACCGGTCACCACCGCTGGTCACTGCCGCCGGTCGCTGTCGGTCGCCTAGAGCCACTGCTGATTGCCGCCAACTGCCGCCAACGGTCACCGTCGCCGCCGCCGCCTCCGCTGGTCACTGCCGCCACCGTCGCTGCCACTACCGTCGCCACCGCCACCACCGCCGCCGATTGCCGGCCCGCCACCGCGGGCAATCACCGGCAAAAATAAAAAAATAAATATAAAAAAGAAAATATTTTTTACCAAACGCATTTCTATTCTTTTTCTATTTCCAGAGTAAAAATTTTATGTAGTTATCAAACATGTTTTTCTACACAAAAATTGTTCCCCAGAATAGAAATAGAAAATAAACATTTCTGAAAAAAAACTCTTCCTCAGTCAAGAAGTGTTACAATGCTCACCTTTAACAACCAAACCACAGTTTTAGTCAATACTGTTTTCAAAAAATTAAACTACTTTCCAAGCAATGAGTGGCAAGGGAGTACAAAGAAAACGAGCCTTTTAAATATATAGGATCTATATCTCGTATACGTCACTATGCTTCATTGACAAGTCTCTTAGCTGAATGCGATTACAATGATCTTACTGAGCACCTCCTTACCAAGAAGGTAAAAGAGAGAGAACACACACACACTCACTACAATTGGGTGCAGAGCATGATCGATCCTAGGATCACAACTCATCTTGCGACTCTCCTTCGGTTTCTTTGGTCGGCTTGGTCTTGGAAAGGGGTGTATACTTATCAGTATGGTGCATCAAGAGCAGCCATACATGAGTTATAAGCTCTCCGCCTTGCCGTAACAGGTTCTCGTGATGGTAAACTTGACATCTATACGCAGCGTAGCACAACATCTCCACCCAAATGCTGCTTATGATCTGCCACTTGTTGTTCTTGCACTTTAGTGTCGCAACCAATTCCTGCACATCCGACAGCACGCGCCACTCCTTCGTGAAGTCATCCGGGGAGGGTTCGAGCACCTTCTCCTCTGACGACAATGTCCCCAAGGCCTCATTGCGGTCTCTGTACCTGATAAACGGCTTCAATATGGCGCAAGCATGCTCTAATGTGATGTCAGTAGTCGTAAGGGACAACATGTAGGGTCGCAATGCTAGAAGGTATATCATGTAATTGGATAGCAGTTGGCTCTCTTTACGATTTGGAGAATCATCGGGCTCTGAAAGAAGGCAGATTTTCGTTGCTATGTGCCAAATGATGATGGTTTTGTCAAATCTTGTCGAAATGTTTTTATCCAACACTTCAAGCTCTTCCTGCGTCCACTCCCCATCGCCGCTGAGTTTGTGAGCTTCAAGCGTCCACTCGCCGCGTTTGGTGAAGGGCTTTTGGTGTCTGATTGCGTTGAACTTTACAATATTTTCCACCAGCAATTCCTTGAGAGAGCTGGGGATTTTCCGGCGAGAGGGACTCCAATACCTTCTCAAGGTCACCTCTTTTTTGCCCAGATGTTTGAGGATTCTTCCGATGGACCAGGGCCACTCATCGTTCGGGCAACGATCCAAAAAGTCGAGTTGCCCAATTGAGTTCGACCACCTTTTCCGCTTCATATACCTTTTAGCTAAGAAGTTCAACGGCCTTGTCAACACGGGCCAGTTTCTTTGGTGACGGCTCATTTCCACAATGGCCCATGCCGAAAAAGGTTGTTGAACAAGTTGGTAACCTTCTAGAGTGGTGACTCCTATCAACAAAGCGTAAGTGTAGGTGATGTACATGTCTATCATGAAGGCGCTCTTGAAGTTAATGGCAAATCCACACAAGGCTGAGACTAGACAGGAAAAGCTCGTGAAGCGGCGGATGAGACCGAGCCGTTTATAGAGAATCGGTTGCTTGGTGTAAAGTACGTCATACATGAATCCAAGTTCGACCTCAGTTGTGATGAAGGCTACATCACGCCCTACAGTTAACTGAGATTCCTTTAGCGATTTCGGACGGTAGAGCCAGTTTACAATGTGGGGCTTCAAGCAATCGTACCGATAGTATGCCTTCAAGATGATCTCTTGGTCCATCGGCCATGGAGCCTGCTTGTCAAAGAACTTGGCAACAGTTTCCTCATCGAAGATATCCTTGGCTGATGCGCCCGATCTCTTCCAGTACACCAACGCGAGGGCCCAAACTGTCTCTGCTGATCGAATAATCCCGGCAACAGACAAGAAGATGTACAAAAATGGGACAGGGGGCGAGCTGTCCCAGCAACGAATCAGGATCCAGATAACGAAAATGACCTTGACAGACAGACTCAGCATCTGCCGACCACTGAGCCGGTTGTCCTCGACCGAGTATGCAGTTATGGAGTCGGGGTTCCCAAGCTGCATCAAGAGCAACGGTGCCAGCGACCCCTTGAGCTCGGTAATGTAGTCAGGTCGATCAGGATTGTCAATCTGGACAACAGTGAGCTTGCCAAGGGCGATAGTCGCAAGGTAAGAAGAGAGCAAGTAGGCGGTTTGGATGACGTATCTGGTGATGTTCGATGTCATGTACCTCCGGCGGCTGCCGAGGATGACGAGGGTGATCTGGCAAGTAAGGATCATCGTGAGCAGCAACTGGATGCCCCATGCCTCCCAGAAATCTCCTGAGGCCGGCCATTGTCTACTGATTATGGATGATATCAGATTGAACGATTTCATGGGGACGTGATGTCTTCTGCCGTTCTCTCTGAGAACAACAATGCAAGTGAAATTAATGACGATGAGAATGGATAAACCGCCTTGGACTCATTCTGAAAAATTAATCTCTAAACTTTTTGTAGCATTCATTCAATATAATTAGTAAAATTTTGGGATCCTAACTCTGCTCTAGCCTCTAATTCTCCCATTCCAGCGAATGAGATTAATTACGTCTTGCTGTCCTGCATAAGTGAAACCCACTTGAAAAAGAGAAAGAGAAGTTTCAGAAATCTATAAGCAATGCTAGGCGCTAGTTTTGCTAGACCAGATCTACGAAATTGATATATTCAATGAGATGGCTGATTGCAGAAGGACATCTGAAGAAGCTGACTCATATTCAAACACCCACCTACCGATTACCGCATTACTTAACACGCAGATTATGTAAACCAGTTCAATACACCAAGCGTTTTCCAAACATCAAATATGAGACCATGGACACACACTCACACATTTTATATTTTACTGAACCGTTCACCGATACACTGCTAAAACAGAATAAATGTTCACAGACAAATGAAACTAATGACAAGATTATGAATTTTCTGGAAAAATAAAGCAAAGTACAAATTGGTCTGGCAAGAAACCGAAACCTTACTACGCTGTGTGACTCCCAAGAAGCTGACAGATTAGGTTTTGGTAATAAAGAAATAGCACTTGAGTGGGTCTGCGTTCCTAACGCTTGTGGGGAAGCTTACAAAAATATAGTCCTGAAGAGATAATGAGAGGGATTATAATAACACAGAGAGCAGTGATTTGATTACTTACTTGTAACTTTAATCAGTGATTCTTTGAGTCTTTGTTCGGCTTTCGCCAGCGACAAACCAGGTGTCAGATTTTTAACTTTACGCTGTTCGTTGGATCGATTCTCGAGGAGTGTAAACTCTGCCGAGAGTATGCAAAGAATTCACCCTTGCACTTTTTTAGATAAAAGATACCCCGTGAGCTTAAACTATTGCAATTTGTGTAATCTAGGGGTGCTGACAAAATTTCTGGAACAGAATTTGATTTTTGGCCATAAATTAATTTCCTTATTTTAGAAATTGAGAAATTAAAAATTTTAACTTCTAATTTTTTTTTTCAAATTTATTTCTGGAATAAATCTAGAAATAGAAAAATCAAATTACGTTACCACACGGAATTCTGTTCCAAATCTGTTCCGGAAAACAGAGAAACAGAAAAATAGAGAAGTATAAATTTTATTATGCGCGCCCTAGGCATCAATCCCTCTCTCCAAATGAAATTCCTTGTGATCATCATGTTCTTTTAGATTTTTTGACATTAATCTTCATACCTCCTTGTCACGGACCTTCCAAACATCCCTGTCTAATACCACCAACAATATCTTGCCTCTACCTATACGCCAAACGATGTCCGCATAAAAAATTAATAGAATACAACAGTGCACGGACATAAATCTAAAATGACCTTACATCATTTCATTTCTTGAATTTGTGTTCTACAAAGCACGTAAGGTTGGAGAAAATGATCCAAAACCTTAAACCTATTGCATTTTTGCCAGTTTAATCCTCAATCTTTCGATTTTGCCAATTAATTCCTAAGCATTTTTAATATTTGCTAATTGAATTCATCTATCCAATTTTAGCCAGAAATCACTAATGTTAACGACAGCTGTCCTTCATGGCACAACTAGTGCAGACATAGAAAATTTTCATAATTTTTCCAAAAAATTTCCAATTTTTATAATTTTTTATATCTTTTTTTTTTTTTTTTGTCTTTTCCTATTTTTATCAAAATCGCTTGCCAACCCTCCTTGGTCACAGGCAATGGCTATAGGTGAGGGCTTTTCGACCCTTGCAAGGGTCGTGACCTTCACCTTTGGCCTCACGCTATAGTGCTCGCGATATCTGGGCAAGGGCCATGACCCTCAGACATGATCAACAAGGGCTTCACGGCCCTTGCCGCGATCCCTCGCCTAGTGGTTGGCGAAGATCGGCCGTGACCCTAGTTGGACTTGGTAGGAAAAAAAGGTAATAAAAAGAAAGAAAAATAAAAATATAAGAAATAAAAAATTTTAAAAATTGTTCATGTTAGTGTTGGTCATCTTACGTGACACTAATGATCCACATTGGTGGATTTCGGTTAAAATTGACTGGATTAATTCAATTGATAAATTGTCATGAGATTTAGGACTCAATTGGCAAATTAAAATGTTTATGCCTAAAATGACAAAAATATAATAGATTTATGACTTTTTGAACAATTTTTCACGTAAAATTTTCATTGTAAACTGCTTGCGGCAACAAACCTCCATTAGCAAGCACTCCCTGTATCGAAAAATAAGGCATGACGGCGTAGGAAAGGTTATGTTGGAAAAGATTGATATGATATTGTTTAGGAATGCTGAGAATCCACGGCTCACAAAGAGGATGTCGGGAGGGAGGAGAGATGCAAGAGAATAGAGTTGACAGTCGCAAAGTATAACTCATTTCAGGGAAAAAATTCTTTAGTTTTCTTGCTCTTGTTCTTGCCTTGATTGGGCTTTGGTCAGGACAGTTGATTAGTTGGGTAATGTAAGTAATTTGCTCATTTATTTTAATTTATGAGTACCATCTGGATGATAAACAAATATCACAATTTCCTCTCATTAGTATCTTTTCAAAAGTTTAATATATTCAACATGAGTTGATTGTTTATATGAAATTTGTGATTAACCATTGTAGAACATATAAGATTAATATATTATTTAATAATAGATGCTGGGTAAGATAAAGAGATTTTCCTCAGACTTTTCATTTTAAAAGCCAATAATACGACTAATAAGTCAGCATTTGTCGTGACCCTCCCGAGGTGAGATCCTTGAGGTGGTTAACAAATTGCCAAGCGAGCGTGTACGGTCTATCTTGCAAGGCGGCACTTACAATTGGCTCACATTCTCCCAAACCCTATCAGTCATGATTTGATTTGACTAAGTTAATTATAATATTTTTTTATTTTATTTTTGGAACTACTATTAACCTATCGAAGGCTGATTAGTGGTCAAGTAAAACGCAACATTGGTGACATTACTCTGGAAGCACAGGTTGGCATGCGTGCGCCCATGGCAGTTATCATCGTGGCTCAGAGAGAGGACTCTGCCTACAGAGTCCTAAACCGTGGCCTAGGAGCTTCTTCCCTCTGTTTTTCTTTGTCAATTTTCGTTCTCTCGCCGTGCTCTCAAAAAATTCCCCCAAATTCTAACGCTTTCCCTTTTTTTTAACCTTACTAATGCCCAACCGGATCCCTAAAGAAAAAAAAAGTACACTTTCTTCCCTCCTCTTTGAGTAGTCTCTAGCTCACGCCTTCACTGCCTCTATTTTTTGTGTGTTCAGAGAGTTTGCCTGTTGCCGCTCGTTTCATTACTTCATGTCTCTGCTCACACTCCATTATTCCTTAAATTCTGCTGCATCATCTCTCTCTCTCTCTCTCTCTCTCTCGTTTCTGTCCTTCCTTCACGTCTTGTGCCATGCCTCTCTATCTCTGCCCTTTCTTTTCAAACTTGCCCATTTCTCTTCTTTGATTTTTTTTTTTTAATAAGTGCAATAGAAATCCTGAAATTTGTTAAGAATATGTCGTTAAACCCTAAAACTTATAAAAATTGCAATCGGGACTTAAAACTATGTAAAGTTTGTGCAATCAACTCCCTCCGTTAATTCTATCCAATTTACCTAATAGAAAATACTGACTTAGCTTTTTCTATTCATTTCTCTCTCCTACATGGCAAAGAGTTTATATGAAGAAATCTACATGTGCAAAAACGACGTCATTTAATGCTTGCCCCAAATTTGCACTTTCTAATTGAAGTCAACATAATTTTCTTTTAAGTTCTCTTCACATCTTCGTCCGAGTGACCTTTTAGTTCGTGGAGTCCGCTTTTTCTTCATCGAGTCCTCTTGTTCTTCATCCAAGTGTCCTTCTTCTTCTTCGTCAAGCCTCATTGGGCAGTTCGTTTTGTGATTCTTGGCATGATTGGCGAGGCAAAAGCACTTTCGACAAGTGCTATGCGACGGAGTTCCAGGAAGCGACGACTTAAGAAAGGAGGAGAGCTAATTGTTGTTAGTGAGTTGGGTGGCCAGTATGAAGATAGTTTTGAGGATGTTAAAGCCGTAAGCAATTGAGAAATCTCGTCGTTTCCATTTTCGGGATACTGGTATGCTGCATGCTTTGTAAGAGCTTGAGAAGATGCTGCCACTTTATTGTTCTGTCGGGATCAGCGACTTGTGTACAGAATTCATGCATCGTTTTTTAGCTTGTCAGTGGCCGTCATCCAGCTTCTTCTCTTTTTCATTCTTATTAATGATCTCAGAGTTGAGTATTGATTTGTGTTAATTCAATCTCATTGATAGATGAATAATATTAGAAGTGGAAATGGAGGTTATCAAGCAGAGCTAGCCGTTCTTACCTATTGCCACAATATTAGAGAAACAAGTCGAAGTTTTGGATTCTTCTTGTAAATTTCCAGAGTTTCTACATTCCTTAAATACTGTTTAGCGATCTTTATTTCAAACTCAATTGCAATTCTTCTAGCGGACATACAGAAGTAACAATCGTGACAACTGAGGCTCTGCCATTTTGTTTCTAGGCAGGCATGAAGGATCTAAACACGGCCGTCTTAATTCCACTTTTCAGCTTGATATGTAGTGGATAGACGATCTCAGCTTGGTAAAACCTGGAGTTTTTGATCGCATAGGAGAAAAAGGAAAAGATACGATGAAATAAATTTTCAGTCACGTTCTCTTTTATAAACAACATAAAATTGACTGCAAGATCCGACAGCATATGATTTGCACCTCAACCTATTAGGGTCGATGAACTCAGGTGTACAAAGATGAAAGTAAGCCGGTCATTCTAAATGAGAAATGCTAAATGTGTACCCAAAACACTACGGTGTGGAGTTTTGCTTTTCGATTGATTTGATAAGATCATTTCGAGTGCATGAATTGTAGAATTATTTGGTATTAATACCAACTATTCCAAAAGTTTAAGTTATAAAATTCAAAGCATTTAATGATTAGATATTATAATATTCCACCTCAAACGTAGGTTAGACTTTTGCTAAATACTAAAGTGTGAATGGAAAATATAAAATTACTGATACAAATAAAAAGCTTAAGATCTTTTATTTTGATATCATATGTCAAGGCCAGCTACGGTTTAATATTTATATATTATAATATAAATAAAAAACCCAACCGCGCGTGACAAGACGAAGTCATTTATGGATTGTCATATATATTAGTATCTCTCTTCCCCATAAAAACCCTTTGGATGCAACTAGAAAGACTTTTTCTCGTTGGGGGAGGTGTGGCCGAGGCGGTGGTGTTGGCGGTATCTTCAGAAAGCTCGTCATTTCTCGAACGGTGCTTGTCGGTCTTGTGAGCCAAGAGGAGCCACACATGAGTGATGAGCTCGCCTCCTCTTCTCAATAGCTTGCCATGGTGATACACATGACACTTGGATGCTCCATGACACAGCATCTCCACCCAGATGCCGCTAATGAGCTCCCACTTGTTGTCCATCGACCTTAGGTCGACCACAAGCTTTTGCACGTCCAACAACACGTGCCAGTCGCGAGTGATCCTCGTCTCCTTGCTTGGTTTGACGGGGGGTGGCACCTCTCCATCCTGTGACGACAGTGTGCTAATTGCGTCTTTATAGTCTCGGTACCTTAAGAAAGGCCTCAGGGTGCAACAAGCGTACTCCAACGTAACGTCGGCAGTGTTGAGGGACAACATATAAGGATGCCGAGCCAGGAGGTACATCATGTAGTCCGATAAGAGTTTGCTTCCTCTACAAGCGGCGGAGTTCTCGCTCTCCAATGTGTGCAGGATTTGCGTTGCGATGTGCCAGATAATGATGCTCTTATCGAATATCTTCTCGATGCTACCGCTCAGTCCTTGTTTCTCTTGGACGTTTTGAGTCTCGAGCGTCCACTTGCCTCTTTCTTTGAAGGGCTGGTAGTGTCTTTTCTTCTCTAGCTCCGCCATCGTTTGAAGCACCAGCACCTTGAGGCACGAGGGGATGGCCTGGCGGGAGCAAAACGGACCCCACCTGGTAGTCTTCCTTTCGTCAAACCAATCAAGTACCGTGGCAATGGGCTTCGGATATTCTTTGTTTAAGAGGTTGGAATCAAACAAATTGAGCTGCCGTATCGACCTCGACCATCTTTTCTTCCTCATGCACCGATCGGCTAGGTATGGAAGGAGCCTTTGGACGAGTGGTACCTTAAGGTGCATACTCATCTTCACCACTGCCCAATCCGAAAAAGGCAGCACCATGATTTGATAAAGCTCGAGAGATGTGACTGCCATCAGTAATGCGTAGGTATAGGTGACATACATATCGATCAAGAAGGCATTCTTGAAGATGATGGCGAATCCACACAAGGCAGACACCAAGCAGAAGAAGCCGAGGAAGTGGCATATGAGGTCGAATTTGGTGTACAGAACGGGCGCTTTAGTGTAGAGCACATCGAACATGAAGTTCAGTTCGATCTCGGTAATGGTGAAAGCATGGTTGGCAGGGTAATCATCGATGGACATCCAATCGCGCGATATGTTCTCTATGAACTGAGGGTGGTACAGCCAGTTCACAAGGTGGGGCTTCAGACATTCAAACCGAAAGTAGGCCTTAAAGATGTCCTTTGCAGAGGCGAACTTGTCCTCCTCGGGGAACTCATTGAACTTTTTCCGAATCTCGGTTATTCCACTGATTTCCTCAGCGGTCACGCTCGAGTTTTCATCGTACACGGAGTGGAGAACCCAGGCCCACCCTACCGACTTCCCAATTCCAACCACGAACAAGAAGAAGTACAGCCATGAGACGGGGGACGAGCGGTCCCCACATCGAACGAGAATGCAAACCACTACGACAGCCGTGACCCCGATGTTGAGCATCTGTCTCAATCCCAGCCGGTTATCTTCCCCCGCATAGGCTGTCATGCCGTCTGCGTACCCGAGTTGCATCAGAAGCAACGGGGCCAATAGCCCTTCCAACACCACATCATAACCCGGATTCTCAAGATCATCGATGCGGACCACAGTAAGCTTGCCCAGCGCCATGGTTGCAAAGTAAGAAAGGAGCAAGTATGTGGCCCATACGGCGAATCTAGCCAAATTCGACGTCATATATTTCCGACGGCTACCTAATATTGCGAGAACAATTTGGCAGGCAAAGCTTAAGGTGAACAATAACTGAATCCCACACACCTCCCACAGGCCTTCTAACAGTTGCAACACGGGGTTCAAACTCATCGCAGCTTCGTTCAGGTGTGCTCACTAGACATCAATGCAAATGCAGAGTGAGGTTCACATTGCTTAGGAAGAACAATTACAAAAAGCTTTCACAAGACTGCACAAATTCATACAATATTGCATCCGTTAATTCTCTCAATCTATAAGAATCTCGCATTATTGAATTCAATAGTGTGCACATTGCTTAGAAAGAACAATTACAAAAAGCTTTCACAAGACTGCACAAATTCATACAATATTGCATCCGTTAATTCTCTCAATCTATAAGAATCTCGCACCATTGAATTCAATAGTGTGCACATTGCTTATCCTACAAGTTATGCATAAGTAGGACTCTAGATTTTCATTCTGTATTGGATGCAGCATATGTGTGAAGTGACCCACCGGTCAAACACAACGTGCGTAATTTTCTTTTTATTTTAAATACTTTATTAAGTTCTTTGTGTTTTACTTGTTGATGATGATTGTCAGGTGTTACAAATAGAAAGGAAGATTCACAATGCAAATAAAATTCCTTTTGATAATTTAAGTTTATTTAGTTCATTGGAAGTCCAGGCAACGAGAGTACGTAGGTAGATATTTTTGTTTTTCTTAAGACTGTTTGTTTACACTTAAGCAAAAATAAAAAAAGCATTTTTTTTGCCTGTCAAAATTAAAAGAATAAAAAATTATGAATAAACTACATATTAATAATTGAATATTGTGGAATTGTCAGGAGTTTTGAATTTTAAAAAGAATAATATTATCCGTGATCAGCAAAATTAAGAATTAAATGAAAAGTAAAAAGTAAAATAAATACAAACGATTATAACTATTCAAAATAGATTGATAGAAGGAAAAAGTCCCATCATAGTTATCCACTTTCCCAGCTCTTTCCATGTTCATCTCTCTTTCCTTTCCTAGAGTTGGTGATTGTATTTTCTTTTGCGACTCCACCTTCTATTTTCTTTCTTTTTCATTTACGATGTGATCATCTAGACCTTCACTGTAACATCCCAGGTCTCCATTGTACATATATTATCCGCTTTGGACACTAAGTCCTCACGGTTTTGTTCCTCTCAGACCAGCCCATACTAGCCTAAGAAAACGCATATGTACAGTTTAGATGAGACCCAAGCCTTATAATGTAGCCCAATACTCTCTCCTTAGGCAATGTGAGATAAGAGAGGGACTCCTTCCTTGTGCACGTCCAACTTCCTTGCCCACGTCCAAGGACAGCCGCTCGGGCCGTCACACTCTCCACCTCTTAATAGAATAGCGTCCTCGTTGTGGCTATAACTTGTAGAGAGCATGGTTAAGTGTACTAACCAACAAATTACAGTACGATAATCACTTGCCGAAACATCCAAAGCGCAGGGAGCATACATACATCTGTCCCTGAAGTAATATGGGTTAGTAAGCACGAACAAGCAATGCAAGCTAACTAAAATAACAAGCAAGAAAGAGGTGCAACACAACACAAGACTAGCGCCAGGAAACCTGAACTCGAGGGCCGATGAATCCCAGAAGCACGATTCAGAAGACAACGACACCGACTTCTGAAAAATTGGAGAAACTGAAGCTGAGAAAAGCAACGAAGATCTTTATCCTAATAAACATCGAGAAGGAACAAATAATAGGAATAGGTGACTTCCTCTCTTAGCTAGCTGAACACTGGCGTCTTAACAGATACAGCAATTGATAAAGTAAGAAAAAGAAACGCGAAGGAATAAACAAGGACAAAAAGATAAAGTAATATGATATGACATGGAGATTTGATTCTTTGCTGTCAACTTTCGGCTGAGCCTCTTTTTCTCTTTTTGTTTGGCCCAATCAGTACATAAACTTGTCTGAAGCTTCGGTCTCTATCTCTATGGTAACTCGTGATTCTCGTTCTATATTGCAGTTTTAGCTCTTGAATTGGGCAAATGATAGACTACTCTAACTCTAGCCTCGAGTCTCGATAAAATTACAAGAAGACTTCAGGTTCTTTTTATTTCCTGGAATAATTGACACAAATGGTAAATATTTGATAAGGAAACTATTTTAAAGAAATATGGTTTAATTCTCTAGTGTCTAGTAGAATTTTAGGAATGAGCTAAAAATTATTAGTGGAAGTATGGTGTCAGAAAATGTAAGGAAATTGTCGAATCAATCATAAACCTATTGTACAGATATCACTTCAATCTTACACTTTCCAATTTTGCAAGTTTAGTAACATTTGTTTGAAATTTCAATGTAATCATTTTAACCAGTTTTCAATGGAAATTGTTGACGTGGCGTTATGTCACATAGGATGGCCAAAAACGACTGGATTGTCATGTTAGCTACTTTCAACGAATTGATCAAAAAGATCACATTGGAATTTCATGCAAAAGTTTATGACTAAACTGGCAAAATTGAAAAGTTTATAACTAAATTGACATCTTTATAATATGTTTAGGACTAGTTGTGTTAGATACATTGAGATTATCTTTGCGATATTCTAGATATTTTAAATCTCTTTAATATTTTGGATATCTTTATGATTGATTGTAAAGACGTGTATTGGTAATGCGCATGAAACTTATTGAAGGTATTTTGATTATTGTTTATGCTTATTGCATTAATATTGCCATGTGAGATGTACTAACGTATAGGGTTGTGCCAAGACGAGGTAAGTTTGTATATCATGCGTGTTTAGGCTGCCTCTGAGATGAATTAGCATCCTAGTCGAGACTTAGGCTATTAACTCGCTGAGATTTATATCTCATCCTGTTGTTAATTGTTTTCAAGCCCGTAGTATGGAGAATCGTCGAGTGCAGTTTGGGGCCTCGACGAATCAAGACACGAGCATGCCTGGCGTCAATTTTGATTGGCCCTGGAGATAGTGAAGTTGAAGTTAACCCTGACCTTACTGACCCTTTTTTGCTTATTGGTCATTTAGGAGTTACCATTTTCTTGTAGACTCGTACATGTCAAACTCCTAGGGTTAACAAGTTGTTAAATAAATGCACCGTTTTTGAAATTTTTTTTGTTGTGTTTTGCTATCCCTACTCTTTGATGGTTGACTGGGTGGTTTTGTTAAATTCTTCCACATGCGTTTAATCGAAAGGTAAAAACGATGGATTGGCGACACATCCTGAGACGTCGCATTTGAATCAATCATTGAGGGATGTTTATGTGCTCGGGGCTTAGGGCATGACATGACTAGAGTTGACCGAAGTCGATTGATCGATCCGAAGGTATTTCAACATGCTGATTCCATTTTCGGCGTTATTTCATCCATATTTGTACTCCCAGTACTAGTTTCTTGGTATTTATTACATAAATTAGTGCATTTTCAATGAAAAAAATGGACATGCCAATATCCATTCAAATTGTATTGAATGGATTATATTATATTTTATGGACTCAAAAAATGTCAAGTTTTTTGAGAGGATGCAAACTTTTGGCGTTATGTCATTGGGGAAAATTGTGAGCCTACAAGTAGTGCTGAGGAAACTAGAGAAAAGCATATTGCAACAAGCATAAGATGTTCTCTTTGCTTTGTCCTTCCGACACCTTTCCTGCTCCTTCCTTTTTTACCGATCCTTTAGTGGATCTATTTCCTGAAGATATAGCAATCTAATCTTCCTCTTCAAAGTTGTCTTCTCCTAATATTGATGAAGGTACCTATGGTGATCCCACTTCGACAATTCTTGACCTGTCTGCACATTCCGTGGATTCTTCACCTTTGATCATTCCCTCTTCTCCTATTCATTGCTCCACCCAAGTAAGTCAACCTTTTGTTCAGTTTCGTGATTTTCATTGTTACACTACTATTGCTTCCTATCACTACATACAGAGAAGCTCGAACTAATCCTCTTTGGCAACAAGCAATGGCAAATGAGTTGCACGTGTTAGGCAAATCTCATATTTTTGAAATGATTGATTTGCCTTTTTGGAAAGTCAGCTGTAGGTTATAGATGGGTCTATAAGATTAAGACTAAGGTAGATGGTACGGTGGAATGCTATAAACCTAGACAAGTGGTAAAAGGTTTTACTTAGGAGTATGAATTGACTATGACAAGACATTTGCTCTAGTTGCCTGTCTTACTTTCATTTGAAGTCTTCTTCTTACTACCGCACCTATTGAGCAATGGCCTCTATTATAGATAAATGTTAAGAATGCCTTCCTTAATGGCGATCTTACTGAGAATGTAACATCCTCGATTTTGAACCCATAAGGACTGGCCATAAGGTCCAAAAAGGATCGATCATGGGCTATTGGCCATGGATGGATCGGTTTGATCAGTAAGGAATCATGGATCAGTCATGGTTCGACCAACCAATCGACCGACCGGTCACGAACTGGTCAAGGTGTTTGCTGTGAATTTTCTACCAACCATACCGATGGGATAGGATCACTAGCTCATAAGATGACCTTTTGATTATGAAGATTGGTTATGAGATGACTTTGGATCGGTGGATGATCATGGATTGATCCGATCGGTCACAATGCCTTGCCATGGGTTATTCCGCCAACTATGCACCGATACACAAACGATTCAACTTGACCAAATGTGATCATCTTCCGATCGAAAATGCATCATTCTCTATCTAATTCTTAGTGATTAGAAAGGAATCTTGAATTGGTGATGTCTGATCGTGGATCGGTAATATGTGGACCATGAACCATACATGTAACATCCTCAACTTTGAGCCCTTTATAGAGAGAAATCCGAACTCAGTTTCACCAGTTAAGCCTGGTTGCGTTCGGCTTTATTCGATCATGGCTTAGGCACGAACTTCAGGCCAAATAAGGTAATCGATTGTGGTTACACTCGATTGACTCCCGCCTAATGAGATGACCTTCTAACTTGATATTTCCCATGGTATATTTAATGTTCTTGGAAGGTAGCCTATTTAGGCATGATGACTAAGTAGGACACTTGGCATCATTAGTCTTACTCTTGAAATGTAATCATGAAATTCTGGATGGTTACATATTAAGAGAAAGTGAGTCATAAGCTCATTAATGGTAGGGAGTGACTCATGGCCTAGAAGAATGATGACAAGGGATCTTTGACAAGGGATCTTAAAAGCCAAGTAGGGGGCCACCCCTCCTTCTTAGACTTGCCACTTAAGGTTTCATAGGTTTTGACTCTCCAGTTTTTCAAAATTCCTAGACCTTCTCCATTTTCCAATTTTATAGATCTTTTTGTGGTTTGAATTTGGAGAAACTTTCTCCATGAAAGTTGTTCTAAACATCTTGATCTAAAACATACTTAAACTATATATTTTTCTGAGGTGAATGATAGGGACCAAAGCCCAATCATTCACCGTCTGGAATCTGTCCCATGTAGTGAAAACGGTGACTAGGTTGCCTTATCGAATTTTTATAAATTTTTTCCTTTCAAATTTAACCATGCTTCGAATGTTTTAAAAGACATCCATTTCTACAACATATAGAAATTTCAAAGATTTTTGTGAAGATTTGGATCTCAAAATGAGTCTCTCTCTCTCTCTCTTATTGTTGAATCTGCTAGACGGAAAATTTTTTGGGTTGTGTTAAGTGATTTGTTGCTCTTTCCACAGCATAAATGAGACTTGGCTTCCTCATGAAAAATTTCATTTAGGGTCTTATCTACAACATATTAAAATTTTATCATTTTTCGAGCCTATTTGATAAGGTATTGATGCTGATTTTGAAAAGTGCTCAAAACTGTTTTTACCCCAGGATAAGAGGGCCACACGCCCAACTTGGAAGGGAAGGGGGCTGCATGCCCAACTTAAGGAGCAAGGCTAATCTAGAGTCTTCTTAATTTAGGATAATGATGTATTAAATATCTTGGACTCTTGTTCTTCAATGCCAAGTTGAGGTGTCCTTTAAAGGAATTAGCCATAATCCTCATAACCTAAAAACTTGGAGATCAAGTTTGTAATATGAAGATATCTAGCCTAATGATTACTCAATATCCAAACATTAAATGTGAGAGGCTTAGTCATTGGCTTAGGTGTCCTCATAATAATTACATGTAATTATTTCATGATGACTCAACCCTTTAGATGGACTAATAGAAAGATGACCAAGTGTCGCCTCTAGGAAATAGACTTGCCACCCATCTCTTTAGCTTGCCACCTCCTCAACCTAGATTGTCAACCTACATGAAGATGATTGGTCCATTTGGAAATATTATCATGAGGGGTTTTCCTATAAATAAAGGCATTCCCTCCCCTCATTTCCACACCACCTCCTTGTTGGAGGTTTGTTTGTTAAAACAAACAGAGTGTTTTCTTTGTCCCACATAGAAAAAGTGGGAGGGAGTGGTCTAATTTAAAAGTGCGGGTTTTTCTTTATGTACATAAAGAATGATTGGATGGGGCTAGACCCCACCATACGCGCGTGCGGGTGCGCAAATAATTGCGTGATTTTGGTGCACTTAGCACGCCTGCGCGCCCGCAGTTTAATTAACACTAACCCCTTTGTTATTTATTCTAATTTTTATTTCTTTGTTATTAATTTTTAGTAAACTCAAAGGTTGTTTTTTATTTTGAGAATTTCGGAAATAAAATATATAAATGAAAATTCGAAATTTTATTTAAAAAATTATAATTATTCCGAATTTTGTTTGTGTCTTTTCAAGACAATCTTTGGAAAATTATTTATTCGGTTTTAACTTTTCCCAAAGGGTTGCAATTGTTCGTTTTCGATTTCTTCCGAAGAGTCGCATTTATTTATCCGAACAATTTTCTAAAGACGTGTTTGTTTGCAATTTTCACGAAGAGTTGCAAGACTGTTTCATATATATACTTGTCATTTTTCGGAAAGAAAAAGTGTGGTCATTTTTCGAGTCTTCTTTCTGAAAAACAGTAGCCAATTATTTGATTGTTTCTTAGAGAGACCCTGGAGAAATACTTGAATTGCTATCTAGTATTCTCATCCGAGACTTTGTTGTATCTTGGAGGATTTTTGCCGGTGACTATTAGCAACGTTGTGTGGCAAATAAATCCTTAAAGAAAGTGATATCACGCCTCAAAGTCCGAGTTGTTTTACTCGGTCTGATTTCATTATTCTACCCAATTTCGAAGCCATATTTCCAACAATTTTAAGGATTTATTTTGCTACAATAGAGTCAGAGACAATCAAAGTTATGAATCAAGATATGGTCAAACTGGACCGGTTCGATGGAAACAATTTTGCTCGCGGGAGGGACAAGATGATGTTTTTACTCACTACTCTGAAGATTTCCTACATACTGGATCCTAACTTGGCGCCTATAGAAGATCCTAAGCCTATTGCCGAGGGAGGACAGCCAAGTGCCGAAGCCATTGAGAGGGTTAATAAGGAAAAGAAGAAATGTGCGGAGGATGAATTACTTTGTCGAGGACACATTCTGAACACACTCTCTGATCGTCTGTACGACTTATTCACTGAAATGAAGTCATCTAGAGAAATTTGGAATGCAGTGGAATTCAAGTACAAAGCGGAGGAGCAAGGTACCAACAAATATCTAATCGCAAAGTATTTTGATTTCAAGTTTATTGATACTAAACCCTTGCTGGAACAAGTCCATGAACTGCAAGTGATTGTGAATAAGATTCGTGCCCTCAAGATTGATATTCCAGAAGCTTTTCAAGTTGGAGCAATTATTGCGAAATTGCCTCCAAGTTGGAAAGACTATGGAAAAAGGCTGATTCACAAGTCGGAGGACTTTACCTTGGAGCAAATACAGAAACATCTTCGCATTGAGGAAGAGTCACGTTTACGTGATAATTATGTTTTGTATAATTCCAAGGTGAATGCTGTGGATAAAAAACGGAAACTCGGCCAGAACTTCAAAGTAAAAAGCGGGGGGCATAAACTCAAGAGAACACAAAAGAAGCAAAATGGTTGCTATTTTGTTTGTGGCAAACAGGGACACTATGCCAAGGATTGCATTCACCGCAAGAGCATTTCAAAGGACAAGAACATTCCGGTGGTGAAAGCAAATGCAAATCTGGTTGAAGAAAATTATGTAGCCATGATTTCAAACATGTTTTCGAACATGGAAATTTCTGAAATCAATGATGCGATGGCTATGGTTTCTGAAATTAATTCTACCACTATCCAATCTGGTTGGTGGATAGATTCTGGAGCAACAGTCCATGTGTGCAAGGGCAAGTACATGTTCAAGCAATTTGAAGAGATTGTTGACTCAAATGTTCAAGAGGTCCTGATGGCGAATAATGTTCTTGCAAAGGTTGTTGGAAAAGGCACAGTAGAGATAGACTTCACTTCTGGAAAGAAGATAACTCTTCTTAATGTGTTATTTATACCCGAAATTAGGAAAAACCTAGTTTCTATTGATTTACTTTGTAAGAGGGGGTTTCGGGTTTTGTTTGAATCCGACAAGGTTATCCTGTCGAAAAATGGGCTATTTGTTGGGAAGGGTTATGCCAATGATGACATGTATTAACTGAGTATCAATAATAATATTTCTAGTTCTGCTTATATTGTCGAGTCTTCAATTTTATGACGTAGTAGGTTGGCACATATAAATATTCGTTATTTGAAGAATATGAAAAAATTAGACTTGATAAATTTTAATGGCGAATTTGATAAATGTGAAATATATGCTAAGTCAAAACTTACTAAGAAGCCATTTCCTAGTGTTAAAAGAAATTCAAATTTATTGGATTTGGTTCATAGTAATATATGTGAATTTAATAGTATGCTAACACGTGGAGGTAAAAGGTATTTTATTACCTTTGTGGATGATTGTAGTGGTTTTTATATGTTTATCTCATGAGATCGAAGGATGAAGCATTTACCATGTTTAAGAAATATAAAGCTGAAGTAGAGAATCAATTAGAAAAGAAAATTAAAGTTCTACGATCAGATAGAGGTGGAGAATATTTCTTAAATGAATTCTCTTCATTTTGTGAAGAACATGGTATTATTCATCAAGCTTTAGCACCATATACTCCACAACAAAATGGTTTAGCTGAAAGAAAAAATCGATCTCTTGGACAAATAGTTAATTGTATGCTTTCAAATTCAAAGCTACCAATTAATCTTTGGGGAGAAGCATTATTTAATGCATATTATATTCATAACATAATACTTTCCAAGAAAAATGACATAACCCCTTATGAAATATGGAAAGGTAGAAAGCCAAATTTGTCATATCTTAAAGTGTGGGGGTGCTTGGCATACTACCGAGCTCCAGATCCTAAGAGAACAAAGCTCGGTCCTAGAGCTATCAAAAGTGTTTTCGTTGGGTATATGATGAAAATAGTAAAGCTTATAGGCTTCTTGATTTAGAGTCCAATATCATAGTAGAATCGAGACGTTGAATTCTTTGAAAATAAATGTTTTATAAGTTTTGAAATTATTGAAAATAATTCAAGATCTATGGAAACTCAAAGTGATTCTCAAGAGAAAGAAACGAATGATTCTGAAGACATGATTGAACCAAGGAGAAGTACTAAAGCTAGGAAAATAAAAGACTTAGGTCCTGATTTTATTACTCATGTTTTTCTTGTTGAAGGAGATGGAGATAATAATGTGGTAAATAAATACTCTTTAGTGTCAAATTTAGAAGATGATCCTAGAAACTTTGATGATGTTATGTCTTCTAGAGATGTTTTTTTTTGAAAGAAGCTGTGAATGATGAAATGGATTCGATTATGTTCAATAATACTTGGGTATTAGTAGATTTACCAAAAGGATCAAAACCTATTAGATGCAAATGGGTTTTTAGAAGAAAATATCATTATGATGGTTCTATTCAAGCTTTTAAAGCTAGGCTTGTAGTTAAGGGATATAGACAAAAAGAAAGAATAGATTATTTTGATACATATGCTCCTGTTGCATGTATAACTTCCATTCGAGTTCTTTTTGCTCTAGCTTCCATTTATGATCTTTGTGTTCATCAAATGGATGTTAAAACTGCTTTCTTAAATGGAGACTTAAATGAGGAGATTTACATGGAACAACCGGAGGGTTTTGTTCTTCCTGGAAATGAAAGAAAAGTATGTAAATTGATTAAGTCTCTTTATGGACTTAAGCAAGCTCATAAGCAGTGGCATGAAAAGTTTAATTCGGTCATATTGTCAAATTGTTTCATCAATAATAGTGCCGATAGGTGTATATACTCTAAATTCACTAAAGATTATGGTGTCTTAGTGTGCTTGTATATTGATGATATGCTTATCTTTGGAACAAATATGACTGGAGTTAATGAGACTAAGAAGTATCTAACTTCCATATTTAAAATGAAGGATTTGGGTGAAGTAGATACTATCTTAAGTATTAAAGTTAAGAAAAATAGTGGGGGTTATTCTTTAAGCCAATGTAGTTATGTTGAAAAATTATTAAATAAATTTCAACATCTTGGTTTTAAAGAAATAAGTACTCCATTTGATTCCAATATTAAATTAAATTATAATACTGGTAGAGTGGTGGCACAATTAGAATATGCAAGTGTTATAGGGTCTTTAATGTATGCCATGCATTGTACTAGACCCGATATTGCTTATTCTGTATGCAAGTTGAGTAGGTATACTAGTAATCCAAGTACAGAACATTGGAGAGCTATTACTAGAATTTTTGGTTATCTTAAGAGAACTAAAAATTTAGGATTGTTCTACAATAATTATTCAGCTGTATTAGAAGGATACATTTATGCTAGTTGGATTACAAGTGTGGGAGATGAGTGTTCCACTTCTGGATGGATCTTCACACTAGCTGGAGGTACTGTATCTTGGGCGAGCAAGAAACAGACATGTATAACTCACTCAACAATGGAATCTGAATTTATTGTTTTGGCGGCAGCTGGGAAAGAGGCTGAATGGATTAGAAATTTGTTGTCGGATATCAAATTATGGCCTAGTCCTATGCCTCCTATTTCTATCCACTGTGATAGCCAGGCCACTTTGGCAAGAGCCTATAATAGCACCTATAATGGTAAGTCTAGACACATTAGTCTAAGACATGAATATGTGAGACAATTGATTAAAGATGGTACCATAACAATTGTCTATATGAGGTGAAGTAAAAATCTTGCCGATCATTTGACAAAGGCTTTACCAAGACATATGGTAATAACGACCTCACAAGAAATGGGGCTGAAACCCTTTAATTGAAATCACCAATAATGGTAACCCGACATTTTTCTAGAACATCACTAGTTACAAGGTTTAATGGGTAAGAACAAGTTATTGAATGTGATTGTTTGATACTGACATAGCCCTGATATGAGAAGTTAGTATCGTCTGTTACGTTTTGTAGGCTGAATTGAATTCTTAATGAAGTATGACACAAGTTTGTAGTGTCTTGATAGTAACAGAAACACATGGTAGATACTTCACCTATATGAGCTTAGAAGTGGTGCCGCTTCTTATGAAAGTGAGGATTGCTTTCTAGAGAGCTCATAAAACAGGATCAAGCACAAGGCCATAATAGTGCGCAGTAATATAGAACTTCTCGCTGAAACAAGAGGTTAGTATATGTGTGGTATGTTCGGTTCTATTACATAAAAATACAAGTTTAAAGCTAAGCTACTTGTCACTTTGATAGAGCTTTGATATACTTGCACTAAGTAAAGGTTTAACTCAAAAGAGACCTTTATGTATGTATATTAATCTTACTGAAATTTTGGCTGTATGATTTTTAAAATTTTAATTTTGAAATCCTTGTTTTACAAACAAAGTGGGGGATTGTTGGAGGTTTGTTTGTTAAAACAAACAGAGTGTTTTCTTTGTCCCACATAGGAAAAGTGGGAGGGAGTGGGCTAATTTAAAAGTGCGGGTTTTTCTTTATGTACTTAAAGAATGATTGGGTGGGGCTAGACCACACCATACACGCGTGCGGGTGCGCGATTTTGGCGCGATTATTTGGCGCACTTAACACTAATCCTTTTGTTATTTATTCTAATTTTTTATTTCTTTGTTATTAATTTTTTAGTAAACTCAAAGGTTGTCTTTTATTTTGAGAATTTCAGAAATAAAATATATAAAATGAAAATTCGAAATTCTATTTAAAAAAATTATAATTATTCCGAATTTTGTTTGTGTCTTTTCAAGACAATCTTTGGAAAATTACTTATTCGGTTTTAACTTTTCTCGAAGGGTTGCAATTGTTCGTTTTCTAAAGACGTGTTTGTTCACAATTTTTACGAAGAGTTGCAAGACTGTTTCATATATATACTTGTCATTTTTCGGAAAGAAAAAGTGTGGTGATTTTTTGAGTCTTCTTTCTAAAAAACAGCAGCCAATTCTTCGATTGTTTCTTAGAGAGACCCTAGAGAAATACTTGAATTGCTATCTAGTATTCTCATCCGAGACTTTGTTGTATCCTGGAGGATTTTTTCCGGTGACCATTAGCAACGTTGTGGGGCAAATAAATCCTTAAAGAAAGTGATATCATGCCTCAAAGTCCGAGTTGTTTTACTCGATTCGATTTCATTGTTCTACCCAATTTCGAAGCCATATTTCCCACACTCCTCTTCCTCCCTCACTCTCTCAACCTCA
The DNA here is from genome assembly GCA_014182725.1 of Eucalyptus brandiana. NCBI lineage: Eukaryota > Viridiplantae > Streptophyta > Magnoliopsida > Myrtales > Myrtaceae > Eucalyptus > Eucalyptus brandiana. Next base: position 30,942,753 of record CM024670.1, read on the forward strand.
CCCTCACCATCGCCCTCTCTCTTTCTTGTGGCCATGCCCTCTTGCTCGTTCGCCAGGCTGCACGTTGCTTGATCACCTAGGCCGTCCCTTAAAGTGAAGTAAAACTTACTAATATTTGGCTAGGACAATGTGTTACGCTATTGTGAGCGTGTAACTAGTCCTTGACTGAAGTTAATTGACTGGTTGTTGCTTGAAGTTGGGTTGTGACTTTGTTCCTTGATTGAGTTAAGTTCTTATTTGTTGAGCTTGACTCGTACTTTGGCTTGAATTGCTTTGAAAGAAGTCCGTTTTGTGTACATGTTTGATATGCTTCGAATATGCTTTGACTCAAACTAATTTAAAAAGTGTTTATGTGAAAATTTGTTATTTTCTTACCAAACCATTTCAAACTATTTCACGATTGCATGTATTACTTCATGCCTAGAGCCCCGAAAAGGGATTTTATCGGCCTTGAATGTACGTGGGATCACTTTGGATTAGTCCTTTCATGGTTGTCGCGACCTACCCTCGGGGGGAGGGAACAGGTTTAGGGGTATTGCCTAAAGGACGGGCCTAAGGCCCATGATTAGGCGACGGCTCTCCCAAGCCCATACCCCGCGTAACATTGGGATATTCTTAAGAGATTTTTGCATCAAAGGAGTCGCCACTAGCCTATTAGGGTTGGCTAGGAACCAAGTGAGGCATGGGAGCATGCCTCACTTCCTACGCAACCAAAGAATCTAGGGTCGGGGACTTGATTACACTAATTGACTAATTAGTGCCCTTTCGGTACCTAATCTTGTTCATTTTATCAAAATAATTTTTAGCAGGCAGCTTGAATTGATTTTATGCTTATCCACTAACATGTGAGGTGATCATGCAGGCACGCAATCATTAAAATAATAATCATAACTACCAAGATCCTAATTGCCATAAAATTAAGCACATGCCATCAAACATAATTAGATATGCAAATTAAACGTGCAATATAATTAATATACGAGCACATAAAAGTCTAATTACGCTAAATAGCAATACATGGCAAATCCTAATCAAATCCCATCATTTTCGGATTTTTGATATTTTTGATATTTTTGATATTTTTTTAATTTAATTTTTTTAAAATTATTTAATTATTTTAATTATTTTTAATTTTTTTAAAAACTATTTTCAATATTTAATATTTTTTTTGGATTTTTGAAATTGTTTTTTAATATTTTTAATTTCTTTTTAAATAATAAAATAAACTAAAAAATAAAATTCGGGGTCGGGCCGGGTCGGGTGCAGTCGACTCGACCCGGTTCAACCCGTTCGATGTGGGTCGGGTCCGATCGTAGACCGGACCCGATTTCGGCCTAGTCGATGGCAACGGGCCCGAGTGGGCCCAAAATTCTTTTTTTTAGTACTTTAGTCAAGGCCCAAAGAAAATTAAAAGACCTACCTATTTCCTAAGCCCGCGAGAGCAAACCCTACCCGGTTTGGAGGGTCGCTTGACCCGGTTCTGACCTGATTTGAGCCTCCTTCTCCAAGGCTTCTTAGCGGCACTGACACTGGGCAGAGGTGGCGGCGACGGCGGCGACGCAGCGGGTGGCGGCGGCACGGGCAGTAACGGCGCGATGCTGGTGCCGCGACAGGATCGAAGGAGTGGCGTCAGCGGCAGTGGGTAGCGGCGGCGTCGCGGCTTCGGGCAGAGGAGCAACTCGGACGGCGTCGTAGGGTCGGCCAGAGCGCGGCAGGAGGAGGCTCTTGCAGAGGGTCGCGGAAGCTCGGGCTGCAGGCGAGTCGGGGCATAGCAGTAGTGGCGCCGCGGCAGATGATGCGGCGGAGGGGAAAGACTCCTAGATCTGATCGAGCGTGATTAGATCTGGGCCTTTGGTGGATCCCCAGCGCGACGGGGCGGACTGGTGCTAGCTGCAGGAGCGGCCGAGATCGGCGGAGGGCGCGGAAACAGCGACAGCGGGGCGGAGCTTCAGACGGTTGCAGGGCGACAGTGGCGCGGCGACCGGTTCAGATCTGCTAGCGTTGGGGGGCGCTAGCGCGGCGTCAAGTGGGCAGAGGCAGGGACGCTGAAGGTGAGCTACTGCAGGGGTCGCTCAGAGGTGCTGTAGCGGCAAGTAGCGGAGCGGCGAGCACTGGACGGAGGTGGCGCGAGGTCAACGGGCGGCGCTCGGGCGGAGAGGGCGTCGGGCGATTGGTGGAGGTGGCGCGAGCGTCGGGTCGTCGCAGCTGCAGCAGGGGGTCACGGACGCGCGGGCTACAGGCGGGTCGGGGCGCGGCGGTGGTGGCGCTGGGCTCGCGGACGAGCGGCTCCGCCGCGCGGCGGCCGACGCAGTGAAGGCTTCGAGCGGCTGCGGGGCGAAGCCGCCGAGGCTCTCTTTTTCACCGCCCCCGTTTCTCCTCTTTTTTTTTTTTTTTTTTTTTTTCGCTCCCTCCCTGTTCTTCTCTCTCCAGCTGTTTTCTCCCTGTCTGTCTTTTTGTCCTGTTGCCTCTTTTTTGCAGGTTTCGCGTGCGGAACATGCTGGAGGAGGACAGAGGCTAACATGGGCCGGGCCAAGAGGGAAAACGGGTTCAGCCCCTTCCATGTTTTTTTTTTGCTTCTTTTTTTTTTGTTTTTGCTTTTGTTTTTGTTTTCTTTTTTTTTTGTTTTTTTTTCTTTTTAGTGGCTAATTCATAATCTGTAGACAATTAAATCCTAAATGAAAAATGTGAAATTTTAGGTGTCAACAGCTGCCCCTCTTTGAATGGGAGCTCGAAGAGGTTCCTTTCAAAGACAAAAGACACCTAAATTATTTTCACGATAAACCTAGGTGCATAAGCATGTATTAGGTCAAAGGAAAGAACTCATAACTATGGAAGCACGTCTTGTCAATAAGAGGGAGAAAGACTCCGGGTTACAAAGCTCTCCGGGCTACAAAAGCTCTCTGGGCTACAAAGCACACCGTGTCATAGGGAGAAAGACTCCGGGCTACAAAGCTCTCCAGGCTACAAAAGCTCTCCGGGCTACAAAGCTCACCGTATCATAGGAAGAAGGACTCTGGGCTACAAAGCTCTTCGAGCTACAAAAGCTCTCTGGGCTACAAAGCTCACCATGTCATAGGAAGAAGGACTCCGGGCTATAAAGCTCACCGTGTCATAGGAAGAAGGACTCCGGGCTACAAAAGCTCTCCGGGCTACAAAGCTCACCGTGTCATAGGAAGGAGGACTTTGGGCTACAAAGCTTTCCGGGTCATAAGAAGGGGGTTGAAGGACTCCGGGCTACGGAAAGCCCACCGGGTCGTAAGAAGGGGGTTGAAGAACTCCGGGTTACGGAAAGCCCACCGGGCCATAAGAAGGGGATTGAAGGACTCCGGGCTACGGAAAGCCCACCGAGTCATAAGAAGGGGGTTGAAGGACTCCGAGCTACGGAAAGTCCACCGGGTCGTAAGAAGGGGGTTGAAGGTCTCCGGGCTACGGAAAGCCCACCGGGTCGTAAGAAGGGGATTGAAGGACTCCGGGCTACGGAAAGCCCACCGGGTCGTAAGAAGGGGATTGAAGGACTTCGGGCTACGGAAAGCCCACCGGGTCATAAGAAGGGGGTTGAAGGACTCCGGGTTACGGAAAACCCACCGGGTCATAAGAAGGGGGTTGAAGGACTCCGGGCTACAAAAAGCCCACCGGGTCATAAGAAGGGGGTTGAAGGACTCCGGGCTACGGAAAGCCCACCGGGTCATAAGAAGGGGGTTGAAGGACTTTGGGCTACAAAAAGCCCACCGGGTCATAAGGAGATGACATGGTTTAAGGTTGACCATGAACCTTTGGAGATGGCATGGTTTAAGGTTGATCATGAACCTTTGGAGATGGCATGGTTTAAGGTTGACCATGAACCTTTGATTTTTAAGGAAGCACCCGCTAATCCCTTGAAAACAGCATGGCTTCACTGAGGAATCCTGTGAAACTCAACTTGGGCAAATGTCATTAGGGACGTCGTATTAGAAATATTGCAGCATTAATTAAATAAGCTAATCAAGCTAAGTCTGACTGCTTTGGAAAAACATTTTATTTCAATCAGCATCATGTGGCACAAAATTGTCATTTTGCTCGTGGATATATCATTGATCATCAAATTATCTAGGAGTCAAGCTTTTATTAGAATGATTTTTATTCGTGAAAAAGACTCATTAAGCATGCCAAACTGGAGCTTCTTAGTCAGAAAGGGCTTCTCACATACTCTCGATAAAATGGCTACTTGATCCCATCCATTCATGTGGGAAGTAACTGATTGCTGAAAGTATCTCACATAGCCTATGTCGAAGGCTTCGGGAAACATTCGCAATGAGCACAATCTGATCGATCAAAAAGGTCTTTTGAAAGGACCGCAATATAGGCTTGGTTAGGGCTTACACAAAGGAATGATTGCTTTGAGGCCAATAAAGGAACATTTGTCGCTATCTTCATGGGATTTACGAGTCGAGAACTTGGAAGATAGGACAAGATAGAATTATTTCCACTCCTTCAAGCAGTAGCTTCTTTGTGGTATTCTCATTTTCACTCAAATCATCCCAATCAGAAGAGACTTTGGAAGGGGGTTGTAATGTTGGCTTGGGAGAGGCTTGAAAGGCTCAAAATTTTCAATAGGGTTTTTAAGAGTTGGTGATCATCATGGCATCGTGACCGGGTCACTTGACCTTTCGAAAGAATTTGGCTTTTGAAACACAGCACATCTCGAGAGTTCATTCACTAATCATTTCTGCATGAGAGCTTTGCTCTTTTCTCTAATTTCCTTTGTCCTTTGCGATGATTTTTTTTCGCAGGCACTTGGATTTTGATAATTTTTCTTTCACATAAGATGTGACCTTTTGGATCTTTTTCTTGACAGGCATTGGCCTTACTTTTACCAGGCACACTACTTTTTCATGCCCCCTAGTTTGTCGAGCTTTTTGCTCTTTGAACTTTGGTAGCTTTTGACTTTCGAGATGCTTTTCACATTTTCCCGTGATTGTCAATTGTATTTGGTCAATTCTTATGCCTTGCCCCAGTGAAGGGAAATGACCATCGCTCGGGGTTTGGAAATGAATAATTAGGCCCAAATTGGTTAAAGCAATGGGTATCAGTGTTTGGGTGGAGAAGGAAATGCTCTTCTTCACCTTGGGATGAGTCAAGCTCCGATGAGAATTCCTCTGAAGCTACCAAAAGAAGATTGATGTAAGTGAAAGTAATAGAATCTTTCTTAACCTTTCGTTTTACAACACGACCGTAACCTCCTATATTGCCCCAATGTAGGGTCGTTCTCGATAGGGGTACTTTGAAGGATCATCTTCTTTTTTTTTCAGCCCAAATGGGTAACAAGAGATCAGTGCAATGCTTGGGATTGATGAAGGAAACGCCTTTATCATTTCGATCTTTGCACTCAATACGAATGAATCCTTCGTCCTAAGAGAAGGTCTTTTTTCACTCAACTCTCAAAAGTGTTTGAAGGACGTGTTTGGAAATGAGCTTGCCTTTCTTCATCCTAAGCACTTCTCATTTGGCATGGTTAACATTTCCATTTCATTCTGCCGAGATCATTTGAGTATATCAATCTCCATAGGGAATTTTGATTCAAAATGAATAATCCACAAGACAAGAAAACAATTTTGAGATAGAAAGGATGCTCAAAAGGTTTGTAATTTTTCTTTTCTCATTTTTGTGCTTGTCTCTAAGAAAGCGCCAAAGGTTTTTTTTTTTTTTTTTATGGAAATTTTCTGTTTTTTTTTTAGTTAAAAAAAGGATTGAGAAGAAGGGTACTTACCCGCAAAGCATGGCGACCCGATAACCCTCAAAGAATGTAAAAGAATATGTTAGCACAAAGATCTTTCGGGATTGAAATGTTGGAAACGATACATTATTTCCCTTCACTCGCTTTTATCCTTTGAGGGCTAACATCTCTTGGATTCACCCTTGTGGATATTTGGTAACTTGGCATTACCTTTCACTTACATTTGCCCTTAAGCATTTGATGTCTTCCCTTCAAAGGAAAGAAAGAATCATGTCAGAGACGCTATCCAAAATGAGCAATTGGAATCGACACCATTTACCCTTCATGCGTTTTCGTTCTTCAGGTATGAACTTTGCTTGAAGTTGCTAGAATTGATTAAAAAACGGCTATATGGCCCTGATTTTATCCATAAAAAGCACTTATTTATTGTATACATACAGCAATTCACAAAGTTTGATTCCTGTTTTTTTTTTAGATGCTCTTTTTGAAGAGATGTTTAGCTAACAAGAAGCTTGAAAATTTTATATATGGATCATGAGATGCGTTTTTCAAGATTTTGCTTTGAAAGGAGAGTGGGTGCTCCTTGTTTCCACATCTGAGGATATTGTTCTTTAGATGCTTTGCCCACTTATTGCCTTGATGGAAGGCGTTGCTTCTACGGTCAAGGTGCAACATTTTTCCCATTCATCACCCTTCGTTCTGTTCGAGTTTGTCCTGTATCAAAGAAAATGACATGTCATTTTTTATGCTGAAGAGAATCAAGTTTAGGAATGAGATACATCCTTTTCAAAGTCGGGCGATCAACATCCCAAGGTATCTCTCATGGAGGAATATTGCCCCTTTGTTTCATTTGAATCTTTTTTTGTTTGAGATGAAACAGGACTTAAAAGTGCTCCATCGTGTTTGTTGGGAACGTTACAAAACTTAGCGCTCTTGATATCTCCTTGATAATGAAAAGAAAGTCATGTCAGAAATGGCATTAGAAATGAATAACGGGAATCAATACAATTTACTCTTCCTTCAATTTCGCCTTTTGGATGCTTGGCAACTCCATTCATTTGTCTCATCATGCAAAGTGAACAAGATCAATGGGTTGTTTAGGCATCTAAGAAATTTGCGAATAACAAAACTTCCTAGAATGGAATTCAACTTCGTTCCGCCTCTATGGAAAATTGGTGTCGAGGATGTTTCGACGCATGCTTACTCCTCAAGTTCTATAAGTCTACACTTTTATCTTTTATAATGAGCAAATGTTGATCTCAAATAAACTCATCATCCTATTGAAGAAAGCGATTTTGTGAAGAGAGGGCCTTAAGCAAAGTTTTTTGAAATTCATTTTGGAAGGTAAATGTATAGGTTCACTTAAAACACTTCTGAATTTGCTCTTTTTTTTGTGTTTTTTTTAAAATGATGATTTCTGAATTCCATCATTAAAAATGTGAGTCGCACGATTTACAAAAGCATCAGTTGGATTTGCAAATCAAAACCCAAAACGGAAAACATGTTTCTTAACAAGAATAAAGACTGATAAAATACAAGAGACTCTTTTATAGATGAAAGTAAAAAACAACTCTTGTCCTAGCTCTAGAATTCAGTTCCTTGAATGGTCACCATGAAAATGTCAAAGAGCATCGCGCATAACCTGCAAAAAGACGACAATGTCAATATGTGAATAAGAGAAAATGATATTTTAATGACATCGCTTCTTACAATAAAATCGAGGCGACGATACATGCCCCACAATCCTTATTACAGGACTTTAGTATTTCACCAAGATTTTATCATAAGAAAAAACATCATTAAAATTATCAATTCACGACCATGAACCGAATGTCCACTTTTATTCTAAAAGTTTCATATGCAAAAGTGTCATTGATTTTTGAAAGATTGATTTGTGATTTTACTCCTAAAAAAATGAAGTGATTTCTATTTTGAGGAATTTGTACACAAAATGATTTGCATTATAGTCCCAAAATATGAGAACAAGAGAATTCGATAAAAAAAAATGCAATTTCAATTTTTTTTTTGCCCCAATATAAAATCACAACTTGAAAGTTTTTTTTTCTAAATGATTTTGAACCCATAACTATAAATTTAAACAAAACCATGTGTTCAACAGGGCCAAATCAAAATGTTTAGAACTTGCATTCAAATGCTCACTTGTCAAAAGTGATTGCTAATTTTTCAATCATAAGCTTACATTACCGAGGGCATTCGATTGATTTCCGCGAATTTCAAGATGAAAATGCAATACAAAATGAACAAATAAAAAGGAAAATGACACTTACAATGGATGTCGACCTTTGTCCTTTTTTTTTTTTTTACATAGACATGCACATGAGATGTGGTTCGATTTCTACTCTATATGGCTCAAAATGAAGCCATGGGATCACAGGACTGAACCAACAGGCTCATGGCTAGGTCGTGTTACCCATGACTCCGGCTTCGTCAAACAACCGACCCGTGTCGCATGCTCGCAGACCGGGGTGGGTACCTTCAACGTGAAGAAAGAAATTTCGGGGTAGAGATGGGCGACTCGTACTACGCGGTTGTAGTCGGAGTGGTATCCACATCAACACCATCCTAAGTGATCCTATGCGGCTCAGGTCCGGCGGCAGGTTGTGTGTGCTAGGGTGTAGTGCAATGCAAAAGATACATGCACAACAATTTATAGGCAAACAACACTCCGTACATAAAAAATAAACCATACATTCCAACACCTCCCTGCAAGACAAAGGTGAACAAACACTTCCCCTTATACCTCCCATTCTGCAAAAAATATTTAACACCTTTAGTGTTAGGAACGTACCTGGAATCCTCGCTGCCAAACAAAAATATTTTTGAACAAGATTAATTTTGGCCTAAGTCCTCTAAAGTTTAAAACCAAGTCCCCAGCGGAGTCGCCAAGTTGTCGCGACCTACCCTCGGGGGGAGGGAATAGGTTTAGGGGTATTGCCTAAAGGACGGGCCTAAGGCCCATGATTAGGCGAAGGCTCTCCCAAGCCCATACCCTGCGTAACATTGGGATATTCTTAAGAGATTTTTGCATCAAAGGAGTCGCCACTAGCCTATTAGGGTTGGCTAGGAACCAAGTGAGGCATGGGAGCGTGCCTCACTTCCTATGCAACCAGAGAATCTAGGGTCGGGGACTTGATTACACTAATTGACTAATTAGTGCCCTTTCGGTATCTAATCTTGTTCATTTTATCAAAATAATTTTTAGCAGGCAGCTTGAATTGATTTTATGCTTATCCACTAACATGTGAGGTGATCATGCAGGCACGCAATCATTAAAATAATAATCATAACTACCAAGATCCTAATTGCCATAAAATTAAGCACATGCCATCAAACATAATTAGATATGCAAATTAAACGTGCAATATAATTAATATACGAGCACATAAAAGTCTAATTACGCTAAAATGGCAATACATGGTAAATCCTAATCAAATCCCATCATTTTCGGATTTTTGATATTTTTGATATTTTTGATATTTTTTTAATTTAATTTTTTTAAAATTATTTTAATTTTTTAATTTTTTTAATTTTTTAAAACTATTTTCAATATTTAATATTTTTTTTGGATTTTTGAAATTGTTTTTTAATATTTTTAATTTCTTTTTAAATAATAAAATAAACTAAAAAATAAAATTCGGGGTCGGACCGGGTCGGGTCTAGTCGACCCGACCCGGGTTCAACCCGTTCGATGCGGGTCGGGTCCGGCCGTAGACCGGACCCGATTTCGACCTAGTCAGCGGCAATGGGCCCGAGTGGGCCCAAAATTCTTTTTTTTAATACTTTAGTCAAGGCCCAAAGAAAATTAAAAGACCCACCTATTTCCTAAGCCCGCGAGAGCCTAGCCCAATTTACCTGAATCTGAAACCCGGCCCGAAGATAGACCTAAGCCTGACCCACTTCGAAGACCAAACCCTACCCGGTTTGGAGGGTCGCTTGACCCGGTTCTGACCCGATTTGAGCCTCCTTCTCCAAGGCTTCTTAGTGGCATTGACACCGGGCAGAGGTGGCGGCGACGGCGGCGGCGCAGCGGGTGGCGGCGGCACGGGCAGCAACGGTGCGATGCTGGTGCCGCGACAGGATCAAAGGAGTGGCGTCAGCGGCAGTGGGTAACGGCGGCGTCGCGGCTTCGGGCAGAGGAGCGGCTCGGACGGCGTCGCAGGGTCGGCCAGAGGGCAGCAGGAGGAGGCTCTTGCAGAGGGTCGCGGAAGCTCGGGCTGCAGGCGAGTCCGGGCGCAGCGGTAGCGCGGCGGTAGATGATGCGGCGGAGGGGAAAGACTCCTAGATCTGATCGAGCATGATCAGATCTGGGCCTTTGGTGGATCCCCAGCGCGACGGGGCGGATTGGTGCTAGCTGCAGGAGTGGCCGAGACCGGCGGAGGGCGCGGAAACAGCGACAGCGGGGCGGAGCTTCAGACGGTTGCAGGGCGACAGCAGCGCGGCGACCGGTTCAGATCTGCTAGCGTTGGGGGGCGCTAGCGCGGCGTCAAGTGGGCAGAGGCAGGGATGCTGAAGGTGAGCTACTGCAAGGGTCGCTCAGAGGTGCTGCAGCGGCAAGTAGCGGAGTGGCGAGCATTGGACGGAGGTGGCGCGAGGTCAACGGGCGGCGCTCGGGCGGAGAGGGCGTCGGGCGCTTGGTGGAGGTGGCGCGAGCGTCGGGTCGTCACAGTTGCAGCAGGGGGTCACGGACGCGCGGGCTATAGGCGGGTCGGGGCGCGGCGGTGGTGGCGCTGGGCTCGTGGATGAGCGGCTCCGCCGCGCGGCGGCCGACGCAGCGAAGGCTTCGAGCGGCTGCGGGGCGGAGCCGCTGAGGCTCTCTTTTTCACTGCCCCCTGTTTCTCCTCTTTTTTTTTTTTTTTTTCGCTCCCTCCCTGTTCTTCTCTCTCCAGCTGTTTTCTCCCTGTCTGTCTTTTTGTCCTGTTGCCTCTTTTTTGCAGGTTTCGCGTGCGGAACAAGCTGGAGGAGGACAGAGGCTAACGTGGGCCGGGCCAAGAGAGAAAACGGGTTCAGCCCCTTCCATGTTTTTTTTTTCTTCTTTTTTTTTTGTTTTTGCTTTTTTTTTTGTTTTCTTTTTTTTGTTTTTTTTTTCTTTTTAGTGGCTAATTCATAATCTGTAGACAATTAAATCCTAAATGAAAAATGTGAAAATTTAGGTGTCAACAATGGTCCCGGTGCGATATCAAGGTATATTGTTCCCGAGCCATGTTCAACGTCTCGGTTCTGGCAAGTCATTCACACACTTGTGCATGGCATGCCTTCGGGCCCTTGAACTAAAAGTGAAGATAAAAACCGGATTGTGATGCTTGATGCATAGACACACAATGGACTAATTTATACCGTCGACCGATGAACTTGGCAACTATGCCCCCTTGCCAACGGGATGCCTCCACGCCAGCAGGATGCCTCTTTAATAAGAACAAGATGCCCCTACACCAATGGGATACCTCGTCAGAAGGACAAGATGTTGTTATAATTATAGCCGTCACCCTTCGATTAGGGGACGTTGCTCGATTAAGTTCGGATGCCCGGTGAATTCCAGAAGAGTTGATGGATTTCGACTATTAATAAATAAATATTGTGTACAAGAGTTCCTCACATTATGAAATGGATTTTGGTTATGCTTGCATATAAGTGAGGCGTGAGCATATTATGGAATGGATTTTGTTTATGCCGGTATAATATCGAGGGAGGCGTGAGTTCCTCATGTTGTGGGTCAATATCGAGTTATGCTTGCATATTGTTGATTAAGGATTTATCATGTTTCATTCAAGATAAAGCTTTTATTTTGCTACCGATTTATCATTGACTAATGTCTTGGATGAGTTATATGCTTGTTGATAGGCGAGACATCCTCCTACCCGGAAATTAGTGGGCTTTACTTACTGAGTCCACGACTCACCCCATTGTTTTTAAGAATTGTAGGCATTGAGGTCTCCCACTAGTGCTGAAGTTGCAATCTTGCCAGACGAGTTAAGGTTTACCTAACCTTTGAAGTGTAGAAAATGTAGTGGTTGTAAATAGAATGGTCCGTGACAATGGGGCCTGTAAATTTAACTGATATAATTGTATATTTGCAAGTGATTATTTTCCTAGCTGTTTATTATTGTCTAGGTGTTGTTTGTAACACTTCTGCATGTGCTTAATGAAAAGATAAAAAGAAATGGGACGGCGATGCGCCTAGAACGTCGTGAAAATAACCCTTATTGCTCAAGACCCTAGAGATGGAATCACAGTTGTGACAATACAAATGGATCGGGTGTTGATTGGAATGAGCTTAGGGATCAACCCGGTTATTTCATCACTAATTCTAAGATCCATTAGTGCATTGACTTAGTATTATGGCATGGGTAGTCTTAGGATTAGCCTTGAATCGACCGAAGGACAACCAACCCTTTAGGCCGATCGACCATCCAAATGAACGATTCAGGCGAGTATGGAGCATGATGGCCGAATCTTGGGTGTACGCGATTCGATTTTTTGAGGTGTACCTAATTATCCATTTTCCGGCCTTGGAACCAACCTAGACGATAGATTTCTCTGGACTGCTTTCTTGAGGAAGAAAATGACAAAATAGAATTCTCTAGAACACCCTAGCATCTTCATGAAAGATGTTGACTTATCATTCCACATAAATTTTTCTAGATATGGTCATGATTATTAATGATTTACCTTGGGAATTAAGCAAAGTATCCAAGGGAAGTGTCCCAATAAAAATAGGACACATTGGAGCTAATTATGGCTATCTTATAGCCTTGATGCTACCTTGAGTTTCATAAGTTTTGATTTCCCAGTTTTTCGAAACTCCTGGATTTTTTCTACTTTCCAATTTTATAGAGCTCTTTGTGATTCAAATTTGGAGAAACTTCCTACATGAAAGTTGCTCAAAACATTATAATCTATAACATAGTTAAATTTCATATTTTCTGAGGTGAAATGGTTGGGACGAAGGCCTAATCAATCACCTTATAGAACCTGCCCAGTATAGTGAAAAAGGTAACCAAATTGCTTTTTTGAATTTTTATGAAATATTTCCTTTTCGAATTTGGACATACTTCATTCACAAAATTTTTTAAATGACATCCATATCTACAACATATTATAATTTCAAAGAGTTTTGTACAGATTTGAATTTCAAAATGAGTCTCTTTCTTTGACCGTTAAATCTACTTGATGGACGAATTTTTGAGTTGTGTTCAATGATTTATTTCCCTTCCCACATAATGAGTTTGGCTTGGATTCCTCATAAAAAAAAAATATTTTCTATGGTCTTCTCTACAGCATATTAGAATTTTAAAATTTTTCACGCCCATTTGATAAGGTAATGGTGTTGATTTCGAAAGTTGCTCAAAACTGTTTTTGTCTTAGAATAGGAGAACTGCACGCCCAACTTAGAGGGGAAGAGGGCTGCACGCCTAACTTGAGGAGGAAGCCAATCTAGAGACTTCTTGGCTTGAAGATAAGAATGCATTAAATGCTTTTAGACCTTAGTGTTTTAAAAAGAAGAAACTTGGAGAGTAAGTTGGCTAATGTGAACACATCTAAGCTTAATGATTGCATGAAATCTTAGTAATTAGTGAGAGAGGTGAGTCACCTACTTAGGTGTCCCCTAAAATCTTAGATGAATCTTAGGTTATGATGGCCCTAGATTCTAGGCTTGGTGAACAAGGTAAGGACCAACCGATTAGAAGAAAAAAGTAGGCATTAAAGGGGCTTATATGTCCCTTAGGCACCATAGGCAATAATGAGCCTAGATTGAGTCTTGGAGAGCAAACAAATAACTAGACCAATCACAAGCCAACATCAAAGGACCTAGGTGTCAACTCGAGAAGATAGGTAAGCCAACTCGTTATTTCGTCGTCATCATGAGTTTGCAATAAATATCTAAGAGGAGGAAGCCTACAAATAGGATGGTCCATCCTAACATTTTAAGGCTTTGTCTATCTCGCTTTTCCTCTCCCTTTCTCTCCTCTCTCTCACGCCCTTCTCTTCCAAGCCACCCTAGACGCTGACCGACCACCAAAGAAGTATCTTGGAGCTAGGTCCAAAAAGTAGTAAGTAGATTTTCCTAACTCTTTGATAGGGCGATGTGCTATGCTTATCAATTTTAGGATTATGTCATTGTTTGCTTGTGTTGGCTTTGTATTATTATGCTTGTTGTGTTTCTATCATTTGTAGTTGTATCGAGTAAGTTCATGATCTCGCGTGAGTGTCGAGCACACCTGGATGTCGAGGAATGGTCTCAGTGACTTTGGACATGTGCCGAGGTGGGTGCACGACTCATACTTGATCCCGGAACAATATTAAGGCATGTTGTTAGTCGGGACAAGTCATGGGTCGATGCCGAAGCTGAAGCGAACAGTTCCAAGTCAAGACCACAAGGCCGAATCGCATCCGACAAGAGTCTAACAAGGTATAAGAGTCATTCATTGATTCACTTTGCATGGCACACCTTTGAGCCTTTTATCCGGCTAAAAGTTCAAAGATAAAATGAATCGATTGATGCTTGAAACGCATGGACATACAATGGACTTATATGCTAATATAAGGGGATGTTGGGTCGTTGCCTAGGGTAAAGCTTTGGATGCCGTCTCGATATTGAGATTGTGGACAATGCCGGCCTGGTGAGGTCGATGCCTAGGGGTCGCCTTGGATGCCATCTTGATAATGGGATCGGGATGATGTCGGTTGCTAGGGGGGACCGATGCCCAGTTGATACCGGAAGACTCGATTAATTTCGACTAATATAATATTGAGAAAAAAAAAGAAATGAAAGTCCGCGAGTGGTCCATGACTAATACATGTGTGATCCTTGCAAAAGTTGGGTTTATTTTGATATGTATTATTAAGTCATTGCATCAATTTGAACATATGTTTGAATTTGGTCACTTAATGCTTGAACAAGTTTCATGAGATGCACGCATCCCTCTTTGTGACCAAAATGATCATAAGTCACGGATTTTTGGAAAGCTTGTTCATATGCACTAATTCCTTGTCTTTGATTTTTGAAAGCACATAAACAGTTGAGAGACTTTCATATGTATAAACAAGGCAAGGCATGAACCTTGCTATTGATTTGCCATTAACAAGTGGGTGGTGATCTTGTATTCGACGATCGACAGCAAGATGTCCTCCTATGGGAGAATTAAGGATTTCTACTTACTAAGTCATCAACTCACTCTTGTTGTTCTCACAATTTCAGGTGTGTAATGGGTGAACCTAGGTCCAAAAAGGGAATGAACCTAGCATGGGGGCTGCTTTCGGGAGCAGCTCGATAGAGGAATTACGCTACCCCAGCCTTTTGATTAACTATATATGGAAATAAAAATAAGTAGCCTAGGACCAGGATAGGCATGTAATCAAAACAGCTTTTGATATGTGAATATATGTATGAATATGTCGCATTTATTTGCTTGGCTATCGTCTTGCCCAGCTTCCATGTTTGTTTGTACGGGGATTGTTTATGATCACTTCTGCATGTGCTTAACTAAAAATAAAAGATATTGGGGACATTCAACGTTGCTTGGGGCATCGATGCTAAACCGTTAGGTCATGCTCTTGTGCTAGTGGTGGAGCAAGGGTGTGATAGAGGAAGTTTACATGGAGCCACCTCCTAGGTACATTACTTGTAACATTCTCGATTTCGACCCTTATTTTGGCCCGACTAGTAGGCCAAAGCTTGGTACGCCAATGGCGAGACTTGGCCATGAGCCGACCGAAGTGCCGGTCAAGAGTCAACTGACTGTTTAAGGATCAGTAACCCAATGTTCAGTTATAGAGTATCCTCTCGAGGCTGATTTAGACAAGTTTCCCAGAAGAGTAGCACGTGAATCCTCTTTGGGAATTTACCTAGAAGTTGCAGATGTAATCAGGCATGCCAATTGGGGTCGACCTCTAGCACTGTACAAGAGAAGGACAACTAAACCAGATGTTGGCCAGAATATCACTTCTAATGAGATGGCAGAGAGAAAAATTGTCGTGTAAACACAAAGGCTGCATTTAGCAGTCAAGATAAAGTTCAGAATATGATATGATTTATCCTATCCTACATTTGATGCTTACTTGGGATAGGATAAAGTCGGATATAAGGGGGATATGAGCTGGATAAAATTATCTCATGGGTGAGGTGGAATAAATGTGTATAGGATTTTTAATATTCATAATAGGAAAGTTACTTTTCTCGAATAACAAATTTATTAAATTAACAAGAATAAAATTATATTTCAATATAAATAATATTTGAATTATAATTTAAGAAATAAAAAATAAAAAATAAAAATTTATTTGTTAATTTAATCTTAATTTAATTTATATATTTAAATTTAATTTTATCTTATAATAAACATTCAATCCATAAATATATTTATAGTTACTATATATATTTTAGGTGTTTTTGTATTTTAGGTATGTTAATACAATTTACTATTTGATAAAATTTTATTACAAAATGATGAAAGGGGAAAAAAGAAATACTAAAGAAAATAATTTAAAAAGAGGAAAAAAAATTAAGGAATAGTGTCATGAGAGATTTTTACAATATCCATTTATGAACTTTTAAGTTCATTTACAATGATATGTCGTTTCTATTTAAAAAAATGTATATAATATGATGTTGATATATTCGACTTTAATAGTGTGATTCACCAAACAATGCATAGGATATAGAAAAATCTTGGGATTTTATATCATATCATATCCAATCCTATCCTGATTAGAAATCCATATGACCAAACGTAGCCAAAGAGTTCAAGCAGCATTTGTAGTTAGTGATTTTGTCAACCCGAACAGAGATTTGTAGGCCCACCGTTATTTCTTTTTGGAGCCCAGAAAGAGTAGAGAAGGAAAAATGATCAAACAAGAAGAGGGTGAGGAGAAAATCTGCTTTCCTCGCAGGCACTGAAGGAAGTTGTCGGCCGTGGCAGAGGTCGGCTTAAGAGAGCTACCGAAGAAGAAGATAAAGAGAGGAGGATTTGGTTTTTGAGGGATGGGCCAGTGAGGTTCATTGCTGCATTCGCTGGAGGTAGAACGACCTAAGGAGAAGGAGAGGGAGAGGAGAAGAGGATTATGTTTCTCGTCCACATTTTTGGAGTCTTTGGGAAGGAAAAGAATTAGAGAGGTTCGCTGAAGAAAAAAAGGAAGATAAGCACAATGATCGCAACCTAGGTAGAGGCTAGTGAGGCATGCCCCGTGTTCTGTGCAGTAGCACGTTCTCTTCTCCCACAACGTCAACGACGGGTGCTGTCGATGCTGGCCAGAGCTGTTTCGCTACCGCATGATCGGCCATCTCATCCTCATTCCCATATGTTGTATTTAATCAGTACGTCAATGATGGGGTGCAATGAGAACGCACCGTTTCGTCTTGATACGCTACGATGGAAAGACACCTTTGAAAAGGTGTGAATGAGTCATATAAATGACTTCTGAAGATAACTGTTGGCACAGTTGGCAGAACGTACGCTTAGAAAGAAATGGTTTTTCATTTCTCTCCCATTTCCATCAAAAAGAAAAAGAAGGCGTTCCATTCTCCAACATGTGGCATTTACACTGTGGAAATTGGATATTTTCCTTGTGATTACATTCAGACCAACATGAGGTAATATTGTTTGTGATTCATTCGTAATTCAACGATCATTCCGAGGTAAATTATTGACTGTGCATCGGAATCGGGTAAATCGTCTTCCACCAACTTCAATTCTAACATTAGTATCACAGCAAGGTTGTGAATTCTGCCTTGTTTTTTTATCGAATTTTCTTGTTTACCTTTTGATATCGAGATCAAGAGTATGAAATCTACACTGTTTGGATGTTTATTGCTCGAAATTGCTATATGAATCGTTGAAAACGAACTAAAGCGAAGAACGGGTTCAGGGTTACGCACATCCGTATGGTTTTGGCCATTTTTTGAAATATTTTCTCGGCCAAAATCAATTTTCAAATATACAAGGTGAAAGCTCTCATTGAGACGAGTCCAACGATGAGTCAACCGCCGCCAGACAACAACGGACGCGCCCACACGTGTGGCCAGAAGTCGTGGTGCGTGGGCACCATGCGTCACAGCACTAGGAATGCCAGCGCGCATCAGTGAATCGATGCGTGCTGACGTCACAGATGACATCATGCAATGGTTGATAACCACCAGATGATGTCATCGATGACATCACCGTCGGCGGTTGGCCGGTTGGTCAATCACTGATCGACGACCCGACCTGACCTGAGGCTCAATCTGTTGACCCGACCCGACTTGTTGACCGGTCAACCAGTCAGCTCGGTCAGCCAAACCGGCAGTCAAACCGGTCGGACCAACCAGGAGCCCTTAAGCTCGCTAGTGCGTGCGCCACACGCCCCGCACACTCAGGCAATGCGTGTGAGTGCGTGAGACATCTGATTGGGGCGTGGTCAACGGCTTTGGTCCATATGGATGTTCTCTACTCTGTGGTATATTTATTTTGCTTGTTTGAAGTTTATAAATGTATTAAAATGTGTAGGAAACCCTAAGTACGCGTATTTTTTGGGAGTTTAATGCATAGTTTATTCATTTTTACCTTGTATTTTTTTATGTTTGAGGAAATACAATAGCTAGCCTATATGAAAATGATGTCATATATACTATGTAGAGCTTGGTTCAATAGTAGCATGTATATAGTTTAATATACTTGTTATTTTTTATCTCCAAGAAAATTCGAGCAATGGTAGGAAATCATTGTTTTTCCGTTATATGTTGAATTGCAGTTTTGATTGTAGTTACAGCATGATTATTTTTGTACGTTGGTTCACATGTTGATTCACATCATGCTATGTTTTTGTTTTAATGGAAAAATGTAAAAATTACATTAGGTCATGTAATTATTTTTCATAGTGGGAGTTCGTAGGTTGGTATAATTCGAAGGAGTTCTCACATAAAACTTAAAATTTGTGCAAATTAAACTAATTAATGATAATAGAACAATCGTATATAGAAGTTGATTGGGAACATAATGAACTTTTACTTTTGTGTCTTTTGTTGAATTATCATTAATTTAGTTTGTCTTTGCTGCAAATTAAATATGCTTGTTACTCTGTAAAGTGTGCTAGTATTGATTCCACATTTATTATGTCAATGTGTTATAGCAATTAATTATGGTTTCGGTATCTAAGATCATTGTGGCTAATCTTAATAAGGGTGAGAAGCTAAACAACGACAATTATGATATTTGGCACCGAAAGGTTCAGTACATCCTTGAGGAGCAAGAGATTTTGGAAACCCTCAACCACACCATGAATGAATCTGAACATAGAACTTCAGCTCAACACAGAAGAGATTTAGAAGCTTATCAAGCTTGGAAAAAGAAAAATGGCATTGCTCGCATCACGTTATTGTGCTATATGTAAGATGATATCATGTGTAAGTTTGAAAGTTATGATAAAGCTCAAGCAATGTAGGTTGCCTTGAAAGATAAGTTTGGGGATACATCTGCCACTAAGTTGAGAAGACTCACCATCAAGTTTGACATATACCGAAAGCGCCCAAATGTAACAATAAGACAGCATTTTAGGGAGATGTCAAATATAATTCGTGAGCTGAAGTCGACAGGTCACTCCCTTATTGATGAACAACAAGTTCATGCTGTTATAAGGTATCTTCCTGACAATTTGGAGTATATGAAAATCAATATGACGCATAATGAGAATATTATCACTTTTGATGATGTTGCGCATCATTTGGAATTAGAGGATGAGCGCCTAGAGGCTGCAAGATTCTCTACACATGCTTATGTTACTAAATTGAGTTTGCGCAAAGCTTCGGGCTTAAAGCGCAAAAGAAATCATCAATTCAACAACAAAGGGAAAATGACTGATCAGGCACTTAAAAGGGCTAAGACCTTCCAACGCAAGAAGCGTGATGGGAAGAAGAATAATGCTAAGATGAAATGCTACAATTGTGGCAATATGGGTCACTTTGCTCATGAATGCACTAAGTCAAAAGAGGTACCCTATTACTCCATTACTTTATGTAATGCTTTTGTTTCTAGCACTGTGATACTTGCTAAATATCATCAAATGTGGATTATAGACTCAAGAGCAACATATCACGTAGCTAGAAACTGAGAAGCATTTATGGAGTATCGTCGGATACAACCTAGAAGAAGATGAATATATGTTATGAATAATTCAAGAATTGAAGTGAATGGTATCGGCACATGTAAATTAATCTTACAATGTGGTCGAAACCTATTTCTACATGATGTCCTCTATGCTTTATATATTCGAAATTGTTCTTCTTAGCCTAGGTTATGTATTGAATTTCCATGATGATTGTATTGACATTTTATATGAAACGGCTTATTATGGTTCAGATCATGTATCAAATGGTTTTATGGTGTTAGACATTGACTATGATTAATACAATATTAATTTTGATGGTTGTTTTTCTTTAATTGCATCTTCTAATAATGTTGAGATTGATGCAAATATTTGGCATGCTAGATTAGGTCACATTGGGTTGCAAAGAATGCAAAGATTAGTTAGATAAGGCCTTTTAGGGTTACTTACTAATTTGATCTACCCATATGTGAACATTGTTTAGCGGGAAAAGTAACTAGAAAACCATTCGGTAAAAGGATTAGAGCCGAATTTCCATTGCAACTCATACATTTTGACATTTGTGGTCCTTTCAAGGTGAGGGCGAGGCATGGAGTCTTATATTTCATCATTTTCATAAATGACTTCACGTATTTCGGTTATGTCTTTCTGATCTCCCATAAGTCATAAGCATTAAACTGCTTTAGATGATACATAATAATAGTAGAGAATTAGTTGAACAAAACAATAAAGGTATTGAGAACCGATCGCGGATGTAAATATCTATCTGAGAAATTCAAGACTCTTTGTGAGGAAAAAGGGAATTGTACGACAATTGACTATTCCTGATACTTTACAACAAAATGAAGTAGCTGAGAGAAGAAATAGAACCTTATTGGAAATGGTTAGATCTATGATGGCGCAAGCAAATTTACCTATCTCATATTGGGGAGATGCGTTATTGACTGCTGCCTATATACTTAACCGAGTACTCTCAAAATCAGTCACTTCCACACCTATGAATTATGGACTAGTGGAAACCAGACTTAAGTAGTCTACGTTTATGGGGATGTGCAGCTTATATTCATGATTCTTCCCATAAATATGGCAAGTTAGGTTCTAGAGGGAAGAATGTATCTTTATAAGATATTCTGAACACTCCAAAGAGTACGTGTTCATAGGTGAACAAGCTGATGGAAGTATAACTGAAATGAAGTCACGAGATGTCACGTTCTTGGAGAACGATTTTTCTAGTAGATATGAGATTGATAAGGACTTCCAATTATATGAAATGGAAGATCCTAAAAACACACTTACTAATGTTGTAGAGGGAAATGAAGATTTACCTCAACACACAAGACCTAATGAGAGTGTTGCATCGCCTGACGAATCGAATTCAAGAGAAATTCAATTGCATATAAATAATCATAAAAGTATTCCTCGTTGTCGTTTTGAGATTGAAGGGGAATCATTTATGATTGCTTAGAAAGATGATGCCGAACCTAAGACTGTTTAAGAGGCTCTTTCATCCTCTAATAAGGAAGAATGGAGAAAAGCTTTGGAAGATGAAATTGAGTTAATGAGGGCAAATCATGTCTGGGACTTAGTTGATCTACCATCAAATCGTAAGGCCATTAGAAACATATGGGTCTTTAAGATTAAGCGAACGGTAGATGAATCCATTGAAAAGTATAAGGCTCGCCTTGTGACAAAATGTTATACTCAACAAGAGGGTATAGACTATGAGGAAACATTTTCACCAGTTGTAAGGTTTGCCTCAATACGCCTTATTCTAGCCATCGTTGCACATTTGGACCTTGAATTACATCAAATGGATGTAAATACGGCATTTCTCAATGAAAAACTAGATAAGGAAATCTATATGAAACAGCCAATAGGTTTCATAGCTAAAGGTCAAGAGCATAAAGTTTGCAAGTTTTATCGCTCAATATATGGCCTTAAGTAATCATCTAGACAGTGGTATCTTCGTTTTCATCGAGACATAACAACTTTTGGTTTCACGATGATCAAAGAAGATCATAGTGTATATGTCAAGCAGTCCGAAGATAAATTTGTGATTTTATCATTTTATGTGGACGATATTCTGTTCACTGAAAATGACAAGGTTTTAGTTATCACCATAAAAGAATGATTGTCCTCCAATTTTGAAATAAAGGATATGGGAGAAGCTGCTTATATATTAGGAGTTAAGATTGAAAGAGATCAATCACTTTATCACAAGAGTCTTATATAATGAAAATTCTTGAACGTTTTAATATACAGCTTCGTAATCCCATTGATACCCCTGTCATGCAAGGTAAAGGCTTAAGTATTGAGATGTGTCATAAGACTCGAGAGTAAATTAAACTAATGAAAACTGTTCCTTACGCTAATACGATCGGAAGTTTGATGTGTACTCGACTCGACATATGTTATGCGAGGGGATCTGTGAGCCGATATCAAACAAATCCCAATCAAGCACACTTGAAAGAAGTGAGGAAGATCCTGAGATACTTGAAGGCACCATGGACTATCGACTTTCTTACCAAGGAAGTGATTTACACCTATTAGGCTATTCAGATATTGATTGGGGTGGAGACCCAGATAAGTGTAAATCGACTTCTAGATATGTGTTCTTGCTTAATGAAGGTGCAATTTCTTGGAATAGCAAGAAACAGACATGCACGGCCTTATCTACGATAGAGGCAGAATTTTGCATGCTTTGCCGTAGTGCAAGAAGCAGTATGGCTAAAACATTTCTTGGAAAATTTAGCCATTGTCACTGAGGATCCAAGGCCAGTGATAGTTTATTGCAACAGTCAAGTAACCATTGCCTATGTGAAGGATCCCAGGTATCATGGAAAGATGAAGCATATTGACATAAAGAACAACTTCATAAAAGATATAATAGCGTAGAAAGAAGTGATCCTACAATACATTTCAACCAATAGAATGGTTGTTGATCCATTTACGAAAGCCGTTTCTAAAGACATTCTTGACCCATAGGATGTCACTAGGATTGTGTAGAATGTGATATGTGTTATTGTAAAGGATCATTGGCTTATGTATTTGTGGACATATGTATTGTACTTGTTTATTTATTAGTGACTTGATGTTTTATCAATAAGTATAAATACATTATGAGATTAGCGCATACACACATATATTATTAAAAAGTATATCAGCAGGCAATGATTGGCTCACTCACATGAGCAATCACCTCAAGTGCTATAATTAGCACGTTGAGATAAAACGTTATGTACAAATAAATGTTGAAGAGAAAGTTTGGTACATAAAATATGTCGCATTGATTGGAGTCAAGATGAGGTCTGTGATTTGTTTATAATAAGACTGAACATGATAGTATCACAATCATGTATGCCTGTAAGATGCTGGATGCGAGTACTTAATTGGACGCTATAGAAAACGAACTGATATAACATTCAAGCTAAACATAAATACGTGAGAGTCACATGACTATGTTTAGGCTAAGATTCGTATAGTAGATATGTTTAATAAATGACATACGCTCTTATAGAAAAAGAAATCTACTATAGCATGTAATTCATACTACATGTGCATTGTACGACCAACAAGAGAATGTGAGTAAAATTATCCATATTTACTCATCGTGTGAGCCCTTGAGGTAATATATAATTT
Organism: Eucalyptus brandiana; assembly: GCA_014182725.1. Classification (NCBI taxonomy): domain Eukaryota; kingdom Viridiplantae; phylum Streptophyta; class Magnoliopsida; order Myrtales; family Myrtaceae; genus Eucalyptus; species Eucalyptus brandiana. The sequence goes on from CM024670.1 coordinate 30,966,199, forward strand.
ACCTCATTTTGTGCCTTATGTTACTTCTGACTATGTTCTCGAAGTGAAAGATCAATGTTGCTACTTTAGCATGTTACCGACGGTTATGAATAGATATGGCCTTATGAGACAAGTTTAGGAAAGCAGTTGTTCTGAAATAGAGAGAGACATGAGTGCAAGGAAGACTATTGTTCTTTTACATCTATTATATGTATTTACTAGTCGACCAATTATATCACCTTATGTAGTTGAGGATATAATTATAAATACATAGTGTTTTGAGAATAGTCAAATATAGCCTTTAAGGGATAGGTATACTTAGACTGATATAACAAAATATGTCTAGCGCACTGTGAGACATCGATTGTTTATTTCTTTTCGGGGTTGTAACCATTATGTCATCTTTAACAGGTGCATAATTTGAGCTCCCAAGTGCAGGTGTACTCACTAGTCGCACGGCTTACTTACCAGTATGAATTGTTTTGTAAAGTTGATGAATGTTGAATGCCTTATATTCTTGATAGAGCGCTATCAAGCCCCTCATGTGTGAGTGGGAGATGTTGCACTTAATCAGTACATCCATGATGGGATGCGATGAGAACGCACTGTTTCGTCTTGATATGCTACAATGGAAAGACACATTTGAAAAGGTATGAATGAGTCATATAAAAGATTCTTGAAGACAATCGTTGGCACGGTTGGCAGAACATATGCTCAGAAAGAAATAGTTTTTCCTTTCTCTCCCATTTCCATCATAAAGAAAAAGAAGGCATTCCATTCTCTTTTACGAGAACAAGTGGCATTTACGCTGTGGAAATCGGATGTTTTCCTTGTGATTACATTCAGACCAATGTGAGGTAATATTGTTCGTGATTCATCCGCAATTCAATGATCGTTCTAAGGTAAATTATTGACTATGCATCGGAATCAGGTAAGTTGTCTTCCACCGACTTGAATTCCAACACCAAATGTAAGAATCCGAGGTGTGGAGTTTCCCTCACTTGAGTGGCTTTCATTGACGTGACGGCTCCATCGTCGACAGATCGAGGATCCTCGGTCTTTGTTTTGGAGCAAGTCTCATTTCTCTACTGCGAGTTTGAATTCTCCTACTGGCTTTAGTGTTGTTTGATGATCTAAATATGATTTTCGTTGTTCGTGATAACTTGAAATGAATCCCTCATAGCATGGAGGCATCCTGTACGAAAAATGCTCACAATCTGTTTGATAAAATACTTGAACTGGGCCTAGTAATGTTTTATTAAATGGCTAAATCGGAAACTATGTTGCATCAACTTAGATTGAAGTCGGCTTGGTTAGAATGCGTGATCATTTGTTGCTAGATCGGTGTCTCCACTCATGTCGTCAACATGAGAATTGAGTTTTCTAGATTGTTCATGTCCGTGGTTTGAGTTGAATTCCCGGTACAAATAGAACGTTCGACATTGTTGCATATTGGCTTCAATCTTTTTATTGCTTTTCATGTTTCCTTATTCCTGTTCCGATGTTCTCTGTATGTGTATACGCCGATGGTGTCCAATGGTGGCCACTGGTGACATTATTCAGGTGATTAATGGTGGTGGCCCGGCGATAAGAGATAGTGAAGAGCAAGCGTCGAGTATGCGTCGGTTACCTGCTGAGATACGTACATTTTTATTGGTGTGTTTTGGAGTGTTGAGTGTTGGTTGAAGATTTGTGTGGTACTGGCAACGGTGGTGTCTTCGGGAAGAAGACCCGTGCTGGATGAAGAAGGGCTTCGGGAGGAAGACGACGTGGAGAAGGAAAAAAAGTAATGAAGAAAATAATTATAAAATAATAAAATAATAAAATCAATAAAAAGAGCAGAAAATTCTGTTTTAATCCGACGCAGGTCGAGTTCGGGTAGACGAATCAGGTCAGCAGGTCGGACCGGGTTTCTTTGACACTGAAGTCCCTTTTCCGTATATAATAATAATAAAAATAATAAATCATTTAAAAAGATAAAAAAAAAAAAAAATGTATAAAAAATTATAAAAATCATAAAAAATCTAGAAAATTCCGAAATAAATAAAACATTTTCATTCATAAAAATATTAAATCATAAAAATCATAAAAATCATTAAAAAGGTTTTTTTAAGAGACATTAAAAAGTTAGAAAAGTCGTAAAAAGTCATAAAGTACAAAAATTTAGAAAAACGCAGAAAATGAAAAAAATTAAATGAAAAAAAAATCCCGAAAATTCATAACAAAATATAATAAAATAATAATTTAGAAAAATCATAAAAAATTTAGGAAAACTTTGAAAAATCAGAAAAGTTCAGAAAAATTGGAATTCCCTAAAAATTTCACTAGTTCTTCGAATAGCTTTTTTTTTTTTTTTCCTCTTAAAGACTAAAAGTCCTTAAAAGATAAAAAAATCCAAAATCGAACAAGCTTCTAAGACTTTACAATAGGGACTTTTGGATTGCCCTTTTCTTTTAGAGACAAAATTAGGGTGCTTTTTTGTTTACTTCAAATATACTTGATTGTGCATTTCAATAACTTGAGTGTTATTTTTTTTTAGAATAGTTAGGGTGAAATCTAAAAATCTTGAATAGGTTGCGATGGCATTAGTTAGCATGTAATCGAGTGATCTCTAGTTGCATATGAAATAAGACATTTTCCCTGTATCTCATTAGGTTTTTAGTTGACCTAAATAGACTAGCAATGACTGCTTACATAGAAATTTCTCTAGAATTAATTGAATATGGATTGAATATCCAAATATCGCACGAGGCATAGATTTGGGAGGACCTGAATCAACTTAAGGCCATTAGTCCGTATTTGACAATATCCCTAAACCTTATTTCCCTCCCTATTGAAGGGTAGGTTGCGACGCATAGTATAACCACCACTCATTGGGGTTGCCTTTTACTACGATGATGACGACCTCCATAGTGAGGTTCGCCTAAACATGACAATTAGTAGTGTAGGGTGGCTAGATTTGGCCAACCACAAGATCGAGAAAGGAAAATTCTTAGGCGACCACTAGTTGCCTAAGGGTTGCAAACACTTCATTCGGTAATGCAATTTCATTTTTCTATTTCTAGAACAAATTTTTAGTCCATAAATAGATTTGAAGCATAAATGAGAAGTACAAATTTTCTACTTTTCTATTTGTGGAATAGAAATGAAAAATAAAAACCATTTTCATTGCTTGCCCTTGCTGCTAGCTGGCTGCCCACTTGCCGTCGCCTTCTGTCCATCGCTCGTCAGTCTTCATTTGTTGCTCGCCCCCCCATTGGCCACGTCCTGCTACCGCCTACTGCCATCAAGGAAGGAGAAATTTTGTATCGCTCTCAAATGAATTTTTGTCTCGAGAACAAAAATTTTGTGCTGTTATTAAATGCGTATTTTTACTCAAAAACTCGTTTAGCAAATAAAAACAGAAAAATCTATTTTTGGCTAGAAATAGGGTCTTAAAATAGAATCATTATTGTTTGCGCCTCAAGTGTCGATAGCTATGCATAGCAGCGCCGTGGTGGCATTGCTAAGTGGAGAGCAGAAACCATAGTTTCCACTTTCCTTCCATTTTATGGCTCTTTTATCCTTTTTAACTTTTTGATATTTAATATGGGATGACTTTATCCCACCCTCAAGTCAGAACAACTATCCAATTTTTCATCGGGATATGTCCGGATTTTTAGAAATAGTTTAATACTATAGTCTAGATTTGATAGCTAATTACAAAATCGTAATTCAAGGAAATAAATTGTTCAGTAACTTTTCTTGCTATACAAGAGAAATGGAAATAAAAAGGTCCCCACATGAATATGAACTATATTGTCTCCGAAACTATTATTTTGAGTTATTATGGAAAATTAGATTCACTTAAAATGTTTGTTTTTGTTCGAAACTTAAAAAGTTGAAATATCATGTCTTAGACCCAAAAAAGCAACCAAGAAAGAAATAAATTGATTCTCTTGAAAGCAAACTGATTTTGCAAAGCCAACTCTGAGCAATAATGAAAGAGTTAAGGGGAAAGACAAATGACATCCTAGCTTGATGTATTGACCACTCTTCCAATTCTAACGACACATTTAGGCTAAACTCCACTAGTTTAGCTTAACAGTTTAGCTAAAGTTTAGCTAAGTGCGCAAACAATGCGATGTTGCACATGTAAAATATGCTGCCATGCAGAACCGAAACTCCATCCACAGCTACGCTACCATGAAAGATTCATGTAAGTTTTTACAAAGGTCTCTCCACACCTCGTCTTCACTCTAAGTACAATCACTTCTCTCTTGGATTTACAAATGGGTTCCCTGTTACTACCACTTAGAATCAGCAGTCAAAAGCTATCACAGATGTGCTCATTTGGCAATGGCTTTTTGCAGGAATATTCTTGAAATGTCATACTTGATCGCTGTGAACTTTATCTTCAATTTCGGATCTCCAGCGATCGTAAAGTATATACCTGGAAACTCCAAGTTTGCACTGCCTGGTCAAATACAGAGCCCACGGTTGTTTATATGACCTTTGATTTGCAAATTTCCACACTTAGCAGATCTACCTCGTATGATTGTGGAACCTATGTGATTTACTTATAAGTTTCTGCAACACTTAAGTAAGCTTATCAAATACTTTGGATTCAGTTATCAATGAACAATGTTTTTCAACATTATGAACGTGGTCTAAGTAGTACCGACGGAAGAAACTCTGCCCTCCAAAATCACCTGCCAGTGACTAGTATGTCGGACTGTAGACAAGTTAACAGTCAAACCACAATCCTGGTTAATACTGATTTCAAAAAATCAAACTACTTCCGAAGCAATGAGGGAGCAAGGGAGTGTATAAAAAACAAGCCTTTTGAATATATAGGATCTACATTTAATATATATATGTCACTATGCTTCATTGACAAGTCTCTTAGCTGAATGCGATTACAGTGGTTTTACTGAGAAAGCACCTCATTACCTAGAAGGAAAAAGAGAGAAAAAACACGCTCTTATACTACACTCAGGTGCGGAGCATGACCGATCCTAGGATCATAACTCACTTTGCAACTTCCCTTTGGTTTCTCTGGTGGGCTTGGTCTTGGGAGGATGGGTGTGCTTATCTGTATGGTGCATCAAGAGTAGCCATACATGAGTTATAAGCTCTCCACCTCGCCGCAACAGTTTCGCGTGATACTGACCTTCACAATTATACGCAGCATAGCACAACATCTCCACCCAAATGCTGCTTATGATCTGCCACTTGTTGTTCTTGCACTTTAGTTTCGCAACCAATTCCTGCACATCCGACAGCAAGTGCCACTTCCTGGTGATTATGGTTGCCGTCTGATCCGGGGAGGGTTCAAGCATCTTCTCTTCTGACAACAATGTCCCCAAGGCGTCATTTAGGTCTCTGTACCTGATAAACGGCTTCAATGTGGCGCAAGCATGCTCTAATGTGATGTCAGTAGTCGTTAGGGACAACATGTAGGGTCGTAACGCTAGAAGGTATATCATGTAATTGGATAGCAGTTGGCTCTCTTTACGATTTGGAGAATCATCGGGCTCTGAAAGAAGGCAGATTTTCGTTGCTATGTGCCAAATGATGATGCTTTTGTCAAATGCTGTCGAAATGTTTTTATCCAACACTTCAAGCTCTTCCTGCGTCCATTCCACATTGCCAGTGAGTTTGTGAGTTTCAAGCGTCCAGTTGCCGTGTTCCGTGAAGGGCTTTTGGTGTCTGATTGCGTTGAAGTTTACAATGTTTTCCACCAGCAATTTCTTGAGCGAGACGGGAATTTTCAGGTGAGAGTGAATCCAATGCCTTCTCAAGGTCACCTCTTTTTTGAGCAAGCATATGGACCATGGCCACTCGTCGTACAGGCGATGATCCAACAAGTCGAGTTGCCCGACTGAGTTTGACCATCTTTTCCGCTTCATATACCTTTCAGCTAAGAAGTTCAACAGCCTTGTCAACATGGGGCAGTTTCTTTGGTGATGGTGCATTGCCACAATGGCCCATGCCGAAAAAGGTTGCAGAACAATTTGGTAACCTTCCAGGGCAGTGACTCCTATCAACAAGGCGTAAGTGTAGGTGATGTACTTGTCTATCAAGAAGGCACTCCTGAAAAGAATGGCGAATCCACACAAGGCTGAAACTAGACAGGTAAAGCTAAAGAAGCGGCAGAAAAGACCGAGCCATTTATAGAGAATCGGGTGCTTGGTGTAAAGTATGTCATACATGAATCCAAGCTCGACCTCAGTTGTGATGAAGGCTAAATCACGCTCTACAGTTAACTGAGATTCCTCTAGTGATTCCGGGTGGTAGAGCCAATTTCCAATGTGGGGCTTCAAGCAATTGAACCGATAATACGCCTTCAAGATGATCTTTTGCTCCATCGACTGTGTGGGGACAGTTTCCTTGAAGATATCGTAGGCTGATATGCTCGATCTCTTCCAGTACGCGTACTTGAGGGCCCATACCGTCACGGCTGATCGAATGATCCCAGCAACAGACAAGGGGAAGTACAAAAATGGGACGGGGGATGAACTGTCCCAGCAGCGAATCAGGATCCAGACAACAAAAATGACCCTGATGAATAGATTCAGCACCTGTCGGACGCTGAGCCGGTTGTCCTCGACCGAATATGCGATTATGGAGTCAGGATTCCCAAGCAGCATCAAGAGCAACGGTGCCAGCAGCCCCTTGAGCTCGGTAATGTAATCAGGTCGATCAGGATTGTTGATCTGGACAACAGTGAGCTTGCCAAGGGCGATGGTCGCAAAGTAAGAGGAGAGCAGGTAGGCATTGAGGATGACGTATCTGATGACGATCGAGGTCTTGTACCTCCGGTGGCTGCCGAGGATGGCGAGGGTGATCTGGCAAAGGAGGCTCATGGTGGCCAGCCATTGGATGCTCCATGCTTCCCATAAATCTTCCAATGAAGGCGATCGTGCAGTGACTATGGATGGTATCAGATGGAACGACTTCATGGGGACGTGATGTCTTCTGCTGTTCTCTTTGAGAAACAACAATGCAAGCAGAATTAATAACGATGAGAATGGATAAACCGCCTTGGACTCATTCTGAAGAATTAAACACAAATCTCTAAACTTCTTGTTGCGTTCATTCAATATGATCAGTAAAATTTTGGGATCCTAACACTGCTCTAATTCTTCCATTTCATTGAATGAGATTAATTACACCTTGCTGTCCTGCATAAGCGAAGCCCACTTAAAAAGGAGAAAGAGAAATTTCAGAAGTTTATAAGAAATAGTTGGTGCTAGTTTTGCTAAAACAGAACTACGAAATTGATATATTCAATGAAATGGCTGATTGCAGGAGGACATCTAAAGAAGCTGATTCATATTCAAACAGCCAACTACTGATTACCGCATTACTTAACCGACAAATTATATAAACCAGTTCAGTTCACCAAGCATTTCCGAAACATCAAATATGTGATCATCGACACACTGCTAACACAGAATAGTCCACAGAGACAAATGAAACTAATGACAAGATCATAATTTCTCTGGAAAAATAAAGGAAGTACAAAATATTCTGGCAAGAAACCGAAACCTTACTATGCCGTGGGGCTCCCAAGAAGCTGACGAATTAGACTTTTGCTAATAATAGAAATGGCACTGAGTGTGTCTGTGTTCCTAACACTTGTGGGGAAGCTTAGTTAAATACAATTCTGAACAGTCAATTAGAGGGATTATGATAACACAGAGAACAGTGATTTGATTACTTACTTGCAACTTTAATCTGTGCTTCCTTTTTTACTTGTTCGGCTTTCGCCAGCGCCAAAGTAGGTGTAAGATTTTTAACTTTACTTTATTCGTTGGATCAATTCTCGAGGGGTGAAGCAGCGTGCTTCTTGCACTCAATAGTATGCTCTGCCGAGAGTATGCCAAGAATTAAATCTTAAACTTTTTGAGATAAATGACACCGCAAGGGCTTAAACTATTGCAATTCATGCAATCTAATCCCTAAACTGCCAATTTGTTAATAAAGTCTTTCAACTTCCCATAACAGGATCAATTAATTATTCAGTATTATTTACAAGTCTTGGTAGTCACACTATTGTTTGGATTTTGAAATATCTTTTCAATTAAATTCATTTATTAAACCAAACCATAATAAGGTAACATTTCTTTTCACTTTTTATCTTTGGTAGTTTTTAAGTATTACAACAGCGACATTTAAGTATATTTTAGATTATGATCTCCAAAATATATTAAGTAGAACCTCGTTTACGTCAATCTTTCTCTCCAGCTGCCATTTCCTGTAATTATCATTTTCTTTTTTAGTTTTTTTGACATTAATCTTCATACTTCCACCTCACAGAACTTCCGAAGGTCCTTCTGTGCTCCCAATAGTACTTCCTATATCTTGCATACACCCATACTCCAAACGATACCCGCATCAATAGTTAACATTTTACAACAATGCACAGACATAAATTTAAAATGACCTCACGTCACTTTATTTCTTGAATTTGTATTCTACAAAGCATGAAGAGTTGTCACTGCACTCTGCTTGCTTAGGCACTCAGCTGATTGCGGCAACAAACCTCAACTCTACTGATTCGCAGTGACAGAATGCTCGGGAAACACGTCTCGATGTATGACAATTATAGGCTACTCTAACATCACAAACCTTGGGTCTTGATCAAATTGCAGGGAGACTTCAGGTCCTCTCCTGGAAATATTGACCTGACTGGTCAATAATATTACGTAAGGAAATTATTTTCAAGAAAAATATTTCAATTTTCTTTTGTTCGGTCATTACCGGAAGTTTGGTGTCGACAACCTTTAGAACGTGATTTGGACAAATAAACGTAGGTCCAGAGCATGACATTGGGACCTTGGCAGCAAGACTAGGGATCTCAAACCTTGTACCTAGTACCTAAGTATCCAGGTGCCCAGACCCAGACCCAGACCCCACCCCGAGGCCCCAGCTCAAGATCCTAGGGGTCAGCCACTGGAGGCCGATCCAAGAACCCATGGCCCTGGATGCCCTGGATGCCCTGGATGCCCTGGATGCTTGAATCTCGCCCCTGGTGTCCAAAATCTGTGCACTTGGGTCCAAAGAGCGAGTGTCTGGGGTGTTGGTTAGTGCACACCCCCCTGTGTCCTTGGTGCGGGAGATGGGGTGTCCACTTTCCTTAAGGTCTTGAATTTTTTACGAAATTCCAATTTTACAAATTTAGTGACTTTTACTCGAAATTTCAAAGTAGTTATTCTGATTAATTTTCACTAAAAATTACAAATGTGATAGTATGCCACATAGAATGACCAGCAATAATTAGATACGTCAACAATTTTCGACGAATTGAATGGAAATACTACATTAGAATTTCGCATAAAGGTTTAGAGGTATATTGGCAAAATTGAAAAGCTATGACTAAATAAGCATCCATATAATACATTTGGGGATGACTAAATAATCTTTCCTAGAAAACTTAAATACCATTTAAGATAAATAAACCTACGAGGCACAATCTCGTGAACTTGGTAGCTGGACTCAGGACCTTAAGCCTTGGACTCGAGATTAGACCTAGACCGTGAGGCCCAAATTCAAAATCCTAGGTTTTGGACGCTGGAGGCCAATCCAAGGACTCGTGGCCCTAGATGCTCAAGTCTAGCCCTAGTGTCTTCTAGGGCACTGGTTAGGGGCCTGTTTGGCAATGTTCTTTTTTTTTTTGTGTTCATGAACACAATTGCTGTTTTTTTATTCTAAGGAACAAAAAAAGAATAAAAACGCATTTGTTTGCGTTTTTATTCCAAATCTATTTTTTTGTTCTTGGGAACAAATTTGAAACAGAAAGAAGAAACAAAAAAAAAATTTGTTTTTTGTTTCTGGAACACTTCCGAGAAACAATTTTGAGGTGGTTAACAAATTGCCAAGCAAACGCGGACGGTCCCTCTTGCAAGGTAGCACTTACGATTGGCTAGGTTCTCCCAAACCCTATTGGTCATGACTTGATATGACTTAGTTAATTATAATATTTTTTATTTATTTTATTTTTGGAGCTACTTTTAACCTATTGAAGTAGTGGTCAAGTAAAACGCAATATGGGAGCCTACATTAGCGATCACCGGTGATTGAGCAGGGATCGGCAACAACGGCGACATTACTCTGGAAGCACAGGTTGGCATGCGTGCGCCCATGACAGTTATCATCGTGGCTCAGAGAGAGGACTCTGCCTACTGAGTCCTAAACCGTGGCCTAGGAGCTTCTTCCCTCTGTTTTTCTTTGTCAACTCTCATTCTCTCGCCGTGCTCTCAAAAAATTCCCCCAAATTCTAACGCTTTCCCTTTTTTTTAACCTTACTCTTGGCCAAATGCCCAACCGGATACCTAAAAAAAAAAAAAATACACTTTCTTCCCTCCTCTTTGAGTGGTCTCTAGCGCACGCCTTCACTGCCTCTGTTTTTTGTGTGTTCAGAGAGTTTGCCTGTTGCCGCTCGTTTCATTACTTCGAGTCTCTGCTCACACTCCATTATTCCTTAAATTCTGCTGCATCATCTCTCTCTCTCTCTCTCTCTCTCTCTCTCTCTCTCCGTTTCTGTCCTTCCTTCACGTCTTGTGCCATGCCTCTCTATCTCTGCCCTTTCTTTTCAAATTTGCCCATTTTTTATAATAAGTGCAATAGAAATCCTGAAATTTGTTAAGAAAGTGTAATTAAGTTCTAAAACTTATAAAAATGGCAATCGGGACTTGACTTAAAACTATGTAAAGTTTGTGCAATTTACTCCCTCCGTTGATTCTGTCCAATTTAGTTAATGGAAAATACTGATGTGGCTTTTTCTATTCATTTCTCTCTCCTACATGGTAAAGAGTTTATATGAAGAAATCTACATGTGCAAAAACGACGTCATTTAATGCTTGCCCCAAATTTGCACGTTCTAATTGAAGTCAACATAATTTTCTTTTAAGTTCTCTTCACATCTTCGTCCGAATGTCCTTTTAGTTCGTGGAGTCTGCTTTTTCTTCATCGAGTCTTCTTGTTCTTCATCCAAGTGTCCTTCTTCTTCTTCGTCAAGCTTCATTGGGCAGTTCGTTTCGTGATTCTTGGCATGATTGGCGAGGCAAAAGCACTTTCGACAAGTGCTATGAGACGGAGTTCCAGGAAGCGACGACTTAAGGAAGGAGGAGAGCTTCTTGTTGTTAGTGAGTTGGGTGGCCAGTATGAAGATAGTTTTGAGGATGTTAAAGCCGTAAGCAATTGAGAAATCTCGTCGTTTCCATTTTTGGGATACTGGTATGCTGCATGCTTTGTAAGAGCTTGAGAAGATGCTGCCACTTTATTGTTCTGTCGTGATCAGCGACTTGTGTACAGAATTCATGCATCATTTTTTAGCTTGTCAGTGGCCGTCATCCAGCTTCTTCTCTTTTTCATTCTTATTAATGATCTCAGAGTTGAGTATTGATTTGTGTTAATTCAATCTCATTGATAGATGAATAATATTAGAAGTGGAAATAGAGGTTATCGAGCAGAGCTAGCCGTTCTTACCTATTGCCACAATATTAGAGAAACAAGTCGAAGTTTTGGATTCTTCTTGTAAATTTCCAGAGTTTCTATATTCCTTAAATACTGTTTAGCGATGTTTATTTCGAACTCAATTGCAATTCTTCTAGCGGACATACAGAAGTAACAATCGTGACAATTGAGGCTCTGCCATTTTGTTTCTAGGCAGGCATGAAGGATCGAAACACGGCCGCCTTAATTCCACTTTGCAGTTTGACATGTAGTGGATAGACGATCTCAGCTTGGTAAATCTGGTGTTTTTGATTGCATAGGAGAAAAAGGAAAAGATACGATGAAATACTTTCTCTTTTATAAACATAAATTGACTGCAAGATCCGACGGCATATGATTTGCACCTCAACCTATTAGGGGTCAATGAACTCAGTTGTACAAAGATGAAAGTAAGCCGGTCATTCTGAATGAGAAATGCTAAACGTGTACCCAAAACACTATGGTGTGGAGCTTTGCTTTTCGACTGATTTGATAAGATCATTTCGAGTGCGTGAATTGTAAAATTATTTGGTATTAATATCAACTATTCCAAAAGTTTAAGTTATAAAATTCAAAGCATTTAATGATTATATATTCTAATATTCTACCTCAAACGTAGGCTAGACTTTTGCTAAATACTAAAGTGTGGGTGGAAAATATAAAATTACTGATACAAATAAAAAGCTTAAGATCTTCTATTTTGATATCATATGTCAAGGCTAGCTGCGGTTTAATATTTATATATTATAATATAAATAAAAAACCCAACCGCGCGTGACAAGTCATTTATGGATTGTCAAATATATTAGTATCTCTCTTCCCCATAAAAACCCTTTGGATGCAACTAGAAAGACCTTTTCTCGCGGGAGGAGGTGTGGCCGAGGCGGTGGTGTTGGCGGTATCGTCAGAAAGCTCGTCATCGCTCGAACGGTGCTTGTCGGTCTTGTGAGCCAAGAGGAGCCACACATGAGTGATGAGCTCGCCTCCTCTTCCCAATAGCTTGCCATGGTGATACACATAACAGTTGTATGCTCCATGACACAGCATCTCCACCCAGATGCTGCTAATGAGCTCCCACTTGTTGTCCATCGTCCTCAGGTCGACCACAAGCTTCTGCACCTCCGACAGCATGTGCCAGTCACGAGTGATCCTCGTCTCCTTACTTGGTTTGACGGGGGGTGGCACCTCTCCATCCTGTGACAACAGTGTGCAAATTGCGTCTTTATGGTCTTGGTACCTTAAGAAAGGCCTCAGGGTGCAACGAGCGTACTCCAACGTAATGTCGGCAGTGTTGAGGGACAACATGTAAGGATGCCGAGCCAGAAGGTACATCACGTAGTCCGATAGGAGTTTGCTTCCTCTGCAAGCGGCGGAGTTCTCGCTCTCCAATGTGTGCAGGATTTCCGTTGCGATGTGCCAGATAATGATGCTCATATCGAATATCATCTCGATGCTACCGCTCAGTCCTTGTTTCGCTTGGACGTCTTGAGTCTCGAGCGTCCACTTGCCTCTCTCTTTGAAGGGCTTGTGGTGTCTTTTCTTCTCTAGCTCCGCCATCGTTTGAACCACCAGCACCTTGAGGCACGAGGGGATGGCCTGGCGGGAGCACAACGGATCCCACCTGATGGTCTTCCTTTCGTCAAACCAATCAAGTACCGTCGCAATGGGCTTCGGATATTCTTTGTTTAAGAGGTCGCGGTCTAACAAATTGAGCTGCCCTATCGACCTCGACCATCTTTTCTTCCTCATGCACCGATCGGCTAGATATGGAAGGAGCCTTTGGACGAGCGGCACCTTAAGGTACAGACTCATCTTCATCACTGCCCAATCCGAAAAAGGCAGCACCATGATTTGATAAAGCTCAAGAGATGTGACTACCATCAGTAATGCGTAGGTATAGGTGACATACATATCGATCAAGAAGGCATTCTTGAAGATGATGGCGAATGCACACAAGGCAGACACCAAGCAGAAGAAGCCGAGGAATTGGCATATGAGGCCGAATTTGGTGTACAGAACGGGCGCTTTAGTGTAGAGCACATCGAACATGAAGTTCAGTTCGATCTCGGTCATGGTGAAAGCACGGTTGGCAGGGTAATCATCAATGGACATCCAATCACGCGATATGAATAGAGGGTGGTACAGCCAGTTCTGGAGGTGGGGCTTCAGACATTCAAACCGAAAGTACGCCCTCAAGATGTCCTTTGCAGAGTCGAACTTGTCGTCCTCGGGGAACTCATTGAACTTTTTCCGAATCTCGGTTATTCCACTGATTTCCTCAGCGGTCACGCTCGAGTTCTCATCATACACGGAGTAGAGAATCCAGGCCCATCCCACCGACTTCCCAATTCCAACCACAGACAAGGGGAAGTACAGCCATGAGACGGGGGACGAGCGGTCCCCACATCGAACCAGAATGCAAACCACTACGACGGCCGTAACCCCAATGTTGAGCATCTGTCTCAATCCCAGCCGGTCATCTTCCACCGCATAGGCTGTCATGCCGTCTACGTACCCGAGCTGCATCAGAAGCAACGGGGCCAACAGCCCTTCCAACACCACATCATAACCCGGATTCTCAGGATCATCGATGCGGACCACAGTAAGCTTGCCCAGCGCCATTGTTGCGAAGTAAGAAAGGAGTAAGTATGTGGCCCATATGATGAATGTAGCTAAATTCGACGTCATATATTTCCGATGGCTGCCTAATATTGCGAGAACAATCTGGCAGGCAAAGCTTAAGGTGAACAATAACTGAATCCCACACACCTCCCACAGGCCTTCTAACAGTTGCAACACGGGGTTCAAATTCATGGCAGCTTCGTTCAGGTGTGCTCACTAGACATCAATGCAAATGCAGAGTGAGGTTCACATTGCTTAGGAAGAACAATTACAAAAAGCTTTCACAAGACTGCACAAATTCATACAATATTGCATCCGTTAATTCTCTCAATCTATAAGAATCTCGCACCTTTGAATTCAATAGTGTGCACATTGCTTATCCTACAAGTTATGCATAAGTAGGACTCTAGATTTTCATTCCGTATTGGATGCAGCATATGTGGGAAGTGACCCACCGGTCAAACACGACGTGCGTAATTTTTTTTTTTTTTTTTTTAAATGCTTTATTAAGTTCTTTGTGTTTTACTTGTTGATGATGATTGTCAAGCGTTACAAATAGAAAGGAAGATTCACAATACAAATAAAATTCCTTTTGATAATTGTAAGTTTATTTAGTTCATTGGAAGTCCACGCAACGAGAGTGCGTAGGTAGATATTTTTGTTTTTCTTAAGACTGTTTGTTTACACTTAAGCAAAAATAAAAAATTATTCTTTTGCCTGTCAAAATTGAAAGAATAAATTTTTTTTGAATAAACTACATATTAATAATTGATTATTGTGGAATTGTCAGGAGTTTTGAATGTTAAAAAGAATAATATTATCCGTGATCAGCAAAATTAAGAATTAAATGAAAAGTAAAAAGTAAAATAAATACAAACGATTATAACTATTCAAAATAGATTGATAGAAGGAAAAAGTCCCATCATAGTTATCCACTTTCCCAGCTCTTTCCATGTTCATCTCTCTTTCCTTTCCTAGAGTTGGTGATTGTAATTTCTTTTGCGACTCCACCTTCTATTTTCTTTCTTTTTCATTTATGATAGTGATCATCTAGACCTTCACTATCTATGAAGAAGCTTCGGTACAAATTTGTGCCGTTAGCCGTCCACCTTCTTATGAGTCTTCCTTGATTTTTCAAAATAATGAACTGGCTATACTCACTACAATTTGGTGTATATGGAAAAATGTTGCGCTAAAGCATTTTCTCAAATCAGATAATTTTTTTTAGGAGAGTAACAACTTAAGGAAAATTCCCAAAGGAAAGAATGATCTATTCCAAGTAAATTTCCAATTACAAAAGCAAAACAATGACACTTCTAAGCTTTGCTTTGTTGAAGCCGCTTTTGATCATTCTTAAAACCATCGACTATCTATGTGGGCTTGGGAATGCGAATTATTGGTGTTCCAATTGGTTTTGTCATCTTAGATTCTTGGTTTACTAATGGTAATTACAAAAGGAAAAAATTGGAAATAAGGATTTAATTGTAATTTCTTGCATATTCCGAAGATTTTACATTAAGATTTTAGTCACATTTTTTTTAGGAATTTAGTTATGACAATAACAAACAATTAAGAATTTCATTTTCTGGCAAAAGAACATTTTTTGGCATTTTGAGTTTTATTCATCTTTTACTAGGTTTTCAATGTTGACTATTCAGGGATCGAAGAAAGAAAATATAGAAGTTAATTTGGGGAAAAAGGAATAAATTTCCTCCACTCTTCTACTATAACTATTTGTCTTTTCTATAAATTTACTCGGACTCAATTTTGATGCTTAAAAAAGTTGTTTTGGCAAGCTTTTCTCGGGAAAGTTTGATCTTGTCAAATTTGAGCAAGTTATGAATTATTTGGCAATCTGGATAATTTCATTTTTGCGATTTTCCTTATATTCGCCTCCACATTCTATTAAAACAAAAAGAAAAGAAAAAAAAGGGTAAAGGAGTGGTAATATGGGACCATAAAATAGAGGTGTGTAACCCCATAAATGACGGTTCCAAGTTTTTGGACTCTAAAACCCATTTTATAGGCTTTTGAAACCACTTGGAACTTGGAATTATTGTTCCATTCAAAAGTATCCTAAAGTACCTCGTATTTATTCAATTGTTTTTTGTTTTTATCATTGAACAAAAAATGCAGTTGTTCTAGTTAGTCACGTTGAACATTCAACATAACACCTAAATGAATTACATGTTAAAAACAGTGTTGATGTCTAATGGTAACAATCCTAAAACGTCTATAACATCAATGGCAAAAAAATATATAAATTAACCAATTTCTGTTTGTTGGTTAAATTCATGAGTTGAGGCAACAACCTATCACAATGATATGAACTAAAATGAAGTCAAGCTCGTTACACATACTCACACACATGTAGTACGTGCGGAGAGAGACAGAAAGAGAATCATTTTCTAAATGAGATTGGAGATTATTAATTAATTAGAGTTTTCACACATAAATGTATGAAACTTTTAATAAGGAAAAAACCGAGAGACAGAGAGACAGAGAGAGAGAGAGAGAGAGAGAGAGAGAGAGAGAGAGAGAGAGAGTTATTTTCTAAATGTGGTTGGAGATTATTGATTAATTAGAGTTTTCACACATTAATGTATGAATCACTTCATAAGAAAAAAAACAAATAATCATAAACAATTAAGTACGCATTTTTTTTTTTTTTTTAAACATCATGCAGGGTTCCTGCAAAGGGTACGTAGTGATATGGAACATACCTTATCCTCACTTTTACCGCAATTTTAGAGCTGGAACCTAATCTGTGAGTTCTACTTCCGATTATGAAACCTACCCAACTTGTTCTCTAAGGTCCATGGGTTCCGCATATCCTCTGCACACCCGTAGCATTTAGTATTGAAAGAAACTCGTCCTAATTTTGGGTCTTGCCTTCATTAACTAAGGGCTTTTTCTTTTCTAATTTTGGGAGTTTTAATACTTTAAATCTTTGTGATGGGTAGTAAAATAGATGTGTCGCCCAATGAGAACGCCACATTTCAACTTGTCTGTGGCCTTATACTATATGCACCAAATTACAATACAACAATAGATTAGATGACTTCAGCTGCATTTGCCATCAGGTTGGATTTTCAAAATTTAAGTAAAAGCTGCTTCTCAACTCCAAAAATTATTCCTGTAATCCTACCACATCTCTAAACCTGCAGACTTCTTGGATCCCATTCACATAGGAAAGATTGCATTCGATAGCACATTTGCTATACTTTTCCTGACATGGCAAGCTTTAAATGTCAAAGGTGACAGGTTGTGAAGGGTCATAATTTCTACTGGTAGTTCTTTCACCAATTAGAAACTGAACATCGATAACAAACATAAACATGTGCTATAACTTGTAGAGAGCATGGTTAAGTGTACTAACCAACAAATTAAATTACGATAATCACTTGCCGAAACATCCAAAGCGCAGGGAGAATACATACACTGTCCCTGAAGTAATATGGGTTAGTAAGCACGAACAAGCAAATGCAAGCTAGCTAAAATAACAAGCAAGAAAGAGGTGCAACACAACACAAGACTAGCGTCAGGAAACCTGAACTCGAGGGCCGATGAATCCCAGAGGTGCGATTCAGAAGACAACGACACCGACTTCTGAAAAATTGGAGAAACTGAAGCTGAGAAAAGCAACGAAGATCTTTGTCCTAATAAACATCGAGAAGGAACAAATAATGGGAATAGGTGACTTCCTCTCTTAGCTAGCTGAGCACTGGCGTCTTAACAGATACAGCAATTGACAAAGTAAGAAAAAGAAACGCGAAGGAATAAACAAGGACAAAAAGATAAAGTAATATGATATGGCATGGAGATTTGATTCTTTGCTGTCAACTTTCGGCTGAGCCTCTTTTTCTCTTTTTGTTTGGCGCAATCATTACATAAACTTGTCTGAAGCTTCGGTCTCTATCTTTACGGTAACTCGTGATTCTCGTTCTATATTGCAGTTTTAGGTCTTGGATTGGGCAAATGATAGACTACTCTAACACTAGCCTCGAGTCTCGATAAAATTACAAGAAGACTTCAGGTTTGTTTTATTTCCTGGAATAATTGACACAAATGGTAAATATTTGATAAGGAAACTATTTTTAAGAATATGGTTTTTTTTTCTAGTGTCTAGTAGAATTTTAGGAATGAGCTAAAAATTATTATTGGAAGTATGGTGTCACAAAATGTAAGGAAATTTATCGAATAAGTCATAAACCTATTGTACAGATATCACTTCAATCTTACACTTTCCAATTTTGTAAATTAAGTAACATTTGTTTGAAATTTTAATGTAATCATTCTAACTAATTTTCAATGGAAATTGTTGACGTGGTGGTATGTCACACAGGACGGCCAAAAATGACTGGATCGGTATGTTAGCTATTTTCAACGAATTGACCAGAAACTACATTGGAATTTCATGCAAAAGTTTATAACTAAATTGCAAAATTGAAAAATTTATAACTAAATTGATATCTTTATAATAGGTTTAGGATTGGTTGTGTTAGATATATTGAGATTATCTTTAACAATATTCTAGATATTTTGAATATCTTTAATATTCTAGATATCCTTACCATATATTGGATATCTATAATATTCTTAATATCTTTAATATTCTGGATATTTTTATGATTGATTGTAAACATGTGTGTTTGTAATGCGCATGAAGCTTGTCGAAGGTATTTTGATTAGCGTGCGTGTTTAGGTTGCCTCTGAGACGAATTAACGTCCTAGTCGAGACTTAGGCTATTAACTCGTTGAGATTTATATCTCATCACGTTGTTAATTGTTTTCAAGCCCGTAGTATGGAGAATCATTGAGTGCAGTTTGGGGCCTCGATGGATCAAGACACGAGCATGCCTGGCGTCAATTTTGGTTGGCCCTGGAGATAGTGAAGCTAAAGTTAACCTTGACCCTATTGACCCTTTTTTGCTTATACGTCATTTAGGAGTTACCATTTTCTTGTAGACCCGTACTAGTTGTTAAATAAATGCGCTGCTTTTGAAAATTTTTTGTTGTGTTTTGCTATCCCTACTCTTTGATGGTTGATTGGGTGGTTTTGTTAAATGCTTCCACATGCGTTTAATCGAAAGATGAAAACGATGGGTTGGCGACGCATCTTGGAATGTCGCATCTTGGAATGTCGCATTTGAATCAATCGTTGAGGGATATTCGTGTGCTTGGGGCTCGGGGCATGACATGACCAGAGTTGACCGAAGTCGACTAATCGATCCCAAGGTATTCCAACATGTTGATTCCATTTTCCGCATTATTTTATCCATATTTGTACTCCCAATACTAGTTTATTGGTATTTATTACATAAATAAGTGCATTTTCAATGAAAAAAATGGACATGCCAATATCCATTCAAACTGTATTAAATGGATTAAATTATATTTTATGGACTCAAAAAATGTCAAGTTTTTTGAGAGGATGCAAACTTTTGGCGTTATGTCATTGGGGAAAATTGTGAGCCTACAAGTAGTGCTGATGAAACTAGAGAAAAGCATATTGAGCATTTGGAGGAGCGGCACAACAAGAATAATAAGATTTTGACATGGTTTTGGAATAATTCGATACCTTCTATTAGGCTTCAGCTTGGTTGTCTGAATACAGCAAATGAAGCATGCGATTTGCTTGGTGGCCGTTACTCCACCTCGGATATTGCTGATCAATATCAACTATTAGGAAATTTGCATTGCATGTATCAAGAGACGGATCGGTTTGTTAATGATTTTTATCCTCTATGCATGCTATTTGGGATAAATTGGCTTTATCTGAGCTGCAGTTGGAAGCCGCCACCAATGCTTGCAAGTTCACTAAATATCATGATCGTATGCGCGTTATGCAATTTATGATGGCGCTAAATGATGAATTTGACCCTATACAAGCTTCACTTCTACATTGAGATCCATATCCTTCTTTTGAGGCAGTTGTTTCAGAGCTATTGACAGAAGAGACTCGGCTTGTTACTCTAAAGGTGTGCCATCCTATTTTATCATCTCCTACAGATGCAGTTCTTGCTACACTTGCTTCTTCCTCATCGCATAGCAAACATTGCACATATTGTCATCGAACTGGTCATCTTTCAAACACTAGCTATCGACGATAACCTTGGCAACCTTCTGGGACAAACAACCAATCGTGATACAAAGGTCCACCTGCACACTCATTTGCCATTGTTGCTACTATTGAGGGTTCTTCCAATAACTCATATGTTACTTTATCTTTAGGGGATCTCTGCTCCATTCTTCGAG
The DNA here is from genome assembly GCA_014182725.1 of Eucalyptus brandiana. NCBI lineage: Eukaryota > Viridiplantae > Streptophyta > Magnoliopsida > Myrtales > Myrtaceae > Eucalyptus > Eucalyptus brandiana. The sequence continues at coordinate 30,986,539 of CM024670.1, forward strand.
AATCCGATACCTCCAAATCTTCTGTCCTTAGAACTTTTGCTCTATCCGTGACTCCAGGTACTTATAATTCATGGTTTTTATTTTATTTTATTTTGCCTATTGCAATCACATGACTTCAAACACCAATTTGTTTAAGTCAAAGTCATTACTTTCACAAACGCCTACCATTCATATAGTTGATAACTCACATATGCTAGTTAGCCATATAGGAAACATTTTAATGTCCACAATGTCATTACTAGACACTTGCGTGGTTCCTAAACTCTCCTTGAACTTGATATCTATGAGTCAACTATGTGAAGTCGACTTTGATATTCATTTCTCTTCTAATGGTTGTTGTGTATAGGATCCACGAAAGGAACAAATAATTAGGATAGGCCGTAAAGTGGGATGCCTATATGAGCTTATCACCCTAAAGATTCCAATTGCTCTTGGTAGTTGTGTTGTCATAGTATCATATGAAACTTGGCATTCTCGTTTGGGTCATACTTCCTTTTCTAGATTAAGCCATCTAATTTCTAGTGGTCATTTAGTTTGCTGACAATAAATAGTTTGATTGCTTGTCATATAAGTTGGGAAAACATCATAGCTTACCTTTTGATCTTAGTGAATCTGTTTCTTATGATCTCTTTGATTTAATTCATTATGATATTTGGGACCCATCTCCTACTCCCACCATGGGAGGATCTCGTTACTTTGTGATTTTTGTGGATGATCATTCTCGTTTTACATGGCTCTATCTTATAAAGCATTGATCTAAACTATCTCATATTCACCGTGGTTTTGTTACCATGATCAAAACACAATTTCTCTCAAAACATCAAGATCTTCCATACTAATAATGCCATGGAATATATAGACACATAATTTTTTGAAATTGTTTCTCAAAATGATCTTCCATTCATTGATATTGTTTAGGGACTTCTTAACAAAACAGTCGAGCAAAGCATAAACATCAACGCATCTTGGAGGTTGTTTGCACACTTCTAATCTTAGCCTATTATCCGGTATAGTTCTAGGGAGAGGCTTCTTATATTGCTATATACACTATCAATTGCACTCCATCGCCTACTACAATTAATATCTCTCCTTATGAGTGCTTGTATGATAGTGTTCCTAATTATAATATTTTTTGAGTCTTTGTCAGGGCTTGCTTTGTCCATCTTCTTCCTAATGAATGCACAAAATTAGAACCTCGTGCTCATCTACGCTGTTTGCTTAGGGATGGGATTGAGCACAAAAGGTATTGATGTTGGGATCCTGTCTCTAATTGTCTTCGCATATCTCGTCATGTTACTTTTTGGGAACATAAGATGATCTCTTTGCTTCATCCTTCGACTCCTTTCCCGCTCCTTTTTTTTTTACCAATCCTTTAGTGGATCTATTTCCTGAAGATATAGCAATCTAATATTCCTCTTCGGAGTCGTCTTCTCCTAATATTGATGAAGGTACCTATGGTGATCCCACTTCGACAATTCCTTAGTTGTTTGCACCATCCGTGGATTCTTCACCTTTGATCATTCCCTCTTCTCCTATTCATTGCTCCACTCGAGTAAGTCAACCTTTTGTTTGGTTTTGTGATTTTCATTGTTACACTACTATTGCTTCTTATCACTACATACAGAGAAGCTCAAACTAATCCTCTTTGGCGGCAAGCAATGGCAAATGAGTTGCACGTGTTAGGCAAATCTCATATTTTGAAAATGGTTGATTTGCCTTTTGGAAAGTCAGCTATAGCTTATAGATGGATCTATAAGATTAAGACTAAGATAGATGGTATGGTGGAATGCTATAAACCTAGACAAGTGGTAAAAGGTTTTACTTAGGAGTATGGAATTGACTATGACGAGACATTTGATCTAGTTGCCTGTCTTACTTTCGTTCGAAGTCTTCTTACTGTCGCAACTATTAAGTAATGGCCTCTATTCTAGATAAATATTAAGAATGCATTCCTTAATGGCGATCTTACTGAGAATGTAACATCCTCGATTTTGAACCTGTAAGGATTGGCCATAAGGTTAAAAAAGGATCGATCATGGGCTATTGGCCATGGATAGATCGGTTCGATCGATAAGGAATCATGGATCGGTCATGGTTTGACCGACCAATTGATCGACCGGTCACGAACTAATCAAGGTGTCATCTATGAGTTTTCTACCAACCATACCAATGGGATAGGATCACCAGCTCATAAGATGACCTTTGATCATGAAGATTGGTCACGGCATGATTTTGGATCGATGGATGATCATGGGTTGATCCGACCGATCGCAATGCCTAGCCACGGTTGATTCCGTCGGCTATGCACCAATACACGGATGATCCGACGTGACCAAATGTGATAATTTTCCGACCGAAAATGCATCATTCTCTATTTAATTCTTAGTGATTAGAAAGGAATCTTGAATTGGTGATGTTCGATCATGGATAAGTAATGCGCGGACCATGAACCATACATGTAACATCCTCAACTTCAAGCCCTTTATAGAGAGAAATCCGAACTTGGTTTCACCAGTTAAGCCTGGTTGCATTAAGCTTTATCCGATCGTGGCTTAGGTATGAACCTCAGGCCAAATAAAGTAATTGATCGTGGTTACACTTGATTGACTCCCGCCCAATGAGATGACCTTCTAACTTGATATTTCCCATGGTGTATTTAATGTTCTTGGAAGGTAGCCTATTAATGCATGATGACTAAGTAGGACACTTGGCATCATTAGTCTTACTCTTGAAATGTAATCATGAAATTTTGGATGGTTACATATTAAGAGAGAGTGAGTCATAAGCTCATTAATGGAAGGGAGTGACTCATGGTCTAGAAGAATGATGACAAGGGATCTTGAAGGCCAAGTGGAGGGCCACCCCTCCTCCTTAGACTTGCCACTTAAGATTTCATAGGTTTTGACTCTCTAGTTTTTCGAAATTCTTAGACCTTCTCCATTTTCCAATTTTACAGAGCTTTTTGTGGTTTGAATTTGGAGAAACTTTCCTCATGAAAGTTGTTCTAAACATTTTGATCTAAAACATACTTAAATGACATATTTTCTGAGGTGAAATGGTAGGGATGAAGGCCCAATCATTCACCGGTATAACCTGTCCCATGTAGTGAAAACAGTGACCAGGTTGCTTTCTTGAATTTCTATAAAAATTTTCCTTCCAAATTTAATCATGCTTCCTTCATGAATGTTTTAAAAGACATCCATTCCTACAAAATATAGAAATTTCAAAGAGTTTTGTGAAGATTTGGATTTCAAAATGAGTCTCTCTCCGACCTTGAATATGCTCGACGGATGAATTTTTGGGTTGTGTTGAGTGGTTTGTTGCTCTTTCCACAGCACGAATGAGACTTGGCTTCCTCATGAAAAATGTCATTTAGGGTTTTATCTATAACATATTAAAATTTTATAAATTTTCAAGCCCATTTGATAAGGTATTGATGCTAATTTCGAAAAGTGCTCAAAACTGTTTTCACCGCAGGATAAGAGGGCCACACGCCCAACTTGGAAGGGGAGGGGGCTGCATGCCCAACTTAAGGAGCAAGGCTAATCTAGAGTCTTCTTAATTTAGGATAAGGATGCATTAAATATCTTGGACTCTAGTTCTTCAATGCCAAGTTGAGGTGTCCCTCATAGGAATAGGCCATAATGCCGCCTGACCTAAAAACTTGGAGAGCAAGTTTGTAATATGAAGATATCTAGCCTAATAATTACTCAAGATCCAAACATTAAATGTGAGAGACTTATTCATTGGCTTAGGTGTGACATCCTAAAAATTCACCGACCCTATTAGTGTAATCAGATTGTGTAGTAATTCGAGTTGGTGGAAGACGACTTACCTGATCCCGATGCGCAAACAACAAATGGCCCCGGAACGAACGTTGAATTGCAAATAAATCGCGAACAACACTACCTCACGTTAGTCTGGATGCAATCACAAGGAAAACACCCGATTTCCACGGCGTAAATGCTGATTGTTCTTGCAAAAATGAAATGGAACGCCTTGATCTTCTTTGATGGAAATGGAGAGGAAATTTGGTGCGAATGAATGGCCAACCATTCCAACGGTTGTGCTCGGGAGGCTTTCATACGTCTCCATGACACCCCTACAAATGGTGTCCTTCCATCGTACCATATCAAGTCCAAATGGTGCGGTCCAATCGCACCCCATCATGGACGTACTAGCTAGCTAGCTAAAGTACAACATCTCCCACTTGGACATGATGGGCTTGATAGCATTCTATCAAAATATAATGTATTCAACATTCATCAATTTTACAAAACAATTCATACTGGCAAATAAGCCGTGCGACCAGTGAGTACACCTGTACTTGGGAGCTCAAATTATGCACCTGTTAGGGATGACATAATGGCTACAACCCTGAAAAGAAATAAACAATCGATGTCTCACAGTGCCCCAAACATATTTTGTTACATTAGTCCTAGTATACCTATCCCTTAAAGGCTATACTTGACTATTCTCAAAACACCATGTATTTACAATTACATCCGCAACCACAAGGGCGATATAATTGGTCGACCAGTAAATACACGCGATAGATGTAAAACAACAATAGTCTTCCTTCGCACTCATGTCTCTCTCAATTTCAGAACAACTGCTTTCCTAGACACGTCCCATAGGCCATATCTATTCATGACTGCCCGTAACATGCTAAAGTAGCAACATTGATCTTTCACTTCGAGAACATAGTCAGAAGTAACATAAGGCACAAAGTTGAGGTAAATTATAAATTACCTCAAAGGCTCACACAATGAGTACATAGGGATAATTTTACTCACCTTTCCTTGTCGGTCGTACAATGCACATATAGTATGAATTACATGCTATAGTGGATTACTTTTTCTATAAGAGCGTATGTCATTTATCAAATATATTCACTATACAGATCTTAGCCTAAACATAATCACGTGTTTCTCACGTACTCATGTTTAGCCCAAGTGCTATATCAGCTCACTTTCTATAGTGTCCAATTAAGTACTCATATCCGGCATCTTTCAGGCATACATGATTGTGGGACTATCATGTTCGGTCTTGTTATAAACCAATCACAGACCTCATCTTGACTCCAATAAAAACGACATATTTTATGTACCAAACTTGCTCTTCAGCATTTATTTGTACATAACGTCTCATCTCAACGTGCTAACTACAACACTTGAGGCGATTGCTCGTGTGAGTGAGCCAATCATTGCCCGCTGACATACTTTTCAATAATATATGTGTGTTTGTGCTATTCTGATAGTTGATTTGTACTTATTGATAAACCATCAAATCACTAATAATACATTTGTCCACAAATACATAAACCAATGATCCTCTACAATAACAGATATCACATTCTACGCAATCCTAGTGACATCCTATGGGTCAAGAATATGTCTCTAGGAATAGCCTTCGTAAATGGATCAGCAACCATTCTATTGGTTGAAATGTATTGCAGGATCACTTCTTTCTGCGCTATAATATCTCTGATGAAATTATTCTTTATGTCAATGTGCTTTGTCCTTCCATGATAATTGGGATCTTTCACATAGGCAATGGCTGCTTGACTATCACAATAAACTATCACCGGTCTTGGAACTTCAGCGACAATGGCTAAATTTTCCAAGAAACGTTTTAGCCATACTGCTTCTTGCACTGCGGCAGAACATGCAATAAATTCTGCCTCCATTGTAGACAAGGTCGTGCATGTCTGTTTCTTGCTATTCCAAGAAATCGCACCTCCATTAAGCAAGAACGCATATCTAGAAGTCAATTTACGCTCATCCAGTCTCCACCCCAATCGGCATCTGAATAACCCAATAGGTGTAAATCATTCCCTTGGTAACAAAGTCGATAGTTTAGGGTGCCCTTCAAGTATCTCGGGATCCTCTTTACTATTTTCCAGTGTGCTTGACCGGGATTTGATTGATATTGGCTCACTAATCTCACGGTATAACATATGTCGGGTCGAGTACACATCATAGCATACATCAAACTTCCGACTGCACTAGCGTAAGGAACAGTTTCCATCACATTGATTTCTTCTGGAGTCTTAGGACACATCTCAGTACTTAGGCCTTCACCTTGCATGACAGGGGTATCAATGGGATTACAATGCTGCATATTGAAACGCTCAAGAATCTTCATAATATAAGACTCTTGTGATAAAGTAAGGAGTTTCCTTGATCGATCTCTTTCGATCTTAACTCCTAATATATAAGCAGCTTCTCCCATGTCCTTCATCTCAAAATTAGAGGACAACCATTCTTTTGTGGTAATAACCAAATGTGGCATCCCAAAAAATTCAAGTCACCCTCTAGAGGAATTAAAGCCTATAATTAGGTAATGAAATTACCTATGGTCTATGTGTTAGCCATTAGTTTTCTTAAGGCTATGTGTTATTTGTGCTTGTGTTTATGAGATATTAAATTAGATAGATTAATAGTGATAATTTATGCTTAGCCATGCACTTATGAATTAAATAAAATGTCACAAGACTTTGGCCACGAGGAATTTAGTAATTTAATTCTCAAAAGAAAGAACAAGAAAGGGGTAAAATTGATTTTTATTAGGATGGGCCTTAGGCCCATTGGCCTAAGCTTTAATGGGCCAAGTTAGCCGGCCCAATAGAAGCCCAAGAGGAGTGGTCGACCGGCCCAATAGAAGCCCAAGCCTAAGCCCAAAAATCCATAGGACAAGTGGCACAAGACTCTCATGCATTGGCTTAGGGAAGAAGGCCATGCATTGGTCCATTTAAGTGGCATGTGATGATTACTAATGATGAGGTTTAGGGGGGAATAAAAAGGGAAAAGGGAGAGAGAGATGGCCGGTTGCTTTTGTTCGGCCAAGGGAGAGAAACCGTGCGAGAGAGAGGGAGAGTGAGGCCGAGAGAGGAGAAGCCGAGAGAGAGGAGGAGCCGCTCGCCGTCCGTCCGCCGTGTGTCATCGTCCGTCCGGTCTAGAGGCAAGTGGGAGTCCTCTAGCTTCTCGTGCACGCTTGTATGTTGTTTGCATGTCGAATTCTTGAGTGTTAGATGAGAAAAACCGAAGCATGGATGAGTTGTGTGTGAATGGTGTGACTGTTCTTGCTCGGACCATGTGAGTCAGAATGTTGTTTGAGCTTGCATGTGTGTTTAGAGTCCGATTTTGGCTTTGATTTCTTCATGAAAGTTGTAGCTAACATCTTGTAATACAACATAATAAAATTTCGTGGAAAATGATGGAGATTTGAGGGGTTAAAGTCTCATTCTACGGAGACCTCAGATCTGGAGAGTTTTTACTGACCTCTTGCTGGATTCGTGATTGCATGTTGGTTTTTGTTGAGAATATCACCTCGATTTCTTCATGAAAGTTGTAGGGGATATCTTAAACTATAACATAATCAAATTTGAAGTGAAATGAACGAGTATAGCCTAGTGAATCGACTAGATCTTGAAGACAGTGATTCTGGTGATGTATTTTGGGACACCGAGACCTCATGGACCTAAATGACGACTATACTTTGGCTATTTGACTTAGATCTCTTCATGAAAATTGTAGAGAATATCTGGAAGTAAAACATATCAAATTTTCAGAGGAAACTAAAGAGAATAGGTAGGCTAAAACTCAATATTTCGGAGAAGCATGCACTGGACGATTCGGTAATGGATCCAGAAGCTTCGTGAGACCGTATAAAATAATCTAAAAGTAATTTGGCTTGGAAGTCTTCATGAAAGTTGTACGAAAATGTCTTGGCTATAACTCGGTAAAATTTCGTAATTTTTTGAGGCCGTATGAATATTTTAAACGAATTTCTTCGAAAACCGTGCATTCTGGATTTCATCCAAAAATTATATGATGTTTTGTGAAAATTGGGAAATTGTGTGAAATTCTTCTTGGCCATGTATTTTGTATGAAATCATCATCCTATTGACTTGTTTAATATTTGCTGTAATTTTTATAACTTTGGGAATTTATAGATATTAAATGGCACAAGCTGGAATTTAAATAAATATAAAAATGGCATGGTTTATGGGTTATTTAATTGGTACAAATTCCATAAATTTTATTCTATAAATAATTGTACCTTGCTGCATGTATGATAAGATTTGATGTATGCATGACATTGGAATTGAGATGCATGTATGAATTCCATGATGAGTATGATCTTGATTTGTCATCACATCGCATGCCATGTTAAAATTGAACTATAATTGAAAGTGAGAATTGAGATTAATTGAGAAGACCGTCGGGGGTGAGCCGACGATACCCCGGGAGTGTCGGGATGCCTGGCTAGAAGGGTACGGCCGGTTGCCCGGTGGTCATGAATGGCCGAATACCGGAGGGTCCTCGGGAGACCAGTGGTATCGAGATGCCCGGAGAGTGGGGGAGCCAGAAGCTCGGCATGGTAATTATGCCGAGGGATACCTCGCGATGTCGGATTGGGTACGAGATGCCTGGCCTGAAGGGTGCGGCCGGTTGCCCAGTGGCCTTAAATGGCTGGATGCCGGAGGGTCCTCGTGATGCCAATTGGGGTACGAGATGCCCGGAGAGTGGGGGAGCCGGATGATCTGAATTGTATCTTGGATACATGTGGGACGCAAACATTGGTCCCGGGAATGAGAAATGTGGTGATCCAAGATGAAATTGGGATAAAATCATGATGATGATATATACATGACATTATGCATGACAATATATGCATGACAATATATGCATGGTAATGATGATGATATGTGATGTGATATAATGATGATCACCCATGGCATGATATGCATGATGATATGCATGATGATGATGATGATGACGATATGCATGATGATATGCATGGTGATGATGATGATGATGATGATATGCATGATGACATGCATGATGATGATGGTGATGATGATGGTGATGACGATGATGATGATATGCATGATGATATGCATGACGATGATGATGATATATGATGATATGGCATGATAACATGTGTAATGTGATGATGTCATGATGATGATGACATGTATGATATGATGATCATGATAGTATGCGCTTGGTTCAAGGTAAGTAACGCCTGAAATGCATGTATGATTTGTATGATGCATTGAGTTGTTATTGGATTCCTTATCTACTGAGTGGTTGTACTCACCCCTTTTGGGGACAACATTTCAGATTAGAAAGATGCCGCTTCCTACAGTCACGCGAGGTACCTTCTATGGCCTCCCATCAGATGTAGAAGTAGAATGTACGGAGATCAACTGCGTCACTATCCCTGGACTGACATATGTGCGAGTGCATGTGCTGGTCATGTATGATGTGGGCCTAGCTGGGGGCCCAGTCATCCAGGAGTTTTTGTCCGTTCATGTCCGCCGAGACGGAGTGATTAGGGGGATGTTGCCGCCACCACCACCCGACGCACCTGGATGGGTGTGATGGTTGCGTGAAGGGTAGAGAGCTGGTGTTTCTTTTTGGGGAGTAGCCGCCGCTGTTGGATGGAGGACGTCATGTGATTTTCTTTAGGGGTCGTAGTATCTTTTTGGGATAAGGCCGAGTGTGGCTGAAAATCTTGGCCTTCTTTTGTTGTATCGACCCGCGAAAGACCCATCACGATAATATGTAAATAAAAGTGGCATGGCTTGTCTTTTAATCATGATGATTAGTGGTGTGTATTTGTATCATGGTTGGTAGGGGGAGAGATGGTGATGTTTTGCTTCCGCTAATGAGTCGCGCTGAGACCGCTTTAAAAAAAAAATGCCTGTGAATACGACGCCTCTTCTAAGGAGGAAGGTAATAAGGACTAACAATGGCGCTTGTGGCGACCTGCGAAGGGTTCGGGGTGTCACACCAAAATCTTGTCATTTTCAGCCAATAGAATATCGTCCACATAAAGTGATAAAATCACAAATTTATCTTTGGAACGCTTGACATATACACAGTGATCTTCTTCGATCATCGTGAAACCAAATGTTATTATTGCTCGATGAAAACGAAGATATCACTGTCTAGATGATTGCTTAAGGCCATATATTAAGCGATGAAGCTTGCAAACTTTATGCTCTTGACCTTTAGCTATGAAACCTATTAGTTGTTTCATATAGATTTCCTCATCTAATTCTCTATTGAGAAATGCCGTCTTTATATCCATTTGATGTAATTCAAGGTCCAAATGTGCAACGATGGCTAGAATAAGACATATTGAGGCAAACCTTACAACTGATGAAAAAGTTTCCTCATAGTTTATATCCTCTTGTTGAGTATAACCTTTCGCCACAAGGCGAGCCTTATACTTTTCAATGGATCCATCCGCCCTACGCTTAATCTTAAAGACCAATTTGTTTCCAATGGCCTTACGATTGAGTGGTAGATCAACCAAGTTTCAAACATGATTTGCCCTCATTGACTCCATCTCATCTTCCAATGCTTTTCTCCATTCTTTCTTGTTAGAGGATGAGAGAGCCTCTTGAACAATCTTAGGCTCGGCATCGTCATTTTGAGCAATCATAAATGCTTTCCCTTCAATCTCAAAACGACGACGGGGAATACTTTTACGATTACTTTTACGCAATTGAATTTCTCTTGAATTCAATTCATCAGGCGATGCAACACTCCCACTAGGTCTTGTGTGTTGAGGTAAATCTTCATTTTCCTCTACAACATCAGTGGGTGTGTTATTAGGATCTTCCATCTCATATAATTGGAAATCCTTATCAATCTCACCTCTATTAGGAAAATCGTTCTCCAAGAACGTGACATCTCGTGACTCCATTTCGGTCACACTCCCATCAGCTTGTTCACCTATGAACACGTATCCTTTGGAGTGTTCGGAATATCTTATAAAGATACATTTCTTCCCTCTATGACCTAATTTGTCATGTTTATGGGAAGAATCATGAACATAAGCTGCACATTCTCATGGACGTAGACTACTCAAGTCTGGTTTTCTACCAGTCCATAATTCATAAGGGGTGGAAGTGACCGATTTTGAGGGCACACGGTTAAGTATATAGGCAGCAGTCAATAACGTATCTCCCCAATAGGAGATAGGTAAATTTGCTTGTGCCATCATAGACCTAACCATTTCCAATAGGGTTCTATTCCTTCTCTCAACTACCCCATTTTGCTGTGGAGTACCAGAAATAGTCAATTATCGTACAATTCCCTTTTCATCACAAATAGCCTTGAATTGCTCCAATAGATATTCACGTCCACAATCAGTTCTCAATGCCTTTATTTTCTTGTTTAACTGATTCTCTACCATCGCTATATATCATCTAAAGCAGTCTAATGCTTCTGACTTATGGGAGATCAGAAAGACATAACCGAAACGTGTGAAGTCATTTATGAAAGTGATGAAATATGAGGCTCCATGCCTCACCCTCACATTCAAAGGACCACAAATGTCAGAATGTATGAGATGCAATGGAAATTCAGCTCTAGTCCCTTTACCGAATGGTTTTCTAGTTGTTTTTCCCGCCAGACAATGTTCACATACGGATAGACTAACATTAGTGAGTGACCCTAAAAGGCATTCTCTAGCTAATCTTTACATTCTTTGCAATTCAATGTGACCTAATCTAGCATGCCAAGTACTTGCATCAATCTCAACGTTATTTGAAGATGCAATTAAAGAAAAACAACCATCAACATTAACATTGTACTGATCATAGTCAATGTCTAACACCATAAAACCATTCGATACATGACCTGAACCATAATAAACTGTTCCATACAAAATGTCAACATAATCACCATGGAAATTCAATACATAACCTAAGCTAAGAAGAACAATTACAGAGACCAAGTTTCGTCGAATATCTGGAGCATAAAGGACATCATGCAGGAACAGGTTTCGACCACCACGTAAGATTAATTTACATGTGTTGATACCCTTCACTTCAACTCTTGAGTTATTCCCAACATATATCCATCTTCTTCTAGGCGGTATCCGACGATACTCCACAAATGCTTCTCGGTCTCTAGCTACATGGTCTGTTGCTCCTGAGTCTACAGTCCACATTGGATGAGATTCAGCAAATATTACAATACTAGAAACAAAAGCATTACTCAAAGTAATGGAGTAATAGGGTACCTTTTTCGGCTCAGTGCATTCACGAGCAAAGTGATCCATCTTGCCACAATTGTGGCACTCCATCTTGGCTTTGTCATTCTTCCCACCACGCTTCTTGCGTCGGAAGGTCTTAGCCCTCTTGAGTCCCTGATCAGTCATCTTCCCTTTGTTGTTGAATTGAAGATTTCTCTTGCGCTTGAAGCCCGAAGCTTTGTGTGAACTCGATTTAGTAACATAAGCATGGGTAGAAGATCTCGCAGCCTCTAGGCGCTCATCCTCTAATTCCAAATACGTGCAATATCATCAAAAGTGACGATGTTCTCATGATGCGTCATATTGATTTTCATATGCTCCTAATTATCAAGAAGAGACCTTATAACAGCCTGAACTTGCTGTCATCAGTAAGGGAGTGGCCTACCGACTTCAGCTCACGAATCATGTTTGACATCTCCCGAAGATGCTGCCTCATCGTTACATTTGGGCGTTTTCGGAATGTGTCAAACTTGATGGTGAGTCTCCTCAGCTTAGTGGTAAATGTACCCCCAAACTTATCTTTCAAGGCAACCCACATAGCTTGAGCTTTGTCATAACTCTCAAACTCACACATGAGATCATCTTGCATATAGCTCAGCAACGTGATGCGAGCAATGCTATTTTTCTTTTTCCAAACTTGATAAGCTTCCAGATCTCTCCTGTGTTGAGCTGAAGTTCCATACTCAGGTTCATCCATAGTATGGTTGAGGGTTTCCAAAACCTCTTGCTCCTCAAGGATGTACTGAATCTTTCGGTGCCAAATATCATAATTGTCACCGTTCAGCTTCTCACCCTTATTGAGGTCAGTCACAATGGTCTTGGACGCCGAAGTCATAATCAATTGCTATAACACATTGACATAATAAACGCAGAATCAATACTAGCACACTTTACAGAATAACACACATATTTAATTTGCAGCAAAGACAAACTAAATTAATGATAATTCAACAAAAGACATAAAAGCAAAAGTTCACAATGTTCACAATCAACTTCTATGTACACTTGTTCTATTATCATTAATTAATATTTAATTTGCACAAAATTTTAAGTTTTATGTGAGAACTCCTTTCAATTCTACCAACCTACGAACTCCCACTAGGAAAAATAATTACATGACCTTATGTAATTTCTACATTTTTTCTTAACACAAAAACATAGCATGATAATAATCAACGTTTATAAACAACAATCATGCTTCAATTATAATCAAAATTGCAATTCAACGTATAATGGATTTCCTACCATTGTTCTAATTTTCTAGCAATTAGAAAATTGCAAGTATATTAAAATATATACATCATATCAATGAACTAAGCTCTACACAGCATATATAACTTCATTTGAACACAAGCTAGCTACTGTATTTCCTAAATCACAAGAAAATACAAGCTACAAATGAATAAACTGCATTAAACCCCAAAAAATACGCATACATAGGGTTCCCAAAGCATTTTCATACATTTATAAAATTCAAAAGTATAAAGTAATTATACCACTGTGTAAAGGACACTCATGCGAACCAAATGCCACCAACCATGCTCCAATCGAAGCCCGCACGCGCCCCCACACGCCGCCTAAGTGCGCAACATGTGTGGCGCAAGCGCCAGCGAGCCAAACGGCTCCTGGCCGGTCCGACCGGTTAGACCGGTCCAACTGGTCCGACCGGTTTGACCGCCAGACTAGTTGATCGGTCAACGGTCGTGTCGGGTTGGGTCAACGGGTCGGATCTCGGGTCGAGTCGCGTCTCGGGTCGGGTCAGGTCGCCGGTCAGGTTGGGTCGGGTCGGGTCGCCGGCGTTGACGTCATCGATGACGTCATCCTGGCGGTTACCGACCGTTGGGTGACGTCACGGTGACGTCACCATGCGCCGGTTCGTCGGCTGGCATGCGTCACACACGCGCCGGTTCGCCGACCGACGCGTGTGGCGCATGCGCTCGCTGTGCCAGCGCTTTAGGCGCATGGCGCCCACGCGCAGCGGCTTTTAGCCGCGTGTGTGGGTGCGTAATGCTAGTGTCGACTACTAACTTTAGTATTTCTCGCGATAAATTCTTTGTAGATTAGTGCCAACATGTTAACGCGCCATTTCATTCGTGTGAACTAATAGATTCGTATAGTTATGAGGGAATTGAAATTTTGTGGATTCGGAACAAAACTAAGTAAAAGACATTAGAAACTAATAAACCGATTAACGACATAGATTAGAAATTAATTGATTTCGAACACCAGATGTCGATCATGAGGAACAAAGCGTGCATGGAAGCCATGACATCTCTCTCTTCTCCCTTGGTTTTCTTCTTCCCCAAAACCGAAGCTGCAGAAGAAACATAATCATTAAGCTTGTTAATGATTACTTTCCTTGGGATTACACCTATAGCCTCATTTCCCTCATAATTCACGCCACTTTTCTCTCTCTCTCCAAAACAGACTGAAACTCTCTCTTTTTCTCCTCTCTCTCTCGTGGTTTGAACAGAAATGAAACCCAACAGCTCCAGCGATTCTTGCTTCTTCTTGTGTGAGTTTAGGAGTAGATTCTTGGAGATTTTTGAGCCACCAATGAAGCCAAGAAACCACTAAGGAAATAATAAGTTCCTAAGCTAGAAGTTAACTGCTGTTTTGTCGAGGGAACTTGCGGAACTAGCTGAATGGTGGAGGATTAGGGTGATGATGTTGTTTTGTGTTGAAGTAGGCTAGATGAGCTCTAGATTGAAGCTGTGAGTCCTTGCATGTCATGTTAAAGCTTTGGATAGTTTAAAAATTGAGTGTGAGCAAGCTGAGTTGGTCGAGTAAGTGAAAAGCCAACTGCCGAGTGAAGATAGGTGATGCATGTTGCTGTAGATGAGTCAAGATGTGAGTATTTGTCTTGAATTGAGCTATGGATGGCTGCATGTCGGCGAAGAGCTACTGTGGTTACTCTTAGATGCTATTGAAGAAGTGTTGGGATACTAAAAGAGATATTGTAGAGACGCTAAATGGTTTAGTTGAGCTGTAGATGAGTAAAATGGTTCAAAATATTCTGCTTTGAAAAAATAGAGATGGAAAACCCTTTAGTTATGCGTCGCCTTGGATTTTAAGATGTAGTTAAAGGAAAGAACAAGTTTACTTAAGAGAACACTAACTATTTTAGGTTTCTACCTCTAGTTATAGTGAGATTCATGCGAAAATGTATTGGCGGGAGCATTTCTCTTTGAAACAGTAAGCTGTTCTGCAGAAGACAGCAAAACCTTAGGTAGTTCTACGAATTTTCTATAATTTTCTAGAAAGAATTGGACCTTAAACCCTTCATGAAAGTTGTAGGACACATCTTTAGGAATAACATATCAAAATTTGAGAACAAATGGTCAAGGTTCGGGTAGTGAAATGATCCTTCTTCTGTAGGTGGATACAAGACATCAAACTACTGCTCTTTATACATTGAGATATAGGCTTATATTTCTTCACGGAAGATGTTAAGTTATGTCTTTTTTATAACATATTAAAATTTCGTAACATTTTGATAAAATTAGATGTTCTTTCTGTGTCTGTGTTTGAAACTACCCATAGTAGCTTATATACTGTCTTGATCCAAGAATGTGCAATGGTTGTTGTGTCTCTTGTACCTGACTTTCATGACATATATGGAGTCTAATGGTCTCATGATAGTGGTTAGTTTGTGCATGAGTATGCCTATTCCATCATTTGAAGTGTGGTCATTTTATAATCACCAATTGTAGCATGTGTGTGCAATGAGTGTGACATAAGTGAAGTATTGTGTGAGCATGAGTCTTGCTTGATATAATTGTGCACTCTTAAGGTCTTATGCATGCTGTGATATGATATTAATCAAAGGTGTGATGTGTGGAATGTGTGCATTAATTGAGTAAGAGATTTCCATTGGTATGGAGATGCTGGTGATGCCTCGAGGAGTGGGATGCCCATGCTATGTGTTCTTGGATGCCTTGGTTGAGTATGACGTTGGTATGCCTCGGAGTGAGATGCCCCTGTAGGTGATTAGGGATGCCTCGGTTGTGTGATACCGGGATGCCTCGGAGTGAGATGCCCCATGCTATGTGATCTTGGGATGCCTTGGTTGTGTGATACTGGGATGCCTCGGAGTGAGATGCCCATGATAGCAATATTGTGGAAGTCCGGATGTGGAATTCCGGAAGTGACTCAATCAAGCCGGCGGCATTCCGGTGGGTAAATTGATCGATGGTGGATTTAATATACGCACTATAATGTAATTCCACTTGGCTTGTGAGTTCACCTGCTGATGTTGCATTTCATCTTAGTACATATTTAGAGCATGAGGTATACATGTGCATTTAGCATGTGATGTTTCAATATTCATTTAGTTATACATGTGACAATCTTGTCTTAGTATCTTAAGCTATTTGGTTATGTTCTCTTGCTTTCTTTGGCAGCTGTGGATTGTCTATGGCAACTGTGGATTGTCTAGGTTAGGGTCTTATTATTTCTTTACTGGACATTGCTCATTCCTTATTTTTTTCAAATCGTTAGTATGGATGTGCCACCGATTGCTCGTTACGGGGTGATAGCGCGTATTGATGTTTCTTTCCATGATGTGTATGATCCTGATATCGAGCTGACCTTTACGAAGTGTGAGGCTACGCCGTGGATGGATGACAATAGAGTAGATATGACTCAGATGAGGTTTGTTGCGTGGTTCATAAACCACGAAGGAGAATTTTTTGCCCCCTTCATTTTGATGCTGGAGGACCTAGAGCTGGGACGGGAGGTGCTTAGGTGCCCAAATCGTGTAGAAGCTGGAGAAGACGTCTTTTGTTTTTTTTATGGACGTGGGCTAGTGTGGGGTAGTGAAGGTAGGAACCCTCACCATTTTCCCTGGCTGTTTGCTTACACCTTTGTTTTGAACATGTAAGTATGTTGTACATAGGTGAAGAATAGGTAAGTAATCCAGGTCGATTTTTGTAAGCCCGAACGCTTTTTAAAAAGGAAAGTAAATGAAGCTTCTCATGATCTTTACATATGATCTTAGTTGGATTGTCTAACATTAAATGACAAGACTATTGCAAGGTGACCTTGTGATATAAAGCTTTAAATCTTAAAATGTCTATGTTATACATGCTAACCAATTATAGGTGGACGCTACAGTTTGACAATTGTAATCAATAAGTCTTGTAAGATGATAATCCATATAATTTCCACTTGCGCTTAGTATGTGACACTACTAGGACGTCACATTAGGTGTCCCCATAATAATTACATATAATTATTTCATGATGACTCAACCTCTTAGATGGACTAATGGAAAGATGAGCAAGTGTCGCCCCTAGGAACTAGACTTGCCACTCATCTCTTTAGCTTGCCACCTCCTCAACCTAGATTATCCACTTACATGAAGATGATTGGTCCATTTGGAAAGATCATCATGAGGGTTTTGCCTATAAATAGAGGCCTTCCCTCTCCTTATTTCCACACCACCTCCTCTTTCTCCCTCACTCTCTCGACCTCACCCTCACCATCGCCCTCTCTCTTTCTCGTGGCCACGCCCTCTTGCTCGTTCGCCAGCCTACACGTTACTCGGTCACCTAGGCCGTCCTTTGAAGTGGAGTAAGTAAAACTTACTAATAATTGGCTAGGACGTTGTGTTACGCTATTTTGAGCGTGTGATGAGTCCTCAACTGAAGTTGATTGACTGGTTGTTGCTTGAGGTTGGGTTGTGACTTTGTTCCTTGATTGAGTTCGGTTCTTATTTGTTGAGCTTGGCTTGTGCTTTGGCTTGAATTGCTTTGAAAGAAGTCTGATTTGTGTACTTGTTTGATATGCTTCGAATATGCTTTGACTCAAACCGATTTAAAAAGCGTTTATGTGAAAGTTCATTATTTCCTTACAAAACCATTTCAAACTATTTCATGAGTGCATGTATTAGTTCACGCCTCGAGCTCCGAAAATGGGTTTTATCGGCCTTGGATGTATGTGGGATCACGTCAGATTAGTCCTTTCATGGTCTTGGTGTGATATCAAGGTATATTGTTCCCAAGCCATGTTCAACGTCTTGGTTCCGGTAAGTCATTTCACACACTTGTACATGGCATGCCTTCAGGCCCTTAAACTAAAAGCGAAGATAAAAACTAGATTGTGATGCTTGATGCATGGACACACAATGGACTAATTTATACCGTCGACTGATGAACTTGGCAACTATGCCCCCTCGCCAACAGGATGCCTCCATGCCAATGGGTTGCCTCGTTAATAAGAACGAGATGCCCCATTGCCAACGAGATGCCTCATTAATAAGAACGAGATGCCCCCACGCCAATGGGATGTCTCGTCAGAAGGACGAGATGTTGTGATAATTATAGCCGTCACCCTTCGATTAGGAGATGTTACTCGATTAAGTTTGGATGCCCGGGGAATTTTGGAAGAGTCGATGGATTTCAACTATTAATAAATGAATCTCATGTGCATGAGTTCCTCACATTATGAAATGGATTTTGGTTATGCTTGCATATGAGTGAGCCATGAGTTCCTTGTATTATCAAATGGATTTTGTTTATGTTGTTATAATATTGAGTGAGGTGTGAGTTCCTCATGTTGTGGGTCAATATCGAGTTATGCTTGTATATTGTTGAATGAGGATTTATCATGTTTCATTCGAGACAAAGCTTTTATTTTGCTATCGGTCTATCATCGACTAATGTCTTGGATGAGTTATATGCTTATTGATAGGTGAGACATCCTCCTACTCGGAAATTAGTGGACTTTACTTACTGAGTCCACGGCTCACCCTGTTGTTTTTCAGAATTGTAGGCATTGAGGTCTCCCACTAGTGCTGGAGTTGATATCTTGCTAGAGGAGTTAAGGTTTACTCGACCTTTGAAGCATAGAAAATTTAATGGTTGTAAATAGAATGGCCCGTGACAATGGGGCCTGTAGATGTAACTGATATAATTGTATATTTGCAAGTGATTGTTTTCCTAGCTGCTTTTTATTGTCTAGGTGTTGTTTGTAATGCTTTTGTATGTGCTTAGTGAAAAGATAAAAAGAAATGGGATAGTGACGAGCCTAGGATGTTGCGAAAATAACCCTTGCTGCTCGAGACCCTAGATATGGAGTTGGGGTTATGACAATACATATGGATCAGGTGTCGACTAGAATGAGTTTAGGGATAGACTCGGTTAGTTCGTCACTAATTCTAAGGTCCATGAGTGCATTGGCTTAGTGCTATGCCATGGATAGCCTTAGGATTAGCCTTGAATCGACCGAAGGACAATCTTTAGGCCAATTGACCATCCAATTGAATGGTTTGGGCGAGCATGGAGCGTGATGGCCGAATCTCGGGTGTACGTGATTCAATTTTTCAAGGTGTACCTAATGATCCATTTTTCAGCCTTGGAACCAACCTAGACGATATATTTCTCTGGACCACTTTCTTGAGGAAGAAAAGGACAAAATGGAATTCTCTAGAACACCGTAGCCTCTTCACAGAAGAGGTTGACTTATCATTCCACATAGATTTTTCTAGATATGGTCATGATTATCAATAATTTACCT
The DNA here is from genome assembly GCA_014182725.1 of Eucalyptus brandiana. Classification (NCBI taxonomy): domain Eukaryota; kingdom Viridiplantae; phylum Streptophyta; class Magnoliopsida; order Myrtales; family Myrtaceae; genus Eucalyptus; species Eucalyptus brandiana. The sequence goes on from CM024670.1 coordinate 31,006,117, forward strand.
TGGGAATTAGGCAAAGTATCCAAATGAAGTGTCCCAATAAAAATATGATACATTGGAGCGAATTATGGCTATCCTATAGCCTTGATGCCACCTTGAGTTTCATAGGTTTGACTTCCCAGTTTTTCAAAATTGCTGGATCTTTCATACTTTTCAATTTTATAGAGCTCTTTGTGCTTCAATTTTAAAAAAAAAAAAACTTCCTTCATGAAAGTTGTTCAAAACATCTTAATCTATAACATATTTAAATTTCATATTTTTTAGAGGTGAAATGGTTGGGACGAAGGCCCAACCAATTACCTTATAGAAACTGCTTAGTATAGTGAAAACGGTAACTAAATTGCTTTCTTAAATTTTTATGAAATATTCCTTTTTGAATTTTGACATAATTTATTCACAATAGTTTTAAATAACATCCATATCTACAACATATTAAAATTTCAAAAGTTTTTGTAAATATTTGAATTTCAAAATGAGTCTCTTTCTCTAACCGTTGAATCTGCTTGACGGATGAATTTTTGGGTTGTGTTCAATGATTTGTTTCCCTTCCCACAAAATGAATTCGGATTGGATTCATCATAAAAAAAAAAAAATGTTTTCAAAGGTCTTCTCTACAACATATTAGAATTTTATAATTTTTAACGCCTATTTGATAAGGTAATGGTATTGATTTTAAAAGTTGCTCAAAACTGTTTTTGCCTTAGAATGGGAGAACCACACCCCCAACTTAGAGGGGAAGAGGGCTGCACGCCTAACTTGAGGAGGAAGCCAATCTATAGACTTCTTGGCTTGAAGATAATAATGCATTAAATACTTTTGGACCATAGTGTGTTAAAGAGAAGAAACTTGGAGAGTAAGTTGGCTAATGTGAACACATCTAAGCTTAATGATTGCATGAAATCTTAGTAATTAATGAGAGAGGTGAGTCACCTACTTAGGTGTCCTCTAAAATCTTAGATGAATCTTAGGTTATGATGGCCCTAAATTCTAGCCTTGGTGAACAAGGTAAGGACCAAGTGATTAGAAGAAAACATTAGGTATTAAAGAGGCTTATATGTCTCTTAGGCACCATAGGCAATAATGAGCCTAGATCAAGCCTTGGAGAGCAAGCAAATAGGTGGATCAATCACAAGCCAACACCAAAGGACCTAGGCGTCAACTCGAGAAGATGGGTAAGCCAACTCATCATTTAGACATCATCATGAGTTTGCAATAAAAATCTAAGAGGAGGAGGCCTATAAATAGGATGATCCATCCTCACATTTTAAGGCTTGGCCTTTCTCTCTTTTCCTCTCCCTTTCTCTCCTCTCTCTCATGCCTTTCTTTTCCAAGCCGCCCTAGACGCTGACCAACCACCAAAGAAGTATCTTGGAGCTAGGTCCAAAAAGTAGTAAGTAGATTTTCCTAACTCTTCGATAGGGCGATGTGCTACGCTTATCAATTTTTGGATTATGTCATTGTTTGCTTGTGTTGGCTTTGTATTGTTATGCTTGTTGTGTTTCTGTGTTTCTATTGCTTGTAGTTGCATCAAGTAAGTTCATGATCTCGAGTGAGTGTCAAGCACACCCGGATGTCGAGGAATGGTCTCGGTAACTTTGGACGTGTGCCGAGGTGGGTGCACGACTCACACTTGATCTCGAAACAATATTGAGGCATGTTGTTACTCGAGACAAGTCACGGGTTGATGTCGAAGTTGGAGCGAACAGTTCCAAGTCAAGACCACAAGGCTAAATCGCATCGGGCATGAATCTAACAAGGTATAAGAGTCGTTCATTGATTCACTTTGCATGGCACGCCTTCGGGCCTTTCATCCAGCTAAAAGTTCAAAGATAAAATGAATCAATTGATGCCTGAAATGCATGGACACACAATGGACTTGTATGCCAATGCTAAGGGATGCTGGGTCGTTGCCTAAGGTAAAGCCTCAGATGTTGTCTCGATATTGAGATTGTGGACAATGCCGACCCTGATAAGGCCGATGCCTAGGGGTTGCCTTGGATGCTGTCTTGATAATGAGATCGAGACGATGCCAGTTGCCAGGGGGGACCAATGCCCAGTTGTTATCGGAAGACTCGATTAATTTTGACTAATATAATATTGAAAAAAAAATGAAAGTCCATGTGTGGTCCATGACTAATACATGTGTGATCCTTGCAAAAGTTAGGTTTATTTTGATATGTATTGTTAAGTCATTGCATCAATTTGAACATATGTTTGAATTTGGTCACTTAATGCTTGAACAAGTTTCATGAGATGCACGCATCCATTTTTATGACCAAAATGATCATAAGCCATGGATCTTTGGAAAGCTTGTTCGTATGCACTAATTCCTTGTCTTTGATTCTTGAAAGCACATAAACGGTTGAGAGCCTTTTGTATGTGTAAGGGATAAGTGCTGCAGAAGTCCTAAAATTTGTCACGAAAATGCAATTGAGTCCTAAAACTTGCAAAAAGTACAATTAAGTCTTAAAACTTGTCAAAATGTTTCAATCGAGTCCTAAAATTGACACCGTCAAATTTCCTTACGTAAAAAGCTAACGTGGCGTAGACGTGGCTTTTTTTAATCCTTTCTCTCTCCTACATGGCGAATAGTTAAAAAAAATTCCGTTTAGGAAATTTGACGGCATCGGTTTTAGGACTCGATTAAAACATTTTGACAAGTTTTAGGACTTAATTGCACTTTTTGCAAGTTTTAGAACTCAATTGCATTTTCATGACAAGTTTTAGGACTTCTGTAGCACTTATCCCTATGTATAAACAAGGCAAGGCACGAACCTTGCTATTGATTTGCCATCGACAAGTGGGTGGTGATCTTGTATCTGACGATCGACAGTGAGATGTCCTCCTACGGGAGAATTAATGATTTCTACTTACTAAGTCATCGACTCACTCTTGTTGTTCTCACAATTTCAGGTGTGTAATGGGTGAACTTGGGTCCAAAAAGGGAATGAACCTAGCATGGGGGCCGCTTTTAGGAGCAGCTTAGTAGAGGAGTTAGGCTCGCCTAGCCTTTTGATTAACTATATATGGAAACGAAAATAAGTAGCCTGGAACCAAGATGGGCATGTAATCAAAACAGCTTTTGATATGTGAATATGTGTATGAATATGTTGCTTTTATTTGTTTGGCTTGCATACGTCTTGCACAGCTTCCATGTTTGTTTGTACGGGGATTGTTTATGATCACTTATGCAAGTGCTTAACTAAAGATAAAAGACATTAGGGACATTCGACGTTGCTTGAGGCATCGATGTGAAACCGCCAGGTTATGCTCTTGTGCTTGTGGTGGGGTAGGGGTGTGATAGAGGAAGTCTACATGGAGCCACCTCCCACGTATATTACTTGTAACATTCTCGATTTCGACCTTTAATTTGGCCCGATTAGTAAGCCAAAGCTTGGTACGCCAATGGTGAGACTTGGCCATGAGCCAACCGAAGTGCTGGTCAAGAGTCAACTGGTTGTTCAGGGATTAGCAACCCAAGGTTTAGTTATAGATTATTCGACCATAGAAATGTTATTCGACTATAAGGATCGGTTGTGAGACGGTCATGTGCCATTACGGATCGATAGACGGTCATGGCTCGATTTTTGCTCGGTCACTGCCCCGATCACGGGTGATTCCACCTGGTCGCTATATCGGTCGTAGATGACCATGAGTCAATCCAAAGCGACCATAAATGGGGACGGATCGATCGATTCCACACGATTACATGACAACCAATAATTGACCATAGATTGAATAAACTTGACGCGGTTCAATTTCAAACTGACCATGACTTGTGGTGCATGACCTTAGGTTGGCCATAGAACTGGCTATAGGACTGGTTGATTGGCTCAGGGATTGACCACAGGATTGGCCAAACAGAACTGACCCATGGACTGGCCCACAAATTAGTTAAAGGAACGATCGATTCAGTCAAGACTTAACTAGTAAACTCAGCCGCGACCCCTTTTCTCGGTAAAAGGGAGCTCAAGCTCAGTTTGGTCGATCAAGCCCGGTTGCATCCGATTCTGTTTGGGCATGGCTTAGGTATGAACCTTAGGCCAAATAAGGTAGTCGATCATGGTCAAACTCGATTAGTCCTTGCCTAATAACAAGGCCTTCAAAACTGAGATATTTCCAAGTTGCATTTAATGCTCTCATCTTGTAGTTAATTAAGAAGCATTGACACTTAGTACGTTGGGGCTTTACCATAAAGGATAAGATTAGACTTGGACTTGGAACCATTAAAGAAAGAGACACCTAAGTCTTAGGTAGTCAAAGTTTCTTGGACAAATTAATGTGGACAAGTGTGAATGCTTTAAGGGAGGTGTGGAAAAAGAAGTCCCTAGAGCATGGGCCTATTACTACCCTAATACCAAAGTGTGAATGGTGGACTTTGGAGCCCACAAGAACGGGGCCACACGCTCAAAGAAAAAGAGAGAGGAAAGCTAAGTCAAGTTCAACTTTGGACTAAGATAGGTCTACATTTATCTCTTTTGGACTTTTAGCCAATTAATAACTAAGATTAGGTGTCCAAGCTAGCTTAGGGCCTAATTAGAATCTTGGAAGATAAGGTTGTACAACCATTGATGACCCTTGACTCAATACAAGTGGAAACACTCCTCTTTCCAACTAGAATTTACCATCTTTGATTTTGAAATTACTGGACCATTGTTGTTTGTCAATTTTACGGAACTTTTTTCGGTATAAATTTGAAGAAATTTCCTTCATCAAAGTTGTTCAAAACATCTTATCTATAACATAATTAAATTTCAGATTTTTCTGAGATGAAATGGTAGAGACGAAGGCCCAATTATTCACCATTTGGAACCTACCCCGTGTAGAAAAAACGGTGACTAGATTATCTTCTCGAATTTTTATGAAATTTTTCCTTTGAGATTTGGACATGCTTCCTTTTTGAAAGTTTTGAAGGACATCAATTTCCACAACATATAAAACTTCAAAGAGTTTTGAAAAGAATTAAATTTCGAAATGGGTCATTTACGGATGTTGGATCTGCTAGATGGATAGATTTTTGGGATATATTTGGTGATTTGCTGCTTTTTCTACAGCCCTACTTGGACTTGGCTTCCTCATGAAAAATGTTGTTTAAGATCTTCCATACAACTTATTAAAATTTTATAATTTTTTTATTCCGTTTGATGGGGTAATGACATTGATTTCAAAAATTGCTCAAAACTGTTTTTCTCACCCAAAAGATGTGAGTCTTGCTCAAGCTTGGACTCAAGGCCTTAATTGCCCTCTTTAGGTGTCCCAAGCTACCAAACTAAAGTCCTATCCTACCTTGAGACTTGATGACCAAGTAATACCCCTCATAAATGCTTCTTGACCAATTTGTTTGAGGTCAACAATGTAGGCCTATTAGAAGACTTATAGCACCTATTTAGGGGAGGGTAGACAAGTGTGATGGTTCATTAATTAAGGGACTAGATGGATCAATAAAAAGTTGGCCACATCGACCCCGTACTTTTCACCTAAGCTACCGTCATTAATGGTCGTTTGGACCGTTCTTAAGGGAAAAATTCCTATAAATAGGGATAGAATCCATTCACCCAACACACCTCACCAAAGCCATCCTCCTCTTTTTCTTTTCCACCTCCGACCTCCCCTTTCTCTTCCTCTCATAGTTCAACCCTCTCTTCCCTAGGAATTCTTGCCGCCGTCCTTGCCACTGCACTCGTCGTCATTGCTAATTCAAGGCCGCCATCTTAGAAATTTGTAAGTAGAACTTACTAATATTTGGCTAGGGTGTTGTGTTACGCTAATCCAAGCATGTGACGAGTTCTTGATTGAAGTTCATTGGATTGTTCTTGCTTGAACTTGTTTGATAATGTTTTTAATCATTCTTATATTGTCGATATATTTTATGATAATGCTTGTGCCTGTAATCCAAAGTATGTTCTAAACTACGAAAATGGATCTTGTTGTTCTTGGATGTGCATTGAGATGTGACGGACAAACCTTACTTGGTCTTGAGTCGATATTGAGGCGTATTGAATCCGAGTCATGTTTGGTTCTAAGTCGGCATTCAATCGTAATGGCTCGAGTCACGAGCCTTGAGTAGTGAGTAGAACTTACTAATATTTGGTTAAGGTGTTGTGTTATGCCAATCCAAGCGTGTTGTGAGTCCTTGATTGAAATGTTTGAGAACTTGATCTTGTTTGCTTGAGGTTAGGTTTGTGTTTGCTTGGATTGGTTTAAACTTTATTCCTTAATTGAGTTTGGTTCTTGTTTGAGCTTGGCCTGTGCTTTAACTTGAGTTGTTTTGGAAGAAGCCTAGCTCTTGTACTTGTTTGATATGCTTCAATTATTCTTTGACTTAAACCGATTTGAAAAATGTCTGTGAAAGTTTGTTATTTCCTTACAAAACTATTTTAAACTATTTCACGAGTGCATGTGCTAGTTCACACCCCGAGCTCTGAAGAGGGGTTTTGTCAGCCTTGACAGACGTGGGATCATGACAGATCGGTCCTCTCTTAGTCTCGGTGTGATATCGAGGCATATTGTTCCCGAGTCAACTTTGGTACTAGGTCAGTAAACATGTCACGACAAACTAATCCTTTCATGGTCTTAGTACGGTATTGAGGCGTATCATTCCCAAGCCAAGTTAGGTACTACGTCGGTGAACATGTCACGACGAACCGGTCCTAACATGGTCTCGGTGTGATATCAAGGTATATTGTTCTGGAGCCAAGTTAGACACTAGATTAGTGCTCAAACATGTTGAATCAAGCTGCGATCCTTGATTCATGCCTAGCATGTTCAATGTTTTGGTTCTGGTAAGTTATTTCACACACTTATGCATAGCACACCTTTAGGCCCCTACGCTAAAAGGGAAGATAAAACTAGATTATGATACTTGATGCATGGTCACACGAGAGACTAATTTCTAGCCGTTGACCGATAGATTTCGACAACGTTGCCTAATGGATTCATTGTCAGAGGATTGCCGTTACCCTTGGATTAGGAGAGATTGCCCCCATTAAGTTTGGATGCCCGACGGCCTCATTGTCGAGGGATCACCGTCACTCTTGGATTAGGGGATGTTGTTCGATATATTTCAGATGCCCAGTGGATTTTGGAAGAGTCGATGGGTTTTGACTGTTAATAAATGAATCTCTTGTGCATGAGTTTCTTACATTATGAAATGGATTTTGGTTATGTTTGCATATTATTGAGTGGGCTGTGAGTTTCTTGTATTGTGGAATGGATTTTGTTTATACTTGTATAATATTGATTGAGGCATGAGTTCCTCATGTTATGGGTTAATATTGGTTTATGCTTGCATATTGTTGATTGGGGATTTCTCATGTTTCATCCAAAACAAAGCTTTGGTTTTGTTATTGATCTGCCATTGACTAATGTTTTGGATGAGTTATATGCTTGTTGATAGGCAAAGCACCATCCTACCTAGAAATTAGTATGTTTTACCTACTAAGTCCATGATTCACCTCGTTGTTTTTAGAATTGTAGGCATGGAGGTCTCCCACTATTGCTGGAGTTGCAATCTCATTAGAGGAGCTAAGGTTTACCCAGCCTTTGGAGCATAGAAAATGCAATGGTTGTAAACATACAGGCTTGTGACAAAAGGACTTGTAAATATAACTGATGTAATTGTGTATTTGCAAGTAGATGTTTTCCTAGGTGTTTATTGTTATTTGGATGTTGTTTGTAATGCTTCCGCATGTGCTTAATGAAAAGATAAAAAGAAATGGGACAATGACATGCTTGGGACGTTGTGAAAATAACCTCTGCTGCTCGTGACCCTAAGGATGGAGTCGGGGCCGTTATGTTACTACTTCTAATAAAGTATGTAGTTTATGTAAAGCTTTATATGGATTCGAATAGGCTCTTCATGCATGGTATTCTAAGTTCAGTTCCACCATAGAGCGTTTTGGCTTTAGATCCAACCCCCATGATAATGCTCTATTCATTTAGAAAACTTATCGTGGGTATATTCTATTGTTGTTATATGTGGATGACATGGTTATTATCGACGATGATCTTGTTGGAATTACAACGCTCTAGCAGTATCTCAATCAGCAAATTTAAATGAAAGATCTTGGGCAGCTCAATTACTTTCTAAGCTTAGAAGTTGCCTCAGACTCCTTGGGCTATTATCTTTCTCAAGAAAAATATGCCACTGATCTTTTTTCTCACGCAGGACTCACTGATACCAAGACTGCTACAACTCCAATTGAGACAAATGCCAAATTTGATGCAAATGATGGCATTGCTCTTTCGAACCCTACACATTATTGGCAACTAGTTGACAGTGTTGTATGTCTCACAATTACTCAACCTGACATTGCCTATGCTGTTTACTTAGTCGGTTAGTTCATGATCACTCCACGTACAACTCACTTTGCTACTATCCTTCGTATTCTTTGCTATGTCAAGGGTACCTTATTTCATGGTCTTCATTTTTTTGCCGATACTATTTTGAAGTTAAAAGCTTATTTTGATGTTGATTGGGTTGGTGACTCTCTTAGACGTCACTCTACTACAGGCTACTACTTCTTTCTTAGTACCTCACTCATATCATAGTGTAGCAAGAAATAGACCGTTGTTGCACAATCCAACATCGAAGCAGAATATCATGCTATTGTTGATACAACATCAGAATTACTTTGGTTACGATGGTTACTAGAAGACATGGGAGTCTATCACAATGGTAGAATAGTCATTTATTGCGATAATCGGAGTGTTATTCAAATAGCTCATGATGATGTTTTTTCATGAGAGCACCAAGCATATTGAAATTAACTATCATTTCGTATGATATCATGTGCTTTGTGGCACTATACAACTTGTTTCCACTTCATATGCTAATCAAACTACCGATATCTTCATCAAGGCACATCCACTAGGGTGTTTTCAAGATTTTTTCTTCAAACTCCAGCTAACTTCTTTGATGTTGTTTTGAGTTTGTAGGGGGGTGTTAGATATATTGAGATTATCTTTACAATATTCTGGATATCCTAAATATCTTTCATACTTCGGATATCCTTACCATATCCTGAATATCTATAATATTCTTGATATATTTAATATTATGGATATCTTTATGATTGATTGTAATTGATTGTATAATATTTTATTATTGTAAATAGTCTCCTTGTAAAGCCTATAAACAGGCTCTTGTTTTCCCCATTACATATCATCAAAATATACGGAAGTTCTTTATTCCTCTATTTGACCTAGTTGAGTAATTTTCCACAAAAAACTTAAATCGAGTTCAAGACAAATAAACCTACAATGCATGATCTTAGGAACTTGGCAATAGAACTCAGGTGCTCTAGTTGTGGACTCAAGACTGGACTTGGACTGTTAGCCCTAAACTCAAAATCCTAGGAGTTGGCTACCAAAAGTTGATCCAAGGACTTGCGGCCCTAGATGCTCGAGTCTAGCACTAGTGTCCAAAGCCTAGGTACTACAGTCTAGGGTCCAAGCATCTAGGGCACTAGTTAGGGCACTAGGTCTCATGCCAGGTCCCCTTTTGTCCAAAGTTTAGGCGTTAGGGTGTTCGATTTGACCACAAGGTGTCAATTTTTTATGAGTGAGAGTGTCTTAGCAATTGTGGAGGTCAAGTTAGATTCTTGAATTGAACATTGATATTTTAAAAGCTTAAATATTTTTTCGAATTTGATTATAGATTTTTGTTCATCATAAACAAATATTTTTCATAGGCTCATTTTCAAAGTGATGCCAACATGATAGAAAATGAGGAAATATGTTCCAACAGTTAATTTTCAGTAAAACAAATGTACCATTCATGGTTTTGAAAATTCACTCCCATATCTCCCTTTATAAGAACTTATAGAATCCACTAAATTAAGGGTTTGTCTGTTTTACGGAGAATGAATAACTTGGAAAACATTTTCTTAAAAATGATGGTTTGTATTACTTACAAAAATGAATAAACAAAAATTATTATCATCATCCACGAAAATCTTTAGATATAAATTATTGTCAATAATGAAAATGATTTATATTGACTAATTATTTTAAGCGATGCAAGCAGCCTATTTTAGAAAGGTATTTTCTAAATCATTCATTTTTCGTGAAATAAACATAGCCTAAGAAAACTATGATGAGGTGGTTTAATTATATAATTTTCAAATCCAAGTAGGAAAAACAAAAATCTTATTTTAATTTGATACAAATAAATTAAATAACAAATAACGCCAAGCACAATAAACTAATGCAAAGACTATTTTATCCTATCTCTTCAATGCCTCCTTGAAGCCTTTTCGAACAGAGGGCTCTATCCATCATTTTCCATTGCGCCCGTGTTTTGTTTTGTTTTGTTTTGTTTTGTTTTTTAAATGATAGGATGACATTGCTTTGACAAAAGGCTCCATCCACCCTTTCAAAATTGGCTTGCTAGATTCTATGATCTCCTCAGGTTTAGTGTATTTGAGTGGGTTTCAAGTCTACCAATAATTCTATTTACATATCCGTCCTCTCTCATCTCCACTTCACTTAATAAAAAAATGAAGATTATAATGAGTTCTAGTTGATAAGATTTCTAAGTAATCGTTGAAATTTCATCTATAAATTTAAGAAAAATTACATATAGTAAAATCGTATCAATACCTTAGTTAAATTCTAATTTAATTTCTATGATATAACAAGAAGAGGATTATGTTTCTCGTCGGCATTTTTGGAGTCTTCGGGAAGGAAAAGAAACAGAGAGGTTCGCTGAAGAAAAAAGGAAGAGAAGCACAGTGATCGCGACCTGGGTAGAGGAGGATGATCCAGACGGAGAAGAAAAGCTGGTGAGGCATGCCCCGTGTTCTGTGCCGTAGCTCGTTCTCTTCCCCCACGACGTCAACGACGGGCGCCGTCGATCGCTGGCCAGAGCTGTTTCGCTACCGCGTGATCGGCCATCTCATCCTTATTCCCAGATGTAAGAATCCGAGGCGTGGAGTTTCCCTCGCTTGAGTGGCTTTCATCGACGTGACGGCTCCATCGTCGACAGATCGAGGATCGTTAGTCATTGTTTTGGAGCAAGGTACGGTCTCACTTCTCTACGGCGAATTTGAATTCTCCTACCGGCTGAGTGTTGTTTGTTGATCTGGATATGATTTTAGTTGTTCGTGATAACTTGAAATGAATCCCTCATTTGAGATCTGCATGGAGGCATCCTGTACGAAAAATGCTCACAATCTGTTTGATAAAATACCTGAACCAGGCCTAGTAATTTTTTATTAAATGGCTGAATCGGAAACTATGTTGCATCAACTCAGATTGAAGTCGGCTTGGTTAGAATGCGTGATCATTTGTTGCTAGATTGGTGTCTCCACTCATGTCGTCAACATGAGAATTGAGTTTTCTAGATTGAGTTGAATTCTCGGTACAAATAGAGTGTTACGACTTTGTTGCGTATTGGCTTTGATCTTTTTATTGCTTTCCATGTTTCCTTATTCCCCTTCCGATGTTCTGTATGTGTATACGCCGGTGGTGTTCAATGGTGGCCACCAGTGACGTTATTCCAGTGATTAATGGCGGCGACCCGACGATAAGAGGCGGTGAAGAGCAAGAGTATGCGTCGGTTACCTGCTGAGAAACGTACATTTTTATTCCTGTGTTTTGGAGTGTTGAGTGTGGTACTGGCAATGGTGGTTTCTTCGGGAAGAAGACCTGTGCAGGATGAAGAAGGGCTTCGGGAGGAAGAGGACGTGGAGAAGGAAAAAGTAATTATATATATATATATATATATATATATATATATATATATATATATATATATATATATATAAAATAAAAAGAATTAAAAATAATAAAATCAATAAAAAAGAACAGAAATTTCTGTTTTAATCCGACGCAGGTCAAGTTCGGGTAGACGGATCGGGTCAGCGGGTCGAACCGGGTTTCTTTGACCCTGAATTCCCTCTTATGTATATAATAATAAAAAAATAATAAATCATTTAAAAAGATAAAAAAAAAATGTATGAAAAATTCTAAAAATCATAAAAATCATAAAAATAATACATAAAATTCCGAAATAAATAAAAAATTTTCATTCATAAAAAATATTAAATCATAAAAACCATATAAACATTAAAAAATCATTAAAATCATTAAAAAATTCGAAAATTCGTAAAAAGTCATAAAAATTTCAAAAAATTTAGAAAAACACAGAAAATGAAAATAAAAAAAAAAAAAAAATCCCGAAAATTCATAAAAAAAATAATAAAATAATAAAAAATTTAGAAAAATCGTAAAAATTTAGGAAAACTTTGCAAAATCAGAAAAGTTCAGAAAAATTGGAATCTCCTAAAAATTCCACTAGTTCTTCGAATAGTTTTTTGTTTCCCTCTTAAAGACTAAAATTCCTTAAAAGTAAAAAAATCCGAAATCGAACAAGCCTCTACGACTTTATAATAGGGATTTTTGGATTGCCATTTTCTTTTAGGAACAAAATTAGGGTGCTTGTTTGTTTTTACTTCAAATACACTTGATTGCGCATTTCAATAACTTGAGTGTTATGTTTTTTAGAATAGTTAGGGTGAAATCTAAAAATGTTGAATAGGTTGCTATGGCATTAGTTAGCATGTAATCGAGTGATCTCTAATTGCATATGAAATGAGATATTTTCCTGTATCTCATTAGGTTTTTAGTCAACCTAAATAGACTAGTGGCGACACCTTACAAAGAAACTTGTCTAGAATTAATTGAATATGGATTGAATATCCAAACATCACAAGAGATATAGGTTTGGGAGGATCCGAATAAACTGAAGGCCATTAGCCTGAATTAGACATTATCCCTAAACTCGATTCCCCTCCCTATAGAGGGATAGGTCTCGACACATAGTATAACCACCACTCATTGTGGTTGCCTTTTACTACGATGATGATGACCTCCGTAGTGAGGTTCGCCTAAACACGACAATGAGAAGTGTAGGGTGGTCGCCTCATTCGAAATGGTCGTAGAGCAACCACCACAATATGGGATGGGTTTGACTTGTGATTGGCGGCAACATGTGGCGGTCGCCATCGCCACGGGGTAACCACTGTTAGTTGGTCGCCCAAAGCAAGTTGACAATGACGGTGGTCCATAGTGGCTAAGATTTGGCCATCCACACAATCAAGAAAGGAAAATTCTTAGGCGACCATTAGTTGCCTAAGAGTTGCAAACACCACTTGGTAGCACTTAAGATCAACGGTCATCAAGGGTGCGCATAATAATCATTTTATTTCTTATCAAATTGATTTTTTGTTTTTATTTTTGGAAATAAGTTTGGAACAAAAATTCGTTTGATAATGTAATTTCATTTTTCTATTTCTAACAAATTTTTAGGCCATAAATATATTTGAAGCGAAAATGAGAAGTAAAAATTTTATACTTTTCTATTTGTGGAACAGAAATGAGAAATAAAAACCCTTTTCATTGTTTGCCCTTGTTGCTAGCCGGTTGCCCACTTGCCGCCGCCTTCTATCCGGTCTTCGTTCACTACCCGCTCCCTAGTGGTCATGTCCTGCTACTGCTTGCTGATCACCAAGGAGGGAGAAATTTTATATCGCTCAAATGAATTTTTGTCTCAAGAACAAAAATTTTGTAATAGAAATTTTGTACTGTTATTAAATGCTTATTTTTACTCAAAAGCTCGTTTAGGAAATAAAAATAGAAAAATCTATTTTTGGCTAAAAATAGGGTCTAAAAATAAAATCATTACTGTTCGCGCCTCAAGTGTCGATAGCTATGCATAGCAGCGCCGTGGTGGCATTGCTAAGTGGAGAGAAGAAACCATAGTTTATATTTTCCTTCCCTTTTTTGGCTCTTTTATCCTTTTTAACTTTTTGATATTTTTAATATGAGATGACTTTATCCCACCCTCAAGTCAGAACAGCTATCCAATTTTTCATTGGGATATATCCGGATTTTTAGAAATAGTGTAATACTATAGTCTAGATTTGATAGCTAATTACAAAATCGTAATTCAAGAAAATAAATTGTTCAGCAACTTTTCGTGCTATACAAGAGAAATGCAAATAAAAAGGTCCCCAAATGAATATGAACTATATTGTCTCCGAAACTATTATTTCAAGTTATTATGGAAAATTAGATTTACTTAAAATGTTTGTTTTTGTTCGAAACTTAAAAAGTTGAAATATCATGTCTTAGACCCAAATAAGCAACCAAGAAAGAAACAAATTGATTCTCTTAAAAGCAAACTGATTTTGCAAGGCCAACTCTGAGCAATAATGAAAGAGTTAAGGGGAAAGACAAATGACATCCTAGCTTGATGAGTTGACCACTCTTCCAATTCTAATGACACATTTAGGCTAAGCTCCACTAGTTTAGCTTAAGAGTTTAGCTAAAGTTTAGCTAAGTGCGCAAACAATGCGATGTTGCACATGTAAAATCTGCTGCAATGCAGAACCAAAACTCCATCCACAGCTACGCCACCATGAAAGATTCATGTAAGTTTTTACAAAGGGCTCTCCACACCTCGTCTTCACTCTAAGTGCAATCACTTCTCTCTTGGATTTACAAATGGGTTCCCTGTTACTACCACTTAGAATCAGCAGTCAAAAGCTATCACAGATGTGCTCATTTGGCAATGGCTTTTTGCAGGAATATTCTTGAAATATCATACTTGATCGCTGTGAACTTTATATTCAGTTTCGGATCTCCAGCGATTGTAAAGTATATACCTGGAAACTCCAAGTTTGCACTGCCTGGTCAAATACAGCGCCCACGGTTGTTTATATGATCTTTGATTTGTAAATTTCCACACTTAGCAGATCTACCTCGTATGATTGTGGAATCTATGTGATTTAGTTATAAGTTTCTGCAACACTTAAGTAAGCTTATCAAATACTTTGGATTCAGTTATCAATGAACAATGTTTTTCAACATTATGAACGTGGTCGGGGTAGTACTGACGGAAGAAACTCTGCCCTCCAAAATCACCTGCCAGTGACTAGTATGTCGGACTGTAGACAAGTTAACAGTCAAACCACAATCCTGGTTAATACTGATTTCAAAAAATCAAACTACTTCCGAAGCAATGAGGGAGCAAGGGAGTGTATAAAAAACAAGCCTTTTGAATATATAGGATCTACATCCAATAGATATATGTCACTATGCTTCATTGACAAGTCTCTTAGCTGAATGCAATTACAGTGGTTTTACTGAGAAAGCACCTCATTACCTAGAAGGAAAAAGAGAGAAAAAACACACGCTCTTATACTACACTCGGTTGTGGAGCATGACCGATCCTAGGATCATAACTCACTTTGCAACTTCCCTTTGGTTTCTCTGGTGGTCTCGGTCTTGGGAGGATGGGTGTACTTATCTGTATGGTGCATCAAGAGTAGCCATACATGAGTTATAAGCTCTCCACCTCGCCGCAACAGTTTCGCGTGATACTGAACTTGACAATTATACGCAGCATAGCACAACATCTCCACCCAAATGCTGCTTATGATCTGCCACTTGTTGTTCTTACACTTTAGTGTCGCAACCAATTCCTGCACATCTGACAACACGTGCCAGTTCCTGGTGATTATGGTTCCCATCTGATCCGGGGAGGGTTCAAGCATCTTCTCTTCTGACAACAATGTCCCCAAGGCGTCATTTAGGTCTCTGTACCTGATAAACGGCTTCAATATGGCGCAAGCATGCTCTAATGTGATGTCAGTAGTCGTAAGGGACAACATGTAGGGTCGCAATGCTAGAAGGTATATCATGTAATTGGATAGCAGTTGGCTCTCTTTACGATTTGGAGAATCATTGGGCTCTGAAAGAAGGAAGGTTTTCGTTGCTATATGCCAAATGATGATGCTTTTGTCAAATCTTGTCGAAATGTTTTTACCCCAGTCCATATCGCCAATGAGTTTGTGAGCTTCAAGCGTCCATTTGCCGCGTTCCGTGAAGGGCTTTTGGTGTCTGATTGCGTTGAAGTTTACAATATTTTCCACCAGTAATTCCTTGAGCGAGACGGGAATTTTCGGTTGAGAGTGAATCCAATGCCTTCTCAAGGTGTGCAAGCATTTGTGGATTCTTCCAATGGACCATGGCCACTCGTCGTACAGGCGATGATCCAACAAGTCGAGTTGCCCGACTGAGTTTGACCACCTTTTCCGCTTCATATATTTTTCAACTGAGAAGTTCAACGGCCTCGTCAACACGGACCAATTTTTTTGGTGACGGCTCATCTCCACAATGGCCCATGCCGAAAAAGGTTGCAGAACAATTTGGTAACCTTCCAGGGCAGTGACTCCTATCAACAAGGCGTAAGTGTAGGTGATGTACTTGTCTATCAAGAAGGCACTCTTGAAAAGAATGGCGAATCCACACAAGGCTGAAACTAGACTGGTAAAGCTAAAGAAGCGAAAGAAAAGACCGAGCGGTTTATAGAGAATCGGGTGCTTGGTGTAAAGTATGTCATACATGAATCCAAGCTCGACCTCAGTTGTGATGAAGGCTAAATCACGCTTTACAGTTAACCGAAATTCCTCCAGTGATTCCGGGTGGTAGAGCCAGTTTCCAATGTGGGGCTTCAAGCAATTGAACCGATTGTATGCCTTCAAGATGATCTTTTGCTCCATCGACTGTGTGGGGACAGTTTCCTCGAAGATATCGTAGGCTGATATGCTCGATCTCTTCCAGTACGCGTTCATGAGGGCCCAAACTGTCACTGCTGATCGAATGATCCCAGCAACAGACAAGGGGAAGTACAACAATGGGACGGGGGATGAGCTGTCCCAGCAGCGAATCAGGATCCAGACAACGAAAATG